>OU538830.1:715382-5715382 GCA_912999785.1 Hydriomena furcata
AAAGTAGCAAGTGCGTTTTGACCCTTATAATTTTTTTCAGAGACATTTGATTTGAGTAAGAAATAATGTAACTAACCATTTTGTTTTCTATGTTGTTTCAGTAATAAAACAAAGACCCGTCCTATGGATGTATTCGGTATCAGTCCGAATAACGAAAGTGATGCAGAGTTCAACGAGGGGACATCGAGCAAACGACCTGTTTTATCATCGTTCTTCGTAAACCGTGTGGCCAATGGCAGCGAGCGACGAAATGCAAACACTAATGGTGAATATTATGTCGATTGTAAAGTGTACAAAACAAGCGATGCGCGTGACACCGACTCCATGGCGTTATGGAAGAAGGCACTTGTTCGTATAAAGTTCCAAACCGATACGGATACATCGCAGTGGCGTAAATTACAAGATTTTGTGCGTTTGGCCGACAAATTGTTCGAAGAACATCCAAGGCTTTTTATTGATAAATAAAATGAAATAATTAAAAGACCTTTGTTTTATTTGATTAAATAAAATGAAGTTTAAAACCTGTCTTAGAAATCAGTTATCTGTTAACTATAACAAAATACACACACACACACACACACGCACACACCCCCACACACAATCTCTAAGTTCATACACTTAGTGTATGAACTGAGTGCCGAGCGTCCAGCGGCAGTGGTTCGTTCAGCGTTTCGAAGCGCTCCGCTCGACCGCCACTCAGGACACCTACGTGTTAATGCATCTGATCTGCTTGACACAAACGCTGCACGCCTCGCCTCGCTGGACGCTCGGCACTCAGTTCGTACACTAAATATTCGTTGTATATCATTATAAGTGACAGATTTATGCGTATATAAATTTTTGATCGATCAATTCGAACTTTAATTATTGAATTTTCTGAAACACCGTCCAGAGCGACAGGGAATTTATTGCCGAGCGATGAATGAGTTTCAAAATACCTAATTTATACGAATCCGTTTAGTATTGGGCATTCTGTCACAACGGAGCGTAGGCGAACTAGTTCGACTGCGCGACAGGTGGGACAGAATGCCCAATACTATACTACTAACGATATCCACGATTACTGGGAAGAGGTGCGGGTTTGATCGCCTTGGTAAAACGAAAGTTATGCAAACTTTCGTTTTACATAATATTTGTACCTGTGCAGGTGTTTTGGCACAGTAAACATCAAAAGTAAATGATGACTGAACAATGTTTCAGAAGGAATATTAAGACAATGTATAAATGAAAAATTCATCACTTTTGGTTTTGTTACCAACGTGCTGGATCGGAATTTGAACTCATAATCTTCAGGTTTCCAATTCCGACTACCTAATGTGCAGTCAGAACTACGTATGCGACCGTTTGTCATCCTCAATTTATTGTCTAACTAAACTGTTATTTGCTATTGGTTTCTACACTGTAAAATATTCAATGTGTCATTCAATGTGTATGCGTCAAAGTTGAGAATGAACATAAACAGGTAAACTATTAATCTGACCGATTGCAAACATCAGTGTTTAAGTTTAGTACGAGCTATTAACCAGAATTAACCGTTTAAACTCAACATAAAATTATACCTATTAAAATCGTTAAATTATATCGTATCGTTAAAAATAAAAGCGCCTCTCCCCAAGCATTTCTAAATCAAAACACGGCCCGTTACCCACGAGAGTGACTTGCGGAAAATTGGAAAACGAAACAAGGTGAAAAATATTATTAAGCTGAGAACAGTGGGCCACACTGCACCCGGGGGAGCCCCGAGCTTCATAATAATTGTGTACGGTTCAAGTTGTTAAGTTTTAAACAGGTATTTTATGAACGCTTGTCGCGGTATTTCTGTTCCTTTGGATAGATTTCACGGAAAAGATTGATAGTTTTTTAACCGCTAGTATTTTTTTTTAGTCTATAGAATTAAAACTATCGTGGTTGTTAATCATTGTCTCGAAACGTCGGCAATACAAGAAAAAAACGTGGTAATTAGCCGTATTTCTATTTTTTAAAAAATTGTCTAGTTGATAAAAATATAGTCCGTGTCAATAACTCAAGTGAGTTGTAGACAAAATATTCCATTCGTTATTTATTATTACTAACTAAATAATTATTAAATCAAATCTAATCTCATGTTAAATCCGAAAGTTTGCAAGTATGTTTGAATGTTTGTATGTTTGTGATCAATCACGCGCAAACGATCGAACGGATTTGAATGTCACTTTGAATGTATATAGCCTATGATATTTAAACTTATATGGAGAAATACAAACATTAAGCAGAAAACACATAAATTCCATCTCTTTTAAAATAAAAATAATTAAATCAATAAATTAAACACAACAAACGTAAAAAAGTAGTAGATAATCCACCGCGTAAATAACTTCCTTCTTTTACAAAATCGGTTAAAAGTAAAAGCCACCTCAATCACCAATACCTATTTCAAGGTCAGTGCAGGTTAAGTATCCTATTTTTCACAGCACTCCATTCCCGTCAAAGCATAAAGGTAGGTCCCTATTCATTGGTAGTCGATTGCCCCACACACATAGAGATGGGCGGGTGGGAAAAAAAACCTATTTATTCCCGAACGCTAAAAAAAATAGGATCACGACTGTAATCCCCAAGTACGGTAGACATCCTCTCAGACTTCCAGCCACTTAGATCCTAGTAGATGTCTAGAGATGGTAGTCAGAGGCACGTGTAACCCGTACTTTGACTTTGAATAACTTACGAATCAGACTCGGACATCTTTTTGTGGTTAAATTCCCGTAGAAAATATTAAATTCGGGTTTATTTTACTTAGTACTAAATAAATATAATCCATCATAAAAACTAACAAGTGAAAACTTCAATAATTAATTTAGTCTTAAAAAAAGATGTGAGCATTTGTTACCCGGTATTAATTCAAAATGGGAAGGAAAAATTGGGAATGATGGGTAAAAAATATTTTTACCGGGTTTTACCTTTCTCTACCCACAAATCGTCCGGCCGGTTAGCTTTTAGCAAGGTATTTAGGGACAACCATTTTCAGAGTTAATGTTACGAATTCACGAACACGTAGCTTCTAAAGAAATGAATCAAGACGCGGGCATTAGTATGGTGAAGAGCATCTGAATTGTATCGAAACATCAGCAATACAAGAAATAACATGGTGGCCGTATTGGAAACTAAATATGATAAAAAGATTTTTTTATACTTAGCTTGTACTATGGAACCTTGATAACTGATAGAATACTTTTATACTTTTTTTGTAAATACATTACATACTTATTATACATAATTAACACCCAAACACAGAACTAACATCTATGTTCATCTCACAAATGTTTATACTGGGTGGGAATCGAGCCCACGACCTACAGCGCAGAAGGCAGAGTTACTACCAATTGAGCTGTGAAGCCAGTCAGTTCTATTGTCAATTGTATAATGTACAATTTCTAGGCCAATGACCTTTTATTTCTAGATTTTCAAAAGCACACGTTGGTAAAAAAACGAATTTGTAAGAATACGTGAAAAGACATTAAGGCCCTGTATGTCGACGATTGCTCTTTTTCGAAACGAAAAAAGAAATACTTCTGAACAAGCCACATCTCTATTTTTATAATGTATAGTATATGTGAATAAAGATGTACTCATCTTTAATCACTTCGATAAGTAATCCTACCGACCGCTGCACGTGGTACTGATCCATGGGCGGCGCGTGGTCCGCCTTTGCTTTTCGAATAAATTATGTATAATAACTTATCAAAAATCTATTCTAATAGAAATCTAGATCTACATATTACCTATCTTTAACAATAAATCACAAGTTGATCTTAATAGTAGGTATCAAAGTGTTTCGATCATAAATTCTAAAACGTATCATTTTGAAATAATATCTTTATCGTGAAAAGTTTCTGCTATTATGTTTTCAGCTTAATAGAAATCTAGGTAGGAACTTAATATATTTATAAAAATAGGAGATGTGGCTTGTTTAGAAGTATTTCTTTTTTCGTTTCGAAAAAGAGCAATTGTCAACATACAGGGCCTTCTTACATACTTACTCTAATATCATTACCAAAAATATACATACAAAGTTAGTAAAATAGAGTGACCATTTGCCTCTTACCCCTACTTCTTCACCACTTTGCGACAACTTTAAGAATGTTGCAATGTATCTTGAGACTTTAGCACTAGTTTCTGGCCTTGTAAAATCACTATTATGTTCCAAATTTCAAACACTAAATCTAGATTTAAATCCACATCAAAAGATTAGCGAAATATTTATGAAAATAAAATAAACTAAGTAATTGAAATGAATATGAATATGAATATGAATATGAATATGAATATGAATATGAATATGAATATGAATATGAATATGAATATGAATATGAATATGAATATGAATATGAATATGAATATGAATATGAATATGAATATGAATATGAATATGAATATGAATATGAATATGAATATGAATATGAATATGAATATGAATATGAATATGAATATGAATATGAATATGAATATGAATATGAATATGAATATGAATATGAATATGAATATGAATATGAATATGAATATGAATATGAATATGAATATGAATATGAATATGAATATGAATATGAATATGAATATGAATATGAATATGAATATGAATATGAATATGAATATGAATTTCCAACTACAGTAGACATCCACTACGGTAGAGATCTCTAGGTGCACTAAACATTGAAGAAAACTAAAGGTAGTCAGAGGCATGTCCAAATATTACATTATTTCCGTATTATTAATGCAAATTACTGTTTTTTCGGGCTATGATGAGTGCAGTTCTATGGCCAGAACAATCTGATTGGATCAACAAATACTTAAGTACGGACTTTAGTTAAGATCATTTCCAGAAGAAAGATTCTTTGAAGAGGACATAACTTTGTAGGGCTATTTTGTAAAAACTTTGACCTATAACCTATACCTACGCTTTCAATGCCAGTAGGTGCCCAAACTGTATAAAAAGCGTAGGTATTATGGCATTTAGTACCAAGATTGGTATTATTGATAATCATAGTTTTTACAAAATAGTCCCACGTAATATTGACAAGGTCGGTGTAATTGTGACGTTGTAAGTGAATTAATGAAGAGATCACTAAGAACGCGTCTTGATATTAGATAGAATCTTAGTACATAGCGTATATTGTTATTCACGACCGACTGACGACGGCTGACTCAGTCATTGGTGAATATCGTGACAGACTCGTAGCTACTCGATAAACTAGTGTTTAGGGGTAAGGCAGGGTGTTCACGGTCGATAGTCCACCGCGACTCACCTCTTTATAGTGCGGTCGCACTCTGATAGCGCCAATTACCGCTAGATCGAAAAAGAATAGTGTGGATATACCCTTACATAGTAGTATCAACCATCTTTGCAAAAGGAGGTTATGAAGCCTATAGTGAATTTTTCATCTAAAATAGTCAACTTTGGGCTTTTATCCACTTGTGGAGTAACTACTTCAAAAAACATGCCTCTTTTTGCAGTTATATTTTGCCTTAGTGCGTTACTTTTTGCCGTGCCTCTGATTACACCCTTAAGATCATCTTCTAGAATATGAACGTTTCTAGATGGTTTCGGAGTTCTAAGAGGATGTTTACGTCTACTATGCTTGAAAATTTCAGTCGTGAGTTATGTAATGTAGTAGTAATATAGTTATATGAAGTGACTTTCTCTAAAGTTCGTATGTTGTCAGAACGCAAAATAAATAAGTTTTTAAAAGGAAAGGCATATCCACATTATTTTACCATCGACTTTGCGATATATGGCGGTCGGTCACTCCCTTGGACTTTGTTACCTCTGTCGGAAATTGCTCTTTATTACACATCGATACACACATAAACCTACTTATTTGTTGAATTTCATAAGTAACTTTGTCATGCAATACTTTTAGATTTTCTTAGATCAGTGTACGTATACTTATACACAAATAAAAGTCGGCCAAGTGCGAGTCGGACTCGCTCCAATGTAGGGTTTCGTAGTTTACACAGCTAACAACGTTACATAAGTAATTTTAAATACCCTTAAAACCCTCCATACTTTTTAAAGACGATCTAATGATACTATATATAATGATACTACATATATATAGGTACTATCTAACGATATCACACCTTATGGGGTAAGCAAGAAAAAAAAACATCCCCACTTTAGGTGTAGGGGGGTACCCTAAAAAAAATAGTTTTTCAAGATTTTATTCTACGACTTTGTTGACATTACTAATATGTATATTATACATGCCAAATTACAGCTTCCTGGCACTAAGCATCTCTGAGCTAAGCTGCGGAAGGACAGACGGACGAAAAAAAACCTAAAAAAACTAAAAAAACACCTAAAAAAACCTAAAAAAACAGCTCAATCAGTCACAGATATAGGACTTTTGTATAAAATGATACATACTTAAAGAACAATAGCAAATGTTAGGATATTAGGAACTACGAGTACCATGGTACTACAACAACTGGTTCAAAACAATGTTTACAATTTTTTTAATAATTTTTTTGACCCGCCACCTAATTTAACTAGCTAATTTAATTAGGTAGTTAGAAAGTTTTGATTTGTCTACAAAGTCGTGCGTTTGCCAAAATGTTGCCGTCTCGAATAGAAGAAAGATTTGACATTAAAATAAATAGTTTACACGTGAATATCTATAAAATAGGGGCATGTGCCACAAGTAATGCTTGGACATGCCTCTGACTACCCTATTTTGGCATGCTCAATTATCAGTGCGCTTGAAGATCTGAGTGGTAGAGTAGATATCTGTACTGTGCCTATATAGATTCGGTGATGGGCTTTCAATCTGTCACGTATGGAATGCTAGCTACTGCAAAATGTGGGCATGTGCCAAATATAATGTTTGGACGTGCCTCTGACTACCCCTACTAGACATCTTCAAAGGATCTAAGCGGCTGGAGATCTGAGAGGATGTCTACCTTACTTGGGGATTACAGTCATGATCCTATACATTTCATTATCATTTTGACTATTATTATTAAAAATTATACAACAAAGAAAAAATCACGCCCAGAAAAGGTTAGTCAGAATTCCTGCTTCCTTTTCGTGTAAGAATGATTACAAAAGTAAAACAAACATTTCAATCAACGTCAGTATCTGATTGATGAATTTAATTAGCTAATTCGATTACATAATCTTGCGGAGCTCTCTAGGCGCCCAAGCCCAATGTTTACAGTTGTTCCACATTATGTATACATATATGAAGGTATATAGCTGTGTTGGCCGAGTGGGAGGTACCTCGGTCAGTCAATCTTTCAATCCAAAGGTCGTGATATCAATGGGTTTTTTAATTAGAATAATAGATTAATGTAAATATGTATTATTAATGGTGAAGGAATTCGTACACATGTTGTCCGACCCCACATAAGGGCAGGAAGATGATGATGATGTTGAATGGTGAAAGAAATCGATGAGAGTATACAATACCGAGATAAAAATAATTTGCAGATCATATAAATATTTTGATTTGGGTGGCTATAGGGTACAGGGGGGTTAGCATGAACCACTATCGTAGCGATCGTTCAAATGTCAAAACTGACACTTTTACTATACAAAAAGTGTCATTTTTGACATTTGGACGATAGGTTGTCGATACGATAGTGGTTCGTGCTCAGGCCACTGAACCCTAAAAACTAATATCGTCTTTAGACTTTTCGACTGATCGAAACATTTTCATCGGATATCTTTTTAGTGTTTAAAACATAATTACAAGGTTCCCAGGTTGGGTTAATACGGCCTTAAAACCAACCTCCATTTATGAGAAACTCAAAGCTTGTACAAGTACATAAAAAGCTAACAGCTCCATCAGCAGATCCCCTCGGAACAAACACCTGAGCTGTTTGCTGATGGTAAAAGGTGGTATCGCGTTACTGCCGGGTCGGCTTACTACCATTGGTAAATACAGGAATCAATTACTGATTGTGGGCTGGGACTGTTTAGCTACAATAATCCCTGATGATTCTCGTAACAAAAGTTGTGTGACAAAAGTAATTTATACACTACACTCACTGGCCGGTCGCATGTACTGGCCGCGGCAGGCATTGAAGCGAATCCAATGGTGTACTGCTGTTCTGTCTTCTTTAATCTTATGACTGGCCTCATAGATCATATTCATATTATTATATTCATATTCATTTATTGCTCCAGTTGGTACAATGGTAGTAGTAGTTGGTAGTAGCTCTGCTTTCTGCGCTGCGCTGCTGCTCTGTGTCTGGGTGTTATAATGTATAATTAGTTTGTATGTACAACAACAAAAATGTATTCAAGTATTCTATCAGTTATTTGGTTCCCATAGTACACAAGCTTTGCTTAGTTTGGGGCTAAATGGCGCTGTATGTGAAAGTCCACCAATTTACATATTTTTTTTATTCTAACACACGCCAATCGCTTGACCGTTCGGCTATCCAATGTCAGACAGTCAAGTGTGAATCGCTTAAAATGTAACTAACTCTTCGTGCTTCGCGAAGTCAGATTAAAAAAACATATTTGTCGACGTTTTATCATGGAAAAACATTACTCGCCAAAATAATTAAACAACTTATAATTTCTGTAACAAATCACATCTGTCTACAAACTACGTAGCAAGTTGCTACGAAAGATTTTTTTGCATCAACATTATCTTCGAGATTTTTTATTGCTTATCTGAAGGTACTTGTTGAATAGTTTGGTTTTTAAGGACAAACATTTACACAAAGATCATTTCATAATCAATCTATGAAAAGTCATTTATTTTTTTAATTTATGTATAGTTTTATAGCCATATTTCATCACAGTTCTGACCAATAAACCTGTACGGCCAGACAGATACAAAACGAATGAGTCTCCTTCCGTTTGTAATACATGCAAAAATTATTCGTATTTTTATGTTCTCATCAATCAAACTTTAACAATATGCAAAGTATAGTTTCTTTCTCAGATCACAATATGTATCGCTGTATTAGAAACAATATTTACTTACGTATTTTTTTATTAATCTCTACCTTGAAATAAAATTGATGACAACTAAAAATAGGAATCTAAGACCAGTAATTCTGGTATATATCCATTATGAAATTTTCAAAATTATTTTTTACTTATATAATATAATCACTACATAGTACAAAGCAAAGTCGCTTTCCGCTTCCCGCGTATGTATGTATGTATGTTTGCTTATATCTTTAAAACTACACAACGGATTTTGATGCGGTTTTTTTTAATAGATAGAGTGATTCAGGAGGAAGGTTTATAATAACATGCTACTCGTGCGAAGCCGGGACGGGTCGCTAGTAATATATAAATATAAATAGTTTATATTTCATATAAAAGTGGTACAAATTCAAAATAACTTAAATACTAAGATAATGTTTTTTTTTCAATAATTTAAATTGTAAAGTGGAAACAATTATTCTTGACAAGATTTCTGGGTATAACTTTCCAAAGCTAAAATATATTGCATAAAACGCTTTTTACGCTTTCGAAAACCATACAATAACGAAACAGAGTAAAACGTTAAGTGTGAAAATTGTCCAGCATTATCGAAACATAACAATCCCGTGTTCAAATACCGTAACATTCGGAGCAATTTTTTCGCCATTTCTTTCAATTGCAACCCCCATTCTGCTAAGTAAAGGTGTGGCGAAGTCGGCACGTGCGGGCATATAATGGCGGATTATGGCAGGTGATCAGGGAGCACTTGATATAAGTCGAAAAGTGGCCTTTTATACTGGAAATAGACGAGTTCTATTCGTGATTTTTAGGGTTCCGTACTAAAGGGTAAAAACGGGACCCTATTAATAAAACTCCGCTGTCTGTCCGTCTGTCTGTCTGTCTGTACCGTCATAAACTGTGATAGCTAGACAGTTGAAATTTTCACAGATGATGTATTTCTGTTGCAATATTTAAGTAAGGCTCCCATATAACGAACGTGTTTTTTGGCGTTTTTTATTGAAAACGGTACGGAACCTTTCGTGCGCGAGTCCGACTTGCACTTGGCTTGTTTTTTTTATATAAAGAATGAATTAATGAATTAAAATGCTTTATTGTACACCAATAACAACAAAAGAAACTTAAACCAGAACAAACTGTACAATAGGTGGTCTTATCGCTAAAAAGCGATCTCTTCTAGACACTATCACTTCGACACTTCCAGGCCCGAACTTTGGGACCTATAGTTTAGATAATTTTATTCTGTAACAAGCCGACTTAGCGAACTTCGTATCGCTTTAGAATTACTTATCAAATGTTATGTTAAGTTCCCGTCCTCGTTTCCGATGTTTTAAGTAAATTGGTTTTACTCCAAAATCCTACTACGCACTACGGTGAAGATGCACATAGTTCACAAATCTTCCTTTAAAGAGATTTCAAAACTAATAACACAAGAAAAACTCACTCGCTCAAAATGAAAACAAACAAAATTCAACAACTGAAACTTAACAATTCAAAATAATTTCATTAATTGCGACATAATAAAAACACAGTTGTTCACTGCAAGTGACTGTTCACTTACAAAACCTCTCAACAATTGTGACAATGCATTTTGAACTCTAATGCTGGAAACATAAAGCTTTCCTTGCTGATACAGGTAGGTGATATTTCTCCCAAGACTTTCCCCACCGCGGCCAAGGTAAAATGAACGCTAGTACCTTGAGATAGGGGTGTTTTGAAATGGAAAGGTAGGTGGTAATTCCCTCGCTTCCTGGTGGAAATATCTTGACGGTTTGTGACGTTTAATCTTGCGTGCGACGCGGCCGCCGCGCGTATCACTCGCCAATGGCCGCTAGGGATGCTAATAGTTATATCGATAATTATTTATATAAATAGGTAAAATCAAAAAAGTTTAAATTTTTAACTTTCTATTTCAATAGGAGAAGGTTATCAAATCCCTTTATTATATATACTAAAAGCAGTACGTTGTCTTTATTGTACCTAAACGGTATTAATGTAGTATTGAAGTGTATTAAAATAATGTAAAGTATACACACATACTTACGAATAAATAAGTACTTATAATTTTCGGACTTTTGCTAAAAATGTATAGCGAAAGCAGCAGGGCGTATCCAATGCTAAGAATAATAAATATAATCCATTAAACTAAATTTGATAACGCAAGATTGCGATTATTGCACACCATTGATTGATTTTACATAGTGTTTTATTATGTTTGGTTGATTTTCACAGAATTCGATTTATCTAAATTCTCAAAATGGTTTTCGTAATAAAACCATCCTCAAAATTTTTAATTTTAAAACAAACATCGATAAAAATATGTTGACGTGTACCATCCCTGCCTTAACCGTCTGCAGAAATTCAATTAACATTACCTCCAGTCGCCTGCACCTTTATTTCCGTTCGGAGTCACTTAACCTCCCCCTCCCCTCTTTGCCCCCTTGAGGGGGGTTCTAAGACGCCGGTAATGAGGTCCACTGACCGTTTAGTTTGGAGGTAATGGCTTACGTGAGTTCCAGACCTATTTTTTCGCCTGGGTTGACCGCTAAATGGGACGATTACCTTGAAGATATGGTAAGGGTGGTAGGCTTTTACGAAGGTTTTTGGGGAAAATTATTTACACCTGTCTTTGTAATGAAATGAGATTAGTTCGGCAGCTTATTTGCTATTAAATTATTTGTACGTTTTATAAGTAAATTATGTAACATATTTTGGATTTTGTGAAGAGATCTATGTGATTTTTTAACAATATTTAATCGGCCAAATACAATTTCAACCAAGAAACAAAATCATGATAACTTATGATGCCATTCTTTACTAACTATTAAAGCTATTATTAATATTTTTAATTGGTAATATAAAGTATTAGCTAACCCGATACACGTAAGTCCTCCGTAATGATCCCATAGAAAATATAATTGATGTAATTTTTCTTAATAATTCCGGAAAAAAAATCAATGTTTCTTTTACTAAAAACCTGGTCCTGATACACAAAAACAAAAATCAATCAAATCGGTCGTGCCGTTCTCAACTATTTTTCATACATGCTACAATGCAAAACATTTTTTTTAATAGACTCCATTTCAAGCAGCAAGTATATACATATTCTACCAGGTAGAATAATCTTAGTAAAAACAAATCGTATTTGGCAAACTCAAGGCAAAACATCCGTGACGGAGACGGATGGCCGATGATTATCAGATAGCCGATCTCAAGGTGGGGTGGATGTAATGGAATCCCGTCCAATCGTGCCACAGTGGCTGCTTTTGTTATTTTACTCTTTGTAACTTTTGAAAGAACTTTTTCTCGTGGGCAGTTCTCAGGAATAGTTTTTGAAAGGCATGACGTCCTTGTAATATTTTAACTTGATAATATTATAGATCCAAAAGTTTGTGAAAATATTTTTATATGTTCGTATATTTAAATTATTTCCTAACGACCAAACGAATTAGAGTTAAATTTGGAATATAGATAATTATCTTGGGTATTTTTATTCAGGTACCACGCAAGCAAAGCCACAGGCGGAAGCTAGTATTATTCATATTCCTACATTATGTTCAAACTTGATAATCTTGCTTTCAATGTTGAACCCATGCTGGGCTAGTGTGAAGTGCCTCAATTTTGGACCAGATTGCCGGTTCGAATCCTGATGTGTACCCATGAATAAAAGTATGCAAAAATAAACTCATGATTTGCTAGTGATGTAAAGTAAATAGCTCAATATATTATCGATATTCGCGAGACAGCAGACTGTATAACTCAACGTGTGTGCAAGAGATTGAAAGGTGAACTTATCGACATCGATGGAGTTCGAAAGCTTTCCTGTTCTGGCTGATTTAGTCTCTCAAATGTATTTCATGTAGATTCCTGCGACATTTTTAGATCAAAAATTTCTAGCTCTCTGAATGTGAATTCTTGCCTAGCTTAGTCTTCAAAGTTGCAGTCAACAACGTCAAATTAATTGTTGGCAAATGAAGCAAGACAGTTACGAGGTTTTACATCACCTAGTTAGTGTTACTTATACTTAACCATGGTGAAACTTGTATGCACAGGTGTCTTTAATCGACAATTAGTTTAGAATATAACAGCATATTTTTGCTTTCTGTAATGCTTAAAATGCAAGAGGAATGAATAGTGTCCGCTTTTTTGAAAATTCTGATCGCTCGCTTACGCGCAGTTTCGAGGCGCCGGCGCCGTCCAGGTGGGCCTACGCGCCTCTTGCTCACCTTCGCTTCGACTCCGAGGCATAGGCGTAGCGAGGTACGGGCAGAGGGAGAGGACAGCTGCTCCCATCTAAAAGAGCGGTCGGTCATTGATAAAAAAATAATCATCTTTTCTTACTCTAAGCAATGTCACTAATAACGATAAGACTCTAATGTGAGATACTCTAGCTCGAGTGGGCGATGCGCCTTACACTCTGAATTAATTAAAAAAAATTGTGTCGATAGTTTTTTCCAACACAATCCCAACACTAGTCTACGGTGGGTGACAAATGTTATGGAGTCAGTCGAGCCCGCGACTTCAGTTTGTTCTAAACACGCTATTTCACTCTTATTTAGGAAACTAATGTCGCGCGGGTTCATATTTACTGCCAGTATCATAGGGATGACACTCTATCATATATTCGTAGCATGGCATTTTGGTGTAGATGTGAATTTTAAAAAATATGACTGTATTCGTTTTAGTAAGACATCGCACGTAAGACTTTCATTAAAAACTCCAGACGAATCTCTGGACGATTACTGTGAATAATCAGAACAATCTAAACAATAACATGCACATATCTATACTAACAATATAAATGTAAAAGCAACTCTGTCTGTCGGTCTGGGACGTTATCACGGCCAAATCACTTGATTGATTGAGATAAAATTTCATACAGAGATAGTTTAAAGTCTTGGGACGGATATAGGCTACTTTTTTTCCAATATATATATTTTAATATTCAAGATTTTTAATGTTTACGATAAAGTTAACAAAAATCGTTTTCTTGAATCTACGCGAACAAAGTTATGGTTGTAAAATCTAGTTTTACAATAGTCTTTTTAAGATTTTTAGTTTTTTATGTAAAATCATTTTGTTCAGAAATACTTTTGAAAAACAAAAAACTTCTTCAGACTATCGTATTTCTTTGGAATTTGATGCGGCTAATAAATCAGCTTAATGAAATACCTTAATCTCTCTGAAATCTTATTGCAGAAACTCGAGATATTGCAATATTAATTACTTGAGTTAAGGTGGTTTTATAATAGGGAAATATATATTTTTAGGTCTACGCTGCCGTACCTCACAATGCATCAAATATTCATATTAAAAAAGTGTTTAAGGTACTTCGTAAAAATAGGCAATCGGTATCTCGAAGTAGACTAAACCACAAACTCTTAATTTTTTTTTAATAAGTGTCTTTATGTCATTTGACGAGAAAAATGTACTGTGGATGAATGTAGACGTAGAGGTAGGCCAAAGAAAAGATGGATGGACTGTGTAAAAAATTACGAGGATTGAAGATATGATAAGAAAGGAGTTATGAGATGACGGCTGATAGAGGGAAATGGAAGAAGAACACAGTCATGTTGTCGACCACACTTAAGTGGGATAGAGCGCAGAAGGATTATGATGATGTATCTCAACTATTGTACTTTTTAATCACATAGTGTGTATTCCCCACAACTCGAATATTCCTCGGCAGCAGATCTGACGCAGTCGGGACTACTCCTAATTAATTGGCTTGCATTCGTTTGCATGAATTACTCAGGTATTCGAACGTACCCCTTTCTGTGATTTTTTGCCACCTCCCCCACCCTGCCTACCCCCGGCATGAAACGGCTTTTGAGAAGATTATGAGTGGAAAACTGCTGTGTGGGAGTTTTTGGTGTTTTCATATGTTTGATGTTGGTAAACCAGATGTTTATGAAAAAAGTCTTAAATTAATTGTTTTTTTTTTTAAATAATTTGTTCATGAACACAATAATTTTCAAAACCCATGGTGTTATAGAGACAACGAACTGACAAATATCTATAGCTTAGCCTATGTCTGAATATAAAATTTCATCAAAATCGACCCCGCTGTTTGGCTGTAATAACGTCACAGTCAGACAGACAGACAGAGTTAATTTTACATTTATAATATTAGTATAGATAAAGAAACCATTATCTATTTTAAAATCTCTTTCAATTTACAAATATTTAACCAGACTACATAAGAGGAGGGTGGGTTATGTTAGATACGTTTAAGCTTAAACCTGACTTGCCCTTCCAAACTTAAAATCCCCTAAGCACAAACTCCCAGAGTGGATAGAAACCCGCAAGTCGGATGGCACCGGATCAGGTGGACCGGATTATTCCGGTTCACGGCGGCCGGAACCGGATCAAACACGATTTTAGACTTAACCGGTTACGTGCAGAAGGTGTTAGTTAAATGTAATTGAAAGGGTTCTTAATCGGTGATTGATCTGTTTTAGCGATTGGTTAAAGGTTTTTTATTAAGGCGTATATCATGAATTAAATCTGGTTTCATTAGGAAAATAAACATTTGTTTTCTGGTGTTTTTAAACACTTTTAGAAAAAATAAGGAACAAAATGCGCTCATAATGTATCTTGCTACTAAATAAAACATGCTAAATATATTTTAATACTAGCCGTTCGTGCGAATGAAGATTTGCCATTTTTGTGAAAACCTTAATTATTGCAATTTTCGTGGAGATATCAATTTTTTTATGTAAATAAAGTATAACCTATCTTACTCGCTAATAATGTAACTTTTGATAGGTAAAAAAATGTTTAAAATTAGTCCTGCAGTTTTGTTAATTAGTTAGTTTAGGTTACTTACTTAGGGTGACGGAATTGCAACCTGTCACGTGTGGAATGCTAACTACTGCAAAATGTGAGCATGTGTCAAATGTAATGTTTGGACGTGCCTCTGACTAACCCAAAGGGGTTCCAAAGGGGACATCTTCAAAGATCTGTCTACCGTACCTACTTGGGGATTACAGTCGTGATCCTATTTTTTAATATTCTTTTTACTTACTAAATAAAATATGTATTCATTTTCCGAATTCTACCAAACTGTTTGCAAATTCCGGAGGTAAAGTGAGGTAGAAAGTTTTCTCATCCACTCCTGTCCATGCCTCGGTAATCTGTCAGCTCTCAGCTGTCATAAGTTGGGGACTTGTTGCGGATACTCCGTGGATTACCACCTGTACCTTTGAGCTTCCTTTGGGGGTTGAGGAGGGTGATATTTATTTATACAGGAAAGGTGTCTTTTTCATTGAGTTGTCTGTAATAAAATGAAAAATAAGCCATTATGTTACATTTTAAGGCTATTGCTCGTATGACGTCATAATGAATACTTCGATCTTATTCTCGAAGTTTTTTTTACTACAAAACTAACGTAGCAGTTGCTACGGAGCTTGCTACGGCGTAGAGATACCGCTACCAGGGCATAAAGGTGACAGACTTCACATCGCGATGTGAAGTCTGTCACCTTTATGAAGTTTTCATTGATAATAAGTAAAGTGTATAGAAACGTAAAATTGTCTATCCCGTCTCCGTGCCCACATTTTCATTAAATAAAAATAATATTCTTCCATAAAATTAAGAATGTTTTGAAAGTGTCGTCTGCTCAAATATGCTGAGGTAATGACGTTATCCAAGTTTCCGGGATCCCGGGACGCGGGACTTTACAAATTGAAATTATTTTTTCATTTAAATTCCCAACTTTGAAGTTCTCAGGTGAACTTTTGTAAGCACCCAATTCACGACGTACTTTAGTTGAATGATTTTTACCAACTTTCGTGTCTGGCTACTTAAGCCACAAAAGTCCCGCCGAATTTTAAAATTAGGTTTTATAATGATTTAATTAAGTCTGTGAGATTATTAATAATGTTTTACTGGATTAACAGGAGCGTCAATTACACAGAAAGTATAACTAGACATTATTCGTAAAAAAACTATCTCACGATTGCTGCACGCATGGTAGACAAAGACATCTCACAAAGAAAAAATACAGTCGAATTGAGAACCTTCTCCTTTTAAAGTCGGTTAAAAAAAACATCACAAAGACATTATTTTTAGATCTGCAGACGCTTTGACCTTTATAAATGAATTGAAAGGGGTAATCAGAGGCACGTCGCTCAAATATTATTTTTCATCATCTTCAGTCTTCAGTATATAATATCTTTGGAAGATAAGAACTTTAAAAATAAAGCTAAACAAAACTAAACTCCACCACTAATACCGAATCAAACGCGGGATCCCATAATCCCGCAGGTGAGCCCGGATCCCGGATTACGCGATCACGTCCGGCACTATCTATCTTGATGATGTATTGTGCAGCCGATTTCCATCGACAGATGTCGCTGTTAGAGATAAGAAAATAATTTTGATTGATGTTTTCACAAAACTATGAAACTGTGAGACAAAACTATGAAGATGTAAATTAAAGTTTTCGGAAAACTATTTTTTGTTTGGAAAATTTATTAAATGTCAACTCATGTTAAATTTAATCATTATTAGCAAAGTATCAATATAACGTTTTTTTTATTGAAGCTAACAATTTTCTTTCATCTTTTCAAACCGGAACACACAATCCTGAATACAAATCCGACACGGTGGTACATACATAAGACTTTCAAAAAAAATCCACCTTTACTCAGGAGCAAAAAAAATACTATGACAGACCAGACCAGACCAGACTTTGTTGGTCTTCACCACCTGGTGAGAGTCCAGCTGTGACAAATACATTCATGATTTTCGAAACTCATTTTGTAGTTCACCACACGAAATACAAGAATGGAGTCAGGGCTATGAACATTCATGTGAATGTTGGGTATTGAAACTAGCTATCTATGTTAAAACAGGTTTACAGAGTTGCAATAAGGGCAACTTTAAATGGACCACATTGATTGGTTGTCTCATCCGCCAAGTATTTATTAATGTTTCAAAAATATCATGATCTAAAAGATACCATCTAAATAAACATTTCAAAAAGCTAAACCCATTTTTCCCATGAACTGTTCGTAAACAAGTCTGTTATTTTTCTTCAGCCTTTTCCAACGAGAATTCAATAATCCTCAAGGAAAATTAATTACTCCCAAATCCATCCCTTTGTGACAAAGAAAAATTGTAACGAATAGAGTGGAACCCAAGAACAACCTGCGTAGAAACATTTTAAATACACTGCTCAGAAGTTTGAGCTCTATTTGTGTAGATATAGGAACGGAAACACAATGGAGCTGACTCGGGATACCTTTTTTGCAAGTTATGAACTGTAAGCGATTTTTTTTAACCTTATATATTTCTACATATCGTTATCTTGAAAAAATCCAAAAATCGTACAAAAATCTATTCAGAATCCCAATCACTTACCGTTTTGGGGGGTTAGCATGAACCACAAAAAGAATAGTAAAAGTGTCAGTTTTGGCATTTGGACAATACGTTGTCGATACGATAGTGGTTCGTGGTCAACCCACTGAACTTCTTCACGAACTCCATCCGATTTGTAGGCTTACTAGTCATACACCTACCGTTTTGTAAATAGTATATAGGTACTTGTACATAACACCCAGATATTAAACAAACATCAATGTACATCACATAATTATATTTGTGTGTATCGTGGGAATCGAAACCACAACTTATAGCGCAGAAGACAGAGTTACTACCAACTGTACAGTAAAGCCAATCAGAATCATATCAATGGGTCAAAATCCTGACGACACGAATCACCCGGTTTCGCACCTTTTGTTTTTATCTTGTAATGAAGTGAGTGATACTTCAGTATGCGGTAAGTTATGCGTAGGGAAGAAATTCACGTTACAAGAAGAGTAATGTGTATGAGTGTGGATAGATATAGGAGTAGAGGCAAACTTAAGAAGAGATGGATGAACTGCGTGAAAGATGATATGAGTAAAAAAGGTGGAATTACTATGATGACTAGTGATAGGGGACTATGGAAGAAAGAAACATACTGTGAAAACACCGCTAGAGTGGGATAAGGGAAAGTAGATGATGATAATGATGAAGTAAAGTTTTCACGTCTCTTTTCCCTTATCCCCCACATTCCTAAGCAAGGTAAGTCAGGCAAGATGCCTGTCATTAATACACCGCTCAGGAAGAGTAATGGCGGTCTCCTTCACGCAGTCATGTTAACTCGACTGGATGGATTCGTCTGGCCGTTTGTTTTATTGAGTGACAGTTTTTGATTGGTTATTATGGGTTGGCAGGTGGATGAGCATTTTTTGTGGATTGCTTTTATTGAGAGTTTTTCGGGTTATTGGATTTGGGATTGTCAAAATCAACGAAATGGAGGTAAAAGAGTGCTAGCATCTATTACATGGATGAAGTCGTCACATGCCTTATAATTACTGGGTGAAGACTGAAGATTTTAGTTGAGATTTGAGAGACTTTAGATTTCATGAAATATTTCAAAAAAAAGCTATGCACAGCATGAGTGGCCCGCCACTCACTAAGTATCGTATCATCATCGCAAAAACTAGACACTTATCCACTGAAGTATCTAATCTAGAATTACATTTAAAATGAAGTGAAATGAGTCCCAAACTTATTTGTTTTAAATATAGTAGAAATGGCTTTTAATCATTACATTTGGCACAAGCCCATATTTTGCAGTGATTTAGAGCACTAACTATGTAAAATACATGTGTTTTCAAACAGAAAAACACAAAGCTACCGGATCATATATCATTGTCGAGACATCTTTCACCACTCAAACTCTCAACACGAGCTACAGTACGAGCACGTGTTGTTGCACACTTTTTAAAATCAAATGTTGAATATTTCTACCTAACAGGTAAACCAGATCAAATGAAACCACCCATTGACGGGGCGTTCGGAGATGAATCTTTTAATATCGCGGCCGCTGAGCCGTGCTCAAACATAGTAGCACGTAACAAAAGAATCGTTCGTTATTGAAATCCGCAGTTCGGGCACGATCATGCCTAATAACGTGATCTGGCGAGAAGTGAGGAGGTGGCTTCTTTTTAATGAAAACAAAAGTTCTAGTAGGACTCTCCTTTCATACAAGATACATTTAGATTTGAACATAATTTGACAATCAATCTATAATCAGACTGCCAGCCAGATTGTGTTTCTTTGATACTAGATATTCAAGGTGATTTAAACAATTTTATTTTCACACAACTGTCTGTCGTTCTAATTCTTCAAAGGTAATACACGAAATTTCAAAACTATATTCCAAAAAGGTTTACGTAAATAACTATAAAAAAGGTTTTGTCGTCCACACCACGCTGAGATATCGATTAAAATTATTATAGAGTATCATGAACTTTACATTAATAAAATATAATGATATTATATATTATTTTCTTTATCTTTTACGAGTATATAATTTCCCGATTTTTATAAAGATTTGTGTATACACACATACACAGGTATTTCTAGTTCATGGTACATCATACAAGTAACATTCAAAACATAAAATACAGTAGGTAATACTGGTGCTATGAGTGAAACTTCACGATTGTGGGTTTATCACATAAATCTTTCTCCATACACTCGCTTCGACTTAGAAAAGCAAAAAAAGCTGGAGCGCCAGGATATGAAACAAAGGTAGGTCCTTCAGGCTCATTTCTAGGTGCCATTGTTTTACAGCTTATCATGCCGTTCCAACTTTCATTAATTTCATGAAATAAAACTTACATAGTTACTTGAAGTAAGGATTCATGAGTTTATATAGATGATTTTAGACTGATGGGGATCTCGACTAAAAGTCATAAGCCGTCTTCCAAACGGTGATGATAATTATACATATTGATGGAATTATCACATAGCACCATATTGGCCCCAAACTAAGTAAAGTTATTATTTTACATCTTCAGGCATCTGATTTTTTTATTACATACTAGCGACCCGCCCCCGGCTTCGCACGGGTTTAATACATATAAACCTTCCTCCTGAATCACTCTATCTATTAAAAAAAACCGCATCTAAATCCGTTGTGTAGTTTTAAAGATGTAGTTTTAAGCAAACATACATACATACAGACGCGGGAAGCGGAAAGCGACTTTGCTTTATACTATGTAGTGATTTATTAAATGTCTCTCCTAAATCCTTTCAACCATCTCCATCTTTCGAAGACTCCAATACTTTCTCAAAATACATTACATTAAAAAAAAAAGAATTATCTATGTTCATCACACAAATGTTTGACCTACATGGGGATCGAACCCACAATCCACAGTGCAGATAGCAAAGCTACAACCAACTGAGTTGTGAGACCAGTCATACATTACAAGTGCATACTAAACCATCCATCAAGCCAACTTCAAACAGCGATTAATATCCCGGTAATAAAATAAATAGTTGCAAAGGTGTCCATTCGTCATGTGCTTTCTACAATTAATTAGATGAAAGGTATATACGAAACCACAGAATAGATACGTAGCTATCATCAAACAGTAGGTATGATTAATGTAGATAGTCACTTACATACAGGATTTACTATAACTACGTAGGTAGCAAGTTTTTACGATGAGTATGTTAATACAAATTCACAAATTAAAATCCGCCAGTGAAAGAAAATGATTACGTAGGTATATTTTGGTCTATGGGTCTTTAGGTATCTGTCTACGATGACTACCATTTACGTCCAATAAAGTGAGTAACGTATAATGCCAAATACAATATTTGGCCGTGCCTCTGACTACCCTCTTTAGAGATCTTCAAGGATCTTAGCGCCTAAATATATGAGACTCTACTGCACTTTTGGATTACAGTTGAAACAATATTTTATAAAATATAAATAAATAGTGGTAGACATTTCATACATAGCCATCTAGCCCCAAACTAAGTAAAGCTTGTACTATAGGAACTAATTAACTGAAAGTCTTAGGAACTAGGTGAAGCTACGCCCGTTCCTTGACGACCAAGTCTAGAAGAATTAGGCAACAAACACGGCTTGGGGTCTATCATTTTTTCAATTATCCTTTCCTTAATGCTATAATGTAGAGCTCCAGTGTGGTGCCGATCGAACAGATACTTATTATACAATATTAACAGTAAAAACATCATACAAATGTTTGTCCTGGGTAGGAATCGAACCCACAACCTACAGCGCAGAAAAGCAGAGTGACCAACTGAACTGTGAAGCCGTCAATCTTAATAATATTATAAATGTGAAAGTTTGTGATAAGGCTGCTATGTTTGTTCCCTAATCAAAAATAAATGATTTGCTGTAGTATGTAGATAAAAAATCAGACATATAAAGGGGGAACTTATAATCCGAAAAACAACCCCTGAATGATAAAAAAACGCAAAAAGGATGATTTTGATTATAGTTGGCGCTGGTGTGCAACAAATCTGACATAACAGACTAAAAACATTTACATAGCAACGCAGTTTTGACTAATGAATGATACGCATTCTCAATATTCGTAATTTAAAAATGGAGGTTGCATAATATTGCTTTTTCCTATGCGATTATTAGAATATGTAGTTAGACTTCTGTGCAGTATATTCTGTTACCATTCGTCTAGATATACTTTCTGGATTAGCAGGTGATCAGTGCGGTATAAATATAGAGACGCTGCTTTGATACCGAGACAGCTATTGATTATCTTTCCGGTGGCATTTCCAACGAGTAATACCTCTAATACCTGGTGACAGATACACTAAGTGGTAGTCTGTTTGAAGGGACTTCTATCTACCTCAATACTAAGCTTACCCAAATAGGGTCATAGACCCGGTTGTGGTGCCTACCCCGGTTTTAGTCATTTTGAATTTTGGCAGTCGATATTTAAGCATAGCAAAAAAACTTGTTTAAAATGTTTAATACAATTCTTTGTCTATGATGGTTATGATGCGTTATACCTCTAAATTTGATTGACCACAACTAATTATTTCCTATTTTGTCTATTTAAATATGAATCATTAATAAATAAATATATCTTGTTACAATACAAAACCTTTGCTTAACCTATGTGATAGGTAAATATTATATTCTATGTGGTTTAAAAATCGTAAATGTTGTTAAAATGTCCACAACCAACGCTCTTACCCTAGGCTAAAACGATAATGCACATGATAATATTTAACTTCTTAGCCGTGACTTTCTTTACAAGCTGGTATTTAATAAAATAAGTAAGTAAATACCTAGTTGGGTTACTATAATATTAGGTAGGTATCTAATATTATAGTAACCCAGTAACTGTTATAATCAGGTCTAGGTACTTATTAACTTTATAACGTTTTGTATAAATATTTATACACTAGCGACCCGCCCCGGCTTCGCACGGGTAGCATGTTATTATACATATAAACCTTCCTCCTGAATCACTCTATCTATTAAAAAAAACCGCATCAAAATCCGTTGTGTAGTTTTAAAGATATAAGCAAACATACATACATACATACATACAGACGAGGGAAGCGGAAAGCGACTTTGCTTTATACTATGTAGTGATTATGCAATGAAACTCTCCTGTAATGTAGGTACCTTACCCTCATCAATAAAAAACGAATTTCTAAAGAAGTCTAAATTAAAAAGTTGAATGAAGGGCATATAATTTTAAATATTGCGACCCACCTGCGCGCAACTTAGCTCACAAAACCGAGTTCTTTAAATTCATTCTAAAGTACAACTCCAAATTTAATACGAAACCAATGATTTTTAAATTTGAAACTTTGGTTTTGCGAAGCTATAGGACCACGCACGACAGTAATTAGGCAATTTTGATAACTGGTGCACTGGTGGTTTTTATATTATTATATAAATTATAAGTACGAGTATATTGGCTTGATCGTGTATCAAGCCAATATACTAGTACGTACTTTCATGATCTAATATCGTGATATTAGATCATGAGATCTTACTTGGTATTTACAAAGTACAAGTTTTTAATCGCTCGAGCTTTGCTTTTTGCAAATTTATCATAAAGTTCACTTTTAAACCTAAGCCTCCCATTGATTTTTAATTTATAATTAGTGTTATAAAGAAAGTAAACCATTTATTAGTTACAATGTTATAATAAATATTATTCATAATTTCTTATATAAATCTACAAAAACTCTATACGCGACATTGCTAACGCCATACCACCAGGCGCCTACTCAATCCCCAACCACATTATCATATTGCTAGCTTAATATTATCAGGCGTTCCAATTCAAATGGCGCTGGCCAGAACAGGTCACGTCCGGAACCTTGAATAACGATGAAATATTCACGGGTGACGTGCAGGTGGCGTGATGCGCCATTGCGGGGATTTCTTTATGCATGAACCTCTTGTGATTCGGAACGCACGTCTCGATATGTGAATAGAGATTGGGGACTATGAGAGGGGGCATCGAGTTTATCTTTGTACCTAACTTCTCAGATACCGTAGAGCTGAATATGTTCATTGATCAACTAAAGGCTCCAGCTAATCTTCCCTTTTATACCTACTTAAAGAAAAGTAAACTAAGTAAAGTATAGGAAGTCCGAGTCAAAACAGGTTTCATTTACTTTGTTTTATTTGATACGCTGTTCAAATGTTTTTGGATGACTTTAAGATTTTTTTTTGTGAAGAAGAATTTGCTACACGGTAGATTGAAATAGATTTCAGTAGGTAGGTACTTCTGAAAGTTCTTTACCGATTCCATAGCATATTCCCTCATCTATGTCGAGTGTACCTCAGTCCATTTACATTTATATTGGCCGCGTCCGAGCCGCGAGTTCTTGAGGCAAGTTCCGATCGATTCAATTACTTACAATACTTTTGGTAGTACGATTGTATCGCCTAACCCAAAGTTACTAAGGTTTGTTGATAAAGAAGAACCAATTAGATCAAAGATTTCAATTAGTTTATTAAATTGTAATTTTATAAAATGAAAGAGGTTCACGACTCTAATTCCCGAGTACGGTAGGACTCAAAACTTCAGACTGTTAGATCTATAGATATCTAAAAGGGGGTAGTCAGAGGTACGTCCAATCCTTACCTACATTTGGCGTATGCTCACATTTTTTTTATAATTATGATATCTTTTCAAAAAGATATTGTATTTGAATTTTTCTTTTACAATTAATTTGAAACGAAATATTTATTTAGGATTGTATTTGGCAGTAATATAGTTACATACCTAATTCAGAAAGATTTTTTCATATTTTAGAAAAAAATCCACCTGATTCAAGTTTCAGCAGACGCAATAAGCGTTACTTCATTAATTCTTCATTGTTCTCAACTGAATTAATGAATTCAAGCCTTCGTTTTCTAAAACGCTGCCTGTCTCATGGCGAACGTAATATAGCCGCAGTATTAGTAATTTATTTGCTAAACATTTTTGAATTTGGAGCTATAATAAAAAATATGTTTAAACATATTTTAAAAAATAAATATGTTTAAACATATTTTTTTATTATAGCTCCAAATTCAAAAATGTTTAGCAGATAAATTACTAATACTATTCAATTTTAGGAGCCATTTTTCTGTGATACATTTTTGAAGATGTAGGTTACAAAGTTTTACAAATCTTGCTTTTGTATTTTATTTGGAAATATAAAAATAACCGTATGCCAAAATATACCTACCTTTTACAAATATTGAGAAAAACAAGAGAAAATGAAAAAAAAAAACTTTAATCGCGCTCGTCATATGACGGCCGATTCTTTCAAGCGTACCGTAGCACGTTGTTTTCAGTTGTTTTGTCAACACAACTACGTTGTATGAATAATTCATTTACAACTCTGAGCAGGTGAACAGCAATTAAACATTTAGATTTATCTGTAAATTCTTTGTAGTCTCATGACTTTATTTGTTATTTCTTTACAAAACTAAAAACCCAACAGTATAAGTTTTTATTTTATCCTGATTATAACTAAGTCTTGTCTTTTCCAGATTCCTTACGATGTTTTCTTTCACCGTTTTGAGCACAAGTCTTTGAAATGAAATAATATAGGATCACGACTGTAATCCCTTAGTACGGTAGACATCCTCTCATGTGGGCATGTGCCAAACATAATGCCTGGACGTGCCTCTGACTACTTCCTTTAGATATATTCAAGGATCGGCGTGGAATCGGCGTAGCTTCACCTAGTTCCTAAGACGTTTCAAATCCTTGTGATTTTATTGAAATAAATGATTTTTGAATTTTAATTTGAATTTGATTTAAGCACGAGACAATGCTCATATAAATTTTCATGCACGGTTGAGATTTGAACCCACGACCTTTGAATACAAAATTCGAGATACCTCCCAACCAGCCTACACTACACGTGTTATGGTTTATTTAATAGTTATAGGACTAAATCGTTGAATTCAAAACGAAATAATCAATGTTCCCAAATAGCTTAATAATGATCTGATGGATTATCGTGTAAGCCTCCAAATTGGACACATTTTACCTGTCCGGCCGCCCGCCCTAGCCTTGGGCGGATTTGGTAGTAATGAACGCAAAAACGGTAAAAGTTAATCTGACGGAGCCCCCTTAGATTATCCGCGCGTCCTTTACTTGTATGTGGGGACAATTAGTGTTTATGGATGACCAGGTACGAACTAAATTAAATCAATAATTATTATTTTTAATAAACGTGGTCTCTATAATAGTTTTAATTAAACTCTTAATTGAAATGCTTACTACTAAAAATGTTTGTATTTCAGACTATCCCTTTAGATATCTTCAAGGATCGAAGCACCTAGAGTTCTGAGAGTATGTCTACTTGGGGATAACAGTCAAAATCCTGTTTTATTTTTATAACTAAATTAGAACTGCGAACAGATAAATAATAATTATAACATTATCTTCTATAGGTATCAGGAACTACAAGTACCATGGTACCAAAACAACAGAACAGCAGCAGAATCACTTCATCCCTACGTTGTACCTGCGTACCAATTCCTTCTCAACCTATTATATCATGAAGACAGAGAGGGAGATAGAATTCTCTTTTCGCGTCTGTTTTCTTTGTCATACAACAGGGTTAACAGGCATATTTTTGGTAAACGTGATTAATCTGGGCTCCATCAAATGCAAAAAACCATCATGCGAGGTATGCCCAACGCAAACACATTATTTATAAAAAATAATAGGATTACGATTATACATCCTCTCAGATCTTCAGGCGCTCATCAGATACTTGAAGATATCTAAAGAGGTTAGTCAGAGGCACGTCCAAGTCCACTCATGCACGGGATTTGGAGCATCAGATTGGCATTATTTAAAACATCAAAAAACATCTCCTCTCAATTCAAAGATAAATCAAACAAAAGATTTAAGAGATATAACATCGGAATATAAAAGTAGCGTATAAAGCTGCCAACCCACTGCACCACATAACCGCCAATAATTCACTAATTGTCGACGTGTCCGCGGCGAGTTTATTCCCGATACAAATCCCTCTATACATTTTTATTGGCCGCTTCCACCTTCAGCCCAGTGGGACGTGACCAGCGTTTTGAATTTAAGGGGCGTCGCACATTTAACTTGTGAAACGCAGATGTTCTACGAGTAGAAGTTTGCAATGTGAACTACGATTGAAGCGCGTCATGCTTGGTACTTTTTTCAGCTCTCAGAACAAAACCTGATGAATCAATGGCAATGCTTTATTGCTGAAAGTAACAAAATATGTATTTTATTTTTAATAAATTTTAAAACGTTTACACCCCGTATCACTGTTCATGTAATTGTAAACAAGCAATATAATTCAATTTTACATTTCAAAACCGAAATGATGTTATTTCCTTAGAAACAGTCTCGATTTTAATTCTCAAGCTTGGTAGATATCCTTTTAGATTTCTTAAGATATCAAAGACAAAGGCACGTCCGAGCATGACATTTAATATGCTTATTTTTTTCAATACAGGATTATGACATGTTAAAGCCCATATCAGCAGTCTGTGTTGCAGCTATAAAAAAATCAACGCGAATAAGCGTTTCCACACCTAAATGAACGCCAACCCTAAGTTATACGATGTGAACTGTGTGATTTGTTTCCGATTTCCACCCCGGCAGTGCGCCCGCGGCCACCCAAACAGGTAAACACCACATCGGCCTTTTATTTGTGCAGGTTTAGTTGTGGTGGTTATTTGTCCAGTTTATTGGCTTAGTGAAATCACGATAATTACCTTTATAAAACTTTAAAAAAAACCGACGAAAATATTTTGACCAATCGAAAAGTCAAGGGACGATATAAGTTTTATATGTTTTATGAAAGAACTATTAGTCCTACGTGAATATAAATTGAAGGGACCAACTTGGCGCTATTCTCTACACAATAGAATAGTGTCACATTAAAAACTTTCTCTTTTTTCGTTGGTTAAAAATATTGCAACACTAAAATGACTACACATTAAAACAGCGCATGCGTGTCATATTTTCATTCTTTTTTTTCGTCTGTGTGTGTAATTTATATATTAATTACTATACATTACAAAAACATATTTGGTACATCTGTTAGATCTGCACCTGTATATTTTCATAGATATATAGACCCAATGGATTTTTCTACTGTCGCGGTTATCACGATGATTTCCTACACCTTACAGAAGCATCCATTGTTGCACGATTCGAACTAACGATTATCGGATCAAAAGAAAAGTACATCTCACTATACCAACTGGGTTCTCTATTCCAAATAATTATAACACGTATAACCATTCCTAGAATTATGGACGTCTGTCCCAAGCTCTGATAAAAACTAGGACTTCACTCGTAGATCGCATCCGCTCAAAGGATAAAATTTTAATTAAAATCCGCCCACTGGAATTACATCGCCTCAAAGTTTGCTACCTAAGTACCTATGATTATATGAATGTGGCTTTTGATTTAAATGGAGATGTGGGGGTATTGATTATGATAATGTTTATTTTGTCTGTCGGATGCAAACGTCGTGACTTGGACTTGTATGTTGGCATTTTTTATGTAGGTAGGTTATTGTTGATATTTTACGTAGTTGTCACTCGAAATGTCATTTTCGTCTACTCTTCCGTAGAGAAAACGTTGTCTTGGGTGATTGAGCTCGCTAATTGTGTTGAACTTGCAGAAGAATACTGGCTTTGGATTCTTCCTTACGGCTCATGTAGTAAAATATCGCGACTTGTCATTTGACTTGTCATTGGTAGTAACTCTGCCTTGTGCGCTGTAGGTTGTACGTGTGATACGGTCTACGCTCTCGACGTCTTAAGGTATGCGTCCACAGGTCAGGTCAGGCGTCAGGTTAAATGCGATGCGTCCGATGCGTACGATACTGATCTGTGGACGCGTACCTTTAACGAGCACCCCGTCAGCTCGCTTTGAGCCGCTCGGTTTTGGTAACAGTTACATGCATCGGTTACAATTACGGCTCGCTAGTAAGAACCCGGCTTTAAACATAAGTATTATGTACTCGTAGGTAGGTAGAATACACTCAATTCGGTCTGAGAAAAGATTTATCTTCTTTGCTTTAAAAACTCACATTACATTATACGTTTGAAACACAAACTTTTAAAATAAAATGACCCAACTTTCCATTCCACCTTTTGGAAACTTTCCATAAGTCAAGCGTCTCGAGATGCACATTCCCAATCTTAGTTGGAATGTTCAGAACAATTGGAACATGTTGGAACATGGAACATTTCAGAACACCTACGACTGGTTGCGTCCAAATTGGATCTGTTCAAGCGAAGATGAAAAACTTCTGCGTTTTCATTAGGTAGAAACTTTGTTTTGACCGCGCTCGCCAAGAAACTTGGGATATGGTTTGTTAAGTTACCTACCTATTTGGAGATATAAAAAGAGACACGTTTTAAATATAACCCTCCTCTTGATTTTCAGTAGTCAGATAATATTATCTGACTACTTATATGCTACTAGTTATAGGAGCTGATGACATAATATATACCTAAGGGTCTTAAAACCTTTCACGTATAGAATGCTAACTACTGCCAAATATAATGTTTAGACGTGCCTCTAGACTACCCCCACTAGTTATCTTCAAAGGATCTAAGCGTCTGAAGATCTGAGAGGATGTCTACCGTACTTGGGGATTCGAGTCGTGATCCTATTTATTTTTATTATTCAAACAAACTTCACCTTATTATAATCTATCTATATTAAAATCAATGCCACTTTTCGTTGTAATTTTATAACTCAAGAACGGGCTCACCTATCCAAACCAAATGTTTAGGCTTTGTTCGAACTATTTAGTAGATGGTTTATGTGAAGTTTGCAAAAAGTTAGTAGACTTTTTATCCAGGTACCACCCGTTCGAAGCCGGGGCGAGCAGCTAGTATTAATATAAATCCATAACTCAATGTATTATCTAACTGATAGGCAATAATTTTGCTATCATTAGCAGTTCGAAGTGGCCTGGCATCAACATATTGGTCGATCAAACTAAGCAATTCAAAATATTCCTCAATTCCCAATAAATATGAGTAATTCCTACTGGTTCCAGTTTAATCTAATATGATGAGTTCAATGAATCCCACTACTAGATAATTGGCATATATTGGCTAATTTGCCGAATGTCCATATTTGTATCTTTTTATAAATGTAATATAAAAAAGAACAGAGCAGTCTTAAGATCACGTATGGCACGCAAAATGTCCCAAATATTATTTATAGACGTGTCTCACTACTTCTTTCAGGCATCTTCATAAAATCACAAGGATCACTTTGAAACGTCTTAGGAACTAGGTGAAGCTACGCCGATTCCACACGACCAAGCCTAGAAGAATCAGGCAACAAACACGGCTTGGGGTCTACCTTTTTTTTAATGATCCTTTTCTTAAAGCTATGTAGAGCTCCAGTGTGATGCCAATCGAACAAGGTGAAGGCTCAAACAAGAATAATTATTAAAAGTACTACTCAAGTACGTAAACAATAAAAAATAATAATAATAACAATAACTAAAGAGCCTCAGCACAAATTCAAAAAGCAGCACACGCTACACTTGATTTAGAAATAAAACTTAAAGATAAAATAACTATTTGCTTAAATAATTATTAATAATTAAAAGTAAAATAATAATGTTATCGGTACCTCTTCTTAATTATCTTTACATTCAAATGAAAATTGCACGAGTTTAAACAACAAAACTACCTAGTAATTACTATAATACAAAGCAAGCAAACTGTCACATACAATCGTACACACAGTGGCAACATAAATACCACCACATATTTTTGGCGCACGTGAGGTGAATCCAATCATTTTTTCTTATTTCCCGATTGATTGGACTGGCCGCTGCCATTTTTTTTCCTTTTAGAGTTCCGTAAGTTTCAACGAGAAAACGGCATCCGTACTGATTTAATTTCTGGTTCATTTATCATGGTATGATTTTTTTATTTTAATAAGCTCTTTTTCCAAGCAACTACTAAAATGTCCAAAATAAAAATTGTCAAAGTCAATGTCTTGTTTCAAATCTTAAGCCCAGGAGCAACTTTTCTATAACAAAAAATGATATATGAAGAGACGCCATAATATGTGAGAAAATCTTAAATTGTACTAAAGTCAATGAGTATTCAGTTTAATAAAAATGTTCTTTACTTTGAAAATGGTTTTCGTAGCTAGGTAAAGCTACGCCTATTCCTCACGAGTTAGATGTTTGTATTCGTCTCGACTCTACATTATAAAACTGATAATATATACAGCAGAACCCATGGAATGTCAGTTGTACTCACTTCTATCCATCTTTATTTTTTCGTTTATCTCTGGCAAACAATGCGAGGGCAGGTGAGCTAAACGCCCGACGTTCGTGAATAAAAGGAATTGTTGAAATGTCGAGTGTTTATGGTTTTATTTTGTTTCGATACGGTTATTTTTTTCGTGCATTCAATGTGTTGAGTTTTGATTGGCTGACCCGTTTTACTGAAAGGAGCCTTATGTTTGTACATTTTGTTTAAGACGAGTAATTAATGTTTTTGATGAATGTAGAATCGTTTTTTCTCAATAACCGCAAAACATACAGTTTTGTTTTTTATGACAAAGATATATATATCATACTAGCTAAATAAACTATAGACAATTTTTTTAAGTTTGATGGTTTTCAAGATAATGCAGTTTTTTCACTTTTTCCGCCTTATCCGGGTAGACTCAACCTTTCAACCTTTCAACTATGATTGGACGTGCTTCTGACTACCTAAAATATCTTCAAGAATAAAAATGTCCGGAGATCTGTGAATGTCCGTACTTGGGATAAAGTCCTGAGCCTATTTTTTTATATTTTTTACATTTGGAACAAACATTTTCTCACATGGCACTTTCACACTCGTATCACAATAATAAACACAGTCGCACTAACTCAGGTGTTCGTGCTCAGACTGCGTGTACTGTTTATTTGCACTGCAGTGTATTAGTGCAACGAATTACGCTCGCGGGAGCTTTCTTAGCATTTGTTTATTATTCAGAGCGGAAGTGAATTTTAAATGTATTAAATATTTATGATGATTTTTCTAAGAATTTGTGCTCGGTTTCTTATAAACCAACCGATATCGATAGGATAACAAAGTCGTATTTTGTGATTCACAAGTTTATTTTATAAGGATGCGTTAGCAATTATTACAAAATTATACTTTACAATTTACTGAATTAATTCATTAGTAGGTGAAAGCGATTCGAACCTACGACCTACGGATCGAAAGTTGAAGTAGGTATTAGGCCAATTAAAAAAAAAATTAGCTTTATATTTAGTTTCTTTCTAATTTCCTAAGTAAGTTAAATGGAGAAATAATACATATTGATGGCCATTTTACTCAGCAAAGCTTGTACTATGGGAATAAGATAACCAAAATTAGTCTCTTGCTCTGTCCTTTTAGGAAGACAAACAGGAATAATAAGTTTTATTTGTCTGTTAATTTTAGAATTATACACGTACACATTTCAAAATTATAATACCTAATCATAAACAAAAAACATCAATGTTTGACTGGCCTCACAGCTCAGGCTCTGCCTTCTGCGCTAGGTTGTGGGTACGATTCCCAGGATAAACATTTGTGTGATGAACATAGATTTTTTTTCTGTGTCTGGGTGTTATAATACATCGTATTTATTTACAAAAATAAGTATATAAGTATTATATCAGTTAACTGGTTCCCATAATACAAGCATTGCTTGTGAATGAAAAATGTTCATCACATAAAATTATATGTTGGTATATGTATTATGTAGTAGGTTGAAAGTGTAATCTCAATTTACAAAACAAGATAGAGCTACCAACTGAGCTGTGAAAAGGCCAGAGTCCACTACACCTATTACAATGTGTCTGGAAATAGTCCGCAAATTTCTTAAAAAGCAAATTAGTCGGGAAAAATTGGAAAACCCGCGGAACGGTGGACAGCTTTTTAATTAAAGTAACTCAAACAGTCGTGTAAAAAATGTAAGCCGTTAACGAGTTTACCGAAGGGTTCCGTAAAGGTTCGTGTTGTATCTTCACGAGATAAACCCAATTAGGAAGTTTAAGGTTTTTTCGAATCTGCATAGAGCCATACATTGTTATAGATCAGCTAAGTTATGGTCACTTCAAATTTAACAAATCTTACTTTTTCGTACAAAAACCATATAATAAAATGATTAGATATGTATTTTTGTTGTATACATGTTTATTACTATTTTTTTGTTGTTATTTTGGTACAAGCTAACCCGGCGAACTTCGTATCGCTTTAGAATTAACAAATGTTGTTTTAAATGCCCGTTTCCGTTCCCGTTCCCGTTAAAAAGTATTTTATGTCCGTCTCCTGATTCTAAGCTACTTCCCCACCAATTTTCAGCCAAATCGGTTCAGCCGTTCTTGAGTTGTAAATAGTGTAACTAGCACGACTTTCTTTTATATAAAACGCCTACAGGCACATTAAATACGAGTATTATTTAGCTTTAGTTTTCTCTGTAAGTGAATTTGTAATTATTATGAGAAAATAATCATCTTAAATCGTTAAACCGTTATTCTTACTAATAAATCTGTCTATTAAGGATGTTTGGATGGTTGTGGCTTAATCACGCCCAAACGACCTAACGGATTTGGAATATACATAGCCTATGCCCTAGAATAGCATATAGAATATTTTTATCCAGGTACCACGCGAGCGAAGCCGCGGACGAGAGCTAGTAATATATTTTTGAACGTATCTCTATCTTCCCCCAAGTATAGAATCAAAGTTAGATATTTTTTTCTATCATAAGGATCAATGTACCTATCTTCTATGTGACTTGTTTATTCCACGAACTCACAGAAACCCTCTCACTTTCAAAGCGATAAATCGCTACATTTCTCACAAACTATTTGTAACTATTATCAGTTAAAGTTCGCAACAACAGGTAACCCGGCCCACTGAACCCGACGCTTCAGACGCCGTAAATCAGAAAGTTCAGGTGGAGCGGGGTGCGAGAGATAGTGGTACATACTTGTTAAAGCTAGTTTTAGAGACTGAATGTTGAAGATACTGGTATCTCTTACAAGAGTATCAAGTCACTTTTAAACGAAATTATGCTGAAATTTACAATACAAAATTACAAATAGTAAAAACTAGAAAACATGTGATCTTATTAAGAAGATTCACATTTTAAAAATATAAAATAAATAAATAGGATCCCAATAATCCCCAAGTACGGTAGACTCCCTCTCAGATCTTAAGGCGCTTAGATCCTTTGGAGATGTCTAGAGAAGGTAGTCAGAGGCACGTCCAAACATTATATTTTGCACATGCCCACGTTTTGCAGTACATTCCATACTTACAGGTTGCAAGCCCATCACCGCTTTATTTTAAACAATTTGCATTTCAGGCATACGATATTACCATTAGAGACATTTTGCCCTTTAGACATGGCATTTAGGCATTTTACTTCTTAGGTTATTTGGAAATTATAGACTTTCTAATTAGGACTCATCTATTTATCTGTATATAGTATCTCTTGTTTGAAGGAGGATTTTACAAAAGCTTTTTTGAAATAATATTTTATTTAGAAGTTTACGCTACGATTTGAATAGTTAAGCCCAGTATTAGGTACGCCATTCGAGGAACGATCGCTCACGCCGGATGCGCGTCGAAACCATTTGTCTTCGAGCACCTTTAAAAGCTATTCACAACCATTTCTCTTTTTAAAAACCTTTAGACACTTCCTGTTCGTTTTTCAATCGCCCGCCCGGAGTTATCGCGATAAATGCTTCTGTTTGGGCGGGCGGGGGATGGATATAGAGCTGAGTTTACTGGATTATCCGGTTCAAAGGTTATCGTAGTTTTAAATTGCATTTACTTGAGTCGTCATAGTAGCTGAAGCTTGATAGCAAAAATTACAATTTGTATATCGCTGATGACGAAAAAATATAAATATAAAATATTTCATCTAAGTGTGTCTAGTGTCACCTTATTGTATTGAACTTAAGCCTATTTCAAAACAAACTAATCAAAAAAACAAATAAGTTAAAAAAAAAATAAGTAGCCGTGTCGGCAGCAGTAAACGCAGTTTTTTTGGCCACAAATCATAATAAAAGTAGATTTTTCCACTCCCAAAAATCATGAGTAAAAAAAACATTGTGAGGAAACTATGTAGCGGCAATGGGCTTGTAATCTGTCACGAGAAATGTTAACAAATGCAAATAGTGAGCATGTGACAAACGTAATATTTGATCGTGTTTTTGACTACCTCCATAGACATCTTATAAGTCCTGTAGATCTGAGGCAGTATACGATGTTTGAAGTATTGTAGGATTGTATGTTTCATCAGCTCTGTATAGTGACAGTGGTAAGAGCTGAGCCGGCTGGACAGGTGAATAGATGTCTCAGCGCGCGCCGCACCAATCACTCACAAACACCATTTCGCTTTACATTTCGCGATACTGCTGATTTCATAGTTTAAAAAGTTACTTTATTTTGACCTACAAATTTCTAATTAATATCGTTACGGTCGAAAAACGTTGTGGGTTTGACAGATGAAGCCGATTTCGATTGCTGAGAAAGTTTGATAATAAAGTTGGAGATTTTTTTTAAATGTAGGTAGTGATAGGATGGTTTCGCTTTGTAGAAAGATGTTTTCTTTTAAGGACGGATGTCATCAAAACTAACTAAATAGTAACAAAGTACTAAGTATAATGTACCCGAGTACGCGAGTTTGAATCCTTGAACACTAACCCTCGTATTCAAGAACGACACTATGAGAACACGCACCCACAGTGGACGAAATATTTTTTAATAAAAATCACTTTACGTGTTGTGCGACACTGCATAGTGTGACTAGAGGCACATTGTCGTGTACCCCTAGCCAAAGTTGAGCTCTAAAGGCACACGGTAGCGTCCACCATAGTGCCGCTCAACACATAAAGTGATGATTATGAAAAAAGATTTCGTCCACTGTGGGTGCGTGTTCTCATAGTGTCGTTCTTGAATACGAGGGTAAGCAATTTGTTTATATTTATAGCTTTCATCAAAATATTTTTCGTAACTTTCGAGTAAATCGCTGTTATACAAACAGACAGACAAAACTCGATAAAAAATAATTATATTTTATCATAATTTGCGGTCTCCTGAATACAATTATGTTATAAGTATGATATTGTGGAAGAAAATATGGTTTTACAGAATTTAGTATTTATAATACTAACGTAATATTTACTAATTATTTACTTGTAAGTTGGAACAATAAAACGTTGATTTCATTGAAATGATTGAGCAGCTGTTTATAAAAAACCGGCCAAGTGCGAGTCGGACTCGCGCACGAAGGGTTCCGTACCATTATCTATAAAAACGGCAAAAAAATCATGTTTGTTGTATGGGAGCCCCCCTTAAATATTTATTTTATTCTGTTTTTAGTATTGGTTGTTAGAGCAGCCACAGAAATACATAATCTGTGAAAATTTCAACTGTCTAGCTATCACGGTTCATGAGATACAGCCCTGTGACAGACAGACAGACGGACAGACAGACAGACGGACAGCGAAGTCTTAGTAATAGGGTTCCGTTTTTACCCTTTGGGTACGGAACCCTAAAAATGAAAATTAAGTATTTTCTTTATAAAATCACAATACAATCAAATCTTTATAGTCACTTGTGTAAACAACCAACGCCGGATTGATAAACTAAACACAGTAGACATGAGCGTTGGTGGTGTAATGGTCAGCATAGTTGCCTTCCAAGCAGTTGATCCGGGTTCGATTCCCGGCCGACGCATGTTTTTGCTATTATATTTTTCACAACTAAACAAATATTGCTCGATTGAAATGGATAGAGTTAGCACAATTACTATGAGCGTTGGTGGTGTAATGGTCAGCATAGTTGCCTTCCAAGCAGTTGATCCGGGTTCGATTCCCGGCCGACGCATGTTTTTGCTATTTTATTTTTCACATCTTATCAAACATTGCTCGATTGAAATGGATAGAGTTAGCACAATTGCTATGAGCGTTGGTGGTGTAATGGTCAGCATAGTTGCCTTCCAAGCAGTTGATCCGGGTTCGATTCCCGGCCGACGCACATTTTTGCATTAAACTTATCTTTTTAGATTGTATGTTTGAAAAGGTTCAATTTATTTGAAACATTTACAATGATGTAGTTTAAATTAAAAAAAAAATGTTTGAAAATGTTTTCTTATTTCATCATAGACAATTGTTGGTTTTTCACCATTATACAATATTAGTATTCATATTTAGTTAAAAAATAATAAAATAAATAGGATCACGACTGTAATCCCCTAGTACGGTAGACATCCTCTCAGATCTCCAGGCGCTTAGATCCTTTGAAGATATCTAGTGGGGGTAGTCAGAGGCACGTCCAAACATTATATTTGGCACATGCCCACATTTTGCAGTAGTTAGCATTCCATAAGTGACAGGTTGCAAGCCCATCGCCGCTTATAAGAACACTAACTGGTTTCGTCACGATGTTTTCCTTCACCGTTGTAAGCACGTGTTTATGATGCGCATATAAATTTTCGAACAGAAAAATCCATTGATGCACGCCGGGATTCGAACCCACGACCTTCAGGTTGATAGTCGAGGTACATCCCACTCGGCCAACACGGCCGACAGTTAAAAAAAACTTAGCAATCAAAGTACCAGGACAACATAGATTAGCAGGAGATAGGCCACGGGCGGCAACAGTCCTACCATTAATCAGCCAGCTCGTCCTCTAATTGAAAGCTCCGAGACCCGTTTATTGCGCCCATCAATATACTGGCTGTTGTCACTCGCGTCTTTTTAGCTTTTCACGGTAGGACGTTTAATAGGTTTTTGTTGGCCGTTTGTAAGGCTTTGTGAATGGATAAAGAATGCTATTGGTGCAATGAAATACCGAAATATTGCACGATTTTTGTGTGCGCTTGAGTGTTAAGAGTGGCAAGTTCGACTTGATTAGTCGAGAAAGTAATGCCTAAATACCCACTTTGAAATTCTGTCTGTTTTTAGAGTTTCGTAGTCTATAAGAAACCATTATAGTTTCGTCATGTCCGTCTGTCCGTCCGCAGTTTAGTTCAAAGACTCAACAAGAATGCTAGAAAGCTATAATTTGGCATGAATATAGTCACGCGGACAAAGTACCATAAAATATTGACAAAAAAAAATGTGTTCAAATAGGTCTTAGTGCTTTCACTAGGGCCATCTAGGGCACAGATACCTTATATGTTTATCTTTATTTGGCAATTGAAATAAAATAAATATATACTTTAGCAGTGATGTAGAAACTTGCTTGAAATTTATAGAAGAATTGTTTATTATAATTTTTTCTTGGAAATAAATATCGATAAAAACTGTTTTTACTATGCCTTTCGATTAAAAAAACTACTTAAAATTAGCATCCCGTTTTAAAATTGATTGGTTACTGATTGATTTATTGACATCAATTCGTTAGCGGTTCAAAAACATACGCAACCACTTAAAGCCCCGTGAAATCTTTAGCGTAATAAATCCACAGGCTATGCCATCAGCGCCATTCACACATGGAATCAATCACGCCGCACAAAGGATGAATAAAGTCGTCCGCGGACGAAAACGGTCATTTTCCACTTGTTTTCACCTCCGTTCCAGCGAAAATGAGAAAGCTGACTCACGAAGGACAAATATCAAAAACATTGTTGGTCATTTGTTGGTTTAAATCACAAGGATCATGAGCTAGAGTCGAGGCGGCGCGTAGAGGCGCGGGTGCGACCCCGCGCCTCTTGCTCGCGCTCTCGCCTCGACTCCGAGCCGCCTCCGCCTCGACACTGCCTCAATGCCGCCGACTCAACTCTAGCTCGTGTGGGCGATGCGCCTTAGGAGCTAGGCTAAAGCTATGTCTGTTCCTTGCGACCAAGCCTATAAGAATCAGGCAAAATTTATTTTAAAATCCTTTTCGTAAATGCTTTAAGTAGAACTCCAGTGTGTGATGCTATGACCGCCGTTGTTTTCCTACCAAAGTTTTTAAAAACTCTACAATTGTAGAGAAAATAACAGGTTGTTCTCTAACTAGCTGAGTCCCGTGAGCAATATGAAATTTGTTAGACTATGGAGTAATTTTATTTTCATGCGAAGAGGTGAATATTGAACCATCTTAGATATTCTTCAAGAGTTTTTGAGTGCTGTTCAAAGTCTTCATTGAGAGCGGTTTTAGATTAGTACTAGCACGGGCCAGTAAAGTAAGTAAAGCCAAATCAAAATCAAAAAAACTTGTTCAGCCACAAAAATAAAATAATATATTTTTTTTACACAGAGAGCTCATTCCTTTCAAAATAACAATTCCAAAATTCACCTCAAGTGCCTTAAGAGAGAAACAAACCCTTAGTTTTATCTGTACAGTTAACTCCACCTCGTCCCGGGGGAACCCTAAAGCTACGGAACCACGATTGCACGCTTTTATCGTGCCGACTTGTTAACCTGAAGAGGTAATGCTGATTAAGTTAGTTGTCTTTAGTGTTTTTAGTGCCAGTTCGCTTTAGTGAGAAACGAGAGGGAACTTAGATTAAGCTAGTAAAGAGGTTTTACTTTCAAACAAAAAGTAGGGCATGTACAGTACAAGTTATACTTTTTATCCAACTAGAAACTTATATCTATATCAATATTATAAATGCGAAAGTAACTCGGACTGAGTTACTTTCGCATTTATATAATCTGTGACGTTAACACGGCTGCTAGGCCGATTGTGATAAAATTTCATATAGACTAAGGTCTTGAACTTACTACGGCTACTTTTTTTACCTAAAATTATCTTTTGATTTCTAAGAATTTTTTAATGTTTTATTATAAAGTCGTCAAAAATTTCCTGGATATACTCAGACAATGTCACGGGTTAAAGCTAGTCCTAAATAAACGAAAGGTGTAGTGAAGTACTTTTCATAGGGTTATTTCACAGAACAAACATTGGTGTGATTAACATTAGATGTGAGTTTTATGTCTGAGTGATCTGTGTTTTTTTCCAAAAATCAAATAGCTTAAAAAAGTGTTAATTCTATCAATTATCTGGTTCCCATAATGCAGTATTTGAAGTGTTGTGTGAAAACAAGCTCCAATATAATTTATTACTGGCTTCAATAACTTTCAGTACTAAAATTTTTACACCCATGAGACTAGGATAGTATCGTGTTAAAATAACCACCAATATCATTAATTCATTTTACTACTTATATTTTTGGTTTTCAATAACTTTCATTGTAAAAATTTAGCTATTCAGCCCAAATCACCATGCAGGAAAAATTCTGTCACACGTACTTGTACACTCACCAATAAATCTCGTATCAGATGTAAGCTCGCATGATATACGGGCGGAGGTGGGTCGATTATTGCCTACAAATTCGTTTTGTATTATACCTATTAGTGGGATCAAGGGGTGCGGAATTGGCTTTGGTTTTTAGCCTGTTTTTTTCAGCATTTACGAGATGTTACAAAGAATACTGGGACGGAGACTATGTTTAAGTAAGTATATATTTCTAACTAAAAAACGATATAACAATAAGAATAGTTTTAGCAGAAAACTGTACTTACTATTATATAGTATAATTAATGTTTAACAATAAATTTGATTAGTGTATTGATTTTTACACGGCTAGTCACGGGCAAATTATTGCAATCATTGCCGAAACTTCAGGAAAACAAATAAAAGGAAATAGCTAAATCCTTTTTACTTTCATAATTGGTAGGTAATTGTCATTAATAGGGATTAAACATTATCTATAACTTCCAATTTAAAAATATTTTTAAAATGTGGGAAATTCATTATGATAAAACAGTTTAGGCATTTTCAAAAATAATACTAACTAACTGTTGATCATATAGTTGAATTGTATCCATTTCGTGTTTCAAATTCACGCATAATTCCAAAAACAAGATAGAAATCCCAATTTAAATAAAAATGGTGCTACAATAGCAAGTTTAGTACCTACACGTCACAAGACGTCACGTAACATATTCTCTTCAATACACTTCCGGTGGAATGTGTCAATGCCTTAACTGCCTATAATTTTTCATACGGAGCCTTAACACCGAAGAACTGGTTCTAGATGCGGCTTTAAGAAAATCCTATTTCAAGGAGACTTTAAATTACTATAATATACTTGTGGATGGTTACATACATAAAATCACGCCTGTTTCCCAGAGGGTTAGGCAGAAACCACGGCTTTCCACTTAATACAATCCTGACATACTTAGTAAAAATAAATAAATAGCATCACGACTGTAATCCCCAAGTACGGTAGACATCCTCTCAGATCTCCAAGCGCTCAGATCCTTGAAGATGTCTAAAGGGGTTAGTCAGAGGTACGTCCAAACAATACATTTGATTCATGCCCACATTTTGCAGTAGTTAGCATACCTGACTTCTTTTGCATCATTCACTTTCATCACCTTCCTCATGCTAGAGTACCCTTGACCTGGACTTTTTTCAAAACGTCACCAATTTGGTCCAAGAAAAAACACCGAGATCTTTCTCTTCCAACGTTTCCATTCATACTCGCCTTATATACCTGTTTTGTTTTGGATGTTTATCTTATTTTATTAATAAAACGCATAATCATTAAATGAATAAAGTAAAATATTCAACAGTCACATAATTAGTCCTGACCCACACTAGGATTCCCTGTATCCTTGTGTCAGAAACTACAAGTTCCATGGTAAAACAGCACCTAGACCCACAACAAATATTTTAACATCACGCAATCTTTTGTCCTTTAAAACGTGAAAGTTTAAAGAGCTTAAAAAGCCACATCCAAAAATACTTAATCCTCACTGTCCCACGTGAGCCCCGTCACCGTGACGTCAGATGTCAGCGTGACAGGTGACATGTTTACACAGTTTTTATAGCCCTCGGCGTGTTCAAACACCCCCCCACCTACCCTTGACATCGCGATAATGTTCCCGTTGAAAAATGAGCAGAGTTTAATTTGTTTCGCGAGTTTACCCCTATTGGGGTAATTTGGTTGTAAAGATCACGTTTTTGAATAGGATTTAGGTGTTTTGTCATAAATCATGCAACACACGGCTGGGGAACGTATCACATCACCGCTGGTTGAGGTAACCGTTTTTTTTAAGTTGGTAAACTTGAGTATTGGTAGTTTATCTATCTTTATAAAGTATATTATAATTAGAGCGGATAAAAATACATTTGGAGAAGTCTTATATGAAAATATAGTGAAGAAACCAGAGTTAGCATCCTTATAAGCGGCAAATGGGCTTACAACCTGTCACGTGTAAAACACTGCAAATGTGCAAAATGTATGAACCTCTGATTACCCCCTTTAGCCATCTTCAAGGAACTGAGTGCCTTGAGATCGATATGATGTCTACTGTACTTTGGGATGAAAGTCGCATGTTGTTTCTATGACCAGCAGCTAAATTATAGTTATGAAATGGTCATCAATTTTATTGCCTTCAATATTTGAATTTGAGCAAACTTATTCAGTTCCATTTTTAAAACCAACACACAAGTTAAACTTTTCAAAGAGTAAACTCATTACAAGCGCGATCACCTCAGAATTAGTTAAAGCTGAACTTTTATTCCTAGAAAACCGCGTCCTTTATTTGACGGATGTAAAAGCAAAGAAACTTCCTCAAATTACTTTCAATTTGAAATTGAAATGTATCACGTTGGATTATGATTCAATATGCCTTGGAGAGATCAGATTGCAGTCTAAGATCTGCAGCCGTTTGCGGAATATATAAGTAGTTAATATACTTCTGACTTCTAGTCTTCTCAAACTTCTAAAGTTAGGTAGGTACCTATATACTCGAAGGTACTCAAAGTCTCAAGCAAAATCATGTAAATTATTTCTCAATGTTGGCAATTTACTTACTAAATGTAATATTTGGACGTGCCTCTGGCTAACCCCCTTTAGGTATAATAAAGGTTCACCTGGAGATCTGAAAGGATGTCTACCGTATTTAGAAAATACAGTCACGATCCTATTTTTCTTGGTCTTAGTTTTAGTGCTTGGGCTAAATTTAAAAGTTCTAGAAATTATGGATTTGTAGATTTCATGTTTTTCAAAGTACCATCCTAAAAAAAAAAAAAAAAAAACAGGATCACTACTGTAATCCCCAAGTACGGTAGACATCCTTGCAGATTTCCAGACGCTTCCAGACGCAAAAAATGTCTAGTGGGGGTAGTCAGAGGCTAATCCAAACATTATATTTAGCACATGCCCACATTTTGCAGTATAAGAAGCCGCCGCTTATAAGAATACTAACTGGTTTCTTTACGATGTTTTCCTTTGAGCACGTGTTTTTGATGCGCATATATAAACTTTTCTAACAGAAAAATCCATTGATGCATTGATTCTATAAAAAATAGTAAATTGTAAGTGGTCTGTTCACTTCCTTTGACATAGCTGCTTACACAGCATTTTCCAACATCTAAATCACCTCCGTCGCTCAAAGTGCGAGGTGGTATCTGTTATATTTGTAGAATAAGGTATATTGCGGGTACTCAATAAAAAGTCAGTCTCGTATAAATGGTGGTTTCACTCAGAGCGTCTGTCCTCAATATAAAACATTTGGCGACGATTTAAGAACTTTAGCGTGCACATGTCGATCAAAAACGAAAGCAAGAAAGGCGAATCCAAAGGAGTCGTCATGAATCTCAACCAGCTGCAAGAGTTCAAGATAAATGTGGATAGATGGCCAACATACGTCAGCAGGCTGAGAGCATGGTTCGCAATTCATGATGTCAAACCCGCAGAATACTCCAAATACCTAGTGGCAGTAGTGGGCACGGAACCATTGGATCTCATGATTGACTTATGTTTCCCAGAAAAGCCTGAAAATACTGATTTCGACTCATTAGTGAAGTTAATAGAAGTTCACTTGGCGCCAAAACGGTCAGTAATTGCCGAGCGAATGATTTTCAGATCATACAAACAGACTGAGTCTCAGTCGATAACGGAATATCTCGCTCATTTAAAAAAACTCAGCAAAACGTGCGTGTTTACAACAACGGAGATACTCAAGGAGAATTTACGAGATCAATTTGTGTTCGGATTGAAAAGCGACAAGATCACACAGAGGTTATTGACAGAAACAGAATTGACATTTGACCGAGCAGTGGAGTTGGCGTTATCATTGGAGGCCGCCGTTCGAGACTCACAAGAAACGGCAGGGGCCGTCAGCATCACCAGCGCCACGGACAAGGTGCATGCCGTGGACGGAAGCAGGTACAGGGGCGGGGCGCAGCGCGGACGGCGCATGGGCCCAGGCAGAGGCCGCGGGGGCGCGCCCACCGGTAGGGGCAGCGGCGGCCAGCAACGTGTCGGCTGTTATCGGTGCGGGCAGCCGCATCGTCAAGAAAATTGTCCGTTTGTGAACGTGGAGTGTTTTGTGTGTGGCAATCGGGGCCACGTAGCCAAGGTGTGCCGATTTCGTAAGCGTACGAGCGTGCACAAGGTGGCGTCCGAAGAGGAATACGAACATTTTGAATCGAGTGAGGACGAGGGGAACCAAGTTTATCAGTTGAGTGATAACGAAGAAGACAAAAGATGGATCATGACGGTGGTCATCGATGGAAAGCGGGTCGTCATGGAGGGCGATACCGGGGCGGGCATGAGTATCATCAATAGAAGTACGTACCTAGAACATTTTAGCCACATTGATTTAATTCAGCGTAAATCATGTTTGAAGATGTATAACGGCCAAAAGGTCTTACCGAAAGGTGAATTTAAATGTAGCGTTCAGTACAACAATAAGCTAGTGCATAACTTAAAATTAGTTGTTATCGATAATGATAGTAGCAATTCATTATTCGGTCGTAAATGGATGCGAGCGTTTGGCATACAATTTCCTTCTGCGTTAGATACCAAAGAATCGGTAGCTTGCGTTGTTGACAGCAATTTCAACAAATGTGTGGCTATTGACCAATTGATGAATAAGTTTCCCGAGGTGTTTTCGACCAGTATAGGTGCGTTTAACAAAGGTACGGTTGGATTGGAGCTGAAGTCGGGCGCGGTGCCGGTATGGTGTCGTGCGCGGCCCGTCCCATATGCATTGCGGCCCGCAGTGGACGCCGAATTGGAGCGCCTTCAAAAAGAGGGTGTCATATCGCCCGTAGAGTGGAGCGAATGGGGGACGCCGGTGGTTCCCGTCATCAAAAAAAATGGAGAGGTAAGGCTTTGCGGAGATTTCAAAACAACGCTCAATCCGGTGTTGGTGGACGACAAATACCCACTTCCTAGGATAGAAGATATTTTTGCGTCGTTACAAGGTGGTAGAATTTTTAGCAAAGTTGATTTAAGTCGGGCATATCAACAGCTGATTCTGAACGATGAGGCAAAAAAATATTGCACCATAGTCACGAATAAAGGCATGTTCACATATAATAGGTTACCGTTCGGTATCAAATGCGCTGCTAGTAAATTTCAAAGAATAATGGAAAAATTATTTAGAATGCCATATGTAGCTGTGTATCAGGATGACCTACTTATCAGCAGTAAAAATGAAAAAGAGAACATGGAAAGATTAATGCAGGTTTTCAAAATATTATCAGAGAGCGGCCTAAAAGTAGAAAAGAAAAAATGTAGCTTTTTTAAAAGGTCTGTGTCGTATCTAGGTTACATAATTGATGCAAATGGATTGAAAACCGAAATTTCCAAAATAGATGCCGTAAATAGGACACCGCAACCAACCAACGTAAGTGAGGTGAAAGCTTTTTTAGGTTTAGTCAACTATTACGGCAAGTTTGTGCGTAATATCAGTAGCGTTCTGGAACCACTATATGGGTTACTTAAGTCAAATACAAAATTCATATGGTCGAACGAATGTGAAAAGGCATTTCGTTCCATAAAATTGTTACTACGCGAAGCGCCAGTGCTCGCTCACTGGGACCCCACTTTACCGACATATGTAACATGCGACGCTTCACCTTATGGTGTTGCTGGTGTGCTGGCGCAGCGCGCCATGGCCAGTGGCGAGCTGCGGCCCGTGCTGCACGCATCGCGCACTCTCTCGCCGGCCGAAAGAAACTATTCACAGATATGTCGAGAGGGCCTAGCTATTATATTCGCAGTGAATAGATTCCACGACTATTTATATGGTAATAAATTTACGTTAGTAACAGATTGTAAGCCGTTGGCATCTATTTTTCATGAAAATAAAGCCATACCATCGATGGCTAGTAACAGGTTGCAAAGGTGGGCAGTGATATTAAGCGCATATAACTACCAAGTAAAATGCATAGGGTCGAAACATAATTGTGTGGCGGATAGCTTATCACGTATACCGGTTATAGATGAAAATACGGAGCATAGAACTGAATCTTATATCAAATTTATATCTGAGCAGGCACCAATAAATTATAAGATAGTGGCAAAACACACGGCATCCGACAAAACGTTGCAAAAACTAATACATGCTATTAACTCTAACTGGATATACTGTAAAGATAAAGTTTTAAAAAGTTTTTTCTCCATTAAAGAATATCTTAATGTAGAATCAGGATGCGTTTTGTTTGGTCATCGCGTTGTCATACCAAGCTCTTTACAAAATGAAATTTTGAAGATGATCCATGCTTGTCATCAAGGAATAGTAAAATGCAAAAGCCTAGCTAGGGGCTACGTGTACTGGCCCGGCATCGACGCCGACATTGAGCGAGAATGCCAGGGCTGCGAGACTTGCATGAGCACTCGACCTTCACCGGCCGCGGCACCAGTGCATCCATGGGCGTGGCCGCAGGTGCCGTGGTACAGAGTTCACGTAGATTTTTTTTCTTTAGAAAATCACACATACTTCGTACTGGTTGATGCGCATTCCAAATGGATTGAAGCGCATAGCATAGGTACAACGTCAGCGAAACTCACAATTGCAAGATTGAGACGCATAATTAGTTGTTTTGGGCTACCTCGTGAGTTAGTATCAGATAACGGACCGCCATTCAGCAGTTTTGAGTTCAAAACATTCATGGAAAGTTGTGGTATAAAGCATATCTTAGTGTCGCCTTATAAACCAAGTAGCAATGGTGCAGCAGAAAGCGCAGTAAAAATAATAAAATATTGTTTAAAAAAGGCCATGATTGATAAGGAAGATCTACAACTTGGATTAGATAAGTTTTTATTATACTACAGGTCGACTCCACACAGTTTAACAGGAAAAACTCCTGCACAGCTAATATTTGGACGCAACCTACGCACTCATTGCGATTTAGTCCGTCCAAATGTCGAGGATAGGGTGCGCGATAAACAAATAGTTATCCATCAAAAGAGAAACACTAAGATGCGTCAATTTGAAATAGGTGACGAAGTTCAATTTAAACAGTTTAGGAACAACAAAAGCTTCTGGGAAATAGGTATCATAATGAAAAGATTGGGTCCGGTTTCTTATCAGGTGCGCCAGAACGATAAATTGTATAAGAAACATATTGATCACATCATGTCGCATAGTACGAACATGAACCAAAAGCAGGAATCAGTAGTCGAGAAAAATATCAATGGTGACGTTTCCGATTTCAACATTATTCCTAGTAACCATAAATCCATCATTAATGATGAAATAGATGACGCCGAAACCATGGTGGGAGTCGGTGACAACAATGGGTCAATAGCAACACACTCAAACATATTGCATAGCCATAGGGCAGAAGTCGAAGAACAGAACGAAGTTGTAACGCCAAAACGTTCACGTAGACCTGTTCAACGTTTTGTTGTCGTTTAGGTTTGTAGCCAGGTTAACATCACTCCGAGGAAATAGTCAGGTGTTGATGTGTTTATATACCTACTTAGAATAATGTTTTTATCTATAAGTTACAAAAGTAGTTATTTAAGAAAAGTAATGTAAGCTGACTGTTGTTTAATTTAGGTAATTTAGTATAAGCATAAACTTTAATAATTATGTGTTAAACAGGTGTGTGAGAATGTTATATTTGTAGAATAAGGTATATTGCGGGTACTCAATAAAAAGTCAGTCTCGTATAAATGGTGGTTTCACTCAGAGCGTCTGTCCTCAATATAAAACAGTATCATTCCTGCCATATCTCACAGATGAATATGTCTAGACCGCACCTACGACCTTCAGGGTACGGATTAAGGAGCTAGGCAAATGGGGCTCTGGTATGTAAAAGAACATTTTTTAACATTCAGCGTCAATGCAATCAAAAATCTGGTCTCTTTTCTCTTCTCCCGAATAATTTACCTTCGAGTTTTTAAATAACCTCTGGAATTAATAAATAACTTTACACAAATACGCACATCGGCCACTCAGTTAAAGTCTGAATCAGTCGGATCTGTTCCTTCATAAAATGTAAAAAAAAACTTTTCTTCTTCTTCTTCTTCGCCTTATCCCACGTCCTCGTGGGGTCGGCACAACATCTAGATTTTGCCAATGGATTTGGTTTGGGGGGTTTTTAGAACCGGCCGCCTGCCTGTCGGCATCCTTGGGAATTCTTGTTGGACATGGTAAAGCTGACATGCCCGGCCACGAACGTCCAGCAACGACGGGCTTCTAAACATTTATCGTCATCCTACTTTATCGAAAGTTTGTGTCTCGTTCACGCTAAAACTACTTTACAGATTAAAATTAAACTTTACAGTAATATAGCTTTACACATCAGAATAACACATAGGCTACTTTTTATCTAGGTACCACCCGTGCGAAGCCAGGGCGTTATATAAGCCAGGTTGTTTATATAATCTTTAATGTCTCTTAAAAATCCTGAGTACGTCCATACCACAGAAAATATAATATTTCACGCTTAGCCTTACGTGCCAGCTTTCAGCTAGATGAGGTTGGCCTGAGCAATTATTAAAGTTCACGCAATCCAGTTGGTTTAAGCTGATTGCTTACAAGGTGCTAAAATAACACTGCTCTTGTTTGATCTTTTACTTCATCGAGTGAGGATATTATTTTTTATTTCAACAAAGTGTTTTGTTTGTGTTGTATTTTATTTGTGTACGTGGGTTATTTTTCTGTAATTTTTTTACTGAAATCCATTTTGAAAAATGGTATTAAAAAATAAAAACAGAACAAGAATGCGTCAACGTCATTTAATTTAATTTAAACATAGGCTTAAACTTGGCCTAAGGCTTATTTTCTTATATAAAAATGAATCGATGAATGTGTTGCTAAGCGCATATCTCGAGAGCAGCTGAACCGATTTCGCTAATTCTTTTTTTGTTGTAGCTGGGACACGGCAGTGCCCCCGCCAAGTCAAGCAATAAAGCGGCACGGCTGTACCATCCTTTCCTCGAAGCAGTTCAGGCCATTTTCGACCTCCTATAACTTCGTTGTAGATAAAACTAGAAGCCTGAATTTTCAGTAACCAAGCAGTCACTATATAAACACGGTATATTTCAAATTTCATTCAATTTTAACCAGTAGTTTAAGAATTATAAGTAGTCAAAGTTTCCTATTTTGTCACTCACTCACTGACTGACTGACCGATCATCAAAAGTTTAAGGCACTTCTAGCAGACATAGAAGCTTTAAATTTGAAACACAATTAGTGTTTCAAAAAATCCTAAAAAAACCTGCCAAGTGCAAGTCGGACTCGCGCACGTCGAGTTCCGTACCATTATCTATAAATCACGTTTGTTGTATGGGAGCCCCACTTAAATATTTATTTTAATCTGTTTTTAGTATTTGTGGTTATAGCGGCAACAGAAATACATCATCTGTGAAAATTTCAACTGTCTAGCTATCATGGTTCATAAGATACAGCCTGTGATAGACAGACGGACGGACAGACAGACCGACAGACAGACAGACGGACAGACGGACAAACGGACAGATGGACAGACGTGCAGATGAACATACGGACGGACTGACAGTGGAGTATTAGTAACAGGGTTCCGTTTTTACTCTTTAGGTACGGAACCCTAAAAAGTAGGGCTATCTACAAAAATAAATGAGATGCCATCAAAAACATAACTTGTAAAAAAAGCCAATTCTCCCAACGTAATTAGCTAACCTTTACGTAATAACTTAAGACAGAAGGACCCTTAAAGTAGGGACTGAATAAATTAACCGACTTGGTATTACATGGATCTCACAACTTTTTACGGTAGAAGAACTGAGTTGCGTTGCGAGACTTGGCTTTTTTTACAAGTTATGTTTTTGATGGCATTCGTTATTATCAGGAGAAAGTTCATATGGAAAAAGAAAAATTTATTTGACACTAGCGACCCGCCCCGGCTTCACACGGGTTTAATACATATAAACCTTCCTCCTGAAACACTCTATCTAATAAAAAAAACCGCATCAAAATCCGTTGTGTAGTTTTAAAGATATAAGCAAACATACATACATACATACATACAGACGCGGGAAGCGGAAAGCGACTTTGCTTTATACTATATACTATGGACGTCTGTCGGGACAGCTAGTTTTAAATAAATAAATATTGATGGACATTTCACACATCGCCATCAAACCCCAAGACACAGAACAAACATCTATGTTTATCACACCAATATTTTCCCTGTGGAAAATATCGAACCTACAACCTACAGCGCTGAAGGCAGAGTTACTACCATCTTAGCTGTGAGGCCGTCAAATAATATATTAGACAATCCAAACCTTTTCTTTACCTGTCAGTGAAGTGTGAACTCACATTAGTAAGCAGATAGATCGTAACTTACAGATGGTCCCCTTATTCCCACCTTCCCCTGTCACGTCGTATCAGCAATGCAAAAGGAATTGTTCGAGTAATTCGACTTGATTTTCAAGATTTCAGACTCAAGTTGTGGTAGAGTCGTATTCCAAAAATCCCGACTTCACCCTTATAAAAAATAGAGTTTAGATTAATTTCAAGTTTAATTTTTGTAAGCCTCACAGCTCCAACGATGTAGGTTGTGGGTTCGATTCCCACCATGTGGGTGATGAACTTGATGTTTGTTCTGTTTCTGGGTGTTAGTGTGTATCGTATGTATGTATTAACAAAAAAAAACTTGAGAGGTGTCAAGGGACACCCGGATGGAACGAAGTTCTCACAAAATAACGTGGGACAAGGGAAGGGGAATCAACTTTGACTTCGACTTCGACTTCGACTTCGACTTCGACTTCGACTTCGACTTCGACTTCAACTTCGACCTCGACCTCGACCTCGACCTCGACCTCGATCTCGACCTCGACCTCGACCTCGACCTCGACCTCGACCTTGACCTCGACCTCGACCTCGACCTCGACCTCCACCTCCACCTCCACCTCCACCTCCACCTCCATCTCGACCTCCACCTCGACCTCGACCTCGACCTCCACCTCCATCTCGACCTCCACTTCCACCTCGACCTCGACCTCGACCTCGACCTCGACCTCGACCTCGACCTCCACCTCGACCTCGACCTCGACCTCGACCTCGACCTCCACCTCCATCTCGACCTCCACTTCCACCTCGACCTCGACCTCGACACAATTAATAGATATATATATTAATAGATATACTATAGCAAAAAAGTGTCGTGACAACTTTTCGTGACAACTTTTCGTAAGAATTTTTTCCGTCTAGCCCCCTTTCACAACGCGCGATAAGGAACTTCGTTCCAAAAAGTATATAAGTATTATATCAGTTATCTAGTTCCCAGAGTACAAGCTTTGCTTAATTTGGGGCTAGATGGCGCTGTGTGTAAAGTACGCCAATATTTATTTATTTATTTTTCATTGCATTCAGCTTACGACACGTATTTATTCCAATGTCCGTATTGTGTTATTGTGCTAAACTTTATGTTTAGACGTGCCTCTGATTAACCCCTTTAGACATCTTCAAAGATCTAAGCGCCTTGAGATCTGAGAGTATGTCTACCGTACTTGGCGTTTACAGCCGTAAACAGTTTATTTGTGTTTGAAATAAACTTTACGATGAAAAAAATTTATGATTTTTGTATAGATGGCGCTGGTGTGCAACAAATCTGACATCACAGACTAAAAACATTTAGTCGTCATAGCAACGCAGTTTTGACTAATTAATGATACGCATTCTACCAAAATACGTAATTTTTTTTTTGTCAGTACTTGGTTTGTTAGGGAAGAAATTGGAAGTTGCCTGAAATAGCTTTTTCCTGTGATTATTACAAAAAAAATTGACAGAACAACGTTTGTCACGGGTCGGCTAGTCCCATAATATTATAAATGTGAAAGTTTGTGAGTTTGTATGTATGTTTGTTCCTCAATCAGGCCTAAACGACAAAACGGCTTAAGTTGAAATTTGCTGTACATGTAGATGTAGATATAATGCCCTAATAAATAATAGACTACTTTAAAATATGAAAAACATCCCTAAAACGATAAAAAAACGCAAAGTGGCTAATTTCTGTATAGATGGCGCTGGTGTGCAACAAATCTGACATCACAGATTAAAAACATTCAGTCTTTTCTATTCGATTATTGAAATTTGACAGGACAACGTCTGTCACGGGTCGGCTAGTTATCTATATATCAGAACTAGATTCTAACATATTGCAAGTCCCAGTTGTAAAATTATGCCGTCCAAGCCACAACCACATGTAACCAATGTCCATAACCAGACGTAAAGGTGACAAACAGACAATTTTCTCTCCTGTCCAATGCAAATGAGGACATTTGACATCACGTCACGCTATATTCTCTATAAACAATCCTTATTTCCATGACTTAAGGTTCAAATTCCCGTTTTGATTGAGCCGAATAACTTTGCTATTCATTGACTCAAACCAATGAAGCGATGCAGATGACATGAACCTTATTACTAGGTTAATAAAGGTTACTCTTCCTTGATTTAAATGTGTAAGGTCTTGTTTCAGGTTTCGTTGGTCTCACGTGGGATTCTGGAATAAAGTGATGACCCTAAAGCAGTGGCGTGTGAGTTATAGGGTTGTCAAGTTTTGTAAAGCGCTGCCCTTCGCTATTTTGATATTACGTAGATTTCACCTTTTTGATAAGCCGAAGTTATTTTCGGTAAAGATATTAATAATAAATTGTATCAAAAGTAGAAGGTATAAACTTACATGAGTTACGAATGCTAACTACTGCAAAATGTGGGTATTGTGCCAAATATAATCTTTGGACGTGCCTATGACTACCCCCTTTAGACATCCTAGAGATCTAAGTGCCTTGAGATCTGAGAGTATTATCTATCGTAGGTACTTGGAGATTAAAGTCGGAATCCATTTTTCTTTGTATTAATATATATTGTATCAATCCGGGTTAGTAGGTATAAACGAACATGAGTTAGAAATTTTTACTAAATTGCCTTTATTTTAAAATATTTTCTTATAAGTTGAGCATAAACCTTTTAGGCCTCTAATGTAGACAAAATTTACAAAAAACAAAAAATATTCTATCAGCTATCAGAATCTCATAGTACAAGCTCTGCTTAGTTTGGGTCTAGATGGCGCTGTGTGTAAAATCCGCCAATATTTATTCAATACATATTTATATATACCTCAAAAACTATAAAAACTCTTTTCCAAATCTACCTGAATCTTTACGACCGTCCAACCTCATACCCCATTGAATGCCATAGATTTTCATGGCTTTCACGTATACCTATAGCACAGCCAATTTATTACTATCAGTTTCACGGCTGAGTGAATCGCGGCGTCGTTTCCCGTCAAACAGGTATGATTTAAGACGCCTAGGGTGGCCTAGGCAGACTTGGACTCTAAATTAAAACTAGGAAGTTACAATGGAGACAGTTTGGGTTGAATTGGATAAGCCAGAGATGAAAAAGATTGAATTTTTGGCTTCTTTAAACTACAATTCAGGGACCTTATGGTATGGTATATAAAGTACCTAATATAAATAAATATTGGTTGACTTTACACACAACACTATATAGCTCCAAACTAAGCACAACTTGTACTATGGGAACCAGATAGCTGATAGAATACTTTTTTGTAAACACATACTTATTATACATATTTAACACCCAGACATCTACGTTCGTCACACAAATGTTTATCCTGGGTGGGAATCGAACCAACAACCTACAGCGCAAAAGGCAGAGTTACTACCAACTGAGCTGTGAGACCTTAACAATATTACTTTCGCACTGTGAGCAGTATTGTTTTGTTTTTTTTTTATTTTGTGGTACGGCCCCAGATGTACCTATAAACTCGAGATAGAGATTAGTAGAGATTATTTTTTTCATTAAAATGTTTGTTATGAAAATATAGGTTGTTACACCATTTATAACTCAAGAACTGAATGGACCAATTTTTATGATTTTTGTATTTTTGGAATTGTCTTGTTCAGGAATAGGATAACAAGTATTAAACATACAAAAATCTAAAGAAAAAAAATAAAAACATTGCAGTGAGTTCAGTTTGATACCACGGGAACGGGGACGTGAACTTAACACAACATTAGTTAATTATAAAGCGATACGAAGTCTGCCGGGTTTGTTGTAGATAATATTTTTTTGCAACTACTAAATAATACTGCCACATAAATAGTTGGGTAAAACAATTACCACGTAAGGGTTGGCATAGTTGCAAAGGGTAAACCACCCCATTATTGGCAGGTGCTAATCGAAAAACTTCCGTACGTGGTTATTGACTCTCCCGAACTTTTCTAATAGACTATCCTATTTACGTAGGATAGTGGAGACCAACTTTTTACCTGATTGAGGAAAATTTCGTAAATAAAGTGGAAGAAGAATATTTTTACTAGCTTTTATTCGCAACTTCGATCGCGTAGATACAGGAAATCGATTTTTAACATTAAAAAATAAAAACGTATCGGATATTAAAATTCCTTGAAAAAAAAAATTGGGTAAAAGTTTTAACTATCTCTATATAAAATTTCATCACAATCGGCTAAGCGGTTCAGCCGTGATAATCAGCCGTCACAGACAGACAAAATTACTTGTGCAATTATAATATTAGTATTGATAGCAGTAAAGTAATATTGTAGTGCTGTCTTGGAATTTTATTAACATATTCTTCACGACCTTCGGATTTAAAGCAACCTTCCACTAGGCCACCAATGCCACCATGGCTCAATTAGATATTGTTATCTAACCAACAATAATAAACCAATGAATAAGTACACCTAAGTTATATATTTTCAAAATTATTTTCATTTAAAAACTATTTCTGAAAGTGCGGAACTTGACTCCTTCCTGAAAAAGGTGTGCGAGTATAAAAATGTCAAATTAAAGTCTCTACTTAGTAGTCCAGACTTAGCGGCCGTAATGCACGCCATTCGTCGTCTGAATATTAATGCACCTGCGCTACTGTTTACAAATACGGGGACATTTTACAGAAATTGGTTCAACTTTTAAGTGCAGAGTTTTTTGCATTTTTAGTAGGTACTCGTGGTTTCCAAAAACTTTTTTTTATTAACTAAATAAAATTACGTGGTATTTAATAATTACGTTTAAAAAACTAAAAAGAAAACTAAATGAAAATGTATCGACCAATCGAAAAGTCAAGGGACTATATTATTTTAAGTTTTATAAAGAAACTGTTAAATAGGACCAATTTGGGACTATTCTCTACGCAATAGAAAAAAAACATCGAAATCGGATCAGTCAGGTACGAAGATATGCGCGGTCAAACATAAAAAAATATATATACACGTCGAATTGTTAACCTCGTTTTTTTTCGTCTGTTAAAAGTCAAATTATATCTACTATTCAATAAAATGAAAGGTATTTATGTATAAACAAAGTACCTGCCTGACTACCAAAACCCATCCCTATTTGTAACTGAAATGGAATTTCCAACAAAACATACCTTCAGCAAAATCAGAAACCAATAAATAACTCGGCGAAAGTCAATGCGACTTAGCTTTGTACACACGTATCTTCTGGGTACTTTTGACCCCTGCAGCATCAGATAAGGCCATAAATCAGCGCACCTGACCGAGGGCACTTGTCCTTACGCATAAATCTTAGTGGTCGGTTGATAGCGACCCTTGCTCTCATAAATATTGAACTATTGACTCGCGGGTTAGCCGGCCGGTTGTTAATGATAGCGGGACTTACTGGTACAGTACTGTTAAATAGTCAGGATACTTAAAATTAAATGTATGCTGCGCATTCCTGAGAAAGGGTTGACTATTACAACCCCCAAACCAAATCCATTGACAACATCTAGTTGTTGTGCCGACCTCACAAGAACGTAGGATAAGGTGAAGAAAAAGAAGAAGTATGCTGCGCCAAGTAATAAAAAACTGGCGCAGTCAATAGGATGTAGTTTTGTCAGAAAATAACTTGCCTGTCTAGATTTGAATTATATATTCTTTAAGACAATATTAAATAAAATAAAAACAATGTTATGGTCTAAACGGGTAATCAGAAACACGTCTTAGATATTCAAATGTAATGTACAAATAATCACATTTTTAAGTAGTGTGTTTCCATAAGTGACAAGTTGCAACCCCATCGTCTGTAAGACTACTAACTGGTTTTTTCATGATGTTTTCTTCCACTGGATCACCGTTTTCATGGATGGGTTTCGTTGTCGTATCTATGAATGAAGTATCATGGATGTTCTATTTAGCCTGTGACACAGGGACCGATTGGTTGGTTAATTTAGTACCTTGGAATTAGAGGTGCTTAGTGGAAATTACATGAACTATATAACTGACAACCCAGTTTGTATGGAATCGTTTTGTTTCGAACGCAATATATTATGGGCATAATTATATGAGTACCTATCCCAAAATCACTTCAAATAATGAGACCCCGTTAAAAATTGACAAAATTTGCTTATTATCTTTATTAGTACACCCCAAACCGGGGCGGACAGCTAGTACCTAATAAAACGATGAATTGAAATGAAATAGATGGAAGGCTATAAAAAGTACCTTGCAAATTCCCAACACACCGTTCTTCCAGACCTAATCAATACCAAACAAAAACAGCAGACGACACTGCAATGCAAAGGGAGCCCAATAACCGCGTTAGACAAGGAGGGCCCCTAATGAGCTTCATCTAATTATCGCGCCGGAGGAACGTGAGATACTTGCTAACACCTGTATTATTCAGGCACTTGTGACATTATTTCCGGTGGTAATGACAATATTGAGAACAGTACGGTTTACTGTTCCTTTTTACCTTTATATATAACTAGCTTTTTTTTACCTGCGACTTCGTCCTTGTAGATTCAAGAAATCGATTTCGTCGTGAAACTTTTTCCCCTTCTTTCTCAGGGGAAAAAGAAGGGTATGTCGGACTCGTACCGACTAAAACCACCACGTTGGCCGGCCTCAATGCATGTCAAGGGGCTCCGGGATCTCCTACGGAACGCACCGGTGCCCCTCTCGCATTTTGCCAAGAGCACAGTCCCGGCAATGGCATCCACAGCCACGCCCGGAACCCGCATACGCGCATGCGTACGCGGGGCTCACGACGGCACTTGCCAAAAAGTACCGCCGCCATCCCGGATCCGCTTACGAGCAGCCAGAACCCCTGTTCCGACCACCCACGGACCCGAAAGTCCCCTTTGGTAGGGGCTACCTCTCGCCCCTCATGGGGCAGGCCGCGGAAGTCTGCCGCTACCAACGAAGGTCGCTCGTATCGGCAGCCAAACCGCAGCCTCCATCCCGTTATTTTTTATCAGAGGTTTTCTTCCTCTCGCCCCTCCTGGGGCAGGCCGCGGAAGTCTGCCGCTACTAACGAAGGTCGCTAGTAACGGCAGCCAAACCGCCGCCTCCATCCCGTAATTTTTTATAGAGGTTTTCTTCCTCTCTCCGCCCCCGCTAGGAGGGCAGGTGTCGCCGGGTTGTCCCACAACCCAGCACCCACCTGTCAGAACGGGGCCAAGGCCTCACCGCCCCCACGGGTCCAGATCGGGTGGGGTACACCGATCTCCCCCCAGGTGTAATTTTTTAAAGAGGTTTTCTTCCTCTCCCTCACCCGCACGGGGCCTGACCGGCGTGGCGCTCCGGTCTCCCCGACGGGCAAGTCCGCCTCCTCTCTACGCCCCTAAAATAGGGGCAGGTGATGTCGGGAAGTCAACGACAACCCGACACCTACCTGTCAGGGCAGGCCCAACTGGGTCCCCTACCCCCACGTCTTCACGGCTCTTAAAAGAGCGGTGTTGGGCGGCTACTTAAGCCTGCCCACCCTCCCGGCAGAGTAGGAACTCCTTTCCTCTGCCCGACTTCATCCACTGCGCCCTTTGCTCAGTCAAAGGGACGCGCGGAGAAGCCCTCCTTCCCTCAAACTCCCTATCTTCGTGTTTTGTCCGCGCCGGTGTGCCAACATCGCTCGCACGAGCGCTATTGGCACACCGGTTACCCCCTATCCGCAGCCCGGGGACGCGCCATGTCGCAGTATCACCTCTGCGCCTGTAGGAACTCCATTCCTAGAGGTTCGTGGATAACTAGCTGCCTGCCCCGACTTCGCACGACTAGTTATGTAGCTTTTTATATTTTTATATAAAATATTGTTTAATGTAGAGTTGCAGAGTAAATTTTTGTTGCGTTGAAAGCAAAACGTTGATACTTATTCGTAGGAGATATTAACCAATTACTCGTACAAACTCTCAAATCTTTGAATCCTGCAATTTCAAAGAACTTGAAGTAAACGTAGCCTCACAACATAACAGCCAGCAATCACTTTCCCATTTACAATTTAAACATTTACTCAAGCAGACGTGGAGCATTATTCACGCTTCACGAACAAAACGGCCTAAGCGCTAAAACACAATTTATTAATTTGCAAAAAACGCGCGGGACGGCGTCACCTGTCAGCCGCCGTGACGCGCCGTGACGGGGACTCCCCAAGAACAGACGTGATGAATTGTGGAAAATAAAAATTACGACGTAAACGGATAAAAGACGAAGGGGTGCAAAACATGTTTAATTTTTAATCGACTCGTCGCTCTTTCTGAATGTTTAATCTTGTTTCTTACCTTTGGTGCTTTACATTCTTTCTTGAGAACTGCTGATATTATTTTGTTGGATTCATTAAGCGACTGTGTTTTGTTTTAGCTTCTTTTAAATAACGTTCAAGAGTAAATTTTAAATTCTAATAAATATTTAAGTAAAAAATTATTAGAGCACAATTAAACGCATCATCATATCTGTATAGACGTAGCATTACCTAGTTCCTAATTATTTCATTTAAATAAAATATAACTATTTAACCTTTTAAACTTTACAAAAGTAATGATTAGGTACGTTAAGTCTTATGCTATTTTCCCGTTAAAACAACACAGTGTTCACAGGCATATTTCAAAAGCAATTATCCATTTCAAACAACCCTATCTCTAACAAAACAAACGAAAAACTATTTCCAGTGCAACATTTTCCCTCACGTCACGTGCGTGACTTTGCGTCAAATGCGACGCGCGACAGGTAACGCTCTCGCCAATTTTTACACGCCATTTAAATTAAATTCCGGAACGCGCGGCACGTCGCGCGCTTAATTTAGGCAATTACAGATAAAACCATCGACCACATAGCCCAATAGACGCCTAATGGCTTCATTTCTTCAAACAAATAATTCTGTCATGTCATTGAGATGTGTGGGTACAATGATACAACAAACCGCGGGGCGCGTCGTTAACCGCGCTCGGCGGTTTACACAGGATCTGTAGCCCGTATGTGTTGTCTGACAGTGTTCGCCTTGCATAAGAGTCTAGGCTGTGTGGTCGATGGATAAAACGCTTATCTCTCACTTATTGTGCGCGGCGATGCAACGTACGAATATGTTGTGGTAATGTCACATGTAAATCTTGTTGTGAGGTGGTTTTTGGTGCATGTTTTTAGGATTAAACATGCATAATAACGTTTTTGTTTATAAGTATAATGGATACCGAATAAATTAAAAACAATTATTAAAATGTTTGGACGTGCCTCTGACTTTAGACATCTTTAGAGGATCTGAGAGTAATAGAAATAGGTTATTTGGATTTTTGAACATTGTATAGCTTAGTCTAACTCTGGTAATGGAGTTTTTAGACTTAGCGACAATCATCTTGCGGGTTTTATCTGGTGTGATTAGCTACAGATCCCCACTGAACATTTGCAGAGTTTAAGTAAACTAAAATAGTATTATTTTGAATACGCGTCGGATCTTAGCTAAATCATAAAATATGTGTTATTAAAACTATACACGCCACACAACGTGCATTTTCTAAACAAACGTGGTTCACTGTTTTCATTAAACATACTTTTTTATGTGTATTTTTAATCTTTGATATTTCCTTTACATTATTTTAACCAAAAAAAAGTTAAATGTACACAAGTAATTACATAATCAATAGAAACTCTTGTCTAGAATACTAGTCTTTATATGTATCATTATGCAAAGAAGAAATCTAATAATACGTTGCGCGAGTACTGATTCCAGCTCTTCACACGTCACCTCGTAGCAGAAGTGCTACGCCGTAGCAGAACAGTACGCATACCATGATGACCTTGGAGACATTTCATAAATTAATGTTTCAGATAACAACAACAATACAGTAACTAGGCCCAACAAACAGCTAGCTCAACAAAATGACAGACGAGCAAAACAACAATTGGGGATTTATCACCAATCACGTAAAAGGGATAATGGCACCTTATACCTACCTAAGATAAGTAAAAACTTTGAACAGATCAGCAGTAAACTTATAAACAAACATAGATTTATTCTGCCCATTAATAGGCTCGCTTGCGTTTACCGAAGTTGGTGGGCTATACGTAACTTTGGGTTAAACGGACATTTTCTGATACCAAACTGCTTAACTCAAGTTATCTATATCTTTGTATCAATACATGAATTAGCAAAAATAAAAATAAATAGGATCACGATTATAATCCCTAAGTACGGTAGGGTACACATTCTCTTAAGGCGCTCAGATCCTTGACAATGTCTAAGGGGTTAGTCAGACACCTCCAAGCTTTTCATTTGTCAAACCTACATTTTTCAGTAGTAAGCATTCCATACGTGACAGGTTGCAAGCCCGTCGCCTCTTACAAGAATACTAACCCTCGTATTCAAGAACGACACTATGAGAACACGCACCCATAGTGGACGAAATCTTTTTTCATAAACATCACTTTATCACTTTATGTGTTGAGCTGCACTATGGCGCACGCTACCGTGTGCCTTTAGAGCTCAACTTTGGCTAGAGGCACACGACAATGTGCCTCTAGTCACACTATACAGTGTCGCACAACACATAAAGTGATTTTTATGAAAAAAGATTTCGTCCACTGTGGGTGCGTGTTCTCATAGTGTTGTTCTTGAATACAAGGGTAAGTGGTTTCCTCAAGGTGTTTTCCTTCGCCATCTTGAGCACGTGTTTTTTGCTAAAATTATTTTGTATAAAAGCCGAGTTTCAAAGCCACAATAATAATCTATCGATCCACAATAAATATCTATATATATATTGTCTTTGAAGACTTTATAAAGTCGTAAAAATGAAAATTTTGGAAAACCAAACAAAAAATGGGAAATTTGGAAAAAAAAGTCTGCCCATGCCCATGGCCGTCCCAATACTTTAAACTATTTCTATACAAAATTTCATCACAATCAGCTTAACGGTTAGGCCGTGATGACGTCACAAATGATATACTTCAATGATAAAAGCACCTAGAGATCTGAGAGGATGTCTACCGTCCGAGTACGGTAGACATCCTATCAGGATTACAGTCGTGATCCTATTTCATTTATTTTAATTTAAGTTACTAATTATATTTGCTGACTGACTAACTATATGGATACGAAAATAATGTTTACATTCTAGTGCTAAGGTAAAGGACTTGATTATAGGTAAACACAGAGTTTAATCCAAGCATTTGTGTTCCGCATATTTCAGCTCGACACCGATAAATCTAGCAATCGTAACATGTTCGCTCCCACAGGCAAAGCGCCAAAATCTCCAGATAAAGTAACACCTAGCGTAAGTGTGGAGTCACATTAAAGCGAAACTCTTAGTCACGGCGCTCTATCGAAGATAGGTATCTTCGGGAAGCGAATAAACTAAACATTTCAATTTACAACCCTACGAAAATCAACAAAAATATTTTTTACCCGACTCCAAAAATAGTATTATCAATTCAACGGTTAGGGTTCCGTACCCAAAGGGTAAAAACGGGACCCTATTACTAAGACTCTGCTGTCCGTCTGTCTATCCATCTGTCCGTCTGTCTGTAACAGGGCTGTATCTCATGAACCGTGAATAAATATAAAAATAAAACATATATAACAATAATAAAATTTAATCTTATTTACGGTCATTACAGTGAAATAACTAAAAATGCGTGGAAATGTGCCAAATATAATGTTTGGACGTGCCTTTGACTACCTCCACTAGATATCTTTAAAGTACTTGGGGAATCTCCCAACTATTAATTTCTACACTAATCTTTATCACGTACTTTTACTTTTAATTTATTTTCCCATCGTTTTGACTATATTAAAGTAGTCATGATCGCGAGCAGACAAAATAAATTTTAGGTCTAGTACCTACAAATCTCGATAGTTTGAAAAATAATTCCCATGTCCATAATATCCATACTATTCAATGAAATGAAATTGGATCCCGACTGTAAATTTCCAAGTACAGTGCACACTTTCAGATCTCCAAGCGCTCATAGAGATGTCCAAAGGGGCTTGTCATGCTTTTTAAACCCATCATAAAACCATTTTGATATCCGAAATTCCATTAAAACACAATACCTAGTCCTTCATTTAACCTTTACGATCTAATTTGGCAGTGGCAGGCCATTTGGCAGGGTTACCCCATCGACGTTATATTCAATGTCCCCCTACAACAGGTATGATGTGTCGGGCCGCGGGTTGGAGCTTGCCAAGTCTGCGGGTGGTTTGATAATAAAATATTGTACTGGTGGAAATGTTCGTTCTGTTTGGTTTGAAGTTGATATTTTGTTTTTTTTTACAAGCATAATCGAATTACTACTCAAACGTCTCATTGGTACTATATAATAACTAGTTTATGCCTGCGAGTTCGTCCGCGTAGATTCAGGAAATCGATTTTTGAAAACTTTATCGTAAAACACTGAAATTTCTGAAAATCAAAAGAACATTTTGGGGTCAAAAGGAGCCTATATCCGTCCCAAGACTTTAATCTATCTCTATAAGACATTTCATTACAATCGGCCCAGCGGTTTGCCCGTGATAACGTCAAAGACATACAGACAGTGTTACTTTCGCATTTTAATTTTAGTATAAATATACAGTGCATAGTAGTTTCGTACGTATTTTAGAGTGTCCCTGCACGTATCGCGATGATACAGTATAACATTGTTTTCGTATTACAATGCAGATTAAATTGTCGAATATAAGTTTCATCGCGATTTAAGCAATGAAATGCAGGTCTTTAGACTGAGAAGGTGAATATTCCTATGTAAATTTCGCACTTCGGGCGATCCTAGTAAAAATAAATCCCACCAAAAACATTCTGTAAAAAACTAGCCAAGTCTCGATGGAGCTGCTTGTTGATCTCTAAAAAGTAATGAAATCTAGACAAAGTCGTGTCAAGTCTGAGGTTCTTTACTGCGATTTCTTTATTATTATAGAATGTTGTGTGACTTGGCCGTTGAACATTCTTTATACGTTAGTGGGTACAAGTCAATTTTGTTTACACGTAATGTTATATCTGTTGTAACTACCTATGTTTGTTAAGCGAGATAATAGCCAATACAGGTATTGGTAATTGGACGCTAGTGTCTTATTTTAGGCTGTTGTTGCTCGTGCAACACATGCATTCAGCATTGACAATACAATTGACTGGTTATTGAATCAACGTTTTCTAAGTGGCAATTTTCCATCGTTAATGGGTAGCGGTTCTGGCGACAGATTGGTGCAATGGTGTCATGGAGCACCTGGTTTTGTACCCTTGTGTACTCTTCAACGGCCAAGTCACATAACATTATATAATAATAAAGAAATCGCAGTAAAGAACCTCAGACTTGACACGACTTTGTCTAGATTTCATTACTTTTTAGAGATAAACAAGCAGCTCCATCGAGACTTGGCTAGTTTTTTACAGAATGTTTTTGGTGGGATTTCACTTCTTTTTGTAGAAACGTGTGCTTATTGATTTATTTTATTAGATTTTCTTATTTGACACAGTTTTTTTTCTTTTTATGAGTAGTTTTTTTATTATAAAAACAAATCGTAAGCGCGTTTAAAATACAGTCAGCGCCATCCAGCGACGTGTGCGGGTATCACCGCCACTCTTAATTTTGAGCGAAATTAATATTTTAGTTTATTTAATTTGTTAATTTGTTTATTCAATTTGTGTAATGTTCGAGTATAATAAAGTTAATCGTTCGACTATTTCTTCTTGTAAACTTGTAAGTATAAGTAAGTATAAAAGCCAGTCTAGTCTTATCCAGAGTTTTCCTTTAATTTCATTGCGTACTAGCAGTCCGCCCCGGCGTCGCACGGATGTAATAATGATATTATAGGTAATTTTTTTACACCTTGGGTTACATTATCGAATTTTTCATAAGGATCCCTAATAAAACTTTTAGTATCGCAGACTTTTTTTGTAGATATTGATGTCCTCTTTAAAACTGTAGTACATCACTTTGCTCTATTGTCAACAATTTTCGCAGAGTACGCGATATAAGGATTTTTTTGGGTTTTTTTCACACGTTGGGTTACATTATCGAAGTTTTCATACGGATCCCTAATAGTTAGACATATAGTATTGCATACTTTTTTGTAGATATTGATGTCCTCTTTAAAACTGTAGTACATTACTTTGCTCTATTGTCAATAATTTCCGCAGCAAACGCAATATAAGGATTTTTTTTTAATTTTTTCACACTTTGGATTACATTATCGATGTTTTCATACGGATCCCTAATATTTTTGAAAATATACTATAGCCTATGTTCATCAGGGATAATGTAGGATTCTAATGGTGAAAGAATTTTTCAAATCGGTCCAGTAGTTGAATATTTTTTGTAAAGGCGGTATGTCGATCTCTAATAGTTTGGTTAGGCTTTTGTGTTTTCTTATCAGGGTCACCAGGTAGGTACTCCAGATCTTCGATTATCCTAGTTTTTATGGTTTTCCCTTTATGTGGCCATTAAACCCTAACTCTGTACCAAATTTCAGCTCTCTGAATTTATGGGAAGTACTAGTTCTATTCTGATGATCATGAGTGAGTGAGTGAGTGAGTGAGTGAGTGAGTGAGTGAGTGAGTGAGTGTCTGTCTAAAATGCGAAACTTTGCTTTCGCTTAACTTCGTAACTAAATGACCTACAGACTTGAAATTTTGGATTTTAAGTATGTGATTATGGCTTACTGGATGACGAAAATTTCAGCGTTCTGGTCTTATCCAGAGGTTCTCAAATAGGGGCCTGAAAATGCGGCGAAATGGTTCCAGTAAAGGATGGTACGGCAGTGTTTGCTTCGCGCTCGACTTGGCGGGGGCACTGCCGTGCCCCCAAATTCGTAGGTACATAAACAAAACAGCCCACACTTTTGTGAAGACAATACAGTTGAAATTAAACCAAGTTATTTTGTACCTATAAGAAATCTGTACACAAATGCTCAAAGTTAGAGCCTTTGCTATAAGCGTTGGTGGGGTAATGGTCAGCATAGTTGCCTTCCAAGCAGTTGATCCGGGTTCGATTCCCGGCCGACGCATAATCTTTTTGTAATTTTTATGTTGGTGTTTTCTGATAGTAATTTTGCAGTACAATACGATGTTTTACGATTTTATTTATTGTACAGCTCACTATTTTGGATATAATGGCTTCCACATTAAATATAGATGTATGCTGTTACGGACTTTTATTTACAACTATTTATCACAAACAATCCTACAGTACATTATCTTCGTGTATCTCCAATAATTTAGGCAACGTACGCTAAAATAGCTCTCAGAAGGCAGATTTTTATTTTTGTTTCTGAAAGCATAACAACACACACACACACACACACACACCTACTCACAAACTTTTGCATTCATAATATTACTAGCTTCTCGCCCCGGCTATGTACGGGTGGTACCTGGATAAAAAGTAGCCTTTGTGTTATTCTGATTAGTAAGATAGTAGGAAGTACGATATGATCTTTCGATTTTAACAGACTATACGGTCTACGCCATGGAGGCGACTACTGATATAAGCGATAGTTATATAATAAATAGTATGTAAGGCTCATTTTATTTTTATTTTATTTTATTTATTCGTGCTACGGAGACATCCGACCGACGTTCTGAAATTTCGAAGCGACTGATTATTATTATTTTATAGGGCAAATTTTTTATACCTTAGGTTATATTATTGCAATTTTCGTAAGGGTCCCTAATTTTTTTAGAAATAAAATATAACTTATGTAACTTATTGATAATATAGCTATTGATAAGTGAAGATTTTTTTTTAAATTGGTCCTGTCGTTTTAAATTTATCCATAACAAAAATAAAAAAATTAGCCCCTATGTAGTGTTTATTTTTTCTAAACCCTGATGTGTCGTATTAACGTCCTGGTACTGTACCAGATGAAACAAACAAAAGGTCTAATGAAATAGGTTCTAAGGTATCGACTCGGCCGGACTGACGGACCGGTCGGACACAATTGGCTATTAACATCGCGCAGTAAACGGCACGGGCAGATACCGGCCATCCGATTATACCGGTAGGGTTAGGCTGGTGGTGTACCGGGTAACTATTGCTATATTGTTTTTTTTTTATTTATTTATGGTCTTTCTTATAGCAATCTAATTTTAAACTTATTTTTCTTTTCCCACTTAATGCACAACATGTTGACAATCATTTTGCGAAATAATTATTTTGCAATATAAACTACATATAGATAATCGGAATCAAATCGGATTTCAAAGTGATCCTTGTGATTTTATTGAAATAAATGATTTTTGAATTTGAATTTGAAACAATAATTACATGTTTAATGAATGAACCACAAGTTTCTTTTGTTATTGCCTATTTGGAACGTAAAGTTAAAGTAAAATGGTATTTAATTTCAATAAAAAAAATCACAAGGATCACTTCGAATAGTAATGGAAAATCTTTGAATATTACAAAATATTACAACGAGGTTTAGTGATATCGACTGCAAGTCACACACATTAAATATTCAGTTATAGATATTACAAAATGTTTGGTAGGTATACAAATAGACAAGGGATTTTAGAGGTAGAAAAGTAGTAAATTGTAAAGAAATGTAGAATCACTACATAGTATAAAGCAAAGTCGCTTTCCGCTTCCCGCGTCTGTATGTAATATGTAATATATATGTATGTATGTTTGCTTATATCTTTAAAACTACACAACGGATTTTGATGCGGTTTTTTTTAATAGATAGAGTGATTCAGGAGGATGGTTTATATGTATAATACATGCATAATATAGTAGAGAAACACTGATAATTTTAGAGGTTTCTAATGTGATGTCGTAAATAAACACATTTTTTTGCGCTTACATTGCAAATGCTGGCTGTATCAAAATAATGTACTACAGTATTGTACACCTTAAAAACGTCTACAAAAAAGTCCACGTTGGTATTAGAAATGTCTTACGCACAGCGAAGCGGGCACGGGTCAGCTAGTAGTAAATATATCCAAGGTTTTTATAGTAACTGGATATTTTTCACCTGTATCAACAACATTACACGAAATCTGTACAAAGAACCTGTGACCAGATGCACAGAGTCATAACACTTGCTATAAGCGTTGGTGGTGTAATGGTCAGCATAGTTGCCTTCCAAGCAGTTGATCCGGGTTCGATTCCCGGCCGACGCATATTTTTGCATTAAACTTTTTTATTTATTAAACAAAACTATATTTTTATTGTTATTTTGAACTTAGTTCTCATTTTAAAAACGAAACGCAACTTATTTATTTATTTTAACTATAAATACGGTAAATTACCACGTTATTTCTTGTATTGCTGACGTTTCGAGGCAATTCTTCTTACAATTACAGAATACAATTTTATTTATGTTTTCTCTCGTTGTGTTCTCATTTTTTCCTACCTTATTTTATGAGGATTATACGATCAGCTTCCACCTTGTCAACGTTCTTACACATACCCAGGTTGGACATTGTGACTATTACCATTTCCAATTCACCTCCAACCTCACCTGTATCTTTAACGTCATAGAGTCGAATCTCCTTTAACTGGAATGCTGTAGGGCTTGTAATATAAGGTGGAGTAGGGAATTGACTTACCCTAGATAAGGATGGTAATAGGCAATTTTTTTTCTCTCCCAAATTACGTTTGAGCGGTAACGGTTTTCTTGTTTACCTTTATTTTGTTTTTCTATTTTACGATGGGGGGTCAGAGGGCTTATTGGATTAAATAGTTGTATGGAGGATTATATTGATTGGGTGAATGTTTGCTTTATTATTTTTATTGCATTAAGCTGATATGGAACACGCTGAAGTTTATCAGCGATTTTACAAAATGTTAGTGGTCTTTGGCGTGCGTATGTTTAAGACCCAAAGATTGACAGGCCTCACAGCTCAGTTGGTAGTAACTCTGACTTCCGCGCTGTAGGTTGTGAGTTCGATTCCAAGAAAAAAATTGTGATGTGTGTGTGATGGTATAGTTTTTGTTCTGTTTCTGGGTGTTATAATTTATTATAAGTGTGTATTTCCAAAAATATAAGTATTCTATCAGTAATCTGGTTCCCATAGTGCAGCTTTGGTTAGATAGCGCTGTGAAAAAAGTCTACATAAATATATTTATTTTCTGAAACATCCTAGTGTCTATCGTTTTGACTGTTAGGTGTTATTAATTATCTTGTAATCCGAACTATATATACTCATTTATAAGTGCATATATCTACCCATCACATCTTAATCTTCACTACGCCACAATAATGTGTCTACCTACACTTTCTAGAAATGAGCGTGAATTTACGTTACATCGTGCTACAAGTTTCTTTAAAAGTTTAGTATTTTCCTGCCCATTCCAACACTTGAGCTTTTTATCAGCGTACATAATAAGTATCTCTTCCCAAAAGGCGGTAACCGGTAGATGATGGCCGTAACTATAACACAAACATTGTTAAAGTCGACTATTGCTTTGAAGCTAAATTTTGACCACTCTTTGAAGTGGTGTCTGGTATAATATGAAGGCTACGTTTATATAGCAGAATAGACACCTAATGGTTTCATTTTTTCAAATAAACAATTCTGTCCAACCATTGAGGTATGCGAGTCAGGGGGAACGATAAAACATGCATCCTGATTGGCCGGTTTAATGTTACAGGTCGCCGCCGCCGTGAGGCGCGTGGTGAATCGCGCTCGGTGTCTTATATCAGCAGTATAAGCCTAATGTGTTGTGAGAAAGTGTTCGCCTTGCATGAGGAGCCAAGTATTCGGAAGCTGTATGGTCGATGGCAACGGCAGTCAACGCTCGCTTGCCTTTTTTAAGCATTAGGTCAAGACTATGACGATGACGATCATCGAAAATGTCTCAAATTTAAATTCAAATTCAAAAATCATTTATTTCAATAAAATCAAAAGGATCACTTTGAAACGTCTTAGGAACTAGGTGAAGCTACGCTGATTCCTCGCGACTAAGCCTAGAAGAATCAGACAACAAACACTGCTTGGGGTCTACCTTTTTTTTCAATGATCCTTTCCTTATTGCTATGTAGAGCTCCAGTGTGGTGCCGATCGAACAAGGTGAAGGCTCAAACAAGAATAATAATTAATAGTCTAAAGGTGGGTAGTCATAGGATCGTCCAAGTACGAGTAAGGCCGCTAAATGCTGATTGCAGTTGAATTAAGAACCAAGGCTTAATCTAGGTATCCTAACGCCAACATTTTCATTCCACCTATCTCAGGAGTCGGAGCGTTGCCAAAGCGACCTGTCGGGCGACGCGCGACATTCGCCAATTTATACCACTTTGCTTTACTTACTGTGGAGTTGTAGCGTTTCGGTCTTAAATGTTCGATTTTTATCATTTACTAGCTTAATCCGACATATACCTTTTTAGCATCATTTATTTAACTTGCAATGTAGATATGTATATGTATGTAAGTATTTAACTATGTTTGTTTGGGTGGAATCTTGCAACTCAATTTTGAAGCAGTTATCCCAAACCGATTGAGCTGAAATTTTGCATACACCTTTAGTTTTGGTGACAATACATTATTATAGTGACAGCGAGCTGATCTGATGATGGAGTCAGGGGCTGTTCATCAGTCACTCATAACGGAACTCCTTAGTAAATACTTCGATTGAGTAAAAACTTTGCATTCTTGTCAAGTTCCGATAACAATTTTATATGATGTGACAGTTAATAGCGCGCTGGTGGTCGATGGTTTAAATTATTTTACAAAAGCTTATCATTGAAAAATGTTTTAACAGAAAACTTATTTTTATTGCAATATATGTAGGTACAGACATCTAAATAAATTTGTACCTAGTCCGGTACAATTGGTAATTCAGACCACACTCTCCGCATAAACATTGCGGTCACAAGGTGTTCCTTATAAAAATAGTGCTATTTATTAAGGGTTTTTTGTAAGAGTCGTGTCATCAGTTAGATATAGAGAAATATTTGCTTTTAAAATGTAACAAAATTATTTGAAAGACGCTCATATAGACGCTACCTAATCATTCTTAATCATGCTTTCCATCACAACCAACACAACATACACATAAATAAAACAGTTACATACCTAATGTATTAAAAATCGGCAGATGTTAAATCTAGTGTTAAATCGACAATAAATACATAAAGCAAACTGATATGTTATATAACGAATCTGGCCCATGTCAGAGAATTTGCAGACAAATGGATGGGTGACCGCTAATGGTGTAAATAGCTGAGTGCTTCAATGCTTCCGTAGGTACGTCATAGTCTCGGCCATCAAAAGTCGTTAAAACATCATGAAGGCCAATTTATACATAGGTGCTTACTTAGAAGGGGCTACTAGATCAATATAATCTAATTGGTATAGTTAATAAAGACAACCTAGCAAATATTATAAAACTTAACATTCAATTGGTCTTTAATTTTTTTACTAATTACAAAATGAGCTTCTGATTTCAATCAATCAATCAATCAATATGCTCTCTATCCTGAACTTTTTGCTATTTTGGGCTTGTGTTTTAAATAATACTTATTTAAAGTATAGACTAGTTTATTTTTTGACAAAAAAATTACTTGACAAAAAATCCAATAAAATTACAATCAAAATCATGATAATAAATTTAGTAGTATCACTAAGCATTTAGCTAAAAGTGGTAAGCCTACGCTACTATAGCGCTGATCTTCCGTGTCGCCAGTTCATACTTCCAGCCATAGCTTCCTATAGCTACCTATAGCTGCTCTCTCATCATTTCCCGAGTGTCCCTGTTTAGTCTGGTCACGTCTCGGCGGCCAGATTCCGAGGTGTAGTTCTTGATATGAAGTTTTCGAAAGGGGCCATATTGAAATCGTGGCCGAAATGTGCGTGTTTTTGTTCAACTGGGAATTGATCGAATGTGGGTTTAGGTGATCTGTTTTTGATTATACAAAAGGAGAAATGTTCTTTATGCGTAGGTATGAATATCTAAAAAAATAGCTAGAATAAAATATGTACCTATATACTTATACTTTCACATAGTAACTACGTGAAAATTGTGGCATCCAAAAGTCACCATAAACATAAAATATTACTTTGAAAAAAAAAACCGGTCAAGTGCAAGTCGGACTCGCGCACAAAGGGTTCCGTATCATTATCTATAAAAAACGGCAAAAAAAATCACGTTTGTTGTATGGGAGCCCCACGTTAAATATTTATTTTCTTCTGTTTTGAGTATTTGTTGTGGCAACAGAAATACATAATCTGTGAAAATGTCAACTGTCTAGCTACCATGGTTCATGAGATTACAGCCTTGTGACAGACAGACGGACAGACGGACAGCAAAGTCTTAGTAATAGGGTCCCGTTTTTACCCTTTGGGTACGGAACCCTAAAAAACAGTTATCTGTTAATATTGACGTTTGCTAAAACATAAACAAACACCAACTGCTATTCACTGCCAACCCCTTTACTATCCAGTAAAGAATTTTCACCTGTCAAGTTAGACCGAGTAAGATTAAGAGACCAGTTAACGGAGCTTATCTACAATCTAACGTCTTAATTTATTCGTGTAACATCTCGTCCAAGATTAAAAATGTTAATTCAGGAATTATTCGGAGTAATTTATTCAACTACCCTCGGGAACGTACCTTCGAGGTACGAGGTACAGGGGGAGATGACATTTCACTACTTTATTTTAAACCGACGAAAAAAACGGAGGAGGTCTTCAATTCGACACTTTTTTAGGGTTCTGTAACCAAAGGGTAAAAACGGGACCCTATTACTAAGACTTCGCTGTCCGTCTGTCTGTCCGTCTGTCTGTCACAGGGCTGTATCTCATGAACCGTGATAGCTAGACAGTTGAAATTTTCACAGATGATATATTTCTGTTGCCGTTATAACAACAAACACTAAAAACAGAATAAAATTATAACTATAGACTTTGACACGGGTCTTTATCACGTAATTACCTTTAATTTACTTTCCCGACGTTTCGGCTATGTTACAATAGCCATGGTCGCGGGCAGACTATAAATAGTTGGGTCTACTAATCACGATAGTTTGAAAAAGAATAAAATTAATATTTAAGTGGGGCATACACCAAACGTGTTTTTTTGCTGTTTTTTATAGATAATGGTACCGAACTCTTCGTGCGCGAGTCCGACACGCACATGGCCGGTTTTTATGTTAGACCACGCATAACTTTTTACAGAGTAGACCAATTTTAAGGTATACTTCGTTAGTCGCATAAATTTTTTGATTGGTCGGAACATATTGTTGATTTTCTTTTTAGTTTTCTAAGCGTAATTATTAAATAATGTGATGATGGGCCACACATTTTCATTTCAGACATACTCGTGCGTCAGGTGATGTGTACTGTGGCCTGAGCACGAATCACTATCGTATCGTCAAAACGTCAAGCTCAACTTATACTATACAATAAGTGCCTTTTGATTTTTTTTTCGATGCAATGACGATACGATATTGATTCGTGCTAGCCCCCAGTCCAGGCAAAGGCCTGTCCTCTTTATTAAATATTACTTTAAGTTCTTGTGGTACGACCCCTGTTCTAATGAAATGTACCTACACGGTTGTAAAGGGTACAACCTTAGTACAGCCTACTTTTCTTTAACACTCCTGTAGTTAATCAATAGATTTTAAATTGCATTAATGAATGTGCTATGAGTAAAATCGTAGGTTCCTAAAAAAACTGTGATGATTAGCAAAAACATCACTCTGTATATGACAGCTCTGATATCTTCATTAATCTAGCAGATAGTCTAATGCGATGCTAAATAATGCCAGTTCGATTCATTACTACCCTTCTACCCCTCACGAAGACACCTGCGCCATCTAGTGGATTACATTAAATAGACGGAATGTTAGTTTTCGTTTGTATAACTTACTAATAATATAAATATGAATGTTTGTGATGATGTTTGTAATTCAAACAACCGTATGGATTTGGGCGAAACTTATATAATACTAGCTATTACCAGCGACTTTGAACGCGTAGATTGATTGATTCAGGAAATCGATTTTTCACGAAATAAAATTTTCAGGAATTTCAATGTTTTACAATAAAGATTGTAAAACATTGAAATTCCTGAAAATTTTAAAAAAAGTGTGGAATAAAGTAGCCTATGTCCGCTTCGAAACTTTAAACTATCTCTATATGAAATTTCATTACAGTCAGCCCAGCAGTTTGGCCGTGACTACGTCACAGACAGACAGAGTTTCTTCTGCATTTATAATATTAGTATAGATACATAAGTACCTACTTGGGATATCCTAGAATAGCATTTAAGTTATTTTATATTCAATCAGCTATTGTTTATAAAAGTATATCAAAGGACGTTTACAGAACTTTAAACACAATTCCCGTAAAAGTTCATTACAAAAAAAAAACAAATCACAATTTCATTCCACGTCCACGCCGCCAGCGGAACCCACATTTATCACAAATCAAAATGAACTCCCAACATCAGGTGCCTCACGAACACACGAACCTCAGGGAATATTTTAATACTGGACCCTTCGCAATCATTTTATTTTCATACGGGTCTCGGAGGCCCCGAAGGTCTACCTTCGTGATTTGCCATTCAAAGCGGCACGTGACAGCGCATCAGGTATTGGGATCCCGTGACCGTAGGGTTGAGATAATACTGTTGACAGATAGCGCCACTCGATTGGGAAAATCAATTTGTTTTATAGGGTTTTCTTATGTTTTCTTTATGGCATATAATATCTATGCAAAAAGCCGTGTTGGCCGAGTGGGCGTGTACCTCGACTTTCAATCTTCGTGCTTACAACGGTGAAGGAAACCAGTTAGTGTTCTTATAAGCGGCGATGGGCTTGCAACCTGTCACGTATGGAGTGCTAACTACTGCAAAATGTGGGCATGTGCCAAATATAATGTTTGGACGTGCCTCTGGCTACCCCCACTGGACATCTTCAAAGGATCTAAGCGCCTTAAGATCTGAGAGGATGTCTACCGTACTTGGGGATTACAGTCGTGATCCTATTTATTTTATTTTTAATCTATGCTATTTCACGTCAAGAACCATATATTAGGTAAAGGCTTATAGGCTAATGTTATAGAAAACTATTGATGGGTTTTTATCACGTATTTATTACTTTGAATTTGTTTTCCGGGTTTATGGCTATTGTTGACATAGTCTAAACGTCTCGGGAAAATTGATATATCCATTTAAAAATTAATAGTAATGTGTATTAATCATGATAGTTTGATAATAATAAAGATATGTAAATATACAAACCCTATAAGAAAAATATGACTGAAATTGTTTAATATAATTAGTAGTAGGCTACGCTATCAGATTTTTGTTTGCAGTAAGGCAAATATACCAATTGTCGCAGCATAAACATCGAACCGTCACCAGCAGAATTTATCCCGCGGTATTCAAATGCGCAAAAGTTAATAGATCACAGGTCGAGAGGCTGAAAACTATTCCCGGCTGGGCTGGGCACTAAAACAGCAATAACGGGCCCGTATATTACGCGGGCAGGTGACTGATTCACTGGCCACCACAATCACCCCTGACAAATGATAATGGCTGTCGCGCCCAACGCATTGATGCACCTCGCCGATGTGTGAAGCTGCCTGCCTAAATATGCAGAGCAGAGTCATTTAGCGTATGTGGATTTGTGCCAAATGTAAGTTTCGGACGTGCCTCTGACTAACCCCTTTAGACATCTTCAAGGATATCAGCGTCTGGAAACCAGAGAATCCTCTTCCGTAATTGGGGATTATAGTCGTGATCCTATTTATTTCAAATCCAAATTCAAATTCAAATTCAAAAATCATTTATTTCAATAAAATCACAAGGATCACTTTGAATTTCATTTATTAGAGTCAAATATCTTACTCGTATTTTCCGATAATAATAGAAGATTAATAAAAAACTTGAGAGGTGTCAAGGGACACCCGGATGGAACGAAGTTCTCACAAAATAACGTGGGACAAGGGAAGGGGAATCAACTTTGACTTCGACTTCGACCTCGACCGCCACCTCGGCCTCGACCTCGACCGCCACCTCGACCTCGACCTCGACCTCGACCTCGACCTCGACCTCGACCTAGACCTCGACCTCGACCTCGACCTCGACCTCGACCTCCACCTCGACCTCGACCTCGACCTCGACCTCGACCTCCACCTCCATCTCGACCTCCACTTCCACCTCGACCTCGACCTCGACACAATTAATAGATATATATATTAATAGATATACTATATAGCAAAAAAGTGTCGTGACAACTTTTTTTGACAACTTTTCGTAAGAATTTTTTCCGTCTAGCCCCCTTTCACAACGCACGATAAGGAACTTCGTTCCAAAAGAATATATATGATATCAATTGTCAAAAGTGTTGTCCGTCATTCCATCTTTCAAAATATAATCGGAAACGATGTGACGTTTGTCCCGATATATCGTTGATCGTTTTATAAGGTAGAACCCCTGAGCACGAACCACTATCGTATCGTCAACATGTCAAAACACGTTTTGGCAACTTGACAATACAATGACGATACCATAGTGATTCGTGCTAGCTATACAGGAATCGGAAAACTAAAATAAAGGTTACCGTTTCTATCAGTAAGTGAAGTACTTTTGGGTTTAACCAAATAAAAATATCGAAATAAGACCCGAAATATTTGGTCTTGCAAACAAACAGGACGATATTAATCAATACAATGTCTTATTTTACCGACCAGCCGACCAGCCGACCAGCCGACGTCAAACATTTTGCAGTAGTTAGCATTCCGTACAAGACAGGTTGCAAGCCCACCGCCGCTACGAAGAACAAATAAAAACACACAGTTTCTTCTCCAAACTTGCAGATAAGGCGTTCAAACTTTTTATTCCCTGTAGGCTTTCACGAATATCTCTAAAACTGAGCGCAAATTCTCTAAAAGTAGTAAAGCCAAGGTAAAGAGCTACGAAAGTGCGAATTCCAACTCCAGGATCGTGTTAACTGGCAGACAATGCGAACTGCCGTCAAGGTGGACTAACTTTTGGAATGGAATGATAATAATAGGGATGGGATGGTGCGATTGATTCAATCGATATCGATAAAGTGATACATACATCATTGACCTCCTATTTGTTGGAGAGGTATCAGCGTGCGTACAATCGGGCAGTTATCCCCTAAACAAAAAGCTTAACAAAAATGAAATGTGTTTCTATAAATTTATCAATGATTGATTTAACTATATTTTGATTCACATTTTTTTTATGAGAAATGATGTGATTTACGTATCCAATAAACTGTTTAAACTTCATTGCTAGTCTTGTCAATAAAATAGTAATTTATCGCTCGCAAGAGAAGCAGTTCGTTTTTAAATGATTGTTTAACACGACAAATGTAAATAATTCTTTGCATGTATAAAAGAAGGAAATAGAAAATGTATAAGCTCACTAACTGTATTATCTCCTAGTACGGTAGACATCCTCTCAGACCTCGAGGCTCTTATTTGATGTTTACGGCTGCTGACACTGAAGTCCACATAATACCGGCATCATCAATATCGATAATTCCCTCGTCCCATCACTAGTTCAGTAGGGAAGCGGGAAAGTGAATTCCTTTCACCTGATAGAACGGTTATTAGCCGATTCGATGTCCATTCCGATCCTAATAGAGGTATAATAAAAGCGCCATCTTACTTTTTCGTTTATTTGCAGGGGAGGTACAAATAAAGTTTTCTTATTCAATTTTCTTCTCGTTGCTAGCACGTTCTATTTTGGCAGGTTTTTAAGATTCCGTAGACAAGGAACTTTTGTACAATAACTAGTTAAATAAATAAATAAATATTGGTGGACATTTCACACAGCGCCATCTAGCCCCAAACTAAGCAAAGCTTGTACTATAGGAACCAGATGACTGATAGAATACTTAAATACTATTTTTTTGTACATACCTACATACTTATATACATATTAACACCCAGACACAGAACAAACATCTATGTTAATCACACAAATGTTTATCCCGGGTGGAGATCGAACCCACAACCTACAGCGCAGAAGGCAGAGCTACTACTAACTGAGCTGTGAGGCCAGTTACCTATGCTTCAAATGACATTATTCCCACATTTTCAATAATTTTTCAAAAACTGTGTTGGCCGATTGCGAATTACCTCGACTTTCAATCCGACGAGCGTTGGTTCGCTGCCAGGCATCAATGGATGTGCTCAAAACGGTGAAGGAAAACATCGTGAGGGAACCAGTTAGTATTCTTATAAGCGGTATGGGTTTGCAACCTGTCACGTTTGGAATGCTAACTACTGCAAAATGTAATGTTTGGACGTGCCTCTGACTAACCCATTTAGGCATCTTCAAGAATCTGAGTGCCTGGAGATTTGAGAGGATGTCTACCGTACTTGGAGATTACCAGTCGTGATCCTTTTTTTTATTTACCTTCTTAATGAAAGTCGGAGTACCTTCCACTCGGCCAATACTGTTCTTACAGAACTTACACTTAACTTACAGAAGTTTCATGTATTATCTTATATTCAGTGAACGTACTTTCTTATGCCTGAAAATTACACATTCCCTAAACGCAACGCACAAGGAAAAGGTTCTCGATCAAACAAAACGTATTTTTGATCGATCTTCCTTCTCGCTCTAACATTTTTTACATGCAGTACTGGTCAGGCTAATTTCACGCATACTTCAGCATCGCACCATCGACCGGCCTTACAGCTCGGTTACCTCTGCCTTCTGCTGTAAGTTGTGGGTTTGATCTCCATACAAACAATTTTGTGATGAACATAGATGTTTGTTCTGGGTTTGGATGTATTAATAATGTATCAATGTATGTATTTACAAAAAAGTATATCAGTTTTAGTTCTTATGATATATTAGTGGACATTATCACACAGCGCCATCTAGCCCCAAACTTAGAAAAACTTGTACTATAGAAACTAGATAACTGATTGAAAACTTAGGTAATATTTTTTTTGATTAATCTTGGTTTTCTGATAATATGGTCAGAGTAGTATGTCACTATTAGGTGTTTTTAATCTATAGCTTGTATGGAAATTGCTGAAATGTGCTATGATATAGAGCGTAAGCCTTAAGAGCCCTTTAATGACAGGAAAATTGAAAGTTTTCGTGGAAGCTACAAAAAGTTGGGCATTTTAGGGCAATTCTCGTAAAATGTGCTCGCGATAATGTGTAAATGATGATGATGTTATCCAAGGTGAGGGACTTGTTTTTGAGTCGAATATTTTTTTTTTTTATTTTAATTTTTTTTTTTTTGTCTATTTTCCTGGTTAAGACAGTTGAGTGTTGAGACTTTGAGACACTACCTAAAAAGCCCTTTTATAAAAAAGTTTGGCTTTTTCTATTAAAATCATAATTTATAGGGTTTCATCTTCGATCAAATATAACCTTTGATCGAAGGGTTTCATAGTCTACAACAAACCCTTATAGTTTCACCATGTTCACATGTTTCACCGTTTGTCTGTCCGCAGCTTCACTCAAAGATATTATTGCGATGTAATTTAGCATGAATATAATTAATATTATACATACTAGAATTACGCAAAAAAATTGGTAGAAAAAAATCTTGTATTTTTCGAATCGAGTCGAGTGTCCCCCCCATGCACCTTTCCCTCCCCTCTAAAAGCTAAACTATTGGTTTTGGAGGCGTGAACAAATTCACGGTATTAAGTTATTAAGTTATTACATTTATTAAGTTAAAAGCAAAACTATCACAGCTAAGTTGGCGTTACAAGTTAGTAATAGACGTAATAGTCGACCATCTATAAAATGTACTTGGATAAATTAGTTATACTAGTACAAATACCATTAAAAATTACTTATTTAAGTAACGTTGTTTGTGTAAACTACGAAACCCTTGACTTCGCGTGACACGCTCTTGGCCAGTTTTTTTCTTGGTATTTAATTTAGTCACTCAAAACTACTCGTTAGCTAGTTACTAGCTCGTTACAGGTGAAGTAAGGTGAAACGTTTATATATGTTTGTGTTGGTGCCGGTGATAGAGGTAAGGCCAGTTATTGAAATGCATAAATCACCGTTATCCAATATCGCACGTCCCAACGAGTTGTTTAACAAATATTTCGTGTGTTACTCGCACGTCTACTTATAGAATGTGGTGCAAGTTAGTAGCTTTTTGAGTTTATTTGTTGGCGATTCTAACGTAGTTTGCTTGGTTGTTTTTAGCATATCGTCTAAGTAAAGCGGCCTTCGCGGTCGCTAAGGCACATCGCCCACACGAGCTCGAGCCGAGGCGGCGCGTCGAGGCGGAGTCGCGTCACAGGCTAGGTGTAGGCTGCTCGGAGTCGAGCGGCGAAGGCGCGCCCGTGCCTCGACGCGCGCCGCCTCGACTCTAGCTCGTGTGGGCGATGTGCCTAATGTAACGTAACGTAACTGAGCGCTGAAGACTGACATTATTTTCATAGCTATTGCTGTCATAACTAATGAAATTAAAAAGGTGTTTTTGACAAACACAAGCAGAACACTTTCTCAAATAGAATAGTGATAGGCATCTTCTATTATAAGAAGGCACACATTCTTAGCAAATTACAAAAAAAAAATGATTGGTTACCTTTTTAAAAATAAACTACATTATTTATTATTATTATTTTAGTCTCCGGTGCTTTCTAGACCAAAATAGGCATAATCTCTGCAGCATCACTGATATTTAGGATTCTATGACACCTTAGGCAACTTTTACTAATGCTAAAAATCGGAAGATCAAAAGGAATGTCTGAGGCCGACTGATCCTTTCCTGGTCGCTTTCCCCGCTTGCCTCATCCACCTTGTCCCACAACCCGCACGAGCGTGCAATAGATCAAATGCACCTGTAATATTAACGCTCACTATCACGAACAGATGGCGACACTGGCGTGGGGAAACAAAAAGTATTTGTCAAAATTATCCTCCCCTTCTCGTGTAAAATGATTTTTTCATGCGTTTAGGCGTTGGACGATTATTATGATGGTAATTTTGGAAGTTTTACCTTAGTTTGGTTTTAATGGTTTTGTACAAGTAAAAAACTTTGACACTTATGTACATGAAGTGCTAAATGTGGGTATGTCAAGAGCATTGTACCACTGTATGACACCCAGACGCAAAGTTATTTGGCGCGAATTGCGAAGTATTAATAAAAGTGTGCATTACCACCTCAGCTCAAAGCAACTGACGGGGATGTAATCTCTCGCGCTTTGCGGCTATCTTGTAAGGAACGCACCGAATGCTGCTCTAGCTTAGATACAAACTTAATAGTCAACATGAATATAATGACACAAAGTACTTTAGACAAGCTTTTCTTGCTTTGTTAGTTCGTAAGCAGTATGTGCAGGTCAAATCTTGCAATTTAATTTTAAACCAGTTCCCTCCTTTCAATAAAGCTAAAATTTTGCATACCTGTGTAACTTCGGTGATAATACAATAATGTTATGAAAGCGAGATGATATGATGATGGAGTCAGGAGCTGTTCAACGAACACTCACAGCGGAACTCCTTTGTAAATATTTGAAAGTTTGATTGAGTAAAAACTTATCATACTTGTCAAGATCTGATGACAATGTTATATTATTGCGACAGGTGATAGAGCGCTGGCGCTCTATAATTGTTGGCACATACTGGTGGCCGGCGCGGTAGAGCATTTAAAATTTAACAATTGAATTTAATAGTTATCCAACCGTATTAAGGTTCGTGCTCGGTGATCGGCCAGTTTTGCGAGATAACCGAGCATTGAAATATACGAGTACTAGCGACCCGCCCCGGCTTCGCACGGGTAGCATGTTATTATACATATAAACCTTCCTCCTGAATTACTCTATCTATTAAAAAAAACCGCATCAAAATCCGTTGTGTAGTTTTAAAGATATAAGCAAACATACATACAGACGCGGGAAGCGGAAAGCGACTTTGCTTTATACTATGTAGTGATATAAGTACATTATTTCGATTGAATAACTATAAAATTCGATTGATAAACTTTAAATCCTCTACCGCGCTGCGCCAGTGTACGCAGACCATAATGCTTTGAATGATTTTACAAAAGCTTATTTTGAAAAAAACATTAAGGCGCTCCCAGTCGACGATTGTTTTTGTTCGAAACGAAAAAAGAAATACTTGTGAACAAGCCACATCTCCTATTTTATAATGTATAGTATATGTGAATAAAGATGTACCCATCTTTAATCACTTCAATAAATAATCCTACCGACCGCTGCAATGATGACAAACACACGTCCGCGCGTGGTCCGCCTTAGCTTTTCGAATAAATTAATGATATAAATTATGTATAATTACTTATCAAAAATCTATTCTAATAGAATTGTAGATCTACATATTACCTATCTTTAACAATAAATCACAAGTTGATTTTAATAGTAGGTATATAAAATATTTCGATCATAAATTCTAAAACGTATCATTTTGAAATAATATTTTTATAGTGAAAAGTTTCTGCTATTATGTTTTCAGCTTAATAGAAATGTAGGTAGGAACCTGAAGCAATATATTTATAAAAATAGGAGATGTGGCTTGTTCAGAAGTATTTCTTTTTTCGTTTCGAAAAAGAGCAATCAGCGACTGGCAGCCTCTTAACAGAAGAAAACTAGTCATGTAGAGCACTGTTTCATCCATCGTACAGGACTATTTACCACAAAAGAACTCCTTTTTCGGTCCTTTGTGGTTTCTCCTTTGATTAACTTTGATCTAGGCGAGTGCTGTGGAGGTGAATGTACCTCTCTGTACCGATATGTGCTAATGGATTGAGGCACAAAGGCGTCTGCAGTAGTAGCTTTTACCTGTTTTCTACGGCTTTTTTTTATTTCTAAACGGGCGAGACAAGATGTAAGAAATTACAAGTGCCTAACTTAAGGTTTTAATACGAGTATACAGGGTGTATTAAGACTACTTCCGAAAATAAAAGACACAAGCACAGCTACCCCTAACAATGCCCCTACTAAAAATTAAATTGCTGGTTTCTCAAGGATGTTCAAATTATGTCTGTTTTTGTATCAGGGCAAAAAATAAACGTTTTTTTTTTTCGAAACATCTATGGTAATGACAATGGTACTGGCAATAGAGGACGCAATAATCCTTAACAAAACAAAAAATGTCATTCAGAAAAACTGATTTTGAAAAAGCGCCAAATTATGAAGTGGAAAAATTCACCCAGTAGGCGACGTCAAGTAGGAACGGGATAAACCGAGTCATAATAGTTAGGAGTAGGTAGTACCAAGCACTTAATTTTGCAGTTTAAGAACATTTTAGATGAAATAATAATTAGGTATCATTGGAATATCATCAAATAACAAAAAAATAAAAACCAGCCAAGTGCGAGTCGGACTCGCGCACAAAGGGTTCCGTACTATTATCAAAACGGCAAAAAAATCACGTTTGTTGTACGGGAGTCTCACTTAAATATTTATTTTATGCTGTTTTTAGAGAAATACATCATCTGTGAAAATTTCAACTGTCTAGCTATCACGGTTCACGAGATACAGCCTGGTAACAGACAGACGGACAGCGGTGTCTTAGTAGTCCCCTTTTTTACCCTTTAGGTACGGAACCCTAGAAACATAAAAATAATTCATAATATCTCGTAACCTACCTATTTACCTAACTACGTACGTAGTTAGCATTCCACACGTGAGAGGTTGCAAGCCCGTCGCCGCTTTCAAGAATACTAACAGGTTTCCTCACGATGTTTTCCTTCACTGTTATAAACACGTGTAGGTAACGCGCATTTAGGTACATTTTTCGAACAGAAATATCCATTGATGCACGGCCAGGATTCGAACTCGAAATTAATTTGAAATTAATAATATCTACCTAGGTACCTATTTACCTAACTACATGAATTCAATAATTCAATTTCAAACTTTTTATTCGATCATGTGAAGTACCACCTATTTACCGACTTACTTTACCGATAGTGGTAAAATAGCTCCACCTGCCAGCGGAATTGCAAACCTCTTTCATCTTACCTCTCAAACCCCGAGCGGTCGCATGAGACCGCGAAAAGTACCTATAATAACGTAGTAACATAAAATGAAACTAGATGGCGCTAGAATGCGAAAATCACGTTTGTTGTAAGCCCCCCTTAAATATTCATTTTATTCTGTTTTTAGTATTTGTTGTTAGAGTAGCAATAGAAATACATAATCTGTGAAAATTTCAACTGTCTAGCTATCATGGTTCATGAGATACAGCCCTGTGAGACAGACGGACAGCGAAGTCTTAGTAATAGGGTTCCGATTTTACCCTTTGGGTACGGAACCCTAAAAAGAATCATGGTACGTATACAGGACAATACACAATTTAGATTTATTTATATATTTATTTAATATCTCGTTTGAGCCTTCACCTTGTTCAATCGGCATCACACTGGAGTTCTACATAGCATTATGGAAGGGATCGTTGAAAAAATGATAGCCATGTTTGTTGCCTAATGTTTCTAGATAATGGTCGCGAAGAACAAGAGTAGCTTCAGCTAGTTCCTAAGACGATATAAATACATTTTGACTTTGAGTTTGGCTATAAGATACTTTCATCATTATCTTCCTGCTTTTATCCCAATTATTACAATTTAAATATAAAAAAGTAAATAGGGTCACGACTGTAATTCCCAAGTACGGTAACCATCCTCTCAGATCCCTAGGCGCTTAGATCCTTTAAAGATGTCTAGAGGGGGTCAGAGGCACGTCCAAACATTATATTTATATGCCCAAATTTTGCAGTAGTTAGCATTCCATACATGACAGGTTGCAAGCCCATCGACACTTATAAGAATGCTAACTGATTTCCTCACGATGTTTTCCTTCACCGTTTTGAGCACGTATTTTTTTTACAATTTAGATACTAGAAAAGGTGTGAGGTTGGGGTTGCGTAGAAATGAAACTTATCTATTATAATAATTTTTTTATTTGCTATTTCGCAATATTTATGGAATTGCTAAAGAAGCATCTTCCTGGTAGATTGAGACTAGAGTGGGAGAAGATTCAAGTCATTTACTGGGCGACGGGAAGATGGGCACCTGTGGCCTGGAATCCGTTCTCGTTGGCGACGTAGGTGACGGTGTAGAGGACGCCATCGGGACCGGTGTAAGAGTACTGGCCGCGAACCTCGCTGGCCTCATTCTCAGTGCCGGGGTTCTTGATCAGACCCTGCTCGCTTGCCGAGATGCCGTTTGAGGTTTCGACGCTGCAAGAAAAGAAACGTTTTGAAAATATACATGTTCCGCGATTATCGACGAGTTATTGCACTCGCGTAGTTACTACAAAATAGTTATATTTGGGCCTTTATTCTTATTATTTTCACACTGGAGCTCTACATAGCATTAAGGAAAGGATCATTGAAAAAATAGTAGGCCCCAAGTCGTTTTTGTTGCCCAATTCTTCTAGGCTTGGTCGCGAGGAATAGGCATCTTCACCTAGCTCCAGTCGTTTTAAAGTGATCCTTGTGATTTTATTAAAATAAATACTATTATATTGACTTTTAAATAAATCTAAGATAACAATTGGTTGGTAAGCCGTTGGTTTTAATGAAAACAACATACGCGCTATCCCAGGTTTCAGCTCCGATGTTGTTGCTTACATATTTGAGGATAACAGCATCCTTATCGTCGGAGTTGGTGGGAAGGGCGACGGCCGCAGCCACGAAAAGAGCGAATACGATGCACTGTGGAGAAAATTTTGGATTAAGACATTGCTATAGTTACAAATTTTAATTATTACTCTTGTTAGAGCCTTCACCTTGTTCGATCGGCACCACACTGGAGCTCGACATAGCATCAAGGAAAGGATCATTGAAAAAAATAATAGGCCCCAAGCCATGTTTGTTGCCTGATTCTTCTAGGCTTGGTCGCGAGGAACAGGCGTAGCTTCACCTAGCTCCTAAGACGTTTCAAAGTGATCCTTGTGATATTATTGAAATAAATGCCTTTCTACTTTGATTTTGACTTTATGAGGAAATCTTAGTAGCAACAAATTTATAAAATAGTTATTTTAAAATCTATTGGTGTCACCATTGCTTTAATACAACTAATACTAGCATCAACAAATATGTACAGAAGAAACAGTTACAAATTAATAAATATTGATGGACATTTTAGACAGCACCATCTTCACAAACTAAGCATAGCTAAATAACCGAGAAATTACTTTGAATCCTTTTTTTGTTAGTACGTTATTTTATTACACATTAAAATCTTCAAAGTGCAAATGAACAGTCAAAAACTAAACCGAATGGAACTCTGCCTTCAGCGCTGTAGGTTGTGGGTTCGAACCCCACCCAGAGCAAATATTTGTGTGATGAACATAGATCTTTGTTCTGTGTCTGGGTGTGTAGTATGTATCATAAGTATGTATTTACAAAAAAAACGTATATAAGTATTCTATCAGTTATCTAGTTCCCATAGTACAAGCTTTGCTTAGTTTGGGGCTGGATGGCGATGTGTAAAATGTCCACCAGTATTTATTTATTATTTTATTTATTTATAACTTCAAGAGGAAGACCTCTTTTTGAAGTCGGTTTAAAAAAGTAATTCCTCTGGGATGTGTGTTTTCCCCAATATTATTCAATGACGCAATCGCTGATCTAAATAGGCTACTTGTGGTCTTTATCCTACTAAGTATGCAAAATCCACTAAATTTTTATCAGTGATCGTCAAACAGGTATTTGAAGCGCTGTTTCAATTCCCACGAATAGGTGACCTATTGGTTTTTTTTTTATTAGACAGGTATATACGACATCCATAATTATGTGAAGATTAAAAGTCAAGGTTAGACAGTTGCTTGTTAGGATTCATCGCACGAAGTTGTATTGTATAAGCTCTGAATTGAATTCCAAGACCAACAAATATTTGCTCTAAAGTGCAAACTGCTTCTACGATACTAATATTACTAATACGTCATGATCAGTCAAAGCATTGTTTCTTATAGGGATTACTCTGAAATAAACCGTACTTTTTGTATGGAAAATTCTGTTTGCATTGCACATTTGAATAGTTTGAATATGGCAATGTTTTGACGTGCCTCTAACTAGCTTAAGTCATCTTTAAGGATCTGAGGGTTTGTCTACAGTACTTGGGGATTACAGTCGTGATCCTATTTCAATTCATTGAATGTTGTTACTACTCTGCATATATAGATTATATATATATCTTTATTGTACACCATATCAAAAATATATCAAAAAAACTAGTCATAAATCAATAAAATTTGGCGGCCTTATAGCCAAAAGTGATCTTTTTCAGGCAACCTTGCAAAAAAAGACGGTGGTTTAATAAGTAAAAACTAAGCTGAATACAATAAGATGATATCTACATAAATATAAAAAAAATATATTAATAAGTGTGATAGTAAGGTACCTCATAATTTACGAGTACATAGCAATTTTCGAGAAACTAATTTACAACGCGGTATACAAACACATTACTTAAGTCTGTAATGCAATCCACACATTACATCACATTTACATTAGATTTTTGTACTCGACGTCAAACTAATGATGTTTGAAAAGTTCATTTCCTTATCTTAATGAAATCAGTTACGGTAAATACCAGAGATTGACCCTCGATTGTGAATTTTAATATTATATTATGTAATCTTGGCATTGATAAAGTTGTACCCACCTATGTAAGTCATAAATAAGCATTAAAATCTGCACCATTATTATGTAAGTTTCGTTGTAACAAGTTTCATCAATCATCAATAAAAAAAAACAACGAGACCAATTTAAAAAAATATTACACCAACCAAAAGCTACATTATATCTGCGAGGAACATAGTCATAATTCCAATTGAATGGGAAATGTGTTTCCCTTAGTCACATTTCCCATTCCAAATTACACAAAGGTTAGCTGGAAGAAAATGCTAACTAGCATTAAGTTCGCCTATGTACCTACTGTACATGTTCTTGTATATTATGCAATAAAGAAATGTCCATCTATCTATCTATAATTTTAGAAATGGTATCACAAATTGTACATCTGTGCAAAGCCTAAGTCTGCTAGTTCCAATTAAATTATTATCAATATCGGATCAAAATAAACTAAAAAAAACCGGCCAAGTGCAAGTCGGACTCGCGCACGAAGGATTCCGTACCATCTATAAAAAACGGCAAAAAAACACGTTTGTTGTATGGCTTAAATATTTATTTTATTCTTTTTTTAGTATTTATTGTTATAGCGACAACAAAAATACATCTTCTGTGAAAATTTCAACTGTCTAGCTATTACGGTTCATGAGATACATCCATGTGACAGACAGACGGACAGACGGCGAAGTCTTAGTAATAGGGTCCCGTTTTTACCCTTTGGGTACAACCCTAAAAATAAAGGTACATTTTTGTTTGTTGTTACCTACTATTTGTTTTCTTTGTGTGCAATAAAAAGTTTATCTACATCATTTACTAAACTTCACAGTTTGATTTATAGGTACCTATTTAAAGTTTTAAGTATATGATAATGACCTGTATACATCCACCTAGATGGAATTTCAAGGCATCATTTAATTATGATGAGAATCTGATGAAGCACTTCGGATATCACTACATAGTATAAAGCAAAGTCGCTTCCCGCTTCCCGCGTCTGTATGTATGCTTGCTTATATCTTTTAAACTACATAACGGATTTTGATGCGGTTTTTTTAATAGATAGAGTGATTCAGGAGGAAGGTTTATAGGAATCAGCTTTGCACCCGTGCGAAGCCGGGGCGGGTCGCAGGTCTATAATATAAAAATGAATCGCAAAATGTGTTGGTAAGCGCATAACTCAACAACGTCTGGACCAATTTGGCCCACGCGTTACTTTTTACAAAGTAGAACAATTTTGATAATTATTTTTTAATGGATAGGCTATACTCCAAATTTTTGAGTGGTCGGAACATTTTTGTCGGTTTTCTTTTTAGTTTTTTAAGCGAAATATTGTGTAGTTTTAAAAATAAATATTTTTCCTAATAAATAAATATTCTTATGTTGACAATGATAGCTTAAGTTGACTACGCCTTGACATCTGTCATGCGGCAGTCATAACTTGACGGAGACCGTTAAAAAAAAATGGCGGTCTTTACACCCACAGCGCCATCTAGCTCCAAACTAAGCAAAGCTTACCAGATCACTAATAGAATACTTTATTTTTCTAAATACATACTTAATACACATATTGTCACTCAGACACAAAACAAACATCTATGTTCACACACAAATGTTTATCCTGGGTGGGAATCGAACATACAACCTACAGCGCAGAAGAAGAAGGCAGAGTTACTACCAACTAAGCTGGACAATTTATTTGGAAACTATCTCTAAAAGCAAAGATAATGTTATGAGCTCGCAAAATGCTCAATAAGCTTTTTGCATACATTGACATTTTGGATCTTCGACTAAGCCTTCAATGATTGGTCAACACCTAAATGAAATAATAAATTTTGAGTTGTTACAAACTTTAAATAAAATGAGGGTATACTGTTAAATTTTAATTGAGATTCTTGATAAAGAAAAAAAATGGCCAAGTGCATGTCAGACTCATGCACGAAAGTTCCGTACCATCACTACATACATAGTATAAAGCAAAGTCGCTTTCCGCTTCCCGCGTATGTATGTATTTTTGCTTATATCTTTAAAACTACACAACGGATTTTGATGCGGTTTTTTTAATAGATAGAGTGATTCAGGAGGAAGGTTTATATGTATAATAACATGCTACCCGTGCGAAGCCGGGGCGGGTCGCTAGTTATCTATAAAAAAACTGGCTTAGTGCGTGTCGGGTCACGCGCAATGTAGGGTTTCGTAGTTTACACGGCTAACAATGTTATAATAAGTAATTTTCAATGGTATTTCTAAAAACATATATTCATTCTTCTACAAGTACATTTTATAAGTCGGTCGATACTCGATTCTAACAAAAACTGGCACTTTAAAGCTTAATATTTTAACAACGAATTTCATAATCGAAAAGTTAATTTCACAAACCCTCCGTTCTTTTTAAAGACCTATCTAATGATACCCCACAAGATGGGCTACGCGAGAGAAAAAATAGCATCCCCACTTTAGGTGTTGGGAAGGTACCATACAAAAAAAATATTTTTAAGATATTATTCTACGACTTTGTTGACATTACCAATATGTATAAATATATGTCCAATTACAGCTTTCTAGCACTGATAGTTCTAGACGGACATGGCGAAACTTTAAGGGTTTCTTGTAGACTACGAAACGCTAAAAACGGCAAAGAAATCTCGTTTGTTGTATGCCCTACTTAAATATTTATTTTATTCTGTTTTTAGTATTTGTTATTAAAGCGGCTAAAGACATACATCATCTGTGAAAATTTCAACTATCTAGCTATCACGGTTCATAAGATACAGCCTGGTGACATGCAGACGGGAAGACAGACAGAAATAGGATCACGTTTTTACCCTTTGGGTATGGAAACTTAAAAACAACAGTAAAATAGGTCTTATCGCTTAAAAGAGATTTTTCCAGATAACTTTAGATAGACTTAATAAGAATATAGGAACGAATACCATTTTTAAATGTACTAATAATTTTAAGTTGACTGAATATAATATATTGAGTAACCAAATATGTACTTACGGATTTCATTTTTGCGGTTTTGGTGGTGGGTTGTCTCGTGGGAGGATGATACACCGAATGTGCTTAGACTCGCGATTTCGCACATTTATATACTCACGTATCACTTTGCATATTCGAATGCATCGCTATTTCAACTTTAAACTCCAATACCTGATGATTGGGTGACCATTTATTGTTTTATTATTGATTCATATTTTTACCTATTCTTTTCGGAAACGGCTCCAACGATTTCCATGAAATTTGGTATGCAGGAGGTTTCGGGGGCAATAAATCGATCTAGCTAGGTTACATTTTTAGAAAACGTCGTTTTTTCTGTGTTTTCAGGCAATGAAATACCGAGCAAAACTCAGCCATCCTTATACTATTAATTATATCCAGGTGAAGGCGTTGCGTGGCAATGGCGCCAGTATCTTGGGGACGCTTCCTACTGGTGGATCAGTTGAGCTTCCTATAGACTGTTTGCAACTGTATTTAGATGACTCAACTGGTTCTTATGTATTTTGTATAAATCCTGTAATTTATTAGTTTTTCTCAAAAAAATAGGTTTAGCATTAAAACTTTCGTGGTTGTTAATAATTTTTCATTAGACATACGGCTAATTCCTACGTTTCTACAAGCTTTTATTTAACTTGCAACGTATGTATCCTAATAATATTATAAATGTGAAAGTTTGTGAAAAGAAATGTATGTTTGTTCCACAATCAGGCCTAAACGACAAAACGGATTAAGATGAAACTTGCTGTAGTATGTAGATAAAAAATCAGAATAAATAATAGGGTTTCTTAAAATCCGAAAAACAACCCCTAAATGATAAAAAAACGCAAAAGGGATGATTTTGGCATAGATGGCGCTGGTGTGCAACAAATATGACATCACAGACTAAAAACAATCAGTCAATAATCGAATACGTATTCGATTATTGAAATTTGACAGGACAAAGTCTGTCACGGGTCGGCTAGTAACTACATATTTTTGTTAAGGTGGAATCTTCCAACTCAATTTTGAAGCAGTTATCCCCAATCGATTGAGATGAAATTTAGCATACTTATCTTTGGTGACAATGCAATAATATGGTGACAGCGAGCTGATCTGATGTTTGAGTCAGGAGCTGTTCAACGAAACTTCTCAGTAAATAGTGGGATTGAGGTAAAACTTTGCATACCTATCAATCTCCAATGACAATGTAAAATTATGGTACTATAGCCATAGGAACTCTTCAACTACACAACATAACCACGTCGTGTTTGGGCTCGTTGGATTTATCTTGACGAGTACTAGAGCTTTATGATTTATAAAAGCTAATTAAAAAAAAATATATTTTTATATATATACTTATTTTTTGTATTGCTGACATTTGTTTGTTTGCCGATTTACCGTTGATCGATGCTCATGATGAAGAGCATCTGATTAGTCTCGAAACGTCAGCAATACAAGAAAAAACGTGTCAATTAGCCGTATTTCTATTTAAAATATATCCAGATGTTTTAATTAAAATTGTTTTCAAATCGTTTTTAATGGAGCAATGTTAATGTAACGACTGTAATCCCCTAGTAAGGTAGACATCCTCTCAGATCTCCAGGCGCTCTGTTCTTTGGAGATATCTTATGGGGGTAGCCAAAGGCACTGGCTCAACATATTTGGTACATGCCCAAACTTTGCAGTAGTTAGCATTCCATACGTGACAATTTGAATTTATAAGAGTACCAACTGGTTTCAAGTCAAGTTCCTATGACAATATAATATTATGGTGATAGCGTAGATACTAGTCTGATGATATAAATATAAACATAAATATTGGTGAACATTTCACACATCGCCATCTAGCCCCCAACTAAGCAAAGCTGTACTATGGAAATCGGATAACTGATAAAATACTTATTTATATTATAATTATTTTTTGTAAAAACATTCCTAATATACATATTAACATAACTCTGTTGAGATTGGGCTCGTTACATTTGTCTTGTTATGTACATGTTATAGTACATACGCATTCACATTGCATTCAACATTGCAAACTTAACATGAATTTATTCATTAAAATATTATACATATTTAAATAATCCTTTAATATATTATGTACCTACCTTCGATAACTGCCATTTTGGTGTAAAGTAATTCAGGCTCCAGTGGGCCTTGATGGGCCAACTATCCTAATAATATTATAAATGCGAAAGTTTGTGAGTTTGTTTATAATATATGTTTGTGTCTCAATCAGGCCTAAACGACAAAACGGACTAAGATGAAAATTGCTGAAGATGTAGATATAATGCCCGAATAAAAATTAGACTACTTTAAAATTCGAAAAACATCCCAAAAATTATAAAAAGACCGGCCAAGTGCGAGTAGGACTCGCGCACGAAGGATTCCGTACCATAATCTATTAAAAACGACAAAAAACACGTTTGTTTTATGGGAGCCCCACTTAAATATTTATTTTATTTTGTTTTTAGTATTTGTTGTTATAGCAGCAACAGAAATACATAACCTGTGAAAATTTCAACGGTCTAGCTATCACGGTTCATGAGATACAGCCCTGTGACAGACAGACCTAGCCAGTACATTTATGAAAATCTAATGTATGTTCGTAAAAATATTAGTTTGTTTAAGAAAAATAGCGATAATCATGATGCAAATACTAGAAATAAGGATAAACTCGCTGTTCCCACGACTAGGCTCACTAAAACTAAGAAATCATTTCAAGGGCAATGTGTACGTTTCTATAACAAAATCCCAAATGATATGCAAAAGCTATCTATTAGCAAATTTAAAAACTTAATTAAACGTAAACTATGTAAAAAGGCTTACTATAAAATATCTGATTATTTAGACGACAAAAAATCCTGGGACTGCTCCAACTCGCTGTATCAATAATAATTAAGATTCATTTTGTATTAAAAATAAGTACAAAGACTTAAAAAAAAATAACAAAAAATGTACAAACTTAAACTAAATTAAGCTTAACTAAATTTGACGATTCTAAATGATCCAAGTGATTTCAATGAATAAACGCTATTTTGATTTTGATTTTTGATTTTTTTGGAGACGGACAGACGGACAGACGGACAGCGAAGTCTTAGTAATAGGTAATTACTATTACACTATTAGGTACTAGAACCCTAAAAACGCATAAGGTATGATTTTCGTATAGATGGCGCTGGTGTGCAAAATATCTGAGATCCGTGTTGACATCCGTTGTCATAGTAACATGCGTTACTCTATGCGATTATCAAAATTTGTATGTCTGTCACGGGTCGGCTAATTTATCTAAATACCTAATACTAGCCGACCCGTGTTGCTATGGCGACTAAATGTTTTTAGTCTGTGATGTCAGATTTGTTGCACACCAACGCCATCTATACCAAAATCATCCCTTTTTTATCATTTAGGGGTTGTTTTTCGGATTATAAGTTCCCCTATTATTTATTCTGATTTTTTATCTACATACTACAGCAAATTTCATCATAATCTGTTTTGTCGTTTATTTTTGATTAGAGAATAAACATAGCAGCCTTATCACAAACTTTACTAGGCTTAGTTCAAAACAGGCTTCTAAAGCCGGGGTCCCACGCCGCGTAAAGCGACGGGCCTCGCCGGATGACGCTTCGCTTGTGTGCGTCCGGCGCGTCGCGTACAGAGCGTTCCGAGCACGGGCCACCACGGATGCATCGTTCCCACGGCGCGTCCGTCCGCCTTGTCGCGGTCTGGCGCGTGAAAACGCGGGCCGTGGGACCCCGGCATAAGACCTTTCATGAAATACTTTTGTAATATTGACTTTGTATTAAGACGAATAATATATTTTTTTTTGATAACTTAACCAAAGATAACTTAAGGATTTATTCTAGATAAGTTATAGAGAGAAACACGATAGGTGAAACTTTTCTTGATAGATTTATTTTCCAAAGTTGGCTCTTCCAAAACACTAAATTCGTTTTTACTCAAAACTATGAATAGCTAAACAGATCATTTTTAGGGTTTCGAAGTCAACAAGAAACCCTTATAGTTTTGCCATGTCCGTCCGTCTTTCCGCAGCTTAGCTCAGAGACTATCGGTGCTAGAAAGCTGTAATTTGGCATGTATTATATTGTACATACATATTAGTAATGTCAACAAAGTGGTAGAATAAAATCTTGAAAATCATTTTTTTTGTGTATTTCTTTGGATAAAAAGCCGTGTTGGCCGAGTGGGAGGTACCTCAACTTTCAATCTGAAGGTCGTGGGTTCGAATCCCGGCGTGCATCAATGGATTTTTCTCTTTGAAAAATTTATATGTGCATCAGAAACACGTGCTCAAAACGGTGAAGGAAAACATCGTGAGGAAACCAGTTCTTATAAGCGGCGATGGGCTTGCAACCTTGCACGTGTGGAATGCTTTCTACTGCAATGCATGTGGGCATGTGCCAAATATAAAGTTTGGACGTGCCTCTGACTACCCCCAAAAGATCTATGCCTCTGGAGATCTGAGAAGATTTCTACCGTACTTGGGGATTACAGTCGTGATCCGATTTTTATTTTATTTTTTCTTTGGTTTTTCTGGAATTGTCTTCTATATTACGATAAAGTCGTCAAAAATAGATTTTCTGAATCTACGCGGACGAAGTTGCTGGTAATAACTTAGAATTTCTATAGAAAATATTTTTTTTTTACACCTTTAAAACTGCCAAAAGTCTTTGACACCTAAACATACAAGTATGGAATCCTCGGTGCGCTAGTCAGACTCGCACTTGTCCGGTTAGACTGGCTCTTGTAAAAGTTCCTCCAAAAAGTAGTTCTAAAACACTTAACATTAAATGTACGCGTGTAACGCTAACCTTGGCATTCACTTTCCACGTCGAGACGAAGATGACTCTGTCACCGACTGACTGTAATTACCGACTTGCCCAAACCGGCTTTTGAGTTGAATATGCTTTTTACACGATCCGACACGATTATACTTTTAAAAGGTGTCTGAGAGCAGATCGAGGTGCTAAGCGTCAACGCGAAGTTTTCTCCATGTAATTCCACTTTGATGAATGAATATAAATTTAAATATACATATATATTGCTTGTTAAACATCAAACTTTCGAAATAATTCGAATTATAAATTAATATTTATTAAATAAAAAAACTTTTTATTATAATTTTTTTACTGCTTTTAAACGGCATTGAGTTCTAGGCTACAAGTAAATTATTATTGTTTTCGATATGAAATAAAACGCACAGAGCTTGCATATGAGCTACTTGCGTGTGAGCTGTGGACTGCACGAACATCTATCGTATCGACAACGTATCGTCCAAATGCCAAAACTGACACTTTTACTAAACAAAAAACATGGCTTTCCTATACAAAAAGTGTCAGTTTTGACATTTGGACGCTACGTTGTCAATACAATAGTGGTTCCTGGATTATAATATAGGAGCTAAGCCACGAACAGAGCTAAATACCCAATATTCAGTAGGTACCCAACTCCAACTTTCTTACAATATTTTATTTTTGTATCGTAGTCGTGTCGTGAAATATTACTAATCCTATTATTTTCTTAACATTTACCTACTAACTCAGTAATAAGTTGAAAAAGTAATAATACTTTTGTAATAAATACCTATTAAAAAATACATACATAAAATCACGCCTGTTTCTCAGAAGGGTATAGGCAGAGATCACGGGTTTCCACTTGCTGGCGATGATGTGAATGAAGCATAAGAAGTATGTCAGGATCGTAGCAAGTGTAAAGCCGTGATCTCTGCCTACCACTCTGAGAAACAGGCGTGATTTAAGTATGTATGTATATGTATGTATGTATAAATGCAACAATCGTCCATTTCGTTCGACTAGCAAATGCCAGCTGATTATGACATACCATCTTACCAACTCGCACAGTTCCATAGCATGTGACATGAAATTGTTTAGATAAAAGATCATCTGTCTGTCCGTTTGTCACTCTAATAGTGGCCTAACTTGCTTTAAACATGCTGATGTAAGTTTGATTCTTGGAAGTGCGGTCGGAGTGCAAGCGTTTGTTTTCCATTATATTCCTTATTCAACTTCAAAAATCCAAAGGTCTTGGGTTCGAATGCCAGTCGTTTCTAGATCGACACAATGCCACTTGTTCTCCGATTTTGAACTGACGAAAAAAAACGTTTCTCAATTTAACGCGTAAATATTTACAAGTTTTTATTTAACTTAGGTTTGTTATGCTTGTTATGTTAGGTTTGGTGGAATCGTGCAACTCAATTTTGAAGCAGTAATTATGTAATTGTGACGACAATGCAATAATATGGTGACAGCAAGCTGATCTGATGATGGAGTCAGGAGCTGTTCAACAGAATAAAATAGATATTTAAGTCGGGCTCCCATACAACAAACGTGATTTTTATAATGGTACGGAGCTCTTCGTGCGCGAGTCCGACTTGCACTTGGCTGGTTTTTTTAGTTTATTTTACGTAATTATATAATCCCTATTCGATTGTTTTTACTGGGGATGAATCATCCAAAATATGTATTAGATGCACCTAACCAGAATATTTTTAAGGTAAAACTGAAAAAGCTTCTTACATATAAAACGTATTATACGATAATTGAATCTTTAAATGATAATAACTTTGAAATGTATTTTTTTTTTATATTGTCTGTTTATGTATTTATTAATGATTATTTTGTATCAATTTAGTTTACCTACAAATATTGCATGCGTGACGCGCTGATTATGACGCTGAGTTTGAGTTTGAGTTTGAGTTTGAGTTTGAGTTTGAGTTTGAGTTTGAGTTTGAGTTTGAGTTTGAGTTTGAGTTTGAGTTTGAGTTTGAGTTTGAGTTTGAGTTTGAGTTTGAGTTTGAGTTTGAGTTTGAGTTTGAGTTTGAGTTTGAGTTTGAGTTTGAGTTTGAGTTTGAGTTTGAGTTTGAGTTTGAGTTTGAGTTTGAGTTTGAGTTTGAGTTTGAGTTTGAGTTTGAGTTTGAGTTTGAGTTTGAGTTTGAGTTTGAGTTTGAGTTTGTGTTTGAGTTTGAGTTTGAGTTTGAGTTTAAGTTTGAGTTTGAGTTTGAGTTTGAGTTTGAGTTTGAGTTTGAGTTTGAGTTTGAGTTTGAGTTTGAGTTTGAGTTTAAGTTTATAGGCGGAGCAAGCCCGCTACCCGCTGTCAGTCCACCCATCGCCTAAACCAGTGTATTGCTCGTCTTGCGTAACAAGGTGAAGGCCACGCTCTTCTTCAAAAGGTCAAACGCTTTGCGAAAACACATATCTTCTCGCGATATCCTACGATTTTTACTTTCAATTATGTAAGTGGGGTTATTTTAATCTATGGTTATATTTAAAAAGCCGTGTGGGAGGTACCTCGACTATAATTTCGAAGGTCGTGGATCGAATCCCGGCGTGCATTAATGGATTTTTCTGTTCGAAAAACTTATATGCGTATCAAACACGTACTCAAAACGGTGAAGGAAAACATCGTGAGGAAACCAGTTAGTATTCTTATAAGCGGCGATGGGCTTGCAACCTGTCACGTATGGAATGCTAACTATTGCAAAATGTGAGCATGTGCCAAATGTAATGTTTGGACGCGCCTCTAACTACCCCATCTCGACATCTTCTATGCGCTTGGAGATCTGAGATGTCTACCGTAGTTGAGGATTTACAGTTGTGATCCTATTTCTTATTTTTTTTCAACAGACGTAATTCAATGCGTGTAGTTTTATTTTTTATGGTTTTTTTTGTATCTTTTTACCTGGTTATCCGATTAAGATGTTTTTTTTTTGTCTAAAATGTGTTGTGCATTTATTTATTTATTACAGTCCGAGGATGGCCTCATTTAAATTGCATTTATGTAGGACTAATAGTTATTTCATAAAAAATTTCAAACTATATCGTCTCTTGACTTTTCGAGTGGTCGAAACTGCACTGCACCTAGACATCCTCTCAGATCTCCAGGCGATCCTTGAAGATGTACAAAAAGAGTAATCAGAGAGGCACGTCCAAACATTACATTTGGCACTTGCCCAAATATTGCAGTAGTTAACAATCCATACGTGACAGGTTGCAAGCCCAGAACCGAATATAGCTGAAAATACCCCGTTGAATTCGATTTTTATATTATTCTTAATACTTAATTTACCTCTATACTACTTATACTACGGTAAAGTTTCTTGTTAAGAAAAGCATTAAAACTTCAAAATTGTTATAAAAAACCGGCCAAGTGCGAGCCGGACTCGCGCACGAAGGGATCCGTACCATTATATATAAAAAACTGCATAAAAACACGTTTGTTGTATGGGAACCCCACTTATATATTTATTTTATTCTATTTTTAGTATTTGTTGTTAGCTGCAACATAAATACATCATCTGTGAAAATTTCAACTGTCTAGCTATCACGATTCATGAGATACGACAAACAGACAGACGGACAGACAGACAGCGAAGTCTTAGTAATAGGGTCCCGTTTTTACCCTTTGGGTACGGAACTCTAAAAAAGGGTCACCACTGTAATCCCCAAGTACGGTAGACATCCTCTCAGATCTCAATGCTCTTGGATCCTTTGAAGAAGTTTAGAGGGGGTAGTCAGAGGCACATCCAAACATTACATTTTGCAGTAGTTAGCATTCCATACGAGACAGGTTGCAAGCCTATCGTATCGCCCCTTCAAAATTGTTATCATTCAAATAATGTCCATTTGCTTATAACATTTAAATACATTTTGTTGAATGTTATTTAAATTTCAAACATGTATATTACATATACATGATTGCTTAAAAATGAGAAGCTCATCCAAACGCATAAAAATATTGTAGCCAAAATCTTCCACAAAAATAGGTATATTTCAAGATTTAACTTTAAATTTATAATGAGGCAGCAATCGCTCAGACTGGTCTTCTAAATGTGTAAGGTCATTTTGTTAACTAGCCGTGCTTCGCGGTTTCACCCGCGATAGCGTAATTTTAGATAGCTTATAGCCTTCCTTGTGAATGTTACTATCATATATACAAAAATAATTTTGTAGATCCGACTGGTCGTTCCAGAGATTAGCGCTTACAAACTAACTAAACTCTTAAGCTTTATTATATTAGTATAATATATACCACCTAAAACCCACGCCTTTTACTTGCGCGCGTCATTTTTCTTTCGTAGGTAAAGCATTAAGCTAAATCTTGAATAGTAAATTTAAAACGAAATGTATTCTAAGTATATAAGTTTAGATTTATCCCAAGAAGTTAAGCAACAGACATAGTGGAGGCAACAATTGTATCTGCCTCTTTTTATTCACTAGTTTTGGTACAACTCTATGAATTTTAATGATTCGTTATTTTATGCTCTTTAATATTTGGTGCACTAAAACACTTTTGAATGATGACAACATGAAATGTGACCAAATCTTGCAAATTGTGAAAACACCGCGTAATATTATCATTAACATTTTTAGATTAGTTCAACAACAGGTACCTAAAACCTTTTTTTTTTTTTGGGTATGTAATAAAATGACACAGTAAGGTACTAAAACATGTTTGTTTATTATCAAATCGGGATCATATCACAGATCGCTTGGAGGATGGTAATTTAACAATGAAAGGGAAGAAAGGGAATGAGTATTTTTGGACTAGATTTCTAGGTGGTGCCATGTTATTTATTAGGCGGGGACGGGAAGATGGGCACCCTGGGGCTGGAATCCGTTCTGGTCGGCGATGTAGGTGACGGTGTAGACGACGCCATCGGGACCGGTGTAAGAGAACTGGCCGCGGACCGCAATGGCCTCATTCTCAGAGCCTGGGTTCTGGACCTGACCCTCCTCTTGTTGTGAGATACCGTTCGAGGTCTCATAACTGCAAAAAATATATATTTTATTAAAACATATTTCTTAATACTGAAATCTATCTGGTCTATCGGAGTGAAGACGCCCTCCGGGCAGGTGGAGCGGTAATCTTAGAGATGTCGCCGGAAAGTGGACTAATATAGGTAGATGATGATGATATTAAAATCAACCAATCATGTTTTATGAGGTGGTTAAAAAACTTACCCATATTTGAATCCTTCAACTCCGATGTTATCAGATTCATATCGTAAAACCTGCGCGTCGGCATCGGAGCCAGCGGGCGCAGCGACGGCGGCGGCGACGAACAGAGCGAGGACAATGAACTGTTGACCAAAACACACAAATTAGAATAAACCAATCCAGAACCTACAATTAGGAAACTAAAGAAGATTCAGCGAATTATAATCACGTTCAAACGACCCGAAATTCACTGAAACACAAACACTTATGCGGATGTAAACGTACCATTTTCATCTTTGCGGTTTTTTTTGGTTTTTTGGTGTTTGTTGAGGGAAAGCAATTGAGCGACTGATGGTTCGTTGATGCGGGAGCTGGCTTTTATACTGCGCCCGCGCTTGGTGGCGAGGCAAGGACGCGCTGTGACATTTGAACTTAGAATCTTTGGATCTTCTTCACTCTCGGTAAAGGTTCTAACATGTCCGGTTACGTGGTCTGCCGCGCGGTGCGACGTTGACCCAGATATCTCGCAACTGATCCATTAAAAGGTCGTAGGGATGGTATATTTTCGTGACAGCAAACAAAAAATAGGTAATTTTTTTCAAAATTACAGTTGAAAGAATAAAGGAAATCGAAAGAAAAAGATTTGCAATTTTTAGCATTAGTTTTCAACCTCTTTTATGTAGGTATATCAAATTATAGTGTCACAGTGTTTGTAACCAAACTCCTCCGAAACGGCTTGACCGATGTTTATGATTTTTTTATTTAGTAGGTATGAGAATAGGTCGTAGGGTACTTTTTATACCCCTAAATAATAAGGGGCATAAAGTTCGGGAAACACCAAAAGTGCTTTTTTTCCGTGAGATTGTAGAAATTTGGCAGAACAACGTCTGTCGGGACAGCTAGTTTTGTTTATAAATAATTTTGTGCTGATTAGTGTCATTTAATAAAATATCAGTTAAATTATATGTATATCTGCAATTCCGTCAAATTGTTAAAATTGAAATAGGTGATTGGTTTTATGTTTCCTTTGTGTGTTTTTGTGAAGTTTTAAGATTCATAAATTTGGCATCGAAAACTTACATACCTTCAATCAATGATGTATTAATACGTCATTGCCTTCAATACTTTCGTGACTTTTACTGAACATTATGACACAACGGGAATTACTCACTGAAGCTGATATGTGAAATGTTTGTTTTTTTGTATTATTTTTTGTACGGAAAAAGTTATAAAACTATATCACCGAAAAAATTATATCTTGAAAACCATCAAACTTAAAAAGAAACTGTCTAATTTACTTAGCTAATATGAAAATGAACGGTTTAGCTATTCATGGTTTTGAATAAAAACGAACTATTTTTAGTTTTTAAGAAAATAAATCTATCGAGAAAAGTTATCAATCCACCAATCGTGTTTCTGTCTATAATTTATCTAGATTATATCCTTAAGTTATCTTTTTCAGAAATGACAATACTGGTTGTTTTGCGGTTATTAAGAGAAAACGATTCTGCATTCATCATATTTTTTTATTACTCGTCTTAAATGACAAATTGTCGATGAGGACACCGAACAATGTTTCGATTCATTTAGAGAATCTTCTTCAGGGTGACTGGACCATTAAATGCGTTAACTATCCTGCTCGCATTGCCGTCTTGCCCTTGCAACTCACCCTGAAGAAGATTCTCTAGACTAGATGAATCGAAACAGTCCTCATCGACAATTATTATTTTTCATTAAAAAAAAAAAAAAAAAAGAGGATTACGTCTGTAATTCCCAAGTACGGTAGACATCCTCTCAAATCTTCAGACGTTTAGATCCTTTGAAGATGTCTAGTGGGGGTAGACACGTCCAAACATAGTATTTGGCACATGCCCACATTTTGCAGTAGTCAGCATTCCCTACGTGACAGACAAGCCCATCGCCGCTTATAAGAAAACTAACTGTTTTCCTCACGATGTTTTCCTTCACCGTTTTGAGCACGTGTTTTTGATGCGCATATAAAATTTTTCGATCAGAAAAATCCATTAATGCACGAATCCCGGACCTACGACCATCAGATTGAAAGTCGAGGTACCATCTTTCCTATACCTACCTACTGAAACTTCTATTCAAGGTGTTGATAGTTTAAGATGTCCTTTGTATGGTTTTATATTTTTAGAATATTTTTATGATAGCAATTGACCTTTGTATAAAATAACTATTTTTGATTGAGCGTGAAGATATTCGCAATAATTAATTTGTATTGCTCGGCCGAGCAAAATCATTCAAACTTCAATTCAAACCAGCAAGAATTCCCAAAGAGGGTTGAGCTCAGGCAGGCGGCTGGTTGTAAAACATAAGCCAAATCTGCTTTGCAACAGGTGGTGCCGACCCCACATTAAGTGGGAAAAGGAGAGATTATGAAGATTCATCATAAGGTGCACTCTTTTATCATTAAAACTGGACAAGTGCGAGTTGAACTCACGTGGTCAGGGTTCGGTATGATGATAGATTTCTTATACCTAGATATTCCTGTAATTTATAAGTAAAAAACTATTTTCTGCATTTTTTCCTTTTTAGGGTTCCGTACCCAAAGGGTAAAAACGGGACCCTATTACTAAGACTTCGCTGTCCGTCTGTCCGTCTGTCCGTCTGTCTATCACAGGGCTGTATCTTATGGACCGTGATAGCTAGACAGGTAACATTTTCACAGATTATGTATTTCTGATGACGCTATAACAACAAATACAAACAGAATAAAATACAACTCCCATACAACAAACGTGTTTTTTTGACGTTTTTTTATAGATAATGATACGGAAACCTTCGTGCGCGAGTCCGACTCGCACGTGGCCGGGCCACGTGCAATGTAGGGTTTCGTAGTTTACAAGAAACCCTTCTAGTTCACCATGTCAGTTTCACCACTCGACTCCAACAAAAATTAGCACTTTAAAGCTTAATATTTCACAAAAGGCTCCCTTAATCGAAAAGTTGTTGTCACAAACTCACAATATTTTTTAAAGACCTATCATACGACACCCATGGTGTACATGTACACGTGAAATAAAAAAAAAAACATTTTACACTTTACATGTACGGGGAAAAATGATTTTTAAGATTTTATTCTACCACTTTGTCGGCGTAAGTAATATGTGTATGTGTATTCATGCAAAATTACCGCTTTTAAGTTGCGGACAGACGGACGGATGAACGGACATGGCAAAACTATAAGGGTTTTTTGTAGACTACGAAACCCAAAAAAAATTAGCAGCGGTACGCCGTACACAGTGCTTTTCCGCGGCGCAGCATCGCGTTTTCTCACGGTCGCCGTGCCTTGAAAAGGCTCCTTTTACGCCATCAAAAGGCGCCTTACGCCTTGCAGGGCATCTTTCCGTGGCATGGCGCCGTGTCTTTTCATGTCGCGGCGTCACAACTTTTTATGGTGGAAGGCGCCACACCACAGACATGGGGACACGGCCTACAAGTACATGTTTACGCGTAATAGACGTATTGGTCGACCAATTTATAAAATGTACTTGAAGAAGAAAATAATGTATTTTTTTAGTACAAATACCATTTAAATTACTTCTTATAACGTTGTTAGCTGTGTAAGCTACGAAACCCTACATTGCACGTGACCCGACACACACTTGGCCGATTTTTTTATATAATAAAGATTAAATACAGTACGAGTTGATGGTATCAGTTGCAATAAACCTTTAATTTTGAACACTTAATGCGTCCAGTGTCATCACTAGTGAATTATTTCACGGATTACCTCGACACGACGTAGGGGCTTTTAAATACTATGTTGATCTGGTCATAACGTAAACGATAAAGTCAGTTTTTTTAATATTAGGTACTGTCCTTTCAATAAATTTGATCCCATCGTTTTATACATAAAACCGGCCAAGTGCGAGTCAGACTCGCGCACGAAGGGTCCCGTACCATAATCTATAAAAAACGCCAATAAAACATGTTTGTTGTATGGGAGCACCACTTAAATATTTATTTTATTCTGTTTTTAGTATGTGTTGTTATAGCGGCAACAGAAATACATCATCTATGAAAATTTCAACTATCTAGCTATCACGGTTCATGAGATACAGCCCTGTGACAGAAAGACGGACAGATGGACAGACGGACAGCGAAGTCTTAGTAATAGGGTCCCGTTTTTACCCTTTGGGTACGGAACCCTAAAAAGCTCTTTTCCAATTTACTTATTAATTTTCCTGGTAACTTTTCTAATTCTCCTTTCACTAAAAACCTTATTCAGACTACCGTTTTTTTTTACTATCCAAATCGGTCCAGCCGTTCTTATATGATGCGTTCACCAAAGAACTGCATTTATGAAATAGCCGACTCGTGACAGAAGTGGTCCAGTCAAATTTCAATAATCGCATTGATAAGTGCAAGATGCTATGACGACTGATGTCAACACAGATGTCAGATTTTTTGCACTCAGCACTCTATACCCAAATAATCCCATTTACGTCTTTTTATCACTTTGGTGATATTTTTCGGATTATAAAAACCTCTATTTTTTAACTCAGGTAACATTCTACATCTACAGGAAATTTCATCTTAAGCCGTTTTGTCGTTTAGGCCTGATTTTCTATCAAACATACAAACATTCTCACAAACTTTCGCATTTATAATATTACTAGCCGACCCGTGACAGACATTCCTGTTAAATTTCAATAATCGAATAGAAAAGACTGAATGTTTTTAGTCTGTTATGTCAGATTTGCACACCAACGCCATCTATACAGAAATCATCCCATTTGCGTTTTTTTTTCGTTTTGGGGATGTTTTTTATATTTTAAAGTAGAGAATAATTCAATGCAGAAACAGGTGCCTAACAAATATAAACCACTAAAACCATGGATTACCAAAGGTGTTGTAAATTGTATTCGTAACAGAAATAAATTACAAAAGAAAGCTAAAAACAATCCCGATAATGAAACGATTAGAAACCAATTTCTTGCATACAGAAACGTATGTAATCGTATAATAAAGACATTAAAAATTAGTCACTATAAATCAAAAATTGCAAGTAGTCGTGGAAATTTGAAGAGGACGTGGCAGATAATCAATGACTTGTGCAACCGTGACCCTGGTAAAATCCCATCTCTATCACTGCTGACAATAAAAAAAACACCTTTAGAATCCCTTAATGTAGTTAACACATATTTTACCTCAATAGGAAGAGATCTGGCTAACCAAATTCTAATAAAGTTAGACAAAACGGATGAGTCACTGTCATCAGAACTTCACACGCCAATAACGGCACCCAGTAATTCCCTATCGCTGTTTCTCACTGATGGAGCAGAAATCTCTGGTATCATTTCTAACATGAAAAATAACAGTGCTCCCGGCTGGGACAGGCTATCTGCCACTATTCTCAAAGAGTGTTCTGAACACATCACTGAACCTATTGCCAACCTGTGCAATCTAAGCTATTTGACCGGAACATTTCCTGCAATATTAAAGAAAGCTCTAGTTACCCCCATTTTCAAGTCAGGTAATAAACAACTGCCATCCAACTATAGACCGATATCTCTGTTGTCAACTATTTCTAAAATAATTGAAAAAATAGCTAATAGGAGATTGGTGGCATACTTGGAGAAATATAACCTGTTGTCTAGTAATCAATATGGTTTTCGAGCAAAGAAATCAACTAGTGATGCTGTACTTGAGTTAACAACACACATCACTCTACACATAGACCAAGGAGAAAAATGTGTTGGTATCTTTCTTGACCTACAGAAGGCATTTGATACGGTGTCTATTCCAATATTATTGACACGACTACAGAATGCTGGTGTCAGGGGTACTATGCATGACTGGTTTGCCGACTACCTGATGGGACGAAGTCAACATGTTAGAGTTGATAACTACGTAAGTGATAGTGCTAATTGTAGTTATGGAGTACCACAAGGTAGTACACTTGGTCCAACTCTTTTTTTGGTGTACATTAATGACCTGTGCAGGATTGAATTGGAACACGCTGATGTTCTGATGTTTGCAGACGACACAGTTCTCCTTTTCTATGGCTCTACATGGTCCAAAGTTCGCAAATATGCCGAGGAAGGTTTGTCTCGAGTGGTGGCATGGCTGGAGGACAATCTTCTCTCTCTTAACTTGTGTAAAACTAAATACATGTGCTTCAAAAAGACAAAAGCAGGAAATCAACCTAGTGACTTCAATATAAAAGCTCATACATTCCCCTGCAACCGTAACCCAATACACGTTGACTGCAGTTGTGATGCACTTATGCTCGCTGAAACTACAAAATACCTCGGTGTGGTCATAGATGATAGACTCAACTGGGCTCCTCACATTCAATTAGTATCAAAACGTATTAGAAAGCTAATACACATATTCAAAACACTTCGGCCAATTGCAGACTTTAACCTTCTAATGCAGACCTATAAAGCACTAGGTGAGTGCATCATTGGATACTGTATATGCTCATGGGGTGGAGCTGACAAATCCCATCTAATAGAGGTGGAAAGAGCTCAACGTGCACTACTGAAAGTTCTGCTAGGACTACCCTTCAAGCATCCGACTAGAGATGTTTATGAAAAATGTAAAGTGCTCTCAGTTCGAAAGCTTTTCATCAGCGACTGTATACGTAGGTATCACAGAAAAACAGTTCCTCTAATACCCAAGTCTCACAAGAGAATTGATAAGTGTCCGGTGCCACCCTGCAAAAGCACCTTCGCGCAGAGGCACTATAATCATTATGCTCCAGTCCTTTACAATAAACTTAATACTAAAACAAAAATAAAAACTTTGACGGAATACAAACTTAAAACCACTATCAAAAACTGGTTACAAGATCAAAATTACGACGAAATTGAGAAACTCCTGGTAAAAATAGTATGATAGTGCTGCGCCGTCAGTTACTGTCATGCTATTTTCGCCGAAATTATAGAATAATAAAATAATCATCCAACCACTTCCAAATTCACAAGATACAAACAACCACACACACATACAAACGCACACACACATACACACACACACACACAAACGCATAAACACACATACATACATTATATAAGACAGACTAACATTTTAATATACTTACCTAAGTTATACTGTCTTGTTATTATAAACATCTTTTTTTTTTTTATATTGTTAAGTATAGTACTTACATAAAGTTTATATAAGGTTTAGCTTAAGTTCTTATAAGTTTATACTGTTTTTTTTATTTTTTATATTTACCTACATTTGTCAAATGTTGCAAAATGTATGTTATATTTTGGGGAGGTTACTGCCTTCCTGCAACACAGTGAAAACTAAAGCAGGAACCAGTGCATCACATTATGTAATCCTATATTTGAATGCAATAAAAACATTTTGTATTTTGTATTTGTATTTGTAGTCTATTATTTATTCGGGCATTATATCTACATCTACAGCAAATTTAAACTTAATCAGTTTTGTCGTTTAGGCCTGATTGAGGAACAAACATACATACAAACTCACAAACTTTCGCATTTAAAATATTATTAGGATTATTGTTAACCTGTTATGTACCTGTTCCTTGTGTGCAAAGAAATGACTCGGTCGACAAAAACAGCGTGAAAATACACAATTACCTTCAATAAATCGACTCGGTCTCGCCCATACCTACTGCTCTGCTGACACAGTTTCATGACTAACTTATGGGACGAGGTGCACTCTGTCCCTTGCATGCTTGCATAAGGCCCTTGAGAATGACTGCAGCTTCCAACCACGCAAAAAGAAACGTGTATAAACGTATTAAAAACGAAAAAAAAACCGGTCAAGTGCGAGTCGGACTCACGCACGAAGGGTTCCGTACTATTATCTATACAAAACGGCAAAAAAATAACGTTTGTTGTATGGGAGCCTTCCTTAAATATTTATTTTATTCTGTTTTTAGTATTTGTTGTTATAGCGGCAACAGAAATACATAATCAGTGAAAATTTCAACTGTCTGGCTATCACGGTTCATGAGATACAGCCCTGTGAAAGACAGACGGACAGACGGATATCGAAGTCTTAGTAATAGGGAACGGAACCCTAAAAAACGACTTCAACAGAGAAGTTGTTATGTAACTCCGAAGTTCTCCAAAATAACATAAATAATTAATTTAAAAAAATGTTTCGATCGTATTAAAAAAGTTTTATGAAGGTACTATTAATTAACATAAATTAATATTTAGATCGACCACTTTGGCTCCTTTACAAAATTTATTTATTTACACACTCACGTGAATAGAGATTATTATAAAAAAAAATCGTATTCAAAAACCCTAGTCCAGTGTTTCAATTGACTTAATATACTTAAGTATATCCAAATTATATTTTAGTATAAGTATACTTTAATATTTTTGACGTGACAACGTCTTAAATTAGGTTGCGGCTCGGAGTCACTCATGAAAAAGTGTAACGCCCGCTCACGTCTGTTACGATGAGTCACCGAACGAGAGAGAGGCCCGCCGGACCATTTACATTTTGTCACGTAAAATCTTCGCCCGTAAAACCGACTTTACAGGCAACCAATTTTTTTTTTGTTGACATTACAAAGAACATGTACAAAGGCGAGCTTAATCCTAAAAGAGTTTTCTACCAGCAAACCTTTGAGGCTAGGGAGCGGCCATAATACAATTGTGGATATACCTCCCTGATTCTCCCTCGATTCTTCATAACATTTGTATCTGGTGAAGGAAGGCTTGTATTTCAGTATCATAAGCGCGTTATGCGAACTTTCTTTGCCTTTTTCCGGTGCCCTTGAATTATTTCAGGAACCAGTCTCCACCAGTTATTAGTCGTAACGAGTCTAGCTTTACGAGCTCCTTGTAGGCTATTTGAATCATTTATCTATATAGTTCCAAAATGATTTATTTATTTTATTTTCTTAGGAAAACAAACAGTACTTAAAAACTAAGAACTATACTAAAAAAAACCGACCAAGTGCGAGTCGGACTCGCGCACGAAGGGTTCCGTATTATTATCTATAAAAAACGGCAAAAAAAACACGTTTGTTGTATGGGAGGGATTCCCTAAAATCGGACTTAAATATGTATTTTATTCGGTTTTTTGTATTTTTTGTTGTAGCAACAACAGAAGTACATCATCTGTGAAAATTTCAACTGTCTAGCTATCATGGCTCATGAGATACAGCCCTGTGACAGACAGACGGACAGAAATACGGGCTGACAGACGGACAGCGAAGTCTTAGTAATAGGGTCCCGTTTTTACCCTTTGGGTACGGAACCCTAAAAAGCAGCGTTAAAAATATATATTAAAAAAAGTAGTAGAAATAAGATAAAACAGTTATAGAGACACCGAACCAGCGATTGCATAAAATATTTTTTATATTAAATAGATTAGAGCACAGTATGACAGTTTCAATCTAAACAAATGAATGACATATAGTTCTAAAAATCATAATTTGATATGCAATTGAAACCCGCTGCAACCCTTATGGGTTGACTTTTCATTGGAAATTCCTTTCTTAGCTAACCCTTACATATAAAAAAACATACACCCTCCAAATTTCCAGTTTCTAGCACCAGTGATTTGGGCTGTGCATCAGTCAGTCAGTAACGCAAGAGTTTTATATAGATTACTAGCTGTCCCGACAGACGATGTCCTGTCAAATTTCAATAATCCCACAGAAAAAGCACTTTCAGTTTTTCCCGAACTTTACGTCACCCTTATCACTTAGGATCTGTTTCACCATCTTCAAGTAAAGTCTTAAGTAAGCTACTCGGCGATTACCAAAAACAAACGTACCATTCGTTTTTAATCAAAACTATGAATAGCTAAATAGTTCATTTTTATATAATTAGTTAGATAATCATACTAGCTACTTAAATTAGTCATTTTTTTTTTAAATTTGTTGGTTTTCAAGATAATGCTGTTTTATCACTTTTTCCGTCTTATCCGGGTAGACTCAGCCCATACAAACCGTCAAAAATTTTACTTATCACCTTAAGGGGCTGCCAGTCGACGATTGCTCTTTTTCGGAACGAAAAAAGTAATACTTCTGAACAAGCCACATCTCCTATTTTTATAAGTATATTACTTCAGGTTCCTACCTAGATTTCTATTAAGCTGAAAACATAATAGCAGAAACTTTTCACGATAAAAATATTATTTCAAAATGATACGTTTTAGAATTTATGATCGAAATATTTTATATACCTACAATTAAAATCAACTTGTGATTTATTGTTAAAGATAGGTAATATGTAGATCTAGATTTCTATTAGGATAGATTTTTGATAAGTAATTATACATAATTTATATCATTAATTTATTCAAAAAGCTAAGGCGGACCACGCGCGGACGTGTGTTTGTCATCATTGCAGCGGTCGGTAGGATTATTTATCGAAGTGATTAAAGATGGGTACATCTTTATTCACATACACTATACTATACATTATAAAATAGGAGATGTGGCTTGTTCACAAGTATTTCTTTTTTCGTTTCGAACAAAAATAATCGTCGACTGGCAGCATCTTAAACACAAAAATGTTACTGAAAAAGCCCGCTAAACCTCATCCTTTCACTGTTTCTCGCTAAGTCAAATCAGAGGAGGTCATCGAAAGCACTTTACAAAACGTAAAATTATTATCCACGTGTGTGCATAAAATGCAGAACCGGTTATGTCGCGGTGCAATCCATCTGATGGCTTGTGCATGCGCATCACTTGCGTAACAATATCGATTAATGTCTGTTGCCCTTGGAATGGCGGAATAACTCACCTTGTAAACTTTCGGGGATTATAACTCGTGGACTTTCAACCCCCTAACCCCTAGAGAACGTTTGGTGGCCCAGACATTTTATTTTTCTTTTTTTTGTCTATCTTAAAATACATCAATCTTTGACTTGCCTATGACTAACCTTTAAACAGCTCTAAGGATCTGAGCGCCTGTCGATCTCAGAAGATGTCTAACGTACTTGGGGATTACAGTCCTAATCTTATTTTTTTTTATTTACAACAATAATACCTATTTAAGTAATCCTATCAGTACTTTGGTTCCCATGGTACAAGCTTTGCTTAGTTTGGGGCTAGATGGTCATGTGTAAAATGTCCATCATTATTATTAAGTTGACGTAATTTTGTAAGGCAAAAGTTTTTACATACTTTGAAATTCCAAAAAAGATGTCTCCGACTTCAAAAGTAATATACGAGTACGACCATAAAAATAATGTATTTAATGACTCTACCACTCGTTAAAATTAAATACTTACTTGACACTGTTAAACTATTTAAACCAACTATTTACCTGTTGGCCATGGAATCTTGAAATAAGCAGACATCAATAATTTTCTGACGTTTTTTAAATAATTTTCTGACGTTGTAGACATTGTATTTGCTTTTTGAATTGTTTTAGCTTTTGATGCGTTTTTCGTTCAACACTGATATCTGGTATACATAACTTTAAAAAAGCCGGCCAAGTGCGAGTCGATCTCGCGCACGAAGGGTTCCGTACCATAAAATACATAATCCGTACATAAAAACGGCAATAAAACACGTTCGTTGTATGGGAGCCCCATTTAAATATTTATTTTATTCTGATTTTAGTATTTGTTGTTATAGCGGCATAAATACATCATCTGTGAAAATTTCAACTGTCTAGCTATCACGGTTCATGAGATACAGCCCTGTGACAATTATGCCCTAGTAAGGTCTAGCCTCTGAATATCAATAAATGCGTGAAATAAGAAACGCTGTTGTATCAATAATAAAAATAACGTAAGAACACGATATAGTCATGTAAAAATGTTTAGCCTATCGTTTCTGTAGCATGCAATGCAACCTTTTAATTTTTTTATCTGTATTCCAATCGGTCTAGCTTTGCAATGAACCATAGATTTTTATTAAATATGTACACATAAATAGAGATTAAATATGGTTATATAACTCTTTATTGGTTTTTGACTATAAGGAAGAGAATTCCATAACGGCAAGGTCAGACGATTTACGATGAGTTAAATTAAATTAATTTGGGATGAGTTTTAAAAATAAATAATAATTTTTCGATTTGACCGGGTCAACGGTTGTGGTGCTTACCCCGGTTTTGGTAATTTTCAATATTGGCAGTCAATAACCAAGCATAGCAAACAAACTTGATTAAAATCTATAGTTAATACAATTCTTTATCTATGGTCCGTTTTGGTTAGTGACAGGTGTGATGCGTTATAACTTTAGATTTGATTTACCTCAACTAAATATTTCTTGTTTTGTCTATTTAAATATGAATAATAGCTACAAAAAACCTTTGTTTAACCTAAGAGATAGATAAATACTCTATTATATGTTGTTTAAAAATCGTCGTTTTAATCATTTTTTCAATATAAATCGTTTATTTTCGAATTTAAATGTTGTTAAAATGGTCATAACCAGCGTTCTTACCCTAACTACTACCTATAATTATAATATTTTTGACATTGTGCTTAACACACATAGGCAGAACTATTTGAATAATAACTTATAACACCTTGACAATAATAATAAGTATGGTTGTGCTTATAATTTTTATTTTGTATGAGCTTTTGCCCGCGGCTTTACTTGCATAGTATCCGGATCAAAAGTAACCTATATGCTACTCCAGGTCACGAACTAGACCTGTTCAAAGTTCCACCTAAATGGTTTGGAGTGATTAAAAAATAAATATCAATATCGATTAACTGTTCGAAAAAAATATATGTAATTTAAAAAACGTGCTTAAAACAGTGAAGGAAAACATCGTGAGGAAACCAGTTTGTATTCTTATAAGCGGCGATGGGCTTGCAACCTTGCACGTATGGAATGCTAACAACTGCAAAATTTGGGATTAACAAATGTAATGTTTGGACACGCGTCTGCCATCTCACTACGGCATCGTCAAGGATCTGAGCGCCTGAAGATCTGAGAAGATACCTTTACCGTACCTGGAGATTACAGTCGTGATCCTATTTAAATAATTTCTTTTCTATTTACATAAAAATAATTCTATCGGCAATCTGGTTCCCATACAATATTTGCTTAGTTAAGGGTTAAATGGCGCTGTGTGAAATGTTCACCAATCGAAGGCTGCATAAATGTGTAAGTTCAACTCTCATTAAAAATACTGACGGCATAGTGAGAGTATCGTGCTACGTACCCACTACATTGTCCAATTCGCGTCAGTTTGGCCCGGGCCCCACCGCCTCGTATAGAGAGGCGACGCACGTGCGTCAAGATTTGCTTTGCAATAAACTGTATTATAATTGTGTCCACTGCAAGTACTGCAACCCACGGACACGCAACGCATGAATTGACGTCATTGGTATTGGTAAGCTACGTGCTCACATAGTTCAATACTGTCAATGCCATACGCAGTACACGCAAACGTTTCAAAATGATGAAAAAAATAATTCATAACTGTGCTGCAGATCCAGGTTGTCAAACAAATGAACCCACGCAGCTAAATGGCGTCGCGTGCCCGTACACAGCATTCGCAGTGGTGGGTCTGCGCCATCGACCACATAGACGCCTAATGGCATTTCTTCAAACAAACCATTCTATCAAAACTTTAAGGTGTGCGGATCGGGGGGAGCGCAAAATGCATTTAGATTGGCCGGTTCAATGTCACAGCCCGCCGCGGGGCGCGTCGTGAATCGCGCTTGGTAGTTTACACAGGATCTGTCACCCATACGTGTTATCTGACTGCGTTCGCCTTGCATGAGGAGTCTAGGCTGTGTGGTCGATGGTCTGCGCCTTCACTCACATGTCGCAAAATTATGCAATACAACCAATCCTTATAATATGCTCCCAGCAAATGATTCACAATGATTTCATAGCTTATGAATCACAGAAGGTCAATTTCTAAGTAACTTATGTAATTTCTTGCAGCATCTGTCATCGGAGATTGCGGTGGATGATCGTAGGCTTTGACCAAAACGTATGGCAGATTACAAAATAGGTATTATATTCTAAATGCCAGGTACTTTGGGAAGACACTAAAAAATGCGATTAACGAAAGAAAGCGAGGGTGCGGCTTCAATGAGTACTCCTTTTTATTGGCAGTCTGCGCGAGAGGTAGTCAGTGTGACGAATTGCACAAATAATGGAAATGACTCTGATTAACCCCTTTAGACATCTTCAAGGATCTGAGTGCCTGGAGATCTGAGAAGATGTCTACCGTACTTGGGAATAACAGTCGTCATCCTATTTTTTATAATGAAAATTAAAAAATAATATTCTATAAATAAATATTGGAGGACGTTATCAAATAATAACGAATACAACAAAAAAAGAATTAGCGAAATCGGTTCAGCTGCTCTCGAGATTTGCGCTTAGCAACACATTTAGCGATTCATTTTTATATTATAGATTAGTTACCGAAAGATACCTAAATAAAAAACGGCCAAGTGTGAGTCAAACTCGACCACGAAGGGTTCCGTGCCATTATCTATAAAAACGGCAAAAAAAAATATAATTATTTATTTTATTCTGTTTTTAGTATTTGTTGTTAGAGCAGCAACAGCAGGACAGACAGACAGACAGACAGACAGACAGACAGACAGACCGACAGACGACAGACAGATAGACAGACAGACAGACAGACAGACAAACAGACAGACAGACAGACAGACAGACAGACAGACAGACAGACGGACAGCGAAGTCTTAGTAATAGGCTCCCGTTTTTACCCTTTGGGTACGGAACCCTAAAAACCTATTAATACCATTTCCTGTCTCTCTATTTAGCCAACAGATGGCTCTTTTAACCAAACACAATACGTGTGATAATACTTTACGTAATAAAAATGCTAAGATACCCTTTAATTTTGTACCAGCCATTAGTGATTACAAATATTTTAACTGCAAACATAATAATTGCGTATTAATATGACTAATCCTACATTCACAGACAGTCAGATACCCTGTCGAAATCGTTCAATGCTTATTACATAACTAGGTAGATGGTAGTAACTCTGCCCTCTGCGCTTTTGTGAGTTCGATTCCCACCAAGGACAAACATTTGTGAGATGAACATGGATGTTTGTTCTGTGTGTGGGTGTTATAATGTAAATAAGTATGTATTGTATGTACAAAAAAAAAGTATATTAGTATTCTATCAGTTATCTGGTTCCCATAGTACAAGATTTTCTTAGGTTGGGGCTAGACGGCGCTATGTGAAATGTCTACCAAATAATAATATAGAAAAAATAATTAAGTTGCCTAAAATAGCTTTTTCCTATGCGATTATAAAAAATTGACAGGACATCAAGGTCTGTCACGGGTCGGCTAGTCGGTTACAAACGGTTTTATGGGTTTTGCTACTGGTTTGAATGTGGTGTTACATAAACCACGTATTTACACACACTCTTAACTTCTTCATTATCACCCCTCTCTGGCATAACATATTGACTTTACTTTTGTATAATTCTTTTGGTTCAAGTGTATACTTGTTTGTGTTTTTTTGCGATTTTTATTATGTCCAATCCAGCGTCTTCTAGGATGACCTGTCCTTTGCTTGCCGCTTGGTCATGTCCTGTCAAGTTGAGGTGTCTTAAATTTATCCTGTTTTGTTCACGACCCTAGGTCAAAAGTAATATAAAACGTTTTGGTGACAATGGGTCTCCCTGCCGCACACCTCTACGGATTGGTATTTTAAGTTTTTTAGTTTTGGCGTACTCAATAAATGCTATGGTATAGTCCGTAAGGATTCGATATATCTTAATCTTAAGGCGCTCCCAGTGGACGATTGTTTTTGTTCGAAACGAAAAAATAAATACTTGTGAACAAGCCACATCTCCTATTTTATAATGTATAGTATATGTTAATAAAGATGTACCCATCTTTAATCACTTCGATAAATAATCCTACCGACCGCTGCAATGACGACAAACACACGTCGGCGCGTGGTCCGCCTTAGCTTTTCGAATAAATTAATGATATAAATTATGTATAATTACTTATCAAAAATCTATTCTAATAGAAATCTAGTCTAGATCAACATATTACCTATCTTTAACAATAAATCACAAGTTGATTTTAATAGTAGGTATATAAAATATTTCGATCATAAATTCTAAAACGTATCATTTTGAAATAATATCTTTATCGTGAAAAGTTTCTGCTATTATGTTTTCAGCTTAATAAAAATCTAGGTAGAAACCTGAAGTAATACACTTATAAAAATAGGAGATGTGGCTTGTTCAAAAGTATTTCTTTTTTCGTTTCGAAAAAGAGCAATCGTCGACTGGGAGCCCCTTAATAATATTATGAGTTTGTTTGTATGTTTGCGCAGGCGGAAGCTAGTTCATTACATTTGTCAATTATTTGTTCCTTAATAATGACTGTAAAGTCAAAAAGCCGGATTTTTGTATGTTTTTCACTTTTTTTGTAGTTTTACTATGCTTATTATTGGATTATCTGCGGACTTTGAGTATCTATAGTCTTATTATAAAAATGTTGTAAAATTTATGACGTCTTATCTAGTTTTAGTTTTTTTGTGACTTGTTCTTAAAAATTTAAGTTTTATGACGAGCTAATAAAATACCTTAATAGTTTTTTTTGTGAGTCTATAGTTGTTTTAATCTTATTTAGAAGCTTTGTTTCAAATATCAATGACTCCCTTTATTTCTCTTTTTGTAGTTTTTGACCCAAGATGAAGTTTTAATTATTCTTAGGTTGTCTGATTTATGCGTTAAAATTTCGTAGAGTTTATTATTCTATTAACTCATTGCCTTTCTATTGATGCTACTGATCTTATTATACGTATCTATGTTCAGTGTGCCGATATAGAATTTTTGAAAAACGGATTTGGTTGTTTTCCTCTACATTGACCGGCCTGGTTGGAGTAAGTGAGATAGGTTTGGTTCCTTAATTACTATTGTTATTGTTGTAGTGTAGGCCAGAGTTTTTTTGTTTTCTTCCCTTGCGAAATCTCTATGTGGAGTCTGCTCATTGCTTGGTGCGAAAGACGGAAGTCCAGTAAGATGATCATATCTTAATGAGCTTTTTTCTTAGTGTTGTTTACCGCTATATAACGGTCGTTATTTCTAGTAACCTTTTTATAGGAGATCGCAGCTTTGGATCACGCCACGTCAAAAGCCATGGCTAAACTAATTATATGGTTTCCACACAAATCTATAAATTAGTTAAATTGATTTTGCCAGAAGTGTAGTTAAAGAGTACAAAGGCCATAAAATTAATCAATAGTTACATACACCGATGAATACAAGTTGACAGCATATAAAGAAATATATGAATTAAAAAGATGTAAAGTATGATTTATGTCATCCATGTTATTATCAATTTTATACAATGGACACCAAAAATAAATTAGTGGTCGTTAAATTAAAATACAACAAAAATATATGACTATAAGATACGAGTAGGTATTTCACGTCTGCGTTCGGACATTTGACTTTTTTTTAAAAGTGAATGTCCACTCGAACATTTTGTGGTCAGTATAAATCTAAATGTTTAACTCATCCCAAGGTCAAATCTATAATACTCGTAAAAACTCAGCAGGTAAACTGGATCCCACCTACTTGTAAAAACTTTTTCCGTCGTGGCATCTATCAGAGTTGGTATTCAAAAGACCTGCCACGATTTTATTCAATTTAGAAATCAGCTATAATGTCAAAATCACATTGACTGAGTTTTTTGCATAATGGGCATTGGTACATAGTTAGTTTAAGTACTATCTTATATATAAAATTCTCGTGTCACGATGTTAGTTACCTTATTCCTCCGTAACGGCTTTACCGATTTTTATCAAATTTTATATGCATATTCAGTAGGTCTGAGAATCGGCTACTATTTATTTTTCATACTCCTAAGTGATAAATAAGGGTGGCGTAAAGATTGGGAAAAACGGAAAGTGCTTTTTTCTGTGGGATTATTGACATTTGACAGGACAGCGTCTGTCGGGACAGCTAGTAGTCATATAAAAAGTCCAGAAATGTCCACTGATGGGGATAATCCATGCGCATTTCTGGACTTACCTGGTATTTAGGTAAAAAATATTTATGTTTGCATGCTAATTTAACACTTTTACCTACTAAAAACGGAGAAGGAAAACTTCGTCAAAAACCAGTAAGTATTCTTTGGTTTTACCTATATCTAAATATTAGGCATGTACTAAATGTGTCGTGACTACCCTTTCAAATTATCCTAAAAATATTGAACGTATGGAGGTCCAGGTGGATCAAAGTCAAGGTAATCACTTTGAAACATCTTAGGAGCTAGGTGAAGCTACGCCTTTTCCTCGCAACGAAGCCTAAAAGAATCAGGCAACAAACACGGCTTGGGGCCTATTATTTTTTTCAATGATCCTTTCCTAATGTTATTAGGCTCCAGTGTGGTGCCAATCGAACAAGGTGACTCAAGAAAATAAAGATACTACATACCAATAATGTAGAGTAACATAAGGATGTCTATGAAGACTGACTGACAGTTTCAAATGATCTATCGATTATCCTGAACGAACAATAAGCACGCGTTCACAGATCTATTGTCATCCCAAACCGGTAAAAGCTAAAGGCTAGAGCCAAGGAATGTGCTTTCGTGACATTAAGACGCGCTCACCTTGACACGGGACGAATGTCGCGCCCGCGCGCTGCATAATTACAGAATAAAATAATAAAAAACTATAACTCGCGGTATTGAAGACACACACTCACCGCGTGATTGGTTTGTTCGCATTGATGAAGGTGACACGATATTTTTTAGGGTTCCGTACCCAAAGGGTTAAAACGGGACCCTATTACTAAGACTTCGTCGTCTGTCTGTCCGTCTGTTCGTCCGTCTGTCTGTCACAAGGCTGTATCTCATGAACCGTGATAGCTAGACAGTTGAAATTTTCTCAGATTATGTATTTCTGTAATGGCGGGTACGAGATTCTTTGTAATTTATTTGAAGCCAAGTTGTCGACTTAAACTTTGTCAATTATCCTTCAGGTTTTTAAAATTACGATTATCAGGGTGTGACCAGACATTGCGCGGCATTGTTCTCGCTTCGGCAAACTTGTGTTCTGGGAATACCGCGCTCGATTGCCGCGCTATGTCTTGTCACACCTTTAAATATCGCTGGTTGTAATATCGATGGTTCTATTTTAATCCTGGTACTATTCAATTCTTAAATAGGTCATTTAATTTTATACCAAAAAGTACATTCATATTTCATTAGTAAATAATAGTAAATCAAAAGCTGTTAAAAAATATTTCTCGTGACACAATGGAAAATCACATCAAATCCAAACGATCGCGCGATCTTCGGCATGCATAATTAATGATATCTGACAAAAAAAATATTATTCGAAGCGTACAGAACAGACATTCTAAAAAATATTAAAGATTAGGCCTACCAAAACTTTCCGGTGCTCGATCTCTTCTCGAGAACATTTCTGCCCCAACGGCCGTCAATATATTGCTATGTGCTCCTTTTGCCACTTTGACTTGCTAATTCTCTACTATACATATAATTACTAAAACATTATATTTGGCACATGCAGTAGTTAGCATTTCAAACGTGACACTTTGCAAGCCCATCGCCGCAAAAAATAATACTTCGTCTATAATTATTTGGTACGAGTACGTAACTAATATCCAGGAATAGTTTGATAATACAGTTATTTCTTCATTCCTGAAAGACTTAAATATAAACTAATTCTTTATTATTCTATATCAAAACTTAATTATTTATTTGAAAATGTAATATTCATTAAATTTTAACGATTAATTTTCTATTTAAGTCTGCCCAGTGCAGTGGCCAGACTTGTAACTCGAGTCTCAGTATCAGTTATTTGGTTCCTATAGTACAAGCTTTGCTTAGTTTGGGGCCAGATGGCACTGTGTGAAATGTTCACCAATATTTATTTATTTAATAATATTATATTTAAGTCTTTCAATGGCCACACTCGTAACTCGAGCTTATTACAAATGAAAAGGGTAATTAATTGCAGGCACTGTAAAATGACCATTCTGTTAATTAGTAATTACTCTATGACGCTACCTGTTTTGTGATGATTTTTATATTAGGAAACTTGACGTTTAATAAATACTTAAATGATGTTCTAAATGTATGCACTTGTATGTATGATGAATTAATTATTTATTTATCCATAATATTTGTTTTTTATTGCTTAATGACTTTCAAATCTATTTACTTAAGGAAAAACATCTTATTATAAGGTTAATTATTGATAATCATACCTAAAATAATATTCGAATGAAAATCACGACTAATTCACAAGTACCGTAGACACACTCTCCAATTTTCAGGCGCTCAGGTTTTTGAAGATGTCTAAAGGGGTTTGTCAGAGGCACGTCCGAACATTACATTTAGCACATGCCCACATGTTGCAGTAGTTAGCATTACACACGTGACAGGCTGCAAGCTTGTCGCCGTTTACAAGAGCACTAACTAGTTTCCTTACGATGTTTTCCTTCACCGTCTTAAGCACGTGTTTTGATGCGCATATACATTCGAACAGAAAAATCCATTGATGCACGTCCGAAATACGTACCCACTACCTTCGTATTGAAAGTCGAGCTACCTCCCACTCGGCCAACACGGCTACGTATGAGAAAAAAAAAGAAAAAAAATAGGATCACGACTGTAATCCCCAAATACGGTAGACATCTTCTCAGATCTCCAGAAGCTAAGATCCTTTGAAGACGTCTAGTAGGGGTAGGTAGGGGCACATGCCCACACTTTGCAATAGTTAATATTCCATACTTTAGCATAGTTAGTATTAGTAGCCCATCGCCGCTGGGAAAAAAACAACCTAGTAAATATCACTGTAATCGACAAGTACCTACTGTAGACATACTCTCAATTTTACAGGTGCGCGCTCAGGTTTTTGAGGAAGTCTAAAGGGGGTAATCAGAGGCACGTTCAATCTTCATATTTAGCACATGCCCTAATAACATTATTATAAAATAACGGTTACATACAAAAAATTACATAACTTCCATATTTCTCCATTGTTGCGGCGCCTACGCATGAACAAAACGTTTCACAAGCATCAGTTATTTATAGTTAAAATGATCATCAGTATTTATTTTACGTTAAAGTAAAAAACACAAATTTCACATTATCCTCAAAGGCCTACACCATACAGTTATTTACTGTACTCAACAAGCATGGTCATTTGGTCATTCAATCCCAGCTTATTTTCTAGCTTTTTATTCATTAATGCCCAACGGTCTTTTACAAAGGGCCTGAAAAACTAACTGTTTAAGTATTACTTTTTAGGTTTCCGTACCCAAAGGGTAAAAACGGGACCCTATTACTAAGACTTCGCTGTCCGCTAGACAGTTGAAATTTTAACAGATTATGTATTTCTGTTGTCGCCATAACAACGAATACTAAAAACAGAATAAAATAAATATTTAAGTGGGGCTCCCATACAATAAACGTGTTTTTTGGACGTTCATTTCACGAGAAGTTAGAATCGAATTAATGCATTTATGAACGAAATATTAAGGATTGTCAATGCTAATGTATATTAAGAGTATAGCAAATCAAATTTGGGGACATACTGACAGCAACGCCACCTACCGGATCCAATTGTGAAATGTCCACCAATATTTATATTTATTATTTATTATATTAATTGTGTTTTCAAACCATCCATAAACCCATTGAAATATACATACAGAACTTCAATCAAATCGATCCAGCCGTTTAGGAGGAGATAGGTGACAAACACACGTACAGAATAATTATTTATATTTAAGATGTTATTCGCTTTTGTCTATGCTTCTTTGTCTAGGTATTGCAAACAAACATACTTTTTTTCTCTTTATAATATTACACACAAACTTTCGCATTTATACTTAATGTTATTAGGATACATATTGAATGGAGAACCTCCTTTTTTTTCGTCAGTTAAAAATACACAAGCTGTCATAAAGCGGCTACCTTTGATCTCAGCCGCGCGTGACGTCACAAAGAAATCGCAGATTCTCTACAGGGTCCCGTACTATTAAGGGATGTATTTGCGTAATGACGAATGGTCTTTGGAGCCATAGCATCAGTTACTTTAGTTATCCGTAGTTTATTGCTAGTATTTAGGTACATTTAAAAAACTTAAGAAAACCAACGACATTTTCGTTGGTTTTCTTATAAGTTTTTTAATCAATCGAATGTCAACCATATTAGTTTTTTACGTTTTAAGAAGGAACTATAAGTCCTACATAAATATAATTTAAAAGGTACCAACTTTGAACTATTCTCCACACAATAGAAAAAAAAACCAGCCAAGTGCGAGTTGTACTCGCGCACGAAGGGTTCCGTACCATTATCTACAAAAAGCGGCAAAAATATCACGTTTGTTGTATGGGAGCCTGACATAAATATTTATTTTATTCTGTTTTTAGTATTTATTGATAAAGCGGCAACAGATATAGATCATCTGAAAAAAAAATCAACTGACTAGCTATCACAGTTCATGAGATACAGTCCTGTGACAGAGAGACGGACAGACGGACAGTAATAGTAAAAGAATCCCGTTTTTACCCTTTGGGTATGAAACCCTAATGATCATCGAAATCGGAGCACCAGGTAAAATAATATAATCTCGGACTACACATAAAAAAATACATGTCGAATTGAGATTCTCCTCTTTTTCGACGGTTAAAAATCATACCAGTTATTGGAAGTAATAAACTAATCATTGATTAGTTCGACCTTGATTCGGCGACTTCCAATCTGAAGGTCGTGGGTTCAATCATGGCCGTACCATCAATAATTTTTTTATTACGAAAAATTAACATAGTGACTACGAGCATGCAACCTGTCACATGTGGAATGCTAACTACTGCAAAATGTGGGCATGTGCCAAATGTAATGTTTGGACGTTACCCTAACTAACCCCTTTTTTATGAATATATGCGATTCATAACATGCTCAAAACAATGAAGGAAAAAATTGTGAGAACGCGTGCAACCTGGATAAAAAATTAATCCAGATCACATTAGATCTATCGATAAATCTCGTTAAAATCCTTTCACATATATTAATAGTGTGTGTAACCGGTTAGTACCTATTATTAGACATTTGAAACGGCCTCACTAGCAATAAGATGACATCAGAAACTGGTGCCAGAGGTGACTACTAATGTTCCGGATTGTGACACGTGTAAGATCATGAGCCAACGCCTTTGGAAAAGGGCAAAGAATACATACATACATTAAATCATGCCTGTTTTCCAGAGGGGTAGGCAGAGATCATGGCTTTCCACTTGCTACGATCCTGACATACTTCTTTAGCTTCATTTACTCTCATCACATTCCTCGTGCATGCTCGTCGGTTTAGAGTACTCCTGACCTGGCCTTTTTTCAAAACATCACCAATTTGGTCTAGGCGAAGAATTGCCTTTATATTCATTACTAGCTGCTCGCCCCGGCTTCGCACGGGAGGTACTTGGATAAAAAGTAGCCTATGTGATATTCTGATGTATAAGCTATACTACTGTGAAGTTTCATTGTAATCCGTTCAGTAGTTTTTTCGTGAAAGAATAACAAACACACACACACACACTCACAAACTTTAGCATTTATGATATTAGTTGGATAAGGTAGGTATTTATTTTTTATTATCATTTAAAAAGTAAAAAGAAAACCGATAATAATGTTCCAACCGAAAAATTTTAGTTATTAAGAATTATAAGTCCTAAACAAAATCAATATTTATTTTATGGAATGCATTAGAAAAATAAGTTTTCTGTAGAAAAATATTTTTCAACGGCAAGCTTTTGTAAAATCAACAATCAAACACCAGCGCGCTATCACCTGTCATATAACGTTTGTCATCGGAACTTGACAAGTATGCAAAGTTTTTACTCAATCGAAGTATTTACTAAGGAGTTCCATTGTGTCCGTTGAACAGCTCCTGACTCCATCATCAGATCGGCTCATTGTCATCATATTATTGCATTGTCACCGAACTTACACAAGTTTCAGCTCAATCGGTTGGGGATAACTGCTTCAAAATTTAGTTACAAGATTCCACCTTAACAAATATAGTTACATAGTTACATACCTACATTGCAAGTTAAATAAAAGCTTGTATAAAACATTCAAATCGGATCCAGGTAAAGAAATGCGCGGTCATACAAAAAAATATACGTGTCGATTAATTGAGAACCTCCTTTTTTCGTTGGCTAAAAAACACAAGAATCACTTTTAACCCCTGAGGAACTTAAGCTACGCCTGTTTCTTCCATGAATTAAGGTGATAAGTGAAATTTTTGACGTTTTGTATGGGCTGAGTCTACCCGGATAAGATGGAAAAAGTGATAAAACTGCATTATCTAGAAAACCATCAGAATAAAAAAAAGTCCTAAGTCCTAAGTAAGTCCTTAATTTAGGTAGCTAGTATGATTATCTAACGAATTATATAAAAATGAACTATTTAGCTATTCATAGTTTTGATTAAAAACGAAACTAGTGTTTTTGAAGACCCAACTTTGGAAAATAAATCTATCGAGTAAAGCTTCACAAATCGTGTTTCTGTTTTTAATTTATATATATCTTTGTTATAAAAAACAAAACTGTATGTTTGCGGTTATTGAGAAAAAACGATTCTGCATTCATCAAAAACATTTATTACTCGTCTTAATACTTAACTTAGACGATGTAAACTAATCATTTTTATCACCTCAAATTAAACCGTTTACCCAGTATTAAAGGAACTTGGCATAAACTTAATAGGTAATATATAGGTAAATAATAACATACAACAAGAATTTCTGGAATTTTGTTTGACTCCACAATCTTATTATAACTAGTAAAACGCCTGTGAGTTCGTTTATAGTTTTACGGCAAAGTTATTTGACGAGTTTTTGAAAAAACTGGTTTATATTAGTAAAATAAAAGTGCCATTAAATATTTGAAATTACCTCAACTTTTAATCTGAAGGTCCAAGCCATGTATTTATTTTTTTATTTTTAAGCCATGTAAACATTTCAGTTCATATTTTTGTTATATTTTTTGACGACTTTATCGTAAAACATTGAAATACCTAAAAATCAAAAGAAAACTTTGGAGAAAAATTAGGTTCGTCTCAAGACTTTAGAATAGAATAGAATAAAAATATTTTTATTTGCCACAACTTATTACTAGCTATCTATATCTTTAAATATATGATTTCATCACAATCGGTCCATAGGTTTAGCTGCGATAACATCACAGACAGACAGAGTTACTTTCGCATTTATAATACTAGTATATATATAAGTTTAGAGGATAAATTATTGGAATCGTGCCTAAGGGTGAGTTTCCACCTGCGCGGAGCTGTCCAAAGCTGTGCGGAGCGGGCAAAACATTTTCAAAATCGAATATTTGAGCGGCGATGGGCTTCCAACCTGACACGTATGGAATGCTAACTACTGCAAAATGTAGGCATGTGCGAAATATAATGTTTGGACGAGCCTATGACTACCCCCACTAGACATCTCCAAAGGATCTAAGCGTCTGGCGATCTGAGAAGATGTCTACCGTACTTGAGGATTACAGTACAGATCCTATTTTGTTTTTTTAGGGTTCCGTACCCAAAGGGTAAAAACGGGACCCTATTACTAAGACTTCGCTGTCCGTCTGTCCGTCTGTCTGTCCGTCTGCCTGTCTGTCTGTCTGTCCGTCTGTCTGTCACAGGGCTGTATCTCATGAACCATGATAGCTAGACAGTTGAAATTTTCACAGATTATGTATTCCTGTTGCTGCTCTAACAACAAAAAAAAATAGAATAAAATAAATATTTAAGGGGGGCTCCCATACAACAAACATGTTTTTTTTTTCGTTTTAATTAAATTAAATTAAATTAAATTAAATAACAACATCCATAAACTAAACTAACTTACACTAGACACAATAAAATAAACAGGAATGGTACGGAACCCTTCATGCGCGTTTCCGACTCGTACTTGGCCGGTTTTAATAATTATTTTTTGAATATTTGAGCGTTGTCATTGGTCCGCTCCGCGTAGGTGGAAACTCACCCTTAGGGCCGCAGGTCGTGGGATGAGTCCCACCGGACCGACTGGTTCTAAATGCCAAACGTAAATTAATTTTATTATTACAAGACAATGCTAGACAATTTTGTGTGATATTTATAAATCATGTAGGCGAGTGGGAAGAACCTTGACTTTCAATTTCGGATTGAACTTTGGTTGTGGGCTCGAAATCTGATCGCGCATTTGTGGATGTTGCTATTGTTGATCGAAGAATCGAACAGTCAAGAGACGATATCCAATGTCTTAGTTTTATGAAGAAACTATTAGTCTTGCTTGAATAATAATTTAAATGGGACCAACATGGGACTATTCTCTACACAATAGAAATATACACTTAAATGTCGAATTGAGGGTTTTAATTCGTCGATTAAAAATGTATTAGGCGGCTCAAAAAAATAATAATGATCTTTCATGTATGCGGCAATTAATTTTTATTTATATAGGTACAATGAAAATTATAAGTAATTTTTTGATACATTAGGCCAGGGTTACATTATTGCAATTTTCGTGGGAGATCTCTAATATTTTGAAAATATAATATTACCCTACCCATGTTGCTCGCTGATAATGTAGCTTTTGACAAATTAAATAATATTTAAAATTGGTTCTTAGTTTTAATTCATCCATTACAAACAAACATAAAAAGCAAAAGTACAGTTTTTTCTCTTTATAATATTCGTCTAGATGTAGATAGATTCTCTTTCCAAAACACATTAATTATTCAATCATCAACAGAGATCGTCTACATAAGGGTAGATTATATTTTGCCACAGGGGTATAATATTCATCCCTCAACCCTACAAAGTTATCCAGTTGAAACTGTCTGCGTTGTTTTTGCGCGCACAGGTGCAGGATTACTAGTGGAACAAAAACTATAAGTGACGGCCGCGATATTGGACATGTACCGCTTTTTGTGGTGTAGGTGAAACTAGACATGTGGCCAGCTTTTTGTTGGATTACAAAGTTTTCAGTGTACTTCAGTCATGACTTACTACAGATAGCCGTATAGACACAGTGTGGCGCTTTTGTGTGACGATACGCCTATTTTTTTCAATGGTCCTTAATGCTATATAGAGCTATATTGTGGTGCCGTTCGAACAAGGTGAAGGCTCAAACTTGAATAAGAATTTAATGTTCTAACTGAACTAATAGAACGACTATATCTGGACTTTAGATTCGAAGATCGCTAATTTAAATCCCGGCCGTCAACGAATTGGCTAGTAGTATTTTATATTTATTTTTATCAAGTTATCATTTTTTTAATAGATAAGTATCTTAATTTTGCTTAGCACTGATAATAAACCAAACTGTTTATGTAAAATTTAGAACTAGATATACGGCTAATTACCACGTTTTTCCTTGTATTGCTGACGTTTCGAAACAATTTAGATGTTCTAGTTATAATGATTAACTACCACGATAGCTTTAATTCTAAAATTGATTTTACTTGATTTATTATATCACTTTGTGTAGTTTATTATAAAGAATACTTTGTCTAAAAACGTTTAAAAGACATTACAAACCCTCATTTACTAGAATCACTGGTCCGTTCTTTGGCACCCTGGTTCAAGTCAATAACAAGTTCGAGGTACGATTACCCTAAAAAGACCTTGTGAGCGTTGATGAAAGAACCTCAATAGAACATTTTATATAAAAACTGCCATCTCCTAGATTAAAAAGGGGTTGAAGATATTTCAATAAATCCTTGGTCCCCCACCTGTCCATAAACACGCCATAACTGTCTCCAAGTCCCATGATTGAGGGCACAGCACCTACTCGTAAAACTTAGAAATTTATTACGAAAAAACACCATTGTCTGCGAGGTGATATGAGAAGAAAGGTATTATTTTCTTAGATGCTGTTTTTCCAGGAATATTTTTTTGTGGTCCCAGTCCACTATTGTAACTACTAGTTTTTACCCGTGACTTCGTCCGCATAAATTCAGAAAATCCATTTGTCCAGTAGATAACCAAGTTTGATATCCAGTCCAATAACTGGAAAAATACTTACTATTAGATTAATAGATAATCTACAAACTCGATTTTTGACGACTTTATCTTAAAACATTAAAATTCTTTAAAATCATAAGAATATTTTGGGCAAAAGTAACCGTCCCAAAACTTTTAACTATTTCTATATGAAATTTCATCACAATCGTCCCAGCGGTTTGGCCGTGATAACGTCACAGACAGAATTACTACAGTATTTATAATAATAGTATAGATATACGAGTAGATGAGCTAGCAACCTGTGGATGTAACTTTTTCACTCAAGTTTCTTTTTGTACAAAGGATTTATTATAGTTTAGCATCTACGTCGACGTGAAGTGCCAACTGGGAAAATGCCAAATGTAATGTTTGGTACCTCTACTCACAGCTTCAAAGAGCGCCTCGAGATCTGAGAGTGTATACCGCGATAGAGGATTTTTTATATTTCATTTTGAAGCCGTGTTGGCCGAGTTAGAGGTACCTCGACTTTCAATCTGAAGGTCGTGGGTTCAAATCCCAGCGTGCATCAATGGATTTTTCTGTTCAAAAAATGTATATGCGCATCAAAAACACGTGCTCAAAACGGTTAATGAAAACATCGTGAGTCCTTCTGTCCGTCCGTCCGTTTTATAGATAGCGGTTCGGAACTCTTCGTGCGCGAGTCCGACTCACACTTAGGCGGGTTTTTTTATACCTAACTAATAATGTTGTTCACAGTGGGCTTTATTAGGGGCAATATTTTATGTAATAAAATAAATTAAGTTTGTGAAGCTGTTTTATTGAATGCCAAGGCTTAGCTCAAATAAAACTTATAATTAATAGGATGAGTAGGTAGATAGAATAAAGATATGTTAATTTGATTTTATACAACTTATAAAATAAATAGTTTTCGGTGCTCGAATAAAAATGCCTATATTATGCTATTTCGAGTCGCAGACCATATTTATTTATTTTTTTAACTTAATCGATTATTCTAACTCAATCATACCAAATCACAACTTTTGCATCTACCTATGTTCTATACATATAAAAGAGTAACTTAAAAAAAATCTGTACACACATATTTCTTGCAGAAACTTGTTCAGGAGAATTTTGATTAACAAGACCCAAAAAAAATCGATTAAAAGATTTGTATGACCTATTTTTATTCGAAAACTACTGTACCAAATTTCATGAAAGCAACCAGGAAGTATTATCTAATAGCTTAGGGTTCCAGGAGTGTCCGGATGCATATATATATATATTTTTTTTACGTTTTCTAGAAATCGAATTATAAAGAAAACATATCGTCGGTTTAGAGGTAAAATTCATTAAATGCGAAAAACTAGTATGGAGTTATAAGCGATATTAATTATTTTTTGCAAAAGATTGCATTTTGCTCATAGTTTTAAATGCAATCCTATTGAGTTTGATTTTGTTTTTAGATTATTAGGTTGCTTTTGTAACTGCTTTGTTTTGTAGATATTGCCCTGGTGAGACCGTTTCACGAATTTAATGAATTTGATCAATTATGTCACTTAATGAATTTTACCTTTAAACCGACGATATTTGTTCGTATTAACTATGTGATATGTCATGTCTATCATGGCTCGCCTATTAAACCTCATTAGAAATATTACAAACTTTTTTAAGTTCTGTGGTGTTTGCATTCGAAATTGCATTATTTTTTTATTGTTAAAAAAATAATAGGTTACATATGACAGAGTACACATGATAGGTTACATACAACGGAGTCGCGGGTACAGCAAGTTAATAATATAGCAAAAATAGGAGGTTTATATTTTTTGAATATCATAGAGCGTTGACAATGACTCAAGCTGCGCCAACATAGAGCTGCAGATTCTAAACAACACGCCGTAAAAGTCATTACAACGTGTAATAAGTTAGCGAGGGCTAAAATATTCGCAGACCTATTACAATGGCAGTTATCGTCGCCGGTGGCTCGCGGCTAACGCGGAAGGCTTTCTATACACGAGCGACTTAGGTTGGTCCAACGCTCTCTATGTCTGTAGAGTTTCGAAACGCTAAACTTATTATTCGCTAGCAAAGCAGCATCAACGTTAATAATCGCTGAAACGTTACAAGTTTACAGTATAATCTATATATATATAAATCAATTGCTGTTCGTTAGTCTCCTTAAAACTCAAGAACGGCTGAACGGATTTATCTTATCTTGGTCTTGAATTATTCGTGGCGGTCTAGGGGAGGTTTGAAAGGTAAGAAAAATTCGAATAATTGCCGGGAAAACCCTAAAAACAGCCCTTTTCTTTTTCCCATACAAAAGTTTTCTAACTAAAACGTAGAGTCCATTTGAGCTTTATTAGGTTTGATAATACGGGAACGGGAACGGGAAGTTCGCGGGGTCAGCTTGTACTTAATGTATAAGCGTAATAAGCAAAGTTATAATAATGATTATAGTTATTTATTGATAATTATAATTATAGGTCAAAAATTTTTGTTATACATAAGATAGGTACTTAAGTAACATTTTTCATATCACAGATAAATTAAATTACAATCATCATACATTTGATAGTAACTGATAGAGGAGCCATAGGAACTCCTCGAGTAGATACACAACATAATAACCACGTCTATTTTGGGCTCGTTGGATTTGTCTTGACGAGTACTAGAGCCTTAGAATTATAAAACCTTGTTTTTAAAAATGTATTTTTACTTATTAGGGTTCCGTACACAAAGGGTAAAAACAAGACCCTATAACTAAGACTTCGCTGTCCATCTGCTGCCACAGGGCTGTATCTCATGAACCGTGATAACTAGACAGTTGAATTTTTCACAGATGATGTATTTCTGTTGCCGCTATAACAACAAATACAGAATTTAAGTGGGGCTCCCATACAAAAGACGTGTATTTTTTTTGCCGTTATTTATAGATAATGGTACGAAACCCTTAGTGCGCGAGTCCGACTCGCACTTGGCCGGTTTTATTGTATTCAGCATAAGTTGTCGCTGTTGTAATATAGGCCTGCGCCCACGTTCAGATTGTATTATTTATTGAGCAGGTAGTTTGGCCAGCCGCCAGTAGATAGCAGCAAGATTTTTAAACCATTGTGTTTCAGAACGTCGTAATTTTAAAAACATGAATCACAAAAAACGGTTCAAAATAAAACCTGCATATTGTTGTTTCTGTTTATTTTTTGTTTTGTCTGGAGGAACTTTAAGTTTTTGGGCGCTAGATAAATAAATAGAGGACAATTTACACAGCGTCTAGCCCCAAACTAAGCATAGTGCTGCTTTTTTAATTTGTGATGAAGCTCTTTAGTTATTTTTTTATTGTTGTACGTACTTGAGTTGTAGGTACTTTTAATTATTATTCTTGTTTGAGCCTTCACCTTGTTCGATTGGCATCACACTGGAGCTCTACATAGCATTAAGGAAAGGATCATTTAAAAAAAAACCGGCCAAGTGCGAGTCGGACTCGCGCACGAAGGGTTCCGTAACAAATCACAAATGTAACAAATCATGTTTGTTGTATGGGAGCCCCCCTTAAATATTTATTTTATTCTGTTTTTAGTATTTGTTGTTATAGCAGCCACAGAAATACATAATCTGTGAAAATTTCAACTGTCTAGCTATCACGGTTCATGAGATACAGCCCTGTGACAGACAGACAGACAGACGGACAGCGAAGTCTTAGTAATAGGGTTCCGTTTTTACCCTTTGGGTACGGAACCCTAAAAAGGTAGACCCTAAGCCGTGTTTGTTGCCTGATTTTTCTAGGCTTGGTCGCGTGGAATCGGCGTAGCTTCACCTAGTTCCCAAGACGTTTCAAAATGATCCGTGTGATATTATTGAAATAAATGATTTTTGAATTTGAATTTGAATTTGAAAGCTTGTACTATGGGAAACAGATGATATAATACTTATTTACTTATATATTATGAGACATTATAACACCCAGACACAGAACAAACATCCATGTTCATCATACAAATGTTTGTCCCGTATGGGGATAGAACCCACAACCTACAGCACAGAAGGCAGAGTTTTCAAAGTCCTCTGAATCATAATTAAGTGTTCATATTTATTTGTTTAATTGCAAATGTAATCCCCAAGAACGGTAAACATACTCTCAGATATCAAGGCGCTTAGAGCCTTCATGATGTTTAAACGGGTTAGTCAGAGGCACGTCAAAATATTTCATTTAGCACATGCCCACACTTAGCAGTAGTTAGCATACCACACGGGACAATACTAACTGGTTTTTGTAGAATACGCGATCCTATCCTATTTATTTATTTTATTTTCTAACCAAAGCAAAGCTTCCAGCATTTTATTTGTTGACGTGTTTACTGTAGATAGCTAGGTACTGTACGTGCAAACGTCTATAAAATATCTGTTTACAGGCCTTCAGCACCTGAAATGTAAAAGTTAACTGAGCTCGCCCCATTACCTCGCTTACAATGTTATTTGTAGCGCTTTTGGATGGTAGTGTGCAGTAGTCAACCATTTTTTTAATTCTTTCATTTCTTTTTGGTAATTAAAGGAGAAAACCATCACTCAGTTACGCTAAAAGTAAAAATAAATAATTCGTAAATGGCACTGAGTTTTTTATTTATTAAGGTCTACCAGCAATTGTTACAACAATACTAGTACATTATATAATAATTACATATTTCTTAAATAATGCAAAAAAATACATTATGCTAATTGTTTAAAACAAGGCATGCATTTTATATTAGTGGAAATAATAATTTTAACAAATGAGGAAAAAATATAAATATCTAGTGTTTACGTATTACATTGCAATAAGAAACTGAGGATAAATAAAAGAGTTGAATTGATTCACAAATGCATTTCGGGTTAAAGTGTTATTGAAAAACATTCCACTGCTTTTTTAGTTGTTTTTAAATTGTGCATAGAAATTCATAAATTAAATGACTTGTTTTTATTCGTAATGCAAAAAATACTGGCATAACAAAGCGCTCGTTATAAAATACACTTTTATTTATAAGTACTGGAAACCCTCGCGACTTCGTTCACGTGCAGTTATTTGCAAACAGACTTCAATCCTCGCTGTACCCCATTAGGGGTTAAATTTCGGGAACTACTTTCTTAGAAAACCTCTACACACCATAAGAAATTTCACCAAATTTAGATTTTCTAGTAACAGCGGTTTAGGCTGTGCGTTGATAGATCAGTCAGTCAGTAACGCAAGAGCTTAAAATAACACAAAATGTTATTTTACAGTATTTAATTTGTGTTACCTCACGACTGCATAAAACTATCCAGTTCAGACAACAAGCCTACAAGGGCCAATAAAGACACGGGAGGGCGCGTTAAGCCAGTCATCTTGTTTTTGTAAACAACCCTAACCTGGCAACGAAGCTACGCCGTAGCAGGGGTTGGCTACGCGGCTACGAAGCTACGACCTTGCGTGTAGCAAACTTTGATTCACGGGAATCAAAATAAACCAGTAAAATAATGTGCCTAGTGTTGATTTTTTATAAGATATAAACAAATCTATATCTTTATCGCATGGTGGAAGAACTCGAAAGATGGAGATGGTTGAAAGGATTTGGGGGAGACCTTTGCCCAGCAGTGGGACGAAATAGGTTAAGAAAAAAAAACAAAAAAAAAACTTTGACAAAATAATAATAAAAAATATTCGCGTCGAATTGAAAACCTTTTTTCATCGGTCGAAAAACAAAAAACCTACATAGGCTCATGACTGCTTTCCTAAGCATGGTAGGTATACTTTCAGATTACCAGGCGTTCAGATCCTTGAAGATGTCTAACAGGTCAATCAGAGGCTCGTGATTTTGCAGTTAGTTTTGTCAATCGTTTTGTCGTGTTGTTCACTTATTTTTTGGTAGTTGAATGATTCGTTAGTTCACAACCAGGATTCGAACCCACTACCTTCGCATTGAAAATCGACTATAAAAAGCTGACAAATTAGCTCCAAATTAAGTTCCCATAAGATTTATTTTCAATTCCGCACAACACTAAATCATAATCCAGAACAGAAGCAGAGTACCGGTCACTGCGTTATTTTTCCGTCGTTAATTATTTCCAGTTAACAAGGTGTTGTCTCTACAGTTATTTATTACTCTGTGCGCGGTGAGCAGTCGGGTCTGTTTTCCACTGTATACGAAAGAGATGATATATTTATCTAAAATCTTCTCAGAGGAATTATCTGGAACACGAAGGGTCGAAGTCCACGAAAACTTTAGCACTAGGATTTGGGTTTGTTTAATCTAAACTAGCCTAAATGAAGACTACTAAATAACGCAAAAAATGGAGGGAATGGGGGGGAAGGTATACACGTTAAATACAAATTTTGGAATACTATGGTTTTTAGGGTTTCGTAGTCTACAAGACAAGAAACCCTTATAGTTTTGCCATGTCCGTCCCATCTGTCCGCAGCTTATTGGATATTGATTTGACAGAGTATTGTCGCTGGTCTCACTGTCTGTCAAACTGGGAAGCATAAGTATACGCAAAATGTTAAGTTAAACCAGCGTTTTTGTCTATAGCATTAATTCTTTGTTTGAGAAAATTTCGTTTTCCCTTTATTTATTTTCTCTTATTCTGACGCAGTTTTTTTTAATTTCTCTAGATGAAACTAGAAATGCTTGACATAATGCTTGATTTAATACTGGTCTGATCCATTCTAGATTTCGTAAAATATAAATAAAAGCGTTGAATTGTGAAGCTTCTTTCTTCAGGGAGAAGCCTTTATCAATACGTCGGTTAAAAGCGAATAAAAAAAAATGATCAAATGCCATTATCCAAGGAGAAAACACGTTTTCGTTTGATTAATATTACTTAATCAAATCTCTATTAATTATTAAGCCAAATACACAAATTAATTTTAAAATAAATATATGTCCAAATATTTAAAATAGAGCAGCTTTAGCAAAAAACCTTGAATTTAAAGACAAGTATTTAGATGTAAGTGGGCAGTCAATTTATTTATGGTCCACTAGCTTTTACCCGCGACTTTGTCCGCGTAGATTCAAGAAATCGATTTCTGACGACATTATCGTAAAACATTTAAATTCCTGAAGTTCAAAATAAAATTTTAGAAAAAACGTAGCTTATGTCCGCTCTAAGACTTTTAACTATTCCTATATAAAATAACGTCATAATCGGTCCATCAGTTTGGCCACAGACAGACAGATTAACAGACTGACAGAGTTACTTTCGTATTTATATTATTAGTATCTATAGATTAATAAGTGCTCGTCCTCACCCACATCATATCGTTATGATATTGAGACTATTTAGTATTTTAAACTAATTTATAACAGTTTTGTATAGTTCAAGGTAACTCAACAACGCTGAGTAATGGCCTACAATGGTCATATGATGACCGTAAAATAGGCACATTCCTTAAATTTATTAAGAGGCCACATCTTGCATACTTGACACCCAATTTGACTGGCCTCACAGCTTAGTTGGTAGTAACTCTGCCTTCTACGCTGTAGGTTGTGGGTTCGATCCCCACCCAGGGCAAACATTTGTATGATGAACATAGATGTTTGTTCTGTGTCTGGGTGTTACTATGTATAATAAGTATGTATTTACAAAAAAAAAGTATATAAGTATTCTATCAGTTATCTGGTACCCATAGTACAAGCTTTGCTTAGTTTGGGGCTAGATAGAGTTGTGTGTAAAGTCCGCCAATATTTATTTATTTATTTAATGAACCCACAGAATGATAGAAATTAGGGACCTTTGTTTTTCTAAATTATGCTACAGGAGTAGACTACTAAGAAAAACAATACAGATGAGATGACACAAGATTTTGGTCACATAATTTTTACTCTATCTTCATTAAAAGTTATAGAGACAGTTTCGCATAAAAATACGGGCAGAATTGGAAGTAGAGGCGTATCTAAATTATTTATGTTAATAAAACTCTTGCGTTTATGACTGAATGACTGATCTTTCGACGAACTTGAACTTTGAAGGGTGTATTTATTTTGGGTAAGGGAGTAAGATAAGTAAGGTAAGGGGGTGCAGCAAGGGTTGAAGTCTGTATGAAAATTATCTTCACGTGGACGAAGTCGCGAGCGTTTCCACTAGTTTCTTCATAAAAACAGAGAAGCCATAATATGCTATCATATACAATCTATAGCTCATAGTGTTCCCTACCCTATATGCAATGTTTTACACCGAGGCTCGTTAGTCAGGCACCTCGCAAAAGAATTAACGGTGTATTTTGACACTTATTACTTACAGCATAAAGGCTTTTTATTTCAGCAAGATTTATGGGCGCTCTGCGGCGTGTCTTCTCCACGGGTAATTAATGCATTTCAACTGCATTCATTTAAAGCGGAAAAATAAAATGGTAAATACAAAAAGTAAGTACAAATTAAAAAAATAGAAATTGATTCACGACTGTAATCCCCAATGTACGGTAGACATATTCTTTATAAAAAAAATAATTGAAATTGAATCACGACTGTAATCCCCAAGTACGGTAGACATCCTCTCAGATCTCCAGGCGATTAGATCCTTGAAGATTTCTAAAGTTGTAGCACTAGCACAACTACTGCCTCCGACTAACCCATTTAGATAACTTTAGGGATATTAAAGCTTGAAGATCTGAGAGGATGCCTACCGTACTTGGAGATTACAGTCGTGATCTTATTTCATTTTATTCTTTTGATTTTTTATTTATTTCATAGGTTTCAACACTTTCAACAGTCTTAAAAAAATATTTTCTATGTTATTACGGTTCTTGTGAAACAGCCTTGTGACAGGCAGACGGACAGACGGACAGACGGACAGGTGCCGTATTTACCCTTTGGGTACGGAACCCTAAAGATTAATGACCGGCACTTTAATCTTTGGTTATTTTTTGTATGGAACCTGATGATCTCCTTTGCAATTTATAGAAAGACAAAGATGGTCATATGCATGTGAAGAGGCGCCAGTTAATTGTGGGGCGTACCTGACTCACCTCACCATATATCGCTCTCCTTGACTGCAATATGTCGACCGTTTCCGATACACGCCCCCGCTTTTATTTTTATTTTATTCATCGTACATTATTTTCGCTCAGCAGGGGATGTAGGGAATTTTGAAGAAATATAGAATGATATAAAAAATTGTAAGTGTGGTAATGATGTAAGTACCTACCTATGCTTTAGAATTATTTTTCAAACAATCGTGATTAGTATACATAACTATAGATTTTCACACGCGTTTTTATCACGTATTTACCTTTATTTTCCCGAAGTATGAAAATAAATTAAGGGTGATAATTATGTGATAATGACCCGTGTAAAATTTATAGTTATACTTTAGAACTAATATTATAGTTGTCGTGTTTTAACATTTTTGAAATTAAAATTTGTCAAAAACACCTTCAAATTTTCAACATTACTACCCTGTTTTTATTTACATACAAACCTAGTGGAAGCCCTTGAGACTTTGAAAACGTGAAGTTATCTCAAACAGACTTCAACTCCGCTGCACCCATTTAGGGGTTGAATTTCGGAAATTTCTTTCTGAGTGTCACCCCTATGCACCAAAAGGAATACACCCACCAAATTCCGAGTTTCTAGGACAAGTGGTTTAGGCTGTGCGTTGATAGATCAGCCACTCAGTCAGTCAGTAACGCAAGAGTGTTATATATTTAGATAACTTAAAAACAAGTTTAAAACATGCCGTGAAGGCCGAGTGGGTTCGAATCCTGGCGTGCATCAATAGATTTTTATGTTCGAAAAAATTATATACGCATCAAAACACATGCTTAAAACGGTGAAGGAAAACATCGTGAGGAAACCAGTTGGTATTCTTATAAGCGGCGATGGGCTTGCAACCTGTCACTGTATGGAATGCTAAAATGTGGGCATGTGAAAAATATAATGTTTGGACGTACCTCTGACTACCCCCTCTAGATATCTTCGAGGATCTAAGCGCCTGGAGATCTGAGAGGATATCTACCGTACTTGGGGATTACAGTCGTGATCCTATTTTTTTTTTTAGTTTAGAACAAAATCAGTTGTAGTCGCAAGATATCGTTGGTTTAAATGCAGCTTAGCTTTCTTATCCAGCATTCAAAAACTACAAAGCTTCCTGTTTTAGCTCGTACATCACTAAGAAGCACTTTTTAAAAATTCCATCACAACCCAAGGGTGAAAGTCTACGCAGTGACTCAGGTACTTTAGATTAAGCGTCTAGACGCCCGGTGTGTCGCTGCCTTTATTTATTGCCTTCGAAACATGTGTTTTCAATTTAGATACAGGAATTCCAAGCTGTATTGTTTGCTTTCGTAAGTAAAATAGTCGTAAATCAAAGTGGAATTAAATTTTTGATAGTTTATTTGAAATGATAAGACGTTGCAGTTTTGGGACTTGTAGTCAATGTTTATCTTCGTACACTGAAATAATCTTCACAAACTTATATTAAAGTCTGTAGGAAAAACTAAAAAAATGCGTAGGTAATAATGATAATAAAACTAAAGACTAATTAATTATTTTATTTCATTATTTATTATTTTTTACGCATAGTCCTAACACCACTATAAGTTGTATCGTGAGTCGAGAGTATCAAAAATTAGGAGTACCATAGTACATCAAATTATACTCGTATTATGGTACCAAAAACAAATATTTTCAGATAATGCTCATATGTGCCCTGCCTTGGGGATCAAACCCGATATCTATACATATAATAAAACTGTAGAAGAGTTCAATTCTGTACATTGAATAAAAACTAGGGGTCTTCATACAAGTAACACATGCCAAAACAAAACATTTTGATATTTTTGTCTGTCTGTCTGTCTGTTGTCCGGCTTTCACGCAAAAACTACTGGACGGATTTTGATAACACTTTTTTTGTTATATAGCTATTAGTAATCAGCAACACTGTTAAACTATATGTCGCTCAGCGAAGCGGGCACGGGTCAGCTAGTATAAGTATACGTATTTAGGTTAAGGGCTCGTTATCGATCAATAATATTATTATACTCTTAACTAGCGCCTACGAGTGACCTACGATGAACCCACATTGTTGAAATAGTCCATTGAAAAACCACTCGACTTCTCAAAGAAAATCCCAATGCCCATAGAAAGGAAGAGGTTACTCGACACCTTTCGAGTTTCCAATGTAATAGCACTCTGGGCGGGCGGACCGGAAGCTCGGCCATTTCCGCCCAGCACCTGTCGCCGCGGCGACTTCCGGGCCTTGACCGTTGTATTGCTTTATCGACTGTCTCAATTTATGTCTTTCTGGTGGTGTTTGGTGTTAACAATGTCTTTGTTGAAAGATTTTAGATGTATGCTCTAGTTTTATGCTATCGTTTGAAACCAAAGGCTTCTAGTCGTGCGTTAAGTAAATGCTTAGGCGAAAACCGTAACTACATTTCAGTCCAAAAAAATATAAAAACACGCTCATAAAAGACTAGCTTCTACCTGGATCATAAGTAGCATAAATCCTAATTTAAATATTATAAATATTGTGAGTTTTGTATGTATGTTATTTCCTTAATCAGGCCTAAACGACAAAACGGATTAAGTTGAAATTTGTTGTAGATATAGCTATAATGCCCGAATAAATAATAGACTACTTTAAAATATGAAAAAAATCCCCAAAATGATAAAAAAACGCAAAAGGATTATATCTGTATAGATGGCGCTGCTGTGCAATAAATCTGACATCACAGACTAAAAACATTCAGTCTTTTCTATTCGATTATTGAAATTTGACAGGACAACTACTATCACGGGTCGGCTAGTACTTTATACATAAATAAAGTATCTGCCAGAGTAGGTAGGCAGAGATCATGGCTACGGTCCTGACATACTTCTTTTGCTTCATTCACTCTCATCACATTCCTCATTCATGCTCATCGGTTTCGAGTACTCTTGTTCTAAATACTCATACTATTCCAGGACATTGGTTATGTACTCGTATATTCTAAGATCAATCAGATATTTGGTCGTTTCAGCGTGATCAAACTACATAACATCCAAATATCCTAATATCCTCACAAACTTTCGGATTAAATATTAGAAGAATTGTTTTACGTCTGAGCAAAACCTGTGTGCTCTAACATGTAAGAATAGCCTTACTTATCTAGGTAAGTGGTTATTTTTCAACTTCAGATTCTATTAACAATAAACTTTATTTATTTCACTCACAGAAGTTTACAAACGATTGTTGATTAATATATAACTTGTGATTCAGAAATCAAGTACCTCCTCCATCCTTATGCACTAATAGTAATATTATTTGGGGAAACTATAAAAGAAATAAAAAATCTAACAGGTTAAAACACGTTGATAATAAAAAAACTCAGTATGTTTACTCATCCGAAACTTTGCTACATTGTAAAGTAAAATAAAAGCTGAAATGCAAGGAGCACCTAGGCCACCCTCGGCGGCTTAATTCACGATAGAGCCACGTTTGGAATGCGGCCAACACTCGCTTGCATGCTACCTGCTATTGTTCTTTAATTTCTCCTTATTTTTTACTCTAAATCACTTTACAGACAGTTTACGAGAAAGGCTGCAAAGTGGAGATATTTTCTATTTTATTTGTTTGTAGCGCAGCGTTTCGCCCACGATTATACTCGCATGGTGCTAGGATAAAAAGTCTGATTTCCAACCTGGTATCTATCTATCCATACTATATTTCAACTAAATCAACCAATATGTGTGGCATGTGCCAAACATAATGTTTGGACGTGCCTCTGATTACCCCCATTGGACATATTTAAGGATTTAAGCGCCAAGAGATCCAAGAGGATTTATACCGCACTTGAGGATTACAGTCGTCGTGATGCTAATTCATTTTTTCAACCATCCAACTCAAACTTTCGCATTTATGATATAGTGTAATTTTAATTAAATAAAATATCTACAGAAGGTAATGTTTTGTATGGTCGAAAAATAAATAACATAAGCAAATAGAGATCAACCTCAAGAGCAGCAGCCCTATTGCGTAAGCTCCCTGGTAATCGTAATCGACCACAACTGTCAATCCACCATTGTGTAACTATCAAAAGACAGTCAACGCCTTTTACAACTATCAGTGAACTAACGCAATAAAATGTCAATCGTTGAAATAATTTCAACCAAGCTTCGAAGAATCTAGAATCAAATCCAAATTCAAATTCAAATTCAAATTCAAAAATCATTTATTTCTATAAAATCACAAGGATCACTTTGAAACGTCTTAGGAACTAGGTGAAGCTACGCCGATTCCACGCGACTATTGTCTAGAAGAATCAGGCAACAAACACGGCTTGGGGTCTACCTTTTTTTTAATGATCCTTTCCTTAATGCTATGTAGAGCTCCAGTGTGATGCTAATCGAACAAGGTGAAGGCTCAAACAACAATAATAATTAAAAGTACTACTCAGGAAATAATGTCAGTGTGAGGTAAGGAACGACCAAAAATCCCGGAATCAGCCCTAAACTATGTGACTTTTTAACAAAAATAACTTCGCCTTCACCTTCCAATAACCTAAATGCCTTTGCTCCAGTGGGTCCATTGTGTGGAAAAATGCGATGTTCTTTTCCTCGGCCATTGTGTCCAGGTATGGGGATATTAACTCGTCTAGACTACGTCTATGTCTTTAGCCGATTTCATTTGTTTTATCTATTGTAATCGTATTATTAAAACCCTGACCCCATACTAGGATTACCTGTGTCGTGGATTTCTGTCGTATCATGACATCACTACACTTAAAGTTAAAAGAAAGTTCATTTTGTCCTCTCTTTAGAGAGAGAAGAGAGGAAAAAGGGAGGGCACATATGGCAAGATAGAGGACAAGTTATTGATAAAGAAAACAAAGAAAAAAAACCGGCCAAGTGCGAGTCGAACTCGCGCACGAATGGTTCCGTACCATTATCCATTACCATAAAATCACGCTTGTTGTATGGGAGTAAAAAATAAAATATTTATTAGAATACTTAAATATTTATTTTATTCTGTTTTTAGTATTTGTTGTTATAGCGGCAACAGAAATACATCATCTGTGAAAATTTCAACTGTCTAGCTATCACGGTTCATGAGATACAGCCCTATGACAGACAGACGCACGGACGGACAGACAGATAGACAGACAGACAGACAGACAGACAGACGGACAGACGGACAGCGAAGTCTTAGTAAAAGGGTCCCGTTTTTACCCTTTGGGTACGGAACCCTAAAAAGGGTTGGAAACTTTTGGAGGAAGCCTATACCCGCCGGTATCCTTAATTAGTTTTACACCAATTATATTGATCACGACTGTAATCCCCAAGTACGGTAGACATTCTCTCAGATGTCCCGGCGCTTAGATCCTTGAATATGTCTAAAGAGGGTAATCAGAAGCACGTCCAAATATTACATTTGGCACATGACCACATTTTGCAGTTACCTAGCATTCTATAATTTGATTATATTCGATTTTTATGTTAGTTATGGAATAATAAAGGCTTTCTTATTTATTTTTGTGTATCAAGACATTCGCTCGACTCACCAACAATGTCGTGAAAAGGTTGCATTACTAATTAGGCGTGAGTGGCTTATTTAGCAAGCTTGCCACAGAACAACCAAAATTTTCCATTATGTGGCAAAAACAGCTACACGCGCCTAAAATTATTCTTCCAATCTGTAAAGGTGCCTAAATGGTAATTTATTACAATTTGAGATTTTGCAAATCACTTTGTGATTCCAAGATGAATTAAATAATTTTAAATAGAAATACGGCTAATTACCACGTTATTTTCTTGTATTGCTGACGTTTCGAGACAATTCAGATGCTCTTCATCGCCCGAAACCGCGATCAACGGTAGATCGACGAATACAAAATTGTATTTAGAACTATTAACAACCACGAAAGTTTTAATTCTATAAATAAATAATAATCAAAGTTATTGCAAAAAGTTTAAGAGATAAAGGTTATGTTAATCAGATAAACCTATATACCGAGTGAATAGGCATTAATTTTGTACGGTTTTGAATTATTTATACATGTTATAATAAATCAGCATATGTAGCTAGGTATATATGTATAGTAATACTAGTTACCCGCAACTTTGTCTGCGTAAGTTCAGGAAATAGATTATTGACGGATTTAACATAAAACATTGAAATTCCTGAAAATCAAAAGAACTTTTTGAAAAAAAGTAGCATATCCGTCCTAAAACTTCAAACTATCTCCTTATAAAATTTCATCTCAATCGGCCCAGCGATTTGGCCGTGATAACGTCACAGACAGACAGAGTTACTTTCGCATTTATAATATTAGTATAGATTTCATACCTACCGAAGGAATACAATAAACAATAAACTGCCAAAAAATATTACAGAGGCCAATACGTTAAAAAGCTTCAAAATTAAACTGAAACGCTGGCTCGTTGAGCAATCTTTTTATACATAATACTAGCGACCTGCCCCGGCTTCGCACGGGTTTAATACATATAAACCTTCCTCCTGAATCACTCTATCTATAAAAAAAAACCGCATCAAAATCCGTTGTGTAGTTTTAAAGATGACGAATTTGTAGATTAAGTTTTTAAATGATTCAAATTATTCAATTATCATTATATTATTATATAATTAATAATTATTAATTTAATGCAACAGCATTAACAATTCTCATTTTTAGGGTTCCGTACCCAAAGGGTAAAATCGGAACCCTATTACTAAGACTTCGCTGTCCGTCTGTCTGTCCGTCTGTCCGTCTGTCTGTCTGTCACAGGGCTGTATCTCATGAACCATGATAGCTAGACAGTTGACATTTTCACAGATTATGTATTTCTATTGCTGCTCGAACAACAAATACTAAAAACAGAATAAAATAAATATTTAAGGGGAGCTCCCATACAACAAACTTGATTTTTGCATTCCAGCGCCATCTAGTTTCATTTGATGTTACTACGTATTATAGGCACTTTTCGCTATTTTACCACTATCGGTAAAGTAAGTCGGTAAATAGGTGGTACTTCACATGATCGAATAAAAAGTTTGAAATTGAATTATTGAATTCATGTAGTTAGGTAAATAGGTACCTAGGTAGATATTATTAATTTCCAATTAATTTCGAGTTCGAATCCTGGCCGTGCATCAATGGATATTTCTGTTCGAAAAATGTACCTATATGCGCGTTACACGTGTTTATAACAGTGAAGGAAAACATCGTGAGGAAACCTGTTAGTATTCTTGAAAGCGGCGACGGGATTGCAACCTGTCACGTGTGGAATGCTAACTACGTAGTTAGGTAAATAGGTAGGTTACGAGATATTATGAATTATTTTTTATGTTTCTAGGGTTCCGTATCTAAAGGGTAAAAAACGGGACTACTAAGACACCGCTGTCCGTCTGTCTGTTACCAGGCTGTATCTCGTGAACCGTGATAGCTAGACAGTTGAAATTTTCACAGATGATGTATTTCTCTAAAATCAGCATAAAATAAATATTTAAGTGAGACTCCCGTACAACAAACGTGATTTTTTTGCCGTTTTGATAATAGTACGGAACCCTTCGTGCGCGAGTCCGACTCGCACTTGGCCGGTTTTTATTATTACTACTATTATTAGTATTATTTTCTAGTAACTACAATTATTATGTATTACTTGTAGGAAGTACATAAGCATACTTAAAATGTAATAAAACTGATATTTTATATGACGTGTAAAGGTGTTTACCAATAAACGACTATTATTGACTAAACGATATTAAATAGGCAAAGTAGTAAAAAAGTCCAAAAATGTGTTGGTTTTAAGTCTTAACCTATCGAAATGTCACTTGATCTATTAAACACCAATAAATGAAACAATGTAACTATCTGTCGATTCCATCAAACGAATCGACAACATCGAAAGCTATACAAATGCGTAGTCAAGTGGCACATTTAGCTAACGTGATAGCTTAGTTATTAAGGTGATATGTGAAATGTTTGGTTTTTTGTATGGGCTGTGACTAGATCTACCCGGATAAGACGGAAAAAATGATAAAACTGCATTTGGTATCTTGAAAACCATCAAACTTAAAAAGAAACTGTCTATAATTTATTTAGCTAGTATGATTGATTATCTATAAAAATTATCTGTTTAGCTATTTCTAGTTTTGATTAAAGACGAAACTAATGTTTATGAAGAGCCAACTTTGTAAAATAAATCTATCTAAAAATGTTTCATCAATCGTGTTTCTGTCTTTAATTTATCTAGATTATAACCATAAGTTATCTTTGTCATAAAAAACAAAACTGTATGTTTTGCGGTTTTTGAGAAAAAATAATATGTTGAACACCTTCTGACTCCATCATCAGATCAGCTCACTGTCACCATATTATTGCATTGTCACCGAAGTTACATAAGTATGCGAAATTTCAGCTCAATCGGTCGGAGATAACTGCTTCAAAATTGAGTTTCAAGATTTCACTATAACAAACATAGTTACATACATACATACATTGCAAGGTAAAAAAAAGTTTGTAATTAAAAATTTAAATTCTTATGTTATGTCAGGGAAGAAAGTACATCGTAATTGATGTCAAAATTAAGACATCAATTACGATGTAAAATAATGTGAGTCAAATAAGTGTGATGTCAGTGTGACGGAATTTAAAACGTATAGGCGTAAATCGAAAGTTAAAAACATGACTTCATTTGACCTTGACCCTTGTGTCCTTATGCAAAAGGATGAAGTTTCCTCGTTAATTTATTTCCCGGCCTCTGAAAGGTTAATACAAAAAACTAGATATCTAATTCGGTGAATTCATTTTCGAGTGTTTGAGTTCATGCATGACATAAAACTGAAAAAACGAAAATATTATATGTTCACATATCCGCCATCTAAACCCAAACTAAATGCTATGAGAATAAAAAAACTGGTTAGAACAGGTTACACCTTACGCTTACACCTATACCAAATCAAAACTACCTTGTTTTGCGACGTAGACTCAGGATAACTGGTCCAATATACATAAATCTAGTAATATCGCGTCTCGGCTAACTGAGATCATTTATTTATTTAATAATTGATTGCACAAAAAATATACAAAATTGTTGTACAAAAAGGTGAGCTTAATGCTACAAGCATTTTCTACCTGCCAGCCTCAAAGGTCTACTGGTCTATAATGATGGTAATGATGGTCTCAAGTCTCAGAAGTCAAGTCAAAACCCAAACCACGCTTCTCTGTCAATCTTTTTAATACGTAATGCACTCGCTAGTCATCCGATAACGTATGTACATTGTGCTATAGATACAGGGGTCAGGCCATAAATCATAGAATGCAGCCCAACCGTCACACGCACCTCGCCATAAGTTATCGCCGCTGTGTCATGAACTATGCCAAATATATTGCAGGTAGACTAAATAAATAATCCTCTGAATGCCAGACGCAGGCAATAGATCGCTTACAAAGCTTTATACATGAGTTGAGTATCCTATATACATGAGTCAAGCAATCTTAATAACATTATAAACCATGCTCACTTTATTGGTAAATATTGGTGGACTTTACACACAACACCATCTAGCCCCAAACTAAGCAAAGCTTGTACTATGGGAACCAGATAACTGATAGAATACTTATTTTACTTTTTTTTTTGTAAATACATACATAATATACATAGTAACACCCAGACACAGAACAAACATCTATGTTCATCACACAAATGTTTGCCCTGGGTGGGGATCGAACCCACAACCTACAGCGTAGAAGGCAGAGTTACTACCAACTAAGCTGTGAGGTACTTAAATTTTGCATTTTTTTTAGGCTCAATTATTTTAACGCATGCTGTGGTATTCTGTTATTAGTGATACGCATAGATTTAAGTTACCCCATATTTTATTTTACCTTGTACTGTGTTATCACTGTTGGATACCCATAATAAATAAATAAATAAATAAATGCCATAATTTGTGAGGATGTTTGTATGTTTGATAGTCAGTTAGGCCTAAACGATAAAACGGATTAAGAAGGTTGTGGGTTCGAATCCTGGCGTGCATCTATGGATTTTTCTGGTCAAAAAATTAATATGCGCATTAAAACACGTGCTTAAAACGGTGAAGGAAAACATCGTGAGGAAACCAGTTAGTATTCTTGTAAGCGGCGATGGGCTTGCAACCTGTCACGTATGGAATGCTAACTACTGCAAAATGTGGGCATGTGGAGGAAACAGGTAATTTTTTTTAATAGGAATATTGGGTCCATGCATTTCTTGTATCAATCGCCACTTATACGTTTATATCTTGGGCACAGCGCGACAGCAATAGATTTTTTCAAATTTGTCGCTGTTATGGTTACCTCTTAAGAACTGGTTTAAGGTTTTAGTAATAGAGCACTTTCATAATCATAAATATACACATTAGCTACATACATAAATTATAGCTGAAAATGTCTGTCTTACAAAATGAAAAGTGTTAGCTCGGAATTGAATTCTTTTTCTATTAGATACTTAGCATTATCTGAAGAAAGTTTGCTTCACCTCGAAGGTGGATTTAATTGTCCGCTTTTAATGGCATCTTAACTTTTCCAGCCATCCTGTCTACCGATTGTGGGTGCTTTTCCATAGCATCCGACAATGTGTTTTATTGGACAAACACGAAATTATGTTTATAAGACAGAAACGCTTTTTTATAAAAAAATAATACTTTAATATCTCTAATAACATCTTTGACGAATGTAATTAGAAAAATCTCAGCTATTTTTAGAGTAATCTCGGGTGTTTTTTTATATGTTCGACTAAATTTTGATGCGTAGATTTATTCATGTTTTTTTCTGTTTAAAATCTAAAAAAAATTTTTTTTAATAAATGTGCAGATGCACTGTAATTAAATACTACAAGTAGACAAATGAAAAAGGTTCCAGTTTCTTTATATTATAGAGTTTTTTATTACTTTCAATATAAAAACACAAAATAGTCGGGGACATTGGATAACGCGCTTGGTGGAATCGTGCGAGCGACGGAGGCTAATAAAGTCGTCTCAACGTTACTTTGCGCTAATCCCGCGCTCAGCCGCGGTGTACCCACACCTTAATGTCACAGTGTAGGGCATAAACTTATTATAAAAACCTAACACCATTTTGTTACAATACAAAATAAGTTTTTGGAACGAAGTTCCTTATCGCGCGTTGTGAAAGGGGGCTAGACGGAAAAAATTCTTACGAAAAGTTGTCACGAAAAGTTGTCACGACACTTTTTTGCTATAGTATATCTATTAATATATATATCTATTAATTGTGTCGAGGTCGAGGTCGAGGTGGAAGTGGAGGTCGAGATGGAGGTGGAGGTCGAAGTCGAGGTCGAGGTCGAGGTCGAGGTCGAGGTCGAGGTCGAGGTGGAGGTCGAGGTCGAGGTCGAGGTCGAGGTCGAGGTCGAGGTCGAGGTCGAGGTCGAGGTCGAGGTCGAGGTCGAGGTCGAGGTCGAGGTCGAAGTCGAAGTCGAAGTCAAAGTTGATTCCCCTTCCCTTGTCCCACGTTATTTTGTGAGAACTTCGTTCCATCCGGGTGTCCAAATTCAATTCAAATTCAACAATCATTTATTTCAATAAAATCACAAGGATCACTTTGAAACGTCTTAGGAACTAGGTGAAACTACGCCGATTCCACGCGACCAAGCCTAGAAGAATCAGGCAACAAACACGGCTTGGGGTCTACCTTTTTTTTTATGATCCTTTCCTTAATGCTATGTAGAGCTCCAGTGTGGTGCCAATCGAACAAGGTGAAGGCTCAAACAAGAATAATAATTAAAAGTACCTACTACTCAAGTACGTAGGTACAGCAATAAAAAAAAATAACTAAAGAGCTTCAGCACAAATTCAAAAAGCAACACACGCTACACTTGATTTAGAATTAAAACTTACAGATAAAATCCCTTGACACCTCTCAAGTTTTTATTAAAAATATATTTTGATAGCTTTTGTAATCAAGACAAATCAAACGATCCTAAAACACGACGGGGTTTTGCTGTGTAGTTGTGGAGTTCCTGTGGCTATGGCTACATAGGGACTCCTCTAGAACCATAATATAAAAAAATTATATGAGATTGATAGGTATGCAAAGTTTTAACTCAATCAGACTGTTTACTGATGATTTCTATTGAACAGCTCCTAACAGACCAGCTCGCTAGTACCATTATATTACATTGTCATTTGAGATTGAAAGGTATGCAAAATTTTAACTCAATCAGACTATCAAAAATTTCACAAAATATATTTACTTACCTACAGAAATAAATAAACATCTAAGTAATACTAATTATTATTACAGAATATTTTCAAAACACACAAGAACTGTTTCACTGATCCAGATCACAACCAGTCGAAAATGGTAATTCCTGGTTGATTACCTACGGTCTTTCTGATTATTCTCGAAGTTCAAAGCAATTTTTAACTGCAAGTACGGCTAATTTTTTCCTTGAATTGCTGACGTTTCGAAAGAATTCAGATGCTTTTCATTATATTATTTACTAGCGACCCGCCCCGGCTTCGCACGGGTAGCATGTTATTATACATATAAACCTTCCTCCTGAATCACTCTATCTATTAAAAAAAACCGCATCAAAATCCGTTGTGTAGTTTTAAAGATATAAGCAAACATACATACAGACATACAGACGCGGGAAGCGGAAAGCGACTTTGCTTTATACTATGTACTATAGTACTATATTGTATATATACTATAGTACTATATTATATATAGTACTATAGTGATAGTTAAAATGAGTAACAACCACGATGGTTTTAATTCTACGAAGTAATTGTTACAATTACAACGAATCACTAACTCCCTACCAGAGGATCGCTTATGACTTGTCCCACACACAAATCTAGGGCTCGGCCAGACAAACGGTTTAAACTAATCTCATCTCACTTGAGTAGGTTCATGGGATCGTGGTGAGGGGCCACTTAGGCACCTATTGCGGAGACCAGATCAGGTGAGGGTGGTTATTCTATTGCTTTCAGTGAACTTGACGTTTTGACTTTGAAACCGAGCATACATTAGCACTTAAAATACTAACTAGGATAGATAAACAAAGGATAGATACAGCATTGTCGCAGTAAAGTCATTGCACTAGGGAACATTTACCTCGCAACATTGTTGCCCGACACATATTCTACGTTGCGCGAGACCATGCCCGACATCGAGGGATATATCGAGGGACATCTCCCAACATGTCAAAGGCAACAGTCCTTTATTGCGAATACGGCTTAAAAATAACACAAGCGACCAGAGTATGCAACACAGCCATCTTGGAGGTTATTCAAATCCTCATCAATACCCTCTGAATTGAATCTAATCAATAGATTCCAATCAATCACGTTATCATCATGATGTATTACTGAGGTGCGGGTGGATATCATTCGTCAGGATTACGTACTTACCTATTGTACCTTCGCGCGGTTTTAGAAACGGATGGAAGAAGATTGATGGTTGCGAATGAGAATGGCTATGGTTTTATTTTTATTCAATATCTTGGGCAATCTTGGTGGGGATTTTGGGAATGAAACAATATTTATATATCCGTGGTTCCAGTCAAATTATATTAGAAAGTTTAAATAATCCAAACCCAAGTTATGAGGGTTCAAAAAAACGACGAAGCGCTTCGAATAAAGGTAGGTGTCCTTGCGCTTCGCTTGGATCGTCTTAGCAAGCGCACTACCGTGCTCCCAGATGCTATCTATACTTATAAAATGCTTTGTCCTGAATGACTGACTATCATCGAACAGTCTAAACCGCTGATCGTAGAAACCTGAAACTTGGAGGGTGCGTTCTTTGTATGACGTAGGCATTCCGATAAGAAAGGATTTTCCGAAATTCTACCCCTAAGAGGGTGAAAAAAGGTGGCAAAGTTTGTATAAAACTCTATGGTTTTTATGGAACATTTTTTTCAAAGACTCATTGTTGAACACTTGTGCACTGAAATCGGAATGAAAAATTGTAAAATTTAAAAACTGAAAGTACTTTTTCTATAAGATTATTGAAATTTAGACAGGACAACGTCTGTCGCGGGTCCAGCTAGTCTTAATATAAAACTCTTGCGTTACTGACTGTAACAATCTATCAACGCACAGCCTAAGCCCTGGTCCTAGAAACTTGCAAATTTGGAGGGGTCAATTCCCTTGAACGTGGTAAGAGCAGTACGAGAGGATGAAATGCATCCTCTTGCAACTAAATTTTGCATCCATAAGGAGTTATAGCGCTTACTTAGGATGACTAGCACTAGTTCGTTTTATTAGATATTTATTATTGTATTACTGTAATACAAATCAGTGGTGAAATATTTATTATTAACTTAACTTTAACATTAACTTGCGTGAGTGCACCGTAAATAGTTCAGGCTTTACATAAAATACTAAAATAGCTATAATTAAACGATCTATTCGGTAGATAGCAAGATAGTAGAAGCAATAATATAAATTACATGCTACTTTATCTCTTGGTTAGTGCTACAAAAACTTGTATGTGCAAACAGTACTTACGGCTTTAACCCACAATTAGCCTACTTTAGACTTTACCTAGATAGATCGTGAAAGAGGCGAGGCCTACGTTTCTACTTTTATTATTTGACTTCTATTTTTAATTCAATTCAATTATTTTTCCCTGGGTACTGTGACTGATTGTCACAATTTTGCCAATGTCCGTGTCATTCAGTTAATGCTTACCTTTGTAAGAGAAAATAAATACACTTTATTATTATTGGAACGAAGTTCCTTATCGCGCGTTGTGAAAGGGGGCTAGACGGAAAAAATTCTTACGAAAAGTTGTCACGACACTTTTTTGCTATAGTATATCTATTAATTGTGTCGAGGTCGAGGTCGAGGTCGAGGTCGAGGTCGAGGTCGAGGTCGAGGTCGAGGTCGAGGTCGAAGTCGTGGTGGAGGTCGAGGTCGAGGTCGAGGTCGAGGTCGAGGTCGAAGTCGAAGTCGAAGTCGAAGTCAAAGTTGATTCCCCTTCCCTTGTCCCACGTTATTTTGTGAGAACTTCGTTCCATCCGGGTGTCCCTTGACACCTCTCAAGTTTTTAATTTTATTATTATTCTTGTTTGTAAACCTTATTGGAGAATGTGTTTAAGAGGAGTAATACATTTTTTTGAAGAATGCAGAATAGTTTATCCATTATCCGCAAAACATACAGTTTTGTTTTTTACGACAAAGATAACTTAAGGATTTAATCTAGATAAATTACAGACAGAAACACGATTGGTGAAACTTTTCTTAATAGATTTATTTTCCAAAGTTGACTCTTAAAAAACACTAGTTTCGTTTTTAATCAGAACTATGAATAGCTAAACACTTCATTTTTATATAATTCGTTAGATAATCATACTAGCTAAGTAAATTACAGACAGTTTCTTTTTAAATTAGATGGTTTTCAAGATAATGCAGTTTTATCACTTTTTCCGTCTTATCCGGGTAGACCCAGACCATACTAAAAGTCAAAAAATTAAGAAGGCTTGACTTCTATTTGAATTTTTATTATTTTCAGATGACACTTTTATAAGTGACGACTCAAAAGCTCAAAGAACTCACCTTTTAAAGTCAAACTCAAAATTGACATAATTAATTTTAGAATCCTTGGTCGATATTGCTTGCTGTTTGCACTCGGCTTAAAAACATTAGAACTGGTGCTACCTAGCCCCACGGACCATGGCGACGTTTTTACAAAATATCGAATATACCTAGGGCTACCAGATGTTATGACCAGAATATCTGGGAAAAATTACAAAATTCGTGATTTGTCGAGACAAATATATATTATTAAGTTATTTTTATTATTAAAATTTGTCGGGACAATTTGTATTTTGCGGAACTCATATGAAATGCCGGGACAATCCCGACGAATCCCGATCATCTGGCAGCCCTAAATATACCTAAAGCAGAAAATATCTGTATGTAAAGCAGAAAAGCAATCCACTTAGAAGATCGCTTACCTGCACGGCGGCCGTCCGTTACTCTGCTACCACTTATAAATGGACTGGGATGGTGTGGAGTGGTCATTATACTAAAGTGAAATTACTGTCTCTAAAGTACAAACACTCCGTTTTATAATAATCATATGTTTTATAATTTACTAGCTTCCGCCCACGGCTTCTCCCGCGTGGTACCTGGATAAAAAGTAGCCAAAGTGTTAATCTGATGTATACGATATATTACTGTAAAGTTTCATTTAAATCCGTTCAGTAGTTTTATCATTGGTATCCACAATTTGTACGGGTCGTCGGGTGGGAATTTTATTTGCATGATCTGTAGGAATTCTTATAGGGTTCTATTCTTTTTGGTATGCTGATATGGTAGGTTGGTTGGTTTATAATTTCTGATACCCACAACACAGAGATAATCTTAGGTCAGGACTATGTATGTGACAGATGGGTGTTGTTTATTTAGTCTATTTAAATGAAGGTTGATGCATATGACATCGACTCCACGTATTTCTGTCTGCAGACAATTTGCCGAGGACTTACCTCTTCATAAAGGGGGTTGGAATTTTTCTTTATTGTCCGGATTATTGAGCGCCCTCGAAAGGTTTACGCGATCTCGAGATGACGCGATCTTTTACGATATCAGCCCCTTGGACAAATGCAAATCGAAACGCAAAACGCTACTCTGGAGCAAGAATTGTAACGACGACAAACAAGAAACAAAGTCTCACGAATGTAATACCCAAGCATGATCCTATAGGATATCTAGAGACTCGATCCTTAAAAAGATATAAGGTGGGTTATCAGAGTTACTTCCAAATATCCTAATAATCCTAATAATATTATAAATGCGAAAGGATGTTTGTATTTCTGATAGTCAATCAGACCTAAACGACAAAACGGAATAAGATAAAATTTGTTGCATTTTGTATATAAAAAATACTCCTAATTCGCCTAACAAACCCTAAATGATAGAAAAACACCAAAAGCATGATTTTGGTATAGATGACGCTGGTGTGCAACCAATAACCAAAGAAAAAAAACTTCAGTCTTCTTGCTAATAAATGATACGCATTCTACCAAAATTCGTAATATTAGTACATAAAGGAAAAAAAATAAGAAGTTGTCTGAATTTGCTTTTTTCTATGCGATTATTGATATTTGGCAGGACAACGTCTGTTACGGGTCGGCTAGTTATATACATTTTGCTACAGAAGAGCCAATAAGTAATATTTATATTTTGGTAAGCGAATTCATGTGGCACGAACGATAACCATTTGTTTAAACAAAGGGGCTGACGACAATTCAGTTCACCTTTATACATAGAAGTATCTTTACTTTATATTAAGTTATGAAGGATACTTTGAGCTTTTAATGTATTGATGAGAGATAAGGCTTTTATTCTTGTCCCGCATTTGTTTTGGCGATTTGAAGAGAAACAAATTGTTTAACGTGACAGAACACAATGAAAAAGGGGGGACGTTGCCAATTTTTAACAAACTTTTAAAAAGGAGGAGGTTTTAATTCAGAAATCCGTCATAATATTAAACGATTTGGATAGGATATATTTCTCATTTGGTCCTACTTACATTTGAGGAAAAAAATACCACCTCTAAGGGTGAAAAAATAGGAGATGAAATTTTATATTGGATATAAATAGTTTTTGAATTGTCACCTCATTTTCCCGAAAAGTTATGTGGCTTAACGTCTAAGTGGTAGGTAAAGGTATACGGTAATCATCATCATTGTCATCTTCCTGCACTTATCGATCGACACAACATGTAATATACGGTATACGGTAATCATCATAATGTTATTACCAGTCATTACCAGTATACCAGTACCAGTACCAGTATACCAGTTATTACCATAATGTTATTAATGGTCTTAAGATAGCTCAACTGATTCTTGTGTATTTTATAATATATTAGTATTAGATATTATTTATTTCGGTAGGTCTGCATCACAGCATGGATACCAAGGTTTTTACAAATAGTGTAGCAAATCAAATTAGACTTGATCGAGATTCAACATTTAGAACTTACAAATGAGACTATGCCGTCAAATAAATCACGATTTATTACCTACTAGCTGACCCGTGCCCGCTTCGCTGTGCGTAAGACATTTCTAATACCATCGTTGACTTTTTTGTAGACGTTTTTAAGGTGTACAATACTGTAGTACATTATTTTGATATATCTCGTGGGGTGTTTATTTACGACATCACATTAGAAACCTCTAAAATTATCAGTGTTTCTCTACTATATTATGCATGTATTATACATATAAACCTTCCTCTTGAATCACTCTATTTATTAAAAAAAACCGCATCAAAATCCGTTGTGTAGTTTTAAAGATATAAGCAAACATACATACATACATACATACATACCTATTACATACAGACGCGGGAAACGGAAAGCGACTTTGCTTTATACTATGTAGTGATTTAGAAAATAAATTTTAGAACTTGCATCTGACATCATGATTATCTTTATTATATCTACCTAGAGATCTCTTATTAATGTTAACCTATACAATGCTTTAAGCTTTAGATAATTAAGAGACTATTTTATTAATTAAATGAATAATACAAAAAAAAAAAAACAATTTTAATTAGTTTAAAACCATTTTTTTTTTCTGTTGTCTCGTTATAAGTTCATAGTATTCTTGTCTTAAAGAATTCCAGTTCTGTTCAGAACAATACCTACGAAGGAGAGGTCGCAACAACCTATTCACAATACAAATAAATTATCATTAGAGCGTACAGATGCACTTTGCGAAGATACGATGGAAGATAGGGATAAGGCAGGACGAAACTAAATAACTCACTAATTATATGTTGTCTTAAATAGTTTACATTTACACAGGTACATATCAAAGGGAGGAATGGTGTACTAGTCTCACAGCTCAGTTGGTAGTAGCTCTGCCTTCTGCGCTGTAGGTTGTGGGTTCAATCCCCACCCGGGAGAAATATTTGTGTGATGAACATAGATGTTCGTTCTTTGTCTGGGCGTTATTATGTATCATATCTATTTCTCTGCCTACTCTTCTGAAAAACTGACGTGAATTTATGCATGTACCTAGATACCAGACTACATACCTAAGACAGTTTCAGAAACCTGATACCTAAAATGGTTAGCTCAGGGAAAATAAATTAGAAGTAATTACGTGATAAAGACCCGTTTAAATGAAAATCAAAATCAATAAAAGTATTTATTCATTGAAATTACTTCGATCATTTAGAATCTATGTCCACTTATATAATATTTACGTATATAAGTATTCTATCAGTCATCTGGTTCCCATAATACAAGATTTTGCTTAGTTTGGGGCAAGATGGCGCTGTGTGTAAAGTCCGCCAATATTATTATATTTACAGAGTACCTATTAGAGGTACATAAAAAAAACAGACAATAAATAAAAGAACTTTTACTTCTTCTTAGCTCGAAAATAATCTTACTAGAAGACAATATTTTTTGTAACACTTCAGTTTAACAAAACATCGTATCTACGTTATCCGCATCCGGTAAATAAGTGAAGTACCTACATTCACTTACCGTGCAAACGGTACAAATTGAAAACTCAGCGGACGGTAAACGACACTGATTTGTTGACGGTACTCTCCAAATCTACTTTCAGCTAAAAGTTTCGGCTAAATATTTAGGTTTCTGTCCTGCACTCGAAGATTTATCTTGCTTTTTATGCTGAAAACAAAATAAACTTTCAAAAATACTTCACTACATTTAAGTTTCTGCACGACCATTTTCATCTTGATGTATGACTGATTTAATTAATTAGTAATAGGTACTTAGTGTAAAAGTGGGCATGACTAAATGTAATACTTGGACATACCTCTGACTAACCCTTTTAGACATCTTCGATGACCTGACCACCTAAAGATATGTCTGCCATTCTGGGGGAATACCGTCGTGACCCTTCATCTTTTTCTTTTTACGTTATTAGAGGTTAGTCTTAAGTAGTAGAGTCACGTCCGTTAAACACATTTGGCACATGCGCACATTACAGTAGCTAGCATTCCATACGTGACAGGTTGCAAGCCAGTCACCGCTGTTATTGTTATGATGATAAACGACGAGCTGGAGGATTTCGTTCAAAATTTCATCCGCATTTTCAAAATAAAATAAATAGGATCACGTCTGTAATCCTCAAGTACGATAGTCAGAGGCACGTCCAAACTTTTGACGTGCCCATATATTGCAGTAGTTTGCATTTTATACGCGACAGGTTACAAGCCCGTCCGCTTATAAGAATACTAACTGGTTTCCTCACGATGTTTTCCTTCACCGTTTTGAGCACGTGTTTTTGATACGCATATAATATTTCCGAACGGAAAAATCCATTGATGCACGCCGGGATTCTAAATGAATGTCGAGGTACCTCCCAATCGGCCAACACGGCTCCGCATTTTTACCGAAGCTTTTAAAACTTTCCTTTCCATCCGAAGTCCCGTCAATCTTTCATCATGAACGCGAATTCAGGTACGATTTTTTATCTTCACTCAAGTTAGCAGAAATCGAGGGAAAGTAATCGACAGGCGAATTAATGTGGCGTCACTAACTCGCCTGACGCCGAAGACTTTTAAAAATCCCTCTTTTCTTAATTTTTACATCGTTGCAAGGTGTTACTATTGTAGTGATGGGATGTTTTTGCATAGCGAAAATATCGATATCGATTCACCACTGGAGAAGGATTGACGTTCGGCAGGCGGCCGGTTGTAAAACACCGCAAGCCAAATCCATTGGCGACATCTACATGTTGTGCCGACCCCACGAGGACGTGGGATAAGGCGAAGAAGAAGAAGAAGATTCACTACAAACGCCCTATTTTTCATTTTTAAAATGAAAATTATAAAACAATACGGCCCGGTACGTGCTTCGCTACGTATAAAGTGAAATATCTAAAAAAATTAAACCGTCCTACCGATTTTGTGCAAACTTCACATAAACCATCTACTAAATAGTCCAAACAAAGCCTAAACATTTGGTTTGGATAGGTGAGCCCGTTCTTGAGTTATAAAATTACAACGAAAAGTGGCATTGATAATGAATACTAAAAATAACTGGTAAAGATAAAGAGTAGGTACATAACAATTACCTATGTACAGAAAAACTTGTTTGTTAAGTAAAAATGGCATATAAATCTTTTACAGTTGTTCTATCTACGAAAGCGGTAGGTACTTGTAGTTATGTTGTGTATAGACAGTAGACACGCTTTTGATGTGAATAGACACGTACTTTTGTGTGAGTGACTGATACTAAGCACTCTCGAGTTACGGTACAAAGAACGTGCACACACACACAAATAAGAACTACTCGCCTTCGTGAGATAGAAAAACTGAACCTAAGTACCTTAATTAGAATATGCAATTTACGAAAAATATCGATAAAAGACCTTTTTTAAGAGCATCCCTATCCGTCTACGTAGGAACCTATTAATAATTTGCGGGTGGAAAAGTTTATAAAAGTGTTTCGCGGTACCTCCGGAGGGAGGACCATTAATTACATGACCTCTTGCTGATGATAATGTTGCATTCTTCATGAGGGAGGGTGAATGTTTTCGAAATTGTTATGTTAACTGCAGATTTACAGGTTTTCAGCGTCATTGAATTTTAATGAACTTGGAAACAGATGTGATTTTGTTGACTTGGGGTGACTCGACCAGCGTAAAAGTTGTTGGTTCGAATCCCGGCCCTGTATCAATGGATTACACTTCGAATAAATTATATTATGTGCTTAAAACGGTGAAGGAAAACATCCAGATAGTATTATAATAAACGACATTGGGCTTGCAACCTGTCGCGTAAGGAATACTAACTAGTGAGTATGTGCCAAAATATTATATTTTTAGTGCATCTGAAAAGAAATGCCTCCTTATAATAGTCCACTTAGGAAATCTTCAAGGATCTAAGAGCTTGAGAAATCTAAAAGGAATAAATAGCTGATTTTTCTGTAATAAAAATAGGGTCACGACTTTACAGTTTTACTTTACGTTACTTTTTTGCAGTACTTAGTATTCCATACGTGACAGGCTGCAAGCCCATTGCCAATTTCTATGCTATTTTCTGCTTGAACTATGCATATTTGCCACTTTGCATCTAGTTCAAGTTTGTGTAGACTATATAACAATCCACTCCATTTATAACAATGTAGTCAAACAATTCAAACGGTATCCAATATCGGTGTGTACATTAGTGTTGTAGGTATAAGTTATCGAGAAGGTGCGCATCGTAAGACGCCGCGCTCTTGCCGAGGCACGAACCGACTATCGACACTCGCAGACGTGTTCTCTAGTGAGGGGAAAGATTTCGATAGGTAATTGTGTGGTTTCGTTATTAATAAAGAACATTGTTTGGTTGCATCTGGCGTACCTACTTTTACTTTTGTACCTATGTATGTTTTTAATAATTAAAAAGTTTTTTGATAAAATTTATAGACGAGAGTTTGGAATTGAACATCTAATGTAAGTAGATAAGTAGATTAATTTACCTTAAAAGGAACTTATTTACAAAGTATTTTCAAAAGTAAGAAGTCAAGAAGTTCAAAAAGTCAGTTCAAAATCTATACATATAAAAGGCAAGGTCCCGACTGACATAATATTTGCCCGGCCTAAACCACTAATGGTAGAAATTTAAATCTAGTATAAAATCAAGGTTTTTTATATTGTAATACTAGCGACCCGCCCCGGCTTCGCACGGGTAGCATGTTATTATACATATAAACCTTCCTCCTGAATCACTCTATCTATAAAAAAAAACTGCATCAAAATCCGTTGTGTAGTTTTAAAGATATAAGCAAACATACATACAGACATACAGACGCGGGAAGCGGAAAGCGACTTTGCTTTATACTATGTAGTGATACTCGCAGGTCTATCGATATCGATAAAAATTTAATGAACGTGTGCCCTTCTCTGTCACCTTGCGAATATATTACTCCGTGCCACTGAATCTAATCACAATCTGACGGATTAATATCTGACGGTCGGTATCGCCGTGTGTACCGGCCTAAGCCCACCGGCCATTTTGGGCTAAATTACTCTAACCTACGCACACCTTCAACTCTATTACGAAAGCCATTAAGACTAGAATAGCTTGTTTGTATTGTGAAATATGTTTGCAGGGAGAGTGGGTTAAAGCCGCCGGCAATCGAGAAGATTTATTGTAATACCTGAGTTGTTTAAATTGTTGTTTAATGTTCGAAGTAACGAGATTAGGCGTTTAATGAGTGAATGATGGATGAGCCGGATTAAACTCAAATTTGATGTAAAATCGCTTTATCAATAGGTCCGTCTGGCATCTCAACTGTTACCTACCTATCGTTTAGTTTGAGAGTCTGTTAGCGGCTGTTTGAAAGTTTTGCAAAATTAAGTAAACCGATTTTTTTTTATGTTTAACTGCTTATGTTAGATTTGGATTTAGAGCTAAAAAAAAAGCTCAAGATCATGATATTTTTTTATGCACGAATAGACTTTCATAGTTTTCTACATTACATTACACAAAATTCAAAAATTTAAGAAACAAAATAAGTACCTATATCTACATTATTAATCTTGTGCTGAACCGAATGAAAATAAAAATATTTCCATTAAAAACCACCGTGAAACAGATCAGCACAGATTTAGATCGAGGGTAAAATGAAAATGTGCTACAACTTTCAGCAATTACAAACTGAAACTTTTAAAACGGAGATTAGCCCACGATGAGGACAACCCTCGAAATTCCCGAACTTACTCTCATAAAAAGATTTGGAAACCGACAAAAGGTGGGGTTTTTTTTTTGCAAGCACCTGCTCTTGGAAAAGTTTTTGAACTTTCTGAAAACTTCCACTGAAACTTCTAGCCGGATGTTGTTATCGGCCGGAAGCGCTTTAGGCAACTTCCTGTTTTGACGGACGTGGAAAAAATTGAAGTTTTCGCATTATGTCTTCAAAGAGTGATGATTCTTAAGACAGGTGGAGTAAGTGGAAAAGTTCTTTTGAAGGTTTAATGGGATCTTCACTTCATTAGGCCGATGTCTGTTGTTTATTGGTAAAAAATTACCAGTAGGTACCTAGTTACCTAACTTTAAAATAAGGAGATCTTTCTTTCTCTTGCTATCATGTATTTTAGCCCTTAGGTAGGTAATCTGCACTGGACCTACTTATATCTTTTTAGGGTTTTTGCTACCATAGTCTGATAATCGGGAGAAATATAATACCTAGATACACATTATAAAATAATTCGTGTCGTGGTTAAAACTACGAATACCTACTACACAACTACCATGGTATCTAACCAACTTTAACAGCTAGACGGAAGAAATGATAAAGTATTTATAGTTCATGCGACCATTTGTCTCGCCACGAGATCAAACCTGCACTAGGAGTCCTAGCAACTCAGCTAGAAATATGCGAAGCGTAAAATCTATAAAGGATGGTGATACGCAAATTTTTAATATACATGGATAAGTTCTGGATAGCCGGGAGGAACACCTCTCAGGGTGAAAAATGTCGTGACGTTACAAGGCGATAAAACTTTTTAAGTAATTTTCTATTCTTTCCTCCGGGGTGGATAGGTAGCAGTTACCTACTGAGCATCGAATATAAGGCTTTATCCTGAAATCTTCACTATGCCATGCTCACTTATGGGGATCGATAGATATTTTTTTGATATCCTACTTACTAGTACCTAATAGTACTATTTATTTCGTATATCAGAATTAAAACTCCATCGCACGTTACGAGTAGGTAACTAGGTAGGTATGTGTTAAGTTTGATGATATTTAGTATACCTACTTAGGTACGGTACCAACGCATTTGTATTTTGATCTTTAAACACGAATGGGTCACCTGCTTCTTACCAACCAAATATGCACCTATGATCAACACAATCCCTTTTATTATGTCCTTGTACAGATGGCATGTAAAGGTAAATCATGATTTATTTTACTACCAAAACAAAAGTCAGAGAGGCCTTCCTACTTAACAGCACCTAATTAAATCATATTAACAAACTTTGCCCTGCAATCGAGGCAGAAGCGACGTAATCGGCTCAGGGTCTCAGACAGGTGGACTGTATTTTAATTTCAACTAATTTCGCCCATTTTCGGCACTTTCCAAAGCGGCTTGGAAGTTGAAAATAACTGAAAGTTGCCCATCGAACCGCGGGGTTTACGTCGATAGGTACTTGCTAGGCTTTACTATACTTTGGTGGAGGTATATTGGGGTAGAGAAAAGAGGTAGCAAATAATTTATTTACAATTATTCTCTTCACGTAGGTAGGTAATTCGTTGCCTATCTTATCAATGATAGTATGGAATGGAATAGAGCAATGAGTTTCTATTCTCTAGGTGCCAACTTATTTAGCAAGGTCTATAACTTTGCTAATAGGATTTTCTTAATCTGCTCCCCTCTATAGAGAATCCTGGCTACACCCTTTTAACCAACTACCTACTAGATAATTTGTTACATCCTACTGCAAATTTGTGTTTGGGCAAAATGCAAATATGTTAAAACACCTTTTACTTCAGTTGAATCAATCGTCAACTCGTCCTAGATTTACAATCGAAAGCATTCCAGACAACAGTTTTTTTATCACCGAAAAATCCATAACACATCAAAAACCATAAAACTTCCACAAACACAACAAAACTAGTGGGACATTTAAAAGCCTACAAATCTACCCTCAACCCTTAAGTCCCACGGGGTAGGCAGGAGTGATAAAAACTGATTGCAGGCCATTCCCGGCACCTGACAATGACACCTGCTTACTATGGCCCTCAAGGGCCCGTTTGTGTAAACATGGCCCTTTTAAGGGACTGTGAAGTAATATTGTTTGTTTTGCACTCTGTACTTTGGTACCTACCTGCTCTGATCCCAGATGTTCATTTGATATATTTTAGAGTAAGGAATAAGAGTCGTAGAGTGGCCACGAATTTTTTGACTGAGATACCCTTGCATAAGTTTGTACCAGTTTATCATACACGCGATGGTTGGTCCTCTTCATACGCTGAACCGTCTTCATATTAGAATAACATGGTGCAAGTTTGTACCTACCTAGGTTGTGATTCAGATGGTCTATGTGATTCAATCAAGCTGTACCTAAATGTCTGTACCAATTTACATTTAAATTGGAATACTTATAGAACAGTAACTTGGAAAAACAGTATAATGTACTAGGTAGGATTATTTTATTACCTACTTTTAAACTAGAAGCCGACGGAAAACTATTAGCTGTCCGTGAAGTTTATTTATTTATTTATTTATTAAAAAGGATACCCAACACAGGTGTACACATTCACATTCAAAAAAGTAATACAAAAAGTTAAAGCAAAGTGCTCCCGCATTTATAGGGTACCACAGCATGCGAAGAGTTTTTAACAACTTAGTACTAGTTTGTACTAGTACCTACCTATAATGGTACCCCATTATCCTATAGGTACTTATCTACGTATCTAGTACCTAACTGATACCTAATAGGTCACTTAATAATTTGGTACCAGTTCGACTTCTGAACAGCAAACCTATAAAGCCCTCCACCTGGCCCACTAACCCACTAAACTGCACTCGCGTGCTGAAAGGTGGTTGAGTGCTGGCGCGTGCTCGATGGTCGTGTATCGACGTTTCAGGTCAATCGGCCACTCGCTAGGTGCTAGTGGTTGATGCGATAGGGATGCATGCAACTATCGATGTTCGATAGAATTGAAATTAATTATTGATTGGAGTGACCGACGAAAAAAAAGTTATAAGATAGTTAGGTATTAGAGACCTCGCGCCTTCGTATTTTTCAAACAGATTTCAATCCCCCGCAGCACCCCTATAGGGACAAATAATTTATCCTCCAAATTTCAAGTTCCAAGTTCCTAGGACTAGTTTAGGCTGTACGTTGATAGATCAGTCAGTAACGCAAGAGTTTTATTTGATCGTTCATCCAGTCAACACCAAAATTAGCTTAAATAATTACTGACAAAAACAAAGAAAATACGAGTACCTACCTAAATCTTTATAGCAAGGTATATTAGCCTAGCAGCGAAACAAAAAAAAAGATCGATAGAGTTAGTAAACTTTCTAGCGACATCATCCCATCCCTACCGCTCACACGTAAGAGGGTAGTCAGCGTTTTCAAAACGGGGTGAGTAGCACAGGTGCTTATCGCCTCCGATTATGGTATAGAGCAGAAATATATGTGGGGCAAGCTTTTGAAGCCATTGTGCTTTTGAAAAATATGTAGAGTGATATCGAAGGGCTGGGAAAGCTCACTTCACAGCACTTCGAGGATAAGTTCCAGTTTTTAGATAACTCCCACTCGTCCCATTGATTTTATGGAGTATCGCCTTTACTCGCACATACAAGTATTTTATAAAACCACACAAACTATGTAGGTACCTACGTATAAACTTAATTCAGAATAACATGAGTTTTACGAGATCCTTAGCATAGGCTGAGGTGTGCAGCCGCTTTCAATCATTGCGAGTTGCAAACTGTTGAGCAATGGTAGAATAGAGAGAAGTTATATATATACTTTTTAACCGTCGAAGGGAGGACGATATCGATTCGATATTTTTTTTTGTTTTTTTTTATTTAATGCAGCGCATATCTTTTAGCCTGATGATTGTTTTTTTTTATATTGTGTAGTGTAGAGAGAATAGTCCGAAGTTGATCGCATAAAATGTAGGTATTTATAAGACTATAAGTTCCTTCAAAAAACTAATAAATATTATCTGACTTTTCAATGTATCGAAAACTCACCCAGACGTTTTAAAATCCAGACCATACGAACCTAACCAACATTTTCGTCAGTTTTCTATAAAATTATTTCTGTTTTTGTTCTGAAGGTGACCATAGTAAACATCGTATGCGAACCCAATAAATTAAATAAATTTAAATGGGTTTTAGTCTTGTTTTTAATATTTTGCCAAGTGCGATTCGAATTCGCGCACGAATGGCTCCGTACCATTATCTATAAAAAACCGGCCAAGTGCGAGTCGGACTCGCGCACGAAGGGTTCCGTACCATTATCTATAAAAACGGCAAAAAAATCATGTTTGTTGAATGCGAGCCCCCCTTAAATATTTATTTTATTCTGTTTTTAGTATTTGTTGTTCATGAGATACAGCCCTGTGACAGACAGACAGACGGACAGACAGACAGACAGACGGACAGCGAAGTCTTAGTAATAGGGTTCCGTTTTTACCCTTTGGATACGGAACCCTAAAAAAACAGCAAAAAAAAAAAAAATCACGTATAGGAGCCCCATTTAAATATTTATTTTTTTGTTTTTAGTAATTGTTGTTATAGCGGCAATAGAAATACATAATCTGTGAAAATTTCAACTGTCTCACGGTTCATGAGATACAGCCTTGTGACAGACAGATGGACACACGGACAGACAGACGGACAGCGAAGTCTTAGTAATAGGGTCCCGTTTTTACCCTTCGGATACGGAACCCTAAAAATGAAACAAAAAGATAATGTATTTGTGGAAAATTTATTCGTGATCAATTAGTAAAATAAACACTCTACTATTTAATGCACTACGTGATTTAATCCTATGTGCCGCTATGGAAATACGAATAAGGCACGAGACCTTACATTATGACACCAAAAACATCTCCCGTAACATGCCGAGATTCAAATTCTGGTACTTACGTACATATAAATATATCTAGTTTTCGTGAGACATATTTTTACATAGAACTAAGGGCCTGCGCACATTGGCGGACGGGAGCGCAGAAGATTCAAAATTTATCAATTAAATTTAATAGTTATCCAATTGAAAAAAGGTTAAACATTTCAATGCCTCGGAGCATCGCAAAACAGCGCTTCGATGCTCCGAGGCCGATCACTATTACATTCAATAAATATTAAATACAATTGATAAATTTTAATTCCTCTGCGCTACCGTCCGCCAATGTGCGCAGGCCATTACTTTTAATTTAAAGTAACGGAGAAAGTCTAATTCTCAATCAATTCAGATTATTTTTGGAAATGACGTCGATACACTGTAAAAATGCGTCGGCACATTCCATTGTCATTTTTCACTAGATACAGTCAAATAGCTAAATGATATTTTTCTACCGAAATACTTAAAAGTACACACACAGAAATAAAATACAAAAAAATAAAATACATCCTTAGTTATCTAAATGAAATTAAACTTTACTGATATCATTTTACGGTCGAAAATCAAATGATTTAATCATCGTTTAAGTAACTAGGATCTCGTTTTGGACGGAAAACTAAAAAAAACGCACGCACTATTTTAAAATAATCACATAAACAAATAATTCTACATAAATCAGCAGTCAAAAATAATTGATAACATTACATAAAACTAAGAACTAAAAACTTAAAACTAAATCTTAGTGCTAAATGTTTATCCCAGTATATTTTTGCGATCTTTTCCGAAATGTCATTATTTTATTTCGAGAAAAACATTCACGTAAGTAGTACAGTCAACACCAAAAGTAGATGACTAGACAAAGTTTGAAAATAAATTTTATAACTGAAAGTTGATAAAATTAATGTTTTTTTGTCATGTGAATACTTTATAGAAGGTGATACTTTAGTCACTATACATAGTTCATCAACAACTGCAGTTGACTGTACTTACTATTAGAATTTTTTATTTTAAAATTGTTAAGTGTAAACAAATTAAGCAAAAGTCTTTTTAAAGTGCCCTGAGACGATCAATGGTAACGCGATTGGTGAAAATTGACGCTACCAATTGATCAATGTACAATCATTTCTCAAATTATACACAGTAGAATACAAGTATACAACCGTTAAGACCGTTCGCGTCGTATGTATTGTATATTTTTTATTAATAACAATAAAAATGTATTGTTATAAATATTTAGAGTAAGTAATGAGATTCAAAACATAATCGAGAAGTTATTAGAGATTTTAAAAGTTATATTCATAATGATAAGTAGCCAAATGGCACATCAAGGGAGAAAGTATAGAGAAAGAAAATAGATAAGATACATTATACTAAGGATAGGTTATAGAGTAAAACTAAGTACCTATATGACAAAGAACAGTAGAAACTTATGGAAACTATTAGCATAGATTTTAGACTTGTCAATACAGTCTTACAAAAACCCAGAAGTTATGGTGGAACGCATCGGTTTCACTAGATGACGTTAGATTCAATATAATTTAAAATGGTGTCGAATCTGTTGGCAATAAACTGATCTAAAAAGAGACAGCACTCTTTTACTCTATTCGAAACAGAACGAGAAGGATTAGTTTTGTCTGGCACCATTGTGATACAAAACCATGTTACTTATAAATATAATTTTCAAAAGCGTTCTATTGAGTTATTAACCTAAGTTTTATTTCCTGAGAGAAAACAAAACTCAACAGATGGCGCTGTTATAAATTATTTATCCTCAACATGATGAAAATGTTGTACACCTCAAGAATATTCCAATGTACGCATGCAGAAATGAAATATTTTGTACATGTTTTACGTACGTAGATATATAATAAACAACGCCATTTAGTGAAATCTTAGTAACGTTGAAATTGACAAGCGTTTCACATTAGTAGTCATGTAAAACAAATTTCTATAATCATTATAGTGGATTTTAGCTCGTGAAGTTAAGAAGCGATGGATATGCTACTTTACAAGATAATATCATTTGTACGCATGTTATCATATTTTAATTTGTACATTGATTTAGAATTTTTATTCAAGCACTTATGGACTATGAACCTAAAATTTAGCAAAGTCTTGTACTAGAATATATAGAAAATAGGATCACGACTAATTCCCAAGTACGGTAGACATACTCTCAGATTTCAAGGCTGATCCTTGAATATGTCTAAAGGGGGTAGACAGAGTTACTACCAAACATTACGTTTGGTAATTCCCACATTTTGCGGTACTTATTTTGCGTTACTAGAACTATAAAACTGGGTCTTTTAAACACAAACTAGCTGCAAATATATCTTAAGCTATATCAGTGCGAAAGGCAATATATATATGTTTTGACAGCGAAATAGTATGTTTTGACAGCGAAGGGAAGACATAATTTGGCAATCATTCAGTGCCTTCAAAGTATTTTAAAATTAAACTCAATAGTGATGTGATAATATCGATACTCAAAGAATATGAAAGACTCGATATTTGAGTTTAGGTTATAATGCTCTGTGCTCTGGTATGCTAAGCTTATGGACCTTTTAAAAGGCCAAATAGTTATGGTGTTATAAAAGGCCGATAGTGATCGAAACTAAGCTCAAAAGTAACCGAATTTTAGCGTATGGTACAGTCACATGCATTAATATGTATAAATCTCTATTGAATTAAAACATTCCTGTTATGTTTATTGAACCCCCAAATATAATGTGCCAGAAAAATGGTTCAATTGACAAATTTTACCGTCGAACAAATAAGCCTTTTTTTACTAATTAATATTACCATTATCAAGTAAAGATTCTAACCCATCTCTCCTCTTAAACAGTCTTATGATACTCTAGCGATACCTTTTGGCTTTGATATTTTGATTTAAATAGAGTGGTATAAGTAAGTCTGTACTAACTTATATTCTTTCAATTTAATGCCCGTGACTGTATACATGTAAAGCGGTAAAGTCGGTCGATCTGAGTGGGGCATCGACAACACAGCCCAATAGACACCTAATGGCTTTATTTATTCAAACAAACAATTCAGTGAAACCGTTCATATATGCGGGTCTTGAAAAAAGCATTCTGATTGGCCGGTTCAAAGTGACGGTTCTACTTCAGATTTGATGGGCGGTGTCTTATATCATCAGTATTGCATGAGGTGTCTATTGGAGTGTGTAGTCAATGGTGTGTAGTGTTTATATGAAGAACTCCCTGCGCTTAGTGACGCGTGGGCCGGTAGCGGCGTTCAAGGCAGCGGCGTCTGGGTCGGCCGCACCGTCAGCTCCTCGCTCCTCCTGTTAATAACATTATCAATTTTTATTGTATGTAAGTTTTCCGACAAAATTTTCAAAATTTCGACCGTTTGTTGGTAAGTATCTGATTGTAAAAAATAAGTTACCTGTGTGAGGTATTCGCCCTTGTGTCTAGATATAGCGCGCACCAATACAATCGCCACCACTATCAAAAGCAGGAAAATAAACGCTAACACAGCTGAAACGAAAAAGAATACAAGGTGTAAGTAAACATTCAATAGCAGTGTTGGCCGAGTGGGAGGTACCTCGACTTTCAATCTGAAGGTTGTGGGTTCGAATCCCGGCGTGCATCAATGGATTTTTCTGTTCGAAAAATGTATATGCGCATCAAAAACACGTGCTCAAAGAGGTGAAGGAAAACATCGTGAGGAAACCAGTTAGTATTCTTATAAGCGGCGATGGGCTCGCAACCTGTCACGTATGGAATGCTAACTACTGCAAAATGTGGGCATGTGCCGAATATAATGTTTGGGCGTGCCTCTGACTACCCCCACTAGACATCTTCGAAGGAGCTAAGCGTCTGGAGATCTGTGAGGATGTCTACCGTATTTAGGGATTACAATCCTATTTATTTTTTATAGTAAACATTCTTATAAACTTTCAGATTGATAATATAAGTGAGATAAAAAAAATGTTATAAAATAAAGTTAGTTTAGAAACAAGAGCTAATATATCAACAGATAAATACACATACAAACAACACGAAAATCAAGAAAACTGATATTGGATTTTCAGACATACATCTTGATCAATTATCACCGAAAAAAATTAAAATAAAATTGGTAATATATTCAACTTTGACCATTTTCCAAAATGCCAATTACTGAATAAAAGTAATATTTTTTTATGTTGGTTTTACCTAATTCTATGCGCATTCACGTGTTCACGTGGCAAAATGGTGAAGGTTCAATATCGTAAGAAACCCAATTATAGTATTCCTGTAAGCGGCGACGGGCTTTCAACTTGTTACTTATGAATACTAACTACTGCAAAATGCGGACATATATGCGCAACTCCTTTAGACATCTTTAAGGATGTCTACCGTACTTGAGAATTAGGCACAAGCGAGATCCTATTTTTTTCTGAATATTTACAATTGATACTCACTACCGAGGATAGCTTCGTCCGTCTTGTTCAGATCCAGTTCGTGCTGAAGATCCACATCAGGTGGAGGTCTGGTCTCCACAGCCTCAGGGGGATGAGTCACCGGTTCTACTCCACAGAAGTCCTCGTTCAGGTTACCACCTGGAACAAGCAAAAACATTTATAATTTGACACTTGACTTCTTTGGATTTTTTTAATTATAAGTCCATTCGTTTCGGAGATAAGGGGGGGGGATGAATAGACAGACGGTCAGACACACGAGTGATCCTAAGAGGGTCAGTTTTTTTCGTTTTGACGTATGGAACCCAATTCGAATTAGTTGTTAGTTTTGAATCAGTTTCCAATCATAACAGATCTTATCCTCACCGAGCTGCGGGGGCTCTGATCCCTGGAGCTGTCTGAGGTAGACAGCAGCACATCCAAACATAAATTTTGTTAATTTAGACTTACCGACACTCCTCACATTTGGCGGTGGATCCTGTTGGAACAGCAGCTTGAGAGGATAGATGTCATCAAACTCAACGCGACTGACACAACCAACGAAGCCGGAATCCATGGTCTCGTTACGACCGATGTACATGTATTGGATATTGTTGAACTGCGCATCAGCTGATTCCTTCACGTTGAAGTTGTACTCTTGGGTTTCAGAGTTGTCAACCTGTGGAAGCAATGTTTTATTTTGCAGTGGCTGATATTTATTTTATTTATTTACTAGCAGACCCGCAACAGACGTTGTCCTGTCCAAATTTCAATAATCGCATAGAAACGCGCGTTGCTATGACGACTTTTTTTCACACCAGCGCCATTTATACCAAAATCATCCTTTATGCGTTTTTTATCATTTTGGGGATGTTTTTCGTATTTCAAAGTAGTCTATGTTTTATTCTGGAATTATATCTACATCTACTGCAAATTTCATCAGAATCCGTTTTGTCGTTTAGGCCTGATTGGGGCACAAACATACATACAAACTCACATCACGTAATATATGAATAAAACTATATGAACACTGGAACTACCCTCTTAGCATTTTGGTGTAGTTAGCATTAAATACGTGACAGGTTGCAAGAATTAGAGCGCTTATAAGAATGCAAACTGGTTTTCACACGATGATTTCCGTCACCGCTTTGAGTAATTATTTCGAATAGAAAAATTCAATGGGAGCAGGTTGGCGGAATTTATTGCTAAAACATTATATAAATCCACATACCCGTAACATCATAGTAGCACCACCGTTCTTTCTAGAAAGCTTCACGTCATGGTACTGTCCTAACGCGAAGTGCTTCCCTTGGAACACTATTTCTTGACGCTCGAAACCGAAGTCAAACACCACACGGAGATGGCCTGAAAAAGACATTTATCATTTAGTAAAATCATCACACTGTAAATGCGAATGTTAGGATGTTAAGTTGCAACTCAGTCACGCCGTATATACTGAATTTATTTTAATTAAATTATAGATTATGACCTGGATTCCTTTATAAGGATCTTATTGTGCGATTAACACAGTATTTATTTTGATTTCTAATTTTGTTATTATTCCTGTAAGTTTATTTTGTGTCTTCTGTCTAATAATAATGCTTATCATGATATTTTTTTTATATTCTTGGTTTGAATTCGAAGATTAACAACTAGAGTAAGGTATACGCAAAGGCCCATAGAACTATCGATGCAAGATTTAATCCAATTATAGCACAGAATAATAATAAACGTACCAGAATTAGACACCATCAACGTTAGGTACTCTCCAGTGATGTTCGAATAGAAACCCAGCAGGAACCCTTTAGGATTGGTGGTGGTGAAGCCGACTCGGATGTGCTCAGCGATGGTCGAGCGCCATGATCCCAGGAAGTCGTATTTGATGATCGAATTCGGACGAAGATTCACGCCGATTTCTAGAAAAAGAAACATGTGAACATTTGTACACATATAAATATGTTGAATCTGGCGCAGTCGGTAGGATACGGTTCTAGAGTGTAAGGTCGTGTTTTACCGACTGCGCCAAAAAAAACTACTGTACAACGCTGTATTTAACTCGCTGTATCAAGTCACAGCCTATTTATAAGCGATATGATAAGTAAAGGCAGTACACAGGTACACACTTACCATCAGCACAAATAGGTCCTTTGAAGGCAGTCCAACGGCAATCGCAAGAGTAAGAGTCGTAGCCTTCGAGACATGTGCCGTTGTTCAAACATGGGGACGACGAGCATTTACCCACGCAGCCCACTGTTACGCCGTATAAGCCTGATAAAGATTATTAATTGGTTACAAAAAAAATCGACTATAAAAGGGAATTTTGCTCTTTGAATCTCCGAAAATCTTATTCAAATGCTCATCTTTAACTATATCGAAGTACTCTTACTGATCAAACTAATTTGAGAATAAAATAAACACCAAAATTATTTGAAAAATGCTTTAGCAAACTGTATAATTAGAGATAGAATTTATAAAAAAAACTACTTATCTCAATATATAAAACATTTGCAATACTGACTGACTGATCTATTAACGCACAGCCTGAACCTCTGGTCCTACGTAATTTGGAGGGTGTATTCATTTTGGTCTGTAGGGGTGCACTAAGAAAAGAATTCCCGAAATTCAAACCCTGAGGGTACAGCAGGGGTTAGTCTGTTTGAAAATAACGATCACGTAAAAGATGCGAGGTTTTTCACCACTCCCTTAAATATGCAAAGTATTATGTAACGTTGAAGATATACATAGTAGAGGTATTTTGTACTGGACATACCTCTCTCGGCATATCCTCTCAGATCGACAGGTCGTCCGTTGAGCAACAACGCCCTCATGCAACCAACGAACCCATCCTTTCTATCCAAAGCCGCTCCCAACGCCAGTCCAGTGGTGAGATGTAAGGCTCGCACCGGCTCTTTGCCGGTTCGAATCTCATTCTTGAGGGCGCCGTCGACAACAACGCGCGCTTCTTTCCTGTATTCAAAAAATCGCAAATTAGACGCAACAAGATAAAAACAATTAACATAAAACCCGACTGCTTGAATATAATTACCTAAAAAAATTGTTATGCCCTTCTTTTTCGGGAGGGGGCGCCATATTTAAACGACTATTCTAAATATCTATTCCAACGACACCTCATTATGTTGTTATAAGTCGTTTAGAGTGTGCCAAAGAAATGGACTATACATGTATACATACATACGCTTGTAAAACATTACCCTCCTGGCACAGTCGAGTATTAAGTAGACAATCCATTTTACTGTGGTGCATCACATAAATATTATAAGTTTAAAGTTTCATCCGAACATTAGAATCTAATATTATAAATCTGAAAGTTCGTAAGGAAGGATGTTTGAATGCTTGTATACACATACAAGCATTCAAACATCCTTCCTACTGAACGGCCCTAACGACTGAACGGAGTTGGATGAAACTTGGAATATACATAGCATATTATGTCCTAGAATAGCATATAGGATACTATTTATCCAGTAACCACGCGATAATACATTGAGTAACGGAAGATTACCTGTTCCTTTCAATAGAGACGGAATGCCAGTTGTTATCCGCGAGGCGACTGCTCGTCTCTACGGAAACGCCGAGTGGCGTATCTCCCACTTGGAATTGGAACTGCAGCTGGTCTCCGCCGATTATGGACAGCTTTATGTAGTCTTGGGGACCCTAGAAGAAGCAAAAAAATACGGTGCTTTTTGGCATAATATAGCAAATATTTCTTTCATCCCTTTTAAAATCGGTTCAGCCGTTCCAGAGACAGACAGAGTTTCCGGACAGACGGAAAGACCGACTGAAATTTTTTGTAATAGCGTTTCTTTTTTTGATTCGGTTAAATAACTATAAGGACTTGAGAAAACTCAGAATTCCTAAAGAGAGTTGAGGACAAGCAGCCGGTTGTAAAACATAAGCCAAATCCGTTTTGCAATATGTTTGTGCCGACCCCACATTAAGTGGGAAAAGGAGAAGAAAATGATGATGATGATAATGACTTGAGAAAACACAGTCATTTTGAAATTACGAACGCCAGAGCAAATAGAAGAAAAAAACACGTGCCGACCCCACTAAAATGGGAAAAAGGCAGGAAGATATGAGATATTTTGAAATCACAGACTTCTATTTTAGTACTGTACATACCTTGGAATGCAAAAGCACCGCGTTTTCTTTAGTAGTTTTAAACTCGAAGTAGATGTCCCCACTGTGGCCGAGATCGAACATCGGGAGAAGGATAATGCCGTCAGAGATGCGGAATGTTACCGCGTTGCTGAACAAATCTGTAAAAATATTGATTATTGAGAGAAATTCACAGAACTTTATTATAAACTAGTGTAAAACCCCATAGTGTTGTCGCGTCTTGACGCCAAATGTTCCTTTTTCAAATATTAGATTCCTTACATCAAATTTCAAGTTACTATAAAAAAATGAGAGAATAAAAAAATTGGATTGAAAAAGTTTGACTTGAAACGATTCAAGCGTAAATAATGATCGTAATCGGCATCAACTTACACGAATTTAGAGTTTAAGCGATCGTGTAGTGGACACAATAGGATCGCTTGTAGGTAAGAGAGAGGACCAAAGTCGTGTAGTGCATTACTCTCAGTAACAATTCATATGACTGAAAGCTTAGTAGCACCATGGGTGAATTGAATAGAGGACATAGATGTATTAAGATAAGATAATTCTGTATAGTCACCGTCGCCTTCACAAAGCAGAGGTCCTAGCGTATACCGTCCTTCCTTCTCGTCCAGATGCGAGCCTGTGTCGCCAAAGCGAACTTGTTTCACTGGTAGGAACTCTTTCTCTATTATATCGCCACCGTCCACTTGGAATTCTGACAATAATATGGAAAATAAGCATTTACGTTCATATTTACGTGCTAAATTGTAGAATAAGTAATTCAAATTGCATTTAATAGACAGAATAACAGAAGCTAATGTTCAGGCATTAGAGCTGAAATCAGTCCACTTAATGCGCTCAACTGGAAGTTAATGCCTCCCTTTCTGGGACTTTCTCGAAGATTCTTTCATAGAAATAGACGTCGAAGACTCTGGGGCTCCCGCAGAGACTTCATACAACAACATATTTTAGATGTCTCTCTGATCTTTATAGTATTTGTAAATCCGAAAGTTTGTAAGGATGTTTGTGACTCAATCGCACCCAAACGACCGATCGGATTTGTATGAAACTTGGAATTATTATTACCATTTCAGGATATATCCTGGAATAGCTTTTAGGATACTTTTTATCCACGTACCAGATACATAAAGCAAGTATAATATTACCGTCAGGATTAAGCTGCGCATACTCCGCATCGCAATTGCACCATTTGGTGGTATCAACGCAATTCCCCAACACCCCACATTGGCACATGCGACTGCCAGCTGGGGCTCCGGCCCAATGAGCCATTCGCTGTCCCGAACGGGATACCCACCATGCGAACGGATGGAATGACGCCTCGGTGCCTGAGGGAGAAGATAAATCATTTCACTTCTAGTACGTTCTAAATACGACTAACAGCCACAGCACTGTGATTGGTAAATTCACGGTCCGCTTTGCACAGCTCTTAGTGTAAACTTTAGTGTAAATGTGCGTTCGTTGTCCGTCAGTAAAGTTTTGTCTCCTTCGCCCAGTTTGGGCATTCGGGTGAAAAGAAATACTCACTAGGAGAATTGAGCAGTCTGGAATGTCGGCACATGTACTCCAACCGTTGAGTACAAGAATGCGATCTGTTGAGTAACGCCTCGAGCTGACTGCGTGAGGCATCGTATGTGATATCCTGTCTGAAGCTTCCTGGCTCCTGATAGCCATCCACCACTGTGCTTTGGGACGAGGAGTGGTGCACAGCGGTTATGATACGGCCGTCCGCTGTGGGGAAAATAACATAATTCAAAAATAGTATAATATAACTATATTGAGTTTGAATTTGATGAAACTTACACAAGAACTCGCAAGTAACAGGGAATGCAGGCAACGGCCCGGAGCCGTCCACGTCGATATGAATATCGGCTGAACGAGACACCGCTTGTACGTTCTTATACGCCAGACAGGACAAAGGATGAACAGCTGGAACAAAACAATTATTATAACTAGCTGACTCACACCAGCTTCGAGTTGGTAAAGTCTATGACAGACAACGGTAAGTCTTAAACTAGAAACTAGAAGGGTTTTTTTGGATTGTGTATTTCTATTGATCTGTGAGTGTGATAAAAAGTATAAGTAAGTATAGGTTATCAAGGTAACCTACACAATGGTGAAAGTTATGGCTTCTAGTGCCTTTAATTTAGTTAGATCCCCTCAACTTGTGTCATAGTCGTTAATGTACAAGAGAAACATAAGCAGCCCTAGGATCGAACCTTGCGGTACTCCATATGCTTATTCAAATTCAAATTCAAAAATCATTTATTTCAATAAAATCACAAGGATCACTTTGAAACGTCTTAGGAACTAGGTGAAGCTACGCCGATTCCACGCGACCAAGCCTAGAAGAATCAGGCAACAAACACGGCTTGGGGTCTACCTTTTTTTTTATGATCCTTTCCTTAATGCTATGTAGAGCTACAGTGTGGTGCCAATCGAACAAGGTGAAGGCTCAAACAAGAATAATAATTAAAAGTTAAAAGTACCTACTACTCAAGTACGTAGGTACAGCAATAAAAAAAAATAACTAAAGAGCTTCAGCACAAATTCAAAAAGCAACACACGCTACACTTGATTTAGAATTAAAACTTACAGATAAAATAACTATTTGCTTAAAAATAATTAAAGTAGACAAATGTTACACAAAATGAAATTAAGTACCTAAATCAATATTTAGCTGTCGAGTGGCAGAGCGACATCAGGCCACGAGGATTTATCATTTATATAATCATCTACAGTATAATACGCTTTGTTTATAAGATTATTCTTTATATAGGCTTTAAATCTTCTAACGGGAAGTTTTGTTGCGTTTTCTGGCAGTTTATTATAAAATAGTATACAATTCCCCATAAACGACCCCTTCACTTTTTCTAATCTAAATTTGGGTATGTACAATTTGTTCTTATTTCTTGTGTTAATACTATGTACATCACTTTTTTTCTTAAAGAAAGCCATATTCTTATGAGTATACAGTAAGTTTTCATATATATATTGTGAGATTACTGTGAGAATGTTAATTTCTTTAAATTTTTGTCTCAAAGAGTCCCGGGACTTCATTTTATAAATGGCACGTACTGCTCGTTTTTGTAAAACAAAAATAACTTGAATGTCTGCTGCCTTACCCCAGAGAAGAATTCCATACGACATTACACTATGGAAGTAACTAAAATAAACTAGCCTAGCTGTGGCTTCATCGGCCAGCCGCCTAATCGTGCGGACTGCATAGGCAGCGGAACTAAGTTTACCAGCAAGTGTTACAATATGAGGTCCCCATTGTAAGTTTGCATCAATATTGAGACCTAAAAAAGTAGTCGAATTAACAAGCGTAAGAGCCTCTTCATTTATTTCAATGTTAGTCGGAATATGCCGTACACTATACAAAGAGAATTTAATGCATTTTGTTTTCTTAGAATTAAGCAATAGATTGTTTACAGTGAACCAATTAAAGACTAGCGACAGTGACGCATTTATGTCATCGAAGTTAACTTTAGATCTATCGACTTTAAAAATAAGCGACGTATCATCAGCAAATAGGACTATGTCACAAATGTCTTTTACATAGAATGGGAGGTCATTAATGTAAACTAAGAATAAAAATGGACCTAAAATCGAGCCCTGTGGAACTCCCATTTCAATAAATGACCCAGAAGATCGTTCGCCACCGATATCAACTTTCTGGACTCTATTGGACAAGTAAGATTGTAAGAGGTGAATTGCCTGGTTATGGATGCCATAGTGTTGTAACTTTGCGATTAGAGTTGCGTGACTCACGCAGTCAAACGCTTTCGACAAATCGCAAAACACACCGATCGCATCTTGCGATTTCTCAAAGGCCTCATATATGTGCTTTAAGAGCAAAGTACCGGCATCGGTTGTTGATCGACCCTTTGTAAATCCAAATTGATGACAATGAAGTAGCCCATTAAGATTGAAGTGAGATAATAACTGAGTAAGAATAACTTTTTCAAAAATTTTACTTAGAGCAGGCAATACTGATATTGGTCTATAATTAGAGGGATCTTTCTCGTTTTCCGACTTGTACAAGGGAATGAGTTTACTATGCTTCATGAGATCAGGAAAAATTCCCTCGTCAACACACCTATTAAAAACGTGGGCTAAACATGGAGCAATATCAATGATAATAGTACCTAATACCTTTGTAGATATACCCCATAGATCTTCAGTATTTTTGATATTCAGAGATCTAAAAGTTTTCACAATATTATCAGCATTAATGTATCTAAAGCTGAACTCATTTTCACATTTGGCAACACTAGATTCTAAGAGAACGGACGCCGCAGAAGCTGAGGAGTTTAGTGACTGGGTAACAATTCTAGGTATACTAGAGAAAAAACTATCAAATGCATCCGCCACTTCTTTTCTTTTAGTTAATAGCTTATCATTAATATTTAAATTTATCTGTTTATTACGGGGTTTAGATTTTCCCGTTTCATTATTAATTAGCTTCCAAGTTGCTTTAATTTTATTAGAGGACTTTTCAATTTTATATCTTAAATACAATGATTTAGCCGCACGACACACTTCTTTGAAAATTTTGGAATAATTCTTAACATGAAGTATAAAGGTAGGGTCGTGCAGCCGTGACTCCCTAGTTGCATAAAGTTCGTATAATTTATTTCTACTTCTATAAATACCAGGTGTAGCCCAGTCAGTAAACCCGACCTTACATCTAGTTTTGCTCGTTTGTAACTTAAAAATTTCACTGTGCTCTCTAGTTATTAAATTAGACAAATTGGTAAACTGGTCATTTGGGTCATCTATGCATGGTATAAGAGGCATTTTGAGTTCAATATTACCCTGAAACTTTCTAATACGACAATCAGTGATGGGACGGTAAGTGAACTCCTCAGGTTTATTTAATAAATTACAAGAAAATAAGACACTATGCCCGAAATGATCAGAACTAAAATGTTTGATCACTGATTTATTAATTGGTTCACAACTACAATAAACATTGTCTAGACAGGTGGCTGTGGTAAGTGTCACTCTTGTCGGTTCCATAAACAGATGGTACAAATTAAAACTCTTAAATAAATTAATCAATCTTTCAGATAAAGGATGGATCGGAATATCTACATTAAAATCTCCGCAAACTATTAACGTTTTATTAGATGCAAACATTTTTAACAAAACTTCTTCCATAGTGGATTCATATATAGCAAAGTCTGAATCGGGGGGACGGTACACACTCACGACGATATGCCGCTCCAGTTCAACACACGACAGCTCAATTGACCTCTCAATCGTAAGATTTACAATATCTTTACGTTCCTTGCACTTATAATAAGTACACCTACCAAAAATCATTTAGGACAATTTATTGCGTTTAATTTGTATGTTAGAGTATGTTAGCCGTTGAAGAACATCGCGTGATATACGATTGAAAGCAACTTTGTTCAAGAAATCTCATGGAACTACCTTATCAAAGGCTTTTATGAAGTCTAATTATTTTTCAAAAAATAACTTACACGTATGGCATACAGCACCAGCATATCCAGATCCCTGACAGTTGCAAGTGAATTCTTCAGCCGTCTGTGTACATTCACCGTTATGCTCACAAGGATTAGGGTTACACCTGAAAACGATGCAACTCTTTAACTAATTTTTGTTGCATTCTTTTACTTCTTTCTTTTCAAAGCACTTAAGACACACATTTTAAACCTAATCTTTATATAAGCATAAGAATCAATTTCATTAGCATCAAACATTTGTAACTTACCTATCGATCATCTGACAGGCATCAAAGACCACCTCATTAGCGCAGCAGTACTCCTCCTTTTTCCAATCGGTGGGTAACCGGTAGTTGCCATCGACTGCTATCTTTCGCATGCAGCCAATGAAGCCGCGAGGGGGCGCTTTACCACCTGTAGGAAAATTAATGGATACTAAACTGCCCATTGGGGAAATAAATGCTTACTGATCCGTTACGAAGATTTTGTCTGATAAGATCTCTAAGATCATAATGACACCTATAAGTAGAATCATAGCTGGACCGTCCACAGACTTCTTGCGACTGATTGATAATGATATTATGGGGTATATTGTGATACCCAGTCTCTATAATATATCGATCGAAATCGGCAAATAAATTATTGAAACAAATAAGCCGAGTGGGAGGTACCTCGACTTTAAATCTGAAGGTCGTGGATTCGAATCCCGGCGTGCATCAATGGATTTTTCTATTCGAAAAATGTATATGCGCATCAAAAACACGTTAGTATTTTATTAGTATTGCAAGCGATGGGCTTGCAACCTGTCACGTATGGAATGCTAACTACTGCAAAATTTGGGCATGTGCCAAATATAATGTTTGGACATGCCTCTGAAACCCTCACTACTTCACTAGACATCTTCAAAGGATCTAAGCTCTGGAGATCTGAGAGAATATCTACTGTACTTTGGGATTACAGTCCTATTATCCAGATCCTATTTATTTATTTATTTTGTAAGCTTTATAGTCTAACAGCTAAATCTTATAAAAACATTGGTGTCAATTCTGTTGTTGCAATAAAATATTATGTTGTAGTTTACTTCAACTAATCTAAATTGACTGCAATACAAATATAGCCGTCCCTTTCTTATAGATATAACAAATAAGGACGGCTAGAGCTTTAGCACTGTCGACACTAATAACTAAATAACTGACAGTCACACAGAGTTGCACCAACTTACCAGCAATATAATAAGTGCTTCCAGTCATAAACTTGAGCTTCTTAGTTGTCTTCACGGGCCTGTAATCCACGGATAAGGTGAGGCTATCTATAGCCATGGTCAGTAGTAGCGAGTGCCATCTACCGTCGTTGAATTGTTCCGCATAGTTATCCAACTTCACTTTGGGGCCTTGGGTCTCTAGCTCCACCTTTACTTTACCTTCTTCTAGGTATACCTGGATAATGGCATATTAAATTATTATTTTTAGGGTTTCCAAAAGGCGAAAACGGAATCCTATTACTAAGACTACGCTGTCCGTATGTCTGTCTGTGACGTTATCCGCTTTGCCGATTATGATGAAATTTAATATAGAGATAGTTTAAAGTCTTCGGACAGACAACTTCTAAAATTTTCTTTTAATTTTCAGGAATTTCAATGTTTTAAGATAAAATAGATTTTCTGTGTTTATGTGTTCATCCACAGTCCACAGTGCGGGTAAAAGCTAGTATTATTTATATAATGATGGCAATTCTGTTGTGTTTTAAAACTAGATAAAATTTCGTCAAGTACGATCGCTCTTGTTCCTTTTACGTTAAAGTCTAAATCAGAGTAACCTTACATTATACAGGGTGTCCGGTAATTAATGGATAACCCCGCAGGTACTTGTGGGGGGGCAAGGGGGCAACTCAGAAAAAAATTAAAAATAAATCTATCTGCAACGGTCTAAGAATTTTTTTTTTTTTTTTCAAAGTCCTAAATTTGATACCTTTGTTCAAGCTTTTGAACACTACGGCTACAAATTCAATGATAACGAATTGATTTTCTCTGCAAATAACCGTGGATAATTGGCCTTGCTATGGCGCATCACAAATTATTCCTAGCCATAACTGTTTGTTATTTTCTAACACTTGAAAATAAAAATAAGTGTTCGCGATTTTTTTTGATGAAGTTTGAGCACCTGTGGTATAAAAAAAACGTATGGAGACCGGGGTGGCCCACAGCTTAAAAAACATGCCTACTTCATGTAGTTTCTTAAAAGGTATCACACTAAAAATTTTTATTATCAAATTACCGAGTTATGGCTACCTATGTTTCTCTAGCCCTATTTTTCTTATAACAAAAATGTTAAGGAATTTATTTTGAAAATCAGAGAAAGTGTATTTTGTGGTGGTTGGGGTGTTATTAATAATTGAAACAACAATTTCAAATAGGTAATCTTGTAATAAATGTTCAAATTGTTTGCCACCTACTCTAATACAGGCTCTACATCTTCTTATGAACGACCTTTTCAATAGGCGCGAATAAGTGTGCTCTGCAATTTCTCGAGCCGCTTCCAAAATACATCTACGAAGTTCTTGTATTGTTGCGATTGGTTTTTTGTACACTATTTCTTTCAAGCAGCCCCAATAAAAAAAGTCCAGTGGGTTTAGGTCGGACGATCGTGGTGGCCATAAAACAGGTCCCAAGCGGCCGATCCATCTGTTGGGATACTGCTCGTTCAGGTACCGACGTACGGGTGTAGCGAAATGTGCTGGGCTGGGTGCCCAGCACATTTCGCTACACCCGTATTTTGCAGCCACATTCTTTGACGGACCAACAAAGGTACATCTTCTAATAGGTCAGGTAAATCATTTTGTAAAAATGTCAAATAACCCGGACCATTTAGGTTTCCTGGAAATTCGAATGGGCCAATAATTTGACCATTCAATATTCCAGTCCAATAATTAATTTTAAATTGGTATTGGGATCTGTCTTCGCGCATTATGTGAGGATTTTCTATTTGCCAGCTATGGAGATTGTGTCGGTTAAGGTACCCATCTCTTTTGACCGATGATTCGTCGCTCCACAATATCTGGTCGAAAAACTCCGCGTCTTCATTAATTTTGCTCAACATTTGGCGACAAAAATTTAATCTTGCATCATAGTCCCTTGGCTCTAAAGTTTGCACACGGCTCACATGGTAAGGATGAAATTTGTGTTTCTTCAAAATGCTAATGTACATGTACTGTCATTGAGCTTAATGTACTACGTACTAGAGGAGGAAGATAATGCACAAGAACCGAGATACGAACATGACATTGTGATGTCGAAGGTATCGAAACACGCACTAACTAACAAAACAATAAACAAATAAAAAATTAAATTAGATTTAAAAAATTAAATCAAGGAAGTTTTCTTTACATGTCCTTGTTACTCGCATACAGTTAATATTGTTTATCTCTCTCACACAATAAGCAACCCATTGAACGTGGGCCTACGCAGCAGGTAGTAAGCTATTCAAGGTCCTTGAAGCCTGTCCGTTTCCGTTTGAGCTCACGTCAGCGTTTTAACACAATCAGTTAGGTACTTGAATTAAATTTACTCCAAGTATTTTTTTGACATTTTAATAAAATCTTAATTTTTTTGAAAATCATTGTCCCAGTCTTATAATAGCCATAACTCGGTAATTTGATAATAAAAAATTTTAGTGTGATACCCCTTAAGAAACTACATGAAGTAGGCATGTTTTTTAAGCTGTGGGCCACCCCGGTCTCCGTACGTTTTTTTTATACCACAGGTGCTCAAACTTCATCAAAAAAAATCGCGTACACTTATTTTTATTTTCAAGTGTTAGAAAAAAACAAACAGTTGTGGCTAGGAATAATTTGTGATGCGCCATAGCAAGGCCAATTATCCACGGTTATTTGCAGAGAAAATCAATTCGTTATCATTGAATTTGTAGCCGTAGTGTTCAAAAGCTTGAAAAAAGGTATCAAATTTAGGACTTCGAAAAAAAAATTAAAAATTCTTAGACCGTTGCAGATAGATTTTATTTTTATTTTTATCTGAGTTGCCCCCTTGCCTCCCCACAAGTACCTGCGGGGTTATCCATTAATTACCGGACACCCTGTATAAGTCCCGCCTTAACTTGCAACATATAACTACAATTTAAAAGCGAAACTAACCTTGACATGTCCGTCAGTATTAAACTTATGGTAAATCAGCAGGCCATGGATCTCGTATGTCCTGAATTCAAACGAGACGTTTAGTGTATTGGCGCCAGCGTAGCCTCTGAGTTTGGCGTACGAACCCTCTTTCAGGAATGTTATAGGAACTACTGGTGGCTCCTGAAACGAATGTAATCATTAGTATCGTATATATAGTGCTAACTTTTACTGACTAAGTATGCATGAATAATCTGATGAGAGCGAATGAAACCAAATAGATAGTTAGGATCGTACTTGGTTTTTATCTCATCATCTCTACTTGGCTCAACCACGACCAAGCGAATTTTAATGAAACTTGGAATATAGAATAACTAGAAATAACTAGAAATACAGCTAATTACCACATCTTTTCTCGTATTGCTGATGTTTCGAGACAATTTAGATGCTCTTCATCATGAGCACCGCCCGCGACTGCGATCAACAGTGTCAATTAAGTAAATATGAATAATACTTACCGGACAAGCATACAAAGTGTTGACTCTGGTATACTTGAAAGGTTCCCCCGACTCGTAGCCTTGTCGCAGCTCACTGATGACGTTGCTCGCGTTCAAGTACATGTTTTCAACGCAGCCAGAGAAGTTCTGGGTCACCACCAAACCGTCTTGGAAGTTGGGCACCCCACCGATGTATAACTGCGGAAATATACAGTTTCAAGACTGAAAACATAAGACACCAGTACACCAACCCCTATGACTGTTTTTGTATTAGTGTCAAAACGCAAAATAGTTTTTTCGGAAAGCCTATGACTGGCAATGGGCGGAACAATAATGGCCGAAAAAAAAAGATAAAATAGTTATTGACCTATAGATTACAGAAAAATCTATAAGAAGTATGTACGGAAATCTCGTTGTCTCACTCGCACTAGTCCAGTTTCGTTCTTTGGGTTGTAATAACATCTCTATATACATACTAGCTACTCTATATACTCACAGCTCTATTAAGGTTCAGCCTTGAGAATTCTCCCTTGATTCGTTCCCGTACAATAACTCGGTCGACAGAGAAGATGACGTCGCGTCGGTTGCGAGAGAGCACCACGTCATGCCAGATGTTGTCATCCAACAAACTGCCCACAGATAACGAAGTGGACTGCCCAGAACCTGGTGGAGTGAAGATATAAATCATAAATTTATTAATATAATGTTTGGAAGTGCCTCTGAATAACCCCTTTAGATATCTTCAAGGATCTGAGTGCTTGGAGATCTGAGAGAATGTCAACGGTATTTGGGGATTACGACTCTATTTCATTTTAATAAATATAAATATTAGTAGACATTTCACGCAGCGCCATCTAGCCCAAAACTAAGCAAAGCTTGTACTACTTCTTTTTTTGTAGATATGTATCAATAGTTTATAACACCCAGACACAGAACTAACATCCATATACATCACACTAACGTTTGTCCTGGGAATCGAACCTACAACCGCAGCCTATAAAGCAGAAAAACTACCAACTGAACTGTGAAACCTGTCATATATGCACAGCCGGGATTCGAACCCACGAACTTCATATTGAAAATCGAAGTACCTCCCACTCAGCAAACACAGCTTTTCTTTAAAAATTTAAAAGCCATCGGTATTAGAGTGTATAGTTACTTACCAAGATCAATATTTAGAACAAGTCTGTTATCTCTAAGTTGCAGAGCGATATAATCGCCTTGAGTTCCGCGTGAGTACAAAAGCGCTCCTGATGCTGTACTGGTCTTGAACCTGAACCGAACCACCTCTCTGGACGCTGATATTGGGTCACGGAGCAGGTCCATCTTGACCAGCGATGTGCCGTTGAAGTATAGAGTATCGGCAACTGTGAAATAATATAAAAACGTATAAAACTAAACAGAAAACCGACTTTTAAAAAAAAAAAATCAAAACTACTTGACCAAAATTATAAAGAATCTATTTCGAAATTAACAAAAAATAATCACTCAAATCGGTTTATAAAAAGCGAGTAATCGACGTACATAGAAAACTAAAACAGTCTGAATTGATAACCGTCTCCTTATTTAGAAGTCGGTTAATAAACGATTATGACACGACAGGGTGTCCCAAAAGTCGAAGTCGGAAACGGGTGATAGGCCAAAGTCATAATAGTTATCAGAAAATATAAATAAAAACCGGCCAAGTGAGAGTCGGACTCGCGCACTAAGTGTTCCGTACCATTATCTATAAAAAAACGGCAAAAAATCACGTTTGTTTGTATGGAAGCCCCACTTGAATATTTATTTTATTTTGTTTTTAGTATTTGTTGTTATAGCGGCAAAAGAAATACATAATCTGTGAAATTTTCAACTGTCTAGCTATAACGGTTCTAAGGAACCCTAAAAACTAAATTAGTTCCGTATGAATATTTATATATATTTATTTATGTATATTTCACATTCATTGTCGGTGTTTTCATCGACAATATATTTTTAAGTGAGTAATTTCCCGTTTTGTCATAATAAAAATCTAAGTTATGTATTAAAGCGTTGTTTTAAAATTTGCACCATAAACAAAAGATCTTACCATAGTCACAACCATAGACCTCGACACGCATCGAGATCTTGTCCCTCCATCTCATGGGGTTTATTCTGATGTATTGCGCTATAATAGGCACCTCGAATTCGTTCTTCTCAACTGTGTTTCCATCGTGATTGCCTTCGAACATCTAAGGGAAAATCAATTTTATTTATTATACATGGGCTGGAGTAAGTATAGATCATTTTTGTATTGCTTTTATATGACCTATAAAAGCAATACAAAAATGATCTATACTTACTCCAGCTTACAAGGATTAAAATAGTCCTAATAGTACCTAATTGTAATAGTTTTCAATAGTCTCTTTTGTCTCTTTTGTAGAGTTCTGTACTTCAAAAGGAAAAACCGAAGACCTTATATGCCCCCCTCCCTCCCCCCTTATCTCTAAAGCTACTGGGCGTAAAATTTAGAAAAATATAGGTACAGTACAGGTATTCTTTACCTAAAGATGGGCTTGCAACCTGTCACGTATGACATGCGAACTACTACAAAATGTGGGCATGTGTCAAATATAATATTTGGACGTGCCTCTGACTACCCCCACTAGACATATTCAAAGGATCTAAGCTCCTGGAGATCTGAGAGGATGTCTACTGTACTTGGGGATTACAGGGGTAATCCTATTTTTTTTTAGTCGTATAAGATGTTTGTACGACTCGCACTTGTCCAGTTTTTTTTCTCTCAATAGTCTCTTTTCTATCGTTATTTTTTTTAGTCTTGAAGCTTGCATGTGTGGTTAAATGCTGGATTAGTAAAACTAGGTCTACGGAAATATTGCAATTATTAGGTTGTGAGATAGATTTGGAAGAATTTACACAATTAAACTATGTATTTACAAACACCATTTTATTTAGAAATACCTAACTTACCATGCAGTGGTGACGATTCTTAACAACTTCCTGCTATTGATACCTACTAACCTACTAACCCTTGAAGATCTTGTATCCTGGATATATAAGTACTCACTGTGTTTATTTTAACGTCTATGATACTCCAACCTCGGGACACTGTAGTTTAATACTCCAACACCTCCTCTACTCATCCTTTGCATATTATTCCTAGGCAAACCTATTAACTCCCTGCGCGATGTTAACTACTAACATTCAAGCAGTCAAAACTCTTCAGATACTGAGTCCTCACAGCTCAGTTCGTTGTAGTTTTGCCTTCTGTGCTGTATGTTGTGGGTTCGGTTCCCACCCAGGAAAAACATTTGTGTGATGAACATAGATATTTATTATGTCTGGGTATTAATATGTATAACAAGTATAATATATTTACGAAAAAAAAAGTATCAGTAATCTGGTTCCTATAGCACAAGCTTTGCTTAGTTTGGGACTGGATGTCGCTGTGTGTAAAGTCCACCAATATTAACTTACTCTCGTATACCCTTCAGCATCAGTAACAGCTCGCCAACTCTCTCCATCATCAGAATACTGCAGCATATACTCGGAGATATATTCGTCCGTTGCATATCGCCCCCTGGTGGCGAAGCCGCGCAACTCTCGCCGTGCAAGGAGGTTCACTGTCAGGTGCTGGTAGTAGGAGCTCTCTTGCGGCGTCCAAGCGCTGGTTCCTTCACCATTATTGTTAGTTTAAGTTTATATTGTATTATGTTGCAGTAATTTTGCAATAAAGGTGTCTTTTTAAAATATGTTAGTTTTAATTTTACTGATAAATTTCAACAGATAGGTAATTAATGTAAAAGATTTCTAAAATAGATTCGTTTAGGTATTATTTATTAGTATTACATATAGGTAATTACTTTTTTACATTCCTAAGAAACCAAATTAAAGAGGTACCTTCCTACATAGTTCTAAAAGAGGAAAATTATTCATACATTTGCGATTACGATTAGAAGATCAGATTATAAGCATTGAAGTTTTCCCCCACCCATGCAAAAGCGCAACTAAACTACCAATCAAAATACTACAAAAAACTTCCATGCCCACTGTCCCTAACAACCTTTACCTTGACCTCTCCTCCAGCGGCTTTATATTGGACATAGTCAAGTCCATTGGACCCATAACTTATATGGTATTCTTGGACGAACTCCTGCGAGTGAGCACGGCCTTGTGCAGCCACACGAGTGATGTTCTTCACACTTCCCAGGTCAATGACGAGCTGCTGGTCGAAATCGTTCTCCGATGCCGTCCAGGCATTCAAACCTTTTTCATGCGAAAAGTTTTGCTTTACTTTTTAGTTCAGGAATGTTAGTGTTTTTCATATTACGAAATAAGATTTAGATAATTATTTTACTATTTATTTTTCTAATTTAAAACTAATTCCCAATAAAACCCAATTTATAACTTAAAACTAAAAGTTTTTGTCTTTCTTATTCATAAAATCGGTAGTGAAACGCGCGCACGGCTCATGTAACGGTTTAGCTCCTTGAACCAACTCCTCAAACGTCATGAAATGGTACGGCACAGCTTTGTGCACACTCTGATCTTCCATTTTCAATGAAACCGCTACAGCATACTTCTCGTCAAGCATGGTCTCTTCAAAAACCCAACCCTTCCTTACTACATTACGTTCATACAACACGGTGTCCGTGCAAAACTCCCCAATTTTCAATCTAGGTGTCTGTATATCAAAGCTTATTTCGTCCAGCGGAACGGTTATACCGAATCCGGTATTCTTAACGTAGCTTTCTTTTAAGCACCATAGTCGGTAGAAACATGCCACCTGGTCCATCTCAGCTAGAAAGCTCCGAACCGTCTTCCATTCATGTATTGAGAACTGGCGCGTCATCAGACGGAAGAAATCGGGAATGTTTTTGTTGACCGGAGGTTCTATCTTCATAACATCTATAGCAATACTCAAGCTTGGATGTCCGGCTAGTACCACATAATCGCCTTGATGTGATAAATTGAAGCTCACAGGTACATCTCCAACGCCAACTAAATATGGTTTCCCATGGCTGTCTCTACTAAATCGGATTTCTTCATAAGGCATTGATGTGGCCAAATGCACAAACTTCCTAAGCATAAGACGTCCGAGCAGTGACGACTTAGCATCATCTTGGAATACGAACTTAGAGATTCGTTCTTTCTCCTCGCTTTGTATGTAGCTTGTGGCGGATAATATCTGAGTGTTGGTTGGCTGCCACAACTTGGCGTTGAACGCCCATCGTACATTGAACTTGTCCTCCATTTTGTTGGGGATTTTAGATGCTAAAAGCTTTGAGGTCCACTTATTTATTGATTTATAGTGTCTTCGGACCTGCAGATCAATGAATCCCGTTACTTATTATCCTCTTCCTGTTATATTCTGGTCAGTTTATGGGTTTCAAAACAAAAACTAAGGCACAAATAGCAACAACACTTTAAACACAATCTTGCATGCAATTTAAATTAATTAATTTCTAATGAGCACACCACACCAAACATAGCTATGAATATTTTATAGCTTATTTATTGAATCTAAATCTACTGGGGCTGTATCATAAGCTCAAAATGAATATTAAAATAATACTACTCACAGTGGGTGACAACGCAATACGAACTTTTATAGCGTTCACTTTCGCAAGTAATATTGTTTTGATATAACTTTAGGTGCGTGTGTATAGCCCTTGGTTATAACTAAGATACCTATGAGTGCTATGCTAATGGCCCATCCACACTCACACTTGTCAGGGGTTCTCGCCATGAGTGTGGATAAGCCATAAGGGTTTAATGAGCTTTATTTGATACAGCTAAATGCTCTGAGTGTCTTTCTTCTTGTTATTTTCCAAATAATTAAAAAAAGGGTTCCCATTTAACAAGTAGGGACAAAGTGCTATTCTTTTGTTACAAACTATATTGGTATGCTAAAATCTAACAATTAATGAGACACTTTTGATAAGAAACTCTTTTCTACAACTACATGTAACTAATAAAAGCACATCTAAAGTCACTCAAACAAATGCAATCAAGCTCATACTTTAAGATTTTTTATTTTGATTTTTTTATAATGAAGTGATTTAAGTATAGCTATTTGTTATTAATTTATTTTTTTATTGAAAGCTAATAATATAACAATTATTAATTTATGTTATTTTAAAAAGTTGAGATGATGCATTTAGATATTAGACAAGAAATTTAAGAAAGTTTTTAAATGAATATTTTTATTTTTAAATTCACAATTTCTAGTTATTTTTTACTTAGTCTTGTCTGTATTTTTTATATGTATTCCCAATAGCTAGATGTGAAGCAACTTTTGGCACACTGTAATCTAGTGCTGATCTTACCGTATAGTATAGCATTCTCTGGTCCCCTGTCCCATAGGCTAGAGGTGGCGGTCAACTTAGAGGTAGCCACTAGTGGCTCATTGCATTCATAGTCGTAATAGTACTTTGCTTGATCTGAAACAAAGTAACCCGTCATAGTCAGATTATCTAAAAACAAGAATTGCATGTACTTATTCGTTTTTATTATTCTTTAGAAGTGTGAGAATGTTTGTGCTTGAATAACGCCGTAATTAATAAACTGATTTAAATGAATAAAGATGAAAAGGAAGGGTAAACGCCCGGTATAGTTATAGTAGAAAACAATGGGGAGAAAACCGTTATGAGGAATTTTACAATTCCACTTGAGTCTGTCCTATGTTTTTACGATGAATTTCAAAAGAAATATTTATATCCTACTGCATGCATACAGAACTAAAGAAGTGGGTAAAAAGGTAAAGAACACAGGTAAATAAGTAAATCCTTAGGTACACTAACCTGCATAGGATTTTGTGATGGTACAGCCAAGCAATACAAATAAATAATACACGAAACCGTTCATCATAATTTCATTATAAATCTGAGGAGAAATGAACTACAAAATATTACGGTTACAGTCAGAAAATCCTAAAAAACTGTTTGATCATTACGTTAGCGTTGCCACAACCATCAAGCCGGAAACCAGACAACACCCTAAGTGCGTTTTTATTTACAATATTTTTGTTGACACTCGTATAAACTGTCAAACAAGTTTGTCTGATTGGACAATAGTTAAATTCTTGATAAGTTATAACGTAATTAGCCAATAACCTTGTCCAAATATTACGCATCAATTTTATGAATCGTGATAAGTTGATAAGAATGTGTGTGGAGAACGAACTAATAATAAAAACGTTCCGAAACTAGAATTGGTTTTGAAAAAGTAATATTGTTTGTACAATGATACCATAAGATAGTAAGTAAATAGAATTAAAAAATTTAATACAAATCGTACTTTATGTAAGTCAAAAAATATTTTGTTAAATAATCAGCATTCAGGGTATTTCTAGACTTATATCAATAATAAATATTTGAATGTATGATGAGATGAATGAATTTTATTTTTTTCGTACTGTGACTTTTTACCGAGCACACTTAAATTGAATGTTGCCAGTTTATGAAGCACGACAAAAGTTGAGGAGTATGAGTACCATGGTTCGTACTCGTCACTAATAGGAATGATATTTATTTTACATTCAGCTTACTTCCTCCCGTGGCAGCAAGCACCAATCTACACAAACAGTGTTATTGTCTGTTATTGGTGTTGCTGATAACATTGCCCCGTGTTCATGAATCGAAAAGTGCCAAATACCAGCATAATAACGGCCGCGGCCAGTGTTTTGAATCTAAGCTTAATTGAGAGTTTTAAAGTTTACTTTTTTTATAAAAGATTACTTAATTAGTTTTTGCTAGATTCTCGTTTAAGACATAACCGTGTATATATACAATATATATATGTGTATATATATATATATGTGTACCAACTGGAGCAATAAATGAATATGAATATATGCCATAAAAAATGCCGTCCTTGGTTGTCCTTATTTGATGAATATAAGGATAATCCATGGCAACATTAAGTAAACTTCCCATCCAATCTCAAAAAAACTAAAATTTCCCTATTTATTGAATTCTCGTTCACGATTCTCGAGGAATTATTATGGTGTTGGATTGGTTTTGAGGATTTTTTTGGTTTATTTTCGTGGTCAAAGTCACACAAATAGTGTTAAAACATTTGAAATATCTAATTAGCTTTCAAGATTAACATCTCTAAGAGCTGATATGTGTGTTGAGACTATTTCGCCGTGAACCCGTTACATTTAGACCCTTGCCACGTTCAGTCGGCATTTTCTCTACGAATTCTGCAGAAAATGTATGTTATTGTGTAAACAGCTGATCAACTAAAAGGTTAGTATGAAAGCCTACAGTTTTCATAACCCAAATCTGTCTGAGTCACTGCAATGCAGGTTTTTCTAAGGCGCTAGACATGACATCAGACATTGTCTATTTTGATTATGTATAGGAATGCTGGTGAAAACCAATCAAGCATACAATAGGTCTGGGATCGGAAGAAAAAAATCATGGCATTGCCTGTTATTAGAATTTGGTTTCTACCATTCAACAAAAGTTTTTATTCAGACTGATGAGATCTGATGCCAAAAACAGATTGTATTGGCTGCATTATCAAATTGCAGATCTCAAAATCCTACTATTATTATAAATGTGAAAATTTGTAAGTATGTTTGGCGGTGATCTCTCAAAGTTACCCTACACAGAAATTATGCAAAGCATAAAAGTAAGCAAACACAAATTATGCATAAATAAAAATAATCACTAACAGATACTGAACAATTTATTTTCGAAATAAAGAGATAAAAATATCTTTTAGCAGAATTTCTACCCATGCATTATAGTTTATTGCAGTACCACCAGCAATGTCGAGCATGTCAGATCGGAAGGCAGAGTTGGAGAGGAAGAAAGCAAAGCTCCAGGCTCTACGAGATGAGAAGGATCGCCGTCGGCGGGAGAAGGAACAGAAAGATGCAGATGAAGCTTTGGTAAGTTTTTATTATGAAGATTAGGTGATTAGCTAGATAAATATTGGTAGACATTTCACACAGTGCTATCTAGCCCCATAAGTAAGTTGTGGGGACTCCCTTTACCGCATTTAGACTCAAAGTTGGTCCGTTATGCGTGGGGGGGGGGGGGGGGGGGGTGAGCCAGCTACATCTGTAGCCAGCCCAGCTCATCCCAGAAGCACAGAAGCCTCCTAGGGTCTTCACAGGCCTCGAGAAGAGACCTCGGGTTACCGAGGATTTGTATACGTTGCTCTGTTACGCAGCTGATTCTTCTTCTGTTAGGCAGCCCCTGCAGAGCGGGCTGTCTGTGGTTCCAATGCTGTACAAGTGTTTGTTGAGGGGGCAGTGGCCCGTGAGCGTGCCCACGATGGTTCTCAGGTCCGGTCTTCGTAGGTTCAACAGGCGGCGTGTCAGCCGCGGCGAGGTGGTTAGTATCGCCGCTCTTGACTGTCTGCAGTCAGTCGCCTGTGCCCATCGTTCGTTGTGTTTGCTTTGGGTTTGTCGCCTCATCCAGGAGCGTATCTGGGAGAAAGGGAGTGGCAGGAACGGGGTCGGGCCTTCCGTTTGCGTTATCTAGCCCCATACTAAGCAAAGCTTGTACTATGGGACTACTACACACTACTACTACACTTGTATACTTACATTTATACTTACACTAGCGACCCGCCCCGGCTTCGCACGGGTAGCATGTTATTATACATATAAACCTTCCTCCTGAATCACTCTATCTATTAAAAAAAACCGTATCAAAATCCGTTGTATAGTTTTAAAGATATAAGCAAACACATTATTACAACAACGGGAAATTACTCACGTAAATGATACCCACCAAAAACATTCTGTAAAAAACTAGCCAAGTCTCGATGGAGCTACTTGTTTATCTCTAAAAAGTAATGAAATCTAGACAAAGTCGTGTCAAGTCTGAGGTTCTTTACTGCGATTTCTTTATTATTATAGAATGTTATGTGACTTGGCCGTTGAAGAGTACACAAGGGTACAAAACCAGGTGCTCCATGACACCATTGCACCAATCTGTCGCCAGAACCGCTCCCATTAACGATGGATAATTGCCACTTAGAAAACGTTGATTCAATAACCAGTCAATTGTAGGCTTGATAAAGCTGCGTATTTCAATAATACTTATGTAAAGGCGAGCCTGAAACAAACAGTATAAAAAATACGTCTATTTTATTTTAGATCGATGGTCGATTTGACGCTCCAAAAAGAAGACAGCAGAAGTCAGCATTGTCAATGCTGAATGCATGTGTTGCACGATCAACAACAGCCTAAAATAAGACACTAGCGTCCAATTACCAATACCTGTATTGGCTATTATCTTGCTTAACAAACATAGGTAGTTACAACAGATATAACATTGCGTGTAAACAAAATTGACTTGTACCCACTAACGGATAAAGAATGTTCAACGGCCAAGTCACACAACATTCTATAATAATAAAGAAATCGCAGTAAAGAACCTCAGACTTGACACGACTTTGTCTAGATTTCATTACTTTTTAGAGATAAACAAGCAGCTCCATCGAGACTTGGCTAGTTTTTTACAGAATGTTTTTGGTGGGATTTTTTATACTGTTTGTTTCAGGCTCGCCTTTACATAAGTATTATTGAAATACGCAGCTTTATCAAGCCTACAATTTACTGGTTATTGAATCAACGTTTTCTAAGTGGCAATTTTCCATCGTTAATGGGTAGCGGTTCTGGCAACAGATTGGTGCAATGGTGTCATGGAGCACCTGGTTTTGTACCCTTGTGTACTCTTCAACGGCCAAGTCACATAACATTCTATAATAATAAAGAAATCGCAGTAAAGAACCTCAGACTTGACACGACTTTGTCTAGATTTCATTACTTTTTAGAGATAAACAAGCAGCTCCATCGAGACTTGGCTAGTTTTTTACAGAATGTTTTTGGTGGGATTTCACTTCTTTTTGTAGAAACGTGGGCTTATTGATTTATTTTATTAAATTTTCTTATTTGACACAGTTTTTTTTCTTATTATGAGTAGTTTTTTATTATAAAAACAAATCGTAAGCGCTTTTAAAATACAGTCAGCGCCATCTAGCGACGTGTGCGGGTTCACCGCCACTCTTAATCCAATGCATTATATTTTGATCAAATTTTGAGCGAAATTAATATTTTAGTTTATTTAATTTGTTAATTTGTTTATTAAATTTGTGTAATGTTCGAGTAGAATAAAGTTAATCGTTCGACTATTTCTTCTTGTAAACTTGTAAGTATAAGTAAGTATAAAAGCCAGTCTAGTCTTATCCAGAGTTTTCCTTTAATTTTATTGCCGTACTAGCAGTCCGCCCCGGCGTCGGCGTCGCACGGATGTAATAATGATATTATAGGTAATTTTTTTACACCTTGGGTTACATTATCGAATTTTTCATAAGGATCCCTAATAAAACTTTTAGTATCGCAGACTTTTTTTGTAGATATTGATGTCCTCTTTAAAACTGTAGTACATCACTTTGCTCTATTGTCAACAATTTCCGCAGAGTACGCGATATAAGGATTTTTTTGGATTTTTTTCACACGTTGGGTTACATTATCGAAGTTTTCATACGGATCCCTAATAGTTAGACATATAGTATTGCATACTTTTTTGTAGATATTGATGTCCTATTTAAAACTGTAGTACATTACTTTGCTCTATTGTCAATAATTACCGCAGCAAACGCAATATAAGGATTTTTTTTTATTTTTTCACACTTTGGATTACATTATCGATGTTTTCATACGGATCCCTAATATTTTTGAAAATATACTATAGCCTATGTTCATCAGGGATAATGTAGAATTCTAATGGTGAAAGAATTTTTCAATTCGGTCCAGTAGTTGAATATTTTTTGTAAAGGCGGTATGTCGATCTCTAATAGTTTGGTTAGGCTTTTGTGTTTTCTTATCAGGGTCACCAGGTACTCCAGATCTTCGATTATCCTAGTTTTTATGGTTTTCCCTTTATGTGGCCATTAAACCCTAACTCTGTACCAAATTTCAGCTCTCTGAGTTTATGGGAAGTACTAGTTCTATTCTGATGATCATGAGTGAGTGAGTGAGTGAGTGAGTGAGTGTCTGTCTAAAATTCGAAACTTTGCTTTCACTTAACTTCGTAACTAAATGACCTACAGGCTTGAAATTTTGGATTTTAAGTATGTGATTATGGCTTACTGGATGACGAAAATTTCAGCGTTCTGGTCTTATCCAGAGGTTCTCAAATAGGGGCCTGAAAATGCGGCGAAATGGTTCCAGTAAAGGATGGTACGGCAGTGTTTGCTTCGCGCTCGACTTGGCGGGGGCACTGCCGTGCCCCCAAAAATTGTCAATGAGGACACCGACAATGTTTCGATTCATCTAGAGTAATTTCCCGTTGTTGTAATAATGTGTAGTACAACTCACGAAAGTTTTGAAAGTGAAATATAAGCAAACATACATACATACTAGGGCATGTAAACCGATTAATCGATTAACCGAAAAACCGATTAACCGACTGATTTTAGGTCGGTTTTTTCACCGGTTTTTTTGGCAAAATAACCGGATATTCGATTTTTTCCAAATTCATTATTTTTGCATTTTTTTTATCATTTTGGCAATATTTTTCGGATTATAAACCACCCTATGTTTTTAATCGGGCATTATAATCTACATCTACAGCTAATTTCATCTTAATACGTTTTTCGTTAAGGCCTGATTGATATTTAAACATACAAACATCTTCACAAACTTTCGTATTTATAATATTATTAGGATTCGAGTACGAGAAAGAGTTTTAATACTACCAATTAAAAAAGTTAATTATTCTTATTCCTATATTCTTAGTTGTTACCTAGAAATATCCTCACTTAGACTCGACCTCGTAACCGTGTTTTAGTAGTTGTAGTTAATAAAATGACTTCGAGTTTGCCTCATGTCGAGGATTCCTCAACATATTTCCTCAGTGAAGAAACTGTCAACTCAAGGTATCTTGCGATCTACCTTGAGCATTCCTCGACAGCTTCTAAACGACTGTGTAACGTTTCTTTGACTTTCGTGACATTTAGAAACCACCACAGGTAATTGAGGAATTGAGAAAACTCAAAAAAATCGATTGGAATTGCAAACATGAAGTATTATTTTTCAAACTATCGTGATTAGTAGACATAACTATAGATTTAACACGGGTGTTTATCACGTAATTACCTTTAATTTATTTTCCCGACGTTTCGGCTATGTTACAATAGCCATGGTCGCGGGCAGATTGGAGAACACGGTGCTACCGTCGAGAAGCGGAGGCAGTTGACGAAACTACCCTCACTTGGTCTTCAGAAATAGAAATGTCCATGTTCGTATTACGACACACTACACTAACTGCACACTATCTATTGTATCTATTGTATCTACACACTGTGATGGTCTGTCGCGACGCCCACACATAGTAACCACAGGATTCCAAGAATTAGAGTCTATAGCCGTCTTCACGATTTAAATTTGAGTACTTCTTGATTGCAATAGCTTCCTGAACTATTATCTTATAATAATGGCGTTCACTAGACAGAACTTTTGGGTCATGTAGTTCAATCCAGTGAGACGGTCCCGAATCTACTAAGTGCTCTGCGATCGCTGACTTGTTTACCTGGCGATTTTTGACAGCTGCAATATGTTCTTTGACACGTTCGGCTATAGTTATTTTTGTTTGCCCAATGTATGAACGGCCACTACTACAGTCTATCTTATATACACCAGGCATCTGCAAAGGTACAACATCCTTCGGAGTCCGTAACTGCTTAGCCACTAGACAACGGAGTGAAAACTGACTTAATTGAAAATCTCCTCAACACATTTCCAATTTTGTCTGACACCCTGAAGCTATTGAAATCAAGAAGTACTCAAATTTAAATCGTGAAGACGGCTATAGTCTCTAATTCTTGGAATCCTGTGGTTACTATATGTGCGCGTCGTGACAGACCATCACAGTGCGTAGATACAGTTAGTGTGGTGTGTCGTAATACGAACATGGACATTTCTATTTCTGAAGACCAAGTGTGGGTAGTTTCGTCAACTGCCTCCGCTTCTCGACGGTGGCACCGTGTTCTCCAGTCAGCCAGCGACCATGGCTATTGGAACATAGCCGAAACGTCGGGAAAATAAATTAAAGGTAATTACGTGATAAACACCCGTGTTAAAACATGAAGTACTTTTCAAGGGGCATTGGAGGGGCCTCAGAAGAGTTTGAATCAAGTAAGTTTTAAGGTTACAACTAAGAATTATGAGGTATTATTGTTAACTATTATGACTGATTTACCATATTTTTGCCTTTATTACTTTATTCGAGTAAGGGTGAGTTTTGAGTACATCAAAATATTTTGAAATTTAACAAGTTAATTTAATTGGTGCTTGCTTATTTGAATAATAAGTTAATTTTCATTAAAATGTATGGTTTTATTATGTCTTAAGACACCTATATAAAAAACTTGAAAAATAACCGATTAACCGGTTTAACCGGTTATTGAAAATTAAAAACCGAAAAACCCGGTTTTTCTAAACAACCCGGTTTTTACACGCCCTAATACATACAGACACGGGAAGCGGAAAGCGACTTTGCTTTATACTATGTGATAGTAGTGTAGTGATATTCATATTCAGTTATGAATAGCCAAGTAATTTCATAACAAATATTATGCCATTTACAGCAAAGAGCATCTACAGCCTCCAGCCTGGATAGTCGTAGGGACCTTGATGAGATGCTATCCTCACTCGGAGTGGCACCTGTGAAGGATGTTCTGTCTTCCCTGTCTTCGATGACGTCACTGACGCCTCCGCAGACCGCGTCGCCTGACGCCAGCCTGCCGCTCACTGACAAGGCCAGTGCGCCTTCATTGAGGTAACAATCTACTATTTTATTTATGTTATACAAGCCATGTTACAAGAAGAGATATGAATGTGGATGGATACAGGAGTAGAGGTAGGCCACAGAAAAATCATGGGCATGTAGAGAGAATTAATGAAGAAAGATTGACAAAACAATATATAAACAGTATATGTATAAGGTGAGTGTGAATGGGAACGTTGGAAGAGGAAGACCTTGGCGTATTTTCCTGGACCAAATTAATGAAGTATTAAAATAATAAAACCGGCCAAGTGCGAGTCGGACTCGCGCACGTAGGGTTCCGTAACTTCCGTACCATTATCTATAAAAAACGGCAAAAAAAACACGATTGTTGTATGGAGCCCCACTTAAATATTTGTTTTATTCTGTTTTTAGTACTTGTTGTTATAGCGGCAACAGAAATACATAATCTGTGAAAATATCAACTGTCTAGCTATCACGGTTCAAGAGATACAAGCCTGTGCCAGACAGATGCGACAGTGAAGTATTAGTAATACCCTTTGGGTACGGAATCCTAAAAAGGCCAGGTCTAGAGTACCTACTCTAAAGCGACAAGCATGGATGAGGAATGTGATGAGAGTGAATGAAGCAAAATAAGTATGCCAGGATCGTAGCAAGTGAAAAGCCGTGATCTCTGCCTACTCCTCTGGGAAACAGGCGTAAATGTATCTATGAAAAAAAAGATGGATGGACTGTCAAGACTGACTGACTGAGAAGTAGGTAGGCCAAAGAAAAGACGGCCGATAGAGTGATGGAAGAAGAACATACTACACATTGTGCTGACCCAACTTGAGTAAGAAAAGACTAGCTTATAAGACTCACTTTAAATCATGTTACTGGTAGAACTTGACAAATAGAAATTTCCCTCTTCACAGCGGCCCTAGAAAGCTTCCGTCACTGCAAGTGGTCTCAGTCCAGTCCACAGACATACCTCCGAAGGAACAGGTCACATACGCCAAGCAGACACAGACCACAAACACGGGTGTGGTTGATGTGCGCGATGGTAAGTACTTATCTTTTTCATGGAAGGATTGAAATTTTTTCACATTGTCCACTTGATGAGATTTGATAAATGATCTAGAATTTTTGCATAAAGATTTACTTAGAAAGTGTGATGAGAAATTGTAGTGTCAAAAGTAGTTTTTTTGTCTTCAAAATTGTTTTAATATCTTCTTATTCTAAAAAGAACAAAAGAATATTAGTTCTTTATTTTTTTTTTCGTTATAAAAGTATAACGAAAATTCTGGTCGCTGACCTTATTTAGGGTGACCATTAAAGAATTGGTGACATCAGGAGCAATAATTTTATAAGAAATATTTGAATATATCTGAGCTATTTTTATTACTATTTTAAATTTTAGAATTGAATAATATATTATTATATTACCTTACCTTATTATTGTTTCAACATTATTTAACTTTAATTGCATTTTGTATTTTGTTTTATTAACATATTTGGATAACCACCCATCACAAATTATTATTTGTTTTGTTTAAGTATTAATTTTTTAACTGTGATGTCGGGGTGTTGGTTTAACTGTCTTATCATTTGCAAATATTCTATTAACATACATTTTCAAACATTTTTTTTGTCCGTATTTGCAAATGGTCCTAATCCTCGTAACCATGACATCTGTAGTTATTTTAAACAGTATTTACTTTTCATACATCCCTAGTTAGAATGAAACTTTCAATCTCTTAACTTTAACCATCATAATAATTAGAAAAAAAAAGTTACAATGCTTGCAAAATTGTATTGACAATTAAATTAGAAATGACATAACTAGAAATCATTGTAAGCAATTGCTTCTGTCATAGAAAGACAATGTCAAAGGCAATATTTTTGTAGTTCAAATTATGATGATAATATTGAATCTTCATAAAGGTGATTTAACACCTGTTTCTCAAACTCCCATGTCCCTTAACTTCTGTAAATCAAGAATCCACCTTAAGTTTAGTTTCTCACAGCTTTTGTGTCCTAATATGAATTATTAATGAAAATTCTTCTTCGTAAAAGTAAATACTGTATGAGAATTGGTGCAATGTTTGTGTTTGTGCTACCATAAACAAGGCTGCTCTTCCAATGCATCACCGCTTGCAGGATACATGGAGGACTGGTGGCGGCCCCGGAAAGGTAATGTAACCCTTATTAACATTCTACTAAGGTACATTTTTTATCCACCAATATAGCAGCTTAATATGGCCACCCTATTCGAATAAACATTTGGCTCTTGGGAATGTTATAGTGAAATACCGGTCGGTATATGAAAACGATACAACCACGCGTCGCGATCACACCAAGCAGAATACCGGCCGGTATTGCACATTGTTTGTAAGAGCTGCATGATATTAGCATCGATATAATTATAGTCGGTATTCTGTCCGATATACTTATAAACTATAGTTTTTTCTTTATATTCACGCTAGTTTTTAGTGGACTGTAATAAGAAATAGCCTAACAAAATTTTGTCTTACTGCTATATTTGTGGAAAACTAGTAATATTTAAACAATTTGATTTATTAAAAGTGTGCATGCTAATAATAATGTGTGTAATCAATCACAAAACAACAAAACATATTGATAAATCTGAATAAAGTAAGTACATAACCAACTTCAAATTTGAGAAACTTTTTTCTATATATTACGAAAATCTACATCAGATCTTCACTAACATTAAATAGAACTATGCTGGAGGTGTTTAGGTATATATTTATAAACGACTTTTTCAATGAAATAACCATAAAATATTGTAAAAATGTTTCGGAAAATTTGAATTCCTGGAAACATTAAGCTTACAAATTTGAAATCGGTTAAAAAATAAATAAAGTTTATACGAACTTAGTTACCTACTTCAGAGCTAGAAATATGTTTTGTGTGTTATCAAGTGTGTTACTAATACACCAATGCAATCAGCGGGTCATCAATGGCATTTAAGAAGACATGTGCAAGCATGTTCATACATTGCACACAAGACGTCACGCATGGCCTCATGAAGACATAACAAACCATAAACAAACCATTGTGAATATCATATGGATATACCCGTACTATATTTATATATGTATAATGTGGGTAAGTGGGTGCAACATCCCAGAAGTGTATATGTGATTGATATATGAAGTATCTTCACGAAATATGTACTGACATATTATTTTTATTTTTTGTCCAATTTTAGCACACGCCACAGATTACTACGGTAAGTCATTATTCCTCCAGGGCTTCCTCGCAACTCTACTCTAACACAACCTTCTTTTATTCATGTCGGTGATTAACTGGGTGTCGGTTGTACTTAGTCTTCCCGTTAGTTTTGTATATACCTACTATAGTATAGGTCCTATATATCACGCTTTTAGAAAATTTCCTACTAACAAAAACCTAGGTGCGGTAACGTCAGATTACTTGATAAACAGATAGCTGTAGTACTTCTTTCGACTTCATATATCATCCGCATTTTATCAAGAAATCTGTGTACAATCCATAAGTACAGGGCCGGGTTCGAGTGACATTGACATTACTACAACGCCGTAACACAATGTCGGTTATTTTAAGTTATTTATTAGATTGTGGCCTTCCAGAGTTCTCCACGAAAGGGTATCCCTGTATGGGATAACTGGCCGCAAATAAGAAAATATACAAAATAAATTATCATTATGTGTATATTCAGATATGGTGGTAGTTATGGGGGTTGCCATTTCATTTCACGCTCACTTACCCTTCCGACTCGACTAACAAACACTGCACATGTCTTAACACACGGAACCGTATTTCAATAAACTCACTTGTTTTTACATACTATTGGCCATATTTTTCCTATATTATATTTTGATACAATTTTGTTAAGATTGTAAATAACAATTAGAGTTTCATGAAATATACTCCGCGATAGGCCATGCTGTTAAATATATAAGCACTGTTGATACGCTAATCTATGTATAAAGTTTTTTAAATTATTTTTATATAATCGAAAGATACTGACATATTTTTTTGTTTTTCCTCCCTTTTTCAAGACGAGTACAATCTAAACCCGGGTTTAGAGTGGGAGGACGAGTTCACAGGTAGGTTTTAAATCCGAATCATACAAACAATCATTTGGAACTAAACTTGCCCTTGTGTAGAGCCTTGCCACTGTCACTTAGCATGGTTTGTTTGTAACTGACCTATCTCTTCGTATATGTAACGCTATTTATTTATAACGCTAACAATTACTATCATTACTACTACCATCATCTCTATTTTCGTTTCCGTGTTGTGTATGTGGTGGATATTATACCGTTTTTTGTTTTAAAAGTTCATCAACGTATCTGTGTACGCTACATGCATTACATAAGCTTAATTATTTTTTATATTTTATCACAAGTTCGGTATATTATTATTTGAATTTATAAATATTGGTTAAATTTCATATTTGCATGTGACAGAAGTGTTTATTTTTAAATTAATTTATTGTGTGTGAACGCATGAGATAATATCATCATGATTATGCTTTATTGATGAGTATATTTGTTTTTATATTTATTTATTCATGAGATTATCTCTCTAGTGGAGAGCTCGGGAAGTTATTTTGCATAGTTTATTGTAAGCTTTCTGTCACCGACGTTTTAACGCTTCATCGGTTTTTAAATGATGTGTGTTTATTTGCACCTTATTTAGGTTGCATTTTCCGATAAAAACTTCATTAATGCCATTTACTATTAGTTCATTATTGTTTAGTCATTTATTGCTTTATCAGAGTAATGTAAAACATACGTTTTTCTCCGAAATCACTTAAAATCTGAATACTTCAGGAACAAAATCATCTCTAAAACGTTAAAACTAAATATTTCATAAAATTATTTTAACAAGTTCTGAAATAGTATTATTTTAAAACATTTCGGAGAAATTGAAGTTTCCAAATGAGAATATAGTTACAGTTTTGTTTGTTTTCGCGCGACGCTGCTTCATAGATGAAGGTATAACAAGAAACGGGGTATCGTATAGTACCTAGATAACAGTTTTGCATGCCTCTCATTTGAAGAGTTTCTTTCAGTTAATGAAAATGTATTGGTTTTTGTAATGTTTGTTATGATAAAACATTTCTACTGCCCTCTTTGACTTGCTGTAACTCTAGTCTCTTCAAATCTCTGCTTATAAGAATTTGCCATTATCGCTTCAAACCACAGATTGTTCTAAAGTAAATAACATAAAAGAACCTGTCTTACAAATAAAGTGCATAATTATATTTCATACCAAGCACTACGATTAAATTTTGAATAGTTTAGTTTATTATTATTTTGAGTTCTATTAAATAAATAAGGGATTATATCTTTATCCTTTCAATCTGTGCTTTGTGGCTGTGTGTTCGATTAACCTTAGCAACACAACACGCTTCTGTTACGTTTCCATGACACTCTTCCGTCATCAAAACAGCATAGAATTAGATAAAGTAATTTGACTCACCCATAACCTGAGCAAAAATCCAGTAAAAATTGCTGACTACTATTTTCTACTAAGTATTTTTGCTGACATGTTACTAAGAAACTAAATTGGCTTATTTGTTTTTCGGAAATGGCAAGCAAACGCTTTTACCTACAGACGTAGTTTTTTTTTTATATTTTATAAGCGAACCTAAAACATTTACATAAAAAGTTTTTTCTTGTCACAAAATTGATGGCTTTAAATTTCATTAAAATTCCATTTATATTTTCTTCTGTAGTGAGTTTTATGTAGTTTCAAACGTAGTCACACGTAGCGCATTTGTAGTACACAAACACTAAGTACTCATAATGACTCGGAACACAATAGTTTCATGAAGTTATAATTAAGAGCCTAGTTACCTAAAAAACTTACAAGTGCAGACTTTTCTATTTAATTTGAAAGAAATAGCAGTTGGTTTCAAAAATAACTTCACGAAATTTAAATAACTCCTATGTACGGCTAACTTACAAGCATTACCGTTGATGCTTCCTATAGGTTCAATGAGAGATTAGTATAAAAGTTCTCCCACTCTACCGAACTCAACAACCAAACAATTCGCGATTACACATAGGGCTCCTACATAACTGCGAATTCGCATCGCTTTCTTCCTATACTTCTAAGAGAGAATAGCTATATTCCTGCGTGCGGGTGTCGTATCGTCATCGTCGGTTTTGTGTGGGAGCCCTAACATAGTAGCAACAATCACCATAAAGTAAGTTAGCCGTACGGCACACACATCGCATGACACCACACCGAACCTACCGGGGAAGGGCCATTCTTATTCACCGTCCAGTGCTTACATTCGACGGCGACGGTGCTCGGCAAGGCGACGACGAGGAGGCGTTCCATGGGAAACTGCCGCCGGGGATCCTGCCGCATGGGTTGCCGACAGTTAAGGAGGTTCAGCCTGCGGTTACGGATGCGCCAGAGGAGAAGAAGGAAGAGGAAAAGGAGAAGAAAGGTACGTTTATAGTGTCAAGTGTGTGTGATTCCGTGATAGTCTATCTCTGTTCCATAGTATAATGCCTCGAGAGAGTTCATGCAGGCTGATCTGAGTCCCCAAAACTGGCGAAATAATTAATGAATCTGTCGAAGAATTTAGTCTTTTCAATGGCAACACTACGGAACACTAGAATTTCCAAGATCAATGTTTCAAATGTTCGACATATGTGTAAGAAGCGAGGACGTACCTATCCCATGTATGCCTAGGAGCAGAGTGGGGTGTTAGGTTAGTCTGACGCGACTCAGATTATGAAATTCGATAAATATCCAAAGTCCTTCCGAATACTAGGTATATTATACGCGTTAATTTGAAACGAGGCCGGGCATTACGGCCAGCTACATATAATAAAAGTTTATTGTTTAAGTTACCAATTTTGTATTCTCGAACGGTATTTACAAAACGCTGACGTTTTCAGCTCGCGAGCTGAGCGCTGACGAGAAGCAGACCATTATGCTGTCAGCTGAGTTCCAACGGTTCATTGACCGCGCCGGACGAGTCATCGAACGAGCACTCGCCGAGTCTGTTGACATCTACACGGATTACACCGGCACAGACGATGCAGAAAACGCACTGTGAGTTAATGTCAAAGTCAGAATGTATTATTTCAAAACTCACTTCTAACCGCGAATTCGCCCGCGTAGATTCAGGACATCGATTTTTAACAACGTTATCGTAAACCATTGAAATTCTTAAAAATTAAAAGAAAATTTTGGGAATAAAGTATGTCCGTCCCAAGACTTTAAACTATTACTTAATTAATTACTTAATTATAACTAATACTTAATTTCATCACAATTGGCCCTGCGCGGTTTGGCCATGATAACGTCACAGACAAACAGACAGAGTTACCGTCGCATTTATAATATTAGCATAGATAGTATAGATATAGTATGGTTACCGGTGAAATTGCAGGCACATGAGGATTAATTTAATACCTATGCCTCAAGTTGGTGGATGCAAGGCCGTATGGCGTGTTCGGAATTATATTAATGACCTATGAGGTAGTGTTTTGTTGTGCAACTGGCACAAAAAAAAGATTATCAACAAAGAAAAAATGTTTTTTTCTCTCGTAAAGTTAAATCCGTAATTTGTTGTAGGTGTTCCACTGGGTATGCTATAGATACGGTTCGGTAAATGTGGTTTTTCGGTTCATCCAATTTATCCTGTTTTCCCTATAACGTTAACATACCAAGATCTAGTTCAAAGATCAAAAATGGTTGTTTTTAATTAACATGTTTTTTTTCTAAACACATTTTATTTGACTACACTTTACAATCATGGGTAAAGCGTTTGTTATAATATTTTTGATGAGTTTTTATCATACATGTGTTCTACCGATCCTACTAATATGTACCTACAATAAATGTGACAGTTTGTGTGTTATGTCTGTTTGTCAATTACTATCTTATGCGACCTTGACAGACGTAGTTTTTTTCCATAGACAACCTAGTTAAATTGAGATATATATTTCCAGTGACGACAAATCCCTAGCTCGTCTATCCCTAGTCCGCACATTCAGTGACCCACGCTGGTCGAAAGGCCGCTGTGTTACCTGCCTGGATTGGAGCACGGCCCACCCTGAGTTACTACTCGCATCGTACCATGATAGCGACGACGCTCCACACGACCCGGATGGTGTATGCCTCGTTTGGAACACGAAGTTTAAGAAGTCCACTCCGGAGGATATCTTCCATTGTCAGTCGCCGGTTATGAGCGCTACCTTTGCCAGGTAATGTTGTAACAACTCTATATAATATACAGTGGTGGACATATAATGAGAAATATAACTACGACATTTATTTTAAGTACGATAACGAATGAGTTATGCGTCTATATGAAAGCGCCTTCATAAAAAACCGGCCAAGTGCGAGTCGGACTCGCACACGAAGGGTTCCGTACTTATCTATAAAAACGTCAAAAAAAAAAACTTGTTTGTATATGGAAGCCCCCCTTAAATATTTATTTTATTCTGTTTTTAGTATTTGTTGTTATAGCGGCAACAGAAATACATAATCTGTGAAAATTTCAACTGTCTAGCTATCACGGTTCATGAGATACAGCCCTGTGACAGACAGACGGACAGCTAAGTCTTAGTAATAGGGTTCCGATTTTACCCTTTGGGTACGGAACCCTAAAAAAGATAATATGATTGTAATACAAAGTTGTAACAACTCTAGATAATTTCATATATTTTTTTATACACTGAGCAAATTTATTTTATGTTAAACAGTAATCTAGTTATTATACTGTCAGATGAGTATCTTTGCGTCTTGAGCGGCTTGCTCTGCTCGCCCGTAAGTTTTTTTTTAGCTCTCAAAGCAATGTCTGACTTATTTATTCTATTACAGGTTCCACCCTAACCTGATCCTTGGAGGTACTTATTCCGGACAGATCGTGTTATGGGACAGTCGCGTTCCAAAGCGTACGCCCGTTCAACGCACACCGCTTTCTTCCGTTGCTCACACTGTAAGCATAATTGGTTAACATTACATTATTTTAAAATATAATGTTTGGTCGTGCCTCTGACTAACCCTTGTAGGACATCTTCATGGATCTACGTTAATTGGCGCAGTGTGAAATGTTTACCAATATTTGAATGCAATTTCTTCACAGCACCCAGTATACTGTCTATCGGTGGTAGGCAGTCAGAACGCCCACAACCTGATCTCAGTCTCGACGGACGGTCGCATGTGCTCCTGGTCTCTGGACATGCTGTCAGCTCCTCAGGAGACGTTGGAGTTACAGCATCGGCAGAGCAAAGCTGTCGCTGTTACCTGCATGGCGTTCCCGCAATCTGATGTCAATAATTTCGTATTGGGAGCTGAAGATGGAAATATTTACACGGGTAAGAGTTCCACCATTTTCTCCCTAAAATAGCATGTTAAGTTATACAGGTAATAGTTCCACCCATTTCCTCCCTAAAATAGCATGTTCAGCTGCCCAATAAGTCCCCATTAGTATCCATATTAGTGGGCATTCCCACAATCCGATGTAAACAACTTTGTGTTGGGAACTATAGCTGGAAATATATGTATACACGGTGTGAGTTCCACCTTACATTGGTGACAATACTGTTATTTCCGATCGCTCTTATTCCTTTTACGTTAAAGTCTAAATAGCGTAACCTCAAAAGATCACCATATTTTTTTTATTTTTTCAAAAATTTGGCATTTTCTACGTCTTTCTTCCAACGCTCTATAACGCTCGGTGGTACGGAACCCTACGTGTGCGACTCCAACTTGCACTTCAACAGTTGTTCTTTCTTTCATTTGGATGTTAACTGCATGCTACAGCAGTGAATTTATGATATGCAACTTGCAGGTTGCCTGTACGGTGCCCGTGCCGGTGTGACGGAATGTGTGGAAGGCCACGCAGGCCCCATAACCAGCGTCTCATGTCATGCTGCTCCAGGGGCATTGGACTTGTCGCATCTATACCTCACATGCTCCATGGATTGGAGCGTTAAGCTGTGGAGTCTCAAGGTAACATATAATAGTAGGATAAAAATGATAGGCCCCAAGCCGTGTTTTTTGCCTGATTCATCTAGGCTTGGTCGCAAGGAACAGGCGTAGTTTCACCTTGCTGCTAAGACGTTTCAAAGAGATCCTTGTGATTTTATTAAAATAAATACCTCCTGACTTAGAGTCTCACAGCTCAGTTTTTTATATTGATGGATATTATTACACAGCGCTATCTAGCCCCAAACTAAGCAAAGCTTGTTCTATGGGAACTAGATAACTGATAATATACTTAGGGTATATACTTTTTTTGTAAATACATTAATGATACATTATAACACCCAGACACAAACCAAACATCTGTGGGTCTCGGTGGAAATCAAACCCACAGCGCAGAAGGCATAGTTACTAACGATTGCTGCTATGAGGTCAATCATTCATCCATTCTTACAAAGAAACCAACATTACATTTAATTCCAGGAAAACAAACCACTCTACTCGTTCGAAGAAAGCGGCTCGTACGTAACTGACGCGCGCTGGTCGCCTTCGCACCCGGCTTTGTTCGCTGCAGCCGACGCGGGTGGCTCGTTGCAGCTTTGGAACCTGAACAGAGACACGGAAGTGCCTCTGGCTACCCTTCAGCACCAGGACGCGTTCACCAGGCTGTCCTGGGCCCAGTCAGGCCAGTTCCTGACTGCCGGAGACGATGCTGGAAACATATCTGTTTATGAACTGTCTGAGGTGAGAATTAGATGACAATTTATTCTAGAATGTTTTAGCATATAGCTTAGATTCATGTGCTATTCCAGTTGACTATAGGTTAGGTTCTAGCACAGTATGATGCATGGGTCAGCAGACTGGCGGACAAACTTAACAGTAAGTTAGACAGAACATGTCCCAAATGTTATGTTTGGACGTGCCCCTAGACATCTTCAAAGATCGGAGCGCCAGTTGTGGAATCGCATCGTCTGTCCCAAGATTTTAAACTACCTTTTATATGAAAGTTTATTACAATAGGCCTAGCAGTTTGGCCGTGATAACGTCACAGACAGACGAGAGTTACTTTCACATTTATTATATTAGTATAGATTACGAATCGGACTTTAATTACAGGCTTTAACCTTTCAATCTGAAGGTCGTGGGTTCGAATCCCGGCGTGCATCAATGGATTTTTCTGTACGAAAATTTATATGCGCATCAAAAACACGTGCTTACAACGGTGAAGGAAAACATCGTGAGGAAACCAGTTTCTTATAAACGGCGATGGGCTTGCAACCTGTCACGTATGGAATGCAAACTGCTGCAAAATGTGGGCACGTGCCGAATATAATGTTTGGACGTGCCTCTGACTACCCCCAGACATCTTCAAAGGATCTAAGCGTCTGGAGATCTGAGAGGATGTCTACGGTACTTGGGGATTACAGTTGTGATCCTATTTATTTTTTTTATTTTTCTTCAACTAATTTTAACTGATGCTTGTTTATTACAGCAAGTGGCACAACCTCGCCACGACGAATGGACCAAGTTCGTGTACACTCTTCAGGAACTTCGCAACAACCAAGCGGACGAGGAGACAGACAGACTCAGTCTGGCTTCAGGCCCTTCTTCGCTCACCAGCATGACCAGCATGGCGTCCAACCCGCTTAGGTAATACTTATAGAACTACAGATTACAGATACCACTTCAACTAAATTATCTCAACATTGGTCTAGTCATTGATCTAATTATTGTCTTTGGCATTTTACCCCAAATGGCATCAACCAACGTCAATTCACATTGAAGTTCCAAAAATGTTATTGACATAATTTTATTCTAGCTCAGCTCAGTTGATAGTGTAGTGACTCTGCCTCCTGCTCTACAGGTCTAAGTGCTTATTCACGTTGACTCGCGGGCGCGGTCACGAAATATCAAACGTATGACGTGATTTCCAAGTGTTCACGTTCAAAACGCACGTGCGGTCTAAGTAGCGAGCTAACTAGTCATACGTTTGATATTTCGTGACCGCGCCCGCCACCGCGCCCGCGAGTCAACGTGAATAAGCACTAAGGTTCGATTCCCACCCAAGATAAACATTTTTGTGGTGAAGATAGATGTTTGTTATATGTCTAGGTGTAATGGAACTATAAGGATTTATTTACCCAAAAGATATATATTTAGTATCCTCCTATATACAAGTTTTGCTTATTTTGGTGATAGATGGCGCTGTGTAAAATTACCACAAATATTGATTTATATTGTCTCTTTCAGATAACTGCTATACTGGGATGCCCATTGCGGATGGAAACTGTAATGGAGCTGTAATGAAGCTTGAAATACAATATGACAAATTGAAATTAAGCATAAGGCTAAACATACGAAGCACTTGCAACAGCCAGCTAGAAGTGGCCAGCAAAGAATGGCGATATTATAAACTTTTTGGGCATGAAAAGGCAAGCTGAAAAGCCACTTGATAGCACTTGCCACCAAAATAAAACGAAATACATTTATTGGACGCTCACACAGATAAATAGGTCCACATGACAAGAAGAAAAGATTCGCAAATAAAAAATGTGAACCGTCTCGGGACGCCTGGCAGATGTGAAAAATCGCGACAGCATATCACGAACCGCATAGTACGCGGCGGCACTTCTTGGGCAGCAACTCATCTAGTTCGCGTAGCCGCGTGTAGTATGCGGTGACGCGTCGCTAAGCCAACAGCCGGTCTGACCCGCCGCTATAGATGTTTCACATCAAAATACAGACTGCGTGGTCAAACAGGCCCCATCTTAGCATGTGTGTGGCGGATCCCTTAAAGATTCATGGAAAATGGCAGTAGCTGGTTGCGAGTGCACTAATACGAGTACAGTTGGTTGGTCTATCTATATGAATATTACGAAAGTTTAGAAACTGACTTATTTTTATTTCTATTGGTTAGTAAATCGTATGGACTGAGTGTGAAGTGCTTTATGTGCATGTTGTGTTTCAAGATGTTGAATATGAATATTATTTAAGAAAAACAGCTGTACAATTATGGCACATTTCTGTAGTATAATGGACTCAATAATGCAATTGGCAAATGTTCTAGTATTCCCAAGGTATCCCTTAGATAAATACTCTACATTTAAACTTACTAAATTATTCCTTGATAATTTAAATATTGGTAAATATTGTAATCAAAGAGCTCTTGTTATAAGACATTTAAAATTTCGAAAATGTGAAATTACAGTATTTTTCGCACGCATGGTACCCGGATTGAATGTAGCTTGTATGTCACTTTACGGCCCATGAATTCTCTATGTAAAAAAATCGACTTTTGCATTACAATATCAACATTTCGGGCTACATTGATTTTGAAATGAAAAACTGATAAGATTCAAATAAGTATGTTCATTTTTTTTAAGTAGATTTTTGTAACTTTGTATAAATGCAGTTCATTCTTAAAAGTATTTTAATCATCTTTATCTAAATTAAAATAGTTTAGAAGTTTGGATTTTCATGAGGTTTGGTATGGAATTGAGGTGCAATTTGAGATATGCTGCAGAATAATTTAATAGCCTTAGTATTTCGAGATTCACTATTAAACCACAGGTTTTAGCTGCATGACAAAAACGGCATTTTATTCCAATAGACTTTAATAATAAAAAATTATCTTAATATTAGTCTAGCTTAATTTAGTACTTATCTATATTTTTATATTCACTAACAATTAAATATTTATTGATTAAAAGACAGGTTATCTAATATCTGTGTAAGCTGGTACTTATAGCGCTTTACTGTAACAGTTATGTATTGAATATAAATATGCTTTAAAATATTATTTTGCTATTTTATTTTAGGGTGTCTGGTCGAAGAGACGCGATATCCGAGAGCTGGTTCCTATTTGACACAACAGATCAGCATTGCCGTCCATCGTGGCAATGCCACCAGTATCTTGGGAATGCATCCTACTGATAGTGATCTGAATCAGTTGAGCTATCTATCTATAGACTGTTTGCAATGATCTTCGGATTGCTCAACTGGTTCTTGTATATTTTGTAAATATTCTATAATATATTAGTACTAGGTGTTATTTGTTACATTAAATTGTACCTGTTTTGGTTCAAATACTTCAAGAGTACCTAAAACTCTCAAAATATTCTCAATATTTTACTTTTTTACTACATTGCCATTCTATAACAATGTACTATTTACAAAAACAGATTGTTATTAGTTGAACATACTTTAGGAAAAATGCAATTTGGATTTGACTAGGGACATTGGTAATCTTATTTTATTTAGGTGCAAATGGTATAACAATTTTTCCTTTAGATAAATTCACTTCTTCCCAGCATGTGCAAGTAAGGGTCTTCCGATCCATAGAATCCACATACATCTTGCCATCTAAATGCTCCATTTCATGCTGGGCTATCCTTGCTGCCCGGTCTTTGTACACCTTCTTTGTCATCTCACCATTTTCATTGTAACCTATGGAAAAAAGTGTTATCTTTACTTATCCTTGTAAGGCCCACATCATTTTCTCGTCTACTTGTCATAACAACCCTGTGGTCCTACCTAAAAGAAGATTGATAGGTGCCCTTTGAATTAATCAATGACATCATTCATCATCATCATCACAATATTCAGCCTTTCTCTTCGCACTGCTGGGCATAGGCTTCTCCTTTGTGTGACACCAGTACTCATTGACAATCTTTAATGTTTAATTCAGAAATGCATAACACAGTTATTTATTTAGTCTTGATAAAAGGACCGTTGGGCATTAAATGAGTGCATAGCTGGAAAATGGGCATGGCCTGAGTGGCCATGTTTATTTAGTACCTACCATAAGAAGGAGGTAGGCCTTACGAGATGAAAAAATACAATAATTGGAATCTACACACAATTACCAGAAACTTAAAGATTGTCCTACCTGATACTTCCACTTGCTTGTACCTAGGCACTTCTGCCTCATAGCCTTGAACACTTTCACATCCTTCAATAAGAGCTACCTTGTTGAAGTCCACCACTTTCAGCTTTGGATTAACAAAAACCTAAAAATAAATAACAGTGGTCAGAGTGTGAAGACTAAAAGATATATTTTCATATGAGCTCAATTGGATTTACTTACTCACAGTAAACGGTATCAAATCTAGCTCACGTAGTTTGGCGACGGGCTTACGTTCCTTTGAAACCTGATCTTCTGTGAATTTCATAACAAATATCCTCATATTGACTCCTATCTGAGGCGCAGACATTCCAAGACTCTTGTACTTTTTAAGGACATGTTCCAGCTTCCTTATCACAGTTTGAACTTCGTTGGTTTTGATTTTTTCGACCGGTACCGGCTCGCAAATCCTTCGTAATCTTGGGTCGCCGATTTGTACTACATGTTCGTAGGGAGGATTCGTTTTACCATGACTGGGACTCAATCGAGCGTACCAATTAAGAAATCTTCTTGTTAAGCTCATTTTTATCTCTGCTGACAGTAGAAATGATATAGCGGTTTGGTACTCTTCTCAATCAGGCTTAGGGTTATTTCTTATTTATTGATAGTGTGTTACGTTACGTGCGCTGCGTGCACAGTACTGTAGCAGTAGCATAGCACAGCTGCCAGCTGAGCTGCACGCTGCACAGCACATCAGCTGATAACTTGACTTATCTCTGACAGTGACATAACTGTATGTTTGACAATAAATAGACCAAAGAGGTCTTAACAAACCAATTTGACAATTTGACGTTGACAAGCTGTTCTGTCAACAGCTTGTCAACGTCTATTTCGTCTGTGTCAACAAAATGTAAATAAAAACGTGATGAACTGTTCGATCGACCGGCTGGCTACAAATTTACTTATCTTTTTATCACGTTTTTATGTTTTTTTTAACTATCTAATAGCTTTTAATAGACAGCTTAGACTATAAGTTTATTAGTGTAAAATTGTGCATTGTACCCTATCTTTGCAAGACCTAATCAATCCTAAGATCAAAGTAAGTAACTAATAAGACTATCTCTTGTTTTTATCTTGCGCTCTTACGTACTGTGTTACGTAGATACATCTTTACCACCCATTGAATATTGTAATTTTATATGTACGAGTAGGTACATACTTGCTAGGATACATAAACATTAGTTTTTATCTTGATTTTGAATGCAAATGTAATGTAATAAATTCCACGGATTTTGTTATGATAATTTCCTTACAATAGTACTTATGATAATGAGATGAATAAATTATAATTCAGCTATACAATAGATACCTTTTGTCTGCTGACAATGGTAGTACACTGAAACACTTCAGTGGGTAAGCCGGCTAGTCTTAAAGAGATGGTTTTCATATCATAAATAAACTTACTACTAAAGCAAAGTTTCAAGCAAATAAACTGTTGATTTTATTAGTGACTGCAGGCTTTTGTAAAAATAGGTACTTCTAATCTCACAACTAGACTGATATAAATCTTGTTATTTCTGACACTTTGGCAGACTTTCTGGCAGAATTTCCCACAAGGTTTGCTTTGTTTAGGACTAGATGGCGCTTAGATTTAATATCTACCAATATTTACTTAGAAGAAGTTCCTTCTCATTGATCCAATTTTACCCTAAAATGTTCTAGATGCTGAAGCTCGGAATTAACCTCACCAGAACAACATCTCTTGCACTAAAACGCACAATGTCCTCCCAAGAGGCCGATGTGCTCTTTGAGACACTGAACAATGCTGGAATTGTTACTTTAAACCGCCCCAAAGCTCTGAACTCACTTAATACCTCCATGGTCTCAAAGATTCTGCCACAACTTCAAGACTGGGAAAGCAATAAGGCGTTGGTTATTATCAAAGGTGCCGGAGACAAAGCTTTCTGCGCTGGCGGTGATGTTAAAGGTACGAAACTGCGAAAATTAAGACCTAAGTATGGCCTTAGGTCTTAATACAAACAAGGTTCTAAAGTAATATTAAAACACCATACGAGTTTGTATTGCGTTGTCATTGAGTCTACCCACAACAGGCTCTGTCTAAAAACCAGTGTGCCCACATCTTGGTTCACGCATGTAGAGCAGCATAAAGCTGAGATGGGGCTTGTTAGACCCACGGTAGTCTGTATATGTACCTATCTTTCTTCCTGTTATGTGTACCTATTTATCAAATAAATATGTTTTATCTTTTTTTAAAGTTGCTATCGACAAAGTTGAAGGGCCAGCATTCTTCCGCACTGAGTACACAGTTAACCAACTAATTGGTAGATACAAGATTCCATACATAGCATTTATTGATGGCATCACAATGGGAGGTGGTATAGGTATATCTGTCCATGGTAGGTACAGAGTGGCTACAGAAAAGACAGTGGTCGCTATGCCTGAGACGAAGATTGGACTGTTCCCTGATGTTGGTGGATCATACTTTTTGCCAAGGCTGCCTGTCAATCTTGGACTCTACTTAGGCTTAACTGGTGAGTGACTCTCAAACATCTCTCTCATGATCAATTTTCAGCTCGTACGCTATAAGAAAATTAGGATAGAATAGTATATTTTGTGATACAACGAAAATTACATTACAAGAGATATACAGTCGATAGGTACAAACCGTGACAGCAAACTTAACCATGCTTCTTTCTTACTTTAAATGTATAGCTAGCTATACATGTTGGCCGAGCTATGGCCAACGCGAGCGTAGGCAAATCGATGCAAGGCAAGTGCTACCGTCTAGACGTTCGGCAAGTTTACGCAAACTATTGCAATGACCGACACCAAACGCGTAATGGCGGGCTGACAAACATGTGGACATGATTGGCCGAGCGTAGACAAGCGCCTTTGATTTGTGCAAAAAAACCGACACGGCTCCGAAGTGAGGCGAGTGGCCGCGAGCGACCGCGAGTAGTGACAAGTCATTGCAAATGGCCTCTATACACGTTGGCGCTTGTATTCACTCGGCCAGCTAGGCGAGCGACACCAAGCGATGGCAAGGCAAGGCAAACATGCCGTCTACACGTTGGTATTGGCCCTCGCTCGGCAACGTTGGGCCAACATGTATAGCTAGCTTATCATGTTGTTTTTGGTTTCAAATAAAACAATTTGAAATTTGAAGCTTAGTAGGCGGAGTGGAGAGGAGAGGAACGTGAGTTCACCAATCACATCTTTTGATCAACTATTTCGAGCACTGTGATTGGTCGGTCCGCTCCCCACTCCGCCCAGCTCCACGTCATTAAAAAGGCAACCTTAAGCTATAGTAGCATACATACTCTACTGTCTTCTAGTTGAGCTTTAGAAAATGTTCTTAATATCCTATTTTTTTCCAGGTGATAGAATAAAAGCAAAAGACGTTGTAAAATCTGGCATCGCTACACACTTTGTATCCAGCAAACGTCTCTACGAACTAGAAAAGCTACTGTCTCGATGCTCTAGCGATATAGAAGTCAGTTCTCTGCTGAATAAGTTCAATGAGGAGCCCGAGGAGTTCACTTTAGCTCCTCATATCCAGCACATTAACTACTGCTTCGCGGCGTCATCGATTGAAGAGATTATTGAGAGGCTGGAGAAGGTTAAGAGCGACTGGTCTGAGAAGACATTGAAGGTAGGAATTTTAAAAGGATTGAGTCAATTTAAGTCATATCGACTTTAGACATGTTTTTGATGAATGCAGAATCGTTTTTTCTCAATAACCGCAAAACATATAGTTTTGTTTTGTATGACAAAGATAACTTAAGGATATAATCTAGATAAATTATAGACAGAAACACGATCGCTGAAACTTTTCTCTATAGATTTAATTTCCAAAGTTGGATCTTCAAAAACACTAGTTACGTTTTTAATCAAAACTATGAATAGCTAAACAGTTCATTTTTATATAATTCGTTAGTAAATCATACATAAATTATAGACAGTTTCTTTCAAGATGCAGTTTTATCACTTTTTCCGTCTTATCCGGGTAGACTTAGCCCATACAAAAAACCAAACATTTCACATATCACCTTAATATTGGCTGCTATACTGCTGAATATTGGCTACATCATAATTTTCATAACAACCGAATTTAGGTCCCAGCAACCTTTATTCGATCAAGACTCAGTTTTTTCAGTCAAATTTCAAATTCTGAGTTATTTTTCCAATTTTTCTTTCCCTAAAAACCTTATTCGAACTTGTAATAGTGAGTATCACCGAGTAATACCGAGTAGTAATTCGTTTTAAGTAAGGATCACCGATTTGGATTAAAATTATAATAGATACAGTTCATATAGCTTTGCATTTTTTTCCCAACCCTACTTCTAGGACTAGCTAGCAAGTTTATTTTTGCTACTTTATATCCAAGTACCATAGCAGTTAGATATAGTCCCCATTATTATACTCCTTAGACATTACACTCGATGTGCCCCGGCTCGCTCAAGATCACACTTAAAGCCTTGCAACGCGGCGCTCAACTCGAGTTGGGTCAGTGTCTCAAGATGGAGTATAGGCTGGCCTGCCGCGCTACTGAGAACCACGACTTTCCTGAAGGTAAATAACCATGAAGAATATCTACAGCAGATGATGAAAAAAGCAATAAATAAATAAATATTCGTGAAAATTATTACACAGCGCCATCTAGCCACAAACTAAGCAAAGTTTGTCCTATGAGAACTAGATAACTGATAAAATTCATATAGTATTTTATACTTTTTTTTTGTAAATACATACATATGATACATATTAACACTTAGACACAGAACAAACATCTATGTTCATCACACAAATATTTGTCCTCGGTGGGGATCGAACCCACAACCTACAGCGGAGAAGGCAGAGTTACTACCAACTGAGCTGTTAGGCCAGTCATAGGATCACGACTGTAATCTCCAAGTACGGCAGTCATCCTCTTAGATCTCCGGATGCTCGGATCCTTGAATATGTCTAACGGGGCTAGTCAGAGGCACGTCCAAACATTTCATTTGGCACATGCTCACATGTTGCAGTAGTTAGCATTCCACACGTGACAGGTTGCAAATCCATCGCCGTTTACAAGAATACCAACTGGTTTACCAACCGATTCCTTTACCGCTGTTAACACGTGTTATGCGCATATACATTTTTCGAACAGGAACTACAGGATTCGAACTCACGACTCCAGATTGAGAGTCAAGGCAGCACCTCCTACTCAGCTTTACTTAATTCTACTAATAGTATGATTCATGCATTCACCATGCTTTTTTTCACTTGTTGTTTCTTTAGGGTTCCGTATCCAAAAGGTAAAAACGGGACCCTATTTCTAAGACTTCGCTGTCCGTCTGTCTGTCACAGGGTTGTATCTCATGAACCGTGATAGCTTGATAGTTGAAATTTTTACAGATTATGTATTTTTGTTGCCGCTATAACAACAAATACTAAAAACAGAATAAAATAAATACGGGGGCTCTCATACAACAAACGTGTTTTTTTGCCGTTTTTAGGGTTCCATACCCAAAGGGTAAAATCGGAACCAAGACTAAGATATTATAAGACTAAGATATTATAATTACTAAGACTTCGCTGTCCGTCTGTCTGTCTGTCCGTCCGTCCGTCTGTCTGTCACCGATGAACCGTGATAGCTAGAGAGTTGAAATTTTTACAGATTATGTACTTCTGTTGTTGCTACAACAACAAATACTAAAAATAGAATAAAATAAATACTTAAGGGGGGCTCTCATACAACAAACGTGTTTTTTGGCATTTTTTATAGATAATGGTACGGAACCCTTCGTGCGCGAGTCCGACTCGCACTTGGCCGGTTTTATTTTTCAGTTGTTGTTTTTTTTCTAGGAGTACGTGCGCTCCTCATCGACAAGGACAACAACCCTCAATGGAACCCAAAAGCCATTGCTGACGTCACAGACGACTATGTCGAAAGCTACTTTAAGAAACTACCCGCAGACAAAGAGTTAGTTTTCCCAGATTCCAAACTATAAATTGTTTATACCGATGACCAATGACGATGTAAACATAAAGATAAATAAACGTTTTTTATCTTTATCTTTATATTATATTATCTTCTATACTTTATACTATAATACATTATCTATCTATATAGGTAATATTATAAATGCAAAATTAACTCTGCCTGTCTGTTTGTGACGTTATCACGGCCAGACCGCTTTGCCGATTGTGATGAAATTTCATATAGAGATAGTTTAAAGTGTTACGACGGACATAGGCTAATTTCAAAAATTTATTGTTTTAAATTAAGTTGTCAAAATCAAGTTCCCGAATCTAAGCGGACGAAGTCAAAAGGTAATAAAAGGTAGTATTTTGAAAAATCTATATTCTATACTTTGATACAGTGTGGGTAGAACTACCAGCAAAGCTAGTTTTTAGGTTTAGGTTTAAAGACATTTATTCTCAAAAAAGACAACAGTCACTTACATGAGAATACTTAATTAACTTAAGTGATAAAATTCTTAGGTGGTACAAATTGAGTTGATCGCTCGATATAAATGTTAAGGTAGTAGTAAAGAGTAGGTGTTTGCTCATCCTGCGCATCGTCTAACACACTGCTATTAGGTAGGTAGGTACTGTTAGTTATCTTCAACTACAAAATCAGCTAGTGCTTTTTTAAATGCGCAAAATGAGCTAGCATTTTTTATAATTGACGGTAGTTTGTTATAAAGTTGTGCTCCTTCAAATGTAAACATCTTTTTTCCGTAATTGGTTCTGACTTTTGGCAAAACAATGAAACTTGCGCGACGAGTGCTACGCTTTGTTATTTGCTTTGATTTTATGAATGCTAAGTTAGTATGGAGAGAGCTACTTAAAATTTTGTGAACTAAAATGCATGTATTATAAATGTACATTTGTTTAATGGTCATTATTTTTGTTTCTTTGTAAATAATATCTGTAGGTGTTAGGTAGTGAAAATGAAAAAGTAGTTTAATCATTTTATTTTGTAAGATTTGTAGATTAGCTAGTTTGGATTTTGCTGCATTTCCCCAAATTTCAATTAAGTATAGTAGGTGTGGTTTAACCAGCGAATTGTATATAGTGTAACGAGTTTGACGAGGAGTACAGTGCGTTATGTGTCGGAGCGAACCTAGAAGCGACGAAAGTTTTGTTCGTATTTTCTCAATGTGCGTATTCCACGTCAAGCCACTATCAATATGTAAACCTAAATACTTTTCACCACATTTTTCTACGATATTAATGTTATTTATTGTCAAGCTTTTATGAGGTGCAATTATTTTGTTTTTAGCCTTAAAAATAGTATAACATGTTTTTGAGATATTTATTGTTAAAAGATTATATTTAAACCAGTTATGTAAAGTATTTAAGTCATCTTGCGCTTTTTCTACAATTTCATGTATTGATGTGCCAAAATAAAATAAGCATGTATCATCAGCATACAGAGATATATGACCGTGTAGTCCTAGTTCATGTATATTGTTTATATATATTAGAAAAAGCAACGGACCCAAAATTGACCCTTGTGGGACACCATATGTGATAGGTAACTTGTCACTTACAGTATTTTCAATTTTTACCACTTGGAATCTGTTAGACAAATATGATTTGAACATTTTTAGTGCAATACCTGTGACACCTATACTTTCTAGTTTTCTTAACAGAAGCGTATGGCTAACAGTGTCAAAAGCTTTTTTTAAATCAATAAAAACACCTAATGCAATGTTTTTATTGTCAATATTAGATCTTATTTTAGTTATTATGTCAATGGTTGCGGTAAGAGTGTTTCTTTTAGGTGTAAATCCAAATTGGTGTTTATAAATAAAGTTGATTGACTTTAAATAAATTTGTAAACGGTTATGTAGTAGTTTCTCTAGAATTTTCGAAATTATAGGGAGGACCGAAATCGGTCTATAATTTCCCGGGTCACTTTTTGATCCCGACTTATAAATTGGAGTGACCTTTGCTATTTTTAGTGATTTAGGGAACTCCCCTATTAAAAGAAGTTTGTTAAAGCATTTAGTTAGACTGTTTAATATTAATTCTTTAATGCATTTAATAGCTTTGGTATTTATTCCGTCTAAGCCTGCACTTGTATTGGAATCTAAGCTTTTGATAATTTCATCTACTTCTTTTAAACCACATGGTTCAAAGGTTGATAATTCCGAATTTTGTATATCAGTATGAGGTAAAGCAAGATTTGAGTTGATGTGATAGTGTTTAGGAATTTCATTTGCCAAAGCTGATCCTATCGTAGAAAAATATTGGTTGAAAACTTGACAGACGTCTCCCAAGTCCGTCGTTTGCCTGTCGTTTACAATGAGTTTTGGAGGAGCACAACTTTGTCGCATTTTGTTCTTGGCTAGATTGTTCACTAATTTCCACATTTTCTTCGGTTTGTTACTACACTTTAGAAATTCTAGGTAATAGTATTTATCTTTGGTATTTTGAATTAGCTTTGCAACTTTTTCCTTAATATCCTTGTAATTTGCGGTTAGTTCTTCATTATTCAAGCTGTTCCTTAGAATTGTCCATAAATAGTTTCTTTTATTAATATTAGTTATTATATCCTTGTTAATCCAATCCTTTTGGGGTAAGTTTAACGAGTTTTAACGAGCCATAATCTAGAAAAAACTAGCTTTAAGTGAAATTAATTGCTTAAATTCTTTAAACCACACTATAAGTTATATTAATATACCTATTATTATATTGTTATAGTTGAGAACCTTTTTGGGTTGATGATGATGATGATGGAACTGCAAATATTATTCCAATTGTGTCTTACTTATATTATAAATCCGAATGTTTGTAATGATGTTTGTATGTTTGTCGCTCAATCTCACCTAAAAGACCGAAAAGATTGAGATGAAACTTAGAATATTACAATAATTTTGTTATGTACTTTTATTGGTACCACGCGAGGGAAGCCTCTGGCTAAAGCTAGTTTAATATAGTTTTTTATATTTACAAGCATCTAAAGACCGTTACAAACGATCTAGAGATAGCTAAAACTGATTTAGATCGCAGCCATAATTGCAATTTAATGTAATTTTTAATGCAGGGATAAGTAGATAAGAAGACTTGGTCGTTAACTTTTGGGATGATACAATCTTTTTTATAAAAATAATTAAAACAAATATTTTGTTAAGTAAGATAAAAACATTACCTACCTTATTATATGATAGGTAAGTACCTAATGGTGGCAATTCTTTGTCCACCTAAAATTAAGCATCCCTAAAACACAATCGCTCTTATTCCTTTTACGTTAAAGTCGCAATTCGCGTAAGCACAGGATGACAGTTCTAAAACGCAGGCTAGTTTTAAGTAATTTTACGGTTTTTTACGTAAATTTAGTCAATCAATGTGAAATGTTGTCTTTCCTATTTATTTCGCACATCCGAACGAAACGTCTAAAATATCCAAAATTTAGGAACCTCCATTTTAAGGTTACGCGAATTTAGACTTTAACGCAAAGGAATAAGAGCGATCGTGTTTTAGGAATCCTAAATTTTGGAGTGGACAACAGAATCGCCACCCATTATATGATAATGTGCTTATTGACATGGTGTTTTAAGTAGAGTTAGAAATGTATCTACTCGTAATAAGGTACTTAGACGACCTCTGTGGCGTAGTGGGTTTAGTGCCCGACAGAGACGCATAAGATTGGTTCAATCGGCGATTGAACTATTGTTCAATATAATGCATTTATTATACTTACTTACTTATTGCATTAGTTACATAGTGCATACAGCATGTTGTTATATATATTTTTTATAAAATAAAAATCATTGCCATATTTATACTTTATTTATTTATACCGCCCTAAAAATCCCATATTAAGAGGTGATAGGTAATACATAATATCTTAAATAATTAGGTTCCCCCCATTTTACTTCTACATCTATAAATTATATAAAACACAAAAAAAGTTTCTACCTACGCCCGTTATAGACTCTTACGGCTGGACCAATTTTGATATTTTTTTAAAATTTTCGTTGAAGTCCGAGGAAGATTTTTATGGGGAGAAAAAAATCCACTAGATACTAAAAGAAGCAAAATCGTTTATTTTGAATGTAACCAATTAAATTCAAAAATATAAAATTTATTCATACACGTAAAAACGTAGTAGAAAATTTAAAATTCTCTATCGGCTTTGATTAACAAAAGAAATTTTGCGACTATGTAGGTACTCAACTTAATAAATACAGTGGGTACTAGGAACACTGAACTTGATCATGACGTTAATAAATTAGCACCAATTCAAAGGTTGTTCATAACTTTATTTTGCATAAATTACTAACTGCATAGTGCTGCACTGTTCATTATTTCACTAGTTAATTTACACTCTATATTTAATTAGTTAACTCTTTTGCCTTCCCAATTAATTTAATTAAAACGGTTAAATCGACATACTCGTAATAACACAAAATTGGCGACCAATTTGGATTGTCAAGCAAATTACGACAATAATTAACAAAGCTAGTTTTATCAATTGGTTGAGAAATTAAACAATTATGACAATTAGGTATATAATCTTAGTAGTAGTTTACATTAGGTAGGTACTTTATAAGACGCCTAGGTGCAAGTGGAAGAAGGTGCATTATTAATCGTCTGCATTGCACGTTCTTGTGTTCAGTAGGTCAAGTATTCAGTATATCACTGAGAATACAGAGTAGGATGTCTTCACGAGCTGAAAAAATCAGAAACTATTATAAAAATATTGATGGATATTTCACACAGCGCAATCTAGCTTCAAACTTAGCAAAGTTAAGCTCTTTAAGCTAATAAATAAAAAATATGAAAAGCGTAAAATATACTTGTATAAAAAATAATAAAGAAATCCACCTAAGCAAGTGGATTCCATTTTTTATTAATTTTTATATATTTTTTTTGTAAATACATAGGTTTATACTTATACTTAGGATAGGTACGTACATATAACAACCAAGCACAAAACAAATATCTAGAGATATATTATTCCTGCGTGGGAATCGAACTTGTGAGGCCTAAATGTCTTCTACATATTAAAATCGTTTCGCTAATCATCTAGGTACAGGTCCTTACTTAATAAAATAGTTATTAGATAAAACACTTACAAACAAGAATGTCTCGTAGGACAAATCCAATATACCAAGACCTTTTAGGACAACAGGTTTCTGAAATAGAAATAAATACATTTTTAATATTGTTTTACTAATTCTGAGTAAAGGCAAACTTGGGACGCTACAGTGTGTATGTATGGTACCTACCGCTTTCAAGTAAGTATAAACAGTTCCAAGGTCAAGGAAGTCCTCAGAAGTGGCTCAGAAAAGAGCCCATTAAGAAAGTTATTAGTAAAAACCAGAGTGGCAATAGGTTACCTGAGCGAGAGCCATCGCTGTGACCATCAGTCGCCTGACGCGGTCAGTGTTACCTCTGCAGTTTTGCCAACCTGACGAATACATAGCAGTCGCCACATTTGATGCCTGTAATTAAACGCATTCTCGTGGTTAAAAAGTATCTAAGGAGGATGCATAGACATCTTCATGGATCTGAACACTGAGATCTGAGAGGATGTCTACCGAACTCGGGGATTACTATTTCATTTATATTTTACTGAGAGCACGCACCTCAATAGTGATGTCTCCCGCATTCCACTGGAAGATGCCACTGCTGAAGAGTATGGCTGCCGCAGTAAAAGCAGTTGTAAACGCGTTCATCATAGTTCGCTTCGACTTCTGTTAAAACAATCATGTTTTGACAATGTTGTAATGTTCCAAAATCGTAGAACAAACATAATATTTTTTTTCTCCGGGTTTAATTATTTTGGTCTCTGGGACCCGCGTCACTGAACTATGGTAAACGTCTCGAATCTGAACAATAGTGCTCCATGGAATCCTCTATCTCTTTAGTAATAGCCAAGAAGTCTAAGTTTTCGTCCACACTGATGAGCGTAGCGCGGCGATGACCGTCGCGAAGTATCAAGCATATGAAACGTGCCTTAGCGTCCACAGTGCAGTGATCACATGCGCGTTTCATAATGTTTGATACCTACATCGCGCCCGTCATCGCCACCGCGCTAGGCTTGGACACACGCTAAAACGATATTATGCCTGTTTTGCATTAGCAGATAGTTTTGAAAGTCCATAGCCGCTTTTAAGAATACGAGTTTACCTACTGACGTAAATTCACCGTATTGGATCATAATTATTACATAAGTTTAACAAGTTTATAGGAAGGCTTATAAGCAATTATACTGACCAACATTTGATACATGACGAAAACCAGAATAACGATGGTTAATACAACTTGGCCGCTCAAAACGCTTCCGCAGATCTTTTTAACGCGCTTCACGCATCTGAAAAACATTATTTAATTAAAGTTGTAGTCTATTTTAGAAAGTTGAATATAAATTGGGTCAGTACAATACTAACACAAACATATCCGAATGATATCTAATGCCTGTCTTTAGCCCTTCCTCGTATTTTCGTTCCATATCGCTCTGATCCAGGTCTTCGAGAAAGATTCCATTCAGGCTATGGTAATAGCTCATCAGGTTCTTGTATTGGAAGGTCGTGCACGTTGTAAGGCTAAAATGAAACATTATGGTTCGATTATGACTCGAATAAGAGACTAAATAAGACTTGGACAGATCTTGATTTAGACGGATTCTTTTGGAGACTGTATATTTTTCTCCAGAGTAAAGGCCTCTCTATCTTCTTTCCATTTCCCACAGCCAAACACACTACTATACAGGATCGGCTATAAAGTTTTAGCGTGATTGACTCATATTATTTATTTTACTGACTAGGTAGGTTAGGTACGTGATGTCTTGAAGGATTACCTGATGACGAAGGCATAAACGCCCAGGACACGAATAAAAAACAGCCACCACACTATGTTGCTAATGGTCCGCACCACATTTGCGCCGGTAGACATCTCGTTCGCTGGCGGCCAGGCTGTGATTACGGTTGTAAACGTTCCTTCTGGAAAAGTAGACTTCTACATTGATGCCTACATATATGGAGGTCAAAAAGTTAAATAGGGATTGAGGAACATTTCCAAACTGATACCTAATCTCCCGGTACTCAAAATATGTAATTATAAACATATCGAAAATAAACTTACAATACAAGAATGTATAAGTACTCGTAATATAATAAGTATATTAGGTACTAAACGATCAGTTACAAACAAGTCCTTTACCCACTCTATGACTCTAGGTAGGTACTTACCAGATTGTATGTACTGTAAGCATGCGTTGATTGTGTATAGAACAGTGGTTGTAGTGAAGATCACCGCCAACACTAATGATTTTTGAGCAGATTTCCTCACCATCTAAAGATAACGTATCCAGGTCAGAAATCGAAGAAAATAGCTCCAGGGTTACGTTAATACTAGTCGTATAAAGATTACGAACCTCCGGTTTCATATGCGGCCGGAGGACACCAAACTCATACGATCATAGTTTTATTAAGTACCTACCTACTACCTACCTGTAGAATACAAATTACGAAAACAACCATTAAACTGTTAGGAAACTAGCAACTGAAAACCTACTTGTTCTTCCATCGTCGGGTCATTGTAAACTTTCCTCATATCCAGAATATGAGTTATCCAGTTCTTGATCTCTTGTTCTTTTGTTGCGGCTACAACCATGTACATCAAGAGAAAAGGGTGACTCATACTGTGTATCCACCGATCTGTCTCCTGTTTTGTGGTCAAGTCATTTTGTGTTACAAACGCGCACAACTCCGAAAATACTAAAATGTAGAACGTCAAGCTTAAGAACTTGTTTATGTAAGGAAGGTATTTGAAGAAAGGTTTAGCCATGCGCAGGTCTTCAATCCAGAAGTTCGGCATTCCGGCGAGAAAGCTCAAGTAGCTGATCCTGTAAAAGTATTCGGCTGTTTTACTTTGAAGGCTCATTTTGTTTTTATCCATGTTGGGAAAATCTTGGAGTTGTTTTTCGTAACAGTGCTGTTGAAAGTCTGAGCTAAGTAGTATTTCCTACCTATGTAAAAAATCCTTTCCACAAAGCACCTACCTACCTAATTATATGGATAACAATGTAATTGAATGGTCTTACATTGTAATTTTCGTTAATAAGTAAGTACGTTTGTAACTAAGCTATTAATTAATCGAACGAGCGAAGCGATTTAACTTGACCAAAACTTCTGGCCACGTTGTGATCATTGTACCTATTGAATGTTGCTTTCGAAGAACCAAGCTTATCATAATTATAATGGTAGCTGATAAAAAATACTCCAAACACTGTGCGACTATCCCAGTTGTCTATTTCCCGTTATAAAGTCGAGCTGATCTCGTTCGGTCGAATACTAAAGAACCTACACATAACCTTTCGAAGTTTTAATGATCACTAGCTTCTGCCTACGGCTTTGCTCTAGAAGTACCTACCCTGATAAAAAGTATTCAATCCAATCTTCATCTATCTATTTTCAATCCAAGTCATCTTAGAAGTTTTCATCATAGAAGTCAAGCCTCTATGATGTTACCATCGACTACACAGCCCAAAAAGACACCGCATGCAAGGCGAACATTGACATCCAAAAGGTCAGTCTTATACGGCCGATAAAAAATACCGCGCGTCAAACCTGCAGTAGTACCGACCACTTCCTTGACCCGTGCACATCTCGTCTGTTTATGCTAAAAAACCATTACCACAAGCTCAAGTTAGACTGGTTCTTTCCTTGTCGATAGTGTCAATAAAGTCAATAGTGTTGTATCACTACTCAATAATTGATGATCGATAAACCTACATAGTAGTAACAACAACAGTTGGACCTAACTAGTAAAACTACTTATTGCCAACTAGCTTCCGTCCGCGGCTTCGCTCGCGTTGTACCTACATGGATATGAAGTAACCTATTTGCTATTCGCATTTATCATATTATCGCTTTAGAATTAGTTCGCGTTCGCGTTCGCGTTCGCGTTCGCGTTCGCGTTCGCGTTCGCGTTCGCGTTCGCGTTCGCGTTCGCGTTCGCGTTCGCGTTCGCGTTCGCGTTCGCGTTCGCGTTCGCGTTCGCGTTCGCGTTCGCGTTCGCGTTCGCGTTCGCGTTCGCGTTCGCGTTCGCGTTCGCGTTCCCGTTCCCGTTCCCGTTCCCGTTCCCGTTCCCGTTCCCGTTCCCGTTCCCGTTCCCGTTCCCGATCCCGATCCCGATCCCATTCCCGTTCCCGTACTATCAAACCTAATAAAGCTCAAATGGACTCTACGTTCTTTTAACTTTTGTATGGGAAAAAGAAAAGGGCTGTTTTTAGGTTTTCCCGGCAATTATTCGATTTTTTTTTCACCTTTTAAACCTTCATAGACCTCCACGAATATTTAAAGACCAAGATAAAATAAATCCGTTCAGCCGTTCTCGAGTTTTAGCGAGACTAACGAACAGCAATTGATATTGATACATTTACCATTTTAAACACGTGTTTAAAATGGTGAAGTAAAACATCGCATCGTGAGGAAACCAGTACCTAGTAAGTATTTTTATAAGCGGCGATGGGCTTGCAACCTGCCACGTATGGACTGCTAACTACTGCAAAATGTGGGTATGTGCCAAATATAATATTTGGACGTGCCTCTGACTGCTATCGACAACTCATGTCAACACTTCCCATCCCTAGTGAATCACGTCATTTTGAAATTAGAATGCTTTTTCCGGCTCCCCCCGTACCTCATACCTCACTGACTTGACAGAGTTGTTTGTTTGAAGAAATGAAGCCATTAGGCGTCTATTAGGCTATGTAGTCGATGGATGTTACTGATATTTAGTTATTAACTGCCAATTTATAATGTTAGTGTTATGTATGTAGTTATCATTATTTTAACCTCTATCTAGATGCGTTCTTCTAAAGCTAATAATCTTGGTGTCTGAGGATCAAGTCTTCCCACTAACTTTGTTTCACAGACAAGTCTTACTGCGTAAGGAATGCTCCATACTCCGATTCCGATAGCATCAGAAGACCAACATCAGAAGTTGATTATAGTGTATTCATCATAGAATTTGGTGAAGTTATCTGGTAGCTTCAAGCCTAGCAGCCTGAAGAAGTTCACAAACTTGTTCAGATCAAAGAACAATTAGGTAATTTTACTTTTTGCGTGATTCTTTAAATTTTCTGTTTATTTATAGTTTTTTTTTTTTTTTTTTTTTTTTTTTATACGGGTAAGAAGTATTATAGGTATCTCAATCAAGAAATATATACCCTACTCTGTTATCTGATTATGACATAAACAATAATGTTAGATGATGTGTACAATTATACATTGATAAATTAAATAAATATCTTTATTTTTTATGAAGATAGTATATATTTCTAAACCGTAGGTATCTTGTATATTAGACATGGCTGGCATAAAAATCAAATATATGAAAAAATCATTTATAATCTTACATTTTGCAGTTTTTGTAATTAACAGGTTTAAAATTATGTATCGACTTTTACATACACAGTGATTTAGCGACTATGAAACTAGAGATCACGACGTTAATAAACTAGCACTATTGTAAGCTTGTTCGTTAATTACTTTATTTAGATATACATTACTAACTAGGTAGGTACCTAGGTACATACTGCTATCTACACTTAACAATTCCTACTGATAATTTAAAAAAAACAGATCATTATAATTATTCTATTTTATTAGTTAACTCTTTTGCCTTCCCAATCAATTTAATTAAAGCGGTTAAGGGGCTGTATGTCGACGATTGCTCTTTTTCGAAACGAAAAAAGAAATACTTCTAAACAAGCCACATCTCCTATTTTTATAAATATATTACTTCAGGTTCCTACCTAGATTTTTATTAAGCTGAAAACATAATAGCAGAAACTTTTCACGATAAAGATATTATTTCAAAATGATACGTTTTAGAATTTATGATCGAAATATTTTATATACCTACTATTAAAATCAACTTGTGATTTATTGTTAAAGATAGGTAATATGTAGATCTAGATTTCTATTAGAATAGATTTTTGATAAGTAATTATACATAATTTATATCATTAATTTATTCGAAAAGCAAAGGCGGACCACGCGCCGACGTGTGTTTGTCGTCATTGCAGCGGTCGGTAGGATTATTTATCGAAGTGATTAAAGATGGGTACATCTTTATTCACATATACTATACATTATAAAATAGGAGATGTGGCTTGTTCAGAAGTATTTCTTTTTTCGTTTCGAACAAAAACAATCGTCGACAGGGAGCGCCTTAAATGACATACTCGTAATAACACAAAATCGGCGACCAATTTGGATAATAAGCAAACTAATACAAATACAAATACAAATACAAAATGTTTTTATTGCATTCAAATATAGGATTACATAATGTGATGCACTGGTTCCTGCTTTAGTTTTCACTGTGTTGCAGGAAGGCAGTAACCTCCCCAAAATATAACATACATTTTGCAACATTTGACAAATGTAGGTAAATATAAAAAATAAAAAAACAGTATAAACTTATAAGAACTTAAGCTAAACCTTATATAAACTTTATGTAAGTACTATACTTAACTATATAAAAAAAAAAAAAAGATGTTTATAATAACAAGACAGTATAACTTAGGTAAGTATATTAAAATGTTAGTCTGTCTTATATAATGTATGTATGTGTGTTTATGCGTTTGTGTGTGTGTGTGTGTATGTGTGTGTGTGTTTGTATGTGTGTGTGGTTGTTTGTATCTTGTGAATTTGGAAGTGGTTGGATGATTATTTTATTATTCTATAATTTCGGCGAAAATAGCATGACAGTAACTGACGGCGCAGCACTATCATACTATTTTTACCAGGAGTTTCTCAATTTCGTCGTAATTTTGATCTTGTAACCAGTTTTTGATAGTGGTTTTAAGTTTGTATTCCGTCAAAGTTTTTATTTTTGTTTTAGTATTAAGTTTATTGTAAAGGACTGGAGCATAATGATTATAGTGCCTCTGCGCGAAGGTGCTTTTGCAGGGTGGCACCGGACACTTATCAATTCTCTTGTGAGACTTGGGTATTAGAGGAACTGTTTTTCTGTGATACCTACGTATACAGTCGCTGATGAAAAGCTTTCGAACTGAGAGCACTTTACATTTTTCATAAACATCTCTAGTCGGATGCTTGAAGGGTAGTCCTAGCAGAACTTTCAGTAGTGCACGTTGAGCTCTTTCCACCTCTATTAGATGGGATTTTTTTGAAACTACGACAATATACAAAGTACGAAGACGATACAAAGCTCGTTTTATCAATTTGCTGGGAAATTAAATAGTCAAGACTAAGACAAAAGGCATTTATTTCAATAAAATTACAAGGATCACTTTGAAAAATCTTAGGAGCTAGGTGAAGCTACGCCTGTTCATCGCGTTAGTAATTTACATTAGGTGGGTAGGTAGATACTCAATGAGAATCCTGGGTAGCCTAGGTACTAAAGCAAGAGAGTGCATTAAAGTCGTTTTCATTGTACGTTCTTGAGTTCAGTAAGTGGTTCAGGTAATCAGTATATCATCGAGAATACAGAGTAGGATGTTTTTACGAGCTGAAAAAATAAATCAATATATTGATGGAATTTTTCACACAGCACAATTTAGCCGCAAAGCTTGTTTTAGGGGAACCAAATAACTGATAAAGTACTTAAGTAAGTAGATATATACCTACTTATTTTGTAAATATATAATAAGACAATATAACAACCAGGCACACCACACACATCTTATATGTATATCCTGGATGGGAATCAAATCCACAATCTTCAACGCACAAGGTGGAGCTATTAGTTCAATAATTAATTGACAGCTAAATCCCAATTACAAAATGATCCGCCATTTATTGAATTCATCTGTTACAAAAAATGTGATAAATGAAGAACCGCTGTACCGATTTTGTGCAAACTTTACATAAACCATCTACTAAATAGTCCGAACAAAGCCTAAACTTTTATTTTGGATAGGTGAGCCCGTTCTTGAGTTATAAAATTACAACGAAAAATGGCATTGATTTTTATATATATAGATAGATAGATAACACACTTACATACAAGAATGACTGGTAAGATAAATCCAATATACCAAAACCTTTTAGGACAACAGGTTTCTGAAATATAAATAAATACATTTTTTATCTTGTCTCACTGATTATCTGAGCAAAGAAAGACTTGGGTCGTGTCAGTAGACAAGTGCTAAGACAGGTCCAATGAACCTTAAAGATGGCTCAGATAAACCCCATTTAAAAAGCCATTAGTAACCAGTGTGATAAAATATTACCTGAGCGAGAGTCATCGCAATGACCATTAGTCGCCTTATACGGCGAGAACTACCTCTGCAGTTTTGCCAACCGGAAGAGTACATAGCAGTCGCCACGTTTGATGCCTGTAAAACTTATTCTTGTGTTTAACAAATCTCTAACTCCTATAAACGTCTTTAAAAATCTGAGTGCTAAGATCTGAGGGGATGTCTACCGAACATGGGGGTTATAGTCGCGATTGGTCGCGATTCTATTTATTTTTTGCTCAATAACATATATCAATCTGTCTCGGCTAGTTTTTTACCAACAGCATTCGATCCCCATTTCACTTGAAGAAGAACTAGAACATTCAATGCCGTCTCCGAAAGCCCAGTAAAGAATGTGAATTATTTGAAGTTTTTGCACTAAAAAGACCACGAACCTCGATAGTGATGTCTCCTGCAGTCCACTGGAATATGCCACCGCTGAAGAGTACAGCTGAGCCAGTTAGGACAGTCGCAAATGCATTCACCATAGTTCGCTCCGATTTCTGTAAAATAATAATGTATGTTCCAATATCGTAGAACAAACAAACATAATTATTTGTCTCTGAAGGATGTTAGCGTTACCAGACCATGGAGAATATCTTTAGTTATAGGCACTTTTGCATTGTCAGTTAGCTTACCTACCTAAATCCACCATGGTGTCACGCTTTCACGCATGATATTACACTTCTGATATCATATATTATGATAAGTTGCACAGGTTAATTATATTATGATTAAATGGTAATTTTTTTACACCTTGGGTTACATTATTGAAGTTTTTGTAGGGATCTCTATTTTTTCTAGTAATAAATATAGCATAAGTTACTCAGGGATAATGTAGTATTCTATTGATGAAGAATTTTTGAAATCGGTCTGTAGTTTTAAAGTTCATATTTGTTACAAAAATACAAACGTTTCTTCTTTATAATATTAGTATAGATTATATACTAATATATAAAGGTAATAAAAGCTTATATGTATATGTTATGTTATGTGCAGTTATACTAACCAACATTTGATCCATAAGAAATACTAAAATAACGATGACAAATACAATTTTGCCACTCAAAACGCTTCCGCAAATCTTTTTAACACGAGCCACGCATCTGAAAATATATTAATTACATAAAGTAAAAAGTTGAATAAAAGTTACATTATTGTTTAAGTATAATACTAACACAAACATATCCAAATGGATTCTAATGCCTATCTTTAGTCCTTCCTCGTATTTCCGTTCCATGTCACTCTGCTCCAGGTCTTCATGAAATACCCTATCGAGACTGTGGTAATAGCTCATCAGGTTCTTGTATTGGAGGCTCGTGCATGTTATAAGGCTTAAATGAAACACATGGTTCGATTATGATGACACGAAATAAAATAATAACAAAGATTTGGAACGCACCCGTATTTAACAGTTGGACAAATCACAGTTTCGGCTTTTAATTTTTATACTGCATCATTCCTCTACAAAGTAAATGCCTAATTTTCTTTTATTTACCACACAGGATCGATTACAAACGGTACGGTTAAAATTTTATCGCTTCAGTAATAATTAGAACCAGGTAGGCAGTGCCAGATTAACCCTCGTATTCAGGAACGACACTGTGAGAACATGCACCCACAGTGGACGAAATCTTTTTTCATAAACATCACTTTATGTGTTGAGCGACACTATGGCGCACACTAACGTGTGCCTCTAGAGCTCAACTAGAGCTCATAATGTCGTTCCTGAATACGGGGGTTAGACTACTTGATGCCCTAAGCAATTCACGCCTGTGTCCGGTGCTCCCCCCCCCCCTCTCATCGCTCAGCAGTAAATCTGGTGTAATCGTGCCTGGTGCCCCCATTTTAAAACCGTCTTATATGCTAGCTAATGTTTTTGGTGCTGGTTTTGGTGACCCCAACGTGACGTGATGCCCTAAGCAATTTCTTAATTTGTTTATGGGTTAATCCGGCATTGCAAGTAGGTAAATACTTACGGGATGTCTACAAGGATTACCTGATGATAAAGATATATACGCTCAAGGCGCGGATGATAAACAGCCACCACGCAATGTTGGAAATGATCCGTACCACGTCTGCGCCGGTAGACAACTCGTTCACTGGTGGCCAGCCTGTGATTATGGTGGTGAAAGTTCCTTCTGGAAAAGTAGACTTCTGCATTGATACATTGCATTGATAGGGAGGTCAAAAAAGTTTGAGGGCAGGGTTAGAAAGGGGTAGGTAAGAACTTTTATCACTTTGTACTCAATACAGGTAGAATAAATATTAAATTAGACAGTCACACAACAGGATTTCCTGTGTAGGTACATATACATACCAGATTTGATGACCTGCAAGCTTGCGTTGAATGTATGTAGAATCATGGAAGCAGCAAAGGTTACCACCACCACTAATGAGTTTTGACCAGACTTCCTCACCATCTAAAGATTACTTCAGAAGTTAAAAATCCAAGAAAACAGCTCTAGGGTTTCAATAATATAGCTGACAGAAATACTTATTTTTTTCTTGGTTTGAGGAATAATGAATAACAGTTTATGTTAGTATATCCCCTATTCTAAAACTTTAAAATAAAATTAATATCTAGCTAGACTAGATAGGCTAGCTAGCTGTTAATTTTGTTTTGGTTAGGCAAATCAATATCTAGACATCTAGATGTTGATTCTAATTCTAGAGCTAGAGCTAATTCGAGCATATTTTTATATGTGTACCTACCGGTAGAATACAAACATGAAAGAACGAGCGTTAAGCTTTTAGGTAACTGAAAACCTACTTGGTCTTCCACCGTCGGGTCATTGTAAATTTCCCTCATACACAGAATATGAGTTATCCACTTCTTGATCTCTTGTTCTTTTGTTTCGAGTATAACTATGTACATCAAGATAAAAGGGTGACTAATGCTGTATATCCACCGATCTGTCTCCTGCTTTTTGCTTAAGTCGTTTTGTGTTACAAACGCGCACCACTCAAAAATGACCAAACCGTAGAATGTCAAGCCAAAAAACTTGCTTATATAAGGGTAGTATTTGATGAAAAGTTTTGCCATGCGCAGGTCTTCAATCCAGAAGTTCGGCATTCCGACGAGAAAGCTCAAGTAGCTGATCCTGTAAAAGTATTCTGCTGTTTTATTTCGAAGGTTCATTTTATTTTTATCCATGTTTAGAAAATCTTTGAGTTGTTTTTGGTAACAATGCTCTTGTTAGTCTGAGCTCATTAGTGACGATTGTAGAAATACCTACCTGCAATTTGTAGCAAATCCATTCCACTAAGCACCTACAATTATACGGATACCTACGGCTAATAACGTACCAATTGAATGGTAGGTATATCGTAATTTTCTGTTAATGATCGAGTGAGCGAAGCGAGTTAAGTTCACTGTAGTGAATGTTCCTCCTGAAAAATGTTTTTTGAAGAAGCAAGACAATGTTCGACTACCTTTCTAGTTGTTTACATCCCGTTGATCTCTTTTGGTCGAATATTAAAGAATCTATAGATTAATTTTTAATGTTTTAATGGTCTTCAGCTTCAGCCCGCGGCTTCGCTCTCATGGTACTCGGAAAAAAGTATTATATCTCTAAGTACAGGTATACACTAAATAAATCAGCACCATTGTAAAGGTTTTTCATTTATTTATTTTCTTAAATGACACATAAATATTCCTACAGATCATTACTTTCATCTTTATATTTAATAAGTTGACCCGGCGAACTTCGTATCGCTATAGAATTAACAAATGCTGTGTTAAGTTCCCGTTCCCGTTCCCGTTCCTGTTCTCCTGCTTTTCTCTTGAAAATTTTCCTGAATTTTCTTTGCTATAAACCTCACGGAGCCCGAGAAAGGTCTCGGTCTCCGACTAGTCATTTGGAAAGGTTCAACGAATGCAAAACCGTGGAAATCGGTTCGTGCGTTCTGGAGTTATAGCGTCAGGAAGGAAAACCCGACTTATTTTTATACTAGTGACCCGCCCGGACTTCGCACGGGTGCAATGCTGATACTAAAATATACTACAGAATGTCTTTATATAAAACGTTTTTTTTCACAGCTTTTTTGTCATTAGACAATTATAGATGATTTCTTTTTTTCTCGAACGTTCGCGACCGGCCGAACTGCGCGTTTGACGCCTAGCTGCTAGGCCGGTCGCGAACGTTCGAGAATGTTCGTTTTACGAAGCTACTCGCTAGGTGACTCGCTAGCCTCTAGGTACCAAGCAAGACGCCTGCCTGTGCGTTCGCGTTTTTAATTAGGGATGACTGAGAGTGTTATAAACGTAAGAGTAGACAAATATAATCAGAAAGCTTCGAACTGCTAAGCTATCGGGAGTTACACGTGTTATTGTGAGTCAACCATAAAAGATAGACATATGCTGTCGTAGGATATTTTTTATATAATTTTAAGGAGAACATTTCCGTCATACATGATTTCTGTGTAGCTTTAACCATTAAGGTTGCACACGCGACGGAAGCTCAAAAAATGGAGCAACTTCTCCCGTTTTCCCAACATTTTCCTTCACTGCTCTGCTCCTATTGATTGCAGCGTGATAAAAAGTATACTATAACCAGCTCAGGAGTATGAAAATTAATTGTACCAAGTTTCGTTAAAATCCGTCGAGTAGTTTTTGTTTCTATAACGGTTATACAGACAGACAGACAGACAGACAGACAGACAAAAATTTTACTGATTGCATTTTTGGCATCAGTATCGATCCCTAATCACCCCCTAATAGTTATTTTGGAAATATATTTCATGTACAGAATTGACCTCTCTACAGATTTATTATAAGTATAGATAGATTGCATTTTTGGCATCAGTATCGATCCCTAATCACCCCCTAATAGTTATTTTGGAAATATATTTCATGTACAGAATTGACCTCTCTACAGATTTATTATAAGTATAGATTATAGATTAGTTAACTCTTTCGCCTTCCAATTAATTTAATCAAATCTACATACTCGTTCGTAATAACAGAAAATCGGCGACCAATTTAGATCTTCAATTAAATTATGACAATAATAATAATTAACACAGGGCTAGTTTTATCAATTTATTCGTGAACTAAATAAATAATGACAATTAGATAATTTTAGGTACTTGGTAACATTAGGTACTGTACTTTATGAGAATCCTAGGTAGGCTAGATGCTAGTGCAAGAGGGTGTATCATAACGTCTTCATGTTCTTGTGTTCTGTAGGTAGGTCAGGTATTTCAGATTAACACTGAAAATACAGAGTAGGATGTCTTCACGAGCTGAAAAATCAGAACCTAGGTTAGGAAGCGAACTTACAACCTACAGTCCAGAAGGCAGAGCTAATGCCAATCAAGCCGTGAGGCCTGACTAAACTGACTATATCTAAAAAATATTGATATAGTTGCGCTTAATTTTTTTTATTGTAATTAAATTAAACACTTACAAACAAAAATGTCCCGTAGGACAAATCCAATATACCAAGTCCTTTTAGGACAACAGGTTTCTGAAACATAAATGAATAGATACATTTTGAATCTTGCTTGCCTCATAGCTAAGAAAAGTGTTCATTTAGAAAGCCATTAGTAAGAACCAGTGTGGTAAAAGGTTACCTGAGCGAGAGCCATCGCTGTGACCATCAGTCGCCTGACGCGGTCAGTGTTACCTCTGCAGTTTTGCCAACCTGACGAATACATAGCAGTCGCCACATTTGATGCCTGTAATTAAACGCATTCTCGTGGTTAAAAAGTATCTAAGGAGGATGCATAGACATCTTCATGGATCTGAACATTGAGATCTGAGAGGATGTCTACCGAACTCGGGGATTACTATTTCATTTATATTTTACTGAGAGCACGCACCTCAATAGTGATGTCTCCCGCATTCCACTGGAAGATGCCACTGCTGAAGAGTACGGCTGCCGCAGTAAAAGCAGTTGTAAATGCGTTCATCATAGTCCGCTTCGTCTTCTGTTAAAACAATCATGTTGTGTCATTATTATAATGTTCTACTATCGTAAACTTACTCCAAAATCGTAGAGCAAACATTTTCTTGCTCCTGGCGGGTTAAATCATATTGTTCTCTGAGACTCTGGATTATGAAAAACGTCTCAAATCTTGAACGATAGTGCTCCATGGAATCCTTCATTTCTTTAGGCATTATGTCGTTTTAGCCAAGTCTAAAACTATATATGCCTGTTTTGCATTGGCAGTTATAGTTTGAAAGTCCACGAAGAGTTCTAACGTAAATTCACTATGGTGTCACGCATACTTACACTTCTGGGGTCTTAAGTATTACCTATGTTCATACGAGTTTAAAATGAGGTAAGTAAAGGCTTAGCAAATATACTGACTAGCATTTGATACATGAGAAATACCAGCATAACGATGATAAATACAACTTGGCCGCTCAAAACGCTTCTGCAGATCATTTTAACGCGATTCACACATCTGAAATACATTTTTTTATTAAAGATGTATAGGTACTCTATTTTAAAAAGATAAACATAAGTTGTATCAGCACAATACTAACACAAACATATCCGAATGATATCTAATGCCTGTCTTTAGCCCTTCCTCGTATTTCCGTTCCATATCGCTCTGCTCCAGGTCTTCGAGAAAGATCCCATTGAGGCTATGGTAATAACTCATCAGGTTTTTGTATTGATAGCTCGTGCACGTTGTCAGGCTAAAATGAAACATATGGTTCGATTATGACTCGAATAAGAGACTAACCAAGACTTGGAACGCAACCGCGATGATCATTCGGGTAGATCTTGATTTAGACGGATTCTCGTTGGAGTCTGTCTGCATCGCTCCATTTTGCTCAGCTTTTCCATTTTGCACAGCCAAACACACCACACCGGACTAGGTAGATAAGATACAAGCTGTCCGCTAAAAGATTTAGCGCACTTTGCTTATATAATTTATTTTATGGCCTAGGTAAGTGATGGCTTTAAGGATTACCTGATGACGAAGGTATAAACGCCCAAGGCGCGGATGAAAAACACCCACCACACTATGTTAGCAATGGTCCGCACTACATCTGCGCCGGTAGACACCTCGTTCACTGGAGGCCAGGCTGTGATTAGTGTTGTATAAGTTCCTCCTGAAAAGGTAGGTAGATTTTTGCATTCATAAATAGAGATGTTAGAAAGGGTTGGGTGAACTTTTCTTATCAGATAGACCTAAACCCATTCTAGGACTACCTATGGTTAACTTACCAGATGTTATGTACTGCAAGCATGCGTTGAATGTGTGTAGAACCATGGCAGCAGTGAAGGTAAACACCAACACTAATGAGTTTTGAGCAGATTTCCTCACCATCTAGAGATTACGTATCCAAGTCAGATATCGAAATAAACAGCTGCTTTAGTGTTACACTAATATGGCTACGTCTAGACTAGACACCTACAGCCATTTACTCCAAACGAGCTCGGTATTATCATAGATTTAGTAAGTAAAATATCAGTAGATTACTACGAGAACTAGCATCTGAAAACCTACTTGGTCTTCCACCGCCGGGTCATTGTAAACTTCTCTCATATACAGAGCATGGGTTATCCACTTCTTGATCTCTTGTTCTTTTGTTGCGGTTACAACCATGTACATCAGGAGAAAAGGGTGACTTATACTATATATCCACCGATCTGTCTCCTGTTTTATGTTCAAGTCGTTTTGTGTTACAAACGCGCTCCACTGCACTATTATCAAAACGTAGAACGTCAAGCTAAAGAACTTGCTTATGTAAGGAAAGTATTTGATGAAAGGTTTAGCCATGCGCAGGTCTTCAATCCAGAAGTTCGGCATTCCAACGAGAAAGCTCAAGTAGCTGATCCTGTAAAAGTATTCTGCTGTTTTACTTTGAAGGTTCATTTGGTTTTTATCCATGTTTGGAAAATCTTTGGGTTGTTTTTCGTTGCAATGCTATTGTATGTCTGAGCTGGTTTAATACTGATATTTATAGAACTAAATGACCTGCGATTGAAAATAAGCCCATTTCACTTTAAGCACCTACAGTTATATTACAATTACATATTATATGGATACGGTTAATAATGTAATTGAATGGTCTTACATTGTAATTTTCGGTAATAAGGGATAGGTAGGTATGTAACTACACTATTATTTGATCGAGCGAGCGAAGCGAGTGAATATCTCTGAATCAACTTTGTCAACTCACCGTTTTTGAACTGTTGGTCTGATCTGCATAAAATTTGGAAGCCGAATTACTATCAATATTTGTAAGGAGATCCAAAAAGGGGTAAAACTTGTTCTAAAATTTCAATTGTTGATCGTGGTTCGGCTTTTCTTCTTTTTTTGTTATATTATGTGTTCTCATTACTCATTACTCATTAGTCATTACTGTGAGGAAAATGGGGAGGTTACATTTCGGAGGCAACTACAAATCGACAACTGTCGATGCGAGTGATACGACTACTAAGATTTTGATCTTGAGGCATCCATAAATTCCGTCACAAGTTATGGGGGGAGGGGTTCGACGAAGTGTGACAAATGGTGGGAGGAATCCTAACTTTCGTGACGTCACATTTCTAAACCGAATATACTTAGGTATGTATCAAAGTATTTAAATAACCCTTGTTTTGAAGGAGTGTGGAGCAAATAAAACACAGTAAGCAGTTTCACAGCATTTATACCGAAACACATACTCGTAAAACAATAATTTCTAAATACAGTATCACAAAAACGATTGGTACTAGTCCATTTCCTAGACTTGGCAGTCCTTAGATAAAAGTAGGTATTCGCATAAAAGTATTGACATTATGTTTGTTTTAGTTAATTGTGTTTTTGATATAATTTTGCAAAAAACAATCAACAAGTGAACTTAAATAAAATTTCCATAAACATGATGGTTTTTATGACGAACTTAGCTTAGTGCTAAGTGATCTTGATTTACAAATAGTTTTAACTTTGAATTATATCACCAAATTCGGTATACGTGCCTTTTAAAGTTTAAAGTATATCTTATATATAAAATTCTCGTGTCACAATGTTAGTTACCTTACTCCTCCGAAACGGCTTTACCGATTTTTACCAAATTTTATATGCATATTCAATAGGTCTGAGAATCGTTCATAAGTGATAAGGATGGCGTAAAGATCGGGAAAACGGAAAGTGCTTTTTTATGTGGGATTATTGACATTTGACAGAACGTCTGTCAGGAAAGCTAGTATAATATATAAGTTTATATAATATATAAGTTTTTACTTTCTATCAACAACTTTGCCTTGACTAGAAGCATTTTGCAAAGCTCGTATTAGAACATTTTGATTGGTTTTGGCAAGTTGGTTTGTATTTCAAAGTTACCTAGCAACTGAGGGTGAGACTGGCCGTTTTATTATGAGCTACGAGAAACTACCATAGGTCATCTTTACTATCTTACAGACTAAGCCAAGTCCGTCGATCGAAATCCTGGTCCACGCGGTTATTGTTTGTACTCTTCACGAATGGCAGCGGCTCCCCGTTCCGCAACCATCATGACCGCTCCTTGGGGATTGCCTGATGGGGGGGAAGGCATTGATGATGCGTCGACCACGCGAACACCTGGAAAGGACAAAACTTTATCACCTGAGTTCCTGTGTCATTTGAATGGCACTTATTTCATTTTTATCACATTTTGCTAAAATATCAGGAAAATCTATAGGTTAGGTTTATTTATAAAATAATTACTCAAAAAAATTGTGCAGCCAAACGTTTTTAGGAGACCTCAAATAACAAGACCAAATACGTACCTAATATTTTTTTTCTTTATTGGGTCGAACATTACAGTTGGAAGGTATTGCCATCTCTGTCTTCAATGACGATTAATTGGGTTTTGAATAATCCTGGATTGCTTTGACAGTTGTCCATCTATTAAATGCCATATTGAACCACCCATATCTACCAACGTCTCATCGCGATGGCTTCAGACTATTTGTAGGGAGAAAGTGATCCTTGTGATTTTATTGAAATAAAGACCTTCAGAGTCAAACCGTAGTATTTGTGAGTTTTATATGAAAAAAGTTTGTATACCTACCTTGTAGGTTATACACCTTCAAGCTGGTGTCCACTACGCGACCGATAGCCGCAGTGCCGACCTGATGGTTCTGGGGATCCGTGTTCACTCTGATGATGCACTCCAACCACTCATCAGACCACTGCTCGCTGTTATCATCACAGGTGGACGTATGCTCCGGGTCCAGTTTAATTTGGTATGTCTCTTGCAGGGTCTGCAAAAAATAAAGGTTAATTGTAAGTACCTACTTAGTACGTAGTTTACATTAGCGGCTGTAGAACTGAAAAAAAATTGGATCACGACTACACATACATACTCCTAGATCTTAAGGCGCTTAGATCCTTATGTCTAAAGGGGGTCAGAAGCATGTCCAAACATTATTTTTGGCGCAACTGTACTGTAACTGTAGAACTAGTAAGGGAATAAACGCAAATTAGTAACACAAAGTAGGAAAAACAAAACAGGCTGATCAGTCCATAAGAGAGTTCTGTTCCATGGAACAAGACTTGATCAACAAGTATCACTTATAACGATATAACTTCTATAATAAAACCGGCCAAGTGCGAGTCGGACTTCGGTTCCGTACCATTGTTTATAAAAACGGCAAAAAAAGGAACCCCACTTAAATATTTATTTTATTCCGTTTTTAGTATTTGTTGTTTAGCGGTAACAAAAATGCATAATCTGTGAAAATTTCAACTGTCTAGCTATCACGGTTCATGAGATACAGCCCTGTGACAGACAGACGGACAGACGTTTTTACCCTTTGGGTAAGGAACCCTAAAAACCGTTCCTTCTGAACGGAACTTGTACCTTGCTGTCAAATATCTTTTTTAGCAGCCGCATGCCCTCTTTGACGACGACCATATCGTCGGGGTCACTGAAGTAGTTAGCCTCGAAGATCGGCGGGTCCAGGGGATCGCTGGAGTTTAGAGTCAGGAAGCCCACGCTCTTGGCTAGCAGGTACACTGCGTTTGCTCTGGAAATAGACAAACCAGTCTAAAATATGTGGCTTGGTTAAAGCTATTGCTACTGTATGTGCCATTATAACCTAATAATTTTCCCATTTCTGATGTCTGATGGAACAAGTGGTATAAATCCAAAAGTTTGAGGATGTTTGGATGTTTGTGCCTCAATCACGGATTTGGATGCAACTTGGAACATACATAACTTATATCCTGGATACTTTTTATCCAGGTATTATCCGGAACTTAGAATTAAATTTAAAAAAGTAGATTCTTACGTAACGTTCATCCCATTCTCAGAGCAATCTGAAGCTAGCTCGCCCGGCAGTCCATCCCTCGAGCATTCAGCGTAGAAGCCGTTGAAGAAGAACTGCATGTCAGGCTGCTCGCGCTTCTTGTCGACTATGCTGGAGTACAAAAGACCTGTAAGCTGGAAAGACGTGTCGATTAGTTAGTAAGTGTGCGTTAGTGTGTGTAGTTAGTGCTGTAGTGGAAGAACTATAGTGTCCATCTCGAATTCACAAGTTCTATATGTCGGTTTTTTTTCTTTATTCATCGTTCGAACACATTGTTAATGCACATGTTATGCTCTTTCGTTAGAGCCCTTGATTGATGAATTGATGAATCAAGTCAGACGTCCCACTATCGTCATTCAACTATAGGTCGATTGGTAGAATATCTAGGTACTTATATAGTAGGTAGATACCTGACTTAAATCTGCAAATACCAAGTTTCGTTGCGAAAACGTGTTCTAGAGCGCGAATAAAAAGACCAAATATTTAATTCTTTATTTGAGGACTTAATACCTATACTATCTAGCGAAATAATGTTCTTTGATCACATTCTGTACTATTATAAGTTTTTGACACAATCGCATACTACCTAAACTATACCAATGGTATTACGACTCGTAATTTACCTATACTTTTTAAACGAGCTGCTATCGAATGCTCGATTAAAGCTCTGTTAAAGTTTGACTGAAGACTGGAAATCTCATAAAAAAACCGGCCAAGTGTGAGTCGGACTCACGCACGAAGGGTTCCGTACCATTATCTATAAAAAAACGGCAAAAAAATCACGGTTGTTGTATAGGAGCCCCACTTAAATATTAATTTTATTCTGTTTTTAGTATTTGTTGTTATAGCGGCAACAGAAATTCATAATCTATGAAAATTTCAACTGTTTAGCTATCACGGCTCATGAGATACAGGTGACAGTCGGTCAGTCGGTGACAGACAGACGGACACACAAACGGACAGACGGACAGCGGAGTCTTGGTAATAGGGTCCTTTTTTATTCTTTGGGTACGGAACCCTAAAAACGGTTACCATAATATCTGTCAAGGACTAACCTGAGTGAGTCCAGAGCTGCTCATTGGCCCTTTCCTCGTCAGCAGGTACTCTGCCGCGTTTGACCAGTCCAGCACGAAGGTGTCTTTGACGTCAGATAGCACGAAGTAGAGGGTGGCTCCTATGTGGTTTCTCAAGTTTTGGCCGACAGGCAAATCTTCTACCACGGGGATGTCGAAACGATCTAGAGTCTCCTTCGGCCCAACTCCTGAGAGGAGGAGGATATGCGGAGAGTTCAGAGCGCCAGCACTCAATATCACCTGGAGAAAAACAAGACATTAGGGTATGCAATGGTCCTTATAGATTGTAAGGTAGAATTAATTCGCTCTAGTGTCATCATCCAGGGAGGAAACAGGGAAATATGTTTGTATAGAAAAACGCATGCCAAGGAATGCTCATAAGTAATAAAAAAATAAGACCACGACGTGTGTTTTCCAAGTTCAGGAGACTTTCGGATTTCCAGGCGCTCAGATCCTTGAATATGCCTAAAGGGGGTAGTTAGATGCATTACAACATTACATTTGGCGTATACGTATCTATTCACATTTTGCAGAAGTTAGCATTCCAAGATATTAAAAAAAGATTTTTAGCAACAAAGTAGTAGACCTACCTAGGGATTCTCTCTAATTTTTTTTTTCTGAATGGTATCCTACTAGCTTCCACCCGCGGCATCACTCACATCGCTACCTTTCTGTATAAAGGTAGCCTATTTGCTATTCCAGGGATAGGCTAGGCTTTTCATTCATATCTGTTGGTTCGTTTCGTGCGTGACCGAGGCACAATCTTCCAAACATTCTCACAATCTTTCGGATTTATACTATTAGGATTTCTACATACCTCCTTAGTAGCACGAACTTTGTACGTCTCCCCTGTGTTCTCGTCCAGAAACTCGACGCCCACAGCACGCTTGTCCTCAAAGAGCACCCTGGTCACATGAGAGTACAGTCTCACACTGAGGTTCTTTTGTTTTGATTTGGGCAGGAGGAAAGCACGGGCTGTGGTGTAGCGTTGGCCATCGCTGAAATAACCATGCAGGTTGGATTAATCAAATGTCTACTCCCAAAAGCTGAAAATAGATTTGCAGATACCTAATTATCGATAATCAGAAAAAAAACGTGTAACTTGTATTAAATAGTCACGTAAGGAATGCTAACTACAGCAAAATCTGTGACAAAACATAATGTTTGAACGTGATTCTGACTGTAGACTTCTTCAAGGATCTAAGCACCTTGGATTTGAGTGTCTACCGTTCCTACTTGGGGATTACAGTCGTGATCCTATTTAATTATAATTTTAAATGAACTTACTTATTAAAAGTTTGCGCTATAGTGAAACCCTCGGGGGTATTGAGGTCATTCATGTCGCTGATGATGGGTAAGTCGGTCTCGTTGATTGCGTTCATCAGTTCGTACACCGCCTGGGGCTGGTAGTTGAACTAAAAACATAATATCGTGATTTCACATGGATAAATTCTACTAAATTATGTAGAAGAAGAAGAAGCTCTTGGTTGGATTGAGTAAAAAAAAATCGATTTAGTTTTAAAGAGAGTAAATTGTGGAATATTTACTCTCTTTAAAATACCATTATACCATTTTTTGGTTCATTATTTTTTAACAGTCGGGTAATAATTTGTTTTATCTTGTTGAATCTAGTTACCGATTTTTCGTTTAGAGTCATTTCATAGAGTGTTTGTAACGACGTTATCATAATCAGAACAACAGTTAAATTCTCTTACGTGTTGTACCGGCAAGGGACCAGAACTAGAATGGTACTTCTCGCTAACAAGTGAGCCAATCTGCCGATTGCCCTCCGTCATGTCGAAGTACTTCAGGTTCTCATCCCAAGACCAGCCCTCGGCTCCTGCCTGTACCCAATCCTCGTAGTCTGCGGGGTGGCCTCGGTGATACATCATGCCGTTTAGTACGCTGGAACCACCTGGAATATTAATAATAATCTTACTACACATTATGACAAAACGGAAAAATACTCACGTAAAAATATGTTGTATATGAAGGCACCGATAATGTTTCGATTCATCTAGAGAATCTTCGTGAGTTTCTCTCCCATTCGCGTTCGCGTCTTACTTTCAGTGTGAGTGCGCAATATTTAAAAGATATATGTCACTCCCACAATTGAGATGAATCCAACGACATCTCATAATATGTTGTAATCTTTTAAGTCGTACATACATATTACATATAGTATACGCTCGAAAAACATTAACCTCCTGACGCAGTCGGGTAAAAAGCCTTACCCTCGTATTCAAGAACAACACTATGAGAACACGCACCCACAGTGGCAGAGATGGGCACTTACCCGGTAAAAATAATTTTTACCCATTCATTCCTATTTATATACCCATTTTACCGGGTAAAATTGATTACATCTTTTTTTTTTACTTTTTTGACACTTATCTAATTATGGATCACGATTTTCATATTTTCATTAGTTTAGATCTTTCGAAGATGTCTAGTGGGGGTAGTCAGAGGCACGTCCAAACATTATATTTGGTACATGCCCACATTTTGCAGTAGTTAGCATTTCAAACGTGACAGGTTGCAAGCCCATCGCCGCTTATAAGAATACTAACTGGTTAATACTAATTAATTATGGTGTTTTCTTGTTATTTTTTAATTTGGATTATAATTATTCAGACTTTAGCGTAAAGAAATAAAAGCGGTCGTTTTTAGGAATTTTAAGTTTAGCGTGTAGACAACAGAATCTCTACTAATGTAACAAAATTAAACTTAATACAAATTCCATAAAAAAATACCGAAATTCTATCTATTTTGATTATTCATATTAAGCATGGTTGTGTAGATTGTTTGTCCTGCCACTTTGACGTGTAATCTATAAAAAACCGGCCAAGTGCGAGTCGGACTCACGCACGGTTACTAATTATGGATCACGATTTTCATATTTTCATTAGTTTAGATCTTTCGAAAATGTCTAGTGGGGGTAGTCAGAGGCACGTCCAAACATTATATTTGGTACATGCCCACATTTTGCAGTAGTTAGCATTCCAAACGTGACAGGTTGCAAGCCCATCGCCTATCTGTCCGTCCGTCTGTCTGTCCGTCTGTCTGTCCGTCTGTATGTCCGTCTGTCTGTCTGTCCGTCTGTCTGTCCGTCTGTCTGTCTGCAGGTCTGTCTGTCCGTCTGCCTGTCCGACTGTCTATCCGTCTGTCTGTCCGTCTGTCTGTCTGTCCGTCTGTCTGTCCGTCTGTATGTCCGTCTGTCTGTCCGTTTATCTCTCCGTCTGTCTGTCCGTCTGTCTGTTCTGTCTGTCACAGGGCTGTATCTCATGAACCGTGATAGCTAGACTGTTGAAATTTTCACAGATGATGTATTTCTCTAAAAACAGCATAAAATAAATATTTAAGTGGGACTTCCGTACAACAAACGTGATTTTTTGCCGTTTTGATAATAGTACGGAACCCTTCGTGCGTGAGTCCGACTCGCACTTGGCCGGTTTTTTATAGATTACACGTCAAAGTGGCAGGACAAACAATCTACACAACCATGCTTAATATGAATAATCAAAATAGATAGAATTTCGGTATTTTTTTATGGAATTTGTATTAAGTTTAATTTAGTTACATTAGTGGAGATTCTGTTGTCTACACGCTAAACTTAAAATTCCTCAAAACGACCGCTTTTATTTCTTTACGCTAAAGTCTGAATAATTATAATCCAAATTAAAAAATAACAAGAAAACACCATAATTAATTAGTATTAACCAGTTAGTATTCTTATAAGCGGCGATGGGCTTGCAACCTGTCACGTTTGGAATGCTAACTACTGCAAAATGTGGGCATGTACTGCAAATATAATGTTTGGACGTGCCTGACTACCCCCACTAGACATCTTCGAAAGATCTAAACTAATGAAAATATGAAAATCGTGATCCATAATTAAATTAAGTGTCAAAAAAGTAAAAAAAAAGATGTAATCATTTTTACCCGGTATAAATGGGTATAAATAGGAATGAATGGGTAAAAATTATTTTTACCGGGTAAGTGCCCATCTCTGCACAGTGGACGAAATCTTTTTTCATAAACATCACTTTATGTGTTGAGCGACACTATGGCGCACACTACCGTGTGCCTTTAGAGCTCAACTTTGGCTAGAGGCACACGACAATGTGCCTCTAGTCACACTATGCAGTGTCGCACAACACATAAAGTGAATTTTATGGAACAAGATTTCGTCCACCACTGTGGGTGCGTGTTCTCATAGTGTCGTTCTTGAATACGAAGGTTAGTGGAGCGCACTTTTACCACATTGCATTGTTAATTTCACGTACCTAGAACCTTGCCCCTAGGCCAAGAGCACCCCTTGCTCCCTTGATCCAGGCAGTAATTAGCTGGCACAGTGCGGTAGTCCCAATCCACCTCCTTGTTCGACCAGAAGGTTCTATAGAATGAGGGTACTTTCGCTCCTATAGGCTCCGGGCCTCCTGCTTCTAGTAATAGAACCTAGAGAACAAACAAACAAAATACAGGTCTTACTAAAAAACTATACTTTTAATTATTATTCTTGTTTGAGCCTTCACCTTGTTCGGTTGACACCACACTGGAGCTCTACATAGCATTACGGAAAGGATCATAAAAAAAAGGTAGACCCCAAGCAGTGTTTGTTGCCTGATTCTTCTAGTCTAGACAATGGTCGCGTGGAATCGGCGTAGCTTCACCTAGTTCCTAAGACGTTTCAAAGTGATCCTTGTGATTTTATTGAAATAAATGATTTTTGAATTTGAATTTGAATTTGAATACTAAATATACTACGGAATGTTTTTATATAAAACGTAAAAACGTTAAATCACTCTTCGTACAAACTCTAGGGTCTACAGCGAAGTCTTCTGGACCTCGTATATTGCCGAACGATCACTCGACAATTAAGACTACTTCCTGGCAAGCCCATTTCAAACGTAAATATCTCGGGACCCCTTCTAGTACAATTCCTGATTTTTGGAGTACAATTCCATAGATTTGTAACTGCATTTAAATTAACCCTTAACCACGGTGGGTCCGGCTGCGTAGTATTACACAAAAATTTTATGAAGCTCGCGCTCGGACGCCCCCCCCCCCCCGCCTTTTTATACCTTCGGCCGCGAGAAGCGTCGAGCGCGGCAACCGATTCTCGAACGTTCGCGACCGGCCGCACTGCGCGTTTGACGCTTAGCTGCTAGGCCGGTCGCGAACGTTCGAGAATATTCGTTTTACTCGAAGCTACTCGCTAGGTGACTCGCTAGCCTCTAGGCGCCAAGCAAGCCGCCTGCCTGTGTGTTCGCGACCTTATATACAAAAATAATCCTTAAAGCATGATTCAGTATTCACACGCGATGGCTTATTATTAGCGTATTTCATGTATAACTTTGGTGTTCTATACCGATTTCTATGATTTTTTTTTATGGAATAGTTAATAATGTTAACTTTTTTAATAAGGGATGACTGAGAGTGTTATAAACGTAAGAGTAGACAAATATAATCAGAAAGCTTCGAACTGCTAAGCTATCGGTAGTTACACGTGTTATTGTGAGTCAACCATAAAAGAAAGACATATGCTGTCGTGGGATATTTTTTATATAATTTTAAGGAGAACATTTCCGTAATACATGATTTCTGTGTAGCTTTAACCATTAAGGTTCCACACGCGACGGAAGCTTAAAAAATGGAGTAACTTCTCCCGTTTTCCCAACATTTCCCTTCACTGCTCTGCTCCTATTGATTGTAGCGTGATGAAAAGTATACTATAACCAGCTCAGGAGTATGAAAGATAATTGTACCAAGTTTCGTTAAAATCCGTCGAGTAGTTTTTGTTTCTATAACGGTTATACAGACAGACAGACAGACAGATAAAAATTTTACTGATTGCATTTTTGGCATCAGTATCGATCCCTAATCACCCCCTGATAGTTATTTTGGAAATATATTTTATGTACAGAATTGACCACTCTACAGATTTATTATAAGTATAGATGAAGTTTGAGCAAAGTCAAGATAACCGTAAAGTCCACCGTGGTATTCTTTCTTTCTTTACGTCACTCACATTAAAGTTTGCATCCTCAGCCAGCCTTGCTGCCACAATAGAACCAGCCGACCCTCCCCCGACGACGATAAAGTCGTAATTTTCATCAAGACTCTCTACTGAGACTATCCTCTTGCAGGGGTCCGCGATATCGCATCTCCCCCAAAGGAACCCTTGGAGTAATGTCATGAAGAGGAGAGTTCCACCGCATATTGGGGAGTTTTCAATTGAGGCTCCTTCAGCGACGAGCGGACATCCGCAATCCTAGAAAATGCAATATACAATTATATGGGTAGGTACTAACTACGGGAGTAATCCGCATATTCTTAATTGTAACCTCGACTCTATCTTGACTCATACACTTTCGAGGCCTCTCGAACTTTATTCCTCGACAGCTTTTGAACGACGCATGCATGTGATGGTTTGTTTGATGAAAATCTCCTCGGACTGATGACGTAATGACGTAATTGAGGAACCTCCAAAATATTTATTTGATACCAAACAAACATGGTGTACTTATTGAGATTATAGTCCGAGGGGCCTCGACAAGTCAAGAGTAGACTAGTCAAGGTAGAGTCGACTACGTTACAATTAAGAGTATGGGGATAAATGTTTTTTCAGGCTGAATTAAATATGGTATCTATATCTACATACTATATAGTGAACTAGCTTCCGTCCGCGGCTTTCCGTGGTGCCCAGATAAAGGTATCCTAAGTAGGTTGGTAGGTAGATGTTATTATTTATGTTTTCGTTTGGTCGTGATTGAAGCACAAATCAAACTTCCTCGTAAACATTTCAGATTTACAATATTAGGTAGCACAGTCTACATTATACTGTATTTAGTAGTAGTATAGTAGGTATGAAAAATACTTACGTCTGCCGCTAATATCATTTTGGTATCTGATTTCTACTCGAAACAATGAATAAATGCCTAAAACAAACAAATTGGTAAGTAATTTATAAATACAGGTCTAAATCTGACCCTGGGTTATTGGATTGTTATAAAAAAGGTTTTTCATAACAATCTTTTGTAAAATACATACAGCTTTTACAAAAGATTGTTATGAAAAACCTTTTTTATGACCAAATTAACATAAGGATTTAATCTAGATAAATGAAGAACAGAAACACGATTTATGAAACTTTTCTCGATAAATTTATTTTCCAAGGTTATGGTTCTTTTAAAAAAACTATTTTCGTTCTTACTCATCAGTATGTATAGCTGAACAGTTCATTTTTAAATAATTCGTTAGATAATCAATCATACTAGCTACACAAATGAAAGACAGTTTCTTTTAAGTGTTATGGTTTTCAAGATAATGCGGTTTTATCACTTTTTCCGTCTCATCCGGGAAAACTCCCATACAAAAAACAAAAAAATTAAGTATCACCTAGACAAAAAAACTTACCTTAAAACAAACGGTAAAAGATTTTAGGCAACAGTACCTAAGGATAGGTTATATACAAATGAAGACATACATTACTTTTTATACCTATGAAATGCTTATTGACTTGATCTTTATCAAAGTCAAAGTCAAGTCAAAGTCAAAAATCATTTATTTCAATAAAATCACAAGGATCACTTTGAAACGTCTTAGGAACTAGGTGAAGCTACGCCGATTCCACGCGACCAAGCCTAGAAGAATCAGGCAACAAACACGGCTTGGGGTCTACCTTTTTTTTAATGATCCTTTTCTTAAAGCTATGTAGAGCTCCAGTGTGATGCCAATCGAACAAGGTGAAGGCTCAAACAAGAATAATTATTAAAAGTACTACTCAAGTACGTAAACGATTATAAGTAATAATAATAACTAAAGATCCATATAATAACGATAAGACTTGCGATTCAGTTATTTCTTCAGCTGAATCGCAAGTCATTTATAAAATACTAGCTGTACCCCGCGGTTTCACTCGCGTATAACTTGAAGAAATAAGAACTTTTTAGCGTATTGCCTATAGCAGACCCGCGACAGAAAAAAATAATCCTGTCAAAATTTTAATAATTTATAGAGCGCCTTATGGGGGGCTCCCATACAACAAACGTGATTTTTACATTCTAGCGCCATCTAGTTTCATTTGATGTTACTGCGTTATTATAGGTACTTTTCGCGGTCTCATGCGACAGCTCGGGGTTTGAGAGGTAAACCAATGATGAAAGATATTTGCAATTCCGCTGGCAGGTGGCGCTATTTTACCACTATCGGTAAAGTATGTCGGTAAATAGGTGGTAGGTACTTTACTAAAAAGTAAAAAAAAGTTTAAAATTGAATTATTGAATTCATGTAGTTAGGTAAATAGGTATATATTATTAATTTCGAGTTCGAATACCGGCCGTGCATCAATGGATATTTCTGTTCGAAAAATGTACCTACTCCATCAACAATATCCGGAACTTGTGCAGAATTTTCTATTATTATTTATTATGTACAAAAAACCTGTATAAACTTAACAAAAAAAAAAATCGTCGCGACAGTATACTGTTCAAAGCAAAATAGAAAGACGAATCGAAAATAATTGGCTTGCTTTCTATGAGAGAGAGAAAGACAGACAGAGAAACATGCGCACGCCGCACGGCTTACTACACTATAGCAAACGGTGTCGTGACTCGTGACAACTTTTCGTTCGATTTTTTTCCGTCTAGCCTCCTTCGCAACGCGCCATAAGGAACTTCGTTCCAAAAACGATATTTTTTGGATTGATTGTAGCAATCACACTTCGTACAAACCCTGAGGTCTACAGCGAAGTCAATGGAAGTAATGGTTTTGTTACACAGAACGATACTGTCATCTGTCAGCTTCGTAACAGTCAAAACCCGGAAGCGATAGTTCTCCGGGTTACCAAATAATATTTTTTTCAAAAATTCCTTGCGCAGTGACGTTAAAGCGCGAACGCCGGCGTTCGCTCGGGGATTAACGGGTTTAGACTACTTCCTGGCCGGCCCATTTCAAACGTAAATATCTCGGGACCCCTTCTAGTACAATTCCAGATTTTGGAGTACAATTTGTACATTTCCATAGATTTGTAACTGCATTTTAACCCTTAAACACGGTGGGTCCGGCTGCGCAGTATCACACAAAAATTGTATGAAGCTCGCGCTCGCGCTCGGACGCGCCGCCTTTTTATACCTTCGGCCGCGAGACGCGTCGAGCGCGGCGACCGATTCTCGAACGTTCGCGACCGGCCGCACTGCGCGCTTGACGCATGCTTGACGCCTAGCTGCTAGGCTGGTCGCGAGCGTTCGAGAATGTTCGTTTTACGAAGCTACTCGCTAGGTGACTCGCTAGCCTCTAGGCGCTAAGCAAGCCGCCAGCCTGTGCGTTCGCGACCTTATATACGGGAGTTACACGTGTTATTGTGAGTCAACCATAAAAGATAAACATATGCTGTCGTGGGATATTTTTTATATAATTTTAAGGAGAACATTTCCGTCATACATGATTTCTGTGTAGCTTTAAGGTTGTACACGCGACGGAAGCTTAAGAAATGCAGTAACTACTCCCGTTTTCCCAACATTTCACTTCACTGCTCTGCTCCTATTTATTGTAGCGTGATGAAAAGTATACTATAACCAGCTCAGGAGTATGAAAAATAATTGTACCAAGTTTCATTAAAATCCGTCCAGTAGTTTTTGTTTCTATAACGGTTATACAGACAGACAGACAGACAGACAGACAGACAGACAGACAGACAGACAGACAAAAATTTTACTGATTGCATTTTTGGCATCAGTATCGATCCCTAATCATCCCCTGATAGTTATTTTGGAAATATATTTCATGTACAGAATTGACCTCTCTACAGATTTATTATAAGTATAGATATAGACAAGTTTCATTAAAATCCGTCCAGTAGTTTTTGTTTCTATAACGGTTATACAGACAGACAGACAGACAGACAGACAGACAGACAGACAGACAAAAATTTTACTGATTGCATTTTTGGCATCAGTATCGATCCCTAATCATCCCCTGATAGTTATTTTGGAAATATATTTCATGTACAGAATTGACCTCTCTACAGATTTATTATAAGTATAGATAGAAGATAACAAAATTGTTATATATTTATATCATATAACAAAATTGCATGTGCGTAACGTCGTGCGTTCGCGTGCGTCACACGGAAATTTTCCATAATTGAGCATTTTTATAAACTCAAAAACACTGAACTTAAACGGTTAAATGAAGTCCGAGATTTAGGCATAATACATGATTCAAAACTATTATAATATGAGAAACACATTGACCACATAGCTAAAAAAGCCAATAAGGCTATGGGATTCATCAAAAGATCCAGCTCTCAGTTCTCCAACGTCAAAGCTGTTAAAGTTCTTTATTGCTCGTATGTACGTAGCATCCTAGAATATTGTTCACAAATTTGGAACCCACAATATGATGTATACATCAATAGATTAGAGTGTGTTCAACGCAAGTTCATGAGATTCCTTCAGTATAAGTGCAAAACAAATTTCTTTTTTAATTCCTATAGGCGAAAACATACTGTATTGGTTATTAGTTTCATTAAGTGTTTTTTATTTAGATTGTAAAACTGTTTTTTTTCCGAATAAAATAAAATAAAAAAATAAAATAATTTTGCGAGAAGCAGAATTTCAGCTAGTTTGATGACTAGATAAAAAGATGGTCGAGGCAATACATCGGAAACATCCGGCATGTTGTAAAGGTCTTGATATAAAATAAATAAATAATAATAATATTAATATTGGTGGACATTTCACACAGCGCCATCTAGCCCCAAACTAAGCAAAGCTTGTACTATGGGAACCAGATAACTGATAGGATACTTATAAGTATCCTATCAGTTATATACTTACTATATACTTTTTTTTTTTGTAAATACATACTTATTATACATATTAACACCCAGACACAGAACAAACATCTATGTTTATCACACAAATATTTACCCTAGGTGGGAATCGAACCCACAACCTACAGCGCTGAAGGCAGAGTTACTACCAACTGAGCTGTGAGGCCAGGATAGGGAAAATAAATAGGATCACGACTGTAATCCCCAAGTACGGTAGACATCCTCTCAGATCTCCAGACGCTTAGATCCTTTGAAGATGTCTAGTGGGGGTAGTCAGAGGCACGTCCACACAATATATTTGGCACATGCCCACATTTTGCAGTAGTTATCATTGCATACGTGACAGGTTGAAATACCACTGCCGCTTATGAGTCCGCATAACTATCCTTTAACCAAAACAATATAGCTACCTTTCTATTTATCGCAGAACTTCAAAATTCAAACCCTTCATCTCTAAGGAAATAACAAAACTTACATCTACCCTCAGTAAGTTTACATTTCCAAACAATAAAAGCAGCTTCCGTTGGCTTGAAGACTACTACTGAAACTACTAAGCATAATTGACAGCCTCACAGCTCAGTTGGTAGTAACTCTGCCTTCAGCGCTGTAGGTTGTGGGTTCGATCCCCACCCAGAGCAAATATTTGTGTGATGAACATAGATGTTTGCTCTGTGTCTGGGTGTTAGTATGTATCATACATATGTATATATTTACAAAAAAAAAAGTATATAAGTATTCTATCAGTTATCTAGTTCCCATAGTACAAGCTTTGCTTAGTTTGGGGCTAGATGGCGATGTGTAAAATGTCCACCAATATTTATTATTATTATTTATAATTATAAAAATACACTAAATGATTTTTTACATAAAGATAACACACAATACATATTCGTAATATACTTTGGTTAGCGATTTTCCGTAAACGCTAACATTTCGCATGATCATGTGGAAGTGATATCATAATAATTTTGTTATCAGATTGTTTGGGATAAAGACATTTTTTTATGAAGTAATCCTTAGTACAATTTTAAAAGAACTATAAAACACTATCTACACTATCTGATTACAAGACGGAAAATTTCAAATTTGACTAATTATCAGTTGAGATAAAATTTACTAAGTGCTGGTCATAATCATAATAGTATTATATCCTACACACACATACGTACCTATTAGAAAGGAAAGGAAAGAATATATGGCGCCGTTTATCATCACTACATAGTATAAAGTAAAGTCGCTTTCCGCTTCCCGCGTCTGTATGTATGTATGTTTGCTTATATCTTTAAAACTACACAACGGATTTTGATGCGGTTTTTTTTAATAGATAGAGTGATTCAGGAGGAAGGTTTATATGTATAATAACATGCTACCCGTGCGAAGCCGGGGCGGGTCGCTAGTCATTAATAAAACAATTTATTTGAATGCGGACGCGTGCTATAAATATAAATGGACAATGACGGCAAAGTACAGTGTATTACGAACTGATGAGCAAACACGTGCACGTGCACTTACACGGCGTCGCACCTTCACACCATCAACTGACTACCTTTCCACCAACATAGAACCAGTTGACGTTTTTATTCAATCAAACTAGCATATAAACTATCTTCTGACAAATTTTTAGCTGAAAGGAAATCACTGAAGAGAATTTTTTTATTTACATGTTTGTGTGACTAGCTGACGCATAATCCATCACGGTAAGGCCAGCTGACTTATTTGAAACGTAAAATAATTGTCTTAACTGTCGTTTGTAAAATTTTCAGACGAGAGGAAATGATTGAAAACAAATTTTTTTTACATGAGTAAGCGGCTACCACTGCTCCACCCACCCTCAAAGCGGCCGCTGACGTTCACGAGGCTTCACGGCACTATTTTTTCAAAGCATTTCATAAGTTATTGCTTGAGAGGAAATTGGTAATGAAAATCGGTTGCTAGCTTGTAGACTATATTTCATACGTACAGATGCAATCTATATTAGTGTATTATAGATTGCATTAGTGTATTATACATAATTTAGCACGGTACAAAACCATTTCATTTGCAATTTATTCATTTACCGTGCTAAATTATGTATAATACATAATTTAGCACGGTAAATAAATAAATAATTATTTGACTAAGCTTTTACCCGTGATTTCGACGGTGTAGATTCAGGTAATCGATTTCGTGATTAGTGTTGTGCCGCTGGGAATATTCCCATTCCCAGTAATTTACCGACTAGTAAATTACTAGTAAATTTCCATTGTGCCCGGGAAAATTGCCCAAAGTTCCTGTGCCAAACTTTATCTCCACATTTATCTAACTTTGAGCTACCTACCGCCTAACGTGAATCTGAAATAGCATGAACTATTGAAATTGACAACCCCCTTGATTCAGAAAGTTTAAAACTTTAAAAATAGGTACCTACTGTAACTTATTCACATGTAGGACATTAAAAAACAATATTTTTATGTTTATAGAGTTATAGTTTATAGAGTTATATATAGTGTTATAGTTATAGTTGGTTATTAGTACAAATAAATGCTTATTTTTATTTTCATGTTTTATTTTTAGGTTAGTAATTTTGGGAATATTCCAAGGAAAAATGGAAATTTATTAATTTAGGTAATTACGTGATAAACACCCGTGTTAAAATCTATAGTAATGGAAATTTACTCTTAAAATTCCCGGACACATTGGAAACATTGGGAATTTTACTATAAAAATGTTGTAGTTTTAGTTGACATTACTATCAGTGATGTATTTTTTACAGGTTTATTAAGTAGCTTATTGGGAAAAAATCTAAAAAAATATTTCAGCAAAATTCCCTAATAGGTATTTCCGTGTTTGGGAATATTGCCGGGAACGTTACTGGCTAAATTCCCAAAGTTCCCAATATTACAGGGAACGGCACATCAGTATTCGTGATGCAATCTATATTAGTGTAATTGGTTTTGTACCGTGCTAAATTATGCTTATTAAATAAATAAATTACTATTTGATTAGCTTTTACCCGTGACTTCGACGGCGTAGATTCAGCGAATTTATAAAATACTCGTGTCAGTGATTGTACCTAACTAAACTACTCAGAAATGGCTAGACCGATTTTTATTACAAAATTTTGTGTATTTTCAGTAGGTCTGAGAGTAGGCGATAGGGTATTTTTTATACCCAAATGATAAGGGTGACGTAAAGTTTGTAAAATACTGAAAGTGCTTTTTTGTGATTATTGAAATTTGACAGGACAACGTCTGTCGGGACAGTTACTATGAGTATAGATGTATAGATACACAATAATGTATTTCTTTTCTAATTTAGTGATTAACAAGTTTTAAGGTTTTAAAGTATAAAACATCATTCACATGATGCAAATAATCTATACTAATATTATGAAGAGGAAAGATTTGTTTGTTTGTTTGTTTGCATTGAATAGGCTCCGAAACTACTGGACCGATTTCAAAAATTATTTTACAATTAGAAACCAACATTATCCTTGATGAACATAGGCTATAGATTATTTTCAAAAACGTTAGGGATCCGTATGAAAACTTCGATAATATAACCCAACGTGTGAAAAAAAATCTTTATATCGCGTATGCTGCGGAAATTATTGAGAATAGAGCAAAGTAATGTACTACAGTTTTAAAGAGGACATTAATATCTACATATAAGTCAACAATACCATATGTCTAACTACTAGGGATCCGTATGAAAACTTCGATAATGTAACCCAAGGTGTAAAAAAATTTGCCATAAAAACATTATTACACCCGTGCGCCCGTGCGACGCCGGGGCGGACTGCTAGTATGCAATAAAATAATTTATTTATTTTATTTTATTTATTTGGAAAACAAACAGTACAATTAAACTTAAAATATTTCAAACTGGTAGGTTAAACTTAAACCAATTAAGTTTTCACTATTAATTGAAACATACACGTGAAGAAAAGGTGGACAATTACAATAAATATATAGTTTAGTTTTAATATAAGTAATACCTAGTACTTATATAAAACTAAACTATATATTTATTGTAATTGTCCACCTTTTCTTCACGTGTATGTTAGCTTAGTTTTTTTACTTTTTATAATTTACTTACTGTATTGTTCAAGGTTTATTGTCTTATGTTTTGTTTGTTGAATAAATGTATTTTCTTTCTTCTTTCTTTCTTCTATATTCAAAAACCAAGAACTAAGAACGTTAGTAAAAAATAGAGACAAAAACAATAAAAAACAAAAAACAACAAAATTACAAAAATGAAAACAAAATCTATAAAGCTATTACAAAGATTATTTTAAGATATCATAATAATTACGAAGATCCTCGCTGATGGCTAATTTGGAAAGAGAGAGGTCAAAAATATCAAGCTTAGATAATATATTATTGTTTGAGTTCATGGAACGGTTGATGAAAGAATTGGATGCATAATTTGTACGAACTGTAAGAGGCTGGAATAATTGTTTTTTTCTAGAACTAACTCTAGGACATCTAAACCTAATTTTACTAAGTAAATAAGGGCTGTCAATATGGTTATTAATTATTTTATATAAAAATATTTGATCACGTTCTATTCTCCTGTCACTCAATGAAGTCAATTGTTCAACCGTAACCAATCCGTGTACCGACGATCTGTAGCACAAATGATTAAAAAACTTTTTTTGGATTTTTTTCGATCTGATTTACGCACACGTCGTATTGAGGGTTCCAAACAACAGAAGCATACTCAAAAATGGACAAAATAAATGAGTTATATAATATTTTTAAAGTTGAGATTTGTTTAAAATCTTTTAACATACGATACGTAAATTGGTCACGTCAATTGGTAATGTAAGTTGGTCACTCCCTATCACAGGACACGTGCTTTTGAAGGGAGTTTCCGGTACCAGGCCACTAAATGCTGGAACAATTTGCCGCCGCCATTGAAAAACACTCTTTCAAAAGCAACTTTTAAAGTAAGGTATAAAAAGTTTCTCATGGAGGAACAAATTGGTACCGGCTAGCTCCGAACACAAACTACGCACACAGCATTTCATTTCATTTACTTACTGTATTGTTCAAGGTTTATTGTCTTATGTTTTGTTTGTTGAATAAATGTATTTTCTTTCTTTCTTTCTTTCTTTCTTTCGATACGCTTTCTTAGTGATTGTTTCAATGTGAGAATTCAACGTCAACTCTGAATCTAAAATGACTCCTAGGTCTCTCACGAATGATACTCTATCTAGTAATTGCCCATTAACAGAGTAGGAATAAATAATCGGATTCTTTTTCCGTGTAAAGGATATGACATTACACTTTTTAACAAAGGGCTGGATTTAGAAGTCTGAAGGCCCCTAATTATTTTCCAAATTGATTAAACTATTTTTTTTTCATTGTTCAATAAAATTGCGAGACAAATGAAACTCTTCCAACAAACATAATTAATTAATTATGCAGGTGTGGAAAAGTTAAAATTTGTCAGAACTTTTTTTTTATTGTGGAGGCCCCGGAGATTATTACTTAGTTGCCCTGGCCTAAGTCCGGCCCTGGTGATTTTAATTTATTTATTTTTAAGATCAGCTGAATCCGGTTATTAATCAAGAAAAATTGGACAAATTGGAATTGTACGAGTGTGTCGTAAACATGTTTGTGTGAGAGTGTGTATGTGTGTGTGTTCCGATCTTCATAAATTCTAAAACGTAGGTAGGTAGTATAAAAACACAAATCTAGTTCCATTGCCACTGGGAATTTTGAATAAGTGGGGTAGTTTTTAAGATAAGAGATGAAAAGGGTTAAAAATGTCCGCGCCCGACTCACCTTCACACTGCTCTATCACACTGGTGTTACGGTTAGGAAATAATTTTTGTCATTTTTTCTTTATTATTAATTATATTAAATACAATGTTCCCCATAAAAACAATGTTTGTACGCCGCCAGGCAAAATGCAGAGACTCTTGATTTTTTATTTACCATCTTATATTATTATTATACCTGTGTTTACAAATGAATAAATGAATTATGAATTATGAATTATGAATTATGAATTATGAATTATGAATTATGAATTATGAATTATGAATTATGAATTATGAATTTTACTAACTACAACACTAGTGTGAAGGGTAAAAATAAGATTTCCTCACCCTTACACTGTTTGGATATAAGTGTCTTTTTACTAACGTTCCTACCACTGATATGTACTAACCTTCACATTGCTTTTATTTGTACCTGAAAGGGTTTCAAGTACAAAATAAATGTGGACAATACCATAAACGAAGATTACCAAATCTACTTAAAAATATAAGAAAAAAAATAAACAAAAAAGAAAACGATTCCATAAATCATTCATTTGGTCTTATATTTTAACATAAGCTTAACAACCTATTTGATCTCTTAAAAATAGTGTAAAGTTCAATTTATTTAATTTTTTAAAAACAAAAATATATTGAAATCTTGAGGCTGAATAATTAGGTTGAGTTGCATCAGTTGCATCATCTATGATAGGTTTCATACACTCTTTGTATAATGTATATGTATATGCTGGGCATTGATTCAAATGATGTACTCGCCTGTTTTTTCATGCGATTAATACAAACTACGATCTCGTTTTGTGCTAAGTTTGGCTTACATTCATTTACGTGTTGCACTTCTTTCACTGGTCGCTCATTCTATAATAATTAAAAATTGTATGCGTTAGGTTCATCAGGCTTCACTACACAATCGTGAAGTTAAAGAAAGATACTAAACTGAAGTGGCTAGGTAATACATGTAGAAAGGAGGTTTTAATTATAATTTGTGTTAGTAGTGTTAAGACGCTGCCAGTCGACGATTATTTTTGTTCGAAACGAAAAAAGAAATACTTGTGAACAAGCCACATCTCCTATTTTATAATGTATAGGATATGTGAATAAAGATGTACCCATCTTTAATCACTTCGATAAATAATCCTACCGACCGCTGCAATGATGACAAACACACGTCCGCGCGTGGTCCGCCTTAGCTTTTCGAATAAATTAATGATATAAATTATGTATAATTACTTATCAAAAATCTATCCTAATAGAAATCTAGATCTACATATTACCTATCTTTAACAATAAATCACAAGTTGATTTTAATAGTAGGTATATAAAATATTTCGATCATAAATTCTAAAACGTATCATTTTGAAATAATATTTTTAACGTGAAAAGTTTCTGCTATTATGTTTTCAGCTTAATAGAAATCTAGGTAGGAACCTGAAGTAATATACTTATAAAAATAGGAGATGTGGCTTGTTCAGAAGTATTACTTTTTTCGTTCCGAAAAAGAGCAATCGTCGACTGGCAGCCCCTTAAGATAAGGAAACTGGTTTCCTATAGTTCACACTAATATGAAGATTAGGAAACAGTTTTATTACCTGTCACACTTCTTGAATAACAATGTGGTGGTTAATCGTAACACCAGTGTGATAGAGCAATGTGAAGGTGAGTCGGGCGCGAAAATGTCGGGGTAAAAATAAAAATACCTATAGGTACCTACCTATTATTTTCTGTTTCGAAAATACCTTTATTTAATACTAGCTTCCGCCCATGCCTTCGCTCGCGTGGTACCTGAATACGAAAAAGTAGCCTATGTGTTATTCTGATGTATTAGCTATAGGTATTACTGAAAGTTTCATCTAAATCCGTTCGCGTGAAAGAGTTAAACAAATATACATACATCCATAAATACATACATACATACATCCATACATAATACTCATACATACATCCGTCCTCACAAACTTTCGCATTTAGGTATAATATTAGTAGCATGCAATATGTATTGTAACATATAAAATGGCATGATTAGCCATTTTATTTTGATAAAATGTTGGTGGGATCAACTCGCTATTAAGTTTATTGTCCCGTTATCTTTCTACCGATTTAAGAATGACTAGCAAAATATATCTCTATAAACAACTAGCGACCCGCCCCGGCTTCGCACGGGTAGCATGTTATTATACATATAAACCTTCCTCCTGAATCACTCTATCTATTAAAAAAAACCGCATCAAAATCCGTTGTGTTTTCTAAAATTTAAATTCAATTTAACTTTACGAATCGAAATACGCTTTCTAAAGTAACTTGAGTAGTCGGAAAATATTGGTAACATCTATCTATAATGGTCTAAAAAATAGAGTAATTGTAATTATCTTAACAATTATAGTATATTTTTAAAACTCGGCGTGTAGACGGACTTTCCGAGCAGTTTGAGGTAAGTCCGTCTAGTAGCAATAAAATCGTAATTTGTGATGTATGAAAATAGTATCGAACAAGGTATCGAACAATAGTATCAAACAATATACTTTTCAAGGAAAATATATACCTTACAGACAAATGTTTAAAACACATATTTCAACGGCAGTTTTGTATCCTTGTTCGATACTATTTTCATACATCACAAATTCACAAATTACGATTTTATTGCTACTAGACGGACTTACCTCAAACTGCTCGGAAAGTCCGTCTACACGCCGAGTTTTAAAAATATACTATAATTGTTAAGATAATTACAATTACTCTATTTTTTAGACCATTATAGATAGATGTTACCAATATTTTCCGACTACTCAAGTTACTTTAGAAAGCGTATTTCGATTCGTAAAGTTAAATTGAATTTAAATTTTAGAAAACACAACGGATTTTGATGCGGTTTTTTTTAATAGATAGAGTGATTCAGGAGGAAGGTTTATATGTATAATAACATGCTACCCGTGCGAAGCCGGGGCGGGTCGCTAGTTGTTTATAGAGATATATTTTGCTAGTCATTCTTAAATCGGTAGAAAGATAACGGGACAATAAACTTAATAGCGAGTTGATCCTACCAACATTTTATCAAAATAAAATGGCTAATCATGCCATTTTATATGTTACAATACATATTGCATGCTACTAATATTATACCTAAATGCGAAAGTTTGTGAGGACGGATGTATGTATGAGTATTATGTATGGATGTATGTATGTATGTATTTATGTATGTATGTATATGTGTTTAACTCTTTCACGCAAAAACTACTGAACGGATTTAGATGAAACTTTCAGTAATACCTATAGCTAATACATCAGAATAACACATAGGCTACTTTTTCGTATTCAGGTACCACGCGAGCGAAGACGTGGGCGGAAGCTAGTATTAAATAAAGGTATTTTCGATATATAACAGAAAATAATAGGTAGGTACCTATAGGTATTTTTATTTTTACCCCGACATTTTCGCGCCCGACTCACCTTCACATTGCTCTATCACACTGGTGTTACGGTTAGGAAATAATTTTACTAACCACCACATTGTTATTCAAGAAGTGTGACAGGTAATAAAACTGTTTCCTAATCTTCATATTAGTGTGAACTATAGGAAACCAGTTTCCTTATCTTAAGGGGCTGCCAGTCGACGATTGCGTACCTAAAGAGTAAAAACGGAACCCTGTTACTAATACTCCACTGTCCGTTCGTCCGTTTGTCCATCTGTACGTCTGTCCGTCTGTCCGTCTGTCCGTCTGTCCGTCTGTCCGTCTGTCCGTCTGTCCGTCTGTCGGTCTGTCGGTATGTCTGTCCGTCTGTCTATCACAGAGCTGTATCTCATGAACCATGATAGCTAGACAGTTGAAATTTTCACAGATGATATATTTCTGTTGCCGCTATAATAACAAATACTAAAAACAGAATAAAATAAATATTTAAGTGGGGCTCCCATACAACAAACGTGATTTATAGATAATGGTACGGAACTCGACGTGCGCGAGTCCGACTCGCACTTGGCAGGTTTTTTTATGATTTTTACACTAAACACTAATTGTGTTTCAAATTTGAAGCTTCTATGTCTGCTAGAAGTGCCTTAAACTTTTGATGATCGGTCAGTCAGTGAGTGAGTGACAAAATAGGAAACTTTGACTAGTTATAATTCTTAATCTACTGGTTCAAATTCAATGAAATTTGAAATATACCGTGTTTATATAGTGACTGCTTGGTTACTGAAAATTCAGGCTTCTAGTTGTATCCACAACGAAGTTATAGGAGGTCGAAAATGGCCTGAACTGCTTCGAGAAAAGGATGGTACAGCCGTGCCGCTTTATTGCTTGACTTGGCGGGGGCACTGCCGTGCCCCCAGAACAGAACAAAATAAATATTTAAGTGGGGCCCCCATACAAAAAACGTGTTTCTTTTGCCGTTTTTTATAGATAATTATTTATTTTAGATTAGGTTTATTAAAACAGATTCACCTAAAAGTTTTGTTTTCTTTCTACATTACTTTCTACCTACATGCAATTCGCAATTCGCCGTTGAGAAGTTCCCTCGTGAGAAGCTGATTCCTGGCTGCATCATCAGTTTGATATATTATTGTATTGTCATTAAAACTACACACAACTGCCTTTGATAATGATTCAACAATTAAATCCAAGATTTTTCTTTCATATAATTTGTTATTACAGGAAGGTAATAATACCAAAATTATTTTTAAACTATCGTGATTAGTAGGCATAACTATAGATTTTTAGACAGGTCTTTATCGCGAGTCTGCCCGCGACCATGGCTATTGTAACATAGTCGAAACGTCGGGAAAATAAATTAAAGGCAATTACTTGATAAAGATCCGTGTTAAAATCTAATAAAAGCATGTTAAAATACTTAAAATAGTAAAATTTATTTATTTCAAAGGTACGGAACTCCAATAGTTAATTATTTTATTACGTACTCTTAGGGCGGCTTGCACAAAAATTCTTAAATGTGTTTAGCGCGCTAAATACATTTAGGAAGTTGTAAAGTCATAAAAATACGTTTAATTTAAATACAATTAGCTGCTAAACACTTTTAGCGATTGTTGTGCAAGCCGGTCTTAGACTATGTCACATCTACAAGCAATTTAAAAACAACTTACATTATACAGCTTTTTTTCAATCCTTCTAGCGAATATTGAGGTGTCTCTGCGATTCACAAATTCAAGTTTTATAAATGTAAGGCTTTCGACCCCGTGTATTGCAAGACGTGTCTCTACCCAAATGCAGAATAATGCATTTCAAACGGGTTTAACGCATCAATATATACGTACAGCAATAATTTAATACATTTTGTTTTATCTTGACGTCTAGATTAGAAGGGAAGTAGATAATTTTCCTAATTGGTGTGGTGGTTGGCTCAATTCATAGGTAAATGGAAATAATTAATGGAATGCAATTTCTTTATCTTTTTAGGGTTCAAAGACCGGCCAGGGATCCTTATAGTTTTGTCATGTCCAATCTGCTGTCCGTCTGTGGTCAGCGCTTCATACCTGATAGGTAGGTAAACGTTGGTATACATTTGTAGGCAGAATATAAAAAACCGGCCAAGTGCGAGTCGGACTCGCGCACGAAAGGTTCCTTACCACATCTATAAAAAACGACAAAAAACACAATTGTTGTATGGTAGCTCCACTATAAATATTAATTTTATTCTGTATTTAGTTGTTGTTATAGCGGCAATAGAAATACATCATCTGTGAGAATTTCAATTCACTAGCTATCACGGTTCAGAGTTACTGTCTTATGACAGACGGACAGACAGACAGCGTAGTCTTAGTAATAGGGTCCCGTTTTTACCCGTTTTTACGGAACCCTAAAAAATAATAAGTTTATTTTGTGTCAACATAGGGGAAAACCAACCCATTTTATTTACCATTCATATTGCATATTCATATCATTTCATTTCATAATGCACCATAACAAAAAAAAAATATTTTACTGTAGAATATGGGCCTTAGGAATGTATGGCTTATCTAAAAAACAGGTAACTTCCGCTATCTTTATTCAAGATATTCAAAATTAATAAATAGGCCTAATTATGAAAATTTTTCGCGTAAACGCCATTAAGATATCGCGATATTTTTATGTTTGTTTGTACCTAACTAAAAGTAAACCGACTGGCTTCACAGCTCAGTTGGTAGTAGCTCTGCCTTCTGCGTTGTAGGTTGTGGGTTCGATCCCCACCCGGGATAAACATTTGTGTGATGAACATAAACGTTTGTCCTGTGTATGGGTGTTAATATGTATTTACAACAACAAAAAAGTATTCTATCTGTTATCTGGTTCCTATAGTACAAGCTTTGCTTAGTTTGGGGCTAGATGGCGTTTTGTGTAAAGTCTACCATTATTTATGTATTATCAGTTCACATATTGTGACGTGACGTATCTACTTATGTTTATAAATTAAGCGAAAGTAATTTCATCTATTCGTTATCTTTTCACGCCTAAACTACTGTTCGGTTTAGTTTTTATGTTTGTGCCATCAGGTCTAAACGACTGAATGGATTAAGATGACACTTGCTGTAGATGTAGATTGTACCCTAGAATACAAAATAGAATACTTTTACTTGTATCATGCTATCAAAAGTGTTGAACCTACTAAGAAAATCGATATTCGTAATTATTAGGACAAGGTTTAAAGAGGAAAAAAATTGGAGGGTTATAAAGAACTGTAAAATTCGGAAATTCTATTTATTTTCAATACATTACTGAAAATACACTGTATGATGACTTGACTATCTGAAAATTAATAAAAGATTAAGGTAAACTATAGGGTATTAAGGTTAACTACAAGCGCTGGTTTTGGAAATTTTACCAACATAGTTTTTTTAAATAAACGGCTTATATTGCATATAATATTAAAACGAAGATTTTAAACAACATACAATAGAGATAAAATTTTGTAACATTTATTAATTATCACTACATAGTATAAAGCAAAGTCGCTTCCCGCTTCCCGCGCCTGTATGTATGCTTGTACTTATATCTTTAAAACTACACAACGGATTTTGATGCGGTATTTTTTAATAGATAGAGTGATTCAGGAGGAAGGTTTATATGTATTAAAACCGTGCGAAGCCGGGGCGGGTCGCTAGTTCATATATAAATTGTCAAAACGGGAAATATTTAGTGGTCAATCAAGTCTAGAGGTAGGTATAACGCATCATAACTGTCACTAATCAAAACGGACCATAAACAAATAATTGTTTATCTATAGATTTTAAAACAAGTTTGTTTGCTATGCTTAGTTATTGACTGCAAAAAATGCAAATGGCCTAAACCTGGGTAGGCATCACAACCGGGTCTTTGACCCTATTATTTGAATTATCACTACATTGTATAAAGCAAAGTCACTTTCCGCTTCCCGCATGTATGTATGTTTGCTTATATCTTTAAAACTACACAACGGATTTTGATGCGGTTTTTTTTAATAGATAGAGTGATTCAGGAGGAAGGTTTATATGTATAATAACATGCTACCCGTGCGAAGCCGGGGCGGGTCGCTAGTTTTAAATAATTAACTAATTATTATTACAAACAACGGGAATTACTCACGTAAATGATAAATTGTCAATGAGGACACAGACAATGTTTCGATTCATCTAGAGAATTTTCTTTAGGGTGAGTGAACCATTAAACGCGAGCAGGATAGTGCGCGCGTGTAATAATGTGTAGTACAACTCACCAAAGTTTTGAAAGTGAAATACATTTACTAATTAACGGGTTTTTTTATACTGACCGATAAATAAGTTTCATATGAGATTTCCACACAGCCCAACGCCATGAACACCACTGGTTTCTGAAAATAAACGGATAATACCAATCCTAATAATATTATAAATGCGAAAGTTTGCGAGTTTGTTTGTATGTTTGCGCCTCAATCAGACTAAACACGACACAGCAGACTTAAGACGACATTTGCTGTAGATGTTAATTAGAGTGTCCGTATGATACATTGACTACTTTTAAATTCGAAAAACATCTCCAAAATGATAAAAAAACATAGCCTAACCTAAAAAAGATAAAAAATCTAATTCTCGTGTCACAGTGTTTGTAAACAAATTCCTCCGAAACGGCTTGACCGATTGTTATGAAACTTTTTGTGTATATAAGGTAGGTCTGAGAAAAGGTCGTAAAATATTTTTTATACCCACAAGTGATAAGGGTGGCGTAAAGTTTGGGAAAAACTGAAAGTGCTTTTTTCTGTGAGATTATTGAAATTTGACAGGACAATATCTGTCGGGACAGTTAGTATTAGTATAGATGTGTTAATACCTGAGCTTGTATCATGGCCAATGACATCAGCTTCCTTGTTCGAGCTGAGGATCTGCCCTCGCAATGCTGCCAACCACACGCATACAAGGCTGCTGGTAAAAACGAAGCCTGGATAACAGATAAGGTAAACCTTTGCTTAAGTTATTAGATAAAGATAAAGATATTTATTTGCTTAAACATGTGTTTACATTTTTGTGTGAGATGGTACATTATCACTACATAATATAAAGCAAAGTCGCTTCCCGTTTCCCGCGTCTGTATGTATGCTTATTATATTTTTAAAACTACACAACGGATTAGATGCGGTTTTTTTTAATAGACAGAGTGATTCAGGAGGAAGGTTTATACGTATTAAACCCGTGCGAAGCCGGGGCGGGTCGCTAGTCATTTATAAATTCGTCAATTGTGTAATAACATTTTCATCCCACCATCTCGGAAAGAGTATTTTTCATCCCACCATCTCGGAAAGAGTATTTTTCATCCCACCATCTCAGAAAGAGTATTTTTGCTCTTCAATATCTGAGTGCAAAAGCCGTTTTTATTCTCTAGAGGATGAAGTAAATTGAATTTAGAACATCGTGTGCACTAAGTTTGTGAATTAAAAAAATCATTAAACCTATTTACTGCTACCTCTATGGTGCCGAATATATCATACAACTTTTGTTTAATTTGTTAAAAACTCAGACTCGGAACCTTCTTGGTGTTCTTTTTTCAATTTGCTTTGTACGCGGTTCTTTTTTTCACGTCATTATTAAGATTATTCTGTAATACTTACCTGTCATAATGTAGTAGTTAATACCTAAACAGAAATAAAAGTACCTATCTTGTGATTGTAAACGTTTTTTTTTTTGCATTTAGTCATTTCCTCGCTGAGGTGGAATGAAAAGTTACGTGTTGCACTCGAGTGCAAAGATTTTTCACCTCGTGCTCTTTTGATTCCCTCGCTAATTACTCGCTGCGCTCGTGATTCAATTTTGGAATCCTTCGCTTGCTCGGTCATCAAAATTGAACACGCGGTTAAAAAGCAACTTTGCACTCTTGTATAACAAATAACTATTATCTATTAACTAGCGACCCGCCCCGGCTTCGCACGGGTGCAAAGCTGATACCAAAATATATTACAGAATGTCTTTGTATACTCGTTAACAGCATTTAAAATTTTAAAAAAAGTCGCGCTGATTTGAAATCTTACAATGATCAGTGGTTCTCTAATATATTAAGCATGTTATTATACATATAAACCTTCCTCCTGAATCACTCTATCTATTAAAAAAAACCGCATCAAAATCCGTTGTGTAGTTTTAAAGATATAAGCAAACATACACACAGACGCGGGAAGCGGAAAGCGACTTTGCTTTATACTATGTAGTGATAGTGATAATTTGATCTTGACTAAATTATCATTTAAATCTTTGTAAGCCCTAGGTATTTTTAGATACTTGTGTTGTTAGTTTATTATTGTCACTGGTCAGGTGAAACCAACTCAAACCACTCCTGTGATGTGCAGCCCGGGTCTTCAATTTTTTAGGGGGGGCAATAACTGCAAAATTCAGCCTTAGCCCTTATTATAAATATGATAAAGGTAAAAATAAATATAAGAGAGCGGGGAAGGCATTTTTCAGTTTAGCCCCCCTCAAAAAAAACTTCGTGCCCAGTGTGGGTCAAAGTTAAGTAAATGATGAGTTGTCCATTCGTTCGTAAAGTGTGAATTTGGCCGCCACTTGAACTTGCCACCCGGGACATGGGCCCCAGCTTGCCCCCCCCCCCCCCCCCCTAGATCCGGGGCTGGCGATGTGGGCCGTCCTAGGCCAAGATGCGCTAGGTTGCAATAAGGGGTGAAATAAGGACAAGAAGATGACGATTTACTTAGCCATCACTGACAAATCTATTCGTATACAGACTAAGAGAACGATATTAAGAGGAGTTTTACCTCAACAGTGACGTCACCAGCGTTCCACATGAGGAATCCGGTGCTGATCATGGTTCCGCATGTTGTCGACAACACGGCAGCCATGTTCACTAAGGTTCTCTCAGATGTCTGGAAGAATATAGAGAAATCTTGAAGGGTTTGTATGCAGGGGATTATATGGCCTGGTCATTCCCACTTGCTAGATAGATTTCATGTCATGACCGAAGCATTTAGGCAGCCTGGAACTCTGTCACCAGAGTTGGCCATCAGCTATTTACCTACACACGGCAGCGTGTCCAGCCAAGTTCAAAGAAACAGAAAAAGAAGAATGAAATACGAACTTATGACTTCATACTTCATCTTTTTAACTTATGATAGTTATCAAACTTGATGGAAACTCACCATCATTTGAGACATTACGGAGACCAGTTCAGCTATTGTCATGATTAGTTGAGCACTGAAGATGATGCTGTATATTTTCTGGCACTCTTGCGCGCACCTGAAAGTTGATGGTTAAATCATGTTACCAGCAATCATAAAAAAAAAAAATAGGATCACGACTGTAATCCCCAAGTACGGTAGACATCCTCTCAGATCTCCAGACGCTTAGATCCTTTGAAGATCTCTAGTGGGGGTAGTCAGAGGCACGTCCAAACATTATATTTGGCATATGCTCACATTTTTCAGTAGTTAGCATTCTATACGTGACAGGTTGCAAGCCCATCGCCGCTTATAAGAATAGGTTTCCTCACGATGTTTTCCTTCACCGTTGTAAGCACGTGTTTTTGATGCGCATATAAATTTTCGAACAGAAAAATCCATTGATGCACGCTGGGATTTGAACCCACGACCTTCAGATTGAAAGTCGAGGTACATCCCACTCGGCCAACACGGCTCCAGCAATCATGTCACCATTTATTTTATTCTGAACCTTCTTAAACCTTCACCTTGTTCGATTGGCACCACACTGGTAGCTATTTATGTGGTAGCTATTTGGCTACTCCGCTTACTTTCTAAGATTTTTGTGAAAATTTGCTTACTTTGTTTTTATATAAGAATAGTCTTGCATGCATTTTATTTTATATTTACACCATACCATACACTAATATCATGGTCACATACACAAATCAACTTATACACACACAAAATACACACATATATACAACTTATAATAACTTATACACAATATTCAAAAAACGTCTTCAGAATTTCTGCCGATCTAGCATACTCGTACAAGGGTTTTTTACTCTGCAGTTCATCGGTATTATTTAGTAAATTACATCCCACCAAAAACATTCTGTAAAAAACTAGCCAAGTCTCGATGGAGCTGCTTGTTTATCTCTAAAAAGTAATGAAATCTAGACAAAGTCGTGTCAAGCCTGAGGTTCTTTACTGCGATTTCTTTATTATTATAGAATGTTGTGTGACTTGGCCGTTGAACATTCTTTATACGTTAGTGGGTACAAGACAATTTTGTTTACACGTAATGTTATATCTGTTGTAACTACCTATGTTTGTTAAGCGAGATAATAGCCAATACAGGTATTGGTAATTGGACGCTAGTGTCTTATTTTAGGCTGTTGTTGATCGTGCAACACATGCATTCAGCATTGACAATGTTGACTTCTGCTGTCTTCTTTTTGGAGCGTCAAATCGACCACCGATCTAACATAAAATAGACGTATTTTTATACTGTTTGTTTCAGGCTCGCCTTTACATAAGTATTATTGAAATACGCAGCTTTATCAAGCCTACAATTGACTGGTTATTGAATCAACGTTTTCTAAGTGGCAATTTTCCATCGTTAATGGGTAGCGGTTCTGGCGACAGATTGGTGCAATGGTGTCATGGAGCACCTGGTTTTGTACCCTTGTGTACTCTTCAACTGCCAAGTCACATAACATTCTATAATAATAAAGAAATCGCAGTAAAGAACCTCAGGCTTGACACGACTTTGTCTAGATTTCATTACTTTTTAGAGATAAACAAGCAGCTCCATCGAGACTTGGCTAGTTTTTTACAGAATGTTTTTGGTGGGATTTCACTTCTTTTTGTAGAAACGTGGGCTTATTGATTTATTTTATTAGATTTTCTTATTTGACACAGTTTTTTTTCTTTTTATGAGTAGTTTTTTTATTATAAAAACAAATCGTAAGCGCGTTTAAAATACAGTCAGCGCCATCTAGCGACGTGTGCGGGTATCACTGCCACTCTTAGTCCAATGCATTATATTTTGATCAAATTTTGAGCGAAATTAATATTTTAATTTATTTAATTTGTTAATTTGTTTATTCAATTTGTGTAATGTTCGAGTAGAATAAAGTTAATCGTTCGACTATTTCTTCTTGTAAACTTGTAAGTATAAGTAAGTATAAAAGCCAGTCTAGTCTTATCCAGAGTTTTCCTTTAATTTTATAGTCCGCCCCGGCGTCGCACGGATGTAATAATGATATTATAGGTAATTTTTTACACCTTGGGTTACATTATCGAATTTTTCATAAGGATCCCTAATAAAACATTTAGTATCACAGACTTTTTTTGTAGATATTGATGTCTTCTTTAAAACTGTAGTACATCACTTTGCTCTATTGTCAACAATTTCCGCAGAGTACGCGATATAAGGATTTTTTTCACACGTTGGGTTACATTATCGAAGTTTTTATACGGATCCCTAATAGTGAGACATATGGTATTGCATACTTTTTTGTAGATATTGATGTCCTCTTTAAAACTGTAGTACATCACTTTGCTCTATTGTCAACAATTTCAGCAGCGTACGCGATATAAGGATTTTTTTGGTTTTTTTTTACACGTTGGGTTACATTATCGAAGTTTTTATACGGATCCCTAATAGTTAGACATATGGTATTGCATACTTTTTTGTAGATATTGATGTCCTCTTTAAAACTGTAGTACATTACTTTGCTCTATTGTCAATAATTTCCGCAGCAAACGCAATATAAGGATTTTTTTAAAAAAAATTCACACTTTGGATTACATTATCGATGTTTTCATACGGATCCCTAATATTTTTCCAAATATACTATAGCCTATGTTCATCAGGGATAATGTAGGATTCTAATGGTGAAAGAATTTTTCAAATCGGTCCAGTAGTTGAATATTTTTTGTAAAGGCGGTAATAGTTTGGTTAGGCTCTTGTGTTTTCTTATCAGGGTCACCAGGTACTCCAGATCTTCGATTATCCTAGTTTTTATGGTTTTCCCTTTATGTGGCCATTAAACCCTAACTCTGTACCAAATTTCAGCTCTCTGAGTTTATGGGAAGTACTAGTTCTATTCTGATGATCATGAGTGAGTGAGTGAGTGAGTGAGTGAGTGAGTGTCTGTCTAAAATGCGAAACTTTGCTTTCGCTTAACTTCGTAACTAAATGACCTACAGACTTGAAATTTTGGATTTTAAGTATGTGATTATGGCTTACTGGATGACGAAAATTTCAGCGTTCTGGTCTTATCCAGAGGTTCTCAAATAGGGGCCTGAAAATGCGGCGAAATGGTTCGGCATGGTACGGCAGTGTTTGCTTCGCGCTCGACTTGGCGGGGGCACTGCCGTGCCCCCAAATTATGGATGATGTAAACTTTGTTAATAACGAAATTCAAGAATTCTCGATCTCAGAATCTTTTTTCTGTGATCCTGAAGACTGTAGAAACTATATAAAAAGCTCCCGTTCATCACTAAAAACCATGCATGTGAACATTCGTAGCATAAACAAAAACTTTAGCGAGCTTGAAGTTCTACTTGATAGAATGACAACAAATTGCGATGTAGTTGTTCTCTCCGAATGCTGGCTAAGTAAGGTTCCACATATTCCAGTACTTGACGGTTATGTCTCTTATGTAACCAGTTACACAAACCAAAATGATGGCATAGCTGTCTTTGTTAGAGACAACCTAGTGCACACTGTAGAGGAAACCACCATAAAAGAAGCAAATAGCTTGACTTTAAAATTCAAAAGCGATATTGCAATTGTGGCAATATATCGCCCACCGTCATTTAAAAATAGTAACATCTTTATAAATAGTTTAAATGAATATCTGGAGTCTTTAAGAATGCTGCAAACAGTTGCTTTGACTGGTGATCTTAATATTAATATCGCACCAAATAATAATGCTCCTAACTGTGAAGACTACCTTAACATACTTGCTTTTCAGGGCATGTTACCAACTCATTTATATCCAACTCGTAAAGAAAGCTGCCTTGACCATGTAATGTTAAAAACGAATAGAAAAGCAACAACTCTAGTCTTAAATGCAACACTTACTGATCACTTCCCCGTGATTATTTGCTGCGACTGGCACACAAGCAGTTATAAACCTATTAGAAGTACTGAAGTAGTCAATGAAGAAGCAGTAATATCGGAAATTAATCGTCTTGATTTTTCACATATAAAAGACTTAAACGATCCTGAGAATGCTGCAACGTTACTTGTTAATGCTATATCAGACATAATAAAAACCCACACTAAAATTATTAAAACCCCCTCTAAAAAAATTATTATTAAGCCTTGGATTACTCCTGGTCTTCTTAAATGCATAAGAAACAGAGATAGATTGTACAAAAAGTATACTAAGGATCCACAAAATGAGATAAAAATAACTATTTAAGAGATACCGTGTCTATTGTAATAACCTACTCAAAAAGATCAAACAAGAATATGAACGAAATGAGTTTGAGAGGGCCAGAAATAATCAAAAGGCTACGTGGAAAGCTATTAAAAAAAAACCTAAGATAAAACCATTAGAACTATTAAAATTATTAGATAACCCTATTAATTCTGTGAATTTAGTAAATAATTATTTTTCAAAAGTTGGTATAAATTTAGCTTCTCAGATAATTGCCTCTGAATCACAACACTCTAGGATACCACCCGATGAGCCCTCTTACACCAATTGTAGCTCCATGTCTTTGATGGAAGTAGACGAGGATGAAGTGCTGAGAACTATAACGAGTCTTAGGGCAAACTGCGCAGTGGGATGGGATGGCATTTCTAGCTCCATTATTAAAGCCACAAAAAACACTCTTGCACCTATTATAACCTCAATCATAAACCTCTGCTTCTCCCATGGTGTGGTCCCGCGTGTATTCAAAAAGGCTCTTGTTCATCCCATTCATAAATCTGGGGACAGAGGCAGTGTCGATAATTATAGGCCTATATCAGTTTTAACAACATTGTCCAAAATCTTTGAGAAATGCCTTAACTCTAGACTCTCAAACTTTCTCAACAGATATAATCTTCTTGCTCCGAATCAATATGGGTTTAGAAAGGGCAGGTCAACAGAAGATGCTGTTCTTGACCTAACTGACAGTGTAGCTAAGAATATTGATGCCAAGAATAAGACGATTGGAATTTTTCTTGATCTTTCAAAAGCCTTCGACACCGTCTCAGTCCCTCTTCTCCTTAATAAGATGGAGGCTATTGGTGTGAGAGGCCCAGTTCTTAGTATTTTTTCTAGTTACCTATCGGACAGATCACAAAGCGTCATTATAGACAACATCACCAGCTCAGATGAACAACTTACCTACGGCGTCCCACAGGGTAGTGTCCTTGGACCTACCCTGTTTCTCATATATGTAAACGATCTCTGTCGTCTCTCTTTGACAAATTGTAAAATTCTTGCGTATGCAGACGATACGGCTCTGTTGGTAACTGGAAAGACCTGGGATGAGGCAAAGCTTCATGCGGAGAGTGCCCTAAGTAATATAATGCACTGGCTCTCGTATAACTCACTTACCCTTAATGTTAAAAAAACTAATTATATAACCCTAACACCAACTTCCTCATCTCAACCTCCGGAAAGCTTCTCCATCAGGGCACACGCGTGCAAATCTGTTGCACAGTTTCAATGTAACAGTTGTAGTGTTCTGGATCGTTCTACGTGTATTAAGTACCTAGGGATTCAAATTGATAGCACCCTTACCTGGAAGCCACAAATAGCTTCAACGGCAACTAGAATAAGAAAAATGATTTATATATTTAAGAAATTAAGAACAAGTGCGGACTGTCACACCCTTAAGACAGTATACTTTGCGCTGGTACACTCTGTCTTATCATACTGTATTGCCGCGTGGGGAGGTGCACCGAAGTCTTCACTCATTAGGTTAGAACGAGCTCAAAAGGCAATACTTAAAGTCATGCTTTTTAAGCCTATACTGTTCCCATCACAAGAGCTATATTCTCTGAGTGGTGTCATATCTGTGCGTAAGATATTCATTTTGAATATAGTCTTACGTAAGCATTGTACTCTGTCCTATGAAGTCAGCGCAACAATAAATCGAAGAACGGTCAGTGTCTGTACTTCTCAACGGTGCCGTACTGTGATTGCCTTCCGCCACTTCTTTTTCCTGAGCCCTATTTTATACAATAGAATCAATAAAATTATTAATATCTACCCCTTAACTAAAAATAAATGTAAATACGAAGTTAAAAAAATGCTATCTACACTTACCTACGATGAAACTGAAGAATAATACAAATCAAAAAATAATATACACACACACACACACACACACACACACAAACACACACACACACACACACAAACACACACACACACAACATGCACACACACAAACACACACATAACACACAACGCACACACGCTCATAAAAGCTCTGGCTCTTAAAACTTATTATTGTTATAAATAAAAATTAAAGTTAAGTTAAATAGTTAATAAGATAAAAGTTAAATAGTTTAATCATTATATTATCAGGAACGTCTGGTTCTTCAACTAGTCCTAAGGACGGGCACTGGAAAGCGCGACACAGTTTTAATACTAATGCATTTTCCAGTGTTCATAGTTTTTATTCAAATGTACTTATGTTCACTGAAATAAATAAATAAATAAAATAAACTGGAGATCTACATCTACATAGCATTAAGGAAAGGATCATTGAAAAAACCGGCCAAGTGCGAGTCGGACACGCGCACGAAGGCTGCAAGCAGTGTTTGTTGCCTGATTCTTCCAGCCTTGGTCGCGAGGAACAGGCGTAGTTTCACCGAGCTCCTTAGACTTTTCAAAGTGATCCTTGTGATTTTATTGAAATGAATATCTTTTGACTTTGATTAAGAAATCAGTAAGAACTCAGGAACTCACCATATAGTATCAGCATGCAGCTTAATTCCAATCTTCAGCGCAGTCTCAAATTCCATACCCAAACCTGAGCGCCGCTGGCGCAGGTCCGATTTATCAAAAATACTACAAATTCCCACAAAATAGGTCGTAAGGTTCTTATACTGAAAACTCAAACAGATAAACATGGAGAGGATCAGGACGTAGGATCCTGATACTCTGCTGAAGTAGATCCACCAGATGCAGTAGAATATGACGCGGGCGACATGGGCAGTTGTTGACGTGTCTTCTACGTCTGGCCAGGCTGTGATCACTGTGGTGAAAGGAGCACCTGCGAAAAAAACAACATCGTTTGGTCATCTGTGTAGTAGGTACACTTGGTACAGGATTAGTTAGAGCACGAATCACAATCGTAACGTTATCGTACCGATATGACACAAAAAGTACCACTGCACTGTAACATTTTCTTAAATTATAAGAGGTAAGATTAGAGTTGAAGTAGGTGTGCCCTTATTGTATACTAGCTGACCCGTGCCCGCTTCGCTGTGCGTAAGACATTTCTAATACCATCGTGGACTTTTTTGTAGACGTTTTTAAGATGTACAATACTGTAGTACATTATTTTGATATATCTCGTGGGGTTCAGCCAGCATTTGCAATGTAAGCGCAAAAAAATGTGTTTATTTACGACATCACATTAGAAACCTCTAAAATTATCAGTGTTTCTCTACTATATTATGCATGTATTATACATGTAGGATTATTAAAAAAGCAATTTCTGAACGAAGCAACCGGATGTGTAATCCGGTTGGCTAGTAACTTCCAATTTGATGAATGATTTTAAATAAAACATTTCACTCATTCTCTTTTTCCGGTGTACTCAATGGTGGTGGATTTTACTATGTGCGTGTCGTGAAGGAGATATTTACTAAGGCTTTAAATTTGGATTTGAGGACAACAATAAACTATACAAGTGCAGTACACGCTCGTTTCATTCCCAATCCCACAACTTGGGGGCTCGTCCGGGATTGGAGCCGATGAAACGAGCGGACGCGTCGGGCATTTTGTTGGCGTGGCGTGTTTAATGGCGGATCAAAGGCGTGATGAAAAATATTTTTTGAGAAGAAAACTATGTTGAGGTGATACTTTTAAGACGATACTTTTGAGGCGATATTAGAGACGGAGTTGGAGACGATTTTACAAGATGACAAAACGCGGTGAAGAGGTTATCGAGGCGGCGGCACCGGCGTTTTCTATGTATCATGATGGAATCATAACGAAATTCAACGGCGTGGACAAGACGTATACAGCAGAAAAGTGGGCGGAAGACGTAGAAGAAAATGCAATAATATTCCAATGGACATCCGTCCAGACATTGATTATTGCGCGGCGTTCATTATCTGGGGTCGCGGCAATATGGCTTAAAACGGAGAAGGCGTTTAAAAGTTTCGATGATCTGAAGAATGCCCTATTGAAAGAGTTTCCGGATACGATAAACTCGAAAGAAGCACATGAGCTTTTGGCTGCTAGAAAGAAAACCAAAGATGAGTCGTTCTACGAGTACATGCTACACATGAAGGAGCTAGGAAAAAGAGGAAAAGTAGCAGACTACGTCACTATCCAATACATCGTGGATGGTATAAGTGACTACGAAAGCAACAAATCTATCTTGTACGGTGTGAAAACCTATCCTACCCTCAAAGAGAAGTTACTGATATATGAGACGATGAAGAAAAACAGCCAAAACTCTGCAAAAACCCCAAGACGTCCTACAACGACTACAACTCCAACAACATCTCAACATCGAGGTGACGAGCGGCGCTGCTACAAGTGTGGAGATCGAGGGCATTTGTCATCTACATGTCCTAAAGGAGAAAAATGCTTCAAATGTGGCGAGTTGGGGCATATCGCACCGCGGTGTACCAGCATGACGGAGCGAAGCGGGAGCGGACGACATTTTACTTCGCATGGCGGAAGCGGTAATCGACAATCTTCGAACGAGAATGAACGGAGTGAACGACGAGCGATGTACGCGATGGAGCGAGAGCGAATTACAGCGCGCGATGTTGGTAACATTGAGCGAGCTACGTCAGAGGAGAGCGGTGAATGTGAACGTAAAGAGGTGTTGAACGTAAACAATCAATCGAAGTTGAAAAAATCGATGAAAACAATCGAAATTAGTGGCGTTACTGTTCAAAGTTTAGTAGATACAGGTAGTGACTTAAATTTAGTGTCGGAGGAACTGTTTTTCGCGTTGAACGAGGGACATTTTACCAAGGAGAACATGCAAATAAGTGGAATTGGTGCTGGACAGGTTAGCGTACTAGGGAAGATTCGTACAAACATGAACATTGATGGTCTCAGTTTTGATAATATACAATTTTATATTGTACCAGGTGATGCAATGCCATTTAGCGTGATATTAGGCCAACCATTTCTAGAAATTGTAACTGTGATTTTCGACAAGGGTTCTATCAATATCATGGCTCAGAGCGAAGGTGAAATGTTGCAGTGTTTGATTTCAGATATTGACAGTCTACCTCAGCTTCAAAGTTTTATACCCAATGATGACATCCGTGTAGCTACTCAGGAGTTGGTGGAGTCATATAAACCGATTCAAGTGAAGGAGGCGCCTATTGAGATGAGAATTGTACTAAAAGATGACATACCAGTTGCCCAGCGACCGAGACGACTTTCCCTATACGAGCAGAAAATTGTGGATGATCAGGTGGATGAATGGCTACGTAAAGGTATAGTTAAGCCAAGTTATTCTGAGTATGCAAGCCCTTTAGTGTTAGTAAAGAAGAAAAATGGTTCAACTCGTGTATGTGTGGATTACAGAAAGATTAATGCAAAGATGGTGAAGGACCACTTCCCCTTACCTGTCATAGATGATCATATAGATAAATTATCAGGAGCTAAAATCTTCAGTAAACTTGATCTGAAAGATGCTTTTTTCCACCTTAAAATAGCCCATGAGTGTACAAAATACACATCTTTTGTGACCCAGTCAGCGCAGTTTGAATTTATACGTGCCCCGTTTGGAATGTCAATATGTCCGAGCTACTTCACACGCTTTATCAATATAATTTTCAGAGAAATTGTCTCAAAGGGATACCTACTAATATTCATCGATGATATGATAATATCCTCGGAGACATATGAAGAAGCATTGGAGAGGTTACGCCAAGTTGTGAAGGTGGCATCTGAATACGGCCTGCTTATAAATTGGGAGAAGAGTGACTTGCTGACTACTAGAGTGGAATATCTTGGTCACATAGTAGAAAATGGAACGGTGAAACCTGAGATGAATAAAGTGAAAGCTGTAATGAATTTCCCTCCACTACAAACAGTGAAACAGGTACAAAGTTTTATTGGATTAACATCATACTTCCGTAAATTCATTGAAGGCTATTCAGATATAGCGAGACCGTTGACAGACTTATTGAAGAAAGATAAACCATTCATTTTTGGAGATGAACAAAGGCGAGCTTTTGAGTTGTTGAAGATGAAATTAACAGAGCAGCCAGTTTTAAGAATTTTCAGTTCAGGATTGGATACAGAGTTGCATACTGATGCTTCACAGCAAGCTTTTGCAGCTATATTATTACAAAGATGTCCCAACGACAAGCTGCTGCATCCAATCTATTACATGAGCAAGAAGACAACTGATGCTGAAAAGAAATATACAAGTTATGAACTAGAAGCATTGGCTGTGGTGGAAGGTATTAAAAAATTTAGAAGATATCTGCTGGGAATACCATTTAAAATTGTGACAGACTGCCTAGCGTTTGAAATGACACTAAAAAAGAAGGATTTAACTACAAGAGTTGCACGGTGGGTGTTGTTATTGCAAGAATATGATTATACAATCGAGCACCGAGCTGGTAGCAAGATGAGGCATGTGGATGCATTGAGCCGTAATCCTTACATCGGCGTAGTTACCAGAAATATTCACGAACAGATAAAGAAAGCTCAGCAAGCTGATGGAGAACAACAAGCTATAATGGAAATTTTAAAAGATAAACCTTATTTGGATTATTATGAACAAAATGGTTTACTTTACAGAGGCGAAGAAGGAAAAATAGTGGTGCCAAAACTGATGGATATTGAAATAATAAGAAGGGTGCATGAAAATGGACATTTTGGAAGAAAGAAGATGATAGAGCTACTGAATAAAGATTATTACATCAAAGATATGCCAAAGAAGATTGAAGAGGTAATTGTTTCCTGTATTCCATGTATACTGGCAATGAAAAAAGAAGGAAAGCAAGAAGGATTTTTAAACAGCATTGAAAAGGAAGAAATACCTTTGAGTACAATTCATTGCGACCACATTGGACCACTCTCGGAGACCAGGAAACAATACAACTATATTTTGACTGTGGTAGACGCATTTACGAAGTTTGTGTGGCTTTTCCCAACCAAATCGACCACTGCAAAAGAGACAATTGAGAAGCTGATAAAACATCAAGAGACATTTGGAAATCCAAGTAGGATTATAACTGATCGAGGAGCTGCTTTTACAAGCAATGATTTTGCAGACTACTGTAAGTCAGAAGGCATCAAGCATATTACAATAGTGACTGGAATTCCAAGAGGAAACGGGCAAGTGGAAAGGATACACCGTATACTGATTTCAGTTATAGCAAAACTGTGTATTGAAAATGAAAACCAGTGGTATAAGCATGTTAGCAGAGTGCAGAGGTGCATCAATAGCACCTATCAGAGGAGCATAGGTACAAGTCCCTTTGAACTACTAATGGGAACCAAAATGAAGCAAAAGGAAGATATAGAGTTAATAGATTTATTACAGGAAGAAAATAGAGAACAGTTTTGTCGACAAAGGGAGGATAGGAGAGTAATGGCCAAAATGCAAATTTTAAAAGTACAAGAAGAAAATAGAAGATATTATAACAAGAAAAGAAAAGCAAGTCAGCAGTATGTAGCAGGAGACCTGGTGGCTATCAAGCGTACTCAGTTTGGTACAGGCATCAAGTTAAAACCTAAGTATCTAGGGCCCTACAAGGTGGTGAAGTCAATGGGTAGAGACCGCTATGAGGTAGAGAAAGCAGAAAGCGCAGCTGAGGGTCCGTGGCGTACAACATCTGCAGCAGATCACATGAAGCGATGGCCTGAGTTAGGTATTTGAACCTTAGTGTTACTAGTTATTTTTTACCTTTCTACCTAATTTCTCATGAATGGCACTGCATCTCCTAGGAATTAAGATTAAGAAGTATTAGAGTAAGTTAAGAAATATTGTGTGTTTATTTTTTAAGCGGCTAGATTAATAAGTTAAATAATTTGATTTATATTCTTTAGAATAAGAGTCTGGGGACCAGACTAGGCAGTATGGCCGAGTTGTAGGATTATTAAAAAAGCAATTTCTGAACGAAGCAACCGGATGTGTAATCCGGTTGGCTAGTAACTTCCAATTTGATGAATGATTTTAAATAAAACATTTCACTCATTCTCTTTTTCCGGTGTACTCAATGGTGGTGGATTTTACTATGTGCGTGTCGTGAAGGAGATATTTACTAAGGCTTTAAATTTGGATTTGAGGACAACAATAAACTATACAAGTGCAGTACACGCTCGTTTCATTCCCAATCCCACATACATATAAACCTTCTTCTTGAATCACTCTATTTATTAAAAAAAACCGCATCAAAATCCGTTGTGTAGTTTTAAAGATATAAGCAAACATACATACATATTACATACAGACGCGGGAAGCGGAAAGCGACTTTGCTTTATACTATGTAGTGATGTGATGTTTTTTAAATTTCACAATGTGAAGGCAAAGATGACACAGTCAAAAATGATTACTTTCACTGGTTCAGATATGGCAATAGCACCTCTACGCTAGCCGTAGACCCACTACGCCTGTCGTAGAGCCTACTCATATCGGTTTTTTTTTCATTTATGATGAGGCTGTGTCCTTTAATACTTATCGAATTTAGCTTTCTTAAATCAGATAAGCTACAATAAAACTCCACCTGTCCTGATGTATTGGATAAGAGCACTGGCTCCATAAAAAACGATGCAAAGACCGCAGCTCGTCACATAGGCTGTCAGGTAGAACTTTAGCTTGCTGATCATTTGCTTCTCCACCTCCTGATCATTGTGGACTTCCTTCAACGCCGATGCCAACTGGTACAACACGTGTCGTACATTCCGCTTGTAATAAATCAAATTTAAGACGTAAATGTAGAGTATCGGATGGGAAATTCCAAACACAATCCTGTCAGCTACTTGTTTGGGCGATAGGTTGTTCTGCGTGAAAAATGCGACGACTTCCGACCCCATAAACAGGAACATGACGATTTCGATAAAAAACGACGCGACGTTATAGATTTTTATGAATTTTTCGGGTAGATTCACACGTTCGATCCAAAAGTCGCTTAGTCCACAAAAATAGAGCACTGTGTTTAGTTTTTGGAACATTTTCGAGGTGTTGTTGGCGTGTAAGCTCCTACTAGGAAACATCGCCATCGCTAAAGCAATTAAACGTGACAGAGGTGGGTTAGATTCGATCGAAATGCAAAGGTTAGGAGGGGCTTGGCTAATTGCTACCCTTGTGGTACGACCACCTAGCAAGGTGGTATTGGGGAAGCTTGTATTAGGAGCTTGGAATTAGGAGAAGTTTCATAATTAAAATCTTAAGTTGTATTGTACCTAGCTAAGGTACTAATGAATGAAGCTTTAACTAAACGCTAATTTAGACTTTAAACGTAAAAGTAATAAAGCATAAAATACAAAATTGTATTATCCACTCGGAGTAGGTCCTACCTACAAATAAATACCTACCTACTTGCTAAAAAAACCGTAACAATTGCTGTCGTAACAAAGCAGAAATGGCGATTTGTGAGACTTTACCTAGGTGATTCCTTCATGAAGGTTGCTAGGATCTGAATACAAAAAATTGGCAAATGCCGAATTATAAATTCTACTCTGAATCCGACTCTGAGTCCAATTAGCTTAGGCACGTCACGTTATTTAATCAAATGCTTCAAATGCTCACACTGCAGGTTTGTATGAATATTTAACCATGTGAAAATTACAGCTGTAACGCGGGCTTAAACACCTTCGGCGATGTGCTCGAACGGCTCCTTAAAAGCTCTAGACATAGAGAAACTTCCCTCCGCCAAAGAGGTTATGGTCAGTTGTTCCCAGGATTCCCAGCGATTCCGAGAAAGCGTCGGTAGAAAACGACGCTTCGTCAGTCAACCTATGTGCGGGACAACGAACGGTCAGGCCATACGCGCCTAGAGACGCGCGGTCATAGTTAGATTCCTTTTACTGTTTTAATTTTGATATCACTAATGTTCTGTATTTTACCGGTGCCCTTTATTTGATTTCATTATAAGTTTTACTATTTCAAATCGTGTTTTCGAATTCACACACAAAACCCTGAGATAAATGCCTTACAGTGACACCCAGCGTAAGGCTTTTCCTACACTGACGCCCAACGAGCGGACACGATTGAACGGTAAAATAGAGTCAAATAACTAAAAGTGCAGTGATCTATCGTGCAAAACCAATACTGTGGACCTTTTACCGATAGTGCATTTCACGGAAACTTTTACATTCAGTGCAAAACAGGCAAAATCTAACATTCGACAAGTCCAGGTTGACACATGTGCGCCATAGAAACAACGGGAAAGAACCGACCGTGCGGGCGGGTCCTTTGTGGGCACGGCTCATAAACGTGCCTTTACAAAGCGTCCCTACCTATTTACCACCGGCCGGGAAGCTTCTACGTACGGCGTACCTACCTAGTTCAAACTGTGCACGCGGCATTTTTTACGCGTCTACACGGATTGGACTTGCGATCATCGATACAAACTTCGAATACCGGCTGCTTGTGAGCAATAAACCGAGAGCTGTGATACCATGCCGCCAAAAAAACGCATTGGAAAAAACTCCGACGATTCAGATTCGGATACCAACGAAACAAAAAGGACGATCGTATCTTCACCGAACATTACAATGACGGAGGATATGTTCCAAACCCTGATGTCCAACATCACCAGGAGTCAGATAGAGGCGAATCGAGTCCTTATAGACAGCATGCTAGCTAGTAATAAAGATGTGTACGCACCGTCACCGAAACCCGAATCGAAAGATCATAAACAGCGATCGGGGAATTTCTCGAAGTGCACGACGCGCTTCGACGGCGCATCTAAGAACGCGGACGAGCTTGAGGCGTTTCTCGACGCCGTCGAAATATTCCGAGACTGCACCAACGTCAGCGAGGAGCACGCTCTACGGGGACTACCGATGCTGCTGGTTGGCGAGGCCGCCGTCTGGTGGCAAGGAGTCAAGGCGTCGGTGACATCGTGGAGCGACGCCCTACAACGTCTTCGGGGAATGTACGGAGTGCCGCGGCCCGCGTATAAAATCTTTCGCGAGATTTTCGCTACCGAACAAAGTGTGGAACGGGCCGATGTGTTTACTTGTAAAGTGCGCGCTTTATTAGCTAAATTACCGTATGTTGTGTCAGAAGTGATGAAGTTAGATATAGTGTACGGGTTATTGGATCGTAGAATAAGAAAGCGAGTAACTCGTGACGCGGTGGATGACCTGGAACAGCTGATCACGAAGGTCAGGTTAGTCGAGGAGTCTTTGGCGGAGGTGAGTCTATCCAACCATACTAATACAAGCTCCGGTATTAACCCTTTAATCCCCGCGCGAGAACGTTCGAGCACAAAACCGAGCGTTAACCCTGCAATGTCCGCAGGGGATTTACCGAATACAGTTAAATCTATTGTTAAGTCGACGACCGACTTGCGCGCGTCAGGCGCGAAACAAAGCGATAGTGAGGGACAAACAAAGCGGGTTCGACCGAAGTGCACTTATTGCAAACTTTTCGGCCACACAGTGGACGAATGTCGTAACAAAGAAAATAGTGCTCCGAATAAATCGAACTCGAATAAGAATCAGTTACGTTGTTACGGGTGCGGTCAGCTGGGGGTAGTGCGGTCGAAATGCGAAACGTGTAAGAACGCACCAAACGCCAGTAAGTCGAATTTCTATAGTGCGTATATAGACGGCAATGACAATAAGCTCCCGCTAATAGAAATTCAGGTAGCAGATCGTACGGGCGTAGCTATTTTAGACACCGGGGCTACTCACTCAATCGCGGGTCCAACGTTGTATAGTATACTTGTGGATACCGGCGTAGAGTTTAAGACGACCTCACGGAATATAGGGCTTGCTGACGGTTCACAGCAATTATGTACCGCACTAGAGTGCGATACCACCGTAACCTTGAAAGGTCACGTGATACCTACCACATTCTTGGTGCTACCGAACGCACCAACGCGAACGCTATTAGGTAGGGATTTTATTATGAACGCTTGTATCCTGTTGGATTTACCACAGAGCAGCTGGTGTTTTAGCGAGAGGTCAAGGCTTTGGTATCCGTTTGTTACCAGTTTCGAGTTATCTACCACCGGCCGCACAGAGCTGATGAAGGTAGAAGCATCAAACTTGGAGATGAGAAACGATGAAGGCACAAAGCTAACCGCAGATCAGAGAGCCCAGCTAAAGAGAGCAGAACTGATGCAGGGGGAGGACCCCGAGGAACGACCAGTCGAGTACGCGAGCAGTTTATTGAATAGCGCAGAGAGGAATTACAACACCATTGCTCTTTCACATCTACCCTTCGCCGATGAAGTAGATTGCGACATCTGCTACGCTGAAGTGGATTTTCCGTCAAGAAGTCCGAAAGACATTCGCGACAACCAACTCAAGGACCCTAAATTGCGCAAGATCATTGAAGATCTCAATTCCACATATGTTCCATTCAGGGGGAGAAGTTGGTCAGATCGGGGATTCATAATGTCAGACAGCATACTATACAGGTATGGACCAGAGGAATGCGTGGAAGAGACCGCGTGCCTCGTGGTGCCTGAACATGAAAAATTTCAAACGAAACGAAAGCGTTTGGCTGACGGAGGTCGTCGTCCTGCTCCAGATTATACTACCGGAGATCTAGTCCTTCTGAAGACCCAAGGAAGTAATGACGCAACCCACGGACAAACGCCTAAATTCATACCTCGTCGAGACGGACCTTACCGTATTAGGGAGGCAGCGAGTGAAACTACCTACATTTTAGAGAGGGTAGGTAATGGGCAGATTTTAGGTAGGTACCACGTCTCTCAGTTGACCCCATTCGTAGGCGATGTACAACCGCCGGTCAATGAGAAGCGGAAGCGTGGTAGACCGAAACGTTTTCTTGACTGACCAAGACGCGAGGGCGCGTTGTCTGGGTCAGTGGGGGAGGTTGTAACGCGGGCTTAAACACCTTCGGCGATGTGCTCGAACGGCTCCTTAAAAGCTCTAGACATAGAGAAACTTCCCTCCGCCAAAGAGGTTATGGTCAGTTGTTCCCAGGATTCCCAGCGATTCCGAGAAAGCGTCGGTAGAAAACGACGCTTCGTCAGTCAACCTATGTGCGGGACAACGAACGGTCAGGCCATACGCGCCTAGAGACGCGCGGTCATAGTTAGATTCCTTTTACTGTTTTAATTTTGATATCACTAATGTTCTGTATTTTACCGGTGCCCTTTATTTGATTTCATTATAAGTTTTACTATTTCAAATCGTGTTTTCGAATTCACACACAAAACCCTGAGATAAATGCCTTACAGTGACACCCAGCGTAAGGCTTTTCCTACACAGCTGTTTTTCACTAGAAACACCTTACTTATTCCCAAAGTGAAAGGATAGAGGGTAGACTTGGCAAAGATACTTAACTAATTGAAAATAATTTATTACCTAAATATACCTACATCGAAACACCAACTAAACACGTGCTTAAAACGGTGAAGGAAAACATCGTGAAGAAACCAGTTAGTATTCTTATAAGCGGCGATGGACTTGCAACCTGTCACGTATGGAATGCTAACTACTGCAAAATGTGGGCATGTGCCAAATATAATGTTTGGACGTGCCTCTGACTACCCCCACTAGACATCTTTAAAGGATCTAAGCGTCTGGAGATCTGAGAGGATGTCTTCCGTACTTGGGGATTACAGTCGTGATCATAGGATCACGACTGTAATCCCCAAGTACGGAAGACATCCTTTTAACATTTGACATTTAAAATAAAAAACAATAAAATAAATAGTTATTTTATTGTTTTTTATTTTACCTAATACATCGATCTCTAGAAAAATAATAAAATGTAAGATAAGTACCTATAAACCATAGGGACATACCTCTAAGAGCCCCCATAAAAGGGGATGAAATGAAAACTTAATTTGACAGTGCTAAAATTACAGCCGTCCTTGTTAAAACGGCAAAAAAATCACGTTTGTTGTACGGGAGTCCCACTTAAAGAGAAATACATCATCTGTGAAAATTTCAACTGTCTAGCTATCACGTCACGGTTCACGAGATACATACAGCCTGGTGACAGACAGACGGACAGCGGTGTCTTAGTAGTCCCGTTTTTTACCCTTTAGGTACGGAACCCTAGAAACATAAAAAATAATTCATAATATCTCGTAACCTACCTATTTACCTAACTACGTAGTTAGCATTCCACACGTGACAGGTTGCAAGCCCGTCGCCGCTTTCAAGAATACTAACAGGTTTCCTCACGATGTTTTCCTTCACTGTTATAAACACGTGTAACGCGATACATTTTTCGAACAGAAATATCCATTGATGCACGGCCAGGATTCGAACTCGAAATTAATTTGAAATTAATAATAACTACCTAGGTACCTATTTACATAACTACATGAATTCAATAATTCAATTTCAAACTTTTTAGTCGATCATGTGAAGTACCACCTTTTTACCGACTTATTTTACCGATAGTGGTAAAATAGCGCCACCTGCCAGCGGAATTGCAAACCTCTTTCATCTTACCTCTCAAACCCCGACCGGTCGCATGAGACCGCGAAAAGTACCTATAGTAACGTAGTAACATCAAATGAAACTAGATGGCGCTAGAATGCGAAAATCACGTTAGTTGTATGGGACCCCCCTTAAATATATATTTTATTCTGTTTTTAGTATTTGTTGTTAGAGCAGCAATAGAAATACATAATCTGTGAAAATGTCAACTGTCTAGCTATCATGGTTCATGAGATACAGCCCTGTGACAGACAGACAGACAGACAGACAGACAGACGGACAGACAGACGGACAGCGAAGTCTTAGTAATAGGGTTCCGATTTTACCCTTTGGGTACGGAACCCTAAAAACTACATTGTTTGCGTTGTCTTTTCTTATTTGTCACTGTCACTGTCACTTTCAGCTTTCAGTCCAGACAGCCAGCTGTTTCTGTTTTGTTTAGCTACATTTTTGGTGCTGTAAAACAAAACCTAAGGGATTAGGGATTTTCAATCCAAAAACATAGTTTGATAGAATTTGGAGTTTTTAGGAGTTTAAAATATACACAGTATTCAATTCCTTATTTACTAAATAGGTTGGTAAATTTGAGAATACCTACAGCGCTGAAGGCAGAGCTACTACCAACTGAGCTGTGATGCCAGTCAAGCCAATTATGATGATTTGATTTGATTAAAGGTATTGGTGAACTGCTGGAATACAAAATGCAAGAGGAAATTGTTATAGAACGTTAGTAAACATTTGTTAGCTAACATTTAATCACCAAAGTCAAAAAATGTTTTCATGTTAGTAAATGTTAATTAACATTTTTGAACAAAATTTTGTTTGTAAACATCCCAATTAGCAAATCTTCTTCCATTTTCGTGTAGACGCCTCAGAACGCAAAACCAAACTGCGAGCCAATGCCAGATTCAAAATGTTATAAAATGTTAGTAAACACTTTCCATCAGTGTAGGAGCACTTATAACATATAACAGTTCCTAACAAAATGTAAGAATTGACAACATTTGTTAGTAAATGTTTTAGTGTTCAAAAATGTTTATAAACATTTTGTAACAGCAGTGTGGGAGCACCTTTAGACTTTTGTATTTGTAAACAAGTAGGTAGGTACAACTAATATCGAAGGTTTTTACCGCTTTGTAGAATGCTGAAAACATACACACGTAAGCGCCGTCAGGAGAACAAGGTGATCGAGGATGTGCATGACCTATGCAGACTGTGCCTCGGCCGTGCTGATGAGACGGTGCCGATATTTGGAAAGATTGAGAACGCCTGCTCTGCTCTACCGATGAGGATCATGATCTGTGTGGGGCATGAGGTGAGACCTCATTTAAATGCAGAATCACTAACATAACTACGTAAAGGGACTCTTTGCCTTAATGCAAACTAGTGCCAAATTAAGCAAAACTTGTTTTATGGAAACCAGATTACTGATAGAATACATAATTACTTTGTTTTGTAAATCCTACTATCCTACTAATATATTATTTGATATGCTAAAATTTGAGAGCATGTGTTTTTGTCACTCTTTCATGCAATAACAACTGAATGGATTAAAATGAAACTTTACAGAAATATAGCTTATAAATCACATAGGCTACTTTTTATCCAGGTATTACCCATGCGAAGCCAGGTTGAGCAGCTAGTTCATACATAATGATATATTATAACATCCAGACAGTACAAACATCTATGTTCATCACACAAATATTTGCTCTGGGTAATTAATCAAACCGCAATTTACAGCGCAGAAGGCAGAGTTACTACCAACTGAGCTAAGAGGCCAGTCTATAATATATAATATGCACTTATAATTTCCAGATCACTCAAGAAGAATGCTTACCTAACTTCATCTGCACTAACTGCCACCAGGAGTTAGAAAGATACTACAAGTTCCGGAAAAAATGTGAGGATTCTTATCTCAAGCTTAAAGCACACTGCAATGCCACTAAGTACCAAGAAAAGGTCTTGGACGTACAGACAGATAATAAAATATATGATGATGAAAATAAAGGTAATAATCAAAAAATCTTTATTCATAAACTTAGCACTGAGAAAATAATAAATATCCCCCAATATTTAGTATCCACCAATACTTTACACACGGCACCATCGAGCCATAAACTAAGTAAAGTTTTTACTATGGGAACTAGATAGTTGATTGAATACTTTTTGTAAATACGTATTATACATATTAACACACAGACACAGAACATACATCTAATGTTCATCACAAAAATATTTGCCCTGGTCGGGGATCGAACCCGCTACCTACAGCGCTGAAGGCAACTGAGCTGTGATGCCAGTCAAGCCAATTATGATGATTTGATTTGATTAAAGGTATTGGTGAACTGCTGGAATACAAAATGCAAGAGGAAATTGAACCTCAGACTGATGAGATGGAGCGTTTAGTGATAGTCGATGTATATAATATTGAAGAGACCAATGAGTATGATAAGCCAGTTATGGCTTTAAGCTATACAATGGAATCTGATGGTATATTTGAGGGTAAAATGGATGAAACTACAGAGGTGAGTTATCTATAAATGAATAAATCATATAATAATGAAGATTATAGGCAAATATTTGATAACCTAGGTTACAATACATTATTGCATTTTTCAAGATCTCTAATAAGTTTTTTATTATAAAATATAGCCATATAAAATATAATACATGCCGATAATTGGATAGGAGAAAGAATTTTTTAAATTAACAAAAATGCTAATATTACCTTATTATAATAGTATATGTATGTAGATTTAATACAGATTTAGATTAGATGTAGATGTATCTATTTTTTTGTCTATCCATCTAGAACATGTAACTAATTAAGATGAGTAATAAATGTTTTTGATTGTTTTTTCTCAATAACCGCAAAACATGCAATTTTGTTTTTTATGACAAAGATAACATAAGGAAATAATCTAGATAAATTATAGACAGAAACATGGTTGGTGAAACTTTTCTCGATAGATTTATTTTCCAAAGTAGACTCTTCAAAGACAGTAGTTTCGTTTTTAATCAAAACTATGAATAACTAATCAGTTCATTTTTAGGGTTCCGTACCCAAAGGGTAAAATCGGAACCCTATTACTAAGACTTCGCTGTCCGTCTGTCTGTCTGTCTGTCCGTCTGTCTGTCACAGGGCTGTATCTCATGAACCGTGATAGCTAGACAGTTGAAATTTTCACAGATTATGTATTTCTGTTGCTGCTGTAACAACAAATACTAAAAACAGAATAAAATCAATATTTAAGGGGGGCTCCCATACAACAAACATGATTTTTTTGCCGTTTTTATAGATAATGGTACGGAACCCTTCGTGCGCGAGTCCGACTCGCACTTGTTTCTCTTTTTTATATAATTCGTTAGATAATCAATCATACTAGCTAAGTAAATTATAGACAGTTACAGTTACTTTTATATCTTAATTTTTTTATAAATTTTATGGTGACATTTCTTCCAGATTCAGGTCATCCAGCAATCTGATGACATAAACCCTGACATATCTACCTTCCTGAACGCTATTCTAGTGGAACTTGGTATCCTGGTGAAGAATGACCAGGGTTTGGTGGTTCAGGACCAGGGAGTGACCAGCTTTGAATTGGAGACGGGAGATAATGACCATGTGGAGTTTGAGTTGGTTGAGGAAGATGATGAGGTATGTTGGTTAGAATTTTGGGACAATTTTTTTTAGTTTTTAGGTTTCCGTTTTAAACGGGACCCTATTACTAAGACTTTGCTGTCCGTCTGTCCGTCTGTCCGTCTGTCTGTCACAGGGCTGTATCTCATGAAACGTGATAGCTAGACAGTTGAAATTTTCACAGATTATGTGTTTTTGTTGCTGCTAGAACAACAAATACTAAAAACAGAATAAAATAAATATATAAGGGAGGCTCCCATACAACAAACGTGATTTTGGCATTTTTAGCGCCATCTAGTTTAATTTGATGTTACTACGTTACCTTTAGTAAACCATAATGCCAATGAACCATTACCAATGAAAGATGTGGCGCAATTGCGCTGTCAGGCGGCGCCACTTTACCGACTTTACCGACTTTATTCGGTGTAGTTTCGTTGTCCCCGGTGACCGTGTCCCCGTAAACGGGGACAACGGGAATTCATTTTTACAATTAGAAATACTTCCCGTTGTCCCCGGTCTCTGTCCCCGTTGAACATAATGTATATCACCGAACATTGGATATTAGAATTTGAATCATTTCCTTTTTATGAAAATTATAATATTGTTAGCTCATTTTATTCAACTCAAAAGTATAAAATTGAATGATTTAATTCATGTAGTTAGGTAAATAGATACCTAGGTAGATATTATTATGGATAACTAGCAGACTCGGCCACGCGTTGCTGTGTCAACAGATATCGCCATCTGTTACAATCTATTGAGATGTAAGCTATCCTATATCTCAAGTTGGACCAGACTGCTCACGGTGTGCCAATTTAATTTAAAATCGGTTATGTAGTTTAGGAATCCATCGCGGACAAACATCGTGACAGGAGATTTATATATATTAAGATGTACGGAACCCGTCGTGCGAGAGTTCGACTCGCAATTGGCCGGTTTTTTAATTTAGGTGAGAAAATGTCTCAACTATGCAAACTAATCTAAACTTTAGACTGCAACCGGTTTAATGGTTTAAGCTTTGCATTATTGTCAATCAGTCAGTTAACATATGAGTTTTATAGTGAAAACCCAGATGTTTATTTAGGTAGGATCATATATTTTAGTTTGTGTAATAATATGATAGATCGAATTTGTAATATTGCAGCTTTATTAAACTTATATATGACCTTTTTAATATTCGCCGATCTGCCGTTGATCACGGTCGCGGGCGATGCTCATGATGAAGAGCATCTGAATTGTCTCCAAACGTCAGCAATACAAGAAAATAACGTGGTAATTAGCCGTATTTGTAGTTAAAATTATTAACAACCACGATAGTTTTAATTCTATTATATGACCTTGTACAACGTGAAAGAAATAAACGACTTTTGACTATATTTATAAGTAAGTAAGGATTTTAATCAATATTCTCTACTTATCTATTTTAAGGTAAAAGACCCAATAAAAATACCCATAGAGTTTGTAGTTCCCGAAGTTGTAGCTGAAGCTCAGGATATGACTGGTAGCAAAACCAAGGAGAAGCCCAAAAACGGTCGCGTTCGGAAAAATAAAGGGGAAAGCAAGAAATCGTGAGTATCTGCCTTTAAACATTGCTTCCGTCCGCGGCTTCGCTTGCATGAGGGCAGATTAGATTGAGATTTCCTTTGAATTTTTCAAAAGGTTTATAATAACGCTAACTATAAAATCTTTGCGTTATCCCTAAAAAAAAACGTTAAACTAGACTATATTTTATTTTTATTTTATTTATTTGTATCGCTCTAAAAAATGTTGTGATAATTTCCCGTCCCCGTTCCCATTTCCGTTCCCCTTAAAAAGTATCCTGTGTCCGTCTCCTGGTTCTAAGCTACCTCCCCACCAATTTTCAGCCAAATCGGTACAGCCGTTCTCGAGTTATAAATAGTGTAACTAACACGACTTTCTTTTAATACATATAAAAAAACAAAAATCATAATGTATCCTCATTAAAACATAAGTACCTACCTACCTAGGTACCTTAGTTTTCAAGGTACCTGCCTTGAAGTTCTATAATTTGATAGTGAAAATAAGTTAGAGATAATAATGAGTACCATCTATGGTATAATTAGTCCATATTATAATTGTGTGCAGTGCGGGTGCATGGTGTGCCGAATGCGGGCGAACGTTCGCCTCCCGAGGGGCTTTGAGGCGACATGGAAGCGTACATTCGGGTGCTCGGCCTCATGCTTGTCGCCAATGTGGACGATGCTTTGCACAGAAGGTGGTTATGGAGCGACATAGACTGGTGCACGAAGGTACGTCGATTAGGAAAAATAATTAACATTTCAGATATATCATTGTACAACTGCCCAGAAGTGAATGTGGATGGATGAAGAAGTAGAGACAGGCTAAAGAATAGCTGGCCTTCACCGACTTAAAAAAAAAGGGATAGGTTCTCAATTCGATTGTATTTTTTATTATGTCAAATTCAAATTAAAAAATCATTTATTTCAATAAAATCACAAGGATCACTTTGAAACGTCTTAGAAACTAGGTGAAGCTACGCCTGTTCCTCGCGACCAAGCCTAGAAGAATCAGGAAACAAACACGGCTTGGGGTCTACCTTTTTTTTAATGTTTATTACCTCAGAATTCCCATCATTTACCGACAGATTAGGATTTATTTTTTTGGTTTCGCGGACTATACTTCCCGTTTGGTCCTATTTAAAAGAGGAAAAAATACTACCTTTAAAAATTAAAAAATAGGGGGTGAAATTTGGGCTTATAACAACATAAAATCGGTTTTGTTTTTAGTTCTAAACGTAATAATTTTTCCAGTGAACCGTCCACACAAATGTCCCCGCTGCGAGAAGAGTTTCACTCAGCGTGGAGCTTTGTCCAACCACATCCGCACGCACGCACCACCCCACTCACGTCCGCTGACGTTGCACGCATGCACGCAGTGCGATAGGATGTTTCTCTACGCGTCTGGTGAGTGAACAGAAATAGACGTCGCCTGGTGAATGAACACGTGTTACTTGGGCCTTCGTAAAGGTCCGATATCATCCTCAACTGCATGAAGTGTGAAGGCATTTGACATTGTACAAAATAGCGTAAAAAAAATATTTTAGACTGAACTTGAGGATTTTCAAAGCGTTTGACCAAACGTAGTTTCTTATTCGCATGAAAACACACGTGGTAATGTTTTTTGAAAAATGTTATGTTTAAAAGTTATATTTTCACTGATTCGATTCAGCATGGCAATCGCAAGAGATAAGTTTCTACACTAACCTCCATTTATATAACCAAATGTATTTTGAACTCTTGAGATATATGAGAGGATGTCTACAATAATCGGGGATTAAAGTCGTGATTCTATGTCATTTTCATAGACAAATCTTCTTTTTAGATTTCATACTAAGCTTGCTGATGAATAAACAGATTCTACATGTCACCTGACGAGCAATCAGTCTCTACATTTAATACTAAACTATTATTTACATATTTCCAGGTTTAAGTCGCCACATGTTGACGCACAGCGGGCACGTGTTCGCGTGCAGCACTTGCGACCGTATTTTCAACGACAAAAGCTCTTTACTAAGACACTGCAGGAACGCTCATCCTCAGGAAACCAGACCCATCTGACCCTCCAAGCTTTGGGATTTATTAGGAACTGGCCTCACAGCTCAGTTGGTAACTCTGCCTTTTGCGCTTTAGGTTCGAACCCTACCCAGGACAAATATTTGTGTGATGAACAAGATGTTTGTTAAGTGTCTGGGTGTATCCTAATTAAATTATGTATTTAAAATAAAAATAAAAATGTATTCTATTAGTTATCTAGTTCCCATAATACAAGCTTTGCTTAGTTTGGGGCTAGATGGCGCTGTGTGATAATGTCCATCGATATTTATTTTTTACTGTCGTTTCTTGCCCTGTAGGACTGTAAGGGCAGGTAGGTACAACTGGCCAAGTGGATAGGGTTTTTATCATCTGGTGGAAGCAATCCTTATTCAGATAATGTATAAATAGCATCACCCTTTTTAATCCTCGGTGACGTATTTTATAAGATGAATTTTATCATAAAAAGACTGAATTTATGTTATGAACTTGGCCATTTCAATGTTACGAATTAGTTTTACAAATCAACTTTTTTTATCACTATGTAAAGGTGTGACCAGATCATTTGTATCCTGTGTTTTGTAGTAAAAATGAATCGGTAATAAATAAAACGCAACTCTGTTATACTTAGACATTTTATTGGAAATATTCATACTAGAATTGAAGGCAACATGGTATTGTATATTTTCGACAACATTGACCAGACATACTATACGATTGCAGAAGATGGGCCGCGAAGGCCGGGCGTGCTACGGATGGCACTAATGTATCAAACACTTTCTAAACAATTATTCCAAATTATCCAAATAAATCAAACGCCACCGCTGTAAATGGAATGCCTTTTACTCACTTAAAAATTAAAATTATACAGTTTCCTACGAGCATACAATAAAACTGTTCTGAAGATAACGAAAACTTGAACACGGAACCTACAGAAGGACATTCGGACACTTCGCAATATCTTGGCGGCTCGAGGCGCCGACCGGAGTTTCATAATTTACACTTGAAGACTAACTCGACTCGACTCGACTCGACTCGACTCGACTCGACTCGACTCGCTACTTCTACTTCTACAATATAAATGATTATAAAAATAAATAAGGGGCGTCGCCCCCTCCCTTTTCCTGCACGAGACTGTTTCGTGCCACGTGTCACCACGTGTCACCATGCCATGTGACACCACGCCACGTGTCACTATGCCACAAGCCAATTGACGCCTTCGCTCTGCGGTGGCGCCACATATCTATACATCAAACCTCGAATCGCTAAAATAATCAACAAACTTTAATAACGTTTCTACCACAAATAAAAAATGGCGAACATCGATGCGCGACACGTCCCGCGCGATATTCCCCGAACGATCTATAACATTATCGAATAAAATCCAAATCGCTTAAAATAATGATACATAAATACTTCTGTGCCTTACGTGGAGGCGGGGTCGCTCCGTGTTGAAATATCCGGCCGCGTTATAGTATACATTACATGTTATGATATATAGCACATGGTCTAAAACAATATTACATTAATATTATGTAATCATAATCGAACCTATTTACATCGAGTCCCGAGACAGTGAGGCGCGCGATACGTTTGGACGGCGCGCGCCTTTTTCACACCTCACACAGCGATTCATGAAAATACAGTCTTTACAGTACAAAAATATTGGGAACTATAGTTCTTTAAGTATCAAATCGGAAGCTACGTACACCCGTACTCGCAAACAATACTGTACGGTCACAAGTTTCTTAGGTAAATGTATTTAAAATAAGGCTATGATATCTTTTACATACATTCGGATTAGCTCGATTCTCAGTCGCTATATAATCGATCAAAAAATACCTAGGTTTTATAACAGCAGGGATGTAACTCCATGATGTACTAAAATCTAGCTGGAATCAACAACTTGACCTCTACCGATATAAATAAACACTAAATTTGGAATATCGTGTTTGGTCTCTCTTGATCTAATTTTAAAATGCCCGATATTTTAAGTTTATTTGTAAAAAGGCCGTACATCGATATCATTAATAAAACCGGCTTTAGTTTAACGGTTTGAAGCTTTAATATTTTTATTAATCTTCACAATAATAGCTTCAAACTATAAAACTATCACCATTACAAAATAATATCGCTTTGAATATCTTATAGCTAGATCGATCGGGCAAGACCAATCAAAACGTGAACCAGAGCGAGACAGATATAAAACTTTGCTTTGCAGTTTTGCATCTGTCTCGCACTAGCTCCACTATTGTATTCCCCAATTTTCCTAGACGTGTTATCAAGTTACTATGAGCAAAGTACATAAACGTTTGCGATTTGATTCGGCCGAAACTGAAGCTAAAATTGATAAAGTATGAACGTCCTTATTTTTTGTTGTATATGATAATTTTATATTCAATCTAGTTGAAGCATGAATTTTATAAATTTTACGAACACGTCAATTTTATATAACCTATTCGAATGCCACGCTAATTTGGACTTTACCTAGGATGTTCGTACTTTAGTCAATCTAAAGCGGACCCTAGACGATCACACGGCATGACATGCATTTGTTACGGTGATAATTCGTTTAATTCTATTAACTTTTACATTTTAAAGAGTGAAGTGAGCTGTTGCATGAATCGTTGATCAGACGATAGTGCGTTATAGCACAAATTAAGGCATGTAATGCCGCATGATACTCTGGGGTTCGCTTTAACTTTATTTTAAGCCGAATAAAACCTCTCCCCACGGCCAGGTTATAATAACGATATTATTTTTCAAACTATCGCGATCAGTAGACGTAACTATAGATCTTTACACGGGTTTTTATCACGTAATTACCTTCGTTTCGACTATGTTACAATAGCCATCACTTGGTCTTCAAAAATAGAAATGTCCATGTTCACATTACGATACCACACAGACCGGATCCACGCACTGTGATGGTAATTACGTAATAAAGACCCGTGTAAATATGTATAGTTATAATAATAGTTGTCTGTACGGGTGGCTGTCTGTCTCTGGGGCCATTGATCCCTTACATGTTCTCGAACTGATCCACTCTACGCTTGGTGTTGCCCTTGCGGATCTCGCGAAGGGTCTTGTACTTGTCCCGACCTTGACGGACATTTTCGCGATGGATCTTGTCCATCGCCGTCTCCTTGGTCTCGTCGCGCGATTGAGCCAGGTCTTGCTTCAGCGCCTGAGGGTGGAAGAATCAGGTAAATAAACAGCCCTTATTGCATAAGCTGCGATTTTTTGACCCCTTCCCCGTTCTTGTCAGTTGGTCACACTTATGAGACCTCGCATCTCCCCCCTTAGTCTAGAAATAATCAATTAAAAGAGTATTTCTGAAATCAGTTTAATATCCATGATTAGCAATGTGACGTACATGGTCCATGAGAGAAAAGAGTTGAGTTGAGTTGAGAAAGGCTCACCTTAAGCTGGTTGTGCAGACGTTCGTTCCTCTCAGCCAAAGTGCGCCTATCCTGCACTGGATCCACCAAATCATCAGGAGCATTAGTCAATTCCCCGCCTCCCCCCGCAGACTCAGATCCTGCATCGGAGCCTGCATCCCCCTCGGCCCCCTCCACGGAGCCCCCCTCGGCCCCCCCTTCCGAGAGATGGTGGTGTTGGGGGGTGGTGGCTGCTAGGAGTAGAGCTGATGCCTCATCCTGCGAATTTATTATATGTATTTAGAAGATGATGTCACTAGAACTATGTAAAATGGTTTGCAAATTTAGACAGACAACTTACAAACAAACAGTGCAAATGAAATGAAAGTATGTCTTAGTACGAACCTGCTTACGCCTGGCTTCCTCCACTTCTTCCTGCAGACGTCTGGTCTCCGTGTCCTTGGTCTCCACTTCTTGTTGAATGCGAGAAACCTCCTCTTGCTTGGTGCGGATCTCGTCTTCGAGCTTCTGGCGCTCGGCCGCTTCCATGTTCTGCAAAAACAAAGTTAGATGTTGCTATTTTACAATAATTATGATGTTGAAGCTGTTTGAGCGGTCTTTAGATAGGCTCGAGTGGTTTTTGTGAATTTCTGATACCTTCTGATACTTTTATACACCCTAATCCTATGAAACTTGACTCGAAGAAACATAACCTTGGAATATAATACTAGAACTACTTTTTATCCAGGTACCACGCGACCGTAGCCGCGAAAGATAGTACCTACCTAATATAGTATACCTTAATTTAGTCTCAATCTATCTTTACGTAGAGGCGCGTATCTACCAATTTTCAAGATGACTTGTATTATTATATTCATACTAAATGTGTAGTATGAATAAGATAAGATTAGTTCACCATACCTTGGTCTCCTCAAGACGCTGCATCATAGCTTGCAGCTCATTCTGGCGTCTTTCCAGCTCTTCCTTCGCAGCTTGCAGCTGCTTAAGCTGTTCCTCAAGCCGTCGGATCATGTCTTGGGCTTCCATCAAGTTAGCCTGGAATTAACGATAATTATGTTTCGATTTTCAATGTTCTTATTTTTGTTTGCTTTGTCCAGAAAAAGAATAAACATGCGCCGGTGTGCAAAAAATCTGATATCAAGTTTGAAGACCGAATGATACGAAAAATGTTGAACCTACTAAGAAGGTCGGTATTTGTAATTTATTTTATGAGTACAAGGTTTTAAGGGGAAAATAAATATTGAAGTTGCCTCAAAAATATACTGAAAATGCATTTCTCTAGTCTAGGCGATTATTAAAATTTCATATCGAGATAGTTCAAAGTCTTATTACATGAGCTACTATTTTCTCAAAATGTTCTTTTGTTTTTCAGTTTAAAGTCGTCAAATCGACTTCCTGAATGTACGCAGAAGAGTAAAAGCTAGTAGATAAATAAAGTAACCTGTGAGCGTTCCATCTCTTCTTGCATGTGTCGGAGACGATCCTCATACTCTTGCTGCTTCTTCTCAGCACGTTCGCGAGCTGCGATCTCCAGCTGTAGTTTCTCTCTGCAAACGAACATACGGTCACAATACTAATTCTATCTTATTATATCTTTGTCTGGTAAGATTTACGAGAACTAAAAACTAGCAGAAACTAGAGTCTGAGTGGTGATCTTATTTTGTCTCATTATTGATAAAAACTCGAAGGTAGCTCGCCCGATTTGTCTTTTTTATTTTAGCAGTGTTCGTAACTATCAAGGCAAGGTTTATATGAAAAAAATAAATAGAAAAGTTGCCCGTAATATAATAAAATTCGGGAGAAACGAAAAAGTGCTTTTTTGAAATGATTATTTAACTTTGAACAAAACAACGTTAGCATATTCTACAATAACTTTCGTGTATTTTAAGTTGTATTGTTATGTTTATCTGCGTCGATCATGTACCACTCATTTATGATATGAATCGCTATAATCTCTGATTGTATCGGACTTTCATGGTCAAAATATGTAAAGTCTATTACATATTATTTCAAACTATCGTGATTAGTAGACATGATTACGTATTGTATATTACTAGCTGTCACGACAGACGTTGTCCTATGTATTTGTTCTGAATAAATGATTTGATTTGATTCGATTTGTCAAATTTCAATAATCCCACAAAAAAAGCACTTTCTGTTTTTCCAGAACTTTATGCCACTTAAGCGTATAAAAAATACCCTACGTCCTATTTTCAGACCTACTGAATATACACAAAAACTTTCATAAAAAGCGGTCAAGCCGTTTTGAGAACGAAAATTTGATATATTAGATAATTAGTAAGATACCTTTGCGCTTGCTTGGCCAGCTTCTCCTCTCTCGCCTGAGCCTTCATTTGCTGAACATCAATGGTATCAGGCTTGCGCCTGCGCATGTACAGTTCATGGTTCCCCATGCAAAGAGCCAAGATCCTCTTGTTGACCCTGACTCGAGGCGCGAAGAAAACAAAGTCGGGCGCCTTCTTGTCGATCGGCTTGATGATGAACTTGCGGTCGTTGAAGGAGATGTTGCGGATCTCCGACCAGGGGAACCCTATTTTGGGGGTCAGTCTGGAATTTAAAAGGGGGTAACGATTAGTTACAGTGAGGGTTGCCAAATCCTCTTCGCAACATGTTGTGCCGACCCCACGTTAAGTGGGAAAAGGAGAAGAAAATAATTATTAGTTGCAATGTAATTGTAGGACCCTTTCCACTAAGATATTACAGACAGACAGAGGTTTTAAAACGTTACTAACCATATTTTTTGTAATCGTTTGATAAATAAATAAATACTAGAGGTCACATTGTTCTTTCTGGGTTATCTTATTATCACAATCTGCATTATAATGCTATGCTGAAAATTTCACAGGATGTATTTCTGTTGCCGCTTTAACAACAAAATTCTAAAAACAGAATAAAATAAATATTTAACTCCCATACAACAAACGTGTTTCTTTTTCGTTTTTTATAGATAATGGTACGGAACCCTTCGTGCGCGAGTCCGACTCGCACTTGCCCGGTTTTTTAATATAAAATGAAACTACAATTTAATTAATGTTAAAAAACTTTCGGATTAGCTATATCAGTAGGATGTATTATAAGACTTACTTGTCGTCTTTCTCGTAGATGTTGAGTCCGAGCGCGTCCACTCCGAGCCACAGCTCCGTGTTCTTCTTGTTCCTGATCTCGAAGTAGTTGACTCCGTACATCTCCAGATCTTGCGCGATCTTCAGGTACTCCATCATGGCATCTTCGCGCAGCATCCCGCGATGCTCCTGCCACCAGTTGGTGATGCTTTGCTCCCATTCCTCTCGTGACATCTAAGGAAAGAAGAACGTATCATATCACAGCTTCTGATGTCGATTTTTAGGGTTAAAAACGGGACCCTATTACTAAGACTTCGCTGTCGGTCTGTCTGTCACAGAGTCAAAGTCTGTCTGTATCTCATGAACCGTGATAACTATCCAGTTGAAATTTTCACAGATTATGTATTTCTGTTGCTGCTATGACAACAAATACTAAAAACAGAATAAAATAAATATTTAACTCCCATACAACAAACGTGTTTCTTTACCGTTTTTTATAGCTGATGGTACGGAACCCTTCGTGCGCGAGTCCGACTCGCACTTGGCCGGTTTTTAATACTATCTTCTTGCCCTTATTCCACTTAAGTGGGGTCGATACAACATGTATTTTTTTTCCATTTCCACTAAATCCATGTCATCTTTCTTTTCTTTGGCCTACCTCTACTTCTTCATCAATAATTAAGAGGCTCCCAGTCGCTGATTGCTCTTTTTCGAAACGAAAAAAGAAATACTTCTGAACAAGCCACATCTCCTATTTTTATAAGTATATTACTTCAGGTTCCTACCTAGATTTCTATTAAGCTGAAAACATAATAGCAGAAACTTTTCACGATAAAAATATTATTTCAAAATGATACGTTTTAGAATTTATGATCGAAATATTTTATATACCTACTATTAAAATCAACTTGTGATTTATTGTTAAAGATAGGTAATATGTAGATCTAGATTTCTATTAGGATCGATTTTTGATAAGTAATTATACATAATTTATATCATTAATTTATTTGAAAAGCTAAGGCGGACCACGCGCCGACGTGTGTTTGTCGTCATTGCAGCGGTCGGTAGGATTATTTATTGAAGTGATTACAGATGGGTACATCTTTATTCACATATACTATACATTATAAAATAGGAGATGTGGCTTGTTCACAAGTATTTATTTTTTCGTTTCGAACAAAAACAATCGTCGACTGGGAGCGCCTTAATACTAACGGTAAACTTACGGTGATAGTATTGCGATTTGATAATTTAGACGTGACTTGATAACAGATAGGTAGAAAATGACAATATTAATTTTAAAAGTTGTGTTCCCATTACTAATTTTATAAAAGCGTTTTGTGTTCATAATGATAAATATTGATAGGCATTTTACACCTAGCCTCGAACTACGAATAGGGTAATTTCCCCGGTGGTTGATGGTAGTTTGGCGTAATGCAAGTCCATACCTTGTGCTGGTCGGTGACACGTTGTGGCAGCAGGCGGTCGTTGGCGAGGAAGCCTTGTGCGTGTATGGAGGGATTGTGGTCGCCATGCCTCGCTTGCACAGCGTATGAAGCAAGTAGGACCGACGTCTCCGGGGGGCAGTAGATCTCGTCAGATAATATCGCGTTTTTCACCTGTGAAATTAACATTGTTGTAGGAAATATACTAAAAGACAAGATAAAACAATAGCTAAAAATAAATTAACTACAAAAATCATACGCCTAAACCTTTTTTAATTATGGGCGCCATACTTAAATATAATATTATAGCCTATGCCACTTCCACAATTGAGGCGAACCTAGCGACATCTCACATGTCATAATCCGTCAAGTCGTTTGGGCTGTATAGCGTGCCAAAGAAATTGGCATCCATACATACGCTCGAAAAACATTACCCTCTTTCGGGCACAGTCGGGTAATAATACGATTTATACTGTAAAGCTCGTGGCATAGTATTGTTCCTATTTCGACGATCGTTTAAGTAAGCTAGAAGACCATCAAATGGATGGTGACAGGTATAACAACTGAAAACAACTGATTCTTCTAGGCTTACCCTCGTATTCAAGAACGACACTATGAGAACGCGTAGCTTCACCTAGCTCTTAAGACGTTTCCAAGTGATCCTTGTGATTTTATTCATATATATCAGGGCGAGATAAAACGTCGGTCCCCTTTATGGGTTTTGGGGGCCTAAAAACTCAGCCCCTAGCTCATACGAACTACCTAATACCTACTTATCAACAAAACAACTCGTATTATCATGAACCAATTATATCATAATTCATTATCCTTTATTTTATTCATGTTTCATGTATAAATAAAGCATATTTCGTAAATGCTATTTACAAAGATGAATACATAAATCGAAAATGTGTATTTATTAGTAGCGATGTCATGTAGTCATTACTCATATACATTGCTTTGCAAACAATCGACCAGATTTTCCATAAGGTTCCAATTGAACAAACAAACACTTCATATAGACTATTATTTTATTATAATACTACCACAGTTGACTTAATACTATACAACATTCAAATTAATTATACCTGGTGTAGCCGGTATAGGTAACTTAGAGTAAATTGTTTGGTCTATTTAAGAAATATACTAGCTTTTACCCCCAACTTTGTAAGCGTAGATTCAGGATATCGATTTTTTTACGAATTTATCGTAATATATTAAAATTCCAGCAAAATCAAAAGAAAATTATGAGAAAAAATAGCCTATGTCCGCCCAATGATTTAAAAATATCTGTATGAAATTTCATCACAATCGGTCCAGCGGTTTAGCTGTGATAACGTCACAAATAGACAGAAAGACAAGACAAGACCGACAGACAGACAGAGTTACTTTTTCATTTATAATATTAGTATAGTAAATAAAAAATATGATTTTCATTGTTATCTTTTGTTTTGGTTTCATAAAAACCCTAATAAATAATCATATGGAGTTTCCATCAACAGTTTTAGTAGATCGATAGGTTTTTCGATTAGTTTATCTGGTACAAATTCACTGTGCACGCTGCCCGCCATGTCGCGATGTTCTCTCTCACTGGCCACCTACACATTTCACGCACACATTTGCGCGTGTACAAACATCACCTTACTGGTATGTAGTAGCAGACAAATTATTAGCTACAATTCTATAGTGACTAAACGTTTCTTCAGAGCTCTCTAAAGCGACAAAGTCTAGACCTATGTGAGCGAGTTGTTTCCACCTATTTGCGACAAACAAACGAATGTGAAGTAATGTATGCCTGTCTTTCATGACCAAGCCTGGGAACAGCGTGAGTGTTTACTCACTTGAAGGTAGAAGAGCTTGAGTGTGATCTCCTGGATGAGCTCGTCAGCGACATCCTCGGGGTAGAACTTGGCGCGGAACTTGAACTGCAACGGGTTTTCCTTCTTCACGTCTTGTTGCATCACCTGGCAACAAAAATATTTGTTAGCAACATATTGATACCTGGATCTACTGGGTAGATAGTTTCGTCTAGGATCTGAAAAATATTGGCTTTTCTAGTTTTAGGATTTAAACACACTATGCCGAAGATACGCGGCTGAAGCATCATTGATGGAGCACTTGCGCCTGCAATGTTATTTCTAACGATATACCTACTATGCCGAAATTACGTCTTGTGTTGTTGATAGGAGATCAAGAGTTTCCAATGGGAAGTTTTAGCCGCAAAATTTCAGGTTTGTAATCAATTCTATTCCCTTCAAATGGTAAATAATAATTAAGTCGGTGAAGGGATAAAACACACATTTCACACAAATTCATCACTTGCCGAGTGCGTGATCCCTTATCACGTACATGGAAAAAACCTATTTTATCAGTATATAATTAAAAGTAAATTATATACCTATGTATTACTGATCAGTCTGACTAAACACTTTTTGAATAACAATTCCGCTATAATAAGAAAAAAAATGGTTCATGCTAAAGCGTGCAGTCTGAACATGCAAATTACTATGAGCAGTTGCTATGACATGCGTCACAGAAGCTCACAGAACTATTACGTAAAACGCTATTGTAAGTTACGGGAACCTTTGAAAAGAGCATTCTAGATTTACCCAAGAATCCAAGATTAGACTGCTTAGACTGCACGATTTAGGATCATCATCATCAGTCGTCATCTCATCACTCACTCCTTTCTTACCCATGTTATCTTTCACACAGTCTGGATGGACTGTGTGAAGTGTGTCTTTTCTTTGGCCTACCTCTACGTCTACATCCATCCTTCCTACCTTCATTCCTAACATGTATGTTGATGTAGCATAAACGATAATTTTATTTCTGTGGATGATTCACAGCTTCGCAAGCCCGTATCTCATCTCCCGTTCAATTGCCTGCATTATTCTACTGACAATGCGGTGCGCTTTGAGCATCGGCTGCGTTCAATGATCGGTTCAAGACTCTTTGAATTCAATCAAAATTAATCAGGGTTGATTCATCGTCGGGTATTATTACTGCTGACATATAAATAGGTACTTAAGTGGTACACGTTTTGTGTAATTTTTCTAACATGCTTTTAATTTGCTATAACTACAACACGCATTAAAACAGACAACTAAAGAGGTACCTACTATTTTGTAACTACATAATTGCCTTCATCAGCTTAGAAAACATAGGGGCGTATACAGAAACAATGCAGTGAAACGTGAGTTCATAATAGACGTCACTAAGGTGGCACCTAAAATAGCATAAGCAGACAGTTGTTTACTATGAACTTGTCGCCTCCTCGTTTGTTTAAAACGGTCCATACATGAACAGTTCTATTTTTAATAAACTTCTAGAATAATCTATTTTCAAACAAACTAGTATGTATTCGTTTTTTTTTTTTTGCACAAAATCATACATACTTTAGTCGTTTACACATGGCGCTGCGCATCGCGGTGCTAAGCCGCTGTTTTATTGACCCTAACAATATGGCACAGAGGTGGCGAAAAACATTGCCGTTACGGCGCCATGTGTAACCGCTATAAATATACGAACACACAGGTTAGTTTCTTACCCATCTGGAGAACGGTAGAGACCCTGACTTCGTTGCGTGCCCACCGGGTCCAGGGATAGCGTTAAAAAGGCAACAATTAATTACAAGTCATTGTCGGCGTCCAGTTAATTTAAACGAGCATAGTCAAGATTATAGCATCCATGAACATGGTTATACTTTTAAATAATTTAGGTCGGTTATTATGAAATAGCACGAAATCTACAAACATCTACGTTAGCGTTGTGTAGTTCAGTTTGAGTTCAGTTATGATTTGTGATGGTTTTTATGTGCTAGATGTAATATTGGACGTGTCGAATACCTCCATGAAACAACTTCAAGAACTCGAACGCCTGGAGATCAGATTTTTTCATCATCTTTTTATATATCAAGCTTATAACAAAAACACTCATATAGCTTCACAAGCTACACACCGATTCATAAAACGAGCGAATCCAAATAGTTGATTAGCATTACAAGATATAGAAACCAGATAAATGTCACTGAATCGTGTCAATGCCCGTCCGATTCAACGCAGCACAACAGTGGAGCGTAACCTTCGTGCAGCTTATAATTATACAGGTGTATAACTTTATATGAATGCAAGAGCTCGTGTCACTTGTTCATTCTAGGTCACAAAGGCCGGACTAGTCAATTCAAAGAGCCTTTCGTACCAAATGTCTTTGAATCTTGGACCCTAAAAGTGCTGGTGTCGCCCTGCGTTTATTTCCTTTTCCTTGTAGGTTTACATACTATGCCAATTTCATATTTTTAACAAAATAGGTTAATTCCTAATGAAGCATAAACATACGCTAAAATATAAAAGAATATTGATTAATTGGCGATGCATACATAAGTTGTGTGCAAGGTCTTGAAAATTCTAACACGTTTCAACTATATCTACGCCTTCCTTCCAATCCTAGTATCCGAGTCAATAAGGATTCCGTGCGCTTTACAGAGAAGCTCTTTCATACACATTTTAGGATTACTGAAATAGCTTTTTAAGATAAGAAAAGTCAACATACTACTATCAGTCTGTTTATATACCGTGCTAGCATCTTCGTAATGAGTTATCGTATAACGAAATTCTTCGCTGAAATTTATATAAAAACTTAATTCTTAGATATCGATGCGCGTATCGATTGGTATTCCTAATATAAATCAGTTGATGACGATATAATTTTACAACACCTTATCTAAAGTTTTACTTTACATGAACGCACATTCCATTAGATTAAAGAAGCTAACATAATAATCACAATCATTCGTAGATTCTCAAAAAGAGGATATTTATTTACACCAACATCAGTTTGTCCCTTTTGATAATTACACAAATATATTTTGCTTACAATAATAAATATCATCTAATACAATACAATTACAGAATAATAATTCATCACAAGAAACAGTTGAGCCTATAGGTAGCTCAACTGATCCAGATCACTATCAATCACTATCGTCCCCAAGATACTAGTGGTATTGCCACGCTGCATGGCAATGCTGTTTCGTTGTGCCAAATCAGTTACTTATATTCATTCATTAATTACTTATGTTCGACATTCAGTTTTCGACGGTCAATCAAGAATTGGTCAAAGGTTTCATCTAGCTTTGTCTACGTCAAATTTGCCAAAAGACGGAAATAAAACTCGCACTAGCATCTACTTCAAACCTAGCTAGTTTTAATTTGATTCTATTATATCTTCTAGCCGTAACCAGGTCTTACCAGGTCATCGGCTCTATCATAAGCCGCTTCCTCATCACCTTCTTCGTCTTCAGCAGAAAGCAGTTTCTTGACAGGTCTGGACAGGTAGACCAAAACGCGAGAGGTCTTCTCGACGATGGAGTCAGGCTTTGAATCATAGTACGCTGGGGTCAATTTATAATAATAGGTTCGTTGACATAAGGACCTTAGAATGAGTCGTGAGTTAATAGAATTAAGTTGGAGACGTTGAACCCTCAGGACATTAAAACTGAATAAATGAAGACCATCAGAATTACAATTTGAATAATGCTTGTATTCTATTCACGTGAATGAACGGTCCAGTGATATGGATCACGTGGCACAATGCAGGTGGCAAGGTGCAGGTTGTAAGCGGATCCTGGGCGCTAAAATGAGCAAAGATCAAGTTACTCTCAGCTAGTTGAGCGGTATCTTAGGGTTCTCGAGCGTTGAGCAATGCAGTCGTGGGAGCGGCGAAAGTACGGTCGTTGAACCGCGCGTGATGGCTGCAAAATCAGCTGTTCTTGTGCGCGAATACTATAGATAAGCCCTATTGGTGCCAATGCTGTCACATGCCAGCTTAGCACCATTTTCAGACCCTTTTTCTACAATGTGAATTAAAATCGCCGACTTATTTGTGTCGTTCGTTTGTATGAGATTTTAATCTGTTTTCGCGACACGCCAAATTTCGTTTATGTATTAATTGGGACGAGGTCTCTACGGTATTAAGTACAGTTGATAATTAATGCTACTAAAGGCACGAATTATTATGAATCGACTATGAACTTTTATAGGTTGTATGCATGACTCAGATCAGATAGTATTGAATACGGTGGTAACTGTATGAACCCATGATAATGTTTCTATAGCCATAACATAATAGAAACGGAATTGCTGAAGCAACAAGTTATACGTATGTAGATTATATATATAGAGCGAAACTCAACAACTCCAAGAACTATTTGGTTCCATTTATTATAAGTGAAGATGGCTTTGCAGTAAATTAAGGTTTCTAGTAAATCTCCATTCGCGCACGTACAATCTCCAAGTGACCGACAGAGATGACCACATATCTCCGCGCTGCTCCAACATAACCTAGATCGCGGACGACGCCATGGCATGGCGTGGCACCTTGCTCGACCCTTCTCTTAAAAATTGTTTGGCACAATTACGTATAATTACAGCGAAAACGTCAATGCAGTTCGAACACGCGGATATTCCTTGAACAGCTAATTCAAGTATTTTCCTTATGTAGAAAATACTTGAAACTTACATGATTGCGAAAGATTTTCCTGACCTGTTTGTCAAATCTCATCATATTATTCAGAACCATTAGCAACTTTCAAAAAGCGCTATGTCCGTTCATTAAACGAAGGAGAAATTTTTAAGGAGAGGCCGCCCTTAGCTCGTTCTAAGCCACATCTTTGAAACTTGTTTCAAGTACGTCTAGACACGAGACATGAAGACTGCGCGCTGGTTTTATGCGGGGAGGACATCCGAGCCACATTTTGTTATGCATTAAGGAGACGAGCAAGGTCGCGCGATGGCAGCCGGCGGTTCGTCCGTAACATCACTTTCACCTGTCTACGGCCGCGGGCTCCGCTACTGCCCCGACTCTTTGCAGCCGGCGACGATGCTATCGCACAAACACTTGCCGCTCTCAATGAACAATCGCTGTCATTATCAATAGGAAAGTGATTGTACAACAAGTACCAAGTATTCCAGCTTTTATTTAATCGCTCAACATATTCGTTAAACTTGATGACAGGCTAAAGTCGTAAAACTAATAGGCTGTAACAACGTAAGCCACTTCAAACTTGAGTCGGAGATTCAAAGGCAACAACTTTTCGGCCGTCATCAAAGTGAGAGTTATCGCAAGCGCAGCCTACATGAGCACGTGAATGATACAACGGCAAGTATTTTATGTTCTAAACCTAGCTGATCACGATCATTTTAGTCGATGACGTCATGAGAAATCGTGTAGTAACCAGGCATGACGTCAATGCTAGAATTTGAATCATTTACTTGTAAACGCAAAACATACGTTGATTTCCTGCGTCCGACGCTTTCGGTTACGGTCGAGGATATAGAATAGAGTCATTAGTTGACATGCCACGGTTCAGTGTTAGAGGCTGTCAGACAGTGACAGCGCCCGTTATATCAACAAATGGAGTTGAATTAATTAGCTTCCAATTAGTAAACCAGCGAGTTAGTCACGTACGAACAATTTAGAAGTCAGTTGGCAGGCAGTTTTGATAGCGACAAAATTGTGCCGGCTTGATAAGCGTGTTCATAATAGAACTTCTTTATTTCCTGTTTCAAACAATGTCGAAATCCTGTCAGAAGATATTCAAATAATCCGTTCTGGAACTCCAGCCATGCATAGGATGGAGTTCCACAAACCGTCTCTTGACAGAGCTTCATTATCCAAAAGAATGAACCATGTGATTATTAACGAGTATGCAAGCTGAGACCATGGTAAAAGAAGACGTGACCATGTTAGGTCACGTCTTCTTTTACCATGGTCGCTCCCAGCGATAAGACCGCCCATTGTACTCCAATGTTGACTTGTGTTGCTTTTTTTTTTCATGTTATTGTTATGTGGTGTGCAATAAAGAGTTTTCTATCTATCTAAGTAACTGAGTGTATACATAATTTTATGTTTTACATTTCATGAAGTACAGTAGATCTCAATGGAATAACGATGTCGTAAAAATACCACCATCCGTGGCATACCATGGAGCGCATTGGAGTCTGCTCGCACGCGATCTTCTCCCGGCACCGCGCGGAATGCTGCGTTTTTGTCTGCCCGATCATCGTGATTATTGCGACGCGTTTGAAATATGGCCCCGATACTTGGTTACGACATAACTTTAGTTTTCCACTTGCTGTGACTTAGACGTGAACACTGATAAATATGCATCGACCACATAGCTCAATAGTCGCATAATGGCTTCGTTTCTTCAAACAAACAATTATGTCAAGTCGTTGAGGATTGCGGTTCAGGGGTAGCGGTAAAAAATGCATTCTGATTGACAGGGTCATCAATCGCGCTCGTTGGTTTACATGGATCTGTAGCCCATATGTATTGTCTGTCAGTTCCCCTTGCATGAGGAGTCTAGGCTGTGTGGTCGATGGATGTATGTATGTATTGTATCACCGTCCCAAGCGTCTGTGTCCTTCAGACATTGATCGCGGCCGTCAGATTCGAAACCACAGCCAGTGGAAAAGTATAGGCCGGTTTTAAATAGGTTCCCCATACCACTCTCATATTAATTAATAGTACAGTGTGTTAATCCGTGTCCTGCTAGGACATTGCGTCACGGCAGAGGCGTATTATCTCGTAGATTCCAGAATGTCAGTCCGTATTTTGCCATTACTAACCGAAAAGAAGAGACTAGAGTCTAGTTACTTATGTATAATACCAGGTATTTGACAGTTGGAACATAGGAAGTTTCTTCCTGATGTAAAATGTATAATACCAGGTCTTCGACAGTTGAAACATGTGAAGTTTCTTCCTGATGTAAAATTCCGAATCCATCCGGCAGGTTCGACTACATACGAAGCGCGGTCACCGAAGCGAGACCTGACGGCCGCATAACCCCGTTCCCACGCCATCATCACCTGTGCCATCACGACCTGTACACTCCAAACAATAGCCGTGTCCTTGAGCTTCTAATGGCTATGATGAGACTTTTAAATTAAATGTCATAATCTTCTTTCTTGTTATCAGTTAGTAGCGGCGATGGGCTTGCAAGTCTTGCAACCGGTCACGTATGGAATGCTAACTATTGTGGGTATTGTGACAATCAGAATGTTTGGACGTGCTTCTGACTTTCCCCTTTAGACATCTTCAAGGATGTAACCGCTTTGAGATCTGAGAGTATGTCTACCGTACTTGGGGATACAGTCATGCATGACCCTATTTCATATAATTTATTTCCTGTATCTTTTTAATTATTTTGATGTTCTGTTTTTGCGTCAGGTCGCGAAGTTTAGCCTTAAAGTCTAATATAGAATTGACTAGTCATGTTTGATAAGCAATGATTGTGTTATGTAGAAACATGTTTGCCTAAAAGATGCTCACGACACAGAAGCAAGAACATCATGAATTTTAATTATTTGCAAAAAAAAATGTTCCTAGACAACCCAAGGGCAAGGCCAACATGAATATTTTTAAAACCAAACTAGCCGAGTTCATTAACCACAAATGTAAGTAAAATGAAATGTAGTAAGTAAGTATACAAAATACCTATCTACCCCATTTTTAACTGACATTTTATAAGTTTTGACATTAATTTAAAATTACCTACTATGTATTTTAAGAATATCAAATTGAATTGTTTATTTTTTATTGTAATTTTTAATTAAGATGTATGGCTACGGTTTTGTAGGTACAAAATTAATTATTAGGTATATCTACCTAATTATTTTCTGTTTTAGCTATTATGATTATTATCAATTGGCTGAATGTCCTTGGCGCTCGTATATAATATGTTAATAGCTAATAGGTACAGGCAAACACACAAATTACCTATCACTACATAGTATAAAGCAAAGTCGCTTTCCGCTTCCCGCGTCTGTATGTCTGTATGTATGTTTGCTTATATCTTTAAAACTACACAACGGATTTTGATGCGGTTTTTTTTAATAGATAGAGTGATTCAGGAGGAAGGTTTATATGTATTAAACCCGTGCGAAGCCGGGGCGGGTCGCTAGTAATATATAATATTATAAAGAGGAAAGATTTGATTGTTTGTTTGTTTGTTTGCATCGAATAGGCTCCGAAACTACTGAACCGATTTGAAAAAATCTTTCACCATTCGAATTCTACATTTTCCCTGATGAACATAGGCTATAGTATATTTTCAAAAATGTTAGGGATCCGTATGAAAACTTCGATAATGTAACCCAACGTGTGAAAAAAAATCCCAATAAAATCCTTATATCACGTACGCTGCAAAAATTATTGACAATAGATCAAAGTGATGTACTTACAGTTTTATAGAGGACATCAATATCTACAAAAAAGTCCGTGATAACATATGCCTAACTATTAGGGATCCCTATTAAAACTTCGATAATATAACCCAAGGTGTAAAAAAAATAGCCATATAATCATTATTACACCCGTGCGACGCCGGGGCGGACTGCTAGTTACCTATAAAAATATTGAAAATGGCAGGTTGGTATACTGAGCTCAGCATTAAAAGAACTAACAATACATTCAGCATTCAACTTCTTCAGATCAGGTTTTAAAACTATAGGTAAGCACAACGCAATCAGTGTACGTGTAATGTAGTAAGAATTTGCATCTATATTAAAATAAAAACACTAGATGACGAAGAAACACATTAGACATGTATGCCGTTCCACAGATAACGCATGGCAACACAGACAATGCACAGTTTATTTTAATGATGCATAATCATCTACGCAGATAAGCAATAGTAGCAAAGTTAGTGTAATTTTGTCCCAGAGTGGAAAGTTTGATAAGAAGAATCTGTGAAGCTATGTATGAATGAAGTTAATTGTATTTGTTTAACGTAGACGCGTCATAATACTATAGCAATTAGCAAGTCGAAAACGCCGAGATACTTAAAACATACGACTTCTTAGCTGCTTGGTTATCATTATGATCAAAATAGTCCAACGAAATCTCACAACATTTATGTAGTTACGCTGTTGGCTGTTTGAATTATTCTGAATTCTGATTAATGTTATTGAACTCATGTTTATTATACTATTTGTCGGTGGGGGCATATTTTTTTGCAAAGTGATCTCAGCCACATGTGGGCTTGATACGGATGATTGGAAGCAAAATTTTATAATAAACAAAATCGCAGACGAGCTCAAACATTTTAAAGTGATCCAGATGTGCATAACGTAAGCTATGTTGATATAGCTTACGTTATGCACATCTTTAGGGTAAAATAAAACGTGACGAAAATGACTCATGTAATATTTTTTTAAACTCATTTTAAATATCAGAATGAGATCACAAGGTTGCTTATATTGTAAAAAAACATGTGCTATGCTAACAATGTTTTTAATTTAAATCTCGAAAAACGACCACTCTAGCATACAACAGACTCTGCCTAATGATAAAACAGGAGACTATTCCAGTTGTACCTAATTTCAATTAGAAAATTTACAAATAAAGATCGGAATTTTAACGCGTAACATAATTATTAGAAGAATCATTAGACGACTGCCTAAAATATGCCGAGCAGCGAAGTATTGCAAAATAGTAAATTGAAAACCACTTCTGAACTAAGCACTCGGTAGCAGCATTCCTTTTCCTTATTGGAGACTAGGAATGCCGAATGCAACTGCCTAAACTAATCAAAGACGGCAAAGCAGAAGTTATTTCAATACGATCGCTGCGATTGCTAAACGCGAAAGTATTGAGCAGCCAAAAGCGTTCGACCGTGGCATTTTACCTACGACTAAAACCGGAATCTGAGATATGAATGACTACAACAATCACGAGAACTGTGAATGATATAATCCACGAAGCCATCTGTGTCAGCGAAACATCTTGAATCAGACAAATAGTCGAAACGGCTTGAAGCTAATTTGGAATTTGCCGAAATAGGTAATGATATCAGAAAACAAGTTGATAGAGAGTAAAAGCTAATACAACATTAACTACGTAGAAATTCAATACAACCAATAAGTCAATAGAAGACACTTGAACAAGCAAACGCTTGAGAAATCTTGGAACACAAGGTAAAGGCACTTTTTACATCAGATTTCGTCAGAGAAAACTTTCAAGCAAAATCATCATAAAATATAAAAATAGTTATAACAATGAAGCTTGTTTTTAAGAGTTGCTGTAAGTTTCTTGGTAGTTAATGACTGTGCTGTGACTAAAACTAGTGGAATGTACCTAAAGTAATTAAAACCAGTCATACACAATAAGTTTATCAAAGACGTCATTGATACGGTTAGTCACCAGATGAATCAATATAATAAATACACCTACACACTGATCACTAACTGGGGTCAATAACTTAGAATAAGATTAAATATGTCATTTAAACTCGATATACAATACGTTTAGGTATATAGATAAGTTCGATACTCCTAAACGTAATAAAAAATGCTTTTTTGATAAGAAATTACAGTTCTATTTTAATCAATTTTGTAACAATAACTAAAGAGAACACAATATTCTGAAAAGAACTAAACAAACTGGTCGGATTGATATCAGTGATATGACATGGGCATTACCATTTCCTAGAGGATATGTAGGAATAGAAAAAAGCCATTTCTGAATGAAGCAACCGGATGTGTAATCCGGTTGGCTAGCAATAGCTTCTAATTTGATGAATGATTTTAAAGAAACGTTAAATAATGGAAGTGAAATAACGTTAGCAATAAATTGTCCACCAGGAAGTTGGCACAGATAATAATAAGCCAGGATAATTTAACCATACATTACAAGGTCTTAACATTCTTTTAAATGTGCGCATTCGAGCTGAAGTGACTTCATCCTATAATGAGTTAATGCAATAAAACTATTCATCCATAAATAATTTTGTCCTATTAGCACACATGAAACCGATTAAAATGCTGATGAAAGTATTTTATATGTAACATTAATCTTACGACAGTAACAGCATAAGTTAATATTTAAAAAGTTCAAATACATAGAAGTTATTCCGAGGATGAAAAAAAAATAACAAAATAGATTAAAAATTAATAAAAAGTAAAGAAGAGACGGATTGGAATGAAACATTTGGTTAAACAGTACGATAGTTTAATATATAAACTGTCGTTGGCATGACAGGAAAGCAAAGTACCGAACAATTATCAAGCGCGCGAGGTCACGCCACAGGTAAGCAAGGCATGGATTACGTAAGTGACACACCATGGAAACATCAGAATTGTGTAGTCATACGTATGGCTACACAACACATACATCGGAAACCTTTAGATAGTAACGCTGTCATGCCATGAATGTAATGAGTCTCGTGGTCTAGATTAAAAATTGCCCGTATTAATAGTTTTTCCAATGAATGTAGTTATTTGCTCACGTAATAACACCCACAGCTTCAGTTTAGCGTAGATAATTAATGAAATAGCACGGCAAATAATGGTGATATTGTTTGTAAAGTTATCCGACAAGAACATTGTGGATAAAATAGGCGATGGCCAAAGATGATACCAAACTCTACATTCTAACATCACCATCACCATAAAACATAACATTGGAAACAAAAATTTGTATAACTAGTTTGGAACTAGTTTTTTTGGAATCTGGCACAAAATGATAAATATTATTTTAAAATACTTTGATGTGAAAGATAATTGTAGAAAGATAAATCATTAAGTACTTTTATTAAATTTAACTAATTCGTTGTTTTTTTTTTTCAATATAAATATAAATTTTTGAAATGAACTCATATTTTGATAATAATGGATATTCATAAAGTTTGGTCTATGGGAACCAGATAATTTGGCTAGAACGTTCTAGCAATAAACATTCTTATATAACTCTAGAACTAACTAGAGATCTTGGTAGCTGTCGGTACGATACCCAACCATTTAAGAATAATAAGACATATAGAGTACAATTAGAGACTGACGACATTAACGATTTAAATGTGGCCGTTAACGGTCGGGGAGCGGTAAGGAGCGCAGATGGGATCGCAGAGCTTCCGATCTACAGTGAGTCACTCCGCCCAAATCTGGTTTCTGCCTGTTGCACGTTGATAACGACGTTGATAGACTCTTGTTCAAATTTAAATTAATTAATTGGACGTTAAGCACGACATACGTCTGATCTGAATACAGAAATAAGATTAAAATATTCGGTTTCGATTTTTAGCCAATTTACTTTTTAAATTAGAAAAAGTCACAACTAGAAATATCATTTAAATAAAACTTAGAAATGCTTCTCCATTGATGATTTCCATCGTTAACAAATCAACTATATTTGTTAATCCGTTTAATTAGCCGATTAAAGAATTTTAAGATTCCATAGACATTACGCAACCAACATTATTATTGCTGTAGCTCGAATTAACATCCACGCGTATATCATCCATGTAGATAATATTATAAGTTTTATCATATCCTTACCAATAGATAGTACGGTGTCGAAACGTCACAGCGCTCGAAAATTGATATTATTATTTATGTAATAGTAAAATCACTAGCTTGTCAATGATGTTAATGATTGGGGATCATGGTCCAAGTCAAGAGCAACAGGTGCAATGCAAGGTAATGATCTCGACCCCTGATAGCTAAGGACGACTTAGCATGTTATTAATAATAAGACGATTAAATCACTACATAGTATAAAGCAAAGTCGCTTTCCGCTTCCCGCGTCTGTATGTATGTATGTATGTTTGCTTATATCTTTAAAACTACACAACGGATTTTGATGCGGGTTTTTTTTAATAGATAGAGTGATTCAGGAGGAAGGTTTATATGTATAATAACATGCTACCCGTGCGAAGCCGGGGCGGGTCGCTAGTTATATATATAAGTACCTATTATTAGTATTGGAAACGTTTAAATCATTAGAACTGATACGACAGGTATATATGAAATCGCTTATAATAAGCTTAAAAAGATGATATTCAGGGACTGATTGACTGATTTTGAATAATATTTTTAAAGGAACGAACGAATGCTAATCAGAACTGAAAAAAACCAGAAGCAGCAACGGATAATGACCAATTTGCAGACTTAGCCACGTGCTAAATGTAAACACATTCATTGAGCTCAGAGAGTGTTTGATAAACTGTTCCCTGCAACCGCAGAGTGTTGATAAATATCCAGTTACTAACCGATAGTATACACTTTTCGCTTCAACAAGTGCGCGCAAAACGAGCTTCAGCAGCTGCTGTACATCTTATGATTAATAACAATGTGGATGGCGAAGCATGGATTTAAGAATCGAATAAAAACTCACAAGCTTTACTTCGAGACGAACCTTGAAACGACTCTTCAATTTAATTTAGATCTCCGAAAATTGCAACATCATAAACATCATTAAAAAGATGAATAACATCAAAGAGCGAATCGGAGTAAATGTTTAAAATACTTACGCTGGCGTAAAGTTTACAATCGAAACTGTTAAAGTATACATTCGAAACTGTATCAACACACTCAATGCTATGCCAGTGTCGGTTACATATTAATGAGTACTTGGAAATGTGTTTATGGCGAAAGTCACACAATTGACGCAAGGATTCGTAGACAACGAATCGTGATACTTTTATTAATCGCCTATACATTTTCAATTTGTCTTTACGCAGCCTTATAATTTAAACATATTAAGCTGTTTTACGAAATATCATTTGTTATGACACGAATAGTGTGCGATTGATGTATATCGAATATGATACATAGGATCATTCTATAATTATTCTATTCTAAATTTTCATAACGAATTTGATATAAAAAAAATGATGTTTCGTTTCGACCTTAGACAGCGGTTGCCTATAATATTGCAACAGATGTGTAGCATTTTATTACCAACACCTACATCTAATGGTCCATAGCCAATGAGGTGAGTCAGGCAGGGCGTGTATTTGAACAAACCAATACAGAACTTGAACACCTATTGCACTTATCAGAAATAAGTACTGGTACTGTGTTTTTTCTTCACTCGCGTACATGGTTTTTCTATATTATCAAATTGTAATGAAAGTCACGTATTTATACGTGAGAAAATGCAATTCCACTTTAGTATGTTTTTCGCTATGGTAACAATTTTACTATTCAATTGAAATAGAAACGCCATAAAATTCGATGCTGATTACACTCATAAAGTGCACGATTTGAGAGCCTTTAATATCTTGTATTTTTATGCTAAACCATTTGATGTAGTCATGAAATGGAGTATTTATTAAGAAGACTCGCTGTTAGTTATTTTCAAGGTAAGTATATTGCATTTATCATAACAAAAAGGTTATATATAAAATAAACCATGTGTGCTGATAGAAATAGTACTTAATACAATCTAGTTAGTATATCTTGATATTGTTGCAGCCGTGTAATTGCGATAGAAACCAAACTTTATCTTACAGTTTTGTTTCATTATCTAGCTCAAATATTATAAATATTATTTAGTCTACATTGATTAGCTTTTGAGTCAATAGTTACAAGAAAATTGTGAACTACTAGGTATCTAATCGTTTCTGATATTTGATAAAAGGCACTCCTGAATCCGGTGTTAACTGACCAATAACACGATGAAATCCCGGGAATTTGTTAAGAATAACGATTAAGTCAAGTGAATCGATATATGGACTGGTCAGATCTAAGAATAGTTTCAACAATTACAAACAACGAAAATGAGGAAGTTTTCGCATAAACAGAATGAATCTCCCGTTCAACCGACGTACATTTCATTATAAACGCCACTCACATGCGACCGCCTTCACGTCTTAAAAGAAAGTCATCAACGACCTCAGAATATTCATGTTTCGTGAACTAGTATGTCAGAGCTGGTGTCCTCACTGATAAGTTATTTCGGTAATCATATTTGGTGCAACGTGGTTGACATTGATATACCAGGTCAATGTCAAATGTAAAGGATAGCGGACGAGGAAAACAATTTCACAGAATTGTTTATTTTCAACGGACACGGGGTGACGGAACTGCGCACCCGCTGAATGGGAATTGAGTGCTTGTTAAGGAAATCAATAAATGTATCCGTTCAGGAAAAATAAATAAACTCTAACATAATTGTGGATAGTGGATACGATGTCGAAAATATCAACGCGTCACACAAACACATTTTATCGCGTGTGAGTCTAGATAATCAACGAGTAAGCAAACATTCCAAGCGTGGAGAAAACCGAGTGCAAGTAACTCATCTGCGCCTCGTTCGACTTTAGCAAACGGGCAGAGAACCAAAACAAACTTGAACTTGGTCAACGCATCGGTTCCGCTAAAAATACTCGTTTATTTCGCTGGCACAGCCGCGGACGACGTATGCCTGCTCGCGCTTGCAACTCGATGTGCCATTTCCACGATAAAATAACCTTCCAATAACATTAGCGTCAATGGTTTTGCAATCTTAACGAGACTAAATATAAATAGAGCGGATTACTTCGAAATAAAGGTGCAATTTAAGAACTAAACCTGCCGCTTAGTTAAATCTTCGATATTTTGCTGCAAGCGAAGCAGCAACAGAAGACGCGTTCAATAAATCAACTAAAGTAAGCTAGAGCAGCGAATAAGGTGAATACGACTAACCTTCTTGTATAGCTTGATCCAGGTGAGGTCGCCTTTCGAGTCGGTGTACTGGAGGCCGAAGAACCAGACCTCGCGGAGGCCGATGGTCTTGACCACCTGGTCGAAAAGCTGCTTGCCGGTGGTAGTCTGCTGGATCGCGAACTCCAGCTCCGCATCCATCGTCGTCACACGGACGTTCATCTGCGTAAAACAAAAATATTGTTTAAAGATAGCAACAAGACGAAGTTTTGATACTAGATTTACAGGTTGAGCAGTAGTTTACAAACAGGAACAATGACTCTTTTATTTGCAAGTATAAAAGTGGGTCGTTGTCGTGGTTTAAATCAATCCCTCTTAACGTCAGCTTAACTAGGAACAATTTGGTGATAATACTAATAGGATTACCATGGTGCATGTATCAAAAACTACATAGAACCACCTAGTTTACGGCATCTATTGATCCCCCGCTTATTCAGTTAAATCAATCAAATCTATAATTGCCTATGTATTCAGTACATTTATTATTGTTAATATTATAACGAGGTAAAGTTTGTTTATAACTTTGTGATTTTTAAGTTTGGATGTGTCCTATATCTTCTGAAACACCGATTACCCACATTTCGAAAATATTTAAAAAAATATTATTATAAAATTTAGTATATATATTACCAATAAACAATAACAGTGAAAATTTGAAGAAACTGGAGGAGGCCTTCACCAATAGAGGAGCCCATACCCAAAAAAAAAATAACAAAAAAAAAATTGATTTGTAAGATAACTAACTAACTTAGAATTTAAGAAAAATATATAAATTACTAACATTTACGTGTAAAGGGTTGTGGGAAATAAAGGCTTTTTATTTTATTTATTTTTTATTACAAATAATTAAGTTTAGTGGAGAAAATGGTCATTGTTTGACATGTCACAATTTATAAAGGCCCTGATGTGTTTTATCGCTCTATTCTTCTTGTATTACAATTCATTTGCAGGTTGCCCTTGCGTACGACCGCAAACGTTCGACCTCAAGTGTCGAATCAAATATGGCGAAGAAAATTGTGTAAAGAACCGCTTGTATATTATGCGAGTCGAATCATTGTTGCTTTGGAAATTACAAGGCATGACAAATGTGACTGTAGAAACTCCTTTGATACGTGAATAAATAAATTCTGGCACAAGGTAGGAAAGGTTCACCCGCACGATCTATCAGTTTTCTTTAGCATTGTGTGGGTCAAGGAATAACACATTCCTAAGCCTCAATTGTTAATATCAACTAGTGGCCAAGCCTAGCAGATTCATTGACATCAGATATTCTGCTGTTATAACAGTTTATTAACACCAGTGCTAAAGAGTACACGAAAGAAACACTTTCATCTACTGAGTAGGAACAGAAATAGAGATGGAAGTATAAATAGCCGAGTAAATAATGTTTTGGTCGTATTCAATTCAGTTGGACGTTGCTGGGCGGGCGCCAAGCGGATGTGATCTTCCGCATGAGATTATGTCACTGACTATTTATCGCCGAAGTTTATTTCCCTTTTGCAGTAATAGTACGTTTTCGACATTTTATGTTAGCCATCTTTTTTTTAAACCAAAGGTATATTTTTGTGAATGAAATCTAATTTTCACTAAATCCAGGTATGGAATGCTAACTACTGCAAAATGTGGGCATTTATCAAATGTAATGTATGGACATGCCTCTAGACAACCCCTTTTTGACATCTCTAAAAATCTGAGAAATGCCTGATCTGTCAGTCGTTTTTTTTAATTTACAAGAAAAATTTCTTGCTCGAATACACTTGAAAAATCGCAGACTCTTTGTAATATGTCTCGTCTCGTAGTGTAAAAAATCGTACTTGAAAATGATTGTCCAAGTATGATATAGCCGCAAGCGTATTTTTATTTTTCGCTTGTATGAATTTTGAATGTAAACTTATCAATTAATCGCTCAAAAAATCTTGCTCCATGTAGTTATAGTTACTCGTATTTCGTATTTATATCACCGCAATTCTTCAAGTACAAATTCATCGAATAGAATATGCAGCATCGATAGCAACAAGATTACCGACATATTTATTATCTGGTTATCTAACCATATTGTTTTAGTTACGTCTACCTACGTTTCGTTCAAGAGTTCAGAGCGATTTGCATCCATCAAAACGATTATGAGTGTAAACTTACACAATGGACGCTATTGGCTAGCGATTTTATCTTAGGCATGGTGTTCAACAATACAGCTAATGGTTTCGTTTTCATTCATAGTGATTTCGAGGTCAGCCTCGAATCTTGATGGAGTTTCAATCCCAAGCCCGCATGACAAATAATATCTAATACTTCTATGGTGTGACATAGTAACGCGTTTGACGTGAATATTCAGTTATGAGGGATGTCTGCCATTGTTATATATCTGACTTACAGGTCAAAGCTATTATTTCAGATGAAATTCATGCTGTATTTTGTCAAGTAACAAAATATTTGTTTTTTTATCAATGACATCGATGAGCTCGACATAATGTTGAAAATGTGATCAAGATTGTACTGCTATCGAGAAGAGATAAGATTTGGCAAGTGTGGAACATTGATGGCTAGCATGGTGGTGATCAGAAACAGGATGAGATAAACCGCAGCGAAGCCATAAGAGCCAGTAATGTTTGTAAAACAGAAGAGAAAAGCAATTTGTAAAAATAGCTGTATGTCATGTCAACTAGTGCCAAGTTTACAAAATTCTACAGATTAAGAATGTAAGACCGATGAACTCGCGGTCAGTTTGTTCTGAAAATTGTCTGCCGCTGTACTTTTATCAATGCAAAGTAAAATGATAACAGCGCAGCGAGATAAAGCCGTAAGTCGCGTTAACGCGGGTAAACGGCGGATGTTTGTGCAAGTTGGCGCAATTTCCCGATACGTGCACATATACCTTACTAGAGTGATAATGTGGGCGGTAGACATACTCTCAAGTGCTCGATGGAAACGCAAGAAAATGAGAATCCCAAAGAAACGAAACAAACCAGCAGGAAAATGCATGATAAATGCAAATTCAAGGAGATCACATAGTCATATGTTACTGGAGTAGTCCTTATTAATATAAGTGTGAGAGTGTGCTTGTTCGTTTTTCTTTTAACGGAGCAACGGATCGACATGATTTTCGGCTTAGATATACATAATACGAGTATAGCATCTTCTTCATGAGTGATATGGAAGCCACGAGCAGAAGCTAGCGAGTTATAAATGAATAACAGCCAAGTTATAAATATTATCACACATTATAACAGTCATATTTTAAAGAATATGGCATGAAGAGTGAGTCAAACAGTCGGTCATCGTGTTTGCGAAGTGCACCGCGTAATATAAAGACAAACATTAGAGATCTGGCGATGACATCAGATCTTGGCTTACAAGGCGTTTCAATTTACAATATACATTCAGCCTCACAATATATCAAGCAAAATTATATAACGTCTGGAACCCATATGTATCTACAACTATTTATAGACTCATCGCTATTTTTTTCCTTACTAAGAAACAATAGTCGTGTACCCACATCTATTGTTTCGCGGAATTTGCGTTTAAAGTACCAACCTGACTGAGAGATGGATAATAATAATGTATAACTACGAGTATGTCCTCGTTGAGACGAGTAGGAAGTCCATACGCTGGCCAAGGTAACAACAGTAATTAGACGAAGAACGATGAATTTCTTGTAACACTTAATGATACGATTATTACATTTGAACTCTGACATTAAAGTTTCAATTACTTTGCCGTTTATCTTTTTCTATTTCATAACTTTAAAGGCTCTATGTTCACAAGTTTAGTAGATAGCAGATAGCAACAGATGCTTTTGTATTAGACGGAAAAGGTTTTAAATTACAGACACAAATCCATTCGAACTTCCTACACATAATATAACAGATGATGGTTATAAGGGGGCTAAAGTTGCAACTTTGGACTCTAAAACTGATGTGGCAAGGTTTATGGTTGAAGGATGAACCACGTGTAAACTTGTCGAGGGGATGGAATAGATGGGAGGGTGGGAGATAAGGGTATTTCAACAGGTGCATTCGAACAGGTGACGGGGACAAGTGTCTGATATATTTGGGGTAAACTGGGTTGTCCAGTCTTAAGTTTAACGTTATAACTTGTACTGCACTGTGTAGTCAAGTTAAATAACTGCGAAGATTAAATATCAAATACAGACAACTGTTGATAATTTTATATAACTTTCTCGATGTACAGAATTTATTAGTTCCAAGAACGACACAATCTTCATTGATGCTATTAATGATTGGTTTTATAAAATACAGTTATGCCCGTAAATTCCACAAATACTTTATCAAAGCACAAATTGCTTGATGAAAGAGATAGTGATCGACAAAATGCCAATTTACGTGAAGATACAAATCTCACTCTCACAGTTTTACAAACGAAAGCTCATAAATCTCGAGAGCCTGTAAAGGTGATAGAGAAAGAAATTCAACATGTTGTGTAGAAATCGCAACAGTGTACGAGTGAAACGAAGTGAAACGGTGCCAAATGGTCATGGAGCATATCGACCGTCAAATTAAATTCAAGTACAGCAGTAATGAGTGACAGAATACGTGACAATGCCCGTTTGTACCGCTATCACGTGCATAGAAATGGCCATTTTGAAAATATTATAGGGTTTTTATTGTTCTCTAATATCTAGTATAAACTTCATCCAACTTATAATTTACATAACACTTCAGATATATATTTTAGATTTGAAGATAACAACAAGTGGCATTGAATAAATAAAAGAAGTATGACTCATCTTGAATACATTTCAGGATGATGATAGGATCCGAGGCTTCTGCACGTATCTACTAATCTTTAGTGACTCATCGGAAAATTTGAAAAGGACCAAATATTTAGAAGTTACCTCAATATTGGATCGTTCGGTGAGTAAGACATGAAGGGAAAAAAAACCAAGCCGTAGTCCGGAAAAAAATATATAAGTATTATAAATAATTAAAACGAAATATATATAAGGACAATGATGATAAGTAACATACTATAACTATATTTAAGGATATTTCGTAAAATTATTATCATGATTGGTGGGAACATGTAACGAGCTAACGAGATACAAAGAGGTGCAATAGTTGGTTGAGGGCAAAGTTGAAAAGCAAATAGGTAGTTAGAAGTTTTTCGACTCGTCAAACCAGCTTTTCAGACGAATGAGGAAAAACCTTCTGGATTCTTCCATGCGTTTGCGTACGTAATGATGATAAGCACGAAAACGTTTTCATTTAATTGGTTTTTTAATGTTTTTGTGAATAAATGAGATTTTGCTAAATTAAGTTTGGATAAAATATAAAACCAACAAGAATTTTAAAATATCTAATGAATTTCATACTTTAAGCACATTACAAAATCAAGTAAGTATCTATCTATTATATCTATATATATATCGTGGAATTATTATGTGCTGTATTGATTAGATAAGTCACATTAAAATTCACAACTTTATAAAGAATGTGTAATCTAATGTACCTACTATACATATAAATCATGACATTTATGTATAACAAGGGCTCCTACAGGGAAAAGACCGTTAAGAGTTTTTGAAATTTGAACTAAAGAGAAGGCCAAGGGCCCTTGGTAAGACAGGATAGGTTCTCCGTCTCCTTCTTATCAAACGGGTTCGAAAGGGACAGGGCGCAAAAAGACGGTTATGGCCGTTGCAAAATAAATAATAAAGCTATACGCGGCGACTCCATCTTGTATATTCTGGGTTTACCTTGCAATGACATCACCGTAACTTATGATTTGAGTAAACAGAGCTCAAATCTATACAATTAATATATACCCGACAAACACTGTTGCCAAGTGAGATTTGCACCATTTTAACAACATATTCGGTGGTAATGACGATTAATATTGATAATGCTAATTTGAGATTTGAAGTTTTTGATACTTGGAACTATGTCCTGTGAGAATTAAAAGGATTAGAATAGAATGGAACCTAATTCCACGTATACCTATCTAATAGGATCAAAGTGCAACTCATAGAATTGACCCAGAAGCATAAAAGGACGACCTCAAGGTCTTTTCAGCGATTGGCATCAGAAACCGATTCAAGTCACGAGATGTCCTTATAACCGTGTATTATATAACGTACCTGCTTGCCTCCCGCAACCATGGTGCTAGATTTTGGGTCACACGCACAAGAAAAGTCACACACACTGTTAGGGGGTACTGTGTCTTTGTTGTAGGCTTTTGAAGGTAAGGGTTGAGTTGAGGCGACACTTGAGCCGCGTCAGGCGGACGCGGCGGTTCAGTGAGGACTGGCGTCGAACGCCCGGGGATGCGTCTGCGCCCCGAACTCAAGGCCGCAATACCGGCGCCGGCGCGCTTACCTCACACGCTCAAGTCGCCTACGGTTCGCTGCCTTTGGGGTTCCTTTTTCTATGGTGGTGAGAGAAGCCTTTTGACTTGCGGTTTTTGTAAAAAATATATTTGTTTTGTCACACATTAGATCATCGTTGTCTTCTTCGTTCCTTTAATTCTTCTATTTAATTGCTTGTTTGATAGGTTCATCTCAATTAATTCTTTTATATCTCTAGCTCCTAATAACTACGTATATTGGATCTATTGTGGATTCGATCTTTGCATTATCATTGACACATTGTGTATATTCGTTTTTACACTTTGTACTGGTGTTGTTATTACAGTTTTAAATTGCGAAATATTAACAACTACGACTTTTGTTGAAGGTAAATTTTTGTAATGTCTTGTGATTGGTATGCACTTAACTTTAGTTTTTAATAAGAACATTCGTTTCCTGGTATGTCCTTACTATATCTTACAATTAAATTTGTACAATTTTTTTACTAAACTGGAATCTTTAACTTGAAGTAAACTCGTACTTGGCTAGTTTTTTGTGCTGTATCTAATTCGAATGATGAGTCTGCTTGACATTGAAATGACGTCGGTAGTCTGTCGTAGTGGTCGTAGCGAACACACGTACATCCATGTAGGTGTTCGTAATGTACGCTATTTGTGTAAAATGGAGAGAGTTGTTTCTTCGTCATTCACACGTTGATAAGGCAATAAGCTCTTTTTGGTCTGCAGCATAAGAGTGATTTTCTTAATTTTAGAGAGACGACTTTCGTTGCAATTGCATTCTTCATAGACATTAGACGTCTTGTCTTTGTGAATCTTGTATTACTGTAACCAAACTTATATCTTCTCTTAGTGATGCACCGTTTTTTGTCCAACCTTAACCTTAAACCCTTAAACAATTTATGCAAAATATCGCGTCGATCGTATCGTTTTTATTATGAAATCAAATATTAATTATTGTTGAAGCGCAAAGGAATGTTATTGTCAAAAGGCCTTCAGCGAAAATATTTCTGCAAATAGAATTAAACAATTCCTGGAAATCCAAGAATGGTACGGGCGCCAGCAAGGTCTCAGGTAGAACCTTCACACGTCACTGGCAAACGTATGTTGGTTGGCTGGCTTGATTGGCTTGGCTAACGTCTCGTTCGCAGAGACGAACTTTGTTTGCGTGAAACTATACGCATTCTAAGTAAATATATCTGACCTGTAACGATGTTCCAATAGACTGCCTGATTTCGGAGATATAATTAATGGCTTCATTTACTCAGATTTTACTACAACTCTATTATCGTGATTTAGTATTAGTCCAACTTATTTTAGCAAAACACGCATGTGTTAATCAGAACTTTTTGATCCAATAGCATCCGTCCATTGCAGAGAATCTTTCCTATTTAATCAAGTGAGTAGGTAGGTACAAGACACACTGCGACTGCGAGACGAGTATGGAAGGTACTCTTTTCTCCTTTATATAATTATATTTACTTCTATTGTCTCTATTATGTGAGTGTAGAATTGGTAGCTTTTTTAAGTTCACACAAATTTACGTGAACGTCATTTCCTTCAGTTATTTAATATGTATCATCAATGCTTTCTTGCAGTTCTTGTCTATTCGGCCAGTTTTCGTCGTGCGATCAAAGCAACCATACATTTATTTTAGACCAACGTGTCGGATGTTCAAGCTAAGATAGAACCTGTCTTTACAAGCGGGTATGTAAACACGACGCATAGAATGCGAGTGCAGTGGCCACTAACCAGATAAGCGCGAGTCGCGACACACTTTCCCACTTCCTTCCTACGGCACACTTGCGACTAGAACTGTGTGCGTTTTGTAATTCTATTACTCGCAGATTTATAACCATCAGTGGCGATTTTAGTGCGATGATGTGAGGTTAGTCCGACGTTGCTTCTTACCACCCGAGGGTTCCTATAAACTTTGGAATTTTCTAGAAAGCAAGAGCGGTGTATCTCTCTATGATGATTTCGTACAGCGTCTACTTGTCACTAACATTTATATATTACTAGCGACCCGCCCCGGCTTCGCACGGGTTTAATACATATAAACCTTCCTCCTGAATCACTCTATCTATTAAAAAAAACCGCATCAAAATCCGTTGTGTAGTTTTAAAGATATAAGCAAACATACATACAGACATACAGACGCGGGAAGCGGAAAGCGACTTTGCTTTATACTATGTAGTGATTCAAGAGATCTTTACTATTATATATTTTCGTGGCTTTTTTCTTTATTTCCACTAATACTCTTGGTCTCTGTGTAGAATTGAAGAGTTGTTCAACAGTTCATAATATTTGTTGGGCAATCTGGTTTCGCTATTACATGTCGTCTTCCGTAACAACACTTATGCAGTTTTGTTTGTGTTTTTCTCTACCATTGGAGTAAGTGCTATACACGCAACAACATGTCATTCAGGCATGGGTGTGCCAGGGTTTGATTGCACGTAAGGTCGAATTCACTCGTGAAGCAGGCTGATGCCGACTGTCAAGCCAGGAAAACACCCAAGTAAAGACACAGAAAGTAGCTCGTGTCGCAATCGCCAGTCTCAGACAAGCGATGGAAATATAGAGAAGATTTTCTGCGTACATGACCAATCCGATATGTCAGTAGACAATCGATCAACACGCTTTCTACGTAAATGCAGCCATATAAGAGGCGGGTCGGTTTGGTTCCCACTACAATACAGTTTCCTTAGGTTCTTTGCCAGATAAGTGGTTTGGGAGTTACGTGTGTTTATCGTGTGTACAAGAGGAGAACATCTGTCAGCGGTAATAGAAAAATGCTAAAGACACTCATTAAAATACATGCTACATTAAATCAAACTGGGGCAGATGGGCAAGGATGGGTTATTGATGCTATGTTCATAACGATCAAGAAATCTTAGCTCAATTCAAGAATGGAACACTAGCTAGAAAAAGTGGACGACATTCTCATGCCCAGTTCCTCTATATCACCGACCGGTATTGGTAGAATAAAGTAATTATTTGCGTTATAATCTATAAGCGTTTTTTAAATAGAGATTCATAGGTAATAATCAACAGTCGGTAAAAATCTAGTTTAATACATACAAATGCTTAATATGACTTACACTTGATTATTTTTGCTACCATCTATTGAATCTATTGAATAAAGGACCCGGGCAAATCTACAAATGTGGATAATGTGGATAATGGATACTCAAGTAGGACAGGTGACTCAAGTATATTCGATTACAAGGTAACAAAAATGGGGTCACACATCAAACAGTGACTAACCAAGGCGTTATCACTCCCGCTTAGATCGAGCGCGTTGGTAATGTAACCAAGTATCTGTAAAATTACAAAAAAATAGACTTTCATTACACATAATTAATAGATACAAAACTGGAAACAAAATCCAGAGACCCCTAGTTTTATTCATTGATGTTTTATAACTGAATAGAGCCTTTGATAAGGTTCTACGTTTTAGAGTGTACTCACAATTAAACTTACGAGTACTTACATTCGATTCGACCAACAAACACCAGAGTAGCTTATTAGTATTTAGTACCAGAGTAGCTTATATATGAATAAGTATTACTTACTCTAGAAATGTCATGCTTACGCGCAACAATTAGCTATTCATTACTTGACTTTGTCGGATGCCTATCATCTTTTATCTCTAACGTCAGAGTGACATTATTCTGGGGCAAAAATTGGAATAGCGAAAAGTCGATTTACCTTTTTCAAGACTATAAAATCGTCATTTCCCTTCTAGCTAAACTCTAGCTAGGTGTTGGTTTAACTTTAAATCTTAAACTTAGATTTTATGACGAGTATAAGTGATCCTAGTGATTGTAATTATTATTATTATGAGCCTATAGTGTCCCACTGCAGGGCAAAGGCCTCCCTTCCTTCTCTCCAATGATTAGTGCTGTAATTCATGAAGGAAGGGGTTTGGACCGTAATCCACCACGCTGGTCCAGTGCGGGTTGGTGGGTTGCCAGAGCCTCGTTTGTTGTTCGGCAGGGTGTACCACGGGCCGGTAAGGTTGACTTGGGTTCCGAAAGGTGGTATTTTGAAACCCCTTACTTAGTGATTGTAATGAGTATCTTTTTTTTTATTAGAATTTTTGGCTTTCTAGTTCGTTCGAGTCCACCAATAAGGCAATCCATGACAGCCCCTAGTGCTCGGCTACCTGAAGAAGCTAAAGTCAAACCTCTACCGATTGGCCATCACCGACTCCACGTGAATAGCGAGCAGACGCGTAGTAAGGGAACCAGCAGTACTATTGCTATACTATATACGCAAATCCACTGGTAGTCGTAAACGGCTTCAACTGTCAAACTAACATTGTGCAACTGTCGAAACACAATGTCATTGTTCACCAGTTCATTAAGACAATAGCCCCACGGGTGGGCACGGCGATAATCTATCTATAGGTACTATATTTTTCTTCTGTATTCTTCGGAACTACTGATCCGATTAGAGGCAGAATAATCTGATGGCCTCTGCTGAGCATAAACCATCGTCTATAACAAAACACAATCTCCCTGATCACAAATACACAGAACGCGGACTATGATACACTGCCTTGCGTCTGCTAATTTAGAGGACCACAGGACAGGACCAAAGAAAAGAGGGATGGACGTGTGAAATATGACATGGATAAGAGAGGAGTGAGCGATGAGGTGACGGCTGGTAGAGGGTAATGGAAGAAAAATACATTTTGTGCCGACACCACTTGAATGGGATGAGGGCAGGAAAATAATGATGATGATAAGCCTCTTATATGCCTGTTATTTGACCGGCAACTATAACCTTCAAGCCGTCAACATAGCAATGCTGCTTGGCGGCAAAGATAAGTATGGTATACCGCATCTGTCAAGCCCCTTCACAAAGAGTTCTACTGATAGACTACTTTAAAAGGTAGGTAAGTAGCTAACATTACATGTTAAGTTCATCTTGCTCAATGTACCATTTAATTTAAGTACCAAAGCATCAATCATAGAATAGACCATCAAAATGAAGAATGAATTTTAAAGTAATTTGTCAACACATAATTTGTTACGAAACCTTGAAAAGGGCAGAATGTAGAAATGTTGCTTCTTCAGAACCATTTATGTATAAAACTAGTTTAATAGGTTTGTCAATCAAGATGGTATTTGAGCAAAATTATAGATACTATTTAAACTAGTTTTCGCCCGCGACTTCGTTTGCGGACCAGGATAAAAAGTAGCCTGATGATGATTGATCACAATTTTTGATCTATGCCAAGATATGAATGTCTGTTTCTAGTTAGTTAAATCGATTTAGCTGTTATGGCGAGATAGAACCACAAACATTCATAATAAACTTTTGAATACTGCTTTATAATGTAACTAGGACTTATCACAAAAACTTTTCAATAAAAATACACCCGACAATAATCACATACACATAGTCTTGACCCCACACTAGGTCTTCCTGTATCATGAGTATCAAAAATGATGAGTTCCATGGTACCATAACTAGTCATAACTAATTAGAGATCATGCAAACATTTGTCCCACTGTAGTACCCATTCATTAATTCATTGAGTCAATGTGATCATTAAAAAAAAAATCAAACCAGGACACATTGAACCAGCACCAGTGGACCACTCACACTTTGCCACCAAGGCCATCAAATTATCACATCTACTAACATATACCCAGAAAAATGTTTCTGTTTACTGTATGACACTTATTTGTCAGAGCTGATGATGTAATTCACTAAATTATAATGAGTTGCCGTTTCCCATACAGGAAGGAAAGTAATTCAGAATTACAATAACTATACATGGGGTCTAATTATTAAAGTAATAGTCTAGTAATAAAAACAATATTATCTTCATTCAGGCATCGGAATTATGAAGGAAAGCCGTTAATAATGAAGTTGAATACTACTTTCATTTTATATTCTGGAATTCAAATTCAGTTTACAGTAGTAGTCCTTATATTACTATTCCAGAAGATTGTGTATTGAAATAAATTATAAAACTGCAATGTCTTCTGTTGTTACGAACAACCAGCTTTCGCTTGCAGCTTTGTTCAATGATACCCAGATAAAGAGTAATCTCCAAATACAAACAATATCTGTTCCAAGTTTCGTCCAAATTGGTTCCTCACCAACTTTCAGATTAATTAGTATGAAGAAGGGTATGAAAAATGAATCAAAACTTTTGACTTTATTTGTACAGAGTTACTTTCTTGCAGAGTTGAACTTCAACTGCACTTGAATTCATTTCTTAGCACATCTCAAAACTCTATAACTCAGATTAGGTTAGGCATTGGTTGCCAGTTTGTGTTACAACAGTATTTAATAGATAGTAACCATTTTTAGGAGGATGTAGTGATAAGGAATATGTATGAACACTTATATTGTATTTAAAAAACATATTTCAGGTTGTTAAATTATATGGATTGTGTGAAGACATGATATGGCATAGGCAGAAAGATAATAAAGAAATTTTATAGATATAAGTGGACCAACTTGACTCTGATAGAATCTTGTAAAAAAATACCTAGTACTTGAATGAAACATCCTTAGTGAATGGATTAATGGAAATAATTTAAATAGTAAGCACAACATAATGAATGTATGTTTAAATATAAAATTTTAGATGGCATTGTGATTGTAAAAAAATTTTAAAATTTGGTCTAATGATATGTGTACAATATTGTTATCACCTTATCTTCACTTTGTGATAACCTGATGTTCTGTGAGTTACGACACTGAACAAACTAAGCAGTTTTCACTTTCTAATACTTATTAGATAATGTATTGAGTGTCAATAATAGAATTCAACATGATTTTATGTAAATACAAAAAATTACAAGCATGCAAGTATTATAGTGGACACAAACATGTAGTTCTTATACTATCTAATGCGTTTGATGACATTGCTAAGGAGAAATCAGTAAAATCACGCACTAAATGAGTGCACAACTCAAAAAATATAAAGAGGTAGAAATATCACTACACAAGTAAACAATGTATAGTGTACAGTAAATTGTTGAAATACTTACAGATTTAGGCATGTTGGCGGCTTGGGATCTCAATCTGTAACAATACAGTAAGTACTACTTGTTAGATTTTGTAGTGGAAATTCCACAGCGACAGACTGCATGCATCGACTGATTGTTCTTGCTAAATTGTGATTATACGACAAACATGTAGTCCGCGGAACACCCATGTAACTGTGCACAGTGAACTGTTCTATACAATTTTTCATGTGATAGTTACATACGAGTTCTATACGGTGACAATAAAATAGCAGGCACCGGCCGTTTATCTAGACATGGGAAACTGATCGTAACTTTTAGGTGAAAATTTTCGCAATCTGAATAGTTTATGGTCAAAAGATACGATTAGAAGTTACAAACAAACGTTAGCTTACCCGGTTAAATAGTAGTTATCGCCTAAAAATCCACATAGGTAGCACAACACTCATAGAGAACGCACACACCCTCCAGCCACAAAAATATCGAGATGTGACATGACAACTGCATGCGTGACGTGGTAGCTAGGGCTGCCAGATGAAATAAATAAAAACTACTATTTTTATTAAATTGAGATTTATAAATACTTGCATAAATCACTTCTTACATAACGTTAATATTCCTCCCATCCAGATAAAATAGAGCATAGTAGTAGTAAATAAAAGTAATATTCCAAGTTATAGCTTTTACGAGGTGAGGCGTGATCCATCCAAACGAACATACAAACTTCATAAAATATTAGGAGAGTCAATCTTTATGCTGATCTTGCAAAAGAAACCCGTCTAGGGACTGAGTTCATCAATGCTTAAATAGCATAGTATGCAAGGTTATTTTACTACCATCATCAGGGATTTCTTCTAATTTGGAAAATAAATAATTAATGGCAATACTTATATCATTTCATACAAATAGAACGTTTATTTTGAATTTACGGAACGTAATTTTCGTTCAAAAATTAAACGGTTACTTAGATCATGTCATGATAGATTAGATGACATCAATACAGATATCGTAATCTTGGGTCTAGCAAAATTAACAATTCAATGCAATAATTGTAAAGAGGTATAAAGAAAAATGAAATATACAATTAACCATCATTCTGGGCGTATGCGGTTACGGATAAAAGATTTTGAACGAAATATTTATCAGCTGTCAGTGTCAAGCCAGTTGGTTGTGTCAATTTGACAGATCATTGTCACTATTTTATACGAAGTTTACTGCAATGCAAAGAGCATTATAAGGTTTAGTTTACTGTTTTGTTGTATGTGGTTGTGGTCGGTCGTGTTAGATCAACATTTATTTACAATTTTCGATGTCTACAATGTGAACACTGTATTCGAGTATTATAATATATGCTTGTGTAAAATAAAGTAAAATACTATCAATTACAAGGCGTTGGATAAATATAGTAACCTCGAAATGGCATCGTCTCCTTTTCGGCGGCTCCTTCACTGGGGGCCACTTACTGTTTTGGGTCAGTTTAGCTTGTTTATTACTTCAAGAAATTTAATATTTACCCTTTCTCTTCTTAAAAGAACGACAACAACCTCCAATCTATTTATTTATGTACACCTGATCAGTTATCGTTTGTAGAATTAAAACTATCGTAGTTGAATCATTGAATCTAAAATTCAGTTGAAGTCGCGAGCGACGCTCAAGATGAAGAGCATCTGAATTGTCTCGAAATGTCAGCGAGACAAGGAAACGTAGTAATTAGACGTATTTCAAATTTAAAAGTTATCATTTTCATTTTCAGGTATAATAAAACTGATAACATGGGCGATGGTGCACTTCCACAATATGTGGTGGCCACCACAGCAGTCTATCGGAGGCCTGGTGCATGCGGCCATGTTCATGTCTCTAGCCGCTGCCACTTTGTATTACTTCCTGCAAGCATTACTTGAAGGACCGGGGTTTGTGCCGTTGGGTTGGAAACCAGTAAGTTTAAATATACACAGAATATTATAAGATACATTTTTTTCAACCTATAAGTAAGTAGATAGATTTAGGATAACGATTTTTGATGACTTTATATTTAGTAAAATATTAAAATTTCAGAAAATGTTAAAAAAAAAAAAAAATTTGCCTACATCTGTCCCAAAATTTTAAACTAGTTCTATGTGCAGTTTCATCACAATCAGTCCAGTGGTTTGGCCGTGATAACGTCATAGAACAGTAATTTTTGCATTCATAATATTAGTATAGTAGGTATTGATTAGGGTTCAGAACCGGGAAATCCCGGTACCGAAAGTACCGGGAATTCCCGGTTCTTTTGTCAGTAAAAAGGAACCGGGAAATCTAATTTGATTCCCGGTTCTTTCGGTACTTTCGGGAATTTTATTTTTATAACTCGGCGGGCCTCGCAGGACTCGCCACGTGCGAAAAGTAAGAAAAAAGTGTCGCGCGTTTGACTCCAAGGTAAGTATTACGTTGTTCCTCATACCAAACAATGGTGACAGAATGTAATTTACTTCAAATACGACGTATTATCATACTCCTAATATGATTTTTGTGATATTATAAACAAAACCACAGTAATTTTAGGGGCCGGTATCTTATCTTAGCCTATATCGTCCCACTGCAGGGCAAAGGCCTCCCTCCCTTCTTTTTACACCTTTCGATCTCCAGCTAAGTTGCGCCATTCATTTAAATGACTGTCGAGATCGTCCTGCCATCTCCTCCGGAGTCTGCCTCGAAGGCGTGTAGTTTGTGGGGACCAATCGTTTGTTATTTTGGCCCAAAGATCGTCCGGCATGTGAGCGACATGCCCTGCTCAATCCCATTTGAGTTTGGCCGCTTTATGGGTGACGTCAACTATTTTTGTTTTGAAGCTTTCGTGTTTCGTATGCGGTCTGTGAGTCTGACTCCTAAGATACTACGCTCCATGGCTCTTTGGCAAACCTCGAGTTGGTATCTCTCATGAGCTGTCGGGAACCAAGTCTGTGCACCGTACGTTAGAATTGGGAGAATGCACATGTCCATAAGTCTGCGCTTATTGCAGAGTGGCAGTTCGCCATTCATAAGATGTTTCATCGACCAGAAGCTTCTCCAGGCGTTTTCGGTGCGTCGAGCAACTTCGTTTTGTTGTGCCTGGAATGAAACTATCTGGCCGAGATACACATACTCAATCTCCACATTCTCCACGTACAATCTCCTCTTCGTGCCATTGGCTGCTCGGTCTTGCTCATATTCATTCGGAGTCCCACATCTTGGTCGGCTTGCTTGGTTCAGTCCTTGAAGCATATCGCCTAGTTCTGCAGCTGTGGGGGAGAAAAGGACAATGTCGTCGGCGAAGCGCAGGTTTGTTAGCCTGCTATCTCCGACGACGATGCCCTTCTCAGCCCATTTGGGCTTCAATCGCTTGAACACTTCTTCCAAAGTTGTAAACTGTTTAGCTAAAAAGCTGTAAACAATTTAGGAGAAAGCGGGTCACCCTGTTTCACGCCTTTTACAATTTGGAAAGAGAGCCCCGTGAGTGAGGTTTTTATGGATGCTGTACTATTGCTATAGATATTACGGATAAGTTGAATGTACGTTTAATTTATGTTCTGATTAGAAAGTGCCTCGAATAATGGTTTATGTTTTATGCTATCAAAAGCTTTTGAGTAATCTACAAATGCAAGATAAAGTGGGATATTTAATTCTACATGTTTTTTTAAGAGCTGGTTAAGGGAATGGAAATAATCCGTCGTGGAGAGGCCACGGCGGAAACCCGCTTGTTCTGGTGGTTGATGTAAATCGAGCTCACCGGATATTCGATTTTCGATAATTTTCATGAATAGTTTAAAAAGGTGTGAGATAAAACTGATGGGACGATAATTGCCAATGTCGGACTTTTCACCCTTTTTATGTATGAGTATAATGGTGGAGTGGCAGAAATTATGAGGAAAAGACCCGGTCTGAAGAATGTCAAAGGTTCGTAAGGTGTGGGAGTGGTACTGGTTCTCCGATTTTTAAGGCTTCGGTGGTAACACCATCTGTACCTGGGCTCTTGCTATATTTCATGCTGCAAAGCGCGCGATGACCCTCTGGTCCTGTTATCGGCTCTATATCATTTTTCTGATATATATTCATTCCTAATGTTATCTATTCTCGTCGATCTTAATTGTAGTTGACTTTTGAACCTTATCACTTGTTTTATAAATCAAAAACTGCCAAGAACCGAAAATACCGAAAGAACCGGGAAATCCCGGTACCGATTTAAAAAAGTACCGAAATTCCCGGTTCTTACAAAGAATACCGGTTCCGGAAACACTAGTATTGATTCTAACTTGTATTGACCCACTGCAAGGCATTTTTTTCTACTTTTACAACACTTTTGGACCATTATTTATTTTGATTAACTATTTTGTTTTGCGTAACCTACACTTGAGGAAACAAGCATTTTGTGACAGACATTATCCTTCATATCCCGCTTAATATCCGACTTATTTTAAATTTTACTGTTATTTTGTTTTGTTTCTTATTTTTCCTACATTTTTATTTTGTGTCTTCTGTCTTCTGTGTGTGTTTGTTTCAAACAAAATCATTTCATTTTATTTAATTTCACTTAGTATGAATCTGATTGTTTTCAGGAAAGTGAAGAACATACCAAGAACTTGCAGTTTTGCACAATTTGCAATGGATTCAAAGCGCCTAGATCACATCATTGTAGAAGTTGTAAGTATAACAAACACATTAATGAAAGTTATTTGAATCTTCATAATTAATGGTAAGGTTTGATGATTGTGCCTCAATCACACCCAACGACCTAACGGATTTGGATGAAGCTTAGAATATACATAGAATAGCATATATATGTCCTGAAATAGCAAATAGGCTGCTTTTTATCTAGGTACCACATTAGTGAAGCCGATGGTGGAAGCTAGTTCAAAAAAAAATTGAGTTACATTTAATCATTTTACAATAAAAGTTGGTATCTTGTTCAGTTACGAAATATGGTTAAAATTAAATAGTAATAAAATACTTTTTGTAACATACCCAGATTTAAAATACCAATTTTTATTGTAAAACTAGCTGTCCCAAAAGACGTTGTCCTGCCAAATCCCACAGAAAAAAGCACCTTTAGTTTATTCCGAATTTTACGCCACCCTTATCACTTAGGGGTATAAAAAACCTTACGACCTATTCTGAGACCTAAATATACACAAAAAATTTAATAATAATCGGTCAAGCCGTTCAAAGAGTTAAAAGGAGTTTGGTTACAAATACTGTGACACGAGAATTTTATATAATAAGATTATAAATAATAAATAAATAAATATTGGCGGACTATACACACAGCGCCATCTAGCCCCAAACTAAGCAAAGCTTGTACTATGGGAACCAGATAACTGATAGAATACTTATAAATACTTTTTTTTTTGCAAATACATACTTATTATACATATTAACACCCAGACACAGAACAAACATCTATGTTCATCACACAAATATTTGCCCTGGGTGGGGATCGAACCCACAACCTACAGCGCATAAAGCAGAGTTACTACCAAATGAGCTGTGAGGCCACTCATCCGATTATTAACATTATCTCAAAAACTTTCCGAGTAACCTTCTATTATTTTGAGAAACTGAACAAAGTTGCTTCACAATTTGCAGGTGGTCATTGTGTAATGAAGATGGACCATCACTGTCCGTGGATCAACTGCTGCGTTGGTCATGCCAATCATGGCTACTTCACCATGTTCTTAATATCAGCTGTGTTGGGCTGCTTCCAAGCTGCCATCGTAAGTATTTTTCAAACTAACTTCCTTGTAAAGTTATAAAAATAAAAAATAATTTATAATTCACTTTGAGACTTCTCGTTCGATCTACATCAATGATTATTTTTTTGCCATTTTAAGGGTTCCGTACCCAAAGGGTATAAACGGAACCCTATTACTACTTCGCTGTCTGTCTGTCTGTCACAGGGCTGTATCTAATGAACCGTGATAGCTAGACAGTTGAAATTTTCATAGATTATGTATTTCTGTAAATACTAAAAACCGAATAAAATAAATATTTAAATGTTTTTTATAGATAATGGTTCGGAACCCTTCGTGCGCAAGTCGAATTTGCACTTTTCCGGTTTCTCTTTACATTATAAAGTGTAGTTAACAAAACTACTAATTATAATAACTCTTTAAATCATTCCAGGTGTTAACAATCTGCATGTACCACGCGATATACCGCGTGTGGTACTCTTACCACGGGACTGGACGTGAGCCTGTGGTGTATGTGACTATCATCACACTGCCCCTTTCTTTGCTCGCTATCGGCATGGCTCTGGGAGTGGTGTTGGCTGTCGGGGTACTGCTGTATCTTCAGGTACTTTATTAATAAATATTGGTGAACATACACAGCGCCATCTAACCTCGGACTAAGCAAAGTTTATACTATAGGAACCAGGTTACTGATATAATTCTGTATGTAAAAAAATAAATAATTAACAGATGGCCGAATGGGAGGTACATCGACTTTCAATCTGAAGGTCGTGGGTTCGAATCCCGGCGTGCATCACTGGATTTTTCTGTTCGAAAAATTTATATGCGCATCAAAAACACGTGCTCAAAACGGTGAAGGAAAACATCGTGAGGAAACCAGTTAGTATTCTTATAATCGGCGATGGGCTTGCAACCTGTCACGTATGGAATGCTAACTACTGCAAAATGTGGGCATGTGCCTAATATAATGTTTGGACGTGCCTCTGACTACCCCCACTAGACATCTTCAAAGGATCTACGCGTCTGGAGATCTGAGAGGATGTCTACCGTACTTGGGGATTACAGTCGTGATCCTATTTATTATTATTATTTAATATTTTTGTAAATACATACCTACACAAGATACATTACAACACCCAAATACAGAACAAACATCATATACATCACACAAATATTTAGTTATGGGTGTGAATCCCACAACCTACAGCGCAGAATGATATTTGTAACATTTTTTAATCATGTTTTCTAGATAAAAGGAATCCTCCGCAATCAAACAACAATCGAAGACTGGATTGTTGAAAAAGCCGACAGCCGTCGAAAAGAACGAGGATTGCCACCATTCGTGTTCCCCTACAACCTTGGTGCGAAGAGGAATGTAAAGATGATGTTTGCACCCGGAGATGGATTGAAATGGATGGTGAGGGAAGAATGTGGAGATTATGATTTGACGGTGAGTGTCTATATAAAACGGAGTACTTACTAGTGAGCTGTAACTTATATAAATATTTATATATATATAAGTTATATTATGTATATATATCTATATTTTGTTCGCCTCGCTACTGAGTATTGCATAATGTGGGCTAAATATAATGTTTGGACGTGATTCTGACTACCCCTTTAGACATCTATATAAGGATTTGTGGGGCTTGTACAAATCACTATCGTATCGCCACAACGTCAAAACTGACACTAACGGCAGGCGGACAAGAGCGTAGTGGATTTAAAATTGTTCAATTGAATGTGATAGTTATCCAATCGAGATAATATATTTAGATTCGAGAGGTATATATTGCTCGGTAATCGGGTTCAAGAGCATCGCAGTTCAGTTTCTGTAAACCTTTATTTCGATTGGATAGCTATTCAATTTAATTGATCAATTTTAAATCCTTTGCGCTTCCGTCCGCCACTGTGCGCCGGCCCTAAGTAACTTAATATAGATTTAGAAGTATTAATTAGAAGTTTTGTCGATACTATAGTGATTCATGATAGCTCCCCTGAGTTGCTGGAGATCTGAGTGTCTACCGTACTTGGTGATTATGGTCGTTTTCCTATTTTTTTTTACTGGTATTTTAAATTTGTGATCTGTGATGTAATTCTTACAGCTAGAACAAATCGAGCAGAAGATAGAGAAGCGCCAACGTGCCCGGCCTTGCCGCTGTGTCACTGACTACAGTGGAAGTTGGTTTCCACTTTGGAGTTATCCCGGAGAGGCTGTGTCTCCACCTTGCTCGTCTGAGTCTCGACTGGCATTGAGTCTTGGAGACTACGTGACTGTCACTAGGCATAGGAAGTAAGTAACCTCAAAGCTCAGCTAATCATCATCATTTTTATCTCCTTTTCCCACTTAATGTGGATTTGGTACAAATTGTTGCGAAGATGATTTGGCTTATGTTTTACAACCTTCCGCCTGCCTGACGTCAACCCTCTTTAGGAATTTCGTGTTAATCTCTAATTAAAAAATAAATAAATGTAAAACTTATTTAATTTCGATAAAATAATATAAAAAATCTATACAATTATAAAATTTGCAAAAACTTGAATATAATGATGAACATGTTTGTTCTGTGTTTGAGTGTTATAAATAATGTATTGTTGGTATAGATATAGACATTCTTATTATAAACTACTTTAGAACACACACAACATTAAATTGAAAAAAAAAAAATCTAACATACACTTTTTTAGGGTTCCGTACCCAAAGGGTAAAAACGGGACCCTATTACTAAGACTTCGCTGTCCGTCTGTCTGTCTGTCTGTCCGTCTGTCTGTCACAAGGCTGTATCTCATGAACCGTGATAGCAAGACAGTTGAAATTTTCACAGATTATGTATTTCTGTTGTTGCTATAACAACAAATACTAAAAACAGAATAAAATCAATATTTAAGGGGGGCTCCCATACAACAAACGTGTTTTTTTTTAAGTTTTTTATAGATAATGGTACGGAACCCTTGGTGCGCGATTCCGACTCGCACTTGGCCGGTTTTTTATAATGTATTGACAAAAAAATCGATAAAGTATTTTATCAGATATCTAGTTCCTATAGTAGGTATAAGGTTTGCTTAGCGCTTGGCGCTGTGTTAAATGTCCACCAGTATCTATTTATTAATTAACATACTAATAATATTATAAATGAGAAAGTTTGTGAGTTTGTATACTGTATGTTTGTTCCTCAATCAGGCCTCAACGACAAAAAAGATTAAATTGAAATTTGCTGTAGATATAATATAATTTTTTGCTTGTTCCAGACGCTGGTTGTACGGCGAGAAGCAACTAGGCGGGGGCGAAGCCCGAGGGCCTCGCGGTTGGTTCCCTCGGGCTGCAGTTACTACTGACAGGCCTAAGCCCGACTAGACACCTTTGAGATATTATGTGAGAAGTAACTAGTGTGACTCTAAAGTGACTATTATTCGATATGTGCTATAATGACTATTGTAACTACATCTCATTACCTAGACACGTGGCAGCGTGTCCAGCCAAGTTCAAGCGACGCAGCACCGTGTGTAATAATATTACATTTGTTTATCAACCAATTTAACTTGATCTTAGAGTAATATTAAAACAGTACTACTTAAAATGTTACTGCAGCCTGAGCCTGATACTGATAAGTCTCTTGGTCTTAATACTGACAAGTTTCTCGTTTAAATCCTAATCGACTTTAACTGTTAAATTCCCATTGTGCAACTGTCAAAAGCCAATGAGATTTTGACAGTTACGGTTATGAATATCACATGCTCAACAGTGATTTGAATTGTGAATTCTTTATTATTTCACCACACTTGTTATTTCACCATCATTCCTTGCGTTGGCCCTTTTCAGTGCCAAAATACATCAACCGGGGTTACTGACTTAATGTAGGACCACCAATGAACCAGTGAGATGAAATGTAGATTGTAAATATATGGATATAATGTGTATATCTGGTCTAGAAATAAGCATGGTCTCATTGCATTTATATATTTTTTTATAATTGAATTTATTTTGCCTATTATGAAAAGTGTATAAATAAGTACTTACATAATAAATGTAGTATGGCGGTGCTGAACCGATAAGAGAATATTTTTTCTACCCTTGATTTTTGTCATCAGGGTGTCTTGTCTATTCCTCAAACCGAAAACGATATCGTAACATTCGTTTTGTTGTAAAATTCAAATTCTCGTATTATTTTAGTGATTTGACTGCTCTCACAGCTCAGTTGGTAGTTGCTCAACCATCTGCGCTGTAGGTTGTGGGTTCGATACCCACCAAGGACAAATAATCGTGTGATGGACGTAGATGTTTGTTCTGTGTCCGGGTGTTAAAATGTATAATTTAATTATGAATTTACAAAAAAAAAAAAAAGTATTCTATCAGTCATCCCATAGAACAAGCTTTGTGTGTAAATTTCCACCAACGTTTATATTTTATTTATTCGTTATTTGTATGTAGGGCTACGAACATCGATGAATGTCAAAAAGTAATTACGGACGATCTATCCTTCAAACTATAGTCGAAACGATTCATCTTTGGCACGATTATTGCTAGGTACGATATCGTTTTTGGTTTGCGAGTAGACCCCCACTTCCAGTCTTATATCAGCAGTTTAGCCTAATGTATTATGAGAAAGTGTTCGCCTTGCATGAGGAGTCTATAGGCTGTGTGGTCGATGCCCTACCTCGACTATGAAATACGCAAATTGCATAATATCAATAAATTTAGTAAAAGTTGTGTAGTATGTAATGACTTTTTAAAAGGTTCGAAGTTATATATAATAAGAATTTAAAATAAAATTTTAAACAATATAATTTATGTACTTTTTTTCTAATATTAAACAACAACAAATTCAGCAATAAATGATAAGGAAACGGGTAAAGATGAAAACCAAGTGTTACAGAAAAAAATGTATTTTTAATTAGAAATTAAATTATTTTAAACACATACCTATCGAAGCTCAAAATAAAACTATATTAGATTAACTTCATACAAAATGATTAAAAAGATTATATATTTATTATCACTTTTTAATACAATTAATAAATGCAAATTAAAGTACCAAACATGTTTAAAATCAAGTTTTCAAAAAGTTTGTACTAACACACTCATAACACTTAAAAATTATGTTAATTATTAATTTGAATCAGCCAGAATTATCAAAAGATTGATCACATAAAGACGGTGACAGAAATAACCGATTGATCAATATCATTGAACCAGCGAAATTGTGCTCTGAACGAATTGCTTTAAATTTTTAACCTAAAACTGCACATTGCATTTTACTCATCATGTTCTCTCCTACTCGTAATATACGTTTTAAGTTTCCTCATTAAAACAAACTATTAAAATCTGTCTGGCACATGAGAAATTAAACTTTGATTCAGAAATATAGAGAAATATTTTGTCTCTCTTACTCTTGCCACAAACTCGCTTTCAAAAACAAATCTCTGGTCAATGGTTAGTTATTCTGTCACCCGTCTCTCTCTAACCCCTAGTATTCATTATCTTCATCCAGCTCTCCCTCAGTGGAGTCCACGCCCACTTCTTCGTAATCCTTCTCAAGAGCCGCAAGGTCCTCTCTTGCCTCCGAGAATTCTCCCTCCTCCATACCCTCACCAACGTACCAATGGACGAATGCGCGTTTTGCGTACATCAGGTCGAATTTGTGGTCCAATCTGGAATCAGTGATTTTATTTACGACACATTATATGACATATCTAACCTGTAACGTGTGGAATGGTTAACATTCCACACGTTACAGGTTACTGCAAGATTTGGGCATGCGCCAAATGTAATGTTTGGACGTGGCAGACTAACTCTCTTTAGACATCATCCAGGATCTGAACGCCTGGAGTTCTGAGCTACGTGAATCACGACTAATAATCCCCAAGTACGGTAAACATCGTGAACCTATATTATAGGGTAGGTAGACCTAGAGTAGGTACTTAAGTACATCTTTAATATACCTATATAATTCTTCTGTACGTGTGTGCTGTCACCTAACAGGAGGAGTTAGGAACAGGTAACGGCTGGAACGATTTGGTTAAAGTTTCGTATGTAGGTATATTTCAATGGGCTCCTGGATGGTTTGAAGATACATTTGGACCCGGTAGGTGGCGCTGCTGTCGGTATATCACCAAATTTGATTCGCTGTATTCTGTATAAAGGTGATACGAAGTTCGCAGTAGATTATACAATTTTATCGTAAAACAAGTTTTTGTCCACAGTTGTTTCGCTCTCGTGATACCAGGATAAAAAGTGGCATATATCCTATTCCAGGACATAGGTTATATAATATGTATGTATATTCCAAGTTTCATCATCCGTATGGTTGATCGCGTCCGTAAATTATGACAGTGCAAAAATAGCCGCCCGAACAGGGACTTGAACCCTGGACCCTTGGATTAAAAGTCCAATGCTCTACCGACTGAGCTATCCGGGCTGTAAGTAGCTATACGAATTATAAAACTAGTAAACAACTAAATTACTATAAAAAGTAAAGCCAATGTTTATACAGTTGTATTAATTTGTAAAATGTGTGTATTCAGTGTAAATGATATACCTACTTAGTACAAAGATGTAGTACCTACTATGTATTCTTATTCTAAGTACCTATTATGTTCTACATTTATTGATAAGGTTCCTAAGTTGGTATAGTTTAAGTAGGCAAAACCTTAGGTACCCTTCACAATTACCTTTAATTTACTTTCCCGACGTTTCGACTATGTTACATTAGCCAATTATGTCTACTAATCACGATAGTTTGAAAAATAATTATGTAAAAATATGACGAAAATGTAGATAATCCTATTATTGATAAATAGACATATTATATTTTTAACACCTAGAAATTAGTATAAAGAGAATTTAGTAGAAAGTTGTAAATTATCAACTCGAACAAGCGCATACTGGTTTTATGGTGTACAATAAAGCATTTTCATTCATTCATTCATTCATACTAACAAACTTTTTCTGTCATGTTACTGTTTTTATATGTAAAAACAGTGTAGTCAAAATGGTACACTCAATTTCCCCGATGGTAGACATATAAGCGTTGCAACCCCGTACGTTTTGGTAAGTCTCTGTAAATTATAGACAGTTTCTTTTTACGTTTGATGGTTTTCAAGATAATGCAGTTTTATCACTTTTTCCGTCTTATCCGGGTAGACACCCATACAAAAAACCAAACATTTCACATATTAAGTAATTTAAGTACCTACGTAAGATGCCGTATCTTTTTAATGGTCTGAACAACTTATTAATATATATATTTTTTAGTAAGACTTAACTTTTTTAAAGTGGCTTTTTATATCAGAAGTGCAAGTTACCTGGCCCACGCCTCAGCAATGGCGGTAGTGTTGGACAGCATGCAGACAGCACGCTGAACTTTAGCGAGATCTCCACCGGGTACCACCGTGGGAGGTTGGTAGTTGATGCCCACCTGGAAAAACAATTATCAAATGTCATAAATTCGACTAAAAAGTTTTGTTAGGTACCTACATATCACTTCACTACATAGTATAAAGCAAAGTCGCTTCCCGCTTCCCGCGTCTGTATGTATGCTTATATCTTTAAAACTACACAACGGATTTTGATGCGGTTTTTTTTAATAGATAGAGTGATTCAGGAGGAAGGTTTATAGGAATCAGCTTTGCACCCGTGCGAAGCCGGGGCGGGTCGCTAGTTAAATTATATAACGCACAAAAAAAGAAGATCTCAATTCGACATTTTTTTTTATGTTTTTTCTATGTTTGCTATTGTGTAGATAGATAATAACAGTCCCAAGTTGGTCTCATTTAAATTATATTCATGCTCATATTATACTCGGTAGTTATCTATGTACCTATGTAGGTACTCTAGTAAAAATATGTTGCTTGGCCGTTTGATTACTACTTTCATGAACTTTACTTATTGTATTACAGAAAATGTATAATAATTAAATATGTACCGAGTAAATAATGTACGAGTAGTGAAACGGTCAACTCGGCCAAGCTACGTAATTTTACTAAAGTGTAGATAGAGATTATAATTATAAAGTTAGGGCTTGTCGAGTTAGGGCGTGTAGTTTTTTTTTTTTTTTTTTTTTAATTTATTAAACGTAAGAAAAAAAGGGCTTTGTCGCTTTGCGACCACACCGCCCAATCGGTACAACTTAACTAGGTTAACAAAAAAAAAGAAAGAACGAAAAGAACGTGTAGATTTAGAAGCTTGGCTCTGCATTTAGGTCTGATAACTTTTTGGCAGTGCGAGCCATACGGTCTCGTCTTGTCAACATTTGTCATGAAATTGTTTTCTGCTGGGATTTATGATTACCTTGAATCCTGTGGGGCACCAGTCCACAAATTGGATGGTCCTCTTAGTCTTTATAGTTGCAATGGCTGCATTCACGTCTTTCGGCACCACGTCCCCTCTGAAAGAGAATAACATAAAAAAACCGAAGTGTACATTTATATTTATTATTTTATTCTGTTTTTAGTATTTGTTGTTATAGCGGCAACAGAAACACATGAAAATTTCAACTGTCTAGCTATCACGGTTCATGAGATACAGGCTTGTGACAGACAGACAGACCGACCGGACAGCGGAGTCGTAGTAAGTACCCCGTTTTTACCCTTTGGGTAGGGAACCCTAAAAAGTAAACTTTTTATTTGGAGTTGACAATAGAGAATTTGCGAATTTAGACTTTATAACGTATTAGGAATAAGAGCTATCGCATTTTACGAAGTTTTAGTCAGTTTGTGGAAAGAATTGCCATCAATGTCTTGCTCTTGTAAATTCAAATTCAAATTCAAATACAAATTCAAAAATCATTTATTTCAATAAAATCACAAGGATCACTTTGAAACGTCTTAGGAATTAGGTGAAGCTACGCCGATTCCACGCGACCAAGCCTAGAGGAATCAGGCAACAAACACGGCTTGGGGTCTACCTTTTTTTCAATGATCCTTTCCAGAGCTCTGGTGTGGTGCCGTAAGAACAAGGTGAAGGCTCAAACAAGAATAATAATTAAAAGTACAACTCAAGTACGTACCTACAAAAATAAAAAAAATAACGCTCTCTAACTTCAACACTTCAGTAAGTTCTGGTAAGTTTACCTGTACAACATGCAGCAAGCCATGTATTTGCCGTGACGTGGGTCGCATTTCACCATCTGGAGAAGCAAAATTAATTTATGTTATAATAGTAGTTATACTTGGCTTCGGCTTGGTTCATACTACCGAACAGTCACAACGAAATATAATGAAATAGGATCACAACTTTAATCCCCAAGTACGGTACACATACTCTTAGATCTCCAGACGCTTAGAACCTTAAAGTTATCTACAGAGGGTAGTAGGCACGTCCAAACATTATGTTTCGCACATTACCCACATTTTGAAGTAGCATTCTATTCGTGACAGGATGCAATCGCATCGCCGCTTATAAGTAGGTAGTAGGTATAACTAGTTTCCCCACGAGGTTTTCCTTCACCGTTTTGAGCACATGTTTCACTAATCAATCACTTTTTCGAATGGTTTTTACCTGGTTAGCTGGCTCGAAGCATGCATTAGTGATATCAGCGACCGTCAACTGTTCATGGTATGCCTTCTCTGCAGAAATGACAGGTGCATATGTTGCCAAAGGGAAGTGGATGCGAGGGTATGGGACCAGATTGGTTTGGAACTCTGTGAGGTCTACGTTGAGGGCGCCATCGAAGCGGAGAGATGCGGTTATTGAGGATACGATCTGTGGAAGACATAAACGAAAAACTCCTAAAAACGTAGGTAAACGTAAAAACTTATGAAGGTAATCGGTCTCAATGTTTTTTTTTACCGATAAAGAGGAGGATTTTGACCTACTTCAAAACGTCAGATTAATTTGAAACTTTGCATACACAATATAATAAAATATGTTATAGCGTCTTTTTTTTGTTTTTTAACTATATTTTATTACCTGGTTATCCCATTTTGATGTTTTTTTTCTATTGTATAGAGAATATATTCTTTTTTAAGACCTTTACAGCTCCACTGGAACCAATTATAGAACCAGTGACCGTCGAGCGACCACAACTTATGGTTCCTAAAGTAAGTCAGCTTAGCTGTTGGTGTGGCCTTAGATTTAGGTTTAGACTTAGTAATCCTACCTACTATCCAAATACACCCATATTTGGATAGTAGGTACTTGTGGGTAAGTGCCTAGGTACCTAAAGTTCGCTGTTTTGAGTGTCCATAAATTGGTTAATCCCAGTGCTCACCTGTCCAATAAGTCTGTTCAGATTAGTGTAAGTTGGCCGCTCGATGTCAAGATTCCGCCGACAGATGTCGTAGATGGCTTCGTTGTCCACCATGAAGGCGCAATCCGAGTGCTCCAGAGTGGTATGGGTAGTTAGGATGGAGTTGTACGGCTCTACTACTGCTGTGGATACCTGGTGATGAGATAAGGGCGCTCAGATCCTCAAAAATGTCTAAGAACCTCTCTTATATTATATCAGTAACATTTGGCACGTGCGTGTTTTGATGGCCGTCATAACACATGTGTTTAAACTGTATGATGGTCTTTTTTACTTACAAAGTGAGTGGTGGTACGAGTTCTACACATTATGACAAAACGGGAAATTATTTACGTAAAAATATATTGTCGATGAAGGCAGGTCAATGCGAGACGACAACGCGAGTGAGCGTATTTAATTTTAATGGTTCTGTCACCCTGAAGAAGATTCTTTTCACGTGAGTAATTTCCCGTTTTGTCATAATGTGCATGATGGTCAGTCATACCGTACCTGGGGAGCAGGGTAGATGGAGAACTCCAGCTTGGACTTCTTGCCGTAATCAACGGAAAGCCGCTCCATCAACAAGGACGTGAAGCCGGAGCCGGTGCCGCCGCCGAACGAGTGGAACACCAGGAAACCCTAAAATATTCATTAGGTATTTATACATGATTGAATTAATGAATGAAAATGCATCATTGTACACTAATAACATAAAAAAAGAATGTCAGAAACTTAAACTTGTAGGTACGTTTGGTAGGTACAGTGATTAGGCGGTACCTAATGAGTGGTCTTATCGCTAAAGAGCGATCTCTTGCAGAAAACTATAACTTAGACTTCTAACCGTATTTATGCATGAAGAGATCTTCAAAGGATCTAAGCGTCTGGAGATCTGAGAGGATGTCTACCGTACTTGGGGATTACAGTCGTGATCCTATTTACTTATTTTATTTTTATAGACTTACTGCTGTAACTCCCAAGAAGATAGAGGCACCTACATTAGAAATCTCTTGGGCCTCAGATACTCAAAGATGTCCAAGTTCAAAGAACATGTTAATGTAGATATACTTACATTAATATGTTGTACTTTTTCGAATAGGTAGGAAGGTACTTAAAAAAAAGCGTACGTAAAAAAAAGCCAACACGCCCCGTAGGTACACGGGCCTCTGTAAAAATACCTTTAGCATTATCAAAAGGCCATAGCACCTACCTGGAGTCCCGTGCACTGGTCTGCGAGCTTCCTGATCCTGTCGAGAACGACATCGACGATTTCTTTGCCGATGGTGTAATGTCCTCGTGCGTAGTTGTTGGCGGCGTCTTCCTTGCCAGTGATAAGCTGTTCCGGATGAAAAAGCTGCCTATAAGTGCCGGTGCGGACCTCATCTGGAAGACAGAGTTGGTAAGACTAGATTAGGTACTATTTAGAGAATAAGTCATCATAATTGATCGGAAAACGTCCACTATTGAATAGTGTCTAGTCTACTCCGCAAACCGAAGACGATATATTGTAACAATGCTCGTGCCAAAGTTACATCATTTCGACAATAGTTTCAAAGATGGAACGTCCGTAATTAATGTTGACAATCATCGATGTCCGTAACCCTATACATCATCATCTTCCTGCCCTTATACCACTTAAGTGGGGTCGGCACAACAGGTGTACTTCTTCCATTTCCCTCTATCAGCCGTCATCTCATCACCGTAACCCTATACAACTAACTAAAACAACACGAGAATTTGACATCTTACAAAGCACACCACAAGAGCACAGCGCGGACTCCAAGATCTTCCCAGTTAGTAGTCTCTCTCTTAAAAAATCGAGAACATTTTATTTACAAAACGAATGTTGTGCAAGACAAAATCTTTTTTTTTTCTATAAATTATTTACGAAAACCTTTTTGGAATATAGTTTTGAAATTTTGTGTATTACCTTCGAAGAATTAGAACGACAGACAGTTGTGTGAAAATAAAAGCGAAAAAGTAGTTTTGTATTTTTTCCTAGAAGAACCCAAAAATCGAGGCATCGGCTCCGCGAAGCTCTCAATCTGAACAAATGTAATTCTCCTTCGAATTTGAAGTATACCTTACAAAAAATCGTTCACGCACATAAAAAAGCAAAGCTCTGAATCAAACGAGAAGGAAATAAGAAAGACACTTGGTTTAATTAGCAGAAGCACTCATCCAAAGTCGAACGAATATATCCAATTGAGACAGACACGCCACTCAGACTATTTAATTGCTTTCTTCGGGCTCCATTACCTTCCGTGAAGAACCCTTGAACGCTTAGCTTATCTATTGTATCAATCAAAACGAATATCTTTCAAGGGTTTATTTGTTTGAAACTTGAGTCCTTTGATGTAGCCATGATTTGTCATAAGTTTTGCTTAGTTCATGCAGCTGAACTGAAGATGTTAGTTTTGTTTATGCTTGGCTGCACAAAGTAATTTACTCGTAGACAGAACAGATTATCTATGAAACGTAACAGGAAAACTTGTATTTTTACCAAAATCTATAAGTAGACTTGTTCCGAATAACTTAGTAGGTTTCTCACAAAAAAATATCTTCTTATCTTCTTAATACATATAAATTACGCGTCACGTTGTTTGTCCGCGATGGCTCCTAAACTACTTAACTGATTATAATCAAACTTTGCACACCATGTGCAGTTTGATCCAACTTGAGGATAGCTTACATCTCAATTTATAGTCGCAATATTAATTTATTGCAAATTATTTGTTTATTATCTGTCAGTCACAATTATCTGTTAGCTCCAAAAGATTCTAAAAGTATACATATAAGTATTATATCAGTTATCTGGTTCCCATAGTACAAGCTTTGCTTAATTTGGGGCTAGATAGTGTAAGTCGGCTAATATTTATTATTTATTTATTATTATTATTCCTTTATTAGTAGGTAGGTATTATAATAATAATACAAAGAACCTTCCAAATCGCGAGACTAGCGTATTAGTAGATTTAGTAGGCTTTTATCTAGGTATTTGGTATCTTAGAACTTCCTCAGTCATTTCTGAATTGACTACCTAGTAGGTTCTGCTGAAACAGTTGAAATAACTCTGACGCCCACAAGTCAACAACAAACTGTCTCTAAATAATTACGCGTCAAATAATGCTGAAAAATTGTTACACAGTAAGACAAAGTAATCTTTACCAGAAGCTTAAAAGTAATATCAAAACAATATTATATACGGTGCGAAACTGACTACCAAATACGAACTCGTCTAGCGTTGTCACTTTCACACGACGAGTAATATTGTTCTGATATTACTTTAGGACTTGTGGTATGGCCCCTGAAGTGTAACGATTTGCATGACATGATCATAGCAATTAAAGAAATGCAAGATGTCACGGATGGCGTCTCAGTCACACTCCACCGGCTGTTCCCATTCAAGCTGTCCTTAGAATGTGAGTTTCCCACCATCATCATGGATTAGATGAGTTTGTTCTTATAATATTTTTGATTACCTATCTAATCCTATAAATAAAAAAAATATTGCTGGAACGTCTGATCGTCGGACAGACGGTGTCTGTCTGTCACAGGGCTGTATCTCACAAACCGTGATAGCTAGACAGTTGAAATTTTCACAGGTTATGTATTTCTGTGGTCGCTATAACAACAAATACTAAAAACAGAATAAAATAAATATTTAAATGGGGCTCCCATACAACAAACTTGATTATTTTGCCTTTTTTATAGATAATGGTACGAAACCCTTCGTGCGCGAGTCCGAATCGCACTTGGCCGGTTATTTAATTTGTAAACACATAGAAGATGAATAAAAAAACCTAGACACAGAAAAAACATCTATGTTCATCACACAAATATTTGCCCTGGGTGGGGATCGAGCCCACAACCTACAGCGCAGAAGGCAGAGTTACTTCCAACTGAGCTGTGAGGCCAGTCTATGTTATTAGGTTCGTCGTCAAAGTAAATGCGTTTATCATGGCGGCGCGTAATAACTAACTTCCAGCCAGATCTAGGTTCTATTCGGCTAGACTAGACTAATGATAGGCATTATGGTAACGGGTCGAGTTCAATACCCTTAGTCGTACCTACCCGTAGCATAATACTGAGTAGGTACCTTTTTTAGTCGTCTGTGTTTGACCTGTCTTAAATCTTTTTTAACACCAAGCAGCTGATACCAAAGTAGGTACCTATAAGAAAGCTTTACATAAACATTTAAGCAAAACATTTTTTTCATCTACGACCTACGATTTACCCCATTATCAATATATATATATAAAAACTCTTGCGTTACTGACTGATTGACTGGATCTATTTCTAGATGAACGCACAGTTAGGCTGTGCGTTGATAGATCCAGTCCATCTGTGCGTTGATAGATCCAACAACTGGTCCTAAAAAACTTTGGGGTGTGCGGATGCTTTGGAAGGAATTCCCGAAACTCCACCCCAAAAGGGGTGCAGCGGGGGTTGGAGTCTGTTTGAAAATAGCTTCAAATTATCGAAGTTGCGACGGTTCCAATTATAAACCTTACTCACCCACAACAGTAGGTTCCAAATCAACAAAAACTGCCCTGGGCACATGTTTCCCAGCTCCAGTCTCGCTGAAGAATGTGTTGAAAGAGTCGTCTCCTCCCCCTAAAGTCTTGTCTGAAGGCATCTGTCCGTCAGGCTGGATGCCGTGCTCTAGGCAGTACAGCTCCCAGCAGGCATTGCCGATCTGGACTCCCGCTTGGCCGATGTGAACTGAGATGCATTCCCTCTGGGGAAGACAAAATATGTTGCTTTATACAAGATAGTAAAAGTTGTAGATAAGTACTCGAATGTAAGTAAGTTTGTACAATATCGTCATAAAGTAATACGTACCTACGTAATAAAAACCCGTGTAAAATACAATAGTTACCTTAGGTACGACTTTATTTAAAAAGTAAGGATTACCTAATTTTATCTCGTAAAAAAATACTTCATTCAGTTGACGTGTCTGAGGTTTTCCATTATTTTAGAAAGACTAAACGTTGTGTATAAAGCATTGATCATAGCATTCCACGGGTTGTTGACCCTCAACAAAAGAATGCTAATGAAGTTCTAACATTTTATAAAAGCTGAAAGCCCCTTAATTTCGCCAATCACAAAGCCATAATATCCAAATGAAAAGGTTTCAATAGTAACTAATGTTGGCAGCCCCTAAAGGACTTTTACGAGTCATTGAGAAATAATTTCAATGGGTAGCTGATGGGTTCATAGTTTCATGAACTTTGTAGGTAAAATAGGATATGCTCCATCGACTGCTGACTGTACCTACTTGTACCCCATTCCTATCTATACAATACTAGCTGCTCGTCCCGGCTTCGCACGGGTGGTAACTGGATAAAAAGTCTACTAAATAGTCCGAACAAAGCCTAAACATTTGGTTTGGATGGGTGAGCCCCTTCTTGAGTTATAAAATTACATAACGTTAAAAATCATTCAGTTTAAAAGTCTTGGGACGGACATAGGCTACTTTTTCCAAAATATTCTTTTATTTTTAGGAAATATACTAAATCTATATACTTATAATAAATCTGTAGAGAGGTCCATTCTGTACATGAAATATATTTCCAAAATAACTATCAGGGGGTGATAAGGGATCGATACTGATGCCAAAAATGCAATCAGTAAAATTTTTGTCTGTCTGTCTGTCTGTCTGTCTGTCTGTCTGTCTGTCTGTCTGTCTGTCTGTATAACCGTTATAGAAACAAAAACTACTCGACGGATTTTAACGAAACTTGGTACAATTATTTTTCATACTCCTGAGCTGGTTATAGTATACTTTTTATCACGCTGCAATCAATAGGAGCAGAGTAGTGAAGGAAAATGTTGGGAAAACGGGAGAAGTTACTCCATTTTTTAAGCTTCCGTCGCGTGTGTAACCTTAATGGTTAAAGCTACACAGAATTCATGTATGACGGAAATGTTCTCCTTAAAATTATATAAAAAATATTCCACGACAGCATATGTCTATCTTTTATGGTTGACTCACAATAACACGTGTAACTCCCGATAGCTTAGCAGTTCGAAGCTTTCTGATTATATTTGTCTACTCTTACGTTTATAACACTCTCAGTCATCCCTAATTAAAAACGCGAACGCACAGGCAGGCGGTTTGCTTGGCACCTAGAGGCTAGCGAGTCACCTAGCGAGTAGCTTCGTAAAACGAACATTCTCGAACGTTCGCGACCGGCCTAGCAGCTAGGCGTCAAACGCGCAGTTCGGCCGGTCGCGAACGTTCGAGAAAAAAAGAAATCATCAATAATTGTCTAATGACAAAAAAGCTGTGAAAAAAAAAACATTTTATTTAAAGACATTCTGTAGTATATTTAGTATCAGCATTGCACCCGTGCGAAGCCCGGGCGGGTCGCTAGTATTTAATAAACACTATATTTCAATTTCATGTCTATGTTTTAAAAAGATGCGGTGTTAAGCTTGCAACCTGTCACGTATGGAATGCTTAACTTCGAAATAAAGGCATGTGTTGTAATGTTGAGACAAGCCTCTGATTACCCCCTTTAGACATCTCCAAAGATCTAAAAACTGGACATTTTTTTATGATTTTTGTGTTTTTGGAATTGTCTTCGTCAGGAAAATGATAATTCAAACATTCAAAAATTAAAGATCCAATCAAAAATATGAAAAACCTTGCAGTAACTTCCATTTGATACCACGGTAACGGGAACTAGAACGAGAACGGGAACGAGAACGAGAACGGGAACGGGAACGAGAACGAGAACGGGAACGGGAACTTAACACATCATTTGTTAATTCTAAAGCGATACGAAGTTCGCCGGGTTAGCTTGTAATATAATAAATTACGATAAAGTCGTCAAAAATCGATTTCCTAAATCTACGCAGACGAAGTCGAGGGTAAAAGCTAGCCACCTTTAAATGTTGCTCTCAAACTAGAATTTCAGAGTGCAAAGAGTTGACATCTTCCCAAAAAAGGCCTATTGTTTGAAAGCAACTTGAAAACGAGCTTTAAACAAGAAGAAACGGAAGGAGCCCTAGGCCTTTTAATCAGCCTTTCAGACATGCACTCTATAATATTGTAGGGTGCAGAATACAAAAGCTCTTTGTTTTAATTGTAAGCTCTCAAGAAAGAATGGAATGGAAAAAAACTCAATATTTTTGAAAATTCTTAGAACCTTTTTAGTGTCTAAATGTTTTTATAATATGAAAGAATTTATGGTTATTTATGAATTATTAGAATAATAGATTATTGTAGTGCTCTAGCGGGGTCCACGTTGAGAAATTCTGTGATACCTTAAGACCATTGTAACCAACTGGAGCAATAAATAAATGAATATGAATGCTTTGGGTTTTGAGCGTTTGTGAAATTGAGGAAGTTTCTGCATATTGCAATTTTACTACTCTCGTAATTGTCCCCTGTGCACTACCACTTGCACAAGGGACGACCTTATTAACGCCACCGAGGATGAGGTGAAGGTGGCAAATCGACGAAAACAACATTTAAAAAAACAAAAAAAAAGAATTGTAGCTACTATTGACACGTAGGAAGAAGTTCTAACTGTCTTGGTCATTAGTTTTATCAAACTTTTCAATAAGTTCTTGAAGTATCTTGGCCATGTGATCCTAAAGTTTAGATCTCGTAGTAGTTTTCTGAGGGACATAGGGGATCATAATATCTCAAGGAATCATTTTGTATGTGGATAGCCCACTAATGGCAAAAGATAATTTTGCTTACAAGTTAATTTGAGAAATGACTCTTCATGAACTAAGCTTTCACTACTGAAAGTTTTTTTCAAATTAGGTACATTGTGATACCGTGATTTATTAAACTATTTTATAGCAACTGAAGAATACGTTTCAGGCACCGTGTGGTACGGTGAGTGAACGTAAATGAGGCTTCATCAATCAACGCCAGTGGGGCTGGATCTATCATAAATAAACTATTTAGATATGGGAAATTCTGATATTCATTGTATGTAGAATACATTTGAAAGTTCACCAAAGCGATACAACTACCTACTAGGTACTCACGGCATAAAAAAAGCCGTGTCGGCATGGTGGGAGCTAGGGAAAACGTGGGTTTTAATCTCGGTCGTGCATTAAAAATATTATTACGTAAAAAATATGTGCTTAAAACGATGCAGTAATTCTTATAGATAACAAGCTGACCCGGCGAACTTCGTATCGCTTTAGAATTACCAAATGCTGTGTTAAGTTCCCGTTCTCGTTCCCGTTCCCGTTCTTTTCTTTGCTATAAACCTCACGGAGCCCGAGACCTTTCCGACGAATGCAAAACCGTGGAAATCGGTTCTTGCGTTCTGAAGTTATAGCGTCAGGAAGGAAAACCCGACTTATAGACTTTTTATATTATAGACAAGTGATCGGCTTGCAACCTGTCACGTATGGAATGACAACTTCATCTGAGCGCCACGAGATTGAGTCAGCTGAGTCTAGCTTGTTTGGGGATTATATTTGTCAGGCTATATCTTTATTCTTTGCAATAAATAATGTAGGTACTTACCTTATCTACTGGTCTACGTGCTTGGGTATGTAGCGCACCATACCTTAGAGCTTTTGATTAAAAAAAGCAATGAAAACATTACAAAAACGAATAGTTAATGGCTCTAAGGTTGAAACCATTGCAATAAAATATATACATATTTGGTCTCGTAGCGTAGTCCATCAACGTAATTACATTTATTTTACAATTGTTTTACAAGCTTCCACGCAATTGTCTCCATGTATGGACACAATGATGGGAACAGAATTAATTGATTTCCAAATAAATTGGACCATTCAATGGAATTGGCGCCATAAATAATTGTGTTAGACTAATCGTAGAGTTAATTCGATCGGTTTTTAGAAAACGCCTCCACAGAATCCAATTTAAACTGTCACATTTGAATTAGGAACATGGCTTATTGGGTTATATTAGTCCGCTCAAAAACTGATAAAAATAAATATAGGTAGGTATCATTATGTATCTACTACCCGACTCGCGACAAACTTTGTCCTGTTCAAATTTCAATAATCGCATAGAAAAAAGCACTTTCAGACAACTTCAATTGTTTTCCCTATAAACCTTATCCTGATAAAATTAATAATGAATTTTGGTAGAATGCGTATCATTCGGTAGTCAAATTGATATCAGATGTAAGATTGTAAAAGTATCTATCTATCTACCTTATAATATATTGATATTATCTTATTGTATTATTATAAGTTGAGCAACACGTATGTTCTTTATTTTGTTCTGTACTGTACACCTACTTATTTCAATAAATCCAGGAAATACTTAGGTCAAATATAAAATAAATTAGGTATAAAAACCTACATATGGATTAAAATAATTGTGCTTCGACACGCATCGCGACTCAAAAATAATATTTAATGTTCTAGTCTAGACGAAGCGTTATTCATCAATTCTGACAGTCTGTCAAACAGACACAATAGAGCAAAGATTGTTACATAATTATATTCAACTTAGTAATGATTTGACCGTAAGTAATCATAATTATATCGTGTTAGGGCTCGTTGGATGTTATAAAAGCTTGTTTTGAAAATTTTCGGCAAATAAACTTAGGTGTCTTGCTTGTGTGTTTACTCAAAAAAACTAACTCTTTAACGTGCTAATAAGTTACAATACCAATTTTCAAGTGGATACGTAAGAGCCTCCACCAAGAGCTAGACCTTCCAATCATTACTCATTCGTAAGAAACCTAAGAAGCTTAGGGCCTTAACCTTTCTTCTACGACATTCAAAGCCTTAAAAGTTCCCTTCCAGCGGTTGCAACGCAATATGGCGGAAATACGAGTAGTAGGTACATTTCCCCCGATCACGTGACACAATAATACCTACCTAGGTTATTTGAAGGGTAGATAACTATAATTTGCGATTTTAATTAGTAAATTGCCATTTTTGGCAGCCTCAAAAACGACGAAAAGATAAATTATATTTTGCACCAACAAATTTTATTAGTAGAATATTTAAGTTATTTATTATTATATTTTCAATGCCTTCTCCCTAAAATTTTATCAAAATTGCTATGTCAGTTTTTTTTAGTATTCAAATTTGTCTTGCGACGATGAGATACATGACCTAAACAATGATTGCTGATGAATCTATAAACAACAATTTATGTTTTTTGTAAACCTAGACGATTTTTTATTTCAACAAAAATGTAATGTGTCTGTCTGTAGGTAGGTACAGTAAATAGTTTTGTATTTACTAGGTTTACAAAATAGATATCATACAACATTTTGGACACGTCTCAACGCAATCTCATCACTGGTCTATAATTACGCTAGGGTTCGACGCACTTTATAATTTCCTCAATACTTACAGGCTCAAGTGGCGCACAAAAAAAAAGTAAAATAAAAAGTTGAAAAAGGCGAAGACAGCCATCCAGCATTGTGTGTCAGTCACGGAGCGTTCTTATTTCAAATTGAAGAATTACTCGCTGGAGACTAAATTACTTTGGCTACTGTGCGCAAAAAAAACTATGTGTCAGATTTGATTGAAATACTTTATTCGTTACTTTGGATAAATTGAATAAGTTTTAAACCAATGGGGTTGATTTATTTTGACTATAACAGACTTACTGTGTAAGTGTGTAATATTATTAGGACATTCAATGATTTTCTTTCGAACCATGGCTTTATTGGGTGTTATATGTATCAATTAATCAGAAACATGGTAATTATAATTATAACTAAATAAAAATGTCTGACATTATTGATTCACGTTCACTTATTCTCATCTGAATCAATTTACACAGATGCATTATTAGTTACTTATAGGTAGGTACCTAGTTATTAAAAGCTGAAAAACATTGTACCTATATTTTAACTCTGCTGCTACAAGAAATAAAAATACTTAATCAAGTCTTAAGAACTGATTAATATTAAAGTGCATATATTACGTGTAATTTTATTCTCCCAATTAGTTACCCTAGGTAGTTGTGTTGCAGGAGAGGCCTGCTAGCTTTTTTCGTAAATAATTAGTTAAATCTCCTAATTGCCTATTTGTAGAATCAAAATAAGTGTAAAGAAATAAATAAATGATTGTAGGCACATAAATATCTCGTTGCCAGTTTACATTTATTAAAATTTTATAAATATTCACAAAAATATTATTTTGTTTACAATTTCCATAGTCAATATTAATATACTGTGCTGTTTCTGTTCTTTGGGTACCTACCAAATCAAGTACCTAGGTACAGTTTTTTGGCATAGTAAAAGTTTATGTTCATCATTCATTATCCTTTTCCTGCCCTAATTCCACTCACGTGGGATCGGCACTTGTGTTCTTCCATTTTCCTCCATCAGCCGTCATCTCATTACTCACTCCTTTCTTACCCATGTCATCTTTTACACAGTCCATCCATCTTTTTTTTGGCCTACCTCTACTTCTATATCCATCCACCTTAATTCCTAACATTCTACTCGTTACATGACATCGAACTCCATGGTGAGGTTTCCAATTTGACGGACAAACGTAGACACATAGCATTTGTAAACGATTTATGGCTTTAAAATGTTAGGTAAGTACTCTACTAACTTCACTTGATTGTCTATTAGGCTGTAAATAGTTAACGTTCTACGCTACGTACGACTATTGTGGGTCGATAATGATATATTGAAGACGAACAATTGGTAATTATCTAACCGTGGGTGTACCGATAAATGTAACAATAAGATACGTGGGCGACGTTTAAAGCTATCTAAGTTGAAGGGATCCGGCGTATAGGTATTTGTTTGTTTGTAAGTTTGCAAACCATTTTTCGACCATTTTTTGGTATCCGATTGAGCTGAAATTTTGCATACACCTTTACTTCTGGTGAGAATACAATATTCGGACAGCGAGCTGATCTGATGATGGAATCAGGAGTTGTTCAACGGACACTCACAACGGAACAACGGATTTTTAGCTCAAAGAAGGATTTTACAAAAGCTTGCCTAAAAAAAATATTTTTGAACAGTAAATATATTACTGATTCACTGAATTATACGAAATAGTTTGACGCCAATTAGTCATTCATGCTAGCACAGAGCATATAAATACATGCTAGTAAAAAAAACCGGCGAGTCGGGCTCGCGCATTAAGGGTTCCGTATCGTTATCTATAAAAACGGGCAAAAAACACGTTTGTTGGATGGGACCTTAATATTTATTGTATTTTATTTTTAGTATTTGTTGTTATATCGGCAACAGAAATACATCATCTGTGAAAATTTCAACTGTCTAACTATTACGGTTCATGAGATACAGCCCTGTGACGGACAGACGGACAAACGGACAGCGAAGTCTTAGTAATAGGGTCCCGTTTTTACCCTTTGGGTACGGAACCCTAAAAAGTAAGTTCGTATTTGTTAGGAGCTAACTCTAGTGACAGTTGTGATGCTTTATTTAAATTGTACTTCTAGATTTGATTGATCACAACTAATCATTTCCCGTTTAGTCTATTTATACGAGTATATGAATGATGAACTAGATCTAGATGTAAGTTATTAGGATGATAAATAAACAGGTATTTTTTGCAGGATGTAACTCGTTCAAGGTCGTGGTCTAATTAGGTTCTTGGTTTTAAGAGTGAAGCGTAAGCCACAGAGATCACAAATAGATACATACAAAAAAAAAAAAAAACATCTTCAAGAAAAAAATATGCTGGTTGGCTTATGTAAAATGGGATTTTTTTAAATTATCTATGAGCAATTGCATTGTAATTTTGTAGAGTACCGTTAAAATGCTATTGATGATTAATCATTATAATCCCCTTATCGTTGGAGTTATTAGATATTTATGCGAAATTCGCATAAAGAGGATTATATTTATAGCTATACTTACCCTCGTATTCAAGAACGACACTATGAGAACACGCACCCACAGTGGACGAAATCTTTTTAGGGTTCCGTACCCAAAGGGTAAAAACGGAACCCTATTACTAAGACTTCGCTGTCCGTCTGTCTGTCCGTCTGTCCGTCTGTCCGTCTGTCCGTCTGTCCGTCTGTCTGTCTGTCACAGGGCTGTATCTCATGAACCATGATAGCTGGACAGTTGAAATTTTCACAGATTATGTATTTCTATTGCTGCTCGAACAACAAATACTAAAAACAGAATAAAATAAATATTTAAGGGGGGCTCCCATACAACAAACTTGATTTTTGCATTCCAGCGCCATCTAGTTTCATGTGATGTTACTACGTTAATATAAGTACTTTTCGCGATCTCATGCGACCGCTCGGGGTTTGAGAGGTAAGATGAAAGAGGTTTGCAATTCCGCTGGCAGGTGGCGCTATTTTACCACTATCGGTAAAGTTAGTCGGTAAATAGATGGTACTTCACATGATCGACTAAAAAGTTTGAAATTGAATTATTGAATTCATGTAGTTAGGTAAATAGGTAGGTTATGAGATATTATGAATTATTTTTTATGTTTCTAGGGTTCCGTACCTAAAGGGTAAAAAACGGGACTACTAAGACACCGCTGTCCGTCTGTCTGTTACCAGGCTGTATCTCGTGAACCGTGATAGCTAGACAGTTGAAATTTTCACATATGATGTATTTCTCTAAAAAGAGCATAAAATAAATATTTAAGTGGGACTCCCGTACAACAAACATGATTTTTTTGCCGTTTTGATAATAGTACGGAACCCTTCGTGCGCGAGTCCGACTCGCACTTGGCCGGTTTTTTTCATAAACATCACTTTATGTGTTAAGCGGCACTATGGCGAACGCTACCGTGTGCCTTTAGAGCTCAACTTTGGCTAGAGGCACACGACAATGTGCCTCTAGTCACTATGCTATGCGCAACACATAGTGATTTTTATGAAAAAAGATTTCGTCCACTGTGGGTTCGTGTTCTCATAGTGTCGTTCTTGAATACGAGTCAACAATGCTCTAGTTAAGCTAGCTAGTGTCTAACACGCATGACCGCTTTTAGCCGCAAGGTAATCTAAGCGATACCTATCACCTGTCCACTGGTTTAGACCTAGAACTCTAAAAATATAAAGTTCTCTCAAAACCCTATGTCCGTGCAAACTTTCGTAGTCTTTCATTACTTTTAACAGACTGAAAAATATCCCGTGTAAAATAAGGCTGAAAGTCGATTAACTCCTAATTTTGAAGAAAAAACTAACGGTGTAGCAAAAGACTTAACGGATTTGTAAATGGATGCTTTGCTTGTTGTTTTGTATTCAATATTAGACACTGCGCATTATTTTAAGACCAAAAAAATCCCGCGACGATAAACATCATCTCAGGCTCATTGAAGACTTCTAAGATACTCCAGATGCAAGTCCAAACGTTACATTTGGCAAATGCTAGCATTTCCTTTACCAAATGATAAATCAGCTATGGCATTAACAGATTCATATAATACATATTCAGATAATATCTGTCCTGGTTTATAGACGGAGGCCTTCGGGCGGCCTAAAATCTGTCACTTATCAAAACGGACCATAGACAAAAAAAAATATTACTATAGATTTTATACAAGTTTCTTTACTATGCATGGTAGGCACCACAACCGGGTCTATGACCCTACTTGATTTTTTTACGTTTAGACTGTTAAGTATTTGTTTTAAAATGATCCGAAAAATGATGACTTACCATTTTGTCGGTAAAGTTGGTATCGAAGAGATGAAATGAAAAGTCGAGTTGGCGTAGCGAGTTCGCGAGGCAACGCACCGGGCCGGACTGTGAAGAGAAGGGGCGCGCGATGTCTTTTATGTAGCTGGTGGGACTATTCTGGAGTACTACAAAAATATGTCTTCACAAAATATAGCTGGAATAAAATGCTAAAAAATTAATGAAGTTTTTAGGTGGACTAGAGGAATTGGGGTAAAAAATCTCAATATTTACTAAGTCTTTACCTAAATAATCGTCTATGCATGCATACTTTAAATTAGTGTAATATATTCGTAATTACTTGGTATATACCACGTGATGTATCACAAAAAACTTTTAAAAGTCATGACACTCCGGCTCGTAAATGCTTCTGAGAATAATCTAATTTTTTCAGGAAATTATGAACTAACTTAACTTAGGTATCATTTTGATCGGTTGATTTTATCAGAGATCGTGCTTCGATTTATTCAAGGGCCGATGTAGATTGTGTTTTATTGTGAAAAACTAACGTGAATGATTTGACAGGGCTAAAACTATAGCTATCTTTGTTATTTTGATCTCTACGAAAGGGACGGCTACATTTTTTGTGAAATTTAAATTAGTTTAGGATAACGAATCTTGAAACAACAGAATTGACGCCATTAACACTCGTTTGCTTTCAGAATAAGCTTATTCGAATCATTCGGTGTTCAGAAGGGAACACTAAATAGAGATTTACCGAAAATCGTGACTAACGCTTTGGTGTTCATGATTTTACTAAAACTGAATCGTACACTCTATTTGACAGATAAAAATAGAAAAATAGTCATGAACACGACTCATGCTAAGCTTAAGCTGGAATAGGTCGTCCCTATTTTAGTGGAGATTTACCCTCGTATTCAAGAACGACACTATGAGAACACGCACCCACAGTGGACGAAATCTTTTTCAGAAAAATCATTTTATGTGTTGTGCGACACTGCATAGTGTGACTAGAGGCACATTGTCGTGTGCCTCTAGGCAAAGTTGAGCTCTAAAGGCACACTGTAGAGTGCGCCACTCAACACATAAAGTGATGTTTATGAAAAAAGATTTCGTCCACTGTGGGTGCGTGTTCTCATAGTGTCGTTCTTGAATACGAGGGTTAGTTTAGTAAATCAATTAGGTACTAACCTAGGATTCATTTAGGACATAGGATTTAATCTAAGTGGTCTAACTCTACCTTTGCTTAAAACACTGTTTTGCGTAGGATTAGCTGATTTCTTTGTGTGTGGATAAAAATGGAAAACAAAATCATTGCTTGTCTTCAATAAACTACTTCTAATCGACAGTTGGACAAACATGCAGATATTTACTAAATTTATAAAATTATAAATACGAAAGTGATTCTGTCTGTCTATCTGTGACGTTATAACGTCCAAACCGCTGAGCCGATTGTGATGAAATTTCATATAGAGATAGTTTAAAGTCTTAGGACGGGTATAGGCTACTTTTTTCCCCTTTTTCTTTCGATTTTCAGGAATTACTGTTTAACGATAAAGTCGTCAAAAAACAATTTCCTGAATTTACACAGACGAAGTTGCGAGTAAAAGCTAGATATTTATAAGTATGACAGTATGCATGATTGTCTTACCAATAATTCCTAGTAGGTAGGTACTTTATCACTGCAGACGAAGGCTGGGCAGGGCAGGGCTCCAACTAGCCGTGAAATTACTAACTATGCTATTGTTTCATAGTCGTATTCTCGTATTGGAATATTTATTTCAACATTGAGATAATGCTTAGACGGGTTATAATTCAAATGGATTTGTAAAAGAACTACTATACAGGATATATTACGTTTTATCCTGAAGGATGATCAACTTGTGTTTTTAAATGATGAAAATTATTTATTTGTCAAATATCTTAATGGTAAAAGGGAAGACAATATAAGTCATTAATGAACTAAATAAATGAAGTGAAAAATTACTATTTTTAGTCAGGCAACCTGATTATGGAAAAGAGGCGAATTATGAACAATTTGCCTTTTTTAGTTTTTGGGCGAAAATCAATTAGGATGAATATTATAGTTACAGTTTTTGGGAGTGGTTTTAATACAAGGTAGGAATGTATGCAGCTACGCTAAGTCTATGTAGACCCAGCGTAGATGTAACGCTGGGTCTACGCTGCGTCTACGCTGCATCTACGCTGCGTCTACGCTTCGTCAACGCTGTGTCTACGCTGGGTCTACGAAGTGTCAATGTAACTTTACGCTGCGTCTATGTTGCGGCTACGCCAAATCAACGCATTTTTCTTGTATGAACTTCTGATGGAATGCAAAAGACAGAGAACTTAAAAGTTGCTAAGAACATTTCATCAGGCGTTAGCTGTTTATTTGAATAAAATAAAATAAACAATATTTTATTATTTATGAGGGAGTTGTGAATAATACTTTTAAATTATTAGCACCTTTTATTTTATCTTATAAATCTAATATTACATCATGTAGCTTACCATAGTTCCACTTATAAAGTAGATATTTGGTATATTAAAGTAGCGGCGATGGCACTATTACAATTAGATAAGAGCTCTACCGACTGCAATGTACCATACTATGACCATAGAAAAATAGAGGGATAGAATATATATAATAGCTTTTTCTGAAATCCTATCACAATTAGCAGCCACAGCCAAAAGAGGAGGAAATAAAAAGGATGTTACTGAACTGGACCTAAAGTGCGAATTAAAAAAATGTTATTATCTTCATTCCTGTATTGGAGTTTTGGAAAAAAAACAATAACAATGAAGTTAAAAATATCACCAATTTTGTTTTAGATAAACCGATCAAAATGCATAGTTAAAACATCTAGTTTCAGTTTTCGAGAGAGGTCTTATTAGACCCTGTATACAATTTCTAGTTAGATTATTTCTGATGTTGTGTTACGGTTACGGTCATAGTATCGATAGTACTATAATATTTGTAGACATTTCACAATACATCATCTAGCCCCAAACTAAGCAAAACTTGGCACAATGGAAATGGTATGTTATCTATGATAGTACAGTCAGATATCGTAACCTAGCCCCAAACTAAGTAAAGCTAGGTACTATGGAAATAGTATGTCATCTGTGATACGGTCAGGTATCGTAACTTGCGGTCGGTGGAGAGCTACGTTATATATTATTTATATAAGTTTTATTTATGCACATAACATATACACATAAATGATAAAAAAGTAAAAGTTAGAGAGTAATTGAAAACAATTGAGCAAAACAAACTAAAATTAATTCTTACAAATAAAAAAGATTTTTAAGAGAGCTGCCGTCAAAAAACATATGATTTTATCATACGAAAGAAAGAAAAAACCGTTAACTTATTATCTAAGAGAAAAGTATATGAGCGAAGCGAGCCCCTAAAATTGCAAAATCTAGTAAAGTTTTTGGTTTATTTTGTGATAACTCCTATTAATTCACTATGAGTCCATGAACAAAGTTTCGTTCAAAAACAGTTCATTGGTCCTTAAATACTCTGCAAACATCACAACACAACATCACAAGTCCACTTAGTGTTCCTTATTAACACAACACCACAAGTTCACAAGGTGTGAACTATAACTTTAAACGTATTTTCTCCATAGAGTTGATTCAAAATAGTAAATGAACAAAGATATCTAGTACAAATTGCTCCTAATGCGACCAACCCAAGGTCACTAAACTAAACTAAACTAAACTCACTTTTCACTTTGTTTTTAAATATTGATGTTGTATAGCGCCATCTAGCTTCAATCTAAGTAAAGCTAAGCTCATGCTGTGATAACCAGATTACTGATAAAAGACTTAATATCATTTTTTAAACAGAAGATAAAGTTTTTTGTGTTTGTTTCTAATGGATAAATTAAAAAAACTACTAGACAAATTTTGAAAAATATTTCACCTATCAAAAGCTTTTATCAGCGAGTAGAATATATATATTTTATTTTAATAAAAATAGAGATCCCTACAAAAATTGCAATAATGTCATCTAAGCTATCAAAAAAATGCCTATAATCTTCATTAGTACACCCGTGCTAGTACTAGATCTTTGTCCGTTTAGTATTTTGAAATGGATTACCGATCACACCTAAATTAACTAAAGAGTCTGTCCTAGTAATTCTACACCATGAATCATAAGGCGCCTTCCTGACTGCCAGTCATCATGAACGCTTTCGAGTTTGCTCGTGTGAAGAGGAAAGGCGCGTTGCGTGTAGGACATCGGAAAGAACGCAACAGAATCGGGGGGAAATTGTCTGTTTTATTCCACACTGGTTCTAGCAGGTTGTTCCAGAGGAGGTTGGCAGCTGGAAATATAGAAAAGGGTGTGAAAATGGTAGGAAAAACTAAATAAATTGGAACACAACTGTAATGCTGCTATCGAGCAATCGAGTATCGTTAGTTCATTTTATAAGAAGACATGCTAACCCGGCGAACTTCGTATCGTTTTAGAACCTATCTACAGCAAAATGTGGGTATGTGCCAAATATAATGTTTGGTTGTGCCTCTGACTACCCCCATTAGACATCTTCAAAGGATCTAAGCGCCTGGAGATCAGAGAGGATGTCTACCGTACTTGGCGATTACAGTCGTGATCCTATTTATTTTTACTTACAGTAAACAACCTTTCAGATTACCTAACAAATGTTGTGTTAAGTTCCCGTTCTCGTTATAAAAAGTAAGTATTCTATGTCCGTCTAAAGCTATCTCCCCACCAATTTTCATCCAAATCGGTTCAGCCTTTCTTGAGTTATAAATAGTGTAACTAACACGACTTTGTTTTATATAATTATATAGATTTTTACCTCTTTTATTCTATTTTAGTTATAAATAAATGAATAAATACTGGTGGACATTTTACACATCGCCATCCAGCCCCAAACTAAGCAAAGCTTGTACTATGGGAACTAGATAACTGATAGAATACTTATAAAAAGGTTTTTTTTTTGTAAATACATACTTATGATACATACTACACACCCAGACACAGAACAAAGATCTATGTTCATCACACAAATATTTGCTCTGGGTGGGGATCGAACCCACAACCTACAGCGCTGAGTTCAGTCAACCTATTGCGCAGAAGGCAGAGCTACCAACTGAGCTGTGAAGCTAGTCAAAACATACATAGGTATATACAAATCAAGCCTGTTTCCCAGAAGGGTAGGCAGAGCACGGCTTTCAATTTGCGTCGATACTCGTAGTAATCTTCTTCTTGTTTTCTTATAAAATTGAATTGAATGAATGAATTGTTCGTTAGTCTCGCTAAAACTCGAAAACTGCTTGACTGATTTGAATATTTATTTTTTTGTTTTGTTTTTAGGGTTCCGTACCCAAAGGGTAAAAACGGAACCCTATTACTAAGACTTCGCTGTCCGTCTGTCTGTCTGTCTGTCCGTCTGTCTGTCACAGGGCTGTATCTCATGAACCGTGATAGCTAGACAGTTGAAATTTACACAGATTATGTATTTCTGTGGCTGCTCTAACAACAAATACTAAAAACAGAATAAAATGAATATTTAAGGGGGGCTCCCATACAACAAACATGATTTTTTTGCCGTTTTTATAGATAATGGTACGGAACCCTTCGTGCGCGAGTCCGTCTCGCACTTGGCCGGGTTTTTATTAAAATGAACTGCCAACAGCCTTTATATCTAAACATGTTAAGGTTATGTGGTATGTGAATAATTCCGATACAAAAGCCAATTACAGGCAATCACAATTTTGTTCGCTCTAATACAGGGGTGGTTTCAAAGTAAAGACAAATGGGATACGTTGTCTGGAAATTGTAAAAAACGAAAAAAACGGCAGGGATTTCTTCTACGGGATTATTGAAATTTGAAAGGACAACGTCTGTCGGGACAGCTATTATAATATTAGTAGTATTATTGTGGTCAAACCTTACCTAAAGCATGGCCCTTCTGCGAGAAATGGAAGCAGTCGTGGGTGATGTAGGATTGGTGGATGACGAGAGGTAAAGGCTGGGAGGGCGGAAAGGGGGCATTGAAAAGCTTCATGAAGGGTTGGATCACCACGGTGAAGTCATCGCGAGTGTCGTAACGGCCACTGTCGATCTGAAATCGGAATATAACAATATTTTCTATTACCCTTTATTTTCCAATTTATTGAACATAACAAAAACATTACCTGTCATATTTTTTTAATTTTTTTTTAAATTATATGCATATAGTGTAATGTAATGTATTTTATTTTAAACTTTAACTGCTGACAAATGTAGGTCAGCAGTCAGTTTCGTTTATTTAGAGCACAGACACAAAAATTAAAATTAAAACATTTAAAAATTTTTTAAAAAAGTTTAAAAAAAGACAATTAAAACTACAATTGAAAAAAGTTTTAAAAGTAAAAATCTGTTAAACATTAAGTTTAGTTAACCTACCTTACCTATGTATGTTAAAGAATCACTTTGTTGTCCAATTACGTCTCTGTCTGTCTGTCTGCCCCTTTTTATCAGAAACTCATAAAGTTGAAATTATTCGTAAAATTAAACAAGTTTATCTAAGTAAGTATAAAAATAAAGCTTCTTAACTCCCATTACAAAAAACATGGTAATTTGTTTTTAAAACCGATGGTGGAAACTCCTAATCTAAAAACTCACCAGCATACTCTCTGCCTCTTGATAAAGAGTGGCCATCCTCACAATGGCTTCTAACTCGCCCCCTCCTCGGTGGAAGCAAGTACAGAACAGTGAATGCATCAGCCTGCACATCATGGGGCGAAGCACCCTCACTGACACAGACACATCTGGAAATAGATGGTACCTACAGTTGATAAATAAATACTGGTGGACTTCACAGACGCGCTATCTAACTAACAAAGAAAAGCTTGTTTGTACTAGATTACTGATCAAATACTTAAAAATAAATAAATAAATATTGGTGGACATTATCACACAGCGCCACCTAGCCCCAAACTAAGCAAAGCTTGTACTATGGGAACCAGATAACTGATAGAATACATATATACGTTTTTGTTGTAAATACATATTTACTATACATAACACCCAGGCACAGAACAAACATCTATGTTCATCACACAAATGTTTATCCCGAGTGGGGATCGAACCCACAACCTACAGCGCAGAAGACAGAGCTATTACCAACTGAGCTGCGAGGCCAGCCTGTCAAGCCAGCTATTATTAGGAGCAGACTAGGCAGATTTATCTTCCAGGCCTCCAAATCACTGCTTGAAAAATGAAAATGAAAAAATGTATTTAGCAACACGAAATGTGCTTAAGGCGCTCCCAGTCAACGATTGTTTTTGTTCGAAACGAAAAAAGAAATACTTCTGAACAAGCCACATCTCCTATTTTTATAAATATATTACTTCAGGTTCCTACCTAGATTTCTATTAAGCTGAAAACATAATAGCAGAAACTTTTCACGATAAAGATATTATTTCAAAATGATACGTTTTAGAATTTATGATCGAAATACTTTGATACCTACTATTAAGATCAACTTGTGATTTATTGTTAAAGATAGGTAATATGTAGATCTAGATTTCTACTAGAATAGATTTTTGATAAGTAATTATACATAATTTATATAATTAATTTATTCGAAAAGCAAAGGCGGACCACGGAAAATGGTTATGAGGGGTGGGTAAAGCTACCCCTATTACTTGTCTACGTAGGTACCAGCAACGCGATCTCATAAAAACTGTCGATAATATTTAAGATACGCATACGCCATCTAGAGCTTGCCGTTGTTAACTGTCTTAGTCGTTTCTGCCGCGGTTTTAGGAACTGGCAGCGCCTTAAGTAGGTACAGTTAAAAGTGGTCTTCACACTAGGCCAAGTCTGTACCGTGAAGACTAAATTCAAATTCAAATTCAAAAATCATTTATTTCAATAAAATCACAAGGATCACTTTGAAACGTCTTAGGAACTAGGTGAAGCTACGCCGATTCCACGCGACCAAGCCTAGAAGAATCAGGCAACAAACACGGCTTGGGGTCTACCTTTTTTTTATGATCCTTTCCTTAATGCTATGTAGAGCTCCAGTGTGGTGCCAATCGAACAAGGTGAAGGCTCAAACAAGAATAATAATTAAAAGTTAAAAGGTGGGACTTATAAGGTTGATAAGACTTACCTAGAACCGGCACTAGGTTGACCAGCGTCCTAGGCAGATGTTTCTGCAGATAGTCCAATGCTCTCGCCAGTTTCCTAGCATGCGCTGCAGGCGACCATGACACTGGGCTGAGGCATGCCGCGGAACATATGTCGTTGGCACCAATGAAGATTGTCACCATCTTCCAGTCATTGTAGATGTCGATTTCAGGAGATATTCGCATGCGGGCCACTATTATCTGATGAGAGATGGATGGAACAACGATTTAATTATGTTTGTTCTACCTATACTCTTTCGAAGAAGTAAATTATCTAAAGTAGCTCTCTTTGGAAGACTCTTGCCATATCTTATAGAGGTAGCTTATAGATATATACCATCCTACAGGCCTAACCTATATAGTTTGATTATGTACTTATGTTTTCTACCCTGAATTTTATCATCATAAACTAAAGCATTGTTAAAAATCATGATCTTAATGTTTATTGTGAAATAGATATTACTAGCTTCCCTCCGCGGCTTCGCTCGCTTGGTACTTGGATAGTATCCTATATGCTATTTCAGGACATAAGCTATTTATATATTTTAAGTTAAATCTAAGTTTCATCAATGTTTATCCCAATTGCCCGATAGGGTGTGATTAAGCCATACAAATCTTCACAAACTTCCGGATTTATAATATTAGTAACGATTACTGCGTGTTTAATTTTTTTTGTAAAACTGAAAAATGTAAAGCTTAGCTAGACCATACCATTCTTACAGCAACTTAAGATGCAGATATTACGATTCTCAGATATCGTCAAGATTCAAGATCTCTTCTAGATACTCAGGCAAATGAACCGCTTCAATGCAAGCTGTTTTTGTGTTCATCCAATGATCCAAAATGAACTTATTTAATACCTACTCATACAGCATTTTTTAGCAGTCGAAAACATTGACAAAGTTCATCAAATCACTTATTTATGAGACGTTTAGCACTGTTGCAAACATGAAAAAACATTTATTACCTAACAAATGTGTAATGGGCAATTATTACCGAAGACGACACTCCGTGACCCCAAACGGTCAAAGGCCTACCACTGTTACCAACAGTTCTAACACTCGGTTAAATAAAAGGTGATGCTTGAAATTTTAGTTTTTTGTATGGGATTGAGTCTACCTGGATAAGACGAAAAAAGTGATAAAAACGCACTATCTTGAAAACTATAAAACTTAAAAACAACATACAGGCGAATTGAACCCGCCTCCTCTTTGAAATCGGTTAAAAAGTTCTTTCATTTATGTAGCTAGTATGGTTATCTAACGAATTATATATATAATTTATCTAGATTGAATCCTTAAGTTATGTTTTTCAAAAACAAATGTTTTGCGGTTATTGAAAAAAATATATTCTGCATTCATCAAAAAAATTACTCGTCCTAAAGCGACTATGCAACACGTAGATCGAGATTAAACGTGTTTTTTCGATGTTTGGTTCACTTTGAACGTAGCTTTTAACTTTAAACATTTTTGTTGCATGCAAACGAATAGTTTCTGTTGCGAAAACTAATGGAAGCGAGAAGCACTCCATTCATTTGTGTCTATCTACCATTTCTTGACGTAACTGTTCCTATGGTTTAAATACGTAAATTTACATAAATAAAATACCTATTAATTTATGAAAAATTTATCGGACACAAAACTCCAATTTTATGGTTTACCTACTTTTCAGTGGTGAAAGCCTAAATATTCCGATTATCAGTTGAACTAGATATTAAGCCATACCAATGCCATAGGATATTAAGGACAGTAATTACTGTCCTAATGACTTTAGTACCTATCTGTCTGACCTGGTAGGTATGGAAGCCTTCATGAAAAAAAACCGGCCATGTGCGAGTCAGACTCGCGCACGAAGGATTCCGTACCATTATCTATAAAAAACAACAAAAAAACACGTATGTTGTATCGAAACCCCACTTAAATATTAATTTTATTCTGTTTTTAGTATTTTTTGTTATAGCGGCCACAGAAATACATAATCTGTGAAAATTTCAAATGTCTAGCTATCACGGTTCATGAGGTACAGCCTTGTGACAGACAGACGGACAGCGAAGTCATAGTATAAGGGTCCCATTTTTACCCTTTGGATACGGAACCCTTAAAAAGACATATTGATGTCCTAAGGTGACCGAGGCTTCAATATAATAAATTGATCTAAACTAAATACTGCTACTAGGGAAATGCTTTTAACCAACAAAAAGGTATTTTAAATATCTTTATCAGTAACGGGAATAAAACCCGCATATCTCGTATCTATAATAGCCACTTTCTACGCCACAGAGGTTGTCAATTCGCACCAATATTTACGACTGATGTAATCCAGGTCAACGAAAAGCAAGCCTAAACCAGTTACTCTACCTTATTAATAAGTTGTTACAGCCTGATTGTTTCTCATTTTCAGAGAGGTTGCGAAATTGCGAAGGTATTTGGGACGAAAAAGTGTGAATCCCACTTTTAGTTTGATGACCTTGGGGGTGTTGAGTGGGAGGTACCTTGACTCTCAATCTGAAGGTAGTAGGTTCAACCCGAGCGTGTTTGCATGCTTTGTAAAAAACTTGTTTTGGGTGTTGTTGTACCATACTACTGCACTATACTGAGCTCTACTTATACTATAGCATTAATTAAAGGATCATTAAAAAACCGGCCAAGTGCTAGTCGGACTCGCGCACGAAAGGTTCCGTACCATTATCTATAAAAACGGCAAAAAATCATGTTTGTTGTATGGGAGCCCCCACTTAAATAATTTATTTTATTCTGTTTTTAGTATTTGTTGTTAGAGCAGCAACAGTAATACATAATCTGTGAAAATTTCAACTGTCTAGCTATCACGGTTCATGAGATACAGCCCTGTGACAGACAGACGGACGGACGGACGGACGGACAGACAGACAGACGGACAGCGAAGTCTTAGTAATAGGGTTCCGAATTTACCCTTTGGGTACGGAACCCTAAAAAAAGGTAGACCCCAAGCCGTGTTTGTTGCCTGATTCTTCTAGGCTTGGTCGCGAAGAACAGGCGTAGCTTCAACTGCTAAGACATTTCAAAGTGATTCATGTGATTTTATTGAAATAAATACCTTTCGACTCTCACTTTGCCTAGGTACTCGTAGTTGATGATGAGCACAGGAAATCAACGTCAAAGTTAAGAGGTAAGTATTTATTTAAATAAAATCAAAGGGATTACTTTAAAACGTCAATAAGAGCTTTGTTAAGCTACGCCTGTTCGCTAAGCCTAGAGAAGTATCAGACAATAAACATGGCGCGAGTTGTATCATTCCTAGTGTAGTCAGAAGTATGTTACGACTGCTGGGTACTTAGTATAATTTGCGTGCTGCCCAACCATGTTGTTAAAATTAAATAATAGGATCACGACTGTAATCCCCAAATACGGTAGACATCCACTCAGATCTCCAGGCGCTTAGATCCTTGAAGATGTCTAGATAGGGCAGTCAGAGGCACGCCCAAACATTATATAATATATGCCACATGCTAAACTTTGCAGTAGCTATCATTCTATACGTGATAGGTTGCATCCCACCGCCGCTTTTAAGAATACAAACTGGTTTCTTCACGATGTTTTCCTTCACCGTTTTGAGCACGTAATTTTTATGGTATACATATACAGTCGTGGTCAACTAATTAGGGACTAAGGCCGAAACGGAAACCGAAACCGAACTTTTTACTAATTTTTATGTTACCAGCTATCTTGCTACCTATTACTTTAATTATTACTTCAAGAATTAGGAATGTGTTAAGGCCCTGTATGTCGACGATTGCTCTTTTTCGAAACGAAAAAAGAAATACTTCTGAACAAGCCACATCTCTATTTTCATAATGTATAGTATACATATATTGAAAGTAAATAACAATAGAAAAACCGGTTTCAAAGGTTATGACTTGTATTGATAGTCGCACTGTTTGCACATCATAAACGAAGAATGATGGTAAACTATGTAACTTTGTTTTATAACTCTTGTAGTAATTTGTAGACAGCAACAAGCACTTGACCGACAAATTGAGTATGTGCCTTCTTACATTCACGTGATTGCTGCCTTTACGGCGCGGTATTTTACAGTAGGTTTCATTACAGACTACCTACCAGCTACCACCAAGTCTTAGATGACCGTAAGCTCATTCCTCATCTATAGGCATAATCTTTCAGAAAAATACATGTCCATAATTATTAAACCACTAGCCGAGGTGCTTTGAGTTTTTTTTAGTATGTGATAAATATTTGGACGTGCCTCTTACTAACCTCTTAAAACATCTTCAAAAGATCTGAGAGGATGTCTACCGTACTTGGGAATTACAGTCGCGATCCATGTTTTCTTTCTTTCTTTTGGTTTTATTATAAAAACATACAAATAAATATTTGAAATTGATCAAGATAGAACAAATGGAATCCTAACGACTGCAAGAAGTGGGTAGATATGTACCAAATGTACCTAATGTTCATACGTGCCTCTGACTACACCCATCAGACATCTTCAAGGACCTGAGAGAATTTCTACAGTACTTGGATACCCAAGATTAAAGTCGTGATCATTAATCCATTTTATCAATTTACCCACACTACACATTTTACACACCACACTAGTTCTTTAAACACTGCACAGACACACATCTATACATACGCTTACACATACACACACACACACACACACACAAACACACACATACACACTGCTTTTTTCTACATCTTATATCTTTATCGGCTATTCTGCTGTTCTACTACCTATCTCGCTCTTTGTAAAAATTTAAAACGAGTGGAATACATAATGTGGATTCCAATTGGTTTAAGTGCAACATTATATTTTTAACATATTTATATTTAACAATAAGAAAACTGTGAATCCTAGGTTACTTAAATAAATAAATAAATAAATAAATAAACAAGAGACAAAGTACGATGAACAACCGCTGGAAATATTCAAACGAGATGCTACCGTACCGACGACGGCTGTGTGCATGTGAACAGGCATTATGTATGAGATCTAACGTTTGCAAGAATACGTGCATCATGAATACTTTTCTGGTAGCCATGAGAATATTCAAAAAAATTGAGGGACCTTCACCTAGTTTTTAAGGAAAGCAGACTTTTAAAATTACCTAGATGAGGTAACTATTTTTAACAGACTAAGTACTAAAAAGGAGGTTTTCAATTCAGTTGTATTTTTACCTGAGAACTCCGTAATATACTTATATATATACTTCCCTTTTGATCCCATTTAAATTTGAGGAAAAAATACCATTGAAAAAATAAAGGATGAATTTTTGTATTGTACTTATTCATTTCAATTTATAACAACATGCATGAAGTCGGTTATGTTTTTAGTTTTTTATATGAAACTATTCAAATAGCGGTCGATCTATAGCGGTGAATAAATATCGGAGACGCCAAACATTTCCGTGACGTGCAGATAAAAATAACGGTCGATTGTGTTTAGGAAATAGGCTTTAGCTCTGTTTGTATTGTTACGAAACTATGTATTCAACTTGCTAGCATTCAATATTTACCTAGTTTGATTGAAGCTTGTAAAGTAAATAGATAAAGACTCGTCTTGTAAGGTGAGTAATAAGTACATGTTTTTGATGAATGCAGAATCGTTTTTTCTCAATAACCGCAAAACATACAGTTTTGTTTTTCATGACAAACATTACTTAAGGATATTATCTAGATAAATTACAGACAGAAACACGATTGGTGAAACTTTTCTCGATAGATTTATTTTCCAAAGTTGGCTCTTCAAAAACACTAGTTTCGTTTTTAACCAAAGCTATGAATAGCTAAACAGTTTATTTTTATATAATTCGTTAGATAATCTTACTAGCTTTTCGAGATAATGCTGTTTTATCACTTTTTACGTCTTATCCGGGTAGACTCAGCCCATACAAAACGTCAAAAATTTCACTTATCACCTTAATATTTCTCTTTTACGACAAAATAAAGAATAATTTACGTAATTAAAATTAGCTCATCGCAAATGCATTTAAACTCTTTTATATAGGTAGGTGCCCGCGACTTCGTCCGAGCGGTGTTAAAGATAGCATAAATATATCCTTTCCCAGGATGCAATCTATCTCCTTGCTTTTTCGTAACTTTTCGGTTTGCATACAATAAATGAAATGAAAATCTCGAAGAAGAGGATTTTCGATATTTTTTTTTGTATATACAAATTCCTAGTATCTTATGGTGAAGTAAGAATGATTTAATTAAAATGCTCTATGTACACCAATAATAAAAAACATTAGAAACTGAAACTAGAGCTAAACTGTACACTGAGCGGTCTTAACGCTAAAATGGAGATCCATTTTCCAAGAGATCTTCCAGACAACCTTAGAAAGTAGTTTAAAAAGTAGCAAACCAAAATGGTTAGAGCAATATTTAAATATATAACCAGTTCTAGGTACCTTAGCTTGTCTGTAAGCATCTTCATCAGAGGCCACGGGGAAGGCGACGTTGAATTTCGCATTCTTAGTTAGCCACTCGCCCGTACCCGTGGAGTATCCTCTCAAGTTGGGGTTGTACTCTTTCAAAATGTTGGGTATGGTCATGAACTCACGCCATGTAGCATCTCCTCCTGAAATATCAAACCGAAAATGTAAATTTTTTACAAGCTTTTATTTAATTTGCAATGTATGTATGTATATTTGGTAAAGTGGAATCTTGCAATTCAATTTTGAAGTAGTTATCCTCAACAGATTGAGCTGAAATTTCACATACTTAAGTAATTTCGGTGGCAATGCAATAATAATATGGTGACAGTGAGCTGATCTGATGATGGAGTCTGGAGCTGTTAAACAGACGCTCACAATGGAACTCCTTAGTAAATACTTCAATTGAGTAAAAACTTTGCATACTTGTCTAGTTGCGATGACAATATTATATGATGTGACAGGTGATAGCGCGCTGGTGCGCTTATTTTGCAAAAGCTTGTTATTGAAAAATATTTTTCAATGGAAAAAATATCAGGCTTTTTATTGTAATTAAAATTATGGTCCAAATACCTGAACGAAATGAATATACTTATTTCAGTTTTCGGGAGTAGTTATAAAACAGCCTGTATATTGTGTGTGAATTTGCGTGTTTGTTTGGTTTTACAACATTTATTTATTTATTTGCATTAGGTAAACTGAATAGGTATTAGGTCTTATAAAAGTAGGTAAGTAGGTACAATGGGACCTGTTAGTATTACCAGTTAGTATTCCATACGGGACTGGTTGCGAGCTACTAATAAAGGTACCTACTATACTAACTACGCCGATAGGTTCTTGATTGATAGTATGGTGTTATAAATAATGCTAAAACATTTTTTAATTCACTGTACTTAACTGTCAATTTTTCTATGCTAATTTTAACCTTAATGTAGAAAGAGTGTACGAAGTGAGAATCAATGTATGGGATTTCTTAATTATTTTTTATGTCGTTTTAAAAGGTCGAGTGTACGAAATGCGAATAACCCGTCCGGACATAGCAGTAAAAAATATTTGCACAAATCATAGCTTTTTGTTTTCATTGAAACCTTGTCACTAAGTGACAATTGATAGCGAATTTTTAACACATTTATAATATTTTTTTTTTTTTTTTATTTATTTATTTATTCACAAACAATTATATAATCGTATTTGAAATAACACATAAAATTAAAAATAACACAATAGAAATAAATATATTAAAAAAAGACATTAAAATAACCAGTCATGACATTAAATTTCATATCAAAAATGTAAATACAATAAAAATAATACTACTTAGATAATATAATAATACTACTTAAATAATACTTAGTCATTTCTCAAACTCCTTTATTTAATGCATATTGCATATCAAAAACACGTGTTCAAAACGGTGAAGGAAAACATCGTGAGGAGACCAGTTTAGTATTCTTATAAGCGGCGATGGGCTTGCAACCTTTCACGTATAGAATGCTAACTACTGCAAAATGTGGGCATGTGCCAAATATAATGTTTGGACGTGCCTCTGACTACCCACCCCCACTAGATATCTTCAAAGGATCTAATTAAATCTAAGGATAAAATCTATCTATCTATCTGGAGATCTGAGAGGATGTCTACCGTATTTGGGGATTACAGTCCTATTATTTTGAATCAAAAATCAAAAAATTTGATGTATAAATACGGCAAATATACCACATTATTTTAATTTGATTAACAATCCGATAGTTTAAGATATAAAACCTAGTAAAATTTTTGATAGGCACATAAAAAAATTGCTAAAGTCAGTATGACCTAAGTCAATTAGCAATGTGGTAAGTATTGAGAAAGATTTGTTGATTCGACCTCTTTTTTTCCGCACAGTGAAATCATTTTAGAACATAAAATAACTGACCAAGTGCGAATCGGACTCGTGCACGAAGGGTTCCGTACCATTATCCCCCTACCAGCTAAACGATTGGTTTTGGAGGTGTGAAAAAATCACAGTAAATATAAAGAATTAAAAAGAAAAACTATCACGGCTAAGTAGCGGCTTTACAAGTTTTTATAACGAACGTAAACTTTTTAGTACAAATTATATCATTGAAAATTACTTATTAGCGTTGTTAGCTGTGTAAACTACGAAACCCTATATTACGCGTGGCTCGACACGCACATGGCCAGTTTTTTATTTTTTTACTTATATAATAATAATTTACATTTCACGCATGGTCATCTAGCCCCAAACTAAGCAAAGCTTTTACTATGAGAACTAGATAACTGTTTTTTTTTTTGTAAATACATACTTATTATAACACCCAGACACAGAACAAACACAAATGTTTGTCCCGTATGAGAATCGAACCCACAACCTACAGCACAGAAGGCAGTGTTACTGCCAACTGAGCTGCTTTACTTTAGAACAGGCATAATGAAATCGAAAGCTGGCAAAACGTGGTCATAAGAAGGTAGATTCGATAACAGATTATCATAGGACATTGGGCAACCGTTTTTCCCATTAAGTATGTCAGCTGGCTTGCATCCAATGAGGTAACGAACATTTTAATTTTGAACGCTCTACGCTTATTTAAATTACTTGGCACTGAGTTGTTTCATACCACAGGTAATGGGTGGACAGGGAAGCTAGGTAATTAAATGCAACAAACAATGCCAAGATTAGCTAGCTTGGAAAAGCTCTCTTATTATATCTGGTTATTGATTCAAATCATACCAAAACAAGCGATTGGCAGAAGGCTGCATATGACAGGGAAAATTGGAAGAAACTGGAGGAGGCCTTCACCCAAGGAGGGGCCAATACCCAAAAAAAAAAAAAAGATAACTAACTTAGAATTTAAGAAAAATATATAAATTACTAGGGTTGTGAGATATAAAGGCTTTTTTTTATTATTATTTATTTTATTATACCAAAACTAATATCGACTGTACCCAAACAAGTTATAAAATAATAATAGAAAATTGTCTAAAATGTTTCACCAATCGATAAGTCAAGAGAGGATATTTGTTTTTAAAGATCCAAGAGAAGAAACTATCAGACCTACATAGACAACTTGGGACTATTCTTTACAAAATAGAAAAAAAACAACAAAATAACAATATGAATATTCATACCAAAATAGCGTTCTAGCACTAAAAAGCTGCGGACGGACGGACGGATGGACATGGCGAAACTATAAGGGTTTCTTGTTGACTACGCAACCCTAAAAACCACTTCGAACTATTATTGAAATATAGCATACCTTCTCTATTTTCCAAGTTTACTTAATGTTTGAACGTTTCTCTGACTTCCTCTTACGACACAGTATGCAATAAATGAAGAATTGATTTTACCAACGAGGATTCCGACATTAATGATCTAGCTTATTCCATCATAACCTGTGCTGCAATCCAAACGTCTTGTAATGTTCGCGTCAAAACGTGCGCTTTGTCACGATAAACACTATTTGCATCACTACTGAAGAGCCTGTTGAAAGTGGCTTCCTGATAGCAGAACACTTCACTTGCTGTGCTTCACAACTAGAACGAATTAGTCACTTACTGCTTATCCCCATATTCTTAGATGTAACCTCGAAACTACCTTGACTCAAACTCTTTCGAGGCCCCTCGAATCCCTCTCGAAATGTACCTCATGTTTGGTATCTTAATTCGATCTTTTGGAAGTTCTTCAATAACGTCTTTACGTCATCAGTCCGAGGAGATTTTCATCAAACAAACCATCACATGCATGCGTCGTTCAAAAGCTGTCGAGGAATGTCAAGGTACATCTCGAAATACCTTGAGTTGACACTTCTGTTTACTGAGGAATCCTCGACTAGAGGCAAACTCGAAGTAATTTTATCAACTAAAGCTACCAAAACACGGTTTCGAGGTCGAGTATTACCCAACCTTCCTATCAGTTTTCCAGTGATATTGCTGATTCACCTTGTATTTCTACGAGTGCGAGCTTGGTGGGATGAACCTGAAACTTTCGGTCAGATATAAATCCCAGTCGAGCTAAAGGACACCATTTAAAAAAGGGGTTATTCCGCGCTCAAAACGTAAAGAAAAACAGGAAACCAAACCAGATCTGTCAAGCTCACTATGCAGTAAGCAGTGCTAAAATTAATGTGTGAACGTGCTTTTGACTGCCCCCTTCCCCTTAGACATCTTCAAGAATCTGAGCGCCAGGAGATCTGATGTCTACCATGCTTGAAGGATTACAGCCAAATTATTTTTTACCCGAGAAACTGATCTAGATCAGTCAGAAGCGGTATTGCCATGCTGGATGGATATTAATTACTTAGGTACTCCACTTACGCAATGAGTTAAAAATCGGACCGACACGATTCCTAAGAAATTGCCTATATTACAGCAATTGAAAAATTCACTTGGAGTTTAATTTTGTTCGCATCGTAATTCGCAGGGCGTAAGGCATATTCAGATTAATAGAGCTACTTTACCGGTCTCAGGTAGTTAACCGTTATATAACAGTCATTTCCGAAACAAATTACTTTTGGCCTATAGACGATCAAAGCATCGCGAAGAAACGCACATAATCAACTTAGCAGTTTTTCGGTTTTTGTATGGCAGGCATTATCATAAAAATAAACAGTATTAACGTATGTGTTTGGAGATTGAAAAAAAAAATAATGGTTTTAGGAGCAATTTTTGAATGATAAATCCCTCTAGAAAAAAGTTTCACCAATCGCGTTTATGACTCTTATTTGAATAAATAAAAACCTAAAGTTAACTATGCTATAAAATAAAAGCTGTACCTTTTGCGAATATTTAGAAAAACACGAAAATTACCTTAATTTTCGTACCGTAATTAGCTACCACTGGGCCGACATGGCTTCCGCTGTATAAATCATTTAAAACAGACGGCCTGAGTTGATGCCTATAATAAATAATGACCTCCATAATGGTGGCAAATTCAGAAAGCTACTAATGACAAGTTAGACAGAAGTGTGACCTAGTTAAGCTATTCGGAATGCAAATGTGTTTTATCAAATATTGTGTACTTTGGGATTGACGGTGTCAGAGGTGATGATTATTTTAAGGCAATACGTCCTGTAGCAAACTTGGTGTAAAATAAATAGAATAGACAAACAAAATTAATAGGATCATGCATTCCCAAGCATGGTAGACATCCTATCAGATCTCCAAGCACTCAGATCCTTGAAGATGTCAAGAGGTCTAGTAATAAGTACAAACATTATATGCACACTTTTCCACTTTTAGCAGTAGTAAGTAGTCACTTGACGAGTCAGTCAAGTGACATGTTAAAAGCCAGGTACTTATAATACGAGCTCAAAACAATTAATAAAAGCAAGGAAACCAGTCAGTATGCTAGCCAAAGTAAGTTTGTTATAATTACCTAATGATAATGATCAAAATATCAGTTCAACCGTACGAAAACCTAAAAACTTCACGTTTGAATGATATCTAACTGCCATTATCACCGGTCAATGCATATTGGTGCAGTATTTTGCGTGATATTAATAGTTCTAGTATTGTAATTGGAGTCAAACAATTTATTGATGAGCAAGCAATTTGTAACAACTTACATCATGCCATTAAAAAATACTTTAAACAATAACATGCTTAATTGAGTTGCATGCTTCTGATTCTATCCGTGACTTTGTGCCGAATTTGGATCAACTATTCTCCCAACAACATTGATGTTTTTAACATCGGTATCCATATTTCAGTGGCGTGGTGAGCGAGTGGCTGAATGAGTGGGTTCGATCCCCTCGGCGGGACAAATGTTTGCATGGTGTGCAAATAATTAGTCTGGGTCTGGTTGTATTAGTTCATGGTACTTGTTGTTTCTGATACCCATGTTACAGGGAGTCCTAGTGAGGGATCAGGACTATGTATGTGACAGTTGGGTGTTTGTTTATTTATTTTACCAGGAGAAGAAAACTTTTAGTGCACAAAAGCAGGCCAACTACAATACAGATTTATAATTGAAAGTTAAAAAAGTAAGGCACCTATGTTTGTTGCCTTATTTTCTAGACGCCATCATTATTAAGTTGTAGAATTTCAGTCAGTGTGTCAGGATCATAGCAAATGGAAAGCCGTTGTCTCTGCCTCCCTACTGTCTGGGAAACAGGCGTGATTATGTGTATGTATGTATGTAGTATTTCATCAATGACATCATTCAAAGAGCTATTAGTTGAAAAATGTAAATACCTGCACACCAAGACACTCCACGATACTCCACAAACGCTCCCAAAGCGAACTCTTCCAAAGCCCCGCTTCCAGCCACAAGGGAATCGCCTATAGCAGCCACCACGTCGATGTCCCCTGGCCGGAGTCTATGCACGGAGGTGGGCCGTTCTTTGCTCCTCCCCCAGGATAAGGACTCCTCGCAGGGAAACGGGGTGGAGGGGGGGATGGCTCGCTGGCGACGGACGTGCGATTTCCGGAGTGGGTAGTTGATCTTCCACTGGAAACATACAGAAGAACAACATTAAGAAGTTGGAATACAATTGTTTAAAAAATATGTCTTTCTTTTTAGAACAACTAGATATAACTGTTTTTAAGTTAGGCTTGACCTGACCCACTGGATTCTACCTGTTATAGCAGAAAAAGTTTCAAGAGTAATATGAGGACCTCGCTGGCATGGTGTGCGAGTGCCCGGCTGTGACGCAAAAGATGCAGGTTCGATACCATCATGATATGCAAATATTTGTTTCTGGTCTGGGTGTTGTGGTACCGTGGTTTTTGTACGCCGGAATCTTCGGAATTCTATTGTGTATTTGTGGAGGCGGGACTATTATGAGACTGTTGTTTTTGGAACGAAGTTCCTTATCGCGCGTTGTGAAAGGGGGCTAGACGGAAAAAATTCTTACGAAAAGTTGTCACGAAAAGTTGTCACGACACTTTTTTGCTATAGTATATCTATTAATATATAAATAATAATAATAATAATAATAAATAATAAATATTGGTGGACATTTTACACATCGCCATCTAGCCCCAAACTAAGCAAAGCTTGTACTATGGGAACTAGATAACTGATAGAATACTTAAATACTTTTTTTTTGTAAATAAATGCTTAAGATACATACTAACACCCAGACACAGAACAAACATCTATATTCATCACATAAATATTTGCTCTGGGTGGGGATCGAACCCACAACCTACAGCGCTGAAGGCAGAGTTACTACCAACTGAGCTGTGAGGCTGTCATATAATTAATAATTATTATCTATTAAGTCATATATTAATTGTGTCGAGGTCGAGGTGGAAGTGGAGGTCAAGGTCGAGGTCGAGGTCGAGGTCGAGGTCGAGGTCGAGTTCGAGGTGGAAGTGGAGGTGGAGGTGGAGGTCGAGGTCGAGGTCGAGGTCGAGGTCGAGGTCGAGCTCGAGGTCGAGGTCGAGGTCGAGGTCGAGGTCGAGGTCGAGGTCGAGGTCGAGGTCGAGGTCGAGGTCGAGGTCGAGGTCGAGGTCGAGGTCGAGGTCGAGGTCGAGGTCGAAGTCGAAGTCAAAGTTGATTCCCCTTCCCTTGTCCCACGTTATTTTGTGAGAACTTCGTTCCATCCGGGTGTCCCTTGACACCTCTCAAGTTTTTTTATTGATATTTATAATATACTAGCTGTCCCGACAGACGTTGTCCTGTCAAATGTCAATAACCCCACAGAAAAAAGCACTTTTCGTTTTTCCCGATCTTTACGCCATCCTTATCACTTAGGGGTATGAAAAATAGATGTTGGCCGATTCTCAGACCTACTCAATATGCTCACAAAATTTCATGAGAATCGGTCAAGCCGTTTCGGAGGAGTACGGGAACAAACATTGTGACACGAGAATTTTATATATAAGATTATGTAACGTTACAAAGCAACACTTTTATTTCCAAACAATTGAAATCTTCAACTAGCACAGCTTTCCATACAAAAGATTTCAACGCGCTCAGCGCACTTGTTGCATATCCCACTTGAATGAAACATCCTTCTCAACAGACAGACTTAATCGCTATCATCAAAACTAAACAGTTTATCTATTGAAAACATCATAGACGATACAGAACTTAATTAATAACAATCCGTGATACACTTGCTTGCGAGCAAGGTCAGTTGGTATTCATTACCATTTCGCCCCGATGCTTGCGAACGTAACCCTGGTTTTCATAATAATGCTAGCCGTAATAAACGGTGAACTCATTCGACCTTACATTAAAGTGGACGGACATATCTCAATATGATCGCCGTCAAAAGATGGTAACTGATTCTTGAGAAAGCAGGGTTTTACTAATGTGCGGGCACGCACTATGCAAGTGTGCAATCTATCGGCGAGGTGAATACGAATTAGTTACGTCACTCGATCCGCAATCGAGAAGCGAATAAATTATGCTGTTACGGCCCTGAATGGAGACATTAGAATATTGTTTCTGCAGCGAAGACAACCGTTGCGTTGGTGCCCTTTGTGACTTTTCACGTGGTCTATGTTTGGCTATAGGTACACAGTCCATCATTGTCTTACATACAGGCGTATAGTAATCTCCCGCGAATAGGCGTAGCTACACTTAGCTCCCAAGATATGTACTCTCAAGTGGTCCTTCTTATTTTATTAAGATGTATCATTTGACCTTGATTATAACCATACTGTCCGATAGCATAACGTAATTATGTAAGTCATTTTTGCAATTTTTGGTACCTTTCTCTTACCGACATCCGTAGCTTAAACGAAAAAACCCTGTGGCGACTTGATATGGCGAAAAACCCCGATTGCGAGGTATCTCAACCAACAATCCAAAGATCGTAGAATCCAATCCCTGCCGAAGCTTTATCTATTCGAATTATTGATATGCACTAACACGTGAAGGAAAATATCGTGAGGTCGTGCCTACAGTTAAAACTAGGTCACATAATTGGAGATATTCATAGCTCGTACAAATCCCCTTAGACATCTTCAAGGATATGAGAAAATGTATGCAATTTTTTCGTGTATGTAGGTCATTACAACAAAATAACATAAGCTACCCACGTGTACGTTTAACAACGCGTTGATTCGGACGTGAGATGAGACGTAATGAGATCAGTTTACTCAAGCTCTTGTTTAATAATGTAATGGTGCATTATTTACGCGAATTTAGACTTTAACGTAAAGGAATAAGAGAGATAGTTTTTTAGGAAATTAGCATGGCACTTAGCATGGGCACAACAGAATCGCCACAAATGATAGGCTAAGCCGTTTACTGCCTGATTCTTCTAGCTAGGCCTTGTCGCAAGGAACAGGCAAGCCTCACCTTGCTCCGAAGACGTTTCAAAGTGAACCTTGTGATTTTGAAAGAAACACCTTTTGGCATTGGCTTTGATAATGACGCAAAACCTCGAGGAGACTTTGTAAGTAAATTAAATGAAGTATTTATGTCAGGTATAGGTTAGTGATGATAAATGAATATGAATATGAATAAGGTTAGTTGGAAGAAAATGATATTATATCATTAAGTTCGCATGTACATGTTCTTGAATTGTGCAATAAAGAATTTCTATCTATCTTCTATGATGATCGATCGGCACCACACTAGAGCTCTACATAGCATTAAAGAAAGGATCATTGAAAAAAATTATAGGCCCCGAGCCGAGTTTGTTGCCTGATTCTTCTAGGCTTGGTCACGAGGAACAGGCGTAGCTTCACCTAGCTCCTAAGACGTTGCATAGTGATCCTTGTGATTTTATTGAAATAAATAACCCTTGACTTTGACTATAACTTAGTTTCATTTTTCATTCTAGACACACAACTGTGTAAATGTAAACAATGATACAAATTCGGTGTCAGTGTGTAAGCAAACTAAAAACAATTAATTGTTCTCGGGCGCAATTAAATTCCATCGTAACGCAATAGGTGAGTGTTATTGTGATTAACAGCACAATTCCTTGAGAAAGTAATAGGCATGTCAAGATGTCAATCGGCGCTTACTCGCACGATTGCTTGGGTTAAGGTGACTGTTAAATTTATGACAGCTCGCATTTTTTGTACTCGGTCGTATTCTGTGGCCGCACACTAAGAATAGTGCAAACGCACACATTGAAGCTACTTCACACTTCATTTACCAAGACTAAATAACTAGTCTTGATACTTGAAAATATTTGGTGCAATAGGTATGTCATATTTGTATAGGTAGGTATGTACTTAATAATTTTATAGGTTGCACTTGACAAAAAGAAAATAAATATAGAAAAAATTAATATATATTATAAGACTGGTTACAAATCGTAAAGTGCTACTACACAGTTACTAATATTTGACTGTGCAAAAAATATTTGTTAGGTACCTACTAATAAAATACATTATGACAAAACGGTAAGTATCGTTTTTTTACAAGCTCTTATTTAACTTGCAGTTTATGTACATATTTATGTATGTATGTTTGATAAGGTGGAATCTTGCAACTTAATTTTAAGCAGTTATCCCCAATCGATTGAGCTGAAATTTTGCATACATAATATGGTGACAGCGAGTTGATCTGATGATGGAGTCAGGAGCTGTTCAACGGAACCCTTCACAAAATAGTCGAATTGAGGCAAAACTTTGCATACCTATCAATCTCAATGACAATGTAAAATTATGGTACTAGCGAGCTGGTCTGATGATGGAGGTCGGATGTAGCCATCGGAACTCCTCAACTACACAACATAACCACGTCGCGTTTGGGCTCGTTATTTTTATCTTGACGAGAACTAGAGCAGAAGACATTACAAAAGCTTGATTTAAAAAATATATTTTTAATAAAAAAACTTATTGTCATCTAAAATCGATGACGGCACCGCCAACGTTTCGAGTACCACTCACAGAAAGTTTTGAAAGTGAAATACTGATAAAATATGTAGGTATGCTTTTGAATATTGTGTGCGAGCTATGATCTCGAAGATCCATAGACCGCGCGTAGCGAGGGTCAACAAGTTCTGGAATTAAACAGTTATTGTAAAACTTTACTAAATAACCCTCCATAATATTTTCTTTCCAGAAAAATCAAATATGAATTTGTAAAAAGAGATGACCAACTCTTTTTAAAAATTCATATTTTCCATTGTATTTGTACTAAATGACATCACAAACCTGCAATACTTTTTAAGACCTATCCAAAGACATGAGGAGTATGCGAGAAAAATATGTATTTATTTCTACCACATTGTCGGCGTGACTAATGTATATTCATGCCAAATTACAGCTTTCCAGTACTAAGAATATCTGAGCTAAGCTGCGGACGAATGGACGAAAATGGCAAAACTATAAGGGTTTTTTGTGAACTACGAAACACTAAAGAGCACTTTCAGTATTTCGAATTAAACAATTTTTCAGGACACTTTATTATTTTTTTAAATATTTAATTATTTGCATCATGTACTTAAACTTAAGTATATGCCATCAAAAACAACTTGTAAAAATAAAAATAAAAAGCCAATTCTCGCAACGCAACTCAGTTTCTTTTTTTGTCTTTTTTTTTGTTGGAACTATGCTCGTGTGTAGTAAACTTAACTTGTGAGATATTGCATAAGTAGCCTAAGATGACCAGAGATAATCTGTCGATGTCAGTCTCTCTTCCCTGTTCGCTTGTTACGGCTGGTCGTGTTCTATATCTCTACAATAAAGAATCCATATATATCACCCAGATCGTGTATATGTATAATTTAACCAAAAACCCATCAGTTCTTCTATCGTAAAAAGTTGTGAGATTTCAATGTCTGTCTGTCTGTCTAAAAAATGGCCTGAACTGCTTCGAGAAAAGGATGGTACGACTGTGCCGCTTTTTTGCTTGACTTGGCGGGGGCACTACCGTGCCCCCAGATAAACCTTGCTTTGATAATAACAAATACCGACCTTTTTAGAAGGTTCAACATTTTTGGTTCAATGCGTATCGTATCATTCGTCAGTCATTCATCAGTCGTCAAAATTGATTAATGCTAGATTTGTTGCACACCAGCACTCGGAGTCTTTTTATAGTTTTGAGGATGTTTTTTAATTAAAAATAGCCTATTTATAAGGGATGAAATTGATATTTACATCGACAGCAAATTTCAATTTCATCCGTTTAGTCGTTTAGGTCTGATTGAGGTACAAACATCCAAACATACTTAACATCCGCACAAACTTTTAGATTTATAATATTAAAGGTAGATAAATAATAATTATAAATTATATTCATAATCTGAAATTTATGTAATTTTTCTAAATCCAATTATAGATAAAGTATCATTTTTTTCCATCCATGTATAAAAAAACACGCTTGGTAATATAGGGTAGATTGGGTCTAAGCGATACAGGTAAGGATCATGGTACCTTAGAACTTTCATTTCAAAACAGAAATGTATCAAATCAACATTTATATTTATTTAATAGGACTAATTAGGGACACTTCAAAAACCACAGCAAAAGACGTTGTCCAGAAAGTATTATCACTAAAATGGAAATAGGCCGGGCACATACAAAGATTACAAAATGAGAGGTGATCTAAAACAATTATGAATTGGGACCCAATACATAAAAAACAAAGAAGAGGAAGGCCTGCTATGCGATGGGATGATGACATCGTGAAAGTAGCAGGCAAAACATGGAGCAGAGCCGCTAGAGATCGGGAAAAATGGATAGAGCTGGAGGAGGCTTTTACCGCTGAAAGCGGTCCTTACACATAATTTTATATACCTATGCATAGATACATATTTAAGTTAATTTTATATTGTGCAAGGAAATAGAAGCTTTTATTATTTATTATTAATTAGGGACACAACCAGGTTCACATTTTCCTGAAATTTAATATTTTTATTAAAATAACAATCAAATACGAAACATCGGCTTATTTCGATTTTGCTCCGACGCGACGTATGCAAAAAGGTAAAACCGTATACTATTATCATATTGTTTCGAAACCAAACTCGATGAAACGCATCTTCTACAAAATAAAACCATCCAACTCTTTCAACAAACCATGCATTGTACCTAACCTTCATCTGTGTGGCTTGCACTAAATTCTTCAAGGCAATATATTATACAAATGTTATCATTAGTTTTGCATGTCCAGTATTTTACCCCGGTATACCATTATGTAAGACCTCCTCTAAATTCGAAGAAAAATGTGACGTGGACGTGCTTCCCCGAGCGCGTCTGAGCGCTAACTGACGTGCCGACTTGAGGTGAATGTGAGTTTTGTATGGAAAAAATGTATGGAGAAGTTTTATTGCATTTTATATTGTTCATAAATGAAAAAGTAAATTATTTGAAAACAAGATAATGCCACGCGGTATAGAGAAATATAAAATCTACAATTTCGTATTATTTTCAAATAAAAATATGCTGTGGGTCTAAAGATATTGGTACCTAACCAGACCCCATTTTTCGACATTTTCAGCGGTTCTTGCGACGGTAAAAACGTATTTTTTTGAAAATGTTGTATTGAACTGGCCAGTTTTTATTATCTACTATTGAAGATGAATATATTATCAGTAATTTTGTATCATTATATCCTCACAACTGTGATTCCTGGTTTTTAAATCGGTACCTGAAAATCATTGAAATACGTGTGTGGGTGTGAGCCGGGCCTTAACAGACGAGCGTTTTTACCATCAATCGTGGTCATCATATTTCTTGGTAAAGATAGACAGATTTGTTTATATACGAGTATACTAAGGGAACGTTGTCTTAGTAAATACTACGGGGTGGTCACCGAGGAGGAGCGGGGTAAAAAAACGTAAAAAATGGGTCACGTAGTATCAGCATAATCAATCGAGTCTCGAATGTAACTCATATAATTCGAATCAATTATATTTTTCTTCTTACTAGAGTAAGTATTTACTTTATGCCGCTTTACAACATTAATCGAAACGTAATACAACTTAAAACGTTTGATTAGTCGTATTATTATTATTGCATATTTTAATTATCTTTTTAGTATAGTAGCCCACAACTACTTTTTGTCGCGATACAGTCGCGCGTTCGTATAGCAAAAATACGCCGTTGGCATTTTCTCTAACTCTATTCTTCGCGTTCAAAACACCCATCATCGGTGCATTCAAACATAATTTTGTGGGTCACCAGTTCACCACACAATCGTTAGCCATCAAGATAACCATAAGTCAACAACATCGAATTAAATCTTCCAACGTTACGTAACGGTACAGTCGCCTGCACTAAGATGTACCTATACATTCTATAATTTTTAAAATGATGTCAGTCATTTCATAGACATGCACAAAGCAACGATAAAAAAATACCTTTGTCATTGGACATTGTTACTTCTTCTTCTGGACTGTACTGTACATGTACTGTACATGTACAGTGCAATGTACATAGGGTTACCAGATGGAATGACCCAAATATCTAGGCATAATTTAATCGGGATTTTGGGACAATTAAAAAGTATTTTTTTATGATTAAAATGAATATTTAAGTTTTAATAAAACCGGCTAAGTGCGAGTCGAAATCGCGCACGAAGGGTTCCGTACCATTATCTATAAAAAACGGCCAAAAAAAAAACACGTTTGTTGTATAGGTGCTCCACTTAAATATTTATTTTAGTCTGTTTTTGAGTATTTGTTGTTATAGCGGCAACAGAAATACATCATCTGTGAAAATTTCAACTGCCTAGCTATCACGGTTCATGAGACCGTGACAGCCCGGCCCTGTGACAGACAGACGGACAGACGGACAGCGAAGTCTTAGTAATAGGGTCCCGTTTTTACCCTTTGGGTACCTACGGAACCCTAAAAATGATTACAACAAAATATACGCGGCATGCACCAAGCTCCTTTTGTACCATTTGTACCAAACATGCCGTAGGGTACTTGTGTTGACTTTACTTGTAAATATATCACAGTACAGTGACACATCTTAATGATAGCTAACTTAGACCAGCTTGGCTAGACTGGCTTCCTCCGGAGGACTGACCCTGACTGACCTAATGGTATTTGATAGCTATCTAAGTTATTATAACCTAAATATATGTAGCCTTCTTTCTATTGCATTTTTGAGAACCGGTGAAACCGGTTCTCTTTGATATTTCTTTTGCCTAAACAAAATACTGGAAGCAATAGGTAATCCACACAATGAATAAAAGTTATTAGTTACGTAATAGGTTCAAATGAATTAATTAGAATCATGTTATCTCAAAGTACGATAATCCTCTCAGATCTCTGAAAATGTTTTAAGGGGGTAGTCAGAGGCACGCCCAAACATTACATTTGGCCCACATTTTACAGTAGTTTAAGTAGTTAGCAGTGCAAGTCCTTCGCCGTTCATAATAATACTCTCTAACTGGTTTCCTCGCGATGATTTCCTCCACCGTTTTAAGCACGTGAGAATGTGCAATTCTTATTCCGGGTCAGAATGTACGTAGTAGTATCATAGTAGGTACCTACTCGAAGTTTTTAATAAAATAATCCTAGCGTGTAGGCTGGCTTTTGTAACTATTGGTACTCACTTAAAACAGATTTGTGTCATCGGGTTTCTATAATGACGGCCGTTATAAGACGAGTCGTCTTCTTTCTATGAGTACCTAACTGACAACCTACAAACCTGGTGCATTATTATTATTTGCCAGCGGTCATCGGTCACGCATCAAGCCCACAGCGCGCATTAAAACAAATACGAAATGAAAGTAGATTGCATCGCCTATTCGAAGTTTTTGTTAAATGACATAATGCCTCGGTCACTGTGAATGCGTTGAGGCGGAGGCGGGCGCGGCAGCGGTGATTAGAACGTAGTACAGTTGTTTTATATAACTGATTCTTCTAGGTTGGGTCGCGAGGAACAGGCGTATCTTCACCTAGCTCCTAAAACGTTTCAAAGTGATCCTTGTGATTTTATTGAAATAAATACCTTTTAACTTTGAAGGCTTTTGTTTCTGTGTGCTTAAGGTCGGGAGCGCCCAGTATCAGTCAACGCACACAAAAGCACGTGTCTCTATACACATCACAACTACAAGTACTGCTCACCCGCCTTCGTGAGATAGGAATACTATAATCTACTTTGGCGCCTTTTCATTTGTCAAGATGTACTTGTTGGCGCTAGTTTGCTAGTCACTATATTATGCAATATAATAAACTAGCTTTTACCCGCGTCTTCGTCCACGTAGATAAAGAAAATCGATTTTTAACGACTTTATCATAAAATATTAAAATTCCTGAAAAATAAAAGAAATTTTCCGTAAAAAGTAGCCTATGTCCAAGATTTCCAACTATTTCTATATCAAATTTTATGAAAATCGGCCCAGCGGTTTAGTCGTCATAACGTCACAGACAGGCAAACTGGGTTTCTTTTTCATTTATAATATTAGTATAGATATATAGATAGTAAGTAGGTACATAATGTCTTTGCTATCTACAAACTAGATGAAAGATGAATTTGAGTAACTTGGATTTCAAACAGATTTGATTGTGGCAATCCCCAAGCATGATAAAACTATCGTAGTAGTAAAAGTACGTATATGAAGTAGATAACATGAAAAGTACCTAGGTACTTGAGTACCTAGGTACTTTTCTGTTGTTTTCATCTTTAATAATCTTGAGATTATTAAAGATGAAAGTAACATTATGACGATATTTTGAACACATTAACATTAACATAAGTACATTGTAGTAATATTATTTAGCCAATAATATATGATGTGTGAAATACTTTAATATCTTGAGTGTAGTCTTTCAATGTTGCGGAGGTGGCCATGATAATGTGGTGACCACAATAATTTGTTGTCACTACATAGTATAAAGCAAAGTCGCTTCCCGCTTCCCGCGTCTGTTGTATGCTTATATCTTTAAAACTACACAACGAATTTTGATGCGGTTTTTTTTAATAGATATAGTGATTCAGGAGGAAGGTTTATATGTATTAAGAGGGGGCTATTAGCTAGAAAAAAATCGGATTTCACCCGCGCCCTTGCGTCCCCCGAATCGCGTAGTACCACGAGCTGCCGCCGGCCGCCACGGCGCGCCGCGGCCCGCTCGCGCTGTACGCGGCTCTACCACAAAATAAATAAAGTAGCTTGACGCACTATTTGTAGGTACCTAATAAATATTCTGTTGACAATATTTATATTAGTACACCTATTTGCCTGTTTATCTGCCTACAACGAAAACAGAGAAAATGTATACCTAAATAAAATTTTATTATTACCACAGAATACTAAAGGACCATAAAAAGTTATAATACTAATAAAATAAATAGGATCACAACTGTAATCCCAAAGAACGGTATTCAAACTCTCAGATTTCAAGACGCTTAGATCCTTGAAGATGTCTAAAAGGGGTAGTCAGAGACACGTCCAAACATTAAATTTGGCACGATACCCATATTTTGCAGTATTTAGCATTCAATACGTCACAGGTTGCAAGCCTATCGCCGCTTATAAGAATACCTACTAAGTGGTTTCCGCACGATGTTTTCCTTCACCGTTTTGAGTAGGTACGTGTATGCGCTATAACTTTTTCGAACAGTTGAACAATTAATTGATGCACGGCCTAGATTCGAACTCACTACCTTCCGATGAAAATTCGAGGCACCTCCCACTCGACCAACATGGCCAACTATAAATATATCAAAATCAAAATTTTCGAACAAACAATAATTACCTTACTGTTTTATAAATGTTTCATCGAATATTTATTTGGCAGTTTCACCATTTACCCTTTATCAAAATAGCACATAATGCTCAAAAACGGTAATATCCGAACTTATTATTTTGACGAATAGCATATTATTTTATGTACTATTCGAATAAAAAAAACCATTGGCCACTCACGATCTTCAGATGGAAAGTTGAGGTACCTTTCACTCCGCCAACACAGCCAACTACAAATTTACCAAAATCAAATTTTCGAACAAACAATAATTTTATTATTCTGCTGTTGCTTGGCCGATAAATATTTCATCGAATATTTATTTGGCAGTTTCACTATTTACCCTATATCAAAATAGCACATAATGCTCAAAAACGGTAATATCCAAACTTATTATTTTGATGAATAGCATATTATGTACCTACTATTCGAATAAATAAAAATCATTGGCCACTACTCACAACCTTCAGATGGGAAGTCGAGGTACCTCTCACTCCGCCAACACAGCCAACTCAAATTTACCAAAATCAAAATTTTCGAACAAACAATAATTTTATTATTCTGCTGTTGCTTGGCCGATAAATATTTCATTGAATATTTTATTTGGCAGTTTCACCATTTACCCTATATCAAAATAGCACATAATGCTCAAAAACGGTAATATCCGAACTTATTATTTTGACAAAAACCATATTATGTACTATTCGAATAAAAAAAACCATTGGCCACTCACAACCTTCAGATGGAAAGTCGAGGTACCTCTCACTCCGCCAACACAGCCAACTTCAAATTTACCAATATCAAAATTTTCTAACAAACAATAATTTTATTATTCTGCTGTTGCTTGGCCGATAAATATTTCATCGAATATTTTTTTGGCAGTTCAACCATTTGCCCTATATGAATATAACACATATATGCTCAAAAACGGTATGCAATATCCGAAATAAATAAATCAAAATCGTGAGAAAGGACTTTTCGATATTCGAATGAAGAAATACAAAAAAAACTTAAATATGCGTTTCTTTAATTGTATCGAAAAGCATAAATATTAAATGTCAAGTAATTATGAAAATGATAATTTATTTTTCATACAAACTTTAGCACCCCTTTTATAATGCAGTTCCCAGTTTTAGGGACCAGTGGCTTGACTGTGCGGTGCGTTGATATTCAGTCAGTCAGTCAGTCAGTAACGTAAGAGTTTTATAAAAGGTGGTGAGGTTCAATTATTGAAAACCCGTGCCTGATTTTTTTTTTATTAGTTATAGCGTCGTCGTTATATAGATAGTTATAATCACGACAGTAACTGTTTATAATCATAGTTTTCCCTTACCTTCTACTAGTTTGAATCAATTGGGATTCATTTTCATTTGTTTTCTTCTTTGATCTAACAATAAACCAGTAATATGATATTTGTGAATTTTTAATTGTCTAATAAAATAACTTTTGTACCAATTGTAATGAATATTTTCGACGAAATGAAAATCCTACAAAATTATTTTCGGTCAAACGTGAAAATAATCACAACTATGTGAAATAATCACAACTGTAATTTGTTATGAAAGTTTTCTCTTACCTTTCATTTGTTTCGAAATCGAGGATCGATAGGTATTCATTTTCATATATTTTCTACTTTGATCTAAAAATAAACACAATATCGACCGAGAGGATGCTTTATAAACAAGTAGGTAGGTACAATATAATCTTGGTAGGTACGCTCGTTTTTTAAAATTTTGCATAGCTAATAATTAGTGATCGGACATTTGGGTGCATATTTACCTAAAGTTCATTTAGTCTATTTCCGGCAAAAGCTAAGAAAGTATGAAAGCGGCTTCAAATTTGTAATTTATGTATATTTTTCTGTCTCACTCACTCACAGTAACTTCACACTCGTTTGGATATACATAAGCTGTTTGTCCGGTCGCTAACTACCCCTTTCAATAAAATAATACTATTTCTACAAAGCGCCATCTATATTAGCCAATAAATAACTTGAGGTAAGTAAATCCAATTATTACAGTTTTTGCATACTAAGAGAAGTGTGTGTAAGAAGTGCTCTCCATACTAGTATAGCCAATCCGCAAAGTTTAGATAAATAAACATCAGAATATCCGACCACTAGCAATAATATCAGTAGAAACTCCCGCGACTTTGTTCGCGTGAAGTTATAATCTAGCAAGCTTCGCTGCACTGCACCGCTGGTTGTATTTGGAGAATTTATTTCTTAGTGCGTAAGGTAGGTACCTACCTACCTACTAAAAAGGAATAAACCCTCAAAATTTAAAGTTTTTGGAATCAGTCGCTTAGACTGCGCGGTGCGTTGATATGTCAGTCAGTCAGTCAGTAGGTAACGTAAGAGTTATATATAAGTACTAGCAGACCCGCGATTGACGAAAGACAAAGTTCTGACAAAAAAGTTCAGAAATGCGTTGCTATGACAACTAAATGTTTTCAGTCTGAGATGATTTAGATGAAGCCGTGTTGGCCGAGTGGGAGGTACCTACCTCGACTTTTTCGGTCGTGGGTTCGAACCCCGGCGTGCATCAATGGATTTTCTCTGTTGGTGAAGGATAAGCTCTGAACATCAGTCGTATTTAAAGAATACCTACCTTTTTCATAGTACCTATTCTCTAAATTAGAATGGGGTTCAGAGCTCTGGCAATGAAAGCCAACGGATGAATAGGATTATTACGAAATAAGCCTGCAGGTTGGTAGGTAGGTACCTACCTATAGGTACCTACCAACCTAAATGAAATTATCCGTGTGTCGCTCGCGAATGAATCTTTCAAATACACAAAGTACCTACCTACCTACCTACTTCAGTTATGTTTGACATTTGGTAGATTGGTAGGTAGGTACCTACCTAGATTAGGTAGGTACCAATACTAAACCACAACTAGACATAAAAACGACATACCTACTATTACCTACTTACCATACTATAACTACCTACCTAGGTCTATCTATCTATCTGATACCAATAATTCAATTTTCATACAATTGTGCGAGATGTTTTTATTGTTGTACCTACCTACCTACCTACCTAGGTACTTACCTAAACCTAAGTCACATCACGTTCTCGTTGCTAGTAAAAAATATGAGGCGTAGATTAGGTTCAATGCGTTTCCCACGGCTTTTGTAATATTTTTTGTTTGATTTTTTACCCATGGTTAAGTTTAAAATTACGAAACCGCTCTGGAGAAAAGTAGCACAGGTCCGTCTAGCAACGCGGATCGCCGCGGAATGAGTATGACTGCGAAGCAAAATACGCGAATAGCAAGAAAAAAGAGTGCGGCATGAAGTTACCGATGCTCGGAATTAAATAGCGTAAGCGACATTTAGAATAAAATTAATTATGTAAAAGAAATGGCTTTAAAAAAAAAACTGCTAGACTATTCAATGTATAATTTATTTAGCAATATTTATGATAAATATCATATTGAATTGCCTTATGGTTTAGGATATTTTTGGGCAATTCTTGATTTTCAGAGATGTGTTTGGCATTTTTTCTTAACAAGGTTTTTATTAAATTTTTATTTTTGATAAAATAATTTTGACGCTTATATACCTGAGAATCTTCCATATAAATTTCAATTCCATACATCATTCACGATAAAAATTATTTGGGCTTCAACCATTGCAAATTTGGTTGTTGCTCAGCCTTAAACCCGTGCGAAGCCGGGGCGGGTCGCTAGTGCTGTATAAAATTAAGATTGTAAATTCACAAAGATCATAATTTACCTATTTCATCTGCGTTTTAGACTGCCACATAACGGTCGCCGCTATTCAGGAAACCAGGCATTACTTTGGCGCAATAGGTAAGTTATTTTGAGGTGATAATTTGGGAACTTCGCTTATTTTTAAAACCCACAAAAATTTCTTGTTAAGGCCCTGTATGTCGACGATTGCTCTTTTTCGAAACGAAAAAAGAAATACTTCTGAACAAGCCACATCCACATCTCCTATTTTTATAAATATATTACTTCAGGTTCCTACCTAGATTTCTATTAAGCTGAAAACATGAAAACAGTTGTGGGGAGCTCAAGGATGTTGTCCTTGGTTGAGTGGCCTGACCTCCCTCTAGTAAAATTTGATGGTACGGTAATCGAGATTACCGAGATTATCGAGATTATCGAGATTTGAGTATTTTATTTGTTTGTATATATATATATATATATACATATTATATATTATATTTAAGTAGATATCTTCCTTTTGTATTCATCTTAGTTTTTGCTTTTTAACCACCGTCTTTTTTATGTTAAGTTCTATCCTGTCCATCCAAAGGTTGCCTGGAAGAGATTGCTGTTAGCGATAAGGCCGCCCATTGTTTACACCGTTTTTATATAATTTTTTTGTTGTGTATTTTTGTTATGGTGAACAATAAAGTTATAATTTATCTATCTATCTAAAACATAATAGCAGAAACTTTTCAAGATAAAGATATTATTTCAAAATGATACGTTTTAGAATTTATGATCGAAATACTTTGATACCTACTATTAAGATCAACTTGTGATTTATTGTTAAAGATAGGTAATATGTAGATCTAGATTTCTACTAGAATAGGTTTTTGATAAGTAATTATACATAATTTATATCATTAATTCGAAAAGCATAGGCGGACCACGCGCCGCCCATGGATCAGTACCACGTGCAGCGGTCGGTAGGATTATTTATCGAAGTGATTAAAGATGGGTACATCTTTATTCATATACAGTCGTGGTCAACTAATTAGGGACATGCAAGATAGTGAAGAACAATAACCGGTTATGTACATACAAATATAAAACCCTATTGATTTCTCAGTAACTATTATTTGCATAATTTGGTCCGATTATTATGCTTTAAATGGCTGTAAATAAAAGAATAAATAAATAGAAAAAAGTATTTAATATCAAAGGTTGAACATGTATTCAATTTTAAGGTATAATTCTGTCTAAAGTGATGTTTATGAAAAAAGATTTCGTCCACTATGGGTGCGTGTTCTCACAGTGTCGTTCCTGAATACGAGGGTAAGTATTGTAAGAGAGACGTCCGTGCATTACATTTAAAAACATTTCTCAAAAGAAACTGAACCGCGTTTCCTAAGATGGACGTAGAAGCTAGGACTTTTATTTTCTAGGAAAATAAAAAAGAACAGTTGAAATTTTCACAGATGATGTAATTTCTATTGCCGTTATTACAACAAATACTGTTAACAACAAATATATGTTTTTAACATAATAAAATAAATATTTTAGTGGGGCTCTCATACAACAAACGTGTTTTTTTTTGCCGTTTTTTATAGATAATGGTACGGAACCCTTCTTCCGCGAGAGCGAATAACACTTGGCCGGTTTTTTTTTTAAATGTTTTTTGTATAATAATACCTAAATGTGAAATTATAAGGACCTAGTTGTCTGTAATGAAGAGATTTGAATTGAATCGAATTGCATATTCTCATGGTTTGAGACCGTGCGAATAAACTTATCGGTAATCCATTGTTTAACAAAATTAAATGTGCTATACTGTTTTATTAATAAGTGCTTAATTTGGAAGTGGGAAGTAGGTTTTGCATTAGGTACCACCGATTGCGTGCGACCTATTGGTTATGTGGGACCGTTTCTTTGGGGGTCTTTAGAATGTTAATCATGTTTTGATTAGTTCACACGTTAGTTGCTTATAATAGATACAAATCTAGGTTCAAATTACTGAGATGAAAGAACAGTATAATTCTCAACATATGTTTGTAATGTAGTGTAAATACCGAGAAGACGGGTGATGAAATAAGGAACATGTTGTCCCGATTCCAAGAGTGGGATAAGAACAGGATGATGATAAAACCTATAATGTTAGAACATGTTGCGACTCTCCATGGATCACTATCGAACATACTACCTACTACTAGATAGACAATCGATAAAGACCGGTTATAGATGATTTAGTCTTTTGGTAGTCATTGTATAAGTCTATTACTTAGTTGGGTTCGTGAATAGAATAGTCACAACATGTATTTTTCTTCCATTTCCCTCTATCAGCCGTCATCTCATCAATCACACCTTTCTCACCCGTGACTAGTCAAACCAACAATGTTTAAAAAAACCGGCTAAGTGCGAGTCGGACTCGCGCACGAAGGGTTCCGTACCATTATCTATAAAAAACTAAAAAAAATCACGTTGGTTGTATGGGAGCCCCCCTTAAATATTGATTTTATTCTGTTTTTAGTATTTGTTGTTATAGCAGCAACAGAAATACATAATCTGTGAAAATTTAAACTGTTTAGCTATCACGGTTCATGAGATACAGCCCTGTGACAGACATACGGACTGACAGACGGACAGACGGACAGCGAAGTCTTAGTAATAGGGTCCCGTTTTTACCCTTTGGGTACGGAACCCTAAAAACGACGAAAATCCGTGGAAGGTTTGACGTCTTATTGCCCTTCAAATACCTACAGCCCTTCTACAATCAAATCCGAGTTGTCAGCAGCATTTCACCATCCAATCCTAAATGTTGCTGACAGATCCTGGATTTACCAGAAGAATCTACAGCCGTAGATAAATCATTGTCCGGTCATGGTGGGTCATCGCATCATTATCTCACGTTACCTAACTATATTGGCTGTTGACACAGATGTCTGTGTGTCACTTCCGATTTGTATCTGTTAACTATTGTTGATTCACGTTTTATTAATGGCTTTCGCTTTTTAGTGAGTGTTTATGCTAACCCTCCAGTTAAAGTTATTGGAGGAACAATAAACTCCTAGAACAGAGCAGTAAGTATTTCCAGCACTATTGCCAGGCTGATCTGATCTCCATCTAGATCTGATATCCAAAGACGGTTGACGTCATGCAGGTAGGCGGCTGTAAAACATAAGACAAATCCTCTTCGCAACATGTTTGTCAACATGTTGTGCCGACCCCACATTAAGTGGGAAAAGGAGAAGAAAATGATGATGGCAGGCTCATCCAATTCTTATAGCTTGGTTGCGAAGAATAGAGGTTGCATCACGCAGCACGTAAAACGTTTCAAAATGGTCCTTCGATGCGTATTATGTATTTGTGCATGCGTTTTATTTGTTGTCCGACAGTGGCATTGGCAATGCACCGTTCGTATGACATAATGGGCTATCAAGATCGCTCTGAATAGTTGTGTTTGCGACTGACTTTGGTTTATAAACGGCGTAGGTGACATATCATTATATACTCGTTTATCACTACATAGTATAAAGCAAAGTAGCTTTCCGCTTCCCGCGTCTGTATGTATGTATGTATGTTTGCTTATATCTTTAAAACTACACAACGGATTTTGATGCGGTTTTTTTTAATAGATAGAGTGATTCAGGAGGAAGGTTTATATGTATAATAACATGCTACCCGTGCGAAGCCGGGGCGGGTCGCTAGTATAAAATATAATAAAATAAAAAATAGGATCACGACTGTCATTCCCAAGTACCTACGGTAGACAATAATAGACATCCTCTTAGACCTCCAGATGCTCAGATCCTTAAAGATGTCTAAATGGGTTAGTCAGAGGCACGTCCAAACATTACATTTGGCTCATGCCCGCATTTTGCAATAGTTAGCATTCCACACGTGACAGGTTGCAAGTTCGTCGCTGCTATTATACGATAATAATAGATTATGATCCTTGGTTCAGCATTTGAAAATACGTGTAATTTCGCAATAGTTGGGTCAAGTAAGGTAAAAAAGGCTGTAGATGAAATCACCGTAGGTATATAGTATTACGAACTTTTTTGATTACCAATCCAAATCCTTTTGGCCGTTGCGAAGTAGGTACCTACACGATTGAGCCACTTAACATTCGCATTCTCTTCAGTGATAACGTTTTCAAGGACGAGCCGAGAAAGAACTCGAAGTCTGTGTATGAAATGAAATTCTCGGACTTGCAACCGCCTGGAAAAACCGTTGCTACAATAATTGTGAATCAGGATGCTCACCTCAGGGTCTAAGAGCAGAAGTGAAATGTGAGTTGCAAAACATAATGTTCGTAAAGGAGTTGAGTTCTACGATTAGCATAATAACATTAATGGTTACTGTATCATACTGTAAATATTCGGTTGCTATTGCTACATAGGTACCTAGTTGGTTACTTTTTTCTAGCGTAAATAAAAACCAAAATAAAACTGTAAATAAAACTGATTGGCCTCACAGCTCAGTTAGCAGTAGGTTAGTTAGCACTATTCATTATAATATAAGTAACTAGCGACCCGCCCCGGCTTCGCACGGGTGCAAAGCTGATTCCTATAAACCTTCCTCCTGAATCACTCTATCTATTAAAAAAAACCGCATCAAAATCCGTTGTGTAGTTTTAAAGATATATGCATACATACAGACGCGGGAAGCGGGAAGCGACTTTGCTTTATACTATGTAGTGATAGTGATTGTATTTACAAGTACAAGTATTACTTAGGTTAGGTGGCGATGTGTGAAATGTCTACTAATATTTTTATTTCTATTTTCATGAAAATTCACACATTTCAAATATTAAACTTCTATTGGTAGGTAGAGGGTTTAGAACTCACGTCCTAACTCGCTGGGGTCACTAACTTTCTAAAGCCGGTAAATCATTGTTTCAAAATATGTACACTCGGTAGAGACAGTAGGTATGCTGAAGCAGTTTTGACATTGACTTTGTTTACCCTCATGCCCCAGTTGACAGGACATCATGACACAGAGCTTGCAATAAACTTGAGTCACATCTGTCAATAGCACCGTGGATTTTCCCAGGATATTACGAAAGCGTTACCTAAAAAGAAACGTTTGTCTGTAACATCTAATATTTGCCTATTAAGCCTAGATTACTGTGAGCAAACTTTCAAGGTAATTTCGTAATAAAGGCAAAACGTATCCGGACGACCTTGCAAACCCACATTTCTGATAGAGAAAGGATTTCAGATGTATTTCCCAATATGTTTACGATTTCATTCTAACATTGTTGCATTTACGAGTAAACGGTATGAGAGATTGATGAATGGTTGCAAACATTGACGAATCGTGTATCTCAATAAAGGCCACGGTTTTTAAGCCGTCATGAGCAACCGGATTACGGCAGGCTATAATATCAAAAACGCAAAAAATGTATATGAGAAATTAATAAGATCACAACACGACTGCGTAATCCCCAAGTACGGTAGGCATCGTCTAAGGTCTCAAGGCGCTGATATCTTTGAATATGTCTAAAGGTATTCAAATTAAAATGTGAGGACGAAATAAAACTAACAGCAGACCCTTTCTGGAGAAGGGCGGCTCTGCACAGTCTTCATTAGAAGGAGCTAGGGGAGACCTTTGCCGATAGGCGCTCTGAACTAAGAGATATTGTCTAGTCCTAGAGTGTGTTACTTGTTAAAAGTGAACCCATGTGAAAATGTTCAGACATAAAGGCTTATTATTATTATTATTATTATTATTAGAGAGGGTAGTCAGAGGTCCGCCCAAATATTACATTTAGCACACGCCTGCACTATGCAGTGGTTAGACAACCAAGACGGTCGTTGAACGACTTTATATGTTGGTCAACCATGACTTCGATAAATTCAAGGGCAGATTACGTTATTTAACTGACAAGATTAACTGTAGCGATAGTTCTGAAATATGAAAGAACAAATTGCCATATGATTGATAGTTTCAATATATTTTAATTTGTTTTCAATCAATCGAACTCTTTAATAAAACTATTCGAGTAAAAGCTAGGTAGGTACTTCTACCCAGATGAGTACCTAGAGTACTAAGATTTAATGGAATAGCAGTTCCCAAAGAGGGTTGACGTCAGGCTGGCGGCCGTTTTAAAAATATAAGCCATAGCCTTCCGCAACATGTTGTGCCTTGCCTACCCCACATTAAATGGGAATAGGAGAAGAGACTGGTGTATCATGGAATAGTGCTTCATAAAACACGTATTTTTATTTTGATTTATAAAAATACTGATCATAAAATATAATGACCATTAAAAGGCATGAACGCGAATACCGTAATTTGGAAATGCAGTTTGAAAACCTCAGTCCTATGATGGCCACATTGACCACAGCTTCTAGGAGCCCAGTACATAACGGGTCATAGGTTAATTGTTATACTATCTGTCGGTTTCTAGGAATATACTTGTAAAATCATTTTAAAGGCATTTCACTTGGAGATGAAATGATGCAAGCTTCTCACATTTATTATAATGATGTAATAAAAAAAATGCTTAGTAAGTACGTAATTTTCGAAAAACTTAGGTATTACGTGTTTACCCTAAAATTCGTTCCGTGTTGGTGATTAATAGCGCCAAATCAAATTTATTATACGTCTAGTTTCAAATGACAAGCGGGGATTTTCGTTCCGATCGTCTAAATTAAGCAACCTTCAACGCAGTATCAAAATGGATGGGTGACTGCTAGTGGCATAACAGCAGAGCGCTTCCGTGCTTCGGAGAATAAATTAAAATGTCGGTATAAGTCGTTAATCAATGGTGGAGGTCTTTAGTCAGCCTAAAAACTACGCCACTAGAGTCACTCATAGCTAGTTAGCTCATACGATCTTACTTAGGTAAGTACTTTGGTACCTATTTCAAAAAAATAATCTCATAACTCTAAACCACAAGCGTGGTAGACATTCTTGTTGATTTCCAGGCGCTAAGGTCTTCGAAGACTTTTTAAAGGTAGTCAGAGGCACATCCGGCATATCATATCACGATCTTAGCACTGATCTGAGGCTGATCTTATCACGATGTTTCCTTTTACCATTTTATGATTCACTATCTTCCGCCCGCGGTTTCTTTTGCGTGGTACCTGGCAGGGACTGAAAGCGGTAGAGGTTAACGGTATTGGTACCGCAAAAATATAACGGTACCGTTATTCGATAGCGGTTGGGCCATACCGAAATTATACCGGTATGGAATAACGGTATCGATAAAATCTTGAGTGTCGTTCGTCGGCTATGAGAGAAGGGAGGAGGGGGGGGGGGGAGGGCGCGTGAGGGGCAAAACTCAGAGCGAGTTCGTTTGTTGTGAACGCACACACACGTCTTTGTCAATCGAGCGACACACAGGTTAATAAAACTTTGTTTGTTCTGTTCTGTTGCGCACGCGTTCACGCACAGTAGGTAGGTACCTACCTACCTTTAACTATAGATTTTGACACGGGTCTTTATCACGTAATTAAGTACCTACCTTTAATTTATTTTCCCGACTATGACGTCTGCTCGCGACCATGGCTATTGTAATTATTTGTAGGTAAGTAACATAATCGAAATGTCGGGAAAATAAATTACCGGCAGGTAGGTATTTACATAATAAATACACATAACTTCTCTTTTATTTCTTTATGATAAAATTTAAATTAAAGTAGGTGGCGATTCTATTGTGCCCATAAAAAAATTTCGGAATCCTAAAACACCATCGCTCTTATTCCTTTACGTTAAAGTCTAAATTTGCGTAACCTCAGGATGACAGTTTTAAAACGTAGGCTAGTTTTAAGTAATTTAACTATTTTTTTACGTAAATCTAGTCAATAAAAGTAAAGTGAAATTTTGATTTTCTTATTTATTTCGTTCATCAGAAATAAACGAAAAAAAATAATTCCAAATTTAAAATTTTGAGATTACTCAAATTTAGACTTTATTGTAAAGGAATAAGAGCGAAATTGTTTTAATTGTTTATTTTTTTGGAAATTCTAATTGTAGAACGTTGCCAACAGAACAATTAATTACTGATTAGCGTATTAGATTATGACCTGTATTTAAATATAGGACAATTTTTATCTATACCCGGTCATAGTCTATCTATAACCAAATTTCAACCAAATCTGTCTGTTTAGTAGTTGAAGTAGTTGTAGGATGGATGTTTGTTACTGTGCAGTCGGCGGATCTAGGCACTGGTGATGTTAGCCGTTTGGATGCGCGGCAGACAATTTTCGACTTTATACAGTGACATAATAACCATTTGTGCGTTTCTACGGCTAACTTCACGAGTGCCTAGATCCGCCGACTGCACAGTAACAAACATCCATCCATCTACACAAACTTTCGCATTTATAATATTAGTAGGAAATATAAAATAAGTAATAAAGATAACATTAATACATGTTTAAAATTTGCATAGTTTTTTTATTTTTAATCAATTTTGTTGTACATCTAGTGTTTAAAAGGTGGATAAGTTACTTGGATTTCTTCGCCCATTTTATGTTGCCCTTTTACTGCGTCAACAATCTTTAAGATATGCCTATACGCCATGTTTCGCATACATGGACGTACAAATTGTAGCTCATCCAAGAGCATGTGACAGAAATGATAACTTCCCTTATCAATTTTATTTTCTCTGACACAATCATCGCATTCGAAAACACATTCAGTTCCTGGTTTCTCTTTTTCTTTTTTCGGCGACGGCATACAGTTCTTCAAATGTAAATCAGATTCATATACAGGGGACACTGGGGCTGATGGCGATCCTTCATCAGATGAATTAGAAACTCGTCTATGATCTGCTTTTTTGCGTTTGCTAACTGTCGGCAAAATACTCTGCGACATTCCAACATCCAAGCCGCAAAAAACATCTGATGACAGACGTCTTTTTCTACCTAAAAAAAGGTTATACACATTGAGAAGAAATAAATAAAACCCACATAGGGTCGATGTGCCTGATATCGGCCTTTTAGTGCTCCCTCCAACTTTAGGACATCATAAAAAAATGTTGCAACTTTAATATGCCTGTTCTAATGATGCCATATGATAGCCTATATAATCAAATTTGATTTAAAAATACTATAAGGTATATAAAGCTATTAGTTATTTTTATATTAATTTTAATCCGGAAAAATGCCAAAAATTCAGTTTTCGGCCCCAAAATTCAGTTTTCGGCCATAGGGTTTTCAGTTTTCGGCCACTGCATTGTGATGGTTTTAAAATGAATTTATAAGTATATAATAACATAAAAACGCTTTATTTGTATGTTAAATATTGTTTATATTATGAATCCAAATGCTATTAAAAATCACAAACAAAATTATTCAAGTAATCTAATAAAAAACAACATTTTAGAAACATTTTGTCTCTCTAATTAAAATAGTTATTCTTCGTTATTCTCTGTTGTAAAAGAGATTAGTATGGATAAAGGTAAAAAAAACAGTGCAAGATATGAAGAATGGGAAAGCAGTTGGACCAGATGATATACCTACGTCCTGTGGAAGTATGGAAGTTTTTAAAAGCAGATGGATGAAAGTGGCTGACTTTGTTCTTCAACAAGTTGTTGCATGATGAGGCGATTCCGGACGAGTGGTGTAATAGTTAGCTAGTGCCTATTTTCAAAAACAAAGGGGACGTAAAGGACTTCAATAACTACAGAGATATAAAGCTCATGTCACATACTATATGAAAATCTGGGAGAAAGTGATTGCGAGATGAATGAGAGACGAGAGTGAGATATTGCAGAGCCAGTTCGGGTTTCGGGAACAGACGCCGTATTTGCACTTCGAAAACTATGTGAAAAGTACAGGCGTGCACAGTGTGCACATATGAACTTGCACGTGCTGACCTGGAGAAGATCAACACATACGACAGGGTGAGGTTTTGTGGTGGGCTATGAAAAAGAAAGGAGTGCCTGGAAAGTACCTGCAGCTTATACGGGCCATGTACAGCCGAGCCTGTACATATGTCTGGTCCGAAGCTGGCGTTACGGACAAGTTCAATGTGGTTGTAGGCTTGCACCAGAGATCGGCTTTAAGCCCTTATTTGTTTCTCCTGGTAATGGATGCACTGACATCGTAAATACAGGAGGAGGCAAACTGGTGCATGTTGTTCGCCGACGACATTGTTCTTGTCGGAGAAAACGCAACTGAGACTGGGGAAATGGCAGATGAGATTGGAGAGTGTCGGACAGAAGATTGACGAGGATGGATAAGATCAGGATGGATAATAATCAGAGATGCTTAAAAAAAATGTAGCATCTGAGGCAGAAAAGATAAGGAGGAAGAAATATTATGAATGAAGGATGGATGTAGACGTAGGGGTTGGCCAAAAAAAAGATGATGGACTGTGTGAAAGATGACATAGGTAAGAAAGGAGTGAGTGATAAGATGACGGCATTTAAACATTTCGTTTGAATGATTTGTCCTGAACATCTTCATATTTCAGTCCAACAAAGTCGGTTTATCTTAAATTAGTGCAAAAATGACAGCCAAGATTATTCTCCGTATCTTCTTCTGTGTCGCTTATTAAAATGACTTCACAGAAGGCGCATTTAAATTTTATCTTTTCTTTTATCTATCTTTTCTTCTTTTCTTCAACATTGAAGACTATGAAACCCCAAAAAAGCAATAAAAACATATAATATATACGCGTTGAAAAGAGAACCTCTTTTTTTATAAAGTTGGTTGAATGTAACGCTTAATCAAAATAACTAACTTTAGATTTATCTGCAGAATAAAATGTTTAAAATGTTATTAGAATCTTGTAGACGAAAACTAACAGTGACATTCAATTTTCGACCACCATGTTCTCCATACAATTATAGGTCATGCCGAAAACTACAGTAACATTTTATCTATGATGTGATTTTCGGCCACCCCAAAAATGGTCATTTAAAAGGTCAATTTTTAACTGAATACCACGTAATTTGACGGCCGAAAATTAATGACTAGATTACTCACATTAAGTACAATGGTAATAGAAAGAATCTTTAGATATATCCTTAACCAAATAAATAAACAAGACAAAAGCGTAGAAGACTTGATATAGCACATATCGGCCCCTAGGCCGAAAACCAAACTTTTTTTAAAATTTAGATTTTAGAAACCGGCCCCTAAAATTACAGTGGTTTTGTTTATAATATCACAAAAATCATATTATGAGTATGATAATACGTCATATTTTAAGTGAATTACATACCTATCACCATTATTTAGTTTGAAGAACAACGCAATACTTACCCTGGAGTGAAACGCGCGGCACTAATTTTTTTTTACTTTTTGCACGTGGCGTGACTTCCGACACCCGTCGTCAAACTAAACAATTCGCTATAAATCACTCGTAGATGTTTCGCGACTAAAAGTATTATCAGATATAAGGTTAACATTTTCAGATGTCCGATTAAATATTTCGTTTGAAAATAGTATGTGAAAACGATATTATCTCAATTTTACGGCACCGAGAACGCGTAAAGGCCGAAAACAGAAAGGGGCCGGCGAACGGGCTCACATACCCTACCATTTCCCACAAATTAATACAGTTTTCTGCCCGTCCATATATTTATTTATACTTATTTTGATGGAGTTAGTCATCTGTGGCAGTTATTATAATAACAAATAGATTTATGTTAAACTAATAAATAAATAAATAAATAGATATATATTGTTGGACATTTTACACATCGCCATCTAGCCCTAAACTAAGCAAAGCTTGTACTATGGGAACTAGTTAACTGATAGAATACTTAGGTAAATAATTTTATACTTAAGTAGGTACATAAATAATTATGATAGATATAGTTAGGTACTAACACCCAGACACAGAACAAATATCTATGTTCATCACACAAATATTTGCCCCGGGTTGGGATTGAACGCACAACCTACAGCGCTGAAGAAATTTTAAGTTTCGGTTTAGGCTGTGTGTTGATAGATCAGTCAGTCAGTAGGTAAAGCAAATTTTTTATATATGTAGATAGGTAAGTAAATACGATATAAACTTCGAAAAGTGAGGCATCTATTCCCAGTCTTACCCTTCACTACACACGCACAACAGTGAGGCATCTATTCCTAGTCTTACCCTTCACTACGCAACAGTGCATAGGTGGGTGGGTCAAACAAATATCTACCTATTATAAATTTTTAATTATAGGTAGGTATTAGGTAACCTATACTTACCTACCACATACCACATAATATTTATACTTTAATAGTAAGTAAAGTACATAGGTACTACCTACTCTATACGGCTTTCAATGCAGTTTAGGTGAAATAGGTAGGTAGGTATTCTCTAAAATTTATGAGAATTCCAATTTATATGTCCCACCTAAACTTCATTGAAAGCCATAACATGATAAACATAGTTTTTACGAAATAAGCCGGCTGACCCGGGTTGGTGGATCTTGGCATCTGTGAAGTGAGCTGTTTGGTTGCGCGGCAGACAATTTTCGACCTTATCATGGTTTTGTGTCACTGACACAAAACCATTTCTGCGTACACACAGCTAACTACACGAATGCCTAGACCCGCTGGCAGAACTGTAGGTAGGTACCTACCTACCTAGGTGGGTAGGTACTGAGGTAGGCAGGTACCTACATTCAATAGGTACAAAACATAGTGAGGCAGGTAAGGTCAGTAGGTACCTACCTACCTACGTGCCGTGTCACAGCAAGAATGGTTATGTGTCACTGGATAAGGTCAAAAATTGTCTGCCGCGCAACCAAACAGCTATCTTTACGTAGGTAGGTAGATACTTACCTAACTAAACTAAGATCCGCCGACAATACCTACTAGGTAGAGGTAGATACAGTACCTACTACGTAGGTAGGGAACAGACCTATCATCTAAGTAATGAAATTTTGAGTTCGATTTTGAATTTGCAGTTCGCTATAGGTATAGTTCGTATGTCGCATCACACACAACTGAAACTGACACAACACAACAAAACAAACGTAGTAAGTCGTTTGATGCACCGACCGCCGCACTGTGGATCGAAAATCGACTTTCAAAGACATAGGCGAAAAAAAAAATTTTGGTCGGTTTTTTGCTTGAAACGGCTTCCATTAATCATTAATATGCCTAAATATATATTGATATACAATTTGGTGGGAAAATTGTCGAGTTATAATTTTTTTTACGAAAAAAATGTATGAAAAGCATATAAAAAATCCAGATATCTCCGGAAGTGCAAAGATAACCGTTATATCCTTGCATACAGTTATAGTACCAACTATTATTGATTTTTTGGCATACAACATATAACTCGAACTACTGCACATTTTGAAAAAAAAAATATCAAAAAATTTAATTTATTTTTGATCTCTCTCAAGTGAAGACTTAAGGAAATCGGTTAAAAAAAGGTCCCCATCGGCAAATTGTATGCTATAAATAATAACAGACACGTGTTTTCTTGTTTGGCTGACGTTGAAATACCAAAAAACAAAGCTCAATAGCAAATTTAATTTAGGAACTATTTTTAATGTTATTTAACTACCTAATTAGGCAAGATTATGTTTTGTCAGACCGCTTATTGTTCAAATTTCAAGGAATGTATTAACAATGATCGGTAGTTAACAAAAGACAGGTAGCTTAGGTACAAAAATACCTTACTTAGGTTATTTAATACCTAATTAAGTGCATAAAACTGCACCGGAAATATTTTTTACTTCAGTTTATTCTGAACTATTTACTAGTGAACATCTCTCAGTTTTTTAATCATTAAAATGGAAAGTTTAAGCACTAACTTAGATTTGGTTGTTGTTCTTCAAGGTGCAGGTTCGCTACAAAATCATGAAGTTCTGTACGAGGCAGTATTATCTCGTCTAGGTGATCACCTTTCTAATGAAGATAAGGTTACTCTGGAAGAGTTTTGTCGAAGATTTTCACGAGCTGCTTCACAGAGATGGAAAAATTGCGGCAGAAACACAAGAGCATTCAGAAAAGATTATGAAGATTGGCTTCAAGCAAATGTTGATTGGCCAAGCTGCGTTCAAACTAGTCTTCTCACCCAGGGACCAAGTGAAGAAAGATCGATTACCGAAGACTTTACCACCGCGGAACCTTCATCGTCATCATCAGTTGGAACGATGACTAAAAGACCTCGGAAACCTTTCGAAGATCTAGGCAACAAGCAGAAGAAAAGGAGGTCCGGAAGAGTACACAGGTATGGACCCCATTGAGTTGACGAATTCAGCTGCAGTACTCTTAAAAGAAAATGGTCGTGAGGACATTGCATCCGTCATCGAATATATGTTGAAAACCCCAGAAGCTGCTGCGAAAATCAGTGACTTCATAAAAAGACCGAAATGTCATGTTTCATTTACGGCAGAAAAAACTTTGGGGTTGCTCCTGTCTTTAAAGCTTACAAAGTGGCAGTACATAACTTTAAGGGAATCGGCCATTCGAGAAGGTGCTATTGATATTTACCCGTCTTACTAAAAGGTGCAACAGGCAAAATTGCAATGTTATCCTCCGAAGCAATTAATAACAGTGACAGATTCCTCAGCAAAGATTACTTTACAAGGATTACTGGATTTAACAGTAAGGAGGATCCTTGAAAGTTTCCCAAACAAAATACAGGACCAACAGTTGACATTGATATCGAAGTGGGGATTTGATGGTGCATCTAACCAAAGCCGGTACAAGCAGAAAATAGACAGTGAGCAAGATGACTCAAGCATATTTATGACATCTCTCGTCCCTCTAAAGCTAACAAACGGTGATGAAACCCTATGGAAAAATCCAAAGCCCTGCTCAACATCATATTCTCGTACAGTGGAGTTTAGTTTTGTGAAAGAAAGTGAAGAATTAGTCATTGAAAAAAAGGCAAACATGGATGACGAAATTAAGGCTTTACTCCCCACAGAATGTAAAAAAAATATGGTGAATCATAAACTGATGATGACGATGATTGATGGCAAAGTATGTACTTATCTTTCTGAAGCTAAGTCACACGCTGCGTGCTATCTGTGCTTAGCTAAGCCCACTGAAATGAATAATTTAGGTACAGTTTCATTGAAGCCTGTATCCTCTGATGCATTAGAATTAGGGTTATCTACATTGCATGCACGTATTAATTGTATGGAATGCCTTCTTCATATATCATACCGACTCGATTTTAAAAAGTGGGCTGCGAGAGGAAATGACCACAAAGAAATGTTGGAAGCAAGAAAAAAATATATCCAGGACAAATTTAAAAACGAGCTCAATCTTCTTATCGATATTGTTAAGCAAGGATCTGGAACCACAAATGACGGAAACACGGCAAGAAGATTTTTTGAGTTTCCAGACAAAACTGCAGCCATCTGTGGGCTGGACGAAGAGTTAGTCCGCAGATTTGCTGTAATTCTGCAGGCAATAACATCAGGGGAACTGATTGATGTAATCAAATTTAAAGATTTCGCTTTCGATAACATTAAAAATAGTTCCTAAATTGAATTTGCTATTGAGCTTTGTTTTTTGGTATTTCAACGTCAGCCAAACAAGAAAACACGTATCTGTTATTATTTATAGCATACAATTTGCCGATGGGGACCTTTTTTTAACCGATTTCCTTAAGTCTTCACTTGAGAGAGAAAAAAAAAAAAAAAAAATTAAATTTTTTGATAATTTTTTTTTTCAAAATGTGCAGTAGTTCGAGTTATATGTTGTATGCCAAAAAATCAATAATAGTTGGTACTATAACTGTATGCAAGGATATAACGGTTATCTTTGCACTTCCGGAGATATCTGGATTTTTTATATGCTTTTCATACATTTTTTTCGTAAAAAAAAATATAACTCGACAATTTTCCCACCAAATTGTATATCATGATATATTTAGGCATATTAATGATTAATGGAAGCCGTTTCAAGCAAAAAACCGACCAAAATTTTTTTTTTCGCCTATGTCTTTGAAAGTCGATTTTCGATCCACAGTGCGCCGCCGCCGCCGCTCCCCGCCGCGCGGGGGAGTGAGAAAACCTATAATATTTGGGTAGAAATTGCGGTATCGTTATTCAACCTTTAGTATACCACTATGAATTTCGGTAGAAGCTTTTCGGTACCGTTATATTTTTAGGTATTGAAATATATGGAATACCGGAATTTATCGGTATGACGTCATATCGATAAATAGAGGTATCTTAATTTTTCGGTTATTCGGTCCCTGGTACCTGGATAAAAAATAGCCTATTTGTTATTCTAGAGCATAGGCTATGTATATATTCTTAGTTGCATCTAAATCCGCACAAACATACAAACATCTTCACAAATTTTCGCATTTATAATATGAATGGAATAGAAAAATTCGTGGCGCACGCCCGGGATTCGAACCTACGACCTTCGTATCGAAAGTCAAGGCCCTCCTCTCCAGGCCAATACGTAACATCCAGGTAATTGAATTCTATTATGCCTCGTGGTCTGACCATTGTGCGACCACAAACAGCCTCCTATAAAATTATGTAGACTAAATGATGAAATGATCGAGAGCTAAGCCATAAACAAGGTGTAGCACAGGTTCTGTTACATGCCTAGTGGTCGCTGGTCGCCCTACATTTGATATCCGTGTTCAAAGCGTTTGATAGAAAACGAGTGAATTTTTAATCTTGATACCGGCCCTATGTTTTAAACAAATATTGGTTTACATTTCACATAACTTAATGAACAACAGCGTACTATAGCAACCAGATTACCTACTGTAAGAATATGTATAAATACACTTTATTGTAAGTACTTATCTAATTTAGCAGTCCGCTCCAACTTTACAGATTATAGGAAAATTTTGGATACCGTAGGTTATTATTGCAATTTTCGCAGGAGTCTCGTTTTTTTTTATAATAAAATATAGCATTTTACTAGCTGATGATGCAGCTTTTGATAGGGAAAGAAGTTTTAAAATTGGTAAAGTCGTTTTTTAGTTTATCTATTACAAACTAAATTACTAAAATTCAAATTTTTCAGGCAGGTGAAGATTGTATAAAGATGTCAGGCGCACATTAAATTACAAATTTCACCTCTTTTCGGTACCTACCTACAGTAGATTATAATACTCGTAATACCCAGACTCAGAACAATGAACCATAACACATATTCCAAAATGCAATGCAAGCATAGATACCTACCGACGATACTGTAGGTAGGAAGGTAGGTAATATAATTTTCTTCAATGCAAAGACCATAAACATTTCAACAAAGAGAGCAATTAGCACATCTGCCACCCGTCATGAACTGCCGTAAACACAGTGCTAAGACTTGTAAAGCTCATAAAATGCCGATAAAACTACACACTTGCCGGCATTGTATAACGTTTCATTCTTAAATAATACTACATCTGGCTACGGCTGAGAGAAGTTACTTTAACCAGAACTATAATAGAGTTTTCACTTCGCGAACTGTTATAAAAATTCACTATCAACATAGTCTAGGAACTTTGGGACAGAATGTTCTCGAGTCCGTGGAGATTGGAGACCATGCACGGACAACGCAATGTAGGGCGTCCCCTTACTAGATGGAAAAATGATCTGATAAAGTTTGCAGGATTTGGCTGCACAAGATCATTTGCCTTGGGAAAATTCCCAAGATATGATAAATAAATATGAGGAAGGCATATTTATGTTCAGCAGTGAACGTCCTACGGCTGATATGAAGATGATGACATGACTGTGAGACTACTATCCAACTAGTTTCAAAGTGTCTCTACCATCGATCAGCTGCATTCTCAAATAAAATATCAGGGGATCATAAATAGGTCAAACTGAACTTGATAGAATTCCACATTTGTGTGCAAATCAACCGTTTATAAAGTTTGTTAGATCAAAAACATGACCGACTTTTGAAGGAATATGATCTCCTCAAGGCCTATCTTGCTCTCGATAGTTGAAATAAGGCCACACTCATCAACGTTACGGCAACATGTTGACAAAGATGATATTGACTGAAAAAAGCTTCAGCTCACTCTTTTGAAAACACGGACAGCGCTTATCGGTGACGTTCCTTCATCGTATGCGCTTTATTTGCGTCGGTGTAGCCGAAGTTTGAAGTTTATTTTTAGGGTTCCGCACCCAAAGGGTAAAAACGGGACCTATTCTGTCTGTCTGTCTGTCACAAGACTGTATATTAAGAACCGTGATAGCTACATAGTTGAAATTTTCACAGATAATGTATCTCTGATGCCGCTATAACAAAAAATGCTAAAAACAGAATAAAATAAATATATAAGCGGGGCTCCCATACAACAAACGTCATTTATTTGCCGTTTTTTTATAGATAATGGTACGAATCCTTTCGTGTGCGAGACCGACTCGCACTTGGCCGGTTTTATTACTCGATTTTTGTCAGAGTAAATTACGGCTTAGCAATAGAGCTGACTATACAATTAAGTTTACTGTCCCTCTTTTATATAATTAGTATAAACTCTGCGGTTTTGAAGACAGGCTCGATTGCCACATTTGAATACTAAATAGCTACGTCCTGTGGTTTCACCCGAGAAAACTGTTTTTTATCAGAATAAAAAAAAGGTTAAAGCACTCAGAGATAGATAATACCTATAGCTTTCTATATGTGAAGAAATTTTCAGTAGAATTCTCCCAAAAAACTTTACCTTCTAGAAAGTTTAAATTTTATTAGTGTAAGATGTTCAAGACTAGATTTAAATTATAATATTTAAAAAGTTGCGTACATCCATAGATACATATTTTTTAAAGAATAATAAGCTTACTACGTTATTATATTATTATATAAACGTAACATAACTAAAGTAATGGTTACGTACGCTAAACATGCTTCAGCGTTGACGCCCCCACACCATTCATAAGAAACCCGGTTTTGCGAGGTGCTGAATAAAGCTTAGGTACAATGTAGCGCAACCTTGAATATTCATAATATATTTCATCAAATAGACTAATATGACCCGCAACAGACTTTGTCCTGTCCAAATTTCAATAATCGCATTAAAAAAGCAGTTATCCAGATTTTTCAATTTATAAGACATTTTTGTTAGAATCATGCAGTTGCCAAAACTGATGACTTGACTGATTGGTTTTTAACCTATACGTCAAGTATTATACGAAAGACCATACTTTTTATTAAAAAAAACGTATTACTAGGCAGTATGGTCTGAGACTATATCCTGCTCTTTGTTATTAGTTATTAAAAACGAACGCCAAATAGAAATAGACAACCTACGTCTCTCATCATAACGACCGTTATTACTCGTAAATTATCTTCATACCTTTATGCCGCCGTCTATTGCAAAATTGAAGCTTAACCTAGGTACAAGCTCTTGTTAAAGGTAATCTACTTTACCTATAGCATTCTCTTTGGTATTTCAAAATATTAGTTTAGGTGGTTCTCATAGCTTTGAAATTGAGCAATTTATCTGGATATCGTAGTAACAAACTCCCATGAGGATTATGAGGAAGCCGCGGGCATAAGGTAGATCTGAACTTTTGAAATATTCATCGTTGAAATTACACTCCAAAAAAATTAACAGGTATAAAGATAAACAGCTAGGTAATCACCTAAGGTAGGTGTACCTACTTATGCAATTCTTAATGAGTAGTTGTGGTCATAAATAAATTGGTCTTTGTTTGCGAGCTTTACAACTATTCAGAGCTTTTATCCGTCGTAGCTTGTAGCACCAACACACTGTAGTGTACCTACGTACGAGTAGGTTGGTAGGTATAACTCAAACTTAGATGCGCTGGAATCAGGGTTTTCACTGGAGCTCTACATAGCATTAAGGAAAGGATCACCCAAGCCGTGTTTGTTGCCTGATTCTTCTAGGCTTGGTCGCGTGGAATCGGCGTAGCTTCACCTAGTTCCTAAGACGTTTCAAAGTGATCCTTGTGATTTTATTGAAATAAATGATTTTTGAATTTGAATTTGAATTTAAGGTTTTATACCAACCTAAGACATTAGGAAGGAATGAAGTGATTATTCAATCAACACATTAATATTCCTTTGCCCTATTTTAAGCTATACATGTGAAGTAGGTACCTATCTTATTAAATTGTGAGAATTACTATAACGGCAAGAAAATATTTAGACACTAACCACATCGCTGAATCCTGTAAAGCTGCCGTTAAAAGCCAGGACCTCCGTTAGCAGCAGCAGTAGTCCCACCGCCAGCCACATTGTGGCACCATCACGACACAAAGCACAAAACACACAAAATTTCCATAAAAAAAATCACTAAGACTGCCGATTCGGCCTCTAAGATGACTATAGTTTTAAAACATTTTTTTTAATGACTGAACGCGACTGGGCGCATGCGATGTTTGGCGGGAAAATGCTGGCGCGAGTCGCGAGTTCCGCGCATGCGCGCAGGTGTTGCTCAATTGAAATTGACGCGCATCGACCTTACGCGGTCCCGCGGTCGCGACTTGCGAGTCGCATCGTCCCCGAGGCGGTTGCTGGTTTGTTGGTGGCTTGTTGCTTTGGTGGTTGCGCTCGTTGCTAGACGAGTTGTCGTCGGTGGTAGAAAAAGCCTGGGTCATCGCACATCGCGATAGGTTTTAATGGGTAGGCAAAGGCAATCTCGTTTGCCACTTATTTAGCTTGGCTTTCATTGGTAGGTAGGTACCTACCTAGATCGAAACATTGATTTATTTATTTATTTATTTATACTTTAATTGCACTTATAAAATAAATACAAAAAGGCGGACATAATGCTGAGGCATTTTCTACCAGCCAACCTAATTGGTAGTGGAAATATGTAGTTGGCAAATAAAAACAAACTTAAAAACTAGGTACTTAATGAAAACATGGAAAAATAATATACTTAATTTTAGATTAAGTAGATTTAAAATAAATACGACAGAAAATATTATTATAATAATATAAGTATACTTATAGATATATAAAAATATAAGTATATAGATATATTTATTTATATCAAATTATATAAAAATTATAAACCTATGTTGTATAAAATAAATGGATTAACAAGTGCAGTTACTATAAGAGTTCTTAAAGTCATGCAGGATAAGTAAAGTACCTCCCAGGGTATTAAAAATGTTTAAGAGGCTGTGAGTCGCTGATTGCTCTTTTTCGAAACGAAAAAAGAAATACTTCTGAACAAGCCACATCTCCTATTTTTATAAGTATATTACTTCAGGTTCCTACCTAGATTTCTATTAAGCTGAAAACATAATAGCAGAAACTTTTCACGATAAAAATATTATTTCAAAATGATACGTTTTAGAATTTATGATCGAAATATTTTATAATATACCTACTATTAAAATCAACTTGTGATTTATTGTTAAAGATAGGTAATATGTAGATCTAGATTTCTATTAGGATAGATTTTTGATAAGTAATTATACATAATTTATATCATTAATTTATTCGAAAAGCTAAGGCGGACCACGCGCGGACGTGTGTTTGTCATCATTGCAGCGGTCGGTAGGATTATTTATCGAAGTGATTAAAGATGGGTACATCTTTATTCACATATACTATACATTATAAAATAGGAGATGTGGCTTGTTCACAAGTATTTCTTTTTTCGTTTCGAACAAAAATAATCGTCGACTGGCAGCGTCTTAAGGCCCTGATAATGATAAATGCACTATTTGCACCGCTATGCGCCGCCCCGGGCACCGACCGTCGCGTCACGGCGAGCCGAGTGGTGCAGTGAATGAGTGATGAGGATGGATGACACAATATACCTATATGTCGCCTACATTTTACCAGATTAGGAGTGCAAAAAGCACAAAGAAAATGCATGATTTGATTTGAGTCAGCATTGTTTTTATTTATTAATACCCAAAAAGGCGGACTTAATGCCAATGCATTTTCTATAAGCCAACCTAACCTTTTTATGTTTTAATTTAGTGTCCTTGCTACTGATGTTCCTGAAATACCTACCTAGTACATACCTACTTAATTTAATATTAGGATGCCTAGTGAAATACACTAATAGTAAAACAAGCAAACCTACCCAAGCTTCTAAATGAATAATAGGTAATAGCACCTAGGTATTATTGTAGGCAATAAGCATTACAAATAAATTCGTTAACTTTATTGCGTTATATAATCTTATAAAGCTATAGGTATAATTACAGCTAGATATTGCCGAATAGTCCATTGTTTACATAATTTTGAAAAGACATCACATGCATCTACCTAGATATTACATAGTTTATGTGTGAAAGAGAAATTTTTACAATAGGACGCGGAACAAAATTATCTAAAGTGTGCGTGAATGTATTCAAAATACTCCCAGGCAATAACCTAGCGACCGACTTGCACAAAAAGTTCTATAAATATTTGGTTTTATTGATTTTGAAGTTTGAAGGTTTGTCATACTGGCACAAATTTTGCAAGTCGCATTTACGCAAAAAAGTTTTTTATGCTTGCAAATATCTATAGGGTGTATCAAGGCTACTCCCGATAACTGAAACTGTAGTTCGGAGCTTGCATATTGATAGTTTTGAAAAATCCCGATAACCAAATGCAGTTCATTAGCGGCCATTTTTGTCTACTCAATCATATTTCAATATTAGAAGTTAAAAAAAAACTATTTTTCTTCTTTTTGCATCTAATACAAAAATAGTCATAGGTAGGTACCTAAATCAGATAAAGCACTCAACGTCTACATACTTAGATTGCATCACCTCTCGCTTAGCATCAAAAGCTTCTGATAAGTCTGAAATATACTCATATTTCCACTAATAATTCCTAAAACATTGTTTGCATGATCTGCAAATATTTTTCCCGGTCCTGGGGGTAGTGGTACCATGGTACTTAATCACGACTAAATAATCCTAGTGTTGGATTGCAGTCTTACGCAATAGTAAGCTCACTGGTATTCAACTGTACACTTTTATTCCCATTGTACAATTGTCAAAAGACCGAGATTTTGACAGTTAAAGCCAACTGCGATTATTGCGAGTTTACGCAATAGGGCTACAGGACTATGTTAAAAGACTGTTGGGTGTTATTAACCCCCACTACACGCCATCACGACCCAGATTTTTTATTAATAAGATCTTATGTTTGGTAATGCGATAGTAGGTATTGGACCTATTGGATTAGATTAGCTATGTGTGAGGAAATAAGTCAAATATGTTACAAGAACTTATTTAGTAAATCTGTCACTGCCTGGGTTAGATTAGACATAAATATTGACGAAATCAAAAGGCTTTTTTAGCAAATGAGTATGGTAATAATTTCCGGCTTGTTAGATAAATAACGTGTTATTCAAGAAACTGTTATAATAAAATAGAAGTTTCATTGTATCGGACGGTCTCTGTAATAATTTAATTACACGTTCCCGAAACGGAGAAGTGTCGATGGACTTGCAATTGCAACCTGGAATATGGCTGCATTAAGTGGGAACGTGCCAATATTTTTGTTTACTTATATTACGTATAACTTATCGCTTTAAACTAGAACTTAGTATTAGTTTAGCAGTAGTAGCCTAGTAGGTACTTAATGTTGTATACCAAACTTAACTAAAACTAAAGTTACGCATAAAGCTATTCTTTATCAGAGTACGAGTATATTAAACGTAGCTTCCTATATTGTTTTACTTTATAAACCTCATCATCTTCAGACTTGGCATCTGAAGGTTCGGGTTCTGATTCTGCATCGTTAGTCTCAGACTCAGACGACGTACCTATCAGAATTGAACGAATAGATTAATAGCCCTCGCTAAGTAGGTACCTACTTAGAGTCTTTAGCAGGGATAAACAAAGTATCATCTCCCATCTTCACCTTTATCTTCAGATTATTCTAGGTCAGCTTCATTACAAACAGCAATAGTTTGTTTTTTTTATTAGATTGTCAGTTTTATCAGTATTTGAACGAAGTTTAGGGAATAGGTACTCTAACTAAGTACTTATAGTACCTATCTAGGGAGTTGATTTACATTTCATTATTCAGTTTAGCAAAGGAAATGGTTCTTCAAATAATTTCCATCGGCCATAGATACTACTCGTATAATATGAAACTGCAACACGTAACATTCATTGGCGCTATTAATTTGTTGATTTTCCGTTATCATAATAAATAACTGAATGTAGGCAAACGTTTGTTTAATGTGGCTATCAAAGCAAACCGGTTTTGTATAAAATCGGGTGAAAAAGTGTACTTACCTACATATGAGAACATTGTAACTTGTAATCTGTTGTAATTAATACAAGTGACATAAGTGGTATCGTTTTGCAATCGTTACGGCATTAGAAAGCAGAAGGTAGACACGTAGTTCCTGGCCATGCCTTAAAAGACCTAAAGACTGTGCAGGGATGGACTCAGCGATAAACCCTTAGAAGACATCATTTAATAGCACTTAGTATTTAAGTTTAAATTCTAAGTAACCTAAGTACCTATTTGTATCAGAGGTATTCAATTGCGATACCAATTGAATGGCCTTACAGCTCAGTTGGTAGGTACCTAATAACTTTGCCTTCTGCGCTGCTCTCATCACAGAAACATTTGTGTGATGAACATAGATGTTTGCTGTATGTCTGGGTAGGTACTAAAAGTAGGTACCTACTTATTTATGTGTAAAACAAGTTTCTAACTAGGCATTAACTATTATATCAATTATCTAGTTCCCATAGTTTTACTTAGTTTGGGGCAGATTTTGCAGTAGATACCTACTCAATCATAGCATTCCTACATACTGCCTATTGCCATTTTTATGAATACTGTCTAACTGGTATCGACATCCTTACGATTTTTTATTTCACGGTTTTGAGCACGTATTAGTAAAGAAAGTACTTTAATACCCACTAATTTCATACCTACGTATGAAATAAGTAAATACAATTATGCCAACCTTCTCCCTGATCTGGTCTGATACCCTCATTACACCACTGAGTCCTTGGTCGCGGTTAACATTCGCGCCACGGCCTTGCGTGTGAAGAATCAGCGCGTTCATTTTGTTCGTAAACCACTTGACACATTAGGGTCACATGGTACGTGAAAGAATTGGGGTTGAAATTGTCTTCAACTACATATATTATAATGCTATGGCTTGCCTCTATTAAATCTCCCTAATCAAGACTCAACACCAAGTATAGGTACTAGGTAGGTACCTACATACTTAGGTTAAATTAAATCCTATCCTATCTAAGAGTAATAAAAATACATAATTTAGTAATAACAGGTTAGTGACCAATGATAATGGCAATGCTATTATACTACCTACAAGCAATAAAGGTGTTATTAATGGTCGCTAAATAGGTAAAGTTCAAAGTTTTTATTGCTTTCATGTGTAGGTACATTATGGTGAAACTGAATCCAAAGTGAAAATGAATACTTATTTTCATTAAACCAGGCAACTTGATTTTGGAAAATTAAACCTACCAATTTATAAGGTAAAGAACTGTTCTGTTTGTTTTTGATTTTTCGGCGAAAATCTGTCCGGTCTGAACTGAACTGAACATGGAGTTTCAGTTTTCGGGAGTGGTCTTAATTCACCCTGTAGGCCTGTACCTATACCTACCTATATCTAGTTAGGTCAACAGTCAACAAATAGGTAGGTCACCGAATACCTAAGTAGGTATTCGGTGAAGCGTCACGTGAAGTGCAGCAAAGGTAGAAGGCAAGAACTAATGCGATAATAATAAGTTATTAGATATTAATTACTCAACTGCTGAGTTAGATACTCAAAGTCGATAATTGAACACGTTCCTCGATTCTCTATCACACTATCGCTGGTCTCCATCGATCCGAACTGAAAATGGTGGTAGGTACCTATACCTACACCGGGTTGCGAGATAAAGTTAGAGTTCAAAAGAATATAAAAATAGATAATAGAAAAATAAAAGAATATAAAAAAATAAAAATTCACTTGAGTAGATCGATGCTTTTTTCAACTAGTTTTTTAATATCATTCATTGTCAAACTGTCAAATGTCATTGTTATCAGTCAATGTCATGTTCAAAAGTTTTGTTAACTGTCAGTCTCGCGCATCATCATCAGTCATCACACAGTTTTCTTTCTGCTAGATCTAAATATTTTTAAGAAAAACCAGTGAAAACTGACTAAACCATGGCTTATTTGACCCAGCCTGATTATGTGAAATACATTTGTTCTTGCGGCCAGCTGAAACCAATTACGAATCTGTATTTCTGTCGTCATTGCTTAAAAATCCGCTGCGGGTTTTGCATTTGTCATGAGGTAACCCAAACCCACTTTATGAATTTGTACTGTAAATACATATTCCATCTAGATTATTTATTAAAAAATAACTGAGCAACATCTAGGGTAAGCTAAGCCAGTAATAATGTAAATAAAGATTATTTTGCACATATTATTTGGGATAAATCTTAGCTTAAATTTAGACACATATCATTTATTAAAAATGAGCTTTTAAACTTCCAGGTTGATTCCCACTACTGCGCCAACTGCCTGGAAAACATGCCTTCGTCAGAAGCCAGGCTGAAGAAAAACCGGTGCAGCAGTTGTTTCGACTGCCCCAGCTGTTTTCATACCCTATCAACCCGGGCCACCCTTGCTCAGCCCCGACAGTCTATAACAGAAGGAGGAGACGCCAAGGTGGAGAACAAACAGCCCAAGAAAATGTACTATTTGTCGTGCTTTAACTGTCGGTGGACTTCTCGGGATGTGGGCATTCCTGATCAGCCTGTAGGTAAGCTGAAATATTTCTACATTTTGGTACTAATATAAATTACTGTAAGTTCCCAACTGAGGTAAATATTTGCTCCTATTCTGAATGTTGAGATACCATTGGAACTCATAAACAAAACAACACAGATATTCTCTGTGTTGTTTTGTTTATGATGTTTGTTTTATGTCTATTGTAGGTTTGGTATAATAAGTAAATTTAAAGGTATCAGAAACTAAACTACTATTAGTACCATAATTATTTATCTATTCACGGGTCTTACGTAATTACCTTTAGTTTACTTTCGACTATGTTACAGTAGCCATGGTCATGGGCAGTATATAGTAATAAATTAAAGGTAAAGACCTGTGCAAAAATCTATAGTTATGTTTACTAATCACAATAGCTTGAAAAATATTAGTACCATATCATCCATACCTGGAAAAAGTTTGTGCAAACTCATACCAACTGCCATTCCTGACTTCCAGCTTCTGGAGGCTGGCCAGAGAGGACCAACCCGTACTCTGCTCGCATGAACCAACTGCTGGAGTTCTACAAAGCTATAGCGCAGCAAGAGAAGCAGGAGAAACTGGAGAAGGAACGCAAGAAGTTTGCTATCCGAGGGAAATACATGACTCTTACGGTAAGTCGAACTTAATACTGCTTTCTAACTGGTGGCAAACATTTTCTGAAAACAGCATGTTCTAAAATCAAATGTTTTTATTGTGTATTTGAACGCCTCCATCCAACCATCGAAGCTCACATATGTTGATAATGTTTTTGGGGAGTGCTTGCTGGCTCGCTCCAAAAAATTGATACAGCGCATACAGAATGCATGTGTTAGATTCTGTTTCCCTATCCCGCCTCGAGCCCACATCTCTCCCTACATTAATCGCCATGGCCTCTTAAATATGTCCTCGCGTCGTAGCCTCCATTTTGCTGCTCTACTCTTTGGCATCATAAATAGTAAACAACCTTCGTATTTATATGAAAAACTAAATTTTTCCAACCGCTTCCAGCGCTTTGCTGTACGAATGATTTGTCCCAGCCATAGAACGACTGCCTTTCGTGGCAGCTTCCGGTATGCTGCTACGAAATGCTGGAATAATTTACCCCCTCCTATAATAAATTGCAACAATATTTTCTCTTTTAAAAAAACCCTTAAGAATTACCTTTTAAACTCACAAGTCCATCCATAGGTAGTCGTTCTAGGCCTCATATTTTATTATATTATTCATAAGTAGGTATATTATTTTGTTTTTGCTATTTAGTTTATATATTTTTATAGAATGTTAAATAGTAGGTTTCTTTAGAATTTAAGTAATGTAAATATATGCACTGTGTGATATACAGTATGCTGCCCCACACGCACTATGGCTCCACTGAAAATCAGCGCTGCATCAACTCTCGCTGTTGCAGCATATAGCTGAGTGGTGACCAATTTTGTTGTCAATGTTACCAATATGTGTTTTTTGTTTAGTTTTAAGAGATTATGTTGACACAAAATAAATTTATTCTTTCTTTCTTTCTTTCTTTCTTTCAACCAACCACAATCTGTTAATACATTTGTTATTGTCAACAAAGCCATGCTTTATGGCCAAAAATACACAATTTGCGCCATAGAATATACTGCCAACTTGAGTTATGAGGTATACAGGTGTCAAGCAATATGCACCTGTAACTTCACAGCAGTCATACCCTTCTAATCAGATTATTGAAATATTTTATACTAAAGTATTATGTCTAGTTTTCATTTCTGGATCTAAACACCTCGAGATCTAAGAGTCTACCCTACTTGGGGATTACATTTGTGACCCTATATCATTGAATTTTTTTAAACTTGCTAATACAGCTTTAACATGTAATTTGTGACGTTATAGAATGAACAATCATGAGAAACTCTTTGAGTGTTGTGTATTCGAGCTTAACATAATTTAATGTACTCAATGTATTCACTTGATTACATTTTTTGTTGCACACAAAGAGACTGATACCAATTGTATCTTCAACATTTGTTAAAAATCATGGTCACACATTGACACAAACGTTATACGGCGGGTGAACACTTCTTTGCGGTCGTTCTGTGACTCTATTGTTCTAAACGGTAGTTTAAGTCTTTATTTTAACTGTGTGTGTGTGTGCAATATACGATAATGTTTCAGATTTAATTAAAGATAAATTAAAAGGGTGCTGTGACAGCTGGTTGTGGGCGCTTTAACAAAATTTCACTTTTCAAATAAACGGTTTTTATTGAAAAAATTATTAAATCAACAAATTCAAATTAAAAAATCATTTATTTCAATAAAATCACAAGGAATGTTTGAAAAGTCTTAGGAACTAGGTGAAGCTACGGATCTACTACCACAACCGGGTCTATGACCTTAATTTTATTATTTCACTATCAAAACTAGTTTTAGAATTCTAGATGAATCAAAACATGAAAACTTTGTTGGTGCCTTCATCGACATTATATTTTTCAATGAGTAATTTCCAGTTTTTACATTATGTATACTTTTATTATGTTGACAGGACAAAACCGGTCTGACCGGTGCGGCAGCTCGCAGCATCGCCGGTCTACCGTCCGGTGACGCGGGCTCTTCCTCGGCCATCGCCAACTTCGTGCCAAGTCAGGCAAGCGCTGACATCGAGGAGTTACCAGAAGATGCGTTCACCAAGGAGGTTAACTTGAACCAGAGTATGTTTTCTATTTCATTGTCTACTAAATCTATATATTATCTACTATATAAAAGAAAGTCGGGTTTGTTACAACACTTATAACTCGATAACGGCTGAACCGATTTGGCTGAAAATTAGTATCGAGGTAGCTTAGAACCAGGAGACGGACATAGGATTTTTAACGGGAACTTAACACAATGACTTTATGACTCAAGAGCGGCTGAATCTATTTTCAATAATGTTAGATTTGTATTCGTCTCAAATAACAGAATAACCTTTTTAAAAACAATTTAAATATATTTATATACTTTAAAAACTTTTATAATATTTAATGAAAAAAACCATTGATACACTCGTGTGAAATTGGGGCTTGCTAAATAGTATACTAACTTTTACCCGTCACTTCTTCCGCGTATTTAGGAAACCGATTTTTGAAATTCCTGAAAATTTTGGTATAAAAGCCTATGTCCGTTACGAGACCTTAAATTATCTCTATATAAAATTAGCCCAGCGGTTTGGCCATGATAACGTCACAGACAGACAGACAGAGAGATTTTATCATCTTCTAATATATAAAATTCTTGTGACACAGTGTTTGTAGCCAAATTCCTCCGAAACAGCTTGACCGATTTTTATGTGTATTTGGTAGGCATGAGAAGTAAGTCGTAAAGTATATTCATTATTTCATACCGCTTTTTTAAAATCCATCGTAAAGTTCGGGGAAAACTGATTGTTTTCTGTGGGATTATTGAAATTTCACAGGACAACGTCTGTTAGGACAGCTAGTATTAGTATAGATTGTGATTTCTGTTTCAGTCACAAGCATGCCCCAGCGCCTAGCTTCACCCGAGTGGCAGCCACAGTCTATGTCCCGACTACACCCTTTGGCCAAACTCCTTTCGGTGAAGAGAAGTCAGCGTTGCAGGGCTTGCGACCACAATTTAACCAAGCCGGAGTACAACCCTGGATCTATCAAGTTCAAGATTGAGCTACTGGCGTAGTAAGTGTAAAAATAAATTATAGGATCACAACTGTAATCCCCAAGTACGGTAAACATCCTCTCAGATCTCTAGGCGCTCAGATCCTTTGAAGATGTCATAGGCACGTCCAAATATTATATTTGGCACATGCCCACATTTTGCAGAAGTTAGCATTCCATACGTGACCTGCACGCCCAACTGAGCCAACAGGCCAGTCAAATAAATAAATGATTTAATTTGACCCTGTTGATCATTGAAAATTGTATGTTTCAGCTTCCTCGTGCCTGAAGTGAAGATAATCTCTCATGAATCTGTCCGTCCTGGAGAGAAGACGGCCCTTCTCATCAAACTAGCCAATCCGACAGCTCATGAGATGCAGGTACACTGTCGGCATGTTATACATTTAAGAGGAGTAATAAATGTTTTTGATGAAAGCAGAATCGTTTTTTCTCAATAACCGCAAAACATACAGTTTTGTTTTTTACGACAAAGATAACTTAAGGATTTAATCTAGATAAATTACAGATTGGTGAAACTTTTCTCGATAGATTTATTTTCCAAAGTTGGCTCTTCAAAAACACTAGTTTCGTTTTTAATCAAAACTATGAATAGCTAAACAGTTCAATTTAATATAATTCGTTAGATAAACATACTAGCTAAATAAATTACAGACGGTTTCTTTTTAAATTTGATGGTTTTCAAGATAAAGCAGTTTTATCACTTTTTCCGTCTTATCCGGGTAGATTTAGCCCATACAAAAAGTCAAAAATTTCAAGTATCGCCTTAAGTCAGCGATGGCAAAATATACAAATCAAATATTTATACATTTTTATCATGGTCCTTAATTTTCTAGAACAAGATTATACTTTATACCTGTATTAAATGATAATATTCTAAAAAATTTAAGATTGTTTGTAGGTACACTAAAAAAGGACACGTGAATTTGGGTTGGGAGAGGGGTGGTAGTCTTAAACCTCACCAAGGGGGCGGGGAGGTTAAAAACGCAAAAAAAAAAAATATCACCTGATTTATGGACAGCCCCTATAATTTATACTGATACAGGAAATCCTAGTTTGGGGTCAGTATTGAGTATTTACATCTTATATGTTGAACTGTTTATAATTAGCTTGTCTTTCAGGTTCAGCTCATGCAGCCCTCGGAGATCCCTTCGCCTGAAGATCTAGAGGAACCGAAGAGTATTGAAAAGTCGCTCGAGAACACACTCAAGATAGAGAAGGTAATTTTCCATATATTTCTTAGTTTGAAGATCTATTTTGATAAATAATCACACTTGAAATAAACATTTATATTTTAATCTTATGTAATATCTTATTCTTATAATATTCTTATAATCGTTTACCTCCTAATATACAATTTTTGTTTTTGGATCCAAATAAATAAATAAAGTTTGTTTGTTCCCAGGATGTGAGTTCCCACGCGTGGCTGAATCACTCAGCTCACTATGACGTCAGCAGCATTGTGACGTCACATGCGGGGGCATTGACCTTGCCGCAGAGAGATGACGCTGCGGAATATGATGAAGACGCACACCATGACACCAATGAGTATGTATCTTGCTAATGGTGATGGAAAACATCACGAGGAAGATGTGTGAAAGGAGTGCACTCGATCCTTTTATCATTAAGCACAGTATAAACATCATCATAATGTTAATAATGTGTCATAAGTCTATCATAAATGTATGAAAAGTTTTTACTCTATTTCGAACTTATTTACTAAGGAGTTCCGTTGTGAGCGTCCGTTGAACGACTCCTGACTCCATCATCAGATCAGCTCGCTGTCACCATATTATTGTATTGTCACAAGAACTAAAACTGTATGCATAATTTCAGCTCAATCGGATACCAACAAATGGTCGAAAAATGGTTTGCAAATTTTGACAGGCTACTTAGTATACAAACAGTGCAAGTTAAATAAAAGTTTGTAAAAATACTGACATGACTTTTTTTTTTTTTTTTTTTTTTCAGTGTAATAATGTGGCGTAAATCCAACAAGCTGGCTTTGCGTCTAGAAGTAACGACGCCTTTAGATGCCGTCGGAGGCACTCCAGCCAATGTGGCGATAGCTCTTCAGTACTCCTACAAGAACACAGTACCACAACCTACCAACGCTGCAAGCAACAAAACTCACCACACTCTGTACACCACAGTTTTGTTATCACTTGGCACTGTTCAGGCCTGAAGACGCCAAATAATGGAGTAGGGTTCGTCTAGTCTTAAAATGAAAGCACCTCCAACGCTGACATACAAAGTAGGTGTATAGACGCGTGTGCAATTAAAATAGACAAACCAACCAACACAAACATTAAAATAAAATCACAAGGATCACTTAGAAACATGTTAAGAGAAAGGCAAAGCTACGCTTAATATATCGCTATGTATGTATTTATAGTGCTGCTATAATGATCTCTACTAGTGTGGTCGACTTTAACTTTGGAATTGTGTTTTTTATAAACACATGTTTTCCTTTGCGATTCAGAAAAATATATTAGGGTGAGAGCACTGGTTGTGGGCATTTTAACAACATTTTTATTTTCAAATAAACAGTTTATGTTGAAAAAATGATTAAAACGACGATTTTTAAACAACATAGAATAAAGGTTAAGCAAAGGGTTTGTAAGAGGCGATATTTATTTATGAATGATTCATATTTAGGTAAATATTTAGTTGTGGTCAATCAAGTCTAGAGATATAACGCATCACAACTGTCACTAATCAAAACGGACCATAAACAAAGAATTGTATTTAACTATAGACTTTAAAAAAGTTTGTTACTATGCTTAATTATTGACTGCAAAAATTGAAACTGACCAAAACCGGGGTAGGCACCACAACCGGGTCTTTGACCCTATGTTTATTTTATGTCTCTTCTCTAAATACCACTTATATAATAATCAAAAAAAAATAGTAAGTAAATAAGTATTACCATTTACTGAATAGTGAATAAAAGATTATGAAATTATCATGAAATTCCATTTTGAGATGTGATTAAGTGTTACGAGATTTTATTTATTTATATAGCCTTAATTTAGTTGTAAGATGATAATATTTAGATGTTAAGCTTAGCACTCATATTATAATTAGTAAACAAGCTTAAATTGTTCTTGCACGTTTATATTGTACGCGGTACATTCATACTAAAACCATTAAAAATTAAAAATAAGTATTTTCAGCTAATTTGTTGTTTTCATTGTAGCTAGAAAATCAAGAATGTTTTGTTTAAAAGTTAATGGAACAGAAACGGAAATATATCAGTAATCTGGTTACCATAGTGAAAAACTTTGCAACTAAACTAAACTTTGCAAAAAAACTTTTTTGACCACTTTGCTTAGTTTGGGCCACTGACTCTATACAACTCTATACTCTATTATACAAGTTGTATAATAGAGGTCAGTGGTTTGGGCCTATATGGTGCTGTACGAAATGTCCACCACTTTTTTTTTTTTTTTTTTTTTTTTTTTTTTTTTTTTATTTAATAAGCCGCCTTTTCCCAGCAGTGGGACAGTGTAGGCTAACAAAAAATATACATAATTTGATTTAATCTCAGACACATAATATATATTATGTGTTCTTATGCCACTGCCTAACATACTTTTTATGGAGAAAATATGTTTGGAGATAAACAAAGACAAAAAAAAAATATAAAAACATTGAATATAATCTTTCCACCATAGCAACATAGATAAAAAAAATCTTCAATAATAATCTAAATCACTACATATAAAGTTTACAATTTACAACAACTCAGGTACAGTCTTCTTCAACTTGTGTTTTAGCTGAATAAATAACATCATTAATGCCTACTCCATCATAACTACTACCGATAAGAGAAATGGGCAAATTATTTCTTTGGATATACTGCCGGATCTTTGCTACCTTCTCATAATGACCGACCAAATACTGTGGTATACAATTATTTAGTATGCTAACATTATAAGCAGCAGGTTCTTCAGATATTTTCAAAATTGTCTTTATTTCATTTAAAGCAATCATAAGTAACTTTTTCTTAGTCGTATCATCTCCAAACTTCTCCTTATACCATTTCCCACCAAGCATCACAGTTAGTACGGTCCCATTTTGATCAGGAATGCAGCATGAGTCAAAAACTACGCCCAGGATTGGTAAGTTCTCAATAGGTGGGACCAGGAACCCAAATGCAGGGTCAATAAGAGGTTTTTGGGTGGAAAAGTACAAGTTTACTATTCCCACAGTTACAAAGGGGATTTCAGTCAGGGTTTTGGCTAATTCGGGGTGTTGGTTCTGCACTAGTTTAGCAAGTGAGTACGCTGGTATGGAGGAGTACACATGGTTGGCATTGAGTTTCTCTCCCGAGTCGCTCTGCAGTATAACTGTGCCTGAATCTACAAACTGTATCTCCTTCACCTTGTTGTTTATGTTGATTTGAACATCATTCTCTTTCAAATAGCCATTAAGTGTCCTCGGAAATGTATCTAAGCCACCCTTTATTGTGTACACACTCCATTTCTCCTCCTGAGCTCTCTTAGCTAAATCACTGAGCTCCAAATCATCCTCATTCTTTGACTTGAACATTGTCCTCACCATGCCTTTAACAACACCTCCGTGGTTCTGTTCCCATTCAAAAAGTGTTTTCATCAGGAACTTTACTGAGATTTCCTTTGCATCTCCAGCACATATGCCACAAATCATGGGAGAAATTGCATAGTCTGCAATCTCCTTCCCAAATCTACGTTCTACAAAATTATAAATAGAATCGTCATTTAACTCCGCGTGTGGTGATTTGATATCGTTGAGGAGGGCGAAAATAAGGGGTTTCGTAAATGGTTTATTTGTTTGGAAGATTCCTCTCAGACTGGAGGGAAGGAGGTGCAAATTATTGTTTACGTAGATCATCCTATTCTTTGCTGCTGGGTGATCCGGCTTGATAGGCGAGATGTGCTCGCTGAGACCGAGATCTTGGATCATGTTGAGTGTGTTCAGTCCGACGACACCCTTCGGGCGAATAGTCCGAGGGCCTTGTTCGAAAGTGTAATCCTTAGTACGGATGCTCTTGATCCATCCACCACAGTAGTCGGTGGCTTCTAGGAGGAAAATCCTAAGGTTATTATTGTTAGTCACATTATTTTTCAGTAAATAGTAGCCAGTGGATAGTCCGCCAAGTCCACCGCCGAGAATTGCTGCCATTGTTAAAACTGGAAACTAAACTCTTTGTTGTCTTTGGCCCTAGTTATTTATTGATCATGTAATTTAAATTATTATCTCACGATATTTCTCAATGTTACACAAAAACAGAGTTATTTTCCGACTTTTCTATTTTGTTTGTTTATAACCAGTTTAGACGTTTCGTTGACATTACATTGACATGGGATGATTGGCATTGGCATTTCAACGTTGGCATCAACAAAAATAAACGAATGTCATAATGGCATGGTAGAATACCGAAACTGTGGAATGCCAACTAACCAACTGCGTAATTTAATTTTTGACCGACTTAAAAATAGGAGGAGTTCTCAGTTTGAACGTATTTCCAAATTGCTGTATTAATTTTTTATTACATTAGTCTCCCTTAGTACTTCAAATTAAAAAATCTTACTTGACAAATACACTTATGTAGGTACATGAGTAGGTACCAATATAGATACTTCTGCTATAAAATATTTACTTTCTGTGTGGTAGGTACCTACCTACCTATCTACACTAAACAATAAAGAAAGGTCTGAAGTAACAGCATCTCACACACGAACGACATTCAATCAAATAAGGTCCATTACAGAGCAGGGAGGCGTGCGGGCACAGTTGCGGTGTCGCGGCGAGATAATGAATTTCAATTTCATACTCATTGCACCCGCAAGTTATCTCTAGGACCAACCAGTAAATAGAAGTGGCAAAATGCAAATCTTCTGACTATACTATGGCCATAATTATTATACTAAGACCACACCAATAACCTACCATGACCGCACCATTTAATTAGTTACAATAGGTAACTGTACCTATTTAGGGCTAAAAACATGACTATCATGTTATGATGTTGAATGCAATACCTAATGTTAGGGAATACCTTCTGCTGTACACTTTTCATAGTAACTATTCACTGTTTATGCACATATATACCTACGCATCTAGAAGCGTAGATATAGGTGCTTATACAGCATAAAAAGCGTAGGTATTTAGGTATTCAGTAACTATTAAATAAATATTGGTATGTCATGTTTTTACAAAATAGCCATACACGTGTGTAGGTAAGTTAGTACCCTATAGGTTTTTTTTTTTAGTTTTTTGGGTAGGTTCATGAATACTTAGGTAGTTACATACATTTATGGAATAAGAAGGCTTGGTAGGTAGGTACATACCTATTAAAGAGAGAAAAAAATATTATATTGTGTAAATAACGCCCGTTCTAAAATTTCGTAGTTCTGTGTCTACGAGGACATAAAACCCTGTGACTAGGACTAAACTCTTCCATTTGATCTCCTGAAAGTTTCCCGTATAGAACCTTACGGAAAAATGATCCAACCTCAACAGAAAACTTGCGATAAAAAGCTGAAAACTGCAGATTTAAAAGTCGAAAAAATTCTAAGCAAAATACAGTTTTTAAAGTTGAACAACTCCTTTACTTCTAAGCTCACGGTTTCGAGACCACGTCAAAGTTTATACATCGATAAATCAAAGTTAAATGTGGTTTTCGCGATTGCAGTCATGTTATTGTGTTCAGGAGCAACGTGGGTTTATAAGGAGTGGCCATCTAGTCAGGTGAGATCTCCTCATTCACCTACCTATTAACTTAGGTAGCAAGTGAAATAAACCTATGGCCGTCGTCGTACTTATGAACCTATTATTTGGCCTTCCAAACTCATGGCGATAACTCCTGAGAAGGATGAGTGTGGATAGTGGCTCGCTTTCTCGTGATTGTGGATGGTCTATACAGGGTTTCCCAAAACCCAACGATATCCTAGTACCGGGTGAGAGGCCAAGTAACACCAGTTTTAGAAAAAATAACAAAAAAATCAGTCATGCAAATCTGCAAAATTATTTATTTTTTCCAGAATTGGTATAACTCTGCCTTCGTCCGGTATCAGGTTCTCTTTGATTTTTGAAACATCCTGTACTGATTTCTCTATCCACCATTTCATTTCTCTTTGTAGAACTGCATTCTCAAAGTGCCTGCAGCTACCACTGCACTGTTCCGGCCTCCGGAAGATTGTTCCATGTGTGCCCACGTGTCGGGTGTGACACGGCTGAGTAACACTTCTGCAGAGGAGTTCGAGCAACACGCTTACAGTGCGGAGCCTGTGATTGTTTCTGATGCAACTGCTGGTTGGAAGGCTGTGCAGGTAGGTTCCTACTTAAGCAATCTTTTGAATGTCAATTGGGCAGCATCTTCATCTAAAAATAAGCTTTATTGCTTAAGAGGCTGCCAGTCGCTGATTGCTCTTTTTCGAAACGAAAAAAGAAATACTTCTGAACAAGCCACATCTCCTATTTTTATAATTATATTACTTCAGGTTCCTACCTAGATTTCTATTAAGCTGAAAACATAATAGCAGAAACTTTTCACGATAAAAATATTATTTCAAAATGATACGTTTTAGAATTTATGATCGAAATATTTTATATACCTACTATTAAAATCAACTTGTGATTTATTGTTAAAGATAGGTAATATGTAGATCTAGATTTCTATTAGGATAGATTTTTGATAAGTAATTATACATAATTTATATCATTAATTTATTCGAAAAGCTAAGGCGGACCACGCGCGGACGTGTGTTTGTCATCATTGCAGCGGTCGGTAGGATTATTTATCGAAGTGATTAAAGATGGGTACATCTTTATTCACATATAGGTACTATCACTACATAGTATAAAGCAAAGTCGCTTTCCGCTTCCCGCGTATGTATGTATGTTTGCTTATATCTTTAAAACTACACAACGGATTTTGATGCGGTTTTTTTTAATAGATAGAGTGATTCAGGAGGAAGGTTTATATGTATAATAACATGCTACCCGTGCGAAGCCGGGGCGGGTCGCTAGTACATAATAAAATAGGAGATGTGGCTTGTTCACAAGTATTTCTTTTTTCGTTTCGAACAAAAATAATCGTCGACTGGCAGCGTCTTAAGCTCACTGGTTACCATATTAGGCTTCCTCCTTCTTCAACTGTCAGATTCCCTATTGTAAAGTACCTAAATGCCAAAAGACAATAAGATTCTGACAGTTGAAGCTGATTCTGATTATCAGGGAGCTTACGCATTAGGGCTGCTGGACTTGCAGGTATTTGGCGTTATTTTTGGGACACCTATCTGATTTTTTGATCATGCTCTGTCTTCACTGAGTTCGATATATTTTCTACCTTTAAGTATTCAATACGCAAGGTTTTTTTTTATAGGAATTTAACTTCAATTTCTTCGCGTCTTTCTACCGCAACGGCAAGATGGGCAAACAAGTGAACGATTGCTTCTTCTTCGCTTACAAATCCGGTCTTCACTCGCTACAAGAAGTGTTTAGCATGGATGAAGCCCGAGCTAACCTGTCCGGAGCCCCGTGGTATGTGGGTTGGAGCACCTGCTATGATGAGGAGACCAGGAAACTGAGGGAGTATTATGATAGACCGTACTTTCTGCCGAAGACTGCTGAGAGCGATATGGTGGACTGGATCTTTATGGGTGGCCCGGGGCAGGGCGCTCATATGCACGTAAGTCCTACATACCTATAGGTACAATCCTTATTTTCTTTTTTTTCACAGTGCATAATAAGTAATCTATCCATAGTCATTCTACCACATAAGAACCTATTCCATTTATCCCTATATCATTTATATTGCTACAAACAAAGATAATTGTATTCTAATACGCGAGAAAAAAAAGCATCCCCAATTTAGAAAAGAAAATATGTAATCCGAGTTCCTACCTAAGGTAATTGTATCTATTGATATCGCAGGTGGACTCAGTGAAGCACATGTCCTGGCAGGCTCAGATCCGAGGCCGTAAGCAGTGGGAGCTAGCACCTCCGCCAGAGTGTATCTACTACTGCCGGTGGATGACATTTACTGTGTCCCCGGGCGAGATGCGTAAGATATCAATAATGCAGAAGGATTTATAATAATGGCTAGGAGTCAAGGGTCAATTTTAACATAAATATTCCATTTAATTTAAGAATACATTCAGTCCCTTTTGTAAAACCTTTTATTAAACTATTTTTTTTTTTTTTTTTTTAAGGGTCCCAGGTTCCATTTCTTATACAGGGCTTTTCTTGCCTCTGTAATTGAACAATTAGTCGGGTAAAAGTTGTCAATTGCCATTGGTCGTCTCGGGGTCACGTTCTTAGTACTATACTAACCTACTAGCATATTTTGGAAAAGTCATCACCCAGACAAAGATGTTGTTCAACACACATAAATGTTAGTCCTCGTATAGTTGTTGGTAAATTCCTTGTGTAACATAAACCTATTGTTTCCAGTTATAGTGGACACCAACCGCTGGTACCATAAGACGACCATCCTCCCAGACGACATCAGTATCACTATTGGTGCAGAATACGACTAAAATCATGTGAAAGGAGCCTAATTTTAAAATACTTCGCTTCATAGACAGAATGTAATAAAATAGAGACCTTTGTACATGTTTTTTTAAGTATTTTTTTTTTGGGTTCTAATTCTAATGACTTTGTCCGATTCAGACATGCTCCAAAACTATAAATTCGGCGCTGGTTTTACTATTTCAATAAAAACTTATTTAAAATTAATTATGAATTAATGATTAAAAAAGTATTATTAATATTTTTGGGCAACAATAAAAGAACATTGTAACATGCTACGAAAAAACCTTTATTCACCACCATTACACCTACTTCAACGCATCAAACATGTGAATTCAACATTTAACTGGAATGACATAATAAGGCTACAGAACTAAAGAACTATATAACTGTACTTTTGATTATATACCACGCGTAAAACATTAACATTTGAACAGTTAATAATTATTTTTAATAAGTACTTATTTATATATATTTTTTTCAAACTATCGTGATTAGTAGACATAACTATTAATTTTTACACGGGTCTTTATCACGTAATTACCTTAAATTTATTTTCCCGATGTTTCGACTATGTTACAATGGCCATTGTCGCGGGCAGACTGAAGTGATCGAACTACCCTCACTTAGTCTTCAGAAATAGAAATGTCCATGGAACGTGATAAAGACCCGTGTACAAATCTATAGTAATACCTACTTATTTATATATATTTTTTTATAATTTATTAAGATACTTAGATCTTAGACGTAACATTTACTTTCTACTAACTTTTTTTTTTGCTAGTGTTCTAAGTAGCCTTAAAATATCTATTAATTATTTAAAGAGAGCCTTGAAAGTTAAATTTTCAATAAATATAGTTTGTATTGATATAAAAAATTAAGTACACAATTTGAAAGGTTTTCAAGAATAAAGGGTTGTTTCACATATTGTTCGATATAAAAAAAACTGTTTTAAAAATCACAAATTTAGTACAAAAAAAATACAAAACATAAGTAATGTGTACCCTATTCTGTTACAACACTCTATTTATTACATGGAAGTTATATATATTTACGAAGATTATATAATTTACTACATATAATTGAAATTACATTTTAACTTAGCAGCAAATGTTGCAAGAAAAGTCGTAGAATAAAAATCAAATTCTGAAATGAATTACATAGAAAAAAAAACATTCTTTAGATAGAAATTGAAGATAATAAATACTTAAATGATTAAGTAAGCTATTACGCTGCCGATTATAAGATTTAAAGAGCAACATCAAAAGCTACAGACGTACTAATTCGCAATTTACTGGATTATATTTCTACTTGTCGCTACATACAGACAAAATGTATCTATGACTTTGTAACCTTACACACACCATTTTATTTTAGTTTGTGATTACGATAAACAGCATATAACAAAAATACATTTCAATTGATAGCATAATTGGATGTATTTGAAACGCACAATATTTTTTAAAACACTAGAAAAATATTAGAGAATAGAGTGATTAAATTTAGAAATTTTTGAAAAGCTATAATTTAGCAGGAAATAATAAAAAAAAAAAACCTATTGTTACATGCTGTTTTCGGATATACCGTTCAGCCAATACACGCTAGTCAATTCGATATTCCTCAAATCGAACGTGCACCGATCTTATCTAAAATAAATTAGTATTTCAATTTTGCTGGTACTTAATAGTATCAGTATAAGGTCGATAGTCATAGATAGATACGTCGGTACGTTTACTCTTCTCCCTGGCCAGCAGAATCCAGGATAATTTCGAAGGAGAACGGCTGGAATAGATAACCCTCGCCCGAGTAGAACTTGCTCTGGAATTCCACCCTGGAATAAATATACATAAATAAATAAAAAATAGGATTACGACTTAAGAGGCTCCCAGTCGCTGATTGCTCTTTTTCGGAACGAAAAAAGAAATACTTCTGAACAAGCCACATCTCCTATTTTTATAAGTATATTACTTCAGGTTCCTACCTAGATTTCTATTAAGCTGAAAACATAATAGCAGAAACTTTTCACGATAAAAATATTATTTCAAAATGATACGTTTTAGAATTTATGATCGAAATATTTTATATACCTACTATTAAAATCAACTTGTGATTTATTGTTAAAGATAGGTAATATGTAGATCTAGATTTCTATTAGGATAGATTTTTGATAAGTAATTATACATAATTTATATCATTAATTTATTCGAAAAGCTAAGGCGGACCACGCTCCGACGTGTGTTTGTCGTCATTGCAGCGGTCGGTAGGATTATTTATCGAAGTGATTAAAGATGGGTACATCTTTATTCACATATACTATACATTATATAATAGGAGATGTGGCTTGTTCACAAGTATTTCTTTTTTCGTTTCGAACAAAAACAATCGTCGACTGGGAGCGCCTTAACCCCAATACAGTAGACATCTCCAGGCGCTCAGATCTTTGAAGTCCAAACATTATATTCGGCACATGCCCATATTTTGCAGTAGCATTCCACACGTGACAGGTTGCAAGCCCGTCGCCCCATCGTCATAAATATACAATGTTAGAGAAAATCCTTCCAAAAAGTAATATCTAACATTGTTTTGTAGATTATTAAGTCAGGCTGTTTGTACTTCATACTTGTACAGTTCGGTGGGGACATTTAGTAATCCTAATAATATTATAAATACGAAAGTTTGTGAGTTTGTATGTATGTTTGTTCCTCAATCAGGCCTAAACGACAAAACGGATTAAGTTGAAATTTGCTAAAGATGTAGATATAATGCCCGAATAAATAATAGACTACTTTAAAATATGAAAAACCTCCCCAAAATGATAAGAAACGCAAAAGGGATGATTTTGGTATAAATGGCGCTGGTGTGCAACAAATCTGATATCACAGACTAAAAAAAATCAGTCTTTTCTATTCGATTATTGAAATTTGACAGGACAACGTCTGTCACGGGTCGGCTAGTATTATATGAAACACACGCACCAGTGAAGTCGAAGAGTGTGGAGGAAGGCAGACAATCCTTCCATCAGCACCAAGATGGAGACAGAGATTGCTGCCCAACCAGCGAACACGATGTATAAGAAGATGCCACCTTGGAAGCCAGTCGACATCAGTCCTGAAAGAGAATCAAATGGTTCATTAAAATCATAAGGATAATGTTTAGGGTTCCGTACATCTGATGATAAAACTGATTTTTTGTATGATCACTCTTTTGTCGGGAAGAATGGAGAACACCAACATTTTTTTTAACATGCCAAATTAATCTACTTACAAAAAATTACGAGAAAAACTGTGTTTTTAGTTTTTTCATATCTTAAAAAATGCCTGAGATATTTACGATCAAAGTGCGTATTTCCGGCCGAAGCGACGCGGGTTGCGGCGCTTAGTTTTGTTTCGATCGTAATATCTTCTGAATGGAATGTCCGATTTGAGTAATTCGAAAAGTTTTCTATTGGTATTGAAACAGTTTTGAATATGAAATGATTTATTTGGATAAGGATTAATACGAAGGTACAGTTATCATGGTCTGATATTGGTCAGCTTTTTTATTAACTTTTAAAATGTAAAAAGTGGTTATAGTGACATAACTACAATAGTTGGATATATAGTATCGCAATGTTTTTTGTAGATATTGATATGTTCTCTTATATTGTAGAACATTTTTTTGTTCATCAATATTAGAGAACATATATCAAACATATCTAATATTTTGACCCAGTTGTGTTCTCCATTGACATTTAATTTAGTATAATACAGATACAGAATGTCCCAGAAGCAGTCGTTTTAGTTATCAAAAATAGATATAAAAAGTTGTATCCTATCTCACTCAAACTGAATGTTAAAAAGTTTACAGTTTAATAAATACCTACATGAATTTGTTTCTATATAAATATCTTTCTGAGAACTATTATTACCTGTTATAATTGATCTAACGTCAACTTCGGTCGTGCGGTAAGAACAAGGTGAAGGCTCAAACAACAAAATTATAAGTACTAAACAAGTACATACAACAATAGAAAAATAACTAAAGAGCTTTAGCACAAATTCTAAAAGCAGCACACGCTATACTTTAATATTGCTTTAAATACCTTTTCTCAACAGCATGTTCCATGCTACTTCAGCCAACTGTGCATGAGCTAGAGATAACGCCCACAGACGCAGATAGGACGCAGTGTGCGAGACTGAACCAAGCACATACTCGATGGTGTGGATACCCTGTAGGACAATACACATTATGAATAAATCAATTAAATAAATATACATTGTATCTATATCTATCTTCAAACTAAGTGAAGCTTGTTCTATGGGAACTAGATAACTAATAGATGATAGAATTTTTCTAATTATAAATACATAAGTACATCCAATACATAATAGCACCCAGAACAAACATCCATGTTTTCTTTTTAGTTTTTTAAACCATCATTTTCTTCTGCTTTTCCCACTTTATGTGGGGTCAGCACAACAACGTTGACAAACATGTTGCAAAGAGGATTTGGCTTATGTTTCCAACCGGCCGCATGCCTGACGTCAACCCTCTTTGAGAAAAGATTAGAATTTTAAAGCTGATATAATGTTGTAAATACCTGATGGATGAAGACTTCCGAGATCTCCTCATCATGATGTCCCCCAGCAGGCACCGGAGCTCCTCCAGCAGTTCCATTCTCGGCTGTTCCCTCCACTGGCTGGTGACCTTGGCGCTGGAAAAAGCCACTTACATAAATCATGTGTTCAATGTAACAAATTGTGTGTGTGAGTACGTGTGTGTACGTAATAGTGTACGTAAGTTTTAGTAATATTTTACTCACTTCCAACTGTCCGATATGATTGCAAACAAATAAGATACAATATTAATCATTCATTTTATCTAACTATCTAACTACCGGTTTCACACTAGTGTACTAATGAAGATTATGACAATTTTTTTATACCTTTTATTGCAATATTGAGAATCTCCAATTTTTTGTAAAATTAAATATTGTCTACTAGCGACCCGCCCCGGCTTCGCACGGGTAGCATGTTATTATACATATAAACCTTCCTCCTGAATCACTCTATCTATTAAAATAAACCGCTTCAAAATCCGTTGTGTAGTTTTAAAGATATAAGCAAACATACATACATACATACAGACGCGGGAAGCGGAAAGCGACTTTGCTTTATAAAGAAAAGTCGCTTTTGAAGCGGTTTATTTTAATAGATAGAGTGATGTATGATGATGGACTATGTAGTGATGCTTCTCGCTGATAATGTAGCTTTTAATAGAAAAAAAAAAAGATTTTTAAAAATTGGTTGATCAGTTTTTAAGATTATCCGTAGTAGTACCTAGTGTAGATATAATAATATTAGTTGTTCATAAATATGTATTACATAAAAATATAGTTGTGTCATAACAGGAAGATGGTACTCACAGCGCGTTGCTTCTGTTCCTTCATGATGAAATAGGGCTTTCCGAACAACATGACAGGAACGCACAACAATGCCACGATCACGAACAACTGAAACCAATAGATACTGTTTAGGAAAAATATTCAATTGTACATACATACATAATAAAATCACGCCTGTTTCCTAGAGGGGTAGGCAGCGACCACGGCTTTCCACTTGCTACGATACTGACATACTTCTTTTTCGTCTGTCTATCCCACCAGAGACAAATTCAAATTCAAAAACCATTATATATTTATATATTTATCATTATATCATTATTATACATAGTAACACCCAGACATAGATGTTTGTTCTGTGTCTGGGTGTTACTATGTATAATAAGTATGTATTTACAAAAAAAAAAAAAAGTATATAAGTATTCTATCAGTTATCTGGTTCCCATAGTACAAGCTTTGCTTAGTTTGGGGCTAGATGGCGTTGTGTGTAAAGTCCGCCAATATTTATTTATTTATTTCAATAAAATCACAAGGATCACTTCGAAACGTCTTAGGAACTAGGTGAAGCTACGCCGACTCCACGCGACCAAGCCTAGAAGAATCAGGCAACAAACACGGCTTGGGGTCTACCTTTTTTTCAATGATCCTTTTCTTAAAGCTATGTAGAGCTCCAGTGTGATGCCAATCGAACAAGGTGAAGGCTCAAACAAGAATAATTATTAAAAGTACTACTCAAGTACGTAAACAATAAAAAATAATAATAATAATAATAACTAAAGAGCCTCAGCACAAATTCAAAAAGCAGCACACGCTACACTTATTATAGACAAATATTTGTATGATGTATATTATAGATGTTTGTTGTGTTTGGGTGTAATAATGCATCATAAGTATTAACTTAGTTTGGGGCCAGATAGCGTTGTGTGAAATATTTACCAATATTTTTGAAGTGAAATCTTTATATAGACTGGGGGTCACGAAAAAGAGTTACGACCGCGTGGAGAGGGTAGACGATATATCGCTTGGTGAGAGGGTTTCACTTCTATAGTAGAATCTATAGTGTCCCAGCACTACCAGCTCAAAATTCACTTTTATTTTATTTTTTTAGGGTTCCGTACCCAAAGGGTAAAAACGGGACCCTATTACCTAAGACTACACTGTCCGTCTGTCTGTCACAGGGCTGTCTCTCATGAACCGTGATAGCTAGACAGTTGATTTTTTCACAGATTTTATTTGTTTAGGGTTCCGTACCCAAAGAGTAAAAACGGGACCCTATTACTAAGACTTCACTGTCTGCCTGTCTGCACAGGGCTGTATTCCATAAAACGTGATAGCTAGACAGTTGAATTTTTCACAGATGATGTATTTCTGTTACTGCTATAACAACAAATACTAAAAACAAAATAAAATAAATATTTAAGTGGGGCTTCCATACAACAAACGTGTTTTTTTGCCGTTTTTTATAGATAATGGTACGGAACCCTTCGTGCGCGAGTCCGAATCGCACTTGGTCGGTTTTTTTTTTATTCTAGACTCGTGTATACCTTCTGAAGTCCCTTCTGTCCAGCATACATGACGGGATCACAAACGATGCGAGGATTCTCGTCTTCCTTGAACAGCATCATGTTGATGAACGTGATTAGGATCGAGGGGGCGCAGTACGCACTGGTTTTCACTATTTCTGTAAGAAAAAAAAAATATGATCACGACTGTAATCCCCAAGTATGGTAGACATCCTCTCAGATCTTCAGACGCTTAGATCCTTTAAAGATGTCTAGTGGGGGTAGTCAGAGGCACGTCCAAACATTATATTTGGCACATGCTAACATTTTGCAGTAGTCGGCATTCCATACGTGACAGGTTGCAAGCCCATCGCCGCCAAAAAAAAAAGATATCTACTGTAATCTCCAAGTACAGTCTAGACAAGACATACTCTCAGATCTCAAAGCGCTTAGATCCTTGAAGATATCAAAAGATGATAGTCAGAGGCACGTCCAAGTGATAAAAGAGCGCATTACCAGGATCCTGGCTGTCGAAATGTCCTGGAGTAGATCCGTACGTGGTCCACTTGATGAACATGAGCAGAACCATGTAGAAGAATAGAAGTGTCAGGAACACGATCTGAGGGAGGAATTCCACGTAGATGCTGATGCGACGCTTGAAGTATCTGTCGAGATAGAATTTGGTCAATATATAACAAATATATATTATTTACCGTAAAGCTATATCTATATATATATTTTAATATATAAAATTCTCATGTCACAGTGTTTGTAAACAAAACTTCTCCGAAACGGCTTGGCTTGACCGATTGTTACGAGTTTTTTAGGTAAAAAAAATAAGGTTAATATTTTAGGTAATATTTTTGGTAAAAATATATATGATAGGGGTTTGTCACTCTAGATAAAAGCTAGTTTATTAAATTATAAGTTAGTTAGTTACACATGGTTCCACAGCGATAGAGAGACTCCGAACAGCATGTGGAAGACGCCAATGATGATGGAGATCTTCATCTTGTACGCGTTCATGAATATGATCTTATTGGCTTCTGCGAGCTGAGGAAAGGAATTTATTTAATAAATAGTAAATAAATAATTAACTGAATTCCCAAAGTACGTTCCCGTTCCTGTTTTCCTGCTTTTCTCTTGAATTTTTTCCTGAATTTTCTTTGCTATAAACCTCACGGAGCCCGAGACCTTTCCAACGAATGCAAAACCGTGGAAATCGGTTCGTGCGTTCTGGAGTTATAGCGTCAGGAAGGAAAACCCGACTTATTTTTATATTATAGATGGTACGGAACCCTTCGTGCGCGAGTCCGACTCGCACTTGGCCGGTTTTTTTATAACATCTCACCTGCCAAACGGGATCAATACCGAAGGGATAAGGCGATTGAGTGTAGTCATAGGAGTCCGGATTCAGCTGGAGCAGTTTGTTCGCTTGCAAGGTGGACTCATTGTAGTTAACACGCCACGACGAACCGAATATGTTCAGCGATTTGGAGAATATGTCGTTGTATATCATTCCGGTGTACATTGAGAACAGACCCATGAGGAGAATGATGTATCGTCCGCCGAAGAATATGGTCCATATCTGCGGACAAAGATTTAGTTAGTTAGCAACAACCGTGGTATACTTAGAGCAACACGGGCTTCCTACGGAAGGGAGTAGTCTTAGCGATAGATTACTATTAAAATAGTTCTGGCGTTTGTTGCGTGGGGAAATGTGCACACAAGTGCAGTTCCGCACACTTACATGCAAAAACAAAACTGCCAACTGACTTCGTGTACAAAATTTATTAAATGTGTATGTCCACTTGGGTTTGTACTTTGACAGAGGGTACAGCGGCGAATGGCTACTCCCTTCCGTGTTGCTCTAAGGTGGTATAATAATTGCGTTTGAAAAACTTAAAAGAAAACCGGCGAAAATGTATCGATCAATCGAAAAGTCGAGGGATATTAATTTTTTGAGTTTTATGAAGGAACTATTAGTCCTAAATTAATGTAATTGAAATTGAACCAATTTGGGACTATTCTCTACGGAACAGAGAAATAACATCGAAATCATAATATCGACCTATTTCTGCTAGGATTTTGTAGGGGAGGTTATGTCCGTTAAATGAGACCTTATGTTCTGTTGCGAAAGTTATCCATTTCTGAGAAAAAAAAATTTGCAACAACACAAAAACTACAAATGTAGGAAATACTAGATGGAAACATTATGGTCTAATTCAACAGAAATAACCTCCAATACAACCTCCTATTAGGAATAAGAGGAATAAATAACCAATTATACCTGATTAATTATTGATTATACTGATGACTTATTATTACTTATTCATTTATTATTATTACAAGAAAAAAATCAGGGATCCCTATTAAAACTTTAATAATGTAAAAAAATAGCCATAAAAATGAGTATGAGAATGAGTAGAGAGAATACACCCTTGCGACGCCAGGGCAGACTGATAGTATTGGATAAACTAAAAAACTACTGGACCAATTTAAAAAGATACTTAACTATTGGAAAGATTATTTTTTTTAATTTTGTTTTTAACATACCTCGCTGTCAATTTTCTTAGCCTGCAGAGGTTTCTCCTTGTAGCACATCCAGAAGCCGAATGCGGCCATCAGGGCTCCGTGGCCCAAATCGCCGAACATCACCGCGAACAGGAAAGGGAAAGTTATTATTGTGTATGGGGCTGGAACATACAAAATTATATATATTATGGTAATTACTTTATAGATTTTAAGTTTTTACGAGTAATAAATATTTTTGATGAATGCAGAATCGTTTTTTCTTAATAACCGCAAAACATTCAGTTTTGTTTTTTATGACAAAGATAACATAAGGATATAATCTAGATAAATTAAAGACAGAAACACGATTGATGAAACTTTTCTCGATAGATTTATTTTCCAAAGTTGGCTCTTCAAAAACATTAGTTTAGTTTTTAATCAAAACTTTGAATAGCTAAATAGTTCATTTTTATATAATTACTAGCTACCTAAATTAAAGACAATTTTTTTTTAAAATTTGAAGGTTTTCAAGAGTTTTATCACTTTTTCCATATCCGGGTAGACTCAGGCCATACAAAACGTCAAAAATTTCATTTATCACCTTAAGTGTGATTGTTATGTGATCTAATGAATCATGAACCTATTTGCCTTATTTTTATTATGCCTACATTTTATAGTAGTTAACATTACATAAGTGACATAAATGGACTGAACCCATTTTATTAAAATATAGATTTGTTAATAATTATTCCAGTCTTATTTCTCTTTGCGGCGATGGGCTTGCAACCTATCACGAGTTATTAACAACAACTAATGTAGGCATGTGCCAAATATAATGTTTGAAAATACCCCTGACTTCCTCCTTAAGACATCATCAGGGATATGAGCATCTTGAGAAGATGTCTACCGTAATCGTGATCCTATTTCACACTTTTTTCTCTTAACATATTCGTATACATTAAATGAAATTTGTTCGGATTGACTGCTAAGTTAGTGTTCAAAAGGAGCTTGACTCTTGGGATATTTTTTAGGGTTCCGTACCCAAAGTGCGAAAACTGGACCCTATTACTAAGACTTCGCTGTCCGTCTGTCTGTCTGTCACAGGGCTGTATCTTATGAACCGTGATAGCTAGACAGTTGAATTTGTCACAGATGATGTATTTCTGTTGTTGCTATAACAACAAATTCTAAAAACAGAATTAAATAAATATTTAAGTGGGACTCCCATACAACAAACGTGTTTTTTTTTGCCGCTTTTTGTAGATAATGGTACGGAACCCTCCGTGCGCGAGTCCGATTCGCACTTGGCCGGTTTTTTTAAGTATGTCCCACATAGTAAGACTTTTGCAAAAATACACCGCCTGTAAACATGCAGGGAGTGGTCTGATTGATGTGGTTTACCGGCGAGTAAACCACATGAATCAGACTAAACGTTTAATGTTAACGAGTAATGTACCTGGGTTGACCTCCCGGTAAGTGGCCACACCGTACGCATAGATGAGGTTCTGGAAGGCGGAAGTGAACTTGTTGGTGCGGTTGTACGTGGGGGGGTCTTCGGCTGTCTCCATGCGATTCAAGATGGGGGGCACCGAGCTACCGCTGCGTTCCTGGTGGAATTATGTTCATTTTTAGGTTACGCTAATTTAGACTTTATCTTAAAGGAATAAGAGACAACATTTTAGCTAAATTGCCATCTATACCTATGTTTTAAACTTAAACTTTGCAAGTATCTATACTATATAAACTAATATTATAAATTCGAAAGAAAATGTATGTCTTTCTGTGACGTTCACACGGCCGTACCGCTGCCGCTGGGCCGATTGTGATGGAAATATTTTAAAGTCTTTAAATGGACATAGACTGTTTTTCCCAAAATGTTCTTTTCATTTTTAGGAATTTCAATGTAGTTCTGAATGTACGCGGACAAAGTTGCAGGTAAAAGCTAGTGAACAAATAATTATAAAGAAAACCAATGAAAATTAAAAGTCGATGTTGATTTTTAAAGTTTTATGAAATAACTACTAGTCCTACATGAATATAATTAGCGGAATATGTTGGGTTAAGTTTTGAAAAAAGACCGGGTCAAGAGTACTCTAAACCGACGAGCATGCATGAGGAATGTGATGAGAGTAAATTAAGCTAAAGAAGTATGTCAGGATCGTAGCAAGTGGAAAGCCGTGATCTCTGCCTACCCCTCTGGGAAACAGGCGTGATTTTATGTATGTATGTATGTTGGGTTATGCCTCTCACCGTTCCTCTGCGTAGAGCCAGCTGAATCGTCTCCATGTCCAAAGCAGGCACCCAGCACTCAGCGATGAGGCACTTCTGGGTGACATCCAGATTGAACAGGTTCAGGGTGTGGTAGATGGCCTTGATCTTGCGAACCTTCACGAACCAGTTCTTGATGTTTTTTGCGGCGGCGACAAGCACGCGGTGACGATGGTCCTGGGTCTGGCCTAATACCTGCAGGTCATATGACAAATTCAAATTTAATAGGTATTTATTTCAATAAAATCACAAGGGTCACTTTGAAACGTCTTAGAAGTTAGGTGAAGCTACGCCTGTTCCTCGCGACCAAGCCTAGAAGAATCAGGCAACAAACGGCTAGAGACCATCATTTTATTTTAATTATCATTTCCTTAATGCTATGTAGAGCTCCAAAGTGGTGCCGATATTGTATGTTTATAGTCATGTACTACTGTAGCTTAATGATGTGCCAACTAGACTTTAGACACCTTCAAAGACCTCGAGTGCCCGAAAATCTGAGAGGACGTATGACGCACTTTGGGTCAACAGTCGAGATTCTATTTATTTTTATGTTGGAGGTACCTCTACTTTATTGACATTATATTTCCATATCTTATATATAAAATTCCCGTGTCACAATGTTAGTTACCTTACTCCTCCGAAACGGCTTTACCGATTTTTAGCAAATTTTATATGTATATTCAGTAGGTCTGAGAATCGGCTACTATCTATTTTTCATACCCCTAAGTGATAAGGGTGGCGTAAAGATCGGGAAAAAAGGAAATTGCTTTTTTCTGTGGGATTATTGACATTTGACAGGACAACGTCTGTCGGGACAGCTAGTATAATCTATACTTATAATAAATCTGTAGAGAGGTCAATTCTGTACATGAAATATATTTCCAAAATAACTATCAGGGGGTGATTAGGGTTCGATACTGATGCCAAAAAAGCAATCAGTAAAATTTTTGTCTGTCTGTATGTCTGTCTGTATAACCGTTATAGAAACAAAAACTACTCGACGGATTTTAACGAAACTTGGTACAATTATTTTTCATACTCCTGAGCTGGTTATAGTATACTTTTCATCACTCTACAATTAATAGGAGCAGAGCAGTAAAAGGAAATGTTGGGAAAACGGGAGAAGTTACTCCATTTTTTAAGCTTCCGTCGCGTGTGCAACCTTAATGGTTAAAGCTACACAGAAATGATGTATGAGGGAAATGTTCTCCTTAAAATTATATAAAAAATATCCCACGACAGCATATGTCTATCTTTTATGGTTGACTCACAATAACACGTGTAACTCGAACGTTCGAGAAAAACAGAAATCATCTAATGTAAGCTGTGAAAAAAAAAAGTTTTATATTTAGTACCTATCAGCATTGCACCCGTGCGAAGCCCGGGCGGATCGCTAGTATAATATATAAAAATGAATCGCCGAAATACATACGTACAAGCATAACTTCCGAACGACTGCACCAAATGGAATGATTCATTTTTTGATGTGCTTGTTATTGTCAGGACAAGGTTTGTGGAGAAAATTCCGGAACAAGAATATTTCGGAAAATCCATCGTAAAATTGTGAAATTCGGGAAAAACGTGCTTTTTTCTAAACTATTGAAATTTGGCAGGACAACGTCTGTCGGGACAACTAGTAACATAATATTATCGCACTCAACAATACTTAATTTTCTATAAACAACAACAACTAGTAAAACAAATCGATTACACGCTGATGGAGTAACTCAGTTTTATGCTTATTTAAATCTTTTGAAAATAATTATAGTGTGCCATATATATTGTGTACTAGCTTAGCATAAACATTCAGATAGATTAATAACGTAAAAATTTGCCCTTATATAAAACTTAATTACTTAATTTATTACAATACATAACATAATTATGTAATTACTAAAAAGATAATATAAATGTTATATCTAAGAGGCAAGGCAATGATCGGTTGAGATTGAAAGAAACAGAACCCTGGTACTCCTAATCCAATATCCAGACAACCACCAGATCCAACTTAAAAACCAGGGGATCATAAGATCAGGGGATCTTTTCCTAACCTAACCCATATGAAGACTTTCTAAAAGACCACAAAGACCAGATTATATAAACTTACAGTGTTGAGATCCTCAATCCTGGTCATGACTCCCATGGCCATTTCGCGACGGTCAGCCGCCGACTCGGGGCAAGGATAGAGAGTGGCGCGGAACCCTTCACAGATCTTCTTGACGCGAGTCTTGAGCTGGTCCCCTTGGAAGAAGATGATGAAGACGGACTTGTAGACTTGGTCCGACTGGAAAAAGTGAAAATGTTGTAGTCATACAATTTGGTTTAGTTTAATTTAAATATTTTGATCGATGATATTATAGATCGTGCTCTATAATATTAACATGGTTAGCATGGTATGGGCAATGGACATGTTATGAGGAGGGAAGAATGTTAGGTATGAATATGGATGGTTGTAGAAGTAGATTGAGGTTGGTTAGAAAAGAGGGATCGATGTAATAGTGTAAAAGATGACGTGGGCAAGAAAGGAGTGAATTTTGAGATGACGGCCGATAGAAAAAAAATGGAAGAAGAATACATGCTGTGCCGACCCCACTTAAGTATGACAATAACAGGAAGATGATGATAATTGCAGATTGCGTACTTACCGAAGAAGGATCTTCAAGAGGCGTATCAATCTCCGACTGCCTCAGAAAGACGTTGCCGCGGCATGCGCGCCACAACATCCGCTCGAACGCAGGGATACGCTCGCGAAGGATCACGCCGGCCACGAAACTAGGGAACAGTTAGTTAGCGGATGCGGTGGAGGGCTTTTTGACTTTTGTCTTGTGAAACGGAAGGAGTAAAATGAAAGGTCAAAACACCCTTTCCATGTTCAACCAATAACAGAACCTCCATCCACTTCATCATAGACGAATCTTTGTCGTGTTCCCTGGGGACCATTTCACGAAGCAAGTTACATGTGTTGGTAATGATAATATGACAATACATTTATTGTCAGCTGTAGCTTGTATCGTGAGAAACAGGCCCCCAGAAGCCGTCATGCTGAAATAAAACAAGGACAGTATTGTTTCCGATTCAATTCTAGTCATTGTCTTACTTCCGAGAATCAGAACATGAAAATTAAAAGACAACAATATAACATCATCTACTAGGAGTTTAACATAAGCAACCAGTATCGCCAAAACAAAATTTTTAACATTTATTAAATTGGCAGACAAACTGTTGCTATAAATATGAATTAGATAGTGGAGACATTGATATAAATAAACCATAATAGAATTTAAATAGACACGAGCGTTTTCTAGTATATACAGTCTATATGGTGTATGTAAAATAGATAACAGCTGATTTCACAGTGTTTGATGTAAGTAATATAATGTAACATTGAATGGATAGAATATAGTTCATACAAGCCTGAATATAATGTTGTATGCAAACGTAGAATCATAGTAGTTTTACAACACAAGACTGCTGTTAGACAAAGGTCACACTTGCATTGTGTTACAAATCGGTAAATTCAAGGTTTTCAGAACCTTATTACTGAATTGTGAAATGTGAGCAACAAAGAGAGTCAGAAAAGACTTGCTACGTTATAATAGATATTATATTTTCTCTTTTCATGCATCTGCAGAATTTTCAATGAATATATTCAAATGTAAATACGAAGCTGTCATTTATGAGGAAAAAAACAAATCCAATGATACAGCGTTTCGGTGCATCTCTGAGGACAATTCAATAACACGAAAGGACTCGAAAATACATTTAGGTACCTCCCAAAGTCAAGATACGTACGTTTGATGTCGTAGAGTAAGTAACATCAGGCAAATTACATACAAAAGATTAGACAATGTCAGAACACTTCAAGCAAAATTAATGGGAAAGGATTAGATCAAATCTTCAGTTTTGTGAAGTACATACGTTGCTATGTGATAAACGATATCACAAAGAACAATTCGGTTATAAAATTTGTTTCCACTTTTGATACCAAACGATAAAAAGATATCAGTATTGCAAATTCCTATTCGAGAAACGGGTAAACAGAACCATCGTCAAATGAAAGATTAATAAGAAACCGTATACATACGAGGATAAGATTTAAAACTGTATAACGACAGTATACAAGATGGTATTTGAATCATGTGGGGATTAATCAGATAAGGAAAATCAGGAAGTTGAATATCTATATACGCGCTGGGATTTCCCCGACATCATCACTATCACTACATCACTACATAGTATAAAGCAAAGTCGCTTTCCGCTTCCCGCGTCTGTATGTATGTATGTTTGCTTATATCTTTAAAACTACAGAACGGATTTTGATGCGGTTTTTTTAATAGATAGAGTGATTCAGGAGGAAGGTTTATATGTATAATAACATGCTACCCGTGCAAGCCGGGGCGAGTCGCTAGTTAGGTATAAAATTGACAATGCGACGTTCATTTAGATTACACAATATAGATTATACCAGGGACCGAATAACCGAAAAATTAAGATACCTCTATTTATCGATATGACGTCATACCGATAAATTCCGGTATTCCATATATTTCAATACCTAAAAATATAACGGTACCGAAAAGCTTCTACCGAAATTCATAGTGGTATACTAAAGGTTGAATAACGATACCGCAATTTCTACCCAAATATTATAGGTTTTCTCACTCCCCCGCGCGGCGGGGAGCGGCGGCGGCGGCGGTCGGTGCATCAAACGACTTACTACGTTTGTTTTGTTGTGTTGTGTCAGTTTCAGTTGTGTGTGATGCGACATACGAACTATACCTATAGCGAACTGCAAATTCAAAATCGAACTCAAAATTTCATTACTTAGATGATAGGTCTGTTCCCTACCTACGTAGTAGGTACTGTATCTACCTCTACCTAGTAGGTATTGTCGGCGGATCTTAGTTTAGTTAGGTAAGTATCTACCTACCTACGTAAAGATAGCTGTTTGGTTGCGCGGCAGACAATTTTTGACCTTATCCAGTGACACATAACCATTCTTGCTGTGACACGGCACGTAGGTAGGTAGGTACCTACTGACCTTACCTGCCTCACTATGTTTTGTACCTATTGAATGTAGGTACCTGCCTACCTCGGTACCTACCCACCTAGGTAGGTAGGTACCTACCTACAGTTCTGCCAGCGGGTCTAGGCATTCGTGTAGTTAGCTGTGTGTACGCAGAAATGGTTTTGTGTCAGTGACACAAAACCATGATAAGGTCGAAAATTGTCTGCCGCGCAACCAAACAGCTCACTTCACAGATGCCAAGATCCACCAACCCGGGTCAGCCGGCTTATTTCGTAAAAACTATGTTTATCATGTTATGGCTTTCAATGAAGTTTAGGTGGGACATATAAATTGGAATTCTCATAAATTTTAGAGAATACCTACCTACCTATTTCACCTAAACTGCATTGAAAGCCGTATAGAGTAGGTAGTACCTATGTACTTTACTTACTATTAAAGTATAAATATTATGTGGTATGTGGTAGGTAAGTATAGGTTACCTAATACCTACCTATAATTAAAAATTTATAATAGGTAGATATTTGTTTGACCCACCCACCTATGCACTGTTGCGTAGTGAAGGGTAAGACTAGGAATAGATGCCTCACTGTTGTGCGTGTGTAGTGAAGGGTAAGACTGGGAATAGATGCCTCACTTTTCGAAGTTTATATCGTATTTACTTACCTATCTACATATATAAAAATTTTGCTTTACCTACTGACTGACTGATCTATCAACACACAGCCTAAACCGAAACTTAAAATTTCTTCAGCGCTGTAGGTTGTGCGTTCAATCCCAACCCGGGGCAAATATTTGTGTGATGAACATAGATATTTGTTCTGTGTCTGGGTGTTAGTACCTAACTATATCTATCATAATTATTTATGTACCTACTTAAGTATAAAATTATTTACCTAAGTATTCTATCAGTTAACTAGTTCCCATAGTACAAGCTTTGCTTAGTTTAGGGCTAGATGGCGATGTGTAAAATGTCCAACAATATATATCTATTTATTTATTTATTTATTAGTTTAACATAAATCTATTTGTTATTATAATAACTGCCACAGATGACTAACTCCATCAAAATAAGTATAAATAAATATATGGACGGGCAGAAAACTGTATTAATTTGTGGGAAATGGTATGTGGGTTTTATTTATTTCTTCTCAATGTGTATAACCTTTTTTTAGGTAGAAAAAGACGTCTGTCATCAGATGTTTTTTGCGGCTTGGATGTTGGAATGTCGCAGAGTATTTTGCCGACAGTTAGCAAACGCAAAAAAGCAGATCATAGACGAGTTTCTAATTCATCTGATGAAGGATCGCCATCAGCCCCAGTGTCCCCTGTATATGAATCTGATTTACATTTGAAGAACTGTATGCCGTCGCCGAAAAAAGAAAAAGAGAAACCAGGAACTGAATGTGTTTTCGAATGCGATGATTGTGTCAGAGAAAATAAAATTGATAAGGGAAGTTATCATTTCTGTCACATGCTCTTGGATGAGCTACAATTTGTACGTCCATGTATGCGAAACATGGCGTATAGGCATATCTTAAAGATTGTTGACGCAGTAAAAGGGCAACATAAAATGGGCGAAGAAATCCAAGTAACTTATCCACCTTTTAAACACTAGATGTACAACAAAATTGATTAAAAATAAAAAAACTATGCAAATTTTAAACATGTATTAATGTTATCTTTATTACTTATTTTATATTTCCTACTAATATTATAAATGCGAAAGTTTGTGTAGATGGATGGATGTTTGTTACTGTGCAGTCGGCGGATCTAGGCACTCGTGAAGTTAGCCGTAGAAACGCACAAATGGTTATTATGTCACTGTATAAAGTCGAAAATTGTCTGCCGCGCATCCAAACGGCTAACATCACCAGTGCCTAGATCCGCCGACTGCACAGTAACAAACATCCATCCTACAACTACTTCAACTACTAAACAGACAGATTTGGTTGAAATTTGGTTTATAGATAGACTATGACCGGGTATAGATAAAAATTGTCCTATATTTAAATACAGGTCATAATCTAATACGCTAATCAGTAATTAATTGTTCTGTTGGCAACGTTCTACAATTAGAATTTCCAAAAAAATAAACAATTAAAACAATTTCGCTCTTATTCCTTTACAATAAAGTCTAAATTTGAGTAATCTCAAAATTTTAAATTTGGAATTATTTTTTTTCGTTTATTTCTGATGAACGAAATAAATAAGAAAATCAAAATTTCACTTTACTTTTATTGACTAGATTTACGTAAAAAAATAGTTAAATTACTTAAAACTAGCCTACGTTTTAAAACTGTCATCCTGAGGTTACGCAAATTTAGACTTTAACGTAAAGGAATAAGAGCGATGGTGTTTTAGGATTCCGAAATTTTTTTATGGGCACAATAGAATCGCCACCTACTTTAATTTAAATTTTATCATAAAGAAATAAAAGAGAAGTTATGTGTATTTATTAGGTAAATACCTACCTGCCGGTAATTTATTTTCCCGACATTTCGATTATGTTACTTACCTACAAATAATTACAATAGCCATGGTCGCGAGCAGACGTCATAGTCGGGAAAATAAATTAAAGGTAGGTACTTAATTACGTGATAAAGACCCGTGTCAAAATCTATAGTTAAAGGTAGGTAGGTACCTACCTACTGTGCGTGAACGCGTGCGCAACAGAACAAAACAAACAAAGTTTTATTAACCTGTGTGTCGCTCGATTGACAAAGACGTGTGTGTGCGTTCACAACAAACGAACTCGCTCTGAGTTTTGCCCCTCACGCGCCCTCCCCCCCCCTCCTCCCTTCTCTCATAGCCGACGAACGACACTCAAGATTTTTTCGATACCGTTATTCCATACCGGTATAATTTCGGTATGGCCCAACCGCTATCGAATAACGGTACCGTTATATTTTTGCGGTACCAATACCGTTAACCTCTACCGCTTTCAGTCCCTGGATTATACAATACTAGCTGACCCGTGCCCGCTTCGCTGTGCGTAAGACATTTCTAATACCATCGTTGACTTTTTTGTAGACGTTTTTAAGGTGTACAATACTGTAGTACATTATTTTGATATATCTCGTGAGGTTCAGACAGCATTTGCAATGTAAGCGCAAAAAAATGTGTTTATTTACGACATCACATTAGAAACCTCTAAAATTACCAGTGTTTCTCTACTATATTATGCATATGTATTATACATATAAACATTCCTCCTGAATCTCTCTATTTATTAAAAAAAACCGCATCAAAATCCGTTGAGTAGTTTTAAAGATATAAGCAAACATACATACATACGCGGGAAGCGGAAAGCGACTTTGCTTTATACTATGTAGTGATAATATACACACAATAACTACCGATGAAGTTCTTGTTGTTGTACTTTTTAAAATGAATTTCGAAGAAACACGCGATGCAGTAAAATCAAGTTCAAGTCTAAGGTATGAACTTGGAGCACTTATAATAAGTAGGTTCATAAAGAAATGAGTGAAACGGTAACTAGTGTCCAGAATTGGCCCTGCTAACATGATATTTAAATAAGTTAGACCACATGAAGGACTTTCCATATCTGGCATACCCCAATGTCAAGTTTAGTTTCGGTGAACCATCTTCTTATATATCGAAACTGACTGTTTATTTGGACATCCCAATTAGAATGAGCTTGCAAAGTAATCTTTCTGCATATTGAACATGGTAATCAATAATTATCACTATGATTTCTAAATATTTAGAAGAATCAGATACTGAATTAGGTTAGCTGGTAGAAAATGCCTCGGCATTAAGTCCGCCTTTTTGTATTTATTTTATAAGTGCAATTAAAGTATAAATAAATAAATAAATAAGAGGCTCTCAATTCGGAGATGTGTATTATTATATATTTTTTAATTATATTTATTCTTTATCAGATTAGAAGTTTAACACGCATGTTTAAGCTTGGGTTGTATGTATGTAACGGAATCTTTGAACGTGATTTTGACCTACTTCAAAACGTCGGATTAATTTGAAACTTTGCATACTTATTAAGGATTGAAGGATCAAAAATTATAGCTCGTTTTTAAGTTTTTAACTATATTATTTTTATTTCCATTAATGTTAAAAAAAAACTATATCATCACCTGACTTTTGCAATTTATTGAAGCGATCTTTGCTTCTTTTTAGTTAGCTATAGTGAAAATCTGATTGAGATAATAATTATCATTGCTCAATTCGATTGCATTCCTAGTGTTCACTCACAAAGACGTCATAGCGCGAATCAAATCATGAAACATGATTCAATGTTTTCCTTAAATACTGTTTATTGTCTGTCACTGCTAGGCAGAGGTGAATTCCTTTTAAACCAAATCCATTATTCTTGGCTATATTTTCAGATTTTTATGGAAACCAAAAGTTACAGGTACATTTATTTTATTCTATTTGCACTTCAGTTCTACTTAATTTCAGTGCCAAACCAATGCTGTAATATAATACCAAGTTGTAGTTTTTATTCCAATCCATCTTAAAAGTGGATATTTCTTCTAAACTATAGGTACCAGCTGTAATGTCGTCATGGTGCCATTCGCAACATAATTACGAGCGAAACATTTGTACGGGTAGGCATGTATAATCATGCTATCACGTGCAATGAATCACTAAGTCACAGATTCTGACGAGGACGTGAAAACCGACGTACTCAATGTAAATTTGACGTAAATATCATCACAATAAAGTATGTTTTGCAACAATGCAAATCTTAAGAACTGTAGTTTTGATTGGTTTTTTTATTAGAATCGTTTTGAGCAGGTAAATTACAGGTTTAGCGTCCTTCGAAACTGTACTCTATGGTTTTGTATTCAAGGTTTCATATCGTCTGTTTATTGCCATGATGTAAGATGTAGGCGCCCGTCTCCTTGGCAGAATACCAAGCCGGCTGTCTGGGGGACTGTAGCTATTTAGATTTTGTTCTGGAGTCTGTCTGGACGTCTGTCTGTAATGGTGATACATGAGTGTTCGTGACTGTAAAATCTATTTCAATGTAACTACGACTGTTTCATGTAAACTTTGAAGCGAACGACATGATTATTAACGTGTTTTACATCATATACCTAGCAAGAATTTAAACATTTTTTTGGTCAACTTATATAAATGTCTCCACATTTTGAATCATACATACCTTAAATTTAATTATTGGAAGCACAAAACCCGTAAACGCATTGGGTTCTCATTGCAAAATGCAATTTTCAATATTAAAATACTCGGTTTTCTGCTTCCAGTGTCACACACAACCTCGTGTCATTCATTTGAATACCATCATATAATGCAAAAACATAATTAATGACAAGACATATACTCATACAAGCTATAATATTGTTCGACATAATTATATTTACATAAATTATGTTCAATCATGCTCGGAGCGAAACTCTGTCAAGGATTTTGATAGATTATAGGTCTGTAGGGTTTCTAAAAGGCTTCGTTATAATAGGTAGTAAGTATGATATAATGTCATAACTACAAAATGAGTATTGACTTTGATGATAACAATCGGTAGGCGATGGTCGCCTGACCATAGAGGAATGGAAGAAACTGCGTACATAAGTGGCTGTCAGTCTATCTAAGATAATATTATATGACAGTCGTTATTCAGCAAGTGAGAAAATAATGTCTATTGATATTGTTATAGACTATCTCGGCATCATTACACAATTTCCAAATAAGAAGTGAAACAGTTCGGCAAATAATGATAATATTCAAGATTCTAGAGTACACAGAAGAAAAAAAATCAAGGGTATTACCAAGTAAATTTTACTACTCATAATTATATAAAAATTCCAAGAACGAGAAGGAATCATTTACACTATTAGAATTGTTTTCTACGTAACTGCTACTTCAATGTTTGAATGATAAACTTATACTTCGTTGAGGGTTAATCATTTCCTGTAAATATCAGTATCTAGTATCATATTTAAGTTCTTAGTCATAAAGTGGACGTAAAATATCACAGCACTTTTATATAAAATACCCGACTTAAAAGCCCGCAATGCAGATAAGAGCGGAACATTTTTTTATGAATGATATACCTACACATCTCTATGTAAGTAGGTTAAATAAATACAAATCTCTTTGTTTAGTTTGTGCATTGTTGTGTCATATTGGTTACTTGGCTAACAGACACCATGAACTTGGTTTATCGCCACTTTTTCGCGAGGCGTCAATGTGTCAATCACGACCCACGAGCGAGTTCGACGGTCTTGTAACGGTACCGATATCTGGTACTATTTATATGCTATACCTTTGAATGAAGTGCTATCGAACTAATGAGTGAACTCGAGCACGAGTGAGTACGTGTACAGAGGTGGCAAGGAGCAAATCTTATATGATCAGATAACTAGAAACTAGAAGATAAAACTGATGGCACGGTTGATCCTATTACTTCGTAATTAAAACTAGACAAAATATTCTGCTTGGTGTAGTAAATTGATAACCATAATGTAGATATTAAAATATTCAATGTCATGTGTAATTGACGATGAAACTACTATTTAAAAGCCATTAATTTAAAAGTTACACGAACTAACAACTGACAATGACAATAGACTGATGTAGGTAGCCGATAATAGATTGAAAGGTCGCCAGTACAAGAAACAACTAAACAAAACACAGTGACTCAGTAAACGGGAGTGTACTGGACAATGCCTAGATAGATTACTTAAACTAGTTAAAACCCCCGCAGCTTCGTTCAATTGAAGTTGTTGTCATAAAAACTTTACCTTTTTGGATATACCTTGCTTAGTACCTTTTTACACTACACAATCATACCCTCGAAAGTTTAGGTCTGCTTTTAACCGCAACTCTGCGTCTGTCTGTCAGTGTGTCATCTTCTTTTTATAACATACTCATATTGATGATTTGCCTATACTGTGAAATATTATTATTATGACTTGTAAGTTCAAAACTTTAGAGTAAAAATGTTACTGAATTCTGTTTAAACAGTGTATTAATATGAAATAATTAACGTAGATTGACCTAAGTAGTTATTCATTATAACAACGCGGAAAAGGTCATAAACGACGCAATTTTAAATGATATATTACAGTTTAGATGTGTTAACAGTGTTAACATTAAACACTGAAGTAGCAGTTTCAGCCAAGGTGAGGAGGCAGAGATTTACAATGCGGATTACTAGGCTCAAGGGTGACGCATCTACTATAATCTCGAGACGGAGACACCTTATCAATCATCTGAACATCACTCGATAGCAAATCAAACCATTGTTTTGGTTTTTATCAATTCTGTTTACTAGGAATGAGTACGCAAAGATAATCAAATATTTTCACTCGATTCGTGAGATATGTTCAGTTAACACTTCACAGCTTGTGCTGTAATAACATCGGTCAAGTTTCGTTCAACTATTTCATTCCTCAAAACAGTTTAGCATGAAATAACTTCTGTTCCTTTCAAGTTATATATTGGTATTCGAGGTACTGCTGACGTTTGCGGCGATTCACTTGGCATCACAAACTAGCTGATTAAGTGTACTTTTCAAGTTTTAGGTTAATTTGTACTTTAGCGTGAGCCAAACAAGAACGTTCGTGGTTTACGTAATTTTAGTGAGATCAGTGCCAAGCCAAGCGTGCTGATGCTGTTGTACATAACTGAACCTAATTTAAACATTCTTTAACTAACACATTTTGGGCTGCCAAAAGCTCTGAAAATGTTGCCTTTCTTTTCTATTGCATTTGAATTAATAAGGACGGCAAAATGCTTTTACATTAGGTTTAATTAATGTCAACAGACACCAGGAAATTCTGACGGGTCCATTTTAAAAGGATTTTATGGGAGGTACTTATGACGTACATTGTGGAGGCACGAAAAATACTAAAATATCTGTCAACTAGTTGCTAATTGGTCAAACTAATAACGAAAGCCTTTTTGAGAACATTATTATCATACATGACTAAACGCTTACCTTTTAGAATCACGGTAACGCTATACGTAGCATAGCCATCTTAATATATATAAATCTCGTGTCACAATGTTTGTCCTCAATGGACTCCTAAACCACTTAACCGATTATAATAAAATTCGCACACCATGTGCAGTTCGATCCAACTTGAGAGATAGGATAGTTTAAATCTCAAATTATAGTCGCAATTTTAATTTATTGCTAATTATTTGTCTGTTATTATTTGACAGTCACAATTATCTGTTAACTCCAAATGATTCTAAGAGATGTCGATACCTTTCGACTGGGTTGAGTAAGTCATCAATAGATGGCGCTGCTATGGTAAATCTACGAACGTGTCAGTGTTGTTGACGCTATACAATTAATTAAATTTATTTTGTAGTGAACGAAATACCGTATAATTCAATTATTTCCACTTTTTAAATTTTTGGTGTTAGCATAGCCGGCCACGTGTTACTTAGACTGAAGTGTAAATTGAATTCATATTATAATGAAGATAATACAGTGAAATTAATCCTGTTTTTTACTTATTTGTGCTTCATTGATCAAAATTGCTAATTATTTGTCTGTTATTATTTGACAGTCACAATTATCTGTTAACTCCAAATGATTCTAAGAGATGTCGATACCTTTCGACTGGGTTGAGTAAGTCATCAATAGATGGCGCTGCTATGGTAAATCTACGAACGTGTCATATAAGCTACATTTTAACAGCATAATTACCACGTGTTGTTGACGCTATACAATTAATTAAATTTATTTTGTAGTGAACGAAATACCGTATAATTCAATTATTTCCACTTTTTAAATTTTTGGTGTTAGCATAGCCGGCCACGTGTTACTTAGACTGAAGTGTAAATTGAATTCATATTATAATGAAGATAATACAGTGAAATTAATCCTGTTTTTTACTTATTTGTGCTTCATTGATCAAAACTTTATAATTTAATTTGAATATATGTATGTAAGTATTATCACATAATTATAAAATTTAATTAAAATGTCAATGCTAAAATGATACACAATTTCCTACACTTTTTCAATAGTCGTACAAATATTTTTTTTTATTGTTTTTATTTAACCTCTATTAAAAAATATTTAGCACTTATTATTTCAATGTGCTATGATAACAAGTTTTTCAGATTTTTTTTCTTATATTTAAACCATTAAATTAGTATTTCAATTCTTATTGAAATTATTATTTAAACTCTATAATTTAAATATGTACATGTCAGTATTATCACATAATTACAAAAGTTAATTAGAATGATTTTCAATTTTTTTTTTCTAATATTTAAACGATTAATTTATTATTTTCAGTCAAATGCCACGGAAAAAATCTAACCTCAACAACGCGAGCACCAGAGAGGCACGACGCAAACGTATTAAAAGAGCCCATCAGTTGGCAGAACAAATTGAATCAAGAAATCCAGCTCAAAGAATCAGGACAGCAGAAGGTCATGCACAAGAATCTCAAGAACAGTGTAACGAACGTCTTCAAGAGAATATCATAAGAACAAGAGCAGCAGGAGAACGAGACATAGCCACAGTAGGAGCACAGGAACAATAATTTCAATTTATACATGTAAGTAATATCACATAGTTTTATAAAAGTTAATTAATATATCAATGAGAAAATGGCACAAAGCTCCCCACACTTTTTCAATAATTGTACAAAAATTTTTATATTATTTTTATTTAACCTCCATTGAAAATTATTTTGCACTTATTATTTCAATGTGCTATGATAACATGTTTTTCAGTTCCTCTTTCTAATATTTAAACGATTAAATTATTATTTTCAGTCAAATGCCACCGAAAAAATCTAACCTCAACAACGCGAGCAGCAAAGGGTCACGACGCAAACGTGTTGAAAGAGCTCAGCAATTACCAGAACAAATCGAAACAAGAAATGCAGCTCAAAGCATCAGGACTGCAGAAAGTCGTGCACAAGAATCTCAAGAACAGCGTGACGAACGTCTGCAACAGAATATTACGAGAACAAGAGCGGCACGAGAACGAAACATAGCTACAGTACGAGTACTAGATCGACAAAGGCAACGGATCAGCCGCTCATTAACACGTGCATCATTCGTTCGGCTTGCCTTTGAATATGCACCAGATATTAACTACTCAGCGCATTCAAAAATTGCTATCGGTGGAATGGATAAAGTATGTCAATATTGTCAGGCATTGAAATTTCGGAATGAAGCAGCCGGCATGTGCTGCGCATCAGGAAAAGTTGTGCTGTCACCTCTACCCGCTCCGCCGGAGCCTTTATTATCCCTTCTTACTGGCAATTCAGATGATTCCAAATTATTTTTGCGTAAGATACGCAAATTTAATTCTTGCTTCCAAATGACGTCATTTGGGGCAACTAAAATTTGCGATCGTGCATCCGATGGACGTAATTTTGAAACTACATTCAAAATTCAAGGCCAGGTGTACCATAAAATCGGATCACTGATGCCAATGCCTGATAACAATCCGAAATTTCTTCAAATTTATTTTATGGGCGATTGTGAAGAGCGCGTGACGACTCGGTGCCTGTATAATTTTATTGAACAAGCAGAGGAAAGAGCAATTGTGATATTATTGGAAAATTTTTTAGAAGATCACAATCAACTAATTCAATTGATCAAAAGAGTTTCGCCACGACTGCAAAATGACAATTATCAAATCGTCATAAAAGCCGACAAAGTACCATTAGGTGAACATGCTGGTAGATTCAACGCTCCAACTGTTGATGAGGTTGCTGTTATCATGGTTGGTGATCCAGTTGACAAAAGATCTATAAAAATTACACGGCGAGACAACACTGTCAGTACGATTTCGGATCTACACCGTTCATATGACGCACTACAATATCCATTGATATTTTGGCAAGGACAAGATGAATATCACCTTAATATCAAACAGTATGATCCAAATACCGGTAAATTTGACAATTATCTATTTACTTTCTTACTGTATGTATAGATTTTAATTTCGTATTGCATTTTATTTTTTATTTTTTTAGGTGGTTACAGAAATAATAAAGTTAGCTCAATGAACTACTACGCACACCGAATAATGGTTAGACAACATCAAGACAATTATATCCTTCGATATCGTCAGCTGTTCCATCAATACATTGTTGATATGTATGCTAAGGTCGAAAGCGAACGCTTGCGATTCCTTCGATTCAACCAGGCAAAACTACGATCGGAAGAATATATTCACTTACGAGATGCTGTTGCTGGAAACATCGATGGAAATTTAAATCCCAATGACATCGGTAATGCTTTCATTTTACCTTCAAGCTACATCGGCAGTCCACGGAACATGCAGGAATACATACAAGATGCGATGACTTACGTACGTCATTACGGCCGACCGGATTTATTTATTACATTCACATGTAATCCGAATTGGGAAGAGATACAAACTTTACTATTGCCAGGACAACAAGCCATTCATCGTCATGATTTAACTGCACGTGTGTTTAAACAAAAATTGAAATCCTTAATTGATTTTATTGTTAAATATTCAATTTTTGGTATCACACGTTGTTGGCTGTATACGATAGAGTGGCAAAAGCGAGGTTTGCCTCATGCCCACATTTTGGTTTGGCTTAAAGATAGAATCCGTTCTGAAGAAATCGATCAAATAATTTCAGCCGAAATTCCAGACCCATTAATTGATCAAGAATTATTTGATATTGTCACCAAACACATGATCCATGGGCCATGCGGTGCTTTCAACATGACGTCACCGTGCATGGAAAATGGAAAATGTAAAAAAAACTTCCCAAAGCCGCATACGAATGACACGATCACGGATATTGATGGTTATCCAATGTATCGCCGCAGAAGTACTGAGAATGGTGGCCACACATTTACAATGCGACTGCCGAACTTTCCAAATCAAGTTGAGTTTGATAATCAGTGGGTGGTACCATACTCACCACTACTTTCAAAAACTTACAAAGCTCATATCAATGTTGAGCTTTGCAGTTCTGTTAAATCAATTAAGTATATTTGTAAATATGTAAACAAAGGCAGTGATTTGGCCATATTTGAAGTACAAAACATAAATAAAAATGACGAAATAGCACGATACCAAATGGGCAGATACATTAGCAGCAATGAAGCTATTTGGCATATTCTCAGCTTTCCCATCCACGAAAGAGATCCTGCTGTCCAACATCTGGCAATACATCTTGAAAACGGTCAACGTGTATACTTCACTGAAGAAAATGTTCTCCAAAGAGCGTTCGAAGCTCCGAAAACGACTCTAACTGAATTTTTTACATTGTGTCAAAAACCTGATGTTTTTGGCCAATTCGCGAAGACATTGGTGTATGGTGATGTTCCACGTTATTTCACATGGAACAAATCCAGTAAAAAATGGGAGCCACGGAAACAAGGAAAACCACATCCTTCCATTACAGGCATATTCAAAGCTAAGACATTGGGGAGACTTTACACGGTACATCCAAAGCAACGTGAGTGCTTCTATTTACGTTTGTTATTGGTGAATGTTCCCGGACCAACGTCTTTTGAATTTTTACGAACAGTTAATGGTCGAGTATTCAATACATACCAGGATGCATGTCGTGAACTGCAATTGCTAGAAGACGATAACCATTGGGACTTAACGCTTGCTGATGCTGCGTTGACATCAACACCGAATAACATTCGTCAGTTGTTTGCAATTATTTTGACGACATGTTATCCCTCGCAAGCACAAACTTTGTGGGAAAAATATAAAAATTGTATGACAGAAGACATCTTGCACCGAATTAGACAAACAAATCAATGCCAAAACATAGATTATACACCAGAGATGTACAATGAAGCATTGGTCTTGATCGAGGATTTATGTGTTCTTATTTCAAATTTACCACTTAATCATTATGGTATGCCATCACCTAATCGTCCAGCCACCGACTTAGTCAATACCGATTTACAACGAGAAAATCAATATGACCATGGAAGTTTAGCAACAATTATCATGAACAGTGAACCATTACTGACAGCAGAACAAAAAATTATTTATGATCGGATTATGCTGGCTGTTGCTGCTGAACAAGGCGGTTTTTTTTTCTTGGATGCACCCGGTGGAACCGGTAAGACATTTTTAATATCGTTGATTCTTGCCAAAATACGGTCGCAACAAAAAATCGCATTAGCAGTAGCATCGTCAGGCATTGCGGCTACTTTACTGGATGGTGGGCGAACAGCACATTCAACATTCAAGCTGCCATTGGACGTTCATAATAAACCAGATGCAATGTGTAACATCAAAAAGAATAGTGGAATAGCTGCAGTGTTGCGGAAAAGTTCTATAATAATTTGGGATGAGTGCACAATGGCACACAAATATTCACTTGAAGCATTAAACAGAACTATGCAAGATTTAAACAGCAATAATAAACTTTTCGGTGGTGCTATCTTACTTTTGTCTGGTGACTTCCGGCAGACCTTACCGGTTATACCTCGCTCTACTTTCGCGGATGAGATTAATGCATGTTTGAAACAATCATTCTTATGGCGAAGTGTTGAAACACTTCGATTGACCATAAATATGCGAGTACAATTGCAAAATGATCCATCAGCACAAATATTTTCCGAACAACTACTAGATATTGGGAACGGTAAAATAGAACTGCAACCAAATACGCAATGCATTAAACTACCAGACAATTTTTGCACTGTTGTTCAGGATAAAAATGAATTGATTCAGAGTATTTTCCCGGATATACAGAATAATTATTTGAATCATGAATGGCTTAGTCAACGGGCGATTTTGGCAGCCAAAAACGTTGATGTTGACGAAATTAACTTCCAGATACAACAGTTGTTACCAGGCGATCTGATGTCTTTTAAATCAATCGATACTGTTGTTGATGAAAATGAAAGTGTAAATTTTCCGATTGAATTTTTAAATTCATTAGATATCCCTGGAATGCCACCACATAATCTTCGATTAAAGATTGGTTCCCCTATTATTCTCCTCCGTAATTTGAATCCACCTCAATTATGTAACGGTACGCGTTTGGTCATCAAAAAGATCACCGGAAACATTCTTGAAGCAACCATTTTGGCTGGGAAGTTTAAAGGAAAAGTGGTCCTGCTGCCACGTATTCCGATGATACCATCAGATTCTACCATACCCTTCAAAAGGCTACAGTTTCCAATTCGTTTAGCTTTCGCCATGTCTATAAATAAATCTCAAGGTCAAACAATGTCCATTTGTGGTTTAGATTTGGAAAATCCATGTTTTTCTCATGGGCAACTATATGTTGCGTGTTCACGTGTTGGGAAACCGTCGAATCTATTTGTGTTAGCTAAAGACAGGTTAACCAAAAACATTGTGCACCGATTGGTGTTAAATTAAATTGAAATTGAAAGTATTTATAATTCAAAAAAATAGATATTAATGTTTAAAAGTTTAAGACTGTCTGCCTAGCCTACCTCATTCATGAGTTTAAGCGTCACATGTTATTTACTGTATTATACTGTAATATACTTATATTTGTTATAAAATTAAATGGAAATAATAAATCTGATAAATTTTTATTTTGTACCTATTGATTTCTGCTTAATATCAAGTGTAAGAACATTTTAATTAATTGTGTTCAACGTACTTCCCCTTCAAATCTCAATCCAGTGAATTTGTATACCAACATCAACATTTTCGTCTTTGTTCGTAAATAATTTCATTGTACTAAAGGGTTATAGTAGTAGAAAGTCAAATAAGGAGATCACCATATTTTTTTACAAATAATACCATCTATGTGAAAAAGCATAGTGGACTCCGTGACTGATGTTCTCTTATTGTTCCTCTTAGATTGTTTACTATAATGTAATATAACAAAAACTTTAGCCACAGCAACGCGTGGCCGGGTCAGCTAGTAGTTCAATAAATCTAAATTGAGCACATTATAAATGATTTACGAATCATAATATTTTTTACGAAAGCATTTGATATTATGAATGACACGAGTTGTATAACTGAAAAGTTCAATGTAAGAAAGGAAAATAATAGATAAACACTCGTACCAAGACGCTGCTGTAGAAGAATCTACAGATTCGTATGACTTTCCTCAGCACTTCTTCTATTTTAAGAGTATCACCAGGACCCATTCTTGGCCTTGTATTTTACAATTTATACTTCAGTGACTGCCAAAAAATAGAAAAATGTACTATCTTACAAAGCTTCCGAGTCAATTTCAGCATTTACAGTTTTTGCTCCCTAAGTTCCATCTATTCTTGAAGTCCAAGTTCACTCACAAATAAAATTTTGAAACAAAAAACTGTGGTTTTGAGGTGAGATGTTAGTAAGCTAGTGAAATGTGTTAAACTGTAAACCAAATCGAAACCCAATAGAAACGAACAAAATGAAAACAGATGCGAGATTTTCTACTTTTATCGTCATACGAGTAACATGACCCATTTATACAATCTTACCGTACAACACAAACCCGACACCGACAATATTAAAACTAAACTACTAGCTATAATAATTACATTGTACTCTACTAACCACGGCAGGAATTCCAAGGATTCTTGCTTATCCCGTAAACTAGGAAATAAATCAAGCAACAGTTTAGCAATTTCGAATTTGGTGTTTCAGAATCTCTACAATCAAAAATTATAAATATTCAAAACTATTAAATAGTTCGTTACTGGAAATAGGGATACTAATAATTTCTTTGTTTTTGTACAAAATTCGGTATTTCTCGGCATGCATTAATTATTTATTTTTTATTTTTAGGCAAGCTTGCTCTTATTTACAACATTGAAGTTTACGAGTACCTACTTCAGCAAGCGTTAGAGGGCGTGTTACATTCTAACGTTTAAAGTTTCTTATCGTCAATTTAACTTTATCTTTATTGCTTTCTCGTTACGGTAAAGTTAAGGACAGAGAACCGGCTCTATAACATCGCATAAAGGTTACTTCAAAGGTGTTCACATAAACTCATAAAATTAATAACTCTTATAAATTGCAAAAGTTTGTTTGTTGTTCGTAAACGCAATGCGTAAGGACTTTTATGATAAAAGCGACAATTCGTCAGTTTACAAAGTAATTTAAACATTTACAGCGCTATGCATGTCAATAAATAAACCTGTCAGTTTATGTAAACACCTTGATCGATCGCATCGTTTCTCGTGACGTCCTTAATGACGTCTCCACGCGTAAAAAGGTCATTCAAGTGACACATTTTGAGTACAACATAATAAAACAAACATATGTTATTTTATAACATGATGTAATTTTAATAGTGCAATGGTGAACAATTGTTATCATTATAATCGACGAGAAGACGAGCGATACTTTCTGCAATTGAACTGCTTCTCAAGTTAAGGTTTTGATTTTCCAAATCGAATTTGGTCCGAGGGACGTTGTGGGAGGGAGAGGGGAGAGGGCATAGCATCAGAAGCAGTTCAATGGTGAGGGACTGCGGGTAACGTTGAGTGGAATCAGTGTCATGTCACACCAGTGCCATAGGTAACACGGATACATACCCTAACTGCACGTGCCCCATATGGCGGCTCGGGTCGTCTGATATCAGCGCGCGCGTCATCGACTCAGTGGTACTGGCACCACCCTCGTGCTACATCAAGGACAAACAAACATGTACACAAACACTGCCCAATACGACACAGATCGGACGCACGAGACGGACAAACGCACCAAATGCCTGTTGTAGTAAAAAAGTAGCGCCAGATCATCACTGAAAACAAAATCTTTTACTACGCGGTTCTGTGCCAACCTAGCTACTGCCTAAAGCGTTGTTAGTTTGTGTCTACTTCGTATATGTAGTTTGTGTTCAAATTACAGTGTCGTTTAAGCTTAACTGTATACTATAATCTATATTGTTTCGTCGTGATGTACTCGTTACTAGACTACATTTATAACATAAAAATAATGGACATGCAAAATATGACAGTACAAATAAAGCATGACGGTATGGAAAAAAACAAAATAACATATAGAATAACCTCCAGTTTTATGTATGTTCACAGATGGACTTCAAAAATAAATCGTTGGGAAAACTTGTTAGTGTCAAATTAAGGAAAATAAAACTCACTCAGGCAGCAATGGGTTAGCACGCTCAACAATGGGCTGGATCTAGACCGCGAGTTGCATTAAAAATTTACATTCCAAAAGGATTTCGTTGCGGTGCTACGGAAAGCTTTCATGGCATCACACGAAAAGTCAAAGAGTTACGATGGAGTTATACTTTAGACCGGCCGACTCCAATGCTTGCCTGAGTGGTGATCGGTAGACTCCGGAATCAGCGTCCCAGTACAAGCACTGCAAAAATAATAACGCTTTGTGACATGCTTCGACTTCTGGAGGTGAAGTCGAAACGCGTCCCAAGCGGTAGTGGTGACCAGCATACCCCAGTTTGAGAGCCTGCCCGCCGGCCATGAGTCCCTCCTCCCCCAGGAGAGTCACCTGTTCCTCCTCGCGCGACGGGTCCGCCATCTTGTGCACACACACGCCAAAATGGCGTCAAGGTCAGTGCCGCGTCGCAGTCAATGTCACATTAATATGTCGGCAAACTTCTCATTTGCGTGAGAATACGATACGATTTGATCGAGTGCACTAATCAGTCTTTCGAATGGCTTCAGCAGACAGGTGAACGAGTGACAGAACCGTGACAGAGTGCGACATTGACGGCGACGTCATTATTTCAAACAATAACGATCATGGACAGTTTATATTGCAATTTGTAATTTTTGAAGCCCACGTTTGTGTTTATAATTCTAATTCTATAATTCTTATAAAAATGTTATCATATTCTGTATTAATTAAATAGATAAAGGTAATGCAACATAAATTAGTATTCAATTGCATCTTGTTATTGTACTTTAAATAAATATAACAAATAAAATAAAATAATTAATGAGACACTGACAAAATTAAGGTAAACAAAACAGTAAAAAAAAAATTGGTGATTTGAGTTGACAGTTGAATACTTGGAGCTAGTTTTTTTCTACAACAGTTGCGACCTCGGCATTATTGCGTGATTTGCCAGTCTCCGTTCGGCTTATAGCTCATCCCTATGATACAATGGACAATTTTACAGTTAAATTGATTAGGACAGTGACGAATTGCGAATCGACGTGATGTTTGCAGAGTGAAAAGTATGTCTGACGTATGCCCGGAACATCAGACATGATTAGTTCATTAAGTGCCACAAATTACGCAAATGCGGTATCTAATCTGCTGAAAAATTACTCGGCTTGGTTACTACGCGATAAGTATTGCAGCTGATTCGTAATTAATGGGCATCATGTGATTGGCAGTGCACTGGCCCAGAACTAAACGTGTATTCACCATTCGCCATCTGTTGACTGCTTCAAACAGAAACAAAGCACACTTTACTTACACAATACGATACTTGTATACTCACGACTGTATAATATAATATCCTGAATAGAACATTATCTTAGAGCATAGTCACCTTCAATTCGATGACACTCGGAAAAAAAAACACTTTGCTGTGTAACTGTGTAACGAGAGTTAGCAGTCAAAAGTAACATATTATTACAGGCGTCGGGACATAAGGCTGCAAATCTTTTTAGAGCGTGGTCTGACAGATCCCATTGCAAATAGTGTTTTTTGCACATGGACGCTTTTTGCTTCGTAGATCGTTCCATATGTGACAGGTCGCAAGCCTATTTCTGTTCACTGGAACTGTAACCTTCAACCCATAGACCAAACCTATCCACTCAAAAAACATGAAACAATCACCATATTGAAATGTCTAGGTCAGATCGTGCGTACCTATTAAAGAAATACGGTAAAAATTGTATACGTTTAGTTGTGGTCCGGTGTGATTCGTGAGCTCCGAACAAGAAAATAGCAATGAAGACTCACCTCATCAAAGAACACTTGAGTTTTCCTCAAAATGTGCTTAAGCTCCGTCAACTCGAGGAAGTTCCTCTTGAGGGCTTCAGCGTTCTGGTTCACCTCACGCAGCTCATTCTCGAGTTTTTCGAAGGTAGCCTGTATAAAAAGAAAAAAGATGTAGACTCACGAAGCTGTCTAAAGGGGTAGGTAGTCAGAGGCGTGTCCAGCATTAAATACATTTGGCACATGCCCATATTGCAGTAGTTAGCATTCAATACGTCAAGACTGGCAAACAATCGTATGAACGAATCAAAAAACATATTTTTAAACTTCCCTCGATCAAAATGTTATGTTTACGGTTTACGGCACTATATTCTACGTCCAAATGTAGTTTTTGTCTACTTAGTAGACAAATCGTTTTCTCGGTTGATTGAATATGCTAGGCTACTCCTGATTTAGTCATCCACATCCAACATCAAAACGTAGCCCACGGCAATGCCATGTTCGATCTGTTATTGACGTAATAACGCCTTATTTCGCTTGCAAATCTTGCTACACATGTCGTGAGTAATAGAGTTCAACATATGCTAATAGCGCCTTAGGCCAGAGTCTTGTCTGTCAAGTTCAAGTTGATATTACTGGTATTACTGGCTACTGTGCTACTAAGAAATATTGACAAAACAGGCGAGTGTTGTTGTTGATCGTTGGAAGAGGAAGACCTCGGTGAATTTTCTTGGACCAAATTGGTGACGTTTTGAAAAAAAGGCCAGCTCAAGAGTACTCTAAACCGACGAGCATGCAAGAGGTAATGAGAGTGAATGAAGCAAAAGAAGTATGTCAGGATCGAAGCAAGTGGAAAGCCTACCCTTCAGGGAAACAGGCGAAAAACGGGACCCTATTACTAAGACTTCGCTGTCCGTCTGTCTGTCCGTCCGTCTGTCTGTCACAGGGCTGTATCTAATGAACCGTGATAGCTAGACAGTTGAAATTTTCACAGATGATGTATTTCTGTTGCTGCTCTAACAACAAATACTAAAAACAGAATAAAATAAATATTTAAGGGGGGCTCCCATACAACAACCATATTTTTTTGGCGTTTTTATAGATAATGGTACGGAACCCTTCATGCGCGAGTCCGACTCGCACTTGGCCGGTTTTTTTATGTATGTATTTACTGGCTACTGGGTATGCATTTTACTGGGTATCAAATACATACCCAGACTACTGCACGCTAAGCCGCCAAAGACATGATCAAAGTAGGCTTGATGATTGGATACTGGTTGTCACGTGTACCGAGCGTACACCACTTTCTTTTATTGTTTTTGCCCTCGACGTGTTATGTTTTGTCAATTGATATCTAACCATACTTGGTTACCTTTTAAACTATTCAAAATCGAAGTATACTTTGGAGAATAGTTGAGCATGACTTAAAAATTCAGCATCATTTTAACGCTGTCAAATTAGGTTAGTTTAACAAAATGCAACAATATTATTTTTCAAGCTATCGTGATTAGTAGACGTAACTATAGATTTTTACACGGGTCTTTATCACGTAATTACCTTTAATTTATCGATCGATATTATATCTTATTCCTTTACGCTAAAGTCGAAATAAGCGTAACATCAAAATGACAGTTCTAAAAATTAACATAGTTTTAAATACATTGACGATATTCGTAAGTGATTTAGAAACTAGCTAAACTTAATCAACATGTAAATTGGTGTTGACTAAGATGACACTTGCATGTGTAAAATAAGGCTAAATAAAATAGAGAAATGGCTACAATATCTTAAGTTTCAGGACTGTCATATTGGATTAATATGACAGATCTTAATACCACGCTTATTTAGACTTTAACATAAGAGGAATAAGAGCGATCGTATTTTTTACAAAATTTTAGCTTTGGGCAAATCGCAATGCCATTAATGTCTGAATAGTGAATACTATGTCTAATGACACAAAGATGACAGATGTATAAAGTGACTACCATGTGGTTATCTAAAGTACTTTGTTTAAATGCATTTTGATCATGTCATTGTGGCTTCATAAAGGAAACACGGCATCAAACTCAAGTTGTGAAGTAAAGAAGGTCGTAATAGAAAGTAAGTTACGAGAGAACCGCAAATGCTGCTTGGAATTTAAAGTGACGCTATTGTTCATTAACCGACGAAAAAAAAGGTTTTCATTTCGACATGTTTTTTAGGGTTCCGTACACAAAGGGTAAAAACGGTACCCTATTACTAAGACTGATAGCTAGACAGTTGAAATTTTCACAGATAATGTATTTCGGTTTGAACCGTGATAGCTAGACAGTTGAAATTTTCACAGAGTAAATCTTTACAAGTACGTCACAAAAATATAAAATGCGGCTCCTTTATGTATGTACCTACAAAAGTGTAATTGCCTTCCAATTATACCTACTTAATTACATACACTGAGTGGCCTTTTTTTATTACCACAATTTATATGTTTTTACTAGTTGTACCTATGTTGTTTTTCCTGAATGTTTAAAGTGAAATAAACATTGACAGAGATTTGATTTGAATTCCAATTCTAGTGACGCTTAACTCAAGATCGTTCACCTCCCTAGCAACTGAGCTGTGAGTGATTTTATTAAAATTCCAATTATAGTGGCGCTTACCTCAAGATCGATCATCTCCCTAGGCTGCGGCGCTTCCGGGCACTCCCCTGGTATCTCCAGCATGGGGATACCATCGCGACGGATCTCCTTCTCAAGGTAGCGGAGTTTGCGTTCCATCTCATCGCAGCGGCGGACCTCATTGACGAACTTGCGTTGGAACGCGTTCACGTCGGGATTCAACTGGGAAGGAAGACGATGGTTAATTCTTGTCTTTTCTTCAGTTGGTGGCAACACCAAGGTGATGAAACAAATCTGCCGAAAGGCAGTCAAATCTCCCTCCTCTCTTGTTCCAACTTTGGTAATAAAATAGATAGATAATGCTTTTGTTGTACACCAGAAACAAAAAGAACAAAGGCAGTGTACAAAGCAATAAAACAAAATTCATTTTATTAGGTACCTATGGACTAATACATTTACTTTGTATATAACTAATACTTCATTATATATACCTAGGTACATGCAAAGTGACTGGGTTTCAGGAGTAAGATGAAAAATATTTTAAATAGGCTACTTACTATCTATATAATAAAAATGAATCGCTGAATGTGTTGCTGAGCGCAAATCTCGAGAGCAGCTGAACCGATTTTGCTAATTATTTTTTATGTTGTATTTGTTATTATCAGAAGGTACTTATGGGAAAAAAATGAATTTGACAGGACAATGTCTGTCAGGACAGCTAGTTTTAAATATATAGATAGGCTATACTTTAGCCTTATGCGATAGGGTTGAAGTGAAAAGATGCCTAAAGGAATACAGTCTTTCTTTTTATGTATTCAAAGAACCTTACATAACCATTAGTTAATCATAACATTATGCAGAAAAATCCTAATATAAACACATCTTTGTTCATCAGTTGTCTACAGAATGCATAATCAGGAGGATTCTACCCAATAATGCATATTCCTCAACATTTTTTAATTTATAACAAATGTTTTGTCCAATTGGTAATAAGCTTTGGTATCAGTGATTATATTTAATCAATATTTTTATCAGAATTTCAGTAATCACAATTAGGCATGTGATAATAATATGTAATATCTTTATGTCATGTGATTTTTACTATATTTTTTTGTGGTTGGCTATATTGTTAAATGGAAAATCATGAATACATTCTAGTTAGGTTTAATTAGTTCTTTCACCACACTTAAAACACAGATGTCTTGAAGATAAGCGAATGACGGACAATACTGAGCCTAAACTGTGTCTTATAAACTGAAATTTGTAGGGTTTGTTCCTTTTTATGTAAAAGGATGCCTTGAATTAGAAATATCCCAAACAGAACCCTTAAAGGGGCACAGCTAAATAGCACATGAACTAAGGCACAAGGTTGACCACTAATTTCTTATAGTCTTACAAATAAAAGTTGTAGTCTGCGAGGATGTTGGTTTTAAACTTGATACAGTAATAACTCCCCCACATTTTGGTGTTTCTAAAAAACTAGTTAATGTAAATGAAAATTAGCATATTTTTCTTATGCAAAATCACAATCTGTATGTAGATTTTGTTTGAAAGTTTAATGAGTAATTTAAATTGTTATAGTATTAGTAGAATAATCTTGAGTGCATAGTATTTCTTAAAATAGTCTACTTTGAACATGACAAGTGATGTTATCACAATCAGTTGAGCAGCAATTGAAACTACTTACCTATTACATAAAATAAATAACTATACAATAACCATGAGTGCTCTGATATCATATTCATTGTTTGAGAATGAGGAATTTTGCTTTCTATGTTCCAAGTTGTAGATTCATTTATATTCAATCAAATATGACATGAATGAACTTTGGTTTTATACCTAAGGACCCAAGATATTGGCAGTGTAGGTAGATATGATTGAAATCTACTTACATAAACCATTATTTTTTATTACATACATCATTCTCAAATCATTACATAAATCAATTAGATTTCCCAAATGGTACAGTTATTTGAAGCCTATCTCATCATTATGCTACAAAAGTTGAAGCATAAAAATGACCTGAGTGCAAAAAAAAAGAACCACTCAAAACGAAGATAAAAATTTCAGATTGGAGTGCCCTTGCAAAATTTGTCAGTGGGTTGATTTGGATCAAACCATAGCAGTATTCAATACATATCAGATAACCGGTGCTAGAAATTAGATCAAGTATTTCCTATAAACGAGGTCACAGACTCGCATCGAAAGATAAATTCTTCAGCAAAAAATAGGATCGAAAGGTATCACCATTTGTACGTACGTCTATGAAACGCAGTCATTTGGAAAGGGGCGTAATATTGTATTATCAAGGTACTTACGTCTCGGAACTGCACGAGGCCCAATTCTCCAAGTTCAGACACGCAAGCATAGGCGGCTTCACTTTGCAGGAAGAGCTGACATAATGTCATTTCTTCACTCCTAAACAACGACCCCATTTTGCACGGTTTTCCAACTCTTTACACGGTAAATTTTCAACCCTGTCTACGAAAAAAACCCTGTCGCTAGTCTGCAAGCAGACTATAAGAGCGACGACCGACGACAACGAATTACACCACACCAAGCACCAACAATGCCAACGAATTGTGAGTGTGTGGTGTGTGTCAAATCAATCGAAATCGATCAATAAAACCAGGCGGACATTCGTCATCGGTCGGCTCCGGCTCTGCGCACGCACGACACGACCGACTGACAGTTCTGCTATCTGACACTTACTTGCTGTATTGGGATACCAGCTACAAAAACTAACTATCCCAATTTTTATGGAAAACTGATGTTGAGACAAATGTTTCAGAGAAAAAATATACTAGCCGTCGCTATCGGGGTGTTTATGACAGTTGAACTATTCCCAAAGAAAGTTGACGTCAAGCAGGAGGCCGGTTATTAAACACCCGAAGTCAAATCCTAGTACAACGTGTTTTACCTACTTGAGCCAACCCCATAATAGGCAAGGAGCAAGGACGTAACTTTAGGTACCTACTTACTTATATTTTTTTAATTATCGTGATTGGACTACTATAGATTTTTACATTTTTTACGTTTAGACTATGTTACAATTTACAATAGCCATGGTCGGGCAGACTCAACGTTGTAACAACGCGGGAAAATAAATAAAAGGTAATTATTACGTGCTAAAGAACCGTGTAAAAAACTTTTTGTTTCTTTTTAGATACCTAAGAACAAGTAAAAGTTACTTTAGGTAGGTATCTAGTTGACATAAAATAAAGAATATCATGAACAGAACCCAATTGTACTGTTTCACATTTATGTATAAGGTAAGAACCTACCTACATGTAATAGGTTAAATACGTAGTTACCTATATTATATACTAGCTGCTCGCCCCGGCTTCGCACGGGTGGTGCCTGGATATAAAGTAGCCTATGTGTTATTCTGATGTAGGTAAGGTACCTATAAGCCAAATTACTTTATAGTTTCATTTTAATCCGTTCTGTAGTTTTTGCGTGAAAGAGTAACAAACACACCCACTCACTCACTCACTCACAAACTTTCGCATTTATAATATTAGTAAGATAGGATAGGATATATTAACTAACTAGCTGCTCACCCCGGCTCACACACTCACTCACTTACAAACTTTAGTCGTTGAGGATTCTCTCATGAGGATTATGATTTTATATACTTAGGTACATTGTTAAATATCATGAGCAAATATTTTGGAGTTTGAATTGGTTCTTAATATTAACGTTTTTTCCTTTGAAAAATTACTATAATCTGACACGGTACACTATAAGATGATTATGTATTCTGAATAATAAATTTATCGTAATTTTATTCATAGAACATCGTATTAATCAACCTGCGATGTCTGGCGATCTTATTTTATTACACCAATATTGCATGCAACACGGTAACTCTCGACTGGGTATAATTTTCCACAGAACACGGCTTATCTATACATCATATTGACACTGACAGTCAGGCAGTCACTGTCTGCTGTCTGGTGTCTCTTCTCTGTCTGTCTAGGTAAAGGTAGACGAAAATTAAGGTTATGAATTCCATTCCGCCCGCTGAGAATAAAAATAATTGAACGAGTTTAAAACTATGAATAGATCTATGTAAACGTTAACAACAACCAGGCCGAAATGGTGTGTATAAATACTATCCTTCCTTTTGCTCTCAGTTAAACAAGAAAACCCATTTTCATTGTATTTTTACTGATTTTAGGCGCTTCTTGGAACACAAGCGGTTATCACCTTGGTTATGATATCACTCATGCAGAAACTCAAGAGTTACTCTTTTGCGAGATGGTTACTTTGCTCTCAAGGGCTATATCGATACTTGTACCCTACAGACAGTGAGCTAAAGGCTCTAACTGGTAAAGACAAGGCGAAGGGTAGAAAAGGTGGGAAACATGATACCAATGGAAAGAAAGAAACTTTTCATGTTCCTCGTAACCTTGAGATCAATTTGGAGAAGGCTCCAGTTACTGCTCTAGATGTGATACACCTAAGGTTTTATACGGAGTATTATTGGATAGTTGACTTCTCACTGTACACTGCTATAGTTTATACTTTATCTGAGGTGGGTATTAGTTTAATTATTAGTATCTATGTGACAGTAGGTCAAGTCTATTAGTAACATTAGGCGCATCGCCCACACGAGCTAGAGTCGAGGCGGAGATGCGGCACAGGCGAGACAGAGGCAGCTCGGAGTCGAGGCGAGGAAAAGGCGCGGGGCGCGCCCGCGTCTCTGCGCCGCCTCGCCTGTGCCGCAACTCCGCCTCGACGCCGCCTCGTCTCTAGCTTGTGTGGGCGATGCGCTTTAGGTATTGTTCAACAGGATGTCTGATTGTTGGACTTGTATAGCATAATCCAATTGGACTAAATGGTTTTATTTAATAACTAGGTACATAACAAATAGCTATGGGAAACCTGAATCAATTTTCTGGGTAGCAATAATTTAAATCATATTAAAAACCAAATAAATAAAGACTATTTTCCTTTGCTGTTATTGAGAGCCTTATATATTTAGATATTGTGTTCTGTTCTAGGAGACTGATGCATAATTTTTGAATATTTCAGATTTATACTGGATTTTTTCCACTCAAAGACGAGTTCAATTTGAGTATGGTGTGGTGCTGCCTGGTTGTGATATTTGCCTTGTATCCTTTTTAAAAATAAACAAAACAGTAGTAAGTAGCTGTCAGTAGGTACAAGCTACAATGATAGCAGCCAAAACTATAATAAGTCTGGACTATCTCATAAGCTAGCTATACATGTTGGCCCAACGTTGCCGAGCGAGGGCCAATACCAACGTGTAGACGGCATGTTTGCCTTGCCTTGCCATCGCTCGGTGTCGCTCGCCTAGCTGGCCGAGTGAATACAAGCGCCAACGTGTATAGAGGTCATTTGCAATGACTTGTCACCACTCGCGGTCGCTCGCGGCCTCTCGCCTCACTTCGGAGCCGTGTCGGTTTTTTTGCACAAATCAAAGGCGCTTGTCTACGCTCGGCCAATCGTGTCCACATGTTTGTCTGCCCGCCATTCAATTTAAATTAAATTTTATTACCCGCCATTAAATTTACAACTTTCTTCCGGTATACACTGACGTAATTAATAAACGTGCTCATCAAATAAATAGCAGCAGCTGCAACAACTTCTACGTCCATATTGTCCGAACCAAATAAACACCGGATAACCACGTAGGTAGCTCGAATGCACAACAAGAACTGACAGCACCCAACGTGTGGGCAGCTTCACTCGTCCAACTCATACATTGGCCGCTTGCAATAGTTTGCGTAAACTTGCCGAACGTCTAGACGGTAGCACTTGCCTTGCATCGATTTGCCTACGCTCGCGTTGGCCATAGCTCGGCCAACATGTATTGCAAGCTATAGAAACATACTTGGAACTACATTTCTATATTACTATCTGCTCGCCCCAGCTTTGCATGGGTGGTACCTTGATAAAAAGTAGCCTATGTGTTATTCTGATGTATAAGCTATATTACTGTAAAGTTTCATTTGAATTCGTTCAGTACTTTTTATGTGAATGAGTAATAAACACACACACTTTCGCATTTATAATATTAGTAGGACCCGTGTCAAAATCTATAGTTATACCAATGAATATAGGCAAATATTGGAGAGCTTAGATTATATTATTTTTTGCAATTTTGATGGGTATAGCTTATTAAAATAAAAATCACCTATGTTACTGACTCATTAGTTTTTTAATTCATCTCGTAACAAAAATATTAAAATAGTAGAGTAGATGTTCTAAATAACTCTCAACAAAATTACATACAAAATAATATTCTTCACTCACACTACAGTAAAATCCTGCTTTCCCTAACAAAGCAGTACTTCACATCACAAGAGTCCATCGGAGAACGGTCAACATGCATAGTCGCCTTCTCTGTCTTCCTGCTGATAGCCATGATAGTGCTTATCATTGATGAATCTAATTTGGAAGTTGGGGTTGACCCCGCATATGATAGCTTCTATGAGAATGCACAGAAGTTTTTAGAGAATCAGGGATTGTCTTCAGTGTAAGTTATTTATTTATTTTACAATGGCCATAATAATGCTTGGGGATCACAGTCACATAATACATGAAACATAGATCAAGATTTGATTTAATTATGTTGACAGTTTGCATTGGTGAATTCATATTGTGCGAAAGCTGGGATGAACCCAGCTTCGCACAAGTGTACTAATAAAGATTATAGCCAATTTTTACCTTAAGTTACATTACATTGCAATCTTCATAAGGATCTCTAATTATTTTAAAATTAAATATGGCCTATGTTACTCACTGATAATCTAGCTTTAGATAGGTGAAAGAAATTTCAAAATTGGTCTAGCAGTTTTTAGTTTATAACTTATTTAAAACTAGCAGTCCGCCCCGGCTCCGCACGGGAGTAACGTATTATAACTATTTTATGGGTATTTTTTTACCCAGGTTACATTATCGAAGTTATAATAGGGATCCCTTTTTTTTTTAAACAATAAATATGGCCTATGTTACTCAGAGATAATGTAACATTCTAATGGTAAATGATTTTTTGAAATCTATCCAGTAGTTTTTGGATTTATTCCATACAAATATACAAAACATCTTTCCTCATATTAATATTAGTACCTATAGATTATTACACTCATAATAACTTTTGAATGGTATGGAATTTGGGAATGGTATAATTAAAAAAGTAATTTACAGGTACTGAAATAGCCTTGAAAATGAAGTTATTTTTTTGGATAAGGATTAATACCCAGGTACGAATAATGTGGCCTAGTTTGTACAGGCGGCGTTACTATTGCATATTTTAACATGAAAAAGTAGTTATTGTGACATAAGTGTAATAGTTGGACATAATTATGGTATTGCTGACTTATTTGTTAATATTGATGTAATCTTTAAAACTGCAGTACATCACTTTGATCTATTGTCAATAATTTTTGCAGCGTACATGATATAAGGATTTTGTTGCTTTTTATTCACATATTGGGTTACATTATCGAAGTTTTCATACGGATCTCTAATAGTTAGACATATGGTATTGCTGACTTATTTGTAGATATTGATGTCTGATTTAAAACTGTAGTAGGTACATCACTTTGCTCTATTGTCAATAATTTTTGCAGCATACGCGATATAAGGATTTTTTTGCTTTTGATTCACACGTCGGGTTACGTTATCGAAGTTTTCATACGGATCCCTAATAGTTAGACATATGGTATTTTGACTTATTTGTAGATATTGATGTCTTCTTTAAAACTGTAGTACATCACTTTGCATTATTGTCAATAATTTCCGCAGCATACGCGATATAAAGATTTTTTTGGATTTTTTTATCACACGTTGGGTTACATTATCGAAGTTTTCATACGGATCCCTAACGTTTTTGATAATATTCTATAGCCTATGTTCATCAGGGATAATGTAGGATTCTAATGGTAAAAGAATTTTTCAAATCGGTCCAGTAGTTTCGGAGCCTATTCATTACAAAAAAACTTTCCTCTTTATAATATTAGTATAGAAATACAAATTTTACCTCTATAGTTGTAGATGTATCTAAAATTAGGTTCTCAAAATTCTCAACTTTGGGAACTGCACATTATGGGCTATTTGACAAGATTTTGAAAACCATTCTAGATTATTCAGTCTGTGGAACCCATAAAAAAATATTATTTTTAATTCTGTTAAGTATTTGGCCTTAAAAATGTAAATTAAATATCGACAATTTAAATAACCCGCAAAAACGCTTCTTTATGCAAATGGCGTCGCACTAGTTTCTGTGACGTTACATGCTTGTCAACAAATACACAAACGTCAAGTTTTTCAAGGCAGGCGATGACATATTGACAATCATGTTACGTCATCGTCGATTCGACCAATACAATACTGACCGTTTTGTGTCACGTGAGTGGTGTTTAAAAGTAGATAATTTTATGGGTTTTTTAATAAATCATTGTTTATTTTCAAGTTATTTTACTCCATAATGCTTATGAAGGCACTAGCAGTCCGCCCCGGCGTCGCACGGGTGTAATAAATATTGTAATAAATATTGTAATAATATTTATGGCAATTTTTTTTACACCTTGGGTTACATTATCGAAGTTGTAATAGGGATCCCTAATAGTTAGACATATGGTATTACGGACTTTTTTGTAGATATTGATGTCCTCTATAAAACTGTTGTACAACACTTTGCTCTATTGTCAATAATCTTTGCAGCGTACGCGATATAAGGATTTTTTTCACACGTTGGGTTACACTATCGAAGTTTTCATACGGATCCCTAACATTTTTGAAAATATACTATAGCCTATATTCATTAGGGATAATGTAGGATTCTAATGGTGAAAGAATTTTTGAAATCGGTCCAGTAGTTTCGGAGCTTATTCGATGCAAACAAACAAACAAACAATCAAATCTTTCCTCTTTATAATATTAATATAGATAATTTACATAGATTACTATCAACCACAATTTATTTTTCATACTGTCAAATTGCCTATTAATGTAAATCTACTTTGATAATGCCATGCATTTTTTAGCCTTTTCTTTTCTTCCTTTTTTTAGCCTTCTTTCCTTTTCTTTTCATTGTTTAGTTTATACACAACAACCTCACAATTTTTCTTTAGTAACCTGAGGATAACATAGTTCGTTGTATATTCACTTATTTCTTCATAGTTTGTATTTTATTTTGTAAGATTCTAATGTGTCAACTGTTTGTTGTTCCGAATAAAATAAAATCTTACCGTAAAGTATAATATTTTATATTTTTTCAATGTGTGTTTACAGAGGCCCAGCTTCAAAGCTTATATTGAAGTTATGCTTTGCGGTGTGGGCAGCTATCATTGGTACTCTCTTCACATTCCCTGGCCTAAGGGTGGCTAGGATGCATTGGGATTCTTTAAAGTAAGTTGTATTGAGTAATGTTCTTGAAGAAATGGGTATTATCGGTCATTACAGACATGGTCACTACCAACTGAGCTGTAAGGCCAGCTGGCCTAGCTTGTTGACCTGAGAAACTGATTTGTCTGTAAAAATCAAGAATTAAATTTAGACGTAGAATAAAGCGTCGTAGTCGACAAATTTTGGTTGAGGCTATTTGGAAATAACTTTCGTTCATTCTTGCAATTACCATGCTTTATAAGTATAAAAATTAACTGCTTTTAACACAAAAAATATGTTTTTGGCTCTCTCTCTCTCTAAAATAAACTTTTGTGTCATCAAGCTAGGCGTGACTATCACAGATTAGTAATTTAATTATTTCCTTTCAGAAGTTACGAAGACAACAAAATAAAAGGTCTACTGCTCAACTTGAATTTTGCGCTTCCCTTCATCCTTGTGCTGTTGTGGATCCGACCCATTTCTCGCCACTACCTCGCCGTGAGGGTGTTCAGCGGCATGGAGAAGCCTCTGTGAGTAGAAAACCAGCACCCAACACAACCAGTTTTATAATAATACTAGCTGTCTCGACAGACGTTGTCTTGTCCAAATTTCAATAATCCCACAGAAAAGAGCACTTATTTTTCCCGAATTTTTAAATTTTATGGTTGATTTTCCAACTATTCTCTACACAATAGAAAAAAACAATCATCGAAATACGATCACCATTTAAAAAGATATGCGCCATAAAAAAAAACCGGCCAAGTGCGAGCCGTACTCGCGCACGAAGGGTTCCGTACCATTATCTATAAAAAACAGCAAAAAAACACGTTTGTTGTATGGGATGATTTATTTTATTCTGTTTTTAGTATTTGTTGTTATAGCGGCAACCGAAATACATTATCTGTGAAAATTTTAACTGTCTATCACGGTTCATGAGATACAGCCTTGTGACTGACAGACGGACAGTCTTAGTAAAAGGGTCCCGTTTTTACCCTTAGGGTACGGAACCCTAAAAAGCAACAAAAAATATATATACATGTCGAATTGAGAACCTCCACTTTTATCGTTGATTAAAAAGTTTTTTTGATACCATGAATTTTGTGCATTTTTTAGTATGACATCAGAAGCCTTCGACACAATGCGTCTATGCCTGGTAGTCCTCACGGTTGCAACCAGAGTGGCACTTATGCCAACACAACTGCAACACTACCTCGAAATGGCAAATCGGAAACTCCAGGCGCAGAGGACTGAGGCTGGGAACATCACTAACGTAGATCTGCAGCAAAAGGTTATTATCGATGATAATAGTTCATAGTTCATTTATTGATAATGAATAAGTTACAAATCACAAAATATTAATATAAATATACCTCGACTTTCAATCTGAAGGTCGTGGGTTCGAGACCCGGCGTGCATCAATGGATTTTTCTGTTCGAAAATTTATATGCGCATCAAAAACACGTGCTTACAACGGTGAAGGAAAACATCGTGAGGAAACCAGTTAGTGTTCTTATAAGCGGCGATGGGCTTGCAACCTGTCACGTATGGAATGCTAACTACTGCAAAATGTGGGCATGTGCCAAATATAATGTTTGGACGTGCCTCTGACAACCCCCACTAGACATCTTCAAAGGATCTAAGCGTCTGGAGATCTGAGAGGATGTCTACCGTACTAGGGGATTACAGTCGTGATCCTATTTATTTTTATTTTTAAGTCATGAATTAATTAATGTCATAGATTGAACTATCAGCCACTTCAAGTTAAACTTGAAGGAAGATTATGGATTGTGCGCTGGTGGTATAAGTTGGAATACGTGCGGCTACGTAATACGTGTTGTAGAGCAGAAAACTGAGAAAATAAGCACATTATAAATGTTGTTTGGCACAGAAACATAGGAGCTACATAAGTCAATAGTAATTGTTTTGATAAAGAGTCAATTGGTGGCAGTTCTGTTGTGCCCACAAACTGGCTAAAACTTTATTAAAATACGATCGCTTTTATTCCTTTTACATTCAAGTCTAAATTCGCGTAACCTCACCATTGTAAGATAAATTTAATTATAAGCTTTCAAACTGGTATTTACTTTGATTTCAAAAAAACTTTTTGGTTGTTCAAATAAGTAATGTAGTCTGCAAGCATGATAGACTCCAGACGCATGAAAATGTCTAAGGGACTTGAACAGAGATATGTCCATTCATTACAATGCACACTTTTTGATAAAATAATTTGTGAATACACACTAAATTTGTATCGGGTTAAAAAAATTCCAGCAATTTATTATTATAAAACTTTATAAAGCTGAAAATAGTTATATAATTAAATAAATATAGGTAGGTATTAGGTATGTACAGATAGATGTTGTTAATCTAGTCTTTTTTTTTTTAAATTACTTAAAAGTCAAAGGACTATGCAGTTTTCACAGTGACTAATCTTCTTAATCATCATGACTTTTTACTTAATCATTCATCATAATATTTCAGATTTCCTCCGTCTTCTACTACCTATGTGTAGTGGCGCTGCAGTACATCTGTCCGATCATGATGTTACTCTACTCAGCTCTCATGTACAAGACCCTCGGAGGATATACCTGGACGTCCTTCTTCTACGAGGAGGATATGTGTACGCTGGAAAAACCTCTGCCTACCACCCCGGTGCCGAGGTTGGGGGAGGAGGGGGAGGAGTTTGTACTGGCGTGGGAGAATCTCAAGATGGTAAGCGGTAATGGGCTTGCAACCTGTCACGTATGAAATGCTAACTACTGCATTATGTGGGTATTGTGCCAAATGTAATGTTTGGACTTGTCTCTGACTACCCCCTTTAATCAACTTAAAGGATTTAAGTGCCTTGAGATTTGAGAGCATGTCCACCGTACTTGGGGATTACAGTCGTGATCCTATTTCATTTAATTTTTTTACCATCTATGAATATTTCATAATAATATTCTTTCAAGAAGAGCATCTGAATTGTCTCGAAACGTCAGCAATACAAGGAAAAACGTGGTAATAGCCTTATTTCTAGTTTAAATTATTGACAACCAATATAGTTTTAATTCTACTACATTATTTACAGTACTATAAAAGCGTGTTTTTTATTTTTTTAACTATTCTATTATCATTATCGTTATTATCGTTATTTCCAGGTGTTCACACAGGAGGTGTATCGCGGAATACTCGGCTTCGGCACCTGGTGGTGCTCATTCGCATGGTTCACAACAACAGCCCTTGGCGCTGCCTACCAGACATACTTCCGAATCTCGTGATGCGCGTTGCTCAGCATATCCCAAGCTTACCCATGCTCCCCATTATTCAAAAATCTGGTATAGCGTTGGTGGTCATATAAACTAAATTTTATTTACAAAAAGAGTATTACATCTATGCATACATACATAATGTAGGTACATAATATTTACATAACCACATAACTATAGATTTTTACATGGGTCTTTGTTTTAGTACAGTCTGCCCGAGACCATGGCTATTGTAACATAGTTGAAACGTCGGGGAAATAAATTAAAAGTAATTACGTGATAAAGACCCGTGTAAAAATCTATAGTTATGTCTACTTATCACAACTGTTTGAAAAATAACAATATTTACACAATACATAAAAAACAGTTGAGCTATCTAAAGAAAGTTTTAAATTTGTTTAGCTCGGATTCTCAGTCCAACAGGTTTTTTTCATAGAACAGATTCCAATGTTTTCTAGTTCAGTAGGTATAATTGTAATCTACAGTAATTGCAGTAGGTTGCTTGGTTATGTTGTAACCCAGCATTTTATCTCCCTATATTAGCTAACTTTTTCCTCATACTAGTAAACAACATTTTACATAATGTGTGTGAACTATTGATCTATCAATGTGTGAATTTACAAATTTTCATTATTTTGTAAAATGGTCTGTTTCCATGTTTTTTGTTCTATTGATGAAAGTGGCTGGAATTATTTATCCAAGTAGTTACATTCATTTGAGAAGATTATTATTGTGGTATGCTTACCTGGTTAATTAAATTTATTATTGAGTAGGTAAGCTAAACTCGCTGACGCTGTGCTAAACCAGACTTGTATGTTGACTAATCCTTTCCCTTCTGAGTGTGTTTGTTGGTTTGTCCTTGTTCGACGCAACAACATGATTTTTTCAAAGATAGTTTAAGGGCTAGTGCGGTAAATGCAATTTTTTTATCCGGTTTATCTGGATATGTAGCCGCAGAAAAATTAAAATCGGTAAAATTATTAAACAGACAGACACATGACGTAGTGATCCTAAGATAACCTGTGACACTAGTTTTAGAAGTTATGAGTACTAGTACCTACAATTTTTTTTGCTCAGGTAGGTACGTCTTTAAAATCAACAAACTATTTTGTTAGTTTAGTTAACAGTTTTTATAAACAATTCTAGTGTTGTGATGTTGGAGTTTATATTAAAATATATGATTTGATTTAATATAATGTTTGGACGTGCATCTGTTACCCCCTCTAGATATCTTCAAGGATCTAAGCGCTTGGAGATCTGAGAGGATGTCTACCATACTTGGGGATTACAGTCGTGATCCTATGATTTGATTACAAATGAGCCAATGTACAAAATAAATTGTAAATAAGTGTATGTACGCAACGGAGTGTTTTGCAGATGTTCTAGATATTCTAGTCAGTCAGAATACGAGAAATTAACATCAAAGCTGCTAAAAGATAGCTTACATACATTATTATTATTAAATTAAGTCTAAGAAAGTGTACAAAACCTTGTATTTTTGTCCAAGCTGAAGTTTATAATGTTTCAATCTTTTAATCATCCACTTTATACTATTAATGTTGCCATAGAAATGTTCTCTTTTATACTTATGTACTTATTTACAAAAAAGTATAATATTTACATCATATCCTTTAGTACAAGTTTTGCTTGTTTTGGCGTTATGTAAAGTGTCCTCCAATATTTATTTATATTATTAGCAAAACTCAACATTTATGTATTTGAAAGATTTAATAAGCATTGAAAACAATTATGTACTTAGACAGTATTTTGGGCTAAACCTTGCACGTTAATTTAAATTCAAACAATTTATAATTTAAGATTTCTTTATGAAGTTGCCAGAATTTTATTATATTGCTTCTTGTGTTTGATAACATAGAATGCATTCAACATTTTTCTCATTGTAGGTATATGTAAAATAACAAAAGACTGTAGAATAGAACCTTGGCTGTTGGTTTGTTGGTATTGCTTTGTAAGTATAATTGTGTTCGTTTTCTATTTATTACCTATTTGTATTGAATGGACTGTTGTTATTAAAGTTTTATAGTTTTAAATTGTAATTTAGTTTTATTTACCCATGCATGACCAACCCAAAACTAAGTTTCTTGCATATTGATTTGAGAAATTACAGTTCAAAGAAATAAATCCGCTTATTTTCTAAAGATTAAAAAGATTGTTTTTTTTTAAGTTCGGTTCATTTGCCATCTCTTCGACTTCGAGGACCACTGCTTTGCATGTTGAATCCGAGTAGAGAAATACTGGGTACCGTACACCGTAAGATATAGGTGTTCTGTGGTACTATACGACGGGACAACCTATATGTTCGGTGGTGCACACTCTTCCATCCGCGACATCTATCGGTGGATAGATTGCGCGGAGCTTGGGCTCAAACAAACAGAAAAATCAATAGATTGAGATAGAGTAGAGACGCATGTAAAAGACCTGCGATTAGGATTGGGATGTCGATATTTAAAATGATCAGGGAGGCTATTGCCTAACTGAACTATTTAACAAACTATTGACTTTAACTTTCAAAACAGATATCAAAACATAATGGGATTTTAAACAGACTTAAAAATAATGGCGCCGGCACACTTACGTGTCGTGGCGCGGCGTGTCGCGCCACTAGCCAATCGCAAGACAGCGTTTGCGACACGACACGACACCCAAATGTGTCTCTAACCATACTAAATGTATGAAAGCGATTAGCTAGTGGCGTGTCGCGCCACGACACGACGCGTAAGTGTGTCTCTGCCTTAAGGAGTAAATTTATTTTGTGTCAACATAATAATCTCCTAAAGCTAATTACCAAGCTATAAAGAAAGAAAGAAAGAATAATTTTATTCTGTGTCAACATTATCTCTTATTATAGTTAAATAACAAGTGACCCCTCGTATTCAAGAACGACACTATGAGAACGCGCACCCACAGTGGACGAAATATTTTTTCATAAAAATCGCTTTATGTGTTGTGCGACACTGCATAGTGTGACTAGAGGGTCATTATCGTGTGCCTCTAGCCAAAGTTGAGCTCTAAAGGCACACAGTAGCGTGCGCCATAGTGCCGCTCAACACATAAAGTGATGTTTATGATTTATGAAAAAAGTTTTCGTCCACTGTGGGTGCGTGTTCTCATAGTGTCGTTCTTGAATACGAGGGATAGGTACATTATGGTGTCGATTCTGTTGGCATCGTTTTAAAATTAGAATTACCTAAAAAACAAACAATTTCGGTCTTATTTCTTTACATTAAAGTCTAAATTCAGCAAAATTGGTTTAATTGATTCGTAGGATATATGTATGTGTTCGGTGATCACCACTCAGCTATACGATGCAAGAGCGTGTGTTGATGCAGCGCTGATTTTCAGCTGCCCTAAGACTACTGGTACTAAATCTATTTATATTTCGAATCAATTGAATCGTAATCTACGTAGCAAATAGTGCTAGTCAGATTATGGAAGTATTCAGTTCCGAAGATCGTGGCTAATGTGCCTATAATTTATAGTGCCTGACGCAAACTGAAATAAAATTAAGCAACTATCGAATTTACCCCATCTCTATTCTGGACGCATGTGGCAGCAGCCGTCAATATCCACCAATGGCAACGATGCGCGTTGGTAAGCGAGCACCCTATTGGTCAACCGCTGGAATATTCCAGAAACACCCAGTGACGTCTACTGACGCAGCGTGCGCATAGAATCTATATACTACTATACTACAAATTCGAAAACGGATTTATTTCGTGAAAAGAAGCCGTCAATCGCGCACGTTTGCAAGTTTGTTCATCAGGCAAGCTGATAATATACGACTGAAAATACATTATTATCACACAAGAAACACAAAGTAAGTTATTTATTTCGTTTTATCTTTTTAATCCTGTATATTTCGTATGTTTTACTGAATAAAATCGTTACCTCGGTGAGACCACGCTAAGGTTCCCACCTTCCAGGTTTTGTTCATGAACGTAGGTATTCTTGATAGTCATCATCCTCAAGTATTTACGCCTGTAATTTACAATTGGGGATGGTATTCTATAGTTTCTATTCATTGAACCTGTTAGGTGTGTGGTTTCTTTGTTCCATGGATGCCATTCATGAAGATTTGCACGTGGTCCATCCGTGGTTCACCAGGTGGCCTGGTCTAGTTCGTAGTCTGTCTGGTTAACGGTAGAACAGTGAGTCATCACTGCAACATGTTATTTCTGCGTAATAACCGCGTCCCAAGGTGAAAAGTCCAACGAGTTCGAGAAGGTTCGTCGATCGATAATCCTCGTGTAATGGCCGCCGGGTGGGCTTTTCCGCGCGTTGAACTGTAGTTCTAATTGACTATTTCCTCGTTGCGTTTCCTTTAGGTACCTATTTACCACTTGCTTTTCCTGGTTGAAATTCGTTTTATTTCTGAACGTATCCTAACCGCGAACCGTAAAATGGCGGACGCCTAACCTCACTTAAAATTTCCATTGGTTTTGGTTTCATATCGGTTTCCATTCCATCACGTACGGTAATACTCTCAGATCTCAAGTCGCTTAGATCCTTTGAAGATGTCTAAAGGGGGTAGCCAGAGGCACGTCCGAACATTACTTCATAGCACCCACACTTTGCAGTAGGTAGGTAGTTAGCATAAGTACGTGACAGGTTGCAAGCCCATCATCCATCTCAACATTTACTAAAGATAAGTTTCATTGTTACAGATGGCTGCCAAAGCACCAGCGGTAGGTATCGACTTGGGGACCACTTACTCCTGCGTGGGAGTGTTCCAGCATGGAAAGGTGGAGATCATCGCCAACGACCAGGGCAACAGGACAACACCCTCGTACGTCGCTTTCACAGACACCGAGCGTCTCATCGGTGATGCGGCCAAGAACCAGGTTGCGATGAACCCCAACAACACTATTTTCGGTTAGTATTATATCTGGATACACCATTTGATAACAATCATTGTTATTGTCATACATAAACACCACTATTCACAAGTCTTTTGTATCTCTTCGCTCCTAGGAAAAACTTGCTCATAACTAAAACATGGTTCTTCCCATGTAATAGAAATAATAAAGGTAGTGGCAGTGGGAAATTCCTACTAATAGTGCTGAGCGGGGTTGTGCCTAAGATAAGAAAGGAAGGCAGGACTATTATATTTTTAATATGTTTTGGAAATAATAAAAATGTTCTTTTCTAACTCGCGTAAGTTTACAGCCTTCACAGTACCTTCCTATTATAAACCACCTAACAAGTTTTATCCATTGAGTGCTGGAACATATAAGTTCCAGGGGCTGTTGAACCAACCAATTGCAAAAATGTGATAGCACACAGCTGATCCTAAGGTCTAACTATAGATTTTACGGGTCTTTAGTTCTTTATAGTTATGTCTAATCACAATAGTTTAAAAAATGGTCATAAGCTCACCTGCAGCTTGAAACGCCAATTAGGACCTTTTTTGTGTCGCACAGGATCTAATTAAATTGCACTCTTCAACATTGGAATAGGAACTTGTTTAATAGTCGCGCCAACACGCCATCGCCCGCGTCACACCTTGAGAGCAAGGCTAAAAAGTATTAATCTATAGGAAGCGAAACTTTTTTGAATAAAATTAAAGGTAATGCTAACATTGTTAAGCATTGTTTCATGCATGAATCATTGTTATCAAAATCATAATAATCTACTTAAAACTTGCATCATCACTGAGTTGCTGTGAATAAAACAAGAATAACAACAGGATTTTAGTCTGATTTATTCTTGCTAATAACTCGTTTGTCTGAGTTATCTATAACAAAGTTCGGGGCTCAAATTAGTTGGTTGCTGCCCATGTTATTTGAGTAAACTGATAAGGTTTGATAACTTTCTGGAAATGACCATGACACATCCAACATACTAATGTCTGGGTTGTATACTTGTTTTGAGATCAATGACATCACTAAGTGGGGTCACTTACAGTATCCAATTACTATACATGAGAATATGATGCGGATATCCTTGTTCTACTACAATGGATGAATTGTGCTTTATCCATCAAAAGCATCTATCTTGTCTGTCCTGTCTAATATTTGGTTATAAATATTAATCATAATAAATTCTGAATCTGAATCAAGGAAGGGGGGGTAAAGTGTGGGTGTGACTCATAATAATCTATGATGTAAACTGGCAAAGCTGTTTTAATTTCGCCATTTCATGACTAGCTTAAATCATCAAACGAATGATTTCCCAATCTTTCATAGTCATCAAAATATTGATGAGTCATAAAGTTTAGCTAGTGTTAACTTGAGAAATCTGAATTGAATAGTGGTGTTTGTAGTGTTAGTGTTCATGATGATATCCAATATACTAGACTAGAGTCTCTGAACATATTGAATGATACCAGTATTCTGAGGAACTACCAACAATTCTATGATTTATAAGAAGTTATGCTGTTTCTACATAATGAGTTTGTATTGTTACAGATGCTAAACGTCTTATCGGCCGTAAGTTCGAAGATGCGACCGTCCAAGCCGACATGAAGCACTGGCCCTTCGAGGTTGTCAGTGATGGAGGCAAACCAAAGATCCAGGTCGCATACAAGGGAGAGAACAAGACCTTCTTCCCTGAAGAGGTCAGTTCCATGGTGCTCACCAAGATGAAGGAAACCGCCGAAGGCTACCTCGGCAAGACTGTGCAGAACGCGGTCATTACGGTTCCGGCGTACTTCAACGACTCTCAGAGACAGGCCACAAAAGATGCGGGTACCATCTCAGGCCTGAATGTACTCCGAATCATCAACGAACCGACCGCAGCTGCGATAGCGTACGGTTTAGACAAGAAGGGACAAGGAGAACGTAACGTCCTTATCTTCGATCTGGGCGGTGGTACCTTCGACGTGTCGATCCTGACCATCGAGGACGGCATCTTCGAAGTGAAGTCCACCGCTGGAGACACCCACTTGGGAGGAGAGGACTTCGACAACCGCATGGTCAACCACTTCGTCCAGGAGTTTAAGCGTAAATACAAGAAGGATCTCGCCACCAACAAGAGGGCGCTGCGTCGTTTGCGCACAGCTTGCGAGCGCGCGAAGAGAACCCTCTCATCCTCCACCCAAGCTAGCATCGAAATCGATTCTCTCTTCGAGGGCATCGACTTCTACACTTCGATCACCCGCGCGCGTTTCGAAGAGCTGAACGCTGATCTCTTCCGCTCCACCATGGAGCCGGTCGAGAAGTCTCTGCGCGACGCCAAGATGGACAAGTCCCAGGTCCACGACATCGTCCTCGTCGGAGGCTCCACTCGCATCCCCAAGGTGCAGAAGCTGCTGCAGGACTTCTTCAACGGCAAGGAGCTGAACAAGTCTATCAACCCCGATGAGGCCGTGGCCTACGGAGCGGCCGTGCAAGCTGCCATCCTCCACGGAGACAAGTCCGAGGAGGTCCAGGACCTGCTCCTGCTGGACGTGACTCCTCTCTCCTTGGGTATCGAGACCGCTGGAGGAGTCATGACCACCCTCATCAAGCGTAACACCACCATCCCCACCAAGCAGACCCAGACCTTCACCACCTACTCTGACAACCAACCTGGAGTACTCATCCAGGTGTTCGAGGGTGAGCGCGCCATGACCAAGGACAACAACCTGCTCGGAAAGTTCGAGCTGACCGGCATTCCCCCTGCTCCTCGCGGCGTCCCTCAGATCGAGGTGACCTTTGACATCGACGCCAACGGCATCCTCAACGTCTCCGCGGTTGAGAAGTCCACCAACAAGGAGAACAAGATCACGATCACCAACGACAAGGGTCGTCTCTCCAAGGAGGACATCGAGCGCATGGTCAACGAGGCTGAGAAGTACAAGAACGAGGATGAGCAGCAGAAGGATACTATCCAATCTAAGAACGCCCTGGAGTCTTACTGTTTCAACATGAAGTCTACCATGGAGGATGAGAAACTCAAGGACAAGATCACCGACTCCGACAAGACCATCATCCTCGACAAGTGCAACGACACCATCAAGTGGTTGGACACCAACCAGCTCGCCGACAAGGAGGAGTATGAGCACAAGCAGAAGGAGCTCGAGGGCATTTGCAACCCGATCATCACCAAACTGTACCAGGGAGCTGGAGGCGTGCCCGGAGGCATGCCGGGTGGTATGCCTGGATTCCCTGGCGGAGCACCCGGAGCTGGAGGCGCAGCCCCTGGCGCTGGCGGAGCCGGACCCACCATCGAGGAGGTCGATTAAACATTCCACTCCATTTCACCATAACATCACGGTAGTCGATGCATATTGAAACGAAATAAATGATTTGAATCTTATTTATTGTTTTTCCCTGACTAGCTTAACCTGTTTGATTGGTAGGTTAGGTATATTTTTCCTAAAATTAGATTAGACGGCGAAAAACGCTTTTACAGAAATAGAATTCGCGCACTACTTGATTAAAATGTTCTTCAAACTGAAATAGATGCTGGTAGCAAGTCGCACACGTCACTAGTTCTGACTTCACTATTTCACGGGACTGAAAAAAGATTATTGACTTGTAAGATCCCTTTTAACTATGCGATTGAGAGAATCTGAAAAGCATCTTTCTTTAAGAGTTTGTATTTTTATGAGGTCCAGTGATTAAGGGGCTGTATGTCGACGATTGCTCTTTTTCGAAACGAAAAAAGAAATACTTCTGAACAAGCCACATCTCCTATTTTTTTAAGTATACTAGCTGACCCGTGCCCGCTCCGCGGGAGGACAGTTTCTCAACTGGTATTCCAATCTTCAAAATAAATTATAGCCTACCTATATGTTGCCGAGGACTAATAGCTAAAAGTTTCATCAAAATCCGACCAGTAGTTTTTGTGTGAAAGCCAGACATCAGACAGACAAAAATTTCAAAATGTTTTTTTAAGGCTTGTGTTACTTGTATGAAGAGAAGACCCCTAGGAGTATTTTTTTTAGTTTTTGTTCAATGTACAGAATTGTACTCTTCTACAGATTTATTATATGTATAGAATAGATTACCTACTTCAGGTTCCTACCTAGATTTCTATTAAGCTGAAAACATAATACCTACATAGCAGAAACTTTTCACGATAAAGATATTATTTCAAAATGATACGTTTTAGAATTTATGATCGAAATATTTTGACACCTAAGTACCTACTATTAAAATCAACATAGATAATATGTAGATTGTAGATCTAGATTTCTATTAGAATAGATTTTTGATAAGTAGTTACCTATACATAATTTATATAATTAATTTATTCGAAAAGCAAAGGCGGACCACGCACCGACGTGTGTTTGTCGGCATTGCAGCGGTCGGTCGGTAGGATTATTTATCGAAGTGATTAAAGATGGGTACATCTTTATTCACATATACTATTATACATTATAAAATAGGAGATGTGGCTTGTTCAGAAGTATTTCTTTTTTCGTTTCGAACAAAAATAATCGTCGACAGGGAGCGCCTTAAGCTAAGGCGCTTCTAGAAAAAAATAGTTTCAATTGGATTATAAAAAACTAGTATACCAAGCAACACATCGATTCTTGGAATAGGTAGTGTTGGGCAAGCCAGATAGATCGTGACTCGCGGGGCCCCTGATGTCAATGCTCTTCTATCGATCTGTTGGTCTAAATAAGGTATATTGACCTATTTCGCTGATGGCTGTGTGTGTGTGTGTGATCCTTCACGGACACGGATACTTTTTGTTTTTGACCTCTTTCCGTTGACAATAAATCACTATCACTACATAATATAAAGCAAAGTCGCTTTCCGCTTCCCGCGTATGTATGTATGTTTGCTTATATCTTTAAAACTACACAACGGATTTTGATGCGGTTTTTTTTAATAGATAGAGTGATTCAGGAGGAAGGTTTATATGTATAATAACATGCTACCCGTGCGAAGCCGGGGCGGGTCGCTAGTATACTTATAAAAATAGGAGATGTGGCTTGTTCAGAAGTATTTCTTTTTTCGTTTCGAAAAAGAGCAATCAGCGACTGGCAGCCTCTTAAGGAGTAAATAAACCCGCTGCAGAGCATGCTGTGCATGGCACGCGACGCATTTTAGCTGCGTGGGTTCATTTGTTTGATAACGTGAGTCTACATTTCGATCGGTGTACAGCATGCTCCGCGGTGGGTTTACGGCTTAAAGCGAAACTTGTCGCACGGGCGGGCGTCGCCTCTCTGTGCGTCGTGGTGGGTTTGCGCCTTTACACTAAACACATGTTGAAAGGGCTCGAGTTTCCTAACAGGACGATAGGAATATCGCGACAGCTTTCATTTTGTTTTACTCATCATAACTTCAAAACGAATCGACCGATTTGTTGTATGTCTGTATGTATGCTTATATCTTTAAAACTACACAACGAATTTTGATGCGGTTTTTTTTAATAGATAGAGTGATTCAGGAGGAAGGTTTATATGTATTAAACCCGTGCGAAGCCGGGGCCGGTCGCTAGTTATATGTGTAGATAATATAGATAATAACGTTTCTGAGTAGGCAGCCTGACGACTATTTATTAAAAAGTTTAAAATTCCAAGCTCGTGTAAAAATATTCATCGTTTGGGCTAGTCGATGATCGGCGGACTGTAAATAAACGTAGGTAACTATCTACCTATTTCTGATACCATTGGCCTCCGATTCTAATCTTAGGTAGTTAGGTAGGTAGGTACCTATACATTTCTATTGATCGAAAAAAAAATCCAGCGATATACCTACCTAGATGTAAAACTAACGTCCAAGGTGAATGGGTCAGACGGTATCAGATAGATAGGTACCGTATCTACTAAGTAGGCACACGTGACAGAATTCGTTGAAAATGTAGGTATGTAGTTAGGTACTTAGAAAGTGCCATTACAATGTAGAACCTATAATGTAACTAGGTATATAGTTATAGGTTACTAACTTACTAACCTATATAACTAGTGACTATAATTTTTGAGAAATAAGAAAACCTTTTGAACGTGAATAGCATGTCATGGCTGGCATATTAAGTAGGTCCACGTTTGTCTACTAGATTAGATTGGTTAGGTAGTTATTTATTACTATTTTATGAGAATATTACATGATTAATAGGTAGGTAAAATACCTACCTACCTACTATTATATAGATCATTTATTTAGTGGGTACCTAACTACTTGGCAACTAGCTATACCTATAGGTACCTATATTCTTTATATTCATACATAACTACCTGTAATCACCGACTTTTATGGTCTGCTTGTTCAAGGTGTTTCATTGAACCTGATATGGATAAATACACGTTACTTGTACCTAGTTACCCACTAAGTATACTTACTTGATTGTACTTAGGTAGGATTTACTGCATGATTTGCATTAAATGGCTAACTAACTAGTTATGTCTCAAATAAAAAGCTGAAGAGAACTGTCAAAAACACCACACATAACTATCTTTAAATGTAGTTATTACTAGCTTTTTCTGAATTCGAGTGGAAAAAACATGCCTTCGTATCTAAAGTTAGCAAATTGGGTTTACCTCTAAGACAGTTAATGCGGAAAATTTCAATAAAATTGGTCAATCACTAATTATAATAAATAGTCTATGACTATCCCTCATGCACGGTAAACATCCTCGTAGATTTCAGACACTCGGAAATGTCCAACGTTGTCAGAGGCACGTCCAAACATTATATTTTTGCAGTACATTACATTACGTTACATTCCATACGTGACAGGTCGCAAGACTATTGCCACTGGAAAGTACCTAAACTGAATTACCTACATAATCTTACTTGAATCTAAAGGATGGGTTAGGCACAATAAAAAATATGGTAACTTCCGGTTGACATTTTTATTTTGGCATAATGCAAACGCAATACCAACATAATAATTACATAACAGATCGATAACATTTATGTATGTACATAATTTATTCGTTTTTCGTTCTATTGTAAAACAATAAAGGACCCTAACCTATGTACTTGTACAGTCAGCAACTAAAGTAGCTACACGAATTAAACAGTTTATAAGATATTCAAGTTTTTATATACTTTGTTCAGCTACTTTCGTTGCTGACACATTAGTATTGTCTTTAACCGTTTTGTATTATTAAAGCTTTAGGCCTTTAGATACAACTGAAATTGAATTAAAACTAGTCCTATGGTGATAGGCAATCATTGTCCTTTGTCCTTATGATTAAAAGTGGTACAGTCTGCTCTAATAGAATCTAAGATTTTAGTTTAATTATTTTCCAGTAAGTATTATCAATTAATGAAAAATTAATCCTCTCAGACTTCCAGTCAGCTCAGATCCTTGAAGATGTTTAAAGGGGTTAGTCAGAGGCACGTCCAAATATTACATTTAGCAAATGCTCGCATTTTGCTGTAGTTTAGCATTCCACACGTGACAGGTCTATTTATTGTCTTAGATAAGATTAAAACTTCATTGTATGAACTGAAATTATATAAAAAATCCAATTCTTAATTTTTAAAACCGAATAATTTAAGAATCATTTTTTATCGCTGACTGTACCAAACCAAAGTTAATAGCAAAATTACCAGCAAGCATACTAAACATTACAATTTTACTATATTATTTACATTACGGGTACAAAACATTACGCCTAGCACTTTCCTGTCCTGATCCTGAACTATAAGGCTTGGCAAAAGCCACGTTACACTGCACATACTTCATACCTTGCAATTTTTCAGATCGAGTCAAACAAAAATGTACTCTAAGAACATACTCGTACCTACAGAAAATATCCATTTTTCTGTGGCGATATTATCGGGCTATCGCGAAGTATTTGTGTTGTGTGAGAGGTAGCTATATGAAAGACAAAGACGCAAAACACCGAAACGCGATAATGTAGCCACAGCAATAGGAGTAGTAGAAAGATTATATCTGGTCGAGATGCATAAATTACTATTCGAGGTACACTACGAGGTACTTCTACATGCGTAGCACTAATGCTACGTGCTATACTACGGCCGTTCAGAGAATGCGTTCCTGATACGTCGCGATTGAACTGACTACGTAACTTTGTAATGGCGTTGCAGTTACGATATGGATACGATGCTGGTTGTTTACCGTTTTAACAATTGATGAGCATTAAAACAACATTATTACAACATTATAGTCACTAGTCGTGACTAAGGCTGCGTTCCCACTACGCCGGACCGGCAAATCTGCCGGAAACCGGACACCGGACAGAGTGTTCACATTACATCGGATGCCGGAAGAAATTCAGACAGTCAAGTACTGAGTGACAACACGTAGTTTGTCACTACGTGTTGTCACTCAGTACTTGACGCTCGGTAAAAATGCCGGGCTCGGCAAAAATGCCGGACCCGGGATAATGTGAACAGATTCATATAAATTCATATAAATTGTACAGCCACTAGCCCTTCCGGCAGATTTACCGGCGCGGCAGATTTGCCGGTCCGGCGTAGTGGGAACGCAGCCTAACTGATAGGTGTCAGGAACGCATTCTCTGTGGGGCTATTTTGTAAAAACATGATTATCATGTTATGGTACTGAATGCCATAATACCTCCGCTTTTTATGCTGTTTAGGCACCCATACCTACGCTTCCAATACAATACCTACGCCGAAGCGTAGGTATAGGTGCATAAACTGTGAATAGTTACTATGAAAAGTGTACAGATTAGGTATTCTCTAACATTAGGTATTGCATTCAACATCATAACATGATATTCATGTTTTTTACAAAATAGCCCTGCTGAACGACCGAACTATAGTGTATACACGCACGCCCCGAAGTCACGCTACGCGCGTTACTAGAAGTCCGCTCGTAGAGGCGCTTCTACGCGCGTTACATTAACGCTACGCGGACGTAGAAGTGCTACTCGTGTACAGGTACTTTATTAAATGCATTATTAAACTGCATCTCCGCTACGCGTGTAGAACAGCCAAAACGTTTTAAGTATATTCATTTTACTATTTTGGAATACTTTCTGTAAAACGTATGTATGATTATACAAGGTGTCTCAAAACTCAACGAAATTATATGAGTATAGCAGTAACTATTTTGTTACTGCTATACTCATATAATCTGCCTATACATTTCCATACTTCAACGTGAAACTCGCTTAAATTGTCTTTGGATGTTTTATCTATAGACAACTTCATTCCTACTAGCTTTGCCTTAGTCGGGTAAAAACACCTTAGGTTACATACGTGATAAGATTTTTGTCTAATATAAATATTTGTAAATGATGTATACGTACTTGCATCAGTTGTAACTCTTTCCCATAAATGGATGTTATTCATAAACTATAGTTATATATTTCTTGATTTAACTATCCTATAGTACTAGTGTAGCGTGTGCTGCCTTTATAAGTTTTCATTTTGACTTTTCTGAAGCTCATTATTTCATTTTTGTTTTTTTTATCTTGTCTGAACCTTTTACTTTGTTCGATCGGCACCAACTCTACATAGCATTTACGAAAAGGATCATCGAAAAAAATTATAAGCACCAAGCCGTGTTTGTTCCCTGATTTTTCTAGGCTTGGTCGCGAGGAACAGGTGTAGCTTCACCTAGCTCCTAACACGTATCAAAGAGATCCTTGTAAGTTTATTGAAATAAAAACCTTTTGACTTTGACTTTGATTTAGATCAACAGTCGAAATAGATAGATGACAGAGTAGTATTTTTCGAAGTGACAAGCTTAAAATGAATTAATATCAATTTCGCTCTCTCAATCTTATCCTAATATATCCGTACAGTCTTTGCATTATCATCTATTCATAATCAAACACATCCATAAACTACACGCAATCAAAACAAACATAGAATATGAATCCGGTACAAATTATACAATATATGCACTTATTTTAATACTTAACAATGGTTTTTGAACGATTACTCTTATATCTAGTATTTGTAGATTTTCAGAAGTCATCAAATGTATAATAGCTAACATTCAAGCACTTGTGCCATTCCAATTGGGCGTATTTTAGGCGCACTTTTTAAGCTTCTACACTGCGCGACTGCAATGAAACGCGTATACGTGTGCTTATCATGAGAGCGCGAGAAAGTGCTTACACGCGTTAATTAAACCTACCTCTACGAGCTACGAAGATTGAAAAGCACTAAAAGTCTACCGCAACTCGGAATTTGTTACAAAATTCTCGCAACGTGTAGGATACAATTTACACAGGAATAACATGTCTAGGAATACTAATAGACTATCTATTTCATGTAGTTTATTAGAGTCTGTGCTAAAGCTCAGCAAACTCTTAAAATATAATCTTATTCGTAAAAGGGGCAGTGTTGAACGATATAACAGTTTCGCCTAGATATGTATGTTTAGGCTTTGACGACTTCTGAACTTCTACATAAGCATCAAGCGCTTATTATCATAATTACTTAATCTAATATCAACTGGGATTCCTATGGGTTTTACTATCTTTAAACTGCTTTTATCATACGGGGTCGTCTCGATTTAAGTCTATTTAATATTGTATCTAGGATCGAACATTCTGGCAATATTATGGCATTAAAGATTAAGATAACATAAAAAAAATATAGGTACCAAGCCTTGTGTAATGCCTGATTCTAATTGGTTTGGTCGCGAGGAACAGGCGTAGTTTCACCTAGCTCCTAAGACGTTTTAAAGTGATCCATGTGATTTTATTGAAATAAATGCCATTGGACTTTGTTTGTAAGTATGAACGCGTTTAAGATTGTTTTATTGTAAAGTCTCATTCAAATTGCTTTGAATCAGATTTTTTCTTGTCTAATTTGTTTTGAATGTAGTATCCAAATGTAGGTAGTTACTTATGTCTTTTTCTTTACAAGTTTTACAACAAGTATATTGCAGAAAACATCGATTTCACCATTCTCAGCATTATAACTATTTATAGCTAAAACTATTTACAGATACATAAATTCGGAGATCATACAAATTCTCACAGGAATCAATGTTTTGTGTTCCCCTAAAATATATATCCATATTTCATGCGTACGTAAGATACGTCTGTCGAACATCATATTCACAGAATATTACAATATCATTATTGGCAAGCAATCTCGCGTTATCTAGCGACAGTTATAGCCGACAACTAAAAGCCTCAAATGTCTAAAGTGTCTAATAGAATCTAGCTGATGAAAATAGAGACTGAAAAAGCGCGGCAAAGTTAGTATTTGTTATTCATTGCCTTGTAAAAAGTTTGCATGTTATTCGAGTGTCTACTTTCGTTAGCTAAAGATTCTAGCACTATTTTTCAGAGTCAGTCTCAAACACAAGTAACTTTCACCAACTTTTTTTATCCTTTCAGGCTACTGCAATATCTGGGCTCTACAATATCTATCAAGTATTGATCACTTTTGAAGTCCCTTCTTATCTAAGCCGATCACACTCATTGCATCATGGATTCATGTTACGATCTTATACTAGCTAGTTTGGTAAATCGTCCATCTTTTTATCATGTCAAACCTTTATTATTATTTCACCTTGAACTGTCTTATGACCGTCGCAGAAATTCTGTCGTTATGATCATCCCTTACGACCTTATTGTCAGTCAACCTCATTTCGGAGCTAATCCAACTGCAATATCCGATTATCTAGCACTTTCTGGGCTAGAATCTAAGCCATGATCTAAATCCAGACAAATCCACGTCTATGGAAGACACGCAGTCCAAACACGGGCCTTGTATTCTGCTTTCTAAGCTAGATTCTGGCTGATTTCCTCTCGTACACATAGTTCTGAGTTACTCCTAAGCAATCTCTGGGCTGCCTAACGTAGCTAAGCCCTAGGCTAGATCCTAAATCCATGCGATCTCAGGCGAGCCCTCAGAAGACATGAATTCCAAGGATCGCGCCGGGTGTCAGTAAAGTGAAGAGCTGGTGCAGGGTCCATCCACTCCTTGTAGCTGGCAGTTGCCTGCGTCCGGGTTTGATAGTAGCTGTAAAATATTTTTTTTATCATCTTACCATAGCTAATGACGGGAGAAGCCACTGACTCTTGAAACACAGTTTTCACTAGTTCGGGAGCCTATGGGTTCATTAAAAATAGCACTGTATTTATGTCAATAACATTTTGAATTTTGAATATTATATTTTTAAAAATTGTAGCGGCATTCGAATATATATATCTCTGCCTTGGATTGGCATTGTGAATGACGTTGGTGACGAAAATTTAATATATCAGAACACTTCAGAACGTATGTGTAATTCATAGCTCGATACAATATAGTGACTACAGACCCTACAGTAAGTAGTTCTGGTAAAATGTTTTTACTACCCAACAGTAGGTACGTAAGTAACTTTACTAGCTGTGAACTCACAGAGCACAAACTAATCTCATTTTAGTTCTCGTAACCTCGAGATCTGAAGATATTCACGTTTAATTAATTTATAGAAAAATAATTATGCTGTTATACCTATGTTGCGGTGATAGATAAAACATTATGCCTTATTGTGTGGTATGTCAATAAAAAGTGCTATAAAGAGTAGGTAAGGTTAAAAACGACAGGAAAATAGATAATCGTACATACCAACTACCTACATGGAGACAATGTTTTCTGAAATAGGAAATCTCAATTGCATTCGGTTTATGGTCTAATGAGTTATTGTCTGCTACCTTTAATGGAAGTTAAGTTGGCAGGATCTCGATGGGTACTTTGTTAGCCAAGGTCTTTTAATTTTGGTAAGGATTTTTTTATCTTCTCTGTTCTGTACAAACTTTTTTCATGTTTTGTTAGTACTTTGTATATGTTGGACAATGCTGTTAGTTTCCATAGTTATTTATATAACATATTGGATTTTAAATATTGAAAAGAGATTCTATTTCGAACCTTAGGTACTACTTCTACACAAACAAATACGGTGCTATTAATAAAAATTTACTTATCCAAAGATCATCTGAGGTTACACCAAGACTTGTTAATACCAGCTTAATGTAAGCAACTCCATTTCTAATCCTCGTTTATTAATATTGAATTCGACTAGTCCAAACGTAAGCGTTGGACTAAATTTAATCCTGCGCTAGTCTACGTTTATTAATGAGACGGCTAGAGTTTAGTACAAGAGTAATAGTAGGTTGTATGTGAATATTGCCTTCGAAAGGCTCTACAAAGGAAAGGAATGATCTTACTTCTCTAATTTCACATACAGATGGCAGCAGCCCATCAGTAGAGTTATTTGGCGAGCGTGGAGACGGAGTTGGGGCATGTTTGGGTATCTCCCTCCCAGCCGCCATTTTATCATGCAGCTGAGCGAGACGCATGCTCATTTGCCGCCTCTCCTTCTGTTCCCTCTCTCGCTCCCACATCTTCGCGCTATAACTCCTGATTGAAGATGAGCTGCTCTGCACTGAAGTTAGACTTGGACGTCTTGAACCTGAGGATTTTAAAATGGATTTGAAGTAGCAAAAATGATGGGAACCGATCAAGCGTGTATGTGGCGAAGTCAGTTCACATTAGCCAAGGATACAATCCCTATTTTTTCTTATAATATATATTTTTTGGGTTAGATCCTTGGGTTGCATGAACTACCCGTGCGGCAAGTAAATGCGGTGAGAAGCATCTCTTTAGCAATATTTTGCAGCACGATGTTTGGAGATGTTCAATGTGGGTTTATCACTGTGTTGTCAATCTGTACAAGTGCTTTGATAACATAACATTTACAGTAAAGGGCTAAAACGGCAAAACATTTTCCATGGCACAGTCAAATCTGTCATTTTCACTAAAGACTTTTGCAAATAAACCATCTATTTATATGATGGAGTAGCAGAGCGCAACGGACTCCATAATATTTAGCTGAAGCAGTCAATTCAATTAGATAGTTATTGCCATTTTTTAGGTTATAAAGAGGGTTCATCAAGGAACACAATAAAAAGTTAGTATTATTAAACAATAAACAATATAACAAGTATAATGGTTATAATATTCTAAAAAGTGGTTAATATAACATGCTCAGCCCAGAGGGTAGACATATAATAAACATGAAAAGCGTGACACAACGTGCTAGGCCGATGAAACTGAAGCTGTTCTATTAATTGGTGGAGTGTTTTGTGCGTGTGAGGAGTCACATGATCTTTAAATAAGACTAATAATGTATTTATTAAAATTTCTCAACACCTATAAATGCTCTGTTTTGGCAGAATTACAATTTACGTTGTTGCTCCAAAATCGAGAGAGTGTTTAAGTTGATGTTTCAAATATTTCTAAACATATTGCCACTTCTATCGAATATACTATGTTCGTTTAAAAAAAAAGATAACTGACTCTTCAATCAAAAGATCATGTGACAAGTTTATCTGATCGTGTTATAGTGGTATGTAAAAAAAGTTGTACGTACAAATCTTCAAAGACTTCCGAACGTGTTTAGACTCAAACCTTCAGTTTCGTTAGCACTTTATCACAACAAAGAAGGCATGTGAAAGACAGAAACACAGGCCAGGCCATCTTGCTAACACCTGCGACTGACACCACTTCTGACCCATTGCCAATACCACGAAAGCTTCGCACACCAAAGCTATACTTACGGAATTTTGATTGATGTTTCCCAAATATGCCTTAGAAGTCGCCAAGACCGCCTGAGATTATGGAATCACCATGGAAAAGATTATTCAAACATCAGTCTGACTTAACAGCTTGTCACTTGAACAGGTTAAAAAATATCTGATGCGACTTTTTGATATTAGTTATTTTAGGAATCCAGGAACTTTTGTTTTGAGAGACAACAAACTTGTCCTTCAGTAATCTCCCTAAATAATAATAATGCAAATAAAAGTCGACACAATTATTACGATACTGCATCATGCGTGAAGTGACTTTGATTTTATCAACCTACTTTATGAGGGGTAGGAGATACTTTAGCTTTTCTATCTACAGGGCAAGGGCGGATCCAGCCTTCAATATGAAATACCTCATCGTCGACTTAGTATTAGGACTTAGCTTTAAACTTTATAAGTTGAAGGGCCTTAGGAAAGTTTCAAGGGTGTCATAGAACTCTAAGAAAGTGATCCCAAAGTTGGACCCTAACTGGCCTAGAAGGAGTTTGGGAGTTAGAAGGCATACTTGGCTCAACATCTTGATGCTTTCAGTCGCTCGAGCGTCCGAGGCCGCTAACACCGAAACGAACATCTAACGGACACGGGCGGCTCACATGCGTTAGACACCTTCCGAATGCCCCCTACCTTAAACCATTAACGCTCCATAACTGGTTTTATGAACGTCGTTTAAAAGATTGCTGGAAAACTCTTGCAAAAGAGTTAAGGAAGAGGTAGGTAAAGGTTATCAATATTAGCATGCTTTGATTCCTCAAAATCAATGACTGTTATATATAAAGCAACATCCCTTGTATTATTGTGGTTAAAGCAGAAGGACCTCTGGATACCTCCATGTAAAACAAGATGCCGATGCTTCGGTGGCTTCCTGTTCTCAAACTGAACACTTCAAAACCTACTTAAAGGATTTAGTTGAAAGAAGTAGAATAAGGAGCTGGATAAGGTGGCAGCATTCGGGAGGGCCCCGCCCACACGACGTGCAGATGACGTTCGGCGCGCATACATTATCCAGTTCACCTTTGGCGGCGCACTTGAGCGGGTGCGCGCCGCCGAGTGCGGGGTTCGAGCCGCGGCGCGGCAGGGGCCGGAGGTGGCGGGAGATTAGCAAGATGGCGGCTGCACGCGCCGCACCTGCGCGCGACGCCGATACCGCCACGCCGCGACGCGAGCCGCGTCTTCCCGGCACCTCGTCCAACGTCCCGGATGTCGCTCCGCTGCGCGAAGATGCCCTGGATGACGCCCGCGTCGCGCTCAGAGTTCCACCTGGAAAAAGGCCGTGGCTCTCTCAGACCTGGTGATGCTACAAGATATTCGTGCACCTACAGAGACCTAGCTTTCACCATACTAAGAGCCACCTGCTGGAAGAATGCTCAGGTGCTTCTGGAGGTGTCTGGTGTACAGCCGAAGAGAACGATCGCGGCAAGAATCCTGTTCAAGAAATCCTTTATTAAAGGAGATTATAGTAACCTACTTATTAGCTAGAGTCGTAAGCTTCGCGGCATAATATACAGCTGGGTTGTTAAATGTAGTTTGATTTCCATAACAAGTGCCATGAGGAGAAGGAAGATGAACAAGCAGAAATAGTTCACAAAGGTTCTTACATTGAGAGGACTCACCGGTGTCGTTGAGTGAGTACAAAGCAGGTGGTGTCAGACGCGCGTCTGCGAGGTGCGTGGGATGGTACCGAGCGCGCGTATACAGATGCAGCACCATGCAGAGCAGACCTGCTAGTACGAAGATGCCGGACGCCACTCCCAGTAGCGTCGGCATGTCCGCCGTCAGCAACACCAGGTCTGGAAAACACGGCGGCAAAGTTATTTCTTCTGTAAATAATTTTACTGTAAACATGGAAGTTTCAAAGAAGGAAGACTTGTTTTACCTTCAGTGCAAAACACTCGCTGCGTAGGCCGGGAGTGGCTGGTGCTGTGGTAGCCAGGGTTGCACTGGCAATAAGCGTTGTGGTTGTTCTGAACGCAGGACGCATGCGCATCGAATGCCTCGCACGTCTGCCGGTAGAAGCATTGCTCGCCGAGTTTCTTGGCTGGACAGAGGAAAAAAAATTAGGTTTAAGAGTTCAAGTTGACACCTGTCAACCACAAAATATGTCTCTCTATTATTATTAGACTAGAGGTTATCACAAGTGGTCATGTTTGTGAGAAAGTCAATTCATCTAATTAAGTTGAATAATTAATGGGCCATTGAGTCTATTAGTTACTTACTATACCCGATGAGAATAGTATAATTTATTATCAAGGTGGATCTACCTACCTGCCTAATGAATTACGTAAAAGCAGTTTTTACAGTGAACAGTAGGTAACATGAATTTGAACCAATACAATTAACTCCCCCAATAAACAACCTTCATAAACTTTTATGGTTCAGCATTAAGGCTTTGATCTTTCGAAGGTTTCTTCAAGGCTTTTATTTGATGAAAATAATGAATGAGTTAGAAGAACGAAAAGTTTTTGAAAACATGTGATGTCAGTTTCGATAATCTTTTGAATTCGAATAAAACCGATTTTGATGAAGCAATCGAATTTAGTTCGACGAAACTAAAAAGATTCACAAATTAATCGTTCTAGTACCTACATCAACGTTTTCGTAAAATTAAATATAAAGAGAATTTATGCCAGCTAGATTATTATAAGTAGGTAAGGTAGGTAACTAGTATTTATTATTTATTTACAAGCTTTTATTTAACTTGCACTGTTCGTACGTTTGTTTGTTTGTTTGAAAGATGTCCATCAAAATTTGCCAACCATTTTCGACCATTTGTTGGAATCCGATTGGGATGAAATTTTGCATACATAATTAGTTCGGGTGACAATACAATAATATGGTGACAGCAAGCTGATATGATGATGGAGTCGACGGATACTCACAACGGAACTCCTTAGTAAATAGTTCGATTGAGTGAAAACTTTCATACCAGTCAAGTTCCAATGACAATGTTATATTATCTGAAGGTGATAGCGGGCTGCTCTGATTTCTATCTCAAAGGAGAATTTTACAAGAGCTTGTTTTGAAATAATATATTTCAATAGAAAACTTGTTATAGAGCTCCTCCTACAATCATTTCCCCACTTTAAATTCTTGAAAAGTTCACGAAAGCAACTCACGAACATAGACAAATTGCTCTGTTAGATAACAGCGATTATCACGCGAGGTCAGGCCATTGGCAACCAGCAACTGGCAACTGAAGTCCCTTCTCTTGGATCGTCTTTTATTTCTGTTCGTAAAAAGCCGTGTCGGCCGAGTGGGAGGTACCTCTACTTTAAATCCGAAGGTCGTGAGCTCGAATCCCGAACACACAACACGTGCTTATAACGTGAGGAAACTTGTTAGTTTTCTTGTAAGCGGCGACGTAGTTAGCATAACTACTGCAAAATGTGGGCATATCACTACATAGTATAAAGCAAAGTCGCTTTCCGCTTCCCGCGTCTGTATGTATGTATGTTTGCTTATATCTTTAAAACTACACAACGGATTTTGATGCGTTTTTTTAATAGATAGAGTGATTCAGGAGGAAGGTTTATATGTATAATAACATGCTACCCGTGTGAAGCCGGGGCGGGTCGCTAGTGCCTAATATAATGTTTAGACGTGCCTCTGACTAACCCCTTCAGACATCTTCAAGGATCGGGCCCCTGCAGATCTAAGAAGATGTCTACCGTACTTAGGGTTAGATTATAGTCGTGATATTATTTCTGTCCGTCAAAGCTTTGTTCCAGAACTGCTGACTATCAGATACATAGGCTTTAATAAGAACTAGTGTGGAGATAGCTTTTGTAGCAATCACACTTCGTACAAACTGTGGGGACAACAGCGAAGTCTTCTGGACCTCTGTATATCTCTTAACGAACGATCACTCGACAATTAAGATACTTCCTAGCCGGCCCATTTCAAACGTAAATATCTCGGGACCCCTTCTAGTACAATTTCTGATTTTTGGAGTACAGTTGTTACAATTCCATATCTTTGTAACTGAATTTAAATGAACCCTTAACGACTATGGGTCCGGCTGGGTAGTATCACACCTTAAATTGACTAAATTTGTATGTACAATACTTGACCGAGCATAACTGTCGTATCATTGATCCGATCTCCGTGACTTTTGGAAAGTAATTATATAGTTTGTACTATCAAGATTTGCTTCCACACCTAACTCCTTGAACCCTATAGATAGATAGGTACTAGTAAAATAACTGAAATATAGATATTTTATGCGGTTTCGTTTTTCTCAACCGTTTGGGTGAAAATATATTCTACTTTATAGTTTAAAGTCGTGATCCTTCATACTAAAACAAGTTTGTCTTAGCATTAGCAAACAATCATGGTGGCAACCATTGCCACTACCAGATAACTTAAACTTACGGTGGCAACTACCAGATAACTTACGTTTAGCGCATCCTTTGGTGACTCCGAGCACGACGGGGTGCTTGGGGTCGCAGCGGCACGACGCGCTGACGGGGTCACAGTGCACGTGCACGAGGTCCGGGTTACACGTGAACTCGCACGGTGAACCCAGATACATGCCTTTCTCTGGAACAATGGAAGTAATAATGTTTAAGGTACGAAAATTACTAGAATTTTACAAAAGTAGTTGTACAAAAGTTGTTCATAGTTCATATCTACTTTTAAAAACTAGTTTTACCAAATTCTGTTACTGTATGTTGTTTTTACAAAATTATAAAATACACTATTTATTACAAAATGGTTTTCAGCGTAGGTATAGAAATAAAATATTCGTCTGTTTGTATTAAAAAAAAAAGTCTTATCTAGTTAGTAATTTTTTCAAGTAGCTACGTATTGAGGGGCCGGTTTCTTTACAAATTAAGCCTAATCTAAAATAATTAACCTTGTAACTGGTGGAACTGAAAACCCATCACACAAAAAACAAGTCTACCCTCGTCGGGACACGAACCTTGAATGAATAAATTGATGGCGAAGATAAGATAAACGTTGATCGTTTATTATTCTAAGGTGAAAGAGTAAGATAATATTTAAACTTCAAGGTTATTCTTTACAAAGTTGAAAACTTTCCTTGTTAAAATAATGAAGAATATGATCTTATTGAATGTTATTTTATTTAAATTTTCTATCAACACAGATTCTACTCGTAAAGATAGAAGTTTTTTAATGAGAAGTTTCTAAACTTGTCCGAATATAGGGTGTAAAAACCCACTCACGAACATTGAGTAAGTTTAAGTACCTCTCTATAAGCTGGAGCAATAATGCCCTTTTTCTTATTTTAAGACATGAAAAAATCAGAAAACTTTTTATTAACTCATAAATAATTAAAAACACAACTCAATTTAGCAAGGAAAACGTTTTAATGTTATAAAATGTCGGATGACATTGTTTCAGAGCGGCGCGGAAATGTAAGGGGTGGCAGATAGTGTGACCAGGAAATTGTTCTTCTTTAGGTTACAAGGCGAGTAACGTTGCACGAGGCAGCGCGGATGGCCAAGGCCAAGTACCAATTTTGTTGTCAATGTTACCATTATGTATGTCACTTTTAGTTTAGTTTTATGAGATTATGTTGACACAAAATAAATTGATTCTTTCTTTCAAGTCAAGATTCCTATTCAATATGTTTGTAAATTGAAATGAAATGAAATAGGATCACGACTGCATTCCCCAAGTACGGTAGACATCGTCTCAGATCTCCAGGCCCTCAGATCCTTGAAGAAGTCTGAAAGGGTTAGTCAGAGATACGTCCAAACATAACATTTGGCACATGCCCACATTTTGCAGTAGTTAGCATTCCCCACAAATATTTTTATAAGGCACTCAAGCGGGATTTGAACCTTATACCTCCCTCAAAAAGACAAAAGTTGGGTGTGAAGTAGCCAGCCAGTATTTATCATAATCATTAGTATCAGATAAAATAATTAATTTAATTAATTGCTTTAATAGCAGTTTTTTACACCTTTTAATTTTGTAAATCAAACCATGCAGAAGTTCGATAAATTGTCTTCTATTTAGTTATATCTATAAACATTTTAGCTTTTCTGGAATTATGGCCACCCTAGTTCCGGAAGAAGGCGCGACGGAAACAAACTCCCGCATCCGATTGAAGATGAGGACGCAGATGCTAGAGTACCTACTTGTACTTATTTTTATTATCTTATCTTATTATTATATCTCTGCCGCTACCTCTATCTTTGAAATTTGTAAACCTACCAAAGAACCAACCGAGTTGTGCAGTTGAAACTTGACTACTGATTATTTTATAAAATAAAATAATTAGGATCACAACTGTAATTCCCAAGTACGGTAGATATCCTCTCAGATCTCCAGGCTCTTAGATCCTTTGAAGATATCTAGTGAGGGTAGTCATAAATAAGCGCGTCAAAACATTATGTTTGGCAAGTGCCCACATTTTGCAGTAGTTCTTTATTTTATATTTGTATATAATTTTTTTTATTATACTTATTACGTATATATATATATATATATATATATTATACTTATACTTATTGTTAGCTAAGACAAAATGATGTTTTCTTCTTTGGTAGGTAGGTAAACTGTAAAAGTGCTAGTGACGTAACTTGCCTAGTCCTATTTACTTAGTTCTTATTAGCTAAGATAAGCAACCTGATTCGTCACCAGAGTTAGCGAACTTAGTAACTTACTGCATTATTAGGATAGGTAGCCGAAGCCAGAGGCAGGCGCTATATTACAAGCTTTTATTTAACTTGCAATGTATGTATGTATGTAACTATGTTTGTTAAGGTGGAATCATGCAACTCAATTTTGAAGCAGTTATCTTCAACCGATTGAGCTGAAATTTGTAACTTCGGTACAATGCAATAATATGGTGACAGCAAGCTGATCTGATGATGGAGACAGGAGCTGTTCAACAGTCACTCACAACGGAACTTCTTAGTAAATACTTTGATTGAGTAAACTTTGCATTCTTGTCAAGTTCCGATGACAAATGTCATGATGTGACAGGTAATAGCGGATATAATATGTGTTCTGTGGTAATAGCGCGCTGGTGCTCGATGGCAGATTTTACAAAAGCTTGTCATTGAAAAATATTTTTCATCCCACCATCTCGGAAAGAGTAATTTTGCTCTTCAATATCTGAGTGCAAAAGCCGTTTTTATTCTCTAGAGGATAAAGTAAATTGAATTTAGAACATCGTGTGCACTAAGTTTGTGAATTAAAAAAATCATTAAACCTATTTACTGCTACCTCTATGGTGCCGAATATATCATACAACTTTTTTTTAATTTGTTAAAAACTCAGACTCGGAACCTTCTTGGTGTTCTTTTTTCAATTTGCTTTGTGCGCGGTTCTTTACGCGGCATTTTTTCATGTCATTATTAAGACTATTCTGTAATACTTACCTGTCATAATGTAGTAGTTAATACCTAAACTGAAATAAAAGTACCTATCTTGTGATTGTAAACGTTATTTTTTTTGCATTTAGTCATTTCCTCGCTGAGGTGGAATGAAAAGTTACGTGTTGCACTCGAGTGCAAAGATTTTCACCTCGTGCTCTTTTGATTCCCTCGCTAACGCTCAGGATTCTAATTTTGAATCACTCGCTCGTGATTCAATTTTAGAATCCTTCGCTTGCTCGGTCATCAAAATTGAACACGCGGTTAAAAAGCAACTTTGCACTCTTGTATAACAAATAACTATTTCAACACACTACTTATTTTCATGTTATAAACAATTAATTTTAACGGAACGTAAAAGCATCGCCGCAACGCGGTCGAGTGTCCTCGATAAAGAACATTCCCACCGCAACAGCTGCTGGCCACTTTGAATAAAGCCCCATTTAAACCATGCCAGTTACTTGTATCAGAAATTGATATAATTTATTGCATAACTCTGAAGAAATTCTCAAACTAAGTAGGTTGAAACTGTCGGTACTTTTCATCGCTACTTACCTATAACAAGTAATTAGGTTTTAACTATAAATACGGCTAATTACCACGTGTTTTCTTTTATTGCTGTCATTTGATTGAGGTTTTTTTGCGTTATTATAAAATTACTAGCTGTCCCGACAGACGTTGTCCTGTCAAATGTCAATAATCCCACGGAAAAAAGCACTTTCCGTTTTACCCGATCTTTACGCCATCCTTATCACTTAGGGGTATGAAAAATAGCCGATTCTCAGACCTACTGAATATGCATATAAAATTTGGTAAAAATCGGTAAAGCTCGGAGGAGTAAGGTAACTAACATTGTGACACGAGAATTTTATATATAAGATTTGAATGCAATAAGATGATAATTGGGTATGTAAAGAATGAACGATCTTTCTATCATTTGACAAGATTTACAAAACAGTTATAATAAGGTGAGTGTGGAAGGGACCGTTGGAAGAGAAAGACCTCGGCGTATTTTCTTGGACCAAATCAGTGGAAAAAGGTCAGGTCAAGAGTACCTACATAAAACCAACGACGGAACGATGAGAAGCAAATTTTTTATATGTCAGGATCGGTGTGGAATGCAGTGGGTCTCTGCCTAACATATCTAACATAAAATCACGCTCTGTTTCCTCAGGGTAGACAGAGACCACGACATTTCATTTACTACGATCCTGACATACTTCTTTTGCTTTATTCACTCTCATCGAATTCTTCATGTTGTTCACAATAGTCCTAGAATATTATACACTAACCGACCCGTGTCAGACGTTGTCCTTTTAAATTTCAATAATCGAATAGCAATACATCTACATTCTACAGCAAATTTCAACTTAATCCGTTTTGTCGTTTAGGCCTGATTGAGGCACTAACATACATACAAACTCACAAACTTTCACATTTATAATATTATTAAAATTATTCAGATGTTGAATTTTCCCGACTTTATTTTATGCAACTGGCAAGAAATAAAATAAAATATATTATCACGACTGAAATCCTAGTGTGAAAAGATGTCTAGAGGGCTTAGTCAGAGGCACGTCCAAACATTAAATTTAGCACAAGCCCACGTTTTGCAGTAGTTAGCATTCCACACGTGACAGGTTGCAATTGCAAGCCCGTGCATCGCCAAGAAATGAATAAGGTTTAAATTTAAATAGGCAATTTCACTAACTGTCAAACAACTGACGGCTGGCGCTAGTTGCTTGTGTAATATGTTCGTTGCGAATGTCAAAAAATATAATAAGACGTACAAATTAAGTAGGTTCTTAGGCACTCAATAATACCTTTTGTGAACAAAATTATCAGAATAACCTATTCACTCCAATAAAATTACGCCTAGTAAATCACAATAGCAATACACTTAGTCACCTGCTATCAAAAATCATATCGCAGGCTAGTAAAAGTCTTCGCGACTTCGTTCGTACAAATATTTTCAAACGAAGCTGACCTTCTTTATGGGATAACATTTCTTTCACAATAGTTTTTTTTAGTAAAAACCTAAAAAAAAAACAGTGTATCTTCTGGCGCTAAGATCTTTTGAAGATAACTATAGATTTTGACTCTGGTCTTTATCACTTAATTACCTTTAATTTATTTTCCCGACGTTTTTCCTTTGAAGAGTGGAGGTAGTCAGAGGCACGTCCAAACATTATATTTGGCACATGACCACATTTTGCAGTAGTTACCATTCTATCGCCGCTTACAAGAATACTAACTGGTTTCCTCACGTTTTGTTTTATAATTTTAAAACTTTTAGGCCACCTAAATGTTCTTTTGCGATGCCCTACCCGAGCTAATGTTGATACCCTAAATTATATATAAACCTTTTTTGTACACATGAAAATCGTGAGACAACCAGTTAGTATTCCTTTAAGCGGCGATGGACTTGCAACCTGTCACGTATGGAATGCTAACTACTGTAAAATGTGGGCATTTGCCAAATATAATAGCTAGACCCCCCACTAGACGTCTTCAAAGGATCTAAGCGTCTGGAGATCTGAGAGGATGTCTACCGTTCTTGGGGATTACAGTCGTGATCCTATTTATTTTTATTTTTTATGTATACATAATGACATAACTACTGGAATAATATTTCTGGCGAAAGTTATTTATATTATGGAAAATTTATTATAAAAGGGAATACCAGCATAATTGGATCCCATGTGTTGGACCCTTATAAGTATTTTACATAATATGAGTATTTAGGCAAAATCCCTGGAAGTCGAAACTCTCGAGACATTTTAAAGCAAGTTTCACTAAAACAACCCCAATAATCTTGGATCCCAAATCTCATGGTTAGTTAGAGAATTTTGAATTAACTTTTAGGTACTTGCATACATTTAAGTATACTATATAATAATAATATCGGTGGACATTTTTACACAGCGCCATCTAGCCCCAAGCTAAGCAAAGCTAGTATTATGGGAACCAAAAAACTGATAGAATACTTAAATACTTTTTTTTCGTAAATAAATACTTATTATACATATTAACACTCAGACACGGAACAAACATCAATGTTCATCACTCAAATGTTTATTCCAGGTGGGAATCGAACCCACAGAGGGAGTTACTACAAACTGAGCAGTGAGGCGGCCATACTAATATTATAAATGCGAAAGTAACTCTGTCTGTCAGTCTGTCTGTGATGTTATCACGGGTGATTGTGATAATTGACTGGCCTCACAGCTTAGTTGGTAGTTACTCTGCCTTCTACGCTGTAGGTTGTGGGTTCGATCCCCACCCAGGGCAAACATTTGTGTGATGAACATAGATGTTTATTCTGTGTCTGGGTGTTACTATGTATATTATGTATGTATTTACAAAAAAAAGTAAATAAGTATTCTATCAGTTATCTGGTTCCCATAGTACAAGCTTTCCTTAGTTTGGGGCTAGATGGTGTTGTGTGTAAAGTCCGCCAATATTTATTTATTTATTTATAAAATTTCATACAGAAATAATTTGAAGTCTTGGGACGGACATAGGCTATTTTACTTTTTTCCCAAAATTTTATTTAGATTTTTAGGAATTTTAATGTTTTACGATCTAGTCGTCAAAAATCATTTTTCTGAATCTACGCGAACGATGTCGCGGGTGGAAGATAGTAAGGAATATATATGAGTACCTATCTAGTTGACCCGCTGCTGAAAAACTTTAGCTTTCATTAACCTAAACGAAGTCGCGGGAATTTCCTCTAGTTTTAAACACTTGTATAGAGAAAGTTTGAAACTAGAATACTTTTCTTTTAGATAACGCGAAGAAAAATCCTCTCTCTGCTAAGAGAACAAAGTCTCATTTTTACGACACAACAGACAGCATTGTCTGAATGTTTTCAACCTTACCCCCTACGTCATAAGGCTCATTTTCTCACTTCAAACACCAGTACATAAACACATGTTATGTACATTTACGTTTTCTTCATCAGGTCTTTTTCAGTCATGTAACAAAGGGCAATGTCGCGCTCTTCGTAATGAAACTACCTGTTCAACTTTGAAGGCGAGAAAATTTGCACTCTTTGCTTTTACATCAAGGTTCATTTTACGCTGACAATGCAAAGTGACATGAGTCGTTTGCGCAACTGTCAGTTAATTTTCTTGTAACAAGAATTTCGTAATATCGCAGGGCGGGCGAGTTTTAGCTAAAGCGCGAGGGCGGGCGGCAATTCCTCGTATTTTCTTTTTATATTACACTAACTATGCAAAAGTGTGGGTGCGCTCATTTTTGTGTTAATGACAGCTCTAATTAAACATACTAATAATAATTATGAAGAGCAAAGAGTTTTAATTGGATAAAGTAGGTAAGTCTGCATGATAAGCTTGGGGCAAGCACTCAGCTACGTGCAAACGGTGAGAGATACTAAAATATATTCAAAACTAGCTATACCCTGCGCGCGTTGCTACGCCACCAACTCAGAAACCTTCGTGGCTCATGCACAATTTTCTAAAGATCATCACATGATCAAATGAATAGTTTATTCTATAAAGGACATACAGACAAACATTCAATTTATATAAAATTGAATGTTTGTCTGTATGTCCTTTATACTAGCCAACCCGTGACAGATGTTGTCCTGTTAAATTTCAATAATTGATTGACAGCAAAATCCCCATTTACAAAATGATCCGCCATTTATTGATATCATTTGTTACAAAAAATGTGATAAATGAAGAACCGCTCTATCGATTTTGTGCAAATTTCACATAAACCATCTACTAAATAGTCCGCACAAAGCCTAAATATTTGGTTTGGATAGGTGAGTATAAATCCGAAAGTTTGTGAAGATGATTGTATGTTTGTGGCAGAAAATTATAAAACATTGAAATACTTATACAAATTATGTAGCTATATGTCTTGGCATTTAAGATACTTTTTATCACGCTTGGCCCACAAGGACTAGCATTTGTGTGATGAACATGAATGTTTGTTCTGTGTCTAGATGTTATAATGTATCATAGGTATGTATTTAGATAGAAACTGGCCAAGTGCGAGTCGGACTCGCGCACGAAGGGTTCCCTACCATTATTTATAAAAAAACGGCAAAAAAACACGTTTGTTGTACTGGTGTGTAGATGATTGTTATAGCGGCAACTTAAATATATCAATGGTTCCCATAGTACACGCTTTAGCGCTAGATGGCGATGTGTGAAATGTACACGAATATTTATTATCATCAGTCATCACTCGTCAGTATCAGTAGCTCGACTTGAGAGCTTTCAGTGCAAGCGCTCTCATCGCTACGAACTGCGAAAGCTCTTCACGTGGACTTAATGACACTCGCTTCAAAATGTAGGGTTGTGAACTGCCCCCTTATTCATTACGAAGCCGCATCTGAGGTCTACTCGCGAACCGAAAACGATATATCGTAACAATATTTGTGCCAAAATTACTTCGCTTCGACTATAGTTTGAACGATGGAACGACCGTAATTACTTTTGACAACCATCAATATTCGTAACCCTACTTACAAATCAGTAAAAACAATACGAGAATTTGAATTTGACAGCGAATACGATATATCGTTTTTCGTTTGCGGAGTAGACAGAGACGACCTGTACGCTACGAAATCAGACTAATATCGCGAAAAAGCACAAACCCTCATATTTAAGGAAAAGAGTTTCGTATTTATGTGTTCTTTTTAAAATCCTTTCTTAGCCAGTGTTTATGACCTAAAAGGAGATTATTATAATTATACTAGCGACCCGCCCCGGCTTCGCACGGGTTTAATACATATAAACCTTCCTCCTGAATCACTCTATCTATTAAAAAAAACCGCATCAAAATCCGTTGTGTAGTTTTAAAGATATAAGCAAACATACATACATACATACATACAGACGCAGGAAGCGGAAAGCGACTTTGCTTTATACTATGTAGTGATGTGATGTCTAATATACCTACCTATATTTCATAGATGATTTTTGTAAATTACACTTTTATAATATTTTTTTCAGCTATGCAGAATCGTTTTTACTCAATAACCCAAAACATACAGTTTTGTTTTTTAAGACAAAGATAACTTAAGAATTTAAACTAGATAAATTATAGACAGAAACACGATTGATGAAACTTTTCTCGATAGATTTATTTTCCTAAGTTGGCTCTTCCAAAACACAATTTAGTTTTTATTTAAAACTATGAATAGCTAAATAGTTAATTTTTATAAAATTCGTTAGATAATCATACTAACTAAGTTAATTACAGACAGTTTCTTTTTAAGTTTGATGGTTTTCAAGATAATGCGGTTTTATCACCTTTTCCGCCTTATCCGGGTTGACTCAGTCCATACAAAAAAACTAAAATTTCAATCATCACCAAGCCGCGATTTTGCTGTGTTAATTGCGTTTCTAGTTCAGCTTCTTAGAGAATAAGGAGGCTAGCAGTGACACAATGTTTTAAAATGTAGAAACAGAGAAGGACAGGATTTCCATTTTATTATATAATACCTAGTTCGTGTAATTATTGCACACATTGTTTCACTAGTTGACTGCTACATTTTCAGACATTATTAACAACTATTTTCTATAAAATAAATAAAATAAAAATAAATAGGATCATAGTACGGTACACATCCTCTCAGATCTCAAGGTGCTTAGATCCTTTAAAGATGTGTGGCACGTGTTTTGATGCGCATATACATTTTTCGAACAGAAAAATCCATTGATGCACATCGGGATTAGAACCCACGACCTTCGAAATAAAAGTCGAGGTACCTGCCACTCGGCCAACACGGCTTTTTTATGTATATCTTTATCTTGTGAGTGAAATAAATAAAGTTTGTTATTATTAATAACTAGCGACCAGCCCCGGCTTCGCACGGGTGTAAAGCTGATACCAAAATATATTACAGAATGTCTTTGTATACTCGTTAACAGCATTTAAATTTAAAAAAAAAGTCGCGCTGAATGAATTCTTAAAATTATCAGTGGTTCTCTAATATATTAAGCATGTTATTATACATATATACCTTCCTCCTGAATCACTCTATCTATTAAAAAAAACCGCATCAAAATCCGTTGTGTAGTTTTATGTAGATGTAATACATTATTTTGATATTATCAAAATAATGTATTACAGTATTGTACACCTTAAAAACGTCTACAAAAAAGTCCACGATGGTATTAGAAATGTCTTACGCACAGCGAAGCGGGCACGGGTCAGCTAGTTATACTATGTAGTGATAATATGCATTTCAACAAAAACATCTCGTCTTCGCATTTTAAAAATACTTTTTGACCATCTGGCATAATATCACTAAAGGCTAGTGAAGCCAGAAATTGAATTATTAAAACGCCATTGCCATATTGAGGTTGTATTTGGCAAAAGGCCTCGGCGCCATGCCAACTAATGCCATACAGCTCCGTGTTACAGCATATTATTTTGTGTTTGCTCGAATGTATAACTCTTTAGTTATGAGCAATCTTTTATAATAATCATATTGCGGAAAATATCTGCGGTATATCCCATTTTAGATATTTTATTAAACATACATTAAATAGTAAATTAAATAGGAATTACGGAATTACGGCTGTTATCCTGATCAAGCCGTGTTAGCCGAGTGGGATGTACCTCGACTTTCAATCTGAAGGTCGTGGGTTCGAATCCCGGCGTACATCAATGGATTTTTCTGTTCGAAAATATATTCGCATCAAAAACACGCTTACAACGGTGAAGGAAAACATCGTGAGGAAACCAGTTAGAGTTCTTACAAGCGGCGATGGGCTTGCAACCTGTCACGTATGGAATGCTAACTACTGCAAAATGTGGGCATGTGCCAGCTTAGTTTGGGGCAAAAAAATTGCGTGACGTTCTGTTACTCGAAGCAAAGTATATTCCTAGTTTTATCCAAATCCGTTCGGTCGTGATTGAACCCCAAACATTTAAACATACGGACATCCTTGGATATTCTCACAACCTTTCGGATTTATAATACTAGTATTAGTAAGATTTGGCGCAGCGGAACTCCTGTAGCGGCTCTGCATAATTATATCCGCGGCGAAGGTGTTCTAGGGTCATTAAGGGGGTTATTCGCATTTCGTACACTCAACCTTTTAAAACGTCATAAAAAATAATTTTGAAATCCCATACAACGATTCTCACTTCGTACACTCATTCTATAAGGTTGAAATTAGCATAGAAAAATTTAGAGTTCAGTACAGTGAATGACAAAAGTTTTAGCAATTTTTATAACATACTACCAATCAAGAACGTATCGGCGTAGTTAGTATAGTACCTTTATTAGTAGCTCGCAACCTGTCCCGCATGAAATACGGTTGTTAAAGCGGGTAGGTAATATTCCAGTTCGCGGTCAGCTTATATACCTACTCAATCTTCACTACATAGTATAAAGCAAAGTCGCTTTCCGCTTCCCGCGTCTGTATGTATGTTTGCTTATATCTTTAAAACTACACAACGGATTTTGATGCGGTTTTTTTTAATAGATAGAGTTGTAATATCCTATAATTGAATAGCTGGCTCACCACAGCACAAGAATTATTATTATACTTTATCTGCCTTCAGCTTTTAGCTTGAACCTCTCTCAGTGTCCCTGTCTTACGTCCTACGTCCCTCGTCCAATGCCCCGGAGCCAAGCTTACCAAGTACCGTGGTCCGGCCCGTCCGGTCGACATTGACAGTTGACTGACATTGACAGCTGCTTGTCATTGACACTGGCAGATGCTTAACCGGCTTACTTCTTGTACTCATGAGACAGCAAATGTAATCTACTTTAGGTAGATACTTGTTATGTTTATTGCATACACTACAACCCCTTTCTTATTTTAAATATTTTTATTTATATATACATGACCTGCTTACTACACACATCACATTAAACAATAAATACAGACCTGCATTTCTAGTACATTTATAACACACAAATAAAATTAAGTCCTAAGCAACTATGTTCCTTCTTAGCTTTGGTCCTGTTTCCTCATTCCTGATTGTTATTCCCGCTGACTGCTTTTTCCACTATATGTGATGTAGGGTTGAAGTTGGAGATCACTTTTGTCTTTTCTGTCTCCTTGACCTAATCCTTTCTTACTTCTGTTATGTCTGGAATTTCTGCTCTTATTTGTATGTCCCCATATTCCTTCCCCTTTTGTTAATATTGTTGACAAGCCATAGAAAGCATTGCAGTTATTCTATAGTTCTTAACATAATATTGAATTCCAAAATGTTTTCTGTATTTTGATGCAATTACCATTTTAGAAGTTCTTTACTTTGGAGAGGTCTTCCAGTACCTTAGATAGCCTCCCAGAAGGTTCCTTGATCCATCCTTCACAACATTAAATGGTGCTGCAATCTGTAATTTCATCTACTTGGATGTCAGCTCCTAATGAGCCTACTATGATTAGAGGTGTTTTGCTTGCATATGCCATCAAAGTTGTGTTAGGTGATTTTTCTTGTTTGGAACACACTACACATTCATTTTTCAAATATTTCCATGCTTCATCAGAAATTTAATTAAATTTGCACCCAGAATCAACAAACATTTCTAGGTAATCCTCCTCCTTTAAGACATTTTATTGTTGCATCCGCGCATTCATATTAGAAAACATAATAAACTTCTTTCTTGTTATTAACTGTTGAGTCATTTCGAGATCTTTTGTAGTTTGTGTTTCCATTTTGCCTTTTATATTCTATGTCTCGTTTAGTCCGTACTTTAGGAGTTCTACAGCATCTCTGGAAGTGCCCAAGTCTATTGCATGTTCTACATTTCTCTGTTCTCGCTGGGCAGTATGGATTTGAAAAGTTGTGTCTAGAACTGCCACATCTACTACACTGTATTTTGTCATCAGCTGAGTTACCAGTTTTTTCCCACCTTGAAAGTCCCAAATTATTCCTTAAAATTTCATTAACTCCGTTTGCTATATTTTCCTTCTCATAGCTTCCAATCTGATAGTTTACAGCTTGCAGAGTTATTCCTAATGTCACAACTTTACTTAGTGTAGCTTCATTTCCCATAGTTAGAATCTTTTTTCTCAACTCGGTTGAAGCACATGCTTCTATTACCTGATCTATTATGTGATCATCAGGTTTTTCAAACATACATTTTGCAGCTTGGTCTCTTAACCTTATTAGAAACTTTTCAAAGGTCTCCATTTCTTGTTGTCTTATCAGGCGGAAAATATGTCTCTCATAGGTCTTATTTTGTTGTGGAAGAAAGTGGTCATCTAGCTTTTTAATAGCCGTCTCAAAAATACTTGCACTTCCGGTAGTAGTAGCATCCTTAGTTTCTGGTAAATTGAAAAATATTTCCTGAAGTCCTGTACCTCCCAACAGTAACAATACTGCTCTTTTTTTTTGTAGAACATGTTACATCGGCTGCTTCAAAGTAGATTTCTAAGGATCTCTTCCATTTCTCCCATCTTAATCCAATGGAAACGCTGTCTCCATCCAAATCAAATTTGTCCGGTGGTGGCAATTGATTCATCATTCCCTGAAAATGAAAGATTATTTTAGCTTTGGTATAAATACCATCATAAGGTAAGCTTTAGCCAATGTGCAACCAATTGAATAGTAAGCGTTGGTCAATGTGCAACCTTTTTAATGGGAAGCCCTGGTCAATGTGGAACCTTTTTAATGGGAAGCCCTGGTCAATGTGGAACCTTTTTAATGGGAAGCCCTGGTCATGTGCAACCTTTTTAATGGGAAGCCCTGGTCATGTGCAACCAATTTAATGGTAAGCCCTGGTCATGTGCAACCAATTTAATGGTAAGCCCTGTGCAACCAATTTAATGGTAAGCCCTGGTCATGTGCAACCAATTTAATGGTAAGCCCTGGTCATGTGCAACCAATTTAATGGTAAGCCCTGTGCAACCAATTTAATGGTAAGCCGTGCAACCAATTTAATGGTAAGCCATGCAACCAATTTAATGGTAAGCCTGTGACCTTAATGTGCAACCAATTTAATGGTAAGCCTGTGACCTTAATATGCAACCAATTTAATGGTAAGCCTGTGACCTAAATGTGCAACCAATTTAATGGTAAGCCTTTGACTATCTTATGTGCAACCCATTGCGGTAAGCCTTTGACTATCTTATGTGCAACCCATTGCGGTAAGCCTTTGACTATCTTATGTGCAACCCATTGCGGTAAGCCTATGACCATACGTGCAACTAATTCAATGGTAACCTATCGACCACCATAAATTTAGCTGCCTGCTATCCTATTCAGCTGGTTTGTATTTACTCCGTATCTCTAAAATCATTCCAAATGAAAGAGAATGTGGATCACTTACAGCGAGTTACACTGGGTCTTTCCCACGTAAATTTAGATAAAATCTGATAGAATTTCTCGTCGAGTCCTCGACCTAGCAACTAACTTCAATAGTGCAATCCAGAAAAAACTTAGGTACTTACTTACTTTTCGTAGCGGAAGGTCGTTCTCGTTCACCATATACCTATTAATCACTTTTATGTATTAGAACTGATGAGATTCCGAAAAGCAGTGGAAAAATATTATATATATATATATATAGAAATTTTCACAGATGATGTATTTCTGTTGCCGCTATAACAACAAATACTAAAAACAGAATAAAATAAATATTTAAGTGGGGCTCCCATACAACAAACATGATTTATAGATAATGGTACGGAACTCGACGTGCGCGAGTCCGACTCGCACTTGGCAGGATTTTTTAGGATTTTTACACTAAACACTAATTGTGTTTCAAATTTGAAGCTTCTATGTCTGCTAGAAGTGCCTTAAACTTTTGATGATCGGTCAGTCAGTCAGTCAGTCAGTGAGTGAGTGAGTGAGTGAGTGACAAAATAGGAAACTTTAACTAGTTATAATTCTAAATCTACTGGTTCAAATTGAATGAAATTTGAAATATACCGAGTTTATATAGTGACTGCTTGGTTACTGAAAATTCAGGCTTCTAGTTTTATCCACAACGAAGTTATAGAGGGTTGAAAATGGCCTGAACTGCTTCGAGAAAAGGATGGTACAGCCGTGCCGCTTTATTGCTTGACTTGGCGGGGGCACTGCCGTGCCCCCAATAATACTGTCAGTTTGGAAACAGCTTTCATTACTTTGCTCTTTCAAACGCTTTGAAAGTGTCCTCGCTTCAAGTCAAAGCATCAAAGCTTTGTATTGAAAGCTCTTGTTTCAAGATGCTCAATATTCACATGTTTTCAACAATATTTTCATGTAGGTATCTGACGGCTTTTGTTCTAGATGTCGTCGGCAGTAACACATCGCGAGATATTGCTACATATTGTCATAGGTTGGAGGCAATTATCTGGCTATACAGGCGAAATACCTATCGATCTATTTGTATGAAATCCAGCGGAGCACCTCTAGCGGTAACTACATTGAACTAAAATCCTAATAATGTTATAAATGCGAAAGTTTGTGAGTTTGTTTAAGTGTTTGTGCCCTAATCAGTCCTAAACGACAAAACGGATTAAGATGTAATTTGCTGTAGTATGTAGATAAAAAATCAGATAAACAGAACTTTTAATATGAAAAACAACCAAAAAATGTCTAATTTATTTAAGTAGGTAATTACTAAAGTCTCATTTTAAGTATTAGTTATGTTCTTAAAGTCTTTAAACCGAAAAAAATGCAAAAAGGATGATTTTGGTATAGATAGCGCTGGTGTGCAACAAATCTGACATTACAGACTAAAAACATTCAGTCGTCGTGTCATAGCAACGCAGTTTTGACTAATGAATGATACGCATTCTACCAAAATTCGTAATTTATTTTATCAGTACAAGGTTTGTTGGGAATAAAATGGAAGTTGCCTTCAATAGCTTTGTCTGCGATTATTAAAATTTGACAGGACGTCTGTCACGGGAAGGAATAACTAACTATACTCGATAGCGACTGAATCGACTGTAGTATGGAAATTGCATAACAGGGCTACAGATCGTCTTAGTTACTTAAGCAACCTTCAGCGCAGTTATTAAATGGAGGGGTGTCATCTAAGAGCTTTCGTGCTTCGGAGAGTATCTAAATTAGGTTATCACAAAGTCAAACTCGAAGGATCACTTCGACTTGGAAGCTAGGGTGAAAGCGCTGATTGTGGGCATTTTAACAACATTTTTATTTTCAAATAAATGGTTTACATTGAAAAAATTATTAAAACGACGATTTTTAAACAACATATAATAGTATTTTTCTATCTAGAAATTGCACTTAGTTTAGTACTGTAGTTTTTAAGGTTTCGTACCCAAAGTGTAAATATAGGACTATTACTAAGACTCCGTCTGTCGGTTTGTCCATCTGTCTATCACTAGGCTGTATCTTATGAACCGTGATAGCTAGACAGTTGAATTTTTTTACAGATTATGTATTTCTGTACAACAAATATACTAAGAACAGCGTAAAATAAATATTAAAGTGGGGCTCCCATACAACAAACCCGATTTTTTGTCCTTTTTTTATAGATAATAGTACGGAACCCTTCGTGCGTCCGAGTCCGACTCGCACTTGGCCGGTTTCATTGTTTAACTAGTAGTAGAAGAAGAACTAGTAGTACTTTGTTTCGATCTAGGTAGCTATAATAAATGTCAATGTCAAATCATGTGACATCCAAAGCACGGATGTTCACAGATGGAAATACAACTGACGTTGGACAATCTTAACGTGTATCTAGCTCTATGTTTAACCTTAGAAATAGGTTGACCAAAACGAATGATCGGATGCCACGAGCACTGTCTTATAAGTAACCAACCTACTTATGAACACACATACACATACAAACATACTTAAGACAGGGTTCGAACAATAAAGCGCCAGTAAGTGAATAAGTTCGTACGTGCCAGTAGCTGGAAGATGGGACTTTTGGGGACTGACTTTTTTCTCAGCTTTTACAACCGAGACCGACATTTTTTTTATAACTGTACTCCCCGACTTCGTACGGGTGTACTAATTAAGATTATAAGCAGATTTTAGATACGTTGGGTTCCATTATTGCAATTTTCGTGAGGTTCCCAAACTTTTAGAAAATAAATTAAAAACTATGAAATCGCTGGTAATGCTTTTGATAGGTGAAATAATTTTAAAATAACTATTGCGTTACTAACTGACTTATTGACTGATCTATCAACAAACAGCCTAAACCACTGATTTTAAAACTTGATTTTGGAGGGTGTGTCATTTTGATGTGTTGGTTTGCACTAAGAAAGAAATTCCCGAACTTCAACTCCTAAAGCGCAGCGGGGGTTGAAGATTTGAAAATAATTTCAAATTAATGATGTTGCGGGGTTTTCCAGTAGTGTGATAATAAACCCGCTTTTTGAAGGATCCCCTGTCAAAGGAGATATCTCAAAGGGAAACCGCAACCTTTCGTTTCACAAATTATATACACGTACATACACGTAACCGCGAAAAACGAGGAGATCCCAGATCTCCTCTCTGTTCGTGATTTACGAGGTGTTTTGTTATAGGCGATGGATGATGCTTTGCAGCATGGCTATTAGTTTAGTTTAGAATAGTTATCAGTAATAGTCAGTTAGTAATTAGATTGTACTGTGTCCAAGTGGTACCTGTATAAAAACACTAGCTGCTCGCCCCGGCTTCTCACGAGTGTACTAATGCAGACTTTTGATACCTTATGTTACATTATTGAAATTTTCGTGGGGATACCTAATTGTTTTGTAATAAAATATGGCCTTATTTTACTCTCTGATAATATAGCTTTTGATATGTGAAAGAATTTTAAAAATTAGTCTAGTAGTTTTCATTATATAAAAAAATTAAATATAAATTATATTCTTTCTCTCTTTGTAATAGTTAATTGATTAGGCGTGAATTATTAGCACAGTATATAAATAAATAAATATAAATATTGGTGGATAATCACACAGCGCCATCTAGCCCCAAACTAAGCAAAGCTTGTACTATGGGTACCAGATAATTGATAGAATACTTATATAGGTACCTTTTTTTTGTTGTTGTAAATGCATACTTATTATACATAACACCCAGACACAGAACAAACATCTATGTGGTTCATGACACAAATGTTTATGGTGGGGATCGAACCCACAACCTACAGCGCAGAAGGCAGGCCAGTAACAGCTATATTCCTAATGTCCTATATTCATAATGTCTTTATACCGTGATATTAATGTAGAAGTGTAGAGAATGGAGAAATTCGTGAGCGCTCAAAGACACCAACATTTGTTAAATGCGCTAAGCAACAGCCCCATAGATACTTGATGGGCTATAAAGTGTCTAGGTTGCTTGGTATTCTCCGTCGCGGAACTGCGAGCCTCCTTGCTTATTTAATTGCTTACTGTTCGTTCATTTCAGCGTCGACTCACTGAATACAAATACTGGGGCCGTACTACTATCTCTAAAATAAGACTAAAGCGGTATTACTCGCGGTGCGATAGTGACAACGCCATACGTATTCGTATAGCATTGTCACTTTCGCTCTTAAAGTAAACTGATTTAGTCTTATTTTAGAGATTGTAGTACGGCCCCAGGATCGATTTATGTACGTCTGGGAAAGTGTTGACGTCTTGCAGATGTATTATATTGTGGTGACAATCAAAACTGTCGTCACTTCGTTGGTTTTAATTTATGCTGATTTGTACTGCGTATGTTGCGTACCATAGATAGGACTACCAAATGGGATAAACGGAATATGGGGACAAGATTTCAAATAGTTGGGATTTTGGGATAATTGTCGGAACAAATAAATATTACAATTTATTTGTTTTTGTTATTTGTTATATGTTCGAAAAAATATATACGCATCAAAAATACGTGCTCAAAACGGTCAAGGAAAACAAAGTGAGGAAACCAGTTAGTACTCTCTTATAAGCGGCGATGGGCTTGCAGCCTGTCGTATACCAACGTATGGAATGCTAACTACTTGAAAATGTGGGCATATGCCAAATATAATGTTTGGACGTGCCTCTGACTATCCCCACTAAACATCTTCAAAGGATCTAAGCATCTGGAGATCTGAAAGGAGTTCTACCGTACTTGGGGATTCGAGTCGTGATCCTATATATATATATATACATATATTTAAGTTATTTATATTAATCAAATTTGTCGGGACAATTTGTATTTCGTCGGGACTCGTATTTAATGTCGGGACAATTCCGACCATCTGGCAACCCTAACCATAGAGGTAGTAAGTGAGTAAATTTTAAGTAAAGTTTAATTGTTCAATTGCTTCTGAGAATTCTTAACATTGAATTGAAAAACTTCCTCTCTGATAAAAGTTTTTGCTTCACTGTATTTTTCTGGCGAACGGAGATTGATAAGGAAATTTACTTTCTCGTTTCATTCCAGAGGTTTTATTAGATTGTATAAAGCGATTGTTCTATGGAAATTTTCATAAACCGCTCGTTGTAATTAGGTTTTAGCATAACTATGATGATAAATATTGGCGGACTTTACACAGCGCTAACTAGTCCCGAACTAATTAAAGCTTGTACTATGGAAACCAGATAACTGGTACTTTCAATACTTTCACTGTCATTTTTCAAACAGAAACCATGAATTTCTAACAATCCGTGAAAATTGACGAAAACGCGGGCTGTAGTTCGCGCGTTTTTAATTTGATTTCTTTTTTTTTATTCAGCCGGCGCGGCGGCGCGACTATGGGCCATCGAACCAGCCAGTCTTTATTCAAACAATATTTGCGTTCGATTTTTTTGACGCTGAATACTACGATGTTCCAAATTCAATAAAGAGGATTAAAAACTCATTACTGCCCGCTAAAAAATGCACCTTTGATCGCACTAAAAAGTACATGAGTAGTTCCCATAATACAAGCTACGCTTAGTTTGGGGCCAGATGGCACTGTGTGTAAAAGTCCACCAATATTCACATTTATTTTACACTTAGGTAACAATCCTAAGTTCGACAGAAGATAATACAAAAGTTGGTTTAAAAAATAACATCAGAAAGCCTTCCGGAATTCCTTACAAGAACCGTAAAGCTATTGTTCGTATAAAATAAAGGTGTTTTTCATGTTTTTCCGACAACGTAGGGTAAGAGCGCTGGTTGTGGGCACTTTAACAACATTTTAATTTTCAAATAAACGGTTTACTTAAATTTCAATAATTATTAAAACGATGATTTTTATACAAGAGTATTTATCTATCTCTTAGGTTAAGCAAAGGTTTTGTAACAGGCGATATTCATTTATTAATTATTAATATTTAAATAGACAAAACGGGAAATCATTGGTTGTCGATAAAACAATCTAGAGGAACAACGCGCCACAAATGTCACTAATCAAAACGAACCATAGACAAAGAATTGTAATAACTATATACCTTATACAAGTTAGTTATACATGTTCGTTAGTTGGACAAGTTAGTCATTGTCATATGATCTCATCATTGTTCATAATATTGTACTTTTGGAAACGCTATAAAAACATTTATTATTTATTATTATTATTTATTAGTCATTATAAGTTTGCTATGCTTAGTTGACTGTCAAAATTTTAATTGCCCAAAGTCAGGGTAGGCTCCACATTCCACAACCAGATCTATTGTCCTAATACGGAAACTGCGAAAAGGTTAAGCGCTACATCAAAAGGCTGGCTTTAGCACTGCATTGCAGCATTCAAATTATTTAAAATACTTAAAACTCGAAATAAAATATCAAAAGGGTTGTATATAAATATCAAAAAACATAAAAACACATTTGAAAACGTAGACGGACGAGATGATAATAAATAAATAAATAAATAGAATCACGAGTGTAATCCCCTAGTACGGTAGACATCCTCTTAGATCTCCAGACGCTTAGATCCTTTGAAGATGTCTAGTGGGGGTAGTCAGAGGCATGTCCAAACATTATATTTGGCACATGCCCACATTTTGCAGTAGTTAGCATTCCATACGTGACAGGTTGCAAGCCCATCGCCGCTTATAAGGACGGACTAGATGCCTGACTGAAATTCAAGGTATTCGAAAAAAAAGCGAAAGTCAAAGTAGTTATTTATTTATTATTATTTATTGCATTTAAAAAGTAGAGAATATGTTGATTTATTATCATATTATAAGTTTGCTTAAAGACGCATGAATTATTTAAATTCACATCAAATTTTGTTGTATTATAAGGTAAAAATAGTAAAAAGGTAAGTATGTACATAAAAATGTTAATAATAATAACACTCTCCATGTTATTAGGTAGACAAAAAAAAAATAGAATCACGACTGTAATCCCCAAACACGGTAGACATACTCTCAGATCTCGAGGCGTTTAGTTCCTTAAAAATGTCTAAAACATTACGTTCGGCATAAAACTCTCATTTTAAAGTAGTTATTAGGTAAAGCTCTATATTATTTTTGACACACATATCGTGGCCATAATGAAACTGTGCTTTTGTGTAGATAGATAGATAGATAATACTTTATTGTACACCAGAAATAAACAAGCAAAACATTAAACAAATAATTTTCGAATTACGTACAATGGGCGGCCTTATTTATAGATTTTTTATAAAAAACGGCCTAAAAATCACGTTTGTTGTATGGGAGCCTCCCTTATATATTTATTCTATTCTGTTTTTAGTATTTGTTGTTATAGCAGCTAGCATCTGAAATACATAATCTGTGAAAATTTCAACAGTCTAGCTATCACGGTTCTTGAGATACAGTCCTGTGACAGACAGACGGACAGACGGACAGCGAAGTCTTAGTAATAGGGTCCCGTTTTTACCCTTTGGGTACGGAACCCTAAAAACAAGGTAAGATAGACATAAATGTATCTAATAGGACGATTCTTAAAATTTTTTTTTTATTATACAGGGTTACTGTTTATTCAACCTATTCCTGCTAGGAGGTTGTAGGGGAGATTATTTCCGTTAAATGAGACCTTAATGTTCATGAGAGAAAGTAAACCATTTAAAAAAAAAAAAACAACTAGACAATACTACAAAAATGTATGTCTTCATTAGATAATAGTAGACGGAACATCATGAATTTTCAATTGTATGATGTTTCCGTCTATTATTTCGTAATGGGGACATACATTTGTAGGTTTTGAGTTGTTGAAAAAATGTTTTTTTTTTCAGAAATGGTTAACTTTCGCATTAGACCATTATGGTCTCTTTCAACGGAACTTCCCTCCTAGCAGGACTAGGTTGAATTATCCTGTAGTAACCCTGTATAATATCATCTTATTTAATATAAATCTGAAAGTTTGGATGTTTGTCAATTAATCACGCCCAAAAAACCATCGTTATTTATTTTTTAATCATCTTTTTTTTTATTTTACATCCATGTTTATTACACAAATGTTTACCCTGGGTGGGAATCGAAACCACAACCTATAGCGCAGAAGGCAGAGTTACAAACGAGCTGCGAGGCTAGTCTAAAAGATCGGGGTTTTTTGTTATAACTGAGTTGAGTTTAACTAGAACGCCGCCCCGGGCGAGTCTTTAGCATTACGAATGCAAACGGCAGCTATGACCCAATTTAGTAACTAGTTTTATTATGCATAGCGTACCTTACCTTATAACACAACATTTTCTGCCCCAATGAAAAACCATTTTTACAAACATTTGTGAAATTGGTGGCCGAGTGGAAGGTGTGATATACCTACCTAGTTAAAAATTGCACTAGCCGACCCGTGACAGACATTCTGTCAAACAATAATTGCATAAAAAAAAGCAATTTTAGGCAACTTACAATTTTTTCCCTATACGTAAACTTGTACTGATAAAATAAATTACGAATTTTGGTAGAATGCTTATCATTCGGTAGCCAAAATTATGTCAGATTTTTTGTCAATATAAATTTCTAAAACTGACCTTAGCAGGATTCAACCTTTTTGGTATAATGCGTTGCTATGACAATTCAATGATTTCGGTTTGAGATGTCTATTTTTTGCACACCCTTCTCGTCGACAAATTACTGTGTATGGGTACTAAACTACGGGAGTAAGTGACAACGCGGTTACTGACGTTTAACTGATTTGTTGACACGCCTGCATACAGTAATGTAGTTAAGACGAATGCAATATGTAACTAGGTAGGTATGTCACAGGAGGTACCCCGATTTTTTATCTAAAAGTCCTGGGTTCCAATCCCGGCCGTGCATCAATGGATTTTTCTGTTCGAAAAAACGCAACAAAACAGACGGTGAGAGAAATCATCGTGAGGAAACAGTTAATTCTTGTAAGCGACGTCGGACTTGCAACCTGTCACGTGTGGAATGCTAACTACTGCAAAATGTAGGCATGTGCCAAATGTAATGCCTCCAAGACGGGCCTCTGACAAACCCCTTTAGACATCTTCAAAGATTTGAGCGTCTGGACATCCGAGAGGTCTACCGTATATTTTATTGAAAATTGAAAGTTGCCTGAGTGTTTTTTAATGTGATTATTGAAATTTGGACAGAACAAAGTCTGTCGCGGGTAGGCTAGTTCTATGTTATCATAATAACATCGGGGCACTATTGGGGCCGAGATAGGCTATCGCTGTAAAGCTGGGTCGTCGTTTCCCGCGGCTACTGCGACTATAATTCAAAACGTAATCCCAATTCTGAACGAAGGCAGCTCTAGTAGGTATTGAAGGAACTTTGTTTGGCTTTGATTTATAGATTTGAGGATTCTCTGCGACTATAATACTTTAAGTTCCTGGATGACCGAGTTTCGCTCGGTATTTCATTGCCTGAAATTACGGATAAAACAACGTTTTCTAAAAATTAAACCTAGCTAGACCGATTTATCGCCCCTGAACGCCCCAGCATACTAAATTTCATGAAAATCGTTGGAACCGTTTCCGAGATTATAATAATAATAAACAATAAAAAATTAGAGATCTTCTTGAAAATAGCAACCATATAACGTTGCTATTTTCAAGAATGTCTCTCATTTTTTTTTTTTGAAATTAATTATAGCCTATGTTACTCGCTGATAATGTAGTCATAGAGTAATAATTTAATCAGTGAAATATATTTTTTCTATTACAAACAAAAATACAAATTTTACCTCTTTATTATAGTAGTGTAAATTTACAATAATTATGACATAAAAAGAACATGTAAAAAGTGTTTTCTACCAACATACCTTTGAGGCATTAAGGCCAAAACTACACGACTTTCTTAAATAAAGTAAGTGTATAATTTAACAAGACTTTCTACTCCTCCTATTTTGGCGGTCTCTGGTAAGCATATATCATGCCATGATAAGTGTGTGTGGATGTAAAGTAGACATCATGTATGAACTAATAAGTGGTTTTAGTCAAGTTCACAATAATATAGTACCTTATGTTTTGATATACCTATGAAATAAATGAAATAGGATCACGACTGTAATCCCCAAGTACGGTAGACATCCTCTCGGATCTCAGATATAATTTTGTGGTTATATATCAGTAAAAAGTTATATTTTTGTCTTTTGGTAGTGTAAAAGCCTGGTCACCCCAGTCGCGTTACAGAAACCCATTTAAGTCCGGTTGGATTTGTGGGCAATCACATTTTTTACCATGTCGAAATGTTGTAATTGTACGCACTTAAGGATTTAGAAGAGCTTCTTAACTTTGAGTTTTCAAATTCTAGGATGAATATATTCAGCTTAGAGTCGTCGTTTTCTTTGATAACAAACAGAATATTATTTATTTTTCAAACTATCGTGATTAGTAGACATAACTATAGATTAATTCATATCAGATTTATTCATATTATTTCATATTATTTCATATCAGATCAGAATACGAGTATTATTCACGTTTCTAGGACCATTGGTTTAGGCTATGCGTTGAAAGATCAGTCAGTCAGTAACAGAGAGTTTTACATATTTAGATTACAAAATTCAAATTCAAATTCAAAAATAATTTATTTCAATAAAATCACAAGGATCACTTTGAAACGTCTTAGGAACTAGGTGAAGCTACGCCGATTCCACGTGACCAAGCCTAGAAGAATCAGGCAACAAACACGGCTTGGGGTCTACCTACCTAATGATCCTTTCCTTAATGGACAGGATTATTGGCTGAAGATATCATATTTCAGAATTTAAAAAAAAGGTTCATTTTATTCCCAAATTTTCTAATTAAATATACTCAAGGTAACAACTCAACACATTCTCATCTTGACATGAGTACCAAGCTGTGTTTGTTGCCTGATTCTCCTAGGCTTAGTCAGGAACAGGCGTAGCTTCATCTAGCTCCTTAGACGTTTCAAAGTGATCCTTGTGATTTATTGAAATAAATACCTTTTGAATTTGACTTTGACCAAAAAATAACCAGTGACGAGTAAGTCCTTTGCAAAGCAGCAATCTTCTAACTGTTATTATTGAACGTATGATTGAACCCGCGACTTCATTTCAAGATGTTTGTCGGTCCCTGGCCTACAGCCAAGAGCTTCAAAATCTTATTTTCCTAATATACTATCACCATCATATGTGGCTACTGTCACCGTATGTTTTTTTTTAATTTAATGTTATATATATTTGTAATATTTAAAGCCGAACATGCTCCTTCCGTTATACGTTCATTGCTTTTAGCGATAAGACCGCCCTTCGTATTACCTTAAGGCGCTCTCATCTTTATTCACATATACTATACGTTATAAAATAGGAGATGTGGCTTGTTCAGAAGTATTTCTTTTTTCGTTTCGAAAAAGAGCAATCGTCGACTGGGAGCCCCTTAAAGGTGATATGTGAAATGTTTGGTTATTTGTAGTGTCTGAATCTACCGGACGGAAGATGTGAGAAAACTGCATTATCTTGAAAACCATCAAACTTAAAAAGAAACTCTATAATTTACTTAGCTAGTTTAGCTATAGTGTTTTTGAAGAGCCAACTTTGGAATATAAATCTATCGAGAAAAGTTTCACCAATTGTGTTTCTGTCTATAATTTATCGAGATTATATCCTTAAGTTATCTTAGTCTTCAAAAAAAACTGTATGTTATGCGGTTATTGAGAAAAAACGATTCTGCATTTATCAAAAATTATTACTCGTCCATTATTTTCCTATTCATAAGTGTAGACCATAGTGTGTGTATCCGTGTAGACGTGTGGTAATTAATAAAGTGTTATCTCTCTATCATCATGACGGCAGTGTTATAGCGGTGACGTTAGATGCAATTTTACAACTGCCGCTTCCTAGAGAAGCCAGTATATAGCCTAGATTGCATAACGTCCAAGTTATGGCTGCATTCTAGCAATAATGGCCGGAGACGCCGTTATTTGTAAGTTATTGACTCTCGGGTCATAAGGTTCTAACAGTCGTCGGATAGTTTCAGCTGCGCTGGTCGAAGGTCGTTTTTGGCTCGATCATTACGGACAGGAGCCGTGTTGAATGGGAGGTACCTCGACTTTCAATCTGAAGGTCGTAGATTCGAATACCGGCCGTGCATCAATGGATTTTTCTGTTCGAAAAATTTAACACGTGCTCATCATGAGGAAACCAGTTAGTATTCTTATAAGCGAAGATAGGCTTGCAACTTGTCACGCATGGAACTACTACTGCAAAATATGGGTATTGTGCCAAACACAATGGACGTGCCTCTGACTGCCTTATCTTCAAGGATCTAAGCGTTTTGAAATCTGAGAGTATGTTTACCGTGCCGTGGTAATTTTTCATTTATTATGAACATTGCGATCGATTTTGGCAAGATTTTTTATTCAAAACTCTCCAAGAAGGGTCAACGATGTTGAATACGAAAGTGGATGATAGATGGCTTGAAGGTAGGTACTTTTAGGGTTCTAGGGTTCCGTACCTCAAGAGCAAAAAATAAAACCTTTTAAGGACTAATATCGTCTCTTGACTTTTCGATTAGTCGAAACATTTTCGTCGGGTTTCATTTTAGTTTTTACAAGCTTTTATATGTATGTTTATGTTTGTAACTTTAAAAATTTGCAAACCATTTGTTGGTATCAGATTGAGCTGAAATTTTGCATACATCTTTATTTTTGGTGACAATACAATAATTATGTTGACAGCGAGCTGATGATGGAGTCAGAAGCTGCGCAACAAACACTCACATTGGAACTCCTAAATATTTTTCAACTTAAAACTTATTCAAAAGTAATTATGGTATAGTTTACTTTATTGTATTTGTTATGGATAAAATAATAACGTAAAAGATAATATCTACAGGAAGCCTGCAACATTTTATTTCCATCTATCTTTCTTTGTCCATTGGTGAGAGGTTGACGTCGCCTATTGTGACTATGTGACAATGTGACAATGTGACGCCAGTGGAATTGCTGCCACGAAATTATGTAGCTGAATAATGAATCTTCAGCTTTTACCTTGCTACGTAAGGTTGTTTTACTTTTAGCATAACGAGGTTAGATTCTGTGCAATTTCAGATGCACTCTTCAAGGTTGTTTAGCGTTCTCGGCCTTGCTCTGAGATTTTAGAATGAATTCTCAAAAGTATCAACAAGATTTTCTTCATTACGGACGAGAAAACGGCATTCTTATATCTTAGTAGAGATTAGAAATAGGATCAGGACTGTAATATCTAAGTACGGTAGACATACTCTCAGATTTCAAGGCTTAGATCCTTAAATATGGGGTAATCAGATACACGTCCAAACAATATGTTTGGCACAATACCCTCATTTTTGCAGCACTTAGGTATCACCATCATCTCTTCTTTTAATATCAATCTGATCTCTAAAGTAGTTTGAAAAAGACATGTTTCTAACCTCAAATTGATATTCAGTAACTTTTCGTCGCTAGGCTATTCTAAGATAAATAAAAAAAACAAAATGTTTCTGTTCTCACTTCCCACCCGAAGTGTCGCATCGTCACCTGATTGCTTTTACCAAACGCACCTCAGCAATTGGTGGATTCGTAACAAAGGCTGGCACCGCAGCACCTCGATTACCATTGTCGATTCATCACGGCTGCCGTGGCCGACTTATGGCACTTTCAATCACAATTCAAGCTAAAACCAGCTTTACTGAGCTTTCTTTAGGTTCAATGTTTCCTCGAATTCAGTTTGAATGCTTATGTAACTCGAATTATGGAAAATTGGGGCGTCTGTGTCGTCTGGGTTTTCTAAATGGAATTGGGATGTCGTGCGCCGTTCTATTATTTTGAAAGACTACTCGAATTTTTAAGCCTTTTACCTTCTGAATCCAAGAAGCTAACTACGGAGTTCCTTAGCAAACGTTAAAAAAAAAGCGTCTAAGTCAAAGTCAAAAAGTATCTATTACAATAAAATAACAAGGATCACTTTGAAACGTCTTAAGAGCTAGAGCTAGGTGAAGCTACGCCTGTTCCTCGCGACCAAGCATGAGCATGACGGCATGAGCGCTTTATACTGTTTGAGGGCATTCTCCGCGTGAAACCGCTGTGTTTTCCACTATTGTTTCTTCTGTGGCCGTGGCATTTGAGCCGCAGTGCTTATCGATCTACAGACATCACTCAACTTCTGTAAAACTTTGATTGAGGCTATAAAAGTTGAAGGAAGGGTCAGCGTGCGAACAACCAAATGCCGGACGAATTACGAGTACTAACTCCGGACATCATACATTAATCTCTTTAATCATATTAATGCGAATGTTGGGTACAAAAAGGCTCCTAAAAGCTGTGCCATTTAGAAAATCTAAGATACTTTTGCTGGTTTATTTATAAAAGTAAACGGAAAAAATTATATAATGAAAAATATAGGTTCACGACTGTAATTCCCAAGTACGGTAGACATCCTATCAGATCATCATCCATTAGGGTAATCGAAGTTACGTCCAAACAATACATTTAGTACATGCCCAGGAGATATGAGAGGATGTCTACCATACTTGGGGATGACAATCGATAGTTTATTTACTTTTATTTGTTTTCATTGAATGATTATTCTTGTTTCGTATATTTGTATTCATACACATTATGACAAAACAGGAAATTACTCACGCAAAAATACATTGTCGATGAAGGCACCGACAATGTTTTGATTCATTTAGAGAATCTTCATTGACAATATATTTTTAAGTGAGTAATTTTTCGATCATTGAAAAAAAATATAAGACCCGAGCCGTTTAAATTAACTAATTAATTAATTTTTATTTTAAAGCTCCTAATCCGTTTTAAAGTGTTCCTTATGATTTTATTGAGATATATACTTTTTAAGCAAAGCTATGTACTCTATATATTTATGTGTTATGTACTATGGGATCCAGATAACTGATAGAATACATAATATACTTCTTTTTTTTATACCATAGCATAGACACAGAACAAACAAATATATATTTGCCCTGGGTGGGGATTGAACCCTCAACCTACAGTGTAGAAGGCAGAGTTACTACCAACTGAGCTGTGAGGCCAGACAAAACTTTGACTTTGTATTTGACGTTCTGTCATAATGTGTTGTATTTATCCTACTTTCAGTCAATGCTACGTGATATTGAAAACTAGTGGTATGATATTAAAAGAACCAGAATAAAGAGGCCAAGTGGGGGTCGGACTCGCGCACAAAGGGTTCCGTACCATTATTTATAAAAAACGACAAAATAACACGTTTGTTGTATGGGAGCCCCACTTAAATATTTATTTTATTCTGTTTTTAGTATTTGTTGTTATAGCGGCAACAGAAATACATAATCTGTGAAAATTTCATCAGTTCATGAAATACAGCCCTGTGACAGACAGACGGACAGACGGATAGACGGACAGACGGACAGCGAAATCTTGGTAATAGGGTTCCGTTTTTACCCTTTGGGTACGGAACCCTTAAAAAGGGCAATAGCAATAAACGAGTCGGGCAACCTCCTTTCAAGCGCATAAATCATTCCATGGTTGCGGCTTGGCACTGACTCAACATTGATTAAAAGATTTTCCTGGTACTAGAAATTCAACCGGCCCAGTTCGCACCTATATAAGGGTGGGTGTGAAACCCGTGTAGTAGAAATGTTTGTTTCTAAGCAAAAAATTCTTTAAGCGAATAGGCATAGCAGTTTTCTCATAAAAATAGAAAACGAAATAGGATTACTAACTGTAATCCCCAAGCGCGGTAGATATTCTCTTAGATCTCCAGGCGCTTAGTTCCTAGAAGATGTCAAAAGGTTAGTCAGGGGCACGTCCAAACATTACAGTTGGCACATGCTCATTACATATTTTGTAATAGTTAGCATTTCACACGTGACTAGTTGCAAGCCAGTCGCCGCTTCCAAGAATACTAACTGGTCCGTTGTAAGCACTACAGTTTTCGAACGAAAATATCCATTAATACGGCCGACCCACGACCTTCAAATTGCAAGTTGAGGTAACTCCCACTCGGCCAACACGGCTTTTTAATTAATGATGTAACAAGATATAGGGCGTGTTTATACTCCCGGAACCCATGCCCTAAGTGAATATCAAATTAGGCATCAAATAACTACACAGTTTTCTGACTGAAATGATGATGATGGTCTTCTTGCCCTTATCCCACTTTATGTGGTGGTCGGTACATGTAGAAATACGGAACCCTAAAAACATACATAACTGTATCGCTACAAGCATCGCATCGGCGCGTTTAAATAAATAAAACCGGCCAAGTGCGAGTCGGACTCGCGCTTTGTTGTTATAGCGGCAACAGAAATACATAATGTGTGGAAATTGCAACTGTCTAGCTATCACGGTTCATGAGATACAGCCCTGTGACAGACAGACGGACAGCGAAGTCTTAGTAATAGGGTCCTGTTTATACCCTTTGGGTACCTACGGAACCCTAAAAACGCGGTGTTCACATTTACAGCCGGTCGCTTGCCTAACTTTAACCCTCTTTTTTGGGAATTATAATGCAGTATAGTGTAGAAAACTTTTGATTACAATGTTCTCACGCATTGCAGTTATATTTAGCACAATCGTTATCAATTTGTCATTTATCTGGTTTATCGTCATGTGGAAATAACTGCCTACAAAGAGTGATCGCATAGTCCGTTCTATTCCAATTTCAGTTTAATTTCAAAGGCATAGAGTTCAATTTTAACTGTAAATAGAAGAGTAGAAAAAAAAAACACAACAGTAACATATATTGTAGTTTTGACAAACTATGATTAACATTATTTAGATGCTTTTATTTAACTTGCAATGTATGTATGTTAATATTTTTGTTATGGTGGAATCTTGCAACTCAATTTTGAAGCAGATATCTCCAACCGATTGAGCAGAAATTTCGCATGCTTATGTAACTTCGGTGACAATGCAATAATATGCTGACAGTGAGCTGATCTGATGATGGAGTCACGAGCTGTTCAACAGACACTCACAATGGAATGAGGAGTTCCATTACTTAAATACTTCGATTGAGTAAAAACTTTGCATATTTGTCAAGTTCCGATGACAATGTTATATGATGTGACAGCGCTGGAGCTCGATGATTTAAATGATTTACAAAAGCATGTCATTGGACAAAATATTTTTTAACAGATAACTTATTATTTTTACTAGCTGACCCGTGCCCGCTTCGCTGGGGGACAGATAGTTTCACATCTGGTATTCCAATCTTCAAAATAAATTATAGCCTATATGTTGCCGAGGACTAATAGCTACATAACAAAAAAAGTTTCATCAAAATCCGTCCAGTAGTTTTTGCGTGAAAGCCGGACAACAGACAGACAGACAGACAAAAAATTCAAAATGTTTTTTTTTGGCTTGTGTTACTTGTATAAAGGCCCCTAGGAGTATTTTTTTTAGGTTTTATTAAAAGTACAGAATTGAACTCTTCTACAGTTTTATTATATGTATAGATTTCAAATGCTGTCAAATATTTGGAAATTTCTCATCAACCCAAAATGTTGATATGGAAGAATAAGTTTTAGACTGTAGCGCGCCTCGACACGACCGTGACCCCATCTCGACTGTTGTGGTCTTCAAGACCTTATGCAGCAAATTAGACTTACAATTAGGTTTAGCTATGCAGCTATATACCTGTAAGTAGGTATGCTAATTGAAAATGTTTTTGATGAATGCAGAATCGTTTTTCTCAATAACCGCAAAACATACAGTTTTGTTTTTTATGACAAAGATAACTTATGGATATAATCTGGATAAATTATAGACAGAAACACGATTGGTGAATAATTTTCTCGATAGATTTATTTTCTAAAGTTGTTTCTTCAAAAACACTAGTTTTGTTTTTAATCAAAACTATGAATATCTAAACAGTTAATTTTTATATAATTCGTTAGATAATCATACTAGCTAAGTAAATTAAAGACAGTTTCTTTTTAAGTTTCATGGTTTTCAAGATAATGCAGTTTTATCACTTTTTCCGTTTTATCCGGGTAGACTCAGCCCATACAAAATACCGAACATATTACCTTAACTGTCTATCTTTTAGAGACTAGTAATCTTTTTCGTTCTGTTATTTAATTTTCTATTCAAAATTTTCTTTGATTTTTCAGTAATTTCAATGTTTTGCGATAAAGTCTAATCGAATCGAATCAGTACCTAAGTACACTATAACACACACGCAAAAGGTATATTTTTCCTTAAAGAAAATCACCAAAAATCCATATGTAATGAAACTCATGTATTCTCGCATTATTGACAAAAAGATTTATCTCTGTCTTTGAAAAATAGAACTGAAAGTAATGGAAGGAGGCACATGACCTTTATCCACATTATCTCTATATAAATCCCATCTCGGTACCTATAGCTATACCTATAGCGTATGTTGCCGTATCCTTCAGTAGTTATATACTCGTATACCTATCCGAGCTGCCGTATCTGTAGTTTGATTACGAAGCGTAATATGTTATTGACACTGCTATTATTGTTAGTTTATTAACATGTACCGTTCGCCTCGCAAAATTGCCAGAATATTTCATAGGTCATCGCCGAACGTGAAATTGACACTGTTTGGTCTTTCTGCCAGACTTTTTACGTTGTGTCAACTTTGACCAATAATTTCGTAAAAAATGTGTCAACCAATCGTAAAGTCAAGGGACGATATTCGTTTTTTAAGTTTTTGAAGAAACTGTTAGTCCTACGTAAATATAATTAAAATGGGACTAACTTGGGACAATTCTCTACACAATAGATCGGATCACCAGGTAAAAAGATATACATGGTCATACATAAAAAAAAATACATATACTTGTCGACTTGATACCCTCCTCCTTTTTTTGTAGGTTAAAAAAGCATGATGGTAAGAAAAAGAAGACAACATCATTCATCTTTCAAGTCTGACGGAGAGACAGTACGTCTCACGTCTTACATCAGATACGGAACCCTAAAAAGGAGGCCTATATACAGGGCGTCCCACGGATATGCCACATGGAGGGAAAGTACTCTTAATACTGTAGATGGAACATTTTACTGAAAGAAGACATTATTTGAATTTTTAAAACAATTTAAACTGCATTCATAGATCTTTAAATAATTACATGGTTGAACCGGGAATCGAACCCGTTACATGAGAAAAATAATTATCCTGTAGCTTTATCATACCGATCGAAAGGCTTATAAGGATTATTTTTGCCAAATAACATAGTTTCAGAAATAAAAAGAAGACCATGAATTTTAACATTTTTAATACAAAATCAATCAATTTATCAAATGCTCAAAATGAGTCCCTTCCTGTTGAATTTAGTTTACAAAAACCAGTATGCAGAAGCAGAACTTAGACGTATTATTCTAAACTAGCCGACCCGTGACAGACGTTGTCCTGTCAAATTTCAATAATCAAATAGAAAAGACTGAATGTTTTTAGTCTGTGATGTCAGATTTGTTGCACACCAGCGCCATCTATACAGAAATCATCCCTTTTGCGTTTTTTATCGTTTTGGGGACGTTTTTCATATTTTAAAGTAGTCTATTATTTATTCGGGCACTATATCTACATCTAAAGCAAATTTCAACTTAATCCGTTTTGTTGTTTAGGCCCGATTGTGGCACAAACATACATACAAACTCACAAACTTGCACATTTATAATATTATTAGGATAGGATATCCACCACAACAAGATCAAAAAATCGACAGGGAGCGAAATAATCAAAAGAGTGCGACTTTGTATTCAACAGAAAGGGACTCATTATGAGTATTTGATAAAATGATTGATTTTGTATTAAAAATGTTAAAATTCATGGTCTTTCTTTTATTTCTGACACTATGTTATTTAGCAAAAAATAATCCTTATGATGAAGCCTTTCGATCGGTATGATAAAGTTACAGGATAATTATTTTTCTCGTGTAACAGGTTCGATTCTCGGTTCAACCATGTAACTATTTAAAGATATATGAATGAAATTTAAATTGTTTTATAAATTCAAATAATGTCTTCTTTCAGTAAAATGTTCCATCTACAGTATTAAGAGTACTTTCCCTCCATGTGGCATATCCGTGGGACGCCCTGTATACCCAGAAGTGGATAATACCGGTACAGAAGAAAACAACCCAATAACTAACAAGCTTCTAGAAACAGTTATGCATATTGCAATAACCATTATTCTACACGAATGCCTTCGAAGATTGTAGTTGGCAGTCGAAGACGATTTATCATGTCAAGTCCATACATCAATTTGTACAAACAATGGCACGTGCCGATAGAACGTGCTGTTACATAAATTCGGTAGAACCCTGACAGTGACGTCACTTATCCATACACCACATACTACTACATACGTACTTACTTACTTGTGCTACGAGTATTATAAAAAGGTAAGTATTTTTGTATTTTTGTTTGTATCGGATAGAATAAATAAAATCCGGCTAAGAGCGAGTCGGACTCGCGCACGAAGGGTTCCATACCGTGATCTATAAAAAACGGTAAAAATATCACGTTTGTTATAATGGGAGCCCAACTTAAATATTTTTTTTATTCTGTTTTTAGTAATGTTTGTTATAGCGGCAACTGAAATACATAATCTGAAAATTTCAACTGTCTAGCTATCACGGTTCATGAGATACAGCCTTGTGGTAGACAGACGGACAGCGAAGTCTTAGTAATAGTCCCGTTTTTATCCTTTGGGTACGAAACCTTAAAAACTACTGGACCAATTTCGAAAATTCTTACAGCTATTGAAAGCTACATTATCCGAAAGCAACATAGGCTATATTTTATGTTTAAAAATATTAGAGTTCCTCACAAAAACTGCAATAAAATAACCTTATCATACAAAAATGCCTATAAACTTTATTAGTATACCCGTGCGATGCGGGCGGACTGCTAGTAAGCAACAAGACATCTGTGTGGCTTCACACCGCAAACCGCAAACCACTAATAGATAGAGTTAATTTTTCGATTTTTATAGAGCCGAACGCCCGACCATGCTTCCTTCGGATCAGGTTCCAATGTAAATTGAATTTTACCACGCTGTATTATGGTTCATTATGTCTTGAACTGCTACTGCGGTCTACAGCAATGTACGGAAGTGCAAGATTTCGTGGATAAATATGATAGGAAGGTCTGTGTCTAGGCTGAGTCCGGTCAGGTGCATTGAGCTCTTGTGAAGTTTATTTGCGTAAGAAACTTTACCACGAGGCACAAATGCAAGTTATAAAAAAAAAAAAAATAGGATCACGACCGTAATCCCCTAGTACGGTAGACATGCTCTCAGATCTCCAGACGCTTAGATCCTTTGAAGGTGTCTAGTGGGGGTAGTTAGAGGCACGTCCAAACATTATATCTGGCACATGCCCACATTTTGCAGTAGTTAGCATTCCATACGTGACAGGTTGCAAGCCCATCGCCGCTTGTAAGAATACTAAATGGTTTCCTCACGATGTTTTCCTTCACCGTTTTGAGCACGTGTTCGAACCCACGACTTTTAGATTGAAAGTCGAGGTACCTCCCACTCGGCCAACACGGAAGAAATTGCAAGTTACGTGATGATACCATGAGGCACCTTCCGTGCTGGCCTAGAGGGACTTTCGATCATTCAATTTGGCACATGCCCACATTTTTAGCATTCCATACGTGATAGGTGGTCACTTATAAGAATACTTACTGGTTCCTTTACTGTTATGAACACGAGTTAATGCGCATATATTTTATTCGAACAGAAAAATCCATTAATAAAAAATAAATATTTGTGGACATTACACACATCGCCATCTAGCAAAGCCTGATTCTTCTAGGCTTGGTCGCAAAGAATCGACGTAGCTTACCTAGTTTCTAAGACGTTTCATAGTGATCCTCGTGATATAATTGAAATAAATGATTTTTGAATTTAATTTTTTTTGTAGATACATTATAGCAACTATTCCACTGGGCCAATACTGATTTTAATTTAACAGAAGCTGATGCAAACTGCGGTAATGATGTTTCAAATTGTTGTTATCAAATTCCGGTGTCATTATTATTCATGGTATGGTTATGTGACCATTGGATAAAGGACCACGGTTAATGGCGGGTTGTGGCAAGATTGTTATAACCTAAAACGGTGGGTAGACAAATATTACTGCAGAAAGGTATACTCTTTTTAATGGTTAACACCTGTGGAAAAACGGGTACTTAGTCCTGTGTACCTTATTCTGCCAAATTAGGAAAAGGGACAAACTATTCTAAAACATGCTCCATTTGGGTCGCCAAATTCAAACGACTCTCGTGTTTGAACCTATGATTGCAATTTTCAGCCTAAATCCTATTATGGAAGTTTGTATGGTGTTTTTTTTCCGACAAAATACATTTTCTTGATTTTTCTAAGGCAAGTGCTTTTTCAAGTACTTCAGAGTGTAGCTCGGACTCTAAGGTCTATATAGGTGGGCCACAGACTTCGTAGAACTGGCGGCCGTTGATGCAGAAAGTTCTCTAGTGAAGACCATACACCGAAAAATCTGCGTAGGACGGCTTTCCACTTGATGGAAGAATGACCTGATAAAGGTTACTGGAAATCTATTGGGAAGGCAGTGGATGGCATATAGTGAAGTTATGATAATGAGGTGTCTTCTCGGGTAATATTCGTAAACTAACCAAATCTCTGTCACCCACATTAGGTCACTAAGCAATATGCGACGAATAGGTTGTAAGATAGCTTAGTTGGTTATTTGACACACACACAGATAAATAGAAACACATAACAAAAAGAAGAAAGATACATAAAAAGACGACTACGGTTTATGCTGCTTCGCATGAACAAGGAGAAAGATACAGACGACTAGGTTTGTCCTACTGCGTAGGACAAACTGGCCGCATCTCAGATTTATGCTGCTATACATAAACCATGACGTGAAACAGATGTCCACCGCTGCAGAAATCTAAAGCAGTTGTATTCTCACCCGATATATTGACGCGGTCATCATCATCGTAGAGCAGGTGCTTGTCGTCGTCGTCGTCGAGTATGACGTCATGCAGGCGGCGCCGCGTGACGTTGGGCGCGCCGCTCACGCACAGCACCCATACCAGCGCCAGCGGAACCACGCACTCCATGCCGTCATCACCGCGAGACGCGAGCTAACAGCAGCGCTCTGGAACAACAGATACAATATAAACACAACAGTAACATAGGCCACAGAACATTTTCAAAATACACAAGAACTAGTTGAGCTATCTAAAGACTGTTGCAAACAGTCTATATGTAGCTCAACTGATCCATAGGTAGAACACTTCCAGTCTGAAGCGTTCTTAATATACTGGCGGCATTGCCACGCTGGACGGCGATGCTGATCTGATGTCCAAATCGGAGCCTCTCGGATCACGCGTGTCACTTCGACCAGACAGGCTTATGTAACATAGGTTCATAAACCTGGAGGTATACTCTTGAAATCTATAAACGACTAGCTGCTCGCCCCGGCTTTGCACGGGTGCAAACTTCACATAAACCATCTACTAAATAGTCCGAAAAAGCCTAAACATTTAGTTAAGATAGGTGAGCTCGTTCTTGAGTTATAAAATTACAACGAAAAGTGGCATTGATTTTTATATAAATAATCGGGATAAACGTCACATCGTTTCCAACTATATTTACTACACTACATTTCTACATCGGACATTGTACTACGTCAGACGACAATTTCTTAGTGGACAAATACATCGGAGTACTGTCACCGTCGTCGATCATGTCGAAATCGTTTTGTAGAGTAAGGGCCGGAAACTATGAGTAACGCAATACCCAGATCGGGAACAATACAGATGATGCATAGGCTCATAATTAATTCGGCCATGTTTGCTCTTACATATTTATTTACTAGCTGATCTGTGCCCGCTTCGCTGGGCGACAGATAGTTTCACATCTGGTATTGCATCTTCAAAATAAATTATAGCCTTTAAGTTGCCGAGGACTAATAGCTACATAACAAAAAATGTTTAATCAAAATCCTTTTAGTAGTTTTTGCGTAAAAGCCGGACAACAGACAGACAGACAACAAAAATTTAAAAATGTTTTTTTTTTGCTTGTGTTACTTGTATTACGGCCCCAAGGAGTATTTTTTTTAGTTTTTATTCAATGTACAGAATTGAACTCTTCTACAGTTTTATTATATGTATTATATCACTACATAGTATAAAGCAAAGTCGCTTTCCGCTTCCCGCGTCTGTATGTAATATGTATGTATGTCTGTATGTATGTTTGCTTATATCTTTAAAACTACACAACGGATTTTGATGCGGTTTTTTTTAATAAACAGAGTGATTCAAGAGGAAGGTTTATATGTATAATACATGCATAATATAGTAGAGAAACACTGATAATTTTAGAGGTTTCTAATGTGATGTCGTAAATAAACACATTTTTTTGCGCTTACATTGCAAATGCTGGCTGAACCCCACGAGATATATCAAAATAATGTACTACAGTATTGTACACCTTAAAAACGTCTACAAAAAAGTCAACGATGGTATTAGAAATGTCTTACGCACAGCGAAGCGGGCACGGGTCAGCTAGTATTATCTGTTAGAATCTTTTGGAGCTAACAGATAATTGTGACAGTCAGATAATAAACAAATAATTTGCAATAAAATAATATTGCGACTATAAATTGAGATGTAAGCTCCTATCTTTCAAGTTGGATTAAAATGCACACGGTGTGCAAAGTTTGATTAAAATCGGTTAAGTAGTTTAAGAGTCCATCGCGGACAAACAACGTGACGCGTTATCACTACATAGTATAATAAAGCTTCCCGCTTCCCGCGTCTGTATGTATGCTTAGGTATATCTTTAAAACTACACAACGGATTTTGATGCGGTTTTTTTAATAGATAGAGTGATTCAGGAGCAAGGTTTATATGTATTAAACCCGTGCGAAGCCGGGGCAGGTCGCTAGTTTATATATATTAAGATTCTTATGTCACAGTGTTTATAACCAAACTCCTCCAAAACAGCTAGACCAATTTGGTTGAAATTTCGTATGTGTATACTTTAAGGTTCTTGGATGGTTTAAAAACACAATTGGACTCGGTAGGTGGCGCTGCTGTTGGTATTTCACCAAATTTGATTTGCTGCACTCTTAATATAGCCGGTACGAAGTTCGCCGGATCAGTTATTAGAAATATATCCTACTAATAATATTATAAATGTGAAAGTTTGCGAGTTTGTATATGTATATGCCTCAATCAGGCCTAGACGACAAAACGTTTAAGTTGAAATTTGCTGTAGATGTAGATATAATGCCCGAAAATAATAGACTACTTTAAAATATGAAAAACATCCCCAAAATGATAAAAAAACGCAAAAGGGATGATTTCGGTATAGATGGCGCTGGTGTGCAACAAATCTGACATCACAGACTAAAAATATTCAGTCTTTTCTATTCGATTATTGAAATTTGACAGGACAACGTCTGTCATAGTATATTTATATAGAATCGTACCTCATAATGTAGGGTAGGTATTTGTACTCTACGAATTTAGGCGTGGGTAGCGCAACTTTTAATTGGTAGATATCTACCGACGACACGGTACAGTTGGCTGATACTTCCGGTCGAGAGACGAGAACGCAAATACATTTTTGATGCATGACAAAATACTGCCAACTTGCGCCACACTAACTACCCCCACAGCTTGGTAGTAACTCTGCCCTTTGCGTTGTAGGTTGTGGGTTCGATTCCCACCCAGGATATATATTTGTGTGATGAACATGGATGTTTGTTCTGTCTGGGTGTTATAATTGTACTATAAATCATGTATTTACAAAAAAAAAGTATACAAGTATTCTTTCAGTAATCTGGTTCCCATATTACAAGCTTTGCTTAGTGTGCGGCTAGAAGGCAATGTGTGAAATATCCACCAATATAATTAAAAATTTTGGTACGGACGTCATATGTCGCTAGCCGCTTTTAAAAAAACAATAGGACTAGTACATTATCGGAATGAATGTTAAAATAATTGGTGTAACAATTTCCTTTAACTTTTTGATTAGTAAAATGGAACGATAAAGGTCTAATCTAATCAACATAAAAACCTTTAACTTTCAAATATTTTTATTAAAATTATTATGCTTATTAGCAAAGGAAATGTTTAACATGTAAGCAGTAACTCTTTGTAACTTTATTACAAACTTAATATACATTTATTGAATTAATTAGCATGTTGTGTATCGAAATGGTTAAATTATTGTACACGCGATAGCTTATCAATCTGTATGTGGTTTATGGAAGAATATTTACAACACAATACATACTTTTTATAAATACAAAGTTACCTAGGTCTATATAAATACAAATAAAAAATAAAATAAATAATGGTGGACGTTTAGCAAAACGCCATCTATCCCCGAACTAAGCAAAGCTAGCTTATGAGAACTAGATAACTAATATAATACTTATATTTTATTTTGGGTATATAGTGTGTAGGGATGCACTAAGAAATAAATTCCCCAAATTCAACCACTAAGGTGCAGCGAGGGTTGAGGTCTGTTTGAAAAAACCGGCCAAGTGCGAGTCGGACTCGCGCACGAAGGGTTCCGTACCATTATTTATAAAAACGGCAAAAAAATCATGTTTGTTGTATGGGAACCCCTCTTAAATATTTATTTTATTCTGTTTTTAGTATTTGTTGTTAAAGCAGCCACAGAAATACATAATCTGTGAAAATTTCAACTGTCTAGCTATCACGGTTCATGAGATACAGCCCTGTGACAGACAGACAGACAGACGGACAGCGAAGTCTTAGTAATAGGGTTCCGTTTTTACCCTTTGGGTACGGAACCCTAAAAATGAAAAACGACGTCGCGAGTGATTCTAATATTTTTAAAATAGCGACTGGTTTATTTAAATACCGAGACAATTTACCATTTATATTATTAACTTAGTGAATAAGTCCTTGCTAAGTATACCTACAGGAAATATTCATTGATATAATGTTAATTAATCAAGGTTTTTGTATGAAGTCACACAATGGGAACCATACCGTTGTAGTCAACTAGGTAAAAGTTGTGATAATTAGTTATATTGTACATATAAGACTAGCCGACCCGTGACAGACTTTGTCCTGCCTAAATTCCAGTAGTCGCATAGAAAAATACACTTTCAGGAAACTACAAATGTTTTCCCTATATACCTATATACCTATAAAATAAATTACGAGAATACGTATCATTCAGTAGTCAAAACTTATATGTCCGATTTTTTTGATAAAATAAATTTTATTACGAATTTTGGTAGAATGCGGTAGTCATTCGGTAGTCAAATTGATGTCAGATGTTTTTGACAAAATGAATTTCCAATACCGAACTTGGTAGGATTCAACCTTTTTGGTAGAATGCGTTGCTATGACAACTCAATGTTATCGATCTATGTATATGAATGATTATACATATTATCACCCAAACACAGAACAAAAATGTACATCACACAAATATTTGCCCTGGGTGGCTATCGAACCCACAGCTTACAGCGCAGAAGGCAGAGCTACTACCAACTGAGCTGTGAGGTCAGTCAAATGAGTCAATTGCTCGTTAGGTGTTGAATTAAATGACTTATCAAGACCATGATAATATGTTTTACGATATGGCATGGGTTTTCTAAGGGAACTCTTAAATAATTTACAATGATATATATATGTTCGTATTCGTACAATTTGTGTACGAAAGGTGAAGCTACGCCGATTCCACGCGACCAAGCCTAGAAGAATCAGGCAACAAACACGGCTTGGGGTCTACCTTTTTTTTTATGATCCTTTCCTTAATGATATGTAGAGCTCCAGTGTGGTGCCAATCGAACAAGGTGAAGGCTCAAACAAGAATAATAATTAAAAGTACCTACTACTCAAGTACGTACAACAATAAAAAAAATAACTAAAGAGCTTCAGCACAAATTCAAAAAGCAACACACGCTACACTTGATTTAGAATTAAAACTTACAGATAAAATAACTATTTGCTTAAAAATAATTAAAGTAGACAAATGTTACACAAAATAAAATTAAGTACCTAAATTAAAGGAGCCTGGAACGTTCGTACTATGCTCACCACGGGGAAATTAGAAGAAGTTAAAGGAGAAATGACAAGATTGGGGATAGACATATTAGGACTAAGTGAAGTAAGGTGGGAAGGAAGCGGAGATTATTGGAGTGATGAATATAGAATAATTTATACTGGAGAAAACCAAGGGATTAATGGAACAGCTATAATTTTAAATAAAAAATGGGGGAACCAAGTTGAAAATACGATACACCACAGTGACAGAATAACAGTAGTAAAAATAAAATCAAAACCAATAGACACATTTATAATTCAAATATACGTGCCAACAGGAAGCCATCCAGATGAAGAAATAGAAGAGATATACGAACAATTAGACACACTCATGGATTTAGTAGGAGAAAAAGACAATTTGTTTGTAATAGGAGATTTCAATGCAGTGGTTGGTGAAGGAGAAGATAGAAATATAGTTGGGAAATACGGGCTAGGAAAGAGAAATAAAAGAGGGGACAGATTAGTACAGTTCTGCAGTGAATACAACTTAACTATCTCAAATACAAAATTTAAACAACCTAAAAGAAGGCGGTACACATGGAAAATGCCAGGTGATATAGGAAGATATCAAATTGACTATATAATAGTCAAAGAAAAGTATATAAAATATGACATCAAACTGCAAAACCTATCCTGGAGCTGATCTCAATACCGACCATAATTTATTAATTAGCAAAATTGACATTAAAATAAAAAAAGGAAAAAGGATACATAAAGCCAAAGAACTTGATCTCAATAAATTAAAGAATAATAATAATGTGAAGGTGCAATATAATACTGTCATAGATGATAAGTTAAATAAAATTGAAAATAGGAACATAGATAGTAATATAGATAAGCAATGGTGCAATATTAGAGATATTATTAAATTTAGTGCAGAGAATAGTTTAAGTAAAGAAAAAATTAGGCCTAGAAAGAAATGGCTAAATACAGATATAAGCGACTTAATAATTAAAAGAAGACAATATAGAAATAAAAATGACGAAGATAATATTAATGAATATAAGAAAATTACAAACAGGATAACACTTAAATGTAGAGAACAAAAAGAGAAGGATATAGAAAAAGACTGCGATACTATTGATTATTACATGAATATAGGGAAAACAGATGTAGCTTACAATATTATAAGAAATTTAAATAGAAAACATAAAACAAAATCTACCGCTATTTTGGATGAAAACAATAAAATAATTATAAACAGTAAAGATGTCGTAGAAAGATGGAAAAGATACATTGAAGGTTTATATAGAGGAGAAGAACTGTCAAATACTGACATTGAAAACGAAACTGAAGTAGAACCAGATAGAATTGGACCTGATATAATTAGAAGTGAATTTGACGAGGCCTTGAGAAGTATAAAGAATGGTAAAGCAGCAGGAGATGATGGCTTATATATAGAATTAATAAAACATTCAAATGATGGCTTACTTAATAAAATATTTGAAATGACGCAAGTAATTTACATAACAGGAGAAATACCAAATGATTTTAAAACAACAAAGACAGTAACACTACCAAAAAAGGCCAATACACTAAAATGCGAAGAACATCGGACTATAAGTTTATTATCACAAGCCTCAAAAATAATATTAAAAATCATCCAAAATAGAATAAGATCTAAAATAGAATATCACTTAAGCGAGGATCAATATGGGTTCAGAAGAAATAAAGGTACGAGAGAAGCAATCCTAGCACTGAGAGTTATTATTGATAGAAGAATGGATTTAGGACTAAACACGCACATAGCATTTATAGATTTGGAAAAAGCTTTTGATAAAGTAGATTGGAAGAAAATGATGGTATCATTAAGAAATGTTGGCTTGGATTTTAGAGATAGAAGAATCATATATCAACTTTACAAATATCAAGAGACTATAATAGAGATAGGGAATGAAAGAGGAACAGCTAAGATCAGACAAGGGGTAAGACAAGGATGCTCACTCTCGCCACTCATATTTAACGTTTTTATAGAATCAGCAATACAGAAAATATCAGAAATAATAGACAAAGGAGTTAAATTCAACGGAAAAGTTATAAAATTTGTAAGATTTGCTGACGACATAGCAGCAATTGCAGAAACACAGAATGATTTACAGATATTATTAAACACCATGGACTCAATTTTTAAAGAATTTTCGTTAATAATTAATATAAATAAAACTAAAATTCTAACCACATCCAAAACAGAAGAATTTGCAAGAAACACTATAACATTAAATAACATTCCCTTAGAAAGAGTAAGCACATTTAAATATTTAGGCAGCATTATAACATCAGACTCTAGATGCACACCGGATATAAAATGCAGAATAGCGATTGCAAAAAAGGCGTTCCACAATAAAAAACATTTACTTACGTCCAGAATATCAAAAAATGTCAAAAAGAAATTTATTAAAACATATATTTGGAGTATAGCGCTGTATGGGTGTGAGACCTGGACAATGACCCAGAGAGATAGGGAGATCCTAGAAGCTTTCGAAATGTGGTGCTGGAGAAGGATGGAAAGGATAAGCTGGACAGAAAAAATTACAAATATAGAGGTTTTACGTAGAATACAGGAAAAAAGGATCCTATTAACAACGATTGAGAACAGAAGAGGGAAGATGGTTGGCCACCTTATACGGCACGACAGTTTTATAAAGACTATAATGGAAGGGAAGATTGAAGGGAAGAGAGGAAGAGGAAGGCCACGAATAAGCTACATGAGCCAGATAAAGGAGAAAATAGCTGTCGTGTCGTATAAGGAAGTTAAAGAGACGGCACTGGAGAGAAATAGATGGAGAGAGCTGCATCAATTACACCGACAAGAGCACAGCTCTTAAGTTAGAAGAAGAAGAAGAAATTAATATTTAGCTGTCGAGTGGCAGAGCGACATCAGGCCACGAGGATTTATCATTTATATAATCATCTACAGTATAATACGCTTTGTTTATAAGATTATTCTTTATGTAGGCTTTAAATCTTCTAACGGGAAGTTTTGTTGCGTTTTCTGGCAGTTTATTATAAAATAGTATACAATTCCCCATAAACGACCCCTTCACTTTTTCTAATCTAAATTTGGGTATGTACAATTTGTTCTTATTTCTTGTGTTAATACTATGTACATCACTTTTTTTCTTAAAGAAAGCCATATTCTTATGAGTATACAGTAAGTTTTCATATATATATTGTGAGATTACTGTGAGAATGTTAATTTCTTTAAATTTTTGTCTCTAAGAGTCCCGGGACTTCATTTTATAAATGGCACGTACTGCCCGTTTTTGTAAAACAAAAATAACTTGAATGTCTGCTGCCTTACCCCAGAGAAGAATTCCATACGACATTACACTATGGAAGTAACTAAAATAAACTAGCCTAGCTGTGGCTTCATCGGCCAGCCGCCTCATCGTGCGGACTGCATAAGCAGCGGAACTAAGTTTACCAGCAAGTGTTTCAATATGAGGTCCCCATTGTAAGTTTGCATCAATATTGAGACCTAAAAAAGTAGTCGAATTAACAAGCGTAAGAACCTCTTCATTTATTTCAATGTTAGTCGGAGTATGCCGTACACTAGGCAAAGAGAATTTAATGCATTTTGTTTTCTTAGAATTAAACAATAGGTTGTTTACAGTGAACCAATTAAAGACTAGCGACAGTGACGCATTTATGTCATCGAAGTTAACTTTAGATCTATCGACTTTAAAAATAAGCGACGTATCATCAGCAAATAGGACTATGTCACAAATGTCTTTTACATAGAATGGGAGGTCATTAATGTAAACTAAGAATAAAAATGGACTTAAAATCGAGCCCTGTGGAACTCCCATTTCAATAATTGACCCAGAAGATCGTTCGCCACTTTCTGGACTCAACTTTCAATATCAACTTTCTGGACTCTATTGGACAAGTACGATTGTAAGAGGTGAATTGCCTGGTTATGGATGCCATAGTGTTGTAACTTTGCGATTAGAGTTGCGTGACTCACGCAGTCAAACGCTTTCGACAAATCGCAAAACACACCGATCGCATCTTGCGATTTCTCAAAGGCCTCATATATGTGCTTTAAGAGCAAAGTACCGGCATCGGTTGTTGATCGACCCTTTGTAAATCCAAATTGATGACAATGAAGTAGCCTATTAAGATTGAAGTGAGATAATAACTGAGTAAGAATAACTTTTTCAAAAATTTTACTTAGAGCAGGCAATACTGATATTGGTCTATAATTAGAGGGATCTTTCTCGTTTTCCGACTTGTACAAAGGAATGAGTTTACTATGCTTCATGAGATCAGGAAAAATTCCCTCGTCAACACACCTATTAAAAACGTGGGCTAAACATGGAGCAATATCAATGATAATAGTACCTAATACCTTTGTAGATATACCCCATAGATCTTCAGTATTTTTGATATTCAGAGATCTAAAAGTTTTCACAATATTATCAGCATTAATGTATCTAAAGCTGAACTCATTTTCACATTTGGCAACACTAGATTCTAAGAGAACGGACGCCGCAGAAGCTGAGGAGTTTAGTGACTGGGTAACAATTCTAGGTATACTAGAGAAAAAACTATCAAATGCATCCGCCACTTCTTTTCTTTTAGTTAATAGCTTATCATTAATATTTAAATTTATCTGTTTATTACGGAGTTTAGATTTTCCCGTTTCATTATTAATTAGCTTCCAAGTTGCTTTAGTTTTATTAGAGGACTTTTCAATTTTATATCTTAAATACAATGATTTAGCCGCACGACACACTTCTTTGAAAATTTTGGAATAATTCGACGAAAAAGATGAATGTCATCATTGTGAGTAATGTGTTTGTATGACATGTTTCATGATAATCAAACGACGGAAACTGTCCCAAATTTCCTCATCATTTGTCTCGAGCAACCAAATGAACTAACTAAAAATAAAGTTAAATAAGTTTTCTGTAAAAAAATATTTTTGAAATACAAGCTTTTGTCACATATTGTATTATTGTCATCAAAACCATAGACCAAATTAAGTAAATTTAAATTTAATAGATAGATAACTTACAAACAAACATACAAATAGTGCAAGTTAAAAATAAATACTTGCCAAAAAAAAAGAAAAGAAAAGTTAAAATAAAAAAGGGGTTTTTAGATTTTTGCAAAAAAATTACTTGTTCCCTAATCAAAAATAAACGACAAAACGGATTAAGATGAAATTTGCTGTAGTATGTAGATAAAAAATAAGAATAAATAAAGAGGGAAATTAAAATTCGAAAAACAACTCCTAAATGATAAAAAACTCAAAAAGATGATTTTGGTATAGATGGCGTTGGTGTGCAACATATCAGACATCACAGACTAAAAACATTTAGTCGTCATAGCAACGCAGTTTAGACTAATGAATGATACGCATTCAACGAAAATTCGTAATTTATTTTAACAGTACAAGATTTGTAGGAAAAAAATTGGAAGCTGCCTGAAATCCTTTTTCCTATGTGATAATTACAAAAAAAAAAATGACAGAACAACGTTTGTCACGGGTCGGCTAGTATTGTAAATGCGAGAGTTTGTGAGTTTGTTTGTATGTTTGTGCTTCAATCAGGCCTATACGACAAAACGGATTAAAATGAAATTTGCTGTAGATGTAAATTATAATACCCGAATAGAACATAGACTACTTTGAAATTCGAAAAACATCCCCAAAATGATCAAAAAAATGCATATGAGATGATTTTGGTATAGATGGCGCTGGTGTGCAAAAATCTGACATTTGTGTTGACATTAGTCGTCATAGCAACGTGCGTTACTCTATGCGATTATCAAAATAGACAGGACGTCTGTCGAGGGTCTGCTAGTGGTTTATTTATAAAACTGGTTACTTTGCAAAGAGCAGTAGGTACCGTTTTAAATTCTCAGAGTTTTCTTGAATGCCGTTTTTCTCACACTTAGCGAAACAACATGACACTTTCTCCACGGGAATAAAAGCTCACAACAAAAAGTATTGCGTTTATCAGATGTTACTGCTAAATGCATAAGTACAGTTGTTCTATCTCTCAAATGCCATTATCTATAAATAACGGCAAAAAACAAGTCATTACGAAATATTTATTTTATTCTGTTTTTAGTATTTGGTGTTATAGCGGTAACAGAAATACATAATCTGTGAAAATTTCAACTGTCTAGGTATCACGGTTCATGAGATGCATCCTTGTGCAGACGGACAGACGCGTAGATGGACAGACAGACGGACAGCGAAGTCTTAGTAATAAATACAAATACAAATTTTAAATATAATTATTTGTAGTGTAGATAAAACCCGCACTACCTGTACTAAGATTACCTTCTAAAGTTAATTAGAATCACGTAATCGACATCATTAATGAAGGGCATAGTATAATAAGACAGGATCAAAGAGCAACTTCGCAACTGTATGTCACTAAGCCAAACTTGGATCGTAACAAGTTCAGTATTTTGACTAGGGGGTAGTGGGGGGAAGTGGGGAGAAGAGGGGGGTTAGGTGGGCGTAACCTCCTTGACACAACGTGTAGTACTAAATTATGAAGATTTTAAAAGCGGTTTGTTACAGTTAAAACGTTTCTAATTATGATATGACTAGACATCCCCCTTGTTGTAATCTTTGGACATGTCTAAGCTAACCCCTTTCTTCAAAGATCTGAGCACCTGGAGATCTGAGAGGATGTCTACCATATTTTGGAACATCCTTTATGACAGTCGTGATCCTATTTATTTTATTTTTAGACAGGACAAATCCTGTCCTGTGTAGTCAAAACGGATGCCAAATATTTAGCACACTGGCGCCATCTATACAAAAATCATCGCGCTGATGTGCTAAAAATTAGACCGATAATATTGAGTTGTCATAGCAACGCATTCTACCAAAAAGGTTGAACTCTACCAAGGACGGTATTGGAAATTCATTTAGTCAAAAAAATCTGCCATCAATTTGACTACCGAATGATTACCGCATTCTATCAAAATTCGTAATTTATTTTATCTGGACAAGGTTTATAGGGAAAACATTTGTAGTTTCCTGAAAGTGTTTTTTTTTCTATGCGACTATTGAAATTCGGGCAGGACATAGTCTGTCACGGGTCGGCTAGTATTATATAGTTTTCTTTTCAAACTTTTGTTAATACCTATTATTAACATATATTACTAATATTTATTTATATCTTTGTTATGCACTGTTTGTTAGAGTAGCATATAAATATTTATGACATCAATTAGGTATATTGGTATATGCTGATTGGAAAATATTGCAATATTTTCCTATTACAATTCACTGTTACAATAACATTAATATATATACACTAGCTGACCCGTGCCCGCTTCGCTGTGCATAAGACATTTCTAATACCATCGTTGACTTTTTTGTAGACGTTTTTAAGGTGTACAATACTGTAGTACATTATTTTGATATATCTCTTGGGGTTCAGCCAGCATTTGCAATGTAAGCGCAAAAAAATGTGTTTATTTACGACATCACATTAGAAACCTCTAAAATTATCAGTGTTTCTCTACTATATTATGCATGTATTATACATATAAACCTTCCTCCTGAATCACTCTATCTATTAAAAAAAACCGCATCAAAATCCGTTGTGTAGTTTTAAAGATGTAAGCAAACATACATACAGACGCGGGAAGCGGAAAGCGACTTTGCTTTATACTATGTAGTGATAATTAGTTCGAGTAGACCCAATCATCATTATTTTCTTCCCCTTTTCCCACTTAATGTGGGGTCGGCATAACATGTTTCGAAGACGATTTAGCTTATGTTTTATAACCGGCCGCCTGCCGGAATTTCAACCCTCTTTGGGAATACATGCTGGTAAACTTTCGAGCTAAACAGTTGAAATTTTAACAGATGTATTTCTGTTGCCGCTATAAGAACAAAATAACTAAAAACAGAATAAAATAAATATTTAAGTGGGGCTTCCATACAACAAACGTAATTTTTTTGCCGTTTTCTTATAGATAATGGTACGGAACCTTTCGCGCGAGTCCGACTCGCACTTGGCCGGTTTTATTTATTTTTAGTAATTTATATTGGACGACCTCGATGGCGTGGTGGCTATACTGAGATAAGACACATGAGTTGTGGAGAGAGTTCCCTTAGTGCGGTTTTGAGAGAGCCCACATAGTACCTTTGCTTAGTTTGGGGCTAGATAGCGCAGTGTAAAATATCCACCAAACATTTTTGTTTCATGTTTATTAATAATAACGGGAATTCATCGCTTATTTTATATAATATCCAGAATCCAGACACTAGTCGCTATATTGCAAAAGTACTTTCCTTCCTGTTAAAATTTTATGCGTGACCTCACAATTATTATTGCTGTACCGAGCATCTGTTTAATTTCAACTGCAAATATACCTTACTGCTAATATATAGAGTTTAAAATCGCGTGACGTATGTGCCAGTGCACCCTGCATTGCGGTAGTTTAGTTAACATGCATAAGGTAAGTTTATGAATAGGCTTTTATGGGACAACTCAATAGAAGTTTAAATGTTCAGCTTGCGCTTGCCGACACTTGGTTGGCGTTTTTCTCTTTGTCACGAGTATGGCGGTTTTGCAGTTAAAAAACTCAAAGCTTTGTGATTTTTATCTGTTGCCTGAACGACCGATATGGCTTGGCGTGAAGAGCATGAAATGTCAGACGCAAAACTGACTTTATTCAGTTGTTATAAGGATCATTTTGGAATAAATGCTAGATTTAGATCGCTTACTGTTAGTACTGTACATGTCTTGAAGTTGGCTGTATAATGACATCTGACACAAAAACATGCAGTCGTCATAGCACCGAAATTTATGTAATTTATTTAATCAGGACAAGGTTAATAGGAAAACATTGGAAGCATGAAAGTGCTTTTTTGTATGCGATTTTTCTACTAGCCATTAAATACTTTTTTTTGTGTTTCTATCACAACATACCCAATGTTTATGTACCGATAAAATAAGGAACATACATACATTGTAAGTTAAATAAAAGCTTTTAAAAATAGATCATTTCAGATCTCTAGGCGTGTAGATTTTTGAACAATGTCTAAAGGAGGTAATCAGAGGCATGTTCAAACATTATATTTCACACACGCCCATATCCATGCAAGTTTGCAACTTAGGCCCATTGCCGCTTGAATACTACGAGTAACTGGTTTCTTTCGCGTATATTCCTATGTACTTTTAAACAAATGAAAATTATTGACGCAAGGTTGGGATTTCAACTCACGGCCTTCGAATTTAAGGTAAAAGAACCGTTCACTCGACCATACCGCTTGATAATCTATATATACTTATACTCGTAAAATAAAGTCGTGTTAGTTACACTATTTCTAACTCAAGAACGACTGAACCGATTTCTTTGAAAATTGGTGGGGAGGTAGCTTAGAGCCAGGAGAAGGACATAGGATACTTTTTATAACGGGAATGGGAACGGGAACGGGAACGGGAACGGGAACGGGAACGGGAACGGGAACGGGAACGGGAACGGGAACGGGAACGGGAACGGGAACGGGAACGGGAACGGGAACGGGAACGGGAACGGGAACGGGAACGGGAACGGGAACGGGAACGGGAACGGGAACGGGAACGGGAACGGGAACGGGAACGGGAACGGGAACGGGAACGGGAACGGGAACGGGAACGGGAACGGGAACGGGAACGGGAACGGGAACGGGAACGGGAACGGGAACGGGAACGGGAACGGGAACGGGAACGGGAACGGGAACGGGAACGGGAACGGGAACGGGAACGGGAACGGGAACGGGAACGGGAACGGGAACGGGAACGGGAACGGGAACGGGAACGGCAACGGCAACGGCAACGGCAACGGCAACGGCAACGGGAACGGGAACGGGAACGGGAACGGGAACGGGAACGGGAACGGGAACGGGAACGGGAACGGGAACGGGAACGGGAACGGGAACGGGAACGGGAACGGGAACGGGAACGGGAACGGGAACGGGAACGGGAACGGGAACGGGAACGGGAACGGGAACGGGAACGGGAACGGGAACGGGAACGGGAACGGGAACGGGAACGGGAACGGGAACGGGAACGGGAACGGGAACGGGAACGGGAACGGGAACGGGAACGGGATTATTAATTCTAAAGCGATACGAAGTTCGCCGGGTCAGCTTGTATTAAAATAGAGATACGTATTCTCCGAATGGAAATTACTCATCAACCAAATGGAATTCGCTCGGATTATTTAATGGTTAAATTGAATTAGTTGCCGGGCAAAATGTACATGAATTTAAATAACTGTTTTTAACTAAAATGCCGTGTTGGCCGAGTGGGAGCTACCTCGACTTTCAATCCCGAACGTGCATCAATGGATTTTTCTGTTCGATATGCGCATTAACACGTGCCTAAAACTGTGAAGGAATACCTCGTGACGACGACTGACTCACTGGCTGACTGAACTATCAATGCACAGCTAAACCACTGGTCCTAAAACCTTGAAATTTGGAGGGTATTCTTTTTGGTGTGTAGGGGTGCACTAAGAAATGAATTCCCGAAATCCAACCCCTAAGGGGGTGCAGCGGGGATTGAAGTCTGATTTAAAATAAATTCACGTGATCGATATCGTGAAGGTTTTTATATTGTGTATTGTCTCTTTCGGCGAAAATTGATCAGAAGATCTGAACATTTAGTTTTATTTTTTCGGAGTGACCTTTATCTATCTAATAATCTAATATAACGAGCAATTCTTGTTTAAGTACAACCTGAATCTCGGAAACAGCTCCAACGATTTCCATGAAATTTAGTATGCTGGAGTTTTGGGGGCGATAAATCGATCTAGCTAGGTTTTATTTTTAGAAAACGTCGTTTTATCCGTATTTTCACGCAATGAAATACCGAGCAAAGCTCATCATACCACAATGTTCCTTAATGCTGTTTTATTCGGTTAACTTTATTAACAACATAAACGATGTTTTGTATTTATGACAGTGAGAATAACCTTTATTTAGGCTGAGCCTAACCGTGTCTGTTGTATTAGCACTGAGGAAGTGCTAATACAACAGAAGGCACATAAAGTATGTACCTATCTACATTGGGAATTTTAGTATATATAAATAAAATAACGATGTGCTTAACTACAGGAAAGTATTAAAATTTCCCTATCTACTCTAGGAATTTTAGTTTATAAAATATAATATGATACTGCGCTATACTTATACATGTTTGACAGGAAATAGTACTTTTTAGTACTCTATTGCTTAGACTTCGCTGGCCGTTTGTCCGTCTGTCTGTCACAGGGCTGTATCTCATGAACCGTGGTACCTAGACAGATTAAATTTTCACAGATGATGTATTTCTGTTGCCTCTATAACAACAAATACTAAAAACAGAATAAAATAAATATTTAAGTGGGGCTCCCATACAACAAACATGTTTTTTGCCGTTTTTATAGATAGCGTTAGATAGTTTTTATAGATTTATAGATAGAGACCCTTCGTGCGCGAGTCCGACTTGCACTTGGTCGCTTTTTCGATTACCTTTTTGGAAAAATAACTGATGTTTTTACACATCAGTTATTTTTTAAGGGGTGGACTTACCAACTATATGGTACATATACTTACCTTTAACATATAAAAAACAAAACAAATGAACAAATAAATACATATCATTATTACCACACCTAAAATATAACTAGTTATAATTATATTTGTATTGTAAGCGTAAACTTTTTAGTATCTTAGTTTAAAATAAGGATCATGTGTGTCTGCAAAAAATGTTTTTTTTTTTGAGCTATAAAGCTTGGTATATATTATATACTCTAAGCACTTGCCCCGAGACCCTCAGGGAAAAGGTTGCTCATGTTTCAGGTTAAAGACATTATTTACTATTTTTGTAAGTTTTGTTATAATAAAAATAGATTGGTTGATTAAACAATGATTCAAAAATCCTTATAAAAACGTGTTTAATGATGGAAGAACTCATGGCATCGCTACTTACCTCTGCCGGCCGATGTTACGCAAGAAGTTGACTCATGCCACAGACTAACCACTCATCTTCACTTCCATTCAGATATACGATATCATTAACTACAGGACCATCTTAAAATATAACAAAGTCTTACAGCACATAAGTTATCGTCCTTTCAAAAATCACAGCACAGACGCAGTCATTATGTCACTAGCACGAAATCCCGTGAATCCGAAATTAATATTCGGAGGGTTGTATAAATATTTCTTTTTTTTATCGTGAATTTAAGGAGTCGGTTTGTGCGGGCATACAGCCGTCGGGCCAGGGCGGGCGGCGACAGAGGGCGTAGAGAGTAGTGCGCAAGCGCGAACGTTGCACCCCTGCACAGGGGTGGACTGGCCCTGATAAGGAAAGAAATATAGGTGGACATTCCACACTTAGCTTTCTTGCCCCACTAAGTAATGCTTGTACTATGGGAACCAGATTCTTGATAGATACTTTTTTTTGTAAATACATACGATACATTATAACATCCAGACACAGGGTTGGAATAGAACTCACAGCTTTACAGTGCAGAAGGCAGAGTTACTACCAACGAAGCTGTGAAGCCAGTCAAGTGTTCGAATCAAAGTGAGAAGCAGTTAAAATTTTACTGTCTCCAGATTTTAATGTCACATTAAAAGCTGTAGACAATGATGTCCTTTAAACGATATTTACTTTGTATTCTACAACCTCTCGTAAAGCACACCAATGTGTAAACAGATAACAAAATAAAGTATTCATCGATCTACATTTAGGTCGCAGGCGATGCTCATGATGAAAGAACATCTGAAATGTCTCGAAACATCAGCAATAAAAGAAACAAAAATAAAAAAAAACCGGCTAAGTGCGGTTCCGTACCATTATTTATAAAAAAACGCCAAAAAAACACGTTTGTTGTATGGAAGCCCCACTTAAATATTAATTTTATTCTGTTTTTAGTATTTGTTGTTATAGCGGCAACAGAAATACATAATCTGTGAAAATTAAAACTGTCTAGCTATTACGGTTCATGAGATACAGCCCTGTGACAGACAGACGGACAGACGGACAGCGAAGTCTTAGTAATAGGGTCCCGTTTTTACCCTTTAGGTACGGTACCCTAAAAACGTGGTAATTAGCTGTATCTCTATTTAAAAATATAATAAGATAATAAGATTTCTGTTGAAAAATAATTATCAATGACAAGCTTTGGTAAAATCATTCAAACCATCGATATCGCATATTACATTGTCATCGGAACTTGACAAGTATGCAAAGTTTTTACTCATTTAAAGTACGTATTTACTAAGGAGTTTCATTGTGAGTGTCTGTTGAACAGCTCCTGACTCCATCATCAGATCAGCTCGCTGTCACAATATAATTGTATTGTCACCGAAGTTACATAGTTATGCAAAATTTCAGCTCAATTGGTTGGGGATAACTGCTTTAAAATTGAGTTGCAAGATTCCTCATTAACAAACATAGTTACATACGTACTACATACAGTCATACATATATTGCAAGTTAAATAAAAGCTTGTAAAAAGTCGTGCTTTTATATATATTTTCTATATTTCTATATTTGTGTGTCAAGTTCTGTACTTGTCAAGTTGGTATGAAAAAAACCAATAAACTAACTAAATTACTTCTGAAAACGACACCAAACCAATAAAAACTGATTAGCTTTTTCCTATGTTTTTGGGTCCAAACCCAAACTAGAGAAGTTTTTAACGCGTGCCTGGAATAAAATGTTTCAGGGTCCACTCCCTGTAACCGGCAAGCCTGCTCGGCGAAACCGAAGATAGCCGAAAATACCCGAACGCCTCCGAACGCTAACAAGTCTGAAGTAGGATGGTGTAACGTAGATTTTTGCAAATCAAGTAGCTTTTTCTATTAAATTCGAGAAGGTTATTCTTTATCATAACTAAAAACTATATAGGCGTAGCTTCACCTAGCTCCTAAGACGTTTCAAAGTGATCCTTGTGATTTTATTGTAATAAATGCCTTTTGACTTTGACAATGAGTAAGACAAACTAGTGTCTCAGTTGAGAAGTTCTTATACATACAGAGTAGGCACGTTTTAGAAAAACAAACTCATATTCCATTTTTGAACCATTCTTTGTAATAAAAAAACCGGCTAAGTGCGAGTCAGACTCGCACACATTCCGTACTCGTAATATGTCGAAGTGCAATTTACTATCGAAAGGTCTATTTAGTAGGAGCATGCGCAAAGACACCATATAAACAACTCTTTATTGATAACTAAATAGATAACTAAACAGCTCCTGATATAATCAGATTTGCTCACTGTCACCATATTATTGTATTGTCACCGAAGTTACATAGTTATGCAAAGTTTCAGCTCAATAGGTTAGGGATAATTGTTTCAAAATTGAGTTGCAAGATTAATCATAAACAAGGCAAATCATATAAAAGTCTATAAATAGTCATAGTATTAAATGTCGCCTACATTTTGTGTGCTAAATATCCTACCAAAAACATAAATAAATATAAATAAATATTTGTGGGCATTTCACACATCGCCATCTAGCCCCACAATAAGCAAAGCTTGTATGTTGGGAACCAGATTACTTATAGGATACCTAAAAGTATACTTTTTTACGAAATACGGAAGAGGTTCTCAAGTCAACGCGTATACATATATTTTTTTTAATTTTTATTTATGAAGGTATGACTTCGCATATATTTTTACCTGGTGATTCGATTTCGATGATTTTTTTTCTATTGTGTAGAGAATAGTCCCAAGTAGGTCCCATTTAAATTATATTTATGTAGGACTGACAGTTCCTTAAAAAAATAAAAAAAGAATATCGTCGTTTTTTAAACGTAATTATTTTGTAAATACATAAGTATGTATGAGTATAATACATTATAACACCCAGACACAGAACAAACATCCATGTTCATCACACAAATATTTGTCCCGGGGTGGATTCTAACCTACAACCAACCATCATCAGATCAGCTCGCTGTCACTGCACTGCTCGATATTACTGCATTGTATCCGAAGTTATATAAGCATGCAAAGTTTCAGCTCAATCGGTTAGGGATAACTGCTTCAAAATTGAGTTGCAAGATTCTACCCGACCAACATACATATGTACATACATTGCAAGTTAAATAAAAGCTTGTAAAATAAATACGGGATCATTTCTATACGTATATTCATAATTGTTTTCATAAAAAAACATGTACTATTCGTGCGTTATGGGTTGGCAGGTATATCTGAAAGAGACAAAAATTTAAATTTTACTCACAATAATCAACAAACGCACACACACATAGTACTCAACCTTAAAATAAATATTGGCTGACTTTACACACAGCGTCATCTAGCCCCAAACTAAGCAAAGCTTGTACTATGGGAACCAGATAACTGATAGAATACTTATACCTACATTTTTTTTTGTAAATACATACTTATTATACATACTAGCGACCCGCCCCGGCTTCGCACGGGTGCAAAGCTGATACCAAAATATATTACAGAATGTCTTTGATACTCGTTAACAGCATTTAAAATAAAAATAAAAAGTCGCGCTGATTTGAAATCTTAAAGTTATCAGTGGTTCTCTAATATATTAAGCATGTTATTATACATATAAACCTTCCTCCTGAATCACTCTATCTATTAAAAAAAACCGCATCAAAATCCGTTGTGTAGTTTTAAAGATATAAGCAAACATACATACAGACATACAGACGCGGGAAGCGGAAAGCGACTTTGCTTTATACTATGTAGTGATTAACACCTAGGTGTTCTGTGTCTGGACACAGAACAAACATTTATGTTTATTACACAAATATTTGCCCTGGATTGGGTCGAACCCACAACCTGCAGTGCAGAAGGCAGAGTTACTACCAACTAAGCTGTGAGGCCAGTCTACATCAACAAGGACACCGAAAAATAACTATTGCTAGGGAATTGTAATTCTAATCTATACCTATAAAATGCTTTGTCCTGAATAACTGACTTTCAACGCACAGTCTAAACCGCTGATCGCAGAGACCTGAAACTTGGAGGGTGTGTTCTTTGTATGACGTAGACATCCGATAAGAACGGATTTACCGAAATTCTACCCCTAAGGGGGTGAAAAAGGGGATGAAAATTTGTATGAAACTCTGCCATTTTTTATTTAAACCAATTGAAATGTGGTATTTAATTTCAAAATATAAAATAACTAGCAGACACGGCCACGCGTTGCTGTGTCAACAATTTGCAATAAAATAAAATTGCGACTATAATTAAAGATCTAAGCTATCCTATATCTCAAGTTGGACCAGACTGCTCACGGTGTGCCAATTTAATTTAAAATCGGTTATGTAGTTTAGGAATCCATCGCGGACAAACATCGTGACAGGAGATTTATATATATTAAGAAGATTAAACATGACAAAAAGTATGTTAAAGTTTGTATGCAAAATTACTTGAAATTTAGTATTTATGCTCTTCAATACCATTAAAGAAGCGCGTGTTTAAGTGTTTTTTATCGAACTTTGCACTTTTATGCACAGAAATCGGAATGAAAAATTGTAAAATTCGAAAAACTAAAAGTGCTTTTTTCACTTTGTGTTGTGTTTTTGTGATTATTTAAATTTAGACAGGACAACGTCTGTCGCGGGTCCAGCTAGTAATATTATAAATGTGAAAGTTTGTGAGGATGTTTGTATGTTTGATAGTCAATCAGGCCTAAACGACTAACGGATTAAGATAAAATAATCAGAATAAAAAATGAGGGTACTTAAAACAACCCCAAAATAATAAACAAAAGTAAAAAGGATGATTTTGGTATAGATGTCGCTGGTGAGCAACAAATCTGACAGACTAAAAACATCTAGTCGTCATAGACACGTAGTTTTGATTAATGATAAACATTCGATCAAAATTCGTAATTTATTTTAAAAGTACAAGGTTTATGTAGCCTGAAATTACTTTTTTCTATGCGATTATTGAAATTTGCACAGGACAAAGTCTGTCGCGTATCGGCTAGTATTATATTTTTTTTGTCAGGAACTAATAGATACTTACGATAAGCTCCATATTGCATCTTATGTCTGATCATCTGAACTATAAAATAAATAAGTGCAGAAGCGACTGCTGCTCCAACCACACCTATTACCACTTTCTGCGCTATAACTTTCTTATTCGTTTTCGCAACAATTGCAGATTTATCTCCAGTATCATGATTAGTCTTTGTCTCATCAACATCCGTTGTATTCTCAGCAACATTCGTTGTAGTCTCAGCAACATTCGTTGTAGTCTCATCAACATTCGTTGTAGTCTCAGCAACACTCGTTATAGTCTCATTCGTAGTCTTAAAGGTGGTTTCAGGGTCCTTAGTTACAGTAGTGGGTTCTGTATTCGATGGTTCAGAGTAAACTGCAGTAGACTTATACGGTTGAGATCTTAAAGATGAGTGTTTGTCTGTGCCAGCTAAATAGGTAGGCCTATTTTCGATAGGGCAACTGGTCGTTGGGTTAAATTGACAGTCAGTCTTGAATTCAAAAACACAGTCTTTATTATTTTGCAAGGTTTTGTATACTTCGGTTGTTTTAAAATATAGATCTGATATTTCGCTTCTGAAATAACAAATGTACAATATTTTTTATGTGCTTTTGGCGGACAACTTAAAATTAAACAAAAATAGGAACAAAGAAAAAATAGGATCACGATTGAAATCCCCAAGTACGGTAGAAATCCTCTCAGGTCTCCAGGCACTCAGATCTTTGAAGATGTCTAAAGGGGTTAGTCAGAAGCACGTCCAAACATTACATTTGGCACATGCCCAAATTTTGCAGTAGTTAGCATTCCACACGTGACAGGTTGCAGGCCTGTCGCTGCTTACAAGAATATTAAACTGGTTTCCTCACGATGTTTTCCTTGAAATAGCATAATGAAGGGTTCGTTCCCAAAAAGCGCCTTGAAATGGTTGGCGCACACTGGCGCACGGTGCGGTAGAGGATTTATAGAATTTATATCTTTTAATTTATATCTCTTCTTATATCCTCATAGCTCAGTTGGTAGTAGCACAAAAAAAAGTATATAAGTATTGTGTCAGTTATCTGGTTCCCATAGTACAAGCTTTGCGTAGTATGGGGCTAGATGGCGTTGTGTGAATTTCCAACAATGGGGTCGGTACAACATGTGACATGTGTTTTATTTTATGTATTCATTCTTATGATACATACAACATCAGACACAGAACAAACACCTATGTTCATCACACAAATGTTTGTCCTGGATGGGAATCGAACCCACGACCTACAGAGCAGAGGGCAGAGTTACTACCAACTGAGCTGTGAGGCCAGTTATTAAGTGGGAATAGCAGCAACAAAAATACATAATCTGTGAAAAATACAACTGTCTAGCTATCACGGTTCATGAGATACTGCCCTGTGACAGACAGACGGCCAGACGGACAGACGGACAGCGAAGTCTTAGTAATAGGGTCCCGTTTTTACCCTTTGGGGAAAGGGAAAAAAAAATGGGTGGGAATCGAACCCACGACCTACAGTGCAGAGGGCAGAGTTACTACCAACTGAGATGTTAGTTATTAAGTGGGAAAGGGAGAAACAAATAACGATGAACATTATACTTACGTGGAAATAGGTGCTATGCTTGGTCCGATTTCTGCAATCTCCTTTTTTATTAGGATCAGGTAGTAATATGTACAATTGGGATTGGGAGTACAGTTTTTGAGCAAATTAATTATCTGAAAGACATTAAGGTGATTAAGCCGTGTTGTACCGCGAAATTCAAAAATCATTTATTTCAATAAAATCACAAGGATCACTTTGAGACGTCTTAGGAACTAGGTGAAGCTACGCCGATTCCACGCGACCAAGCCTAGAAAAATCAGGCAACAAACACGGCTTGGGGTCTTCCTTTTTTTAATGATCCTTTCCATAATGCTATGTAAAGCTCCAGTATGGTGCCAATCGAACAAGGTGAAGGCTCAAACAAGAATAATAATTAAAAGTACTACTCAAGAACGTAAACAATAACAAAAAATAACTAAAGAGCCTCAGCACAAATTCAAAAAGCAGCACTTGATTTAGATATAAAACTTAAAGATAAAATAATTATTTCAATCTGAAGGTTTCGAATCCCCGCGTGCATCAATGGATTTTTCTGCTCGAAAAATGTATATGCGTATCATAACGGTGAAGGAAAACATCGTGAGGAAACCAGTTATTATTCTTATAAGCGGCGATGGGCTTGCATCCTGTCACGTATGGTATGCTAACTACTGCAAAATGTGGGCATGTGCCAAATATAATGTTTGGACGTGAGTCTGACTTCCCTCTCTAGACATCTTCAAAGGATCTAAGCGTCTGGAGATCTGAGAGGATGTCTACCGTATTTGGCGATTACAGTCTTGATCCATTTTTTTTATTAAGGTGACGCTTGGTTTTTTTTTATTTTGGCTGAGTCTACCCACCCGGATAAGACGGAAAATGTAATAAAACCGCATTATCTTAAAAACCATCAAACATGAAAAGAAACTGTCTTTTATTTATGTTGCTAGTATGATTATCTAACGAATTATATAAAAAATGAACTGTTTAGCTATTCATAGTTTTGAGTAAAAAAGAAATTAGTATTTTGGAAGAGCCAACTTCAAAAAAAAAATCTATCGAGAAAAGTTTCACCAATCGTGTTTCTGTCTATATAATTTATCTAGATTCATTCCAGATCTAGAATAATTAAGTTATCTTTGTCATAAAAAACGAAAATTGAAAAATATTAGAATACTTTTTAACTTTTTTCGTAACAAGTAAAATTGTTCATCACTCAAAATATATGTTGACATCTTTTATTGAACATATTATTAATTAATGAAATGCTAACTACTGCAAAATTTGGTTATTGTGCCAAATGTAACTTTTGAACGTGTAACTGACTAGCTCCACAGACATCTTTAAAGATCATAGCGTCCGGAGATCTGAGAGGATGTCTACCGTACTTGGGAATTACAGTCAAGATCCTATGTATAATTAATTAAACTAGGTCATTCATTAATTATCTATATTTATTACTTACAGTAAATAAAACGATGTACTCGAGCCTCTTCATTTTGTTGTTTTCTAATTTTCACTTGGTTCTGTTGTATTATATTATATTATATTATATTATCTTCTATTATATATATATTGTTGAGCTCACAGACGTGTTGACGTAAAAACGATATAAATAACACTGGTTACATTAAGCCCTAAAGCAGACAATACTTTTATACCTCCTCATACCAAATAGGATATGGCACAAAAAATTCAATGTTTTAAGGAAAATAAGTTTCCTATAAATTATAGCTATATGTATATAAATAATATATTGGTGAGCATTTCACATAGCGCCATCTAGCCGTAAATTTAATAAGCTTATTGTTAAATAATTAAATAAATGAATATAGGATGGCCATCTAGCCCCAAACGAACAAAGTTTGTATTATGGGAACCAGATTACTGATATAATACATATATTGGTGCTGTTTTTTAAATATATACTTATAACGTACATAGTTACATACATATTTGTAACACAAATTTTATACTTACATACATTATTACAATATTGTTGTAATATAAATATAATTTAAAAAAAAAATGCCACATGTATGAAAAAAAATAAAAATAAATAGGATCACGACTGTAATCCCCAAGTACGGTAGACATCCTCTCAGATCTCCAGACGCTTAGATCCTTTGAAGATGTTGATCCTTTGACTGCACAGAATGATACGCATTCTACCAAAATTCGTAATTTATTTTATCAGGTCAAGGTTTAATGTAGGGAAAAAGTTGGAAGTTGCCTGAAAGTGATTTTATCTATGCGTTCGATTATTGCCGAAATTTGGGCAGGACTAAGTCTGTCACGGGTTGGCTAGTATATTACAACTTGAGACGGTACGAAGAACTTGCTTATGCATACTTCTTTAACTTGCACTGGAGCTCTACATAGCATTAAGGAAAGGATCATTGAAAAAAAAGGTAGACCGGTAGCCGTGTTTGTTGCCTGATTCTTCTAGACAATGGTCGCGAGTAATCGTTAAGACGTTTCAAAGTGATTTCAATAAAATCACAAGGATTTTATTATAATAAATGATTTTTGAATTTGAATTTGAATTTAAGCTTGAACTAACCTATGCACAATAAAACAGTAATTATCAAATGCGTTTGTAATTATGCAGTTTCGTGAGCCTTCGAGCTTGGTGATAAGAGCCATGTTTTCTGATTTATATATAAGTAGGTTAGCATCCATAAATGGTTATCATCATTTGCAAGTACTCGATAGATAATTTCTCATATTGTTATAGACTTCTCGTCGCATTGGTGGTGTTAAAATTGATTGTTGAAAGTTCAGTGACACCAAATTTTATTTTTAACCACTAAACTCTGCTAGTTTTTTAATGAATTATTAAAAAAAACGTCAAAATAAAAAAAACTTTAGGTCAATATTAATGTTATAATGGTTTTGAAATTCATGATAATTTATGCTGTGTTCATTTTGATAGTGAGTTTTATCGAAGACTCACAATCATTGGAGTCTAATGCTGAAGGAGCGTGTGTCGCTAAAATCAGGTAGGTGGTGGCAATTCTATTATTCTGACAAACTGTCAATTTTTTTGTAAAATACGAAAGTTCTTTTTCTGTTTACGTTAAAGTCTGAATTCGAGAGATGCCTTAAAGTGACAGGTCTATAATTACGTTTTAAAAACTAAAAACAAAACCGACTTATGTTTATAAATAAAAAATGTTGTGCTTTAAAATACATAATGAAAAACCCAGGGGCCCTGTTATCTGTGCCTTATAGGTGGTTCAAATTCGTGACGTCAACTCGAGGTGTTCATGATTTCTATTTCGAACGAATCTCGGGGGTGTAGGGCTCCCACCTCCGCGAGATCTAAGGGCCCCTACCCCGGCTAGCCCTCCACTTGGTGTATGTCAATGAAAGAAGGGCAAGGTCTATAGTTGAAAACCACTATCAATGCCCATAAATTTTAAAGGTTTCTCTCGATTTCCCTGAGATCCCATCATCAGATGCTGACTTGGTGGTAATGGGACCACCTCGGAAGTATAGGCCTTTAAATAAATAAATAATTTTGTAAATCCGTCTACAAACGTCGGAGTAATCGCGTAACATACACACACAAAAAAAGTTGAATTGAGAACCTCTACCTTTTTGTAGTCGGTTAAAAATTAGGATTTTTTTCCGCATATTTTACACATTCTTGTATCATATTAGTCAACCATCACCAATTGTCACCACCTATCTTAAGTTTTAGGTTTGTCACTCTGAGATTAAGCTAATTTAGACTTCAACGTGAACGGTATAAGATCGTTTTTCACCCAATTTTAGTCTGTTTGTGATAAGAACAGAATTGCCATCTTTTTAAACGCCCGTTAATCTGTTGGTGAACTTTAAGTAATGTAAGGATTGGGCGATGTAGTTGTCGTTACTATGCTGCTGATAAAATGTTAATGACATTTTAGCAAAGTGGATTTGCCATGTACCTAACTTCATTGTTTTGATTATCCTGTTCCTAATTTTGAACGTTTTTTTTAGTTCATTTAAAATGAGACGGAAATCGTTTAGTGTCATTATTTGGAGGAATGGAAAAAGACGCGCTGTAAGGAGGTTCAAAAATGAGGTTAGAACTATTTATTATAAAGCTATGGAGTCAATTCAAATACAAAATGCAAGCCCAAATTTGAATATGTATTTGTGGTAAAATTCCACCATAAAATATTATTAATTCGAGAAAAGGATGATACAGCCGTGCCGCTTTATTGCTTGACTTGGCGGAGGCACTGCCGTGCCCCCAGATAATGATTTAAAGTTAAGTTGGCTGAGTTACCTCCCTACCTCTCCTTTCGGTCCAAAGGTGGGATCGAATCAGATAGGAATTTGAACCCACGAACTATACCCTCTGCTATCTCGGACGGCGTATTCTTCTGACGGTTTTCAAAATTAGTTTTTTTTGTTTTTTTCAGTCGTACCTCACATGGACGAACCATATCGTCTGCTGTCAGGGTTGGCAGCACAACAGCGAACTGGATAGTTGTACCCCTGTCTGTAGCACAGGCTGCCTTGATGGTAAATGTATCGCCCCATCCACCTGCCTCTGTGAATCCCCTCTCTACCTCGACCCTGAACGACTCAACGCCTGCCTAGCCCCTATCTGCGACCCACCCTGCGTCAACAGCGTCTGTAATATCAACAACATCTGTGAATGCGAGCACAACGCGAGACGATACAACAAAACCCACTGCGCCTTTTGCGATGATCATCACGACATAACACCAGATTTGACTTGCCGTCCGATTTGCGATAGACAATGCGTCAACGGGGAATGCACAGCTCCCAATACATGCTCATGTTTCAATGGATATGCTCTGAATGATCAGTTCTCCTGCGCCCCCGTCTGTAAGGAGTGTATCAACTCTACATGCATTGCGCCGAATGTTTGTAGTTGTTTCGAAGGATACTCGGCCATTAGTGAGACGTCTTGCGCCCCGAAATGTGTCAACTGCACTAACGGGGTCTGTGTGGCTCCCGGAGAATGCGAGTGTTCTGAAGGCTACAGTGATGAGAACGATAGTTGCGAGCCTATGTGTGACATGGTGTGCATCAACGGCTTTTGTTCCAAGCCCAATGTGTGCGCTTGTACTGAAGCTTTCGTTATAAAAGAGCTTGGAGTTTGCTCAAAGCCTTGTCGCCCGGAGTGTAATGGAACTTGTGATCTTGAAGGTCGATGTATGAAGGCTGGTGTCTGCTTGGAGGCCATTGTGTAAGTATTTAGTTCAATACTTTTTTTTAGTCTTTTTTTTCCTAAAATCGTTTCTACCATCTTTATACTCCGAGGACTACCACCATGCTCTTCGAAGGCGTCCAGGTCGACGTAAAATGGTTTACAAAATTTGACGGACAACTTGCAAACATATGAAAAGTGCAAGTTGAATAAAAGCTTGTAAAAATAGCTCTCGGTATCTCGTGCGTTCCATTAAGGATAGTATTTTGTACCCTTGTATTCAGCAATTTTTACAAGCTTTTATTCAACTTGCACTGTCGTATGTTTCTAAGTCAAATTTTGCAAACCATTTTACGCCCCCCGCATTTTTCGTATTGGATCGTCCTTATCCTATTGGATATTAAGGCATTATTAAAACGACGATTTTTAAACAACATGCAAATAGAGTATTTATCTATCTCTTGGGTTAAGCAAAGGTTTTGTAACAGGCAATATTTATTTATTAAATGTTCATATCGTCATATCATTTAGATGTTCATAAAACGGGAAATATTTAGTTGTGGTCAATCAAGTCTAGAGGTATAACGCGTCACAACTGTCACTAATCAAAACGGACCATAGACAAAGAATTGTATGAACTATAGATTTTTTGTTTGCTATGCTTAGTTATTGACTGCAAAAATTTAAAATGACCAAAAGTAGTCACCATAACCGGGTCTTTGACTCTACCTATATTAGTATTAGATGTTGTTTGTTAAAATAAATGCTTTACTTCAGTAACTGATTTAGTTAGTAACTTAAGACTTATAGGAACACAGTAACAGCTTCCAGGGTCACGTGTACAGCATCCTGCATTGTCACGTTTCAAAGCACTTGTTTATCACAAACCACCGAGTTGTTTGCTACCGCTATCAAAAAGGAAAATTCCTATGAACTATTTACATTTTTCCTATTAGTTTAATGATGTTTCCTATTCATTATTTACTTATATTTGTTACGCCGATGTGCTAAAAATATAAACAATTAAAGTTTAGTACGTATTTGTAATAAATATGTTTTAGATTCCTTATTTTGAAAGGTATAATTCGGTTTTTGGGGAATCAACAATGGATTTTTTAAGACGTGGAAGTGGACTTTGTTCACGTGAAGTTATTTTCAAACAGACGTCAACCTTCGCTGCACCCCTTTAGGGGTTGAATTTCGAGAATACATTTACACACCTATAGGAATACATACTCCAAGCAAAGCTTGTACTGGGGAATCAGTTACTGATAGAATAGGTCAATTGTTTTTGTAAATACATACATACATACGAGTATTATATTTATCTGAATATAATGATATTTATTATATAATCAATGTCCTGACTTACTGGCTGATAATTATAACGCTTATGAACCTATATTCTTCATTCATGCACCGGATTTTCAGTTTAATTTTTTTATGCATAATAAAAAGATGGCGCCAGCCGCATGTCGCAGACCAGGGGGTCTACTCGCGAACCGAAAACAAAATTTCGTTACAATATTCGTATCAAAGTTACATCGTTACGACTATAGTTTGAACGATGGAACGACCGTAATTACTTTTGACAATCATCGATCTTCATAATTCTACATACAAATTAGTTCAAACTATAGTCGAAACGATGTAATTTTGAGCTTTGATACGAATATTGTTACGATATTTCGTTTTCGGTGCCCGAATATAGGTAAACATTACTGGCATTTTTTCACACGGATGTCACACATCCATTGTCTATCCGAAATAAGTATCTGGTACAAATGTACAATACTTTTAACATGAGCTCATTAAAAATACAAATTTATCCTGATTTTGGTAATGCGCAATGATTCATAACTGTATTAAAGTACTTAAACATTGCTAATTAAGCCTTTTAAAGCACTCGGTACCTACAGGCTGTTTTTTATATTAATAGACCAGCGCTATCGTTCGAGATAAAAAAAATGTGTAGTTTTTTTATACATTAACGATAGACGCTTACTGTGCAGTTTTTTCACTTTCTTTTATTATAAATTATGCTGGCAGGTTTAGTGAATTGATAGGAATGCTATAAAGTAGGTATCTATAGGTGGAACGTCGATTCTGTCATCTCCAAGAAGGCAATTGAACACCACTGACCTTTTCCAATGTCCACTGGCTGAAGAAGAACGCACGGCATATAGTAGACCAATCCAGGTGATCAGGATGGAGAAGAGTTCGACAGGTTGATTCCACACACTACACGGCAGTGATTCACAGATACAAAGTAGGTAGGTAGTTGTTATAACGTATAACAATGAGAAAATTACACGGTAATAATCGAGCAAATCGGAACGTCCATTCAGCTCAACGCGGCAAGGCTTTCTCTCCTCCGGTCGGGTGGCTCGCGTGGATTTGCGAGACCAGTGATGAATTACCAACTACCCTCAATTTGACAACAGAGATCGAACATACCCCCTACCGAAATCAATATGATTGATTTCCCTAAATTATAGGCGAAGAGTATGTAATTAGATAAATAACATAATAAAATTAACATAAATTCAATAAACTTACGAAGTTTATTGTAAAGTTTTTTTTTTTTTTTAAATTTGAAGTAGAGTTTACAGTATAAAATAAAGTCACTAAGATAAAATACTATACTTAGGTTTTTGTGATTAATTTGCATAGGGCAACGGACAGACCTTATTTGTAGGTCTTTGGATTAATCCATTTTTATTTCTTAAGGTTAACACGCGATTAACTTTGTCAACGCCACTGTGTACTTGCTCAACTCGAGCTAAGTTCCATTGGAGGGGTTTAGTCAGATTAGACTTTAGTAAAACTAAATCTCCAACCTTTAAGTTGGGAGGTGACGAAAACCACTTCGCTCTCTGCTGGAGAGTGTGAAGGTAGTCATCTGACCAACGCCTCCAGAATGATTGTGAAACCTTCTGAATAGATTGCCAACGTGACAATCTGTTCTGAGGAACGCTCTCAAATTCATATTCCGGAACAGCTAATAAACTCTGACCTATGAGGAAATGCCCAGCAGTTAACACATCAAACTCGTTTGGATTGTCCGATAATGAACATAAGGGGCGAGAGTTTAACACTGCCTCAACTCGGCAGAACACAGTACTTAGTTCTTCAAACGTTAATGTTCTATCACCCACTACACGGTAAAGGTGATATTTAGCAGACTTTATTCCTGCTTCCCAGAGTCCACCCATGCTTGCTGCCGTAGGCGGATTATTACGCCAATCGACTTTCCGTGAAGTCAGTCCGTCGGTAATCTTAACTAGATTATCCCTATTATTTAAGAAATGAGCAACTTCTTTTAAATGTTTGGCTGCTGCGACGAAATTGGTGCCGCAGTCAGAATATAAACAAGTGCAAAGTCCGCGACGAGCGACAAAGCGATCGAATGCAGCCAAAAAACAATCTGTGCTTAAATCATTTAATACTTCTAAGTGCACTGCCTTTGTTGAGAAACATACGAATAGGCACAAGTACGACTTGTAAACCTTCGCGTTACGCCTTAAACTTTCCTTCACAAAAAAGGGTCCACCCAAATCACAACCAACGTGATTGAAAACCTTATCTGGTTTTAGCCGAGGCGCAGGTAACGTACCCATAGCTGGCTGAATTGAGCTTGGTCGGCATCGGAAACAAATCTTGCACTTAGACAAAACCGATCGAATAATGCTACGAGCATTCACGATCCAATAATTCTTACATAATATGCCTTGTAACGTACGAGGTCCTACATGTAAATATAACTTGTGGAAATATTCAATAATTAAATTGATAGTGTGACATTTAGGTAGAAGTACGGGGTGCTTTGTGTTATAAGGTAGATCGGCTAATACAATCCTACCCCCCACCCTGAGAAATTCATGAGAATCTACGAAGGGTGAAAGCTTACGCAGTGAAGCTACGTATTTATCTTTTTTTATCAATGCGATTTCATCATGAAAATGATTTAATTGTATCACTCGAATGATGAAATCATGAGATGTCTTTAATTCAGAAGACTTGAGAGGTCCAGCTGAACGTGAAGTTTTACATTTTAGATTATATATAAATCTATGGCACCAGGCCATAACGCGTTGCAATTTATTAAAAGACGAAAAATTATTAAAGTGTAATTCTAAGTCATTTTTTAAAATGTTTTTGTCGTTACATGAACTTAAAACAAACGTATCGCAATTTGATTTTAATTCAGGAATTTTAGAACTATCCTTTACGTAATATGCTTTAATTGGCCATTTTTGTTGGTCATCATACAGCCACTCTGGACCTTGAACCCACTCCGCAGCGCCTTCGACGAAGCGAGCCGGCATCGCACCGCGCGAGCATATATCGGCAGCGTTATTTTCGCTGTTCACGTGAAACCAACAATTAGACGGAACCACAGCGGTTACTTGACTAACACGGTTAGCTACAAACGTTTTTAATTTATAAGGTGGTGTTTGAAGCCACGCTAAAACATTGTTCGAGTCACCCAATGCAGTTATCGATACTTGAAAATCATTTAAATTTTGTACGACAAAATTAACTAGCTTAGATAGCAGCACGGCTGCTTCAAGTTCAAGCCGAGGTATTGACAAAATTGGATTTAAAGGTGCTACTTTCGACTTACTTGTCAACAACCTAACTTTTACGTTACCTTCATTATCTACGCTACGTAGGTACACGCACGCTGCATAACCACGTAATGACGCATCGCAGAATGCTATAAGCTGCACTTCATTGAAATTAGAAATTAGAACATGACGCTCAATTCGCAAATTACCTAATGCAGATAATTCATTAATAAACCTGTTCCACTGGGAGGTCACTTCAGGTGGTAACTGATCATTCCAGCCTAAGCCAAGTTTCCAAAGGTCTTGCATTATGCACTTCGCAACGAAAGTACATGGTGAGATAAAACCCACTGGATCGAATATACTAGCGAGTAGTTTTAACACAGATCGTTTTGTTTGCTTTGCGTCAGTTAAATTGTAATTAAATGAGAATGAGTCACAAGAAGGTAACCATGTCAAGCCTAAAACTTTAAGAGAGGACGATAACGTATCGTCGTGAAAGTTAATTTCAGAAACTTGATTCGATTGCATTCTAGTTAGTAAACCTGGACAGTTACAAGCCCATTTCCGTAAATCAAAACCACCACTTTTAAGAAGCGAGGTTAAATCATCTTGCAACGTGCAAGCTTCTTCCTGAGTCTGACAAGACCATAAAAGGTCATCAACATAAAATCCCTTTTTAAGTACTTCAGCTGCCTTGATTTTTGGTGGTTCAATGTTCAACAGCTCATCCGACGGTAGCTGGTTATACTCGTAAGTACCGTTTGACGGCTCATTGCGAACTAACTCGTCCGACGCCAACTGGTGTAATGTACGTACCGCGATGAATGGTGCACTACGAAGACCGTAAGTGTTCCGTGTCAGTTCGAAGATACGAACGGGTTCCGTGGGATTGTTACGCCAAAGAATGTGTTGGTATTTCCTTTCCGTAGGGTTAATGATCACGGCTCTATACATTTTTGATACGTCAGCAGTAAAGCAAACATCATAAAGTCGAAAATTTATTATTATTTTAAGGATGTCCTGATGGAGCTTTCTTCCGGTCAAAAGTGCATCATTAAGAGAGGTACCAAAACTAGTTTTGGCGGAACCATCGTACACCACGCGTAAAGGAGTCGTAGTACTCGACGGACGTAACACACAGTGGTGTGGAATAAAATAACCCGAGGGTTCAGTACCTTGATACGGTTTCATGTGACCGAGGGATTCGTATTCTTGCATAAAGTCGACGTAGGCCTTACGAAGGTCTGGAGACTGAGCGAGACGGCGCTCAACTTGAGTGAGCCGTTTGAGTGCAATATCATATGAATTACCAAGTGGTTTATGCTCAGGGTTCAATAAAATCGGGGCAACGTACCGGCCGATTTCATCGCGATAATGTTTTTCGACATAAATTCTTTCCGCTAATTCTTCTAGCGGATCAATAGCTACTTCGCACGGCGAAGATTCTACTTCCCAAAAACGTTTGAGAGTTTCATTTAAAGTATTTTCTTCGTAGGTGTACGACACCAGCGATGTTGTGGACGCCACAACATGGCAGTTGCTAGAGGATTGCATCTCTAGTCTTCCCGTCACGACGTACCCAAACACGCTACTTAACGCGACCGGCACATCGGGATTTATTATCATTTTCTTCCCATCGTAAAGGTACGGGAAAATGTCACCGGCTAAAATAATATCAATCGGGGACTTTTTATAAAAACACGGATCAGCTAATTGTAGGTTTTTAAAATCATGAACTACATTGTTCGGAATCTGCACGGTAGGCAAGTCGGAAGTCAGACGAGATAAGATTACTGCATTTAAATCAAAAGTAGGAGCTGTACAGTGACGCGGTTTTATGGTAACGGACACCATTCCATTGTTTTTAACATGTTCGCCACCCAGACCATAAATATTGTACGGGCACTTATTAGCAGATAATCCTAATCGTTGAAAGCATTCAAGAGTAATAAAATTCGATTGCGCGCCAGAGTCAATTAGAACGCGGCATGATTGGTAGTTGTCAAACGAATCTAAAATGTGAACAACGGCTGTACCTAGTATAACTGCATAGTTATGCGTCGATGCGACATAGCTGCTACGAACAGCGTGCGCTTGAGTATCGCACGGCGATGGCTCGATTGAAGTAGGTACGGAATAAGAAACCGGTTTTCCCATACTGTCGTTCGTCTCTTGGTGCAATAAAATGTGATGCGATTGTTTACAAACGTAGCATTTAAATTCACTTTTACAATCCTTAGATGTATGATTGGGTTTTAGGCAATTGTGGCATAATTTTAATTCTGTAGCACGATTAATGCGTTGAACGTTAGTCAGATTACGAAACTGATCACAACGGAAAATCATGTGATTTTCTCCACAGTGCAAACACAATAATTTTGACTTAGAAGAAGTTATATGTGAATAATTATTTTTACCCTGCCTAGGTACCACAGATTGCTTTCTTTGACTGACCTGCTGTGCACTCGAAGTACTAGCCGAATAAGAAGCAGAATGATTAAGAATTTTGATTTGATTTTGAATAAATATTATTAATTCAGAAAAAGTTGGAATTGACTCCTGGTCCAATTTCTGTTCAAAGCATTTACGTGTGTAGGGATCTAAGGCTCTCAAGGCAACATGACACATAATGTAGCTACTTAGATTTTCAACATGCATTGCTTCTATAGCTTTGTAAGAGTGGTCAAAGTTTTCTATAAACGAGTTTAAGTTATCAGCTGATTCTTTTTGCAGTGGTGAAAAGCTAAGCATTTTATCTAAATACCTACCGACTAACATTCTGTTATCTTGATATTTATCAAGGAGACTTTGCCAAACGAGTTCGTAGTTATTAGCAGAAATAGGTACGCTTTTAACAATATTTAGTGCACTACCCTTTGTGCAAGAAAGTAGATAGTGGAATTTATCTATCTTCGGAATACTCGTCTGATTATGAACCAGAGAACAGAACGTCTCAAAAAATGTATTGAAATTTTCAATATTTCCATCAAATGCAAAAAGTTCTAACTTTGGAAGTCTTGGTCGAGATTCTACAGAGCGCGAAGAAACTTCGACCTTAGCACAGGTAGCTATAGGCTCGCATTTTGATGCACGAAGTTTGACTCGAAAATACAAATCATCAAAACTTTTTAATTCATGACTACGAAGAGAAGCTTTCGGGTCATCTTCAAGTTCTTTTTCCAAAATTTCAAACATTAAACTTTCGAATTGATTACGCAATTCATCAATTTCATACACGTGCATCAAAAATAAATCTTTTGAATCAGGATCAGAAATATCAATCGACAAATCATAGACATTTTGCATTTTAGAAAACATTCGTTGTTTACGTTGAACTAACACGGTTAATTCATGATTAACTTCATCATCATTCGCAGAAGATGCCTGGCCTTTTTTTGTAGAAGGCGGTTTGGCGGTAAGCACCATTTTGTTTTAACTACGCAGTTAGCGAAGACAAAGGAATGTTCGAAGTTATGAAAAATAACGAATATTTCTATGCAATGAAATCACAAACACACTAAATATAGTAATACCTATAAATGTATATGTAAGTATGTAAGCATTTACTTAAAAGTAGCAAGCTATGAGCTGGCTATTAGAGAGATACGAGTACCTGACACGGTCAGAACTCAAAAGATGAGTACAGAACGTCTGTACGAATTACGCTAACTACCTACAAGTTAGCTAGAATAGAACTTCTAATTTTAGAAATCACATAAACCTATCCGGGCTGCGAAGGACCATTTAGAATGTGCAGTTTTTTCACTTTCTTTTATTATAAATTATGCTGGCAGGTTTAGTGAATTGATAGGAATGCTATAAAGTAGGTATCTATAGGTGGAACGTCGATTCTGTCATCTCCAAGAAGGCAATTGAACACCACTGACCTTTTCCAATGTCCACTGGCTGAAGAAGAACGCACGGCATATAGTAGACCAATCCAGGTGATCAGGATGGAGAAGAGTTCGACAGGTTGATTCCACACACTACACGGCAGTGATTCACAGATACAAAGTAGGTAGGTAGTTGTTATAACGTATAACAATGAGAAAATTACACGGTAATAATCGAGCAAATCGGAACGTCCATTCAGCTCAACGCGGCAAGGCTTTCTCTCCTCCGGTCGGGTGGCTCGCGTGGATTTGCGAGACCAGTGATGAATTACCAACTACCCTCAATTTGACAACAGAGATCGAACACTTACTTCTATACATTGACGGCGTTAATTAATTAATTCGTACTTAATCTTCTTATCTATAATATTTTCGTGTCACAGTGATTGTAACTTAAAAATCGGTCAAGCTATTTCGGAGTAACCCAACTCGGGGTTACTCCGAAATAGCTTGACCTATTTTTATGTTTTTTTTGTGTACATTTGGTAGGTATGAGAATAGGTCGTAAAGTATATTTATTACCGCTTTTTGGATAGACCAGCGTAAAGTTCGGGCAAACTGAACGTGCTTTTTGTGTGGGCTTATTAAAATTTGACAAGACAACGTCTGTCGGGACAGCTAGTTGTTCTATAAATTTTGGTCACGTCAAAACCGCTTAATAAATTCACAGTTGATGTACCCCGACCTCAGACAAAAGGAACATTGACTGATTTATAAAGCAACTTTTATGTTCATATTGCGTTGTTAAATAATAATTATGTATTCCTATCCCGGCGTACGTCACAGTAGTATTTACGGCGACGCACCGGACGTCTATAAAACTGTTCGTCGTACGCAAAAATGTCATTGTTCTTCCGTCTCTCGCCTCACGATTTTAAGTCTCATCATTGCAGTTCATTCACGTGCGCGTTTACGTTTTCGCATCAACCTATACATTAGCTAATTAGTTGAGCGGTTATCAATTTACAGCGGTTACAATTCTAATTTCCGTATACAAAGCGTCGACATTGTGTATTCCAAATGTTCTGTGGTTCAGTAGAGGAAGCGGTGATACGTTATCTAGCGGACTAAGCTCAGACAGCCAATTGTGTTTGAGTACTGACGGCTGACGGACGGACTGTTCCTTTTATGTGATTGATGATGGATGGACTGATAGTTGTTGTGCTTGCCGTGCTGGCGGCGCCGGTGTTCGAGTGTGATGGACTTAAAGCAGACCAGCCAGGAGTGTGCCGTGAACAAGTTATGTAAGTTTAACATTATCCTTTGAATCCAGTTATTGTTTATTCAGGTTGTGAAATAATTATCTTTTATTATATAAAATTTTCAAGATACGAGATTTCAGATTTTGGCGAGACGTCCCGATTTTTTACCAAAAAATATATGTCCCGCGCGGGACAGGCTCCGTCCCGCTTTTCAGGGTTTCACATTTATAATATTACTAGCCGGCCGGTGACAGATGTTGTCCTGTCAAATTTCAATAATCGAATAGAAAAGACTGAATGTTTTTAGTCTGTGATGTCAGATTGGTTACACACCAGCGAAATCTATACAAAAATCATCCCTTTTGCGTTTTTTATCGTTTTGGGGATGTTTTTCATATTTTAAAGTAGTCTAGGATTAGGATTCTCGTGTCACGGTGTTTGTAACCACACTCCTCCGAAACGGCTTGACCGATTGTTATGAAACTTCTTGTGTATTAATATACACAAAAAGTTTTGGGAGGTAAGGTCTGAGAATAAGGTCTGTAAGTTTTAATTCTAAATCAAGTGTAGCGTGTGTTGCTTTTTGAATTTGTGCTGAAGCTCTTTAGTTATTTTTTTTTATTGCTGTACCTACGTACTTGAGTAGTAGGTACTTTTAATTATTATTCTTGTTTGAGCCTTCACCTTGTTCGGTTGGCACCACACTGGAGCTCTACATAGCATTAGGGAAAGGATCATAAAAAAAAAGGTAGACCCCAAGCCGTGTTTGTTGCCTGATTCTTCTAGGCTTGGTCGCGTGGAATCGGCGTAGCTTCACCTAGTTCCTAAGACGTTTCAAAGTGATCCTTGTGATTTTATTGAAATAAATGATTTTTGAATTTGAATTTGAATTTGAATAGATCGTAGAGTATTTTTTATATTCCTAAGTGATAAGGATCGGGAAAAACTGAAAGTTCTTTTTTCTGTGGGATTATTGAAATTTGACAGGAGAACGTCTGTAGGGACGCAGCCAGTAATACAATATTATCGCAAAATAACCACGTCCATCTATTTTACCGGATGTTAGCGTTAGGAATTTTATGAGTCGATCGAATCAGATTCAAGTGAGCTTGGAATATTTTATGAACTTTGATCTTTGTGACAGGAAGTGGGTATTGCGCCATAGACCCAGTTGTGGTGCCTACCCCGGTTTTGGGCATTATACATTTTGACAGTCAATAACTAGCATAGCAAACAAACATGTTTAAAATCTATAGTTAATACAATTCTTTGTTTATGGTCCGTTTTGATTAGTTGACCACAACTAATGATTTCCCGTTTTGTCTATTTAAATAATTAATTAATAAATATCGCCTGTTACAAAACCTTTGCATAAATAACTACTCTATTCTATGTTGTTTGAAAATCGGCGTTTTAATCATTTTTAGGGTTCCGTACCCAAAGGGTACAAACGGGACCCTATTACTAAGACTTCACTGTCCGTCTGTCTGTCTGTCTGTCTGTCTGTCTGTATGTATGTCCGTCCGTCCGTCTGTCTGTCACAGGGCTGTATCTCATAAACCGTGATAGCTACACAGTTAAAATTTTCACAGATTACTTATTTCTGTTGCTGCTCTAACAACAAATACTAAAAACAGAATAAAATAAATATTTTAGGGGGGCTCCCATACAACAAACATTATTTTTTTGGCGTTTTTATAGATAATGGTACGGAACCGTTCATGCGCGAGCCCGACTCGCAGTTGGCCGGTTTTTCAATATAAATCATTTATTTGAAAATAAAAATGTTGTTTAAGTGCCCACAGCGCTTTCACCTTAACTAATGTTCTATTTGTGACTATCATTTTACAAACCCCGGCCTTCAAGAGTAACATAGACCTTAGAAATACCATAGACCAAATTAATTGGTCTATGAAAATACTATTACTTATACGAGTTACCGATTTCACTTGTAGGTACTATTTTATATTTTGTGTGTTATTGTTCATTTTTGTAGGGCTTATCAGTAAAACTGTGCGAAGCGTAAGCAAAATATGTGCTTCTCTTTCTAACTTATGGTGTCAATAAAATCATACAAAAGTGCAAATTCAATTCGCACGCAGACTATTTTGCAAAAATTAATATATAGATTTCAAAAAAATAAATAAACGGACAAGTGCGAGTCGGACTCGCGCATGAAGGGTTCCGTACCATTATCTATAAAAAACCGGCCAAGTGCGAGTCGGACTCGCGCACGAAGGGTTCCGTACCATTATCTATAAAAACGGCAAAAAATCATGTTTGTTGTATGGGAGCCCCCCTTAAATATTTATTTTATTCTATTTTTAGTATTTGTTGTTAGAGCAGCCACAGAAATACATAATCTGTGAAAATTTCAACTGTCTAGCTATCACGGTTCATGAGATACAGCCCTGTGACAGACAGACGGACAGACAGACAGACAGACGGACAGCGAAGTCTTAGTAATAAGGTTCCGTTTTTACCCTTTGGGTACGGAACCCTAAAAACGGCAAAAAAATCACGTTTGTTGTTCTACAACAACAAATACTAAAAACAGAATAAAATTAATATTTAAGTGGGGCCCCCATACAACAACGTGAATTTTTTGCCGTTTGCTATAGATAATGGTACGGAACCCTTCATGCACGAGTCCAACTCGCACTGGTACGGCAACAGAAATACATAATCTGTGAAAATTTCAACTGTCTAGCTATCACGGTTCATGAGATACAGCCCTGTAACAGACAGACGGACAGCGAAGTCTTAGTAATAAGGTCCCGTTTTTACCCTTTGAGTACGGAACCCTAAAAACAAACAATGCCGTCTTCATAATTATTATCAAAAGCTAGAATTGTTAATTAGGACGATCATACGATCATACATACTAAGTAAACAGACTGACAGTCTGTTAACTTACAATGTATGTTTGTATGAGCTAGATGCCAACTCCAGGGATGCTATTTTGTCAAAACTATGATTATCATGTTATGATATTCATACCAATATTATTGGTACTGAATGCAATAATACCTACGCTTTTTATACAGTTTAGGCACCTATACCTACGCTTTCAACGCCCCACAGTTATAGGGACAGCAAATGGCCTTAGTTATTTTTTAATTTTTTTAAACCTGATTCTACTGTTCAACGTTGCTTTGAAGCATATAGCGCTCAACTGTTAAGACGAGTAATAAATGTTTTTGATGAATGCAGAATCGTTTTTTCTCAATAACTGCAAAACATACAGTTTTGTTTTTTATGACAAATATAACTTAAGAGGCTGCCAGTCGCTGATTGCTCTTTTTCGAAACGAAAAAAGAAATACTTCTGAACAAGCCACATCTCCTATTTTTATAAGTATATTACTTCAGGTTCTTACCTAGATTTCTATTAAGCTGAAAACATAATAGCAGAAACTTTTCACGATAAAAATATTATTTCAAAATGATACGTTTTAGAATTTATGATCGAAATATTTTATATACCTACTATTAAAATCAACTTGTGATTTATTGTTAAAGATAGGTAATATGTAGATCTAGTTTTCTATTAGGATAGATTTTTGATAAGTAATTATACAGAATTTATATCATTAATTTATTCGAAAAGCTAAGGCGGACCACGCGCGGACGTGTGTTTGTCATCATTGCAGCGGTCGGTAGGATTATTTATCGAATTGATTAAAGATGGGTACATCTTTATTCACATATACTATACATTATAAAATAGGGGATGTGGCTTGTTGATCTAGATAAATTACAGACATCAACACGATTGGTGAAACTTTTCTCGATAGATTTATTTTCCAAAGTTGGCTCTTCAAGACACTAGTTTCGTTTTTAATCATAACTATGAATAGCTAAACAGTTCATTTTTATTTAATTAGTTAGATAATCATACTAGCTAAGTAAATAACAGACAGATTTCTTTTTAAATTTGATGGTTTTAAAAATAATGCAATTTTATCATTTTTTCCGTCTTATCCGGGTAGGCTCAGCCCATACAAAAAGTCAAAAATTTCAATTATCACCTTAATGCCACTAGCGATCACTCATCCATTTTGTGAACGCGCTGAATGTTGCTTTACATACATCGTATATGTTAAGCAACTTTTGCATAAGGTACGTACGCAACAAACTTACTGTATTTATGATATTATTAATTTTCAGATCTACCACAAAAATCACATACAACTGCTATAACCCCCGGACAAAGAAGAAGAGTATATGTAAAAAGGTAAGCGAAGCTAAATCAGTTATTTTTTTCTTTAAAACTAGGGTACTCTGACCTAGAGTCAAATATTCAAAAATATATGTTGGGTACATATTGCTTACTAGAAGCTGACCAAAGTTTTGGTAGCATCCCAAATGTAGATTCTCTCCTAGATGAAAAAAACAAAACTAAATAAGTCTATCGCGCGATTTCCCCACGCTATAGCTAACTCTAAAATTTTACTGTTAGTGTTCAATTTACGGCCACAGTCGGGACTAACGTGAATCCTAAAACGCATCGCCCACACGAGCTAGAGTCTAGGCGCGGGCGCACAAGCTGCGCTTTTTCGCCTCCAACTCACCTGAGCCGTCACTCCACACTGCCATTGGTTCCATAAAAATTGTGCGCCCGCGCCTCGGCGCCCCCTCGACTCTAGCTCGTGTGGGCAATAAGAGAAGACAAGTAAATAGTTGCTGACCTCCACTCTGTTTGAATTTCAGGGCAAATCAATAAAGACATTTGAGGAGTCATGTTGCTCAGGTTGGACTTATAAGCGTAACGAGGACAGATGCGTGCCTGTCTGCAAGTACGGCTGCGCGGACGGGAGATGCGAGGCGCCAGACATGTGCGTGTGCGACCCGCCGCGCAGTCTGGTCGGCCACGCCTGCATCGCGCCCACTTGCGACCCACCCTGCATCAATGGAACTTGCGTCGGCGTCAACTCCTGCCGATGCCAAGATAATTATCACTATCACAATGCTACGCACTGCATACCTACCTGCTCGCCTGGATATTTCAACGACCCCGATGAGTGTGTGCCGCGCTGCACGTACCCCTGCAGCAATGCAGCCTGCACCGCTCCCGAAACCTGCACCTGCCTGCCTGGCCACGTGCATCAGCCTGATAACGATTACGAGTGCGTTCCGGAATGCGTCCCCGAATGTGAGAACGCGTGGTGTTCCGCTCCTGGTGTCTGCGACTGCCTTGACGGTTTCAGACCCTTCAACGCAACGTTCTGTGAACCCGTTTGCGACAAATGCATCAACGGAGAATGCTCCGCTCCCGGAGAATGCATATGTAACCTTGGCTACGAAGACACAGGAGATGGTTGCGCCCCCGTCTGCATCCCTGAGTGTTCCAACGGTAAATGTACCGAACCGAATACGTGCTCGTGCGATTCTGGCTATCGTTTAAACACTACCGACGGATCTAACTGTGTCCCGATTTGCGAGCCGGAATGCGTCAATGCTTCCTGTGATTCACCGAATAATTGCTCGTGCTATTCCGGCTACGAGCCCAAAGATAGCCTTACGAGTACGACGTGTAAGCCTATTTGTGACAAGTGCGAAAACGGCGAATGTGTAGCGCCGAATGACTGTCAGTGTAACGAAGGATATGCGAAGGTCGATGGCAAATGCACACCTGTCTGCGCCGAGCCATGCTTTCACGGAAATTGTACTGCTCCAAATGTGTGTTCATGCCATGATGGTTACACACATCAATCATCAGATAATTTCATATGCGAACCGGTGTGTTCCCCTGAATGCAAAAATGCTTTATGCGTGAATCCTAACCAGTGCGAGTGTTTAAGGGGCTACAAGGCAACTAACGAAAGCTTTGCATGCAAACCTTTTTGTCCTCATTGTGAAAACGGAGAATGCATAGCCCCAAATAATTGTGCATGCAACGTAGGATATTCGAAAGTAGCCGGCAAATGCTCACCAATCTGTTCTAAGCCGTGTCAACACGGCGATTGTATAGCACCGGATGAGTGTTTATGCCATAAGGGTTTTGAACTCAGCACCTCCAATAAGTTTTCGTGTGCGCCTGTTTGTACGCCCAGTTGCCAGAACGCTACATGTGTGTCTCCTGACAAATGCCAATGTATACCAGGATATAAGGCCACTAGCGCCAGCTTTGCTTGCAAACCGAGCTGTGGCTCATGCGACAACGGTGAATGCGTCGGTCCAGACGACTGCCGATGTCACGCTGGCTACGTCAAGTCTATGAGTGGATGTACTCCGAAGTGCACTAACTCATGCGTAAATGGAAATTGTACCGCTCCAGAGCAGTGCGATTGTAGCAAAGGGTACAGGAAGGAGAGCACGGCGCCTCATATCTGCTACAGGCCTTGCAAAGGACTTTGCGAGAACGGACAGTGCAGCCTGCATGGAGAATGCTTCTGTAACAGTGGTTACGAATCAAGCGACAATCACACTACATGCGTAGCCATGGAAGCGTAAGTAAATAATAATAATAAATATTGGTGGTCATTTCACATAGCGCCGTCTAGCCTCAAACTAAGCAAAGCTTGTACTATGGGAACTAGATAACTGATAGAATACTTATATAATTATTATATTATAAATACATACACAAGATACTTTATAACACGCAGACACAGAACTAACATCTATATTTGTCCTTGGTGGAAGTCTAACCCACAACCTACAGCGCTGAAGGAAGAAATACTACCAACTGAGCTGTGCCTGTCAAATTTTTGAAAGACTTTTATTTCAGTGCACCTTGCGGCAACTGTAATGGCACATGTGCTGACGACGGTTGTGTGTGTGCGGATAAGGTACAAAAATGTTACATCGAAAAACATTCTGAAAAAATCACTACTAGCACTGGGTAAGTTTTCACTTTTAAAACTTTCGTGAGTTTTACTACAAATTATGTCAAAACGGAAAATTACTCACTTAAAAATATTCTAAACTCTCCTCGTGTTGCCGTCTCGCACAACGAGGTTTCGCTAATTGGTACTTAATTTAGACCAGGGCTTCTCACACTTATTTTTCCACACCCCTATTAGACATACCCTCGTATTCAAGAACGACACTATGAGAACACGCACCCACAGTGGACGAAATCTTTTTTCATAAAAATCACTTTATGTGTTGAGCGGCACTATGGCGCACGCTACCGTGTGCCTTTAGAGCTCAACTTTGGCTAGAGGCACACGACAATGTGCCTCTAGTCACACTATGATCCGCACAGTAGGTTCCGACCCACAGTGGGCAAAATCTTGATTCATAAACATCACTTGAGTTTTGTACGACACTATGCGCACACTACAACGTGCCTCTAGCCAAAGTTCCTCAACATACTTTACCGAACGCATAGTGTTGGTTGTATTGTCATACGTATAACCTCAAGTAAATTTAACTTAAAAATTAGTACAAATGAGGATGATTTTGATGATTATTTTATTCGGCCGACGAAAAAACTATACTATTTATATTTACTACATACAAGAAAATTGTATTGTAATTTATCAATCCAACAGATATCAGGGGTCATACCACAAGGTCCTAAAGTAATATCAGAAAAATTGCGTTGTCACTTTTGCACCGTAATTAATATTGTTTTGATATTCCTTTTTAACTTGTGGTACGGCCACAGCTGATGAGCCGACATGACATTTGTTTGTTTATACAAAATACTCTGTGGTTTGTTTCTTTGATTGATTTATATTAATGACGTTTACCATTGCTTGAAGTTAGGTCCAAAATCAACCACCAATCACAACGCCGAATCCATCCCCATGCGTTCACTGAGCTAAGGAATACTTAAGTGTTGTTCATGAAAACACTGTGAGAAATCGGAAACTTTGCAGTGAGAACTCCTACACTTAGCTTAGGGATGTTCTTGAATACGAGCATACGTACTTGAAGACATTCAAGACCACGGCAAACCCCTTTAAAAATACAGACTGAATAAATATTTTATTAAAAAAAATACACAAAAGAGCAATAGATACTTACATGATTATATTGAATGCTCCAATGTATTTCTTTTTTAATTAAAAAACAGTCGACTAAGCCGCCGCCATTACGTATATTATCGCGTACCGGTATGACTCAATGGCGTACCGTACTTTGAGAAACATTGTATACACAACAGAACTGACACCTGACCAATTATTTAAAAAAAAAATAGTGTCACGACTGTATTCCCCAAGTACGGTAGACATCCTCTCGAATCTCCAGGCGCTTTGATCCTTTGAAGATGTCTAGTAGGGGTAGTTAGAGGCACTAAGTAATAAACTAATGGTTTTGCATTATGCTGTAGGTATTAATTACTTCGTGTCCTGTACAAACCTACTTCGGAATAGTCTTAAAAACTATTATCTATTGGTAATTAGATGTTAATAGCCATGTTAATTTAATTATTGGTCAGCTTATTAGTATAATGAACTATCCCTAATACAATGAATTCTTCTTATAGGGTCAAAGGCCCGGTTGTGGTACCTACCCCGGTATTGGTCCCTAATGGACATAGGCTGTATTAATTACTAGAAAAAATCAGTAGCCCAATAACCCTATAATAATGTAACCCAATAAAATAAAATCACTCGTGCGACGCCGGGGTGGATTGCTAGTTATCTATATAGAGAATTTCACAGAGAGATGTCTCTAAAGTGTTACATAGGTACAAAGATACACACCAAAATAATATAAGTAAGTAACGTATATGTAACTTTTTGGCTCCAGGTTGGCTGGTTTAGAACTATCATGGATACTAGGAGGTGCAGTCGGCCTACTGCTGATCGTATTGATAATAGCGACTATGCAGCGCAAGTGGACCCAGAAGAAACGCGACAACAAAACGCCCGATGATGGTAAGATAAAATAAATAGATGTGAATCAACCATCGATCACATAGCCCAGTAGACGCCTAATGGCTTCATTTCCTTAATTAAATAATTCAGTAAAATCGTTGAGGTGTGCGTGTCAGGGGGAACGGTAAAAAATGCTTTCTGATTGGCTGGTTCAATGTCACAGCCGCGGGGCGCGTCGTGAATCGATGACATACGAGTACATACAGTGTTACTTTCGCATTTATAATATTGGTACGTATAATATTTGAACTTTTCCAGGAGAAACGTACGGCAGTGTGGTACATTACACCGCCCCAGGATCTCTCCTCTCCAACCACATCCCCGAAGCTACTGAGGTCCAGGAAGACTTCTACGAAGAGCTGGCCAATAATGAAGATCGAAGGGTTAATGAAAAACTACTCGATTCCAGAGTCGTGGTAGACGATGAAAAATTATAATAAAAAACTAGCCAAAAATTTAAGTTTCACTTCATTTTTACTTTCAAAACTGTCGCGAGTTACACACATAATGTCAAAACGGGAGATTACTCACGTAAAAAATATAATGTCGAAGACATCGACAATGTTTCGATTCATCTAGGCTTTGAGTAGCACTGAACTAAGGATTCAGAAGTTAGTAAATAGTATGCAGTCACCTAAAATAGCATTAAAATAATATAGGTAGGTACCTACCGTATCTTATCTCTGTAGTAATGTAAAAATAACATACCTACTAGAGGCTTTGAACGATTGTATGCGTGTTTAGACGCGTAGGGCGTCTAACTACCCCCCACACAAACATTTTATTTGGCACATGCCCACATTTTGCAGTATTTAGCATTCCATACGTGACAGGTTGCAAGCCCATCGCCGCTTCAGGGTGTGGACGTGTTCACTCCCTCTCGCGTTGCCTTCTTCCACTGCGGGCCATAAATCGTTCTATAAATCCATTAATCGAAACACTGTCGATGTCTTCATCGACATTATATTATTTACGTGAGTAATTTCCCGTTTTGACATTACGAATATGTGTGATAATTACATACATACAGACATAAAATCTCGCCATTCCCGGAGGGGTAGGCAGAGATCACGGCTTTTCGCTTGCTATGATCCTGCCATACTTTTCTTGCTGTATTCACTCTCATCTGTTGTTCAAAAACATCAAACCTTAGCGCGTTGATGTCTTTTGTACAAGTTATTGCTTGAACGATATTAATTAGTACCTAACTCATATTTTAAGTTATCTTCTAAGTAATAATCAGCCAAAAAATCAATACTTGACTATAATATTTTTTGTCTAAGATCTTATTTTTCAAACTATCGTGATTAGTAGACATAACTATAGATTTTGACAATAGTCGCGACCATGTCTATTGTAACATAGTCAGAACGTCGGGAAAGTAAATTAAAGGAAACATATTACGTGATAAAGACCCGTGTCAAAATCTATAGTTATGTCTAAGATCTGTAGTAATGTAGACAAAAATCTTCAACGAATAAATCTTCCCTTAATATTTATATTTGTTATATTAGACCGAGCCGTGTCCGAGCCGGGCCGGAGCCCTTAGTTAGTAGACGGGCCCACACGGATCAGGCACTGTTTTATATAAACTGCTTCATAAAATATATATTTAGCGTTTCAAATCCGTGCCCCTTTCGGGCCACGTACACGGCACGCCACTGGCCCGGTTAAATATAAATCTACCCTTATTCAAGGGTCATTTTATTAACCTAAAACTGTCAAATTTGAATTTACTGGTTGTTCCATTGTTTAAAATTATACATACAACTAGCTGTCCCGTGCCCGCTTCGCTAATTGTGATCAATTTGGATGGGTATGGCTCGAATAGAGATAGGTATCCGCGGAATATACGCAAGTTGTCCCGTTGCTGGCTCCGTGAAGATGGTCATTCGTCGCCACGATTATATTGTCCCGCAACTCGATTATATTCATTTTCATTATCCTACTTTGAAATGAAGTTTTATAATACTTAAATTACAATAAGTAAGAGCACGTGGACGTGTATAACGTGTTCATAATCTAAATGAGTCATACAAAAATGTATAGTTTAATATTTTTTATATATTTATGCATTACCTATTCCATAATTAACTAGGTAGGTATTGTAAGGCATTAGTCCAGTGCTGTATATGTCAGAATATAAATACATGAGTTTATGAAAATAACTAAAAATAGATAATAAGAAGTATTTTTAGGCTGTAAGTATATTTTAATTTATAACATCGTATTTATCTATGCAAAAGTAAGAGGCTAGTATTTTGAATTTTGTACCTTTTATGAGGCTGATAATACATTTATAAGACATTAATTGATAGTTACTTTAAGAAAACTAAGAAGAAAACCGACGAAAATTTTCCGTTCTGACCATTCACAAAAAAATATGGGACCAATTTCGGAGTATGTCCATCCAAAAAGAATTATCAAAATTGGTCTACACCGTAAATGGTCGTAATAAAAAAATATACGTGTCGAATAGAGAACCTCCTCCGTTTTTTTCTTCGGTTAAAAAGTAAGTTATAAGGCACATAATTATATTTATTAAACTAGACGAAATTAAAAGTCATGAAATTATATAATTAGCGCTTTCATGTTATTACCTATTAAATAAAAAAACCTTTAAAATAATAAAATAACCTCTCTCTACTCTGTTACTGCAAACCGCAAAGTCCAAGGTCAATGATGATAAAACTCAATTTGCAAAACAAAATGTAAATGTAACGTAATATACACTTTTGTCGTTGTATGTCATGACGATTTCGCCAAAAGAAGCGATTTGGACTAATCGATATTCCGATTATATTGCTATTTAGTCTTCCTAGTCGTTTCAAGACGTAGACATCTGGGTTGTCCAATAGAGATCTAGTCGTATCGCGATCTAGGCTTAATGGCTAACTGGATACGTCTACGTCCGCCTTAAAAGATGCAATGTTTAACGTTCATTTCCTGACAAAAAAATACATAAAAAAGACAAGACGGAAAAAGTGATAAAACCGTATTATCTTGAAAACCATCAAACTTAAATAAACTGTGTATAATTTAGGTGGCTATTATGATTATCTAACGAGTAATATAAAAAGTAACTGTTCAGCTATTCATAGTTTTGAGTAGAAACGAAAAAATAGTGTTTTTGAAGAGCAAACTTTGAAAAGTAAATCTATCGAGAAAAGTTTCACCAATCATATTTCTGTCTATAATTTATCTAGATTGAATCCATGATACTTATGGAGGACTTACGGAACCCCTCCTTGCGAGATACATTCGAAATAGAAATCATGAACACCATCAGGAACATGGTCACGAATTTGAACCACCTATAAGGCAGAGATAACAGGGCCCCTGGGTTTTTCATTATGTATTTTAAAGCATTACAATTTTTATTTATAAACATGAAGTCGGTTTTGTTTTTAGTATTTAAACGTAATTATTCTAGATATTGTATTGTATTTTGTTAAATTAAAATTATTCTCTCAACTAAATTATACTCAAATATTTTTAATAAATAATAAATATTTTTTTATTTATAGGAATGTAAGTGGTAATTTTGTGACTGTGATTTTTTAATAATTTTAGTAATAATATTATGACGTTTCTAATGAAACATAAAGTAAGATAAAATAAATGTATTTTTTTTTGTTTTCCTTTAACCGTTCCTTTTAAGTCCGTAGGTAGGTAATATATATATAGATATATATTGGCTTGGTTTTATCAAATTTAAACATTGTTATTAGGTTTATTTTTACACATTACCTTATTACTTGTTTTTACCTGTATAGTGTATAAGCCTTTTCAGATATATACCTTGCATTACCTTATCAGGTATATATAATAATATACAGGGTGTCCAAGAACCTGGCGTCCAACTGGATTCCCACGATGCCCCAAGTTCTAACAGTACTCAGAAAAATATTTTAAAAAATCCACCCCATGTACTTACAGAATTATACTGATTTCAAAAAAAAAGGGGAAATGAGCACCCTGTGACATAAACTCTCTATAAAACGCTCACCTGACTTAAATCCGCTGGATTTTTTTTTCTGGGGAACTATGAAGGAGCTCGTTTATGCGAAGCCCATTAATGACATCGCTGACCTTCGTGAGAAGATAACACAAGCAGTGCAGGTGATACGTCAAAAAAGTTACTCGCGAAACATAAAGCGGTCCTTTTTAAGGAGAGTGAGAGCTTGTATTGCCGCGGGTGGTCAACATTTTGAACATTTATTGTAATAAAATATCTTTAAACTAACATTCTTTGCTTTTATTCTACTGGGAACCCATCTACCTGTGTGTATTTCCTTCTTGCTCACTCTTGGAACCGAAGTAAATAATAGTAGTAACATAACAGTTTCTAAGATAAGAAAGGGTCCGACAGTTACCGTTAGTAGGTAGGCACTTCGTAAAAATTGGGTTGTTGAGTAAAAATATTATCAAAATTTTTTTTTTCAAATTAATGTGTAAGTATTATACCTTTTTAAAAAGAGGAATAAACGCGTCAAAATTTGACGTCACTTGCCATACTATTTTGGTACATTTTTTTTACACTACAGTCGGTCAAAGTTGCGAAATTCAATAATTTTCCATATCACCTTTAGTTAAAATAATATTTTATTTTAAAATGGTACAATAAGTACTTTATTTTTACATTCTATTTAGACACAGCAATACCCTAGATTACAAAACCTCCAAGAAATATCGAAATTATCAGCATTAGCAGTCACAGCATTCAAAAGTATGTCACAGGGTGCTCATTTCCCCTTTTTTTTTGAAATCAGTATAATTCTGTAAGTACATGGGGTGGATTTTTTAAAATATTTTTCTGAGTACTGTTAGAACTTGGGGCATCGTGGGAATCCAGTTGGACGCCAGGTTCTTGGACACCCATATATACCTGATAAGGTAATTTATTTTCAACGTTATTAATAAAAATTAAAACGAATTCTGAAAACTGAATGTTTTGTTCAGTCTTAGTAGTGAATTTTTCAACTTAATTTGGCACTTTCTTAAAATAAGGATGGCTGAAAATTGTTTTTTTTTTTTTTTTTTTTGGATTCAGTGAATTAGCGGTCATTATTGCGTCTTCTATTACCTGTAGCATTGCCATTATAACGGAATTTCTCAAAAAAACATTTGTTTTTGTCATTTAGAACCCATAAAAAAACCGGCCAAGTCGAACTCGCGCACGAAGGGTTCCGTACCATTATCTATAAAAAACGGCAAAAAAACACGTTTGTTGTATGGGAGCCCCACTTAAATATTAATTTAATTCTACTTTTAGTATTTGTTGTTGTAGCGGCAACAGAAATACATCATCTGTGAAAATTTTAACTGTCAACTGTGTAAAAAAGTTTAACTTTAAAATTTTAGCTATCACGGTTCATGAGATACGGCCCTGTGACAGACAAACGGATAGTAGTAATATGGTCCCGTTTTTACCCTTTGGGTACGGAACCCTAAAAAACAGTCAAAAGTTAAACATGCTTCAGAATCAAGCAATTTCGTTTTTACGAGGGGCATTGGTGCTTTTGCCTTCAGTTTTCAGGAGTTGTCTTAATATACCCCGTATACATTGATTAGCGCGTAACTTTGTTTGCATGTGCTAACACTTTTATGAAAGTTATGTAAGTTATGTACAAAGAACCGGGCCTTTGACCCTACATAACTTTCATAAAAGTGTTAGCATTGTTACATAACTTTCATGTGTGGTGCCTACCCCGACTTTGGAATTTTTTTGGAAATTCTAAAACCGGCCAAGTGTCGGACTCGCTTATGAAGGGTTCCATACCATTATATGTATATAAAAACCGGCCAAGTGCGAATCGGACTCGCGCACGAAGGGTTCCGTACTATTATCAAAACGGCAAAAAAATCACGTTTGTTGTACGGGAGTCTCACTTAAATATTTATTTTATGCTGATTTTAGAGAAATACATCATCTGTGAAAATTTTAACTGTCTAGCTACCACGGTTCACGAGATACAGCCTGGTAACAGACAGACGGACAGCGGTGTCTTAGTAGTCCCGTTTTTTACCGTTTAGATACGGAACCCTAGAAACATAAAAAATAATTCATAATATCTCGTAACCTACCTATTTACCTAACTACGTAGTTAGCATTCCACACGTGACAAGTTGCAATCCCGTCGCCGCTTTCAAGAATACTAACAGGTTTCCTCACGATGTTTCCCTTCACTGTTATAAACACGTGTAACGCGCATATACTTAGGTACATTTTTCGAACAAAAATATCCATTGATGCACGGCCAGGATTCGAACTCGAAATTAATTGGAAATTAATAATATCTACCTAGGTACCTATTTACCTAACTACGTGAATTCAATAATTCAATTTCAAACTTTTTATTCGATCATGTGAAGTACCACCTATTTACCGACTTACTTTACCGATAGTGGTAAAATAGCGCCACCTGCCAGCGGAATCGCAAACCTCTTTCATCTTACCTCTCAAACCCCGAGCGGTTCATGAGATACACTCGACCAACCATGGCAACCCATAAAACCCCTATCTAACAATAACCCACTCTATGGGGTACGCGTGAAAAGAAAAAAAATCATCCCCACTTGAGGTGCTGGGGAGATACCCTTAGAAAAATTATGTTTTAGATTTTATTCTACGACTTTTTTGACATTATTAATATGTATATACAATTGAAACAGCGTTACACCAAAGAAACACTTACAAACTTTAAATACTGTTTATTACTTTTCACTAATGTTCATACAATATCTTTTTCCAGACTTAAACTCTAAAACATAAGTTGTCGTAAAATCTACCGACAAAAGATCACCCAAAAAACATAACGTGTTGCCAGCTAAGAATGAACGACTGACTTCTCAACAATTGACATTCTGTAACTTTTATTATTGTCCAACTATTTAAATTTTAACTATGTAATAAATTAGTCGTTCTTTCTTTACAATTATAATAAGTATTTAATAATAATCTAACAGCTCGTCCATCCTGATAAAAGTTCACGTCCCCGTGAAAACTTATCAGAACTCAGAACGATAATTATGTACTTACATATCAGCTTAGTTTTATTAATATTATTATATAATATAAATTTATATATATATAATATACTTTGATTATCATTGATTAACAGTAATAGAAAATTGATTTAAAAATATTATTAACAAAAATATCAATACTAAGTACCTATATATTTAATGTTATGTGTTAAACTAAGATTTGATTAGTTTTAAATACGAAATAATCTTATAAACAAAAACAAAATAAAATAAAAAGAGTAATTATTCTAAATTTTTTTTACATTTAAAAATATATAGCACACCTTGTGCTTAAAACTACAGCGCACTTTGCGCTTTGCACACGTGCTTCAAACCAAAGCGCACTTTGCGCGTTGCACACGTTGTTCTTAAAACTATAGCGCACTTTGCGCTTTGCACACTTTGTGCTTAAAACTATAGCGCACTTTGCACTTTGCACACGTTGTGCTTAAAACTATAGCGCACTTTGCACTTTGCACACTTTGTGCTTAAAACTATAGCGCACTTTGCACTCTGCACACGTTGTGCTTAAAACTATAGCGCACTTTGCACTTTGCACACTTTGTGCTTAAAACTATAGCGCACTTTGCACTTTGCACACTTTGTGCTTAAAACTATAGCGCACTTTGCACTTTGCACACTTTGTGCTTAAAACTATAGCGCACTTTGCACTTTGCACACGTTGTGCTTAAAACTATAGCGCACTTTGCGCATTGTACACGTTGTTCTTAAAACTATAGCGCACTTTGCGCTTCGCACACTTTGTGCTTTGAACTGTAGCGCATTTAATGCTCAGAATCATAATGCAATTTGAGCTTAGGACATTTTATGCTTCAAATCATAACGCACTTCGCTTTTTGTACACTTCGATTGTGCTGCACACTTTGTGCTTATTATTAAAAACAGTTTAAATATGCACCTGGCGCTGTCACTTAATTTTGATTATAAATACTTTAACGTAATTCCTGTAACATATTTCATCGCTTATAATTAAATTAAAATCAACTAATTAGTATATAATCAATCACTTAATTGATCGTTATTAATACTATCCTCACCATCACTGCTATCAGTGGTGATATCGTTTTCTTTTGCATTAAAACAGGTCCAAGGAAATATTTTATCAACTGCAAAAACTCCGGTATAATTACTTCGTCCTTTTTTTGTTATAGGCGTGTCAATAACTTCATATCTATCATTACCTAATACCTTAGTAACTTTATACGGACCTAATAGCTTAGGCAACAGTTTCCTGCTTTTGCCTACTGTATGACTTGTTCTTTCCACTCTAACTAGATCTCCTATATCATATTTTTTTGCTTCCTTTCTTTTCCTGTCAAATCTATGTTTTTGCTGTTCTTGTGATTTATTTATAAATTGATCTACTTCTGACCTAATTTGAGTTCGATTCTCAGGTTCGTTTATCTTATCATCACTTTCACGCTGATTACTATTTATATCGGGTTGATCTACGCAGCAAGCGTGAGTATCATTATTAATATCAGAGTGACTGTCAACCATACCGTCTAACCTATTCGTGTCTGTGAGATTAGACAAATTATTTTCTAAACTATTGGATGAATTCTCAGTAACCTCATCAAGCTGAACAACATTATTTTGACCAGGACCATCGTTACTGATTATGTCAGATTGAATTTCTGATATAATATGACCTTCATTAGTGTTCGTAAGTTTAAGTCCAAATAATACTTCTGATGGGGATTTTCCCGTACCCTTGTTAATGGTATTATTTAATCCCCATTGTACCTGCAACAATCTATCGTCCCATAATCTTTCATCGCAGCCGTGGTTTTGAGCAGCAATGGAGTCCAATATTGTACGATTATACCTCTCCACTTGACCGTTAGCCCGTGGAGAGGCAACTGCATTTTGAATATGCCTTATTCCAAGTTCTAGTATAAATGATTTGAACTTGGAGCTTGTAAATGAGGTACCCCTATCACTAATGAGACGAACACATAATCCAAATGTACCGAAGTAATCTCTTAATATCGTAATAGAAGTACTAGATTTAGTATTTTTAACTGCTTTGAGAACGATGAATTTTGTATAAGCATCAACTATAACTAGTATGTATGAATTTTTACGTTTGCTAGTCACAAAAGGCCCTACGTGATCTACATGAATTGTATGAAAAGGGGTTGCTATTTTTGGTATTGAGTGAAGAAACCCCTCTTTCTTACCTGCTGGAACCTTATTATGAGCGCACTCAAGACAAGCACTAACATATTTTTTTATAAACTTTCGCATGCGTGCAAACTAGGGCGTGTAAAAACCGGGTTGTTTAGAAAAACCGGGTTTTTCGGTTTTTAATTTTCAATAACCGGTTAAACCGGTTAATCGGTTATTTTTCAAGTTTTTTATATAGGTGTCTTAGGACATAATAAAACCATACATTTTAATGAAAATTAACTTATTATTCAAAAAAGCAAGCACCAATTAAATTAAATTGTTAAATTTCAAAATATTTTGATGTACTCAAAACTCACCCTTACTCTAATAAAGTAATAAAGGCAAAAATATGGTAAATCAGTCATAATAGTTAACAATGATACCTCATAATTCTTAGTTGTAACCTCAAAACTAACTTGATTCAAACTCTTCTGAGACCCCTCCAATACCCCTTGAAAAGTACTTCATGTTTTAACACGGGTGTTTATCACGTAATTACCCTTAATTTATTTTCCCGACGTTTCGGCTATGCTCCAATAGCCATGGTCGCTGGCTGACTGGAGAACACGGTGCCACCGTCGAGAAGCGGAGGCAGTTGACGAAACTACCCTCACTTGGTCTTCAGAAATAGAAATGTCCATGTTTGTATTACGACACACCACACTAGGGTTCAGAACCGGGAAATCTAATTTGATTCCCGGTTCTTTCGGTACTTTCGGGAATTTTATTTTTATAACTCGGCGGGCCTCGCAGGACTCGCCACGTGCGAAAAGTAAGAAAAAAGTGTCGCGCGTTTGACTCCAAGGTAAGTATTACGTTGTTCCTCATACCAAACAATGGTGACAGAATGTAATTTACTTCAAATACGACGTATTATCATACTCCTAATATGATTTTTGTAATATTATAAACAAAACCACAGTAATTTTAGGGGCCGGTATCTTATCTTAGCCTATATCGTCCCACTGCAGGGCAAAGGCCACCCTCCCTTCTTTTTACACCTTTCGATCTCCAGCTAAGTTGCGCCAGTCATTTAAATGATTGCCGAGATCGTCCTGCCATCTCCTCCGGAGTCTGCCTCTTCGTATGCGGTCTGTGAGTCTGACTCCTAAGATACTACGCTCCATGGCTCTTTCGCAAACCTCGAGTTGGTATCTCTCATGAGCTGTCGGGAACCAAGTCTGTGCACCGTACGTTATAATTGGGAGAATGCACATGTCCATAAGTCTGCGCTTATTGCAGAGTGGCAGTTCGCCATTCATAAGATGTTTCATCGACCAGAAGCTTCTCCAGGCGTTTTCGGTGCGTCGAGTTTGTTGTGCCTGGAATGAAACTATCTGGCCGAGATACACATACTCATGGACATACTCAATCTCCACATTCTCCACGTACAATCTCCTCTTCGTTCCATTGGTCATCAGCTAGGTCTTGCTCATATTCATTCGGAGTCCCACATCTTGGTCGGCTTGCTTGGTTCAGTCCTTGAAGCATATCGCCTAGTTCTGCAGCTGTGGGGGAGAAAAGGACAATATCGTCGGCGAAGCGCAGGTTTGTTAGCCTGCTATCTCCGACGACGATGCCCTTCTCAGCCCATTTGGGCTTCAATCGCTTGAACACTTCTTCCAAAGTAGCTGTAAACAATTTAGGAGAAAGCGGGTCTCCCTGTTTCACGCCTTTTACAATTTGGAAAGAGAGCCCCGTGAGTGAGGTTTTTATGGATGCTGTACTATTGTTATAGATATTACGGATAAGTTTAATGTACGTTTAATTTATGTTCTGATTAGAAAGTGCCTCGAATAATGGTTTATGTTTTATGCTATCAAAAGCTTTTGAGTAATCTACAAATGCAAGATAAAGTGGGATATTAAATTCTACGTTTTTCTAAGAGCTGGTTAAGGGAATGGAAATAATCCGTCGTGGAGAGGCCACGGCGGAAACCCGCTTGTTCTGGTGGTTGATGTAAATCGAGCTCACCGGATATTCGATAATTTTCATGAATAGTTTAAAAAGGTGTGAGATAAAACTGATGGGACGATAATTGCCAATGTCGGACTTTTCACCCTTTTTATGTATGAGTATAATGGTGGAGTGGCAGAAATTATGAGGAAAAGAACCGGTCTGAAGAATGTAGTTACAAAGGTTCGTAAGGTGTGGGAGTGGTACTGGTTCTCCGATTTTTAAGGCTTCGGTGGTAACACCATCTGCACCTGGGCTCTTGCTATATTTCATGCTGCAAAGCGCGCGATGAACCTCTGGTCCTGTTTTCGGCTCTATATCATTTCTTATCATTCTTAATGTTATCTAGTTTCTCGTCGATTTTAATTGTAGTTGACTTTTGAACCTTATCACTTCTTTTATAAATCAAAAACTGCCAAGAACCGAAAATACCGAAAGAACCGGGAAATCCCGGTACCGATTTAAAAAAGTACCGAAATTCCCGGTTCTTACAAAGAATACCGGTTCCGGAAACACTACACCACACTAACTGTATCTACGCACTGAGATGGTCTGTCACGACGCGCACATATAGTAACCACAGGATTCCAAGAATAAGAGTCTATAGCCGTCTTCACGATTTAAATTTGAGTACTTCTTGATTTCAATAGCTTCCTGAACTATTATCTTATAATAATGGCGTTCACTAGACAGAACTTTTGGGTCATGTAGTTCAACCAAGTCAACCAAGTGAGGGTAGTTTCGTCAACTGCCTCCGCTTCTCGACGGTAGCACCGTGTTCTCCAGTCTGCCCGCGACCATGGCTATTGTAACATAGCCGAAACGTCGGGAAAATAAATTAAAGGTAATTACGTGATAAACACCCGTGTTAAATCTATTGTTATGTCTACTAATCACGATAGTTTGAAAAATAATACTTCATGTTTGCATCTTAAATCGATTTTTTGGAGTTTTCTCAATTCCTCAATTACCTGTGGTGGTTTCTAAATGTCACGAAAGTCAAAGAAACGTTACACAGTCGTTTAGAAGCTGTCGAGGAATGCTCAAGGTAGATCGCAAGATACCTTGAGTTGACAGTTTCTTCACTGAGGAAATATGTTGAGGAATCCTCGACATGAGGCAAACTCGAAGTCATTTTATTAACTACAACTACTAAAACACGGTTACGAGGTCGAGTCTAAGTGAGGATATTTCTAGGTAACAACTAAGAATATAGGAATAAGAATAATTAACTTTTTTAATTGGTAGTATTAAAACTCTTTCTCGTACTCAAATCCTAATAATATTATAAATACGAAAGTTTGTGAAGATGTTTGTATGTTTAAATATCAATCAGGCCTTAACGAAAAAACGTATTAAGATGAAATTAGCTGTAGATGTAGATTATAATGCCCGATTAAAACATAGGGTGGTTTATAATCCGAAAAATATTGCCAAAATGATAAAAAAAATGCAAAGATAATGAATTTGGAAAAAATCGATTATCCGGTTATTTTGCCAAAAAAACCGGTGAAAAAACCGACCTAAAATCAGTCGGTTAATCGGTTTTTCGGTTAACCGATTAATCGGTTTACATGCCCTAGTGCAAACCAATAATGTTCTTTAATTCTATCGTATGTCTTTTCAAAACCAAAGTGTCCTATCTCATCGTGATTCTTCTGTAAGATTTGCCACCTGCATCCCTTTGGTACGACCCATCTTAATCCGTCATTAGTATTTCTATAAACGCGATCCCTTTTAAGAATGAAATTTTTACGAATATCAATTATGCCATCATACTCAGAGTTTGACAGAATGTCTTTGATGCGCTTTAATTCCGAATCATTTGATTGTACGGTTACCAACCAGTCATTATCGATATCGATACTCATGACGTCATGAATTTCAACAGCCTCGATAATACCTATCTCATCATCAACGGGGTTTCTGCTTAAGGCATCTACATGGGTCATCTTATCACCCGATCTATACAAAATATTGCAATCATATTCCTGGATTAAACTCCACCATCTAGCTACTCTTGGAATCATATCCCGTTTAAGGAATGTTGCCCTTAAGGAATTGCAATCAGTCACGACGGTGAAGTTTAATCCCAGAACATATGCCCGAAATTTTGTTAATGATGCTATTACGGCAAGAGTCTCCAACTCGTATGAGGAGTAGTGAGACTCCTCCGGCGAAGTTTGTCGACTATAATAAGCAATCGGTCTAAATGTAGTATCAGCCTGTTTTTGCATCAAAACTCCTCCTACGCCATGTTTACTAGCATCAGTATGAATCTGAGTTTCTGCAGTTGGCTCGTATAATGCCAACACTGGTTTTGATGACAATATATTTTTGATTTGCTCGAAACTACGTTCTTGCTCTTCACCCCAGATCCAAACAGCGTTTTTCTTTAACAGTTTTGTTAAAGGTCGAGCAAGCTCAGCAAATCCTTTAATAAAACGTCTAAAAAAACTAGCTAGGCCTATAATTTGCCTTACGTTGTGAACGTCTTTTGGTGTAGGAAAATTTCTCACAGCTTCTACCTTTCTCGATCCAGGTTTTACTCCCTCGCCTGATACTTCAAAGCCTAAGTAATCGACTTGCTGTTGGAAAAAATAACATTTCTGTGGTTTGAGAGTTAAACCGGTTTGTCGTAACTTTTCGAATACAACTCGAAGCCTATCTATGCCCTGTTCGAAATTTTTAGATGGTACTAGAATATCATCCATATAAGCAAGAGCTGTATCAAACCTGGCATTTCCTAAAACCATGTTAATGGTCTTTTGAAAGACCGCTGGAGCGTTTGCTAACCCAAAAGGCATTCGATTAAACTCGAATTGGCCGTCTGGGGTAACAAAGGCGGTTTTTGACTTGGACTCCTCGCTTATTGGTATCTGGTAATATCCTGACGCTAAATCTAAAGCATTAAAGTAAATATTACCAGAGAGACGATCAATTTGATCTTCAATGCGTGGAATTGGATAATGTTGTTTATCTGTCTTTCTATTTAAAGCACGATAGTCCACGCATAGTCGTTTATCTCCAGTTTTCTTCTTAACCATAAGTATTGGTGATGCGTATGGTGAAGAAGACTCTCTGATAATGCCATGGCTTAGCAAATCATCTATCATTGACCTTACTTCTGCTCTTTCTGTATAACTAAGTCTGTATGGGCGATATACCACCGGTGTGGAATCTTTCAACTCAATGTCCATGCTGGTAATGTTAGTGCAACCTAACTCAGCCAAACTAGTGGCAAAACAATCCCGATATTCATTAATTAGATTTATTAGCTTTACTGTTTCAATTTCACTAAGATCTTTCCCAATATTCAATTCTCCTATAGCAATAGTCTTCTCTGTACATATTTTATAAACATTTGAAATTTTAGGTTCATTTAAAAACTCTATACTACTAATTCCCCTGGTAATAATTTCTTCTCTTTTAAATTGTACAAAATTACCCTGATCATTTTCAATCGTAACATAACCCATACCATTATTTAATTCAACTTTTCCACCCTTCACTTTGTATTTTATTCTTTTACTGTTTTCAATATTAACATCTCCCGTAAAATTGTTACCAGTGCAGATTTTTATCGATGCACTTCCTATTAGTTTGACTATACCAATTGTTCTTAAAGTAACTCGTGTTTCTCTCAGAGGTAACTTAGATCTAATAGTTAACTGCTTGTCATTCTTGTATACTTCGACATGCGATTGTTCTGTCACAGTTTGACCGACTAAGACTTCATAATTCAGGTAACGATCTGGTACTATGACTAATTCTACATTTACATTTATATCATCAATCGTTAAATTAGCTATACATATCCCTATTGGTTGTATGACTGAATTTCCAAAACCGCGTAAATGTGGTAATTCTGTGTGCTTCCAATTATTTTTATCAATCAATTTATTTGCAACTGATTCTTGAATCAGTGAGCATTGACTACCGAAATCAACATAACCATTTAACTCCGAACCGTTAATTTCTACCATTTTTTTAAATTTATTATCTACAACATCTTTATCATTAGCTAGTCATAATGACTTTACTTCTAAGTTACTTTTCCAAACTTCTCTTGTGCAGTTTGAATCATCATGCCCAACCCTTTTACATCTTTGACATTTAATTAAGGGTTTTTTACAATTTGTCACAACGTGTCCTATTTCATGACAGTTAAAACACCTTATTGGTTTGTTTTCATATTTTTGTGGGTTGCGGAATACATCGATCGTTGGTCGATTATTTTTTTATTATTTTTATCGATTCTCTCGTGTTTAACATTTTTGAGGTACCCTAATAACTTATCAGCATCCTCAAACCCTACAGCTTCTGCACCATACCTAACAGAACGATCTTCTATACCATAAACTACACAATCTATAGCATGTCTTCCAGATAAACCACAGCGATTTAACAAAATTAACTTTTCGTAGTAGTATTCCTCTAAATCTTCACCAAACTTTGCCTTTTTCTCTAACATTTCCGACAAGAGGCGGCCATAATTTTCATAAACAGGAAAAGCTGATTTTAACTTCTCTTGCCAAACATCCCATGTGTGCATAACTGACGGTTGACCTTCGTACCAACGTTTAGCCGTTCCCGTAAGTTTTGGCAAAGCATAGTGGGCAGTTTGCTTACTATCCCAACCGTAAATCTCCGCGCATTCATTTACTTTATTTAACCATGTTATTATTGTTTGATTTTTAATTTTAGGATCAAACTCAGGTACTACGTTGATTGCTGAAAATTTGTCTTTGCGTTGGGGGTTTGCGGTTGTGATAGCTTGCAATGCTTTATGTAACGTATCGATTATATTCATATTTTGAATCGTTTGACTCGTAGTGGGTTCTATTATTGACTCCGCGGTAGAAACAGCTGCTTCAGGCTGAGGCAGTTCTGAAGTTAAACTACCAATAGATGGTGGTACATTATCTACGTTGTGTCGTCCTAGGCTACATACATTTGTTTGTTGAGCGGTTTCAGAGGATACTATACATTCAATATTACCTAACTCTTTATCGCGAGAATGATGACGAGGTGACGGAGTATATACAGATCGTCTGGGAATCCTACTGTTAATGGACTGATGTCTTCTCCGTGAACGACTTCTGCTACGAGAATAAACCTCTGCTCGCGTACGCTGCGCACTTTGCGACCGAGATTCGTTACGCCGCCGATTTCTTCTGTCTCTTAAATATGAATCTGACCTTGAGCGCGATCGTCGTTCACGCGTACGCTTCGAAGACACGCGTGGCCTTCTGCTGCGGGAACGGGAACGCCTTTCTCGTAGATGGGACCCATGTCGCGTAGTTGATCGCGACCGCCGGCGTCGTGACTCCTTCTCTTTGGGCATTGTGGTTATTCAAACAATCCCAGCCTATTGTATTTCAAAATAAAATAAGTATATGTAACGAAAAGATTCAAGGTAGTAAACAAAACATAATTTCAGTTTCGTAAGCGCAAACATGTCCTTTTATTTTAAAATGCATTTATTTTATTAGATAGGTAAATTAGGATAGGTAAAAACTTATTTTTGTTTTTACAATTACCAACGTTCATGAAGAACTTACCTTGCAAAACGTTTAATTATGCTTTTCTTAACTAATGTACATAAGGATCATGTTCTGCCAAGCCTCTCACCTCATTACACGACTTCAAAGTGAATACTTGAAAAATATCGAAATACCCTCATCATACATTTTATTATTCTGGATAAAATTCTTATTTCATAAAAGATTCGTCGTCATATAAATAGTATTAACACTTATTATAATTCATTGTATTCCATAAACTCACCTTTATTTGTTTTATAACAAACCTATGTAGGTACCGAGCAATGGCACGTTATCATCCCACTTCTGAAGTTGAAACAGCGTTACACCAAAGAAACACTTACAAACTTTAAATACTGTTTATTACTTTTCACTAATGTTCATACAATATCTTTTTCCAGACTTAAACTCTAAAACATAAGTTGTCGTAAAATCTACCGACAAAAGATCACCCAAAAAACATAACGTGTTGCCAGCTAAGAATGAACGACTGACTTCTCAACAATTGACATTCTGTAACTTTTATTATTGTCCAACTATTTAAATTTTAACTATGTAATAAATTAGTCGTTCTTTCTTTACAATTATAATAAGTATTTAATAATAATCTAACACAATACATGTCAAATTACAGCTTTCTAGCACTGATAGTCTCTGAGCTAAGCTGCGGACAGACGGAGGGACGGACGGGCAGACATGGCGAAACTATAAGGGTTTCTTGTAGACTACGAAACCCTAAAAATATATAAATTTATTTGACATTTGGACGATACGTTGTCGATTCGGTACTGTTTCATGCTAACGCCCCTGATTTTGAATTTGTTTGTGATAATGGAAATGTGCAAAAAAGATTATTTATAGCGGTTAGACAGTACGAACTCCCAGCTCGGGCTAATCAGTGCTAGCCCGAATATTTGGTGTTATTTCCAAAATGACGTCACTGTGATTCTCGTCTAATCACACATTTAAAATAACGCTTCAGAGCTTTATTGTATCGCCATTGTTAATTCGAGTGTGGAGCGGGCAGCATATTTAATAAATTTTATATATTTATTTTTGAAGTGAAAATGGATTTGTTTCAAGCTTTTGTGATATTGGTGAGTATTTGTTATACTATATCTAGCTAAACAATATGGACTTGCAACCTGTCACGTATGGAACGCTAACTACTGCAAAATGTGGGAATGTAGCGTTTGGACGTACCTCTGACTACGGTCTTTAGACATTTTGCAAGATCTGAGTGCTTAGTAATTGGGGATTAAAAAACTTATTGCGTGTTCAAACCCCCTCTTGGACTTTCAACGTATTGCTTAAACGTATGTACAAAGATGTTAATATATAAATTAAAAAATATAAAAATATTAGTGGACTTTTACACGCAACGCCATCTAGTCCCAAACTAAGCAAAGCTTGTATTAGGGGAACCAGATAACTAATCGAATATTTATATACTCTTTTTTTTAAATACATACTTAATATACATAAACACTCAGACACAGAACAAACTGCCTTCACAGCTCAGTTGGTAGTTACTCTGCCTTCTGCGCTGTAGGTTGTGGGTTCGATCCCCACCCAGGGCAAATATAATATTTATGTGATATACATAGATGTTTGTTCTGTGTCTGGGTGTTAATATGTAAAATAAGTATGTATTTACAAAAAATAAGTATTCTATCAGTTATTTGGTTCCCATAGTACAAGTTTTGCTTAGTTCGGGGCTAGATGGCGCTGTGTGAAATGTCCATTAATATTTATATATATTTATATTTAAACATCTATTTTAATGATAATAACTTCGTGGTATTAATGTGTTCCACCCTATTATAGGCCAATTTATGGTACCTTGAATCTCTAATATTTTTAGGGTTTCGTAGTCTACAAGAAACCCTTACAGTTTCGCCATTTCCGTCCGTCCGTTCGTCCGCGGCTTAGCTCAGAGTCCCTGTGCTAAAAAGACGTAATTTTGCATGAATATACATATTAGTCACGCCAACAAAGTGTTAGAATAAAATCATGAAAAATATTTTTTTTAAGGTGTTTTTTGGTCGTTATTATAAAGAATTTATTACTTTTTCAAAATAAAAAATAGCCTATGTTACTCAGGGATAATGTAGCTTGGTAATGATGAAAGAATTTTTGAAATCGGTTAAGTAGTTTTTGAGTTTATCCATTACAAACATACAAAAAACAAAATTATATTAGTATAGATTATAAAGAGGTAAAATTTATATTAAATAGTGTTTAATGTTGATAAAGAATATCATAAAAATTATCCTCTAGTTTAAATTATCTATTGATATTGAATTTGTTTCATATACGGACATGAAAATACTGATAAACTTCATAAGAATTGGTTTTTAGGGTTCCGTACCCAAAAGGTAACAACGGGACCCTATTACTAAGACTTCGCTGTCCGTCTGTCTGTCTATCTATCTGTCACAAGGCTGTATCTCATGAACCGTGATAGCGAGACAGTTGAAATTTTCACAGATGTATTTCTGTTCCCGTATAACAAAAATACTAAAAACAGAATAAAATCCTATCGGTACAACAAACGTGATTTTTTTTTTGCTGTTTTTATAGATAATGGTACGGAACCCTTTGTGCGCGAGTCAGACTCACACTTGACCGGTTTTTTTAATTAGATTAATAAATTGCATCTGCGTGCTACAGACGAATCCGTTATTGATGCGCTTCGGTTTATTACGAGTTATTCTGATATTGTAATGATACCTACTGTTACAAATAGTCGAATTCATTTACATAATTGACATTAACTTTGTACGTTATCAGCAAACAATTTTCATGATAAACAGTATAATAGTTTCATTAAAAACATGGTCAGCACCATGTTTTAATATTATTGGTATTATTGTACTAAAGCTGCAATGATAATAAATTAGGCATCAAGCCTTGTTTGTTGCCTAATGTTTTATAGCTCAAACGGGGATTTTGGGATTGAAGCGGTCTGTTCTCTAATTGCCCTGTTCTGATTTTGTCCAGTATTTAAAAAAAATAGGATCGCGACTGTAATCCCCAAGTACGGTAGACATTCTCTCAGATCTCGAGGCGCTTAGATTGAAGATGTCGGTATTGTGGGGTATCGATGATTGTGGGGGTAGTCAGAGGCGCGTCTAAACATTATGTTTGGCACATGCTCAAATTTTGCAGTAGTTAGCATTCCATACGTGACAGGTTGCAAGCCCATCGTCGCTTATAAGAATACTAACTCAAGATGTTTCCCTTCACCGTTTTGAGCACGTGTTTTGATGCGCATATATATTTTTTGAGTAGAAAAGTCGAGGTACCTCCCATTTGGCCAACATTGCTTTTTTTTCAATGACAAGCTTTTGTAAAAACGTTAAAACCATCGAGCACTACTATCACCTGTCACATCATATTACATTGTCATCGGAACTTGATAAGAATGCAAAGTTTTTACTCAATCGAAGTATTTACTAAGGAATTTCCGTTGGACTGTTGAACAGCTCCTAACTTCATCATCAGATCAGTACACTGTCACCATATTATTGTATTGTCACCGAAGTTATATAAGTACGCAAAATTTCAGCTCAGTCGGTTTGGGATAACTGCTTCAAAATTGAGTCGCAAGATTCCACCCGAACAAACATACATATTACATATATTGCAAGTTAAATAGCTTGTAAAAATATAAATTCAAAAATGATTTATTTAAATGAAATCACAAGGATCACTTCTGAAACGTCTTAGGAGCTAGGTGATGCTACGCCTGTTCCTCGCGACCAAGCCTAGAAGAATCAGGCAACAAACACGGCTTGGGGTCTACCCTTTTTTTCAATTATCCTTTCCTTAATGCTATGTAGAGCTCCAGTGTGGTGCCGTAAGAACAAGGTGAAAGCTCAAACAAGAATAATAATTAAAAGTACTAACCAAGTATGTAAAACCATAAAAAAATAACTAAAGAGCTTCAGCACAAATTCTAAATTCACACGCGTACAGTTATCGCGGTTAAGTAATCTCATTATAACAAAATACACCGATAAAAGTACAAATTTCGATACCTATACTTACTACTTCATGTTTGTGGAGGTTTGTCCTTAAATGTCCTATTGAATATGAGAGTAGCGTTTATCTATATATATATATAAATCAATGCCACTTTTCGTTGTAATTTTATAACTCAAGAATGGGCTTACCTACCCCAACCAAATGTTTAGGCTTTGTTCGGACTATTTACGGACTATATACTATTTATTTATGGTTTATGTGAAGTTTGCCCAAAATCGGTAGACTTTTTATCCAGGTACCACCCGTGCGAATCCGGGGCGAGCGGCTAGTTGTCTTATGTAAATTAGTTTGGAGGTCCGGTGACCAACTGTGGTCTTCTTTATCAGTTCCACATCACCAAATGATACTTTCTAATTGCATATACTTGACTACTTGTTGCTGTAAATACTTAAATCGCTATGTTTATGTGTAATATATATATGTAATATTTGAGAAATTCGACCAGTTCAGATGAATCATCAGAACTAGATTTTGATAACCATGAAACCAAACAGGAAGTATATCCTACCAACCAAAAAATACCGGTTCAGCACCATTATCTAGTCGCAAAAAAAAACACGTTTGTATGGGAGCCCCACTTAAATATTTATTTTATTCTGTTTATAGTATTTATTGTTATAAAAATAGGAAATATATAAATCGTCTGTGAAAATTTCAACTGTCTAGCTATCACGGTTCATGAGATACAGCTTTGTGACAGACAGACGGACAGCGGGCTCTTAGTAATAGGGTCCTGTTTTACCCTTTGGGTATGGAACCCTAAAAATATTTTTTCAAATCGGTTAATAAAATGACGGAATTCTAAGGTAACAAAAAATAGAACGGAATTAGGAACCTCCTCTTTTTGTTTAAGTAGGTAAAAAAAAAATGTCTATTTATTTGCGGTAGTAACACGTTTTTTCAAGAAACATGGGAGTTTTGATTCCATTACACAACTACTTACTATGATGTAAATTATTTTAGTTTATAACACGTGCTTTTAACGGTAAAGTAAAGTTAAGTAAAGTTTATTGCCAAAAAGAGAAAAACGTTTACAAGACGCGCTACGGTGAAGGAAAACATCGTGAGGAAACCAGTTAGTGTTCTTATAAGCGGCTATGGGCTTGCAACCTGTCAATAAAATGCTAACTACTGTAAAAGTGGGCATGGGCCAAATGTATGTTTGGACGTGCCTTTGACTAAGCCTTATAAATCGTCAACGATCTGAGCGCCTGGTGATCTGAAAAGATGTCTACCGTACTTAGGGATTACAGTCGTGATCCTATTTTTTTTTTATATAATTGCAGATGACTGTGGTGTGTGCTACCGCTTCTGAAGATTGCAATGATTTAACGAAAGATATTGCAAAGATTCTTCCTGATGGGTAAATATGATATAATAATAATGTAAACCTTTATCTCCTACTTATCCTCATATACTTAGTTGTAACCTCTACCTTGTCTCAAACTCATTCGATACCCCTCGAAAAGTACCTCATGTTTGGTATCTTAAATTTATTTGGAGGTTCCTCAATTACGTCATTAGCCCGAGGATATTTTCATCAAACAAACCGTCACGCATGCGTCGTTTAGAAGCTGTCGAGGAATGTCAAGGTACATCTCGAGGTACTTTGAGTTGACAGTTCTGTTAACTGAGGAATCCTTGACTAGAGGCAAACTCAAGGTAATTTTATTAATTATTGCTACCAAAACAAAGTTTCGAAGTCGAGTCGAGGTGGAGATATTTCGAGGTGACAACTAAGAATCTGGGGACTAAGTCTATCTCCTACTAATTCGCTCCTTAAGGGGCTGTATGTCGACGATTGCTCTTTTTCGAAACGAAAAAAGAAATACTTCTGAACAAGCCACATCTCCTATTTTTATAAGTATATTACTTCAGGTTCCTACCTAGATTTCTATTAAGCTGAAAACATAATAGCAGAAACTTTTCACGATAAATATATTATTTCAAAATGATACGTCAGAGCTACTGTCAACTGAGCTGTGAGGCCAGTCTAACGTGTTATACTACCCAGCCGGACCCATTATCGTTAAGCCTTAAGGCCCTGTATGTCGACGATTGCTCTCTTTCGAAACGAAAAAAGAAATACTTCTGAACAAGCCACATCTCCTATTTTATAATGTATAGTATATGTATATGTATTTTATAATGTATCTTTAATCACTTCGATAAATAATCCTACCGACCGCTGCAATGACGACAAACACACGTCGGCGCGTGGTTCGCCTTTGCTTTTCGAATAAATTAATGATATAAATTATGTATAATTACTTATCAAAAATCTATTCTAATAGAAATCTAGGTCTACATTTATTACCTATCTTTAACAATAAATCACAAGTTGATTTTAATAGTAGGTATCAAAATATTTCGATCATAAATTATAAAACGTATCATGTTGAAATAATATCTTTATCGTGAAAAGTTTCTGCTATTATGTTTTCAGCTTAATAGAAATCTAGGTAGGAACCTGAAGTAATATACTTATAAAAATAGAAGATGTGGCTTGTTCAGAAGTATTTCTTTTTTCGTTTCGAAAAAGAGCAATCGTCGACATACAGCCCCTTAAGGGTTTATTTAAATGCAGTTACAATATCCACTGATCATTTAATTTTGTTTATTTTCAGAACTGTTAAATTTGAGCTAAAATCATTATGCAAGAAATGTCCCTGGTAAGTAGAAATAAGGTTTTATACTTACTAGCTTCCGCCCGCGACTTAGTGGTACCTGGATAAATGGTAGCCTACATGCTATTCCAGGGCTATGTATGTATTCATGAAAAACGAGAAGTGCGAGTTTGACAGAACAACGTCTTTCTGTCTTTCTGTCACAGGGGTCTATTTCATAAACCGTGGTAGCCAGACAGTTGAATTTTTTACAGATTATGTATATCTGTTGCCGCTATAACAACACATACTAAAACAGAATAAAACAAATATTTAAGTGAGGCACCCTACATACAACAAACGTGATTTTTTTGCCGTTTTTTATGGATATATTTTATAGATAATGGCCGGTTTTTTTAATAATTATTAATTTATATTCTTAATAATATAATATTGTTTCAGCGCGAATACAACAAAGCCTTTATCGGTAAGTGTGAAATAAAAAAAATTAATTCCGTTTTAAACTAAAAAGAAAACCGAAGAGATCAACCAAGCGAAAAGTCAAGGGACAATATTGGTTATATAATTTTTTTTACAAGCTAACCCGGTGAACTTCCTATCGCTTTAGAATTAACAAATGTTGTTCCCGTTCCCGTTCCCGTTCCCGTTCCCGTTCCCGTCCCGTTCTTCATTAAAAAGTATCCTATGTCCGTCTCCTGGTTCTAAGCTACTTCCCCACCAATTTTCAGCCAAATCGGTTCAGCCGTTCTTGAGTTGTAAATAGTGTAACTAACACAACTTTATTTTATATAATATAGAAATATAGATGAATGAAGAGTATTAGTTCTACATGAATGTAATTTAAATAGACTAACTTGGGAGTTGGGACTATTCTCTGCACAATATGAAAAAAACTTCAAAATCAGATTACCAGATAAAAAGGATAAACAAATATTTAAAAAAAATCCACCCTTAATTAGGTAGTAATTTGTTTTTGGTTTTATTTTGATATGCAAAAGGGTGGTGTTTGTTGAAAAATAAATATCCTATTTACATACATAGGTACATATATTCACGCCTGTTTCCCAGACAGGTAGGCAGAGACCACAGCATAATTATCTTATACCTTATCCTATTTATATTTCTGTTTCAGATTCACAATGTTGAAGATCTTGGAATAACTGTTGTTGATGGGTGAGTTTTATAGTACTAGGCTAGCATAGCAGAAAGAAATCGCGGCGCTTATTGTACACGGGCACGCGACGCATTATATCTATTAATTTGTTAGACAACGTGGATCTACATTTCCACTGCTGCACACGCTATACACGAATATTATACTCACAACTATGAACAACTGGTAGCTCAGAAGTTTTGAATCACACGTTAGGTAAGTTTGCGTGTGCCGCGTACACAGCGTGCATGGCGTTGCCAGCGTTGAGCTACGTGAGCACCTTATTCGAACAAGCTACGCGTGTACCAACGACGTGAATTCATGCGTAGCGTGTGCAACGCACGGTGCAGTGAAAACAATTACATAGATTTTCTCTCCAGGCGCTTAGAGCCTTGAAGATGTCTTGTAGTCTGGTAGTCAGAGGCACGTCCAAACATTATATTTGACACATGCACACATTTTGCAGTAGTTAGCATTCCATACGTGTCAAAAACAATGCCTATTTGTGCCATATTTTTAATCGATTTTAATTTAAGTCGAATTAAAGTCGAAGTGGAATTTCGGACGGAGAATATGTAGAAACTATATTTATTTCGATCTTTCTATGTCTGTGTTTACTATAATAAATGCACAAATAAGTTTGTTGGTTTGTCTTTTTAAGGGTTCCGTACCTTAGAAGGAAAAAAAGAAACCCATATAGTATTCTATATGGGTAGTCGTGTGGCTGTCCCCAGTTCATTGTCCCTCCCCCTTATCTCCGAAGCTAAGCTAAAATTACTACTAAGTACAATAACTAAGCCAGAAATTTTGAATAATAGAAAAAAATAGAATACAGTTCATTACTTATATATTACGGGAAAACCTATAATAAGTTAGTACGGAACCGTTCTGTGAGCGAATCCGTCTTGCGTAGTTATCATTCCTGGTTTCCTCACGATGTTTTCCTTCACCGTTTCGAGCACGTGTTTTTGATGAGCATATAAATTTTTCGTACAGAAAAATCCATTGATTCGAACCACCACCACCTTCAGATTGAAAGTCGAGATACCTCCCACTCGGCCACCACGGCACTCGCAACATTTTACGTTTTATACAAACATTATTGCTTATGTTGGGTTAGTCCAGACATCCCCATTGACTATCCCCATCAATGGGGATTTCTGGACTTTTTTTTAGAAAAAGTCCAGATATCCCCATTGGCAGCGCATTGAGTGTGTAATGGGGATAACTGGACTTTTTCTAAAAAAAGTCCAGAAATCCCCATTGATGCATCCCCTACTACACAACAATCCCAACTGTTTAGCGTGCTAGGAAGTTGTCAAGTCATACAAATACTTCAAATTTAAGTAAAATTTGCCACTTGTGCGCTCTTCATTAGTTCTATCCTTTTCTATTTCTGCTTTCAGAGACTTAACGATTTCCAGTTTAGCAAAACTATGTGCATTCGCAAGGTAAGTCAAAAAGTTACGTTTTAAAAACAAAATAAGTCATCTGTAGAAAAATATTTTTTTAAAACATGCTTTTGTAAATTCTCCCTTAAATTCAAATTCAAAAATCATTTATTTCAATAAAATCACAAGGATCACTTTGAAACGTCTTAGGAACTAGGTGAAGCTACGCCGATTCCACGCGACCAAGCCTAGAAGAATCAGGCAACAAACACGGTTTGGGGTCTACCTTTTTTTTAATGATCCTTTCCTTAATGCTATGTAGAGCTCCAGTGTGGTGCCAATCGAACAAGGTGAAGGATCAAACAAGCTAGTGATCATTAGCAACAACTTCGAGCTAGTGATCATAGCAGCTAGCTGTGATCTGTCACATAATCCTAATAATTCTATCCTAATTCTATCCTTATAAATGCGAAAGTTTGTCATAAGGCTGCTATGTTTGTTCCCTAATCAAAAATAAACGACAAAACGGATTAAGATGAAATTGGCTGTAGTATGTAGATACAAAATCAGAATAAATAAAGTAGGAACTTATAATCCGAAAAACAACCCCTAAAGTTCCCGTTCCCGTTCCCGTTCCCGTTCCCGTTCCCGTTCCCGTTCCCGTTCCCGTTCCCGTTCCCGTTCCCGTTCCCGTTCCCGTTCCCGTTCCCGTTCCCGTTCCCGTTCCCGTTCCCGTTCCCGTTCCCGTTCCCGTTCCCGTTCCCGTTCCCGTTCCCGTTCCCGTTCCCGTTCCCGTTCCCGTTCCCGTTCCCGTTCCCGTTCCCGTTCCCGTTCCCGTTCCCGTTCCCGTTCCCGTTCCCGTTCCCGTTCCCGTTCCCGTTCCCGTTCCCGTTCCCGTTCCCGTTCCCGTTCCCGTTCCCGTTCCCGTTCCCGTTCCCGTTCCCGTTCCCGTTCCCGTTCCCGTTCCCGTTCCCGTTCCCGTTCCCGTTCCCGTTCCCGTTCCCGTTCCCGTTCCAGTTCCCGTTCCCGTTCCCGTTCCCGTTCCCGTTCCCGTTCCCGTTCCCGTTCCCGTTCCCGGCATCCGGAGCAATCCGTTCCGGTTCCCCCATTTTGGCGCTTCAGGGGCTCCCAGTCGACGATTGCTCTTTTTCGAAACGAAAAAAGAAATACTTCTGAACAAGCCACATCTACTATTTTTATAAGTATATTACTTCAGGTTCCTACCTAGATTTCTATTAAGCTGAAAACATAATAGCAGAAACTTTTCACGATAAAGATAATATTTCAAAATGATACGTTTTAGAATTTATGATCGAATTATTTTATATACCTACTATTAAAATCAACTTGTGATTTATTGTTAAAGATAGGTAATATGTAGATCTAGATTTCTATTAGAATAGATTTTTGATAAGTTATTATACATAATTTATATCATTAATTTATTCGAAAAGCTAAGGCGGACCACGCGCCGACATGTGTTTGTCGTCATCGCAGCGGTCGGTAGGATTATTTATCGAAGGGATTAAAGATGGGTACATCTTTATTCACATATACTAAACATTATAAAATAGGAGATGTGGCTTGTTCAGAAGTATTTCTTTTTTCGTTTCGAACAAAAATATACGTCGACTGGGAGCGCCTTAAGCATTTCTTCTTTTCCACTGACGATTTATAAAATCTTGGGTTTGAATCCTGGTAAACACTGAACTTTTGCACTCGTAAAATCTGTACATACCTTTACATACCTATTGCATATACTATAATATACAGTTTATATAACAGTTTAACGATAATTATTGTAAAAAAAAAAACTTTGCAGTACTAATACTGGAACTGCTGGAACTGCAAGCAATAGCACTGGAATTGCTGGAACTGCAAGCAATAGTACTGGAACTTCTGGAACTGCAAGCAATAGTACTGGAACTGCTGGAACTGCAAGCAATAGTACTGGAACTGCTGGAACTACAAGTAATAGTACTGGAACTACTGAAACTACAAGTAATAGCACTGGAACTTCTGGAACTGCAAGCAATACAACGGGAACTGCTGGGACTATAAGTAATAGCACTGGAACTTCAGGAACTGCAAGCAATACAACGGGAACTGCTGGAACTACAAGTAATAGCACTGGAACTACAAGTAATAGTACTGGAACAGCTGGAACTGCAAGTAATAGTACTGGAACTACTGGAACTACAAGTAATAGCACTGGAACTTCTGGAACTGCAAGCAATACTACGGGAACTGCTGGAACTACAAGTAATAGCACTGGAACTGCTGGAACTGCAAGTAATAGCACTGGAATAGCTGAAACTGCAAGCAATACAACGGGAACTGCTGTAACTGCAAGCAATAGTACTGGAACTGCTGGAACTACAAGTAATAGCACTGGAACTTCTGAAACTGCAAGCAATACAACGGGAACTGCTGGAACGGCAAGTAATAGCACTGGAACAGCTGAAACTGCAAACAATACAACGGGAACTGCTGTAACTGCAAGCAATAGTACTGGAACTGCTGGAACTGCAAGCAATAGTACTGGAACAGCTGGAACTGCAAGTAATAGTACTGGAACTACTGGAACTACAAGTAATAGCACTGGAACTTCTGGAACTGCAAGCAATAGTACTGGAACTGCTGGAACTGCAAGTAATAGTACTTTAACTACTGGAACTACAAGTAATAGCACTGGAACTTCAGGAACTGCAAGTAATACAACGGGAACTGCTGGAACTACAAGTAATAGCACTGGAACAGCTGAAACTGCAAGCAATACAACGGGAACTGCTGGAACTGCAAGTAATAGCACTGGGACAGCTGGAACTGCAAGCAATAGTACTGGAACTGCTGGAACTACAAGTAATAGCACTGGAACTTCTGAAACTGCAAGCAATACAACGGGAACTGCTGGAACGGCAAGTAATAGCACTGGAACAGCTGAAACTGCAAACAATACAACGGGAACTGCTGTAACTGCAAGCAATAGTACTGGAACTGCTGGAACTGCAAGCAATAGTACTGGAACAGCTGGAACTGCAAGTAATAGTACTGGAACTACTGGAACTACAAGTAATAGCACTGGAACTTCTGGAACTGCAAGCAATACAACGGGAACTGCTGGAACTACAAGTAATAGCACTGGAACTTCAGGAACTGCAAGCAATACAACGGGAACTGCTGGAACTACAAGTAATAGCACTGGAACTACAAGTAATAGTACTGAAACTGCTGGAACTACAAGTAATAGTACTGAAACTGCTGGAACTACAAGAAATAGTAATGAAACTGCTGGAACTGCAAGTAATAGCACTGGGACAGCTGGAACTGCAAGCAATAGTACTGAAACTGCTGGAACTACAAGTAATAGTACTGAAACTGCTGGAACTACAAGTAATAGTACTGAAACTGCTGGAACTGCAAGTAATAGCACTGGGACAGCTGGAACTGCAAGCAATAGTACTGAAACTGCTGGAACTACAAGTAATAGTACTGAAACTGCTGGAACTACAAGTAATAGTACTGAAACTGCTGGAACTATAAATAATAGTACTAAACCTGATGGCCCAGTGAAGCATGACCCTGCTCACGCCATAACGTAAGTTATTAAGACGTTAATAAGTTATTGCCGTCGTATTTATAGTTTTCAAATTTTTCTATTGCTAATGCGTTTGTTCTTCTTTTACGGTTTTAACTCAATAAGACTGTTATCAAGCGTAAGTATTTTTATACTAAGCAAAATTATTTTGGTTGCAGCGCTAATGATGATAAGAAGAATAAGGGCGCAGGCAGCATAGTGTTGGCAGTACTCGGCGGTATGGTGCTAGGAGCATTGATTGTTGTAGCCGCTATGGCGGTCTTAAAGAAGTACCAAGCTCAGTCTTATGGTAAGTTGTAACGATCTTGGCGACAAGCCTACACTTGGGGGTCTATTTCAGGAACGAAAACGATATATCGTAACAATAATCGTGCCAAAGTAACATCGTTTGGACTATAGTTTGAGCGATAGAACAATCGGAATAACTTTTAACAAGATAAACTCTTTAATTTTTGTGTACGCCCCAATTATTGGTCGCCATTTTCTAGCCCAGTATGAGAAATAGGTAGGTACTACATTACGATACGTGTTACTTACTTATGTCACTAGTTTCGACTTATACTATTAATATACCCGTGAAATATTATTTTGTAGCTCGCGTAACATTAACCCGCCGTCTTTTTAAAAACTAAATCTAAATTAGCCAATCTGTTTAGGAGCTACGGTGACAGTCCGTTTAGACTTTAGGTATGGTAGTGCTTTGTAAAAGAGATATACTTAATAAAAAACTACTACATACTTAATAAAAAATACATAAACTTACATACATATCTTAGAATCTACAACGAAGATGTGAGAAGATGTCTACCGTAATTGGGTCTTACCGCACTTACAGTAGTTTTTTTTTCTGCAGCATTGCCACCTGATCAGCACATCGAGAACAACGTAGAGATGGGAAACAGGAACTCTGAAGAAAGAGGACACTTAATAGAAAATTAATAATATTATTAATAAATAATATCCTAATAATATATTATAAATGCGAAAGTTTGTGAGGGTGTTTGTTTATATGTTCGAAAATTAATCTGACCTAAACAACAAAATGGATTAAGATGAAATTTACTGTAGATAAAAAATCATATAAACAGAAGAGGGATTTTTTTTTGTAAATACATACTTACTGCTAATTAATACTATTAATACTAACTAAGAAACCGAAGAGCTTTTGGTATGCGATAGTTAGAAGAGCAAGTTCTTCTCCTTCAAATTATTTATATATTCATCTATATTTTATATATTTACCCTAGCAGACTCGGCCACGCGTTGCTGTGTCAACAGTTTGTAATTAAACTTGCGACCCGCCCCGGCTTCGCACGGGTAGCATGTTATTATACATATAAACCTTCCTCCTGAATCTTATCTATTAAAAAAACCGCATCAAAATCCGTTGTGTAGTTTTTAAAGATATAAGCAAACATACATACATACATACAGACGCGGGAAGCGGAAAGCGACTTTGCTTTATACTATGTAGTGATAATATTGCGACTATAAATTGAGATGTAAGCTATACTATCTTTCAAGTTGGATCAAACTGCACACGGTGTGCAAAGTTTGATTAAAATCGGTTAAGTCGTTTAGGAGTACATCGCGGACAAACAACGTGATGTATAATGCCCGAATTAAACATAGACTACCTTAAAACACGAAAAACATCCCCAAAATGATAAAATCGCAGATTTTGGTATAGATGCTGGTTTGAAAAAAATCGGACATTCGTGTTGACATCAGTCGTCATAGCAACGGGCGTTACTGTATGCGATTATCGAAATTTGGACAGGACAACGACTGTCGCGGGTCTGCTAGTTTATAATATACTAGCGACCCGCTCCGGCTTCGCACGGGTAGCATGTTATTATACATATAAACCTTCCTCCTGAATCACTCTATCTATTAAAAAAAACCGCATCAAAATCCGTTGTGTAGTTTTAAAGATATAAGCAAACATACATACATACAGACGCGGGAAGCGGAAAGCGACTTTGCTTTATACTATGTAGTGATAGTGATTTTATGTCTTAGTTAGTTTTCGCGAAGATTTTTCTGCTAATCATACCATCCTCGTATTAAGTTATATTATGTATCTGTCTCCTGTAGCAAAATTGCATAGTACGAGTATAACTCTAATCAAGTATCCTCGATACAGGCCTAGCGTAGTGAGGGACTGAAAAAAATCCGTTTTAGCTCATTGATATCTACGAAATTTAGTTAGTTTAATTAAGTGTCTTATTTAGTTGTAATAAATCTTTTTTCATTTCTATTTTTTTTTAATTTTAATTTATTACTTATACAACTAATTATTATATTAGGTTGAATTAACGAGAAATGTGCAAAAATAGAATATGGTTTCGGCTTTTATGATTTTATGGTGCTGATGTTTCTAGATAATAAAGTGCAAAAAAAAAAGATGGAGTCCTGACTCTTAAATCAAAGGGGGCGAAGCACCCTCTTTAGACTGATTGCGGTTGTGTCATCGCTCGCAGCGCCATCCCACGTTTCATGATTGAATTGGCTCGTCCACTGGCTGATATAATTAGGTTTTCTACGGTTAGTCATTACAGGATGTATACGAGGAGTTTCACTTCAAAAGTCTGACATCAGTTTTGACAACTGAATAATACGATTTCTACCAAAATTAGTAATTTGTTATTTTTCTGGAAACATATTAGTGGTTGATCTAAGCTATTATTTAAATTTAGTCTACTTCTGTCGCCGGTCGGCTAGTTATAAATATTTTATCCTTTTTATGATTATCACTTAGGTACTAAGCGGAATTGGAAATTCTAAAATAAATTGTTTAAAAATATTATTTGTGTACTTATAAATTGGTTTGTATTATTGATTAGCTGTCCCGATAAAAATAGTTCTGTTAAATTACAATTTCTAAATTTTCTTTTGAAGAACCTTTTTCTGACAGTAACAAACTCAAGAAAATAATTAGCAAAATCGGTTCAGCCGTTCACGCGTATTGCGAGTAAAATAGGTATTTATTTTTAGGGTTCCGTGCCCAAAGGGTTAAAACGGGACCCTATTACTAAGACTAGTTAAAATCTAACAATTTATTTAATTTTGTTAACTATCTGCCACGTTATTATCTATTAATATAAAAAACTGGCAAAGTGCGAGTAGAACTCGCGCGAAGGGTTCGTACCATTATCTATAGGAAAACAGCAAAAAAAAAACACGTTTGTTATTTGGGAGCCCCACTTAAATATTAATTTTATTCTGTTTTTAGTATGTGGTGTTATAGCGGCAACAGAAATACATCATCTGTGAAAATTTCAACTGTCTAGCTACGGTTCATGAGATACAGCCCTGTGACAGACAGACGGACAGACGGACAGCAAAGTCTTAGTTTTCCGGTTTTTAAATTTACTATAAAATTTATCATAAAAATATTTTTCCAAATCGGCTAATAAATTACGGAATTCTTAGGTAACAAAGAATAACAAAAAATACAACCAAATTTAAAAATTCAAATTCAGAAATAATTTATTTTTATAAAATCACAAGGATCACTTTGAAACGTCTTAGGAACTAGGTGAAGCTACGCCGATTCCACGCGACCAAGCTTAGAAGAAGTCTAGTTAATGGGGTTGAAACTCCTTTATTAGCTTTCGGATTCCGTAGTTTCCTTCATCTTAGAGCACGTAACTGAGCTGGTGTAGTGAACAGCGACTTCGGCTCTAGGTTTATCTGAAAGAGTAAGTATACCTAAAGGCGCTCCCTGTCGACGATTGTTTTTGTTCGAAACGAATAAAAAAATACTTCTGAACAAGCCACATCTCCTATTTTATAATGTATAGTATATGTGAATAAAGTTGTACCCATCTTTAATCACTTCGATAAATAATCCTACCGACCGCTGCAATGACGACAAACACACGTCGGCGCGTGGTCCGCCTTAGTTTTTCGAATAAATTAATGATATAAATTATGTATAATTACTTATCAAAAATCTATTCTAATAGAAATCTAGACCTACATATTACCTATCTTTAACAATAAATCACAAGTTGTTTTTAATAGTAGGTATATAAAATATTTCGATCATAAATTCTAAAACTTATCATTTTGAAATATTATCTTTATCGTGAAAAGTTTCTGCTATTATGTTTTCAGCTTAATAGAAATCTAGGTAGGAACCTGAAGTAATATACTTATAAAAATAGGAGATGTGGCTTGTTCAGAAGTATTTCTTTTTTAGTTTCGAAAAAGAGCAATCGTCGACTGGGTACCCCTTAAGTAATAACAATTGTGTATGTACATGATCATCATACATCACATTGTAATATATAAAAGTATTTTTTGTTGAAAAACTTTTTTTTCAAAACAAATGCTTAATTATGTAACTTAGTTAACAATGCAATAATATGGTGACAGTAAGTTGATCTGATAATGCAGTCAAGAGTTGTGCAACGGATTCTTGAAGCTTTCTTCAGAGCCCTTGGATTATAAAAGCGTGTTTTTATTAATATAATTTTAATATAAAAATATTATCATAGGGTTAGTAGCTACTGGGCTACAATAATAGCTGAACTGCTTAGGCTGATACAGGATGATCAACAAAAGCACAAACATTCAGCAGGGGCGAATTAATCATAATTCAGGCGATATAAATCGGTTGTAAGTACAGAGATCGTTACCTTGCGGTACAAACTTGTTTGTTATCAGCCGACCGAACAGATGCTTTTTCTCCAAGATCACTAACATATAGATGATTACTAGCAGTTCAAATAATATAATCCCTGCGTAGATCCAGTGGTATCTGTAATGTGAAACATTTCTTCAGTTCAAGTACAAACAGAACGAAATCTTTTTGTTACTAAATACTTTCTGGAAACATAATTATTTAACATAGTATTTATCAAAACTTACGTAAATCTGTCTGATTTCAAATGTGTGCATGAAGTATTGTAATTCGAATTTGTGATATCAGTGTGTGAGGTATTAGCAATACTGATTGGGATCTGTTTGGGGTTAACAGCAAGTAATTTAGATTCATTAGTCCCTTCAATGTCAACTTCTACGTTTTCTTCATTAGATTTTCTTCTGCAAGTGGTTCTTTCACATTTTCTGCTAGCATCGGCACAATTAAAGCAGTCGCATTCGCTACCGTCGATCGTAGAGTAAATAGTTTCATACTGCGCCTCACAACTGCAGATGTAAGAAGCAATATAGAGTCCATCGCAGTTGTTGCATTCAGGCACGCACAACGGTGCTTCATTAAATAATCTCTTGTCTCTTTCTTGTGGTTGTTCAATACGATAACCTGAATAGTATTCACAGTGGTTAGGCGCAACGCACGACCCATTCCCACACGCCATGTCACAATGTGCCATGCATTTCGAGCCATCTTCAGTCAAGTACCATCCGGGATCGCAAACGCACACCTCTGGAGCGATACAGTTACCGTCTCCACAATTTGAGCAGTGCGGCACACATTTTGCGTTTTCAGCTTTGTATCCATAATCACATACGCACAGACCGGGAGCCCTGCATTCTCCATGCTCACACCCAGAACAATCCGGTTGGCAAGACCCGCATTCTTGGCGCCAGCCGAAGTCACACTTGCAGTGTCCTGGAGATACACATTTTCCATGCTCGCATCCTGAGCAAACCGGCTCGCAAACATCCAAAAGACGCCTGTAACCAGGGTCACAAATACATACGCCAGGCGCAACACATGTTCCGTTTAAGCAGGTGCCGTAACACATGTCAGTTTCACTTGTCTCATAATCATCGTCTGGGCTGCAGGTGGAGAGACAACCAGGAGTGCTGCAGCCCTCAAGGCACAGCGGGATACACCTGTTTAGGTTGTCGTCGGGATCTATAGCGTATCCAGGCTCGCAAGCACATTCGTTGGGATTTCTGCAGTAGCCGTTGCGACACTCCGGGTTGCAGAGTGGGACACATTTTAAGCTGAAATCAAATAATAAAAGATAAGATATAAAATATTTATTTAGCAACAAAAACACTTCAGAGTAACACATAGGCATAGCTCTCTGACCACACACGATTAAGGTTTCATAAAGTGTAATGTTGAAAGAACAGAACTAATAAGGCTTATACAACGGACTTCACACTAGGCTGGGCTTGTATAATGTAGCAAGTACCTGGTATTTCATTGCCTGAAAACACGCATAAAAACCGCAAGCATCTATTTATCGCATCCGAAACCCCCGGATAATGAATTTCATGAAAATCGTTGAAGCCGCTTTCGAGTTTCGTATGATATATATTATATACAAGAATTGCTCGTATAACGGTAATACCTTTAAATCTATCTAATAGATAGATGTTGATATATTCTTAGTTGTCTTAGTTGAAGATTAAGAACCCGCTGGAACTAAACAATCTCACTCTTTAGTCTTACTTCAATAGAAATCCATCACATCATCGAATCCAGGTTATGGATTTTGTTTTGGATTCGTATATAATAATAATGTTAAAGATGACGTATCAATGATGAAGACTTTGATGAGATGGTTTCGAGTAGGTACTTACCTATCGCCTACGTGGCTGTCATCTTCAATGTACCCTTCACAGCAAACGCTGACTGTTTCATTCACAAGTTTCTGAAAATACCGCATTACTAAGTTACCATGAAGTTATTTAATCAATAGTAATAAAAAATAAATAAATAGGATCACGACTGTAATCCCCAAGTACGGTAGACATCCTCTCAGATCTCTAGACGCTTGGATCCTTTAAAGATGTCTAGTGGGAGTAGTCAGAGGCACGTCCAAACATTATATTTGGCACATGCCCACATTTTGCAGTAGTTAGCATTCCATACGTGACAGGTTGCAAGCCCATCGCCGCTTATAAGATTACTAACTGGTTTCCTCACGATGTTTTCCTTCACCGTTCTGAGCACGTGTTTTTGATGCGCATATAAATTTTCCGAACAGAAAAATCCATTGATGCACGCCGGGATTCGAATCCACGACCTTCAGATTGAAAGTCGAGGTACCTCCCACTCGGCCAACACGGCTTTTTTCAATAGTATAATTGTAATGAAAAAATACTTTTAATTTATTTTCCCGACGTGATAAAGACCCGTGTCAAAATCTATAGTTATGTCTACTAATCACGATAGTTTGTAAAATAATATGGACTAAGTCTTAAATAAACAATTTTACTATTGAAAAAAGCCGTGCTGGCCGAGTGGGAGGTACCTCGACTTTCAATCTGAAGGTCGTGGGTTCGAATCCCGGCGTGCAACATTGGATTTTTCTGTTCGGAAAATTTATATATATGTATAGGTACGCATCAAAGACACGTGCTCAGAACGGTGAAGGAAAACATCGTGAGGAAACCAGTTAGTAATCATATAAGCGGCGATGGGCTTGCAACCTGTCACGTATGGAATGCTAACTACTGCAAAATGTGGGCATGTGCCAAATATAATGTTTGGACGTGCCTCTGACTACCCCCACTAGACATCTTTAAAGGATCCAAGCGTCTAGAGATCTGAGAGGATGTCTACCGTACTTGGGGATAATTATAATTTCGTCTTTGTTTCCCTACAAGCGTTGCAAAGTGGGTTACCTTGACTTGTTTTGTTCTAACGTTGACAGCTAGTCTTGACTTTGTGCACCAGATCAGGCAGTCCTGACCTTCGTACGCCTCGTAGTACGTGTAAGAATACGTCTCGGAGACTTCTCGTAAAACGCTATACAAAGAAAAAATACTTAAAAGCTTATGAGTTAGAAACGACTCCATTTTCATTCTGGTCAAATTTCTTAAATTAAGTTTCTCATAGTTAATAAGGTAAATATTGGTGGTGACTCTGTTGTGTTCACGCTAAACCTTAAATACATTAAAACAATCGCTCTTGTACGTTAAAATCTAAAAAAGCGTAACATCAAAGTGACAGTTCTAAAACTTAGAATAGCTTTGAATAAATTTTGCGTGATTTAGAAACGTCATCCTAAAATTAATCAAAATGAAAATTGGTGTTGATTAGGATGACATTTGGATGTGTCAAATATGCAAAATAAAATAGAGAAATGGCTAAAATATCTTAAGTTTTAGGAATGTCATTTTGATTTTACGCTGCTTGCGACGTTAACGTAAAAGAAAGAAGAGCGATCGTTTATAAGCAATTTTAACTTTTAGCGTGAACACAACAGAATCGCCACCATTAGTGGACATTGTACATCGAGCTCCAAATTAAACAAACGGCAAGCAGATATAATGATAATAATAGAAAGAAAGAAAGAAAGACAGAAAAAACATTTATTTGCTCCAAAGGCACAACACAATTATTGAATAAAAGAGAACAAAAAAACAATCAACAGCAGATTGTGCCATGTAGGGGCAAATAGGTCCCCGTCTCAGCATTGAGCCGCACGATGGTTTACGCGATGTGGCGACACAACAAGTCGATAAACTAAATAAGATATAACTTAGGTCTTAATTCTAAAGAATTTAAGTAAAATAGACTAAACAATAAAATAAATAAATATCAAAGTAGTATGGAGTGTGCATGGTAAATATAAATATTCATAATATATTCAGATCTTTCTTAAATCTACTAACAATATCTAAAACACAAATTAAATATAAACAAAATCTAGTATCCATTGCTTACTTGTCTTTTAAAGATCTGTTTGCCAACTACCAACATGGAATACATTATAACACCCAGACACAATAGAAACATCTATATTCATCACACAAATATTTGTCCTGCGTGGGGATCGAGCCCACAACCTACAGCGCAGAAGACAAAGCTCCTACCAATTGAGCTGTGAGGTTTTTTCTTACCTGATCGTCTCATTGCAAACTTGAGTTGTCACTTGTTCTAAAACTACAATAACCAGGAACAATTTGCACAGTATCATGTTTATTTAGAATACAAAAGCAAAAAGTAAGTCATCGTCTTAAATAAGCAAAAGCATCGCAAAAAGCACGTTCTTAAACTATTAAGATTGTGCTTATCAGAAAATAGAGGGTCTACTCCACAAACAGAAAACGATAGGTTGGATTGGTTAATACTTTTAATTATTATTATTGTTTGAGCCTTCACCTTGTTCTTACGGCACCACACTGGAGCTCTACATAGCATTAAGGAAAGGATCATTGAAAAAAATGATAGACCCCGAGCCGTGTTTGTTGGCTGATTCTTCTAGGCTTGGTCGCGGATTTCGGATATGGCTCCAACGATTTTCATGTAATTTAGTCTGCTGGGAGTTTCGGATAAATCGATCTAGCTAGATTTCATTTTAGAAAACGTCGTTTTATCCGTGTTTTCAGGCAATAAAATACCTGCAGCCAGCAGTACGTCAGCCGAATCGCATGGCGCTGAATCAGAGGACATATATGTGATTCATATTCGCTATGAAAATATTTTATGTACCTAAGTTATTAAATACAGTTTTATCAGTAAAACTAATTAGTAGGACCAGTGAGAACATAATTAGGTACGTTTAAAAAACTAAGAACAAACAGACTTACCCTCGTATTCAAGAACGACACTATGAGAACACGCACCCACAGTGGACGAAATCTTTTTTCATAAAAATCTTAAATAAAAAACTTTATGTGTTGTGCGACACTGCATAGTGTGACTAGAGGCACATTGTCGTGTGCCTCTAGCCAAAGTTGAGCTCTAAAGGCACACGGTAGTGTGCGCCATAGTGCCGCTCAACACATAAAGTGATCTTTATGAAAAAAGATTTCGTCCACTGTGGGTGCGTGTTCTCATAGTGTCGTTCTTGAATACGAGGGTTACCCTCGTATTCAAGAACGTAATACCTTCATAAAAATCACTTTATGTATTATCTTATATTTACGCGTTTGCTGCTGAAATTATTGGCAATAGAGCATAGTGCTGAACTACAGTTTTATAGAAAACATCAATATCTACAAAAAAGTCAAATAAACTCACAAACTACTGGACCAATTTAAAAAAAATCTTTTTCCATTAGAATGCTTCATTATCTCTGAGTACATATATATATAATTATTACTAGAAAAAAATAGGGATCACTATTCAAACTTCGATAATGTAATGCATTATTATACTGCTAGTTTAAGTTAATTTTGTCCATGTTTTTAGATAAACCGACAAATCACTGATGCGGATGCGCAAGTGTCATATCTGCAATAACTGATAACGAGTGGTAACACCCGCGCAAACTAGTGAGACCAAACTTTCAAATCGATACAAATTATTTTTCAAACAATCGTGATTCAGTTCAGTTCACGTCACTTATTTATCATAGACAATCATACAATCGTGTCTGAAACATTGAGGTACATAATAATAAAAGATAAGTTACAATATAATAAATAATATAATATAAATAATATAATTAATAAAAAAATAAAAAAAACATAATTTAAATTAGTAAGTAGTACACATAAATAATGATTTTTACATAAGTATTTTTAATTATAGTTACTTAACTAATATTATCATTAATTCATTATCCCAAGACTTTTTAACTGGTCGAACAAATTTGAAATATTTAGCGATCAGCCTTCCATTGTACATACTCAATTAAGATATTATTTGTTTTCGTTGATTTATTTATTTTTAGTGCACAATAAAGTTATTATCTATCTAATCAACTTCAAAAAAGCAGAAGGTTCTCAAGTCGGCTGTATTATTTTGCATGTGTGTTACTCAATGTCTCCGCCAATTGTATCGCACTTTCTATAAAAGTGATCTCGAGATGGTCCTATGTAATTATGCATTCCTAAAAAAACGCAATTTTTCACGTAGAACTAAAAAAAAACGTTATAACCTCTTGGAATCACAACTTGAAGTGTTATTGTGAATGTTTTTGCTTTAATTTTTTTATTCGAAAGTATGTAAGTGGCCTGGGCCATCCCAAGTGACAGTAATAAAATTATAAAATGATTTAACTGGCCTCACAGTTCATTTGGTAGTAACTCTGCCCACTTTGCTGTAGGTTGTGGGTTCGATTCTCATCTGGGATAAAAATTATGAACATGGGTGTTTGTTCTTTGTCTGGGTGTTATTATCTTATATAAAAATCAATTGCTGTTCGTTAGTCTCGCTAAAACTCGAGAACGGCTGAACGGATTTATCTTATCTTGGTCTTAAAATATTCGTGAAGGTCTAGGAAAGGTTTAAAAGGTGAGAAAAATTCGAATAATTGCCGGAAAAACCCTAAAAACAGAAAACCATACAAAAGTTTTCTAAGTAAAACTTAGAGTGAATTTGAACTTTAGGGAACGGAAACGGGAACGGGAACGGGAACGGGAACGGGAACGGGAACGGGAACGGGAACGGGAACGGGAACGGGAACTTAACACAGCATTTGTTAATTCTAAAGCGATACTAAGTTCGCCGGGTCAGCTTGTGTATAATAAGTATGTATTTATAAAAAGTGTTTATAAGCATTCTATCAGTAATCTGGTTCCCATAGTACAAGCTTTGCTTGGTTTGGGGCTAAATGGCGATGTGTGAAATGTCCACCGATATTTATTTTATTGTTACCCTACAAATTTTGCTTCATCTCAGTTTAAATTCGAACATGAGTAGTTTTAAGCATTATAGGGCTAATAAATAATCTGTAGCCGCGGTCATATTCATTAGTTTTGTATTGTTAATAGGTCGCGTCTATTAAGGTCAAGTTACAATGTTAATCCAACATTTATATTTTATTATTATTTTAGTTTATTTTGGTGCGTCGTTCAGCTCTGCTAGAGATGGAGTATGCATAGGATTTAATAAAAAGTGAGTAAAATTTGGATAAACTATCAGCAGCATAGCACGTATTACCGTAATAAGACAAACCATAATTTTTAACCGATGAAAGACGGAGGTTCTCAAGTCGACGCGTATATTTTTATATTTTTATTTGTTTTTATGTGATCACGCATATCTTTTTACCTGGTTACATTTAAATTATATTAATGTAGGATAATCCACACATTAATATAATTTAAATGTAAAGAAAAAGAGGCAGACAAGCTAAAAGATGGATGGACGATATTAAGAAAATTGGTGGGAGTACTTGGTCTAGGAAGGCCAAAAACAGAATAGAATGGAAGGAGCTGGAAGAGGCCTATGTGTCACAAGACACGCTGAGAACTAAACCGGGAAATTCGGTGAATTAATTTTAAGAACTATGTATAAAGTAAAAATGTTTAGTAAAAGCAATAAAGGCTTAAATAATAATAGGTAAAAAGAATGTAGGATAATCCTAAAAATAAAAATATATACGCGTCAGTAATTTTTAGTAGTTACTTCATAAAACATAAATCTAATATTGTTTACTAATATTTCAATTGGTCGAAACATTTTCTTTTTAGTTTTTTGTAACGCAATTGTTGAAGTGTAACTTCTATATAGACCTCTCTAACTTCTATATAGACATATAGAAGTTAGAGAGTTTTTTCTGTCACGAAAGAACGTTATGGACGCGTGAGTACTAAGGGTTTCACTTCTACTGTGTTGAAATGTATGTGTGAGTACACAAACATTTCTACTGTTTTAATTGCTGAATTGACAAAAGTCAACTTAAAAATATAATTAAAGCGAAAATCAAAATTATTTTTGCTAATACAAGATGTAATAAGACGACTCCCCAACATTGAAGGCACAATAACATCCCTATTAATGCCCTTGGTGAAAACCAAATTGCTTTATCTTGAAGGATGTTAAAGTTGTGATTATTTTTGTATCAATTCTAACTAAAAATAGATTATTCAGAAATCCTGTGATAATGGCATTAGAGGACGCAATAATGGCCGATAATTAACTATGACTGTATATAAATATAGACTATATATTAAAAATTCAGGCAACCTTATTTTGAAGAAGTGCCAAATTATGAAGTCGAATAATTCGCCACTTTAGTTTTAGTTCTTTTTGGTTATCACTATCACTACATAGTATAAAGCAAAGTCGCTTTCCGCTTCCCGCGTCTGTATGTAATATGTATGTATGTTTGCTTATATCTTTAAAACTACACAACGGATTTTGATGCGTTTTTTTTAATAGATAGAGTGATTCAGGAGGAAGGTTTATATGTATAATAACATGCTACCCGTGCGAAGCCGGGGCGGCGGAATATGTATATTATGCGCATAAAAACACGTGCTCAAAACTGTGAAGAAAAACATCGTGAGGAAACCAGTTAATATTCTTGTAAGTGGCGATGGACATGCAACATGTCACGTATGGAATGCTAACTACTGCAAAATGTGGGCATGTGCTAAATATAATGTTTGGACGATCTGAGTACCAGATAGACATCTTCAAGGATCTAAGCGCCTGGAGATCTGAGAGGATGTCACCGTACTTGGGGATTACAGTTGTGATCCTATTTATATTATTTTTATTTATTTTTCATATAATTTTATTTTGTTTTACAGCGGCACAAAAGTAAGTACCACAACAAGCATAATAATCTAACATAGGTAAAACAAAGGTACTAAATGATATTGGCACAAATGTCAAAAGGTAGGTATTTATTTCAATAAAGGATCACAAGGATCACTTTGAAAAGTCTTAGGATCTAGGAAGCTAATCCTTTTGCTATGATCTCTAAGTACATTAGAGATCTTCTCAGATCCCTTTGATCCTTGAAGACATCTAACCTACAGTTCATCAAGCTAGTAATTAATTATAAATACTACAACTATAACTACTAAAACTAGTAAACAATCTACATTACTATATTACTATATTATTACTATCGTCCCGACAGACGTTGTCCTGTCAAATTTCAATAATCCAACAGAAAAAAGGACTTTCTAGCTATCACAGTTCATGAGATACATCCTTGTGTTTGACAGTTTGACAGACGGACAGACAGACAAACAGCGAAGTCTTAGTAAGAGAGTCCCGTTTTTACCCTTTGGGTACGGAACCCTAAAAATAATAAATAGTGTTAGGAGTCAAATCTTGCAATAACTGATCAGAGAAGTTTGCGATGCGAAATATTATAAATCCGAACTTTTGTAAAAGTGTTTGTGGCTCAGTCTCGATCAAACTGCCAAACGGATTTGGATTAAACTTTAATATACAAAGCATACTTTTTAATAGGCAAAGCCGCTGCCAAAAGTCAGTAAATTACCTTTATATTTTCAGCGTTACTACTGTTGCTTCAACTATGAACCGGATCCGGAACGTCAGTAAGTACCCCATTATAATTTGGAATATATTTATTTTGGCAAAGCCGGGTACCTACTCACTAGCGAGCCGTATTCTACGAGTATAAAATGCTTTGTCCTGAATGACTGACTATCAACGCATAGCCTAAACCGCTGATCGTAGAGACCTGAAACTTGGAGGGTGTGTTCTTTGATGACGTAGGCATCCGATAAAAACGGATTTTCCGAAATTCTACCCCCAAGGGGGAGAAAAACAGGAGCAAAGTTTGTATGAAACTCTGTCATTTATTAATCGAAACGCATTGACGGGGTAAAAAAGGGTGTTAAAGTTTGTATGACAAATTCATTGTTTATTATCAAAATATAACATCCATTATAACAATTACAGGACACTACTAAACAAAATACAATGCAAACCTATCTGCAAAAAAAAATGCAACAATGGCACATGTGTTAAACCAGATCAGTGTGAATGTCATTGGGGTTTCATAAAAGACGCTTTGGGTAACTGCGTGCCTCACTGTAATGACGGCTGCCCTAATGGATCATGCGTAGTACCCGCCAATTGCTCATGTAACCATGGCTATAAGAAGTTCGGCGGGATCTGCCTTCCACTTTGCTCGGAGCCATGTAACAATGGCAGCTGTGTTGAACTGGATAACTGCTTCTGTGATATTGGCTACAGGTACTTATAATGCCGACAAAATCTTGTAAGTATACCTAGGAGTAACTTTAAAGGATGTAGCGAAAAGTAATAGAACAAAAAATACATAAATAATAGGTGCTAAAAGTTATAGAAAAAAACGTACTGTTACAACCTTGATGTTGCTAAACTTGCAGTTATTATCTGCTGATCATATGAGTGAACACACTCACACATCGACTGATTGACGTCAATCTAATTCAAAATTTTTACATCATTTCTGTCAGTCAGTTCTTTGAAGGTTACTCTGTCTTATCAGCTACGGTTCACAGCAACTTCTAGTTTGCTAGCCGGCTGCATCAGAACTCTGTATTCCTAACAAGAAGTCCCGTGCGCGATTCTAAAACCCGATTGGTCAGACATAGATCAAAGTCTAAGTGAAAGTTGTGTAAATAAAATTATAGTCATTGTGTTCCTATAAAACTTGCTTTTTTAAAGACAAGTTCAGGATCCAGTCTAATTGTACACAAAGAGCATTAAATATATGGAGTTTCATGTTAAACATATCCACCTCTGTGTGAAGTGGAAGCTACTCATTAAATTACACTTCATAAACTAAAAAGAAACCAACAAAAATGTTTTGACCAATCGAAAAGTCAAGGGACGATATTAGTTTTTTAAGTTTTTTGAAGGAACAATTCCTACATTAATATCATTTAAATGGGTCCAACTGAGATTGTTCTGATACAATAGAAAATCATCGAAATATAATCACAAGGTACAAAGATATGTGCGAAGACGTGCTTCAAAACCCTAAAAATTCACAATGTCGTATTAAGGCCCTGTCGACGATTGCTCTTTTTCGAAACGAAAAAAAAAAAATACTTCTGAACAAGCCACATCTCCTATTTTTATAAGTATATTTACTTCAGGTTCCTACCTAGATTTCTATTAAGCTGAAAACATAATAGCAGAAACTTTTCACGATAAAGATATTATTTCAAAATGATACGTTTTAGAATTTATGATCGAAATAATTTGATACCTACTATTAAGATCAACTTGTGATTTATTGTTAAAGATAGGTAATATGTAGATCTAGATTTCTACTAGAATAGGTTTTTGATAAGTAATTATACATAATTTATATCATTAATTTATTCGAAAAGCAAAGGCGGACCACGCGCCGACGTGTGTTTGTCGTCATTGCAGCGGTCGGTAGGATTATTTATCGAAGTGATTAAAGATGGGTACATCTTTATTCACATATACTATACATTATAAAATAGGAGATGTGGCTTGTTCAGAAGTATTTCTTTTTTCGTTTCGAAAAAGAGCAATCGTCGACATACAGGGCCTTAAGACCCTACTCTTTTTTCGTCGAATATTGAAATGTCTATCTGCAGAAAGACAGAGAAGAACATTTGCGAGCCAATATGCACCAAGGGGTGCATTAACGGACGATGCACCAGCCCTGAGTTCTGCGAGTGTGACGACGGCTGGCACAAAACAAGGCCTAACACTTGTGAACCGACTTGCTCTCCATCATGCATCAACGGTTACTGCACTACAGTTCCTAACAATTGCAAGTGCAACGATGGATATACACATTTGACATGTAGGTTACCATTCAAATTTAAATTAAAAATTTATTTAATAGAAATTAACCGTAAATAAGCCGTGTTGGCCGAGTGGGAGGTACCTCGACTTTCAATCTGAAGGTCGTTAGTTCGAATCCCGGCGTGCATCAATGGATTTTTCAGTTCGAAAAAATTATATGCGCATCAAAAACACGTGCTCAAAACGGTGAAGGAAAACATCGTGAGGAAACCAGTTAGTATTCTTATAAGCAGCGATGGGCTTGCAACCTGTCACGTATGGAATGCTAACAACTGCAAAATGTAGGCATGTGCCAAATATAATGTTTGGACGTGCCTCTTGTACGTAACCCATTGTACGTAATTCGAAAATTATTTATTTAATGTTTTGCTTGTTTCTTTCTGGTATACAATAAAGTTATTATCTATCTATCTATCTTGTCCGTTTTGTGTTTTAAAATGGTTTTTTTGCAAAATCAGGCCTAAATTAAGTCAATACATCGAAAAAAAAATTGTTACATGCGTTTTGTTTTCAGCTGACCCTACAGATTTCTATACGTGTCTACCCCAAACGACTACGAGTACTACCACAAGCAGTTCTAGTGCTCCTAAAAGTACTCCTATTATTATTAAAATGATTTCATCAGCGACTTATGTAGACGAAATTGAAACTACTGAACATACGAAAACAGAACATACTACTGACACAGTGGCGCAAGTTAGTTACTATGGGACGTCGACTAGACACGAATCAACGATAGAAGAAATGACGACTGAAATTGCGGACTCAAAGAAGTAAGCATTAATGGCAATCCTAATCCTACTTCCGACTATCCTACTAATCCTAATCTATATATATAAAAGAAAGTCGTGTTAGTTACTCCACTTATAACTCAAGAACGGCTGAACCGATTTAGCTGAAAATTGGCAGGGAGGTAGCTTAGAGCCAGGAGATGGACATAGGATACTTTTTATCCCGGAACGGGAACGGGAACGGGAACGGGAACGGGAACGGGAACGGGAACGGGAACGGGAACGGGAACGGGAACGGGAACGGGAACGGGAACGGGAACGGGAACGGGAACGGGAACGGGAACGGGAACGGGAACGGGAACGGGAATTAAAATTTGACAGGACAACGTCTGTCACGGGTCGGCTAGTAATATTATAAATGCGAAAGTTTGTGAGTTTGTATGTATGTTTGTGCCTCAATCAGGCCTAAATGACAAAACGGATTAAGTTGAAATTTGCTGTAGATTTAGATATAATGCCCATATGTATAAATAATATACTACTTTAAAATATGAAAAACACACCAAAAACTATAAAAAACGCAAAAAGGATGATTTCTGTACAGATGGCGCTGGTGTGCAATAAATCTGACGATAATTCAGTCTTTTCTATTCGATTATTGAAATTTGATAGGACAACATCTGTGACGGGTCGGCTAGTATTATAAATGCGAAAGTATGTGAAAATATATTTAATATGTTTCTACTTTAATCAAGCCTAAACGACCAAACTGCTTAAATCCTTGAAGATGTCTAAACAGGTTGCCTGGCAGAGATCGCTTGTAGCGATAAGGCCGCCCTTTTTATTACCTTTACGCTTAGTTTCATTATTTTCCTGATCATTAGTTTTTGTATCCGTGTAGACGTGTGGTAATCAATTATATATCTAAACAGGGTAGTTAGAGGCAAGTCGAACCATACCCACTTACCCACATTTTGCAGTAGTTACCTATGTATAATGTTATTTATTTTTTATTTTCAGAAACCATAACATATTGATTTATGTATCTGTAGGAGTGCTTGCGGCAGTAATATTGCTGGTGACAATAATTATTATTATAAGAAAAAAATGCTGCTTTAAAAGAGAGATCTATGCTGTACAAGATACATTCGGTAATTATTTTCCTTTTTAAGGTTCCGTACCCAAAGGCTAAAAACGGGACCCTATTGATAAGACTCCGCTGTCCGTCTGTCTGCCTGTCTGACACAAGGCTGTATCTCTTGAACCGTGATAGCTAGACAGTTGAAATTTTCACAGATTATAATATTTCTGATCCGCTATAACAAAAAATACTAAAAACAGAATAAAATACATATTGAAGTGTGGCTCCCGAAGAACAAACGTGATTTGTTTGCCGATTTTTATAGATAATGGTACGGAATAATTCGTGAAACATAAATCTACTGCTAGTTAGGTAAGCTAAGTAGATAAGGAGTTTCTGTTTGTCATATCAGAATTATATTTAAACTAGTTAGTCTAGGTCTTGTGCGAAGCGGACCAATCACAGTGCTCGAAATAGTTGACCCAAAAATGTCGAGCGCCGTGATTGGTCACTCACGGTCTGCTCCACACAGCTCTGCGTCAATGAAAACTCACCCTTATAGTTAGAAGAAAGGAATAATTTAGCTGTAGTAGATATTGATATGTAGATATTGTTTAAACGTTTTAATTTACAAAAATATATTGTTTCAGCACAACAAGTCACCGAAGTCACAAGAAGCACAGAGGAAAATTTCACTGTAACATTTTCAGCGATATCACATAAGTGAAAGATATGGTAAACAATATTTTTTGTGTTTAAATAATATGTAATTATCAAACGTTCATGTGAAGTTATTTTCAAACCGACTTCAACCTTCGCACACCTTTAGCAATTTCAGGAATTAATTATTTAGTGAAAATTTCAAGTATAGGACCAGTAGGTAGAGGCTTTGCGTTGATAGATCTAAATGATCTGTCAGTCAGTCGCAAAAGTTTTATTCATTTAGATTAGTTTCTGCGGCCTTGCACGCGTGGTGCCTTGATAAAATGTATGTCTATCTATCCTATCCATTCTATCTATATCTATACAATCCGTTGCTCCATTACCGAGGGAAAAAAACAATCAAGTGCGAGTCGGACTCGCGCACGAAGGGTTCCGTTCCATTATCTATAAAAAACGGCAAAAAAACACGTTTGTTGTAAGGGAGCCCTTAAATATTTATTTATTTAGTATTTGATGTTAAGTATAGCGGCACAGAAATACATCAATTATGTGAAATTTTTAACTGTCTAGCTATCACGGTTCATGAGATACAGCCTTGTCTCAGACAGACAGAAAGACATACACAGCGTAGTCTTAGTAATACGGTCCTGTTTTTACTGTTTGGGTGAACCCTGAAAATGACAAACCAACAAACGTACTTTCGCATTTATATTAGTTAAGGATTGTAGTTACTAGCTTGACTAACAGTAACTCACACAAACGCACCATACTTTAATACGTACTTATCTCTTTCGGATGTCCGAGACAGATAAGCATGTACTCATTAAGTACGTACTTAAAAATATTGTTCGGCAGGCGTTAGTCTATACAAATGTACTTCCCCGTTTCCTCCTTGGATATCGTCACTAGAGTATTTTTTTCTACTATTCAATCTATGAAGACCACTGTATGCCCCCTATTTTGCGTTTCATCATCAAAAACTACAAAAAAAAAAGTTTTTCAAGATTTTTTTTTTTACTTCTTCAACATGACCAATTTGTATATTCATGCTAAATTACAGCTTTCTAGCATTAAGCGTGAGCTAAGCTGCGGACGGACGGACATGGCGAAACTTTATGGGTTTCTTGTGGACTACGAAACCTTAAAAACCCAGTTTTATCGCCCTCTTTAGACGTTCAGAATAGTTATTTGTTATACAAGAGTGCAAAGTTGCTTTTTAACCGTGTTCAATTTTGATGACCGAGCAAGCGAAGGATTCTAAAATGGAATCACTTGCTGCGCTCGTGATTCAAAATTAGAATCCTGAGCGTAAGCGAGGGAATCAAAAGAGCACGAGGTGAAAAATCTTTGCACTCGAGTGCAACACGTAACTTTCATTCCACCTCAGCGAGGAAATGACTAAATGCAAAAAAAAAACGTTTCCAATCACAAGATAGGTACTTTTATTTCAGTTTAGGTATTAACTACTACATTATGACAGGTAAGTATTACAGAATAATCTTAATAATGACGTGAAAAAATGCCGCGTAAAGAAACGCGTACAAAGCAAATTGAAAAAAAAAACACCAAGAAGGTTCCGAGTCTGAGTTTTTAACAAATTAAAAAAAAGTTGTATGATATATTCGGCACCATAGAGGTAGCAGTAAATAGGTTTAATGATTTTTTTAATTCAATAACTTAGTGCACACAATGTTCTAAATTCAATTTACTTTATCCTCTAGAGAATAAAAACGGCTTTTGCACTCAGATATTGAAGAGCAAAAATACTCTTTCCGAGGTGGTGGGATGAAAAACAAATTTAATTAAAATAAAATAAAAACACAACATACATAATAAAAAAATAGATATCACAGACAGAAAACATTGAGTTGTCATAGCAACGCATTCTACCAAAAAGGTTGGAATCCTAGTAAGATTCGTATTCTAATTAATTTTGACATAAAAATCTGACATCATTTTGACTAACAAATGATACGCATTCTACCAAAATTCGTAATTAATTTTATCAGGTCAAGATTTAATAGGAATAGGAAAAAAAAATTACGTTTTCTGAAAATGCTTTTTCTATGAGATGATTGAAATTTGGGCAGGACAAAGTCTGTCACGGGTCGGCTAGTTTTAAATAGGTATTTCGGTCCGAGCAGCAGTTATCTCTATCGCCACTCATACGTTGATATCTCGAGCACAGCGCGACAACAATAGTGTTGAAATACCTATTTTTCAAATTTGTTTATGGTATTTCCTCTTAAGTACGTAGGTACCTACTTAAGGCCCTGTATGTCGACGATTGCTCTTTTTCGAAACGAAAAAAGAAATACTTCTGAACAAGCCACATCTCCTATTTTTATAAATATATTACTTCAGGTTCCTACCTAGATTTCTATTAAGCTGAAAACATAATAGCAGAAATTATGTAATAATAGCCCCTTAATGAGACATTGTACGACGTGAATTGAACATTTGTTTTCGCCATCAAATTATGTCACACCATCCTAAGGTTGTCTGGAAGAGATCGCTTTTTAGCGATAAGACCACCCATTATATAGTGTTTCCTCTGGTTTACGTTTCTGTTATTATTATTTTTTTTGTTATTGGTGTACAATAAATTATTTTCATTCATTCATTAATTCCAAGCATAATATGTTTGTGTTTAAGCTATTTTGGCATTTTAATCATTTTCAATATTTTCAAAAAGTAGCTTTGATTATAATGGTATAGACTTTCCAGGTTTTATTTATCCAGGAAATACAGAAATACGATTGGTGAAACATTTTGGATAGATTTATCTCTCAAAAATGTCTCACATAAACAACATTTTCATTTTTACATAATTTAGGAAACAGTACCTACTTACAGTTTCTTTTTATGTTTGATTGTTATTGAGATTTTCCGTCTTATCTGGGTAAACTCTGCCAAAATAATATACAAATAATATTGTTGTATAATATCCACTTATCCTTATCTTTATCCATAGGTCAGATCCGGTTCGAAGGACCAAAAAACAAAGATGTACGGGTTTTGTCGTACTATCTTTAGTGACCACAAAGAAAACTATTATTTGAATAATTATACTGAATTAAATTGAATTATTAACTTGATTATTATAGAGTAATGAGAAAGCGTAAATGATTTGATGGATGATTACGAACTGAACTTAATTTGGGTCGCAGCCTACAAGCGAACGCGTAGACTGCTAGCATATACTTAGGTCAATGTACAATGAAAAATCGTACAATACCTTTCTACCTTCTATCTTTCTTCTTGTTATGTTTACCTAACTATCTATGTGTGTGTGTTAAATAAATGTATTTCTTATATATATCTAAACTAGCGACCCGCCCCGGCTTCGCACGGGTAGCATGTTATTATACATATAAACCTTCCTCCTGAATCACTCTATCTATTAAAAAAAACCGCATCAAAATCCGTTGTGTAGTTTTAAAGATATAAGCAAACATACATACGCGGGAAGCGAAAAGCGACTTTGCTTTATACTATGTAGTGATATCACACAAAACTGAAATATTTGTAGTTATCACATTGCTTTTCAACAAACCTTCTCAGTGTAGAATTCGCGTGAAAAAGGTGACTATCAGTTGTCCTAATCGACTTTAAAACAAGGAGGTTCTATTTTGGGGCCTATGTAATATCTTTTCGAAGTTTTGTTTTGTGTGGGCTTTTAAGGTGAACTAAATCTTCTAATACTTGAAATCGGTTTTTTTTAGTTTTTAAAACGAAATTATAGCCTTTCTGTTAAATAATCTGGTTCCCTGACTTGACAGCTTACTAGGATTGACAAAATTATAATTAATTATATTTTATGGGATATTTTGTAACACGTTGTAAACATGGTTTTCGTAGATTATGATTTATAAGGAAACCAGGGTAAAAAAACTGGGACGAATCCAGGGGTATGACAGGGTCAGGACATAATGATGGAATTTTAAGTAGACTGTTAAAGTGTTTATTTTTTACTAAGCAAGTAGGGTTATAATGGACCTCTTCATGCGTTTAACACATCGGGGGCTGCCTCCCTTAACCCCTTGTTCCTTGCGGTATCCCATATTGCAGATGCAGAAGTTAGGGGCAGAACATACCCCATTCTGACATCCACCAGCGCAGTGAGGGCGGCATCTGAAATAATACAAACTTATTGTCAACCGTCGAAAAAATAAAAAAGGAGGTTCTGAATTCGACGCATATATATTTTACTAGCTGACCCGTGCCCGCTTCGCTGGAGGACAGATAGTTTCACATCTGGTATTCTAATCTTCAAAATAAATTATAGCCTATATGTTGCCGAGGACTAATAGCTACATAACAAAAAAAGTTTCATCAAAATCCGTCCAGGAGTTTTTGCGTGAAAGCCAGACAACAGACAGACAGACAGACAGACAGACAAAAATTTTAAAATGTTTTTTTTTGGCTTGTGTTACTTATATGAAGACCTCTAGGAGTATTTTTTTTAGTTTTTATTCAATGTACAGAATTGAACTCTTCTACAGTTTTATTATATGTATAGATTACAAAGAAAATTTACATTTTGATTATGTTTAACTATTATTTCTTTTATGAATGAAAACGAAATCGTCTAGTGACGTTTCGATTGGTATAAACATTCTTTCAAATGTGCCTCTGTCTACCCTTTGACACCTTCAAGTATCTGCTTGCCTGGAGATATTAGACTATACAAGTAAAACGTTACAGTCGTGAGAATATTATTTGTTTGCTTGTTTTTCTATGGTTGTAATGCAACTAAACTAAACACGACGATTAGGTTTTTTCTCGTTCTAAAAATACATATTAAAACCGCTCAAATGCGAGTCGGACTCACGCACGAATACCAATATCTACAAAAAACGGCAAAAAAATCACGTTTGTTGTATGGGAGCCCCACTTAAAGCTTTATTTTATTCTATTAGTATTAGTTGTTATAGCGGCAACAGAAATACATCATCAGTGAAAATTTCAACTGTCTAGCTATCACGGTTTATGAGTTACAGCCTTTTGACAGACAGACATACAGACAGCGGAGTTTTAGTAATAGGGTCCCGTTTTTATCCTTTGAGTACGGAACCCTAAAAGTGAATTATCTGAGCGTCGAACATAAGCTGCAAGACAACATGTGACTTGATATCAACCTCCTCATTGCAGCACTTTATATTGTTCTTACCTAGTTCCACTTGGATCCGTGGTGTCTAGCTCATAGCCAGAATTACAAGAACAGCGGTTCCATTCCACACAGTATCCATTGATGCAAGGCTGAGAACAACGCGGTACATAAATCTCACTTTCTGTTTGGCCGTATGGGTTGAAAGGTTGGCTTAGGTTGTAATGTACGGGTTGACCGTTATGGCTACTGGGATACTGCCCTGGCTGGCCACTTGGGTTTTGCTGTCCTGGTTGACCGTTAGGGTTATTGGTATACTGCCCTGGTTGACCGTTAGGATTATTGGGATACTGCCCTGGTTGACCGTTAGGATTATTGGGATACTGCCCTGGTTGACCGTTAGGATTATTGGGATACTGCCCTGGTTGTCCGTTAGGATTATTGGGATATTGCCCTGGTTGGCCATTCGGGTTGTACTGTCCTGGTTGACCGTTAGGGTTGTATGGATAGGGTTGATTGGGATAGTTTAATGTGTAATTTATTGGGATGGTAGTGTGGTAGGGATCTGGTTGGTTTGGTTTGACTTGAGAGTCAGATGTAAAGTTGTAAGTCGGTCGGTGGTTATCTGTTGGATAGTAAGGATAGCTATTTTGACCATTTGGATTGTAGGGTTGGTAGGGGTGGTTATTATAGGGGGTGGTGGTTGTAGGATTGTTACAGACGTTTGGAGCTATGCAGTGTCCGTTCGGTCCGCAGTCCCTGAAATGAATAAAATCATTTGAGAATTGGTAAATACGTATTATAATGATGATTTTATTCCCGTTCTACTAACTTAGCCTGACGATAGACACCTACGCTCCCATATATGATTTCACAAAAAATATATTTCATATAATTTGTTTTTTTACTTTTTATTTGATGATTTATAAACTCTGTATTCATGTTATCAGGGCTAGTCTTTACACACTTGTCCTTTCACTATGAGGTAGGTACTCACTGGGCACATACTGGTCCACAAATCCCTGTCCTATCCTTCGTGTACCCATGCCTGCAGCGGCATTCGTTGGGAGCAACGCAATCACCATTCTTACAGTCACCAGCACAAGTTGGCCGGCAAGATCCAGTGGGGGTGGACTCGTAGCCAGTCTTGCAGGTGCAAATGTTTGGGGATGTGCAGTTGCCTACACCTAAGAAGAAAAGAGATAGCAATAATCATCATATTCTTGTCCTTATTGCACTTCATGTTGAGTCGGCGCAACATGGAGAAAAACATGTTGCAAAAGGATTTAGCTTAGTGTTTTATAATTGGATTTACTATATTTAATATAGTAAGATAAAACTAATTATTATAAAAACATAAAACCCAACTGCAACATAATAATTAGCTAAAAAAATGTTATGCCCCTCCTTTTTTGGGGAGAAGGGCGCCATATTTAAAAAAATATATGGCCTATGTTACTTCCACAATTGAGACGAATCCTACAACAATTCATTTGTGTAATTCGTTAAGTCGTTTGGGCTGCAAAGCGTGCCATTAATCCATTATACATATACATATTATATACAAATATTTTATAAACATTTATTATTAAAATCTCGGAAACGGATCTAACGATTTCATGAAACTTAGTATACAGGGGATTTCGGGGGCGATAAATCGATCTAGTTAGGTTTCGTTTTAAGAAAACATCGTTTTATCCGTGTTTTCAGACAATGAAATAACCGAGCACTCGGTCATCCAGGTACTATATAATTTGCATACGCTCAAAATCAAAACCTGGTGAAGTTGGGTAAAATATTAAAGGTATTTTTTTAATGCTGCACGTATAAAAGTAGGCATGTTCATACCTGTTCCACCACAGTTGTCTTGACAGCTTGGAATGCAATATTTACTGTCTCTGTCCAGCTTGTACCCGTTCTTGCAGATGCACTCTCCGCCGGCGCATTGCCCGTTCTGACAGCCTGTAGTCAAAGTCAAAAGGTATTTATTTCAATAAAATCACAAGGATCACTTTAAAACGTCTTAGAAGCTAGGTGAAGCTACGCCTGTTCCTCGCGATCAAGTCTAGAAGAAACATGCAACAAACACGCCTATCATTTTTTTCGATGATCCTTTCCTACAAATATACCAACATCGTTCCATGAACTTAACAATATTTTTTCGAATGATATTTGACCTCTCTCTTTCCAAGAACTTCGCCATCTTTGTAACTCCTACATATATTCTTATAGTTTGTTTGTTTTTATTATAAAGATACCTACTATATTATGCACTTTTTTTGTCATTTATTTACTTTTCTTTTGTAATTGTCCACTTTATTTGACGTGTATGTTTTACTTATTAGTGAAAACTTTACAAATTTCATGAAAATTGTTGAAACCGTTTCCGAGATTCAAATTATATATATGTATAATGTACAAGAATTGCTCGTTTAGCCTATAGACCTTGCGTCTGACTCGCGTGCGTATCGCGTCTGTATCGCTACAAACGCGCGTCGACGGTGCGTTTAAAACGCGGTGTGCATAGGCACTTAAACGACAAATTCTTGTATATATAATCGAAATATCTGAAACGGCTCCCAACAATTTTCATAAAATTTAGTATGTAAGGGGTTTCGTGGGCGATAAATCGATCTAGCTAGGTTTTATTTTGGATGACAGAGCCATGCTCTGTCATCCAGGTACTAGTTATAACATACCAATAGGGCAAGTGGGGATACAGAAGCCAGCGATATTCTTCACGTGGTCAGGGAAGCAGGTGCATGTCTCGGGGGCGCTGCAGAGGGCATTCACGCACTCCTCAGTGCAGACAGGGTCGCAGATACGATAGTTGTGGATGTTGCGGATGTAGCCTTTGCAGCAGGAGCGGATGCGGCTGAGGTCAGCGCGAGACTGGCGAAATAGAAGTTAAATAAAATTACGATCACGACTGTAATCCCCAAGTACGGTAGACTCTCATATCTCCAGGCGCTCAGATCCTAGTAGATATAAAATTCAGTTCTAAAAAAAAAACATGACTGAAAAGTCATGATACTTAATTTTTTAAGTTTTATAAAGAAACTATTAGTTTTACATAAATAACTACAATTTAAATGGGACCAACTTGACTGTTCTCTATTCAAATGGAAAATCATTGTAATTGGTTCACCAGGTAAAAAGATATGCGTATACATAAAAGGAGACAAATATATATAAGACTCGAATTCCTTCTTTTCGCTTAATAGTCGGTTGATAATGAGATCGCTATAACTTGGGTTATATTTTGGTTTTATAACCGCGAGCGCCAGTTTTATCAAAGTAGTCAAAGCTACGTAAGTGTTAGCGACACCAAATATAGTAGAATCAATAAAAACTTACTCCATTACCAGCTGGTACATGTGAAGGATCCCGGACTAGGCTGGAAGTTCTGGAAAAATATATTTTTTTAAATATTATTATGGCTGGAACTATGATAGTTCAGTTGATAGAAATAAACTCTGCCTTCTGCTTTGTAGGTTGTGGGTTCGATTCAAAGGACATGTTTGATGATTGTTGATGTTTGTTCTGTGTTTGAGTGTTATTAAATCAGATGTTAATTTAATCAAGATGTCCTGTCATATTTTAATAATCTCACAGAAAAAAGCACTATCAGTTTTTCCCAAACTTTCCGCTGGATTTTCCAAAAAGCGGTACGAAATATACTCTACGACCTATTCTCATACCTACCGAAAATACACAAAAAAAAATCGGTCGCTTCGGAGGTGTTTGGTGACAAACACTGTGAAACGAGAGTCCATAAAATATGTGAAAGTGTGTTTGTGTGTTTGTTTATCTGTATTTCACGTCAAAATGGAGCAACGGATTGGTGTGATTTTTTATGTGGAGATAGTTGAAGGGCTGGAGCTCACACATAGGCTACTTTTTATCCAGGTACCACCCGTGCGAAGCCGGGCCGAGCAGCTAGTTTTATATAATAAGAGGAAGACTGGTTGAAAAAGCACAATAAATCTACTGGATGGAAACAAACGCAATATTGTTATCTGCATTCGGCGGATAAGGTAGACCTTCACCTTTCACCCACACTAGTGCACGTTTAGTAACGTTTATCTGTTTTGTTTGTTTCCATGAAATACTTACTAGCGGGTTATCCTCTTCATATCAGTTTAAACATAATTAACCGACTTAAAAAGGAGGAGGATTTCAATTCGGTTGTACTTTTGTTTGTTACCTCAGAACTCCGTCATATATTAACCGATTTGGAAAATTATTTTTGGTCGGAGGGATATGTCCCATTTAAATTTGAAATAAAAATTTAACCTCTAAAAGGTGGGAAAATAGGGGATGAAATTTTGTTATAATTGAGTATTTTATGGGAAATTTATTAATCTATATGTATACTAATAAAAATGACGTCGGTTTGTTTTTGAAACGTGATTATAATAAATTTATATTCTTGTTGCCCGAGTAAGAGATGCCTAGACTTTAAATCCGTATATCGTGGGTATTATCTATTACAAATAATTATTAGGTATGTATTTACTGCGTGTTAATGCGCAATCAATCAAAACTGTGGAAGAAAACATCGCGAAGAAAGTATAGGATAAAGATAAAGATAAAGATATTTATTTGCTTAAACATGTGTTTACATTTTTGTGTGAGATGGTACATTATTTATAATATGGTCATGACACGTTTTACATTGGTTAGTATGCAAATTTTATATTCCTTATAACGTCAAAATATGCTAGGTAGATTATTATTCATGAATTAGTAGGTAAATCAATTTATGAGATATGATCATTTTTGAATTCGTCAATTGTGTTATAACATTTATCTATTAATATTTTTTTGAATTTTATCTTGAATAGATTATCATTTAAATCTTTGTAAGCCCTAGGTATTTTGTTAAAAATTTCAGGTGCTACACAGACAAGACTTTTGCGTAGTAATGCGGTTTTTGATGGATGCAAACATAACCTGCTGTTATCACGTCGACTTCTGCTTACGGTGTCTGATAATCGTGAAAATAAATGAGAGTTTAGGCATATTGCTTATGCCGGGGTCCCACGGCGCGTAAAACGACGGGCCGCGCCTGATGACGCTCCGCCTGTGTGCGTCCGGCGCGTCGCGTACAGAGCTTTCCGAGCACGGGCCACCACGGATGCATCGTTCCCACGGCGCGTCCGTCCGCCTTGGCGCGGTCTGGCGCGTGAAAACGCGGGCTCGTGGGACCCCGGCATTAGCATTCCATACAGGTTGTAAGCCCAGTATAAGAATACTGGTTTCGACGGCCAACATGTCTATAAAAACACGGTATTTATTTTCAAAGTCTGTATAAACTACAACTCACGGCACTTCAACGAAACACACTCCAACTCCCTGTTCTTCATATGCTCCTCCTCCATAATGTTGCTGGTTCTGCTGGGTTCCGTTCCCAAAATACCTGAAAATAAAAATAGTATAAATCTGAATTTTTAGGTTTCCTTAATATGTGTAAGGTTAATCGTATAAACACGATGAAAATGTGAGACTTTTTAATTACCGTAATCTACTCTTAAAAAAGAAAGTCGGGTTTGTTACAACACTTATAACTCGAGAACTGCTGGACCGATTTTTATGATATTTGATTTGTTGGATTTGTCTCTGTCCCGAATAGCAGAATAACACAACATTTGTTAATTCTAAAGCGATACGAAGTTCGCCGGGTTAGCTGGTAAATAATAAATAATAATAAAATCACGGCTGTAATCCCCAAGTACGGTATCATCGGCATCTTCGATCAGATCTCATTCTTGAAGATGTATTAAGTTTGTAGTAGTAGTAGTAGTTTGCAGTATTCATCAGTATTCATTTCATACGTGACAAGTTGCAAGTACCTACATCGCCGCTTTAGAATACTAACTAGTTTCCTCACGATGTTTTCCTTCACCGTTGTAAGCACGTATTAAACTATGGGTAATTTTATAGGTTTAATTTACCTGATTTGGTTCGCACCAGCATTGTATTGATAGTTGTTCTCCGAGTATCCTCCTTTGACTCCAGAGTATCCAGTCTTAGTATACTGGGGGTTCGCGCTGACCCCCGCGGCTAGTAGCAGTAGTAGCCACATCTTGGCTAAATAAACAAAACAAATATTAGTGGACATTTCACACAGCGCCATATATCCCCGAACTAAGCAAAGCTTGTACTATGTGAATCAGATAACTGATAGAATACTTATGTATACTTTTGTTGTTGTCGTTCATATTTAAATAGACAACACAAGAAATATTTAGTTGTGGCCAATCAAGTCTAGAGATATAACGCATCACATCTGTCACTAACCAAAACGAACCATAGACAAATAATTGTATTAAGTATAGATTTTAAACAAGTTTGTTTGCTATGCTTAGTTATTGACTGCTAAAATTGAAAATGACCAAAACAGAGGTAGGCACCACAACCGGGTCTTTGACCCTATACGATTATAATAAAAGAGTAAATAAGTCTTTAGATAGCTTTAGATGGAAACTGGTCTTATGCATTTTGTTAATATTCTGTATTAATTAGTATTAGATGTTATTCCAAAGATGTTGTGCCGAATACAATGTTGAGACTTGCCTCTGATTACCCCCACTAGACATCTTCAAAGGATCTAAGCGTCTGGAGATCTGAGAGGATGTCTACCGTACTTGGGAATTACAGTCGTGATCCTATTTTTTAGGGTTCCGTACCCAAATGGTTAAAACGAAACCCTATTACTAAGACTTACTGTCCGTCTGTCCGTCTGTCTGTCACAAGGCTGTATCTCATGAACCGTCATAGCTAGACCGTTGAAATTTTCACAGATGATGTATTTCTGTTGCTGCTATAACAACAAATACATAAATAAAAATAGAATAAAATAAATTTTTAAGTGGGGTTCTCATAGAACAAACGCGATTTTTTTGCCGTTTTTTATAGACAATGGTATGGAACCCTTCATGTGCCAGTCCGACTCGCACTTGGTCGATTTTATTTTTTAGATGATATTTTTTTTATATAAAAAAAGTTTTAAACTTACTCAGTAAAAATATAAATCCCAATGCCGATATATTTATAAAACTCAACTTATATAAGAATTAGTTGTTTATAAATTTATTTTCCTGATGACTTCTCAGAAGGACCTCTAGGTCTTCAATGATCTCATTGAAACCGTACACAACAAACTTCGATAATAAATATGACGTAACTTAAAGTAGGTAACATACACATTATCTGCGACGAATTCTATAGTAACTTGTATGTATTCTTGGACTGAAATTACGAGTATACAGGGTGTAGCAAGAGCACTCACGAAAACTGAAACTCAGAACATGCAAGACCATGCATTATGATCGTTAACCGAAAAAAGCGGTACATAATTGAGCCCGACTGTAGTATACCTAGTGATCATCGATAGCCCCTGTCTACAACTAGTCGGCACTCTATCAAAGCACAACCCTTAATTTTTTTACAATAATATCCTCTTTCTTTAATAAATATATTGGGTATAGTACATTAGCCGTATATTGCCTGTAGCATTGTCTTTGACTTTTTCTATGTAGGTACTAAATATAAATATTAGCCATGTAGCCCCAAACTAATCAAAGCTTGTACTATGGGTACTACTAGATAACTGAAATAATTTTTTTTTTGTAAATACCTACATAATTATGATACATAATAACAACCGTACACAAAACAAACATTTAAGTTCATCCCACAAATATTTGTAATGGGTCTACAACCTACAGCGCAGAAGGCAGAGCTATTACCAACAGAGCTGTGAGGTCAGTCATCAGTTTTCGCGAGTAGCTTTTGTACACCTTATATTCTTGTATATCTTATTCTATGTTAATGATAGACTACTTACAGATTGTACACTGAGACTAGTGGTCTATAGAGCCTTCGTTAGTATAGGTACTGTTTATTTCTGGTGTACAATAAAGTATTATCTATCTATCTTTAAGGACATGGACAACGTTCATAATGATTCAGTCGATGATTAGTAAATTGTAGAAGGTTTGTCTATGAGTTTGTTGACATTTACTTCAAAAACAACCATGTTGGCTCAGCGGGACCTCGACTTACGATCCAAGGTCTCAGATTTTAATCTTTTTTGAAGAATAATGTGTAGAGGAAAGGGTGCGTGGAGTGGTGAGTATTCGTAGAAAATGATAACAATTTCGGAGGTTTTAAAGAGAATCCAGTATTTGAGCACGCACGACAGTGTGATTGAGTCGGGTGAACACAACCAACAGTTTTTGTGTCGTTCATGCCCAAATTGAGGGTATTTTGCATTTTATTAGGTACCTACTGTGAAGGTGAGTACAGCCATTGAGCTTAATGTACTACGTACTAGAGGAGCTATCCAAGCCAAATAAATTGCTCAATTTTCAATTATAAAGCCAAAGTCCGCTTGCAGCGTAAAATAAATATTTATATGATTAAACGAAACATTGAAACGTAAAGCGCTGACCGCTGAATGGCTTAAGTTACTTTCAATCAAAAAGGTCGTAAGCGCCACGAAAAACACGTTCGCGCGTCACAGGCGTTAGACTCGGACTGAGTCCACTGTGTTCCAGGGACCGCAAGGCGCACCGCAAATTATTACTTTGTGGTGTCATCTCTAGTACGTAGTACATTAAGCTCAATGAGTACAGCCAACTTTATTTTTCTACCTACACTTTCTTACTATTTCTATATTTAAACTAATCTATGGGTTTTCTGGTTTCAGGTTCGCGAGGTACGTCGTTTACAATAATTTATGCGCCTAACACGTGCTCAAAACGGCGAAGGAAAATTGTAAGGCATTTTTTATAAGATTTGACACATACCTATACCTACATTTTGCATAGCTGTTGGCGGATGGGCTTGCAACTTGTCACGTTTTCTAGGTGACATCAATGGATTTTTCTGTTTGAAAAATGTATATGTATACAATAATAGTTTTAATATACCAAAAAAAAAAATTGACCGTTGCAGCAGAAGCTTCTTATTATCTGAGCACTGTCAGCATGATTTATTATTGCACTATCACAAAGTTATCGAGGTTTCTTTTTAACCGAAAATTGGCACTAATTTATGGTCTCAGTACTAGAAAATACTACACAAATTACAACGGAGACGGAGAGCTATTTATGAATGGATAGAATCGTGAAAATATGAGTAGCTATGTGGTAGGTGCGTATGAATAAACGGTTAACTAAATATTGTGTTTTTTTTAGGGTATTATTTTTAATTTTTTAATTTAAGTTTTAACTACTTAAATTTAATTAGTAACAGACACTGACAATACGTTATTATTTTTTTTGGTAATTAAAAACTAGTGTTTTATATGCGCATCAAAACACGTGCTCAAAACGGTGAAGGATAACATCGTGAGGTACTTGGGGAATACAGTCGTGACCCTATTTTTTATAATTATCTATCAAATCAGATAACTCCCATTGATATTTACCTAAATGCCTCTTCTTCATCAGGACACTCCTGGACGTCTACAGTCAGCCGATCCATTATCCTCCTTCTGTCTTCATAATGTCATGTCGTTCGAGTCCAAGTAGGTACCTACTATCTCGTCTAGGCCAACATAACTATATTTTCATAATAATAATCTAGCTACAAAAATATTTTAATTAGTTTAATACCTAACGCTAATAATGTAATTTATTAAAATATTATTTGTTTTTTAGTTTAATTAAGTAGGCGTTATTTATTCTAATGTACCTCCCTACCTATTGATAAATATTCTAGAAATTTCATTTATTATCTATACATAATATATGAAATAATAATGCTTATTATAATTTTGATATGAATATGACATCACAAATAGCTGTTTATTTAGATAAAATACACAGAAGCCTAGGTACCTACGCTCTTTGACCTAGATTCTTAGAATTTCATGTTGTTCAAACGATAAAAGTAATTATTGTAACCTACCCACTGAAAGATGAAAATTATGTAAAATAAAAATATTATTTATCTAATTAATTTAATAATTATAAATCATTTAACATTACATTACAAATACCGTCCATTCACACAATAATCTTTGGTATTGAGATAAACGCCATCTATCAAAAGTCACTAATACTAAATACAGCAAGATGGCCGCCGAGACATCAACATTTAGGTGTTTTGCAAAATCAGGTCATAATTCAGTCACTGCTTCTCCATTCAGATTCATAATTTCAATGGCGTGTTCTGAAGGTGGTCTCCAACAAGGTATTTCGGCGTAAAGTGGTTCTGATGTCGTTGAATCGATGACATCAAGTCTAGCCTCGCATTTCAATGCTTCTATCGTTGAGTCCATGGCGCTGCAAGGTCTTAGATGAGTTAGTTCGTCTACTTCGTCCATAGATGGCACTATCGAGCAATGGCGTTGGCTCGTATCAAAGTGGTGACTTCTTCTTGGTAAATGGTCGTAATGGCACTCTAAAATACCTGTGAATTAAATGTTTTTAATGCATTAGTAGTTTAAAACATCAATAAAATTGATTAGTAGTTTGGATAAAAAAAATTACCTCTGAAGTTCTCAAGCATTATAGGTGAAATGGTTTGTACAACCACTGGCCTCATAAATTGTTTTAAATTCCGATCCAGGGTTGAAATTGGCTGATAATGGCATTTATCTGAATTTGGTGGATCTAAAAAAAAAAAAGAATTGTTAAAAAAATGCAAAAAGAGAACGTGGCCCATGAGGGGATCGAACCCGCGACCTTCGCGTTATTAGCACGACGCTCTAACCAACTGAGCTAATGGGCCGACAATCTATTTGACGAAATAAAGTATAACATACATAATAGTGTTACCACATAAACATGATGTTGACATAATATTTTAAAATGACTTGCACAAGATTAGATTATTTTGATGAAGAATTTTTTTTAGTGCAGTTTGCTAACTATAACGTTTTATCATACAAAACTTTTTTATGCCGAACAAATTTATTTAAAAAATGTACCTAGTATTACTGTACATAATACTTACTAGAAAAAAAGTATTAGGTGCCTACTAAAAAATTATGTTGCCAAAGTCGTTATCATTGACATAGTTTTATAGGAATGAATTCATAAAAATGTTCATGTCAAAATATCATGAAATTCTCATACCTATACCTAGATAATAATATTTACATAAATAGTTTCAAAGGAATCCTTGTAATTTTAATGAAATAAATACCCTCTGACTTTAAGATAAGTACATATAAAACATAAGAACTTATTACACATTTATGAAATTAAAAATTATTTTCTTGAGTGAATCTATTTTAACAAGCTTTTAATTAACTTGCAATATGTATGTATGTTTGTATGTTTTGTAATCCCCAACCGATTGAGCTGAAATTTTGCATACACCTTTAGTGACAGCAAGCCAATCTGATGATGGAGTCAGTAGCTGTTCAATGGACCTCCTCTATAAATAGTCGGATTGAGTTAAAATTTTGCATACCTATCCAATCTCCAATGACAATGTAAGTATGTACTTACAAAAAAAAGTATATAAGTATTCTATCAGTTATCTGGTTCTCATATTACAAGCTTTGCTTAGTTTGGGGCTAGATGGTGCTGTGTGTAAAGTAAAGTCTGCCAATATTTATTTATTTATTTATTTTGTAATATTGTATGTAAAAATTATGGGCTAGCGAGCCGGTCTAATGAAGGAGTTCGGATGTAGCCATAGGAACTCCTCAACTACACAACATAATCCCGCCATGTTTGGGCTCTTTAGATTTGTCTTGAAGAGCCCAGGAATTATAATAGCTTGTTTATAAAAATACATTTTTAACAATTTATTTAAATCTCACCTGGCAACGGCGTGTGAAAGATACTCCTCACGTACGGCGGCGGCTCGTCATTGTTGTCAATCATCACTTGCATTCGTATGTCGCTGATCTTCCTCACATTATCATACCGCGGCCTTCTGCACCTCTCTAGCATCACTATGATCACCGCCACCGTGATAACGGCCATCATGATCCCTCCCGCTATACTTATAACGGATACCAGATCAACTGACGTTCTCTCCTTCCCCTTTCCTTCCATCACAGCTGTTATATGCTCCGGTTCTGTCAAAATATGAAACTCTTCACCATCCGGACTCTCAGTTGTTACTTGATTAGTTTTTATAAAGTCCTTAATTATAGTAGCGTTAGTCTTTTCTATGTCTTTAGCTATTGTTTTGGTTATTTTCACAATAGTTTCGTTTTTGTTTTTTCCTGATACTGTTATTATTGTAACGTTTCTAGGTTTCACTGTTACTATTTTGGTAGGTCTTGTTACTCTTTCGATTTTCGTAACATTTGGTTTAACCGTCGTAATCTCCAGTATTAAATTATGTTGTGTAGTTCGTATTTCGTTAGTTGAAGGAGTTGTTAAAGAGTTAAAAGAGTTCAGATTTGTATCAACAGTTGTCATGCTGTTAGTTCCATTAAAGACAGTCGTATTCTTCGAAGATTCTCTGGTAGCATGAAAAATAGAGAATGTTTTAGTGGCTCTGTTGATTTGTGGTTCAGATTTGGATGGTTGCATCTCCTTTGTTGTATTCAATTTAGAAGCAATAATGACTTTATGTGTCACATTAATATTATGAAATTTTGTGGTAACTGGAGATTCTGTGGTGGTCCACACTGACATTGCTTTAGTAACTTCTCGTTCAGCAGTTCCATTGGGTGATGCTAAAGCTATATTCGTCTTTTGAGATGACAAGGAAGCTGTTGTCAGAGCAATCTTTTTGAAAGTAGCATAAGAAACTGAAGTTGGTATTATCGATACTATTATAGTTTTTGGCGTAGTATTAGGTTGGGTAACTTTGGGCTTTGAATGATAATCTTGGCTCGCTTCTGATTTAGATTTGTATGATTCACCTTTTTGTGCTGGTCGTATCCAAATCTCTTTTGGCTTGAATTTGACTGTTGTCGGAAAGTATCTGATAGTTGACTCTGGTCTTTTTGTCGTTTCGATTTTACGAAGAGTGCTTATAACAGGGACTTCAGTAACATTGTCCACGATTACTCTTTTTGGTTGAAAAGTAGTATATGGTACTTCAACTTTTACTTTGGTATCTGCTGTAATGTGTACTGGAATATGTTGTTCTTTTATATTAATTTTAGGTACAATCGGACCTTCTGTTCGGTTATATTTAGAATCTACTAGCATTCTTCTTGTCGTATGTTCTACTGGTTTATAAATTCCTGGTGCAATATTTGTAGTTTCTGTCAAATAATTTTCCGTTGGAGATACTTTTGCTAATTCTGTTGTTGTTGTCGGTCTAGCTTTGTGTATGTTTTCCGTGCTTTTTGGAATTTGGGTAGTCGTCGAAGTTGTTGTAAGTTTTGAGGCTATCTTCATTTCTTCGGTAGATCTGCCTTTAGTTATTGGTATCAAAGTAATTGGTTCTGCAGTTGTTGTAGCGGGTTCTGTAGTTGCAACTGATGAAGTGGCGATTACTCTACGAGGCGCAACTGTCGCTGCTGTATTTTCAGTAGTAACATTCAAAGTTGTGGTTGTAGTTACATGACTTGTAGTTGTTGTTATCGTTGTAGGTTCCATAGTAGTTGTTGTTGTGACAGTACTTGAAGTTTCTACAGTTGTTTCGATTGGCATTATAGATGCAGTCTTCAATATGGTTGGCTTGTTTGAGACTAAAGAAGTTTCTAGAGTAACTGATCTGTTTGAGACTATCGGAGTCTCCAATATAGGGTTGAGTCTATTAAGATGAGTAGTAATTTCTAACAAAGTAGTTTTATATGGTGTAGTTGCTAAAGGTGTTGTGGCTACTGAAGCAGGTCTTGTAGAAGCGATAGTTGGAGCAATAGGCGGAGTGGGTTTAGTCGCAGATTTTGTTAGTAATTCTTCTGCTGTCGTCGTTGTGCTCATCTTAGGGAGCATGCGGATTTCACAACTGGAAAGAAAAAGAACTTTTGTACCTTATTATATTGCTAACTATCTAGATCTGTGGCTTTTTTTAATATGGCCACTATATATTTAGTATAGTTTATACTAGATCCACGGCCACGTCTTCGGTATCATTCAAAACACGATCAAGAAACGTTTATGACACAATATCTCTTCAAACCAAACACATATAAATTGTAACACATGTATACACACACATACAGTATAACACATGTAAATTTACATTTATAAATTGTATTAGTCTAAGGACTAGTAAACCTAAGAATAATAAGTGTTTGATAGAAGAGATAATGTGTTAGAAACAAGCGCTCCAGCAACCTTGCGCTTCAGTAGCAAATGCTGAGGGGTAGTCTTATTTCCTGTCATATATAAATCTGTTCTACCTACTGTATTGTCTGTATTTTGTGGTGAAAATAATGCTTTTTTCTATTCTATTCTAAGGTCATGGTATTTATCAAGACTTCAAAGTCATAGTCTTGCTGATAAGGCTATAGTAGCCAGGTAAAAAAGTGGCAACCCACCTCTCACCTTTCCATCCGTCCTGGCAGGAGCAATCTCCGGTGATGGGCGAACAAGTCCCACTGTGGCAAGGCTCGCAGTCGTTAACACAGTTTGGACCCCATTTGTTTTGTGGACAATCTGGAATTTGTATCGAAATATTACTTGCTCCTTTCTTTTCACCTATAACCCCATCTCAACTAGATTTTGCTAGTGGTTTCGCTCGCGTCTTACTTGGATAAAGACCCCCTCTTTTTTAACATGAACCACTATCGCATCGACTACATATCGTCCAAAAATATTTGTGTGAAGAACATAGATGTTTGTTCTATGTCTGGGTGTAATTGTGTATGTAATAATATTAAAAAAAGAATCTTTCTTCTTAATATACATAAATTAAGCGTCTAATTGTTTATCCGCGATGGACTCCTAAAATACTTAACCGATTTTAATTAAACTTTGCACACCGTGTGCAGATCGATCCAACTTGAAAGATAGAATAGCTTACGTCTCAATTTAAAGTCACAATATTATTTTATTGCAAACTGTTGACACAGCAACGCGTGGCCGGGTTTGTTAGTAAGTATATAAGTATTCTATCAGTTATCTAGTTCCCACAGAACAAGCTTTACTTAGTTTGGAGGACATAGGCTATGTATACTTGTTCTAAGTTTCATCCTAATCCGTTTGGTTGTTTGGGCATGATTGAGCCAATCGCAGGCCACAAACAAACTTATGCAATGTTACAGAAAGTTAGTTGGCTTTTACCGTCAGAACACCGATGTCCTGTCTTCCCGTTGGGGCATATAGGGACGCAGGAGACATCCTTCATCTTGTACCCAAGGCAGCAGACAGCTACTTCTGCTATTCGCTCGTCGGTCTGGAATTAGAAACCAAGTCTTAAATTTAACTAAACTATTTTTAATTGCCTTTTTTTCTTTGGGAATACTACAGTTTGAGGTATGGGAGAATGTATGAAGAAGATGGTATGGCGTAGGCTCATATTATTTATCACAAGTTTATTATATTATTTGTTATTTATTATTGATTAACCGTCATATACGCAATTATTAAGATATGCAGATTGCTTGGCGGTTAACATTGCCTTCTTAGCGGCATTAAAGCTCTGGTTTTTGAACATTATTGTGATGACATGACAGCATATAACATAATAATAAATATTCACCAATCTACCGTTGATCGAGGTTGCGGGTGATGCTTTAGAACGAAGCAAAATATATGCAGTTTAAATGAGAGATTAGAGAAGTATATCTGGAAGAGCTTTGAAAGAAAGAGTGAAGAATAATGTAATAAGATAACATTGTAGAGTGAAGGTAGACGTAGTGATGAGGATTGAGAAAGATATGCTTAGATGGTTTGGGTATGTAAGACAGAATGAACGAATGAACGAAAAATGTTGTCAGAAAAGGCGAGTGGGAATGTCACGTTTCATCTCTGCTTATAATACAACCGTTATTCTCATAACAGCGGCTTTATCGAGCACTTATTGAAATGAAGAATGCGCAATTATTAGTCAAGTGACTGTAATTTACAACGATCTAGTTTTTCTCAAGGATAGTCTAAGTATCTGCAGAGTGCGACAATTATAGATATAATTTTACTGCGAAAAATAAGCATTTTGTAAAGCAATTATGTGTTATATTGCTAGGTGCTTTATAATTTCTGAGAAATATCGAGTAGATTTGGTTACCAGCCGTGTTTGCTTATTGTTTTTTTTAGGCTCAACTGCTATGTACAGACAGAAAACCTTTTATGTACTTACCACAAGCTCCTAAAGTCATATCTAAACAATATTACTCACGATGACAATACGAATTCGTATTTAATTAAAACGCTATTTATTTTTTTTTTTTTTTTTTTTTTTTTTTATTGTTAGTGTACATTAATATAAATAGTGTACTCTAATAATACTACAATCTAGCCATAAGGCAGGCTAATGAGTAGTTTCACTTTGACCTAAATTGCTATGATATTGTTATTACAACACTATAAACGCTATTTATAGTGTTGTCACTTTCGCACCGCGCGTAATATTTTTTTTTATTCAAATTCAAATTTGAAACGTCTTAGGAACAAGGTGAAGCTACGCCGATTCCTCGCGACCAAGCCTAGAAGAATCAGAAGATACTACAGAAGATCAGAAGATATTACTTTAGGACTTGGCGGTACGGCCTATGTACAGTACAGTCTTGCAGTCCAACCCTTGAATGAACGATTTAAGCCTAGAACATTCTCTTCACGTCTAGAATTAGACAGTGGGTTGAAAAACTTGTACAGTACCTATCATATGATTTTTTATAAACTCTTTAGAATTTGAGATTGCTAAACCAAACTATTCATCAATAATAATAACTGGTCTATCGTCACGACAGGCTCTTGTCCTCTACATTAATCTTTGTACGCGGCGTATCTTTATAAATTACCTCGAGTTTCGTCAGCTCCCTCATCTCTGTCTTCCACTTGGAGCATCGTGGGGGCATGGAGAAGCACCACTCGTATGTGCGCACCGACATTGGAGCTCTGTACTTTACTCGCTTGGTTATGTTGTACCTGGAGCACCATAGGAGATTAAACACTCGATCATTGCCCTGAATAGATGATGCCTAATAAAGATGGCTTCAAATCCCGGTCTTACACCAATGTATAGAAAAAAACCGGCCAAGTACGAGCCGGACTCGCGCACGAAGGATTCCGTACCATTATCTATAATAAACGGCAAAAAATCACGTTTGTTGTATAGGAGCCCCACTTAAATATTTATTTTATTCCGTTTTTAGTATTTGTTGTTATAGCGGCAACAGAAATATATAATCTGCTAAAATTTCAACTGTCTAGCTATCACGGTTCATGAGGTACAGCCTGGTGACAGACAGACGGACAGACGGACAGCGAAGTCTTAGTAATAGGGTCCCGTTTTTACCCTTTAGGTACGAAACCCGAAAAATGATTCAGATTAATTTTCATATCAATCTTAGGTAATTATGCCATAAAATAAAAATTCCAATTCAAGGTTGTTAATAAAACTTACTTCTGCTGCACCATGCAAACATTGGGTCCATTGAGAGCTGCCACCTCCAGCACAATCGTCACCACAATCACCACGCACCATAGTTTCAACTTAGTCACTGTCACCACCATTTTAATCACCCGACTTTACATTTTCAATGTCCACTTTAGTTGCCATTTCGCCTAAGCGGTCCCAGATCCTTGAGGCACCACTGCCATGTCTTTCGCTGTAACAGAAATTTATTTATCAAAACAGAGCATCTCAAAACGAGAAAAATATTGGTGGACATTTCACATAGCGCTATCTAGCCAGAAACTAAGCAAAGCTTAAATAACCAAAGAACCAAATAACTGATAGAATACTAAAGTATTTTTTTTGTAAATACATTTTTATAATACCATAACACTCAGGCACAGATTTATAATGATTATCACACAAATGTTTGCCCTTGGTGAGAATCGAACTCACAACCTACAGCGCAGAAGGCAGAGTTACTACCAACTGAGCTGTGAGGCCATTCAAATAGGATTATAACCGTAATCCCCAAGTACGGTAGGCATCCTCACAGATCTCTAGACATTTTGATCCTTGAACGTGCCTATAGGGGGTAGTCAGAGGCCCGTCCAAATTATGCAGTAGTTATAGGGCTGCTGTTCCCGACATAATCATTCGATTGGATGCGTAAGGATAAAAAAAATAAAAAAATATTATAAGATCACGACTGTAATCTCCAAATACGTAGACATCTTCTCAGATCTCCAGGCGCTCGGATACTTTATCATGCCTAAAGCCTATACTGTAGATTACGGTTATAATCCGGTTACGGAATACGGTTATAAATGATAAATCCTCGTGGCCTGATGTCGCTCTGCCACTCGACAGCTAAATATTGATTTAGGTACTTAATTTCATTTTGTGTAACATTTGTCTACTTTAATTATTTTTAAGCAAATATTTATTTTATCTGTAAGTTTTAATTCTAAATCAAGTGTAGCGTGTGTTGCTTTTTGAATTTGTGCTGAAGCTCTTTAGTTATTTTTTTTATTGCTGTACCTACGTACTTGAGTAGTAGGTACTTTTAATTATTATTCTTGTTTGAGCCTTCACCTTGTTCGATTGGCACCACACTGGAGCTCTACATAGCATTAAGGAAAGGATCATAAAAAAAAGGTAGACCCCAAGCCGTGTTTGTTGCCTGATTCTTCTAGGCTTGGTCGCGTGGAATCGGCGTAGCTTCACCTAGTTCCTAAGACGTTTCAAAGTGATCCTTGTGATTTTATTGAAATAAATGATTTTTGAATTTGAATTTGAATTTGAGTCAGAGGCACGACCAAATACATTTGACACATACCTACATTTTGCAGTAGTTAGCAGGTCTATTCCTGGTAAGCACTTGGCGTAAGGAGTTAGATTTATCGGTTTATTGTTATATTTCCTGCATTTGCAAATAAGTAGGTACCTGAGCAAATATTGTATCCGACCTATAAAAAAAATCGTAGACTCAACCTGTCTTCCTATTATTGAGGCTTATCTCTCCCCTAACACTCCGACAGAACAAGCATTTGATACTTTGTTAGTAAATTACTATGGGATGAACCCATAACCATCCCATTCCATAAACCTATCACTGGGGACATAACTATTAGTCTATAAGTATTAGTAATGTCCCGAGAGTGGATTGATTTAATGGAACCCCTGTGATTAAGAATTTAGGGGAACCTATTCCCAAATCTAATCTATCTATAATATAAAAATGAATCGCTGAATGTGTTGCTAAGCGCAAATCTCGAGAGCAGCTGAACCGATTTTGCTAATTATTATTTTGTTGTATTCGTTATTATCAAGAGAAAGTTTTTAATAAACTGTCTGATCTCAAGGCGCTTTCATCCATAAAGATGTCTTAAGACTGCTGTAGTCAGAGGCACGTCCAAACAGAACGTCTGGCACAATACCCACATTTTTCAGTTTGCATTATATACGTGACGTTTGTAAGCTCTAACTGCTATGCAAATAGTTATTTTATCTTTAAGTTTTATTTCTAAATCAAGTGTAGCGTGTGCTGCTTTTTGAATTTGTGCGGAGGCTCTTTAGTTATTATTATTATTATTATTTTTTATTGTTTACGTACTTGAGTAGTACTTTTAATAATTATTCTTGTTTGAGCCTTCACCTTGTTCGATTGGCATCACACTGGAGCTCTACATAGCTTTAAGAAAAGGATCATTAAAAAAAAGGTAGACCCCAAGCCGTGTTTGTTGCCGGATTCTTCTAGGTTTGATCGCGTGGAATCGGCGTAGCTTCACCTAGTTCCTAAGACGTTTCAAAGTGATCCTTGTGATTTTATTGAAATAAATGATTTTTGAATTTGAATTTGAATTTGCTTTCCTCGCGATGTTTTTCTCCACCGTTTTGAACGACGCGACGTGTTTTGAATGTGAACGATCAATTGAGACAAAAAACCTTTGAGCAACACGGGCTTCCTACGGAAGGGAGTAGCTATTCGCCGCGGTCCCCCCTCTATCAAAGTACAAACCCAAGTGGGCATACACATTTTATAATACGTGTCAATGTGTGTCATCTGTACACGAATTATTAGTGTATTGTTGGATTGTTTATGTTTGTGTTAACGTCATCATTACAGTCAGTTCGCAGTTTTGTTTTGCACGTAAGTGTGCGGAACTGCACTTGTGTGCACATTTCCCCCCGCAACAAACGCCAGAACTATTTTAATAGTAATCTATCGCTAAGACTACTCCCTTCTGTAGGAAGCTCGTGTTGCTCTAAGCAAAAAGCCAATAGAAGTATTCAAAATACAAACTCTAAAACTAGCTACAGAGTATTCAATTCGTTTTAATATTCAGTTGAAGCGGGGTCAACTAACTAGGCAGGATGGGGGCCGAATGCAGGCCAACAGCTAATTGTCGTGCGATAAATATGTCGTAATGGATGGTAATAGGGGATATTTCAACCTCGGACGTAGGTACTAACTGCTTGTTATTCTGTACAGCAACGAGTTGGAAGCCATGGTGTGGGAAGACGGCTTCTTTTGATTCATTTTACCAAACCTTCACATACTCGCACTCTTTCACACTCATAAACATCTACTCATAAACTCTCACATATACTATTACATTTGATTAGAGTAGTCTTTATGTATCTAGCAAAATACTAGACTGTAAAGACCAATAAGTGTTATTATTTTGTAAGATAACAAATCTAAATGACAATGTTAGCGCGATTCCGGGACTCGGTAGTCAACGTGACTACCGATTCCGGAACTCCGTAGTCAAAGTGACTAAATGTTCAACGGTTGGAATGTGCATAGGTCAAAATGTACATATATCATCATGGTCTCAATGTTGGTACACATCTCAAAATGCAAGTAGAACAGAAGGTGTGGTAAACTAAGGATATTAACATTCCCGCGGGATTGAACCCGCATCTCTTGCGTCTCAGTTGCCCGCTACGCCACCTAGGTCCTTAACATATCAAAAACCTTCAACATTCGCTAAATGGATGAACCACAAGTGGTATTAATATTTATTTCCGTGCTGAAAAGGTTACGCTAAGATGTCGCTCCCGGCATTAACTGTTGCTAAGCCATGACGGAGCCTGAAAGCCTAAAGGTGTGTTTTTATTATGTTTTTTGAATATTGATCTCTATGACTTATACATTGATCAATTAGCCTTTTGAGCTTGAGAAAATTATATGTAAATAGTGATGGCAAATTTAGACATAATTTAGAAATATGGCTAATTACCACGCTTTTCCTTGTATTGCTGATGTTTAGAGACAGTTCAAATACTCTTCATCACCGATCTACCGTTGATCGCGATCGCGAGCGATGCTCATGATGAAGAGGATGACTTTGAAATCAAGGTGAAGCTACGCCTGTTCCTTGCGACCAGCCTAAAAGAATCAGGCGATAAACACAGCTGGACCCTTTTAGACACCTTCCTATCCAGGTCATTGACCAACCGCTGGGATGAGACCGGTGACACATGCTTAAAAGCCAAACTTCACAGGATTTTCCAGTTCACCTACCCTTGGCTGTGGGCCAATTAGGGATTCCCTAAGACGGCCTGCATTTTGAGGCGAGTGAGGGTTTAGAGAACATTTTAAAATACTTATCTAGAATTGTCATAATCCAGTTCAATTTTTGTTTTTCTTCGACGAAAAAAGACGAGGTTCTCAATTAGACATGTATTTTTTTTGTTGATTTTTAGGGTTCCGTACCTACCAAAGGGTAAAAACGGGATTCTTAATCCCGTTTCGCTGTCTTTGCTGTCCGCGCATATCTTTCCATCTGGTGAAACGATTTTGATATTTTTTTTTGTAAATATATTGTACATCAGAAACATCATAAACCAGACACAGAATAATGTTTCATCTATGTTTATTACACAAAAATTGGGTGATTTTTTCGTAGTAAAATAAAATTTGTTTTCATTGTTTATAATTAAAATGTTCGTAAAGGTCCAAAAAAAATATTTGTAATTTTGACAATTGCAACTAATGCAATAAATAAATATTTGCCCTGAGTGAGGATCAAACCCACAACCTACAGCGCAGAAGGCAGAGTTACAACTGAGCTGTGAGGCCAGGCCAACCATGTAGGTACATAACACGCGTGGTTCGCAATTGCGACAGGATACAGTTACTGTCATCACTGCTTTATCAATGGAGCCGTCGACCTCCTTCTGTGATTTGATTGAAGTTCATGGATATCTTGCTAAGTATAGTAGGTGCTGTAAATCGCAAATATTTCTTTGTAATCTTAAAATAAAATCGATGTTATATTATTGACTAATCGAAAAGTCAATGGACGATATTAGTTTTTCGGGTTTCGTACCCAAAGGGTAAAAACGGGACCCTATTACAAAGACTCCGCTGTCCGTCTGTCTCTCTGTCCGTCTGTCACAAGGCTGTATCTCGTGATAGCGAGACAGTTGAAATTTTGATAGATGATGTGTCTGTTGCCGCTGTAACAACAAATACTAAAAACAGAATAAAATAAATATTTAAGTGGGGCTCTTTTACAACAAACGTGTTTTTTTTTTGACGTTTTTTTACATATATTGGCACGGAATCCTTCGTGCGCGAGTCCGACTCATACTTGGCCGGTTTATGAAGGAACTATTAATCCTGCATGACATTAATCACTTGGGACTAATTCTCTACTCAATAAAACAATCATCGAAATTGGATCAGAAAGATATTATGCGCGATCATACATACAAAAAAGCAACAATAAAATATATACATCATATCGAAATACGAACTTCCTCTTTTTTCATCGTTCGGAAACAACTTTAGAAATGTCATAAATCGTTAAGGCGCTCCCAGTCGACGATTGTTTTTGTTCGAAACGAAAAAAGAAATACTTGTGAACAAGCCACATCTCCTATTTTATAATGTATAGTATATGTGAATAAAGATGTACCCATCTTTAATCACTTCGATAAATAATCCTACCGACCGCTGCAATGACGACAAACACACGTCGGCGCGTGGTCCGCCTTAGCTTTTCGAATAAATTAATGATATAAATTATTTATAATTACTTATCAAAAATCTATTCTAATAGAAATCTAGATCTACATATTACCTATCTTTAACAATAAATCACAAGCTGATTTTAATAGTAGGTATATAAAATATTTCGATCATAAATTCTAAAACGTATCATTTTGAAATAATATCTTTATCGTGAAAAGTTTCTGCTATTATGTTTTCAGCTTAATAGAAATCTAGGTAGGAACCTGAAGTAATATACTTATAAAAATAGGAGATGTGGCTTGTTCAGAAGTATTTCTTTTTTCGTTTCGAAAAAGAGCAATCAGCGACTGGGAGCCCCTTAAGTTGTTTCCATCAGAATCGACACTATTATTATAATATACTAGCTGACCCGTGCCCGCTTCGCTGTGCGCAAGACATTTCTAATACCATCGTTGACTTTTTTGTAGACGTTTTTAAGGTATACAATACTGTAGTACATTATTTTGATATATCTCGTGGGGTTCAGCCAGCATTTGCAATGTAAGCGCAAAAAAATGTGTTTATTTACGACATCACATTAGAAACCTCTAAAATTATCAGTGTTTCTCTACTATATTATGCATGTATTATACATATAAACATTCCTCTTGAATCACTCTATTTATAAAAAAAACCGCATCAAAATCCGTTGTGTAGTTTTAAAGATATAAGCAAACATACATACATACATATTACATATTACATACAGACGCGGGAAGCGGAAAGCGACTTTGCTTTATACTATGTAGTGATTGTGTTCCCTACAATCAAAGTGAAATATTATGACATATTGTGACCCTATTAATAGGGCCAATAAAACAATAGTAATCAATCAGGCCCTAACCCGTCAACTATAATATTTTGTCAGTCGTTATCACAACTGGGTCTAATAGACACGGGTCCAACGGGCCCCTTCCGTTTCACAATGAGTAAATTCTCATAATAACACATCCAGTGGGGGATAGATCATTGTGTTGTTTTTACATCCTGTCAAATATTTGTAGTTAGTTTTGAGTTTGTATATTTGTGTCCCGAAAATAGTGATGAGCGAAAGTCAGAGGTAGATAGATAGATAGATAGATAGATAACACTTTATTGATTACCACACGTTCACACGAATACAAATATTTATGAACAGAAAAAAATACACGGCGGCCTTATCGCTAAAATCGATCTCTACAAGGCAACCTTAGAATGGACTAGCACCCTAGAGGTACACGAATCTCCGTTTTCCGCGATTTATTTAAGTTTTTGAGTTATGACATTTACGATTTTTTTTCTTAAATTACCTATATTGAATCAAAGCATAAAAATATGTTACCGTTTAAAAAAAAATATGTCGAATACAGGTCAAAAATAAGCCCACTTCATGTCCACGATGTTTTGAAATAATGATGATAAATAAAATTTTTAGTCGATGTTTTCTTCATCAAAATCCTGAAATGACCTTATCCTTTGAGGGAATTTTAAAAATTACTTATATTTTTTATAAATGGAGATGATTCTTACACTACTAACCCTCGTATTCAAGAACGACACTATGAGAACACGCACCCACAGTGGACGAAATCTTTTTTCATAAAAATCACTTTATGTGTTGAGCGGCACTATGGCGCACGCTACCGTGTGCCTTTAGAGCTCAACTTTGGCTAGAGGCACACGACAATGTGCCTCTAGTCACACTATGCAGTGTCGCACAACACATAAAGTGATTTTTATGAAAAATTATTTCGTCCACTGTGGGTGCGTGTTCTCATAGTGTCGTTCTTGAATACGAGGGTTAGGGTTCTCTACCTCTGAACTTCCGGTAACACATTTTTTGGGACACTGTTGTTCTTTGTCTGTTAAAAAGTAACATTGAACAAAGCAGTTTATTGTACCTTATGTACCTTATGTACCAGTAGTAGGACTTATTTCAGATTATGTAGGAATAACTAAAATTACAAGTACCAATATCAAAGGATGTGATCTAATTAGATAAAACATTGCTAGAACAACGCAGTAATTATTACAACCTATATTATACATACTAATATAATAAAACTGTACCTACCTATTATTATTTTTACTTTTTTTTCTTATTAAAATTTTTCCCAATTTAGACAAATTCCTATTATGTCACTGTCAAAATAGAATGGGATTATGACAGTTAAAGCCGATTATAATTATCAGTGAGCTTACGGAATAAGAATACTGGACCTTTACGAGACACTAGCTTTTGCCAGCGGCTTAGCTCCAGGATATAGGCTATGTCCAAGTTTCATCCTAAATGTTAGGTCGTTTGGGTCTATTTGAGCCACACACATATAAACATCCTCACAAACTTTCGGATATTTAATATCAGTTGGGTATTATTATGTACCTATCAAAGTCAAAGTCAAAGTATATTTATTGCTGAATCACATGTACAAAGATGTTAATAATTATATATTATATACCTATATTATACCTATTTTGTAAATATATATTATATATTTACAAAAAAAACAAAAGTATTCTATCAGTTTATCTTGTTTCCATAGTACAAGCTTTGCGTAGTTTGGGGCTAGATATCCACGAGTAAAATGTCCACCAGTATTTATTTATTACTTTATTTATAATATTAGTTAGGTACCAGGGGAGCAGAATTTGCAAGGATATACATATATATCTCCAAGCAACCGCTTTCATGCGCTTTGCTAGTATTTTATTAAACAAAGCTATGAATGGGATGATGCTCATTGAAAACAATGAAGCGTGTATACATCCAGCAGCTGTGTGCTATTTAAAATAGATACATTCATAGGTACAGTCAGCATCAAAAGTTAACTTTATCCATCTCTCTACTAATACTTATCATGAATGCGAATGCACAGCTAAGGATAAGGGCACGAAGATGATGATGATGATGACGGACGATTAATGCAAAGCTGATTGAGCATATTTGAATGTTTATATCCTTATATTAACAATAAAAATGTGAGCCTGAGCTGAATCAATTTCTATGTTTAGTAGACTTTAAGTCTGTATGATTGACAGTTACGATTATTATTTTTAGGATTCCGTACCCAAAGGGTAAAAATTACTAAGACTTCGCTGTCCGTCTGTCTGTCTGTCTGTCTGTCACAGGGCTGTATCTCATGAACCGTGATAGCTAGACAGTTGAAATTTTCACAGATTATGTATTTCTATTGCTGATCTAACAACAAATACTAAAAACAGAATAAAATAAATATTTAAGGGGGGCTCCCATACAACAAACATGTTTTTTTTAGTCTGTATTAATTATCTGTGTGTATTTGAAGACAAATAAATGTTTAAACTAAATCTAAATTCGAAGTTTTTGTAAAAAATAAGCGCTTCTTCATATTGTGATGCTGATTGTACTTCACGCGGCAACAGCAAATAAAATGGTTAATGAGTATAACATGCATCGCGGTTGCGTGACCAAGCCTTAATTTGTAACGACACTTAGAACCAACCGTTAGTTTTACAAGTACCTATAATATGAGGAAAGTGCATTATTATTTGGAGGAAAGAATGTCATTTGATGAGAAGAGTTGTAGGTATAGATAGATAGAAAATTATTTATTGCACAATACAAGAACAAGAAAAAAGCCGTGTTGGCTGAGTAGGAGGTACCTCGTCATGGGTTCGAGTTCCGGCGTGCATGAATGGATTTCTCGGTTCGAAAAAATTAAATGCTCAAAAACATCGTGAGGAAACCAGTTAGTATATTCTTAAAAGCGGCGATGGGCTTGCTACCTGTCATGTATGGAATGCTAACTACTGCAAAATGTGGGTATGTGCAAAATATAATGCTTGGACGTGCCTCTAACTACCCCCACTAGACATCTTATAAGAGTCTGGAGATCTGAGAAGCTGTCTACCGTACTGAGGGATTACAGTCGTGATCCTTTCATTTTCATTTTTCAAATTCCGAAACTTAAACTTTCGATCGATCGATAATACTCGCGTAATGAAAACTACAAACATACCTACAATTTTCATTTGCATACTTAACTAAAGTTTTCTTTCAAGCCTTTGTTATTTCAAACATGGTGTGGCGTATCGTTCATCGAACTCGTATGCTCAGCGTCTTTCAGTATGATAACTTTTTTTTATCCCATTCATTAGTTTATTAGTATGTTTATTAGTATGCTCTTTGAATTTGTGCTGAGGCTCTTTACTTATTATTATTATTATTATTTTTAATTGTTTATGTATGTACTTGAGTAGTACTTTTAATTATTATTCTTGTTTGAGCCTTCACCTTGTTCGATTGGCATCACACTGGAGCTCTTCATAGCTTTAAGAAAAGGATCATTAAAAAAAGGTAGACCCCAAGCCGTGTTTGTTGCCTGATTCTTTTAGGCTTGGTCGCGTGGAATCGGCGTAGCTTCACCTAGTTCCTAAGACGTTTCAAAGTGATCCTTGTGATTTTATTGAAATAAATTAATGATTTTTGACTTTGACTTTGACTTTGAGTTTGTGATCCAAATGTCCTGTAACGCTGGCATGGGTCTCAGAGACCAACAGCATAATTATAAATCCGACCAAAAAGTATATATTGGTGGACATTACATACTGCGCCATCTAACTCCGAACTAAGCAAAGCTTGTACCTACTACAGGAACTAGATAACTGATAAAATACCTTTTGTAAATACGTACATGATGCATTAAGGCCCTGTATGTCGACGATTGCTCTTTTTCGAGACGAAAAAAGAAATTTCTAACAAGCCACATCTCCTATTTTTATAATGTATAGTATATGTGAATAAAGATGTACCCATCTTTAATCACTTCGATAAATAATCCTACCGACCGCTGCAATGACGACAAACACACATCTGACGTTGATAGTAGTCACGGTGGTACTGATCCATGGGCGGCGCGTGGTCCGCCTTTGCTTTTCGAATAAATTAATGATATAAATTATGTATAATTACTTATTAAAAACCTATCTTAGTAGAAATCTAGATCTACATATTACCTATCTTTAACAATAAATCACAAGTTGATCTTAATGGTAGGTATCAAAGTATTTCGATCATAAATTCTAAAACGTATCATTTTGAAATAATATCTTTATCGTGAAAAGTTTCTGCTATTATGTTTTCAGCTTAATATAAATCTAGGTAGGACACTGAAGTAATATATTTATAAAAATAGGAGATGTGGCTTGTTCAGAAGTATTTATTTTTTCGTTTCTAAAAAGAGCAATCGTCGACATACAGGGCCTTAATACCCAGATACAGAAAAAAACATCTATGTTCATCAAACAAATATTTGTCCTGGTTAGGGATCAAACCCACAACAGCGCAGAAGGCAGAGCTACTACCAACTGAGCTGAGGACAGGCAAAAATCTCTTTCCAATCTAAATAAATTCTAGGTTTCCTGATTCAATAAAACCTGCGCACTGCAAACTGTTGAACTAATAAGTAATTCATAAGCTAAAATACTTACAAATTCTCCTTTTAAAAGTACAGGAATATGAAGATATCAACACACGTTATCACAACCCAAACAGTTATGCCTATCAAAGTGAAGCATCCGAAACATAGGAACGATTTACTGTGTTGACCTGCACCTGTTACTAAGGGCACATGTGGATCGGATCGCGATCGGGACAGGACTGGCCGGGAGTGTTCCCACTTTAGTACAAACTATTATGTCTTCTGTGCTACTCACTATGATGTCTTCTGGGACGCGCAGATAGGGACGGATGACGCCCAGATGCGAGATATTGGGGTGGGTATGGTCGTCCAATTTCAAAGTTTTATTAGCTGTTATGAGGGTTTTACGTTTTATTGGTAGACAGAGATCATATTATGTCGTGCATAATGTACATTTTAAGCAAAGATACCTACTAGGTAGTTATATAAAAGTGGGATCACTAAACTGTTATAAAAACTCGAATGCAATAAATGTTGGGCATGAAAAATTGTTAATCGATACACGTAAGAATTGCAATAACAACGTAAACAAGCACGATAAGAAGAGATAGGAAACAAAATATGATAACTACCAGCTACTAGGAGGAAGCAAATAAATCAGTCACGGGTGAACAAACCTACTAGGAACCCATAATTATACTAGCGATCAATACAAACCTATTTATAGAAGTATTTTTCCAGTGATCCGCTGTTCAAAGCCCACTATTATACTCACGATGAATTTTGTCGTCCATTTTGATGATAAATTGGATGACAGTCATAAAAATACTGGTCGCAGTTGTTTGAAACTACCAGGCGCCCATATCAATGCAAGAGGCGATCAATAGACGGCGTCATATCGGCGGGAGATGCAATCTACTTGTTTGCTTATAGCGCGGGGTTATTGCTTCTGTAAGTAGAGTTAGGTAATGTTATGGCATAATATCTGAAGGAATATTTTTATCAGAATACCATACTCGTACTTGTAGGTACAATATAGATAAACTTATATTGTTATGATTGCATTTTAGAAGCACAACTCAGGCGTTATTTGAAAAATGTATTCAAAAATTGAATACTAACAATTCTTAACATACTGAGAACGGACCCCTAGTACGGTAGACATTCACGGACCTACCATAAAAACCATAAAAAAAATACTCTTTGTATCAGATTATTACGAGACAATGGCCAGAGACATATTTACTTACGTACGTGTGGTTACATTGCAGTCGGTAGAATATGGAAATATAAAAAATAATAAATAAAAAAAATTACCAACAAAATAAAATGTTCTATTCAAATAAGTTCTACCATGAATTATTCCGTTCCGAATACAATGAAATTGAATCGGTTAAAAAAACCCATTGTTTCAGTTCTAAACCAGAGCAAAGTACCAGGACAACAGAAGTGGATAGGAGATAACAAAGGTGGTAACATAAAGGCGGCGACACACTGACGGCGGCTGGCGCCATTCCTACCCCTACATTTCCGCGGCGCCATAAATCAATTTCACTACTATATACCTTAATTCCGGTAAATAGAGCTCTTTTTACATTGCATCATCTTGTTAATCCTCGTAATTTTATCAGCAGGGGACTTGACGAGGGATGCACTGTTTATTTGATAAACTCGGGCTGTGGAATGAGATTTGAATTATTCAGAGACAAAAAATGGTCTTGAAATATTGATGGTTGCGCGGGATTTAGATAAGTTATGTCAAGATGTGTAGTACAAGTGTTGTAGTACTATTTGTAGTTCTCAAGAACGTTATACATCCTCTCAGATCACCGTGCTCTTAGTTCCCTGAAAATGTTTAGGTAAAGAAATAAAATTATAAAAATACATATTTGCAAAAGTAACACACACGATAGAAAACTAAAAATATAAAAAAGTGGCAGTAAGAGGGACGCCCAAAAATTACATGACTACATTTTTCAGTACTTAGTCAGCATTTCACTTGTAACAGGTTTTAAGCCCATCGCCACGTACACGATGTATACAAAATTCCATTGATGCACGGCCAAGAGGTAGTTTTTTCACTTTCTTTTCAAAAACGGTTTATTATTATTGAAATTACTTTAATTAAATTCAGCACTAGACCTTCAGTCGGACATAGCGGGGGAGGACAAGCAGAGGGACAGCTTATGCCAAAAAAATGATTAAATTATGGTTTTTGGGACTCCGCCCACACGAGCTAGAGTCGAGGTGGCGTCAAGGCGGGGGCGCGTAAGCGGCGCGGCGCCACTTGTTCGATAGTGCGGAATCGTGGTACAGGCGAGGTGTAGGCGGTTTGAATTCGAGGCTCGGCGAAGCGTTAGGAAAATATTTGTTTCCTAAATCGCAAAACACCGTTGTTTTCGTTATATTCATTTCGAGAATAGTCATAGCCAATGTCATTAGCAACATTGTTTATTCAATGTTTAAAGCTCTTCATGTTTATATTGTAAACAAATGTCAATTTATCTGTAAATCTGTAAGAAATTCTTACGTTTATGTAAACAAGCTTTTGCCAAAATAAATGTTTTCGAGTCAATAGTGACGAAAAGTAAAATGAATCACTTTGGCTGATACTCACATCGTGACCGAGTGTCCGATGGAGACGCAAGATGTGCGGGTTTGATTCCTGTGCCGGGACAAATTAAGTTTGTATGATCTGTAATTACTTGTTCCTTGTACCTGTAGTTACTAATACCCTCGGCATATTACTGTAGTAGTATTTTATTTAAATAAATATTGTTCTTTTAAATATTTTTTTTATATTTCTCTGCTCTTGTCAAGCAGGCGGCTGGTTGTAAAACATAAGTCAAATCTATTCGCAACACTATTCTCATAAGGCCCACAGTGCTTTATAAGGTACTAAATAAACAGGTTGTTTTCCAGCCCATTTTCCAGCTTTGTACTCATTAACACCCGACGGTCCTTTGCAAAAGACCTGATATATTAACTGTTTATAACTTTTTTGACACAGACAAGACAGACAGACCGAGACCACAGAACACCTCTCGCTAAAGATGGATTACGTGTATTTTATTTTATTTTTATTTTTTTGTTTTTCATTATATTTATTTATTTTTGCTTACCTTTATATTATGAATATTTATATTTACCATGCACACTCCATACTTTGATATTTATTTATTTTATTGTTTAGTCTGTTGTACTTAAATTCTTTAGAATTAAGGCGATACTTGAAATTTTTGACTTTTTGTATGGGCTTAATCTACCCGGATAAGACGGAAAAAGTGATAAAACTGCATTATCTTGAAAACCATCAAATTTAAAAAGAAACCGTCTTTAATTTACTTAGCTAGAATGATTATCTAACGAATTATATAAAAATGAACTGTTTAGCTATTCATAGTAAAAAACGAAACTAGTGTTTTTGAAGAGCCAGCTTTGGAAAATAAATCTATTGAGAAAAGTTTCACCAATCGTATTTCTGTCTGTAATTTATCTAGATTATATCCTTAAGTTATCTTTGTCGTAAAGTAAAAACTGTATGTTTTGCGGTTATTAAGAAAAAACGATTCTGCATTCTTTAAAAACATTTATTCCTCCTCTTAAGACCTAAGTTATATCTTATTTAGTTTATCGACTTGTTGTGTCGCCACATTGCGTCCAGGCACGACTGAAAACCAGCGTCGCACTGCGCTTCGCCTACTCCCTAGGTTCGATGCTGTGCGGCTTAATGCTGAGACGGGGACCTACAATCGGCACAATCTGCTGTTGATTGTTTTTTTGTTCTCTTTTATTCAATATTGTGCCTTTGGAGCAAATAAAAGTTTATTCTTTCTTTTGTTGTGTGGTCCTTTAGAAAGTACCACTGGGTCGTTATGACAAGTGGACAAGAAAATGCTTCGGGCCTTACGAGGATTTGTTTCAACATGTTGTGCCGACCCTACATGAAGAGGTACTCATGATACATGGTAAAAGTAAGATATTGGGACTGATTTGATGAAGGATTGGTAGAAGGAATATAATTTATGTCAAGATTACAAAGGTTTCATTTCTTGAAATTGTAGGCACTATCTGTGGTTACTAATAATTCTAGAGTTTCTCAATATCTGTCTACACTCTCGCTAATCAAGAATAGATAAACCAAATTACCAACTTCATAAAATCGACCATAATAACACAGATAAGTATCACTGCTGCCCGCATTACGACCTTAATTTAAAAATAATAACTCTATAAGTTCCCCTTATTGAGAAATCATTACATTTTTATTTGTAACTTGTCCAAACTAGATAAAGGGAGTCCCCCTATTTTTGATCAAAAAATGTATAAACTGCCTCGTAATAACCTCTTTTACATATTTGCTTACGAGTAAATGTTGTCTATTGACACATGATTCGTGAAATATAGATCTACTAAATATAAGAAAGTCGGGTTTGTTATAACACTTATAACTCAAGAACGGCTAAACCGATTTGGCTGAAAATTGGTAAGGAGGTAGCTTAGAACCAGGAGACGAACATAGGATAATTTTTAACGGGAACGGGAACGGGAGGTGATTCTAAAGCGATACGAAGTTCGCTGGGTTAGCTTGTATTTTAATAAAATTGATTTTCAGAGAAGGTAGTCAAAGGCACGTCCAAACATTACATTTAGCACAGGACATTTTGCAGTAGTTAGCATTCCATACGGTTGCAAGCCCATCACCGCTGACTAACCCCCTTCAGCCATCTTTAAGGATCTAAGCGCCTGAAGATCTGAGAAGTATCGTAACTAAAGATTTTGACACGGGTCTTTACGTGAGGCCATGGTTATTGTAACATAGTCGAAACGTCGGGAAAAATAAATTAAAGGTAATTACGTGATAAAAACCCGTGTCAAAATCTATAGTCAGGTCTACTAATCACGATGGTTTGAAAAATAATTTTGTCTACCGTACTTGGGAAGTAAAGTCGTGATCCTAATTCATTATTTTTTTTATTTCAGTCTGCTGTTGAAAAAAAGATAGGAAAATTTACAAACAATAGGATAATTTATGAAAATTATAAACCTAGCTGAAATTGAGGTGGTAAATAAAACAAACACATTTGTTTTAAGATTTTTAATGTTATCACAATTTATAAACATTCAATCGAAGTTTTAGTAAGACGTTATCTATTTACAAATAATACAGATAAAATCTAATAACAAACAGTTTAAAATCGACATATTTTTTATGACCATAATTAATCATTTGAGTCTTATAGATATGTACAGTTGATCTATCTCACAAAGGCGGGTAAGCAGTCCTTGTAGTTGTGATGTACGAGTATAAACTCAAACTCAAAAGGTATTTATTTCAATAAAATCACAAGGATCACTTTGAAACGTCTTAGGAGCATAAGCTAAGTGAAGCTACGCCTGTTCCTCGCGACCAAGCCTAGAAGAATCAGGCAACAAACACGGCTTGGGGCCTATAATTTATTTCAATGATCCTTTCCCTAATGCTATGTAGAGCTCCAGTGTGGTGCCGTTCGAACAATGTGAAGGCTCAAACAAGACAAATAAAGATACTAAACCAGACACGCTTTTGTGTGCGTGCCTGCGCTCTGCGGTTCGGATTCCGAGCTACACAATTAAAACCAACACGCCTTCGTGAGATGGAACAACTGTACGAGTATACTTAAGGATCTATCGTCTACGTAAAGTTAGAATGGTGGTGATTGTGGATACTGACAAGATGGTAAAGAAGCTCATGACATCATAATTCCTGATAGCAGCGTTGTAGAATCCTCCGTAGACCTGGAGTCCTGCAGTCTCGATACTGAAATGCAAAAAAAGCACTTGAAACCTGAATTTGTTCACTTTCACGTTGTGCTACTCGATTTTTGATGGAATTAGGTCTAACGTTCTGATTTATTGGTTTCGAATTTTAAAATATTGGCCGAATGGGTTATTCCTCGACTCTAAATCCTAAGGTCGAAATGTTATCTTTGGACAATGGACTGGTTATGTTATTTAAGCTGCTTGGGGATTTCATAAAGACCAGAAAGGATGGAACAAAAAAAAACGGAATGATAATAAGTTTTTTTTTTTAAAAAGACTTCTATCTTTTATTTAACGGAATAAATAACGTCTAATACTAATATATTACACAATTCCCAAGGAGAGTTGACGTCGGGCAGGCGGCCGGTTGCAAAACATAAACGAACAATTCTCTTTGCAACATGTTTTGTGCCAACCCCTTATTGAGTGGGAAAATGAGAAGAAAATGATGACTTATGTTACAGAATATTCAAAAACTATTATAATGTATAGGTAAGCTATCTAAAAACCGTTGCAAACCGTCTCTAATTAAGTTAGCTGAACTGATCTAGATCACTACTAAAAGTGTTACCTGAACTTGCAGTAGTCTCCATCATAACTCCATCCCAAGTACTCCCCGGTCCTCAAGTTCTCACTTCGCAGCCAGTCTTCCAGCGGCCTGAAGTAGTCCCTGAGCGCTTCTCCGTTCAGCCTGCCTTCTCCAATCGTCTCCTGGAGTACCTGGGACCAGGGGACAGATGACCCTTTCTCCATGAGTCTCCTGAAAAGGTTAAATTAAGACTTTAATACATAATATTTAAAAAAATCCTGTTTAGTTAGACGGATAATTTACAAAAGAACGTGGAAGAAAAATATCCTATACTAATGGAAACTCTCGCGATTTCACATTAACTTATTTTCAAATAAACCCCCGCTGTACCTCAATAGGGGTTGAATTCGGGAATTCCTTTCTTAGTGCACCCTTACACCCTAAAAGGAATAAACCCTCCAAATTTTAATTTTCTCAGACTGTTGGTTTAGGCTGTGCGTTGATCAGTCAGTCGTAACGCAAGAGTTATATATATTTTGATGCTATTCCAGGACAAAAGCCATGTATTCAAGTTTCATTCATATCTGTTTGATCTTTTGAGCATGATTGAGCTACAAACATATGAAAATAAAAACATTCTCACAGGTCGCGGGCGATGCTCATGATGAAGAGCATCTGAATTGTCTCGAAACGTCAAACAATACAAGAAAAAAACGTGTTAATTAGCCGTATTTCTATTTAAAATGATTAACAACCACGATAGTTTTAATTCTATTCTCACAAACTTTCGGATTTGTTATAATAGTAAGATTAAATTCCCCAGTACACATTTTGTCTCATAAAAGTTATTTAGTTTTACTAGATAACTGGAAATTTCAACAAGTACACAAACTTGCATTGAGTAATTGACATTTTAGAGACAAAATTGTCACACAGCGAAGAATTTTAGCAGATTTTATTTCGTTGCAACATTGAACAGCTGTGCAATGGGTTTGTCGTGAGTGCTTCGTATGATACTTAGGGCAAAAGAGTCAGTGGGTCATGCCTTAAAAGTAGGATAGGAACGATAAACCATAAAAGAACTTCGTGGTTGATCGATTACGTCACTTTGCAGGCATTTCTTGCAATAATTTTGGTAGATAGCTTTTAGGTTAGAGATGTCTGCGCAGAATAATCCCAAAAAAATGTGTCAAGCAGAATTAGAAAAGAAGGAGTCTCAGAAGGTGTTAACGAAAAAACGGAAATAAAAAACCCGGCCAAGTGTGAGTCAGCGAAATCTCAGTAATATAGTCCCGTTTTTACCCTTTGGGTAACGGAACCCTAAAAACTGTTAACAGCCGTATATTCTTGATTTATTATATTCATTTTATATAATTGTCTATGGAAAACAAACATTATTTAAACACAGTGCTTAAACACGTTGACTCGCGGGCGCGGTGGCGGGCGCGGTCACGAAATATCAAACATATGACGTGATTTCCAAGTGTTCACGTTCAAAACGCACGTGCGGTCTAAGTAGCGAGCTAACTAGCTCATATGTTTGATATTTCGTGACCGCGCCCGCCACCGCGCCCGCGAGTCAACGTGAATAAGCACAAGAACTATACGTTTTAATAAAAAGAAAAAAAAATAAAAAATCGGATTAAAAACAATTTTTAACCGATGAAAAAAGTCGAGGTTATCAATATGACTTGTATATTGTTGCTATCCTGTAGGACTAATAGTTACTTCATAAAACCTAAACTACGAAACCCTAAAAAAAACCATATCGTCCCTTGACTTTTCGACTAGTCGGAACATTTTAGTAATTATTACATTGCGATCATTACTCTTCAAACCCCAAGCCAGCGACCGTGTTGTGACGTCATTGAGAAATTCCGTTAGAACCCAAGCGGTCTTATGCGACCGCGCTCTTCTACTCGACTATAGACCGTATTTTCACAGTTTACAGACTACGCTTGTATGAAGAAGTTTGATGAGTTACATTCTTTGATATATTATCTAAAAATATTGTATTGTCTGTGGTTGGTGTGTGTAAATTCCTCGCGATTACAGCTGTCTTATGACGGAAGCCGCTTTTGAGAAACCAGAGCCCCGGCAAGTATTTACTGCTGAAACGTGACTTCTGCGCTATCCTAATGACCATTGTACAGGCTGACTATAGGAAGCACTATGTGGGTCAGATCGCTTGCGAAAACTGCAACTGGACCAGCGCAAAGGCAGGTAAAATGTATGCAAATATTCATTGTAAAAAAAAAATGTTTTACTTGAAGATGGTATGAACAAACTAAAGTCTTTGTCTACTTTAGGCACTTGAGACTTTAGTATATTAATTTTATTAAGTATTTTCATATCAAATCAATGCATAATAATTCGTTGTAAAAAAATTAAAATAAAATAGGATCACGACTGTAATCCCCAAGTGCGGTAGATATCCTCTCAGATCCTTTGAAAATGTCTAGTGGGGGTAGTCAGAGGCACGTCCAAACATTATATTTGGCACATGCCCACATTTTGCAGTAGTTAGCATTCCGTACGTGACAGTTTGCAAGCCCATCGCCGTATTAGTTTTAATACTATATAAATGCAGTGTTCAATTTATTTTACAAATTCTTTACTAATTTTGTCTAGTAATAAACATAACCTTTGTTACTCAGAGATAACGTAACATTCTAATGATGTTTTTTTTTAAATCATATTCGAAGAATGTTCAGCGGCATTTTAGTCCAATAAAGTAAGCTCTATTACAAGCGAGTGGACATTACGTAACGGATCTGCATAGATCCTATCAATATTCTGGACGGTCTATTAAGCCGAAGCTCGAAGGACGATTTTAGATACCTACTAGCTGACCCGACAGACGTTGTCCTGTCAAATTTCAATAATCTTACAAAAAAGGACTTTCAGTTTTACCCGATCTTTACGCCACCCTTATCCCTTAGGGATATAATAAATACCCTACGACCTATTCTAAAACCTACTGAAGATACACAAAAAAAATATAAAAATAGGTTTAGCCGTTTCGGGGCAGTTTGGTTACAAACACTGTGACATTTGAGAGGATGTCTACCGTACTTGGGAATTACAGTCACGATCCTATTTCATCATAACGATACGTTTTCTAATTATCGAGGATAAGACAGAACACTGTTTCATAAGCGTACGTTTTAATCAGTGCACACCGCAAATGCCGGAACCGAAACAGCTCTAAATAACCCGATCCAGGAAGGGTTTAGGTAACCTACGAGGTATTGGTAGCCGGCAGTGGCAATTCTGTTGTCTGACCGACACAAATTTTGAAATATACGTTTTGATGTAAAACAATCTTATAGACATGCGTCCGCGAACTACACGCGGCTACGCGAACTAGATGAGTTGCTGCCGAAGAATTGCCGACCGCGTCCGATCCGGTTCGCGATATACTGTCACGATGTTTCACATCTGTCAGGGGTCGAAGGCTTACATTATTTTTATTATGTTCACGTTAAAGTCTAAATCATTGTAAACTGAGTGACAGTCATAAAATTAGGATGGTTTAGTTATTTATCTATTTTATTTCGCATATATTACACATCTAAGTGTCATATTAGCCAACGCCAATTTACATAATGACTTTTATGTTGACGTTTTTAAATCATATTACAAAAATTGAAAACTATAACGATGAAATTTTAGCCAGCACAACTCAACAAAGACTATAACGTTTAAAAATTTAAAAATATATACGCGTCGAGTTGAGTACCTCCATTTTACGTCGGTTGAAAAGTCTAGATAGACAACAGAATCGCTACCATTGTGTGTATGTTACGTAAGTAATGTTGATTTACTACTATTAGGCAAATAGATATTACAGCTAACACGGCAGTCTAGCCATTTTGGTACCATGGTACTCACTGGTAAATGGTAGGTACATACTTTTTACCGATGGAACATCATCAACCAAGTTTAATTCACTACTAATACTTAATCTATACTTAATATTATAACTGCGAAAGTAGCTCTGTTCCTGTCTGTCTGTGACGTTATCATGGCCAAACTGCTGGGCTGATTGAAATAAAATTTCATATAGAGATAGTTCGAAGTCTTGGAATGGACATAGGCTACTTTTTCCCTAAATTTTCTTGTTATTTTCAAGAATTTCAACGTTTTACAGTAAAGTCATCAAAAATAGATTACCCAAATCTAAGCGGACGGAATCGCGCGAAAATCTAGTCATTACATTAATAATTGAGCTTTAGATTACTACACGTATCCCTTCAGGTGTAGGCAGAGAAATGGTGTCAATTTTCCAACAACATAAATAACCCAATTCAGAGAAAACAGACTATACTCGGGAGGATATCACGTTTTGCGAAACACGAAACAGCTTTCTAAAGAACCTATTCGGTTTTGATTACATAGGTGAACAATACTTGGTTATTTCAAGGATTTCTTGAGGAAAATCTAAAGAATTATGTTTTTATCCTCATAAGTTCCGAGTTTTTGGTATTATTATGAAAGAGAGAAAATAACAAAGAAGTTTTACGTAGAGTACAGAAAAATGGGGTCTTATTAAGAACGATTGAAAACAGATGATGGAAGATGGTTGGCCACCTTATACGGCACGGCAGTTTCATAAAGAGCATAATGTAAGGGAAGGTTGAAAGGAAAAAGGAAGGCTACGAATAAACTACATGAGCCACATATAGGAGAAAGTAGCTGTCGTGTCGTCAAGGAAGTTAGGGAGACGGCGCTGGAGAGAAACAGATGGAGAGAGCTGCATCAATTACACCGACAAGAGCACAGCTCTTTTAATTTAGAAGAAGATGAAAGAAAGAGGGTAATGATGTGATGAGGATTGAGATAGGTAAGCTTAGATGTTTTGGGTGCATAAGGTTGTGTAAGTTTTTGAACTAAATCGATGTACCAAATGTGTACGAATAAGGACGAATCAAGAGTACCTACCTACTTAGGTATTCTAAACTAGATATATATCATAGATAAGATTAGATAAGATATTTACTTTCAATACGTTCTTAAACAGGTAGAACTCTTAAATTCAAAAATCTTAAATTAAATTACATTTTCAAATATGTTTCAATTTAAATGCATAAATAAACCGATGATGATGAGATTATAGCAATTCTTATGTTAGGTAGATTGTTATCTCTGCTTTTACTTCCAGAAAAAGCTTGTACCTAGTACAAAAATACTATTTTTAATGTCCAAGATCGACCAACGTCCATACATTAACCTATACAACAAATTAAGAGCATCATAACCCGCATGGGCCGGGTTCACATCAAGTGGTCATTTCCGTGATCGCAGACGGCGTCAATTGTGTGCGCTATGCTTTATTTTTAATCCATACAACTCCCACGATTTTCACCCTTATTCGAACAAACATAAAGTAGAAAGTCCGATGAGATTTTGCGACTAATTAGTGGCATGGTAAATTGGTTTTTATTGAATTTGAAATGCATTTTGAAGATCGAATGCCGTTGAATTGGCGGCAAAATACTTTTAGCTGCGGGTTTGTTTAATTGGGGGTGTATTATTTTATTTGCTTGGATGAAACGCCTAACAAAAACAACTCAGCAAAGAAACAAAACAAAGTTGATTACTTTAGGCGTGCTTGTGATTAGATCTTTACATTATTCTATGTCCTGGATTTTTATAAATCAATAAAAATATAAATGCGAAAGTAACTCTGTCTATCTGTCTGTATATAAGAGACTTTATATCCCGAAAAACAACGGTATAACAAATGAGACGAAAAAAGAAAACAAACGAAAAGACGAAATCGCGGGGCTTTTCAATATCTATATCTATACTAATATCATAAAGAGGAAAGATTTAATTGTTTGTTTGTTTGTTTGTTTGCATCGAATAGGCTCCGAAACTACTGGACCGATTTGAAAAATTATTTCACTTTTAGAATCCTACATTATCCCTGATGAACATAGGTTATAGAATATTTTCAAAAATGTTAGGGATCCGTATGAAAACTTCGATAATGTAACCCAACGTGTGAAAAAAAAATCACAAAAAATCCTTATATCGCGTTTGCTGCGGAAATTATTGACAATAGAGCAAAGTGATGAAATACAGTTTTAAAGAAAACATCAATATCTACAAAAAAGTCAGTAATATCAAATGTCTAACTATTAGGGATCTGTACGAAAACTTCGATGTTGTAACCCAAGGTGTAAAAAAATTACCCATAAAATCTTTATTACACCCGTGCAACGCCGGGGCGGACTGCTAGTTATTAATAAGTAAGTACCTACTTATTTATTATTTTTCAACCTTTTTAACGAGGAACCTTGGTACCCAGTCAAGGGCGCACGATTGTAATAACTTCACGTATAATAATATTGATAATAATCTCCGATTCTAAGCAAAATAGAACGGAATTGGTTTTTATCCAATCGCTATACGTAATTGAACATTTTAAGATAAATTCGAGGTTACACCATTTGTTTGAAGCTGAGGTAAGTACTTATAATTTGGTACAATGGAGGTTGCTTTCAATGAAATGATAATGTGATCGTACCTAGGAGCTACTTATAAAGTAGGTACAGTATGGTGGACGGGCCTCACCCTCGTATTCAAGAACGACACTATGAGAACACGCACCCACAGTGGACGAAATCTTTTTTCGTAAAAATCACTTTATGATCCTTTCCTTAATGCTGTGTAGAGCTCCAGTGTGGTGCCAATCGAACAAGGTGAAGGCTCAAACAAGAATAATAATTAAAAGTACCTACTACTCAAGTTATAAGTTATAACCAAGCTATAGATTTATGATTCTGTTTATAAATTAACAAGCTGTTGCCAACGGCTTTGCTTGCGTGGTACCTGGATAAAAACTTGCCCTCAGAACATAGGCTATATAATATCCAGGTTTTTATTTTAAATCCTTTTGGTCGTTCGGGCGCGATTAAGCAACAAGCGCGAAGCCTCAGCAAAAGCTAGTTGTACTGGTCTCACAGCTCAGTTGGTAGTAACTCTGTCTTCGCGCTGTAGGTTGTGGGTTCGATCCCCACCCAGGGCAAATATTTGTGTGATGAACATAGATGTTTGTTCTGTGTCTGGGTGTAAATGTGTATAATAAGTATGTATTTACAAAAAAAAAGTATCATAAGTATTCTATCAGTTATCTGGTTCCCATAGTACAAGCTTTGCTTAGTTTGGGGCTAGATGGCGCTGTGTGTAAAGTCCGCCAATATTTATTTATTTATTTACTAGCAGTCCGACCCGGCGTCGCACGGGTGTAATAATGATTTCATGGCAATTTTTTTACACCTAGGGTTACATTATCGAAGTTTTAATAGGCATCCCTAATAGTAAGACATATAGTATTTCGGACTTTTTTGTAGATATTGATGTCTTCTATAAAACTGTGGTACATCACTCTGCTTTATTGTCAATAATTTCTGCAGCAAACGCTGCAGAAATTACGCAGATTTTTTTTGTTTTTTTTTTCACACGTTTGGTTACATTATCGAAGTTTTCATACGGATCCATAATGTTTTTGAAAATAATGTATAGCCTATGTTCATCAGGGATAATGTAGGATTCTAATGGAAAAAGAATTTTTGAAATCGGTCCAGTAGTTTCAGAGTCTATTCGATGCAAACAAACAAAGAAACAATCAAATCTTTCCTCTTTATAATATTAGTATAGATTTACAATAAATAGTACTTATACTTACGTCAACATCTTCCCCGCCTGCGGGTTCCGGTAGAGGTCGCACTTGTGCAACGGCCGCGATATATCGCCGGGTATGAACTGTCCGGTGCGCTCACACACCGCCCGGTAGATCTGGAACTGTAGAACAGTGCTCACGAAGTATCTGGGAACAAAATGGTGAATATCAGATACCTATCATTTGTAAGGTGATGCAAAGCTGTCCTGTCCAAGTTTAAATAATCAGATAGAAGATAATGAGTTTCATAGGACCATGTTGGAGCTGATTAACTTTCGACTGATTAGCTTCGACTTATCCCAAATTGTACAATTTTCCGGGCCACTTTTCCAATTTTACTATACATTTATTTATTTATAGCAGCGATGGGCGGAATGTTAAATACTGCAAAATGTAGGCGATTAACGGAATATTCGTGCCGTCTATTAATTTTTATTACATTGTTATGAAATAGATTAGCAAACTAACTATATGATTCTGGTACGATAAAAGTAATTGATTGTAAAACTTGTTTACATCGTAATAAAATGAGTCAATGGTAAAGAAATATTGCAATTGATAGACCCAAACAGCTTTTTTTACTGTCATCTATACAAATCAAGACATCGGTGTGTGACCGACTGCCCCAGTACAGTACTCAGTCGTGCGGTCAGAGTAACAGCGGTAAACTCGAAGTAAGCGAAATGGTAATTTTATATGATAGGAATATTATTTATAAAGGTTATATTGTAGCTAGCTTTTGCCAGCAGCTTCTTTCATTCAAATCCGTCGGTTTAGGCGTGGTTGAGTTACAAACATACAAACATTCTCACAAACTTTCGGATTTAGATTATTAGTAGGATTATTAGATACAAAAAAGAACTTCGAAACAAAGATCTCATGAATTATCGCTTTTAATGCTAGATTTACACTCTCGCCTCGTACCTCGCCACGTGGTCGATAGTAAAGAAGAGAGGCGCGAGGCGAGCCACGAGCGGTCTATTCACACTCTCGTCTCGTGGTTCGCCTCGCACCTCGTCTCGCGAAACGTACGCGAGTGTAAATCTAGTATAAAAAACACTAATTCGCAGATCACGAATACATAAATCAAACCCTACGATGCACTGCCTAGCTTCCGCTAACTTGAAGCATACAGCCTCAAGTGCCTGTAGTTTTACCGGCAATCATACCCTTCGAACCGGAACAAAGCAATAATATGGTGATAGTACAGCCAAGGAACTCCTTAGATTTTAACACGTAATTACCATTAATTTATTTTCCCGACGTTTCGGCTATGTTACAATAGCCATGGTCGCGGGCAGACTCTATGGCTATTGTAACATAGCCGAAACATCGGGAAAATAAATTAAACGTAATTACGTGATAAACACCCGTGTTAAAATCTATAGTTAGGTCTACTAATCACTAAAGTTTGAAAAGAAAAAGAAAAATAATAAGGAGCTCCTTGTTGGAGTCTTCGCCTTGTTTAATCGGCACTACACTGGTTCTCTACATGGCATTTACAAAAGGATCATTGAAAAAAAATGATAGGCCCAAAGCCGTGTTTGAAGCCTGATTCTTCTAGACTAGGCCGCAAGGAACAGGCGTAGCTTCACCTAGCTCTGACGTTTCAAAGTGATCCTTACCTTTTGACTTTGACAAGCTGCCGCTAACAGTAGCACTGCACCCTTACCCCCAATTATCACATTTATTAGCTTGCAATATCAATGAATTACCGCACAAGTAAATTGCTTATTTGATAGATAGATAGGTAGTTTTTTTATATCGCAAAACGAGGTTTAGGATTCAAGAATGTTAGTGATTTTCTAAACAAGTTTGATAGTATGCCTATTAGTTTTTGTATTGCAACCTGTTACGCGATGCGTAGTAAACAAATCGAATATATCAAATTCTCGTGTCACAGTGTTTGTAACCAAACTTGACCGATTTTTATTATTTTTTTGTGTATATTCAGTAGGTCTGAAAATAGGTCGTAGGGTATTTTTTATACCCCTAAGTGATAAGGGCGTAAAGTTCAGGAAAAACTGAAAGTGCTTTTTTCTGTGGGATTATTGAAATTTGACATGACAACGTCTGTCTGGATAGCTAGTATTAAGTAGTTAAATTACTAACAATAATCTTATAATACGTAACTATAGATTTTTACACGTAATGAGCTTTACTAATCACGATAGTTTGAAAAATAATATCATAAAACACAGCTAAGCAAAAATTGAACCAGACGCCTAGAGTTTGACATATCAAAAAGTTATTTCCCCTATTAAATAGGGTAAATGAGTTATTTCCCCATTTAAATGGGGTAAATGAGTTAATAACCTATTATAATCGGGTAAATGACTTTTTGATTTGAGTTTGACACAAATTTGACTTCAAAAAGCCTTGATATCGCCATATTTATTAGTTCACACGGGAAAACTTGTGTAACGTAGCAAATCTTTGATTGAATGTCTTGCTCTAAATTAGTGGCATTACTATCAGTTGAAGGTAATAAAATTTACTCCTGACATTATCAGAGGTGATGTTATAGCTATTAATTAACCTATTAGTTATTCCGTCAACTAGTTTTTATAACACGAGTGTAATATTTTAAACTTGTCTTCCACTTGGCTTTATCTTGTACTTTGCAAACATTGTAAATGTGATGATTACATCATGTGGACTCAAATTAATTTAGGTACAATTTTATATCATATAAATAGTTATGTTATCTTTAAGGTTTTATTTCTAAATCAAGTGTAGCGTGTGATGCTCTTTGAATTTGTGCTGAGGCTCTTTAGTTATTATTATTATTTTTAATTGTTTATGTACTTGAGTAGTACTTTTAATTATTATTCTTGTTTGAGCCTTCACCTTGTTCGATTGGCATCACACTGGAGCTCTACATAGCTTTAAGAAAAGGATCATTAAAAAAAAGGTAGACCCCAAGCCGTGTTTGTTGCCTGATTCTTCTAGGCTTGGTCGCGTGGAATCGGCGTAGCTTCACCTAGTTCCTAAGACGTTTCAAAGTGATCCTTGTGATTTTATTGAAATAAATGATTTTTGACTTTGACTTTGACTTTGACTATCTATAGGTATTTATTTCAATTGTAAAAAACGGTCAATCTTGAAATGAATTAATAAATCATTTTGAAACTATGACCATGAGAAACCTTCATTGCCCTTATTTATAGTACTGTGTGATCTAAATTCGGAATTATGTCAATTAATTACATACTAATTGGGGATGACGAACCTGTATGTATCAACGTGAAACGTGCCATTTAACAAAAAATGTTTAATGAGGCCATCCAGCCAAGGGCGAGTCTGACTCGCGCACGAAGGGTTCCTTACCAATATCTATAAAAAACGGCAAAAAAATCACGTTTGTTGCATGGGAGCTCCCAGTTTTTTTTTGCGACAACAGAAATACATCATCTGTGAAAATTTCAACTGCCTAGCTATAATGGTTCATGAGATACAGCTTTATGATAGATAGACAGACAGACGGACAGCGGAGTCTTATTAGAGTCCCGTTTTTACCGTTTGGGTATGGAACTCCGGTTTTTCTTTAAAGCTTGCGTTGAATGCTTGCACCACTAAGAACAAATTAATAAGATCCTTGGTTCATTGAATTCTAGTTCATGTAGAAATCGCGGCCGGTTCCGCCGTGGGTTATAGAGATTCTGCAATCTTGCACGACTAACTATGGTTATTATAAAGTGCGTGTTTCAAATTGGTGTTGTTTTGAGTCATCAATTTAGTGAACTATTTCACACTCTACATTAGGTAAATCTGTTGAAAATGTTGGTACTACTATATTATCTCTATATAACAACTAAAAACAATACAAAATTTCATACCCTATTTTTTTCACCCTAAAATGTGGTATTTTTTATTCGGACCAACCAGAAAAAACTCACTTCGAAAAACTAAAGTAGAGAACAAAACGAATAACTAATGGTTGGGATGATTTTTTGCGCTATCGAGTTCTTTAAAAAAATTAAAAATATATATTGTATATGAAATACATTGATTTGATACACACACATAGAGCACACACAACACACACCCATAACAAGAAGAAGAAAAATAGGTACATAAAAACACAGACTACCTAACTGCGCGGGTCAAAAAATAAATTTATTTCCTTCTTTGCTTAAGTCTCAACTTAAACTATAAGTGGGGTAATTTATAATCTGTTATGCTCACCTAAATCGGGGTGATTGGTACAATCTTTTTACCAACGTAATACAAAATGCAAACAAAATTGTCATTTATCGATCGATTATGTCTCTCATAAAAATATTTTCTCGTGATTTCTTTTTCTGCATCGTTAATGTCGATATAAATAAGTTTAACATAAAGATAACAAAACATGATATCACCACTTTTTATGTATATACAAAAAAAAAAACTGACAGATTTTGTACAATTTTGTTTCGTCTCTATTTTATTTAGATTCAACAATCGGATCTGTAGTCATCATACATACATAGTATAAAGCAAAGTCGCTTTCCGCTTCCCGCGTATGTATGTATGTTTGCTTATATCTTTAAAACTACACAACGGATTTTGATGCGGTTTTTTTTAATAGATAGAGTGATTCAGGAGAAAGGTTTATATGTATAATAACATGCTACCCGTGCGAAGCCGGGGCGGGTCGCTAGTACTAAATATCTCCCAAAAAAAAAATTTGTACGTGTAAAATAGTGTTATTTTTTAGGGTTCCGTAAGAGAGATCACGACTTTAATACCCCATGTACGGTAGACATCCTCCTAGATCTCCAGGCGCTCAGATCCTTAAAGATGTCTAAAGGGGTTAGGAGGTACGTCCAAAAATTTGGCACACGCCCCACATTTTGCAGTAGTTAGCATCCGACTACATGATAAATATTTAAATAAATATTATATATATATTGGCGGACTTTACACACAGCGCCATCTAGCCCCAAACTAAGCAAAGCTTATACTATGGGAACCAGATAACTGATAAAATACTTAAATACTTTTTTTTTGTAAATTACATACTTATTATACATATACACCCAGACACAGAACAAACATCTATGTTCAACACAAATGTTTACCCTGGGTGGGTATCGAACGATCGAACCCACATGATGATAAATACATGCCAAGTATACCCACAGGCAAAAGCAATAGCAACCGGTCACATAATCTGACCTAAGATGTGATGCAGCTTATGTAATGTTTGCTTGCAGCATGAGGTGTGACATGTGCAGGGTCGGAAGGTCAGTACACTTGCGACAGGTACTGGTATTGGCAGTATTGAGACCGTTCAAGTGACGTCATAGTTTGCTGACGTAGAGTTGCAGTTATATTATAGTTAGGCCTATTTCAGTACATCAGGAATGATTTGACCCTTTTTTTAGGTTTCCGTACGCAAATGGTAAAAACGGGATCCTATTATTAAGACTTTGCTGTCCGTCTGTCTATCTGTCTGTCACAGAGCTGTTTCTCATGAACCGTGATAGCTAAACAGTTGAAATTTTCACAGATGATGTATTTCTGTTGCTGCTGTAACAACAAATATTAAAAACAGAATTAAATAAATATTGCTGCTGGAGCTTCCATCCAACGTGATAGTTTTGCCGTTTTTTATAGATCATGGTACGGAACACTTCGTGCGCGAGTCCGACTCGCACTTAGCCGGTTTTATTATATTTTATCTTATTTTAATTATTGAAATTATTTTATTGTACAGAATATTTTTTATATTTTTACTATGTTTATTATTTTTTTTAATAAATTTTGTTATCATTGTTCAGGCCTACTCCAGAGCTTGTCAGTTTTCTCTTGTGTTTCATCTTTACATGATGCCATAATAGTTAGTAGCTTGTCCCGCCGCAGGAGTCAGACATGCGTCTTGCGCTACCAAGGTTGTCATAACCATAACATCATCACATAACCATTTTAACCATAATAAATAGTTATTTGAACGGCAATCGCTACCGTACATTTATCACAATGGATTACGCCGCCATAGTTTTGTCCTTGTCAACCCTTTCGCGTGACCTTTGTGAACTTACAACTACTTTACAAAGCTTTGTACTTTGTGTAATGTGATTTAGTTTGAAAGAGATGCAAGATATAAAAAACTGGCTAAGTGCGGACTCGCGCACGAAGGGTTCCGTATCTATAAAAAACGGCCAAAAAAACACATTTGTTGTATAGAAGAGCCCCACTTAAATATTTATTTTATTCTGTTTTTAGGTCCCGTTTTTACCATTTGTTTGGGTACGGAACCCTTAAAAAACTACAGCAAAACTTTGCTAAAAATATTTGAATGTGGATGGAGTAGAGACAGGTTTAAGAAAAAAAAATATGGAATATATTATGAATGATGAAAGGTGTGAATAATGCGATGACGAGCGATAGGGGAGTATGGAAGAAATAAACATGTTGTTACGACACCAATTATTGTAATAATTTTCCTGAAAAAAGTTAAACGCCTCGCCATGTGAACTTCATACATTTCATTCATAGTTTAAAAATTACATAAAAAACAATACAGCATTCATCAAATTTTATAACCGCCACAGAAAACCGTGGCAAATGATTAATGACAATTTATTGTAATGTCAATCCAATTAACTTAATACTATAATGACAGTTAAGTAGCAATGCGGTTACAAATAACGGTTTACTCTGAATAGTTGAACTGTCAGTAACTTCAGTTATGCAATTGATTGCGTGCGGTATTATTACATTACATTTAATTAATTAAAAATTACAATTAGTGTTCCGTGTAAAAAATAAAAGATCCGGAGATTATTTATACAGGAAAAAAAATACAAACAATAGGATCATGACCCCAAGTACGGTAGACATCTTCTCAGATTCTTGAAGATGTCTGAAAGGGTTAGCCAGAGGGACGTATAGACATTACATTTGGCACATGCCCACATTTTGCAGTAGATAATAGGAAAGTATAGTATTTATTTTTGGTAAATTTTGAAATCTATGTGACATATATATGGATTAATTTTTCTTTAATCATTATTAGAACAATGAAACAGAAAAAGGTGCAAATCAAGTTCTTATAATAAGTTAAGCTAGTAGATATAGATAAGCAAGATTGACCTTGTTACCCCTTTAAAAAAATTACCCTCCTTTTTTATACCATTAATAGGCAAGATTTTTTAATAATCTATTTACTTGCAATATCTTTGGGCACGTATCATGATCATCTAATTCTAATTAAAATAATAATATATGGAGTATTCATAGAAATAGGAATGCTGAAATAATCAGCCGTCATAAACGGACAGTCAAACAGACAAAGTCGCCATAAGTATTCCGTTTCACCATTTTGTTACGGAACCCTAAAAACAATCTAAAAACTACATCATCCAGCTGAAAACAAACAGTCCGTAAAATATTTTTTGTTACATTAAATGTTGTGTGTAAAGTTAACATACCTACATCCTACATAACTTGAATGTTACAACATACATTAAAAACACGCCTGTTTTCCCAGAGGGGTAGGCAGAGACCACGGCTTTCCACTTGCTACGATCCTGACATACTTCTTTTACTTTATTCACTCTCACCATATCTCTTATGCATACATGGTAATACTTGAAATGTTTGGTGTTTTGTATGGGCCGTGTCTCCCGGATAAGACGGAAAAAGTGATAAAACCGCATTATCTTGAAAACCATCAAACTTAAAAAGAAACTGTCTTTAATTTAGTTTGCTAGTATGATTTATCTAACGAATTATATACGAATAAACTGTTTAGCTATTCATAGATTTGAGTAAATATTAAATTAGTGTTTTGGAAGAGCCAACTTTGAAAAATAAATCTATCGAGAAAAGTTTTACCAATCGTGTTTCTGTCTATAATTTATCTAGATTATATCCTTAAGTTATCTTTGTCATAAAAAACAATACTATGTTTTGCGGTAATTGAGAATAAAACGATTCTGCAACGATTCATCAAAAAAAATATTACTCTTCTTAGAGTACTCTTGACCCGGCCTTTTTTTCAAAATGTCACCAATTTGGTCCAAGAAAATATGCCGATGTCTTCTTCCAATGTGAATAAGATCACACTCTTTAGTATTTGGTAACATTAATTGCATGATACAAATACTAAAGTAATATTCAGATTATATTTGGAATATATTAAGTAATCTTTGATACGAACGCTATCAAGTTTGTAATGAATATGTACATTTATATTTACAACAATCCAATAAGCATTTTATGTAATTTACTTCTTGTAATTCAAGATGGTTGACTTAACCGAGACGACTTTAAAAAGTGGATCGTCGCGATTTCTTTCGCGTCTTTTTTTGATACAAACTTTGACGTCCTATTTCAAATTCAAAAATCATTTATTTCAATAAAATCACAAGGATCACTTTGAAACGTGTTAGGAACTAGGTGAAGCTACGCCGATTCCACGCGACCAAGTCTAGAAGAATCAGGCAACAAACACGGCTTGGGGTCTACCTTTTTTTTCAATGATCCTTTCCTTAATGCTATGTAGAGCTCCAGAGTGGTGCCGATCGAACAAGGTGAAGGCTCAAACAAGAATAATAATTAAAAGTACTACTCAAGTACGTACAACAATAAAAAAATTACTAAAGAACTTTAGCACAATTTTAAACCTGAATATTGTTTAAATGCTAAAACAGACATACCTAATGTGTCAGTTTTGACATTTGGAAGATACGTTGTCGATACGATATCGGTTCGTGCTCAGGCCACTGATCATGGGGTGCTCAGGTCACAGAATAACCAAAAATAAATTTTAGGATCGTGACAAAAATCGTATCGCAATGAATAAAAAGCCGAATCCCAGGCTCGTTAAGACGATCTCTCGTTTCCTAACAAATGTTTGGTAATATTAATTCGTACAACGAAGGCGAAGGTCGGTGAAATTTGTGTGTGGCCTAAATTCTTATTAATACGGCCTTACGACCATAAAATAATTTTGTTTCAAAATAACAACTACGCATGAGAGTGATGATCAGTGACGGATTAGCCATTATTATGTATCGAGAAGTCAGAACAAAAGAAAACGTGATGTGGAGTAAAATCATAAAGCTAGCTTATGTACAGCCATAATATTTACGTGTTCATAAACACAATAAACAAACAAAGCTACAATTAACTAAACAAAAACAGGTATTTTTTTTAGTGCCCGTGACACGTTCATATTGCATCGATCTTTCGTTCTATAACAACGATCTCGTTCTTTCTCTGATTGAAGGAATCAGCATTTTAAACTTTAGTATAACGTTCCTTTTACCCAAAACACTGTAATTGTGTCTCCCTTGGCTCGACAAATATTTGCTTGAAATTTAAAAATAATATAGAAATACGACTGTAATCTCTGTGCACTCTGATCCTTGATAAGTTTAAGAGGAGTGGTAGAGGCACGTCCAAACATTACACTTGGCACATGCCCACATTTTACAGTAGATGTGTGTAGAGTGGCCTGAGCACGAACCACTATCGTATCGACAACGTATCTTCCAAAACTGACACATTATGTCCGTTTTGGCATTTGAACGATACGTTGTCGATACGATAGTGGTACATGCCATCCCCCCTGATCTGATTATTCAGGTTTAAAATTGTGCTAAAGTTCTTTAGTAATTTTTTTATTGTTGTACGTACTTGAGTAGTACTTTTAATTATTATTCTTGTTTGAGCCTCCACCTTGTTCGATTGGCACCGCACTGGAGCTCTACATAGCATTATGGAAAGGATCATTAAAAAAAAAAGGTAAACCCCCAAGCCGTGTTTGTTGCCTAATTCTTCTAGGCTTGGTCGCGAGTTAGCATTCCAGACCAGACAGGTTACAAACCCGTCACTTACAAGAATAGTAACTGGTTTCCTCACGATGTTTTCTTTCACCGTCAAATTTTAATTACCTATAAATTTGTCATGTTATAAAAAATGACCTTCGAGATGATTTGCTACAGACCTTACGGTAGCCAAATCCGACTCTGCTGATGACGATGCTTGAAAGAGTTGAGAAATATGAGTATATTAAACCTCACACGTTCAATGATAATTGATCACTGATGATTGATTGAAAGTCATATCTACGTATTTTCGCAATATATGCCAAAACAGATGAATTTTGACTCATCTGTTACTAAACTTATCTAAAAATAAATATCACCATAAGACATCGACAACATTAACCTAGTGAAATCATATAATATATATAGCTACCTATAATATTGTTGTAAATTATATATAATCTGAATCTCAGAAACGGCTTGAACAATTTTCATGAAATTTTATATGCAGGGGGTTTTGGGGGCAATAAATCGATCTAGCTAGGCTTCATGTTTAGAAAATGTCGTTTTATTCGAGTTTTCAGGCAATGAAAGACTTATACGTACTTATATTGATGCGTGAACCAAAAGATTGTTGACTATTTATTTATTTCACGGGGGCAACGTTATGCAAAAATAATTGTTTAACACGATCGTTTTAACCAACTGGTACATTCAGTTAATGTGAATACGAACGGCTGGAACAATTTTGCATTTTTTTTTTTGTGATTTTTGTTTTTATTTTTTATTTGAAAGAAAATTTTGGAAAATTCAGCGTAAAGTTTTAAATTTCTAGAAAAACTGAAAGTTCTTTTTTATAAAGGATTATTCAAATTTGACAGGACAACGTCTATCGGTCAACGTGTATCGATTAATATTTGGCATATTAGATCAGCATTGGCATCCAGCACGGCAATGCTACCAGCGTCTTTTAGACGCTTCTGATTGATTTCAATCATGATCTATCTATAGACTGTTTTCAAAATGCCATAAATAGCTCAACTAATTCTTGTGTAATTTGTATATATTTTGTAATATAATTACATTTATTAGACTGTCATATTATTAATGTAAAGTTCTATTAAAATACATTACTATACTGGTAAACACATGATTTATAATATGTTATGACAGCTACAAATGAATGTCAATTTCCTCACATGCAATGCCTCTCCGCGCTTCTGATAAGATAAATGTAGCTAAAAGTGTGACTAGACATAGCGCGGCATTCGAGCGCGGCATTCGCGGACACAAGTTTGCGCGAGACTAGTTTAGACTGTAGCAAGTAGCTCGCGGCTGCCGCGCTCGATTGCCGCGCTATGTCTAGTCACACCTTAAGATTATCCAAGGTCCTATCCTTGACCGAAGATCAAGATTTCCAACTGCTTCAATTCTGAACTAAGCGATGAAGTATTCAATTAATTCGACATCATTGCATGTCGAATTAATTGAATACTACGGTCTACAAATATTATGTAACTATTTTGAGTACGAAAACCTTTGTTATAAATAGGTACCTACACAACATGTATTCTTAACCTTTAAGTAAAGAACAATAGGTATAATTTATAACTTGCTATATTCAAGTTTTGAGCTTATTGCCGATAATTGACGGCGGTCCGATCATTTTGTTTTTGTTATTTAGGGTTCCGTACCCAAAGGGTAAAAACGGGACACTATTACTAAGACTTCGCTGTCCGTCTGTCTGTCCGGCTGTCTGTCACAGGGCTGTATCTCATGACCTGGGATAGCTAGACAGTTGAAATTTTCACAGATGATGTATTTCTGTTGCCGCTATAACAACAAAATAAAATAAATATTTAAGTGGGACGCCCATACAACAAACGTGTTTTTTTGCTATTTTTTATAGAAAATGGTACGGAACCCTTCGTGCGGGAGTCCAACTCGCACTTGGCCGGTTTTATATAAGTAAGTTTTATTTTAACTAGTTGTCCGCTGTGGTTTCGCACGGTGTACTAATGAAGAATACGCATTTTTTTTTAAATAAAGCCCATGTTATTCTCTCATAATGTAGTTTTTATAGGATTTTTTTTTTAATTTGCTTAGTTGTTTTTTGTTTATAAATTACAAAAAAACATACAAAAATAAAACAGTAAAACTTTTTTTTCTCTTTAAATATGAATGTAGATATATAATATAGATATGACCATGACCAGACCTGTCTGTTATTAGCTAAAGCTAATAAGGAGTACCTCGCATATTTAAGGAATATTAACCTATTAAAGCTGTTACATACTGCCTTGTTTCCGCAATCGTGTAATACCTTGCATCTATGTCAACTCCAGCAGATCTAGCTTAAGTTCTGTCCCGAGGAGACAGATTAGTAATTGTCTACAGCAGAGTAGACACAAATAACAATATGGTTTGTATTGTTGTAGCGACGCGAACGTGAGTTATGTTCCTGTTCTCGCGATTGCCAACAGAAAGATATTGCTGCTTTTGACCCAAACAAGATAAAACAAATTATTATAAAAACCGTGTTGGCCGAGTGGGGAGGTACCTCAACATTCAATCTGAAGGTCGTGGGTTCAAATTCTGGCGTGCATCAATGGATTTTTCTGTTCGAAAAGTTTATATGTGCATCAAAAACACGTGCTCAAAACGGTGAAGGAAAACATCGTGAGGAAACCAATTAGTAATCTTATAAGCGGCGATGGGCTTGCAACCTGTCACGTAAGGAATGATAACTACTGCAAAATGTGGGCATGTGCCATATATAATGTTTGAACGTGCCTCTGTCGACCCCCACTAGACATCTTCAAAGGATCTAAGCGTCTGGAGATCTGAGAGGATGTCTACCGTACTTGGGGAATTACAGTCGTGATCCTTTTTTTTTGTCTTTTTTTTAAACCAACAGCTTGAAAAAAATATCTAAAAAAATTGTTATGCCTTCCATTTTTGCAGAGGGGGGCGCCATATTTAATAAATATAATAGTCTATGTCACTTCCACAATTAAGTCGAATACAAAACCTCATAAATGCTGTAATCCGTCAAGTCGTTTGAGCTGTAGCGAGTGCTAAAGAAATAGACTATAAATAATTTTGTCTATTCTTCTGTAGACAAAATGTTTTCACGGGTGTTCATGCTAGACTTGCTGGATGGTATTGCAGTTGTTTGAGAGAAATCGCACCAATTGCGCGTACCGTAAAAAGCAGAACCTGTCCACATCAATCCTTATTTACGTTCCAAAGCCTCCGCGTATTTCAAATATAACACTTATACCATATTTTACGTGTCATCACAGTTTATGTAAGGCCATTTTTCAAGATGTCGTGAACACGCATTTTCTTTAAGTAGGCATTAGGCATGATGTCAGCTAAAGCACAAAAAACTGAATATGTAGGCCGTGCTAAAATCCTAATCCTAATAATATTATAAATGTGAAAGTTTGCGAGTTTGTATGTATGTTTGTTCCTCAATCAGGCTTAAAAGACAAAACGGATTAAGTTGTATAATTTGTATAGATACATTCAGTCTTTTCTATTATTGAAATTTGACAGGACAACGTCTGTCACAGGTCGGCTAGTTAATAATACGTTGAAAAACAAAATATGCCTCCTGACTCTCTTAGTACCTCAAGCTACTAGATATAGCTTTCATGAAAATAGGTTCAGTAGTTTTCGAGTAAAACCCGGTCAAATAAATAAACAGACAAAGTATTTGATAAAAAAAAATGGTTTGCGTGTTATTTATGTGAGGTCCCTTGAACACGGCTTCGCAAAACATCGGTGTTCTGTACAGAATTATTTGATTTACTCTTTTATGAGTATAAATCATCATTTTAGCCGATCGACGTCCACTGCTGGACATAGGCCTCCCTCAACTCTTTTTATATATACTTTTTATAGATAGAATAAATAAAATACATTTTAAATATTGGTAGACATTATCACACAGCGCCATCTAGCCCCAAAGTAAGCAAAGCTTGTACTATGGGAACTAGATAACTGGTAGAATACTTATTTTTGGTAAATACATACATATGATTCACAATAACACCCAGACACAGAACAAACATCTTTGTTCAATATTTGCCATTTGCCCCAAATACTATCAACTGAGCTGTAAGGCCAGATATAGATTCGTATAGATAGGCATGTAGATAGATGCACGATAGCCATCACGCTCGTCCAGTTATGTAAGCAAAGTGTGAGTAGTGTAAGTACTGGGTAAGTAGGTAACCGGCATACCATAACCGGTTAGAATGATTTATTTATTACTACTGACCTGCGAGATGGCTAGATGGTAACAGTTGAGTAACTTTAGCAATGCTTATTAGGCCACTTATGTAGGTATTAAAGTAAATAAATAAATGTTAGTGGAAATTTTTGCAAAGCGCCATCCAGCCCCAGACTAAACTCACATTTCAGCTCAATCGAATACCAACATATGGTCAAAAAAGGGTTTGCAAATTTCGACGGACAACATACAAACAAAGGACGTTAAATAAAAGCTTGTAATTGGACATAGATGTGGTGCGTATTTACTCGATCAAGTTTCAAAACCAGGTTTGAGGCGTAATAAAATAAGTACCAGGTACACGAAAGTTTTTTTTTTTTAATGCTTATAGATACTTTAACAACTGACCGCCTAGAGGTTCTGGGTGATTTAGATCGGTTCACAAATCTTTTCAAATCTTAAAATAATATAAATCTTATAATAATCAAATACTTACTTTAAAACCTATCGTGGTTGTTAATCATTTTAAATAGAAATACGGCTAATTACCACGTTATTTTTTGTATTGCTGACGTTTCGAGACAATATTCGCCGATCTGCCGTTAATCGCGGTCACGGGCGATGCTCATGATGAAGAGCATCTCAATTGTGAACCTGGTGTTTATTGAAGGTGGAATTTGTGAGACCTGGTACTTGAAAACACGAGTACGACCCTCCTCTAAAGAGACATAATGGAACTCGCTAGTGATTCAATAACATCAAAAACTAGTGCTACGTGAATGGGGTTCAGCCAATTGCCTGCATCCTTTTACTAGTTCTGAAATGTCAACGAACCTGGCTGATAAATAAAGCCAAGGACCAAGACACGCCCGCTAAATGTCATATTGATATTCACAAAGGAAAATGTAGCGCAAATAAGCTGATATGCAGCGATGAACAAAACAAGTCAAATACTTATGCTACTTTTTTTCTACATAAATAAATATTGGTGGACATTATCATACAGGGTGCTGTATAGGCGGTGGCCTAGCTTCAAACTAAGTAAAGTTTGTTCTATTGGAACTAGATAACTGATAGAATACTAATATGTATACGTCTTTTTTGTAAATGCATACACATTATAACACCCAGACACAGAACAAACATCTATGTTCATCACACAAATATTTTTAGGTGGGGATCGAACCCACAACCTACAGCGCAGAAGGCAGAGTTACTACCAACTGTGTAACATTATTTGGATTAACTTATTTGTATGTTTTATATTACTTTCTTAATTATTTTATTAATTTTTAGTAAGAGGGGAAAAACACAATCACAAAGTTCACACAATATTAACATGAAAATGTCCTTTTGAACTGAAAATCGATTTATTGTTAAAACTAAAAACCACCTTACTTGAAGTGATGAGTTATTAATTATCTACTAGTAGTATCTACGTTCTGTAATACCCAGGTTTCATGATATATTTTTCAACAACAAAGAATTAGGCTTTATTAAGGTACCCTTACCTTTAACGGATAACGTAATAAAAACACGACTATAAATTTAAAACATCCTTTTTAGCCACTATAAAGGAAGGCTAAAAATAAAACCCGTGTTTACCAACAAACGATCGGTTACTAACCATCGTACAAAAACATTGGGTCAAAATAAATCATCATCAATACATCATCAATACATCATCATAACAGATGATGTATTTCTGTTGCTGCTGACAACAAATACTAAAAACAGAATAAAATAAATATTTAAGTGGAGCTCCCGTACAACAAACGTGTTTTCTTGCTGTTTTTTATAGATAATGGTACGGAACCCTTCGTGCGCGAGTCCAACCCGCACTTAGCCAGTTTTATTTTTGGAGCAAAGCTTGTATGGGAACTAGATAACCTAAATGTATATTTATACTTATTCCCGACAGACGTTGTCCTGTCAAATTTAAATAATCCCACAGAAAAAAGCACTTTCCGTTTTTCCCGATCTTTACGCCATCCTTATCACTTAGGAGTATGAAAAATAGATAGTAGCCGATTCTCAGACCTACTAAATATGCATATAAAATTTGGTAAACATCGGTAAAGCCGTTTCGGAGGAGTAAGGTACCTAACTAACATTGTGACACGATAATTTTATATACAAGATAATAATAATAATAATAAAGTTTATTTATTTTCTCTCACAAAGGTAAGCATTAACAGTAATAAGGCTTAGGCGGCTAGTATATAGTAAGGTATACATTAATGCAAACCTGTTTTGTGAGAGACTGGTGCCTGAGGTAGGTTTGACACCTGTATTACAGGTCACGTTATAACATCCAGACACAGAACAAACATCCATGTTTATCACACAAATGTTTGTCTCAGGTGAATCGAAACAAACCTACAGCGCAGAAGGCAGAGTTACTACCAACTGAGCTGTGAAGCCAATTCAACTGTTTAAACTGAAACTGTGTGAAATAGTGTTCAATACTTTGGTGAACTTGAAACCAATTGCAATTAGTATTTATATTTTTATATGACCTAATTTATATAATACACATCCGTTCTCAACAAGGACACGGCTGGACCTGTTTGCATGCGAACTAAATTACATCCAAACTAGATATTAAGCAAGATAATCTACAAATCAATGTGAATGAAGTGGTGTTATCGGCATGTTGGTATTGCAATGTGTCATACAGAGAACGCGAGCCAAGAAACTTTGGAGGTCTAACTAAAGTAAAAAACAAAATAAATATAGGATCACGAATTTCCACGTAAGGTAGACATAGCTCTCATAGATCTCTTTAATTTTTTTATAATTTCCAACAAAAGATTTGGTTTAAAGGTGTCATCAACCTAAATAATCTTATCTTCTTCTTAATATATATAAATTATGCGTCACGTTGTTTGTCCGCGATGGACTCCTAAACTTCTAAACCGATTTTATTCAAACTTTGCACACCGTGTGCTGTGTCACAATACCTGTCACATCATAAAACATTGTCATCGGAATTCGACAAGCATGCAAAGTTTTTACTCAATCAAAGTATTTACTAAGGAGTTCCATTGTGAGTGTCTATTGAACAGCTCCATCTGGTCAGCTCACTGTCACCATATAATTGCATTGTCACCAAAGTTACATAAGTATGCGAAATTTCAGCTCAATCGGTTGGGGATAACGGCTTAAATTGAGTTGCAAGATTCCACCTTAACAAACACAGTTACATACATACATACATACATTGCAAATTAAATAAAGGCTTGTTAAAAACGATTGATTTTTAAGAAATAACCTTTTGTAATCCTAATAATATTATAAATGCGAAATTAAGATTAAGATGAAATTTGCTGTTCATGTAGATATAACGCCCTAATAAACATAGACTACTTTAAAATACGAAAAACATCCCATGATTATGGTAACGTCTGCTAGTAAAATATATATAAACTACCGTATCCATTAATGTTACAGCGATAGGTGTACCGGAACTCAGCTAGCCGGACTTGTTGAAGGGCGCCGCCTCTCTCCACATTATAACTCCGTGTTTGCGAATTTGCTACTATGTTTTATGTTATAGCATGTTTTGTTTTGATCTATATTATGTTGCATGTTGTACGGTTAAAATCTTTCAAGACGTATTTTCCATTGTGTTTGTATTTTTATACATATAAATAACTAGCAGACGAAAGACGTTGTACTGTCCAAATTTCAATAATCGCATAGAGTAGGTAACGAACGTTGCTATGGCGACTGATGTCAATCTTTTTGCACACCAGTGGCATCTATACCAAAATCATGATTTTTGATTTACATACTACAAATTTCATCCTAACCAAACATAAACGACTAGGATAGTCGTTTATTTTTGGTTAGGGAACAAACATAGCAGCATTATCACAAACTTTCGCATTTATAATATTATTAGGATTATTAGGATAAATAATAAGGTATTAAATATAAACATAATTATAATAAAGGACGACGGTGTAGATACAATCATTTTGCTTTTATCGCGGTCAACTACCGTGCATCGAAAATACTCAATTAGGTCCGCACAATCGGTATTTTGTGACAGTTTGCAGACTGCAAAATGTGGGCATGTATAATGTTTGGACCCCTATCCCCTCTGTTGACCCCTACTAGACATCTTCAAAGGATCTAAGCGTCTGGAGATCTGAGAGGAGGTCTACCGTACTTGGGGATTACAGTCGTGATCCTATTAATTTAATTTAATTACAGAAAACCTGATTTAGTTCAGTGTCAAAAACAGAACTTTTCTATTCTATTATGAAGCAATATTTCTGTTTATGAGCAGGGCGCAAGGTGATCTCATATAATTATCTATATCTATACTAATATTATTAAAAGGAAACCTTTGTATTTTTTTATTTATGTATGTTTGTAACAAATAAAGGCAAAAACAACTGGACCGATTTCAAAAATTCTTTCATTATTAGAATGCTACATTACCTCTGAGTAACATAGATTATAATATTACTAAAAAACAATTACCTAAGGTTCCCTACTAAAACATCAATAATGTAACCCAAGGTGTAAAAAAATTGCCATAAAATCATCATCACGGGGCGGAATGTTACATTCTTTTTAGCTATAAGGTAGGAAAACACTCTAAAAAAACCGACCAAGTGCGAGTCGGACTCGCACACGAAGGGTTCCGTACCATTATCTACAAAAAACGGCAAAAAAACACGTCTGTTGTATGGAAGCCCCACTTAATTTTTTTTTTCTATTCATATTTGTTGTTATAACGGCAACAGAAATACATAATCGATGAAAATTTCAACTGTTTGGCTATCACTGTTCATGAGTTACAGCCCTGTGTCAGAAGACAGACAGACAGACGGACAGACGAACAGCGAAGTCTTAGTAATAGGGTCCCGTTTTTACCCTTTGGGTACGGAACCCTAGAAACTACTCACTCTATCGACCAATCAACCCTGTAAGTAGTGTAGGTACATAGACAGTGGGAACCTTAGACCATTCACGTCTCAAACGGCGCAGTTGGCGGTAAAAGTGTGAATGAAGGACACGACCGACGCCGGATGTTGCGATATCGCGACGTAGTACCTACCGTGGCTTGATTCATAGGTTCCTGATCACATTTGTCTTTACATTTTATCTGTATCTGTATAAAGAATCTAAGAATATCAATGACCAAAATATTATTAAATAACTAGCTGTTCCGACGGACGTTGTTCTGTCAAATTTCAAGAACCCCACAGAAAAAAGCACTTCCAGAACTTTACGATGTATTTAAAAAAAAAAAGGTTTTAATACATTACTACCTATTTTCATACATTTTATAAAAAATATGTATAAAAATTGGTCTAACCGTTTCGGAGGAGTGCGACCACAAACACCGAGACACGATATATTTATATCTATACTAATATTGTAAATGCAAAAGTAACTTTGTCTGTCTGTGACGTTATCACAGCCAAACCGCGGCGTCGATTGTGATAAAATTTAATATAGAGATAGTTTAAGTCTTGGGACGAACATAAACTACTTTTTCCCATTTTTAATGATTTTCAGGAATTTCAGGAATTCATGTTTTACGTTAAAGTCGACAAAAATCGATTTCCTGAATCTACGCGGACGATGTCGAGGGTAAAAGCTAGTATATAATAAAACCATACCATAAGTGAATGAAACTTCTCCAAGTTTTAACATACAGCGGAATAAATGTATACGTAGGGAAGGTATCTAATTCGTGTAATTATTTTTTAGTATATAATGACTTGTGATATAATATAATGTGTAAATTATTAGTGTAATTGGTCTTGTACCGTGCTGATTATGTATAAATATAATGAATAATAAATAAATAAATAAAGTTACAGTATCATTAAATTAAATTGAATATTAAGGTGATAAGTGAAATTTTAGACTTTTTGTATGGGCTGAGTCTACCCGGATAAGACGGAAAAAGTGATAAAACTGCATTATCTCGAAAATCATCAAATTTAAAAAGAAACTTGTCTGTAATTTATTTAGCTAGTATGATTATTTAACGAATAAATTAACTGTTTAGCTATTCATAGTTTTGATAAAAACGAAACTAATGTATTTGAAGAGCCAACTTTGGAAGATAAATCTATCGAGAAAAGTTTCACAAATCGCGTTTCTGTCTGTAATTTATCTAGATTATATCCTTAAGTTATCTTTGTCATAAAAAACAAAACTGTATGTTTTGCGGTTATTGAGAAAAAACAATTCTGCATTCATCAAAAACATTTATTATTCGTCTTAACACCTAAAAAAACTCCCAAAACACTATCATTACCTACGCATATCATTTTGTTTTTTGTACATTTACCAAACAGATCACAATATTTCATCATTCTACGATTGCGTTTGGACTCTATAAAGTCTACAATTACTATACGTCCAAAATTGTATCATGTAACACATCTGAAAAACGTCATTAAATTTCATAATTACTAAAGCTAGTCTAGATATCGTTAACATCATCGTGGTACATTAAGTGCGTGCAACTAATCGTAAGGGGGTATTAAGCAGGTTGCTACCGATATCAGTAACTACAACGAAAATGTAGGCCTTGTTGGCCGAGTGGGAGGTATCTCGACTTTCAATCTAAAGGTCGTGGGTTAAAATCCCGGCGTGCATCAATGGATTTTTCTGTTCGAAAAATTTATATGCGCATCAAAAAACACGTGCTTAAAACGGTGAAGGAAAACATGTACTATTTAAGCGTGTTTTTCGTTTTTAGGTTTCCGTACCCAAAGTGTAAAACGGGACTCTATTACTATGATTTCACTGTCCATCTATCCGTCTGTCTGTCAGAGGGCTGTATCTCATGAACCGTGACAGTTAGACAGTTGAAATTTTCACAGATGATGTATTTCTGTTGCCGCTACAACAACAAATGCTAAAAACAGAGTAAAATAAATATATAAGTGAGGCTCCCATACAACAAACGTGTTTTTTGCCGTTTTTTATAGATAAAGGCATGGAACCCTTCGTACGCGAGTCCGACTCGCACTTGGCCGGTTTTTTTAAACTTTAATTTTGTTCAACGTGGTACTGTTTTCACGTCATCAAACAGTCGGTTTATATCTGACTTCTATGTGTATGTAGCGTTGTGTTGCAACCGACGGAACCCCATGTACTAGGGTTCCGCGGAAGCCGTCAGTTTAAATGCCTCGTTGCGACACAGTTGACACTGGCTTTGGTATTTAGGTTTGGAATCACGGCCCTTTAAGTACCTATACGAAAGGAAGTAATTTAGTATCGATAATGTATATAACGTATCATATATTACTATTTATATCGGTATTAGTAGCGGCGATGGGCTTGCAACCACGTCCAAACATTATATTTGGCACATGCCCACATTTTGCAGTAGTTAGCATTCCATACGTGACAGTTTGCAAGCGTACGCGCATATTTGTAACTTAAAGTTTATCGAAGCTTAATAAGTTAATTAAGCTTCAATAAACTTTAAACTTTAAGCTTTGAACCATAAACCCTTATCCTTATACGGCTAGGATTCGAACCTTTGGATTAGAATCGAGACATCTCCCCACTCGGTTAACACAGCAACAGGAAAAACACTTTTTAATTAGTTAGACAACTCGGGTAATGTTTTTTTGTTACGTGTGCAAACATGTTGCGAATGTTGGCAGCCCGTGGAAGATATTGGAATGCTTCAAAGAAAACATTTGCACACATTTTTTTATTGCGTACTGCCAAGTATTACAACTAATGTGTACGTACGCTTATGAAAAAATTTAACGAAATTGGATCACGACTGTAATCCCCAAGTACGGTAGACATTGGCTCAGATCTGCAGGCGCTCAGATCTTTGAACAAGACGGAAGGTGTAGTCAAAGGCAAGTCCATTACATTTGGCACATGACCACATTATGCAGTAGTAAGTATTTTATTCTATAACAAAGGATCAAATGACATACATGTATTCGAAAACTTAGATAATCAACAAAAATACTTATAACAAAATATCTGAATAAATAGAAATGAAAAGTCTGGAATTAAACATGCTTCAACTCGTTAATGCTTAGATATCATTAATATGTATGTCTTTTTGTTTGAAACCAAGTTCTAAAAATAAAAACGCAATAAAATATTTATAGTTCACCTATCTATGCGGAAATCTTAATCCGGAATCTGACGTTGCCTGTTCCAATGATATATTTAATTGCAATTTTCAAGTTTAATTTGACATTCCTTTAAAACTCCACGCATTTAGTTGCAATTTCAAAGTTTGACATTTCACACATCGCCATCTAGCCCCAAACTAAGCAAAGCTTGTACTATGGGTCCCAAATAACTGATAGAATACTTATATTTTATACTGTTTTTGTAAGTGCGATACATACTTGTTATACTTAGTAACACCCAGACACAGAACAAACATCTATGTTTATCAAACAATGTTTATCCTGGGTGGGAATCGAACCCACAACTAACAGCGCAGAAGGCAGAGCTACTACCAACTGAGCTGTGAAGCTAGTCGGTTTTCTTCATTCGCGACATAACATCTATATTTAGACTTACGCGAATATTATGTATAGATTATATATGTTACTAAACTTTAGTATGTTTGTCGAGACATCAGACTTTTTTGCAGAATTTTATGCCGTACTAAATAAGATATAATAATATTGGTGGAAATTTAACACATCTAGCTAGCAAGCAAGAGAACCAGATATTATTTGTAAATATGTACATTATTTATATTAGGTACCTATTCATCACACAATTTTTAGTCCTAGGTATTAATCGAACCCACAACTTACAGCGCAGAAGACAGAGTTACTACCAACTGAGCTTAAGGCGCTCCCAGTCGACGATTATTTTTGTTCGAAACGAAAAAAGAAATACTTCTGAACAAGCCACATCTCCTATTTTATAATGTATAGTATATGTGAATAAAGATGTACCCATCTTTAATCACTTCGATAAATAATCGTACCGACCGCTGCAATGACGATATGATGACTTAATAGAAATCTAGGTAGGAACCTGAAGTAATATACTTATAAAAATAGGAGATGTGGCTTGTTCAGAAGTATTTCTTTTTTCGTTTCGAAAAAGAGCAATCGTCGACTGGGAGCCCCTTAAAAGATCAGTCAGTAAGTAACATTTTGAAATAGATATGAAGGGTGATAAATTGAAGTTAAGTTATGTTCACATGTAAATCTGTTGAACAGGTTACCATTTCCTGGCAGAGATTGTAAAGGGCAAAGCGACTCTTGTTAATTGCTCTTATGGTCAATTAAATAAACGTAAAACATTCATAAATATGAGCTTCCTATGACGCATAAATACATGTCCATTTTTGAACTGATTTTACGACGATTGCTGACAAAGTTTCACAATAATTAGATACGTTTTCAAATTACGTTATAAAAAAAAACACGTTTGTTGTATGGGAGCCCCACTTCAATATTTATTTTATTCTGTTTTTAGTATTTGTTGTTATAGCAGCAACAGAAATACATCATCTGTGAAAATTTCAATTGTGTAGCTATAATGAGATACATCCCCGTGACTGACAGACGGACAGCGAAGTCTTAGTAATAGGGTCCCGTTTTTATCCTTTGGGTACGTATTAACCCTATAAAGACGAAAATATTTCCAACAATAGAAAAGACAAAAAAAAAACACGTTCGGTTTTTAGTTAGACATTTCAGAATATTTCATGCAAGAAATATTGGTCAAAACGCAGAGCAGAAATAATTAAGATTCATATGAAAATTCTCACAATGAATAAATATCACAATGGAGTAGTTTCGGAACAATCGCTTTCTCATTTAATTGTTTTAACAATCAGAATGAGTGATTGATTTGAGAATATACTATTTGGGTCAATGTATCGGATTGTAGGTCAAATGTAATGATAATGATCTTCATGATGAGATCTTTAGATATAATTTAATTTAGACAATTTAATCTTTAGACAGGTATTTTATAATTTTAGACGATTTAATACATCAGCTCATAAATTACTAAATGTATATCTATACTAATATGATAAATGCGAAATGAAGTTAGTCTTGTTAGTCGACGTTATCACGGCCAAACCGCTGGGCCGATTTTGATGAAATTTCATATATAGTTTGAAGTCTTGGGACGGATATAGGCTACTTTTTCTGTCAAAATTTTATTTTGATTATACGTAATTCCAATGTTTTACGTTAGAGTCGGCAAGAATCGTTTTTCTGAATCTACGCGTACGTAATCGCATGTAAAAGCTAGTTTAGGATATAAGTTGGAAATCAATTAGTGAAACTGACATTATAATTATAACATAATGATATAATGATAATTAAATTAATTATTTGAAAGACTATTATATATGTAGTTATATATGTATAATTCTATGTAGAGTTGTAGCAAACCGTACGTATTCGGTACTGAGTAACGATACGATAGTACCGAGTAACGAAACGTTACACACGAATGCATTTCGTTACTCGCATCTTTCGTGTACTTACACTGTTTCAGTTTACGCGTGTGCGACGTGTGCGTGTATTGAAGAAACGTTTGGTGATCGTATGTTTCACGCATGCGCGTACTTCTTCGTATTCGGTGACTTTAAAAATGTATGTTACAAAGAACGATGTTTGATAATCATACTAGCTAGGTAAATTATAGACGGTTTCTTTTTAAGTTTGATGGTTTTCAAGATAATGCGGTTTTATCACTTTTTCCGTTTTTATCACATATCACCTTAAAGGCATTATGTATGTATGTAGACAAAGTTTGAGATAGGAACGACGCCGCGATGTAAATGTCATACTGTATGCGTACGCAATACAATACGACTCGATATGCATTTACATAGCATATGATGAGGTATCAGAAGTAACGAGAACGAGTAACGATACGATAGTAACGAGTACTAATTGTTAAAGTAACGAATAAATACGGGTACGCTTTTTTTCGTTACTTTTACCACTCTAGTTATATGTTAAATTGCTATTTGTATGACTCACTACTGATTAAACTACTTAGAAGCCGATGCTTTGCCTGAAATATAATGTTCTTCACCATGTATGTTTGTGCCTCAATCAGGCCTCAACGACAAAACGGAATATGTTGAAATTTGCTGTAGATGTAGATATAATGCCAGAATAAAACATAGACTACTTTAAAATATGAAAAACATCCCTAAAATGATAAAAAAACGAACGGATGATTTTTGTATCTTTGTATTTTGCGCTGGTGTGCAATAAATCTGACATCACAGACTAAAAACATTCAGTCTTTTCTATTCGATTATTGAAATTTGACAGGACAAAGTCTGTCATGGGTCGGCAAGTCTTATTATATAGTGAGATGATTATGCAAAGACTTTTGCTGCCGTGGGGTTCGAACGGCTCAGCCTCAGAGAGGTCGTCAAATTGTTACATCACATCGAGGAAACGTACCCTAGAATTATTTTATCTTAGACCTACGCTATTGAGAAACAGGATGTGTGAATTGGATTCTCGCCGCTGAACGGAACCGAGTACGCTTAGCATAAAAATAAAAACACCCTGTTAACTCTTTAGTGTTGAAAGTAGTGTCTTTTAAAAGTAATATTCATAAAAAGAATTAAAAACAGACGGAGACTGTCAATATAACTATAGATTTTGTCATGGGTCTTTATCACGTAATTACCTTTAATTTACTTTCCCGACGTAAAGTAAATTAATTAGTAGTAAGGTAATTATGTGATAAAGACCCGTGTCAAAATCTATAGTTATGCCAACTATTCACGATAGTTTGACAAATAAGACTGTCAATAGTTACTACGAATATTTATAGGGTGATGCGAATACTTATTATACGAAAATCATCCCCAAAATAACAAAAAAATGCTAAAGGGATGATGGTGTGCAAAAAATCTGACATCTCAAGTCATCTCAAAACTGAAAACAGGTCGGTATTCAAATTTTATTTTATCAGGAGAAGGTTTCTCTTATATATAAAAATGAATCGCTGAACCTGTTAGTTGCCGAGCGCAAATCTCGAGAGCAGCTGAACCGATTTCACTGATTCTTTTTTTGTTGTATTCGTTATTATCAGGAGAAGATTCTGATGGAAAAAAAATTGACAGAACAACGTCTGTCGGGACAGCTAGTAGGAAATAAATTTGGAAGTTGCCTTAAAAATTGTAAAATTCGTAAAAACTGAAATTACATTTCTCCATGCGATAATTAAAATTTGGACAGGATAACGTCTGTCGCGGGTCTGCTATTATAGATTATATATATCATAATCACGTCCTATTATTTCAGCCGCGACCGTATATCCAGAGCAATTACCAAATAATTGTATTTATTATAAGGATTGTAAATTATGGTATTTTATCTCTGCATTTTGTGCAACGATTACTCTTTGTTCAGAGCAGCAAGGTCGGGTTGCAAACTTATCGTGTGTGAAAATGTGACCCAGTTTCAAATACGTTTGCAATTACGGAAAATGTTATCTTTTATTTGATAAAATCTAAATGTGTTCAGGTATTTTTAGCTCTATTGAGACATAATAGCCTATTTAGGGGTAGACAGAAGCCACGGATTATTTAATATGATAGTTATTGAACTATCATATTAAATAAATAATAATAAATAAATATTAGCGGACTTTACACACAGCGCCATCTTGCCCCAAACTATGGAAATCAGATAACTGATAGAATACTTAAGGTGATAAGTGAAATTTTTGACTTTTTGTATGGGCTGGGTCTACCCGGATAAGACGGAAAAAGTAATAAAACTGCATTATCTTGAAAACCATCAAATTTAAAATGAAACTGTCTGTAATTTACTTAGCTAGTATGATTATCTAACGAATTATATAAAAATTAACTGTTTAGCTATTCATAGTTTCGATTAAAAACGAATCTAGTGTTTTTGAAGAGCCATCTTTGGAAATTAAATCGATCGATAAAAGTTTCACCAATCGTGTTTCTGTCTGTAATTTATCTAGATTATATCCTAAAGTTATCTTTGTCATAAAAAACAAAACTGTATGTTTTGCGGTTATTGAGAAAAAACGATTCTGCATTCATCAAAAACATTTATTACTCGTCTGAAATACTTTTTTTTTTATTTTAAATTCATACTTATTATACATAGACAAACACAGAATAAACACCGGCGTCATAGAAACGCAGTTTGACTAATGAATGATACGCATTCTACCCAAATTAGTAATTTATTTTATCAGTACAAGGTTTATAGGGGAAGAAATGGAAGTTGTCTGAAATTGCTTTTTCGATGCGAATATGGAAATTTTAACAGAACAACGTCGGTCGTGGGTCGGCTAGTCTGTAATAATAATGAGTGGAGTTCACGTTACGTAACCTCTGGCCGTATTAAAGTGCACCGATTAGAAAGCTTTACAATAACTTGTCAAGTTCAAGTCAAAAATATTCATTGACCTTGCACTGTTACTGCATAACCGTAGAATAATACATAGTAACCAGATTTTTTACTTGATATTATACTAGTAAACACTGGCGACGTTAAATTAATTTTCAAATAGACTTCAACTCCCTTAGGGGTAGAATTTCGGGAATTCATTTCTTAGTGCACCTATACACATCAAAAGGTATACGCCCTCCGAATTTCAAGTTTATAAGACCAAGGGGACTACTTGCTAATTGAAATAGTCGAAACGATGTAATTTTAACTAGTAGACAGTGGTCCTTTTAATCAATTGTTAAGTTGTTTCAGGGTTCAAAAAGTGAAATAAAAATTTACTAGTTTGTTGTTGAATTTACTTAAAATGGGCCAATCATTGCTTATAGGTAATGAACACCTGATTGTTTATATAAATATTGATTATTAGGACTAGGGGGGAGGGGCTAAATTATTAGGTTAAATTAAATTTGTTACTACAATAATAGAATTTAATGTAGTTGAAAAAAAAACCAGATATAGTTCAGACAGTCTACAACGCAAGAATTCTATAAAAAAATAAAAAAAAAGAATCACGACTGTAATCCCCAAATACGGTAGACATCCTCTCAGATCTCCAGACGCTTAGATCCTTTGAAAGATGTCTAGTGGGGGTCAGAGGCACGTCCAAACATTATATTTGGCACATGCCCACATTTTGCAGTAGTAAGCATTCCATACGTGACAGGTTGCAAGCCCATCGCCGCTTATAAGAATACTAACTGGTTTCCTCTTTATTCTGTTTTTATTTTTTTTGATATGTACAGAGATTGCATTTAGTATTGCAATTAGTATTATTTCGAACTTAAAAATAGATTCACTCTGAGTTTATTTTACCCTTGACTTTGTGTATTGTTCGGTAATAGCTATTTCAAGTTCATCGAATGCTTCTACGTAGTTTTGAAGCCAGTGCATTTAATAATAGCGGCGATGCGCTTGCTACCTGTCACGTATGGAATGCTAACTACCGCAAAATGTGGGCATGTGCCAAATATAATGTTTGGACAACCCCCTCTAGACACCTAGCAAGGATCTAAGCGCCTGGAGATCTGAGAGGATGTCTTGGGGATTACAGTCGTGATCCTATTTTTTTTCTACGTGTTACACGAAGTGAACATTGAATAATATCTATTCTAATTACAAGCTTTTTATAGAATTTAAATGCAATTCAGTTTATCCTATTAGGTTTTTAATCCCAATTAGTTAGGTTAGTTTTTCTTATTTGATTTATTTTGTGAACCTAGACCATTTAACCATTTAAAATTTTTCTTTGTTCAAAATGCTATGAACATTTTTCAAAATTAGTTGTAAGCCGGATATAACTATTCCTCATTTTAACTACTAAAAGGTCAAGGTTTTTGGCTTCTTTGTGGGTTTTTTTCCTAAAAAACTAATTTATTAAAAATACTGGTAACCTAACACCTAACTATCAAAAAAATTGGATCAAAATAATCCCCAAGTACGCTAGATATACTCTCAGATCTCAAGGCGATTGTCTTGTACCTTGAAGATTGTCTAAAGGGGATAGTCAGAGGTACGTCGAAACATAACGTTTGGCACAATGACCGCATTTCGCAGTAGATAGCAGGAAAGGAAACTATCGGTAGTTTTAAAATTAGCAATCTTGCACCTATTCGTGTTTTTTGGGAAACTAGAGTTCAAGGGCGGCCTATACCGGATACAGTGGTATAGTGTAAGAGATAGTGTTTACTTCCAAAAATGCTATAAATTAGTCGTGTTAGCCGACTGGGAGGTACCTCGACTTTCAATCTGAAGGTTCTGAGTTCGAATCAGGGCGTGCATCAATGGATTTTTCTGCTCAAAAAAATTATATGCTCATCAAAAACACGTGCTCAAAACGGTGAAGGAAAACATCGTGAGGAAACCAGTTAGTATTCTTGTAAGCGGCGAGGGACTTGCAACCTGTCACGTATGAAATGCTTACTAATGCAAAAAGTGGGCATGTGCCAAATATAATGTGTGGACGTGCCTCTGACTACCCCCACTAGACATCTTCAAAGGATCTAAGCGTGTGCAGATCTGACTTGAGAGTATGTCTACCTTAATTGGGGATTACAGTTGTGATACTTATTTATTTAGATTATCTTTGTTAAAATAATTAAAATTAACGATTCAATTTGATAAAATGATTCAATTGAAGATCGATCTAATGTTGTTGTTGATCTACTCATGATGAAGAGCATCTGAATTGTCTGGGAACGTCAGCGATACAAGTTGAAACGTGGTACTTAGCCGGGTAGTCAGGGCACAAAACCCACATTTTATTATTGTTTTTATTTTATTTATGAGTAGACTCTTTCCTGTGCAGTTCTAGAAGTTTCTAAGAATAAAATATATCATCTATACTTTACTAATAAATATGTATTCCATATTAGGCAAACCTTTGAATTTACAAAACCTTAGTGTGTTATTAATCAGTGAATTAGGCCAGGACCTTGTCTTAATGCGCGACCTCTAAAAAATTATCTTAATACTTATGTTAATACCTTTTACGCAATAATCTTTGTTTGCGTTTCAAAATTCAAGTTTTCTCAATGTGAGTTTAAACACTTTTTATTTAGAATATAAATTAAAAAATACAGCGCTATGAGACAGTTCAGTAGCTCTGCTTTCTGCGCTTAGGTTATTGGTCTACTTTAATTATTTTTAAGCAAATAGTTATTTTATCATTAAGTTTTATTTCTAAATCAAGTGTAGCGTGTGCTGCTTTTTGTATTTGTGCTGAGGCTCTTTAGTTATTGTTATTATTATTATTTTTTATTGTTTACGTACTTGATTAGTACTTTTAATAATTATTCTTGTTTGAGCCTTCACCTTGTTCGATTGGTATCACACTGGAGCTCTACATAGCTTTAAGAAAAGGATCATTAAAAAAAAGGTAGACCCCAAGCCGTGTTTGTTGCCTGATTCTTCTAGGCTTGGTTGCGTGGAATCGGCGTAGCTTCACCTAGTTCCTAAGACGTTTCAAAGTGATCCTTGTGATTTTATTGAAATAAATGATTTTTGAATTTGAATTTTGAATTGGGTTTGATTCCCACCCATAACAAACATGTTATCTGATTAACTGAGCTTTGCTTAGTTTGGGGCTTGAAATAATAAATAAATAAAATAAAAAAATAAAAAAGTCAAAAAAATAAAAATTCTTAGAATTATAGAATACCATTAGAATGCTACATTATCTCTGAGTAACATAGGCTATATTTATTACTAAAAATAATTAAGGAATTAAGGATCCCTACTAAAGCTTAAATAATGTAACCAAAAGTGTAAAAAATTGAGGTACAGGTGCACCCGTGCGACGCCGAAGTGGACTTCTAGTTCCTAAATAAGGAGACAGCATATCATTATGTCATAGGATTGTGTGTCAGCTCTAGGTCTAAGTCGAGATCGTTTTACACCACGCTCCATCGACTTACCTTTCAAATACTTAAGTAAGTATAGATTTGCATTTGTTAACACTCAGAGTACTCAGGAGGTAACTGTAGATAGTAGATAGTGCCTATGCAGGTAAGAACCGCTAGTACTTAATAGCATTTGTTGCTGTTGGGGACTGAAACTCGCTCTCCGCTATAACTAAAAAAACTGTTTCTTCTATCTACGTGAAAGTTATGTTCAAGTTTACCTATAGTGTTTTTTTGTAAACCGACGAAACAAGAAGAAGTTCTCAATTCGACTTGTATATAATATTTTTTGGTTGTACTGTGTAGAGAATAGTCCCAATTTGTCCAATTTAAATCATATTCACGTAGGACTAATAGTTTCTTTGTAAAACTTAAAAAACCAAAATCAAATCCAATCGAAAACGAATTTTCGATTGGACGAAGCATTTTACAATAAAACCTTGATTCAATGACGGTCATTCATAAAGACCTTTAATATTTTCTAAAACCAACGTTTGACGTATAATTATGTCAATAACAACGTCACAATCGCGTCATGAATGTCGAGTGGGTTATGCAAGAATTTTTCATCTTCAGAAACGAGAAAAATAAATTATTCATTTCGTTAGAGCATGCGTAGACGTGCTCTACATTTTTTCCTTTATCCAGGGTCAAATCTATAAGGCAGTGTAGGCGGGCCCTACATCGGTAAGAAGACCCTAGCACCGAGAAAAAAATCTATTATTTATTACATTGTTTATGGTGATGGCATACCTTTTAAAAGAAAAGCAAAAATTATGAATATCATTGTATTGTGGTAAATGTATTTTAGCAAGTTAAAAAAGGGTAAATACCGACACTTAATCTGGTTCAGTGCATTATTTTTAGGTTACTACTAGCTGTCCCGACAGACGTTGTCCTTGTACAGGTTGCTTGGGTATTAAATAAAACATCTCGAATGATACATATAATCAAACGTGTGCTTCGCTCCCAGGCCTTGCTTGGAGTGCTCCGATCAACGCTCGGTATTCATTCGTATTCACTCGGCTAGCCTCGGGAATCGAAGACGTTATCATCACTTTAATATTCCGTATACACTACATCTACCTTTTACAAAAAGAAAATGAAATAATAATTCTAGTAACAACCTGGTAACAATAATAATTAATTCTAGTTACATCAGATCATTTAAGTACAATATTTCAATCGTTAGGTAAGACTAATGTATATCATTAAATATGTAATTTTAATTAAATTAACTTTAACATATGATTTATTTAGTTGTTACATAAACATTTCTAAAATAGTATTTATTAATATCTGTGTAACCTACATTGTGTTCAAGCAAATAAACTATCTTTATCTCTATCAGACTTTCCACTTGCCTTCAACCCTTTTTTAATTAACTATATTTCTACATAGTGTTTTTCCATTAGCTTCATTTTCTAATACCACATCACTTCCTTCATCGCATCATTGCATGTTATTGCTAATTTATTTTCTTCAATTGCATCTTTGATGACTTTTCCGTCGTCACCTATCCTTCTTCTTTCTTTTAAATCTTCATCTCTGCATCCATATCCTTCGTTTCAAGATCTGCATGTGTGTCACTGCTCACTGTAGGCGTACTCGCAACGTTCAATTGATCAGAGTGAATGAAGCAAAAGAAGTGTCAGGATTGTAGCAAGTGGAAAGCCGTTGTCTCTGCCTACCTCTTTAGTAAACAGGCGTGATTTTATGAAAGTATGCATAATATTATAATAATAATATTACTATTATGTATTATATCAATAATATTATTTCTTTGTTTATTTCAAAGGCAAGCAAACATACCTTTAAAAATTTTCTAAAGTGATTTCATAACATGCATCTTATCATAGTTCTTTACTAATTGCAATTACCTCATCATGACTGTACTGTACAGACTCCATGATAATTCTTGCACGCGGTTTTTAATTAGGCCCAAATATTACCTCGAAAGGTTTATGATTACTTACCAAATTATTAGTAGCAAATATTATTATGCCATAGACGATTACATGAATGATAGAAATCTTGTAAATTCTAATTGTAATTAGTTATGTTTTATTATTTTAAATGTGCCTAATTATTTCCGTGTGTGACTGTTGTCTTTTTAAAAATATTATTATTATTTTTTGTAATTTTTATTAGGTATATCATTTAATTACATTTCATATTGCATGACTTCACATAGGCAGAGTACATTGGTTTCATAATTATCTAATACCTTTAAACGGGCAATTCTAATCTGAATCTCGGTTACGGCTCCAACGATGTTCGTGAAATTTAGTATGCGGGCGATACATCGATCTAGCTAGGTTTCATTTTTAGAAAACGTCCGTATTTCCGGGCAATGAAATATTGTCCTAGTCATCCAGGTAGATGTAATTAATTAACATCTTCTACACCTGTGTTTCAAGCAATGAATTCAAGCTTTGACTTTGACCTTTGACTTTGACTTTGACTTTGACTTTGACTTTGACTTTGACTTTGACTTTGACTTTGACTTTGACTTTGACTTTGACTTTGACTTTGACTTTGACTTTGACTTTGACTTTGACTTTGACTTTGACTTTGACTTTGACTTTGACTTTGACTTTGACTTTGACTTTGACTTTGACTTTGACTTTGACTTTGACTTTGACTTTGACTTTGACTTTGACTTTGACTTTGACTTTGACTTTGACTTTGACTTTGACTTTGACTTTGACTTTGACTTTGCAGTCAAAACCAATTTCTTTTTCTGTTTAGCAATACCAATTTCCGCGATCAGAAGACTTTTATTACCATTATACAATAATTCTTGGCCCACGGGGCTACCCATTCTTGACAAGAACAGCCCCTAACCCGACAGGACTAGCATCAGCGTAAACTTGTGTCTTATCATTAGAATCATAGTATCCTAATGTCTTAAGAGCATTGCTGGGCAGGCATTTTCCTCGACGTTCCTCGTTTTTCCCTGTCTCCTCCCTGAATAATTATGTTTTTAATATTTCGACCATACAATCTATGCGGACCATTGTATGCCTCTATGTTATGTTTTTCTCCAAAAACTAATTAGTTTATGATTTAGAAGCCTTCTAAAATCACAAAATTTTACCAGTTTTATCGCCCTCTTCAGACGTCCATAAAACCAATTTGACGAATGTAAAATAATAAAAGAAAAACATACAGGCAAAGCAAAATCTTTCTCTTTATTATTCTTGAAAAAAATATTAAAATCGATTTAGTTTTGAAGGAGAAAACAGGAGAATACGAAATAGCGATTTCATCATTAAGAATTTAATTGGGTCCGAGGTGCTGTTGTCTCTATCACCATTCATACGTTTATACATGTCATATCGGGCACAGCGCAACAGCAATAGATTTTTTAAATACCTAAGTACCTTTTTTTTTCTATTTCTATTTTTTCTATATGTATACCTTTACGTGAAGCTCTCACGATGACCAAATAAGTTTATTTGTTTGACCCTACTATATAAGCATTTGCTCTTATTCGAAAGAACGGGTAATAACTACTAATACTTTTTTGATTCTCTCATCATGTTGGGCGTCGTCGCTTACATAAATAACGATGTCGTCAATAAAATTTACCATGTTTTCGCATGGCAACAAAATTAATTCCAATATTATTATTATTATTTTTTTAATAGTATTCTCGAGTCAACTAATAAACACCGAACACTGTCAAGCCTTTACTACAAATAAAGGTGATTATAATGTCTACCCTCACTAAGCCGATGAAATCAAATCTTGAGCTTCAAGCTCAAGATTTTTTGAACATGTTACATGTTCTTGTAACTATTTTTTTTTAGGATTTTCTACACAGAACTTGGTACTCATAGATCTCATTTCTTTTGTCGATTTCGTTGACATAAGAAGACCATACATAAGTTATAATTAACTTGGCTATCATTTCACATTTATGTTTTTGATGGAATATCTGTATATTTTATTTTTTATTTTATTTTTGTTTTTCAGGTACATACTTACAGCTTTTTATCTTTATCAAATACCTTTATGGTCACAATATGTACATAAACTTACATAACACGACGTAAATGGTTAAAAACACCAAATAAAATATTTTATTTAAATACAAGTTAGGTACCTTCACAGATACATAATATATGTGTAATGAAACGACTTTGTCGTTAATCCGACCCGTTGGATAGTAAGCCTTATTTGTTTATTTTGATCTCGACAGTCTAACATAGACGCGTACCTACACTTTGGCAACGTTTCAAATCTTTAAATGATGCCAGCTAATGAATAATTGCAGGTCTCATCAATAACTATCAGAACCACTGTTTATTACACCGCTCGTACTCGACGCGGGTCAAATAACGTTGGTCCTTAGCTTATTAAGTTAACTTTTTGAACTTTTTCTTTTGTATACTCCCAATAACCTACCTTGATGCCAAATATCAGGTTTCTAGGTCATCTGGAAGTAAGTTAGGTTTTTGATCTATAAAAGTCAGTGAGTGTGCGAGTCAGTTGTAAAAATACGGATTTTTAAACGTTATTAAGTCAATAACTGTTTGAGCTACATTTAAGCACATCAAAGTCGACATTTTGATGGGGAAAACTATAATAATAGTAAATCCCCTTGTTCAGATTTCTCTAAACTATTTCATATTTAGATAGGTACCGTTTGTCAATTTTATCAAACTATAATTTTACCTTTCGTTCAGATTTCTCTAAACTATACCATATTTAGATACCGTTTGACAATTTTATCAAACTATAATTTTACCTTTCGTTCAGATTTCTCTAAACTATACCATATTTAGATACCGTTTGACAATTTTATCAAACTATAATTTTACCTTTCGTTCAGATTTCTTAAACTATACCATATTTACATACCTTTTGACAATTTTGTCAAATTATAATTTTACCTTTCGCTTAGATTTCTCTAAACCATACCGTTTGTCAATTCGTCAAACTTTAATATTACCTTCTGTTTAGATTTCTCTAAACCATACCATTAGATACCGTTTGTCAATTTGGCAAACTATCATTTCCATTCAGATTTATTTAAACCATACCATAAATGTATTTAGATACCGTTTGTCAATTATGTCAAACTATCATTTCTTATTTTCGATTTTACAGGTACCGTTTGGTAATCCAAACTACCTCTTTTATCCAGTGATACCCCAATTAGTTTTTTGGAAACCGACAAATACAGGTGTTCGTTAAATGATTGTAACCAAAACAAATGCATAATGTATTATTTCACTTTGGATGGATGGATGGTCTATTTAAAGACAATGATAATAGTAATTATATTATATAAACGTTCCAATATTTTCTTAATATTGGGTTGAGTATTTCCAAATGAAATAAAATTAATCGTGACAAAACTATAAATAGTTTTGTTATATAACTTAAAAGTTATGGTTACAAATCGTTTAATATATTTTGTCGGAGACTCAAACCTGAGGTACCACTGTATTTATGTACATTGTACACATCTCGTTTTTCTATGCAGGCATAATAAAATGCCCACTCGTAGGTACCAACCAACGCGAAAACAGTAATTGCCTTCTTACAATATCAGACTAGGATACATACTTACTAAGTTTACTGCCTATCAAAGAAGGTAGGTGTGAATAAACGATATGAAATTCTAATGCAAAATGTATGATAACAAGTCGACCAGAAGGTAGTATGGAGGCGATAAATGCGCTCCTCTCACCTACTAGTCCGATAAGCTAGTAGAATCATTATAAAATGCACCTTAGAAAGATAATAATTAGGTACATTATCTTAGATTTTCGTTTTAGGTACATTAACTTTGATTTTTGTTCGTATTTTATTTGTAATAACAATCTAGTAAGTTTCCCATCTTTTATTTGTAAGACAAAACAGTTTCGACTCGTTGATCTACCTTTTTTTTTTTGTGTTTTATTTTTTGTTTACTTACGTAAATAGTTGTATTGTCACCACTGGCACGGTCGCCACTTGTACAGGTTGCTTGGGTATTAAATAAAACATCTCGAATGATACATATAATCAAACGTGTGCTTCGCTCCCAGGCCTTGCTTGGAGTGCTCCGATCAACGCTCGGTATTCATTCGTATTCACTCGGCTAGCCTCGGGAATCGAAGACGTTATCATCACTTTAATATTCCGTATACACTACAGTCCTGTCAAATGTCAATAATCCCACAGAATAAAGCACTTTCCGTTTTTCCCGATCTTTACGCCACCCTTATCACTTAGGGGTATGAAAAATAAATGTTGGTCGATTCTCAGACCTACTCAATATGCTCACAAAATTTCATGAGAATCGGTCAAGCCGTTTCGGAGGAGTACGGTAACTAACATTGTGACATGGAAATTTTATATATTAGATTACCAAGCCTCCACGCATGGCAACCGGATATAAGTATTCAATATTTAAATTTATTTATATTCTGTTTATGTACCATCAAAAACGGATTTAAAACTCAACTCTTTTAAAAAATAAAAGTAAATATAAATAAAACAATATTGAGTTTTAAAACCTTTTCTATTTTAAATATGAGTAGAATTACAAAACCTGCTTACGCTATATAGTTGGCGCTCTACAGCCAAGCTCTATCACTCTGTAACTAAATATAGTCTTGTATTCGATAGGTTTTACCTACTTCTGGGTTACTGTGCATATAATGTAATATTAGCGTAATATTATGACACAGTTATTACTCACCTCTGTAAATTATTATTATGAAAATTATAATCTAAGTTATTTAGTTATATCTTGGTTTTAATTTTCAAATACAACTTCAGACAGTCTGTACACTGGTTCTTGTAACATACATACATACATAAAATCACGCCTGTTTCGCAGAGGGGTAGGCAGAGATTACGGCTTTCCACTTCCTACGATCCTGACATACTTCTTTAGCTTCATTCACTCTTATCACATTCCTCATGCATGCTCGTCGGTTTAGAGTACTCTTGACTTAGCCTTTTTTCAAAACGTTACCAATTTGGTCCAGGAAAATACGCCGAGGTCTTCCTCTTCCAACGCTCCCATTCACACTCGCCTTATATACCTGTTTTGTCAATCTTTCTTCATTCATTCATGTTTATCAAATCATTACAAATATAAGAAATTAAACCTCTGAATTTTTGCATCAATACAGATGACATTGCGTTTTAAAAGAGTAGCTAGAGGCAATACAAAAAAATAATTTCTAAGACTCTTTAGGTTTTCTGAAAAATTGTCTGATCTTACCATTAAGCACTATACCAGCATCTCAAACATAATTGTCTATACTGACGGGAAATGACAAGATGCCTTGATCGCCGGATTTTCATAACAGGTTTAAGCGGAAATTGGCAAATTTTAATTTAATGTCAAAGATAAATATGCTCATTCCTTTGAGTCCGACAACCGTTTGAGTTTACGTGTTCTGCTGGCTTGGTTCGTAAAAATCTATCATTTTCATAGAATATCTTAAATTTTAGTGGTAACGTTTTGAAAAAAGGCCGGGTCAAGAGTACTCTAAACCGACGAGCATGCATGAGGAATGTGATGAGAGTGAATGAAGCTAAAGAAGTATGTCAGGATCGTAGGAAGTGGAAAGCCGTGATCTCTGCCTATGTGTGTATGATAAACACGATGGTTGATGATTTATGAATGATCAAATAGAGCATAATTATTCAGAATGGCAAGGAATAGATCGGACCATGTTAGTGACCGGACTACCTTTATAAAATAGTCCCTATAACAGCTAGAATAAGCTCTATCACAAGAAAATATTCGGTCTTAACAAAGTACAAAAGTAAAAAACAATTATTGAATTTGTGATAAAATATATAATATAATAATAATATAATATTGGCGGACTTTACACACAGCGCCATCTAGCCCCAAACTAAGCAAAGCCTGTACTATGGGAACCAGATAACTGATAGAATACTTATATACTTTTTTTTTTGTAAATACATACTTATTATACATAGTAACACCCAGACACAGAACAAACATCTATGTTCATCACACAAATATTTGCCCTGGGTGGGGATCGAACCCACAACCTATAGCGCAGAAGGCAGAGTTACTACCAACTGAGCTGTGAGGCCAGTCATAATATGAGTTATAGCTAAGATTTTAGGGGGAAGGGAGGGGCACAACAAAATGGCGCGTAAGGTGATGTTGCCATAATTTAAATATATCGCCGAATTGAGAAGTTAGATGATTTGCACGGACTTACACCTTCGCCGATCATACCAGAAGGCACTTAAGACGCTCCCAGTCGACGATTATTTTTGTTCGAAACGAAAAAAGAAATACTTGTGAACAAGCCACATCTCCTATTTTATAATGTATAGTATATGTGAATAAAGATGTACCCATCTTTAATCACTTCGATAAATAATCCTACCGACCGCTGCAATGATGACAAACACAAGTCCGCGCGTGGTCCGCCTTAGCTTTTCGAATAAATTAATGATATAAATTATGTATAATTACTTATCAAAAATCTATCCTAATAGAAATCTAGATCTACATATTACCTATCTTTAACAATAAATCACAAGTTGATTTGAATAGTAGGTATATAAAATATTTCGATCATAAATTCTAAAACGTATCATTTTGAAATAATATTTTTATCGTGAAAAGTTTCTGCTATTATGTTTTCAGCTTAATAGAAATCTAGGTAGGAACCTGAAGTAATATACTTATAAAAATAGGAGATGTGGCTTGTTCAGAAGTATTACTTTTTTCGTTCTGAAAAAGAGCAATCGTCGACTGGCAGCTCCTTCAATTAAATACAACACACATACATATACTTAGTCCTAAGTCCTAACCTCATCGGTACCAAGATTCCATATATCATAAAAACTGTATGAATGAATAACTTATGGAATGCTAACTACTGCAAAATGTGGGCATGTGCCAAATATAATGTTTGGACGCGCCTCTGGCTACCCCCACTAGACATCTTCACAAGCGTCTGGAGATCTGAGAGGATGTCTAAATAAAAATAGTATCACGACTGTAATCCCCGTACTTGGGGATTACAGTAGTGATACTATTTTTAGGGTTCCGTATTCAAAAAGTAAAAACGGGACCCTATTACTAAGACTTCGCTGTCCGTCTATCTGTCTGTTCGTCCGTCTGTCTGTCACAGGGCTGTATCTCATGAACCGTGACAGCTAGACAAATGAAATTTTCACAGATTATGTATTTATGTTGCTGTTATAACAACAAATACTAAAAACAAAATAAAATAAATATTTAAGGGGGGCTCCCATACAACAAACGTGATTTTTTTGCCGTTTTTGTAGATAATGGTACGGAACCCTTCGTGCGCGAGTCCGACTCGCACTTGGCCGGTTTTTTTTTTATTATCTAAACTGACGAAATCTCAAACCACCTTCGGCTGTTTGTGATAATAAGTGTATATTAATAACATGTTCAGGCATAATCCAGTTCGCAAGATATGCCTAAAATTGGATGGAGTTCATTTCCGCGTGCGACGATTAAATTGACGCGAGCAAGGACTCGGACCCTTTCAATGTTACTCTCACAAAAACACAGCTTCCTGAACCTTTTGTGACTGGTTTTCTTAGTTAACAACTTTAGGTCATTTTTAGTGTTCCGTACCCAAAGGGTAAAAACGGGACCCTATTACTAAGATTTCGCTGTCCGTCTGTCTCTGTCACAGGGATGTATCTTATGATCCGTGATAGCTAGACAGTTGAAATTTTCACAGATGATGTATTTCTGTTGCTGATATAATAACAAATCACTACATAGTATAAAGCAAAGTCGCTTTCCGCTTCCCGCGTATGTATGTTTGCTTATATTTTTAAAACTACACAACGGATTTTGATGCGGTTTCTTTTAATAGATAGAGTGATTCAGGAGGAAGGTTTATATGTATAATAACATGCTACCCGTGCGAAACCGGGGCGGGTCGCTAGTACTTAATAAAAACAGAATATAATAAATATTTAAGTGGGGCTCCCATACAACAAACGTGTTTTTTTTGCCGTTTTTATAGATAATGGTACGGAAACCTTCGTGCGCGAGTTCGACTCGCACTTAGCCGGCTTTTATTTTAAATAACCTAAAATAGGATCACGCACGACTGTTTTCCCCAAGTACGATAGACATAGACAACCTCTCGGATTCCAGGCACTCAGATCTTTGAAGGTGTCGTAAGGAGTTAGTCAGAGTCACGTTCAAACATTACATTTGGCATATGCCCACATTTTGCAGTAGTTAGCATTCCACACGTGACAGGTTGCAAGCCCGTCGCCGCTTACAAGAATACTCACTGGTTTCCTCACGATGTTTTCCTTCAGAAAAAATATATGCGTTTAAGACGTAAACGCATATAATTTCTGAAAACAATAACAGATAAATCCATTTACCAATTAGCAATTTTAGTTCACTTTAGGTTTTTACTATATACAGGAAATTATCATAAATACGATAAATTTGTTTATGCAGGTCAAGAGTACTCTAAAACGTCGAGTATGAATGAGGAATGTGATGAGTGTGTACAAACAAGAGGAAAGCCGTGGTCTTTGTCTACCCCTCTGGAAAACTGGCGTGATTCTATGTAAAGTTCTATATAAATTTCATTTCTGTTACACTTTTACTAAAGAAAAAAAAGTTTTAATCATACTTCTTTTTAATCAAAATTGTTATTCCAGAATAATATTTTAAATGCATTATTATAGTTCTACATTGGATGTTAGTTCGATAAAGGTCTTGAGAAGTCATACACTAAAAATCTCATATTAAAAGAGTTTTTTTTTATATGAGAACGTAATTATTCGCTCCATCTTTGTATCATCCTAATAATTATAAATGCGAAAAGTGAGTTTGTTTGTATGTTGTGCCTCAACCAGGCCTAAACGAGATGATATTTGCCTATGAAAAACATCCCCAAAATAATTATAAACGCAAAAGGGATGATTTTAGTATAGATGGCGCTGGCGTGCAAACAATCTGACATCAGCCGTCATAGCACCGTGCGTTATTCTATACGATTATTGAAATTTGGACAGGACAACGTCTGTCGCGGGTCTGCTAGTACATGTATTATGTTATTGTCTTATACGTCATTGTTTCACAAAACATTTAGGTACGATATTTTTAGATAAAACCTTATTTTTAGATCACATTCTGCAACCCAATAAAAACAAACCCACGTGAAGAGAATGCTAATAACCTCGATCCTAATTTGAAATGTCAATATTTACAAATTGACACAGACACGGAAAATGATTCAAAATTTACTAAAAATATTCTGGAGCAAGTGTTCAAATTTAGAATTATGAATTTAAAAGTTATAAAGACAAATGGAATAAGAACATAATTACGTTTAAAAAAAAAAAAAAAAAAAAAAAACGATAAAAATGTATCGATCAATCGTAAAGTCAAGGGACGATATTCGTTTTATAAGTTTTTGAAGGAACTGTCAATTCTTCATAAATATAATTTAAATGGGAACAACTTGGGACTATTCTCTACACAATAGAAAAATCATTGGAATCGAATCACCAGGTAAAAAGATATATGCGTGGTCATACATATACGTCAAAAATATACGCGTCTACTTGAAAACCTGCTCTGTTTTTCGTCGGTTAATAAATAGGATGATACACTAATACGAATACATACGATTATAATATAAGAGTATCGTACAATCGATGAAAATTATTTTCAGAGAATCGTGTTACTATTTACAGTTACAGTTTTTAATAATTCAGAGTTTACAATTGAGTTACGTCATATGTAGTGAATCAAAATATTATTTATCGTATGTTATGAAAATGATAACCTTGAAAATTATTAAATAATAACAGGAATTCACGAGAACTCACAGGAATTCACGGGAACTCACGGGGACTCACGGGAACTCATGGGAATTCACGGGAATTCGTACGATTTAGTTAATTTTTCGTAATGCTAATAAAACTACATGATACGCTTGAACAGATGTTTGTTGTGATGATTATTTACATTCTAAAATCAAATAGAATATTTTTACAATATTTGACACAAAAAATGGAATTATGTTTTTGACATTGTTTAATTTTCAATGTGATTCTTGTTAATAATTTATTTTAAATTACAGTTTTTACTAAAATCGATACAATCGGAAAATGGACCACGGAATGTGTTTTTCGATTATTTGATTTGAATTTAATTATTTAATTTTGTTTGATAACCATTAATAAAAAAGCTTTACTGAACGAAAACAACTTATGATAACCGTATATTTTAGATCATGCACTTTTATATTTTGTCAAAAATTTTCAATGTCAAAAATTGTTTTAATTATTTAAAAAGGTATGCGCGCGCGACGCGTCTGCTACCCGCTGAGCGCGCGCAAAACACGCAAGCGTGCAAGGACTCGCGCAAGAATCGAGCCTATTCCAGTACAAGGGGGGCAGTGGCGAAAGTTTAACCAAATAACCACCTATAAAAACACACAACACTGTTCGCTGAGTATCCAGTTCGATTCCCGACTCCACACATCGTTGAGGAGCAAAATGAAAACGACGGTGAGTTCAATCACCATGAAACAAGTGATAAAGTGCAGTGATGTGAAGTGATGACTTCAAAAAAGTGATGGAAAATTAATAAAAAATATGTGTGTCTAAGGATTCTGTGATTCAGAAGTGATTTTAGATGGTGTTGTTTGTGATTTGACACACTTTTTTGAAGTCAGCGCTTTGGATCATTGTGATTTAATTTTAAAAAAGTGATCTAGTTTGAAATATTTAAGTAACTAAAATTGATTTTTTATAGTTATTTTCTTACAGTGAAGTGATTATTTTGTTTTTGATCTCAGACATAGCTAATCATATTTTTGCTATTTTCATACATAATACTTTTGATATAAAAAATAACTATCAATCAAGCATGACTAGTTAAGTCTCGTCTATGTTGTAGTGTCACAAGAGAACCAAGGGACACAAATCGTAATATTTAAATCAAATGATTTACTCTTCCATAATAAATAATATTACCGACGATAAATAACAAACATAATCTACAAATCCCGCGAGTTGAAGTCGTAGAAGTTATACCTGGGGGTATATATTACGTCACAAAAGCCTGTCGTACCAGATCAGGCTTGTCCAGTCAAACGAGTAGTAACTAGGAAGACAGTCCCGGAAACAGACGGTTACCTGATTGGGTCAGTTGTTATAATGGTAAATGTATCTATTCGTATTTCGGCATTTAGAGTTTGAATAAATTTTTTTATAAATTTATTTTTATAAATACGTAATAATTAGATATTGCTATTTATAGATAGTGGTATTTAGGGTTTTCTACCAGCCAATACTAGTCTTTTTTGACAAAACATTACGGTTTTAAAAGTGAAATTGCTATAATAACAAATTAAAATGATTTTCGCGTGACAAAAAAATAGGCTCAGGAATCTTTAAAAAATCTAAGAAATAAAATTATTGATCTAAAATTCAAAGTAAGAGTCAAATCGATCAACAAATCTGGGGAATTTCAATACAGAAATAAATAAAATGAATTCGCAGTAAGCAAATTCAGCAAGCATTGAATACTGGGGTAACGTTAATTTCCTCATTCTCCTTATACAGGACTGGTTATGAGTTCTCAGACTGGTCTAAGCTGTGAACTACTGTTCTTGCATTGACAATCCACATTGTATGGACTAAATAAATAATAAATAGGATCACGACTGTAATCCACAAGTACGGTAGAGACATACTCTCAGATCTCAAGGCGCAGATGCTAAAGGGCGCAGTCAGAGACACATCCAAACATTATGTTTTTACCAATGCAGGTGGTATCTTTGCCTGGTTAACGAAGAAGTTTAGAAAGTATCAAAAAACAATTTACATCATTTTAACATTTAAAGTTAAAAATTATACTGTGCAACACAAGAAACGGAATACGTAAACATTTTACATCAACAATAATTTCGTAAATATCAACCGAAAAGAGATGCAGGAATGTAGAAACGTCAAAAACAAGACCAGTTTTTTTATAGCAAAATTCAGTTTAATAAACAAAGTTTGGTTTTTGGTTAAAAAGCTTTTGTAAGAAGATAATTATACTAATAAATAATTACGTATTAGAGATTACGAAATATCAGAGCAGATGTCTAAGAAGGGTAGTCAAATGCAAGTCTAAATATCACATAGCATATCTACTTTGCAGTCCATACGTGACAACTTGCAGGTAAGACAAGGAAAAATATTGATGACGTAATTTACAACATCTATATAAAATCAATTGCAGAATGTTGGGCTTCAGAACGGCTTGAACGATTTGGGTTTTTTTGTTGTGTTCGTATTTGTCATGACAAGAGTCGTGTTAAAGAATATTTTACGAAAATTCACCAGAAGTTTGTTAAATTTGGGTAAAACTGAAAATGATTTTCCTATAGGATTGAAAATAAGACAGGAAAACGTCTGCTGGATCAATTCGTTTCAAATAAAATCACTTCTATATCATCGCAAGTCTATACGTACTCTCTAAAAGCAATAATCAATATCTAAGGTCATATTCTTGTTATGGCCCTACTAACTCAGCCATTACGAAAGTCCACCATAAGAAGCTCCACAAGACCTCATTCACTTTGTGAAGTGATTAGCATCGTTTTGTACTTCCTTTGTTCTTTGTTTTGTTTGCATCTAGATTTTTGAAAGAATAAAGGTAAATCTTTAAAAATGCATAGGTAATTTAACGATTCGTTTTATTTCATTGTATTTCAGATTATTTACAAAGGAAAGATGAACCCTATCCTTATTTCAATAAGAATGTTAAATAATACGTTTATGTTTTTTAAGAATAGAGGTATATCTTTTAAGCTTAGATAATATTAGTGATTCGTTTTTTTCATTGTCTCTCAGATTATTTACAAAGGAAAGATGAACCCTATCCTTATTCCAATAATAATGTTCAATAATACGTTTTGAATCCGTTACAACACAACAGTTTCATAATATTATAGTTTGTTTGTAAACAAATGCACGTGCTCACATAAAAATTATTACCACAGACTGTAAACAAAACAGATAATAGTAATGGGCACTAAAAAGCGGTGAACGACGTAACGCAACAATTCACCGACACTTTAGACGTTGAAGAGTCGACAATCGTGTTTAGAATTTCAAATTTCTTGTTCCACTACTCAATCACACGCTGGTTATGGCTGAAATACGGCACAACAACACAAAACATTAATAAAACTGGCATTGTACAAAACACTTACTTGACAAGTTAACAGTCTAATAAACAAAGGTTTTAACCTACTTCAAAAAAGGGGGTTGTCGTCGGTTCTGCGACAGTGAGTATTTTTTTATGTGTAATAATCAAGAGATAGACAGACTCATACAAATTTAATCTATGTCGGATGTAGTTTTTTCATTATACTTAAAAAACAGCAAAACAACTTTGTTGAAACATTTAAAATATACAAATATGGCAATCGCAATATTAGTGATCAATCTTTTTACTGTTCAAACTCTTGATAGCACAAGTGTTCCAAATTAAAATAATGAATATTCTATGTTGTCTTATCGTAATAGCTTTTATAACTAAATATCAATCGACCAATCGATTTAAATCGTATGAGAAACGATTTAATTACAACGTAAATAATTAATTCATTTAAATACGAATGCATTTATCATTGCATAACAAATGTAAACTCGCATTTGATATTGGTCTCAAACAGATTTTTAATGATACCCAAATAATAGGGTAATTTTTTAAAAGTGGGTAATTATTACCCCCTAACTCGCGATGGTCGCGCTTTTTACCTTTTCTTGTATAAATACTCTTATCCGTAACTAGAAAATAGGGTAATAGTTAAAGACATTACACGATCACTGATTGTGGTTAGGCAACAACGGAAAATGCAACTAAAACCCATGGGAAACGCCACACAAAGAATTCGTGATTTAACTGTGGGATAGTTACAGCACAGTCTGTTCAACTATTTGATATCTATAGCTTCAAACCTTTGAATTTTACTTTCAAATCCCAATAACGAATAATCGACACACACTGGTGTTTTAAGTCGTCAAACAAAAAAAAAATGGAAGAGAGGTAAAAAAGAGAATTAAGATCGTCAAATATTTTTATGAATACTGATATTAGTATGCCTAGTAGGCATACCAGTTCAAATTCATTTGTATTTTATCGAGCACTATATTTTTGTAGAATCTCAGTAACAAATCAAGTTAATCTAATTATAACAATTTGCAAACCAACTACCGTCGGAATATACAATTTGTTCTAAATTCCAGCAATCAATCAGAACTTGTGAAACTCAATTTCCCGAAAGCCCAACAAATTACCTAAACCGGTTAATTTCCACAATGCCTAACGACCGGAAATTAAAAACTAGAATACTAATTACCAAGTTATTAGTTTTATATTGATTGCCAGTTGAAACTATTTTAAATGTTACAATAATGCAACTATATCTAACAAGCACATCCGAAAAGTGTAAGAGTAGGATTCCACCTAAGCGGAGCTATGCGAGCTACGCTAAGCTCTGTGATGCGGATCAATGACAGCGCTCAAATATTCGAGTTCGAAAATGTGAAGAGCTATGTTTGGTTCGCTTCACACAGAGCGCACCCTAATGCACTCTTATGTCTTCTACATAGTGACTCCATACAGCTAACAACAGCTCATTATAAACATGATGCATAATTATTTCAAACGGTTGCAAATCGGAAAATATGCGTTGCAAATATAAAATGATGACAGTTCATCAGAGTGGCGCAAGCGCAAGCGGCAACGCAACTCCCTTGTGCCGAGGCTTATGTCGCCAGGCTAACGTGAGAATTACTCATTACCGTAATGAGTAGGCTCAGAAAAACTCAATCACTTTTGTGTGCGGCTCTCGGAAGAAATAACCTGACAATACAATCACCAATCATATCTTGAAAACAATAGTGTAAATACTGCTAACTACTGCAAAATACGGGCATGTGCCTAATGTGTGCCTATAATGTTTAAACGTGCCCTCTAGACATCTTCAAAGGATCACCTGCCTGGATATCGGAGAGGATGTCTACCAAAATTGGGGATTACAGTCGTGATTCAATTTTTTTTCTCTGTTTCCTATCCATCATTATTCGTATCAGTCAGTCTTCTTTATTTTATCTGTACTTTTTCCAAAACATTTTGCAAAATGGTCATTGTAGTAGGTATTTGGTACTTTATCGTAAAAATTCATTGGTTGATAGTTCGATGTATGTATGTATTATGAAAGACTTGTATATTCATACCCCGTTATGATCCTATTGTAAATCGCATGCGCAAATATTTCGTAAATAGCCAAACCACGTGAGAATTTGCATATGAATGCGAGAAACGGCCAGTTAAATCCTAATGTAAATAAAAGTGTTCTAAGAAAGTGACGACAGTTTCAAAGCACTTTGACCCTGGTCAGTGACAATAACCTACTTTGAAATTAATGGTATTCGGAAATTTATGCAATTTTCGTTGTTTCTGTCGCAATCATCCGAATATTTGGAATAATGACCGTGAAAATAAAACATAAATCTGTTGGGATATCAAAGTTTTTTTTTGTATGCGAGTAATTATAAACTTTACAACTGCTTATATTAATGTTTCCAAAAAAATCATAGACAAACTTTTGCATGCATAACTTAGTACTGGAAAGATTTCAAAAAAGGAAACAAAAATTCCCAGAAATTTTAGTATAAAACATGTAGATAAAAGCAATTATATGTCACGTATGAAACTATAACTACTATAAAATGGCATGGGCATGAATCAAATGTAATATTTAGACTCGCTTCTGATTTCAGCGCCTGGCGATTCGATATCTACTGTACTTGGGTATTACAGTCGTGATCCTATTGCATTTTTGTCTACCACCAGTCCACGACACTAAATACAATCTACTTAAGAACCTCTGCCATTTACCAGCTTATTACCCTGGTCAAGTCCCACGCAGAATGTAGCAACGTAGATTATGATCTGTACCAATCTTCAACCATTACTTATGCATTGAGCCATTCCCCAGATGGTGTGACATTATTTATATTATAAATGGTAACTGCTGTTGAAATATCTCGCTACTACTTTGATGTATTCCTCTTTCGAGTTCAACTATTGGCATTACAATACAGAAAATTAACTATGATTACCAAATTTGATACATATTTTCCTAATTTCGAAGACTTCAGTTTCTTAGAGATGTCTAGGGGTAGTCTGAAGTCGCTTTCAGATGTTAGGTACTTAATTTTAAATATATATCAAAGGTATCTAGACTGGACCGCTGCTAAGTCAATTTAGAGTTGCAAATTTTTTACTTGACTTAACGAAATGCAGTATTTGGTGTTTCTTGTGTTTTGATTGACTCACGCTTGGACGATTCGTTACCCAACATCGTAGACACAAGCCATATATCATAATGCCGTAACAATCTCCAAGGTATAATTTCACGATAGTCAACGGTCGAATATATTTCATCAATGTTATAAAATCGATAATGGAATTTGCACATAAATCAAGAAACTATCACGGTTATAAACGGTGATGTAACATACAGTGAACTTGGCAAAGAGCTGAATGAGACTTAGTGTTACGTGTCTGATGTTTGAAGAATACATACCATCTTGAACTTGGAAAATATAGAATGTTAGTAAATGCATAAATTAAAATTTACTTTATTTTGTGGAAACGTAATTCCATGGTACAAAACAATTAAATGATCTTGACAATATGAGCTGTAAAGCTACCTTATTCATGTTGAACACGGATGAGGTTAGCAAAGCTGAGAGAATAGGATGGGTACGGCAAAGTCTACATCATAACATAGATCTGCGCGCTACCTTAAAGGTTTTGGCATAGACCTAACAGAATATTTCCTTGTTCCAGATCTGCTTAGTTTTCCTGCTGGTAGCCGCGGCGGCTGCCGGCGAGAAGAAGACGACAGACAAGAAAGCAGTGCCGCTGGAGAAGAAGTTGGACAAGCGCGGTCTTCTGAACCTCGGCTATGGGTACGGTATAGACGGGCTGGACATCGGGTACATCGGCAGCGGACACGGCCTTGGTGGAGCTTACAACGTCATTGACGATGGCTACCACGGATCTCATGGCTACGGTCTCAACCTTGGACATCACACTGATGTAACCAAGACAATCACCTTGGTCAAAGGAGTCCCTGTCGCATACCCCGTCGACAGACCCGTCCCGTACCCCGTCGAGAGGCACGTACCATACCCAGTGAAGGTTGCCGTGCCTCAACCCTATGAAGTCATCAAACACGTTCCCTACCCAGTCAAGGAGTACGTGAAAGTCCCCGTACACGTCCCTGCTCCATACCCAGTAGAAAAGAGGGTCCCGTACCCAGTGCATGTTCCCGTCGACAGGCCTTACCCCGTCAAGGTTCTGGTTCCCCAGCCCTACCCAGTCGAGAAGCACATCCCATACCCAGTAAAGGTACCAGTTCCCCAGCCCTACCCCGTTGAGAAACACGTGCCATACCCCGTTGAAGTCAAGGTCCCTGTGCCCCAGCCTTACCCCGTGATCAAGCACGTCGGAGTCCCCGTGAAAGTCCCCGTCGACAGGCCCTACCCCGTGCACGTACCCGCACCTTACCCCGTTGAGAAGCATATTCCAGTCCCCGTCGCAGTTGAGAAGCCTGTGCCTTATCCCGTCCAAGTCCCTGTAGACAGGCCTTACCCCGTCCACGTAGAGAAGCCCTACCCCGTCCCCGTTAAAGTGCCCGTGCCAGAGCCCTACCCAGTATACAAGCACGTGCCGTACGCGGTCGACAGGCCCGTCCCAGTCCCAGTAAAGGTCCCCGTCGACAGGCCCTACCCCGTTCACGTAGAGAGGCCCTACCCCGTCGCGGTTGAGAAGCCCTACCCAGTCCCTGTCAAGGTCCCCGTCATCGTCGGACACGAGTCTGGCTACGGTCATGACAGCGGCTACGGACACGGCGGCATCTACGGACACGACAGCAGCCACCTCAGCCTGGGCGGTTCCTACTACCACCACTAGACTAATGTAGTATAATCGAGTAATTCACCTGATTTATTTATAGCTCTCGCCAATTTCTGATTAATGGCCGGGACACCAGCAAAACGACCATTTTGTAAATAATGTCATGTTTGTATGGGCGTACGTGTACGTAGTGATATTAAAAGGTTACCAATTTTAGGTTAAGTTGTACGAAAAACAATGAAAATAAAGTATTCTTTAAAAAAAAACTTGTACCTTGTATTATTTTTAGGAAACGTTTGTATTGAACAGAATTAGGTAGGAAGAGAATTAAGCAGTCGTGACTAATGGATAACAATAGATGACCTTCACACTATAATCACTTGTTACAACCACGTTGAACAATACAAAATAATAGAGTTTTTGTACTAATGTGAAAGGGTCAGAGAGCCAAAGTATTTAGGTAGGAACATGAGACAATTGAAAAAGTAAGAATCTAGTATCCTTTATCGAATTATATTACTCGTTATGCACGCCGTTTTCCACCGGTAAATTAATTTCGGTTTTTCGGTAAAAACCACTCTTATCGATAAAATCGGCAGTACCTAATCACAATGATTTGTTAGGAGTTATTTCGATAAGTCCTATTTTTGATGTAAATAATATACAATAGGTAATACTAGAAACATAAATTTGTACAATATATTATTATATATTTCTTTTTATGGTCTGACGACTCACAAGTTACAGTTATTACGAATATGATCACAACATAACGCAATGCTTAAAATAATTTCTGAAAATGCACCAACAATTCTGTTTATAAATGAAACTAAACAAGGATTGCTAAACTTTGGGCTTTAAATTAGTATGATCACAACACCCACCCGCGTTACAAAACTAGATCGAAATAGAAATACTCGTAGCTACGAGAATTTACATAACTTTTGAAATAAATTTTTATATATAGAAAAACAATGTAATCCTTAAGCAAGTTAGACATCCTTTTAGATCTCAAGGGATCTGAGACATCAAAACATTACATTAGACACATGCCCACATTTTGCTGTAGTTAGCATTCCATACGTGACAAGTTGCAAGCCCGTCGCAGCCTATTTTAATACTAACTTATTTCCTCACTATGTTTTATTCACATTTATTTAATAGAGAAATCCATTGATGCACGGTCGAGATACGAGTACCTCACTTGGTCAAAACGTAATTTATTATTATTGTTAAAAGACAAATCGTCACCGAAACACATAATATCGGTGATCGGGTAGATCGGTGTGAAATGCTCGGCTTAGATTGTATAAGGAATATTTAAGCTAGCTTTTCTCAAACGTAAATTCCTATTTGAATAACAAATAAGGTGAACATTACTTGTGTAAGAGATCTAGATAACTTGGTATTGCTTCCATGAAATGCAAATACAACCATTTAAGTTGTCAGCGTAAGATAACTGGTAGGTAGTTTTATAGTATTACTCAATTCCTCTTTCGCAAATGATGCTCGTAATAAGTGGCAATGTGTTTTGTGTTTGAAACAAGTAAACTACTGAGTTTATGTATAAACAAGCTGCTCGACCCGGCTTCGCACGGGTGGTACCTGGATTACAAGTAGCCTATGTTTATTCTGATGTCTATGCTATATTACCGTAAAGTTTCATTTTAATCCGTTCAGTAGTTTGCGTGAAAGAGTAACACACTCACTCACTCACAAAATTTCGCATACGCAATAGCGCGAGTTCGACTCGCACTTTGCCGGTTTTTTATAAATAATGGTACGGAACCCTTTGTGGGCAAGTCCGACTCGCACTTGAAAGGTTTTTTTGTTTATATTTCCCGTTTTTAACAAAATATTAAGATTTTTGTCATGATGTAATGGAATGGGTTATGATGAAAATAAAATGGATATTTACAAAAACTCCCCAAAATTAACAGTTTATTTAGAAGGAGTAAGAGTGTCACGTTACATCGAAAAGTTAAGTTTAATGAAAAAAGTATTCGTTCTACATAGACATAATTGAAATTGAAATAGGACCAGCTTTCTACACCATAGAAAGAATCAGGTACTAAAAATGACATGTAAAAAATGACATGTAAAAAATGACATATAAAAATAGGTTTAGACGTAAAAAAATATAGAGAATAGACAACCACCTCTTTTGTCGGTTAAAAATACGATGATTAATAACAGATAACTGTCTTAGCAGTAATAATGGCGAGCTTTTAAAATAGTGCATGCAGTTTATATAATTATTATGCACAAGTGAATGGGACTAAGGTTAAAGGTATTAGAAATACCAGATCACATTGTATTTTTCCATAAATTATTATTATTTGTCCTTGTCTTCACTTCTGTCAGTATTAATTACATTCATTTATCATAAATTGCATGTCAAAAACGATATTTTTAAACAAACTTTTATAAATCCTAATTAGACCGGGCGCCAAGAGGTTGTTCGTTTGCGAAAATTGCAGACCTCATTCTGACTTCTGATATATATTGTATAGATCCCGGACATCCAATAAACACATGTTGCCAAACGACGAAACGATATAAGTTGAAATTTGCTGAAAATATAGATATAATGCCCGAAAAAAACATAGACTACTTTAAAATATCAAAAGAAATCCCCGAAATGATAAAAAAACGCAAAAGGGATGAGTTTGGTATAGTGGGCGCTAGTGTGTAATAAATCTGACATCACAGACTAAAAAACATTCAGTCTTTTCTATTCAATTATTGGAATTTGACAGGACAACGTCTGTCACGGGTCGGCTAGTTGGGAAATAAATGGCTAAATTATTTCCGCGAAAATATCCAAATTGCGGTTTACATAGCTCTATTTATTACTCGGTTAAGCAGTTATGCGTTATGTAAGTACTGTTAAGGTTAATGTGAGTGTAGCAGTCGGGTTGTCCGCATCTGCCATTTACATTAAGTACCTGGAGCCCTATTACGTAAAAGCTCGCTGATAATAGCAATCGGCTTCAAGTCTCAAAATCCAATTGTCTCTAAACAGATACACAATATGAATTTTACAGTTTACCGAGCCACCGGTAGTCGAGTCAATGGTAATGGTAATCGAGAACCGATAACCATTACCAGTGACCTCGCGCAATAAGGCTGTAATATTCACGTGATCTTAAAACATTGTGAGGAAAAACACAATCCTAAAATATCAGGAAATAAGTTGCAAAATTGATTTATTTAAATGCCTTTTTTAACCTTGAATAATAGTTTGATGCATTGCGTAAAAATCCTAATAATATTATAAATGCGAAAGTTTGTGAGTTTGTATGTATGTTTATACCTCAATCAGGCCTAAACGACAAAACGGATTAAGTTGAAATTTGTTGTAGATGTAGATATAATGCCCGAATAAATAATAGACTACTTTAAAATATAAACAACATCCTAAAAACGATAAAAAAAAACGCAAAAGGGAGGATTTCTGTATAGATGGCGCTGGTATGCAACAAATCTGACATCACAGACTAAAAACATTCAGTCTTTTCTATTCGATTATTGAAATTTGACAGGACAACATCTGTCATGGGTCGGCTAGTACTGTATAAATAAAAACATATGAACCAGGTTATAGAATCAAGAATCAAAATTCTATATCTGTATGCTGGGTTTTTTAATTTAGTTATTTATGGACTAATTGTAAAAGCTTGTACCTTATTTAGTAGTTTGAGTCTAGATGGCGCTGCGTGATAATGTCCAACAATATTTATTTATTTATTTTTAATATATATTATTAGTTCAGTTACAGTCCAGTTGACTTACAGAAAACTTATAGGTACTATTTTCTACCAAATTCTATCATCTTAGAACTCCTTGACCTTTTATAGCGAAAGCTTCTTTTTAGGGTTTCGTACCCAAAGGGTAAAAACGGGACCCTATTACTAAGACTTCGCTGTCTGTCTGTCTGTCACAAGGCTGTATCTCATGAACCATTCTAGCTAGACAGTTGAAATTTTCACAGATGATGTATTTCTGTTGCCGCTATAACAAAGCAGAAGAAAATAAATATTTAAGTGGGGCTCCCATACAACAAACGTGTTTTTTTGCCGTTTTTTATAGATAATGGTACGGCACCCTTCGTGCGCGAGTCCGTGCACTTGGCCGGTTTTTTGTCTCCAATGACCGAAATATAATTATGCAAGTAGTTATCGATTTTTACTGATTCTGTAACCTATTTGAAAAAAAAAACAGATATGTTTTTATTTTAAGACATATTAAACACTTTCCCTACATTCTTTCATTAATTTTATAACATTTCAGATAATTTTAGGTCATTTTATATTTTTAGGTTTCTCAGTTAGTTCGGTTATTTCTAAACCAGCGATATGGAACAGTAAAACCTTTGCCCTATTCATACATCACACGATTGTAGTACATACTAAGTAAATGCAATCGCAGTTACTACACATAAAACAAAGCAACATTGTCCCATTGTTGGAATCTACTCACGCATGGTATGTATATTGCGAGCAAAAAAAATGTAAAAAGTTGCAAATTAAGTTAATTGAATTAAGGGTTGTGAAACTCGAAAATGTTTCAATTATCAATACCTAATTTTATTGTAGTAATTAAAAGTATACCTAGATAAAACTGCATTTTGAAAAGAAATAGTGTGTTTTTTATTTAAAGAAATGTATTTTATCGTGTCATTTTTCATACAATAAACCTTAAAAAAAACATTGGGATGAAATTATAAAAATTGGTTTAAAATAATGTACGTTGAAACGCATAAGATGCAAGTGCATATTTATCTTAGTAGTAAATAATACTACTAAACTGTAAAACTTTAATCTTTTTGTGGCCAAAAGTGTAAAATGCAACTTTTTTACAAAACAAAGTTGGGAAAAGCTATCATGTACACTTTAAATTGCATTAATTATTGGCAAGTAGGGATCATAAACTTAAAGGGATTTATAGGCATTCAACCCCCTTAGGAGGTTAGAGAGGGGAAAATGGAAAAGAGTAAATTCTATGTGAAAATCAAAGGGTAATTACTTAAATAAAAAAATAACGATCACTTATAAAATCCCAATCCTAATCACTACATAGTATAAAGCAAAGTCGCTTTCCGCTTCCCGCGTCTGTATGTATTATGTAATATGTATGTATGTATGTTTGCTTATATCTTTAAAACTACACAACGGATTTTGATGCGGTTTTATAAATAGAGTGATTCAAGAGGAAGGTTTATATGTATAATACATGCATAATATAGTAGAGAAACACTGATAATTTCAGAGGTTTCTAATGTGATGTCGTAAATAAACACATTTTTTTGCGCTTACATTGCAAATGCTGGCTGAACCCCACGAGATATATCAAAATAATGTACTACAGTATTGTATACATTAAAAACGTCTACAAAAAAGTCCACGATGGTATTAGAAATGTCTTACGCACAGCGAAGCGGGCACGGGTCAGCTAGTAATATTATAAATGCGAATGTTTGTTCCATAATGTATATGTATGTAGATAAAAAAATATGAATAAATAAAGTGGGAATTTATAATCCGAAAAACAACCCTTAGATGATAAAAAAAAACGCAAACGCAAAAAGGATGATTTTGGAATAGATGGCGTTGGTGTGCACAAAATCTGACATCACAGACTAAAAACATTTAGTCGTCATAGCAACGCAGTTTTGACTAATGAATGATACGCATTCTACCAAAATTCGTAATATATTTTATCAGTACAAGGTTTGTAGGGAAAAAATTGGAAGTTGACTGAAATAGCTTTTTCGTATGCGATTTTTAAAAATTGACAGGACAACGTCTTTCTCGGGTCGGCAAGTCTATATCTATACTAATATTATAAAGAGGAAAGATTTGATTGTTTGTTTGTTTCCATCGAATAGGCTCCGAAACTACTGGACTGATTTGAAAAATTATTTTACCATTACAATCCTACATTATCCGTAATGAACATAGGCTATAGAATATTTTCAAAAACGTAAGGAATCCGTATGAAAACTTCGATAATATAACCCAACCCGTGAAAAAAATCCTTTTATCACGTACGCTGCGGAAATTGTTGACAATAGAGCAAAGTAATGTTCTACAGTTTTAAAGAGGACATTAATATCTACAAAAAAGTCTGCAATACCATATGTCTAACTATTAGGGATCTGTATGAAAACTTCGATAATTTAACCCAAGGTGTAAAAAAATTACCCATAATATCATTATTACACCCGTGCGTTGCCGGGGCGGACTGCTAGTTAATAAATAAAACTTTGAAACATCTTAAGAGGCTTAAGAGACTACCTAGGTGAAGCTACGCCTGTTCCTCGCGACCATGATACTTATATGAGGTCTAAACTCATGCTCTGAACCAGTTTATCACGAGGCAAAGAGCTAATGGTCATTCTTGTCTCAGACAAACAGACAACCATATTTAGCCATACGTATCTTGAAAAATTGCAGAAATCAGACGGACAGACAGGAAGGCGAGCTAAAATGATGCTAATTACAAGATGATAATCTAAATAATGTGAGTGCTGTTGAGTTCTGTCGTGTTCAAGTTTTTCGTGCTCTGATACTTTTGGGCATTTAGGTCTAGGCTGGGAAGATAATTTTGTAATCCTATATTAATAATATTATAAATGCGAAAGTTTGTGAAAAGAAATGTATGTTTGTTCCACAATCAGGCCTAAACGACAAAACAGATTAAGATGAAACTTGCTGTATACTACAGTAGATAAAAAGTCAGAATAAATAATAGGGTATCTTAAAATCCGAAAAACAACCCCTAAATTATAAAAAAACGCAAAAAAGATGATTTTGGTATAGATGGCGATAGTGTGCACCAAATCTGACATCTGTTTTGTCAAAATCAATATGGCGGTTATGTCAAGGCGTCGTGTCTGTGTCTGGTCATCATTTATTTCGTAAAATTAAACTATGTGATGTTGTGACTTGTTTATTTATAAGAAGATTATAATATTCTTGGCTTAGGTAGAGGCCTTTATCCAGTAGAACCTTAAAACTACTTTTCAATTTAAATCAATAATTTTTATTTTAGGCAAATACACAATAAGTAAAATATAAATTTATAGGCAAAGTCCATATTTCAAATAAAATTAATGTTAAAAAGGTTTTTTTTTAGTTTATTAAAAACAGTTGATAACTAAGTACCTTTTGATTTAAAAGTCTGTCCGCGACGATGGCTATTAAAACAAAAAAAAAACAAAGTCAAAATTAATAGTTTTATTAAATTCATGATATTATGTAGTTTGAAAATCACTACATAGTATAAAGCAAAGTCGCTTTCCGCTTCCCGCGTCTGTATGTCTGTATGTATGTTTGCTTATATCTTTAAAACTACACAACGGATTTTGATGCAGTTTTTTTTAATAGATAGAGTGATTCAGGAGGAAGGTTTACATGTATAATAACATGCTACCCGTGCGAAGCCGGGGCGGGTCGCTAGTAATTAATATAAGAAGGTCTGTTTAAAAAAATATTATATTTTAAAAAGCACCTTTTTTTAAAATGAAAGTACGAAAGATAAACATAATAACACCTATTTACTGTGTGAACATCTATCCATACGTAAAAAAATATATATGTTTGATAACTTGTTAATCTAAAAAGTTTAATTGCTACTGTTCCTTAAAGAATAGCTATATACTAAGCAAAGCTACAGGCAGAAATACCTTCTAAAAATCTATATAAAGCGCCATCTATATTCACCATAGAACAACAGAGTTAAGCCGTAACACGTTATCAATGCCACATTAAGAAAGTGTTTGTTCATAGCTCGATCAACGTCGGATAAACTGATTATTTCAGTTCTTTTAGTTGCCGCAAGAGGGCTCTTTATCCAAAAAATATGGTACCTACCTACCTACTGCTACACTACCTACTCAAAGTTTTATCATGTACTAGCCGACCCGTGATAAACGTTGTTCTGTCAATTTTTATATAAATTTATAATAAATTACGAATTTTGGTAGAATGCATATAATTCATTAGTCAACACTGCGTTGCTATGACGACTAAATGTTGTCCAAAATCATCCTTTTTGTGTTTTTTTTATCATTTAGGGGTTGTTTTTCGGATTATAAGTTCCCCCTTTATTTATTCTGATTTTTTATCTACATACTACAGCAAATTTAATCTTAATCCGTTTTATCGTTTATTTTTGATTGGGGAACAAACATAGCAGCTTTATCACAAACTTTTGCATTTATAATATTATTAGGATGTAGTATTAATAAATTTTAAACTAGGTAAGTACATATAAACTGTGAATTTTTGTGAATTTCATTTCTCGAAATGATCGCCAGAGGCGCTTTATCGTGACTTTATACAAAATTAGGTAATATTAAAAAAACCGGCCAAGTGCGAGTCGGACTTGCGCACGAAGGGTTGTTATTGCGATAAAACGATTTTGCATTCATCAAAAACATTTATTACTAGCCTCACAGCTCAGTTGGTAGTAGCTCTGCCTTCTGCGCTGTAGGTTGTGGGTTCGATCCCCACCCAGGACAAATGTTTGTGTGATGAACTTAAATGTTTGTTCAGTGTCTGGGTGTTATTATGTATCATATGTATGTATTTCCAAAAAAAAGAGTATATAAGTATTCTATCAGTTATCTAGTTCTCATAGTACAAGCTTTGCTTAGTTTGGGGCTAGATGGCGCTGTGTGATAATGTCCACCAGTATTTATTTATTTATTTATTATTTAACTGCAAAAGTTAAAACTGGTAGCAGAGTCTAACTAAATATCGATTTCTCAAAACGATGATATTATAAATAAATAAATATTGGCGAACTTTACACACAGCGCCATCTAGACCCAAACTAAGCAAAGCTTGTACTATTGGAACCAGACAACTGATAGAAAACTTATATATACTTTTTTTTTGTTAATACATACTTATTATATTGGGTAATAAATAATGTTTATCCTTGTCTAAATAAAATTAAACACAGCAATATTAATAAGGATTACCTCATAATTATAATACCTGAAATGAAAGGTTTAATAAAGCTCTTGATATATGTGGCATGATAATAAATAATAATGTCAAAGATATTGGTCTGATTCAATTTGCTAATCCAGTTGTTAAGTTTTATATCACTAATGAATCATATTTTACTTATAAAGATGCTAATTAAATAAAATTTATGTTGTTTATGTTAAACAGGACCACGAGATGATAGAAGAAAAAATTAGGAGGTTCTCAATTCGGTTGTTTTTAGGGTTCCGTACCCAAAGGGTAAAAACGGAACCCTATTACTAAGACTTAGCTGTCCGTCTGTCTGTCACAGGGCTGTATCTCATGAACCATGATAGCTAGACAGTTGAAATTTTCACAGATGATGTATTTCTGTTGCCGCTATAACAAAAAACAGAAAAAAAAAAATTGAAGTGGGGCTCCAATACAACAAACATGATTTTTTGCCATTTTTTATAGATAATGGTATTGAACCTTTCGTGCGCGAGTCCGACTCGCACTTGGCTGTTTTTTATAATTCTCGGCTAGACCATACTAGTTACCTTTCGATCAGATTGGAAAGCGAACCAACCTGAGACCCTAGACCTCTTCTTCTTCTTCTAACTTAAGGCGCTCCCAGTCGACGATTGTTTTTGTTCGAAACGAAAAATGAAATACTTGTGAACAAGCCACATCTCCTATTTAATAATGTATAGTATATGTGAATAAAGATGTGCCCATCTTTAATCACTTCGATAAATAATCCTACCGACCGCTGCAATGACGACAAACACACGTCGGCGCGTGGTCCGCCTTAGCTTTTTGAATAAATTAATGATATAAATTATTTATAATTACTTATCAAAAATCTATTCTAATAGAAATCTAGATCTACATATTACCTATCTTTAACAATAAATCACAAGTTGATTTTAATAGTAGGTATATAAAATATTTCGATCATAAATTCTAAAACGTATCATTTTGAAATAATATCTTTATCGTGAAAAGTTTCTGCTATTATGTTTTCAGCTTAATAGAAATCTAGGTAGGAACCTGAAGTAATATACTTATAAAAATAGGAGATGTGGCTTGTTCAGAAGTATTTCTATTTTCGTTTCGAAAACGAGCAATCAGCGACTGGGAGCCCCTTAAGAGCTGAGCTCTTGTCGGTGTAATTGATGCAGCTCTCTCCATATGATTCTCTCCAGCGCCGTCTCCTTAACTTCCTTATACGACACGACAGCTATTTTCTCCTTTATCTGACTCATGTAGCTTATTCTTGGCCTTCCTCTTTCTCTCTTCCCTTCAACCTTCCCTTCATTATAGTCTTTATAAAACTGTCGTACCGTATAATGTGGCCAACCATCTTCCCTCTTCTGTTCTCAATCGTTGTTAATAGGACCCTAGACCTCTTACTAATCAGATCTGCACCTCCTTCGAAGGTCACGCATTGCATATGGATGAGACGACGCGAAAGGCTGGCGCTGTTACTAAACACTCCATAAATCATTATTTGATATCAAAATGCCATAAATTATATCGACCTTCTAATACGATGATAAAATATTATTATAATCGTGTTTATTTTTAGTTATAGAAAAGTTTTCTTTATTTAGATATTTACTTTAAACAGAACATGGATTTATAAATAAATAAAAAATAAATAATGATGGACTTTACACACAACGCCCCTATCTAGCCCCAAACTAAGCAAAGCTTGTCCTATGGATACCAGATGTCTGATAGAATATTTCTATACTTTTTTTTGTAAATACATACTTGTTATCCATAGTAACATCCAGACACAGAACAAACAATCTATGTTCATCACACAAATGTTTGCCCTGGGTGGGGATCGAATCCACAACCTACAGCGTAGAAGGCAGAGTTACTACCAATAACTGCGCTATGAGGAAATTAAGTAGATAAATTTAATGAAAATAGACCAGATTCATCAAAATATAGAGGTAATTTTATTGTTTGGAGCACTATGAGCTTTTCAATACAATTTATACTACACTTTATATTCAAATTCAAATTCAAATTCAAAAATCATTTATTTCAATAAAATCACAAGGATCACTTTGAAACGTCTTAGGAACTAGGTGAAGCTACGCCGATTCCACGCGACCATTGTCTAGAAGAATCAGGCAACAAACACGGCTTGGGGTCTACCTTTTTTTTATGATCCTTTCCTTAATGCTATGTAGAGCTCCAGTGTGGTGCCAATCGAACAAGGTGAAGGCTCAAACAAGAATAATAATTAAAAGTTAAATATCAACCTATCACTTATGGAATGATAAAACGACTGCAAAATGTTGGCAAGTGCCAAATGTAATGTTTGGGTGTGCCTCTGACTACCCCATTTTATACATCTTCAAAGGTCCGAGCGCTTGGAAATTTCAGAGAATGTCTACTGTACCATTCAAAACAAAAGCAATGCTAATTAAATAGTTGAAATGAAATGAAATGAAAGTAATTTTATTGCCTTACCTTACTACTATTACACACAATATACATACATAATAAAATACATTTATCTAGTTAGGCAATAGGAGTATGCTCAGCAAAAATGCTGACAGACAAAATTGCCTGTGCAGCGCTGATTTTCAGCATACCCCTTTGTAATCGCGACAGATGTTCGTCGGTTCAAAAATTTGTGAACGTTTTAATTCCCCTGGCTAACTATTGATACACAGAAAAAATTATATATATCAACACAAAAAGTACTGTATATATCTAAGCTAATATATGTGAAATGTTTGGTTTTTAAAAAACCATCAAACTTAAATAGAGACTGTCCATAGTTTACCTAGCTAGTATGAATATTTAATAAATTAAGTATATTATATCGAACCGTAAAATTTTATCTCTAAAAATAGTTATGGCCCATCACAAAAACTCTACTATTCTTAGCTTAGACCGCATATGAGATGGAGCGACAACATCTCTAAAGTAGCAGGAAAGGCATGGAGCACTGCAGCTAGGGACAGAGAGAGATGGAAGCAAATGGAGGAGGCTTTTATCGCTGATAGCGACCCTTACACTGGCCTCACAGCTCAGTTGGTAGTAACTCTGCCTTCTGTGCTGTAGGTTGTGGGTTCGATCCCCACCCAGGACAAATATTTGTGTGATGAACATAAATGTTTGTTCTGTGTCTGGGTGTTAATATGTATAATAAGTATGTATTTACAAAAAATAAAAGTATATATAAGTATTCTATCAGTTATCTGGTTCCCATAATACAAGCTTTGCTTAGTTTGGGACTAGATGGCGCTGTGTGTAAAGTCCGCCAATATTTATTTATTTATTTTATTTATTATATTTACACTGAAATTTAAAAATATTTAAAACTAAAGCATACATAATATTTATGGAATAAGAAAATATGTTATTTAAGTTATTATTGTTATGGAAATAAAGCTTTATTATTATTATCACTACATAGTATAAAGCAAAGTCGCTTTCCGCTTCCCGCGTCTGTATGTATGTATGTATGTTTGCTTATATCTTTAAAACTACACATCGGATTTTGATGCGGTTTTTTTAATAGATAGAGTGATTCAGGAGGAAGGTTTATATGTATAATAACATGCTACCCGTGCGAAGCCGGGGCGGGTCGCTAGTTATTATTATTCTTAGCTGAGTCATAGATTAGCTACTGTTTACTACTAGTTATTTGCATAATGTATAAATTGTACCAAAACGCATAAAGAAACACAAATCATGCGTTTATATTATTATTAATCAATATTGTGGACACTTCAGGCAGCATCATCTAGCCTCCAACTAAGCAGATCTTTTTAGGGTTCCGTACCTATTACTAAGACTTCGCTGTCAGTTTGTCTGTCCGTCCGCAAGGATGTATCTCATCAGCCGTGATAGCAAGACGTTGAAATTTTCACAGATTACGTGTTTCTGTTACCGCTATAAAAAAACAGAATAAAATAAATATTTAAGTGGTGCTCCCATGAAAAAAAAAACGTTTTTTTTTAAATAGATAATGGTAAGGAACCCTTTGTGCGCGAGACCGACTCGCACTTGGCCGGTTTTTTTACACTTTCTAGGAGTTGCCCTAAAATTTTTATTACAAAATCTAATCATCAATAAGTAGTGTTGCATTTAATTTTGTATATTTCACAACGTGATAAATTATGTTGCTTTTTTGTTAGGGTTCCGTACCCAAAGGGTAAAAACGGGACCCTATTACTAAGACTTCCGTCTGTCCGTCTGTCTGTCACAGGGCTGGCTGTATCAAATGAACCGTGATAGCTAGACAGTTAACATTTTCACAGATTATGTATTTCTGTTGTCGCTATAACAACAAAAACTAAAAACAGAATCAAATAAATATTTAAGTGGGGCTCCCATACAACAAACGTGTTTTTTTGCCGTTTTTATAAGTAATTGTACGGAACCTTTTGTGCTCGAGTCCGACTCGCATTTGGCCGGTTTTATTTGTTTTTTTCTCGTCTGCAAAATGTTGTAGAGCCACCTTTCACATGCAGAAGCGAATGTAATGACTTTGATTGATCGTGTTAACACCTACGCTTAAATAACTAGTTACTACCTATAGTTTACTATAAATATGTTTTTTTGTATAATTTAGCTTATTTCATTTGATTTTGTATAAATCATATGTTTTTTGTATTTTAATTTAACTTAAACACCATCTGATTTTATATAAATCATCTAGAGATGTAAAAAGGCCTAATTTGATGTATAATTTATTAAATTATTGACCACGAAAAAGATTTTTATCTGTGATTTTAATAATATATGGGTTTCAATATTTTTGATAATATTTATTATATCAAATATTATCAAAAATATTGAAACCCATATATTATTAAAATCAATTCAATTCCTCATAATAAAATTGTTTTAAAGGTTTTGTACTCAAAGGGTAAAAACGGACTCTATTATTAAGACTTCGCTGTCCGTCTGTCCGTCTGCCTGTCACAAGACTGTATCTCATGAACCGTGATAGCTAGACAGTTTAAGTTTTCACAGATGATGGATGTATTTCTGTTGCCGCTATAACAACAAATATTAAAAACAGAATAAAATAAATATTGAAGTGGGTCTCCTATACAACAAACATGATATATTTTTGTTTTTTATAGATAATGGTACGGGACGCTTCGTGCACGAGTCCGACTCGCACTTGGCCGGTTTTTTCATCATCGGTCATCAAAACCTTTGATTATAGTAAACGCCTGGTTATAGTGTGGTGAGCAAAAAATAAATATTGGCGGACTTTACAAACAGCGTCATTTAGCCCCAAACTAAGCAAAGCTTGTACTATGGGAACCAGATAACTGATAGAATACTTATATACTTTTTTTTTGTAAATACATACTAACACCCAGACACAGAACAAACATCTATGTTCATCACACAAATATTTGCCCTGGGTGGGGATCGAACCCACAACCTACAGCGCAGAAGGCAGAGTTACTACCAACTGAGCTGTGAGGCCAGTTTTCTTTATCTTAGATCATCTTTACATAAACGAGCTATTTACTAGATAATTTATAATTTATTTCACGCTTCTAATTATAATTGTTTATTACACATTCTCGTTATATAACCATTATGTGCTAGTATTTTGAAATAATTTAATTATTTTTAAATTATGAACTGCATTAGATTGTTTTAGTGAGAGTACGTTAAATAAGATACGTCAAAGAAGTTTAAGAGTAAGAAATACGCTATAATTTCTAACCGACAAAAAACGGAGGAGGTTTTCAAGTTGACGTGTTTAGATATAATATTATTACGTGTTCCGTGTGTTATTTTTTTGTCTGGATGTCACTAATATGTATGATGTAAATAAATTAAAATCAATCATCACATTTGATTTTCCTCACAGCTCAGTTGGTAGTAACTCTGCCACGCTGTAGGTTGTGGGTTTGATTCCCACCCGGAACAAACATTTGTATGATGAACATGAATGTATGTTCTGTGTGTGGGTGTTATAGAAAAAAAAAGTATATGTATCAGTAATGTGGCCTATAGTACAAGCTTTGCTTATTTTAAGGCTACATGGCGCTGTGTAAAGTTTACCAATATATATTTATATTTATATTTATATAATTAATTATCTATTAGTAGGTTGTGGGTTCGATGTTTGTTCTGTGATAATAAGTACTTATGTATTAACAAAAAAAAGTATATAAGTATTCTATCAGTTATCTAGTTCCTATAGTACAAGCTTTGCTTAGTTTGGGGCTAGATGGCGCTGTGTGAAAATGTCCGCTAATATTTATTTATTTATTCTACTAAAACAAAATAAATAAGTAAAAATTGGTTGTCCTACATCGCAATACAATGTCGTAACTTAGCAAAATATGTATAGTGATTCTGCGATTGCCTCAATCACATAGTTAATACATAATATTAGCAAAGAAAAAGACCTTGAATTCTTTTCTTATTATATATCTAGCCTTGATACTGGACAAACATTTCTGTACAATTGTGAAACTGTAACATTCACAGAATAATGGCCTTAGATGCCAGATAATAATAGGGTTAGATTACTTTCATCATAACACCATGGTGATTAAGGACTCTGAGGTTTTTGAGTAATTAAATACTAAGTTTACTAAAATATGAGGATACTAGCCGACCCGTGACAGACTTTGCACTGTGAAATTTTAATAATCGCATAGGAAAAATAAATTTCAGGCAACTTCCAATTGTTTTCCTACAAACCTTGTATTGATAAAATAAATTACGAATTTTGGTAGAATGCAGCAAACTTGCTACAGCAAGTTTCATCTTAATCCGTTTATTTTTGATTAGGGAACAAACATAGCAGCCTTGTCACAAACTTTCGCATTTATAATATTATTAGGATTGTCTAAATAATTTCTAGAGCTTTATATTCCTAGTAAATTTAGAAAGAAGTTTCTTCTAGGAAGCTAGCACAAAAACTAGGACTTCCTATCCAAAATCCACAAAAAGTGTTCAGTCTAAACTCTTTGTTTTATGTCTGGGTGCTTTTGTATTTTAAGATTTACATTAAAATTATAAAAGTGTTTAAGGCCCTGTATGTCGACGATTGCTCTTTTTCGAAACGAAAAAAAAAATACTTCTGAACAAGCCACATCTCTATTTTTATAATGTATAGTATATGTGAATAAAGATGTACCCATCTTTAATCACTTCGATAAATAATTCTACCGACCGCTGCACGTGGTACTAATCCATGGGCGGCGCGTGGTCCGAAAAGCAAAGGTGCTTTTCGAATAAATTAATGATATAAATTATGTATAATTACATAGGAAAAACTTATTCTAGTAGAAATCTAGATCTACATGTTACCTATCTTTAACAATAAATCACAAGTTGATCTTAATAGTAGGTATCAAAGTATTTCGATCATAAATTCTAAAACGTATCATTTTGAAATAATATCTTTATCGTGAAAAGTCTCTGTTTTCAGCTTAATAGAAATCTAGGTAGGAACCTGAAGTAATATATTTATAAAAATAGGAAATGTGGTTTGTTCAGAAGTCTGTCTGTTTCTTTTTTCGTTTCGAAAAAGAGCAATCGTCGACATACAGGGCCTTAAGTATTTTATCACTTCCAGTAGTACAAGTTATGCATAATTAAGCATTTCATGCTTAGAATTTAAAAATCAATATTTATTTTATTTTTTCCTCAACTTAGTTTTTACTTTTTAAACCGCCGTTTGTTTATTCTATTCTGTCCATTCAAAGGTTGCCAGGAAAAGAGCGCTTTTAACGATATGGGCCGCCTATGTAAACTGTTTATATTTTTTGTTTTATGTCCTGTTTACGAATATGATGTATAAATATAATAAAGATATAATCTATCTAATTATTACATAATTGAAATTTTAATCGTTTTCCGTCCAAACGAAATAGATCCCAGAAGCATGATGAGTTGCAATCACTTTAGAAAGGAACAATTTATTGCAGATACTGCCTATCATTTATAAATAACTTAAATCAGTGATTTGTTAAGGTGATACTTAAAATTGTTGGTTTTTTTTTGTATGGGCTGAGTCTATCCGGACAAGACATAAAAAGTGATAAAACTAAATTATCTTGAAAATCATCAAACTTAAAAGGAATCTGTCTTACATTTAGGTAGCTAGTATGATTAGTCAACGAATTATTAGAAACTAACTACTCAACTATTCGTAGTTTTGAGTAAAAACGTAAATAGTGTTTCAGAAGAGCTGACTTTGGTAAATAAATCTATCGAGAAAAGTTTCACCAATCGTGTTTCTGTGTTACATTTATGTATATTAAATCCCTAAGTTATCTCTGTCATAAAAAAACAAAACTGTATGTTTTGCGGTTATTGAGAAAAAACTATTCTACATTATATTTTTCAAACTGTCGTGATTAGTAGACATAACTATAGATTATTACACGGGTATTTATCACGTAATTACCTGCCGGGAAAATAAATTAAATTTAATTAAGCGATAAAGACCCGTGTAAAAATCAATAGTTATATAAATATTGGCGGACTTTACACACAACGCCATCTAGCCCCAAACTAAGCAAAGCTTGTACTATGGGAACCAGATAACTGATAGAATACTTATATACTTTTTTTTTTAATAAATACTTACATAGTAACACCCAGACGCAGAATAAACATCTATGATGAACATAGGTGGGAATTGAACGTGCAGCCTACAGCACAGAAGGCAGAGTTACAACCAACTGAGCTTTGAGGCCAGTCTATGTTATTCTACGTTTATCAAAAAAATGTGTACCTCGTCTTAATAAGTCGTTCAGATTGAACCTCTCTCTCGGACAAAGCACTCGTGATATCCGCCGGCTTCGCTCCACATACGTTCTGGACATCTTGCGCGACATTGCAACATGTGGCACACAACACCGTGAAGGCGAATGTTGAAAAAGCTATTATTTGCTTAGTTCACGCACTTTGAGATAGCATTTATTTTGATTTGCCTTCTGGTAAAAAGAAAAATACTTAGCTTACTATCTCTTTAGCCCTGCTTGGTAGACAGATGGTAATAAATTAGGAGCTTGATAACGTTTCTTGCCTTCCGTGAATTCGCTTGTTGAATCATTGCCTTCTTGTTGGCCTTAGGTCTCTCTATTATTCAACTAGTAGCAGTGTACGGCTTCGTTCACGAGGGTTTGGAGCACGACTGTAAACCCCAAGTACACACAGTTATTAACTTTTGTGGTTTCATCGTACACTATGTAAAGTACACCCATGTATTTGTTCTGAATAAATGATTTGATTTGATTTGATTTGAAGTACGGTAGACATCCTCTCAGATCTCCAGACTCTTAGATCTTTTGAAGATGTCTAGTGGGCGTAGTCAGAGGCACGTCCAAACATTGTTTTTGGCACATGCCTACATTTTGCAGTAGTTAGCATTTCATGCGTGACAGGTTGCAAACCCATCGCCGCTGATAAGAATACTAACTGGTTTCCTCACGATGTTTTCCTTCACCATTTTAAGCACGTGTTTTTAATGTGCATATAAATTTTTCGAACAGAAAAATCCATTGTTGCACGCCGAGATTCGAACCCACTCGAATTGAAGCCATAACCTACAGCTCAGAAGGCAGAGCTACTACCAACTGAGCTGTGAGGTTAGGTATACTAAACACAGTTTCAAAACAATTTGAATACAATCTACAATGTATTTTACACGTTTATTTGAATTACAATGAACGTATAAGCGATCGCGTGAGAACAAAACAAATCCCGATTCGTGACAATGTCAATTCAAATTGTCCGAATACCTAAACGATTGGATGCGGTTGGGCAAGAGCTTTATGATTCGCTTAGTGTCTCTGTTTCGAGAAACAGCAGCCGTAATATGCCGGAAGTGTAAACGTCCTTTTGAATTCGGCATCACACTGGAGCTCTACGAAATTACGAAAAGTATTGTCGAATTTATCGAATAAAATATAGTCAACACAAAAGCACAGGCTTTATCTAGCTCCCAAGACATTTCAAAGTGATCCATGTAATTCTATTAAATAAAGGTAATTTTATTAAATATAGGCCATTTGACATTGACATTTTCATTGATCTAAAACTAATCCATAGTAGGGCATGTTATATCAGTTGAATAAAATCGTTTAATTTTATTATTAAAATTCATTGTCACATCAAACAACGGCCGTCTAACGACGTTCGCCGCTTTTCAGGAAAATAAGGATCTAGGAATGTGGGTTAACTTCGTATTGGATCGGCATTTAGTATCCCAATCTTAAGTACCTAAGGGAAAGGATTCCAAGTGCTTATAAAGTGGAGCAATAATCTTTGACGGTAAAACGTTGTCTATGATAACTACTGCAAAATGTGGGCATGTACCAAATGTAATGTTTGGACGTGCCTCTAACTAACCCTTTTAGACATCTTCAAAGATCTAAGAGGATGTCTACCGTTTCTTGGGGATTACAGTCGTGATTAGGTTGTTTAACTATGGAAAATAATAATATTTTGCTCTCATTAATTACCTAGAACTTTTTTTCTAATATACAGGATGTCCCCAAACATTGTGTCAAGCGGAAGACCAGAGGACCCATTCATTTCTTCCTTCAGATTTTCAGGCGTTTTGATCATTATATTACTAGCTGCTCGCCCCGGCTTCGCACGGGCGGTACTTGGATAAAAAGTAGCCTATGTGTTATTCTGATGAACAAGCTATATTACTGTAAAGTTTCATTTTAATCCGTTCAGTAGTTTTTGCGTGAAAGAGTAACAAACACACACACACCCACTCACTCACAAACTTTCGCATTTATAATACTAGCTGACCCGTGACAGACATCGTCCTGTCAAATTTCAATAATCAAATCTTTTAGTTTTCATTATCATTTTGGGGATGTTTTTCGTATATCAAAGTAGTTTATGTTTTACTCGGGCATTATTATGTACATCTACAGTAAATTTCAACTTAATCCGTTTTGTCGTTTAGGCCTGATTGAGGCACAAACACACAAACAAACTCACAAACTTCCGCATTTATAATATACTAGCGACCCGCCCCGGCTTCGCACGGGTTTAATACATATAAACCTTCCTCCTGAATCACTCTATCTATTAAAAAAAACCGCATCAAAATCCGTTGTGTAGTTTTAAAGATATAAGCAAACATACATACAGACATACAGACGCGGGAAGCGGAAAGCGACTTTGCTTTATACTATGTAATGAAGTAGGATTTACATCGTTTATGACAATTGTAACATAACGTATACATACAAATGTAAATAAAAAATGAATTACAATCATAATAAAAACAAAACATAACAAAAAAGACCTTGGACTTATAACAGACAATCTACACGACGTTCGTGCCAGCGACGTTTGCGAAACGACACTGTACAAGTATTATAACTATCATATTAATCTTAACGTTTATTTTCATTTGGAAACGACAGAAATAAATTATAATCAAACTGCGCGCCCTGTTATGTAGTAATTAGCACAATTTACTTTTAAAATACTTTATTAGATTTAGAACTTAGTATTTACACTTTTACTAGATTTAGAACTTAGTATTACGAACTTAGTACAATGAGATGTGTCGAATTTGGATGTTGGAAGTGAAGTGACTTGCTTATTCTAATGCCACTTATTTATACTAAGAAAGGTGTGGGAATATTTAGACATATGTTGGGGATTTACATGGTCGGGAATGTAAAGTATCCATAAACTATCAGTTGTAGACAACTGAGCCACTTATCCTAATAATTTATTTAAACAAAAGTATTGTAAGAACTTAAACAGTTTTGAAAGTTAAGTACCTATAAAGAATACAAAGGTCCTTAAGATACAATACTACTTGAGAATCACGTAATGGTTTGCAGGTTAAGTCAAGTACCAAAAAGGTCCTTAAGATTAATAAATTGTATAACGTAATGGTTTGCAGGTTAAGTCAAGTACCAAAAAGGTCCATAAGATTATAAATTGTTCACAGAACTACAAACCACTTATCGTAGTGCAACTTATTTAAACAAAAAATGGTCATGTGAACTAAAAGCATTTTTAAGGGTTTTGAAAGTTAAATACTTATAAATAATACAAAGGTCCTTAAGATACAATATTACTCGAGAATAACATATTGAAGGTATAAGAAATACGTGGGAATCACCTAGAATTAGTATTATGTAACATCTCCCCTCTTAGAATAAAGATTGGGCGTTAGTGCCTAATCTTTGGGAATGAGGTGATGTTAGAGGGTTTTCAGTGTTGATTTCTTCGTCGTCTGTTACGCGGGAAGACGTCTGATGTATATTTCTAAGCGGGATGGCGATATGTGTGCTGCGCTCTCTTCGGGAGTTGTCGAAGCAGTTGTTGAATATTTGAACGTATCCTCTTCCGTCCGATGATCGTCTTGTTTGATTGAAACCGATTGGACATCGTTTGCAGAGTTTGATAAGAAAATAAGAAGGGAGTATGATGCCTATCGTAAAATAGAACCACATGAAGGTAGAGTTGTTTCTATCTAGGAACGATTGTGACTTAGAATTAGCTTGGATCTTCTTCAATTCGTCTGAGTATTTATCGAGGTGAGTCTTGATTTTGTTAAGCGAATCCAAGGGCATGTCGTTGATCTTGATGGGAAGAAGATGTGGTGGTGCTTCAATGTTCTTTGTTATCTCAAAGCAATCATCCGTCCTTATGTCGGGAATTATAATGGGACTCGTCGCGTTTTCTTCCATTGATTGATATGCCGAAAGTGTGCTGTAGCCTGTGTGAAGCGTACACCCTTGTGATAGTGTTACAATGCCTGATCCTTGAAGCTTATGATTTGAAACTTCATTGTCGCAGTGTAGAACGCAGCTGGTTTCGGTGGTCAAGATGTAGAGCCATCTGTTGTGATGCAATGGTTGAAACGTCTGGATTTCCGCAGGAAATGTTGTCGCCGTGCAGGTTTCAGGAATAGTAGTTTTCTTGCTAAGAAGTAGTTGTAGCTCGCAGATGGGACGCTCCGCTGAGTCGTAGACCACAAGATCTTTGCAGACTCTGTTTCTCATAGCGAAGGTGATGCAGTTGTCTAGTGAACTCGTCGAAACATAATATTGCCCACTTGGATTAGTAGCCAGGTATATATGCTCAGGAATGATTGTGGAATAGTATGAGGAGTTAGGATGTTGTATTGGAAAGAATAGGTATGATACAAGGTTAAAGGATCATTCATGACGAGAGGAAATTCTAGAATATAGACTAATCGATTCGAATAAACATAGGCTGTCAAGAAGGAAGAATCTAGTAAAGTATGTAAGTTATTAGTAGTGACCGAAGTGACTAGCCTTCTGTTTGTTCTAATTTTATTCGATTTAAGAAGCTCATTGAACAACTTTTTAGAGCTTATGATTGAAGGATGAACTATATTACATTTAGCAAAAAGAATACTAGCTAGACAATCGTCAATTTCGTTTTCTAGGCTTGTAACAAGCTCTAGGATTTGCAAAGAAATAGTAGAGATATCTTCGTTTACTTTGATGTCGAAGATAAGAGTATCTGTCTTGTTGAGGTAGGAGTTGAGACGATTAATGTTTTCATTAATTACTTGTTCGTCAAAGGTAATTTTAAAGATTGTTTCATTAAAATTTCTTACAGTAGAAGATGTAATTTGCAACTGTTTTTGCATGAGATTGCTTAGATCCAACTCATTTCGTTCAAGTTTATCGATGCATTCGTCGTAGCGTTTTGCATCTTTTGCATCAGGTGTACCTATAAGCCACTTAAGAACAGAACCAAAGTCGTCTAAGAGTTCTCTTTTAACACGAAAGTTCTTTCCTAAGTACATGTTGAGTTCAGCTAGTTTTGATTCGATTTTATTTAGATTTACGTTAAGGTAAGATTTGGTCGATTGAACGTTAGGAAGAAATTGATATTGAGCTGATGTCGCTTGGAAGTTGTTGGAAAGGCGAGTTAGGGATTCGAAAGATATGAATAGTGGTTTTATGTCTTTATAGACGATAAGCTTCCATGATCCATCAGATATTGAAATTTGTCCTTCTTTGTCATAAAAAATACCAGCATGTGAGGTAAGGGAATCGGATATTATCATTTGAGCAACGATTTTCGTGGTTACGCTGGAATAGAAGTAATTGACGAGTTAGGAAAATAGAAGAGTTCTAATATAAATTTAAACCTAATTTTATTATATACCTATACTTAACTTAGTGGACATAAGGCCGTAGGCGATTGGCATGCACTAATTGATTTTTGCCTGCTTTCTTAATTAAATAGTTTTCGTTGAAGCCTACACGTATTATTTCGCACGGACCTTCCCACTTAGAATCTAAATTATTTGGGTTAGGGACCCTTAACATTACCTTATCACCTATTTTATATTCGATAGTATTTCTAATTTTGCTATCGTAGCGCTCTTTTGCTTTTTCTTTCATGTTTTCGATGTTTTTGAGTGCAGTTTCACGAGATGCGTTTAGACGTTCATTAAGGTCTTTTAAATAATCGCATGCAGTGTAATCAGAAATTGGCTTAATGGAATAGAATGGACGCGGTTTGTATCCGAAAAGAAGTTCATGCGGCGTATAACCCGTGGAGCTATTAATCGAGGTGTTATGACACATGATTGCGAATGGAATGATTTGATCCCAATTCTTTAACCGTCGATTATGGTACATGCGAATGTGATCTCGTAGAGTTGCGTGAAATCGTTCGAGAGCACCGTTAGTTTGAGGATGGTAAGTTGTATTGAAAGTGTGATTAGAGCCGAAGAATTTCATCAGTTGTTTTATTACATTATTCGTAAATTCGGTGCCTTGATCTGAATGGAATCTCTTTGGTACTCCGTAGTGTTGGCAAAAGTTAAGCAATTGCCGTGCTACAGTTACCGCTTCTTTGTCTGGGATCGGGTATGCTTGTACATATCTCGTAAGATCGTCTTGGAGAGTTAAAACATATTTGTTATTGCCTTCACTGATGTCCGAGTAAGAGACTAAGTCCATTGAAACGCGTTCGAAAGATTCGGTTGATTGGGAGGTTATGACCATGGGAGCTTGAAAAGATTTTCTTTGTATTTTATTACGTTGGCAGATAACGCAAGATTCGACGTAAGTTTTTATGTCATTGGTCATCCCTTTCCAAAAGAATTCGTTTCTAATTTTCCTGGTAGTTTCGACTACACCACGATGTCCTGATAGAGGTTCATCGTGATAGGTTTTCAGGATATCAGGGATATCTTCTGACTTTGGATACTTAACTTTATTTTCGCAAATTGTGATTTCGCAATCATAGTTTTCAGCCAAGTATGTTGAGATATGAATTTGTTCATTATTGACTAGTTTACAGGTGTGGTCATTTTTAAGATCTGGGACAAAAAGTTGGGAGATAGTATGTTGTTGAAGACAGGAAAGCAGAGCTTTGAAATAGCTTTCAGCATCCCATGGGTCGAAGTGATTTGGCCTAGTACAGCAAAATATAAGATTTTGTTTTTCATTTGAAATTAGGATATCCGTGCCATAAAGGTTTTTGATTTTTGCTACATAGTGCTCTACACCGGAGCACAAGCTTAAAGCTTCGTTGAATATTTCGTTTTGATCTGAGAGTTTGCAAGATGTGGGAATAAAGACATTTTTATGTCTGGGATCTAATAATCGGTCAGGTGAGAACTTGACTTTAGAGGATTCAAAACAATTGCGTTCTCTTATATCTAAGGCTGCATAATGTTCATAATTGAGTTGGAGATACTCCTCTGATGGAGAATTTGGAGTCGAGTTTGTTAAGTCAATGATGTTAGAGTTCATAACCGGAGGGCGGGAAAGAGCGTCTGCATTAGTGTTGGTTTTACCCGATTTATATACTATCTCGTAGTCGTACTCTTCGAGTTTTAATCTCCAACGAACTAGGCGGCTACCTGGGTCTTTGATGTTCATAAGCCAAACTAGAGGTTTATGGTCCGTGAGTATCTTAAACCTTCGACCAAAAAGGTAAGGTCGAAAATGCTTTACTGCCCACACTATGGCTAATAATTCGCGTTCTATAGTAGAATAATTAGACTCGGCTTTATTTAGTGTACGTGAAGCATATGCAATTGGCAAGTCTTTGCTGACTTCTCCTTGTGAGAGAATTGCACCTATCGCGTATTTTGAAGCATCAGTCGTTAAATTGAATTCTCTGTTGAAATCGGGATATTGTAAAATAGGTGTCGTTGTAAGGATGTCCTTACAACTATCGAATGCGCGTTGTTGTTCTTCACTCCAAACGAATGGGACATTTTTTTTAAGAAGGCTTGTCATAGCTTTCGTGAGTTTGCTAAAATTCGGAATGAACCTGCGGTAGTAACCAGCAAGTCCTAGGAATGATTTTATGTCTTTACAGGATTTTGGGACTGGAAATTCCTTAACAGCTTTTACCTTGTCAGGATTCGGTTTTACACCTTCGTTAGAGATTATGTGACCTAGGTAAGCTACTTCTTTTCTCATGAATTCGCATTTATCTGGCTGGATTTTTAAACCATGTTCTCTAAGGCGATTAAAGACTTCAGTGAGTTTTTGTTCATGTTCTTGAAGACTAGATGCGAAAACAACGATGTCGTCAAGGTAGACGAAACAGCGTTCACCTTGCAATCCATGGAGGACACTGTCCATGGCACGTTGGAACGTGGCTGGTCCGTTTTTAAGGCCAAAAGGCATTCTAAGGTACTCGTAATGACCGTAAGGTGTATTGAAAGCTGTTTTAGGGACATCTTTAGGGTCCATCTCTATTTGGTGGAATCCTGAGGCTAGATCTATTGTCGTGAAATAGATTGAGTGACCTAGTTTATCTAAAATATCGGAAATATTGGGTAAGGGATAGCTGTCTCCTACTGTTATGTCGTTGAGTTTACGATAGTCGATAACTACACGCCACTTTTGTTTCTCTGAGGCATCCAATTTCTTTGGTACTACCCAGATAGGACTACTCCAAGGGGAGGTGCTAGGTCGAATTATGTTTTGATCTAGCATTTTCTGAACTTGAGTTTTGACTTCTTGTTGATGAACGAAAGGGAACCTGTAGGTTTTCGTATGAATCGGTATCTCTGAAGTTGTAGGGATCGAATGTTTAGTGTGGTTTGTGAATGTCAAAGTTTCGCCTTCATAATAAAATATATCTGAAAATTCGTAGATGATTTTGTCGAGAGAGTCTTTCTCTTCGGCGTTCAAATGGTCTTGCCGTATAAGTCTGTTACTAGTGCCGTTACTGTTAACCGTTTTTGATAGATTTACTGGGAATTTGAGATTGTTTAATGACTTATCGTCGTTTGATAATAATGGAGTCGCTTGAACTATGGGAATAGAAATAATTTTGTCTTCGTTACTAGAATTTACGCAAGTGATTAAGAATTTGTGGTTTTTGACTGCGACTAACGCGTTAGGAATGGAGATATCACTTTGAATTTGTTGTTTGTTGATTACAGCGTATCCGTCTTGAATATCATTAGTAAAACATGTGATAACGGTTTCTGAACGTTGACCCACGAACTGTTCGTTTTTATTATTGGCTAATCCTTTTTCGCCGACATAGAAGAGTTTGTAAGAGCGATCATGGATTCTCATGGATTTTGATTGGACATAGATGTTAACGTTGAATTTTGACATGAAATCGTTACCTAGGATACCGTCGACTTGAATGTTGAGGTTAGCTACATGGAATTTGAATTTAGGAAAATTGTCTAGTGATATTTGAGCCGTTCCAAAACTTTGAATTGAGGATTGGTTACCCGAGATACCTACGATTGATACGATGTTCGATACATCTAGAGGTGCCATTCCTATTTTCGCTTTATTTATGACCGAAATAGAGGCTCCTGTATCAACGAGTAGCGTGACTGGGTTTCCTTCGATATGGAATTGGCAATGTAGAAGATTTTCTGGAGGTACGTTAAGTGAGGAAATAGTAATAGGTACAGCGGGTTTGGTATATTTTGATTGAGGGTTTGATTTCGATCTTGATTTAGGTTTTGATTTAGAGTTTGATTTAGATTTGGTAGAAATGGAATTTGAATTAGTATTGATTTGGGAGTTAGTATTTGATTGAGTCGATTTTGATTCAGAGTTTGATTTGGATTTCGCATCAGATTTGGTAGAAATAGAATTTGAATTAGTATTGATTTGGGAGTTAGTATTTGATTGAGTCGATTTTGATTCAGAGTTTGATTTGGATTTTGCATCAGATTTGGTAGAAATAGAATTTGGACTAGTATTGATTTGGGAGTTAGTATTTGATTGAGTCAGATTTAGGATTTCAGTTTGAGTGCTGGCATCACAAAATTGTCTCCGATAGACTGGTCTATTTTGTGGTGCCATTATGCGATTCTTGTTGAGCTGAAGCACGGGTGCCTGTCCCCGATGGACTGAATGAGGCAACCCATGATTCCTAAGATTACTATCTAGGGTTGGTTTAGGTTTTACCATCCTAGTTGGAGTGCCTCCGCCTCGATATCCATGTTCTGGTTCGAATTGGGGCTTGACATCAGTGTCCGGGCATTGGAGTAGCAAGTCGAAGCGGTTTCCGGAGTAGTGCCCATCTCTCCGGCCGCTTGAGAGTTTAAATTATTTACTCTAGCAGGGGCCGCAGGCCGTTGTTGAGACGTTTGTTGAACAGAGTTAAGATTTTGTCTTAGGTTGTTGTTATAAGCGCGTTTACGGCACTCCGAGATTAAGTGTCCCGGATATTTGCAATAGTTACAAACTTTAGTATGGCTCTGTGATTGCTGTGGGATGCTATTCCTGTTTTGTGTCTGTCTAATTTCGTTCGTACGCATGCTATTATCTGTGCGGAAGTTGTTTGTTGGGTTTGGGACGCTTTTCTTATATAGAATTTGTCTAGCGTTGTTCATGTTTCTAATTTTTTCTTCTTGAATAGCCAAGTTTCCTGCGTCGGTGAGGTTAGATATAGTGTGAACCCTAAGCATTATACCTATATCTGAGTTTAACCCGTTAATAAAGACGTTTAGTGCCATTTCTTCGGTGGTGGCCACGCGGCCTTCCAATGTATTGTCTTTCGTTTCAGTGGATAATTTTTCAACGAGTTTGCTCCTACACATATCGACCCTATGAAAATAATCGGTGATGGATTCACTGGGTTTTTGAAAAAGAGATTGTAACTCTAGTTGTAAGTGTCCCAGCGTCTTTGTATGCGAGTACTTTTGAATTAAAAAACATTTTAAATCGGGCCATGTCTGAAACCGCTTCGTGTGGACGTCTGACGACCCTGGTCCCGTGATTTTGTTTAATGCGTATGTTAAAAGTATCTTAATTTGAGATTTTGATGCTAATTCAAAAGCTGAGTCACACGATCTAATGAATCGATAAACTTCTTGAGTAGGTTTGAGGGTGTCGAATTCAGGAATAAGTTGCAAAAGCATTCTGAAGTCTATATCCATTGTAGCGGATTCCGCTTCAGTTGTTTTAGAGTCGATGGACATAATGAATCGATGATCGAATAATTAAAGGAATCGAGATGAATGTTGTAGGATTAGGAAATAGAACAAAGGAGCATATAAGAATGAGCCACTTACCACAGTAACACAATAAATGTTTTGCGGATGCACATCGTTGGTTCGGCGGAGAAGATTAAAACCCTGTAGGCACCGTTTCACTGTTAGTCTTTTGTTTAGTTAAACCGTAGAAACGTTATCTCCGACTTTTATTCGCGATTTTTGCAATCCTACCGGCTGCGCCAAAATGTTATGTAGTAATTAGCACAATTTACTTTTAAAATACTTTATTAGATTTAGAACTTAGTATTTACACTTTTACTAGATTTAGAACTTAGTATTACGAACTTAGTACAATGAGATGTGTCGAATTTGGATGTTGGAAGTGAAGTGACTTGCTTATTCTAATGCCACTTATTTATACTAAGAAAGGTGTGGGAATATTTAGACATATGTTGGGGATTTACATGGTCGGGAATGTAAAGTATCCATAAACTATCAGTTGTAGACAACTGAGCCACTTATCCTAATAATTTATTTAAACAAAAGTATTGTAAGAACTTAAACAGTTTTGAAAGTTAAGTACCTATAAAGAATACAAAGGTCCTTAAGATACAATACTACTTGAGAATCACGTAATGGTTTGCAGGTTAAGTCAAGTACCAAAAAGGTCCTTAAGATTAATAAATTGTATAACGTAATGGTTTGCAGGTTAAGTCAAGTACCAAAAAGGTCCATAAGATTATAAATTGTTCACAGAACTACAAACCACTTATCGTAGTGCAACTTATTTAAACAAAAAATGGTCATGTGAACTAAAAGCATTTTTAAGGGTTTTGAAAGTTAAATACTTATAAATAATACAAAGGTCCTTAAGATACAATATTACTCGAGAATAACATATTGAAGGTATAAGAAATACGTGGGAATCACCTAGAATTAGTATTATGTAACAGCCCTCTCCTCCAGATTCATCAAATCAGTCTACTCTTGAAAACGATCAACAATGTATCGGGACATACTTTTAATTATTCATCTTGTTTGAGCCGTCACCTTGTTCAATCGGCACCACACTGGAGCTCTACATAGCATTAAGGAAAGGATCATTGAAAAAAAAGGTAGACCCCCAGCCGTGTTTGTTGCCTGATTCTTCTAGCTACGCCGTAGCTTAACCTAGCTCCTAAGACGTTTCAAAGTGATCCTTGTGATTTTATATACCATATAATTTGTGATTTAAATTAAATGGTTTTTTAAATTTGAATTTGATTTAGGCTAGCTTGAAGGTTTGTCACAAAACTTAGTAACTTCGGAAGAAACTTCCGGTAATTAAAAAAAACACAATAGTGACATTAAAATATCCAACCAACGATATTGATAATTATCTTGATTTATTGTGGGGATTTCCAAACAATCACCTCTAAAACAAAACTAAGTAGGTACCATTGAAATTAATGTTTTTATAAACCTGTTTATGTTATAATGTAATTGTTATGAATAAACAACAATGAACTATGAACTATGACAGAGTTCAAAGCAATCTCAAAACCTCCGTCATAGCAATAAAGGTGTGATTCGACTGATGCAGAGCTGAGCGGAATGGAGTGGAGCGGACCGTCAATTGACCAATCGCAGTGCTCGATTTATTTCAAACTAGCAGTCCGCCCCGGCGTCGCACGGGTGAAATAATGATTTTATGAGTATATTTTTTACACCTTGGATTACATTATCGAAGTTTTCATACGGATCCCTACCGTTTTTGATAATATTCTATAGCCTATGTTCATCAGGGATAATGTAGGATTCTAATGGTAAAATAATTTTTCAAATCAGTCCAGTAGTTTCGGAGCCTATTCGATACAAACAAACAAACAAATCTTTTCTCTTTATAATATTAGTATAGAAATATAGATAGAGATTTCAAGCACTGTGATTGGTCAATTCATAATCCGATCCTCTCCACTTCACCCAGCTCCACGTCTTTCCTTCACATGAAGGCACTTACGGTCACTAGTTCAAATAACCGTGCTGATCGTTGCTTAACCAGCTGATCTAAACACCACAACAGTCGCGGTACAAACATAATTAAAATAAATCAAATCAAATACTTTTGGTCATCACACAGCGTCATCTAGACCCAAACGAATATACTATACTTTTTTAGGGTTCCGTACCCAAAGGGTAGAAACGGGACCCTATTACTAAGACTTCGCTGTCCGTCTGTTCGTCTGTCAGTCACAGGGCTGTATCTCATGAACCGTGATAGCTAGACAGTTTTCACATATTATGTATTTCTGTTGACGCTATAACAACAAATACTAAAAATAGAATAAAATTAATATTTAAGTGGGGTTTTTATAGATTATGGTACGGAACCCTTCCTGCGCGAGTTGGACTCTCACTTGGCTGGTTTTTTTGTAAATACATACTCGTTTATTACAACACACAACAAACAGATGTTTGACCAGACCTATGTTCACCACACAAATATTCATCCTGGATGAGGATCGAACCCACAACCTACAACACGGAGGCAAAGCTACTACTACCAACCGAGCTGCTATGCCATGCACGCAACGTACCAATAGATAATGACCTGCTTAAAATTATCGACACTTATACCCCACCAGAGATTGTTACTTGTAAATATGTTACAAGGAGAAATTTATAACGAAATAATACGGAAAATATAGGTACTGCAATATTTTGTAATTGTTTTAATGACTTGAGAAATAAATGTTTAAACTAGTGCTCGCGTTTATATCACGCTGTTCATTATATAGGTAGATAATACTAATAAGAATCAGACAAAGAACAAACCTCTTTATTCAACACTAGCAACCGCCCCGGCGTCGCACGGGTTTAATAATGATTTTATGGCGATTTTTTTTACACCTTGGGTTACATTATCGATGTTTTAATAGGGATCCCTAATAGTTAGACATAATGTCTTCTATAAAACTGTAGTACATCACTTTGCTCTATTGTAAATAATTTCTGCAGCTAACGGTATATAAAGTTTTTTTTTTGTATTTTTTTCCACACGTACGTGTAACCCAATTGCATTATCGAAGATTTCATACGGATCCCTAACGTTTTTGAAAATAATCGATAGTCTATGTTCATCAGGGATAATGTAGAATTCTAATGGTAAAAGATTTTTTCAAATCGGTCCAGTAGTTTTGGAGCCTATTCGATGCAAACAAACAAACAATCAAATCTTTCCTCTTTGTATTATTAGTATAGATACGAATGTTTGTACGGTAATCAAACCGACAACCTACTGCGCAGAAGGCTGAGATATTAACTGAGCTGTGAGATCAGTCTTTGATATATAACCGTTGGTTATATAGAAGAGTTATGATTAAGAGAAACTTAATCGAGATCTCCTTGAACGCAATAAAAATTATAACATCCATCCTTATTATCCCAATAATTGTACTAACATACCAGCTACCACTGGTACTACAGTACTGGTACAGTGGTACAAAGGAACCTTAAAGGTACTTAGATCTTTATTACAGACGAAATAAAGCTTATTAATAGATAACAAACGTGATTTTTGCCGTTTTTTATAAATACTGGTACGGAAACATTCGCGCGCGAGTCTGGTTTTTTTTGATCTAAAACGTCAACATTTTGGTCCTAGAAAATACGCCGATGTCTTCCTCTTTTAACAGTCCCATTCACACTGGCCTATAGTAGTGACAATAAACATTTACGAGGTATTAAAAAATAGATATAATGTTTTAGCACGTGGGCTTACTAAGAAAGTAAATAAATAAAGATAAGGTTACGATCAATGATTCTGTGACACACTTTATTTAATGACAATATACGAGTGCCTACTTATATTAAGACGTAACTTCACATTTTTCGGTTGGGCAGTCTATTCAAACAAGACGGACACGTGACAAAAACGCATTATCTTAAAAACTGTCAAAAGTGTATTGAAAAAAAAAAATGTTTTGTCTTAAACGAATAAAATGGTTTTTACCAGCCATTTTAGAGTGATTTCACCTTGAAAACATAAACAAGATATTTCTAGATAGATTAAAATCTAGCCTACTTTTATCGAGAAATGTATAATAATACCTACCATAAAATCAAAGCAAAGACGCAATTCAAATGACCAAATAAATGTAGGTAACCTTCACCTTAAACACTGTGGGTGCATGCTTTTGTTACGTTAGACCCCAATGCATTTTATGATCATCATTTTGCATCACTTTTTTGTGTAATCCGAATTTCATTTCGGTCATCGAGACATTTTAAAATATTGAGATACTTTCAAACAATAAAAGATGTTATACGACACCACAATCACTATCAAATTCAGTCGTTGTAACATTCGTCTCGCAAAAAAAAAACAGGCGTTTAGATCCTTCGAAGATTTCTAGTGGGGCTCGTCCAAACATTATGTTTGGCACATGCCCACATTTTGCAGGAGTTAGCATTCCATACGTGACAGGTTGCAAGCCCATCCGCCAGTTATAAGAATACTAATTGGGGAACCAAACGAAAACGTTTCCTCACGATATTTTCCTTCACTGTTTTGAACACGTGTTTTTGTTGCGCATATAAATTTTTCGAACAGAAAAATCCATTGAAGCACTCCGGGATTCGAAACCACGACCTTCGAAATGAAAGTCGAGATACTCGGCCAACACGGCTAAAAATGTAGATAGATATTATTTAGATTGAGCAGGATAGTTATGTAATATTTGGGGGTAGCCTTTTAAACATTAAAAACAGATCTGAGCTCATGAAGATCTGAGATGTCTATTTTACCAGGGATTATAGTCGTGAACCTATTTAATTTTTTTTTTTTTTTTATTGAATTTGAATTTGAATGAACAAATTCCCAAACACAATATGACCCGGAAGGTGGCGCTGCTGTCGATATATCACCAGATTTGATTTGTTGCACTCTTAAATATAGACGGTACGATGTCGCCGGGTCAGCTAGTTTAATATTATATTTATCATAATTTTCCTGTCCTGGTCCCACATTATGTCGTCAGCCATATTTTATAATATCCTCATAATGGGAGTTAGTCATCGTTTTCTGGTACTTTCATTCACCGATATTCGGTGTTTTAACTATTTCTGACTGGATGAGCCTCTTTGTTTTTAAAGTTTTATAAGTTTAAATGCCATTTTAGTAGAATTTATTTTAAAAATCTACAATTTGTATGGGATTAAGAAATCGTGGGCAAAACTAGAAAAGGGCAAATAACGAACAGACCAATAAAACGTAACTAAAGAAAATAATCAAACAATCAATCAACAATAACGTTACTTTTTTTAAACTGAAGTGTTCCTGGTGTCATAAAAGGAAAGACCTTTTATAAACACTTATTATTTTTATGTCCATACGTTGCTGACATTTAATATTTCACTACCAAAAACTTCAAGCTACTGGATTTAAGTATCCATATGATTATGGTTATTGGCCATTAAACAAGTTTCTTTCCTGTTGGAAAAAAAAACACAAAATTCACGCAGTATCGACAACAATCAACGACTAAATATCATGAGGTCATCTATCTTCCTACATGGTACAGTATGCAATAATAATCATAATTATACAATCTTTTAAGAGAGTATTTTTTAAAAAACTTCACGTTTTACACTATTATACTGTAGTAATGTTACTGTGATAAAATAAAAAAAAATCGTAAAATAAATCAATCGATTTAAATTTGCAAATTTTAAACATGATGTTAACATTATTTACTATAACTTTATCCCAGTGATCGTGGCGAGGACCAACATGAGTGTAGAATTATTTTCCCGCGAAAATAAATTAGATAGAAAAAAAAAACATCAAATTATTACCCCTACGGATCAGGCAGGGATTTTTTTACATACTGTACATATCATTGGAAGTTTTTTTATGACTGCAAATATCCAGTTTTGAATCGCTGACGATCGCGTTGGTAATCGAAGTGTATATCCTCCATGACCGTATTATGATTATTATGCAAACCATTGACGTATCTCCATTACTGCTATGTGTTACGGTCATAGTTCTGTTATCCTCGCATGAGCTCCCAGAATTACGATTTGTCTACGGAAGAGTAAACAAAAACTAATTTTAATGTAATATGGTGCGCCGTGTTGTACATTTTAGGGCAAATGTAGAAACTTCTATTTTTGGTCATCTTTGTGGTTGACATGTTTGAACTCTGCTACATTTAAAAATAAAATTGATTATTGTTCATTCTTCTGTACAGATAATTGCTAAAACTGCAACTCAAGCTGCTACGTTTGACAACAAAAAAAATGTTTGTTGTCTATTCTTTTGTAGTAACGTTGTCTTAGGCTCTCTTGCTGGGCGCCTGATAAATGCACAATTTGAATACCAAGGTGATGATGATGATACCAATCAGCTGTACGAAGATGTTGTAATGAACCACTTATGCATGGGCTTGGAACAGCTAACGTTAAGTATGATGCGTGGGTATCAGACATTTTGGAGTATTATGGTTCCATGACATTCGGTAGAGTTTTCATTTATTTTACAATGACATCAGATTGAAAACAATGTTATTGAAAATTACGTTTAAAAAACTAAAAAGAAAACCTACGAAAATGTATCGACAAATCGAAAAGTCAAGATGATATTCTGTTGATGTAACTGTTAGTTCTACATTAATATAATTTTAATGGGACCAATTTGGTACTAATTATTTATATTATTTGATACTATTTACTCAATAGAAAAAAACATCAAAATCGGATCACCAGGTACGACGATCAAGGTCATACATAAAAAAAAACATGTATAATTAAGACCTCTTTTCGTCAGTTAAAAATTAGGTAAACTAAAACGAAAGACGTCTAAGAATTCAAAGCTTAGACTACGACTTTCACGTCGTCTTTTACCAGAATTAGGGCATTCAGAAAATAATCAAACACGATGAAAGAGAAAGAGAAGTACGTTGGATACCAATATACACATTTGGCAATACAAATTAATTTGTGACTTGACATTTAACTAGATTTAATGTAGATACAATTCAATTATCATAAAAGCTCATCTAGAAGCTATCATAGAAATTGTTTCCTATTAAGCCTATGTGAATCTTATTTATAAACATATAATAGCTTAAAAATAGCAGTTTCCATCTTATATGCCAGTCGGCGCAAAATTTTATCAACTGCGATTCAACTGTTTTTTATCAATAAAAACGCGAAAGATGTTTTAATACCAATTTGAGGTTGCCAAATGGCGACCTTCTGGTAAAGTTATGGAGCCACCCAAGAAAATTGCAACTTACCAGCTTTATGTAATGCAAGCTTACTATAGTTACATTTAGCATCCGAACCGGTCCGGCGAATATCTCAGTGACAGATATGGAACATTTTGGCTTTACGTTCAAAACCGAACCCCCTTTGAAAGCGAAAGTGTAACATAGTCCTACAGACTGCCGCCATTTTTTTTTCTTCGCTCGGCCGCTCTTACTGCATATTTAAAGCGAAGCCACGGAGCAACACGCATCATTCGCATTCAGGACTTCGCTGGCTCCAGTGCAACCACAAGTGCAGCATCATGAGGCACATGGTGTGTTTAAATTAAACTATTTAAATTTAATAAATCGCAATAAATAATCCAGTGACAGTGATCGTGGGTTCCTGGAAGTGTTGTGTCCAGTTCGAAAGGATATCGAACCTTCTGGATTACGATAAATCCCCTTGTCCTACTTAACGGTTTACGCAATAAGGAAACGTTGCGTGTACGCTTTGTGCGTCGCCGTCGGAGGCAACTCGGCCAGTCATTAAAACCAACAAGCAACATTTTCATACTTGTTAATTAGTCAACTGATATTAACTTTCAAACCACACAATCTCGTACGCTCTAGTTTCGGACGTGTAATAAACTTTTGTTGTTTTGTTTCAGCTCGTGGCCGCCAGTCTGGTGGCTCTTCTGGCCTTCGCATACGCGGAGGAGGCCCAGAAAGCAGAAAAAGAAGTGGCAGTGACCGACAACAAGGCGGCCGATGGCGAGAAGAAGCACGAGAAGAGAGGACTGTGGGACATCGGTTTGGGCTACGGACACGGCGGCGAGGGTATCAGCCTGGGAGGAGGCTACGGAGGAGGCTACGGAGGACACTACGGAGGACACGGGCATGAGGAGGTCCACAAGACCATCACTGTCGTAAAGAACGTCCCCGTCCCCTACCCCGTAGAGAAACACATTCCCTACCCGGTTGAGAAAAAGGTCCCTTACCCAGTGAAGGTTCACGTTCCCCAACCCTACCCCGTGGTTAAGCACGTACCCTACCCAGTCAAGGAGATCGTCAAGATCCCCGTGCACGTACCCCAACCTTACCCTGTAGAGAAGAAGATCCCATACCCTGTTCATGTCCCAGTCGACAGACCCTATCCCGTCAAAGTATACGTGCCCCAACCCTACCCCGTTGAGAAGGAAGTTCACGTGCCCGTCAAGGTTCACGTCCCAGCCCCCTACCCCGTTGAGAAGAAGGTTCCTTACCCGGTGAAGGTACCCGTCCACGTACCAGCTCCTTACCCAGTCTACAAGGAGGTCCATGTGCCCTACAAGGTTCATGTTGACAGGCCTTACCCCGTGCACATCCCCAAACCCGTGCCTTACCCGGTTGAGAAACCCGTACCTTACCCCGTAGAAAAGCCCGTGCCTTACCCAGTCAAGGTTCATGTTGACAGACCTTACCCCGTCCACGTAGAGAAGCCCGTGCCCTACCCTGTCAAGGTCCCATACCCAGCGCCATACCCCGTTGAGAAGCACATCCCCTACCCGGTCGAGAAGCACGTGCCGTACCCCGTAAAGGTGCCCGTTGACAGGCCCTACCCCGTGCATATTGAGAAGCACGTGCCCTACCACGTCGAGAAGCCGGTGCCGTACCCAGTAAAGGTTCCAGTCCCAATTGTTGTCGGCCACGAACACGGCCACGGATATGGCCATCATGATAGCTACTAAAGGCTGCAGGGAGCAGACGAACGAATGTGATATCTAATGATAAGCTTAGCACTAATAATGAACGAGGAACGCGCAATACAGCAGGATAGTGGCACCCACCAGATCCGAGCTCGTTATTCCGCGCTCCGCGATCGAATCGCACTGATGCAATACTCTTTTATAAATAGTCTTTTTCATTTTTTTTTTGTTGTGATTTTTAAATCGGTGAATGTTACGTTTGAGTTTATGTACCTGTTATGTTAAGTGACAAAACTTTTCTCTGTCCGTCGTCAAATGTATTTTGCGAGGTGAAATAAAGTTCGGCATTGCCGAAAACTAGTGAGTGTAACTGGCATTTTTCTGTATGGGTAATTATGAGGAGCATGTTATTATATGGATTGTGAGCGTTAAGTGATTTGCGAAATGAGTAATGCGACCTAGATAGGTACCATCGCAAGCAGCCGCATCGCCGCCGGTTACGCGTGTGTTGAAACATGATACATTTTCTCTCTTGACAATAAACATGTAGAACGCGATCTTTGTTTTACACAATATCATTTCAATAGGGTCAGATCTATTTAAAAACCAATAGCTAAGAGAAACCAATGAAAACTAAAAGAACATCCAAGCAATGATTATTGCGAATACTCAATTCATACAACCGAATCTAAAATGAATGAATAAATTCTACTAATCACCGTATTATACAAACATTTCACGTAAATTAATAGATCACGAACTACTATATCGTATCTGAACACTTAATTGTTTATGCTGTGCAATAACACGTCAGAATTTTCAATATTATTTTTTCTAATCATCCAATATATAACATTCTCGTGACACAGTTTGCAACCAAGCACCTACTAAACTTGACCGATTTTTATAAAAAAAAATGTGTATATTCAGTAGGGCTAAGAATAGTCGTAGGGTATTTTTTACACCCCTTAGTGATAATGGTGGTGTAAAGTTGGGGAAAAACTGAAAATGCTTTTTTCAGTGGGATTATTAAAATTTGACAGGACAACGTCTGTTGGAACAGCTAGTATCTAACAAAGTATGTCATTGGAGTGTTTCAAAACGATGTGACATTCTCGTACAATACTTAATTATCGTCCACATTACATTAGGTACTTGAAGCTTGCACAAATCGTCGGTTACATACGGCCAAGCGACAAATTACTTCCATTCAGAAATACAAGTACATCGTGATTACACTCGTGATTAAAGTTACTTTGAAAATAACCAATCACGTATGGAATGATAACTACTGCAATATGTGGACATGTGCAAAATGCAATGTTTGGACTAACTACTGCAAAAAGTAGGCATTTGCCAAATGCAATATTTGGACGCGGGCAAGAATCATCAATTAAGGAAAGGATCATTAAAAAAAAAGTAGACCCCAAGCCGTGTTTGTTGCCTGATTCTTCTAGGCTTGGTCGCGTGGAATCGGCGTAGCTTCATCTTAGTTCCTAAGACGTTGCAAAGTGATCCTTGTGATATTATTGAAATAAATGATTCTTGAATTTGAATTTGAATCTGAGCGCCTGGAGATCTGAGTGGATATCTACCGTATTTGTAAATTACAGTCGTGATCTTATTTCGTTTTCAAATTTAATAACAACAGTTTATTGAAGATATTCAGTTAATTTGACTGGCCTTACAGCTCAGTTGGTAGTAACTCTGCCTTCTGTGCTGTAGGTTGTGGGTTCAATCCCTACCCAGGGCAAACATTTGCGTGATAAACATAGATGTTTGTTCTGTGTCTGGGTGTTAATACGTATAATAAGTATGTATTTACAAAAAAAAAAGTATATAAGTATTCTATCAGTTATCTGGTTCTCATAGTACAAGCTTTGCTTAGTTTGGGGCTAGATGGCGCTATGTGTAAAGTCCGCCAATATTTATTTATTTATTTAATTAGAGCTACTAAATAGGCTTGTCAGAAATGAATAGTTAACGACTTACCTAACACTCGTAGTAAAATAATAATTAATAGTGACGCGAGCGTATTCGTAAAGGGTTTTAATGATCGAGTTTAGATGGTTCCTGACTTCAAGAATTCTCGGTATCTTTTACTAGTAGAAGAAGTTATTGGATAGATACGGCAGAAGTTACTAAATTAAATGGTTGATAGACGTGACTGACTTGAAAAATGTGTGCATAGACCACATTTTTATTAGTTTTGCTAGTTGTTGCTATCTACCTAGTTAGGTAAATAGAATAAAGATTTTAGACAACGTACTCGTAAATGTCGGTTTGTATTTCGAGTTTACCAAAATTTAGTCACGATCGTCTAATTCTTTCTTACAAAATCTTATGAAAAATTTAAAGTATTCCTAATAGAACAAGAAATAAAAATAAAATAAATAGGATCACAACTGTAATCGCCAAGTACGGTAGACAACAGACACATCTCAGATCTCCAGGCGCTTAGATCCATGAGGATGTCTAGAGGGGTTAGTCAGAGGCATGTCCAAACATTATATTTGGCACATGCCCACATTATGCATTAATTGGCATTCCAAACGTGACAGGTTGCAAGCCCATCGCCGCTATAGTAATATACGAAGTCCTAATCCCACACTGGAATTTCAACTTTTGTAGGTATCAGAAACTACGAGTATCATAACACTCAAAACAAACATTTGAGGATCATTATGTCAACTTTTGTCACGTATGTAAATCGAACTAGCACCTCTTGCATCATAGCCAGATGCTTGCCAGCCACGCTAAGCTCTTTAAACTGTTTAAAAAGATAGTTTATGTAATTACGTTTAAAAAACTAAATACATAGAAAACCGACGAAAATGCCTCGACCATGTTTGTGGGAAACTGAAAAAAGAGGTAAGTAACTATTAGTTCTCTATACTATAATTTAAATGGGACCAACTCGGGACTATTCTCTACACAATTGAATAAAAATCACCAGATCAACAGGTAATAAAAATATATATATGTTAAATTCAGAACCTTCTCTTTTTAGGGTTCCGTACCCAATGGGTAAAAACGGGACTAAGACTTCGCTGTCCGTCTGTCCATCAGTCTGTCACAGGGCTGTATCTCATGAACCGTGATAGCTAGACAGTTAAAATTTTCACAGATGATAAATTTCTGTAATCGCTATAACAAGAAATATTAAAAACAGAATAAAATAAAAATTATTTAAGTGGGGCTCCCATAAGTGGGGCATTTTTTGCTGTTTTTTATAGATGGTACGGAACTCTTCCTGCGCGAGTCCGACTCGCACTTGACCGGTTTTATTATTTCATCTGTTAATAAAACGACCTCTTACTGCTAAGTCCTACCATTCAGTTCTAACTATTTGTAAGTTAACTAGGTACAAGCAGGTATGATGTTTTCATCATAATTTTGTAATACAACCTTAAATACGTAGCTATTTAGAGGTAATGCTATATTTATGAGTGACACAAACAAAGTACACAGCAGAGGTCTCGCTTGAGAAATACCGAAACTTACGTAATTTCAGAGTAAAATGGTATTAATGCCAAAAGTAAATTCACTACATGTAGGGTCATATACCTGGTTGTGGTGCCATAGCTTTGAACATTTTAAAAATTTTACAGTCAATAACTAAGTATAGCAAACAAACTTCTGATTAGTGACATTTGTGGTGCGTTGTACCTCTAGATTTGATTGACCACAACTAAATATTTCCCGTTTTGTCTATTTAAATATGAATAATTAATAAATAAATATCGCCTGTTACAAAACCTTTACTTAACATAAGAGATAGATAAATACTCTATTCTACGTTGTTTCAAAATCGTCGTTTTAATCATTTTTAGGGTTCCGTACCCAAAGGGTAAAAACGGGACCTTATTACTAAGACTTCGCTGTCTGTCTGTCCGTCTGTCTATCACAGGGCTGTATCTCATGAACCGTGATAGCTAGACAGTTGACATTTTCACAGATGATGTATTTCTGTTGCCGCTATAACAACAAATACTAAAAACAGAATAAAATTAATATTTAAGTAGGGCTTCTATACAACAAACGTGTTTTTTGTCGTTTTTATAGATAATGGTACGGAACCCTTCGTGCGCGAGTCTGACTCGCACTTGGCCGGTTTTATTTAAATATATATTGGAATTTAAAATGTTGTTAAAGTGCCTGATACCAAAGCTCTTGCCCTATTAACGCCAATGTAAATTCAAGACATGTAAGGCGTTGCGCCTTATTACGAATGATTTACGAAGAAACTTGAGTTTTATTTACAATGTAAATTGAATGTAAAATTTCAAGTGGTACTGATGCCATATACAGTTTTTCCGGTTTTCTGTGAACACGTTATTCTTTTTCTCTTAATTTTAAACTAATCCTTACTATCATAATGCGAATTTATGTTTCTTGGTTTGTCTTCTTTTACGCAGCATTGGCAAAACGAATAGACATAATTTTTACACAATAAAAAATATAAATATAAAATAAATAAATTATGATCATGACTGTAATCCCCAAGTACGGTAGACATCTTCTCAGATCTCCAGGCGCTTGTCTAGTGAGGGTAGTCAGAGGCATGTCCAAACATTATATTTGGCACATTCCCACATTTTTCAGTAGTTAGCATTCCATACGTGACAGGTTGCAAGCCCATCGACGCTTATAAGAATACTAACTGGTTTCCTCACGATGTTTTCCTTCACCGTTTTGAGCACGTGTTTTGATGCGCATATTCATTTTTCGAACAGAAAAATCCATTGATACACGCCGGGATTCGAACTCCTACCTTCGAAATGAAATTCTAGGTAGGTACCTCCCACTTCACACACAAGGAACATTAAGTTCAATAAAGATCGAGACTACTAGATCGGTAAAAAAAATAAGGAAATATCTTGTTATGTACTATTTTTTCTCCTATTGCATAATATTATATATTATATTGCGTTTCCCCAGACAACTTGCACAATCTCTCATCAGGACAAGACCTACTAGTAAATAATAATATTTGTTTGGGTATCAAATGATTGATTATATATTATATGTTTTTACTAGGTCATCTAAATGTCTAGACTTTACGACCACTATTCCGGTTTCAGCATGTAAGTAGGTGTTTTTAAGCTGAATATTTTTGGCCGTGTTGGCAGAGTGAAAGGTACCTCGATTTTCAATCTGAAGGTCGTGGGTTCGAATCCCGGCGTGTATCAATGGATTTTTCAGTTCGAAAAATTTATATGCATATCAAAAACGCGTGCTCAAAACGGTGAAGGAAAACATCGTAAGGAAACCAGCTAGAATTCTTATAGGAGGCTATGGGCTTGCAACCTGTCACATATAGAATGCTAACTACTGCAAAATGTAGGCATGTGCCAAATATAATGTTTGGACGTGTCTCTGACTACCCCCACTAGACATCTTCAAAGGATCTTAAGCGTCTGGAAATCTGAAAGGATGTCTATCATGCATGGGGATCATTTATTTCAATAAAATCACAAGGATCACTTTGAAACGTCTTAAGGGGCTCCCAGTCGACGATTGCTCTTTTTCGAAACTAAAAAAGGAATACTTCTGAACAAGCCACATTTCTTATTTTTATAAGTATATTACTTCAGGTTCCTACCTAGATTTCTATTAAGCTGAAAACATAATAGCAGAAACTTTTCACGATAAAGATATTATTTCAAAATGATACGTTTTAGAATTTATGATCGAAATATTTTATATACCTACTATTAAAAACAACTTGTGACTTATTGTTAAAGATAGGTAATATGTAGATCTAGATTTCTATTAGAATAGATTTTTGATAAGTAATTTATATCATTAATTTATTCGAAAAGCAAAGGCAGACCACGCGCCGACGTGTGTTTGTCGTCATTGCAGCGGTCGGTAGGATTATTTATCGAAGTGATTAAAGATGGGTACATCTTTATTCACATATACTATACATTATAAAATAGGAGATGAGGCTTGTTCAGAAGTATTTCTTTTTTCGTTTCGAACAAAAACAATCGTCAACTGGGAGCGCGCTACGCCGTGAAGCTACGCCGAATCCTCGCGACCAAGCCTAGAAGAATCACGCAACAAACACGGCTTGGGGTCTAACTTTTTTTGAATGATCCTTTCCTTAATGCTATGTAGAGCTCCAGTGTAATAATATGTTTATGTGTAATGTAGACTGGCCTCACAGCTCAGTTGGTAGTAACTCTGCCGTCTGCGCTGTAGGTTGTGGTTCGATCCCCACCCAGGGCAAATATTTGTGTGATGAACATAGATGTTTGTTCTGTGTCTGGGTGTTAATATGTATAATAAGTATGTGTATTTACAAAAAAAAGTATATAAGTATTCTATCAGTTATCTGGTGTCCATAGTACAAGCTTTGCTTAGTTTGGGGCTAGATGGCGCTGTGTGTAAAGTCCGCCAATATTGATTACTGTGTCTGGCTCGAACTTGATTTATGATAGGAAGTGGTAGCAACAGAAAGTAGGTATTCCAAAATAGAATGTAAACTCATTTGAAGCCGTTCACCACGAAGTGAATGAGGGATGTGAACGGCCCTGAAAATTACAATAGGTACTTGCCACAGCTATGCAGTCCAGTCTAATTAAATAATAAAATAAATAGGATCACGACTGTAATCCCCAAGTACGGTAGACATCCTATCCAGATCTCCAGACGCTTTGATCCTTTGAAGATGTCTAGCCAGAGCTACTTTCATATTTGGCACATGCCCACATTTTGCAGTAGTTAGCATTCCATACGTGACAGGTTGCAAGCCGCCAGTCTAATAAGATTTAAAAGTCGTCATTATGAAATATTTATACAGATATACATACAATACATTATACCACCCAGACACACAATAAGTAATAAATTCATCACATTAAATAAATATTTGTAGTCATTAACACACAGCGCCATCTACCCCTAAACTAAGCAAAACTTGAACTAACTAATAAATCATACAAACGTTATATTACGAACTTCAAATTCAAATTCAAAAAACATTTATTTCATTAAAATCACAAGGATCACTTTGAAACGTCTTAGGAACTAGGTGAAGCTACGCCGATTCCACGCGACCAAGCCTAAAAGAATCAGGCAACAAACACGGCTTGGGGTCTAACTTTTTTTTAATGATCCTTTCCTTAATGCTATGTAGAGCTCCAGTGTGGTGCCAATCGAACAAGGTGAAGGCTCAAACAAGAATAATAATTAAAAGTACCTAAAAGTACGGTAACAGACCCCAGAGGTAGTTTTAAACTAAGCAAAGCTTTTACTATGAGAACCAGATATACATACAATACATTATACCACCCAGACACACAACAAACATTAAATTCATCGCATTAAATAAATATTTGTAAACATTATTACACAGCGCCATCTAGCCCTAAACCTAGCAAAACTATTACTACGTAATAAAAAAATACAAACGTTATATTACGGTAACAGACAAAAGCTATTTTCGACCTTCACCCCGTCACGGGTCAGCGACTCCGTAACCGATTGCGCACGAGTTTCAAACCGATTGGCCGCGTACTACGCGATAGTATCTCATTGAAGAATTATTTAATTACCCACGTGTGCAATACATCTTGCTTGATTTAGGGCTCGCGTTTTAAGACGAGGTATACATATTTTTTTTTGATGAACGTAGAATCCTTTTTTCTCGATAACCGCAAACATAAAGTTTTATTTATTATGACAAAGGTAACTTTAGGGTTTAATCTAGATAAATGAAACATAGAAACACGATAGGTGAAACTTTTCTCGATAGATTTAATTTCCAAAGTTGGCTCTTCCAAAACACTATTTACATTTTTACTCAAAATTACGAATAACTGAACAGTTCATCTTTATGCCTATAGCCCCTACTTTTTAGATTTCCGTACCTAAGGAGTAAAAACGGAACCCTATTACTAATACTCCACTGTCTGTCCGTCCGTCTGTCCATCTGTACGTCTGTCCGTCTGTCCGTCTGTCCGTCTGTCCGTCTGTCCGTCTGTCCGTCTGTCCGTCTGTCCGTCTGTCCGTCTGTCCGTCTGTCTGTCTGTCGGTCTATCTGTCCGTCTGTCTGTCACAGGGCTGTATCTCATGAACCGTGATAGCTAGACAGTTGAAATTTTTACAGATGATGTATTTCTGTTGTCGCTATAACAACAAATACTAAAAACAGAAAAAATAAATATTTAAGTGGAGCTCCCATACAACAAACGTGTTTTTTCGCCGTTTTTTATAGATAATGGTAAACCCTTCGTGCAACTTGCACTTGGCCGGTTTTTTTTTTAAGTTTTTTGAAGGAACTATTAATCCTACATGAGTGTAATTTAAATGATCCATCTTGGAACTATTATTCTATACAATAAAAAAAAAACATCAAAATCGGATCACCAGGTTAAAAACATTAAGGGCCGATTTTTCAATCATCAGATAAGTGTTAACTGTGGAATAAAATTGCAATTTTCCATACGATATGTCAAATTTATTCAACAGTTGGCCCTTATCTGATGATTGAAAAATCGGCCCTAAATAGAAGAGCAAAAAAAAATTGCCATGTCGAATTGAGAACCTCCTCATTTTTTATCGGTTATAAATTGATTAAATGAAATATATATACAGTTGAAATTATGAAATTGAGTAGGTATGGCATTGCGAATATAAGGAGAATTATGAAATTGAAGATGGCATTTATAAACGGAAGATGGGTTGGACCAAGGTAAAAATTAACATAGGTAAATTGGGTACTATAAATAAAATATAAATAAATATTAGTGGACATTTCACACATCGCTATCTAGCCTCAAACTAAGCAAAACTTGTACTATGTGACCCAGATAACTGATAGAATACTTTTTTTGTAAATACATTATTGATTGATAAGCAATGAAAATACTAGAACTGAAATCAAGTTCGTTAGTTTATAAATGATTTATCGATGCTTCGTTAAAAATTGCATTCACTAAATTACAACATCCAATCAAAAGTGGTTCATCATTAAAAAAAGATGGGTGCAATTTTATTTCAAACTAGCTGTCCCGACAGACTGTTGTCCTGTCTAATTTCAATAGTCCCGTAGAAAAAAGCACTTTCAGTTTTAAAATTTTACAATGGATTTTCCGAAATTTTCTTTCAGCCTAATAAACCATTCAAATTCAAGGTGAAGGAAAACATCGTAAGAAAAACCAGTTAGTATTCTTATAAGCGGCGATGGGCTTGCAACCTGTCACGTATGGAATGTTAGCTACTGCAAAATGTGGGCATGTGCGAAATATGTTTGGACTACCCCCACTAGACATCTTTGAAGGATCTAAGCGTCTGGAGATCTGAGAGGATGTCTACCGTACTTGGGGATTACAGTTGTGATCCTTTTTTTTTTGAACGAAGTTGCGACGGTTTCTTCTAGTTTAATATTTGTAGCGCACCTTCTCAAGCGTATTATGTAAAACTCGAGTATCTTGTGGTGAATGAAGGTCACGGCCGAACGAATGTGGAGTGGCCACGATGAGAGTGAGAGTGGTTTGGGAACTCAGCTGCGCGTGGCCCGTTACAATTGGACACGATTCGCATCACGATTAAATTATGCCGCAAATCAGTGGCGGATTTACATATTTGCCGCCAGTAGGCTATTGAACCCCCCCCAGAGATTATTATTACAATCCAACGATTTAGTTAAAAGCGGTGATACCTGTAAGACATTTGGCAACATCAAGTGATTGGCCAAGGAGGAAAGGAGGGAGGTAACTGTCCTGCAATGGGACGATAAAAGCGAAAATAAATAAGATGTTTGAAAATATTAACATAAATTTGCCGCCCCTAAAATCTGACGCCCTAGGCTCCAGCCTACTGGAGTAGCCAGCCTGGTGGTAAATCCGCCACTTTTTTCATATAGAGATAAGTATAAAGTTTAGGGACATTTTCAGTTTTTCATTTTTCATTTTCAGTAATTTTAATGTTTACGATAAAATCGTCAAAAATTGATTTCCTGAATATGCGGACGAAGTCGCAAGTCTAGTACTTAAATAGCTGTAATGAAGCTGTAAAGTTTGTTTGTTTGTTACGCGCAATATTGCGATCGGATTTGAAAAAAAATGTATTATGGTAGCCACATTCATGAAGAAGGCTTATAGATTATCTAGCTAGCTTAATTCTAGCATTAGTTAGTCTTAAAAAAATATACCAATTTCTAATGTAAGTCGAAAGAAAATCGAATTGCTGTGGCTACACAGCGCACGCGGATAAAACCGGGTGAAACCGCGAGGCACAGTTAGTTATAAAATACTAGCCTACCCGTGACAGGTGTCGATCTGTCCAAATATCAATAATCGCATAGAAAAATGTACTTTCAGTTCCTCCTAATTTTAGTTTATTTTTTTATTTTTTCACCTATAAATCCAGATAAAATTAATAACCTTCTTAGTAGGTTCAACATTTTTGGTAGAATGCATATCATTCAGTCGTCAAAACTGCATATTTGATTTTTTGCACACTAGCGCCATTTATACCTAAATTATCCATATTTCGTCGCATTGCATTAATGCAAGGAGAGGCGCGTGTATGAAAGTGAATTTTACATAATTTGTGATGATACAATGATTACGCTGTTTCTTGTTTTCTTAATTTCATAAGTGAAAGTAACACTTGTGTACTACCTACCATTAAATTACAACCACTTTTTTGAGTGTATCAATTTATTAAAACTACTTTTAAATACACTAACTTATGGTACATTTCATGTTATAAAAATAAAATATCCGCAATTCAAACTTTCTAAAACTCATCTTTTACTGCCTACCCTATAAAAAAGACTCATGTAGTCAGACTAGCAAATGATATGAACTTTTTTTAGATTATTTAGTACAATATTATAGTTGATCAAACGAACTTCAGTGAAGTTCGAATGTTTTTTTGTAATTTATCCTGGACTGGGTTTCAGAATTATGCATAAAACGTGTGCGCTCGTTGCCGGAAAAAGGAATGAAGTATAGACGATAAGATGACAAGAGTATCGACAAAGTTTGTATCGAGTAAATCCTCTCTGAAATTATGTAAAGTTGCCTGTAAACTAAAGAATACTACATTGTAACAATATATTCGAATGAATCGATTCATACAATATTAAGAATTAATTTTAAATTCAATTTAATTTTTTTTTATTTTATGATATTAAAAAATCGGAAAAAACACCGATTTTAAACAGCGCCATCTACAGCCGTGACTCGAAACGAATAAGAACGCAATCTATTCAAGCTGTCCGAAAAATATAAAAAATGCAACAGTGAAAGGAAATATTCCGCGCGTGCGCATTACTAATGTAATAGTTCCGTGTTTATCCGCATATGTATGTAGCGCTGTGAGCGGCAATGTATTAGCAAAGAGCTTTTTATTAGGATGAACTTATCCTATTGTAAATACTTAGTAGATAGGTACTTACTTGTCTCTACGCGGAAATGACGTCACTTACCTAAAAGAAAAAAACATAAAATTAGAACAATTAATTACGTTTAAAAAACTAAAGAAAATGTTTTGATTAATCGAAAAGTCAAGATGCGATATTCGTTTTTAGGATTCCGTACCCAAAGGGTAAAAACGGGACCCTATTACTAAGACTTTGCTGTCCGTCTGTCTGTCACAGGGCTGTATCTCATGAACCGTTATAGCTAGACAGTTGAAACTTTCACAGATTATGTATTTCTGTTGCCGCTTTAACAACAAATACTGAAAACAGAATAAAATAAATATTTTAGTGGGGCCCCCATACAACAAACGTGTTTTTTGCCGTTTTTATTGGTAATGGTACAGAACCCTTTGTGCGCAAGTCCGACTAACCGGCAAAGTGCGGGTTTTTTTTTAAGTTTTAGGAGGGAACTATGAGTCCTACAATATAAAGCACAATTTAAATGGTATAAACTTCGGACTGTTTACAACTCAATAAAAAAAAACCTATCAAAATCGGATCACCATTCAAAATAAATCTTTTAAATGTTGACAAAATACATAAACAAAAGTCATAGGACTAACGACTTTTGTGTATGTATGATGTCTTTCGTGTGTATGACTGTAACCCTTCTCAGACCTACAGACGCTCACAGCTCATAATCAATTTTTTTGGTAAAGTACCATTAAAAAAATACTTATTATAACGTTGTTAGCTGTGTCAACTACGAAACTCTACATTACGCGTGAGCCGACACGCACTTGGCCGGTTTTTTATAGTCGGTTAAAAGAGCTAGTACAGTAATAACCAAGTTATCTACAATTGTACAATTCAGGTCGTTCCAAGTTTTGGATCCAGTAATTACAAGTTTATTGCTTAGGTACTTGTAATTGCTATTGCATAACATTTAGATCAAATTGCTGTGGACCTACATACTCGTAGTTCATGCTTACGCATTTTATAGGGGCCGTACCACAAGATCATAAAGTAATATTAAAACAACACTAAACAAAATCTTATATATAAAATTCTCGTGTCACAGAGTTTGTAACTAAACTCCTTTGAAACGGCTTGACCGATTTTTATTTGTGGACATTCAGTTGGTCTGAGAATAGATCGTTGGTTATTTTTTATACCCCTAGGTGATAAGGGTGGAGTAAATTCAGGAAAAACTAAAAGTGCTTTTTTCTATGGAATTACTGAAATTTGATTAGTTAATTTAGATTAGTTGAGCATGTACCTAGTTAAGTCTTTTTTTTCGTTGTAATAAATATTTTTTCATTATTAATTTCATTTTTCATTTTGGCATGATAACGTCTGTCGGGACAGCTAGTAAAAAAATAAATATACATTTCACACAACGCCGTCAAGCCCAAACTAAGCAAAGCTTGTACTATAGAAACTAAATAACTTTTTTTGTAAATACATATACAAGATACATTCTAACACCCAGACACAGAACAAATATTATTAATATTATTATTATTGTTACCGACTGAGCTGTGAGGCCAATCAAAAAAATATTGCTCACAGTGTGCCCAACGTGACAACGCATTCGTATAGCGTTGTCACTTTCGCACTGCGAGTAATATGTTTAGATATTACTTTAAGAGCTTGTGGTATGGCCCCTGTTATTATTATACTCATTAGCACTGTATTTGGCAAACGCGTATGACGCCCTCTCATCAACATTAAGAGATTACATTATACTGAGCAAAATTACCTAGTTTTGTTTTTATTTACACGTGTTGTTTGTGAAGCTGGTGTAGATTCCTAATAATAAATAAATATAATAAATATTGGCGGACTTTACACACAACACCATCTAGCCCCAAACTAAGCAAAGCTTGTACTATGGGAACCAGATAACTAGTAGAATACTTATATACTTTTTTTTTGTAAATACATACTTATTATACATAGTAACACCCAGACACAGAACAAACATCTATCTATATTCATCACACAAATGTTTATCCCGGGTGGGGATCAAACCCACAACCTACAGCGCAGAAGGCAGAGTTACTACCAACTGAGCTACTACAAAGTGTTACTAGTAGTAGTTACTACAATCTGATTCCTAGAAACTAAACAAGTCCTAGAAACTTGAAATTTGGATTTTAAGTTTCATATATTCATATATATTTCATATATTCCTAGGTGTATTTCTTTTGATGTGTAAGGATGCATCCTTTTCACCCTTTCTTAGAGCACTAAGAAAGCAATTTCCGAAATTAGCAAATGCTGAGCTGAAGACCATTCACCATCACACATAACTAATAACTGTTTTTAGGGTTCCGTACCCAAAGGGTAAAAACAGGCTATTACTAAGACTTCGCTGTCCGTCTGTCTGTCACAGGGCTGTATCTCATGAACCGTGAGACTGTTGAAATTTTCACAGATGATGTATTTCTGTTGCCGCTATAACAACAAATACTAAAAACAGAATAAAATAAATATTTAAGTGGGGCTACCATACAACAAACGTGTTAATTTACCGTTTTTTATAGATAATGGCAAGGAACCTTCGTGCGTGAGTCCTATTCGAACTTGGTCGGTTTTTTTTAATTTTTGGGATGTGCAAAAAAATAAGAAAATTAATATTTTACTTTAGTCAACACCTTTTTAGATGTTGACTAAATCTACGTTATTTTAAGTAAAAAACTGTTGAATTTCTTAAAATTAGCCTATGTTTTAGAATTGTCATGCTGATGTTACGCTAATATAGACTTTAAGGTGAAGGAATAAGAGCGATCGTTTTTTAGGAAATCTTAGGATAAGCGTGTACACAACAGTATCGCCACCATCACCTACCTATAATAACCACAGTTATTGTGCAACCTAATAACTAAATGGTTACAGACCATTTCCCGGACCAATAAATCATAGTTAAAGTAATAGCTAAGAATTTACAAGTACGAGCTTACTAAGGGAAAGTTGAATATTAAATATTTTATCTCGCTATCCTTTAAGACGAGTAATAAATGTTTTCTATGAATGCAGAATCGTTTTTTCTCAATAACCGCCAAATATACAGTATTGTTTTCTTATGACAAAGATAACTTATGGATATAATCTAGATAAATTATAGGCAGAAACTATTTAAAGTTTAATGGTTTTCAAGATAATGCTGTTTTATCACTTTTTCCGTCCTATCCATACAAAAAAAACAAACATTTCACATATCACCTTAAGTTGGAGCTGCATTGATTCCAAAAAGGTTGTTTCGATTCCCAATAACTTACAAATTGTGATGTTTTTTCATTGCAAAAATAATTAATAATTACTATTTTCATTCAGGCAACATGATTTGCGAAAAGGCCATGCCGCCATGCCATAAGTATTGAAAAACTTTACCACTATTGTTTTGATGTTTAATAAGGTGAAAATCAATAACTGCATAATGTAATGGGCTATTTGACAAGATTTTAAAAACCATTTTAGATTATTGAGTAGCGACACATTATTATTATTATTTTTTTTAATTCAGTTATGTATTGGCTCTAAAAATTTAATTTAAATATTGTCAATTTAAATAACCAGCAAAACGCTTCTATATGCAAATGGCACTAGTTTCTGTGACGTCACATGCTTGTTGACAAGTAAACAAACGTCAAGTTTTTCAAGGCAGGCGAAGACTTCAGAAACCGTGAAGTTATTTTCAAACAAACTTAAATTCTGTTACCCCTTAGGGGTTGGATTTCGGGATTTCGGGATTTGAGCACGTGTTTTGTGATGCGCATATAATTTATCGAACGTTTATAATTGCTAAATGTTCTAATATATTTGAGCATATAAATAGGTAGATAAAACAAAAGCTCGTTACCGACTAAACTAACCCATAATTTCTTCATTATTCTCATTCGCTTTGCAACAATGAGTTGAAGAAGTAATCTTCATGTTTAGCTGTTAGATACTCGTACTAACAAATGATACAAAAACGCAAATTTATCTAGACACGTAACATTGTAGTGATGTTACGCTGTTGTGAAACTATCGATACTTTATCGATTAATTTCAACGATTTGAAAAAGGAATCATCACATTTTTTTTTCAAAGTGTAGAGTGACAAAATTGCGAGTGATTTCACAAACACTAACAGTGAAGCGTTTAAGACTTAATTGCAGTATTTTCACGATTAATTACTATTTTGTAGGTATAAATGTTGATTTTGTATGCTAGATTACATTGTATTTTTATCTGTACATTGTTACAACACAGCGATTAAACCGTTGCACTGAAACTGCACTCAATGCTCTCTCTAACTCAATGCTTGAGTAACCTAATTACTTAGCCATGCAATATTCTTATCTCGATACTCTATTATTGATGAAGTAACAGCACTAGTGCTACATTATGCAATGTGATCGAACAGTTGATCGCAGTTGCTCTTCCGTTAAATTTAATTATGACAGCTTGAAACCGCATTTTGTACTGGCAAATGAAAAAGTGCTTGGATTTATAAATCGTTTGATGACAAAACGTTATCTGATTTTTAAAACAAATGTGTGACGGTTGTTATCACACTAACTATGCTAATATTCAAAATGTACACTTTTGATGTTTGTTCTCGTCGTAACGGCTGAAACAATTTCGATAAAATTTGACAATATAGATAGAAAATGACTTGAATTGAAACATAGACTACGATATTTTTATAATAAAAATGTTCATTCATAAAGTACATACGAGTAAATTGTACATAGATCGCAAAAACTACATCAAGCTTTTACATCAGAATAACACATAGGATACTTTTATCCAGGTACCATCCGTGCGAAGCCGGGGCGAGCATCATAACTTACATTATTCTGCGTAAATAAATTTTTATTCTAACCAGTTTTCTCCACAACGCTTCTTTAATGTCAATTCTCGCGCACACAATGTACTAGGCAGTATACTCGTGTATAGTATACACTTAACAATATAAAGGCTTCCCCGTTTTTTTGCATCATTGTGCGACACTAGTTCCCATCTATCGATACCGGTTTTTGCAATGCGGTCACATCACTACTTCCTGATTTCTATATGCTGTAGTACAGTAACCTAATTAGAGATTAATACTATAGGTAGCGACAATACTATCTTATTATCTTGTTGTACCTCGACTTTCATTTCAAAGGTCGTGGGTTCAAATCAATGGATTTTTCTGTTTGAAAAATTTATATGCGCATGAAAACACGTGCACATCGTGAGGAAACCAGTTAGTATTCTTATAAGCGGCGAAGGGCTTGCAACCTGTGGACGGGGTGGTAACGTGTGGAATGCTAACTACTGCAAAATGTGGGCATGTGCCAAATGTAATTTTTGGACGTACCTCTGATTAACCCCTGTAGGCATCTTCAAAGATGTGAGCGCCTGGAGATCCGAGAGGATATCTACCGCATTTGGGGATAACAAATAATCGCAATATGCGATATATAAAAACGAAAGAAACTTAAACTAGAACAAACTGTACAATGGGCGGTTTTATAGCTAAAAAGCGATTACTCGGGGTGCACTAAAAACAGTTAATAACAATCAAAGAATAAATACTTTATCTAAAAACATGTAAGTAAGTTGGGACTTTGATCCTTATCTGTATAAATAACGGCTGTAATATGACTGAAGCAGTTTTTAAGGGAAAATCTTTATACGCAGAAATGGAGAGTATTCTCTGAAACGCGGAATTACAACGAAAGGTTGTGCAAGCTTGGTTTATTACTTGAAATGAGGTACGGTGCTACTTTTAGCGGAAAGAGGATCATTTTGTTGACGAGTCCCAAAAAAAAGTATTATTTTAAATGAGGTAGAGTAATACTTTCAGCGGAAAGAGGATCATTTTGTGGACGAGTCCCAAAGTAATTCAATATTCTCATTGATCATAATCTAGATACATAATTATGTATGTATATATTTATATGTCCCGACAGACGTTGTCCTGTCAAATTTCAATGGTCCCGTAGAAAAAAGCACTTTCAGTTTTTCCCGAATTTTTCAATTTTAAGATGGATTTTCCGAAATTTTCTTTCATACAAACCTGGTCCTGACAATAAGAAACATATCAAAAAATGAATCATCCAATTTGGTGCAATCGTTCGGAAGTTGTGTGCGTACATTCAGTTTTTCAACATACATAATAGTTTTCTACAGGTTTTTAAGTTTTACAATTAGACATTGATGCAAACAAAACAAAATTACTACTCAAAAAAGCGAAACAACTAAAGCAACCATAGGTCTGATAGTTGTGGTCCTGTGTATCCTAATCCTAATAATATTATAAGTGAGTTTGTTTGTTTGTTTGTGCCTCAACCAGGCCTAAACGACATAAGGGATAAAGATGCAATTTGTTGTAGATGTAGATATAATGCCCGAATAAAAAATACCTAAAATGATAAAAAACGCAAAAGGGATGATTTTTGTATAGTTGGCGCTGGTGTGCAAAAAATTTGACATCAGTCGTCATAGCAACGTACGTTACTCTATGCGATTATTGAAAATTTGGACAGGACGTCTGTCACGGGTCTGCTATTTACATATAAATATATGTAGCTTGTGACAGTAACAATGACAGTAAAGTGTTCAGTAATGTGTTGAGCAGAAAATCTCCTATCAACTGATTCTACAAATACCTCAATATTCGTCTTGAATAACCAAGTAAGTTTACTACAATAGTACAAACTGGTCCTCTATTGTAAATGTGTGACCAGACATTGCGCGGCAATCGAGCGCGGCAGCCGCAAGCTACCTGCTGCGCTGAAACGGTGTTATTGTTCGTTCTAATGTCTAGTCACACCTTAAGAAACAGCTCGCCTGCACTGGCACCGCACCCGAAGCCCTGGGCCGTAATTTTATATCGAGCTCTTAGGTAAATCGCTAATGTGGGAGCGCGGGATCTATTATAAATATGAAATCGTATCGCATCCTGTATTGTTTATAGATCTACTAGTTTCTGACTGTGACTATGCCCGTTATCTGGATCAAAAATTATAATCGACACTCCTATAAAGAACAGTATACACACTTTTTTAATATTAAGTCAGTTATAAAAAAGATTGAGCATCTGATGGTATCGAAATTATAATCTGAAAATCTCTCTAAAATGACGAATTTACAGTCTTCCCCATTACCAAAAACGAGACGTTTTTTAAAACCGGCCAAGTGCGAGTCGGACTCGCACACGAAGGGTTCCGTATTCATTATCTATAAAAAACGGCAAAAAAAACGCGTTTTTTGTATTTATTTTATTCCGTTTTTAGTATTTGTTGTGATAACGGCAACAGAAATACATAATCTGTGAAAAATTTAACTGTCTAGCTATCACGGTTCATGAGATACAGTCTTGTGACCAACAGACGTACAGACAGATGGACAGCGGAGTCTTAGTAATAGGGTCCCGTTTTTACCCTTTGGGTACGGAACCCTAAAAATAATAATTAAAAAAACAAGGATCCAAGTACGGTAGACATCTTCTAGAATCTCCTGGCGCTCAGATCTTTGAAGATATCTAAAGGGGTTAATCAGAAACACGTCAAAACATTAAATTTGGCACATGCCCGCATTTTGAAATAGCAAGCATTCGACTTTAGTTTACATAGATCAATAGATAATATCAATTTCACTGAGATATAAATTGCTTCCCCCATCTCGTGTTACGGACTTTCCTTGCCTCACTACACATTGTAACATCATTGAATAATATTCTATCGTAATGAAATACAATTACAATTAATAAGTATACATTAATTCACAATACGGATACGCTGTTATGGGCTCAGTCAAATAATGACTCTCAATTTGACTCAAACAGTGTTTGACGAGTGGGAGGCACCTCTACTTTCAATTCGAAAGCCGCGGTTTCGAATCCCGGCTTGCATCAATATAGCATCCAAACACGTGCTCATAACGGTGAAGGAAAACATCGTGAGGAATCCAGTTAGTATTCTTATAAGCGGCGATGGGCTTGCAACCTCTGTCTGCAAACTGATCTCACGCACACTACGCGATAATATACTGAGCGCCTTCCGCATGTGCAAAGGCACCTCATCGGACAAAATAGGCATTTCTGGAACCTCTACTAGGATTTTCATGAACGAGCACCTTACGTTGCAAAATAAATTGTTGTTTCGTGAATGTAGGGAGAGGGCGAAGGATCACGGATACCAATATGTCTGGATCAAGCATGCTACTATACTTGTTCGTGAGACGGACACCTCACCAGCTTTCGCAGTGCGTACCAAGACTGATCTGGCAAAAATCAAGCCGCGTTCAAATAATTAACTGTAACTATTACTTTTTGATACATAATTCACGTTTTTTTCGTTCATCCCATTGGGGATGTATTACTTTACGAGTATGTTTATTTCACTTACTATTTACTATACTTCCATTGTTTTTTTATGTTTTTAATACCGCTATTTATATTATGTCCAATTTAAACAACTATTGTTTTTATGTTCACAATTTATTAAGGTATATTGCAGGCCAGTGTGTAAGACCCTTTATACAATACAAAATTATATTCCCAATTTTCAATAATGGCTAACCATAGCATTAATAGCATCTCCGTGTACTACCAAAATTGCAGGGGCACGCGCACAAAACTCAATACTATATATTTAAATATTTTGTCGAACGATTACGATGTCATAGTTTTAACTGAAACGTGGCTCATACCAGCTATACACGATAGAGAATTAATTGACCAAAGGTACATGGTATTCAGATGCGATCGTGTCTTCATTGCCACAAATAAAGAGGAAGGTGGTGGCTTACTCATCGCAGTGTTACGGAAATTACGCCCCACATTAGTGAACTTAACGTTAACGCAATATTCACATCTTGAACATGTTGTTGTACAGATACCTAGTACCTCTGGTCTACGTACAATGCGGCATCTTATCAGCGCAGCTTATATTCCACCTAACACGCCTGATGACGTTTATGACACACACTTTAATTACTTGCAAAGTCTTGTTCACAAAGAAAATATCGATAACTTCTTCATAATTGGAGACTACAATATTCCGACAGCTAAGTGGATAGCAAGCGATACTTCACACAACGGCTTGATTTGCGATAGCGGCGGGCCCCAAATACACAGCATTTTACGTAACTTTATGTCGCGTATCCAAGGTCTCCAATTTAACAATACTCTCAACAAAAACAACAGAATACTAGATTTATTCATCTCTAACACTGATTGTGATATTTATAGCCCTATTTCAATTTCGCTACCCATTGACATACTGCACCCACCATTTTGCATACTTACATATATAACCTTAGCACCGTCACTTAAGCGCAGCACTGTGAAAAGGCTTAATTACCATAAATCTAATTATGAACTGATTAATAGAGATATCGGAAATATAGACTGGACTCACGAACTCAACCACCTACTACCTGAACAAGCTGTAGAACACTTCTATAACCTCATACACGGTATCTGTTTACTACACACGCCTTTTTCATCTGGTAGGACATCGCAGTTCCCTATCTGGTTTACCCCTTCCCTTATACACATACATAATAATAAATCTAGGTACTGGGCTAAATGGAAGATCTACAAAAACATATCTGACTACGAAATATTCTCGCTGTATAGAAAAAGGTTTAAACTGCAATGCGATGCATGTTTTAAATTGTACATGGAATCAGTAGAAGATAGCATTAAGAACAACCCTAAATTTTTTTGGTCATATGTTGCGAACCGTAATGCAAAGTCAGGTATACCTTCAACCATGTCTTATCATGCAAGCACATCGGACGATCCTTCAGAAATATGCAATATGTTTTCAAACTTTTTCCGTAGGAACTTTGAATTATCTACATTAGATCTAAATCAATGGGCACCTCCATCCACGTACGCCGATAGTGACAACGTAGTATGTAACCTAAGTTTCAGTGAGGCTAATATACACTCAGCACTTCTGCAGCTGGACAATACCAAAGGTCCAGGTCCCGACGGATTGCCAGCTATATTCCTAATCCGTACTGCTGCAAGTATTACAAAACCCCTTCATATAATCTACAATAAATGTATGTGCGAAGGTACATTTCCCAGCTGCTGGAAGCTAGCTCATATTACCCCTATTCATAAGGGAGGTTCGAAACAAAACGTTGAACAGTATCGACCTATCTCAATGCTCTCTATTTTGTCAAAGGTCTTTGAACGTCTTGTGCATAACTCTATTTACCCCACCTTACATGGCTCTATTCTACGTGCTCAGCACGGTTTTGTTAAACGTCGATCTACTGTCACCAACCTAATGGTCTTCGTGAATGACCTATTCGAAAATATGGAACGAACGCTTCAAGTGGACGCAGTGTACACAGACTTTCGAAAGGCCTTTGACAAAGTAGATCATGAGCTCTTACTGAATAAAATAGCATTCAATGGCATTCGCGGAAATCTCTTGCGTTGGTTTGCCTCGTACATCAGTAACAGGACACAGGTTATCGTAGTCAAAGGTTTTCGATCAAACATAGAACGAGTCACGTCTGGGGTCCCGCAGGGGTCAATATTAGGCCCGTTACTCTTCGTCCTATTCATCAACGACATAGACAGTTGCTTCCATAACTCAAACTACTTGCTTTATGCCGACGATCTTAAAGTTTATAAAACGATCACTAGTGTCGAAGACGGTGTTAAACTTCAGGAAGACTTGGATCGCTTATCTAATTATTGTTTACTGAATAAACTGCAGTTTAATCTAAGTAAATGCAATTCCATCACATATACAAAAAAGATCCATACATTTGACTCAACATACTATCTTTGTAATACTAATCTATCAAAAGTGACCTCTATCCGTGACCTTGGTGTGACTTTAGACAGCAAACTGCATCTTGACCAACATATTGATAAAATCATCAGCAAAGCCTACCAGTTGTTCGGCTTTATCATGCGTTCGGGAAAGGATTTCGTTAGGCACTCGACGTATCTCCATTTGTTTAAATCCCTGGTTCGCCCGCAACTTGAATATGCAACCACTATTTGGAACCCATATTATAACAAATATGCTGATGCAATCGAATCAGTTCAATACAAATTCCTAAAATCGATGCAGTATAGGTGCTTTCAAGGCCATATGCCATATCACATGTTATTAGCAAAATACAGCATGATGACGCTACACTCTCGGCGGCAATTATTGGACGCTACTACCTTACACGGAATTTGTAATAATAGGTATGATTGCATTGATCTTACAAACAAGATTTGCTACTTGATCCCAAGATCAGTGCATCGCCGCCAAGTGCGATCACGTAAGCTTTTTGCTCTTAATCGTTGCAAGTCAAATGCTGGAAAGCGTGCGCCCGTTCAGCGTCTGGTGGACACTTACAACAATACGTTCATAGATTTAGATATATTTTCACTTACGCTACCTAGGTTCAGAGCTCTCGCGATCGAATTTCTTCTTGTAGTAGGGGGGGAGGAGGAATCAGGGGGATCGGCTGATTGATGGTCGATATACGTTTATGTCGTACTACTAATTCGGCTGGCCCCAGATAGGTACTCTTAGCGGGGATGTATTTTTGCCTACCTGTTTCGGTTTGGGTCCGGCTCGCCAGCTGCCTTCCATTTTTTTTTTCTGTTTCTTATCTAGAATTAGTATTCAACCCATTTTCTAAGGAGAGAAACTCTCACCAACATTTTCAACATTATTTATCATTTATTTCTCTCACTAGAAGATGGGCCGAAGGCGGTTGGCGATCGGGGATCCAGATCGTGCCAATCTCGGGCAAACGCAGTGAACTTACGCCCGGGTACCATTGTGTTGTGTGTTGTGCGTATGTGCACCTGCGGTTGATTATTTTGCGCCTGCAATTGCCTGTACCCCATCATCCTTTCCTTTTACCTACGTAATAATTTGAACACTTTGCCTTGCTTATACCTAATTAATTTATCAGTTTGTTTTCACATTGGACATAATATAATTATTTACTTGAGATTAATTTACTTGTTAATAGTTTTCTAAGATGCTAATGCTTATTCATTCAATATGTGGATGATGTTGTGGGTCATACTTTTAATCAATACTATACCTACCTTAGATTTAATACAAATATTGTAATGTGTGACCGTCTTTCTTCCCAAATAAATAAAATAAAATAAAATAAAATAAACCTGTCACGTATGGAATGCTATTGCAAAATGTGGACATGTGCCAAATATAATGTTTGGACGTGCCTCTCGACTACCCCATTAGACATTCTTAAGACTCTAAGCGCCTGGAGATCTAAGTGGATGTCTGTATACCGTACTAGGGGATTACAGAAGTAAATAAGTAAGTAAGTAAGTAAAAATAAATAACACCTTTACACAAGATAACAAGGATATTTGGTACATAATAATAATAATAATAGAGTCTAAAAATATGAGAGAAACTACGGCCTTACACTAGGCTCAAGGCCCGTATCGAGGGTACCCAAAAAGGTACGAGATCTAAATTCATTTTTTATTTCATTTCATTTCAATTAAAATCAGCGTTCAATCTGAGAGCGATGTTATTAGCTCATATCAAGATACTAGCAGTCCGCCCCGGCTCCGCAAGGGAGTAACGAATTATAACGATTTTATGGGTATTTTTTTACCCAGGTTACATTATCAAAGTTTTAATAGGGATCCCTAATAGTTAGACAAATGGTATTGTTGACTAAGGGCCGATTTTTCAATCATCAGATAAGTGTTAACTGTGGAATAAAATTGCAATTTTCCATACGATATGTCAAATTTATTCCACAGTTAACACTTATCTGATGATTGAAAAATCGGCCCTTATTTGTATATATTAATGTCCTCTTTAAAACTGTAGTACATCACTTTGCTCTATTGTCAACAATTTCCGCAGCGTACGCGTTATAAGGATTTTTTTTTGGATTTTTTTTCACACCTTGGGTTACATTATCGAAGTTTTCATACGAATCCCTAACGTTTTTGAAAATATTCTATAGCATATGTTCATCAGAGATAATGTAGGATTCTAATGGTAAAAGAATTTTTCAAATCGGTCCAGTAGTTTCGGAGCCTATTCGATGCAAACAAACAAACAATCAAATCTTTCCTCTTTATAATATTAGTATAGAAGTATAGATATTATGAGTTGGCTGAGCTGATGAGATGGCAATACGAATCTCAGCCGCGTATCAAAAGGGTTTGTCTATTCATAAAATAGGTGCATGAGGAAACCAGCGGCAGCAAAAATCACTATATTATCGTCAAAACGTCAAAACCGTAATTTAATGTATTGTATATTCGTGCTAGCCCCGAGAACCACGACTTGACACAATTGATAGTCTAACTACCTCTCACTAGGCCAACGTGGTTTGGAATAAAAATATTCTGCATTCGCGTAATAGATAATAATAAAACTTTAAAAATAAAATTGTAAAAAAATTATGATGTATTAAAGATGTAATAATTGTATTAAGTTATGCATAATGAATAATGATGACCATCACACTTTGGGACTCATCATAAAATTACCTTCTTTCCGGTTCTTCACGCCTCGTGAGCTGATCTGATACAAATTCAAATTCAAAAGGCATTTATTTTAATAAAATCAGAAGGATCACTTTGAAACGTCTTAGGAACTAGGTGAAACTACGCCGATTCCACGCGACCAAGCCTAGATGAATCAGGCAACAAACACGGCTTGGGGTCTATTTTTTTTTCAATGATCCTTTTTTTAATGATATGTAGAGCTCCAGTGTAGTGCCGATCGAAGAAGGTGAAGACACAAACATGAATAATAATTAAAGGTACTAACCAAGTACGTACATCAGTATAAAATGACTAAGACACTCGTAACGGAATTCCTTAGTAAATAGTTCGATTGAGTAAAAACAGTTCATACCTGTCAAGTCCCGATAATATATAACGTGACAGGTGAGTTTCTAGAACCAGTGGTTTAGCCTGTTTGTTGATAGATCAGTCAGTCAGTCACTACTACAAGAGTTTTACCTATCCTAATGCGAAAGTGTGTGATAAGGCTGCTGTTTGTTCCCTTATCACTACATAGTATAAAGCAAAGTCGCTTTCCGCTTCCCGCGTCTGTATGTATGTATGTTTGCTAATATCTTTAAAACTACACAACGGATTTTGATGCGGTTTTTTTTAATAGATAGAGTGATTCAAGAGGAAGGTTTAAATGTATAATACATGCATAATATAGTAGAGAAACACTGATAATTGATGATTAATTGATGAAACTGAGGTTTCTAATGTGATGTCGTAAATAACACATTTTTTTTCTACAATAAAGTCCGCGATGGTATTAGAAATGTCTTACGCACAGCGAAGCGGGCACGGGTCAGCTAGTTAAAAATAAACGACAAAACGGATTAAGATGAAATTTGTAGATAAAAAATCAGAATAAATAAAGGGAGACCTTATAATCCGAAAAACTAAACGCTTAAAGGATGATTTTGGTAAAGATGGCGCTGATGTGCAAAAAATTAGACCGATAACATAATTAACCTACCAAGGTCGGTATTGGAAATTTATCAAAAAAATCTGACATTAATTTGACTATCGAATGGTTACCGCATTCTATCAAAATTCGTAATAAAATTTATTTTATCGAAAAATTCTGACAGTTGTTTTGACTACTGAATGATACGCATTCTACCAAAATTTGTAATTTATTTTATCTGGACAAGGTTCATAGGGAAAACATTTGTAGTTTCCTGAAAGTGTTTTTTTATGCGACTATTGAAATTTGGGCAGGTCAAAGTCTGTCACGGTTCGGCTAGTAGGTATTTAAAGATGACAGCCACATAAATATTCTGTTATTCCCACTTCTTCGTCCCAACGCGCAGTTCGAAGGAGAATTTTTTAAAGCATGTTTTGAAAAATAGTTTATTTATTTTATTTACTGGTGCCATATTCTAACGACCGACTTAGAACAAACAGGGAAATCTATTTCAAAACTTTATATTATCTCACATAAAGCAATTAAGGTCAGATAATTCAGTAAATATTCTAGAAAATATTTGCTAATGTTCTCTTGATCTGATTACAAACGCAAGTGTTCCTTCGTAATAACTGTGTTATAATATTACAATTAGGGTCAAAGACCCGGTTGTGGTGCCTGCTTCGGTTTTGGTCATTTTCAATTTTGGTAGTCAATAACTAAGCATAGCAAACAAACTTGTTTAAAATCTATAGTTAATACAATTCTTTCTTAATGGTCCGTTTTGATTAGTGACAGTTGCGATGCGATACACCACTAAATTTGATTGATCACAACTAAATATTTCCCGTTATGTCTATTTAAATATGAATAATTAATAAATAAATATCGTTTATAACAAAACCTTTGCTTAATATAAGAAATAGATAAATACTCTAAACTATGTTGTTTCAAAATAGTCGTTTTGTCGTTTTCAAAATATGAATAATTAATAAATAAATATCGTTTATAACAAAACCTTTGCTTAATATAAGAAATAGATAAATACTCTAAACTATGTTGTTTCAAAATAGTCGTTTTAATTATTTTTTAGATAAAAAAAAATAAAAAATAAATATATAGGATCACGACTGTAATCCCCAAGTACGGTAGATATCCTCCTCTCAGATCTCCATACGCTAGGATCCTTTGAAGATGTCTAGAGGGGTTAGTCAGAGGCACGTTCAAACATTATATTTGGCACATGCCCACATTTTGCAGTGGTTAACATTCCATACGTGACAGGTTGCAAGCCCATCGCCGCTTTTAAGAATACTAATTGGTTCCCTCACGATGTTTTCCTTCACCGTTTTGAGCATATGTTTTTGATGCGCATATAAATTTATCGAACAGAAAAATCCATTGATGCACGCTGGGATTTTAACCCACGAGTTGCAAGTCGAGTTACCTCCCACTCGGCCAACACGGCTCTCGATATAAACCGTTTATTTGAAAATTAAAATGTTGTTAAAATGGCCACAACCAGCGCTCTCACCCTACTTGCATAGTAACGCGCCGACTGGACGACATATTATGTGAGTGGCAAAGCATAATGCGTATGAGTAGGGGCAAAATACTCTAATCATTATCTATACTAATATTATAAATGCGAAAGTAACTCTGTATGTCTGTGACGTTATCAAGGTTATACCGTTCTGGGCCGATTGTGATGTAATTTCATATAGAGATAGTTTAAAGTCTTGGGACATAGACTACTTTTTTTCCCAAAAATTTCTTTTGATTTTTAGGAGTTTATATACATATAAAATTCTCGTGTCACACTGTTTATAACCAAACTCCTCCGAAACGGCATGACCGATTTTTATGTTTTTTTTTGTGTATATTCGGTATGAGAATAGGTCGTAGGGTAATTTTTATACCCTTAAATGATAAGGGTGGCTCAAAGTTCGGAAAAAACACAAAAGTTATTTTTCTGTGGGATTATTGAAATTTGACAGGACAATGTCTGTTGGGACAGCTAGACCACTACATAGTATAAAGCTAAGTCGCTTCCCGCTTCCCGCGTCTGTATGTATGCTTATATCTTTAAAACTACACAACGGATTTTGATGCGGTTTTTTTTAATAGATAGAGTGATTCAGGAGGATATATTAAATCCGTGCGAAGCCGGGGCGGGTCGCTAGTTTACAATAAAAAAATTACAAAATAAAATAAATAGGGTCATGACTGTAATCCCCAAATACGATAGACATTCTCTCAGATCTCCAGGCGCTTAGATCCTTTGAAAATGTCTACTGGGGGAAGTCAGAGGCAAATCCGTACGAATCGTACCGACTGCGAAAGCGCAAAGTATGGATATTTTATAAAACGATCTAAATTCAACGTCCCATGGCCTACAGGAAATCCAAATCCTACATATGAAAAGCTTTTAAGGCGAGTAATAAATGTTTTTGATGAATGCAGAATCGTTTTTTCTCAATAACCGCAAAACATACAGTTTTGTTTTTCATGACAAAGATAACTTAACGATATAATCTAGATAAATTACAGATAGAAACACGATTGGTGAAACTTTTCTCGATAGATTTATTTTCCAAAGTTGGCTCTTCAAAAACACGAGTTTCGTTTTTAATCAAAGCTATGAATAGCTAAACAGTTTTTATATAATTCGTAAGATAATCAAACTAGCTAAATAAATTACAGACAGTTTCTTTTTAAATTTTATGGTTTTTGAGATAAAGCAGTTTTATCACTTTTTCCGTCTTATCCGGGTAGACTCAGCCAATACAAAACGTAAAAAATTTCACTTATCACCTTAAAACATTGAATTTATTATTTCCCGTCAACTTCTGTACCAATCCAAACCATATTGCAAAGCAAGAGGTACTTAAAAACCGGCCAAGTGCGAGTCGGACTCGCGCACGAAGGGTTCCGTACCATTATCTATAAAAACGGCAAAAAAAATCACGTTTGTTGTATGGGAGCCCCCCTTAAATATATATTTTATTTTGTTTTTAGTAGCAGCAACAGAAATACATAATCTGTGAAAATTTCAACTGTCTAGCTATCACGGTTCATGAGATACAGCCCTGTGACAGACAGACGGACAGACAGACAGACGGACAGCGAAGTCTTAGTAATAGGGTCCCGTTTTTACCCTTTGGGTACGGAATCCTAAAAATGACTTGTCATAGCAATGAACGAGAGCCTGATTCGATAACAGACTACGACCGAAATTTACGACTGCAATGAGACGACGCGGATATACATATCCGCCTATAGATAGCTACAATTGCATCTATCCAAATAAATAGGATCACGACTGTAATCCCCAAGTACGATTTTAGGGTTCCGTACCCAAAGGGTAAAAACGGGACCCTATGACTAAGACTTCGCTGTCCGTCTGTCTGTCACAGGGTTGTATCTCATGAACCGTGATAGCTAGACAGTTGAAACTTTCACAGATTATGTATTTCTGTTGCTGCTATAACAACGAATACTAAAAACAGAATAAAATCAATATTTAAGGGGGGGCTCCCATACAACTAACGTGATTTTTTTTTGCCGTTTTTATAGATAATGGTACGGAATACTTCGTGCGCGAGTCCGACTCGCACTTGGCTGGTTTTTATTAAATTCTGTTTTTAGTATTTAATGTTATACAGAAATACATAATCTGTGAAAATTTCAACTATTTAGCTATCACGATTCATAAGATACACATATGCGAAGTCTTAGTAATAAGGTCCCGTTTTTACCCTTTGGGTACGGAACCCTAAAAAGGAACCAGCGAGTAAGAATTGTTGAATTACACAACTATGACAAGATAAATTTAATTATGCTTATATTGTCTTTCTTGCTCTACTTAGCTAAAGTGCGTAATCGGAACCATTTTAGATTCAGAGTGTATTTTTATTGACCTCTTAATACTAAAGTTGAATACTAAATAGTGTTTGGAATAGATTTTGTTGCAATTGGAGTTTATTGTCTTAACGGAGACTTGTGTGGTTGGAAAGATATTTCCTGTTTCAAATCTAGACAAAACACCGGCAAAGTGCGAGTCGGACTCGCGCACGAAGGGTTTAATTCAAAAGATTTTCCTTCACCGTTTTGAGTACGGCAAGGATTTAAACATACATACATACATACATACATACATACATAAAAACAAGCCTATTTCCCAGAGGGGTAGGCCTAACTGGTAAACAGGCGTGATTTTATGTATGTACGAGTATGTTTAAATCCTCGCCGTACTTCAATGGATTAGCTTAACGGTGAAGAATAACATCTTGAGGAAACCAGTTAATATATTCTTATAAGCTGCGACAGGATTGCGACCTGTCACGTATGGAATGCTACTGCAAAATGTGGGTATCGTGACAAACATAATGTTTGGACCTCCGACTACTCCCTTTAGACATCTTGAAGGATCTAAGCGCCTTGAGATCTGAGAAGCTTGCAACCTGACACTTTTTGTATAGTAAAAGTGTCAGTTTCGACATTTAATTTTGAACGATACGACAGTGGTACATGATAACCCTCCTGATTGCTACTATTTTTGTGCAGCTAGCTATGTTAGGAAGGGTCTTATTGACCTTAACATGGTACTTAGGCCAGGGTAAACGTTAACATGTCGTGTTGAGGTAAGATTTGACCACTGTACACGCAGACAGTTACAACACTATGGTTATTGACCATGAAAATAATTGTTTTCTTGTCTACTAAAAGTTATTGATCACTAGCCGACCCGTGACAGACGTTGTCCTGTCAAATTTCAATAATAAAACAGAAAAGACTGAATGTTTTTAGTCTGTGATGTCATATTTGTCGCACACTAGCGCCATCTATACAGAAATCATCCCTTTTGCGTTTTTTTATCGTTTTGGGGATGTTTTTATATTTTAAAGTAGTCTATTATTTATTCAGGCATTATATCTACAAGTACTACAAAATTCAACCATATCCATTTTGTCGTTTAGGCCTGATTGAGGAACAAACATACATACATACTCACAAACTTTCACATTTATAATAAGGATTAGGATAATACTGCACTATGGTAATAACGTTTAAAAAACGAATAAGAAAACCGACGAAAATGTTTCAACCAATCGAAAAGTCGAGGAACGATTTTTGTTTTTAGGGTTCCGTACTCAATGGGTAAAAACGGGACCCTATTACTAAGACTTCCCCGTCCGTCTGTCCGTCTGTCTGTCTGTCACAGTATTTCATGAACCGTGATAGCTAGACAGTTGAAATTTTTACAGATGATATATTTTTGTTGCCGCTATAACAACAAATACTAAAAACAGAATAAAAACAATATTTAAGTAAAAAAAACACGTATTGAAAACCTCCTCTTATTTCGTCGGTTATCAAAAATTGTATATTGTACTAACTTACGCCCGCGGTTTCGCTCGCGTGGTACCTTGATAAAAATTATAGGTACTATGCTATTCCTGGACATAAGCTATGTATATTCCAAGTTTCACCCAAATCCGTAAGTTCCGGAAACGGAAATAATTTAAAGATTCGGCAGATCTTAACCCATTGTGACTTGCTACAAGCTTTTTCATAATGAAATAAAATCACGAAATACTCTCAGATTTCCACGCGCTTAGATCACATAAGGGAGTAGTCAGAGGCATGTCATTTGGCACCTGCACCATTAATTACTCTGGAACAGTTTATCTGCACTAATAATATAAAGACAGGAATAAAAACGGTTTGTAATGGATTAACTAAAAAACTACTAAACCAATTTAAATAATTCTTTTATTTATCAAAAGCTACATTAGCAGCGAGTAACATAGGTCACATTTTATTTATTTTTAGGGTTCCGTACCCAAAGGGTATAAACGGGACCCTATTACTAAGACTTCGTTGTCCGTCTGTCTGCCGTAGTTAAAATTTTCACAGATGATGTATTTATGTTGCCGCTATAACAACAAATACTAAAAACAGCATAAAATAAATATTTAAGTGGGGCTCCCGTACAACAAACGTGATTTTGTTGCCGTTTTGTATTGATAATAGTACGAAACCCTTCCGACCAGTCCGAGTCGTACTTGGCCGGTTTTTTATTAATAGATCCTTATGAAAATTACAATAATGTAACCTAAGGTCTAAAAAAATTATCTATTATCAGTCCGTTATATATTGTTTCGAAGAAACTGGTATACTGTCTTATTTACATAGTGTGTTACTCCAATAAGAATGTTATGTATAAAAATAATAGATATGATGTAAAAATCAATTATTACTTCGATTAATGAGGTTACAATAAATTACCCATATTACGATTTGATCGTTGTTATATGAGATCATCTGAATTTCTACTTAAATGTGAAAGTTTATATACCTTATATAACCTTAGGCTGTGGGTTCGATTCCTACAAAGCACAAACATTTATGTGATGAAAATTGATGTTTATAAAAAAAGTTTATAAGTTGTCTTTAAGTAATCTGGTTCCCATATTTACAAGCTTTGCTTAGTTCGGGGCTAGATGACGATGTGAGAAATATCCACAAATATTTATTTATTTTTATTTATATGATGTAAAAGTATTCGGAAAATAATAGTTATATTTACTATTTAACATTTAGTTTAAAAATAAACTATTTTAAATCTGTGTGACATCGTTTGAGTGGTTTCTTTGAAGGCCCATTTCAAACCCTTAAGGGTTGTTTTTCGAAATAATAAGTATGCTATGTTTCAGTCCAGGTCATATTCTATCTCTATATAGTTTTTTTTCAAAATCGGTTCAGTATTTGCGACGTCATTAAACATTATTTTGATTGATTAAAAACAGTGACAGGCTATTTAAATAAGAGGCGACAGTTAGTGTTTTTTTAAGCGGCGATAGGCTTGCAACCTGTCACGTATGGAATGTTAACTACTGCAAAGGGTTAGCATATGCTAACTGATAAAATGATGCTAAATGATTGGACTTGCCTCTTACCCTTAATAATCTTCAACGATCTGAGCGCCTGGAGATTTGAGAGGACATCTACCGTACTTAGGGATTACAGTCGTGTTCAAAAAAAATCTTACTATTACGAAAGTTTGTACCTTTGTTGGTTTGTCCTTTTTTACGCAGCAACGCAGCAATGGATTAATTAACAGTTGTTATGAATGAGACAATTCTTCGGCTTGTTTTGTAAAAAAATAATCATTAAAAAAGCTTATTTTCTATGAATTTCAAGGATCAGTTCTAGCACCTACCCCGTCAGTTAGTCCCATGATCCGAAAATTGACAATGAACCCATCTTCACTCACACATAGCCAGAAAGCGGGCGAAAGTGTTTTCAACACGTGCACACGGTCCCACATACACACAGTATAAAACCTGCGCGTGCGCCTGGTAGGCTACACTCCGAAGCAATTCGCTGTACTAGTAAAGCGAAATGAAGCTATTGGTTAGTATAAGAATTTGATTTAAAAAAATGTGATAATGTAAATTATAAAAAAATATTCGAAGTGTCTAAAAGTAAATAGATTGTGAAAAAAAAATGTCGTGAAAAGCTAAGCTTGTTTGAATGGTGAAAAGTTTGTGTAAAGATCACTTGAATAATTTTGAAAAAAATATATATTTTTGAAAATGTTGTTTATAACATCAGTTAAAACAGTGATACGGTTTTAGTTTCAACTGAATGTTATGAAAAGCTTTGCGAATGTTTATTTGGTATTTACATTTAACTATGAATAAAGAGTCATATGAGGAAGAATGACGACTTTAGTGTTTACCTATTCTGAAGATATTTTTTTTTCATTTCAGAGGTCCTGCTTAATCCTGGCCGTGGCTATAAGCCTGGCCGCGGCAGAGGAAAAGGCTGAGAAGAACAACAAGGCTGTTGAACAACAAGATAAGAAGCAGGACAAACGAGGATTATCAGAGTACTACGGAGACTTTGGTGGCCAAGAGGAAAGCCACGGACACGAGGAGATCAGTGGATACGGCGGCGGCCAAGGAGGTAACGGCGGTGACCAAGGAGGTTACGGCGGTGATCACGGAGGATTTGGCGGTGATCAAGGTGGTCACGGAGGATTTGGCGGTGATCAAGGTGGTCACGGAGGATTTGGCGGTGATCAAGGTGGTCACGGAGGGTTTGGAGGTGATCAAGGTGGTCACGGAGGGTTTGGAGGCGATCAAGGTGGTCACGGAGGATTTGGAGGCGATGAAGGAGGTCACGGCGGCGACCAAGGGGGCTATGGCGGTGATGAAGGAGGACACGGTGGTGGCGGAGGATTAGGAGGAGGTGACGGAGGCTATCACCATCACGAAGAGCACCACAAAACAATAACAACAATCAAAAAAGTGCCAGTGCCGTACCCAGTAGAAAAACGTATTCCATACCCAGTGGAGAAGAAGATCCCCTACCCAGTGAAGGTACCCGTACCGCAACCCTACCCAGTCTACAAAACTGTGCACTTCACCGTCAAGGAAACCATCAAAGTACCAGAATACATCAAAAAACCCTACCCAGTCACCAAACACGTCCCGGTTCCCGTGCATGTGCATGTCGACAACCCAGTACCGTACAATGTGTATGAGAAAGTTCCCTACCCAGTGGAGAAACACATCCCAGTTCCCGTAGAAGTGAAAATTCCCCACCCATACCCCGTCGAAAAGAAGGTGCACGTCCCCTACAAAGTGCCCGTCAAGGTTTACGTGCCCTACCCCGTGGAGAAGACAGTTCACTACCCCGTTCAAGTGCACGTTGATCACCCAGTCCCGGTACATGTAGACAAGCCAGTGCCCGTACATGTGGAGAAGAAAGTACCTTACAAGGTAGAGAAGGAAGTTCCCTACCCCGTGAAGGTCTACATCGACAACCCAGTGCCTGTTCACGTTGACAAACCCGTTCCGTACCATGTCAAAGTGCCAGTTGTACACCCATACCCGGTGGAGAAGGTCATTCCGTACCCAGTGGAGAAGAAGGTACCGATTCCCGTGAAAGTCCCAGTGGAAAGACCTTACCCGGTCGAGATCGATAAGCACGTAGCGCACCACGTCGAAAAACATGTACCATACACGGTAAAGGTGCCAGTACCCGTAATAAAGGATCTTCCTCATCACCATCATCACGAGGATCATCATGAAAGTCACGACTATCATCACCATCACTGACTGATCTCTCAATCCTAGTTGTAACTGTTATCTCGTGTTAGTTTGTTAATATCGACTGGTAAATGTACGTCATTATTGTAAATAGTAACGGAAGTATTAAAATTCGTGATAAATATTGTTATTACTCTTTTTATTCATACTCTATTTTAAATAGCTACAGAATACTTAAAAGCACATTGGAACTAGTTTAAGACGTAACATAGCTAGCAATTTATTTTCTCTTAAGTTCGTCTTAAAAAAATTGAGTCGTACAAACAACTATTTCCTATACTAAGAAAAATGCATGATTAGTTAGAAATACTCGAAACAGTAAACTTTAACGATAAAAATGGGATTTTGGGTTTGCTGATGAATAAAACTTTAACTGCGTGTGAAACCAGGTTAAACAAGTGCGAGTCGGTCTCGCGCACTTAGGGTTCCGTACCAATATTTATAAAAAACGGCAAAAAAACACGTTTATTGTATGGGAGCCCCGCTTAAATATTTATTTTAATCCGTTTTTAGTATTTGTTGTTATAGCGGCAACAGAAATACATAACCTGTGAAAATTTCAACTGTCTAGCTATCACGGTACATGAGATACATGTTATGACAGCCTTGTGACAGACAGACGGACATTCTGATAGCTTAGTCTTAGTAATAGGGTCCCGCTTTTACCCTCAGGGTACGGAACCCTAAAAACCATTATTTAGATGAGCCAACTCTTACAAGAAGATGATGCTTTTGTTTGGAATTTGATGAAAAAGTAATTTTTCTAACATTCTGTCAAAACATATCGTTATTTACAAATCCATTGTTCAAAATCAGCTCAGCGTATTTTATTATTACATTTACATTGCTCTAACAAAATTATCCACTATCATGTGTGACCTTTGTTTCGACAAATTGACACATACAATTTCTAATGAAGGAGAAAACGGACACAAAGATATGTATAATAATGTTTGTGTTACTGACTGACTGACAACGCACATTTAAAACTGTTCATCAAAAATACGTTTAACTACTAACTTTAAAAAAACTACTTTAACGGGGTTTTTTTTCATGTAACTTTGATTTTTTGTAATAAATATTATGCAACTAGTGAATAAAGGACGGATTTAAAGCGAGGGCCGTAGATGAGTCACGAGCAAGTGAAGGATTCTAATGATTGATTCAAATCTCGAGAATTTATTTGCACCAAAGAGTTTTGAATTTCGAATCTCAGCGCAAGGAGTTTGTGTAAGCATTGAAATAGAGACCGGATATATTTTGTGTTCCAAATTCAAACACCAAAATAGTGAATAAAAACAAAACAGTGAATAAAAGGCCTTTTTATTCACTGTTTTGCGTGAATAAAATAAGCTTTTTAAAGTAGGTATGGTATAAATATATTTTTTTACTACTCGATATGTCTAGAGACGATAATATAGTTTTATGAAGGAACTAGGCGTCCGACGTAAACAAAATTAATATGAGACCACCTTAATACTATACAATACAAACAATATCATCAAAATCGGTTCACTTAATACATGCGTCATATTATTAAATATATTATACACTTCGAATAGAAAACCTTCTTCTTTTTTTCGTTGGTTGATAAAATGTTAAACTGGAAGGCAGATTCTTGAAGACAGATACATGTGTGTTTTTGTAAAGAAGCAAAAGCTTTAAATAGTTTAAGGAAATAGCTCCACACGAACGCAGTCGCAGGCGTTAGTTATATATAATAAACCAGGTCGTACAAGAATAGAGTGTTCGAAACATTAAAATGTTTCTCAATACACGCACGCCATTTTGTGAATAATAAAAGTTTGAACACGCATGGTTTCAACAGTTGATAAAAATAGGTAAAATCGGAAGTGATCTTTAAATCATAATAATAATAGGATGACGATTGTAATCCCCAAGTACGATAGATATCCTCTCAGCTCTCCAGGCGTTCGAACCCTTGAAGGTATCTAAGAGGAGTAGGTAGTCAGAGGTATATCTAAGCATAATATGTTAAAATAGAAATAAACTAAATATTCAAATCTACGATTTATTTATTTATTAGAAAGCGTTTGTGTGTATAATAGTAATTTTTAACACAAAAAACCTACAAGTGTATTTATTATTTTTTCTGAAATATTAAAATAGAAACAACTAGCGACCCGCCCCGGCTTCGCACGGGTTTAATACATATAAACCATCCTCCTGAATCACTCTATCTATTAAAAAAACCGCATCAAAATTCGTTGTGTAGTTTTAAAGATATAAGCATACATACAGACGCGGGAAGCGGGAAGCGACTTTGCTTTATACTATGTAGTGATGATTAATAAAAAACGGCCAAGTGCAAGTCGGACTCGCGCACGAAGGGCACCATTACGCCAAAAAACACGTTTGTTGTATGGGAGCCCCACTTAAATATTCATTTAATTCTGTTTTTAGTATTTGTTGTTATAGCAGCAACATAAATACGTCATCTGTGAAAATTTAACGGTCTAGCTATCGCGGTTCATGAGATACAGCCCTGTGACAGACAGACGGACAGCGAAGTCTTAGTAATAGAGTCCCGTTTTTAACCTTTGTGTACGGAACCCTAAAAATCAACTTTACAAAAACGATAGTATCCCAAAACCATGGAAATACGAATGGTCCAGCTGTAAACCTCCTTTTTTGAAGTCTGTAAAAAAAGTACTGCGCGCGCGTTGATATCTTTTGTATGGAAAAGATAACTTAGGCACTATTATTGTTATGAATCCATCAAATTAATTAATGACGGAAGGCAAGCGAAACCAGCGATAAGTAATTCACCTCGTTAATTTTAATGCAGTTTTCATAATCATTTTACAACCGGTTTATTTACAACTAGCAGTCCGCCCCAGCATCGCACGGGTAATGATTTTATACCTTGAGTTACATTATCGAAGTTTTTATAGGGATCCCTAATAGTTAGACATATGACATTAGTAACTTTTTTGTACATATTGATGTTTTCTATAGAACTGTAGTACATAATTTTGCTCTATTTTCAATAATTTCCGCAGCAAATGCGATATACGATTTTTTGTTGGATTTTTTTCACACGTTGGCTTCATTATCGAAGTTTTCATACGGATCCCTAACATTTTTGAAAATATTCTATAACCTATGTTCATCAGGGATAATGTAGGAATTTCGGAGCCTATTCGATGCAAACAAACAAACAAACAATCAAATCTTTCCTCTTTATAATATTAGTATAGTTCAACTTGCTCGAGCCTATTCTAACCCACATTTTTACTCATTACATAAAACTTATTCACTAAGTAATCCGATCAGATGTGAATATCTCGTTACACCAGTAACACAAATGGTTAAACCTCAGCGTAGTTTCCTGCGTCAGAGTAAAAACAAGGATGATGTAGAGTGAATTTATTACTAAACTAGCTGACCCGTGCCCGCTTCGCTGTGCGTAAGACATTTCTAATACCATCGTGGACTTTTTTGTAGACTTTTTTAAGGTGTACAATACTGTAGTACATTATTTTGATATATCTCGTGGGGTTCAGCCACCATTTGCAATGTAAGCGCAAAAAAATGTGTTTATTTACGACATCACATTAGAAACCTCTAAAATTATCAGTGTTTCTCTACTATATTATGCATGTATTATACATATAAACCTTCCTCTTGAATCACTCTATTTATTAAAAAAAACCGCATCAAAATCCGATGTGTAGTTTTAAAGATATAAGCAAACATACATACATACGCGGGAAGCGGAAAGCGACTTTGCTTTATACTATGTAGTGATACTAGCTTCCGTCCGCGGTTCGCGTACCTGGATAAACAGTAGTTTATTTGAAAACCAGAGCTGATCTACGTCATAGTCTATGAATGTGGAGCAGCAAAAAGCTAAGATAGGGCCTGTTTGACCCATGCATTGTAGTCTATGTTTTTATCTATCTTCCTTCTTGCTATTCCTTCCTACTTGAGTAGTACTTTTAATAATTATTCTTGTTTGAGCCTGATTTTTTAATTTGAATTTACTATATGTACCCATTTATCTGTGTGCGTATTAACATATATCATTTATTTTTGTTCATGTTTGCGATAAAAGTTTTATTAGCCACTTGACACTTTTTCAACCTCTATAGTTTATTTCTACTCCGCGTTTTCTTCATAACCGTACTCGTTAAGAGAACCACATAACCTTACGTAAGATTTACGTAATTACCAACGCAAGATTCTAAGTCTTCATGTTGTATTATATCAACCTTAGATCAAGTTATAAATATGTTATAACATAACTCGTTTCACTTCGATGCGTTATTGTTATGGATAACCATAACATAGTTATTAATAACCTAATTAAAAAAAAACAATTATTTTTTTAGGATTCCGTACCCAAAGGATAAAAACGGGACCCTATTACTAAAACTCCGCTGTCCATCTCTCGTCTGTCTGTCACCAGGCTGAATCTCATGAACCGTGATAGCTAGACATTAAATTTTAAATTTTCACAGATGATGTATTTCTGTTGCCGCTATAACTACTTAAAACAGAATAAAATAAATATGTAAGTGGGGCCCATACAACAACGTGATTTTTTTCCGTTTTTTATAGATAATAGTACGGAAATCTTCGTGCGCAAGTCCTACTCGCACTTGGTAGGTTTTTTTTTGTTTTACTTTAGAAAAAAAAATCATCAATTCTGCCAAAGAACGTGTAATTGCTACACTACTATAAGAGGTAAAATTTGTATTTTTGTTTGTAATGGGTAAAGTAATAACTACAAGACATATTTTCAAAATTATTACATTTATCAAAACTACACTATCAGCAAGGTTAAATTCAAAAGGTGTTTATTTCAATAAAATCGCAAGGATTACTTTGAAACGTCTTAGGAGCTAGGTGAAGATACGCCTGTACCTCGCGACCAAACCTTGAAGAATCAGGCAATAAACACGGCTTGAGGCCTATCATTATTTTCAATGATCCTTTCCTTAATGCTATGTAGAGCTAATTAATAATATAAGTAAAATATTTTCAAAAAATATATACATACCTAAGTAAAATAATGTAACCTAAAGTATCAAACATTTGTCAACAATCGGACGAATCAAGCCGAGACGGACTGCTAGTAAACTGATAGCCTAAAGAAACAAGCAACAAACACGGCTTACGTATCTCAAACATAGTTATGATAGTAATGATAGTTGCGGTTGTAATAGATTTTGAACTTACCTTATATACGGGATGTTGGCTGGCACGTGGTACTTGGAGCCAGGGTCGAAGTCCAGCTCTGATCTGAGCACTGGAGGCTTGATACCTTGGTACTGCTCCCTGTAAACAAACGTTTTAACTTAAAAATCTGACATGTCTAAGTTTTTTAAAGTGCTGGAGAACTAATCTTTCTATTCGTGAATCTCGAAAACGGCTCCAACGGTCATGAAATTTAGGATGCAGAGGGTTTCGGGGTTCGATAAATCGATCTAGCTAGGTTTCATTTTTAGAAACGTTTTATCCGCTTTGGCAATGAAATATCAAAGCGATCATCGCATCCACGTACTTAATATGATATGCCATAGAACCAAAGTTCGTCTAAACTAAGGAAAAACTGGCAAACTTTTCGCTGGTACTAAGTAATGACTGGTTTAAATCCGTGTCATTTCTCTGAGAAGAGATAGATACCTTCTCGATTCATTAACATCACTAACTCTTAGAAAAGGCAGATATTCTTTGCATTTGACAGCCACAGCTTGGCTAATACCAAACTTAAGTCGGTCCGTTTTCAATAATGTTCACAGTTGATTAGACGGGTCTCTTACTTAGGCTCTCCTTCCGAGCACCTAGAGTTCTGAGACGATGTCTACTGAACTTGGGATAACAGTCGAGACCTATATCATTTATTTTTTATGTACAAAAGTCACTACAGTGTTTTCATCTAGGTGTAGCAAGGTTTTTAATCACCCATCTCTAGATAATGATACTTCATTGCACAAAAACAGAATATCCAGCCTCTTTGCCAATAATCATTACATTACATTTACAAAGAAGCAATCTTCACGTTTCAACAGAATAGTTTCTTGTGTTAAGTATAAGTATGTTTGTTGCGATAAGTATGTGTCAAAAATTAGGTCGGTGTGGTCATACAAATGGATTTCATTATGTAATATCGGTTTTACGCGTTTTGTTTTATACATTAGCTCTATGAGGCTTAACTGAGGTAGGCAGGTCAATGTTGTCATTTATAATTATACTAGCTGACCCGTGCTTCGCTGTGCGTAAGACATTTCTAATACCATCGCGGACTTTTTTGTCGACGTTTTTAAGGTGTACAATACTGTAGTACATTATTTTGATATATCTCGTGGGGTTCAGCCAGCGTTTGCAATGTAAGCGCAAAACAATGTGTTTATTTACGACATCACATTAGAAACCTCTAAAATTATCAGTGTTTCTCTACTATATTATGCATGTATTATACATATAAACCTTCTTCTTGAATCACTCTAATTATTAAAAAAAACCGCATCAAAATCCGTTGTGTAGTTTTAAAGATATAAGCAAACATACATACATACATACATACGCAAGAAGCGGAAAGCGACTTTGCTTTATACTATGTAGTGATGAACGAACGATAGTGTATTAAGAAGTCAAAAAAAATACATAATCCTAATCCTACTAATATTATAAAATGCAAAAGTTTGTGAGTGAGTGGGTGTGTGTGTGTGTGTGTATTGAAATGATTGAAATTTGGGCAGGGCAAAGTCTAGTGGGTGCCTATCGGGTTTTCAAAATTTTATCATGGCGTCTGGTCGAAGCGACGCGAGATCAAGAGAGCTGGTTCCTATTTGGCACAACGGATCAGCATTGCTATCCAGCGTAGCAATGCCGCCAGTATCTTGGGTACGCTTCCGACTGATAGTGATCTGGATCAGTTAAGCTACCTATAGACTGTTTGCAAAAGGTCTTTTGATGGCTCAACTGGGTTCTTATATATTTTGTAAGTATTCTGTAATATATTGAGATGTTATTTGTTTTTGAAATAAATGTAAACGCATTATGGTTCATGTAGTTCCGATCCTTGTATATAATGGTAGTCAGAGGTACGTCCAATCATTACATTTGGCAATGCCCTCTTTTTGCAATAGCATATCTGACAAGTTGCAAGTCCATGCCCACATTTTGCAGTAGTTTGCATTCCACACGTGACAGACTGCAAGCCCGTTGCCGCTTACAAAAATACTAACTGTTTTCCTCACGATGTTTTCCTTCACCGTTACAACTTATGTATTCGGAAATTAATTAATTTATAGGTACTAATTAGAGGTGGTGCGTATTTACTCGACCAGGTCTGTAAACCTGGTATAGGCATAAAAAATACGTACCAGGTATGACGACACAGTTTGAACGCGTATTTTGTACTTGAAAGTATTTTTCAAAAATACTTTAAAGTACAAAATTTTTTTAAAGTATTTCTGTACTTGAAATTATTTTTGTACGTACTTGAAAGTAATTTAAATACTTTGAAGTATTTTTGTACTTGAAAGTATTTTTGTACTTCAAAGTATTTTTATACTTCAACAAATTTCCCAAATACTTTAAAGTATTTCAAACCTGGTTTGTCAACCTGGTATTTGATGGAGGTGGTATTTATTAGACCTGGTACGTCAAAACACAAGTACGACCCACCTCGTACTAATCATGATTTAGTAGGCCTTAATCTCAAAGTAATGAGAGTGTATGTGTGTATGTTTAAGTAAGTATACATGCAATGTGTGTGCTTCGAGAAAGTATAGCGGTCGTGGATACCGTTCACAAAAATAACTTTTTCTTTCGATACGAGAACTGAACCCGTTACAAGAGTCAAGGCCGGCTGATGACCGCAATCTTACATTCTACGAGTACATGTTTGGTAACAACATTTTGCTTTTATATTTATTCGTAACGTGTGTGTAAAATGTTTATTTTTGTAAAAAAATGATCTAGTTTCAAAATGGTCATATTTTGTCTGTACTAATATTATAAAGATGAAAGATTTGATTGTTTGTTTGCATTGTAGCTCTGAAACTACTGGATCGATTTGAAAAATTATTTTACCATTAGAATCCTACATTATCTCTGATAAACATAGACTTTATATATTACTAGAAATAATCAGGGATCCCTTACAATTTAATAATAATGTAACCCGAAGTGTAAAAAAAGTGCCATCAAATCATGAGTACATCCAGACCGCTAGTGTAATAGAAACTTATTAAAGTTTTTGAACGTTTATAAATAACAAAGAATAAGAATTTAAATTTTTGTTACAATTATGTAAGTTTCTAAGAATAAGCAATAAGATCACCTTATACCTAGTTTACGTACATGTTTAAATTCTAGAACTTACTTAGCAATTTCAGTTTGTTTATAAGAGATAAATAAATAAATAAATCTCTAGCTAATCCATCAAACGTTGTCCTGTCCAAATTTCAATAACCCCATAAAAAAAATACTCACACTATTTTAAAGAACTTAAAAATTAAAAAAAAAAAAATTACAAACATAAAAATATCTGCAAATTGGTCGAGCCGTTTTCAAGTGATGGTGTTTCATATATGCGGTAATTGATATTTCTTTAGAGAGATACGAGTAGTTTCCCATGCAAGTACTAAACCGTTTTCGATTCAATTTATTTATCTTATAGTAGTGATCTGGATCAGTTGAGCTACCCATAGACTTAGATATATTAGTACTAACTGCTCGCCCCGGCTTCGCACGGGTGGTACCTGGATAAAAAGTGTTTCTGATGTATCACTACATAGTATAAAGCAAAGTCGCTTTCCGCTTCCCGCGTCTGTATGTCTGTATGTATGTTTGCTTATATCTTTAAAACTACACAACGGATTTTGATGCGGTTTTTTTTAATAGATAGAGTGATTCAGGAGGAAGGTTTATATGTATTAAACCCGTGCGAAGCCGGGGCGGGTCGCTAGTAAGCTATATTACTGTAAAGTTTAATTTAATCCGTTTTTAGTTTTTGCGCATAAACTTTCGCATTTATAATATTAGTAGGATTAGATGTTAATTGCAACCTGTCACGTATGGAATGGCTAACTACTGCAAAATGTGGGCATGCGCCAAATATCTAATAAAAAATATCTTGCAGTAGTAAATAAGCGTGGTATGTATTGTTGGATAAGAAAATCGTAATAAAACCGGCATCACCGCACAGGTTGGCTGCTGCATTATTCAGTGACCTAGAAGACACGTGTGATTAATCCGATCACCGAGCCGCGGATATTATGTCACGTGAATTGCGTTGTAGGCGTGCTGGCGGAGTGGGAGGTACCTCGACTTTCAATCCGAAGGACGTGGTTTCGAATCCAGGCATCAATGGATTTTTCCATTTGAAAAATGAGGAAAACAGTTAGTATTTTAACGGCGGTGGGCTTGAAACCTTTCGTATGGAATGATAATTACAGCAAAATGTAGAAATATTTTATTGACAACTAGTGGAAATCCCCGCGATTTAGTTTACGTGAGGTTATTTTAAGACAGACTTTAACCCCCGCTGCACACACTTAGAGGTTGAGTTTCGAAAATTCTTATCTTAGTGCACTCCTAACCCCTACTTTCCAATTAATACATACCCACCAAAATTTTAGTTTCTTTGGATCTGTGTTTTAGGCTGTTCGTTGATAGATCAGTCAGTCAGTACACACAAGAGTTTTATAAATTTGCTTTGACATGTTACAATACCTAAGCAATCCTATCCAAATTATGACTCACCGGTAGTAGGGCACAGGGGACAGATAAGAATTGATTTTGCCAGTGGACAATTAAGAATTGTCCCCTGGCAAAATTCTACGCAAACAACATTCACTGGCCTCACATCTCAGTTGGTAGTAACTCTGCCTTCTGCGGTGTAGGTTGTGGGTTCGATCCCCACCCAGGGCAAATATTTTTGTGATGAACATAGATGTTTGTTCTGTGTCTGGATTTTACTATGTATAATAAGTATGTATTTACAAAAAAAAAGTATATAAGTATTCTACTAGTTATCTGGATCCCATAGTACAAGCATTGCTTAGTTAGGGGCTAGATGGCGTTGTGTGTCAAGTCCGCCAATATTTATTTTATTTTTTTATTAAAATTGTACCATTGACACGCAAGTAAGAAGAAGAATACCTGAGTCGCCACCAATGACAGTTGTACTGCTCCTTCCTAACATCCCCAGTGAAGACGTCCCACCGCCAGCGATCCATCACTAGCGCGAACGGAAGGAAGGCGAGCTTATCCATGGCCTGGCTGAAGAGGAAATTCATGTCGTGAGCGGTGTCTTCCACCGAGCGCTGGACCAGTCCGAGGGTCTGAAGGTGGCGGGGGGAGGAGACGGAGAGGGCGATCGTCTCGCCTATTGCTTCGTGGAAACCTGGAAATAGTATAACATTATGGTTCATGCATGTAGAACTGCTTAATGCTGAGATGGGGCCTGTTTGACCCACGCAGTAGGTTAGCCTGAGTTTTTTTTATGTATCTTCCCACTTTTTGTTAATTTGAACTTTTTATCTTTGTGTATGTGTGTCAATTATTTTTTATTATATTAAATACATTCATGTCATCAAAACATAATTTGTAAAAAAAAACCAAGTCTCGCAACTCAGTTCCTCTACCGTAAAAAGTTGTGAGATCCATGTAGTAGGTACCAAGTCGGTTAATTTTTTCAGTCCCTACTTAAGGGTCCTTCTATCATAAGTTATTACGTAATTAGCGAACCTAACAACATTTTACAGTGACCATATCAATATTAAAAATATTTTAATATTTTAAATAAATAGATTGACTTGGCACTCAGGACAAGTATGTATTTGCGTGATGCAAATAGACTGATGTTTGTTCTGTGTGTATTTACAAAAAAAAAGATATCTATATATCAGTTATCTAGTTCCTAGGCTTTGCTTAATTTGGGACTAGAATGGTGCAGAGCAAAATGTATAAAAAAAAATTACGCCAAACATCGACAAACAAACCATTGACGTAACAAAACAGCAGAGGTGTCGTTCCGCTGCTTCCTGCCCAATTAACTTGGGCATTTCAACACCATCTTAAGGTAATTTCTCTAAAACAATAGATGCAATTGCTTTGTCTGTGTTTGTATGGTATCTGGCAAAGCGTATTAACTATGCTCTGTCGGTTTTGACGAAAATCTTGCGTTACGAATATAATTTGAGAAAGAGTTTCGGTTTTAGAAAGTTTATTTTTATGAATGAAAAAACATGTTTATAATCCAATCCAATATTGCGTTCAACCAGTATATAAATATAAATAAATAAATAAATATAAATATTGGCGGACTTTACACACAACGCCATCTAGCCCCAAACTAAGCAAAGCTTGTACTATGGGAACCAGATAACTGATAGAATACTTACATACTTTTTTTTTTGTAAATACATACTTATTATACATAGTTACACCCAGACACAGAACAAACATCTATGTTCATCACACAAATGTTTGCCCTGGGTGGGGATCGAACCCACAACCTAGAGCGTAAAACAACTAAGCTGTGAGGCCAGTCAAATATCGTAGCAAGCCAAAAATACTTTGAATCGGAATAAGTTCGAGTTGATTAATTCGTGTTTATAACTTTGAGGAAACCAGTTAGTACTCTTGTAAGCGTCTACGTGCTTGCTACCTGTCTCGTGTGGAATGCTAACTAATGCAAAATGTAGGCGTGTCTTAAATGTAACGTTTGGTTGTGCCTCTGACTAACCATTTTAGACATCTTCATGTATCTGAGCGCTTGGAGATCTCAGAGGATGTCTACCGTACTTGGGGATTACAGTCGTGATCCTGTTTTTTTTTTATTAATTCGAGCGCCTACATAATATCTACCTTGGGAGTCAATTTCATTTTTGGATAAATTAGTTCCTCAAATTACTAAGTATTTCAATGGTGAATCTAAAATAGACAAAAGCTGCAAAGCGACACTGTGCGAAGCATTGCGTGCGACAAGTTGCAAAATGATAGGTTTTACCTACATGTGACTTTGGTAGTCGAATAGACGACGTCTACAACGAGACGTGACGTTATACGCCCTTACATACGACGTACGACGTAACGCGTTCACTAGTCATGACGAAGATTTATTTTTTCGATGGTTATAAAACACATTACGCATGTAAGATAGTGTTGTAATATGTCGCATTGCATTGCGTCGTGTCGTGTCATGTCGCTTTCCGTCAATCACTTACAAAATCGAGTTAGACTTAATGCATGTCAATAAATAAAGAATTTATGGCTTCGAGATACTTTTTAGGGTTCCGTACCCAAAGGGTAAAAACGGTACCCTATTACTAAGACTTCGCTGTCCGTCTGAGCGTCTGTCCAACTGTATGTCACAGGGCTGAATCTCATAAACCATGATAGCTAGACAGTTGAAATTGGCGCTATAACAAAAAATAATAAAAACAGAATAAAATAAATATTTTAGTAGGGCATATACAACAAACGTATTTTTTGCCGTTTTTTTACAGATAACAGTACAGAACCCTTCGTGCGCGAGTCCGACTCGCACTTGGCCGGTTTATTCTTAACACTTCAAGAATAAAATCCGAATGAAAGAAACTGCTGGACCAAGTTCCGGCATTGCATTACGTTATCAATCGGGAGTGGGTTCGCTTCCGGGCTAACACTTTCACTGCATCAGTAGGCAGTGACCGGGAGAGAACCAGAGGTGGAGAGAGTGGTTTACTTTAATTTATGCTATCGATGCTGGAGCACGAATTGTGGTCAGCTAGCCAGTTGTAAGTAGTAAAATTATGAGTAATTCTCCTTTGTCTTACAAGCCTACCGTATTACAAGCTTGTATTTAACTTGCACTGTTCGTATATTTGTTTGTTTGTTTGTAAGTTGTCTGTCAAAATTTGCAAACCATTTTTAACCATGTGTTGTTATCCAATTAAGCTGAACAGACCTGGTGACAGCGAGCTTATCTAATGATGGAGTCAGAAGTTGTTCAAGGAGTTCCGCTGTGAGTGACAGCGGAACTCCTTAGTAAATAGTTCGATTGACTAAAAACTTTTCACACCTGTCAAGTTCTAATGTAATATTATGTGACAGGATAGCGCGTTGTTTTTATTTCTAGCTCGAAAAAGAATTTTACAAAAGCTTGCCTTGAAAAATATTTATCAATAGAAATTATTGTTATAATTAGGGTTCCGTACCCAAAGGGTAAAAACGGAACCCTATTACTAAGACTTCGCTGTCCGTCTGTCTGTCTGTCACAGGGCTGTATCTCATGAACCATGATAGCTAGACAGTTGAAATTTTCACAGATTATGTATTTCTATTGCTGCTCTAACAACAAATACTAAAAACAGAATAAAATAAAGATTTAAGGGGGCTCCCATACAATAAACGTGATTTTCGCATTCTAGCGCCATCTAGTTTCATTTGATATTACTACGTTACGTAACACGTACGTACGGAACCCTTCGTGCGCGAGTCCGACTCGCACTTGGCCAGTTTTTTTTATGTTACCCACGATACAGGGAGTCAGGGGTGGTAGAGAGTATTAGTAGTAGTAGAGAGAGTAGAAGGTCAGGGAGTAGTGTGGGGTCAGGTGTCAATGTGACTGTTGGTAGTTATTTATTAACCGACTTCAAAAAGGAGGAGGTTATCAATTCGCCGGTATGTTTTTTTTTGTGAGTATGTATCTAGCCGGGGTAGGGCTCCTAGATATCGCGGAGGGAGGAGCCCCAAACTACTATTTTTATTTATAAACATGAATTAACCAGGAAATAATATATTGGCTATAATTTGAGTTAGATGAAAACATCGTAAATTATGTAATCATCGAGCTTTTCATATCTCAAACTAGGCACTTAACGTTGTCGACAAACATCAAAATAAAACATCCATCAATATCAAATACGAAATTTGTAGGCTCTTGCGCTTCAGTTGGTCCGATTTAATCTTAAGGTGATATGTAAAATGGTTGGTTTTTTGTATAGGCCGAGTCTACCCAGATAAGACGGAAAAACTGATTAAAACTGCATTAACTTGAAAACCATCAAATTAAAAAAAAGAAACTGTCTATAATTTATTTAGCTAGTATGATTATCTAACGAATTATATACAAACTAACTGTTTAGCTATTCAAAGTTTTGATTAAAAGAAACTAGTGTTTTTGAAGAGCCAACTTTGGAAAATGAATATATTGAGAAAAGTTTAATATAAAAATAAATAAATAGGATCACGACTGTAATCCTTAAGTAGGGTAGACATCCTCTCAGATCTTTAGACGCTTAAGATCCTTTGAATATGTCTAGTGGGGGTAGTCAGAGGAACGTCCATACATTATATTTGGCACATTTTGCAGTACGCATTCCATACGTGACAGGTTGCAAGCCCATCGCCGCTTACAAGAATACTAACTGGTTTCCTCACGATGTTATCCTTCACCGTTATAAGCACGTGTTAAGATCATTTTTCTAACAGAAAAATCCATTGATGCACGCCAGTATTCGAACCCACGACCTTCAGATTGAAAGTCGAGGTACCTCCCACTCGGCCAACACGGCTCTAAGGCAATCAGGTTTAAAAGATATCTACATAAAGTCGGTTTATTTAATTTTAGTGAAATTATAAGACTCATTGTTCTAAATATCGCAATATCGCGACGATTTGACTCAAATTATTATATAACATGCAAAATACAGTTAAGTCTGCAGCACGAGATAATTGTTAAGTAACGATTATCCAACCATTGGTAAATACACAAAGGTGAGGATGTATTGAGAACAGACGTTGTGAATTGATATTCAATGGGCGGCATCGACTACGTAGCCCAATAGACGCCTAATGGTTTCATTTCCTTATATAAATAACTAGCAGACCCGCGACAGACGTTGTCCTGTCCAAATTTCAATAATCGCATAGCGTAACGCACGTTGCAATGATGATGGTGTCAGATGTTTTGCACACAAGCGCCATCTATACCGAAATCATCCCTTATGCTTTTTTTATCATTTTGGGGGTGTTTTGCGTATTTTAATGTAGTCTATGTTTTATTCTGGCATTAAATCTACATCTACAGCAAATTTTATATTAATCGTTTTGTCGTTTAGGCCTGATCGAAGCCTAAACACTCACAAACATTCGCATTTATAATATTATTAGAATTCAGTCAAATCATTAAGGCGAGCGGGTTTAGGGGGGACGGTAAAAAACGCATTCTGATTGGCCGGTTCAATATGTCACAGGCGCGGGGCGCGTCGTGAATCGCGCTCGGTGTCTTTTATCAGTAGTATAAGCCTAATGTGTTGTTTGAAAGTGTTCGCCTTGCATGAGGAGTCTATAGGCTGTGTGGTCGATGATGGGCGGTGTCATTGTTAGTGTGCGTCCACACTTCGAGCCAAGTGACGTTCCGACAACTGGCGCGAAGTATCGAACAAATTAAACTTGCCTCCACAATAGTATGGACGAAAAGTATGGAAGAAAAAATTGACTGGCCTCACAGCTCAGTTGGCAGTAGCTCTGGCTTCTGCGCTGTAGGTTGTGGGTTCGATCCCCACCCGAAATAAACATTTGTGTGATAAACATAAATGTTTGTTCTGTGTCTGGGTGTTAATATGTATATTATGTATGCATTTACAAAAAACAAAACCTTATATAAGTATTCTATCTGGTTCCCATAGAACAAGCTTTGCTTAGTTTGGGGCTTGATGGCGCTGTTTGAAATGTACACCAATATCTATAATTTATTATTATTACGCACCTTTCGTTGCAACAGCGCTAGGCTTGCAGTGTGGACGCACATATACGCCAAATAATGTCGCTGGACCTATTTCAAAGATGGCTTCAAAAACGCATAGCGAAAACATTTAGTTTTCTAGAGAAAAAAACGATACTAGATCTGTTTTTATGTAGCACTAATTCCCTTATAAAACTTGAAAACTAATATCGTCTCCTGACTTTTCGATTAGTCGAAACGTTTTCGTCGGTTTTCTTTCTAAAACGTCATTATAAAGAACTATTATTTAGTTTGCTCTCAGTGTAAATCAACTTTGCATTGATTGAGCATTATTAAGTGGTTATAAATCCTAAGTAACGACAATTTCGTGGGTTATAAAATTAAGTTTTTTGAATAATACCTTTAATTAAAACGAAGTGAAAGTATTATAAAATAGAATTTAAAAATTGTGGGTTTTTAAAGTTTGATCTGTTTGTTGCCTAATTCTGCAAAAAAATAGTAACAACAGAGTGTAGGAAGTGGCAATAACCCAAATAAATACCTTTTTAGAGTTCCGTACCAAAAGGGTATAAACGGTAGCCTATTACTAAGACTCCGCTATTCGTCTGTCTGTCTGACATAGGGCTGTATCTCATGAACCGTGATAGCTAGACAGTTGAAATGTTCACAGATGATATATTTCTGTTGCCGCTATAAAAATAAATATTTAAGTGGGGCTGCCATACAACAAACGTGATTTTTTGCCGTTTTTTATGAATAACGGTACGGAACCCTTCGTGCGCGAGTCCGACTAGGCCGGTTTTTAACTATTATTATATATTAGTCTTTCCTATATTTTTTTTGTCTACTCAAGTGATCAGACATAGCTGAATGCGATAGAACCTAGTAGTCATTTTGTTCACTAACTCAATTATACTCCTCCTTGACACAAAGCTAATTCAGTCGAAAGGTGTCATCGTCGGTTAAGACAGTTTTGCTTTTTAGTTGAGGGTTTAAAACTTAACTATGAAGTGTGGAAATCCAGTGTTATTACAGCTTTTGACGCTGTTTGTTTCTGTGAAATATGGTGAGTAATCTTTGAGTTACCCTCGTATTCAAGAACGACACTATGAGAACACGCACCCACAGTGGACGAAATCTTTTTTCATAAAAATCAATTTATGTGTTGTGCGACACTGCATAGTGTAACTAGAGGTACATTTTCGTGTGCCTCTAGCCAAAGTTGAGCTCTAAAGGCACACGGTAGCGTGCGCCATAGTGCCGCTCAACACATAAAGTGATGTTTATGGAAAAAGATTTCGTCCACTGTGGGTGCGTGTTCTCATAGTGTCGTTCTTGAATACGAGGGTTAGTGTTCTTACAATAATAAATTGTTTGTTTATCTTTAGTAATGTAACATGTAGATAGGTAGATTAACATAACACAAACAATTTTATGTAACTTTTAGTTCCATAAGCTTTGGATACAATAAATGAACTTTAAAAACAGTAGTAAGATCGTTATAGTTACAATCTATCTATTCACCATCCTATTATCATGCAGATTGGATTATCGGTTCGACAAGAGTATGGTCGAACAAACATAATATACTTATTTATGTATATGTATAATAACTAGCCGATCCGTGACAAACATTGTTCTGTCAATTTTTTTTTTGTAATAAACACATACATATGAAAAATCAATTTCAGGCAGCTTCCAATTTATTCCCTACAAACCTTGTACTGATAAAATAAATTACGAATTTTGGTAGAATGCGTATCATTTTAATTAGTCAAAACTGCGTTGCATTAGTCAAAACAGATTTATTGCACACCATCGCTCTATACCAAAATCATCCTTTTTGCGTTTTCTTATCATTTAGAGGTTGTTTTTCGGATTATAGGTTACCCTTTATTTATTCTGATTTTTTATCTACATAATACAGCAAATTTTCGTCTTAATTTGTTTTGTTGTTTATTTTTGATTAGGGAACAAACATAGCAGCCTTATCATAAACTTTCGCATTTATAATATTATTAGGATACTATGTTATTTTTCAAGCTATCGTGATTAGTAGACATAACTATAGATTTTAACACGGGTGTTTATCACGTAATTACCTTTAATTTATTTTTCCGACGTTTCGGCTATGTTACAATAGCCATGGTCGCGGGCAGGGCGGGAAAATAAATTAAAGGTAATTACGTGATAAACACCCGTGTTAAAATCTATAGTTATATTAGGATGCTAGTTTACCGTTAGAAGACAAATTAGGTACACCATTACGCGTCTCACCTAAAAGGTTTGACCTACTATGAGGTAAAGGCGCGTGTAGGATATTTAAGCCAAGTTCGGCATACCGCAGTGTGTAATCCAATTTCATGGTAAAGTGAGGCTTCACTAATAGAATCAACCCGCTCTGACCTACATCCCGATTTCGTTAGGGTGTGTTACGTTTTGCAATACCCACAACCGCAATGAGATAGGTCTATAAATAATTAAATAAATATTGGTTGATATTTCACACAGCGCCATCTAGCCCCAAACTAAGCAAAGCTTGTACTATGGGAACCAGATAACTGATCGCATATTAACACCCAGACACAGAACAAACATCTATGTTCATCACACAAATATTTATCCCGGGTGGGGATCGAACCCGCAACCTACAGCGCAGAAGGCAGAGCTACTACCAACTGAGCTGTCAGGCCAGTCTATGGATTTCTCATTGATAATTATTTGACAGATGAAACCCAATCCAATTAAGAGGAGGTATAATTTTTTTTGATGAATGTGTCTTATGCCCCACTTAAATATTTATTTTATTCCGTTTTTAGTATTTGTTGTTATGCAGCAACAGAAATACATAATCTGTGAAAATTCCAACTGTCTAGCTACCACGGTTCATGAGATACAACCCTGTGAAAGACAGACGGACAGCGAAGTCTTAGTAATAGGGTCCCGTTTTTACGCTTTGGGTACGGAACCCTAAAATCTCCTATCTTGCTCAAAAGACCATAATAACAGCATATTTTTGTTTTGTTTTTATGTATTTAGGTAACTCCTTATACTTCTTTATTATTTATCCTATTGTTAGTATTTTCCATCTATCTTCTGTTACAGCTTCGTCAATCTTTTGCTACGACTGCAACAGTGAATTTGACCCCCGCTGCGGGGTCAACTTCGACTCCTTCAGCCTGGGGACCGTAAACTGCTCACTGAGGGACCAGCCGGACCACCTTGAGCCAATGGAGCCCACAATATGCAGGAGTATCAAGATAGATAGTAAGTTTCAATTGGTATAGAACACGAGGAAAATGCATCATGCGCTATTAGTTTTTAAGAAAAAAAAGAATTTTTAATTCTTTAAAAAATAATATCGACGTAAATGTGTGTAATTTCCCGTTCCCGTTCCTATTCCCGTTTCCGAGTGCTTACCCGTTTATCCCACAATTTTTCATCCCAATAGGTATTTTGCTCCGTTCAACCCAAAACATTTGATTCGAGTTACCCTTTCTACCCACACCTACCGTCATAAAAAAGTATCTTATGTCCGTTTCTTGGTTCTAAGCTACCTCCTTACAAATTTTCAGCCAAATAGGTTCAGCCGTTCTTGAGTTATAAATAGTGTAACTAATACGACTTTCTTGTAAGTATATAGATGAAGGAACTTAAAACTTTAAGTTAACTTTTAAAGTTTTATGAAAAAAAAAATCATCGATATCGAATGACTAGGTTAAAATATATGCGCGGTCATAAGTACATAATAAAGCAGCAACAAAAAAATATAGGTTACACATCGAATTGAGAATCTCCTCTTTTTTCTTCGATTTAATAATAGGATCTGTAATCCCCAAGTACGGTAGACATCCTCTTAGATCTATCCAATGATTGTAAACGTTATCGTGACTAGTGAGAGAAACCAAACCACCCTCTGATAGAATGAAGAGCCAGGCAGAATGAACATTTTATTGAGCGTTTGTGTTTATATCAAAATTGCAAACTAAAACTTCTCAAAAGTTAAGCTGATAAAAAGTTCAGATTTCATTTTTCTATAGGTACCTAAAACTTCCAGTGTCCACTTACGACTAGGTATGTTTTTTTTTCAGTAAAAGGCAAAATTCGCGTTGTCCGCTCATGCGGCTATCTTCGCGACACCGGAAACAATGCCACCTGTCGCCGAGTGGTAGGAACTGGTGATCTCTTCACCACGTACTGCTCGTGCGACACGGATCTTTGCAACGCAGCTGATTCGCACACCGCGACAGAGATGGCGCTGTTCTCAATTATTGTTTTTACTTTTATATTTTAGTGAGATTGGCTGGGTGTGTGTAGTGAAATTTTGTTGGTGTTCCTGAATAAATCTACTACTTACTTTATTTTGTTTTACTCTGATAGGCGGCTGATAAAGACATGACATGACGAGTGGGTAAACTAATGTTTGCATGAACTGTAAAGACAGGTTTCTGGTCTGGATGTATTACCACTGATACTGGTAGATTATATCATCGACACAATAAATTCTAGAATGAGATCTGGACTACGTAGCAGGGACTGAAAGCGGTAGAGGTTAACGGTATTGGTACCGCAAAAATATAACGGTACCGTTATTCGATAGCGGTTGGGCCATACCGAAATTATACCGGTATGGAATAACGGTATCGAAAAAATCTTGAGTGTCGTTCGTCGGCTATGAGAGAAGGGAGGAGGGGGGGGGGAGGGCGCGTGAGGGGCAAAACTCAGAGCGAGTTCGTTTGTTGTGAACGCACACACACGTCTTTGTCAATCGAGCGACACACAGGTTAATAAAACTTTGTTTGTTCTGTTCTGTTGCGCACGCGTTCACGCACAGTAGGTAGGTACCTACCTACCTTTAACTATAGATTTTGACACGGGTCTTTATCACGTAATTAAGTACCTACCTTTAATTTATTTTCCCGACTATGACGTCTGCTCGCGACCATGGCTATTGTAATTATTTGTAGGTAAGTAACATAATCGAAATGTCGGGAAAATAAATTACCGGCAGGTAGGTATTTACCTAATAAATACACATAACTTCTCTTTTATTTCTTTATGATAAAATTTAAATTAAAGTAGGTGGCGATTCTATTGTGCCCATAAAAAAATTTCGGAATCCTAAAACACCATCGCTCTTATATTCCTTTACGTTAAAGTCTAAATTTGCGTAACCTCAGGATGACAGTTTTAAAACGTAGGCTAGTTTTAAGTAATTTAACTATTTTTTTACGTAAATCTAGTCAATAAAAGTAAAGTGAAATTTTGATTTTCTTATTTATTTCGTTCATCAGAAATAAACGAAAAAAAATAATTCCAAATTTAAAATTTTGAGATTACTCAAATTTAGACTTTATTGTAAAGGAATAAGAGCGAAATTGTTTTAATTGTTTATTTTTTTGGAAATTCTAATTGTAGAACGTTGCCAACAGAACAATTAATTACTGATTAGCGTATTAGATTATGACCTGTATTTAAATATAGGACAATTTTTATCTATACCCGGTCATAGTCTATCTATAAACCAAATTTCAACCAAATCTGTCTGTTTAGTAGTTGAAGTAGTTGTAGGATGGATGTTTGTTACTGTGCAGTCGGCGGATCTAGGCACTGGTGATGTTAGCCGTTTGGATGCGCGGCAGACAATTTTCGACTTTATACAGTGACATAATAACCATTTGTGCGTTTCTACGGCTAACTTCACGAGTGCCTAGATCCGCCGACTGCACAGTAACAAACATCCATCCATCTACACAAACTTTCGCATTTATAATATTAGTAGGAAATATAAAATAAGTAATAAAGATAACATTAATACATGTTTAAAATTTGCATAGTTTTTTTATTTTTAATCAATTTTGTTGTACATCTAGTGTTTAAATTTAAAAGGTGGATAAGTTACTTGGATTTCTTCGCCCATTTTATGTTGCCCTTTTACTGCGTCAACAATCTTTAAGATATGCCTATACGCCATGTTTCGCATACATGGACGTACAAATTGTAGCTCATCCAAGAGCATGTGACAGAAATGATAACTTCCCTTATCAATTTTATTTTCTCTGACACAATCATCGCATTCGAAAACACATTCAGTTCCTGGTTTCTCTTTTTCTTTTTTCGGCGACGGCATACAGTTCTTCAAATGTAAATCAGATTCATATACAGGGGACACTGGGGCTGATGGCGATCCTTCATCAGATGAATTAGAAACTCGTCTATGATCTGCTTTTTTGCGTTTGCTAACTGTCGGCAAAATACTCTGCGACATTCCAACATCCAAGCCGCAAAAAACATCTGATGACAGACGTCTTTTTCTACCTAAAAAAAGGTTATACACATTGAGAAGAAATAAATAAAACCCACATACCATTTCCCACAAATTAATACAGTTTTCTGCCCGTCCATATATTTATTTATACTTATTTTGATGGAGTTAGTCATCTGTGGCAGTTATTATAATAACAAATAGATTTATGTTAAACTAATAAATAAATAAATAAATAGATATATATTGTTGGACATTTTACACATCGCCATCTAGCCCTAAACTAAGCAAAGCTTGTACTATGGGAACTAGTTAACTGATAGAATACTTAGGTAAATAATTTTATACTTAAGTAGGTACATAAATAATTATGATAGATATAGTTAGGTACTAACACCCAGACACAGAACAAATATCTATGTTCATCACACAAATATTTGCCCCGGGTTGGGATTGAACGCACAACCTACAGCGCTGAAGAAATTTTAAGTTTCGGTTTAGGCTGTGTGTTGATAGATCAGTCAGTCAGTAGGTAAAGCAAAATTTTTATATATGTAGATAGGTAAGTAAATACGATATAAACTTCGAAAAGTGAGGCATCTATTCCCAGTCTTACCCTTCACTACACACGCACAACAGTGAGGCATCTATTCCTAGTCTTACCCTTCACTACGCAACAGTGCATAGGTGGGTGGGTCAAACAAATATCTACCTATTATAAATTTTTAATTATAGGTAGGTATTAGGTAACCTATACTTACCTACCACATACCACATAATATTTATACTTTAATAGTAAGTAAAGTACATAGGTACTACCTACTCTATACGGCTTTCAATGCAGTTTAGGTGAAATAGGTAGGTAGGTATTCTCTAAAATTTATGAGAATTCCAATTTATATTGTAAAGGCCCCTTCCTAAAAGCTCCTGCTCGCTGCCGTACGTCGTCACTTTTCACAAACTAACAGTTCTACAAAGCCTACTTAGTGCACTTGTACTTCCAGTTTAAAATAAAACAAGGTGTTGCATAACTTTGTGACTTATTTATTCGCCAATACTTTGAACACAACCTTACTGAACAGTGTCAAGCTTACGAATACCCGAACCTTTTCTTAAAAAAAACGTCCCACTGTTACTTTCTCTTTTTCAGTCAACAACACTCGGTATTCCGAAGAATGCCGAGCGGGATCGAATGGCAAAGACGTAGTAAAATGACATTTAAAGGAATTTAGGTTCTTAAAATAAATAAAAGGGTAGGTAATCGTTAACAGCTCGGCCATCCGTCAGCTTTACGAGTCCCTCGTAAAACATAACTCAAAAAAAAATATATATATAATTTTTAACTCCACAATAGAACTTAATCAATAGATCTTTATACTAGTGATATTTACATATAGGTCCGTTTACCAGTTATACACTGACTTTATTAAAGCCGATTCATAATTTCAATCTATAAATTATTTTATATAATAAAATTTGCAGTATTAATGAACGCATGAAAGACTTTGCCAGATCCATGACCGTGATCATCTAAAAGTGATGACCTTGATCTGAGTATCGCCATTTAGCTTAAAATATTAATGATCCATGACGTTGACCATTTGCGAAAAATCTTTATGAACATAATACATAAATAAGGATGATCCATGACTTTGATCATCTAAAAGTGATAAACAAATCCATGACTTTGACCTGAGTATCACCTTTACACCCTATTTGTTATGGAAGAACTGATCCATGACGTTGATCAGTTCTGTGATACACAGATCCATGACCTTGATCTGAGTATCGCCATTTAACTTAAGATAATGATCCATGACGTTGACCATTTGAGAAAAATCATTATTAATTCTAAATTCATAAATAAGGATGATCCATGACCTTGATCATTACAAAATATACTTGTTAATTCATTACGACCATTTCATCAAACATAATTTTGTAATTATCTACTTGTTATAAAATCTAAATCATTACTTACCAAATAAATTAACTCTATACTCTTACTCTATATAATGCTAACACATTTTATTGTGACAGATTTCCTGAAACGTCATCATCTATTTCATTAATTGCGGATTCATTATCAGAGGGACCTTCATCATCTGAAGACATCGGTTGATTAAAAGTTAGCCACGGAAACATCTTGTCGATTGCTACAACAGCTTCATAACGCCTTCCTTTTTTTGTAAGGGGGGTATCTTCAACGACATATCTATCGTTGGGTAGCACCTTTTTGACTCTATAGGGACCCCTGCACTTCGGTTCTAATTTCTTTGATTGTCCCTCTATTCCTGTCACGGCCCTAATGACTCTAACTAAATCACCCTCCTTAAAGACTTTATTAGTATTTCTATGCTTGTCGATGTTCTTTTTAGATTTTTCTTGTTGAATTTCAATACGGCTACTAGCATCAGCCCTTGTCTTTTCTAAATCATTAGTAGAAGTATTGAGTGTTACATCAGAGATAACGTCATTTAGCATACCCTGAGACGGGTTTGTGACGTTATATCCAAAAAGTAGTTCAGTTGGTGTTTTTTGTGTAGTAGCGTTAATAGTAGTGTTTATTCCTAACTGAATATCTGGTAAGTGTTCGTCCCATTTACCGTTGGGTTTGTCATGGTTCATAGCGCCAAGTGCGGCCAGTATAGTGCGGTTGTATCGCTCTACCTGGCCATTTGCACGAGGTGTAGCAACGGCATTGTAGATGTGTTTGATCCCAGTGTTTTTAATAAAGGTCTTAAACGTATTACTGGTGAAACTAGTACCCTGGTCGGTAATCAAACGTGTTGGTGTACCAAAATAGCTAAAATGTTCCCGGAAAACTCTAATACTGGATAGAGATTTGGTGTTGCGTACGGCTGTTAGGTCTATAAATTTTGTGAAACTATCTATTATTACAAGGATGTAGGTATTGCCTCGTTTTGTACGTATGAACGGGCCCAAGTGGTCCGCGTGGATCGTATGGAAAGGTTTGTCCACTTTAGGTATCGGATGTAATTCACCGGCCTTCGGACCACTGGGTATTTTATGGTGTGCACATTCAAGACACGCAGTGACATACTTTTTTACAAAGCGTCTCATTTTGGGGAACCAATACAACGACTGAATGCGCGCTAAAGTTTTATCAACGCCAAAGTGACCTATGTCGTCATGGTTACTTTTTAAGATTTGCCATCTGGCGCCCTTTGGGACTACCCATCTCTCGGTGTTGTCAGCAGTAATACGGAAGACACGGCCATTTTTAATTTTATAGTTATTAAAAATATCCACTACGTCTTTAGTTTTAGGATCATTTAATATATCGGCAATATTTTTAATTTCATCGTCAGCTTGCTGTACTGTAACTAGCCAATCTTCCGTGTTAACGCTGAGAACATCGAGTACATGACTGTCATTCGTGTAACTGTCTACGGGGCTCCTACTTAAGGCGTCAACGTGCGCCATCTTTTCACCGGGTCTATACTCAATTTCACAATCAAATTCGAGAAATTGTAACCACCAACGGGCGATCCTAGGAATCAGGTCACGTTTTATCAGGGTAGTGCGTAGAGCATTACAGTCTGTAATAATTTTGAATTTAGTACCCAATAAATAAACTCTAAATTTTGCTAACGAAGCGATAACTGCGAGCGTTTCTAACTCGAAAGAGTGAAGTTTTTGCTCGTCAGTGGATGTTTGTCTGCTATAATATGCCACTACTTTAAATAACCCCGTTTCATCTTTTTGCATAAGTATTCCCGCTACCCCAAATTTACACGCATCCGTGTGAAGCTGTGTCTCTGCGTTCGGATTATAGATGGTCAATATTGGTCGTTCGGTTAATGATCTTTTAAGAGACTCGAATGCTTTTACTTCTTCGTTACCCCATTTCCAAGGGGAATTCTTTTTAAGCAATGAAGTGAGTGGGCGCGCCAGAACAGCAAAGTCCCTAACAAACCGCCTAAAAAAACTTGCTAATCCGATGAACCGTCTTACTTCATGGACATTTTTCGGGGTTGAAAATTTGGACACGGCATCAGTCTTAAGGGACCCCGGCCGCACTCCCAACGAGCTCACTTCATAGCCTAAGTAGTCTATTTTGTCGTAAAAGAAGTTACACTTACTTAGCTTTAGAGTTAGACCGTTCTCCTTGAGGAGATCAAAGACCTCACGCAAACGAAGTAGTCCTTCACTAAATGTACTGGCAGGTATTAATATGTCATCCATATACACGAGCACATAGGATCGAACTGAGGACTTCTGAATAATTTTGTTAATAGTGCGTTGGAACACGGACGGTGCATTCACGAGCCCAAATGGCATTCTGTTGTATTCGTACTGTCCGTCCGGTGTCACGAAGGCAGTCTTTTCGCGGGAGTTTTCAGAAATGGGTATTTGGTAATATCCCGAAGCGAGATCTAAAGTTATATATAAGGAACTACCAGACAAAAGATCAAGCTGGTCTTCGATTCTCGGGAGCGGATAGTGTTCACGCTTTGTCTTTTTATTAAGTGCACGATAGTCTACGCATAATCTTTTCTCACCTGACTTTTTATTGACAAGGACTATCGGACTAGCGTAAGGAGAACTTGATTCGCGAACTATTCCGCTATCAAGCATCTCTTTGACCATGACACGAACGTTTTGTCTCTCAGTAAAGGAAAGCCTATAGGGGCGATATACTACGGGTTCAGAATCATCCAGATGAATCACCATCTCAGTTTCTGTAGTGAATCCCAGGTCACTCAAAGAGCTTGAAAAACAAGACTTGTACTCTTTAACTAAATTTTCAAGTTCATTTCGTTCATCAGATGACAAACTATCACCAATGTTTAATGTTGATTCATCTGGTAGAGTCGTTATCGTTACCACCCTTTCTACTTTATTGATTTGAAGACATTCTTCCAATCTCACAGCTCGAGTTATCAGTTCACCGGACTTAAGATAAATATCAAGCGGACTAATATTTTGTACGAGTAGACTACCTAAACCCTGGTTAAGATCGAATTCACCCGGAAGCAAATAGTGTTCTTTATTTATACTTCCCCTGACTGTCCCGTTCACATATACCCTGCCAGTGTAAGACTCGTCACATGCAATGGGAACAACGTTTATTTTACCACTTATTATAGTTATATCGCTTACACAGTGAAGTGGAAATTTCATTTTGTGGATTTCATTTTGTCTTACCTTCTGGAAAATTACATCTGTGCCAGTTTTTGTTATTTTGACTGTGGGTCTTTCAGTAAAAGTATGACCTAACATAACAGGTGTATTAATATGAGAGTCATCTACTATCAACATTTCAACATCTTTTTCTTCAACCCCTTGAACTTCTATAGTAGCTAAGGCGGACCCTATAGGTTGAAAACGTGTGTTTCCAAACCCAGACAGTATAGGTCCCGTAACTGGTTTCCATTTAATCTGCAACCGTTGAGCATCACTCAGACGCATCAAGGTGCCTTCACACCCCAAATCTATCAGGCAGTCAGACATTTTATCATTAATTTTTAGGGGCATTTTGTATTTTAAGCTAGTATCCCCTATACTTTCTACACGCAGAACCTTTTTGACCTCAGTTGAATTATGTACAGACTTTTTAGGACAATCAGGTGCCAAATGCCCCCTTAAACTACAATTAGTGCACTGAACTCGCTGTTTTGGGCAACGAAAATAGGGGTGGCCCGTTTCATTGCAATTGTAACAAGCACCATTAAAACTGGGCTTTGATTGTTGATTAGACCTATTATTTGTAGCCTGAGAACTGGTGCCAATTTGTGAGTATACCCGTTTATCTTTTTCTTTATTCCTAATGTCGACGGAAGCATTTCTATCCTGCCCTACTTTGACGGTCTTGAAAAATTTAAGGACCTGTTCAGTTTCATTGAATTCAACGGCTTGCGCCCCTAACCTAACACCTCTATCTTCTATGGCGAAAATTAAGCAGTCAACCGCTCTTTTACCATATATCTCGCAACGATTGAGAAGGTTAATTTTCGCGTAGTAGTAGAGTTCGAGAGACTCTCCATACCGCGCTTTTTTTCCTAGCATCTCCGTAAGGAGTTCGGCGTAATTGTCTCGAGAGGGAAAAGATTCTTTTAGTTTAACCTTCCATTCAGACCATGTAAACAAAAGGGATGGTAACCCTAGATACCATGTTTTGGCTACCCCTGTGAGTTTAGGTAAGGCGTAATGAGTGATTTGACTATCGTCCCAGCTATAAATCTGTGCGCATTCCTCTATCTTATGAATCCACAAATCAATGGTTTGTTCCTTGCAAAGCGGATCGAATTCAGGAATAACATTGTTCATTACAGGAAACCTGTCACGCTGTGATGTTTTCTTATCTTTTAAACCTTGCATTACATTTATAAACTTTTCAAAGAATAGTTGCTGTGTGTCCTCATACCTCAAGCCTCTATTGAATTCGTCAGGAGTCACTTGTCCAGGGACCGGTGCTGGCGGCGGCAGCAGCGACGGTAGCAGCGGAGACGACGGCTGCGGCAGTGGCTGAGGCGTCAGAAGTGGCAGCGGCGTCAATGGCTGCGACGGCGGTGGTGGTGGCAGGTGCTGCTGCGACATTGGCAGCGGCTGAGGTGGCTGCGGTGGCAGTAGTGACGATGGCGACTGCTGACCAGACCCCTTCTTGCTACCGCGCCTGCGATGTTTAGACCGACGGGACCGCTTACGGCTACTACGCGAGCTCTCCACGTCATGAGATCTACTTCGGCTGACGCTGCGTGTAGAGTCGCTCGAAGACGACCTCACTCTCTTCTTTCTCTTCGGCATTGTTACCTCAAACAAACACAAAAAAAAACATTAAAGTGTTTGTTTAGCTACATTAGTAAAATAAAATAGTAAAAACCCATGATGGTATCTGTGTTTATGTATTACCTACTTAAATTCCTAAGTAAGCAATCAAAGCTATACTTTATCAGAATAATCGAGTGAATATTTAAATATTAACTTTGATTTAGCAATATACTACCTTATTATCAATTTTGAATGACCATTATTGCTATTTAAAATAAAGTATATCGGGTAGGTATAGGTAGACGAATAAAGTGAAATAAAAGAAAAAAAATAAAACCTTTAAAAAAAAATTTAACCTTACATACGAATTATTAGCGTATCATATTAGCATCATCATCATAGCAACATGTAATTAGCAAACCCAATACCTATAACATAGCATTATACGTCGTGGCATGAAAAAAAAATGTACTTACGTATTTTATTTTATTTATTTATTTTTTGTTGTTGTGGGCTCTTGGTTTTCGGTGATAGTATAGGACCGAAATCAGTGTGATCCCACTTCTGAGATGTAAAGGCCCCTTCCTAAAAGCTCCTGCTCGCTGCCGTACGTCGTCACTTTTCACAAACTAACAGTTCTACAAAGCCTACTTAGTGCACTTGTACTTCCAGTTTAAAATAAAACAAGGTGTTGCATAACTTTGTGACTTATTTATTCGCCAATACTTTGAACACAACCTTACTGAACAGTGTCAAGCTTACGAATACCCGAACCTTTTCTCAAAAAAAACGTCCCACTGTTACTTTCTCTTTTTCAGTCAACAACACTCGGTATTCCGAAGAATGCCGAGCGGGATCGAATGGCAAAGACGTAGTAAAATGACATTTAAAGGAATTTAGGTTCTTAAAATAAATAAAAGGGTAGGTAATCGTTAACAATATGTCCCACCTAAACTTCATTGAAAGCCATAACATGATAAACATAGTTTTTACGAAATAAGCCGGCTGACCCGGGTTGGTGGATCTTGGCATCTGTGAAGTGAGCTGTTTGGTTGCGCGGCAGACAATTTTCGACCTTATCATGGTTTTGTGTCACTGACACAAAACCATTTCTGCGTACACACAGCTAACTACACGAATGCCTAGACCCGCTGGCAGAACTGTAGGTAGGTACCTACCTACCTAGGTGGGTAGGTACCGAGGTAGGCAGGTACCTACATTCAATAGGTACAAAACATAGTGAGGCAGGTAAGGTCAGTAGGTACCTACCTACCTACGTGCCGTGTCACAGCAAGAATGGTTATGTGTCACTGGATAAGGTCAAAAATTGTCTGCCGCGCAACCAAACAGCTATCTTTACGTAGGTAGGTAGATACTTACCTAACTAAACTAAGATCCGCCGACAATACCTACTAGGTAGAGGTAGATACAGTACCTACTACGTAGGTACGTAGGTAGGGAACAGACCTATCATCTAAGTAATGAAATTTTGAGTTCGATTTTGAATTTGCAGTTCGCTATAGGTATAGTTCGTATGTCGCATCACACACAACTGAAACTGACACAACACAACAAAACAAACGTAGTAAGTCGTTTGATGCACCGACCGCCGCCGCCGCCGCTCCCCGCCGCGCGGGGAGTGAGAAAACCTATAATATTTGGGTAGAAATTGCGGTATCGTTATTCAACCTTTAGTATACCACTATGAATTTCGGTAGAAGCTTTTCGGTACCGTTATATTTTTAGGTATTGAAATATATGGAATACCGGAATTTATCGGTATGACGTCATATCGATAAATAGAGGTATCTTAATTTTTCGGTTATTCGGTCCCTGCTACGTAGGTAGGTATAGTGACTGGTGGGATTTTGTTTGTTTGGCTGAGGTACCATCGGGAATTTACCTGGATTAGCTCCATCTCTGAAGACCTTAGGCTGGTTCTTGTACGCCAAAAAGTATTGGATATGCGCCATCTCATGATGGGCTGTCACCAAATCCTTCATATCCACGTGTGTGCACATTTTGATGCTGAAATAAAATAATGTCTCATGAGAATATAGAGAAAAGAGAGAATATAGAGTTGTTATGATATCAAAAGATTTCAGAGGTCTAAGCTGCACGCCATCACTTTCTTATATTATAATACTAGCTGACCCGTGCCCGCTTCGCTGTGCGTAAGACATTTCTAATACCATCGTGGACTTTTTTGTAGACGTTTTTAAGGTATACAATACTGTAGTACATTATTTTGATATATCTCGTGGGGTTCAGCCAGCATTTGCAATGTAAGCGCAAAAAAATGTGTTTATTTACGACATCACATTAGAAACCTCTAAAATTATCAGTGTTTCTCTACTATATTATGCATGTATTATACATATAAACCTTCCTCTTGAATCACTCTATTTATTAAAAAAAACCGCATCAAAATCCGTTGTGTAGTTTTAAAGATATAAGCAAACATACATACATACATATTACATACAGACGCGGGAAGCGGAAAGCGACTTTGCTTTATACTATGTAGTGATTATTTTATAAGTTTTGTCTGTATAAAATATTTGCAATATTTTTAAAATCCTCTTTCGAGCTACAAATCAGAGCAGTGCGCTATCACCTGTCACATGATATTAGGTACTTAGGTACATTGTCATTGGTAACCTATTTGACAGATATTAAAAGTTTTTGCTCAATCAAACTAGGTATTAATAAGGAATTCCGTTGTAAGTGTTCGTTGAACATCTCCTGATTCCATCTTTAGATCAGCTCCTGTCACCATATTATTGTATACGGTCAAAACTAAAGGTGTCCTATTCAAATTTTCAGCTCAATCAGATATCAACAAATGGTCGAAAAATTATTTGCAAATTTTGACGGAACTTACAAACATACCTACGAAGAGTTAAATAGAAGCTAGTTAAAAGGTTATCTTACCGGTAATCATGCTTATTACAAAAGTCCCAAGCAGACGGCTGGCAGTGGATATGCCTATCTGGTGGTTGATCCAGCACGCTCAGCTGCCAGAAGTCCTCCGGCATCGCGGACATATTCATTGATAGGAAGAACTCCTCGGCCAATTGGAATATTGTCTGTGGCGTGTAGCCCTGGAATCAGATATTATCGTTTTAAAAGACTATTGCAGAAGAACCTGCTTGCTGGAGACAGATTATTTACTTGTATTTCCATAGACCATTGGTTTATGTTCTGTAATTAGAACTATCTGAATCAAATTCTTTTAATTTCTTAGTGAAACTATCTCGCGGCTCTGTGGGCGACGATGGGCTTGTAACGTGTGGAATGCTTACTACTGCAAAATGTGGACATGCGCCAAATATAATGTTCGGATGTGCCTCTGAATATCTCTTTTAGAAATCTTCAAGGATTTGCGCGCCTGGAGGTCTGAGAGGATGTCTCCATTAATTTTGATGACTACATAATAAAACCGATCGTAAAGTAACGCTTAATTAGATTCTACATACCTGTTGAACCATATCCGGTGTTACATCCACGAGGTTCTTCCCAGGGTAAGGTAGAGTGAAGGGCACAATCCCTGACCAGCTCTGCCCCCACATATCTCCGAGGATATGGGCTGGGATCGGCGCTGAACGGGATATCCGTTCGGGTCCGTATGCTTCTCGGAGCCGACGACGTACGTATGCATGCAGAAGCTCATAAAGGGGTTTGATCTGAAAATAATTTTATAGTCGTATCTTTATGCTGAAGTACTCGTAGTAGACTTGGTAGTTCTGGTAGAAGTAAATATTCTAGTTCTTCCAGTTGCCGACGCTGGGAAAAACTCTTTAAAGCCGAATATAAGTCTATTGTAGATATTCTAGTAGTTTCTCACCTGTTCCCACACCTCATCAATTTCCTGTCTCATGTTGCCTGTTTCATAAGGGAACATCCAATACTGCGATGCATCAGTGAAATCTGTGAACAAAAAATAACTTTATGAGTTAGCTCATGAATTAACCAGTGTGGCATAAGTAGGTAAATTTACAATCAACAATCAAAAACTACCCTAACGTACGCTACCACCCATACTAACCCTCTGTGATGTTTGAATGATTTGAATCCTGTCAACAATAAAATGAAATTAAGATAATGAAATAGGATCACGACTAGCTAAGGCGGACATTTTCTCAGATCTCTAGTACGCCTACATTTTGCATTTGAATTCTGTCACTGTTCTATTTATTTTACAACATAACCAATGAACCGAAATGCTAAACACCATTATGCTTTACAAAGAAGCAACTACTTACTATTTAATCTCGCAGCCTGATTTGTCAGATCCACCAGCTGTTCATACAGATCGCGGATCCTTCTCCCCGTGTTTCTTCTCCACTCGGTCCAGATATGCTGCAGCTCGTCCCAGTCCCTAGAGTGGGACATGATAAACTGGAGCTCAGGCTGGAGATGCAACCCGCATTTGAAGGGCTCGTTGTAAGCGCAGATCTCTGCTGTGTTGTAGACGGCGAGCATGTCGTTGATAATGCGGTTGTACTGAAAAAGAACAACAAATAAAACTTTATAAAAGAAATTAAAGATCCTTTCTGTGAGACGTTTTAGCTAGACCATTGCCGGATTTATGACGAGGGTTTTGCAGATGCTACTGGCTTCATGCCTTGGGAATATTTGCTACATGCCTCGCGCTATCTTAATCTAGTACTGCGTTAAAAGTCAATGTTTTACCCTGACTTGCGAAGGATTTAAGCCAGCAATGATAGGTACTTAGGGAAACTATGAGAAGAGCTACAACATTAAAACATTAAAACAACATTAAACAAATTTTTAACAAAATACCTAGGGTTTACTATTATTAAATTATGTCCCTAGTAGAATTGGCCTAACCTCCCTAGATTTTGCGTTATTTAATTATTCTATTTTATTATGTTTTTTATATTTTTTATGTAGATAAGAAAATGTGTAATGTGCCATTTATGAGTCGAAGTTGCTCGAAATAAAATGATTTTATTTTATTTATTTTATTTACAATTGACGAATTTACACGACGAATTTTGACGAATTTTAATTCATGAAAAATAATCTACCTAGCATATTTTGACGTTATAATATAAAATTTGCATACTAATCAATGTAAAACATGTCATGACCATATTATAAATAATGTACCATCTCACAGAAAAATGTAAACACATGTTTAAACAAATAAACATCTTTTAACTTTATCTTTATCTCATCTTTAACATTTGCATTTAAAGCCACAGCTAAGAGCCAGAGAAGAAGATCTGGTTTTATGTTTCTCCTATCATTGTTGGTGTGGTTGCAACTATAACTTACTCTGTCGAGCTGGTCAGGCGGCAAAGCGGCAGGTCCGATGATGGACAGTAATCGCAGCTGCCGGAACGTGGAGAAGTCCCTGACGGCTCCTCGAGGGACCTGCTGAGCTGCTTCCCATAGCCCTCTTTGGAAAAGGGTGTAACGTTGTTGGGCGTCCAACTGAAAAAACAAATTAACAGGTTAATTTGCTGCTTTATCTACAAAATATACATACTCAAACCCTCGTATTCCAAGTTGTTATTCATCTTAAACTTTACTGACACTAAACAAACGCGTGTGTGGAGATACATCATACATTACATACACCAAACAATATTTACTATTAAATTGAGTATGAAATTTGATTATTACTTAAATTACTACAGTGTAGGAATAGTCTTCAAAAAACCTTGAAAATGAGGATAAAAAATAAGCACACATTTTATCCCAAACAGATCTATCATAAAACTACTAGGAAAATAATACTAGGCGTGTTACAAGGCTGACGTTTCATGGAGACGCTTTGTTCTGGATGTCATCATCATGTACTTCTGTGACTGCGTTTTGATTTATTCTCAGTTGACGGAAACTTCATAGAGTATCGTAACAAGGTCGATGTTTCTATTTCAAGATCACATCAAACTATTTATTGCCCAATTAGATATGAAAAAAACCGGCCAAGTGCGAGTCGGACTCGCGCACGAAGGGTTCCGTACTATTATTCATACAAAACGGCAACAAAATCACGTTTGTTGTATGGGAGCCTCCTTTCAGAAATAAATCATCTGTGAAAATTTCAACTGTCTAGCTATCACGGTTCATGAGATACAGCCTTGTGACAGACAGACGGACAGACGGACAGCGAAGTCTTAGTAATGGGGTCCCGTTTTTACCCTTTGGGTACCGAACCCTAAAAAGATTGCGCGAATAATTTTAAAATCCTAAAGTGAAACGTAAACTAGCAAGTAATTGACTGGCTTCACAGCTCAGTTGATAGTAACTCTGCCTTCTGCACTGTAGGTTGTGGTTTCGATTCCCACGTAGGACATACATTTGTGTGAAGAAAATAGATGTTTGTTCTGTGTCTGGATGTTACTTTTATAAATATATATTAAAACAAATAGTATAATACAAGTATTGTATCAGTAATCTAGTTCCCATCAAGATGACCTAGATGGCTCTGCATTTACCAATATTTATTTATATATTTCTGTGATCATAGTACCTCAGCTTTAGGTAATATATCATTGTCCACGTCCTCATTATTCATCTGCATTGAATACCACAAAACAAACGAAGGCACGGTCATATCTATGTATGCTAAGTGCTTCTTTGACAATAACACTTCTGTAAATGGTAGATGTCACTACATAAGTGACAGGTGTGGAAAACTTAAGAGTTCAAAATCTTTGTGTTTATTTAAGACGAGTGATAAATGTTATTGATGAATGCAGAATCGTTTTTTTGTCAATAACCGCAAAACATACAGTATTGTTTTTTTATGACAAAGAAAACTTGATGATTTAATCTAGATAAATTACAGACAGAAACACAATTGGTGAAACTTTTCTCGATAGATTTATTTTCCAAAGTTGGCTGTTCAAAAACACTAGTTTCGTTTTTAATCAAAACTATGAATAGCTAAATAGTTCATTTTCATATAATTCGTTAGATAATCATACTAGCTACCTAAATTAAAGACAATTGATTTTTAAATTTGATGGTTTTCAAGATATTGCAGTTTTATCATTTTTTCCGTCTTATCCGGGTAGACTCAGCCCATACAAAACGTCAAAAAATTCACTTATCACCTAAATGGCATCATGAATTGTTCTACGAAAACACCAAAAAAATGTGCTCTTCTTTTACGAGTAGAAGCCGTAAACGGCTTCTACTCGTAAAAGAAGAGCACTAGATTTACTAAATTGTATATCAATTTATCTGATTTTTCAGTCTTATGCTTTTTCATAAAAAGTGTTTTAGTTTCAAATTTACGTTATAAGTTGTTTAAATACCCATTTCTGCTCATAAAAATACTCAAGGGATTCATTGCGATGTTTTCCTTCAAAATTTCGAATGCACAGCGCTATTTTTTAAAATCCGTTGGTTTACTGTTGGTTACTGTTGGTACGGTTGGTTTGAGGTACCTCCTACTAGGGAAACAAAGCTCTTTTAATTAACAAATGCCAAAATATGAATGCTCAGGTACCAATTTATTTTCATTTCGTAATCGCTAGTTTCTGTTAGAGATATCTTTCATACCAACTGAAATAAATTAAATGTGATTAATCCTCTATTAGCTACAAAAACGTATAATTAAAGGGCAAAAAAAACACGAATGACATCACCGTCATCACCGCGTCATTTTGAACACAATGAAATATTAACACTGTTTTTATTTACAAGAGTTGAGTCATATTCAGAGAAACCTAGGTTTAAATGACAGACCGGTGTTCACCATCAATTTAACTCAGCAGTTATCGTAACCTCCATTTAAGTTGTGTAGAAACATCAGTAAAATAAAATGGTTATCATATCTTATGGATAGTTAATAAGGTGGTTTAACTTTAGCGTATTTATGAATGAATCATGTAATATGAAGCTAATTGACAGGGTATTAGGTGACAAATTTATGACAGGTAGATCAATAGACACAGTATGACAGAAATCTCTGAACTCGTATACTAGATTTACACTCGCGAGACGAAGCACGAGGCGAAGTACGAGGCGAGAGTGTAAATCTAGCAGTAGGTACATTTACTTATTTATGAATACAAAATATATTTTTGGATTAGCGTGCGGTCGCCTGTTACATAATATAACACTGTCATTGGAACTTGACAGGAATGTAAAGTTTAAACTCGAGTTTAAACTTTAAAACAATATAAGAAGTTCCGTTGAACAGCTCTCAAATCAGCTCACTATTACCATAATATTGTATTGTCACTGAAGTTTGCTAAATTTAAGTTTCATTGGTTCGGAGGAACTAATTTAAAATTAAATTGCATGATTTGACCGCATACTAACAAACTAACTAACATTTTAAGTTAAAGGTAAGATACCATTTAATTATAAAAATGTGAGCCGTCGCGGGACGCCTGGAAGATGTGAAACATCGAAATTATTTTTAATATGCCCTTATCGGCGGCAGACGGCAGGTGGCTTATAGGTTATCGCGGCGAGACGCATGCCGTGGCGACGCGCCACCACGCCAACAGCCGGTCTAACCCGCCGCTATAGATGCTTCACATCAAAACGGTCTTGATTAATTTTAACTCTGACGCTTGTAAAAATAAATAAAATACTATTCCCAAAACCCGGACGATCTTACAGAAACAATGATCTTTCGGATTTACGAGTAATTAACTAATTAAATGCCGTGACTAAGGTTCTCACTTTTTTACGCTTAACCATGAAAATGATTACGATCTTTGAAGCCTGGGCCCTGTTCCAAAAATAATCTACTCATATCATGTGTTGTGGGTTCGATTCCCAAGGACAAACATTTGTGTGATGAACCTAGATGTTTGTTCTGTGTCTAGGTGTCATTATGTATCATATATGTACCTATGTATGTACAAAAAAAAGTAAGTATATCAGTTATCTAGTTCCTATAGTACAAGCTTAGTTTGGGACTAGATGGCGATGTTTAATAATGTCCACGAATATTTATTTATTTATATATTACAAGCTAACCCGGCGAACTTCGTATCGCTTTAGAATGTTAATTTCCCGTTCCCGTTATAAAAAGTGTCATAATGTCCTTCTCCTGGCTCCAAGCTATAAAAGAAAGTCGTGTTAGTTACACTATTAATAACACAAAAACGGGAAAACCGATTTGGCTAAAAATAGCTGGGGAGGTAGCTTAGAACCAGGAGACGGACATAGGATACTTTTTATAACGGGAACGGTAACTTAACACAACATTTGTTAATTCTAAAGTGATAAGAAGTTTGCCGGGTTAGCTTGTTTTTTATAATTTGAAATTATGTTCATCGAGATAAATACAATATTTGTGTTCTAGTGCGAACTGAGATAGACATAGACATAAAAGCCTTCCGTCCTTCCATTTAATACCTGACAGGTTGCAAGCCTATTGCCGTCATATTCAATTATAATCTGCAATGATATTTGAACCCTATCTCTAAAAATATTAAGATGAAATCTACCTAACTACCTATCTGTATTTTCACAGCTATTATTTAGCGGTCAAGTGCAAATCACTTGACCCGTATCTATGTGAAACTCATTAAATTATTAAAATAACTCAAGTATTTGCAATATTTTTAACCAACGCAAAAAGAGGAGGTTCTTTATTAGATTTTTTGTAATGAATAACCGTGCATAATATCTTATCACCTGGTGAGCCGATATCGATGACTTTTTAGTAGTTAAAGTGTAAAGAGTAATTCAATTATATTTATATTCACGTAGGACTAATAGTTCCTTCATTAAACTTTAAACAACCGGCCAAATGTGAGTTGGATTAGTGCACGAAGGGTTCTGTATCATTATCTATAAAAAAACACCAATAAAACACGCTTGTTTTATGGGAGCCCCACTTCAATATTTATTTTATTCTGTTTTTAGTATTTGTTGTTATAGTACATAGTATAAATACATCAAAAAAATCGTATTTCTTCATGGCATTCGACAACTCATTTTGACGTTGATGAATTACTAGATTATAAAATCTATATATTCATCATTTTTAAATTAATCTGCTAGGTGCAAGTCTAAGTGCAAGAAGTGGCTTTAAAAATCAAAAATGCATAGCTTTTGGACGGCTAAATGCTCCACCACCAGTTATGGCCACCAGCTCATACGAACTTACATACTTTAGTATAGACTAATAGTCTACACTTTGGAACTCAAGTTCTTGAGTTTCAATACCCACGCAGAGTTACTGTTAATGAACGACAAAAGACGGTCGTGACCTTAGCTTCCTAAACCAACAGTTCACGAAGCTCAAAACCAGCAATTTAATCTTTAATACCATAACTATAAGGGTGATTTTCGCGTGATTTTAAAGTTGTTTAGTGAATTACGCACCCCACTTTGTGTTATCTTGCAAATTGGTTGCATAGCTTGTGCCAAATTCTCAATGGCTCAAAAAAGTTAGCACTTTGCGCTTGTGTTCACGATTGTACTCGTAGTAAACTTGAACTAGATAACTCTATGAATGGAATCGCCTTGTTTGTTTGTCACGTTTAATGTTTTTGCTGGGTTTTTGTGGGGATTATTTATATAAAATATACTTTGTCCATTATAATACGACAAAATAATAATATGAATAAACTTTGATAAATAATTTATTTCTTGACCAAGAGTGAGCACGAGGGGCCGTGGCAGGCCACCAGCTAAATGGTTGGATGATATCTAGTCCGTATAGAGCCGTAACAGACGTAGATATACCTAATTACTAAGACGTTTCAAAGTGATCCTTGTGATTGTATTCAAATACATACCTTTCAATTTCATTATCATCATCACTACATAGTATAAAGCAAAGTCGCTTTCCGCTTCCCGCGTCTGTATGTAATATGTATGTATGTATGTTTGCTTATATCTTTAAAACTACAAAACGGATTTTGATGCGGTTTTTTTTAATAAATAGAGTGGTTCAAGAGGAAGGTTTATATGTATAATACATGCATAATATAGTAGAGAAACACTGATAATTTTAGAGGTTTCTAATGTGATGTCGTAAATTAACACATTTTCTTGCGCTTACATTGCAAATGCTGGCTGAACCCCACGAGATATATCAAAATAATGTACTACAGTATTGTACACCTTAAAAACGTCTACAAAAAAGTCAACGATGGTATTAGAAATGTCTTACGCACAGCGAAGCGGGCACGGGTCAGCTAGTTGATTTATAAAAATAACTACGAGTAGCACATGATCGATTATTTATTTTATCACGAAAACACTTAAAGATTTAATAGAATAATATAGATTTAATAAAATAGTGGCATAAGATAGCTATGGTATGGTATAGGCTTGCCTAGTACTTTAAACTATCTTCTCTGCCTTATATATTTCCACATAGATAAGGTAATTGATGTGAATATATATTATATATATATATCCACATCAATTATTCACCACACTTCTATATATTTTACTAGTGGTTACTCGGCTTCGTTCATATGAATTCATTTACAATTTTTAGACCAAAATTCGAGGTAACTCCCACTATGACAAGGTTCTATCATAACAGCCTATTTATTTATATAGCAGAACTACCTAAGTAGTGTTTTCCTCGACTATAATTATACCGTGACAAGGTGCGGCGTTATTTAAATAATTATCAAGTGTTGATTTCAAGTTCAGATTGTAATCGTGGGAACAATTGTTACTACTATGTTATGTTACATTGAGTTTGTTTGGATTCGATGTCGATCAAAGTAGGTTTTAGAAATTAGGGGTGTTTTTGGGAAGTAGGTGTTATGCTCATTGACGCCAAGACCCATCAAATTCAAATTCAAAAATCATTTATTTCAATAAAATCACAAGGATCACTTTGAAACGTCTTAGGAACTAGGTGAAGCTACGCCGATTCCACGCGACCAAGCCTAGAAGAATCAGGCAACAAACACGGCTTGGGGTCTAACTTTTTTTTCAATGATCCTTTCCTTAATGCTATGTAGAGCTCCAGTTTTGTGCCGATCGAATAAGGTGAAGGCTCAAACAAGAATAATAATTAAAAGTACTACTCAAGTACGTACAACAATAAAAAAAATAACTAAAGGGCTTCAGCACAAATTCAAAAAGCATCCCCAACCTTATTCCATCTAATGTACTGAATATTTCAAGAAGCGATGGATGCAACGGTACTGTTTTGTAATAGATTCAAAACTGTAATACCCAAGTAAGGTAGACATCCTCTCAGATCTCCAGACGCTTAGATCCTTTGAAGATGTCTAGTGGGGGTAGTCAGAGGTACGTCCAAACATTATATTTGGCACATGCCCACATTTTGCAGTAGTTAGCATACCATACGAGACAGGTTGCTAGCCCATCGACGCTTATAAGAATACTACCAGATTTCCTCACGATGTTTTCCTTCACCGTTTTGATGCGCATATAAATTTTTCGAACAGAAAAATCCATTGATGCACGCCGGCATTAGAACCCACGACCTTCAGATCCTTCGGGAACTTCGGAAAGAAATTACGAGTAGGTACCATGGTACTACAACACCCATGCAAATGTTCCGCCACAGGTGATCTTTGCATCTTAGTGGACTAGCCACTTTACTAGCCATCACTGTTTCAAAGGTTTTGCTTATATTTCGCGGGATTCCATTTATTTCCTGAAACATAACGTCACACTTCGCTTGCGAAACAAAGAGAAGCGGTATGGGAATGTCCTTTGCGCATGCGTGAGAAATTAATAGAGCCTCATTATTTTTATTGTCCGCTGGCATTGAGTGAGGTAAATTGTTACGTGGACTCAACTTGAGATTTACTTGTAAGCTATGATAAATCCTAGTAATATTATAAATGCGAAAGTTTGTGATAAGGCTGCTATGTTTGTTCCCTAATCAAAAATAAACGACAAAACGGATTAATATGAAATTTGCTGTAGTATGTAGATAAAAAATCTGAATAAATAAAGGGGGAACTTATAATCCGAAAAACAACCAATAAATGATAAAAAACGCAAAAAGGATGATTTTAGTATAGATGGCGCTGGTGTGCAACAAATCTGACATCACAGACTTAAACATTTAGTCGTCATAGCAACGCAGTTTTGACTAATGAACGATACGCATTCTACCAAAATTTGTAATTTATTTATCAGTACAAGGTTTGTAGGGAATAAATTGCAAGTTAGCTGAAATTGCTTTTTGTTATGCGATTATTAAAATTTGACAGGACAACGTCTGTCACGGGTCGGCTAGTATATTATATATACGAAAGTTTGTGAAGATGTTGATAGATGGAATCGTTGGTTTGAATCGGTCAATAACTGTCTAGGTTATTTTTGTTTTCTATTAATTACTAACTAGTTATTAAATGTTTCATTTTCTGTAAAAGAAGTATGTATTTTAATTCCTATAGGCGGTTAAGGTCTCCTTTTTACCTTTTGGGTACGGAACCCTAAAAGTGTTGTAGGTATTCTAAATTATTAGTTTTCCATCGCGTGACGCGCATTAGTACTAGGACTTCCTACAACAAGTACCTATGATATAAGTACGTGATTTTCAGCTAGATCACGTAATATTTCAATTTATTTTTTGCAAAATATCTCAATGGATTTTATTTCCTCTTGTTATTGACTGTACCTATTATTTGAATTTTTAAATTCAGCTTTAACCTTCAAATTATTAGTTCAAACTAAACAAAAAGCAGTACTTTGATAATAATATTGGTATACATTTCACACAGCGCCATCTAGCCCCGAAAGCTTGTACTATGGGTACTAGATTACTAATAGAATTACTTTCCTTTTTTTGTAAATGTCCTGTCAATTTCATTTTTTTTCCATAAAATCCTTCTCCAGACCCTAACGAATACAACAAAAAAAGAATTAAGTCTAAATTATTTACAGCATACTATTTAAATTTATATAATCCTACAACCTACCTATAATACCTACTAAATTTATATAATCAGCAATACCTATCATATTGTTTACTCACAAGAAGTGATAATATATTAATATCTAAAAACATAATGATCTATTGTTATAAGTTATTTCTGTAAAAATAAGTAGGTACCTATAAAGTAATAATTTTTATACTCTTTAGACAGTACGAAAACTACTGAAAAACATTTCCGAACATAGAACGGAATCAAAACCTCTTATACCCCCCTACCCTTGACCACATTTTGTCTGTAGTTTATGTGACGGGTTGCAAATTTACTGCCGTTTATAAAAATACTAACTGGTATCCTCGAATAAAAACACCATTCATGCGCGACCAGTATTGGATTGATCCAAAAATAATCTACATACCTAGTATTGGATAAGCCTATGTGGACATGTGCTAAATTAAAAAGTTGTCACTGACGTGCCACTGATTACCGCCTTTAGGCATCTTTAACTTGGAGATCACAGTTGTAATCTTATTACGTTATAGACTCATAAAAAAGCTACTTAATATTTTTGCAACGGACACCATTGAGACGCAAATGGTCACAAACCCATTTAAATGCACAAACCATAGTTTACCCTCGATATAATGGCCCATAGAGTCATTCCACAATGAGAAGCCTTCAAGAGACGAATTACTCGTAACTCATTGTCTCATGATACCTTTTAGGTCAAGAATTATTTTTTATAGGTTATGTTGGTTCCGCCATTTTGTTTTTTCGATATTAGGGCCCTACTACTAGCTCTTAAAGTAATATAAAAAACAGTTCCACTCGCGAAAATGACTACGCTTATGTACTGGTGAACTTTAATATTACTTTAAAAGCTGTAACGGATGAGCAGTACTTAGTTGTGATGTAATTTACAACTTTAATCCGCATCAATTATTTTTTTAAAGGGTGATGAGCGTCGAATTGATATTTGAAAAGATTCATTTAAAATAAATAGTTCATAAAAGAAAACTTAAAGAAAATACCTAGAAATAGGTGTACATATGATGACAAAATATATACAAAAAAAACACAATTTTATTTCTCTGACAAATAAATATACTTTTGTGTAGTCTTGTCACAAATTCACAATCATTCAAACATTGCTTGGTGGCAGCTATACGTATCGAATAGAGAACCTTCTTTTTTCGCCGCTTTAAAAACAGAAACTAGTGCTAACCGTGATTAGTCAGGTGTCTCTATTGTTACGCAACTGTTTTGTTGTGACACAACGGCCGGATGCCTCACTGAAATCAATTAGGAACTTGTGTTTAGGTATGGTCACTTTTGTAAGTAGAACGGACCACCTATCACTGTTTGAGGTCAGCAGAGGCCCTTACTCTGAACAAAACGACGACAGTGACAGTGCTCCGATATATTCGGCCAAATCGCACTCTTAGAAATGTCTGTCGTCTGTCAATTGTCAAAAGTTAATAATAGTCAATAATAGTCAATAATAGTTATAGTGTTCTTCATATAATCATAACATTATTGAGAAAACTGCATCTTCTTTAGTATATTTTTACAACTCGGTTCGTAAAAGCCGTGTTGGCCAAGTGGGAGGTACCTAGACTTTCAATCTGAAGGTCGGGTCGGGTTTGAATACCGGAGTGTATCAATGGATTTTTCTCAAATGCGCATCAAAAACACGTGCTCAAAACGGTGAAGGAAAACATCGTGAGGAAACCAGTTAGTATTCTTATAAGCGGCGATGGGCTTGCAAACTGTCACGTATGGAATGCTAACTACTGTAAAATGTGGGCATGTGCCAAATATAATGTTTGGACGTGCCTCTGACTACCCCCACTAGACATCATCGAAGGATCTAAGCGTCTGGAGACCTGAGAGGATGTCTACCGTACTTAGGGATTACAGTCGTGATCCTATTTTTTTTTTTATTTTTTTTTTTACAACTTTGTGCATATGCTTGTGTTAGCTGCATATCGTTGCGCGTAATGGCGGACGACCGGGGTTGTCACCTAGTGGCGCCATGTCAGTCGTTCCATCTTACAAAATATAGTCGGAAACGATGTGAAGTTTGTATCGATATATCGTTGATCGTTTTCAAGAGTAAACCCCCCGAATACCTACACACACATTGCCTTATGCCTTGCCTATACTAGCCTTGTGATTGTTACTATCCGCACAGCTCAGTTGGTAGTAATTCTGCCTTCTGCGCTGTAGGTTGTGGGTTCGTTTCCCATTTTGGAAAAACATTTGTGTAATGAACATACTCAGATGTTTGTTCTGTGTTATTATGTATTTTATATACGTATAATTTGACCCGACCCCCTCCAAATCATATTTTATGCACACTAACACGAGAAAACATCCCGAAAAAACCAGTTAGTATTTTTAGAAGCAGCGACAGGCTTGCAACCTGTCACGTATGGAATGATTACTATAAAAATATGGGCATATATCAAATATTACGTTGGACGAGTCACTAGTCGGAGACTACCTTTAGAAATTTACTGATAGAGGATGTTTACCATTCATATTAGTCGTAATTTTTTTATCATCATTATTATTATTTATTAAGTACAATACTTTACACTCAAAATTTCGGCCGTAGTAACTTGCGTAGCACCTCGTAGACCTCTTCTACGATAACTAGGCCCGCCCTTCTACATCCCGCCAATCCCCGCATTCAAACTTCAGCCTTACACTATACATGTTAAAGCTGATTTTCCTTTTTCCATTCAGAACACGGTTTGAATGTATGTGCTACAGCATTATTGTTTAGAAACCATACAAAAGACTTCAACGCGTTTACTTCAATATTGGTTTTTGTTTGTGACATACTAAACTCAACGGCATCCATCTCTTTCTGTTACGTATAGATTAAAAGAGACAGCAATAATTTTAGAAACATCTAAATCGGTTTGAGTTTAGTTTAGTGCCGACTAAATAGCCCAATAGACGCCTAATAGCTTGATTTCTTCAAACAAACAATTTGATAAGATGTGCGGGTCGGGGGAGCGGTAAAAAAAATACATTCTGATCGGCCGGGTCAATGTCACTAAGCAAGCACTATAGTAAGAAAGTGTACGCCTTGCATGAGGATTCTATAGGCTGTGTGGTCGATGGTGCCAACAGAATTGACACCATTGACTATCCAACTAGACGGACTGTTTTATTTTTTATAATTGGAACCAATATTACAACAATGATATTTTTTTGCGTCTCTTGTTTTGTAATGAGGTATATGCTTTAAGATTCTTATCTGATTTAATTAATTTTGTTTCGACGCACGTCAAATCGTGAGAAACACATTGTAGGTTGTCGATTTAATACCTTACTTGAACCAAGTATATTTATTTTTATTTAATTTGATATGCGCATTAACACGTACTTAAAATGGTGTAGGAAAATATAGCGTGTAGCCAGTTACTATTATTGGGCGATGGGCTTGCAACCTGTCACGTATGGAAAGCTACTGCAAAATGTGGATGTCAAATGTAATATTTGGACTTAGCTCAGACTAAAGCTAAAGTTTTATGATCCTGGAGACCGAGCCACATAATGGATTTACATAATCCAAATGCCATTCAAAATAATCCTTGTAAATACATTTTTTTAATAGGATTACATCTGTTATCCCCCAATACGGCAGACATCCTCTCAAATCTCCAGAAGTAGTCAGAGGCACGTCCAAACTTTTTGCACATGCCCACATTTATCAGTAGTCAGCATTACGTGATAGTTTTAACTAGTTTTTATCTGCAAATAATTAATGAAAACAAGTTTATCTTTTTCTTTCTTACGAGTAGTTCTTGATACACAAAGCTTTCTACTGTCAATAACAAAAAAGTTAATAACTAGTTACATCCCCCGGCTTCACACCACGTGAAATATCTCACCGAACAATACGACTCTCTTAAACCTGCACAAAAAGTAACGCATCGGCGTGTGGTAACATTATTGAAATCTCCCATACATTGTTCCGTGGGAAGAACTTACCCGGAAACTTTCTGATTTTGTAGTATACAGTTTCGATAAGCTCAGGTTAGTTTTAGAGATTACTAATGATGTTTGACTCTCTCAATAGAAACGCAAAACTGTTGATTGGCTAAAACAGACCTAATCGAATTTTGCAATTTTTTTTTTTTATAAAAACTGTGTCAGCTGTTTACGAGGTACGTCGACGAAGATAATGGGTTCGAATCCCGGCATGCTTCAATGGTTTTATATGTTCGAAAAAATTATATGCGCATCAAAACAGGTGCTTATAGCGGGGAAGGAAAACATCGTGAGGGAACCAGTTAGTATTCTTGTAAGCGGTGATAGGCTTGCAACCTCTCACGTATGGAAAGCTACTGCAAAATGTGGGCATTATGCTTATCATAATATGTAGACGAACCTCTGACTACACCTTTTAGACATCTGCTAGGATCTAAGCGCCTCGAGATCTGAGAGGATGTTTACCGTACTTAGGGATTACAGTCGTGTTTTTTTTTTATTTATTTTACATGCTCATTTTAAAATTCCCAAAACCGAAGGCATTAATTTTTGTTATTGAAAATCTGTGTTCCCAGCCTCAGAATAAGTGACGCGTTATTTTATGCTCTGCAGGTACTTATATTGTTTATTTGATAACAATCTCAAATTGCCCAGTCATTTGCTTTTAATGACCATAGTATATATAAGTGTGTGTATAAGATACCTAGAATGGTGTTATAATGAAGGTGTTTGTAGGTATAAGTATATAAGGGAAATGAACTGTTTATGTTACAACAGCAACCAAATTAATAATAGGGGGAGAGAGCGTTGTGGGAATTATAACATTTTAATTTTCAAATAAACTGTTTATATTGTTAACATTTTTTTAAACAATATAGAATAGAGTATTTATCTATCGTAAAAGTTTTGTAACAGGCGATATTTATTTATTAATTATTCATATTTAAATAGACAAAACGGGAAATATTTATTTGTGGTCAATCAAGTCTAGAGGTATATACCTCACAAGACTCTAGATAATAAACAAGTTTGTCCTATTTAAAAATTGATTTTTATATTATTCTGGAATTGTATAGGCTACTTTTTGTACATGTACCACGCGGGCAAAGCTGTACACAGAAGCTAGTCTACGATAAACATGTTACTGTGTGTATTATAACAAGCTTTTCTTACTATGTTTGGAGAACCTTCCAAGTTTTAATAGTTAACTTGGTAAAAAGGTCAAACAGGACCGGACAAAAAATGTGGTTAAGAAAAATTAGGTCAAAATGTATGGTGTAAAAATGAAAAACAGACTCACAGCGGCATGTTGTGTTGCATCATTGACATCAGTCTCGAAGTTCCACTGCGCTGCAACATTGTTGGTACACTCCTTAGAAGCCTGCTCCTCAGCCCGATGCAAAAAGTCCCTGATCTGCTGCAGATCAACTTGATTGAACCGATTATCGATATTATTGTTATCGATACCCCGATTATTGAAATCGTACGGGTTCGATCCCACAAAATTCGGATCGTTCCGAACGAAGTTGGGATCATTTCGCCTGAAATTCGGGTCATTATTGATGTCTATTCTGTCATCCCGATTGCTGTCATAAGGACGAGATGTTGAGCTTGGGTTCCGATTATTCCCGTAGTCTAAGCTAGGATACCCATTATTGTTGATATCTGGGTTTATTCGACTGTAAGGAGTCGAAGACGGATAGATGTTCGGGCTGGTATTCGGACGCGCGGTACTGAACTGATCGTTCAAGTTAGGTCTAGCGCTACTGTACTGATTCACATCGTATTGGTTCCCGGGTGAGTTGATAGGGGTTTGTGAGCTGGATACGTATCCGTAGCCGTTTCGCTGTGTACTCGATATTGGGGGCAAATCGAGCTGTGGAGACGCGTGGCTGTACGCGATGAAAACTAGTATTAGTTGGAACTTAAGGGCCGCGTCGTCCCTTCCTACAGGAGAGGCCATAGTATCTTGGCCGGTATATTTAATTTAAATGATTAAGCAACCAATGAAGCGTGTTGCTGGGTTGGTTTCGCGATGTCGACTGCTGGTTACCTCTGAACTCGGGCCGTGTGAAGTCGGCTTTGTCTCGCGGTACGTACCAGGGTCACTGCGGGTAGCTGGTATCAAGTTCAGAGTTTCAGACTGAATAATGCTTTAATGTTGGTTTCCTCCATTGACGTGCGTTGACATTGATAAACGAAAGAGGAGAAACAGTCAAAATTATAATTTTGTTACAAGCTGTCCGCCCCCAGCTTCGCACAATGAAGATTGTAGGCAAATTTTTGATACCTTAAGTTACATTATTGCAATTTTCGTACGGATCTCTAATTTTTTGAAAATAAAATTTAGCCATGTTGGCCGAGTCGGAGGTACCTACCTCGACTTTCAATCTGAAGGTCGTGGGTTCGATTCCCGGGGTGCATCAATGGATTTTTCTGTTCGAAAAATTTATATGCGTATCAAAAACACGTGCTCAAAACGGTGAAGGAAATCATCGTGAGAAAACCAGTTAGTATAAGCGACGGTGGGCTTGCAACCTGCCACATATGGAATGCTATTTACTGCAAAATGTGGGCATGTGCCAAATGTAATGTTTGGACGTGCCTCTGACTACCCCTACTAGACATCTTTAAAGGATCTCAGCGTCTCGAGATCTGAGAGGATGTCAACCGTACTTGGGGATTACAGCCATGATCCTATTTATTTATTTATTTTTTATGTTACTCACTGATAATGTAGTTGATAAGTGAAATAATTTTTAACATTGGTCCAGAAGTTTTTTAGTTTATCAATTACAAACAAACATAAAAAAATCAATTTTTTATGGTACTCGTATAATCCTTCTTTATATAAAATTCTCGTGTCACTGTGTTTGTAACCAAACTCCGGAACGGCTTTTGAACGATTTTTATGTCTTTTTGTTGTGTATTTCATTGTGTTGTCATAAAATTCGGGAAAATCTAAAACTACTTTTTTCCGTGGGATTATTGAAATTTAACAGGACAACATCTGTCGGGACAGCTAGTATTAGTGTAGATTTATATTTTAATACCGACAGACTTTCGAACATTACCTGTTATCATAATGACTTATGGTAACGCTAAACCTACATTACTATCCCTCGTATTCAAGAACGACACTATGAGAACACGCCCCCACAGTGGACGAAATCTTTTTTCATAAACATCACTTTATGTGTTGAGCGGCACTATAGCGCACGCTACCGTGTGCCTTTAGAGCTCAACTTTGGCTAGAGGCACACGACAATGTGCCTCTAGTCACACTATGCAGTGTCGCACAACACATAAAGTGATTTTTATGAAAAAATATTTCGTCCACTGTGGGTGCGTGTTCTCATAGTGTCGTTCTTGAATACGAGGGTTAGTGTTATTAGATACTTCCTATTTACAAGGAACACGTGTTATTCAAAGGAAAACATTTCAGTTCTAAATTATTAGTGTTTTTAAACGTAAAGCTATTATTTTTTCTTTGTCTTGAAAATTTCCGCAAAATCACGACTTTCAATTACCTACGCGTAATAAAATTTATCAGTAATATTGTAGGTATTTTGTTTGGACGTGCCTCTGACTACCCCCAAAGGGTAAAAACCCTTCTTGCGCGAGTTCGACTCGCACTTGGCCAGTTTTATTTTTACTTTTTTTTGCATTTTTAAAACATTATAGATTAAGATAAAGATAAAAAAAATAACTGCGTGAATGCTCACAAGCCTAAATCTGTCTCTAATCACATACGAGTAGTACAATTCTCTAAGATTTAAGTTGTCAAATTATGCAATATCCTGTTTCATCGTTTTAAGTTTGTACACAGTTTGGCAATTAGTGCTCATTAGTTTAGGCCATCCTAACTTTCCTTTTTAAAACTACTAAAAATATTTCATCAAAATCAATAAATTTATTTTTTTAGAAATAAAAATATTTCATCTTTTTGAATGAAAATGATAAATAGGTAATTATTCTTCCGCAATCAAGATCTAAAATGGAGCAGAAATCGAGAATTCCTTTTTAGGCTCTCTTCACTAATTTCTAGAACCAGCTGATCGTATGACAGTCAGTATCTCTTCCCGTCTGTCCGTCTGTCTGTCACAGGGCTGTATCTCATGAACCATGATAGCTAGACAGTTAAAATTTTCACAGATGATAAATATTTCTGTTGCCGCTATTATAACAAATACTAAAAACAATAAAATCAATATTTGAGTGGGAATCCCATACAACAAACATGTTTTTTGCCGCTTTTTATAGATAATGGTACGGAACCCTTCGTGCGCGAGACCGACTCGCACTTGGCCAGTTTTTTAAACGTACTAAACCAACTACTCCGACTTAGTCTAATTGTGATGAGAGCGAATGAAGTAAAAGAAGCAAGTATATCAGGATCGTAGCAAGTGAAAAGCTGTGGCTTCTGCCTACCCCTCTGGGAAAAAGACGTGATTTTATGTATGTATGTACAAACTCTTAGTTATAATGTATAAGTATACCACAAAAGGTGTGTAAGAAAGTGATAACGAAGCGAAAGCGATGCGATAAGACCCAACCGAGGTGAGGCTCAGGAAGTGGTGACCTGCTATTGTATTATGGTCTCCTGGTAGTCTCTGATTATGCGCAGGTTCCATAGATTACGTAATACTAGGCTAGGTAGGTTAGCACAAGTCAGGACGTGGTAGAAACTATAGTGAGTCGTACATTTATACATATGCATGCCTTTAATACTTATATTTTAATTAATATTTGTAAACGAACAACAGGCTAAGCATGAGCAACGTTTTGTCTACAAAAGAGTAGACAAATAATTTGGTCGTTAGCAGTGAAATTTCTACATACATAGAGTAAATATTTTGGTAACAGAGGGATTTGAACTTGCATCATCGTCTAAAATCCTGATGACTCTACCACAATTTTTATCCGTTCAGTATCGCTAGGCATCATTAAAGATGTTCAAAGACACTTTTCTCCCGTTTTATTTGAAAAAGCTTTTGAAGCAACCGGGGTTAGCAATTGTTAAGATTAGTGAAGAATGCTAGTTATTCATTGGAAAAACCCTAGTATTTATATAGAGCTACTTTACACTATTATTAAAGATTCTTCGGTGGTTTTTTGTGAGACACATTATCAACATCGTCTACGGAAAGATATCCAATGCTAAATTTCGACCTCTACGAAAAACTATATCACTGTAAATAAAAAATGACAACCTTATCAGCGTGGTAAACGAGAAACGCAAAACGTACGGGTTTGATACCTGCGGTGGGACAAATGTTTGCTATGATTTCGTGGTACCATAGTACTCGTAGTATTATCCACGACACAGGTATTCTAATTCTAGGGCTAGGACTATGTTTGTAACTGCTGGGTGTTTAGTTTTTATAACTATTTATAAACAGTTTTGAGCTGCATAGTGCTTGTCGCCTGTCTGCATGGTGGGTATATTAAGCCTCTCTTAAAAGTTACCAGTTTATGGAACAATGCTGCTGTCGTCTCGTTATCACCAATAAAATAATTATTTGCTTAGTTTGAGACTAGATGGCGCTGAATGAAATGCCCAACAATATTTATTTATTTATCAAAAGGTATACAGTAGGTATTTTATTTAGAATACCAAATTCAAATTCAAAAATCATTTATTTTAATAAAATCACAAGGATCACTTTGAAACGTCTTAGGAACCAGGTGAAGCTACTCCGATTTCTTGCGACCAAGCCTAGAAGAATCTGGTAACAAACACGGCTTGGGGTCTACCTTTCTTTTAATGATCCTTTCCGTAAAAAAAAACTAAATCCAAAATTCTAAAATCTTGGTTTATGTTTTAGCGTAGGTCAACTTTTGATGAGGTATTAACATCTCCATACACATACATGTGGATACGCAATTTTCCTATTGTGCCAGTTTTACCGTGGGAATTAGCGGGTACATAGGAATACCTATTTAACATATTACTAAACTGCATAGCTCTTTGCATTTAAAGTGTGCATTTACATAATCCGAGATCTTGGCTAAGGAAAATGGTGTTCAGATGTTCTATATTTATGTAGCGTATTTATTACCAACATTTATAGTTATACTAGTAAAAATAGTCGAGTTTGCTCGCGTAGTTTTCACTCCCTTTCAAGTTTTTCTCACTCTCTTCACCTCCCCTTTTCCCTCCTGTTTAGGTAAAAGGGATAAAAGTAACTATTTTTTTAAAACTATGACATACACAGACCTGACAGACAGACATACCAGAATACCTTTGGATGGATAGACGTCCAGTCTGGTTGTCTGGAACAGATCGCTCCCAGCAATAAGACCGCCCATTGTGCTCCAATATTAGATAGTTTGTGCTACTTTTCTTATGTTATTGTTATGTGGTGTGCAATAAAGTGTTCTATCTTCTATCTATATATATCTATAGTCTAACTAATTACAAAATTTCTTTGACATCAGTTCAAACATTACGACGCTAGTGAACTTCAAAACTTAAAGCTAAGAAGAGAAGAAGAATTCTAAAAACTTTAGCCATAAAAATAAGTCGCACACTAAAATTCCTTTTTTATACCGATAACAGGGAAGCATCAGGAGCGTAATGAATTAAATACAGACACTCAAATTTCTGACCCCAAACTAGGATACCATGTCGGAAATATGGGTACCTACCTTAAATCACGACACCCGGCCCCGAACAGCTTGACTTGTTTTTATGTTCAAACTAGGATTCCGTGTCGGAATAGGCTATTTGACAGTATGAAAAATAAAGTGTGTTGTGTTTTAATCTATGTAAATTATGCCTTCATAAAGCGTTATGGAGTAAAATAACTTGAAAATAAACAATGATTTATTAAAAAATCCATAATTAAAATTATCTATTTTTAAACGCCAGTCACGTGACACAGAACGGTCAGGATTGGTCGAATCGACGATGATGTAACATGCTTGTCAATATGTCATCGCCTGCCTTGAAAAACTTGACGTTTGTTTATTTATTGACAAGCATGTAACGTCACAGAAACTAGTGCTACGCCATTTGCATAAAGAAGCGTTTTTGCGTGTTTAAATTGTCGATATTTAATTTACATTTTTTGGGCCAATACTTAACAGAATTGAACATAATATCAATATTTCTACTGAATAATCTAGAATGGTTTTAAAAATCTTGTCAGATAGCCCATTACGGGAGCAGGTATTTGTTTTTATATTACAAAAAAGCTTGTTACTTTGAAAAGATTGTACTCTTGTAATGCATCAAATACATCGGCGACCTTGTAACCGTCGTGGTCAATTCGCGCGCATTCGTGCGCGTAATAGACACAATTTCATTATTATCATAATCTCTTGTCATTTTACGGCAATCCAAATCACAATTAGAAGTTCAAGCGCGTGTTAATTGTGATAATAAGCTGTTTTAAAGTACTTAAGACGAATTTTATCAGATTTAAGACAATTCAAATTAATTGATTTAAAATAACAAAACATTGAGTTTGAACTTGTACCTACTTATATACAAACTTACTTAAGTAATGACTTCCTTTATATGTAACTAGCGACCCGCCCCGGCTTCGCACGGGTATACATATAAACCTTCCTCCTGAATCACTCTATCTATTAAAAAAAACCGCATCAAAATCCGTTGTGTAGTTTTAAAGATATAAGCAAACATACATACATACGCGGGAAGCGGAAAGCGACTTTGCTTTATACTATGTAGTGAAGGCAAAGAAAGTTGACGAAACTGGTTTATAAGGCGAGTGTGCCATATGGGATAGTTGGAGGATATTTTTAATTACAGCACTTTTTGAAAAGTAGATTATTTTCAAAAATCTGCATTAGTGTACCTAAGCCTTTTAGTCCAAATATGTTTATTCAACCTTTAACACGTGCAACGCTAACCTTGACCGAATCTAGTCCACTTAGCCCTAAAGGTCTTATATTATCTAACCATATTCAAGGTTTTAGTTTTAGCAATAACGTAACGCCAGTAGGTATTTCTTTGTCCGTCGAGATCCGCTGCCTACATTACACTACATTACAGTCGTGATCCTATTTTTTAGGGTTCCTTATCTTAAGGGTAAAAACGGAACCCTATTACTAAGACTTCACTGTCCATCTGTCTGTCACAGGGCTGTATCTCATGAACCTTGATAGCTAGACTGTTGAATTTTTTACTGATGATGTATTTCTGTTGCCGCTATAACAACAAATACTAAAAATAGAATAAAATACATAGGTATTAAAGTGGGGCTCCCGTACAACAAACGTGTTTTTTGGCGTTTTTTTATAGATAATGGTACGGAACTACAACTACGGTTATGGCACCCAAGATGGCCAGCTCCACATAGCATCGCACAGCTCTTCGTAAATGCGAACTCACGTTAGGGGCCCAGTCCAAGGCAGCCAATATTATACTCTAGGTACATAACTCGCTGACACCTAACACAAGTCGAGTAGCCGTCAATATATGAATCGTCGCCCAAAATAGGTGGCATGCAGTACTTAAAACTTTTTTCTGGGGTGTCTAGGCAATAAACTATTTTGCAAGTTGTTTATAAGAAACCGAGATGATTGGCTAGACAAAAAACTACATAAATAAATGACAATACACACGTTAGCGAGTATAGTTTTTGTGATGGTACAAATTTGTTTTCGCTCTATATATATTTTCCGGTTCACCAGTCTTGCAAGTTGTCAAGGAGATCCCCTCTCACCAAAAATTTTCTCGGCCGTGCTAGAGTCGGTATTTAGGAACCTAGACTGGGAAGAAAAAGGTCTAAAGATAGATGGGGAACACCTTAGTCACCTTCGCTTCGCAGACGATATAGTTATTTTCGCAGAAAGCTCTATGGAACTGGAAGAAATGGTGAATGAACTAGCAATTGAAAGCAAAAAAGTTGGCTTACGACTAAATGCGACAAAAACAACAATAAAAATTATTAACCGACGAAAAAAGAGGAGATTCTCAATTCGGAATTGCTTTTTTTATGTATGACCGCGCATTTCTTTTTACCTGGATATCAGATTTCGATGTTTTTCTTCAATTGTGTAAAGAATAGTTTCAAGTTGGTCCCATATAAATTATATTCTTGTAGAATTAAAAGTTCCTATATAAAACTCAAAAAACGAATATCGTCCCTTGACTTTTCGCTTGGTCTGAACATTTTCGTCGTTTTTTTAAACGTAATTAATGTAGAAGCGGTGACCATCAAAATGGTTAACAACGTTAGTTTTAATTCTATAAAACGCGACTATTATTTCTAATCCTAATAGCATTATAAATGCAAAGGTTTGTGAGTTTATATATATGTTTGTTCCTCAATCAAGCCTAAACGACAAAACGTATTAGGTTGAATTTGCTGTAGATATTTGTAGATATAATGCCCGAATAAATAATAGATTATTTAAAAAAACGCAAAAGGGATGATTTCTGTATAGATGGCGCTGGTGTACAGTCTTTTCTATTCGTTTATTAAAATTTGACAGGACAACGTCTGTCACGGGTCGGCTAGTGTAATATGAATTTAAAAAGCAAATTATCCAAAGTCCATTTATCGCAATCTCAACCTTATTTTTACTGAACTGTTTTTACTGGACAGGACAATAATTGCCTAGGAAATTAATTATTTGCACCATCTGGATGTACGAGTTTAAGCCATGAAGTCATTTCGAGTAACAAACAATGAGTACTTACATAATCAAGGCACAAAAGAATTTAAATTAAAATGAACGAACGCGTGCAAAAATCTCATTTTCGGTGAATGACCCCTTTAATTATATTTTTTTCTGTAAGTTTTTTCTATTAGAACTTGTATAAAACTAATCTTAGGGTCCGCACTAAATAAAATATGAAACCGACCAGTGAGAGACTTTGTCCTGCCCAAATTTCAATAGTCGCATAGAAAAAAGCACTACAACTGTAATATAAAATAAATTACTAAATTTGGTAGAATGTGGTAATCATTCGGTAGTCAAATTGATGACAGATTTTTTTGACAAAATGAATTTCCAATACCGACCTTGGTACGATTAAAACCTTTTTGGTAGAATGCGTTGCTATAACAACTCAATGTTATCGGTCTAAAACGACTAATTTTTTGCACATCAGCGCCATCTATACCAAAATCATAATTTTTGCGATTTTTTATCATAATACACGGTGTGCAAAGTTTGATTAAAATCCGTTAAGTAGTTTAGGAGTCCATCGCGGACAAACAACGTGACGCGAAATTTATATTAAGATTTACATGATTTTCGGAAACAAAAACACTCCAAGACAAATCCAATTGCAACATGTTTGGGATAAGGTAAAAAAGAGAAGCAAAAGAAATGTCAAATGCAATATTCCAACAACAATTTAATAAATAGTAATACTTTTGAATAAATTAATCTATGTGTCTATACACCATTCCATTTTTGTATTTTCTTGTTGAATCCCTTTACTTCCATCTCGTTACGTTGTTCCATGGAGCAGTACGCTGAAACAAAATAAATTTAATTTATCTAAATTACATTATTACACTATCATGCATATCACTACATAGTATAAAGCAAAGTCGCTTTCCGCTTCCCGCGTCTGTATGTAATATGTATGTATGTATGTATGTATGTTTGCTTATATCTTTAAAACTACACAACGGATTTTGATGCGGTTTTTTTTAATAAATAGAGTGATTCAAGAGGAAGGTTTATATGTATAATACATGCATAATATAGTAGAGAAACACTGATAATTTTAGAGGTTTCTAATGTGATGTCGTAAATAAACACATTTTTTTGCGCTTACATTGCAAATGCTGGCTGAACCCCACGAGATATATCAAAATAATGTACTACAGTATTGTACACCTTAAAAACGTCTACAAAAAAGTCAACGATGGTTTTAGAAATCTCTTACGCACAGCGAAGCGGGCACGGGTCAGCTAATAAATATATGTATTAAGTATCAAATGTAATGTTTGGACGTGCCTCTGTCTAACCCCTTTAGATATCTTCAAAAATCTGCGCGCCTGGAGATCCGAGAGGATCTAGGATGTCTGTCAACCGTACATGGGGATTACCGTCATTATCTTGTTTTATTTTTTCAATATTATTTGTAATATTAATTGAAAAAAGGTATTAAAGCCATGTAAACTTACAGATTGTACTGGCGTCCCAGCCGATATACTCCCCAGTCCTTGCATTCTCCTTCTTCAACCAATCAAGCAACGGCTCGAAGTACTCCAACAGACCAGACGCGTCCATCCGCCGCTGGCCTGTGAGAGCCTCCATCGCGTCAGGCCACGGCTTCATGGAGCCTAATTGGAGCATTTTTCTGAAACAATTAAAATTTTCCGTTCTAGGAACAACCTGCAAGGAAGACCAGGCAAGAAGCTGGAATGACAAGGTAAGTAGTAAGACACGTGCGTATTTTGCACTTCTCGCTTTATATGAGCATGTGCCAGATGTAGTTTTGGACGTGCCCTGACTACCCCCGTTAGTCATCTACAAGGATCTGAGCGCCTGGAGATTTGAGTAGATGTCAACCGTACTTGGAGATTGGAATCGTGATGCTGTGTTTTGTTAATTCTCCCTTATGCGTGCAAATTGTAGAATGAGTTCCCTTTCGTAGTCTTACCGCTGAACTCGTGAAATGTTTCAAACAAAATGTAAATGTAAAAAGATTAAGGCGGTCCCAGTCGACGATTGTTTTTGTTCGAAACGAAAAAATAAATACTTGTGAACAAGCCACATCTCCTATTTTATAATGTATAGTATTTGTGAATAAAGATGTACCCATCTTTAATCACTTCGATAAATAATCCTGCCGACCGCTGCAATGACGGCAAACACACGTCGGCGCATGGTCCGCCTTAGCTTTTCGAATAAATTAATGATATAAATTATGTATAATTACTTATCAAAAATCTATTCTAATAGAAATCTAGATCTACATATTACCTATCTTTAACAATAAATCACAAGTTGATTTTAATAGTAGGTATATAAAATATTTCGATCATAAATTCTAAAACGTATTATTTTGAAATAATATCTTTATCGTGAAAAGTTTCTGCTATTATGTTTTCAGCTTAATAGAAATCTAGGTAGGAACCTGAAGTAATATACTTATAAAAATAGGAGATGTGGCTTGTTCAGAAGTATTTCTTTTTTCGTTTCGAAAAAGAGCAATCAGCGAGAGGGAGCCCCTTAATCCAAGGCAGGCCCGAATCATGAATACCTCTGGTATTACATATGTTAATTGGCGACGGTACTATCATTAGGTGGGCCCGTATGTCTGTTTGCCTCCAATTTTATCGAGCTATTAATTTCCCGAGAGTGCAAATATATATTATTATGAAAGGTTACTCGGTCGAAGATAATAATTAATGATATCAAATAGACAATAATTTATGTTCATCCTGGGTGGGGATCGAACCCACAACCGTATAACGTTACTCCCAACTGAGCTGTGAGGCCAGATGTATTGTCAAAGTGTGTTTGGTTTACTTCAGAGCACTGCCCGCAGCCTCGCTTTTATATATGTCGCAGTTGGAAAGCAGCTTGTTGTCGTCTCCAGGCAAGTACTCTCCGGCAAGTAGGCACAACGATCGGTGGAATTGGAACTGGATTATGTATGAGATGTAGTATCTGGAACAACCAAGTTCAAATTATAGTTTATACCATAAGGACCTCGTTGGCTTGGCAAGCGAGTGCCATACTGAGACGCTGGAGTTGCGCGCTTGATGGGAGACCAGTTGCGGGAGTAATGTTTTATGACCTAATAAATAAATAGTTTCTAGATTCTTTCAAACATTTCTTCTGGGTCTGGATCCACGATACAGGAAATACTAGTAGTATTTGTTTGTATGATAAATTGTTTTTAAGCTTTGTTGATGATTCCCCTTCTTGATTAGTAAATTTCCACCTCAAGCATATTGCAAGGTACGAGGTGTTCTTTACTATGCCCGATACCCACCCAAATATCTACATTCGTTTCGTCCATTCTTAGAGCCAAACAAAACTCTTACTCATACACTACTGCACACGGCCACATAAGTTGCCTGACTACTCCCTAAGCTTAGATGCTCACCTCATGTACTCTACATCAGTAGCAATATGGTATTTCGCAGCGGGGTCAAAGTCCTCCTCACTTCTCGGTGCTGGAGGCTCCACCCCCTGCAGCGCTTCCCGCAGCTGCCAGAAGTGGCAATTATAGTCCTCAGGAGTCGTAGTGCCGCGGAAGACGCCATAACGGTACAGGTCAAGAAGGTAGCCGAATGGTAAGAATACTACTTTATCGAGACTCTGAAAAAAAACAAAAGTTAGATTTATATATGGAACATTCAATTCTCAAAAAAGTTTGACGTCAGACATCAGTTGGCCGGTTGTAAAATATAAGCCTTATCCTTTCGCAACATGTTTTTCAATATTGTGTATCAACTCCACGTGAAGTGGGAAAGGGACAAGGAAACGATAATGATATAGAACTGATATAATATAATGATAAGAAGTAACAAAACCCTGAACTGAATATAAAAATTTCAATCGCTCCGAAGCTCAAGCATCACTGTTTTAAAAGTCTTAGCAAAGACGCGGTTCAAAGATAAGTAGAATATTCTACAACAGGCAGGCGTTACCATTTTAAAAAGCTGGTTAATGTTTGACTCCATGTCTTCTGGTCCATCTTCCAAAAGGCCCATGACCCTCAAATGTTTTGGTGTTGCCACTGATAAGGCGATGACGTCACCCACGGCTTCGTGGAAGCCTGAAAGTTAAAAACTCATTAAGTACCTACATTACTACTACCTAGCACCCGAACGACCCGCGATTGTTCTTACCAGGATTAGCTCCTTCTCTGTATATGACTGGCTGATCCTTGTACTGCAAGTAATACTGAATGTGGCCCATTTCGTGATGAGTAGTTTTGAAGAACGCGTCAGTTATTGTAGTGCATTGTCTTATTCTGTAACAAAAATAAGCGATTCAATCGATACAAGCAAGCTTCAATACAATAGAGAAGAAGTAATTTTACCTGAAGTCTTCACCATCAAAGAAATCCCAAGCCGAAGCATGGCACACCATATCGCGTCCATCATTGGGCTTTTCGAAGATAGACTTTTCCCAGAACAAGTCCGGCATGCCCTCCAGGTTTAGTGATAGGAAGAATTCTTCTGCAGTTTGGAACATTTTTAGCGCTGTGTAGTTCTGAAAGTAGAATCAAAGTTATATCCTAAAAATCAACTCCCTCAATCGTCTTTGCAGCTGTAACATAAAGGTTTTCTTGAAGTGACCGTAATTTTGAATTCAGCTATTTACAATGATCACCGAAGAAAGGGTTGAATATTACAGTTACTACAATTTTAAGTTGTACCTGCGCAATCAAAGCTGCTGTAACATCAAGGTCTGGCTTTTCAGGATACGGTCTCGTGAATTTCTCTACATTATTCCAAGTCTGTGCCCAAATGTTACCTGAAAATAATTAATAACAATAACCATGGTCGCGGGCAGAGAGTCTGCCCGCGACCATGGTTATTGTAACATAGCCGAAACGTCGGGAAAGTAAATTAAAGGTAATTACGTGATAAAGACCCGTGTCAAAATCTATAGTAATATAATGATGATAAAAACTACCAAGAGCATGATCATCAAAGAACCAGTCACAAAACGAATAAGTCAGTGTTCAACGTAAATACGAAATCCTCGACTTAGATGAGTTTGGAATGATGATTATATTTTAATTGTGAAGTATTTAAGTAATTGGAACTGATTGTAATACCAAATTAACAAATGATTTATGGAGAGAAAAGTCTTACCTAACAAATGTGCCGGTATGGGTCCCCGGGCAGAGACCACGTTATCTCCATATCTCTCTCGCAAGTGTCGTCGCACATACGCGTGCAGCTGTAGGTACAATGGCTTGATTTGCTGCCAGAGGGCCGCGAACTGATCCTCGCTATCTATAGCCTCGTAATAGCTTAGCCACCATTCAGCTACTGAGTCGTAACCTGAAAAACCAGTGTGTTCAATTGAGATTTGCAACGATTTATTAAACAGGCAATCATAAAACAGATACATCAGGGAAGATGTTGAGGAGTTTCACTGTCTCAATACCTTATCAGCATTTGTGAGGATTACTAATCCCTTTAGGCTCGGGGGGCCAGAAGCTCTCTCTCAAAGGTTGTTCTCGGTACCTTCCTACCTTGACGTAGCATACGAGTAGCATAGCTTTATAGGAAAACGCACTTTAATATATGTATAGCTTTTTAGCGTAAAGATAGTAACCGTTCAATTTGGCAGCTTCGTTGTCCATTGCCACGTACTCAGTGAAGTTTCCTTTTGATGGTCTCCCTGCAGCTTTGTGCCACTCCAGCCAGGCGTACCTCAACTCCTCGTGGTCTGAGCTTTTGGCAAAAATGTCAGTTACGTCTGAAATGACAAAAAAAAGCAATAATATTCATTAGGGCCAAGTTACCGTTTAGTCTAGCCTGTCCGATATGTTACATCTTAAAGACATTCACAAGGATCTGAGCACCTAGAGATCTGAGAGGATGTTAACCGTACTTAGGAATTTTAGGAATGTAATTCCTAAGTACGGTTAACATCCTCTATTTCTTTCCTTTTTACCTGGCTCAACGTGTAGATCACACTTGCTCTTATCCCTATAGTCGCAGATCGTAGCCTTAGCGTACGTCGCCTCCATGTTCGTGATAGCTTTGATCAGTCTCTCGTTGAGGTCTTCGGGTAGAGCAGAAGTGCCTAGCTGAAAATAAGATTTGAATGACAACCATGTTTTTGAAAATGTATCGTACGGTAGTTAGTCAGTTTCAAACCTGCCAAGTTCTTCACAGATCAGCTAAGTTGAGCAACCTCCAGTGCGGTCACCAAATGAAAGGATTGGAGCGTTTCCATACTTCGAAGAGTAGGGTTAGACGTCTGCCCTGACTAAGACAAGGGCCTTCAAGTGGCTTAAAATTACCGTTATCATAGTTGAAATCTTTTACAAATTTATTTACTTTCTTGCTAATTCCAAAGAAAGAAAGAAAGAAAGAAGAGCCTATACAAACCTGTGCGTACTTCTGGAACATTCTCTTCAGATCTCCATCCTCGTACTCATGCCAAAAGTAGCTCATGGTCTCCTTCCAGTATTCTTTCTCTTCCTCAGCTACTTCTAATGATGTTTGCAGCTAGAAACAGTTTAATTAGATCAATTTGATTGCAATAAATGCTAGAAATAGGTATATCAAAAGTTTTTATGGTTTTCTAAAGTAAATTTTCAGAAATGTGTGTCCAAGATCGTATGAGACAGAAATTCAAGGACAAATAATAGATCCATAAACAAGTATTCATATGGCAAATATAATCACGAGTTTTGTGTACCTATTGAAGAAACTATACCACGCTAAATGTATTGTATCCATTGGCTTTATTCTTACAATCTATTCCGATTGTGCGCTACTCGTTTGTCTAAGAAGGAGACTACTCGTTTTCACCTCTATACCAAAACATTTGTTTTTTTTTTATCATTTTACGAGTATGTACCACAGATGTCAATAGATGATACCTCCAGAGGTGATGGTAAAAGGTTATCATGATGGGCTGAACTGTATGCTGTCAAACCAATCACTCTTAAATCAATCTTTCATCGCCACACACGAAGCCAATAATCATTTATTGTTATTGTAATTAATTATATTACCCTTTATTTTTAGTTTCTTCTATAAACATCTATCCTATAAACATATTTTTTTATCTGACTCATATCATATAAACATACTCAACATTATGACTTACCATCTTGTCCTCAGTATACTCCGTTATATTAGTCACATAATTCCAAGTTGCAATGGTCTTCTTGTTCTTGGCGTGGGACATACGCTCATCCAGTGCCCTCATATAGTCCATTCCAGCTGCCTCTTCAGCAGCCCTCTCTGCCGCTCTGCCCTTGGCTGCGACGATGAACACCGAGGCTATTGCCCCCACCAGGCATAGTTCGCCGAGGAGCTTCATCACCATCTAAAATAACTTCTGGATTAGAACCTGAGAGATGAGAGCAATAATACCGAGTTTTGTATGGACACCTGTACCTGATTGACCTGTAGCTAAAGGCTCTGCAAACTCGGGATACCTACGTCTGTCAGAGTTCGCGAAACTGTAATCTTTGCACGTAAAAGACATAACGCGTCAATCGAGCGCGGCAGCCGCGCTATGTTTGGACGACAGCCGCGCGCGGCAGCCGCGTGTCACCTGCCGCGCTTTAACGGTGTTATTGTTCGTGCGAACGAACGGCTTGCCGCGCTCGATTGCCGCGCAATGTCTGGTCACACCTTTACTTAAAGGTCTGATGAATTTGTTTATCATTTATCTTGTCTTATTATTAGCGAATAAAATACAGTGCAAAGTATTTCTCACCAACAAACAGCAACACCGATGACAGAACAAGATTAATCTTCACTAAGAAATGGTAGATATAGCTTATAACCACTAGAAAAACGTGTACAAAACATTTGATGTCAAGGAGTTTGGTCCGTTTCGCTCCAAATATGATAAATAAGAGATCCGGTCGTTAGAATTAAAAACTGGTACCAACTCAGTCACTGTCCAGGGGGAAGGTTTCTTTGGCTCATCCCGTAGCAACAAATAGAAGAGTTTTATAAATAAGGTGTCATTAGATTTGTCTAGATACGAAAGAAATAATGAATTTAAGTAATGGAAAATGTCACGAAAGTCAAATTATAGACTTGAACAAGCCAGGAGGACAATTATGCTATTACAGTTATGATGCCCACTATTGGATATGAAAGGGCAAAAGTTCCTAAGCTTTATAAGCCTCATTGACTTTAAGCGTATCTATAAGATTGTTAAAATGATCACCACTGATACGTTATCCATAGCCACTGGTGTTGATTATGTTGGCACCGTGTTAAAATTAAGATTTCCTAAAAAAATAAGATAATTTCGCTCTCGTTCTTCTTTCGTTAAAGTCTAAATTAGCCTAGGGTGGCAATTCTGTTGTGTCCATTCTAAAATTTCATGTTCCCATGTACCTAAAGGTAATTGGGAGCCAGAAGGCAAGTACTACAGTTTGCTGTAGTCGGTTTCTCTTTTAAGGGTTCCGTACCCAAAGGGTAAAAATGGGACCCTATTACTAAGACTCCGCTGTCCGTCTGTCTGTCTGTCACCAGGCTATATCTCATGAACTGTGACAGCTAGACAGTTGAAATATTTATTTTTTGAATAATTACTTGCTACTTACATAAAGCGATTCCTTCACAGTCTGACTGCAATATCCACAAGGCATTTTCGAAAAATATATTTATTAAAAATTAAAAATCCAACAAAACTGTCGACGTCCTCGCGGCAAACCAAAAAACAATCTTACAGAAAAGGTAATTATTATGTAAATAAATCAGTATGTTGGTCTGTCTGTCATGGATGGAACTGAAGCCTTTTGTGTAGAAGCTCGTATCCGAAACAAATGTGGAAAAAACGGAGCTATACATAATGTTACCAAGAATTTATTGTAGTTTTACAAGTTTTGTATAATATCAAAATTTTTCAATTATGTGCTTGATTAATTTAATTCAGCATATTCTAACTCGGAACTTTAGTAACTAGGTTTTCATTTTATTAGATAAATATAAGACAAGATAAGATAAGATATGATATTTATTGAATACACTTTTTTTAGAATTATCAGCAACTAGTACCAATGCAATGTGGGAAACAGTAACAAACTAAGACCCGACACTTACTCCACTAACTCAAATGTTATTGGTACTTCCAGACCACACATAATTTGTCCCGCAGCGGAAATCGAACCAACGCCCTCTTAGTCTAAGCTAGCATATCACCGATCACACCACAAAAGACGTCATTATTTTTGCAATAACATTCAATCACATACATAGTTCAAATGCAATCGGATTGAAACAGTCTGGATGCCTATCACTCATGTTATAAATACGCGATTTTTTTTATAAAATGAAAGCCTGATGCATACTTACACAATTTCAAATGAAAACATAACGATGATTGCCTGTTATTGTATAAACCGATCCCAAACTCCATGTTCCATACAGAACAAACGTCATACTACAGCTAATATAATTATTTGGCTAATTTTATAACCGTGACATAACATGGCGACATAATCGTGCATGACATCTTCATTGAATCCTTGTAAATTAAAGATTTGAGTACCCACAGAGTTTCGGTTCTATACACTTGCGAGTGAGAGCTTAAAACCCTGTTATTTTTAAAGCTGTTTTACCTTCGCAAAGATTGAACCTTGCATATATTTCATATATTGCATACTAGCGACCCGCCCCGGCTTCGCACGGGTTTAATACATATAAACCTTCCTCCTGAATCACTCTATCTATTACAAAAAACCGCATCAAAATCCGTTGTGTAGTTTTAAAGATATAAGCATACATACAGACGCGGGAAGCGGGAAGCGACTTTGCTTTATAGGGGAAAGTAGTACGAGTTGATCCCTTGGGGTAAGATGATCCTTTGCGATTGTGCCGAAACTACTAACGTCATCTAGTCGCTTTTGCTGGCAATACATAGCTCCGGACACCCCTCTGCCTCAGTCAAATTGTAATGGCGGCGTGAGCGATACATCGATTTTGACGAGAAAAAATAAAAATTGTGTACGGCTGATCTAAGGTAAGCATGACTTTGAGCTTATGTTACTTTTATATAAACAATGTTAAATGTAATTACTGTTGTGTTTGTAGCTTCCTAATACGCTTATTTTTAATATTTGGGCTATGTGAACATAGCCCCGTGCTAGTAGGTTATGTTAGCAAATATTGAATGAAAAAGTGGGACTTGGGTCAAGATGATTCCTTTCTATATGTACAAGATGATCCCCGGGGATCATCTCGTACATATAGATTTTATTATGTATGCAATTTAGGTTCATATTTTTGTTTAATTTTAAATCTCGAATATTGTAAACAATAGTCGCCGCCCGCTTTGATCTGTCAGTCTGTTTATGCTGTTGTCTGACTTCAGGTTGTATTCCTATTATTAATTCTGATTTTAAACAACATATTTTTACATTTTTTTTAGCCAAACGTGATGCCGCGTAATTACAAAAGAAAAACCACTTGAGGTGATTGGTCGCAGGAATTCATGACATGACTTGACATGAAAAAGGGCATGGCATTTAAAAAAACAAGTAAAAAAATTTCAGTTGAAACGAAGGGCCAAAGTAAAAAATAAAATATCTGTTGGTGCAGTAAAATATTTAGGAGGAAAAAAAACTACTTTTACTGAAGAACAAGAAAACGAGCTCGTGGACCATATTAAAGACATGGAGACAAGAATGTATGGATTAACAAAAAAGGAACTGTTATCAATGCATATGAACTAGCTGAAAAAAATAAAAAAAATATTTTTTTAAAGTCATATGACTGTTGATTTTGTTATTTTTATTACCATACCACATATTTATTTAAGTTTTTAGTTAAGTAATAACTAAAAACTTAAGATGACTGACGATTAAAAATAAAGATTATGTTTCACTGTTATGTATTTTTGTTTTTTATAACCTTTTTCTTCATAAAAATATATGTTTACTCGAAATGGGGGTAAGATGATCATAGGGATCATCTTGCCTCTAGCTGGGGATCATCTTACCCATAGGGGTGTACAAGATGATTACTTTGTAAGGTTTTAAAAAACAAGAAATATTTTAATGAAACCTCAATTAATTTATGGTTTTGAGTATGAGGAAAGTTAACTAGATAAATATACTAGTAGTAATCACCTTTATTTATAGTTTACCTCGAAAAATATACATTTTACAGCGATTCCCCCTTAAGGGGATCATCTCGTACTACCTTCCCTTACTATGTAGTGATATTTCTATCCTTTGAAGAAAAAGGAAGATAAACTTCTTTCAACGACATAATAAATCCTTTTATTCCTTCTCCTTATCCTTTTCCTTCTCTTATAATAAATGAATTGCTGTTCGTTAGTCTCGCTAAGTCTTAAAAAAAACGGCTTGACCGATTTGAATATTTCAAGGGTGGTTTAAAAATAAAGAAAAATTGGATAAGTTGTCAGGAAATTGTAAAATTTGGGAAAAACTGAAAGTGTTTTTTTTAATATTATTGAAATTTAACAGGACAACGTTACGTCTCTCGGGACTGTTATAGTTACTATTATATAATAAATATAGACAGTTTCACCTCCATTTAAGATATAATGTCATATTATTTTGTACCAAATTTTCCACTTACCAACAGAAACTTCTCCCAGACACACGATATACAGAACTACTCGAAAATATAGAGATCTGACTTACTTATCAAATTTTTGCTATGATAGTGTTCTTGTTATCGTTCAAATGATAGACTATAATCCAATACTTGAAAATGATATTACTTACAGTTATTCGTAAGTTATTTTGAAATAAAGGTAGGTACATATTTTATTTAAAAGACGGTAAGTAGTTATTTTATATAGTTTTAGAGCTCATAGGACAAGCTTCACTTAGATTGAGGCTAGGTGGCGCTGTGTCCATAAATATATGTATCAATAACTTAATATATACTCATTAAACACAGCCGTATGAATAAAACTAGAAACAAAATAATTGTCTAAATATTTATCTATGTTCGATTATTGGGATTGGTATCACGTGGTATCATCATCAACGACTACAATCCTCAAGTACGGTAGACATACTCTTAGATCTTAAGGCGCTTAGGTCCTTGAAGATGTCTAAAGGGGGTAGTTACGGCCAAATGTAATATTTGGCACAATACCTACATTATTTAGTATTTAGCATTGCAATCTATAGAGTCTAATGATAATCCGCGACTTAAACCAGTTCCTCAATGAACCATGATCCCACAAAATAAAAGCCAAATATATTAAAAATATTTTATTATGAATACTGTTTGCCTATTATAAATTAGACTATTGTTGTAAGTACATGACGTCACGCTGCGACAGGCGCTTGTGACTCGGCCTTCGGCGTCTCTTTCGCATCGAGAGCAGCTCTTTGTTCCGCCGTGCAGTATTCTGCAAGAAAGAAGACAACATTAATAGACTGACGACTGTCATTAACAACATACATATTATCTTAGAGCTCTTGGCGCTTAGATCCTTGAAGACCTCTAAGGGGCTATCTAGCCCAAAGCCTATTTAAGAGTACTATTTTCCTCGCGATGTTTTTCTGCGCTTATACATTTTTCGAATATAAAAATCCATTGATTTATCTCCGGGGACTGGAATCATCGGAATTAAAGTCAGGGTAGGACCTCTCACTACTGTAGTAGCTACTTAAATGTTATAGTCATGAGAGACATCAACAACATCACACATCATAATGTTGATCGCTTAATTTTTTGAGAAAAGACATTGTATTTACATAATCAATTTTTGAGTGGTAACTCTAGATCTCAGGAAAAGCTTCTAAAATATGACATACAGACTTGAGGATCTGGGCTTATCTGACTGAACCAGTCCAGCAAAATAACAGTCACGCAGTCTTCATCTAACCAGTTTTATGTAACTTCGTAATCAAGCATACTCCAGTGCCGGTAAAAAATATAGCGGGCAAAGTATGGTCATAAAATTTCGAAGGGTTCGACCAGTAAACGAGCGTTTTTATTCATCCTAGCAGTCAGATGTAAAAGTATGAATACTTACGTGTGGAGCTGGATTCCCAGCCGATATACTCTCCCGTGCGCTGGTTCTCAGCTGTGAGCCAGTCCATCAAAGGTCGGAAGTACTCTAGCAATCCATCAGCTCGCATCTCCCGCTGGCCGGTCAGCACCTCCATCGCGTCGGGCCATGGCCGGGAGGAACCCATTTTGAGCATGTTACTGTAACCAAAATAAATAATAGAGTTGCTTTGTTGCTGATATTTCGTTAGTCATATTATGCATTGATTCTAGTCATACAAACCTTGTTTAACTTATTCATCAACTAGCAGACCCGCGACAAACGTTGTCCTGTTCAAATTTCAATAATCGCATAGTGAAATGCACGTTGCTATGACGACTAATGTCAACACTGATGTCAGATTTTTTGCACACCAGCGCCTATTTCCAAATCATCTCGCTTGTGTCTTTTCGGATTATAAACCACCCTATGTTTTATTCGGGCATTATATCTACATCTACAGCAAATTTCATCTTAATTCGTTTTGTATTAGACCTGATTGAGGCACAAACATACAAACAAACTCACAAACTTTAACATTTATAATATTATTAGGATTATACTTGCTTAGAACATCTTGTTTGACACTGATAGCAGAAGACGCAATGTGGGAGGGACTACTGCTACTACAACGACTACTACTAGAAAATCAGTGAACGAACGAAGCGACATAACGCTCGTGGTCATGTCACGTGCTCGTGGCAAGTAAGGAAATCATCCAGCGATAACCACTAGCTTCTGATCAAATATAATGGTCATAAGTCATGATGATAAACAAGATTGGTAAAATACCTTAAAGCGTTGCCAGCTGCCACGCTCTGGTAAATGTCGCAGTCAACCAATTTCTTGGTGAGATCACCGGGTGCGTATTCGCCAGCCAGTTGACAGAGTGCTCGGTGGAACTGGAACTGGATAATGAACGACACGTAGTATCTGAAACAAGAAACATCCAACTGTAATACAAGGTTGCTTGCTGTTGTTGTATCATTATTGTAAGGTAAGCTTTGTATTTTGTATGGCAGTCTCGAATAAACGGCTAACGGAACACACGTCTTTCACTTTAAATTTACTTCAATCACGTTGACTTATGATTCACCTGATGATTCAGAGATTTAATCACCTTAATCGAGCATGAAATGGATCACACACTATCATTGATCTAATACTAGACTACTGCTATCAGAATCATTTACCATATTTGCCAAACACAAGTATCCTTTTAACGCCTCTCCCACTCCATCTTCATTGAGTAAAAGTCAAAGTCAAAGTCAAAGTTTATTTATTGCTTGAAATACATGTACAGAAGATGATAATTTATTAATATGACCAATGTACTCTGCCTATGAAGGCATGCAATACGAGATTTAAAACATAGGTATATAATTCAAAAATTGTAATTAAATATTGTGATGATGATAAATTTAAAATGTCATTAAAAAAATAATAATAATAATAGTAATTGACTCTCAATGTCGTGAATATCATAATGATGACGTTAAATTTTCTTCTGACTTATGCTAGACTTAAAAAGTATTACCGAAATCTTTACGGGAAATTCACTGTTTACCCCATATGTATGCTCACCTAGCGTACTCCACATTAGCAGATACATGGTACTTCGCAGCAGCATCAAAGTCCTCTTCGGTCCTGTTCACAGGAGGCTCCACGCCCTGCAGTTCCTCCCTCAGCTTCCAGTAATGGCAGTTATAGTCTTCGGGAGTTGTCGTCTTCCGAAAGACGCCGTAGCGGAACAGGTCTAGGGTGTATGCGAACGGTAGGAAGACCACTTTGTCAAGAGCCTAGAAGTAGAGGAAAATATCGAATCGTATAATTGCATCCCGTAGTTTTATAAATAATGATATGCCAAAGAATCAGCAATATGATAGCTTAGTTATATTGCTGTCTCTGATATAGACCATTAATTAATTTAATAGGTTCAGAATAGAGGACGGTAAAGTCACAATTAATTTTATAGACACATCTAAAGACAAATTATATATATCTAAACTGTCGGTTGACCGGGGCCAATTCATATTTACGGTCAACCGTATCCAGGTCTCCACGAAACAGGATAAGGCAGAGGCCTTGTGTGGGGATTATTAGATAGATCAAATGTTTTAAACCACCTCTTCATAAACTCTCGACTAGTAAACTAATTATTTCTGTGTACCTAGTATTTAAGTTGTTTATGTGGTAATAAATTATTTTTCATTTAATTTTTTCATTTGGCACTGCCAGACTTAAAATACTGGTAAATGCTTGCTCGCGTGTTATTATAATATTTCTTGGTCATCCTCCAATAGATCAATGACCCGATTTTAGTTCAAGAATACGTGTATCACGATATTTTCCTTCACTGTTTGAGCAGATACATTTTCTAAAAAAATTATATTGTTTATAGATAGGAACCAATAGAATGTAGTTACCATCTTATACAGCTGATTGATCTCAGTCTGTTCGTCCTCAGCATCGCCTTGCACCAGTCCGACCCGTCGAAGGTGCTTCGGGGAAGACACTGATAGTGCTATCGTGTCACCAACCGCTTCATGGAAACCTGAGGTATTGGAGAAATATTAAGTTGCGTTTTCACTGTGTTCTCAATATTTATGAGCAACCCTAATTCCTGAATGATACAGCTTTATAAGATTGTACTGTCAACTGAGTAATTGTATTATCGGACGTGATTGTTTGGGCTGTAGGAGATCAGTGGATCCAGCTATGGTACTAATAGTAGCAGCTCTGCCTTCTGCGCCGTAGGTAGTGGGTTCGATTCCTACCCGGAACAGGCTTTTGTGTGATTGTGTGATATATACATCGAAATAGAATACGAAAATACACCATGCATTATAAAAGGACGTTTACGAATGATCAGTGGTAGAACATTTTTGAAATGCCCAGTTAATTTGATTCTAAGGGCCTATTTCATCATCTTCAAGTAAAGTGCGTGCTTTCCAGTTAGCGCTAAATTAATGTATGAAAGTGTCAAAACTATCAAATGTCATATGGTACGTTCGTTTTTGGTAATCGCCGAGTAGCTTACTTAGGACTTTACTTGAAGATGGTGAAACAGGCCCTTAAAGAGCCATACATTTATGATGTGCAAAGTACAAATCACACAAGACCTGGAAGAAACTCGTGCCCTTCAAACATTTCCCAGAACAGTTCAAAATTCACCTGGATTAGCCCCACTGCGAAACACATTGGGCTGTCCCACGTATTGCAAATAATACTGCACGTGCCCCATCTCATGGTGCACCGTCCTTAAATGTTCACTGTCCACCCTTGTACACATTTTGATCCTGTATAAAAATGAACATTATCTTATCTTATCTTACCTGAGTTAGCTCCGTCGCGAAAGATGAAAGGCTGGTCTTTGTACTGAAGGAAGTACTGAATGTGGCCCATTTCATGGTGAGTTGTTTGAAAGTATTCGTAATCAACCGTTGTGCACTGTTTGATCCTAAATTGAGCCAAGTGGGTTAGAAAGAGAATTTTGAAAAAAACTGCCATCACCACTATACAGCAACAACGAATAGTTTTAGAAAAGCTACTATTAAAAATACTACTTCAATTGCACATCTACCAACATACCTACCCTAACTAATAGCCTTCCTAACGTCTACTAAGTAAATATGTTTTATGTATTTTTATTCACAGGAGGGTTAACATGAACCACTATCGTATATACAACGTATCATCCAAATGCCAAAACTGGCACTTACTATACAAAAATAGTCAGTTTTGACGATACGATAACATTTGGACGATACGTTGTTGATACGATAGTGGTTCGTCCCAGGCCACAGAGCTATTTTAATGTCATACAAAATAAAATAGCGTTGTAAAAATTAGTATGAGATAGGTATATTACTTGATCAAGTATAATACACCCACTTCAAGTTTTGAAAAAAGATGATTCTGACCACATAACAGAACAGAATAAAAACAAAGTAAAATCTGTCTCTTAAATCCCAAAGTCTTTTTCACTTTCAAAACTTTCGTGAGTTGTACTGCACATTATGATTAAACGGGAATTACTTATGTAAAATAAATTGTCGATGAAGATACCGACAATGCTTCGATTCATCTAGACCTAGAGACTCTTCTTCAGGGTGAGTGGAACATTGTCGGTGTTTTAATCACAATTTATTTTTGCGTGAGTAATTCCGGTTTTGTCTAACTAAGTCACTGAATCATCTACTTTCAAATTGTTCGTAAGAAATACTGATTTTATGATAGTTTTGGTTTACCTGAAGTCTTCTCCATCAAAGAAGTCCCAAGCTGACGCATGGCACACTATTTCCCTATCATTTGGCTTAATAATTATTGAGTTATTCCAAAACTTCGCCGGCATAGCAGTCAGGTTTAGGGACCTAAAAAACTCATCAGACATTTCAAACATCTTGACGGGAGTGTAGCCTTGGGCCTTCATGGCCTGGGTTGCGTCAAAGTCTTTCTTATCAGGGTAGGGACGGGTAAAGGATTCAACGTTGTTCCACGTTTGGGCCCACATGTTTCCTGCAAAAAATAAGGTGGTAATAAGAATTGAGTAAGGGTTTTATTTCGTTTCAACGAAACTAGACTTAAAACGTTCGACCGTTATTCTGTTGAGCAATTTATTTAATATTTTAATTACATACCAAATACCACTAGTAAAATGAAGGGCATGTGCCACATCCTCAAGGATCTGAGCGCATGAAGATCTGAGTCCTCTCAGTCTACTGTACTTGGGGATTACTATGGAATCCCTTAGTGGAATCCCTTCGCGACTTCGTTCAGTCGGTCAGTCAGTAACGTAAGCGTTATATATTTTTTTTGTTAAGGACTTGTGTGACTATAAGCATTAAAACATTATGCCAATGAATGTGACCACATACTCTATACCTCCTATTATGTCCACGGCTGAACGCAAATTGTCCATTGTGTTTTCTATCCCTAGGTTCTAAGCGATTCATCCGATATGGCTCTCAGGTATGTTTCAAAGCGGAAGCTCACTCCATTGCGGGATTTTAGGTAGATTTAGTATCTTTTAGACATCAAGGATTATATAAAAACTCTCTGGCCGTAATTCGTTTCTTACCCAACAAATGCGCAGGAATAGGTCCGCTCTGAGAGACGACCTGATCGCCATACTTGTCCCGCAGCCGCTTCCTCACGTAGGCGTGCAGTTGCTGGTACAGAGGCTTCACGTCCGCCCACAACTTGGCAAGTTGCTGTTCGAAGTCAGGAACTTCGTAACCCGCCTGCCACCAGTCCGCAACGTTGTCGTAACCTGAAATTTTTGAGAGCTAGTTATTGTAGTGAAAATGATATATAGTATTAGGCTTTTTTCTGTCACGAAAAAGAGTTATAGCCGTGTTGGCCGAGTGGGATGTACCGCGACTTTCAATCTAAAGGTCGTGGGTTCGAATCTCGGCGTGCATCAATGGATTTTTCTGTTCGAAAATTTATATGCGCATCAAAAACACGTGCTTACAACGGTGAAGGAAAACATCGTGAGGAAACCAGTTAGTGTTCTTATAAGCGGCGATGGGCTTGCAACCTGTCACGTATGGAATGCTAACTACTGCAAAATGTGGGCATGTGCCAAATATAGTGTTTGGACGTGCCTCTGACTACCCCCACTAGACATCTTCAAAGGATCTAAGCGTCTGGAGATCTGAGAGGATGTCTACCGTACTAGGGGATTACATTTTATTTTTAGAAATAGAGTTACGGCCGCGTGGAGTGGTTAGACGATATATCGCGTGGAGAGAGGGTTTCACTAAACACTTTTTTTTTTTGGCATTGTGGTCTGTGTTTTAAAAATATAGTTTACTTTCTTGCTAATACAATAATTTGCAGGTAAGAATAAAATCATAATAAATATAGTGTTTTCGTTTTTTTCGGCGATAATCAATTATTATGCATACTCTGAACAGATCGTTTTTGTTATCGGGAGTAGTAACACACTGTAAAGCTAGATTAAGACCTGAATTTAAACATCTGTTGTACCTATTAGTATTTCATAACCCTCATGTTGCTTTGCAATAATTAGATAAAAACATCGATCGTGTAAATCTTACAAAAATAACAATTTGAATCGGTTATTTTGAAAAAGAACGATTTGTATCGGTTAATTTAACTGAATAAAAACATGTTATTTCAATTGCGTTAAATACACTTTCGCTATGGTTAATGCACGTCATTAATTTTATTTATAGTTATTCTTACATTTTTCTATAGTAAGTCTGTAGTAGTAATATAAATAAATTAGGGCAAAAGCAATAATTCATTCATTCAATCAATCAAATTAGGGCAAAAACATTAAAATTGAGCGCTTGCGTATCGATTGCGATCGACGGAAGCATTCGAAATGCATATACCTACCACCGTTATTGGAATTAGTAACTGGTTATTTGATTCAGGCGCCGCTTTGCGGGAATTGATTTCAAACTACTATACGGACAAAGGTTTCTTGCAGGCTGTTACAATTAATTGTACTTCGTCCAGGTGCTAGAATAAATAAATAATAAATAAATATAAATAAATATTGGCGGACTTTGCACACAGCGCCATCTAGCCCCAAACTAAGCAAAGCTTGTACTATGGGAACCAGATAACTGATAGAATACTTATATACTTTTTTTTTGTAAATACATACATATTATACATATTAACACCCAGACACAGAACAAACATCTATGTTCATCACACAAATGTTTGCCCTGGGTGGGGATCGAACCCACAACCTACAGCGCAGAAGGCAGAGTTACTACCAACTGAGCTGTGAGGCCTGACTCTAGAAGGCGTGTGCAAATTACCTATAGTAGAGTTTAGCAAAATTTGTAGGTACTAGATATATTTGTATTATGTATATTTGTATTTTGAATTGAGCACTAGTTTACTAACCGTTAAGTTTAGCAGCTTCATTGTACAGATCCACGTACTCAGTGAAGTTGTGCTTCGCCTTAGCTCCGGCGACGGCATGCCACTCCATCCACATCTGCTTCAGCTCTTCAGGGTCCTGGCTCTTGCTGAATATCTCGGTTATATCTGGAATATTTCAAAACCTTTCTTGAATACATGAAGTTAGAAGGCATAACTGAAAATAAAAGACCTTATAGATACTTTACATAACGTGAGCGTGTGTCAAATTGCAATGATATGGTCCTTAGTATTTTTTACAACGAACTGAATCCATGATGAGCTCTTGGAGATTACAGTCATGATTATTTTTCAAACCATCGTGATTAGTAGACATAGGTAACCAGTGGCGGATTTACCACTAGGCTGAGTAGGCTGGAGCTTAGGGCGGCAGAATTTAGGGGGCGGCAAATTTGGGTTTATTTTTTAAACATCACAATTTATTTTAGCCTTTATCATCCCACTGCAGGACAAATGCCTCCCTCACTTCCCTCTGTCTTACTTCTTCCTAATGTCTTACAGGAATCACCACTAAATGTGTAAGTCCGCCACTGTAGGTAACTATTGATTTTGACACGGTCTTTATCACTTAATTACCTTTAATTTACTTTCCCGACGTTTCGACTATGTTACAACAGTCATGGTCGCGGGCAGACTGACCCCGTGATAAAGACCCGTGTCAAAATCTATAGTTACAGTCATGATTTTATTTATATTCCAATTTAAAAAAAAAAACAAAACGCTAAAAGGCGAGAGCTCAGCATTAGAAAATCCAAAATGCGTTTCTGATAAGAGTCATCTGATAGAGACATCAAATCTTTCCCAATACGTCACATAACCTATGGCTAGCTTATTCTCGTTGGTCGTTGTTGGACCAGAGTACATATTTTTTAAGAACTCACCAGGTTCCAGAGACAAGTCGCACTTGGTGGGATCCTTGTACGAACAGACCTTCGCTGTGGCGTAGTTGGACTCCATACTCGACACTGCTTGTATCAGGATCTTTAAAGTGGAAATTATAATTATTTATTTACTTAATAACTATATTTGAAAACAAAAGACAATATATTCGGTACGCTATCTAGCATTATGGCGATCTAGTCAATGTAGACCTAAGCCACTGTAGTCATCTAATAAAATTAAATAAAGTCATAAAGCTTCTAACTGATGGGTACAAGCCTTGACATACAATGTAATATGCTATTCAATTGAGCAGAAAAACGGAAATTAACAACATCGGTTATCGCTGTTTATCGGCGGTCATGCTAAGTGATCGTATTTCATTTTGCTGTCATCGTAAATAACAATCAGTAAAGTTTAAACTATTCGCTTTTATCTGTAGCTTCTCTTACGTTGTACATAATATCAAAAGTAGGCAAAGTTACAAGTAGTAGTATAAAAAAATATAGTATTCCAGGTCACGAACTATATCTATTTAAAGTTTCCTCTAAATAAATGCAGACATTACCTAAAACCATAAACATCTCCTCAGGTTATCGCATTTATATTATTACTAGCTGTTCCGACACACGTTGTCCTGTCAAATTTGAATAATCCCACAGAAAAAAGCACAATTTCTGTTTTTCGAAAACATTACGCTGGATTTATCGTACGAAAATGATAATATTAAATTGCCACCCTATTGCACATTTGAATACACGACTATTTTATTGCATAATTATGCACATTACACCTGAAAACATAAAGTTATAATTTCTTTGTCATTACGAAGTAACATCTTCAACATTGCCGTATTATTTTATGATGATAAAGATAATGGTAAATCCTGAAGTCTCGAACTTACCTTGTACTTATCCTCGGGCAGCGCTGAGATGCCAAGCTCACTGTACTTCTTAAACATTCGCCTCAAACTGAAATCTTGGTAGTTCTGCCACTGGAACATCTTAGTCTCTTCCCACGCTCGCTTCTCCTGCTCGGAGAGCTCCAGACGTACTTTGAGCTGGAAGGAAAATGTAACACTTTATAACGTAAACGTATACTTTTGCCACTAAAGTCTACCGTTGTAGCCTTTGACCGTTACAGTCTGGACGGCTTAATGTAAGCTATATTAAGCAGACGGAACCCTCGAAGCGCTGTTCTTATATATTGCCTTCCACTGGATGACACTATGTAAGTTAGAGGGTTTTTTTCTTTGACCGCTAAGTCTGGACAGCTTATAAGCGCACATTCAGAGCCAGTTCCGTTGTGTTCCAAAAGAGAACATCTATCTAAATATTGGCCGCAATCATTGTACTTGTAGACAGCCCTCTGCCTGGTCCAAGATTAATAGCATCTAAGTAAGAATCATCATCGAGCCATCGATGTTCAAAGTCCTTACCAGCGCATCCTCATTCTCCTTAGTAATATTAGAGGCGTATGCCCACTCCGCTATGGTACCACGGTTCCTCCTCACGCCGGTCGCTCGATCCAGCTGCTGGATGTACTCCCGACCCTCAAGCTCCGACGCCTCCAGATCTGGATCCCTGCCCTGCGTGGCTATTACGAAAACGGCAACTATTGCCGCAATCAGCACACCGCCACCGCCTATTTTCAGCATCGTCTGAAAAACGAAACACATTCGTTAAAATACATCAAGTTCTGATACCTACATGGCTCCATTTGTTTTTATGATGAGTTTACTTTTATACTAGATTTACACTCGCGTACAAGTCGCGAGACGAGGTGCGAGGCAAACCACGAGATGAGAGTATGAATAGACGCTCGTGGCGCGCCTCTCTCCTTGAGATGCGGGCCGAGACACGAGATGAAGCACAAAGCGAGGTTCGAGGCGAGAGTGTAAATCTAGCATTACGAGTAGTAATGTACGGTTTTAAAGTTCCAGTTCTAAGGAATACCTACAGACAAAACTGTGCAATATGTTTGTAAGTATTTGGTTTTGTTGAAGCACTAATGAATCTATTATCTCTTCTTCAAATAATATTCAAAAAGCCTAAAAAAATATAAATTATGCGCCAAAAATATTATAAACTGTCTTAAACCGCTGGAAAAATAAATACAATTCAAAATTGTCATAGTCACAATGACAACCGTATTAATTATTTTTTTGTTGGTATTTTACCTCATAGCTTCAAGCTTGAAATCAAGTACATATTGTAAAGAGGTTTTATTGGAATCATTATACCTACTCTGCAACAATAAAATTTATTCATAGACACTATTTACTGTGATTTATTAGTAATAAAAAGGGTGATGAAAAAAAAACCAAAATCACAATAGAAGAAAAGGTGGGTCTAATTAGAAACAAAAAATAATTTTACTTGGATTTACCACTTTGTATCTTTTATTGGTGTGTCCAAAATATTTTTTTTTTCTTTCTTCACAATTCTTTTATGCAACATTGTTAAAATTTGTCAAGCTCTTGTCTTCAGTATTTAAGAATCACGACGTCCTTGTTATGGTCGTTACGTTAATAATGGAACATGGGTTATAAACAATATCTTATATTGGTCACTATTTTCAGTGTATTCTTGGATAGGAAACGACGCCGAGGCAGGCCAAAGAAGCGCTGGCGTGATGAACTTGACCACTTTCATCAAGATTGGCAGGTGACGGCACGGGACCGTAAGAAGTGGAAATCCATGGGGGAGGCCTTTGCCCAGCAGTGGGACAGTAATGGCTAATAAAAAAAAAAAAAAAAAAAAAAATATTATTATTTATAATATAATTATCTTGAGTAAAATATAGCCAGTTTGCTGAAGATTTATGTAAACGAATCGGATTTTATCTGATTTCCTTCCACGGCTATACTTAAGTATTTTATTTCAGTAAAATCACAAGGATCACTTTGACTTCAGGCACTACTAAATCATACTATTATAGGACAAAAACTATATCAATAAGTTTATTCAAATTCAACTCACATACATAATATCCTACTAATATTATAAATACGAAAATTGTGAAGATGTTTGTGCCTCAATCACACTCAAAAGACAAAACGGATTTAGATGAAACTTGGAATTTAAATAGCATATGTCTTGGAATCAAGCGAAGCCGCTAACGATAGCTGATATATTACTACATACAAACTTTCGCATTATAATAAAAAGCTCGTAGACATTTGATACTTCTGCTTATCGCTTGTTCCCAATCTCAAATTAATTAAACAAAATTTAAGTTTTTCCCCTCGTTGAATACCTTTTAGCCATGACGAGAAGATGAACATGTCCTTGAGTGATTCGGTCTGATGCACACCAGTGCTTGAGATCAAAGATAAAAGGATTGTCATTAGAACCATGTTATCTGCACTGCTAAGAGCCGATCTAGCTTTTAATGGTATTTAATACTAATACACCTGAGAGCTTAGTTGGCTTAGTTTCTTGATTTTACAATGGCATTTTGCAACAACTCGTGCTCAAAACGTTGAAGGAAAACGTGAGGAAACCAGTTAGTATTCTTACAAGCGAGGCTTGCAGCCATCGACTACTGAGTCGATGCTTGCAGCCTGTCATGTGTGGAATGCTAACTACTGCAAAATATGGGCGTGTGACAGATGTAATATTTGAACGTGCCCCTGACTATCTTTATAACTGACAGTAATCATCGAAATCTTAATATTTCATAAATCTCCTGTCACGATGTTTGTCCGCGATGGATTCCTAAACTACATAACCGATTTTAAATTAAATTGGCACACCGTGAGCAGTCTGGTCCAACTTGAGATATAGGATAGCTTACATCTCAAAAGATTCTAACAGATGGCGATATCTGTTGACACAGCAACGCGTGGCCGAGTCTGCTAGTAAATAATAAATAATTGTCGCGAGGAACAGGCGTAGCTCCACCTAGCTCCTAAGACGATTCAAAGTGATCCTTGTGATTTTAATGAAATAAAAAGCTTCTGACTTTGGTGTCTATTGTGTTTTAGGGTTTCGTAGTCTACAAGACAAGAAACCCTTATAGTTTCGCCATGTCCGTCCGTCCGTCTGTCCGTCTGTAAACTTAGAACATGCATAGCTTATGCCGTGGAGTAGTATATAGGATACTTTTTATCTAAGGTACCACGCGAGCAAGTATTATAAATGTTAAAGTTTTTGAGTGGGTGTGTGTGTGTGTATGTTTGTTACTCTTTCACGCAAAAACTACTGAACGATTTAGATGAAACTTACCAGTGATATAGCTTATACCTCAGAATAACACATAGGCTACTTTTTATCCAGGTACCTTTCGGGCGAAGTCGCTGGCGGAAGCTAGTACTTCAATAATGTTATAACTTGTCTGGGTATTTCCCTTTATAACTACTGTGTTATTATTATAATATTATTCCATCCAATGTTGTTCAAGTTGAAGTTAATATTTTAGTTCGGAAGATAAAGGTGATAAAGCACTGTGGTCCATTTCTTGACAGATAGTTAATTATGATGCAATTTTAACTCTGATTTAATCAGATTTGTATGAACTCTGAACCAGGTGATAAAATTATATAATTATAAATAAATAATAATAATATTAGTGGTCATTATCACACAGCGCCGTCTAGCCCCAAACTAAGCAAAGCTTGTACTATGGGAACTAGATAACTGCTATAGAATACTTAAATACTTTTTTTTTGTAAATCCTATAATATTATAAATGTGAAAGTTTGTGAATGTTTATGTATGTTTGTTCCTCAATCAGGCCTAAACGACAAAACGGATTAGGTTGAAATTTGCTGTAGATGTAGATATAGTGCCCGAATAAATAATAGACTACTTTAAAATATTAAAAACATCCCCAAAACGATAAAAACGCAAAAGGGATGATTTCTGTATAGATGGCACTGGTGTGCAACAAATCTGACATCACAGACTAAAAACATTCAGTATTTTTTTTCGACTATTGAAATTTGACAGGACAACGTCTGTCACGGGTCGGCTAGTACATACATATGATCCATAATAACATCCAGGCACAGAACAAACATCTATGTTCATCACACAAATATTTGTTTATTTATTTATTTATACTTTAATTGCACTTATAAAATAAATACAAAAAGGCGGACTTAATGCCGAGGCATTTTCTACCAGCCAAAATAATTGGTAGTGGGTGTAACTGGGTAGTAACTGGGTGGGGATCGAACCCATAACCTACAGCGCAGAAGGCAGAGCTACTACCAATACCAACTGAGTTGTAAGGCCAGTCAATAATAATCTTCTAAAGAATAGACAGCTTAATTTTCTTTCTTCATCGTAGTTTGTGGGTTCGATTCTCACACAAGACAAACATGTGTGTGATGAACATATTTGTTTGTTCTGTGTCTGGATATAATAATATAAGTATTCCAGATTTGCTTAGTTTGGGGCTAGATGATGTTGTGTAAAATGTCCGCCAATATTTTTTTATTACTAACTTCTACCGTCTATGTCACTCTCTTAGGAACTATCTGCCCGAAAATTGAACAAACCAAAAAAACTCACTTTCACATTTGTTAGTAAGTAAACAATAAAGATAACAATAGGTCAGACCGTGATGTGGCGCGAGTCTTTATATCTATTATTAAGGGGCTCCCAGTCGCTGATTCGAAACGAAAAAAGAAATACTTCTGAACAAGCCACATCTCCTATTTTTATAAGTATATTACTTCAGGTTCCTACCTAGATTTCTATTAAGCTGAAAACATAATAGCAGAAACTTTTCACGATAAAGATATTATTTCAAAATGATACGTTTAAGAATTTATGATCGAAATATTTTATATACCTACTATTAAATCAACTTGTGATTTATTGTTAAAGATAGGTAATATGTAGATCTAGATTTCTATTAGAATAGATTTTTGATGAAGTAATTATACATAATTTATATCATTAATTTATTCGAAAAGCTAAGGCGGACCACGCGCCGACGTGTGTTTGTCGTCATTGCAGCGGTCTGTAGGATTATTTATCGAAGTGATTAAAGATGGGTACATCTTTATTCACATATACTATACATTATAAAATAGGAGATGTGGCTTGTTCACAAGTATTTCTTTTTTCGTTTCGAACAAAAACAATCGTCGACTGGGAGCGCCTTAAACAAGGAATTACGCGGCGCCCAGGAAATGGAGGAAGTTATTTTACAAAATGGCTGGAACCATTTCCATGTTTTTTTATTGTGAATGGAGAAACTTTCATTAATATTTATACTAATATTTAATAATATGTTTATTTTCATATATTTTTACACATTTTTGCTACTTTTCAGAATTATTTTTAGTTGTTTTCGTGATTGCTTGTTAGAAGGAATAGTCGTTTTTAGGGTTCAATACCCAAAGGGTAAAAACGGGACCTTATTACTAAGACTCCGCTGTCCATCTGTCTGTCTGTCACAAGGCTGTATCTCATGAACCGTGATAGCTAGACAGTTGAAATTTTCACAGATGATGTATTTCTGTTTCGCTATAACAACAAATACTAAAACAGAATAAAGTACTCGTATATTATACATATATTTTTATATATAATATATACTAGCGACCCGCCCCGGATTATACATATAAACCTTCCTCCTGAATCACTCTATCTATTAAAAAAAACCCGATCAAAATCCGTTGTGTAGTTTTAAAGATATAAGCAAACATACATACATACGCGGGAAGCGGAAAGCGACTTTGCTTTATACTATGTAGTGATTTTTTGCCGTTTTTAATAGATAATGGTACGGAACCCTTCGTGCGCGAGTCCGACTCACACTTGGCCGGTTTTTATATAAATAAACAAAATCGCAAAATGTTACTTTAATGATTTTTGTGTGATGTTTGTTGTTTAATAGAATTGAATAAATATCTATTTAAAACAAGTTACGTAAGTGGAGCTGATCTTATCTAAACTACTTTATAAGGTAAAATTTGTATACATATATATTTGTTCGTACCGAAAAAACTAAAAAACTACTGAACCAATTTTACAAATTCTTTTACCTATCAAAAGCTTCATTATCAGCGAGTAAAATGAGCTTTATTTTATGTTCAAAAAATCAGAGATCCCCACGAAAATCGCAATAATGTAACCTAAGGTATCAAAATTTTGTCTATATTCTTCATTAGTACACCCGGAGTGAACTAGTCTATATAAGAGTATGTCTAGGAATAAGTACTTCAGACAAGACTTCATTCCATAGTTTAATGAACTGCGAAAGGTCAATGCCGCATTCTTGCGAAATGGAACTGGATCTGATGCTGCAGTCAATGCCCTGAAGATGGCAGGAGTTTCTCGGTTGTTGATCGATCGATACTCGTTTGGGTATTTGTTAATGCCTCTCGTAAACTGCGCATTTTAATCCTATCACTAGTCTTTTCACCAGCTATTGGCCTTTTTCAAACCACTATATCCCAACCTAGTCATCGATCTAATGAAAGATAATCAAAACCAGCAGGGCTATTTTGTAAAAACATGATTATCATGTTATGATGTTAAATGCAATACCTAATGTTAGAGAATACCTAATCTGTACACTTTTCATAACTAACTAATCATTGTTTATGCACCTATACCTACGCTTCTGGTAGGTATTGTATTGGAAATGTAGGTTTAGGTGCCTTAACAGCATAAAAAACGTAGGTATTATGGCATTCAGTACCAATAAATGTTGGTATGAATATCATAACATGATAATCATGTTTTTACAAGAAAAAAAACAAACAAAAGAACCAAATTTCCTTGGTTGTCAAAGGAATGACTATCTTTTGCTAAAATTACTTAAATAGAACACGTCACGGCATTACTCAAGTCAGATCTCCAAGCGCTAAGATCCTTAAAGATATCTAAAGGGAGTCAGAGTCACGCCCAAAGATTACAATAGGCACATGCCTACATGTTGCAGTAGTAAGGAGGTTGGTTGTTCGTAGCCTATAACGGTAGAAACAAAATTCATCTATATACGATACTAGTTTCTAAGGAAAAGTTTCCTCACGGTGTTTTCCTTCACCTTTTTGCACGTTTGTACACAATTTATGCACGTTCGGGATTCAATCTCCGACCTTCAGATTGAAAGTCAAAGTATCTCCCACTCGGTCATAACGGTTTTTAGGGTTCCGTACCCAAAGGGTAAAAACGTCCGTCTGTGTCACAAGGCTGTATCTCATTAACTGTGATAGCTAGACAGTTGAAATTTTCACAGATGATGTATTTCTGTTGCCGTTATAACAACAAATACTAAAAACAGAATAAAATAAATATTTAAGTGGGACTCCCATACAACAAACGTGATTTTTTTGCCGTTTTGATAATAGTACGGAACCCTTCGTGCGCGAGTCCGACTCGCACTTGGCCGGTTTTTATATATGGTACGGAACATTTCGTGCGCGAGTCCGACTAGCACTTGGACCGTTTTTTTAACTATTTTGGCAACTTCGAATGAACTGGTTCCCAAAGATAAAATGTATGTAGGTAAACTAATAATACATGGACTAGGTAAGTTGCATATTTATGCAAATTGGTGATCGAAATACTATTTATTAAAAGCTTTTATTTAACTTGCAATATATGTATGTAACTATGTTTGTTAAGGTGGAATCTTGCAACTCAATTTTGAAGCAGTTACCTTCAACCGATTGAGCTGACATTTGGCATACTTATGTAACTTTGGTGACAATGCAATAATATAGTGACAGCGAGCTGATCTGATGATGGAGTGAGGAGCTCTTGCAACGGAACTCCTCAGTAAATAGTCTGATTTAAATAAAACTTGTCAATTTCCAATGACAAAATAAAATTATGCTACAAGCGAACTGGTCTGATGATGGAGCTCGAATGTTGCCATAGGAACTGCCTAACTACACTACATAACCACGTCGTACTAGAGCGACGAGTACTAGAGCCCTAAAATTTATAAAAGCTTGATTTTAAAAATATATTTATCCAAATCCATTTTCCTTATCTTTCGCCTGTGGTCACGTTGATCGAGTGGAAGATAATCTCGACTTTTGTGGGTTTAAATTTATTATGACATTTTGATCATGTTTTTCAAAATTTTACTGGCAGCTGTGATTGTATGGCAAAAATTAGAGTTTTATTAGTCCAATTTAATAGGTAATACACGATGGGTAACAAAATCTCTAGTAAATTTTGTTACCAATCGTACCTAGGTATCATATCGTATTCGAAAATTGCTCCTAAATTAATAAACTTCGTAAAAAATATAATAAATAGGGACTACTAAATCCCCAAGTACGGTAGAAATCCTCTCAGATCTCCAGACGCTTAGATCCATTGAAAATGTCTAGTGGGGCAAAAACATTAAATAGCACATGCCCACATTTTGCAGTAGTTAGCATTCCATACGTGACAAGTTGCATACCCATCGCCGCTTATAAGAATACTAACTGGTTTCCTCTAGATGTTTTCCTTCACCGTTTAAGCACGTGTTTTGATGCGCATATAAATTTTTGGAACAAAAAAATCCATTGATGTACGCCGGCATTCGAACCTACGACCTTTGAAATGAAAGTCGAGGTACCTCCCACTTGGCCAACACAGCTTTATTATTACTTATTTCAAATCCAAGATAACTTGAATAACTTAGTAGACAATCATAGTTACCTAGATTAAACACAGTTTTATATGTTTGATGGTTTTTAGGATAATGAGTTTTTATCACATTTTCCGTCTTATCCGGGTAGACTAAGCCCATATAAAAACAAAATAATTTAAATAATACTTAAAATGGTGAAGGAAAATATTGCGAGAAAACCAGTTGCAAGCAGCTTGCAACCTGCTACGTTTGGAATGCTAACTACCTACTGTAAAATAAATGGGCCAAATGTAGCTACCAAAGTTCTTAAGTTACGACTCTTTAGACAATCTTTGATCTAATGGCCTGGAAATCTAAAAATATATTTACAGGATTAGGGGATCGTGATCAAATTTTTTTTTTGGGGTTCCGTACCCTATGGGTAAAAACGGAACCTTATTACTAAGATTTCGCTGTCCGTCTGACCGTCTGTCCGTCTGCCTGTCACAGGGCTGTATCTCATGAACCGTGATAGCTAGAGAAATTATTTTTTTAAAGATGATGTATTTCTGTTGTTGCTATAACAACAAATACTAAAAACAATAAAATAAATATTTAAGTAGGGTTCTCATACAACAAACGTGTTTTTTTTTTCGTTTTTTGTATGTAGATAATGGTACGGAACCCTTCGTGCGCGAGTCCGACTCGCACTTGGCCGGTTTTTTATAAATTGCATGTTAGTATATCTATCTACATTCTGTACATTTTAATTTTTTACATAGGTAACAGGAAAATTGCCTGTTTTTTAAAATATGAGTAGGTAGGTAATCTTAAATTGTATCGTCGTTATAAACCTGGTATTATTAAATTCGAGGGTAATTTTGGAAATAAATTTGTCAGAATTTGTGATAAATAAACAAGGTAAGTTTGATTCGGACTTCAATGTATATAAAACTAGCGACCCGCCCCGGCTTCGCACGGGTGCAAAGCTGACACCAAAATATATTACAGAATGTGTTTGTATACTCGTTAACAGCATTTAAAATATAAAAAAAAGTCGCGCTGATTTGAAATCTTAAAATTATCAGTGGTTTTCTAATATATTAAGCATATTATTATACATATAAACCTTCCTCCTGAATCACTCTATCTATTAAAAAAAACCGCATCAAAATCCGTTGTGTAGTTTTAAAGATATAAGCAAACATACATACAGACATACAGACGCGGGAATCGGAAAGCGACTTTGCTTTATACTATGTAGTGATTATACACGTAAAAAAATATACACTTAACTAAAATTACGTGGATATATATACGAGTAGGTTAAAATTTGTGTAAACCAAAATATAATTGACGATAATACGGTAATTTGCTTTGACAATCACTGTAATTACATTCGTGGGCATATACATACTCGATACTCACATCGAGGCAGTTGGTGACAAAATTACTCAACACTAAATAAATATATTGCAACATACCTTATGTTGCGGTCTCAGTTAAGAAAGTCCGGGGTAAATTACAAATTGTTTTATTCACTCGCACCGTTTTTCGCACGGTCGGCCGTCGACTCGGACGATGACTGAGCTGCGCGCGCGCAGTCACTCCTCACGCACACAAGCAAGCACAATTCGATATAGTGCCCGGTCATAGATTACTTGTCAAAGCAGATGCGTAATTTTTACATGCGTACTGTTTGCAAATGACATAATAAACTAACTGACCCGACAGACGTTGTCCTGTCAAATTTCAATAATCCCACAGAAAAAAGCAAAAGTAATTATATCACTATTCAAAAATGGGGGTTGATGGTACAAGGGTGAAAATAAGGGGTTAAATGTTTTTTGTTAGTGCCATATAATAAATAAAAACAAAATAAGAAATATTATTTTTTAGGTGGCCACCCTTACCTATTGTTTATGACCTACCGAATATACACAAAAAAAATATAAAAATCGGTCAAGCCATTTCGGAGGAGTTTGGTTACAAACACTGTGACATGAGAATTTTATATTTAAGAAGAGAATTTTATATATTAGAATAAATATAAATGGACATTTCATACAGGCAGCGACATCTGGCAACTAAGCAAAGTTTGAACTATAAGAACCAGATTATGAGTACGATTACGTACATTACGAATATAAAACGCAGACACAGAATCGAATGTTCATTACACAAATATTTTGTTTTAATAAAATATCTAATTTTAGTTTTTAGGTCACAGAATTGTCACCTAGATCTTCCTAATCTAGCTTGCCATTTTTCGAATAGTCAGTAAAACATTTGTTCTTCCATTTCCATCATCAGAATTTTCTGTGAATATTTATTTCTTTTTCACTTTCAAAACTTTCGTGAGTTGTACGTGAGTTTACGTGAGTTGTTGCGAGACGGCAATGCGAGCAGGGTAGCGCGCGCGTTATGGTCCACTCACCCTGAAGAAGATTCTCTAGATGAATCGAAACATTGTCGGTGTCCTCATTGACAATTTATCATTTACGTGAGTAATTTCCCGTTGTTGTAATAATATTTATTTCTTTTTTAAATTAATTATCTTTAACCATCATACTTTATCTTTATTTATTACAAGCTTTTATTTAACTTCACCTGTAGTGTGTACACAGACTAACAGGTTATGTAATTATGTGTGTTTGTAAGTATGTTTGCGACCGACTACCCCATTTAGATACCTTTAAGTAGAAATTTACACTGAGATCCTCTCAGTTTACCGTTACTTAGGGATTACAGTCACGAAGCATTCTTTTTCATTTAGTTACCTAATACATAATCTAAATCTAACTAATAATCAATAATATTTGACCCAGGATACAAATTATGGCAAAATGCCAGCAACAGGACCTCATTGCCTTGAAGTTGCAAGATTCTTGTATTTACAGCTTACAAGCTTATATCATCACTACATAGTATAAAGCAAAGTCACTTTCCGCTTCCCGCGTCTGTATGTATGTATGTTTGCTTATATCTTTAAAACTACACAACGGATTTTGATGCGGTTTTTTTTAATAGATAGAGTGATTCAGGAGGAAGGTTTATATGTATAATAACATGCTACCCGTGCGAAGCCGGGGCGGGTCGCTAGTATTATATATATTAGCTGCAATTACTATTGATAGGGTATCGTCACACAGAAAAACTTATCTAGATAGTTTAGCATCAATAATCGTAAGAACGGCTTGGACGAAAAACTAGTACCTACATAACTACTTGAAAGGTAAGGTTGGTGACTTTTTTTTTTCTTCATCTTTTATCTTTATCGGCTATTCTGCTGTTCTACTACCTATCTCGCTCTTTGTAAAAATTTAAAACGAGTGGAATACATAATGTGGATTCAAATCGGTTTAAGTGCAACATTATATTTAACATATTCATTCATATTTAACAATAAGAAAACTGTGAATCCTAGGTTACTTCAATAAATAAAAAAAATTAAAAGAAAAAAAAACCGGCCAAGTGCGAGTCGGACTCACACACGAAGCGTTGCGTACCATTATCTATAAAAAACGGCAAAAAAAAAAAATACGTTTGTTATAAGGTAGCCCTACTTAAATATTTATTTTATTCTGATTTAACATACATGAAGTCCGTTTTGTTTTTAGTTTTTTAAACGTAATTATTATAATCTGCTCAAAGCACGTTCACGGCGCTTCGTTGAATCACTCGCTATTGATTAGCCAACAACGGTACTACATCAGAGACATAACAAACCAACTGTAATGTCAAAACTGACTCTTATCCCCATATTATTAGTAACCTCGAACCTACTTTGACTCAAACTCTTACGAGGCCCCTCGAACTTTCCCTCGACAAGCACCTCGTGGTTTGATATGAAGATTATAGGCAAGTTTTTAACAAGTTGTTAGCTACATTATTGCAATTTTATTGGGGATCCCTATTTTTTGAAAATGAAATACTTATGTACTTGTGTATAAATAGCTATATAAATAGCTTGTGTACCCGCTGATAATGTAGGTTTTGATAGGTGAAAGAATTAAAAAAAATGGTCCAGTAGTTTTTAGGGTTCCGTACCCAATGGGTAAAAACGGGAGCCTATTACTAAGACTTCGCTGTCCGTCTGTCCGTCCGTCCGTATGTCTGCCAAAGGGCTGTATCTCATGAACGCTAGACAGTTGACATTTTAACAGATTATGTATTTCTGTTGCCGCTATAACAACAAATACTAAAAACAGAATAAAATAAATATATAGTATCCCATACAACAAACGTATTTTTTTGCCGTTTTTTATTGATAATGGTATGGAGCCTTTCGTGCGCGAGTCCGACTCGCACTTGGCCAAACAAACTATTACCTACTGTAAATGTCTTTCTGTGATAATAGAAATTATAAGAACTCTATGTAATTTTATAAACGATTAAAAGTTGGTACCGACCTAGTTTGGTAAGTAGCTTCCTATATACCTAGCTATGTACCAGGAAATATATATAATCACTTTTCTATATAACTTACTCACCAATAAGTAATTCCCAATGACCGCGTAATTCACATCCACATAAACTTTTAGATTTATCAAACAATCTTTTACCTGTTCATATCTTTCTGTGACAATAGAAATGGTAAATACTAATTATATATACAAAGTATATTATAGTTAATTGTTTGAACAGACGAAGATATACCTATAGCAATAAATTTTGGCGAAATTTGTTGCTATCTTCGTCGATTTAGTATTTTGAAATAATATATTTATATATATAAATCTTTATAACACCATACACGTGTCTGTTAGAGCGTAAAAATAGTAACACTGATGCTTTGATAGAATAACTTGAGGAAGTGAACGGTAGTCTCGACGGCGAATGACAGTGCGACAAGTGTGAAGGTATCTTAATCACTACATAGTATAAAGCAAAGTCGCTTTCCGCTTCCCGCGTCTGTATGTATATATGTATGTTTGCTTATATCTTTAAAACTACACAACGGATTTTGATGCGGTTTTTTTTAATAGATAGAGTGATTCAGGAGGAAGGTTTATAATTATGTATAATAACATGCTACCCGTGCGAAGCCGGGGCGGGTCGCTAGTAATACTATAAATGCGAAAGTTTGTGAGTTTGTGTATTCGTTTGTGCCCCAATCAGACCTAAACGACTAAACGGATTAAGATGAAATTGGCTGTAGATGTAGATATGATGCCCGAATAAAAAATAGACTAGGTAGGTACTTAAAATCCAAAAAACATCCCTTAAATGATAAAAAAACGCATAGGGATGATTTTCGTGTTGATGGCGCTGGTATGCAAAATATCTGCGTCATAGGACATGAGTCGTCATAGGAACATGCGTTACTCTATGCGATTATCGAAGTTTGGACAGGACATCGTCTGTCACGGGTCGGCTAGTAGTTTTATATTCTTAGTAAATACTTCTAAATATGGGGCAAATGTTTTATTTCATCTTTGACTAACCCCTTTGGACATTTACAAGGATATGAGCGCCTGAAGATCTGAGAGTATGCCTACAGTACTAGGGGATTACAGTCCTGATTCTATTTCGTTTAATTTTTTCCTTATTGAATAAAAAATAGCTATTCTTACTAAAGATCATCAAAAATAAGGTTTTTTTATCGTTGACTATCTTCTGCCCGCGGCTTAGCTCGCGTGGTACAAGGATAAAAAGTTGCCTATGAAAGAACAATGTTCAAAACGTCCCCACCCTTGTAGCACTTTAAAACCTATGTTAATCGAAGGGCCATAACCATCTTATCATTTTATTGTACGACGGCGAAACTGAAATATGCTTCCGAAAAAAGTTATATCGACATGAAGAATACGGAATCAGTAACAATTTATTGTGCCGTTTATTATACTTTTTCGACATGATGTAACCATACCTACTACAATATAATTACATTTTGGTAAGTTTTTGAGAATAAAGGTTTTATTTGTAATTAATAAGGTATTTTATTTGAAATCTCCTAAAAAAAACGTCAATGGTAACCTTACAAAACCAATATTCAGCAGAATTATTTATGAACTTTTTTCTGCTCCGTGAGTTGTTCCCGAGCGGGAGTCAGCATTTAATTCTAAAGAGTTGTTTGAAAACTCCGAACGAAACCATCCCACAGTAAAAAGAAAAGCATCGTGATCGGAAACATAATTATTATTGTGACTGATTCCGGTTTCTTCATGTCGATATAACTTTTTTCGGATGCACATTTCTGTTTCGCTGTCATACAATAAAATGATAAAATGACCATGGCCCTTCGGTTAACATAGGTTTTAAAGTGCTACAAGGGTGGGGACGGTGTCCATACATTTTTGGGCATTGTTCTTTCAGGATATAAATATATTTCAAGTTTCATCGAAGTCTGTATTAATTTTCTCAGTCTGGAAGTAACATACCTACAATCTCACAAACTTATGAATTTATAATATTAGTAAGAATATTCATACATTTTAATGAACCTATCGAAATTTCTAAGAATTTGAAATTCAGTGAACATAAACTAGAAAATATAATTAATTAATTCAAACAGGTATTTATCGCGTAAACATTAATAAATTGTGTTTTGATCGCGAAAGTGGTTTGAAACAGGATAATAATTTTAGTATTTTACAGTTAGTTTGTGCTAAGCAAGAATATACTTACCTAAGCGTAAAAGCCTTTTTTTTTATTTCTAAAATATAAAAAAAACCGGCTGAGTGCAAGTAATGTAGTCATGTTTGTTGTATGGGAGCCTCGATTAAATATTTATTTTATTCTGTTTTTAGTATTTGTTGTTATAGCTTCAACAGAAATACATAATCTGTAAAAAAATAACAACTGTCTAGCATAGCTGAGTTCATGAGATACAGCCCTGTGACAGACAGACGGACAGACGGACAGCGTAGTCTTAGTAATAAGGTCCCGTTTCTACCCGTTTTGGGTAAGGAACCCTAAAAAAGAGTATACTTCTAAAATTAGAAAAGATGAAGAGCAATAATATAGGTTAGAGTGGTATGGGCTTGTCATGAGTTGGGACAAAATCATGTAACTTTAAGATATTAGGAATTAATGTATGTAGACGTAGTGGTAGGCCAAAGAAAAGATGAAAGGACTTTGTGAAAGATGATATGGGTAAGACAGGAGTGAGTGATGAGATGACCGCTGATAGAGGGAAATGGAACAAGAACTCATGTTGTATCGACTCCACTTAAGTGTGATAATGGCAGAAAGATGAAGTAGGTACTTCTAAAATCTAGTTCTGATGAAGGAATCCATGAAGAGTTAAGTCATTCCTTTTTCTTATCCTTTAAGATAGTATTGTCTGTATTTTGTGGTCGAAATATTATAACAGTTAGTTTGTGCTAAGTAAAATGCCAGCATTGTCGGACCAATCCTAAGCGCACGCGCAACTCATTATAACGCTACGTTTCCCACGCGCTATGAGTCCGGCTGTTTACCTGACAACGTCGTGTGTTACCGTTTTTATACTAACAGGTACTTACGACCAACGGTATATTTATATCATATCTATTATATCGAGTGAAGACAAGGTACATACTGTGAAGACGACTATGTACACATGATACACATCACCTGTCGATTGCGACGGGCTTGCAACCTGTCACGAATGGAATGCTAACTACTGCAAAATGTGGACATGTTCCAAATATAATGTTTGAACGTGCCTCTGACTACCGTGCGTCTGAAGATCTGAGAGGATGTCTACCGTACTCGGGGATTACAGTCGTGATCCTATTTTTTTTATATGTTACAAGTTATACTTTCGTATTTATTTTTTAGATATCTCGCTTGTTTTTAATTAAAACGAGTGTTTGAGCAAATACTTATATTTTTATATGTTTTTCAATCGAGAACTTCTCGATGAACTTTTTGAGTAAATTTATTTTTACGTGCCACTTGATCATGCTGATTGGTTTATGCAACATGGTCGACCACTCTTTCTCGCGTTTGACAGCTTCATTATTTTATCAATTCAATTATTTTATTTACCTACTGCTAAAGATTTTAACCGAATTTAACCAGATACACCAAAATGTTTTTATGGTTCCGTACCCAAAGGGTAAATAACCGGCCATGTGCGAGTTGGACTCGCGCACGAAGAGTTCCGTACCATTATCTATAAATAACGGCAAAAAAATCACGTTTTGTTGTATTATATATTATATTGCCCCCTTTTAATATTGATTTTATTTTGTTTTTAGTAAGTACTAGCTGACCCGTGCCCGCTTCGCTGTGCGTAAGACATTTCTTATACCATCGTGGACTTTTTTGTAGACGTTTTTAAGGTGTACAATACTGTAGTACATTATTTTGATCTATCTCGTAGAGTTCAGCCAGCGTTTGCAATGTAAGCGCAAAAATGTGTTTATTTACGACATCACATTAGAAACCTCTAAAATTATCAATGTTTTTCTACTATATTATGCATGTATTATACATATAAACCTTCATCCTGAATCACTCTATATATTAAAAAAAACTGCATCAAAATCCGTTGTGTAGTTTTAAAGATATAAGCAAACATACATACATACATACGCGGGAAGCGGAAAGCGACTTTGCTTTATACTATGTAGTGATTTGTTGTTATAGCAGCAACAGAAATTATACATAATCTGTGAAAATTTCAATTATCTAGCTATCACGGTTCTATTACTAAGACTTCGCTGTCCGTCTGTCCGTCTGTCTGTCACAGGGCTGTATTTCATGAACCGTGATAGCTAGACAGTTGAATTTTTTACAGATTATGTAGGTCTGTGGCCGTTATAACAACAAATACTAAAAAAAGAATAAAACAAATATTTAAGTGGGGCTCCCATACAACAAACGTGTTTTTTTGCCGTTTTTTATAGATAACGGTACGGAACCCTTCGTGCGCGAGTCCAACTCTCACTTGGCCGGTTTTTTAGTTAATAATTAAGTTTTAAAAACTAAAAAATCGCCGCAATTATTTATTTTATTTATTAAAGGTATCACCACTTTTGATAACTATGTACGTTTTCGTAACCGTTTAACATTGATTGGGAGGTTTTTATGCGATCTGACTACGCGTGACCCCGACTTTGTTCGTGCAAACAAAAGTACATGCAAATGGATCGAGGTCATATTGTACATTGTAACGTTTTCTTGCTTCATTCTAGTTATTTATTTTTAATTAATATCTGCTACTGTTTTTATGTCAACTATAACCTCGTAAGGCTTAACAAAATTTGAATAATTACGTTTAAAAAACTAAAAAGGAACTGACGGAAATGTATTGACCAATCTAAAAGTCTATACTCTACGCCAGAGGTTCCCAAACTATTTTATCTCGTAGACCACCTTCGTAGTTTTTTCCATGTTTATTTCTCATCTTCCCATTGCAAGTTTGTAGTTTTGAGTATATTGCGACCACAAAAAGAATGCGTACAGGTACAGCTTAAACCGCTCTTGGAACGCGCCTACATTGATAGGTAAAGCCAAGCCTAAACTTTTGTCAACAACTTGTGAACCCTCATTTGTTTCTCGCCAACGTAGACCCCCGTCAAGTCTCAGTGGACCCAGTGGATTCTACAGGGTTCGCCTGGACTACTTTGGGAATCAATGCTCTACACAATAGAAAAAAAGCATCGAAATTGGATAAAAAGATTTTTTTTAATTTATGACCGCATATAAAACGCGACAACAAAAATATATATAAACATATCGAATTGAACTCTTCTTTTTTCGTTGGTTAATAAATTAACATGTTTTGACTTAACCTACCGATCTGTACCTACCTATTTTTAATTTATTGAGGTAGGTAGCAATAGGTTTAATGGGTTTGATATGGTAGACAAACACAGAAGACACCTTGCCGAGGTCAATGACCGAGGGCGGGTCAATGACTCATCAGTGTGTGAACGTACCTTTGATTTTAATTTAATGAACCCGTTGAAGCATGGCTTCATGGCAACCTAATATTAAGTTAAGTATGTTATTTTACTGTTAGAAATAGATATACAAAATAAAGTAACTACTTACTCTTACCTACTGTAGCTACCTAAGTAGCTACAGTAGGTAAGAGTAAGTATTTAGAAAAAAATACAAACATTAACTATTAACCAAAAAAATATTTATAATTAAGTAAAATTAATATAAGTACCTAACTAATAATTAACAAGAAATGTATCAGAAACCATTATTCTATGTAATAATTATGTGTTTCATTATAGTGACATCTGTTGTTGATTGTTGGAACCAGCGCTTATTCAAGCATATTCAGCACAAGCTTCGTATAGATGGCGTGGTACGGGCTTACAAAAACTTTACACATTTAAACCTTTAGGCAGATATTAAAATAATATAATCAAATCTTAATATTGGAAAATATTATAAAGAATTACAGCTGACGTGCCACATCTCTATTTTATTAACAATTTCATTTTTTTTAAACTAGTTTAGCCACTCGATACTAGATGGCATTAGTTACTACACCAAAACGTAAGAGCAAATGCATTACACTACACTGTACACCATAAAGCTGAAATACTGTCAATTACTTTAACTGCTCTACATAGGTAATTTATAAGCTGGTACCTTATATTAAAATACCTATAAAATGATTTTACGATAATACAAGAAATAATAATGTTATTATCAGCTATAAAAGTGTCACGAAGATTTTTATTATAATTGCAAGTATTTAAATATTCTATCAGTTATCTGGTTCCCATTGTACAAGCTTCGTTTGGGGCTAGTGTGTAAAGTCCAGTATTTATTTATATATTTGAGAAATACAATGGTTTTACAATGAACTAGATTGCTACGCGACCTACGGCGTAGCACCGTTTTCCTCTCTTTGTAGTTCGTTTCAACCGACGAAACAATGGGTTTGAACTTAATATTTACTTAAACATCGTGAGGAAACCGGTTGGTGTTCTTATAAGCGGTGATGGACTTGTCACGTATAGAATGCTAACTACTGCAAAATGTGGGCATGTGCCTAATATAGGTAATGTTTGGACGTGCATCTGACTACCTCCACTAGACATCTTCAAAGGATCTAAGCGGCTGGAGATGTCTACCGTACTTGGGGATTACAGTCGTGATTACTCGTGATCCTATTTTTTTTTATTTTTTTTTTTTATTAATATCACCATAATAACTCTAAAACGGCCGAATAGATTTCGATACCGTTTGCCATTTTATAGATAGTTCTTACGAGTGTAAGTGCCTTTTCACACGTCGCACTGGCGGCGCAGTGTATGGCCATGCCGGGCAATTTACGCCGGTACGTGTGAAAGATAAAGTACATACACTGCGCCGCCGGGTACCCGGCACCGGCTACCCGGCAACCGGTACGTGTGAAATGGCACTTATTCAAATTCAAAATGTTATATTTTGACGTGCATGTTTGTTTTGTTTGTGAGCGAAATAGACTCGAACTTATGTATGATTATCTATTTCTATACTAATACATATTTATGCTAAAGAGGAAACTTAAGTATTTTTGTATGTTTGTAACTAATAAACTCACAAACTACTTGACCGATTTCGAAATTTCTTACACCATTAAAATGCAACATTATCTCTGAGTATATCAGCTATATTTATTACTAGAAAAAAATAGGGATTCCTATTAAAACTTCAATAATATAACCTAAGATGTAAAAAATAGCCATAAAATCATTAATACACTCGTGCAAGGCTGGTGCGGGCTAATTATGTATATTTCGGGGGTTTTTGTTGCAAAATAGCAGGTCAATCTCCATTATTTTGTTTAATATACCCGACTACATAATAATAACAGAAATATACCTATATTCCCACCATAATAATTAAGTGCATTATAACCTAGTAGGCATTTATCTAACCCTCGTATTCAAGAACGACACTATGAGAACACGCACCCACAGTGAACGAAATCTTTTTTCATAAAAATCACTTTGTGTTGTGCGACACTGCATAGTGTGACTAGAGGCACATTGTTGTGTGCCTCTAGCCAAAGTTGAGCTCTAAAGCGGCACTATGGCGCACGCTACCGTGTGGGTATCGTGCGCCATAGTGCCGCTCAACACATAAAGTGATGTTTATGAAAAAAGATTTCGTCCACTGTGGGTGCGTGTTCTCATAGTGTCGTTCTTGAATACGAGGGTAAGTATTGTTGGCCGCTACGTAACTGTAATCGACGTATTGTAGTCCGTAATAGCGCGGTAGGTAAGTGGTCACCAGTGGTAAAGTGTAAGGGACATAGTACACCAAAGCATTGTAACAATTCATACCTACTAACACTCAAATTCAAATTCAAAAATCATTTATTTCAATAAAATCACAAGGATCACTTTGAAACGTCTTAGGAACTAGGTGAAGCCACGCCGATTCTTCGCGACCAAGCCTAGAAGAATCAGGCAACAAACACGGCTTGGGGTCTACCTTTTTTTTCAATGATCCTTTCCTTAATGCTATGTAGAGCTCCAGTGTGGTGCCAATCGAACAAGGTGAAGGCTCAAACAAGAATAATAATTAAAAGTACTACTCAAGTACGTAAACCAATAAAAAAAATAACTAAAGAGCTTCCGCACAAATTCAAAAAGCAGCACACGCTACATTTGATTTAGAAATAAAACTAATGTCCAAGACACCTGACAGGCACAAACAAGTAGAGAAAAATAAATAAATATTGGCGGACAATCGCAATCTACCCTCAAACTAATGGAAACCAGATAACTTCGTGCTCGCAAAATTAGTTCCTTTTACGCACTATAGAGGCGCTGTACAAATCTTAAACAAATTTTGACATTAGCTTTCGTATCGAACTTGTCGAAAGCTAACCGTTCTTGCTCTACCTGATAGAATATTTATATACTCTTATTGTCAATGGCAGAACAAACATCTATAATGTTCATCACACAAATATTTGTTCTGCGTGGGTATCTACTGTTACGTATCTGAGCTGTGAGGCCTGTGAGGCTGTGAGGCTTATATCAGCAGTAAAAGCCTAAAGTGTGGTAAGAAAGTGTTTGCCTTGCATGAGAAGTCTATAGGCTGTGTGATCGATGGCTTTAGTGGACAGTCAGCTTAACAGCCATACAACTATATGTGCAATCTAATAGCTTTGCCATTGTGAGAGTAAAATCCCAACAAATATAAGTATCAGTATAAATAAACTAATGTGTCCTTTTTCAAGGATCTGAAGAAGGTCCATCATGTTTAGAGATAACAATATTGAGCCATTACTTTTAAAAATAAAATAAAATATAGGATCATAACTGTCATCTCCATGGTAGACATTCTCTCAGATCTCCAGGGTCGTAGATCCTTGAAGATGAACATCTTCAAGGATCTACGGCAGGGAGTCAGAGGCACGTCCAAACATGATATTTGGAACGTGCCCACATTTTGCAGTAGTTAGCATTCTACACTTGCAAGCCCGTCGCCGCTTACAAGAATACTAACTGGTTTCTCCAAGATGTTTTCCTTTTATGTTAGTTTGTAAGGTACGAGTATCTTGACTTTGACTCCATAGGTCGCGTGTTGAAACCCCGGACGCGTATGAATGGACTTTTCTATTAATTCTTATAATGCGCATTATCTTGGATAATATTTTCGCAAAGATATTATTCTTTTGTATATTCCTTCATATTGTTTCTTCATATCTTTCCTGTATTTTTTTGTATTTTCCTTCTTCTCAGAGGCACTTCTAAACAAATGTAAAACTAGTTTCAGTCCACAATTGTATTATGGCCTTTCTCTCAAAGGTTTTCTGGTAGAAAACTCTTTTAGGGTTAAGCTCGCCTTTGTACCATGTACTTTGTAATGTCATAACTGTTAATGTTTTAAAGTATTTAAAACAAATTAAGCATCTCTGAATGTCTGTTACCTCGTGTTTTATTCCTTGTATATATACACTGAAACAGTAACACACAAACATACCTACACATTCTAGTTTTTATTTATTGAATAAAAAAAAATAGTTCAATACATATTTATATATCAGGAACGTCTAATTCTTTAATTAGTCCTAATGATGGGTACAGGAAAGCGCGACACTGTTTAATACTAATCCATTTTCTAAGAAAATAGATAACACATTGAAATATTTAAATTAATAAATATTGGTGGACATTTCACACAACGCCATCTAGCCCCAAACTAAGCAAAGCTTACATACGTTTTACATACATATTATACATAACACCCAGACACAAAACAAAAATCTATGTTCATCATACAAATGTTTATGCCGGGTGGGGATCGAACCCACAACCTACAGCGCAGAAGACAGAGCTACTACCAACTGAGCTGTGAGGCCAGTCGTATACAATAAAACCTTAACAGTAGCATTTTTGCAATTACTTTTTGAAAGCGTAAATTGCCTACGTACAGTTTATTGAGGAAGCAAGATCGATTCACGCACCGCTTATGAAACTGATTGAATTTTATTGAATAACACGCTGCCTACGTCTGTGGGCCTAGTGCGAGTTTCATACGCTGCTCTACATGGACGAGTATGTCTCTAGTCTCTACACTGCATACGTAGAAATTGAAACGTTAATTATACGCTAGTTCATTACCACGACTACGTAATTGAGTTTTTTAACTAGGTAGCTAGACTGATGTTTCTTATTGTTTCACAACTGGGTTACAAATATAAATAATAATAAAAAAGCCAAGTGCGAGTCGGACTCTCACACGTAGGGTTCGGTAAAATTAACTATATAAAACGGCAAAAAAAACACGTTTGTTGTTTGGGAGCCCCACTTAAATATTTATTTTATTCTGTTTTTAATATTTGTTTTATAGCGGAAACAGTGATACATCATCTGTAAAAATGTCAACTGTCTAGTTATTACGGTTCATGAGATACAGCTACTGACGGACAGCGAAGTCTTAGTAATAGGGTCCCGTTTTTACCCCTTGGGTACGGAATCCTAAATATCAAGTGAGTAATAAACTCGGAGCCTAGGAGGCGCCCATACCCCTGTAAAAACCTCGGAGCCCCCCAATTTTGATGGCACACAAAGGGGCTGAAGGGGCACAGAAATTACTAGAAAGGGGCGCCTTTCTAGTAATTTCTGTGCCCCTTCAGTCTTTGCGGCTTTGGGCACACCCCTATTTACGAGTTGGCTCGAGTAATTTCTGTGCCCCTTCAGTCTTTGCGGCTTTGGGCACACCCCTATTTACGAGTTGGCTCGGGGGCGCCGGTTCGGGGCACCTAAGGTAGGTTTGCACCCCGAAGCAGAATAGGCTAAAACGAACCCTGCACAAATTCAGTCGTTACGGCGATATTGTATTGTCTTTGACGATATCAATAACGAGGACATTAAGGGGCTCCCAGTCGCTGATTGCTCTTTTTCGAAACGAAAAAATAAATACTTCTGAACAAGCCACATCTCCTATTTTTATAAGTATATTACTTCAGGTTCCTACCTAGATTTCTATTAAGCTGAGAACATAATAGCAGAAACTTTTCACGATAAAGATATTATTTCAAAATGATACGTTTTAGAATTTATGATCGAAATATTTTATATACCTACTATTAAAATCTACTTGTGATTTATTGTTAAAGATAGGTAATATGTAGATCTAGATTTCTATTAGAATAGATTTTTGATAAGTAATTATACATAATTTATATCATTAATTTATTCGAAAATATAAGGCGGACCACGCGCCGACGTGTGTTTGTCGTCATTGCAGCGGTCGGTAGGATTATTTATCGAAGTGATTAAAGATTGGTACATCTTTATTCACATATACTATACATTAAAATAGGAGATGTGGCTTGTTCGCAAGTATTTATTTTTTCGTTTCGAACAAAAACAATCGTCGAGTGGAAGCGCCTTAACAAGAAATTGCATAATTTAAAATCTAATGAGATATTTCCCGATATTGTCACACAATCACAGTTTGCAACATTTCAATCCGATTTCTCTTGCGTTTACGAGTATGAGGTCTATTGTGTTACTACGTGTTACTATTTCGAATTATTGATTGTACAATTATACGTGGATCGTTATTTTTTGCCGTGTTGGCCGAGTGGGAAGGTACCTCGACTTTCAATCTGAAGGTCGTGGGTTCAAATCCCGTGCATCAATGGATTTTTCTGTTCGAAAAATTTATATGCGCATCAAAAACACGTGCTTATAACGGTGAAGGAAAACATCGTGAGGAAACCAGTTAGTATTCTTATAAGCGGCGATGGGCTTGCAACCTGTCACGTATGGAATGCTAACTACTGCAAAATGTGGGCATGTGCCAAATATCATGTTTGGACGTGCCTCTGACTACCCCCACTAGACATCTTCAAAGGATCTAAGCGTACCGCGACCGTACTTGGGAATTACAGTCGTGATCCTATACACATATGTATATATATTTTTTTTCGTTATTTTTCGTCACCTTTGCTTCATGTCAATGACGTACTTGATGTAAGTGGAAAGTACCTTGACTTCGTACTCGTGACGTAGGTCGTGGGTTCGAGTACCGGCCGTGTACGAATGGATTTTATGTGGATGTGGATATACATAAAATCCATTCGTACACGGCCGGTACTCGAACCCACGACCTACGTCACGAGTACGAAGTCAAGGTACTTTCCACTTACATCAAGTACGTCATTGACATGAAGCAAAGGTGACGAAAAATAACGAAAAAAAATATATATACATATGTGACAGTGAAGGAAAACATCGTTAGATGTGACCAGACATCGCGAGGCATTCGAGCGCGGCATTCGCAGGACACAAGTTTGCCGCGCGAACGAACAATAATACCGTTTGAGCGCGGCAAGTAGCTCGCGGCTGTCGTCCAAACATAACGCGGCTGACGTGCTCGATTGCCGCGCAATGTCTGGTCACACCTGAGAACTACTGTGCCACTTGTGCTTTTTACTAGTTTTTTTAGTTCAGCTGATGCAAACAAAAATATAAATTTTAACTTATTAATAAGTAGTGTGTTGTGCCATCATCACATGTTTGTCCTTGGTGGCAAATCGAACCCATAACATAGAACTCAGAAGGCAGAGCCTAGCTGAGAGACCAGGCATGATTGTGTTGCTAAATACTAGTTTCGGTTGGATTTATTCGTGTTTGTGCCATTTCGCACGGTAATAAGACATTGTTTTATGCCAAAACACGGCTGATAATATGTTTATTTGAATTGCAAATGAACTCAAAACGTATCGTTTCGGGCTTTTAGCGGCGAATATTACATTGGATTGAGTTCTGATGGGATAGGACTTGTTTGCATTATTTAGCCGTTTATTACTCATTCATTCACTTACTCACACTTCGAAGTAATGAGTAGGTCATTACTTACATACAAACTAGCGGCGATCAACTTGTATTAAATGCTACTAAAAATGTGGATACTGTTAGACTTGATTACCTCCTTTAAACATCTTTAAAGATCTGAGTTCCTGAAGATCTGGGAGGATGTCTATGCTTGGGGATTTAATTGTGAACGGGTTTTGCTGCGGGTTCGATCCCCACAACGGGACAAATGATTGCATAATTTTAACAGACCGCAAAGCGTATAAATTTGTGTGATGTACATAGATGTTTGTTCTGTTGGTATGTTTTATTGTATTATTGGAATGTATTTAAAAAAAACCGGCCAAGTGCGAGGCGGACTCGCGCACAAATTGTTTTTTATTTATAAAAACGGCTAAAAAGCACGTTTGTTGTATGGGAGCCCCACTTAAATATTTATTTTAATCTGTTTTGTTTTCTGTCAAAAATACATCATCTGTGAAAGTTTCAACTATCTAGCTATCACTGTTCATGACATCCCCGTGACAGACAGACGGACAGACGGACAGCGAAGTCTTAGTAATAGGGTCCCGTTTTTACCCTTCGGGTACGGAACCCTAAAAATTATATAAGAATTCTATCAGTTATCTCTTGACATAGTGCAAGCCATACTTAGTTCAGGGCTAGGTGACGCTGTGTGAAATTTCCATCAGTGTAAATTTGTTACAAATCTGGGTGTTGGGTCATGGTACTTACAGATTCTGATACCCTCAACAAATATCCTAACAAAAAAGCTAACCCGGCGAACTTCGTATCGCTTTACAATTAAATGTTATGTTAAGTTCCCGTTCCCGTTCCCGTCATAAAAAGTATTCTATGTCCGTCTCCTGGTTCTACAAATTTTCAGCCAAATCGGTTCAGCCGTTCTTGAGTTATAAATAGTGTAACTAACACTACTTTCTTTTTTATATATTTAATATCTGGGTTGGGTCATGGTACTGGCAGATTCTGATATCCACAACACGGGGAATCCTAGAATAGGGGCTATTTCTTCATGTTTTTTTCCGTAAACAAAGATGGCCAATTAACTGTACTTATTCTGAACGACCTCCAGTAGCATGCTCTACAATGCACGGTCTGTCGCTTCGGCCCTACAGTATTTCTCGAATGGCTAGCGTGCTGGCTGTAATTGGAGCTAATTTAATCCGGCGTGACACCGAACTGCACTCATCCTGCGTCATCTGATTTATGTAACTAAGCCATCGACAACATAGCCCAATAGACGCCTAATGGCAACTCAAACAAACAATTTAGTTTACCGTTGATGTATGCGGGTCCCGAAAAATGCATTCTGATTGGCCGGTTCACGGAAGTGGTCGGTACTACCATACCAATATTTATTGGTACTGAATGCCATAATACCTAAGCTTTTTATGCTATTTTGGCACCTATTCCTACGCTTCCAATACAATACCTACGCAGAAGCGTAGGTATAGCCGCATAAACAGTTACTATGAAAAGTGTACAGATTAGGTATTCTTTAACATTAGGTATTTGCATTCAACATCATAACATGATAATCATGTTTTTACAAAAAAAGCCCTGCTGATTTGATGCGCGGTGTCTTATATCAGTAGTATTAGCCTAATTTCTTATCAGATAGTATTTGCCTTGCATGAGGTGTCTAATAGGCTGTGTTGTCGGTGAACTAAGCCGATTGATTGGTAGTCACTGGCGTACAACATGCCGAAACCATCTATGCAATTAATTTCCTGGAATAACATACTCATTATCTAGATAGCACGCAATGCAGATACTAACTACCTATAACAAAGTCCTATTAGACATGCTAAAGTTATCTATTAGCAAATTTATAACCTGGGTTCGAATCCCGGCGTGCATCAATGAATTTTTCTGTTCGAAAATTTATATGCGCATCAAAAACAAGTGCTCAAAACGGTGAAGGAAATCATCGTGAGGAAACCAGTTAGTATTCTCATAAGCGGCGATGGGCTTGCAACCTGTCATGTATGGAATGCTGACTACTGCAAAATGTGGGCATGTGGCAATTATAATGTTTGGACGTGCCTCTGGCTACCCCATCTAGACATCATCAAAGGAATTTAGCGCCTTGAGAGGTTGTATACCGTACTTGGGGATTACAGTCGTGATCCAATTTATTTATTATTTAATTTTTTAATAAACCTAAACTATGCAAAAAGGCTTACTATACTTACTTATTTAGACCACAAAAAAAACCTGGGATTTAGTTTGCCCCAACTTGCTCTATGAATAATAATTACAATATTTATTTTATTCTTGTATAAAAATGTACAAAGACTTAAAAAAAATAGTTTAAACAAACAATGGTTAAACTAAATTAAATTGTATGTCGATTCCAATTAATCCTAGTGATTTCAATGAATAAAAGCTTTTTGATTTAACTAATATAATAAGGTAAGTTCATAAAAGTTTGCTAAGAGTAGGTAGGTATGTTTGTAAATAGTAGAAAGATATGTAGTTATTTGATCCGACAGTCACAATTTTAATGGGGACAACCTTAGGATCATTCTGCAATCTAATTTTAATCCGGATCAGTTTCAATCCCATTCCCGCTTTTGACACTTGAAGATAATCGAGATTGAAATTGAATTTGGGTAGGTACGCGATCGATTGCACACTGTGATACATATACACCGCAAGCAATTATGTAGATGTGTGGGTGACAAAGGTTTCAATTTATATTACTCTGTAGTAATGGCTGTTTCATTCTTAAGGAGGGTTGACGTCAGGCAGGTGATTGTAAAACACTCCAAGCCACATTGCAACATCTAGGTGTTGTGTCGACCCCACGAGAAGTGGGATAAGGTTTTTGCAACATCTAGGTGTTGTGCCGACCCCACGAGAAGTGGGATAAGGTTTTTGTAACATCTAGGAGTTGTGCCGACCCCACGAGAAGTGGGATAAGGTCAGAAGGAAGATGGAGAAGTAGTTGCTGTGGTAATGGTGTCGTAGCTCTAGTATTCCAAGATCTTTGGATGATGTGGACAAAAGCAATGGACAATCGTGACCGAAAGTCTGCCCTACCATGACTATTGTAAACTTGTAACATAACATAACATCGGGAAAATAAATTTATAAATGTGAAAGTTTGTGGCATCAACGACAAAACAGATTAAGTTGAAATTTGCTAGATGTAGATATAATGCCAGAATAAAACATAGACTACTTTAAAATTTGAAAAACATCCCTAAAATTATAAAAAAATGGAAAAAGGGATTATTTTGGTATAGATGGCGCTGGTGTGCAACATATCTGACACAGACTAAAAACATTCAGTCTTTGCTATCAAGAACAAAAATTGCTACTACTAAGTCGCCAGGATTATGTCCTGTATATACTGTGTCTACATAGATTGTCTGATGCCAAGCAATCTTGCGAGAGAGGCGTCACATTTATGAAGCTGCCCTTTACCACAAGCTTTAAAGTATTAATCGCGATGCGAAACTGACAACGCCGCCATACGAGTTTGTTCGGTTTTTACCCGTTAATCCCCGAGCGAACGCCGGCGTTCGAACTGTGACGTCACTGCGCCAGGAATTTTTGAAAAATTTATTTTTTGGTAACCCGAAGAGCTATAGCTTCCAGGTTTTATGACTGTTACGAAGCTGTTACATGACAGTATCGTTCTGTGTAACAAAACCATTCACTTCCGGATCCGAAATATGTTTCCGCGCAAATTTAAAAATATTATTTTTTTTGCGCGATTTTTTTTTTTACTAAAAAAATTCACTAAAAATCCATTTATTTAGTTTATTATAAAGTTTCTTATTTATATGGTAAACAATAGCTATTGTTATGATATAAAACAGAAACTTCATTTAAATTGCTATGAATTTTTTTTTAATGAATTTTTTTGGTTTTTTTTCTAAAAAATAATTTTTATTACCCTATAATTTTTTCCTGTTTTTGAATGCAGAATCGTTTTTTCTTAAGAACTGAACAACATACAGTTTTGTTTTTTATGACAAAGATAACATAAGGATATAATCTAGATAAAGTCAGACAGAAACACAATTGGTGAAACTTTTCTCGATAGATATATTTTCCAAAGTTGGCTCTTCGAAAACACTAGTTTCGTTTATAACCAAAACTATGAATAGCTAAACAGCTCATTTTAATATAATTCGTTAGATAATCATATTAGCTAAGTAAATTACACACAGTTTCTTTTTAAATTTGATGGTTTTCAAGATAATGCAGTTTTATCACTTTTTCCGTCTTATCCGGGTATACAGCCCATACAAAAAGTCAAAATCTCACTTATCACCTTAATATAACTTTAGGATCTTGTGGTACGGCCCATGGTTACATGCGTCGTCAATTGTATGCCGGATACGAAGGGACTAATAGAGACTCGGCTTCCCCCAGATCAATGATCTCTTGCCCAACACATTAAAATCGGGTGGCTGACCTGTGGGTTTCACACTTAGAATACCTAATTTAAAACGCTGTTGTGTTTTTTATATGTTTTACTCAGTTTCTGAATGATTTTTAGGGTTCTGTCCCTAAAGGGTAAAAACGGGACCCTATTACTAAGACTTCGTTGTCCGTCTGTCTGTCACAGGGCTGTATCTCATGAACCGTGATAGCTAGACAGTTGATATTTTCACAGATGATGTAGTTCTGTTGTCGCTATAACAACAAATACTAAAAACAGAATAAAATAAATATTTAAGTGGGGATCCCTTACAACAAGCGTGTTTTTTTGCCGTTTTTTGATACGGAACCCTTTAAGCGCTAGTCCGACTCGCACTTGGCCGGTTTTTTACAGAACTACGGCTAATTATCACGTTTTATCTCTTAGTTTTATTGTATCAATGATTTTTAGGAATACAATAACACAAAATAAGTGTCTGAAACGTCAGCAAGCCATTTTATTTATATTCTTGATAGAAAGAAATCCTGTTTCAATTTTTTTCTATCAAGAAAATACTCGTAAAATCGAAGGATCTCAAATTATCCTTCATATAATGCTTATAAAGATCTTAAAGGATGTCTACCGTACTCGGGGATTACGGCCGTGATCCAATTTTATTTCATTTCAGTAAGTAACGTAGGTAGACTCTTTTTCTTTATTTTTCCTGTCAGTTATAATTTGTTTTTATGTAAGTGCCTTTCTTAATCTTATGTGTGTCAAACTTCATTTATTGTAGGTTCCCATAGATAGAGATATCGGATCTTTCTGAGTCGGATTTTTCTGTTTCCGGGCAATTTTTTCAAATGTTTAAAAAAAAGCTGTTAATTATACATTTAATTATAGTTGTAATTATACGTTTTGTAATTACACATTTTTGAAGTAATTTAACGGTTTTTTACGTAAATTTAGTCAACACATTAAAAGGTGACTATAAAGTCAAATTTTGACTTTCTTATTTTTTTTAGCACATCCGAAATATACGAAAAATAAAACCGGCCAAGTGCGAGTCCGACTCGCGCACGAAGGGTTCCGTAACATTATCTATAAAAAACGGTAAAAAAATTACGTTTGATGTATGATGTATTTGTTGTTACAGCGGCAACAGAAATACATCATCTGTGCAAATTTCAACTGTCTAGCTATCACGGTTCATGATATACAGCCTTGTGACAGACAGACGGACAGACGGACAGCAAAGTCTTAGTAATAGGGTTCGGTTTTTACCCTTCGGACACGGAACCCTAAAAAAACGAAATTTCTAAAATATTTTAAATTTAATAATTTCCATTCAATTTTAAAGCGGCGTCAACAGAATCGACACCAATGTGTAATAATCTAGGAGGGTAGTCGGGAGGAGGGGAGGGGGGGAATAATCCGCCACTGTACTAGGAGTTAGTGATAGATACCTGAGTGTGGGTCGCATGAGTATTTTCAGGCTAACCCACGATACCCAATGCCCACTCCAAGACTCTTGCTGCGAGTATGAGTATCTTAGTAATAAATAAACTAGTTACATCCTGACTGTTTTATTAGGAGATTAGTATCACTGGGCATTCTTTGTTGGTATTTTTGAATTAGGCACCGTCTGGCTCCTAATTTATTTGTTTATGTTGAAAACTAGAAATATTTGGCCAAAGATAAGATGTGTGAAAGATGACACGGGTAAGGAGTGAGTGATGAGATAGAGGGAAATGGAAGAAAAATACATGTTGTGCCGACCCCGATGAGGACAGGAAGGTGATGATGATGATGATTATGTTAATAAACTACATCTCTTCACTTCAAAAAGTTATTTGACTTTAAAAAATAAGGATTATGACTGTAATCCCCAAGTACGGTACAAATACATGTCTAAAAGGGGTAGTCAGAGGCACGTCTAAACATTACATTTGGCACATGCCTGTAATCCCCTAATATCTACGGTAGTCATCTTCATATCTCTACGATCCTTGAAGATGTGTAAAGGAGGTAGTCAAAGGCACGTCCAAACATTGCGTTAAGTTTATTAAGTCAAAATAAAAGATATTTCATCTACCTAATACATAAAATCATCAAAAGATCACAATTCGTCTCTCAGTAAGCCGATACCTCATTCCATTACACGCCGTAGAATAACTAACAGTTATTAGGACACAGCCACAGTGTCTACAGGTTAGTGTAAAGTTAGTATAAGCACATCTAAAAGAAAAAAAGAAAAAACCGGCCAAGTGCGAGTCGGACTCGCGCACCAAGGGTTCCGTACCATTATATATAAAAAACGGCAAAAAAATCACGTTTGTTGTATGAGAGCCTCACTTAAATGTTTATTTTATTCTAAATAAATAAATAAATAAATAAAATAAACAGGATCACGACTGTAATTCCCAAGTACGGTAGACATTCTCTCAGATCTCCAGACGCTTAGATCCTTTGAAGATGTCTAGTGGGGGTAGTCAGAGACACGTCCAAACATTATATTTGGCACACGCCCACATTTTGCAGTAGTTAGCATTCCATACGTGACAGGTTGCAAGCCCATCGCCGCATCGCATTTTATTCTTATTTTAGTATTTGTTTTTATAGCGTAGAAATACATCATCTGTAAAAATTTCAACTGTCTAGCTATCACGGTTCATGAGATACAGCCCTGTGACAGACAGATGAACAGACGGACAGCGAAGTCTTAGTAATGGTCCGTTTTTACCCTTTGTGTACGGAACCCTAAAAATGGTGAGCCAAATTAAAGTTTTAATTGGTTGCAATCAACGTGGCGAAGATGCTGTTTGGATGTCGTTACTGGCTTTGTCAACATTTTGGTGTGAAGATGTTGTGTGTCTTTGCAATTTATGTTGGTTTTTGTTGTTACAAGCTTTTATTTAACTTGCACCGTTGTATGATTGCTTATTGCTTGTAATTCTTTAGTTATTTTTTTTTTATTGTTGTACGTACTTGAGTAGTACTTTTAATTATTATTCTTGTTTGAGCTTTCTTGCAATATTGAGCTTACTTTTAAAAATAAAATAAAATATAGGATCATGACTGTCATCCCCAAGTACAGTAGACATCCTCTCAGATCTCCAGGTGCTTAGATCCTTCGAAGATGTTTAGTAGGGGTAGCCAGAGGCACGTCCTTATATTTGGCACATGCCCACATTTTGCAGTAGTTAGCATTCCATACGTGACAGGTTGCAAGCCCATCGCCGCTTATAAGAATAGGTACTCACTGGATTTCTCAAGAAGTTTTCCTTCACCGTTTTGAACACAACATGTTTTTGATGCGCATATATATTTTTCGAACAGAAAAATCGCCGGGATTCGAACTATTTCGAACCCACGACCTTCTAATTGAAAGTCGAGGTACTTCCCAATCAGCCAACACGGCTTTTTAAAAGGAGCGATTTTAATCAGTTTGTCAATACAACAGTATATCCACTAATGTCTTATTAAACACAATAATATAATAGACACGCTTACCCAAAACTAGGTTCTATTCATAGCTCGTATTTTTAGAATAGAATAATAATAATAATAATAATAATAATAATAAAGCTTTATTTAATTCCATACAAATTACAGTTATTTATATATATGTATATACCTATATAAATATATATATATATTTTTTTTTTCTTTTTTTTTTTTTTTCGTTAATTTAGGTTTATTTATTACTTAAGTCTAATTTTAGTTATTATGTTTAGTTGCTTGTTCATTGTATGGACCCCGTTCGGGTAAAAGCCTCCCCCAAGGAGTGCCACGATACTCTGTCCTTAGCTGTGTCCAGCCAACTTAGAATAGAATAGAATAGAATAATTTATTGTGTACATGCTGTAAGTACATACTGAAGGTCTTTTATGTATGTAGTATGTACATTCATAGCTCCATTATGAGCCCAGGCATGGCACATCATTATAATGGTGGTAGGTATACGCTTGGTGACAGTTTATCTATCTATTTATATAAAACTAGCAGTCCGTCCCGGTGTAGTAATGATTTTGTGGGTAATTTTTTTACACCTTGGGTCACATTATCAAAGTTTTTATAAGGATCCCTAATAGTTAGACTTATAGTAATATGGACTTTTTTGTATATATTAATGTTTTCTATAAAACTGTAGTACATCACTTTGCTCTATTGTCACTATTTTTTCACACGTTGGGTTACATTATCGAAGTTTTCATACGGATCCCTAACATTTTTGAAAATATACTATAAGCTATGTTCATCAGGGATAATGTAGGATTGTAATGGTGAAAGAATTTTTTAAATCGGTCCAGTAGTTGCTGCTTTTTGAATTTGTGCTGAGGCTCTTTAGTTATTGTTATTATTATTATTTTTTATTGTTTACGTACTTGAGTAGTACTTTTAATCATTGTTCTTGTTTGAGCCTTCACCTTGTTCGATTGGCATCACACTGGAGCTCTACATAGCTTTAAGAAAAGGATCATTAAAAAAAAGGTAGACCCCAAGCCGTGTTTGTTGCCTGATTCTTCTAGGCTTGGTCGCGTGGAATCGGCGTAGCTTCACCTAGTTCCTAAGACGTTTCAAAGTGATCCTTGTGATTTTATTGAAATAAATGATTTTTGAATTTGAATTTGTTTCGGGGCCTATTCGATGCAAACATACTTATTAGTATAGATATAGATTCTCTTGTCACAGTGTTTGTAAACAAACTCCTCCGAAACGGATTGACCGATTGTTATAATTTTTTTTGTGTATATTAAGTCTGAGAATAGGTCGTAAAGTTCGGGAAAAACTGAAAATACTTTTTTTTTGTTATATTATTTAAATTTGTCAGGACAACGACTGTCGGGACGTACTCGTAGATAAAAAGCAATATATTCGCACCACTATTGGTAGAAATATAAAATTTTGAGAGGATATACAGGGTGTCCAAGAACCTGGCGTCCAACTGGATTCCCACGATGCCCCAAGTTCTAACAGTACTCAGAAAAATATTTTAAAAAATCCACCCCATGTACTTACAGAATTATACTGATTTCAAAAAAAAAAGGGGAAATGAGCACCCTGTGACATACTTTTGAATGCTGTGACTGCTAATGCTGATAATTTCGATATTTCTTGGAGGTTTTGTAATCTAGGGTATTGCTGTGTCTAAATAGAATGTAAAAATAAAGTACTTATTGTACCATTTTAAAATAAAATATTATTTTAACTAAAGGTGATATGGAAAACTATTGAATTTCGCAACTTTGACCGACTGTAGTGTAAAAAAAATGTACCAAAATAGTATGGCAAGTGACGTCAAATTTTGACGCGTTTATTCCTCTTTTTAAAAAGGTATAATACTTACACATTAATTTGAAAAAAAAAAATTTGATAATATTTTTACTCAACAACCCAATTTTTACGATGTCTTACAGAATTCTTAGAAAGAAAAATTTACGACGAATTGAATCTAACCTCTAAAGAATTACTATTGTATGCTCATAAAAATAACAACAGGCCTCTCAAAAAACAGGTTAGACCGTAAGGGACGGTATGTGCATGCATCTCACCATAGTGATTCGTTATTACAACAGGAGGGAGCAAGACAGAAACTATCTTTGCGATTTGCTGGTTCTTCTTTATGGTACCCCATTATTCAGGTAAGAGTGAGGGAGAAAAAGGTTTAGGATAACAGTACGGTCAGTACGCATCACTGCCTCCTGCCGTTACTACGCACCTCTCTCTTATTGTTACCATTGATCACGTACTACGATTTAAAGCTTTGTTTATTGGACTCGATTACTCTTTGTGCTCTGGACTTTGAAACGAACTCTTTACGACGACCTTTGCCTGTGTTTGGACAGTTTGTGTTTTGTGTGTGCTACCATGGCGACCTACACTCCGCAAGAATACGCAAATATGCACTACATTTATGGAGAATGTAGAGGTAATGGACGAGCTGCAGCGAGACTTTACAGAGAAAGGTATCCGAGGGCTACGCGATATCCCGACCATCGAGTTTTCATTAATGTGCACAGATCACTATGTGACGGGCGGTTCCCCAATCAAGTAGCTGGTGAAGGACGACCCGTAAATGACTTCATACGCGATGAAGTTTTAGAGGCGGTGTCGGCAAATCCAAGCATCTCTGTGCGAGGAATAGAAGCTGATACGGGGATACCGAAGAGCACAGCACACAGTATTCTCCAAAAAGAAGAATATCATCCGTACCACGTACAGCGAGTGCAAAGTCTTTTACCTCGAGACTATCCGAGCCGAGTCGCGTTTTGTGAAACAATCCTGCAAAAACATCGAGAAGACGAAAACTTTATCGACAAAATTTTGTGGTCTGATGAATCAACATTTAAGAAGGATGGCTACATGAACCTACACAACTTGCACGAGTGGCATGTGGAAAATCCGCACTTGATGCGAGAAGATAGATCCCAGTACCGGTTCAAAGTGAACATGTGGACCGGTATTCTCTGTGGGAATATTATTGGTCCATTTGAGATGCCCGAGAATTTGACTGGCGAATCATATTTAAATTTTCTTCAAAATGATTTGCCAAACTTACTAGAAGAGACCCCACCAGATATGTGGTTCCAACACGACGGCTGTCCAGCACATTTTCGCGTATCCGTTAGAGAGTTTTTGGACGAGCAATACCCGAACAGGTGGATTGGGCGATCAGGAACAATCCCGTGGCCAGCCCGCTCACCTGACTTAAATCCGCTGGATTTTTTTTTCTGGGGAACTATGAAGGAGCTCGTTTATGCGAAGCCCATTAATGACATCGCTGACCTTCGTGAGAAGATAACACAAGCAGTGCAGGTGATACGTCAAAAAAGTTACTCGCGAAACATAAAGCGGTCCTTTTTAAGGAGAGTGAGAGCTTGTATTGCCGCGGGTGGTCAACATTTTGAACATTTATTGTAATAAAATATCTTTAAACTAACATTCTTTGCTTTTATTCTACTGGGAACCCATCTACCTGTGTGTATTTCCTTCTTGCTCACTCTTGGAACCGAAGTAAATAATAGTAGTAACATAACAGTTTCTAAGATAAGAAAGGGTCCGACAGTTACCGTTAGTAGGTAGGCACTTCGTAAAAATTGGGTTGTTGAGTAAAAATATTATCAAAATTTTTTTTTTCAAATTAATGTGTAAGTATTATACCTTTTTAAAAAGAGGAATAAACGCGTCAAAATTTGACGTCACTTGCCATACTATTTTGGTACATTTTTTTTACACTACAGTCGGTCAAAGTTGCGAAATTCAATAGTTTTCCATATCACCTTTAGTTAAAATAATATTTTATTTTAAAATGGTACAATAAGTACTTTATTTTTACATTCTATTTAGACACAGCAATACCCTAGATTACAAAACCTCCAAGAAATATCGAAATTATCAGCATTAGCAGTCACAGCATTCAAAAGTATGTCACAGGGTGCTCATTTCCCCTTTTTTTTTGAAATCAGTATAATTCTGTAAGTACATGGGGTGGATTTTTTAAAATATTTTTCTGAGTACTGTTAGAACTTGGGGCATCGTGGGAATCCAGTTGGACGCCAGGTTCTTGGACACCCTGTATAAGAAAGAAGTTTACCGTTATTAAACAAGGACTTTTCGAAATTCATACGCCTTTAGGGGTAAAGGGGTAAATATATGATGAAAGTTAGTATAAAACTCAGTAGATATAATACGTTTATAAACCTAAAAAGAAAACCGACGAAAATATTTTTATCAATCGAAAAATCAAGGGACGATTTTGGTTTTTAAAGATTTATGAAGAAACTATTAGTCCTACATGAAGAGACTATTCTTTACACAATAGAAAAAAACTATCGAAATCGGATCAATAAGTAAAAAGATATACCTAAAAAAACCGGCCAAGTGCGAGTCGGACTCGGGTTCCGTACCATTATCTATAAAAACAGCAAAAAAACACGTTTGTTGTATAGGACCCACTTATATATTTACTTTATTCCATTTTTAGTATTTTGTTATTATAGCGACAACAGAAATACATCATCTGTGAAAATTTCAACTGTCTAGCTATCACGGTTCATGAGATACAGCCCTGTGACAGACAGACGGACAGACGGACAGCGAAGTCTTATTAATAGGGTTCCGTTTTTACCCTTTGGGTACGGAACCCTAAAAAATCAACATTTAAAAATAAATTATACAATTGAGAACCTCCCCTTTAGGATCACGTCCGTGATCCCCAAATAGTAGTTGACGTGACAGATTGTAAGCTTATCGCCGCTTATAGGAATACTACGACTTACGAACAAGTAATTGTTTTCCTTCACGGTTCTGAGCACGTGCGTATAAGTTATCTACATGTGTAATTAATTACATAAGTATAGTTAACGTACATATATAGCTAATGTTTTAGCCATTTTAGAGGCGTATACATTTTTTTTGTAGCTTTTAGGGTTCCGTACCCAAAGGGTAAAAACGGAACCCTATTACTAAGTCATCGCTGTCCGTCTTTCCGTCTGTCTGTCACAGGGCTGTATCTCATGAACCGTTATAGCTAGACAGTTGGTCAAGTGCGAGTCGGACTCGCGCACAAAGGGTTCCGTACCAATCTATAAAAAACGGCAAAAAAAATTACGTTTGTTGTATTGGAGCGCCACTTAAATATTTATTTTATTCTGTTTTTGATATTTGTTGTTATAGCGGCAACAGAAAAACGATACATCATCTGTGAAAATTTCAACTTTCAACTGTCTAGAGCTATCTCGGTTCATGAGATACAGCCAGACAGACAGATGGACAGCGGAGTCTTAGAAATAGGGTCCCGTTCTTACCCTTTTGGTACGGCACCCTAAAAGTTTTGGAAGTATTCAAAGTATAGGTACTTACTACATGAAACAAATGAACTAAATGACGTAATGTGTTTTGTGGAAATACAACCGTGAAAAATCAAAAGTGATTATTTCGTTTTTCTGAACTTGTTTAATTGGTGCAGAGAATTATAGGTGCTCCTTTTTACAGTTATGACTTTTATCCTGGTACCACGGAAGCCATTTAAAATATGTTTTATAAACGCACTGGAAGTCAAAAGGTAGATTTTTATTGTCGTCACGGGGCGTGCCCTGGACTGGGCACGGATTTAAAACGTTACATACATTTTGTATGATGCAATTTTTATTAAACGGTGCCTAATCCGAGTCCTGTCCGGGCTCGTCTACTAACTAAAGGCTCCGGCCCGGACACGGCACGCTCCGGACACGACCCGTTCTAATATATAAGTCTACCCAAAAGGTATTTTTATTTCAATAAAATCACAAAGATCACTTTGAATATTAGGCGCTAGGTGAAGCTACGCGTGTGCTTCGCGACCAAGCCTAGAATGATCAAATCTAGATTACATGGTAACAAAATAATAATGTAAGATACAGATGCAGGTGTTTCCAGGGCTACTTATCCCCATATTCTTAGTGGTCACCTCGATATATCTTCGGACCTCGAAACCGTGTTATGGTAGCTTTAGTTGATACAATTACCTAGAGTTTGCCTCTAGTCGAGGATTCCTCAGTTAACAGAACTGTCAACACAAGGTACCTCGAGATGTACCTTGATTGATATTGATTGATAAGACAGTGATCTAAATCTTTGAGGGTGATTTGAATTATTTCCCAGCACTAAGGGCTTCCGCTAGACACTAGTTTTTGGTACGAAGGTCAACAATCTACAAGTAGCTCAACCGATCCAGATCACTAACAAAAGTACCCACGACTAAGTACGCTGTTGGCGATGTCACACTGGAATTAGGCAGTTAGAAGGGTAACGCCTTGCTCCATTTTATAACATTTCTTTTTGTTACTCAACCGATGAATAAAGGAGGTTCTCAATTGGACGAGTATATTTTTTTTGTTGCTCTTTTTAGGGTTCCGTACCCAAAGTGTAAAAACGGGACCCTATTACTAAGACTTAGCTGTCCATCTGTCTGTCTGTCTGTCTGTCACAGGGCTGTCTCTCATGAACCGTGATAGCTAGACAGTTGAAATTTTCACAGATTATGTATTTTTGTTGTTGCTATAACAACAAATACTAAAAACAGAATAAAATAAATATTTAAGAGGGCCTCCCATACAACAAACGTGATTTTTTTGCTGTTTTTATAGATAATGGTACGGAACCCTTCGTGCGCGAGTCCGACTCGCACTTGGCCGGTTTTTTTTTTTTTTTGTAGGTATATATTTTAACCTAGTGATACGATTTGTATATATGTGTTTTCTACAGTGCAGAGTTGGTCTCATTTAAATTGTTTAAGAAGGACAAATAGTTCTGGCATAAAACTTAAAAAAAAAACCGCCCAAGTGCGAGTCGAACTCGCCCATGAAGGATTCCGTACCCTTATCTATTAAAAACAGGCAAAAAACACGATTGTTTAATTTATTTTATTTTATTATTCGTTTTTGTTGTTATAGCGGCAACAGAAATACATCATCTGTGAAAATTTTCGGCTGTCTAGCTTTCACGGTTCATGAGATACAACCCTGCGACAGACAGACAGACAGACGGACTGCGAAGTCTTACCCCCGTATTCAGGAACGACACTATGAGAACACGCATAGTGTGACTAGAGGCACATTGACGTGTGCCTCTAGCCAAAGTTGAGCTCTAAAGGCACACGGTAGCGTGCGCAATAGTGCCGCTCAAAACATAAAGTGATTTTTTTGAAAAAAGATTTCGTAAACTGTGTGTGCGTGTTCTCATAGTGTCGTTCTTGAATACGAGGGTTAGTAATAGGGTCCCGTTTTTACCCTTTGGGTACGGAACACTAAAAACGAATAACGTCTCTAATTGTGATGTGTATGTGATTATGATTGTTCGAAACATTATAGTCAGTTTTCTTTTTCATTTTTGAAACGTAATTATTCTAAAGTAGTTTCATAATGAAGAAGTCTGAAGCAAGTATTAAATTTAACCTACTTGAATAAATGAAATAAGTGTTTAATGTTCGTTGTTTACTTAGTAAAACTAGTAAAAGAATAATTTTGGATCTTGCTTTTGGTACTTAATTAACTTGTTATATTAAACCGATTTTTTACAAAAACTTTTAAATGATTTAAAAACTTGTAAATGTTATTTCAGGTTTTATGACTTTGTGAGATTTATCAGATACAAGAAAGTTATCAAGAAATTTTCCCATTTTCTGAAATGTCAATTATAAAGACAAAAGTAATGTTTGAACACGTGTGTATACTTTTTTAGGATTACCTCTTAAATAAATATATTGATTTGTGTCCGTTTAACTTTAACCCAATGCTGAGTAAAACAGAATATTTTGTAAAACCCCAAAACTAAAGAGAGAATTTATATGATTGATAACTTTAGAGTTGGTATTTAAGATGATAATTACCTACATTAAAATTTCAGTTTTTTTATGGGCAACTACCCGGAGAAGACGAAAAACCGCATCATCTCAAAAACTATCAAACATAACAAAATATCGGTTATGTAAATGTATTTGGTTCTGTTTCTTAAACAAAAAAGTGGCTTTTAGGTGTCTGAATAATAAATCTTTCTAGATTTTTTTCCAATAGTGTTTCTGTCTTTAATTTAATTAAAAGAAATCCTAAAGTCATCCTCGTCATAGATATTTTTTTTTCAATTATTTATATTATATACTATGTTGTATATAATTAGTGTAATAGCTGTTATTCCAAGTCTCATTTCCACACACAGATCAAACTCCGACTACATTTTGTTTCATTCATCCACATAATTTCAATCTTTACACATTAACATCACAAACCAAACTGTCCAGAGATCAAATTGGTAACAATTGAGTATACATACCTTGAATTTGGACATCTCCAACACATGGGCACTTCACAACGGTATAAGACAAGTTCTATGATAGGCACAATGGTATGGAGTCGTTTGTGAGTACGAAATTGTCTTGATTATGTCAAAGTGACGTGCTTACCCGCCGACCGACAAGCGAACACTGACTTTATATCTAATACCTATTTAGATAGGTAGGCGATGGCGAATTATCATTGTTATTTGTGAATGGTAAATAAATGTAAGGATGTTGTAATGGTACTCAAACATAACATAATCGAGATAAAGATATACAAGAGAAAAGGGCTTATGAGTTTGTATTCACACTTATTAAAAAGGTATGAAAGTTTTTATGGTTTTTATTCAATAACGTTGTGACAGTTGAACCAATTTCAATTAATAATGGTGTATGGGTAGATATGGTCTGGATTAGAATAGAATACATTTTATTCTGAAAATCAAGACTCCACTTCGAATCAACATTTTTTTATTATTCTATTCAAGGAAATCATAATGTAATTTTTATACGTCTCGCTATTACATACATTTGGAATTGAATGAAACTTGGAATATACCTACATAGCCTACGTATACCCTGGAATATAGGCTTTCATCCAGTTACCTTCAACGTGAGAGAATCGGCGTTACTACCCAAGTTTTTGCTTTTTTAATCGAATAGAAAGTTACATTATTTGGGATTTGAAACTTCATTTAGTGCAAATAATATACTTCATTGTTTATCCAATGAAAACAAACGGCGGCCGGATACTTACTCAGAACTATGTTATTTTGTTTGTCGATCAAATATTGTGATTGTACGACAGCAAACCTAACAAGCCAAGTAAATAGATGTACCTACTGGTGCACAACACTAACCAGGCGGTTACCTATATAAACTTACGATTAGGTACAAAGTCAAAGTCAAAGGCATATAATTCAATAAAATCACAAGGATCACTTTAAAACGACTCAGGAGCTAGGTGAAACTACGCCTGTTCCTCGAGACCAAGCCTAGAATAATCAGGTAACAAACACAACTCGGGGCCTATAATTTTTTTCAATAAATGTAGAGCTCCAGTATGGTTCCGATCGAATAAGGTAAAGGCTTAAACAAGAATAATAATTAAAAATACTAACCAAGTAATAAGATAGTCTGTTTAATCTTCATTGTATGAGAGCGTAAAGAAATACATTCATTTAAAGAATAGAAAAAAAACGACTCTACCAAATTATTTATTAAGTTTTAAAATAAAAAAAACATAAGTTATATTGTAATGGTTTGTTCAATTTGGTCTGAATTGTAAGATGAATGTTAATAATCCGGTTTTAAATAAAAAATTACAATGTTTTTAATTAACACTTAGCAAAAAAATAGACCAAAAAATGTGTGACCAATTGATTATGGATAAACGAGCAATTCCAACAAAATAAAGACAATATAATTTTGTAGTTACTTTACCTACAAAAGCATAAATAATACCAATAATAGTAATTCCATAATAATACTTTAATAACTAAATAAAATTTTACTAAACTAAATATTTTCATATGTCACCTACTTACAAGAATATAATTTTTCACTAGCTGCCTCGACAGAGTTCTTGTCCAAATTTCGATAATTCTATTTTATTTTTTTCTATTTTTCTAAAACTTTTTCCTATATTAACCTAGTCTTGGTAATTAATTACGAACACAACAAAAAAATATCATCTAAATCGGTCAAAGCGTTTCTGAGTTTTTTTTATAAGTACATAAGAAGATAAAAACAATTTATTTATTATTTTTTGAGGTTTTAAAAACTGACATTGTTAATAACGGACGACAAAATGAAGACTTGTACCAAATGTATTTTTTGTAGTTTTTACGTGACTTTGATACCCTCTTTAGATATCTTCAAAGATCTGTAATGCCTAGCGAGATGTGAATATATAATTTACTAACTGACCAGTGCACGCTTCGCTGGGGGACAGATAGTTTCACATCTGCTATTCCAATCTTCAAAATAAATTATAGCCTATATGTTGCCGAGGACTAACAGCTACATAACAAAAAAGTTTCATCAAAATCCGTCCAGTAGTTTTTGCGTGAAAGCCGGACAACAGACAGTCAAAAATTTCAAAATGTTTTTTTTTTGCTTGTGTTACTTGTAATAAGCCCATAGGAGTATTTTTAGTTTTTATTCAATGTACAGAATGGAACTCTTCTACAGTTTTATTATGTAAAAATTAAACGGACTGTTAATGTGCTGGTGAACTGCAAGGTAGGTATGAACAAGTAACAAAATAAACGCACTGCGGTTATGTAGCCATGAGATCAAAATATTGATATAGTTACTTGTATAAATGTATAATGTTTAAGTATTGTCTGCTATGGTAAGTAGGTCTAATACCTACAGTAGTAATTACTACCTACCAAGATAATAAGTTCATAGCTGGTACAGTAGGTAGGTATAGGTACTTGTGTTGCAGGCCTCTTAGTCATATGGAAAACCGGAAATAGCATCTATTGACAGAAAAAGACTAATATCTGGGAGCACGGCGTGCCCCCACCAAGTCAAACAAAAAAGGCGGCACGCCCGTGCTTCCTTTTCTCGAAGCAGTTCAGGCCATTTTCGACCCCCTATAACTTTGTTATGGATAAAACTATTTTATTTACAGAGATAATTTATTGGTACCTAAGTATCCAATGTGATTAGTGGAAACCCTAGCGACTTTGTTCACTTGAAGTTATTTTTAACCGACGAAAAACGGACGAGGTTCTCAAGTCGACGCGTATATTTTTTATGTATGACCACGTATAACTTTTTATAGAGTAGTCCGATTTTGATAATTCTTTGTTTATTTTAAAGGGCATACTTCGTTGGTCCAATATAAATTTGAAAAAAAAATCTAACCTTTACCCTTACCCATAGTAAGAAAACAAGGGATGATTGTTGGTCACATTTTTTGATTGGTCGGAACATTTTCGTTCCCATCATATTATTAACTACCTCTCGGGCCTGGGCACTCCAGTAAAACCTTAGAACCCCAGAATTTTGCGGTCGCCCTGCACCCCTTGAACCCCTTGCACCCCCTGGTCAACAAACCCGATCTACCTATTTACCATTATCATGTAGAGGAACTTCCATTTATAAACAGAAAAGAAACCAGAATTTGCTGCCATTGAACGCGATCACATTAAAATCACTAATAGATTCCAATTCCAACGCATTGACATTTTTTTCAATGACTAAAATTATGTCTTGAAATGTTTATTTTTGTTTATCAATGATGTGGTCTGGTCACTAATATGCTCAAGGTTAAACAACAAGTTATATTCATGTGTTGTATTAGGACATTCAATATTATTAAATCTACAAAAGATTTGTACAACATCATGCGTTTAAATTATTATAAGACAAAAACACTTATTACTCTTATTACCTCACTCACACACTTACTCACTCTTAAGCTATTATTCTTAATAGCTGGTGTATCCTACGCAAGGGTTGATCCTAGGCTTGTTTCTTCAAAGAACAGATAGAGATAAAAACCTAATATCGCTAGTGCCTTTGCACATTGCACACGTCAAACCTGCTCACTGCTCATGCTCACATAGCTCGTAAAATATTTTTTTTATTTTAATAGAGCTCCAGTCAAGCAGTCTACGCTATGTAAATATTATGGCCTACTCTACAAAAAACTCTTCATTTCACAAAACTAGTTTTACTGCCATCTGTATCAACACACTGAAACTACGTTTGTTTCTAGCCAACCACGCGGTCTCGATCTTTTTACGCTAGATGTCGCTATTTTCAACTCATTAATTTAACCCTCGACACGAACACTCACTAAAACAGGCCGGGACGGGAACGCTACACTAGCCAAGCCAGCCCGTTCACGTTCAGTCAGTTCGGTAATGGCCGCCATCGAGGTGGTTCGCTCGTCTTGTCGCGTGTGTTACCGCTAAGTTATCTTGTTTACTTTATTTACATCACAAATCCTACCTAACACAATCAGTGCAGTGTTTATTACAAATTGTTTATCAACAAAGCGTCATCGAATGGCGATTTCGTAGTGAGAATGCAGTGTTGTGTTGTGTTTTAGATACAATGTTGGGGTACAGGGGTACCATGTGTACGCGGCAGCATTCCCAGGCTTGCCTCAACACATCTCTGTCGATACGGCAGGAGATCCAGAGGTTTGAAAGCGTTCATCCCTCGATCTACGCGCTCTACGACCTGGTAGAGATGGTTCCAGACCCATTGCTGGCCCAGCAGATAAGGGACCACGTAGTCGCGATTGAAGGTCAGTGATGTATACCGCGTGTGTTGTTTTGATCGTGTTTACATTGAGGACGTGCTCGTTTCTAAGGAGAATGTTTATCGGTGGATAAATCACGTTGGATAACCTTATTTTATTTAAGTGGGTATCTCGGTAGGTAGGTACCTTGCTAAGCTGTTGCTGTTGTGCTAATAGTTAACACCGTGATATCTGTAGCAAAGTTGGAGCTCTACATTTACGAAAAATATCAGGTAGAAGTAGAAAGCTACTAAAATAGGAAAACAACACAAAAAAACCGGCCAAGTGCGAGTCGGACTCGCGCACGATGGGTTCCGTACCATTATCTTTAAAAACGGCAAAAAATACCTACATAATCTGTGAAAAATTCAACTGTCTAGCTATCACGGTTCATGAGATAAAGCCCTGTGGCAAACAGACGGACAGACAGACGGACAGCGAAGTCTTAGTAATAGGGTCCCGTTTTTACCCTTTGGGTACGGAACCCTAAAAAGGATCACCATCCATGCGATTCATGGACGTTGAATGAAACCTATGGGTTTAAAATACTTACCTCATACCTACATTACCTACCTACATCCACCTAGTTAAGTCGTAACTAGGTAATGGTGGAACGAAGCAATTTTTTGTTTTTTAATCAGGCCGTCATTGTAAAACCGATTTGGATGAAATTTTGAAAGGATAATAAATTAATAATATTATACCTAACCTAGCTACCAGGTAGAGTATGGTGGGTACTTAGTTAGGTACCTACCTAACACAATGGAATTATAGGTACCTACCTCTATAGGCGAACGTAGCTATAGGTTCTATGTTCCTTTGGTTGATAGGTTCAAACTCGAAGAGCGGAAACCCTGATTTTAACGACACCTAAACATGAAATATTTGTACCATACTAACAATCAGCGTAAAAAGTACTTAGGAAGGTAGAGTACCTATTCTACCTCTAGGTAGGTACCTATGTACTAAGGTACCTACTTCTCCTCGAAGTCATAACAAGTTAACTAGTTGGTAGAGGTTTTTTTATTCACAGCCATGAAGAGTTCTGGCGCACGCATGATAGATACCTACCTACTTAATCAAATTAGCAGCAAGCAATATTATATTATCACAAGGCTTTTGAGTCTCCGGGTGAAGAGTTTCAGGCTTGCAGGTTCCATTCCTATTCACCCAGACCAGTGGGGCTATTTTGTAAAAACATGATTATCATGTTATGGTACTGAATGCCATAATACCTACGCTTTTTATGCTGTTTAGGCACCTATACCTACACTTCCAATACAATACCTACGCAGAAGCGTAGGTATAGGTGCATAAACTGTGCATAGTAACTATGAAAAGTGTACAGATTAGGTATTCTCTAACATTAGGTATTGCATTCAACATCATAACATGATAATCATGTTTTTTTACAAAATAGCCCTGCAGGAATAAATACTTGCAGATGCCAAACATTTTGTTCCGGGTCTGGGTTCTTACTCTGCAAAACGATTTCGACATTATCAACGACAGTGACAGTGCTCTGTCAAACTAGAAATCGGCGTCTGTCGTAATTAGGGAATACAATCCCGAACATGTTTTTCAATACCGGCATTGCGGAATTTTTGCAGCATAATCCCGGGATCCCGGGACTATTCCGGGATTAAACTAGGTTTCTTATTGTACCCAAATGAAAAAATACTTAAGTAATTTCTTAAAGAAATGTTATATCATCACTTTGTCGTTGCTCTTTATGTTCCACTAAGGATGTTTTAATTTATCTTTAATATATAAAAGAAAGACGGGTTTGTTACAACACTTATAACTCGAGATCTGCTGGACCAATTTTCATGGTTTTTGATTCGTTGGATTTGTCTCCGCCCCGAATAGCAGAATACATTTTGAAAACAATGAAAACTCGACGAATACATAATTGAAAGATAAATAATTTTCAATAAATGTTCATGGGTTTAGTACATGTCAAACATTTGTTGTCCATCCTGTCAAATACTGTAAGTAATGATTGACATTTATGCATGCGTTCAGAAATGTATTTTGTGTAAACTATTTAAAAAGTTTGAATAAACTATTGTCTGTATTTTTTGATTTTTTAACGGGAACGGGAACGGGTGTTAAGACGCTGCCAGTCGACGATTATTTTTGTTCGAAACGAAAAAAGAAATACTTGTGAACAAGCCACACCTCCTATTTTATAATGTATAGTATATGTGAATAAAGATGTACTCATCTTTAATCACTTCGATAAATAATCTTACCGACCGCTGCAATGATGACAAACACACGTCCGCGCGTGGTCCGCCTTAGCTTTTCGAATAAATTAATGATATAAATTATGTATAATTACTTATCAAAAATCTATTCTAATAGAAATCTAGATCTACATATTACCTATCTTTAACAATAAATCACAAGTTGATTTTAATAGTAGGTATCAAAATATTTCGATCATAATTTCTAAAACGTATCATTTTGAAATAATATCTTTATCGTGAAAAGTTTCTGCTATTATGTTTTCAGCTTAATAGAAATCTAGGTAGGAACCTGAAGTAATATACTTATAAAAATAGGAGATGTGGCTTGTTCAGAAGTATTTCTTTTTTCGTTCCGAAAAAGAGCAATCGTCGACTGGCAGCCCCTTAATTCTAAAGCGATACGAAGTTCGCCGGGTTAGCTTGTTTGACATAAATGGTTTCTTAAAGTCATCGTTCTCGTTTTCGTTCTAGTCGTTGTTTTTTAGTCGTTTTGTAATAAATACTATTTGTATAACATAGGTTAGGTCACTCACGTAAGTACTTACAATTACCTATGTTTCATTTCATCTGATCACGACAATCTGATGTAACAACAATTACCAGCATGGAAGAATGCTAATCAAATTTGCTAACACGCAGCAAAAACTTTTGATGTCTCCCCAACTTCAACAAGCAACATATAAAACACTAGCAGTCTGCCCCGGCTTCGCATGGGTGTGAGAAGACTATAGGCTTGATAATGTTTGATACCTTATATTACTCTAGCTGACCCGTGCCCGCTTCGCTGGTCGACAGATAGTTTCACATCTGATATTCCAATCTTCAAAATCAATTATAGCCTATTATGTTGCAAAGGACTAATAGCTACATAACAAAAAAAGTTTTATCAAAATCCGTCCAGTAGTTTTTGCGTGAAAGTCACAAAAATTTCAAAATGTATTTTTTTGCTTTGTGTTACTTGTATAAAGGCCCCTAGGAGTATTTTTTTTTGTTTTTATTAAATGTACAGAATTGAACTCTTCTACAGTTTTATTAAATGTATAGATTGCTGTTTATGACTGTGGCACACCGGCAACTATTACTGGCAACAATCCTACACAAGCAATTGAATAAACAACTCGACAACGCCCAAAATTAAAAAAAAAGCCTCTACAATCAGGATATTACATTTTAAATAGATCACCAAGAAAAGCTGCTTCAAAATTCAACTTCACTAGACACCATCTCGATCATTTTTGAGCTTTCAAACAAAAAAACACATGAAAATCTATTCGTTTAGGAACTACGATTTCACAGACAGACACACAAATACATAGATAGACAGACACGTTAAACTTATTATCGACAACTCTTATTTCGTCGGAGGTTAATAATAAAAAAATAGGATCACGACTGTAATCCCCAAGTACGGTAGACATCCTCTCAGATCTCCAAACGCTTATATCCTTTGAAGATGTCTAGTGGGGGTAGTCAGAGGCACGTCCAAACATTATATTTGGCACATGCCCACATTTTGCAGTAACTAGCATTCCACATACGTGACAGGTTGCAAGCCCATCGCCGCTTATAAAAATACTAACTGGTTTCCTCACGATGTTTTGCTTCATCGTTTTTGAGCACGTGTTTTTGATGCGCATATAAATTTTTCAAACAGAAAAATCCATTGATGCACACTGGGATTCGAACCCACGACCTTCAGATTGAAAGTCGAAGTACCTCCCACTCTCGACAAAATCGTCGACTATGTGGCTCAACTTTCATCGCCAATAAAATAGCATTATTTTTAAACGTTACTGTTATCGTTGCCATTACAATATCAAATACGAAGAATGGTCGGCTTTAGTCACGCGAATGTCGATTGTAACCATTTAGCATTCTTTGCTTTGTTGTGCCTTATGTGAAGTAAATGAATTCTACAAACTGACTTTACCAGCACGCCTAGCGTGAACACCCGAGAAAAGTTTCTATTCAGAAGAAAGAAAATATTTTCTGGATAAAATGGCTGTCGTGTCGTATAAGGATGTTAAGGAGGCGGCGCTGAAGAGAAAGAGATCGAGAGAGCATAAATTACATCGACAAGAGCACAGCTCATATGTTAGAAGAAGATAAAGAAGAGAAAATAGTTTTTTTTGTGTTAAATCGCAATAATGAACGATAAAATATATTTCTAAACTAGCCTCGACCATTCATGTCTACGGCGCTCTATTATTTTGATTCAGTTTAAGTTTTCTTTTCACTTCAGTCTGCCCGTGATCATAGCTATGGTAACATAGTCGAAACATGGGGAAAATAAATTAAAGGTTACCCGTGTAAAAAAATTACATTCAAATTTGATTCTAGTCTATTCTTTCGTAGACAAATCAATGTCTCGGGTCAATAAGCTAGGCCTGCTAGTATTGTAAAACTTGAAGGTAAAATTTTTATAATCTTTATATACGAGTATAAAAATCAATTGCTGTTCGTTAGTCTCGCTAAAACTCGAGAACGGCTGAACGGACTTATCTTATCTTGGTCTTGAAATGTTCGTGGAGGTTTAGGGAAGGTTTAAAAGGTGAGAAAAATTCGAATAATTGCCGGGAAAACCCTAAAACAGGCCTTTTCTTTTTCCCATATAAAAGTTTTGAGCTTTATTATGTTTGATAATACGGCAACGGGAACGGAACGGGAACGGGGACGGGAACTTAAGACAACATTAATTCTAAAGCGATACGAAGTTCGCGGGGTCAGCTTGTTTTACAATAAATATTCGATGTTGATCGAACCCACAACCTACAGCGCAGAAGGCAGAGCTACTACCAACTGAGCGGTGTAGCATTTTATTTGCTCGTTTAGGAGAATTTTAATCAAGAGAATATACTCTAAGAAATCAGTGAAAATAAACGTTACTTCTTATCGCGAGCTAGTACACACTCTTAACATTAAGACAATCAATTCAATCTACCCTTTGCCCATAGAAATAAAATCTGGTCAGGTACGAAACCATACTCCTTTTTAACTCACTTGATCTCCACAAAAAACGTCGGTAACAACGAACCACATAAAAATGGCAATCGGTTTCCTAAAAAGCGGAAACTGCCATTGTCGCCACTGTTTTAGAAAATGACCTTGGCGAATTATATGAATAAATACGTGTTGATAATTATTAACTCATCCGTATAGTATAAAACTCTATTATAAAGGTAAATAAATTGATAAAGAAAGAGTTAAGGGGCTGTATGTCGACGATTGCTCTTTTTCGAAACGAAAAAAGAAATACTTCTGAACAAGCCACATCTCCTATTTTTATAAGTATATTACTTCAGGTTCCTACCTAGATTTATATTAAGCTGAAAACATAATAGCAGAAACTTTTCACGATAAAGATATTATTTCAAAATGATACGTTTTAGAATTTATGATCGAAATATTTTGATACCTACTATTAAAATCAACTTGTGATTTATTGTTTAAGATAGGTAATATATCTAGATTTCTATTAGAATAGATTTTTGATAAGAAACTATACATAATTTATATCATTAATTTATTCGAAAAGCAAAGGCGGACCACGCGCCGACGTGTGTTTGTCGTCATTGCAGCGGTCGGTAGGATTATTTATCGAAGTGATTAAAGATGGGTACATCTTTATTCACACATTATAAAATAGGAGATGTGGCTTGTTCAGAAGTATTTCTTTTTTCGTTTCGAAAAAAAACAATCGTTGACAGGGAATTGATCCTCTATAAACAAGAAACAACACACGGACATAAGGAGATCAATACTTCAATTCATACGAAGAAACCCCAGGTTTAAAAAAATAAAAATAATAGTTTTAAAAATATACCTCAATGAAAAAAGAACGAAAAGTTCAAATAGTACCTTACACCTAAATTACCCAAGACTTATCCCCAAATAGGGATCGACTCAGATCTCCAGGCGTTCAGATCCTTGAACTTATGAAAAGGAGGTACTCAGAAGCACTTCCTAAGATTACATTTAGCAGGAACTAGTCCGTGTGTCACGCGTGACAGGTTTCAAAACCATCATCCCAGTGTTTTCCTGTATCGTTTTGAATAAATAGAATTTTTTTAAACAGAAAAATCGTCAGAAAACATATTTTAATAGGTTCGCCGTTCGCGTATGGTCGTTATGTTACGTTCGCTATTTTTAACAAACCAAGCCTGAACCCCTGTATCGCACCGTATACCGTTTGTAATCTCTTTATACGATTGTTACAGAATCACCCAGTTTTTTACTACTTCCCCGATTGTAGTTATTCAATCGTAAAGCAATTTGAAACTGATAAACAAATAAACATTGGTGGATATTTTACACAGCGCCTTTTAGCCCCAAACTAAGTAAAGTTTGTACTATGGGAACTGGTAGAGGTACAATGTTCATCACACAAATATTTGTCCTGGGTCCTGATCAAACCCACAATCTACAGCGCAGAAGGTAGAGCTACCAAATGAGTTGTGAAGATCTTGCTTGACTTGCTCTTTGAAATCGCAAATACTTCTATAAGCAACTTGATAGCAACAAAGCAATAACTGCACTTTGTATTGCAACAAAAAGCCGCCGCAAAAACGTTGCTAAATAATTCATTGCGTTCGTTACACCGGCAACAGACTGTTTACCAGCTCCATAAATAATTGACTTATCGTCTGATGAGTTATGGCCGCGGAGCAGTATTATTTAACTAGTGGAAACCTTCGTGGCCGTGTTGGCCGAGTGGGAGGTACCTACCCCTTTCAATACGAAGGTTGGTTCGAACCCAGTCGTGCATCAATGGATTTTTCTGTTCGAAAAAATTATAAGTGCTTAAGAGGGTGAAGTGACATCGTGAGGAAACCAGTTAGTATTCTTGTAAGCGGCGACGGGCTTGCAACCTGAATGCTAACTTAAAAACCGGCCAAGTGCGAGTCGGACTCGCGCAAGAAGGCTTTCCGTACCATTATATGTATGGGAGCCCCACTTATCCAAAAAGGTACTTATTCATTATCGTAATTCAGTGCAGGTAACTACAGCTTCGGTACAAACAATGTCGTAGCCATAAAAAAAAAACAAAACAAGGTCCTACAAAGAAACAGTTTAACTTCCTGTAACGTTTCGTGCTAAATCTTACTTTTGACAGCAGTTCAATGCGACTAGGGCTGCCATCTCTAAAATTTGGCAACCAGGACAAGACGCGTGAAAACCCCGGATTTTAGAGCCCAGAACCCGGACATGTTAACAGGTTTTTTTTTTTAATTTTAAGTCGTGAATTTTTTCACGCTTCGCAACGCTTTCCCAATAGTTCAGCAGGGAGGGGGGGGGGGGGGGGGCACTCGACTCTAAAAAAATTGGCAATTTAAAGCTTAATATTTCAAATCGCTTAAATAACAGTGCTTGTGTCGCGGGTGGCCAAATTTTAAACCCGGACTACAAATGAAACCCCGCCCGGACGCCCTCTAAACTAGGACAAATCCGGGGAAACCCGGACGGATGGCAGCCCTAAATGTGACTAACCGCCTCGAACCGGTTCGTACCAGTTTGAAACAATGCAGAGTTGAAACACCATGGACAAGGCCACGGTCAAGTACAATATGGCAACACTAATATCGTATAGTACCTAACATAGTAATATCGGATAAGCGATAACTGGAATTATAACTGGGTCTAGAATAATACGGGTTTATTGAATGTATTATGGCTGGAGTATAACAGTGTTGGCCGGGAGGGAGGTTCCTCGACTTTCAATCTGAAGGTCGTGGGTTCGAATCCCGGCGTGCATCAATGGATTTTCCTGGTCGAAAAATTTATATGCGCATCAAACGGTGAAGGAAAACATCGTGAGGAAACCAGTTAGTATTCTTGTAGGCGGCGATGGGCTTGCAACCGGTCACGCAATACTGCAAAATGTGGGCATGTGTCAAATATGATGTTTGGACGTGCCTCTGACTACCCCCACTAGACATCTTCAAAGGATCTAAGCACCTGGAGATCTGAGAGGATGTTTACTGTACTTGGGGATTACAGTCATGATCCTATTTATTTTTAATTAAAAAAAAAATATATGTACATACATAATAGGATTACAACTGTCACCCCCAATCCTATGCTAGAGATTCATCTCAGATCTCCTGGCGATCCTTTAAGATGTTTATAGAGTAGCATTTTTTGAGATGATATAAGTACTTCCCGTTTGGTTCCATTTACATTTGAAGAAAAAAATACCATCTCTAAGGCAGAAAAGTAGGGGATGAAATTTTGTTTTCAGTTTTTAACGTTTAAAAGTGAACAACATAACGTTATCGTATAAAAAACAAACTTTTCATCATCAAAAACGCAAAATCAACTCTTAAAATCCCCGTCCATTTCGGTCCGTCACGGTAAAAACTCCTTTGTGTTGTCTCCGTCTGGAAAGTTAGCCGCCGAAAAAGTCTGAAGAGGAAATCCTAGCAGCAACAAATTTGAAAAATAGGTAAGTACTTAAAAAATCTATTGGTGTCGCGTTGTGCCCGAGATATTTTAACGTATGAGTGGCGATAGAGACATCAGCGCGGACCCAATATTTTTATTTAAAATTATCGAAATCGCAAGTTCGTATTCCCCTGTTTACACTGAACCGATTTTAATATATTTCTCAAAAAAATTAAAAATACCAATTTGGCTATGTTTGTATGTTTTTCTTATATTTTTATATTCTTCAAATTTATTTTATGGACGTCTGAAGAGGGCGATAATACTGGCCAATTTTTGTGTTTTTAGACGGTTCCTAATTCGATTTTGGACAAAAACGTTCCATAGGGGCATAATACAGTCCTCATAAATTATATGGTAGTAAAATATTTGCTCTAGTGTCATTTATTGTCAAACATTTGTGTGATGAACATGTTTGTTGTTCACACAGAATAGATGTTTGTTCTGTGTTTGGGTTTTATTATGTATCATAATGTATAATATTTACAAAAAAAAATATTATTTATAAGTATTCTATCAGTTAATTAGTTCCCATAGTACAAGCTTTGCTGAGTTTGGGGCTAGATGGCGCTGTGTGATAATGTCCACCATTATTCATATTTATTTATTTATCCAGAAAGGAAACAGGGGAATGCGTTTGTATAGAAAAACGTCTGCCCAGGAAGACTCTTAAAAATTCATCTGAAGCATTGCTCTAATCGTGCATAACATTGTACGGACGTGAACAAGTTAAAAGTCAGATACCTGCGAGCGATATCAACGAATCAATAATGCACGCTCGCGTCCCGGACGTCGAATGAAATGTAACTATGATGTTCACTTTAGAGTTCCGCAGGTGAGAAGCAAAACACGTGCTCAAAACGGTGGAGGAAAACATCGTGAGGAAACCAGTTAGTGTTCTTAAGCGATGGGCTTACACGAATGGATGCTAACTGCAAAATTTGGGCATTCTCATCTTCTTCAACATCTTTTACTTTATTTTCAAGGAAAGCAAAAGAGGTGTGTCTGGATCGTAGCAAGTGGGACACCGTGGTGTTCGTTCACACTGCCGAGCCTAGTGCGGCTGCGATGATTGACGGGCGCGAGGTATCTAACTTAAGAAACGATCGATGAAACTTTCATCGATCAAACAGGCGTGATTTACTATCATAATACACAAACCATTATAATCATTACATACTAACTAGCCGTGTTGGCCGAGTGGAAGGTACCTCGACTTTCAATCTGAAGGTCGTGGGTTCGAATCCCGGCGTGCATCAATGGATTTTTCTATTCGAACAATTTATATGCGCATCAAAAACACGGCTCAAAACGGTGAAAGAAAACATCGTGAGGAAACCAGTTAGAATTCTTATAAGCGGCGATGGGCTTGCAACCTGTCACGTATGGAATGCTAACTACTGCAAAATGTGGGCATGTCCAAATATAATGTTTGGACGTGCCTCTGACTACCCCCACTAGACATCTTTAGAGGATCTAAGCGTCTGGAGATCTGAGAGGATGTCTACCGCACTTGGGGATTACAGTCGTGATCCTATGTATTATTATTATTATTATTTACTAACTATCCCGTTACTTCTCTCAGGTTATTCTCTGGTACAGAAGTACCATGTTTCATGGTTTTGTTTTGCTTTGTCGCCGGAACACTTTACCGTGTAGCTCGACTCTACATTATTTATTGACTCGTACACCTGTGCGCCGACTCCACTGTGTAACGAACATAGTTGATGAGTTTTTATTGCAACCCTACGTTCTATAAATACCTGCGAGCGTCAGATAACCGCTGTAATGCGAACACAACTAAGGTTTAGGTCCCGGGACGTCTCGTGTCTCGAAGTGCCGGGACTCTTAGTGAATTTTGGTGTCTCGTGTCCCGGGACTTTCGGGTCGAGACTCGAGACGAGACACGGTGGTCGAAATTGTAACCAAGCGTTAGTATTTACTACATAATTAGTGAGTTCACAATAAATGCGTTTACCGCGCCCCCATATTACTTCTTTTGGGACGTTTGATTATGATTGTGTCTGTTTCACCAATAAATCTATGAATTCTAATCTCTTTTTATGTTTAATAAATGTTGTTTTACATTTTTATAAATACATTTGGCTAGAAATTAACTCGATTCTAATTTTATTCTTTGCAGTCTCGGGTCACGGGACTTCCCGGGACTTTGATCGTAGGCTGTCTCGAATCCCGGGACTTTGATTGTCGAGACTTCTCAAACTCTAACCACAAAGCAATGAAGGCGTGAAAACAAATATACCTAGTTCGTGTTTGCACACGTGCTCAAAACGGCGAAGGAAAACTATCAAAACCCATCCGTATCAAGCTTAGTTCTGCAAGTATTGACAATGTAAATATTTTGTATGGATACGGTCGACTAAGCTGAGATAAGTGTTAAGTACAAGACTGCGGGTCAAGCTGACTATCTGAAAATCACTGGCATAAAATTCAAATATTTGTTATAATACGGCAATTTTTTTTTTGGCGGACTTTACACAACGCCGTCTAGCCCCAAACTAAGCAAAGCTTGTACAAGCATCGTACTATTACTTATTTTTTAAATATTTATTTTATTATTATGGCCGTTATGTGACTGTCACCGGTTTTCAAGGTCCACGAAGTACGAACACAGTAGATGAGTTTTTATTGCTACCCGATAAAAGAATTTATGATTCGCACTGCAGTTTACGCGTTGACGCTTTTTGCGAGTATTGAATGAACGATGTTTGACTTACCTTACAGCTCAGTTGGTAGTAAGTCTGCCTTCTGCGCTGTAGGTTGTGGGTTCGAACAATTTGTGTGATAATAGATGTTATTTCTGTGTCTGGGTGTTAATATGTAAAAAGAGTAAAAAAAGTATATTATTCTATCAGTTATCTGGTTCCCATACTAAGCTTTGCTTAGTTTGGGGCTAGATGGCATTGTGTGTAAAGTTCGCCAATATTTATTTATGTTTTTACTTTACAGATGTGAATAATACTTCCACTTCCCCTTCCCTCTGATGTAGGGTTTCTCAAAGTGGGGTACTTACGCCATTGAGTCATAGAGGGTACGCAATAACATTTACGTATGTCTTCTTAGCATTAATGATAATTTATTTGTATGACCTTTTGTATAGCCTATTTATCGGCAGTATCTTTTTAAGGGGTTCGCCGTGTTCTTGAAATTCTAATAGGTGTATCGATAAGTTTGAGAAACCCTGCTTTTGCTGCTTTTGTCTTGAACACTGCGGGAATATAGGAAAAACTAATTAATTAATTTCGTGCTTTGATGTTCTTTGCTCTATTGAGGTATTGTACATCATCTCTTTGCCCTTATCCCACATAATATGGGGTCGTCATTGTACTTACTTTCTTCTTCTTCTTCTTGCTTCATTTATTCTTCACTAGCCGACCCGGGACAGACTTTGTCCTGCCCGAATTTCAATAGTCGCATAAAAAAAACACTTTCAGGAAACTACAAATGTTTTCCCTATAAACCTTGTCCTGATAAAATAAATGATAAATTTTGGTAGAATGCGTATCATAATACAATATTGAATTTATCTTACTATAACATTTGCATGCTAATCTTAGTAGAACATAATTGAATCTAAAATATTATTTATTAACATAATGTGTAACCTACATTGTGTTCAAGCAAATAAATGATCTTTATCTTGCGTGTCAATAATACAATTATTTAAATGATGTTAGCGTAAAATTTCGCCACCTTCACTCCATCCTCGGTGGGGATAAATACTTACTTTTATCAGCCATCACACACTTCCTACACATCACTTCCTACTTACTCATCATCTTTCACATCCATCCATTCTTTCTTTGGTGTACATCTTCCCTTATATCCATCAATATTCAGACGAGTGTGGAACTTCTCACATGACATTCTTCCCTCCAAATGACATGCTCGTACCACGCTCCTAAAGTTTTCATTACAACATTCAGGTATAGCTATGAGAATAAAGTCAAGTTAGGGCTAGTTAGGGTCAAGTTAGGGTATTTCTTGACAAAGGTCGCTCAAACGCTCTATACACGCTACAAAAAAAAACCGGCCGAGTGCGAGACGGATTCGCGCACGAAGGGTTATCTATAAAAAACGGTAAAAAACACGTTTGTTGTATGGGAGCTCCACTTAAATATTTATTTTATTTGTTGTTATAGCGGCAACAGAAATACAGCATCTGTGAAAATTTCAACTGTCTAGCTATCACGGTTCATGAGATATAGCCCTGTGACAGACAGACGGACAGCAAAGTCATAGGAAAAGGGTCTTGTTTTTACCCTTTGGCTACGTAACCCTAAAAAGGTAAGCAGAAGCGTTTGTGAATAGTAGAGCTTCCAGTCCGGAGGCTCGTTCAAGGCAGTACTATACTAAACCTATAAGCAGCATAACTGTGTGCTGGTTTGAAGAGAATGGTTGCTGGTGAAACTGCAAGCACATAAAGCTTAACAGTTGTTCTTCCTCCAAGTGGTACACAAAAAATTAAAGACTCGAGACTGTGGCCTGAGCGCGAACCACTATCATAACGACAACGTGTCGTCCAAATTTGAAAACTGACTTTTTGTATAGTAAAAGAGTCAGTTTTGGCATTTAGACGATACGTTGTCGATACGATAGTGGTTCTTGCTAACCCCCTAGATCTCCAAGCATTTTCTTAGATCCAAGCGGTCAGATAATTTAAGATAAAGTCAAAAGGAACTACATAACATTCGATGCTTGAATGATTGGTCAATGCATTACAGCATCTTCTATTTTATTTCCTTCTAAAATTGCTCATGATTTAAATTTAGAACGAGACATGTCGTAAAAAGAACACCTAGCCCTGAATGGTGCTAATTTATTTTAACTATAAATACGGCTAATCACCACGTTTTTTCTTGTATTGTTGACGTTTCGAGACAATTTAGATGTTCTACATCATGAGCATCGCCCACGACCGCGATCAACGGTAGATCGGTGAATACTGTCAACCGTTTAGGAGGCTAGGAGCAGAAGGTACCTAACATTATGAAACCAATCAGTTTATCAAAGGTGAACAAGAATAAACCCGTCGTAACCAACGAAACCAATCAAACAACTTGCACTAACACAAACCAGCAAACGCCCGGAAGGGTTTTACTAATTCTGACGCGAAACTTCACGTCAAGTTTGATTTAATATTGGACATTCCTTTGCATCATTAATCTGAAGACAGAGTATGGAGTAATTAATGCGCGTGTTCAAACGGAATTTAGCCGGGGGACTTACACAAACATTTTGCTACGGAATTGTATGTGAGACAACGTCTAAGGGGCGTCAGCATCACATTGTTATTTGATGTTTTCGAGCATTGCCGGTACTAAGTATAAAATAAAATAGGATCACGACTGTAATCCCCAAGTACGGTAGACATACTTTCAGATCTCAACTCGCTTAGATCCTTTGGAGAGTCAGAGGCACGTCCAAACATTAAGTTTGGCACAATACCCACACTTTTTTGCAGTAGTTAGCATTCCATACGTGACAGGCTCTTTTCTCAGGCAAGCCTCTTAAATAGGAAGTTTAAGAAATGCTGTAGTGCTGTAAACAAATGTTTGTAGTGTGTGTTGTAACATGGTACTCGTAATTTCATCAGAAACTCTTAACTAATGGGTATCAATCGTCAATTGTCACAGGTAATCCTAGCGTGGGACTGATATTTCTACAAAAAAGCCATACTCTTGCGTCATCGCAGCATCTGTAGAAAATTGTGTAACATACGATCTTGGTGGTCAGATTCTGATAAAAATAAAACGTGCTCAGCTCAGATCTCCTCAACTTTCTTCGCTACCAAAAACAAGGAACATAGAGGTACTTTCATAAACCGGTTCAAGGCAGAAATACAAGTTTAACAAAGGGATGGCAGTCCATGTCCCGTGATGTAGAATTATCAGGTAGGACATGATGACTTGCACCTTTTTGGTGACGTGAATTAATTCTGTGTTAACAAGTCATGACAGTTTAATTATAATGAGAATTTAATAATATTCTCAGCACTAATTTAATTGCTATATTAAAGTATACTAACTATTAATATAGTATGGCCCATTAAGTAAAACCGGTTTAAGTTTTTGATGTTGATTCTTGTTGCCAACCACCATTTCTACTACTAATTAGGTTGGCTGGTAGAAAATACCTTGGCATTAAGTCAACCTTTTTGTATTTATGTTTAAGTGCAATTAAAGTATAAATAAAAAAATATATTAACTGGTCAGTTGCGAGTAGGGCTCGCAAAATCAGTGTTCCACATTAAAATTAAAATGTGAGCGTTAAATTTTATAGTCTTCTACGTTGTCGAGAAATACGTCTGTGACAGACAGACGTTAAAATAATCTTAAAAGAAATACGTTTTTTTCTTTTAAATAAACCCTATAAAGCCGGCCAAGTGCGGGTCGGACACGCTCACGAAAGGTTCCGTACCATTATCTATACAAAACGGCAAAAAAACACGTTTGTTGCATAGGCCCCACTTTAATATTTATTTTATTTTGTTTTTAGTAATCATTGTTATAGCGACAAAACAGAAATACATTAAGTGTTTATGTGTGAAAATTTCAACTGTCTAGCTATAACGGTTCATGAGATACATAGACAGACGGACAACGAAATCTTGGTACGGAAACTCGGTACGAAACCCTAAAAATGGTTGATGAAAGATTTGCCGCCCCTTAGTACCCCTTTTACCGTTCTAGACATTCAACTACTGCTCAATCTTGAAATAGAGCAATATATATATATATATTGTTGTCCTACTCGTAGCTACGACGGAAGTGTTGATGTGTACTTTATTCAGCAAACATATACCTAATTATCTTACAGAACAGCGTGAATATTAATTCAATTGTTCATAGCAAATATCCAATACTAGCAGTCCGCCCCGGCGTCGCACGGGTTTAAATACTGGCTTATTTTTTTACACCTCGGATTACATTATTGAAGTTTTAGTAAGGATCCCTAATTTTTTCTAGTAATAAATATGGCATATGTTACTCAGAGATAATGTAGCATTCTAATGATGGAATATTTTTTAAATCGGTTTAGTAGATTTGGAGTTTATTCGTTACAAACATACAAATCTATCCTCTTTATAATATTAGTATCTAGATAAAAAAATAAAAATTAGGATCACGACTTTAATCCCCAAGTACGGTAGACATCCTCTCAGATCTCCAGGCGCTTAGATCCTTGAAGATGTCTAGAGGGGATAGTCAGAGGCACGTACAAACATTATATTTCATTTAAACAACATTTAAGCAATAGGATATTTCATTTAAACTGTTCAAAATTTCAACTGTCTACCTATCACGGTTCATGAGATACAACCCTGTGACAGACAGACGGACAGCGAAGTCTTAGTAATAGGTTCCCGTTTTTATCCTCTGGGTACGGAACTCTAAAAACAACTCCTATACTTCCGATCGTTTAATAGTTATTGCGTTACAGCGTCATAAAACGTTTATTTTCTAGACTTTAAGCATTCGCAATAAGAAAGAGACAGGTGAAGGCTGTGTAACGTGTATGTGGGAGCGAAACAGGTAGATGTATCGAACCGGTTAGTCGAAAAGGGTTTGAATTCATGTAATGCATAATCAATGTGTAGGTATTTTAAATAGAAATACGGCTAATTACCACGTTTTTTCTTGTATTGCTGACGTGTCTCATAATTATGTGTAGGTACTTATTAATGAAAAATAAATAATATCTAATACTAATGTATTCTTCTTCTAACTTAAGAGCTGTGCTCTTGTCGGTGTAATTGATGCAGCTCTTTCCATCTGTTTCTGTCCAGCGCCGCCTCCTTAACTTCCTTATACGACACGACAGTTATTTTCTCCTTTATCTGGCTCATGTATCTTATTCGTGGCCTTCCTCTTCCTCTCTTCCCTTCAACTTTCCCTTCCATTATAGTCTTTATAAAACTGTCGTGCCTTATAAGGTGGCCAACCATCTTCCCTCTTCTGTTCTCAATCGTTGTTAGGACTCTTTTTTCTTGTATTCTACGTAAAACTTCTATATTTGTTATTTTTTCTGTCTGTTATCCTTTCCATCCTTCTCCAGCATCACATTTATATTTATTACTAGAAAAAATAGGGATCCCTACTAAAACTTCAATAATGTAACCCAAGGTGTAAAATAATATTGGTGGATATTTTACACATCGCCATCTAGCCCCAAACTAAACAAAGCTTGTACTATGGGAAATAGATACTGATAGAATAATTACATACTCCTTTTTTGTAAATACATAAATATGATGCATAAAAACACTCGGACACAGAAAAACATCTACTTATGTTTATCACACAAAATATTTGTCCTGGGTGCGGATCGAATCCAGAACCTACAGCGCTGAAGGCAGAGTTACTACCAACTGAGCTGTGAGGCCATATCACCAGTCGGAAGCGTTTCCAAGATCCTGGCGGCATTACCATGCTGGACGGCAATGAGTAGATGGCGTTGGCGTTAACACTATTTATGGATAAACAGATGGCGGGTCTTAGTCCAAAGTTTATAAACACATGTATATCTTAGCTGGTTTGTCCCCGCTCACTGTGAATCTAATTATGACAAGCTCATTCTTCGCGCATTCCTCATTCACATCATGGCGTCTACCGCGTTTATTCATAGCTGATTTGATTAACCGCATTGTTTGTTGTTCTAAGAATTGCTTCAGTTCTGTAACTATGTCAATATTTAGATATAATATAATTAGGTATCTAAAATTATTCAATGCTTAATTTGGACGAGTCTAGAACTCAGAATCAAGTCAAAAGATATTTACTTTAATAAAATCACAATAATCACTTTAAAAGTCAAAACCTAATAAGACATTTATGACAAGCTAGGTAAAGCTACGCCTGATCGAAGTAAGTAGGTAACTACACATACAACATACATTTAATTTTCTAGAATCTACCGTTTCAAAAATATTAGTTTTTTGTTATTTTTAAAATTTAAAACAACGCGGAACGTTTTGAACATTTTCAAACATACGCAGTTGAATACGTCACTATTTGGACTAGCTACAAAATCATCAAAAACAACAAACACTTTAATATTCATCGAATTCGCACTGCCACGTGGGCGGACCATTTTTTAACCCCAGATGAAGACGATCTAAGCCAATAGAAATTATCAATGGAATTTGAACTCTATTCCTTTTGAAATATGACAGATACGACTCACCAATACGCAAAGGTAGACTAATTTACGCAGTTGTAACTAAGGACACAAATTCCGGTCCTTCCCACGTGTTTTTGTGTAGGGTTTACGATTGTACAACAGACCACACAAATCGTCTCCTCACTAAAGCAAGCAATCTTAAGCTCTATGTCTGTTGTGATAGGTATTAGAGTTACATCCACGTTTCAAAGGATTTACCTGTGTAAACCAAACATGTTTTGACTGGGTGATGCAAAGGAAATTGCATGATATTTATAATAACAGGTCGAAAACCTTTGAATATTCTACATTGCTCGCTGTAAAAGCAAATATTAATAGTTATAAAAGCAAATTTGCTTTTCCATTATCATTAAATTTGTATTATCTAAATACTAATATTATAAATGCGAAAGTAATTCTGCCTGTCTGTATTGTCTGTATGTGAAGTGATAGCGGCCAAACTGCTGAGCCGATTGTGATGAAATTTCATATGGAAATAGTCTAAAGATTTTTTAGGAATTTAATTGTTTTACGATAGTAGCCAAAAATGGATTTCCTAAATCTACAATTTCGCCAGTAAATCTATTATTGAAAATCTTTAAGTGAAAGCTTTTCTTTTTAATAACTTTATCTGCAACATTTTATGTTAGAAATCCGTTTCAATTAAAAGTAATACAGGTATAAACATAAAGATAATGTTAATGTGAGTATTAATTAACGTTATGCCTAACGTGATGTTAAGCTAGCTATACATGTTGGCCGAGCTATGGCCAACGCGAGCGTAGGCAAATCGATGCAAGGCAAGTGCTACCGTCTAGACGTTCGGCAAGTTTACGCAAACTATTGCAATGACCGACACCAAACGCGTAATGGCGGGCTGACAAACATGTGGACACGATCGGCCGAGCGTAGACAAGCGCCTTTGATTTGTGCAAAAAAACCGACACGGCTCCGAAGTGAGGCGAGTGGCCGCGAGCGACCGCGAGTGGTGACAAGTCATTGCAAATGGCCTCTATACACGTTGGCGCTTGTATTCACTCGGCCAGCTAGGCGAGCGACACCGAGCGATGGCAAGGCAAGGCAAACATGCCGTCTACACGTTGGTATTGGCCCTCGCTCGGCAACGTTGGGCCAACATGTATAACTAGCTTTAAATGAAAGCGCGTGTTGAGTCTATCACCGCTATATTATGACCGTTGGTAAATACCACTAAAAACTATACCACTATTTCCCGTTTGGATAGTAAATAAAATACCACTAAAAACTATACCACTATTGACCATTAGGATAGTAAATAAAATACCACTATTTGGAAACTTTAGCAACAACGAAAATTATGTTATTTCTACAAATCTGTGGTAAAATGTGGGCATTGTGCCGATTTGTGCCAAACGTAATGTTTGGACGTGCCTCTGACTACCTTTAGACATCTTCAAGGATCTAAGTGAATTGAGATAATAAATATGAGAGTATGTCTTAATGTTCGACTTACGAGTATAAAAATAGAATTAACCGTCTGTCAATTTTATTATTGTCAAAATATTACACAAACTCGTACATACAATGCCAATTCGTCTAACTTCACAAAAATTGTTCGCTTCTCTCACTTTAAGCAGGTATGTAAAATATATTTTCTGTTGAAAAATATTTTTCAATGACAAGCTTTTGTAAAATCATCGAGCTCCAGCGCGCTATCACCTGTCACATCATATAACATTGTCATCGGAACTTGACAAGTATGAAAAGTTTTTACTCAATCGAAGGAGTTCCATTGTATGTTTTTTTGTTGAACAGCTTCTGACTCCATCATCAGATTAGCTCGCTATCATCATATTATTGCATTGGGGATAACTGCTTCAAAATTTAGTTGCAAGATTTAACCTTATCAAACATAGTTACAAAGTTACATACATTACAAGTTAAATAAAAGCTTGTAAAAATCTGTGCCTTGAATTATCGCGCCATACTTTTTTTTGCTGCGTGTCAAAAACAAGAACATGTCACTGTCACTAAAAAATCAAAGTCATTCTACGCGCCATAGATATGCCAATAATTAAAACTAAAATATACTTAAAGTAAAGAGTACATATAGTAAAGATACAATTAACGTTGTAAGTGACTTTGCCAGATTAGAAACCTTAAAAATGCTGAGTTGATTATTTTTAGAGCTGGAAGTGGAACTGACCTAGAAGCCAAGGTATTCGAATAATCAATGAGGCTTTCAAAAAAATAAATAAAATAGGTACGAGTACGTATAACTTAAAACCTTAACTTTTCTACGCTTGCGCACTCACGTCATTTTGTTTACGTAGGATGAGACAGGCCACCTACACAGTCTTTCAAATAAAAAACAATAGTAAAATCATCGTATTTTCCGAAATGGAAAATTTATAGGTGTACAAGCACAAGAAGAATTAGAAGTTGATCGTTATTTCGGAGCTAAGTGATAATTTATCAAAGAAACTATTAGATTTGAAGTCTTTGAATTTTGATTAGCGTTATGTATCTTTACTTTCATCCACAAATGTGCAATAGGGGAAGGGTGGGATAGGGGGATTGTAAAATGTTAATTGAATATAATCATTGTCGAACAATACATCCAGCGTAAAGTTTGGGAACAACTGAAAGTTTTTCTAAAGGATTGTTAAAATTTGACACGACAACGTCTGTCGGTACAGCTATTTTACAAGCTTTTATTTAACTTGCAATTTAAACTATGTTAAGGTGGAATCTTGCAACTCAATTTTGAAGCAGTTATCTTCAACCGATTGAGCAGAAATTTCGCATACTTATGTAACTTCGGTGACAATGCAATAATATGGTGACAGCGAGCTGATCTGACAATGGAGTCAGGAGCTGTTCAACAGTCACTCACAACGAAACTTCTTAGTAAATACTTCGCATTCTTGTCAAGTTCCGATGACAAATGTTATATGATGTAACAGATGCGCGCTGGTGCTCGATGGTTGATTTTACAAAAGCTTGAAAAATATTTTTCAATAGAAAACTTATTTTTATATTAATATTATCAAACGTAGTTTAAAACCCCTGTATATTAGCTAGTAATTTTCATTCACAAATTCCTTATTATGATGCTTGTATCTACTTTTACTCGTATAAGAAGCCAAGACCACACTTCATCGCTCTCAACAAAGGTCGGAAACTGTAAATAGGTAGATGGTTATTTTATGGACACTTCACTGATTGGGGTCGATGTCTATTTTTACGATTTGCTCGTATCGAATTCACATTTTGTTGATTATGATTGAATTTTTATGAAGACTCCATATTTTCACCTTTGAATTATTTATATGTAGGTTCGGCTGCCGCTAAAGATAAAAGTATTTCTTTATCACAATGTTCTCGTATTAGTTTTAGTTAAATAAATAAAAATAAAATAAATATTTCGTTTTATTTAAAGCGTCATCTAGTCCCAAATATATGGGAACTAGTTAACTTATAGAATACTTATTTATACTTTTTTTTTGTAAAATAATCCAATATTTAGAAGACGATTCAGCGTGAAGGTTGGAGATTTAAAAGACGCTATCTTTATGCAGAATGACCCTCATGACTCATGAAATACCTGGATACCAAGTAGCATACGTGTTATTCTGACGTATAAGCTATATTACTGTAAAGTTTCATCTAAATCCGCTCAGTAGTTTTTGCGTGAAAGAGTAATCCCACCAAAAACATTCTGTAAAAAACTAGCCAAGTCTCGATGGAGCTGCTTGTTTATCTCTAAAAAGTAATGAAATCTAGACAAAGTCGTGTCAAGTCTGAGGTTCTTTACTGCGATTTCTTTATTATTATAGAATGTTGTGTGACTTGGCCGTTGAACATTCTTTATACGTTAGTGGGTACAAGTCAATTTTGTTTACACGTAATGTTATATCTGTTGTAACTACCTATGTTTGTTAAGCGAGATAATAGCCAATACAGGTATTGGTAATTGGACGTGTCTTATTTTAGGCTGTTGTTGATCGTGCAACACATGCATTTAGCATTGACAATGCTGACTTCTGCTGTCTTCTTTTTGGAGCGTCAAATCGACCACCGATCTAACATAAAATAGACGTATTTTTTATACTGTTTGTTTCAGGCTCGCCTTTACATAAATTAAGTGTTATTGAAATACGCAGCTTTATCAAGCCTACAATTGACTGGTTATTGAATCAACGTTTTCTAAGTGGCAATTTTCCATCGTTAATGGGTAGCGGTTCTGGCGACAGATTGGTGCAATGGTATCATGGAGCACCTGGTTTTATACCCTTGTGTACTCTTCAACGGCCAAGTCACATAACATTCTATAATAATAAAGAAATCGCAGTAAAGAACCTCAGACTTGACACGACTTTGTCTAGATTTCATTACTTTTTAGAGATAAACAAGCAGCTCCATCGAGACTTGGCTAGTTTTTTACAGAATGTTTTTGGTGGGATTTCACTTCTTTTTGTAGAAACGTGGGCTTATTGATTTATTTTATTAGATTTTCTTATTTGACACAGTTTTTTTTCTTTTTATGAGTAGTTTTTTTTATTATAAAAACAAATCGTAAGCGCGTTTAAAATACAGTCAGCGCCATCTAGCGACGTGTGCGGGTATCACCGCCACTCTTAGTCTAATGCATTATATTTTGATCAAATTTTGAGCGAAATTAATATTTTAGTTTATTTAGTTTGTTAATTTGTTTATTCAATTTGTGTAATGTTCGAGTAGAATAAAGTTAATCGTTCGACTATTTCTTCTTGTAAACTTGTAAGTATAAGTTATGTAGGTATAAAAGCCACTCTAATCTTATCCAGAGTTTTCCAGAGTTTTCCTTTAATTTTATTGCGTAGGTACTAGCAGTCCGCCCCGGCGTCGCACGGATGTAATAATGATATTATAGGTAATTTTTTTACACCTTGAGTTACATTATCGAATTTTTCATAAGGATCCCTAATAAAACATTTAGTATCGCAGACTTTTTTTGTAGATATTGATGTCCTCTTTAAAACTGTAGTACATCACTTTGCTCTATCGTCAACAATTTCCGCAGAGTACGCGATATAAGGATTTTTTTCACACGTTGGGTTACATTATCGAAGTTTTCATACGGATCCCTAATAGTTAGACATATGGTATTACATACTTTTTTGTAGATATTGATGTCCTCTTTAAAACTGTAGTACATTACTTTGCTCTATTGTCAATAATTTCCGCACCAAACGCAATATAAGGATTTATTTTTTATTTTTTTCACACTTTGGATTACATTATCGATGTTTTCATACGGATCCCTAATATTTTTGAAAATATACTATAGCCTATGTTCATCAGGGATAATGTAGGATTCTAATGGTGAAAGAATTTTTCAAATCGGTCCAGTAGTTGAATATTTTTTGTAAAGGCGGTATGTCGATCTCTAATAGTTTGGTTAGGCTCTTGTGTTTTCTTATCAGGGTCACCAGGTACTCCAGATCTTCGATTATCCTAGTTTTTATGGTTTTCCCTTTATGTGGCCATTAAACTCTAACTCTGTACCAAATTTCAGCTCTCTGAGTTTATGGGAAGTACTAGTTCTATTCTGATGATCATGAGTGAGTGAGTGAGTGAGTGAGTGAGTGAGTGAGTGAGTGAGTGAGTGTCTGTCTAAAATGCGAAACTTTGCTTTCGCTTAACTTCGTAACTAAATGACCTACAGACTTGAAATTTTGGATTTTAAGTATGTGATTATGGCTTACTGGATGACGAAAATTTCAGCGTTCTGGTCTTATCCAGAGGTTCTCAAATAGGGGCCTGAAAATGCGGCGAAATGGTTCCAGTAAAGGATGGTACGGCAGTGTTTGCTTCGCGCTCGACTTGGCGGGGGCACTGCCGTGCCCCCAAACAAACATACAATTCATCCATACATTCATCCATACATTCATCCATACTTTCATCCATACATTCATCCATCCTCGCAAACTTTTGCATTATCCTGCTAATACGCATATTAGTAGGATAAAATTCATCCAATATTGTAAGTGTTTTCTTTGTAGAATTCTCAAGGTTGTTAGCAGTATCATCGATCTGAAGTTATGCAATCCATTATCTGAATTGCCCCTCATGAGGAATAAAATATACAATACACTCTCACGTTCATAATAGTGTAATAAATGGATTAGTGTCAAGAGTTCTCCGATTTATTTATGAGCCGATACAATCGCACCTCCGATTCAATCTGTATTTTCATGACGGGATCTTGAAGCTTGTCAAGATGCAGTGTAAAATATACTCTAACTCTCTTGTTTTAGAGTGCATTTTATGTGTGACACGTTCAAACTCTTTGACTTTGACTCCTTGCACCGTTGTTTCTTGTCTTCGCGATCAAAGTGTCTTTAATTTCTGGTGTTATAAAACTTAATCTAAAGATTCTCTTACGCCGACCGTTGCATTTGTTTATTTTACGGTATTTTTTAGGGTTCCGTACTCAAAGGGAACCCTATTACTAGTACTATACTCCAACTCACTCTATCAATAATAATTATGTTTAATTTTACATTCAAAATGATGTACAAAAAGACTTTACACACAAACAATGAAATAAATTAAACTAAAATAAATATGATGACGATTCTAAGCATTAAAACCAAATGATTTCAATTAATTTTGTTATGGCGGAAGTTAATTTTGAAGTAGTTATCTTCAACTGATTGAGCTGAAATTTGGCATACTTATGTAACTTCGGTGACAGACAATACAATAATATGGTGACAGCGAGCTCACTCACAACAACGTAACTAATTAAATACTTCGATTGAGTAGAAACTTTGCATACTTGTCAAGTTCTGATGACAATGTTATATGATAGAATTAAAACTATCGTGGTTGTTTATAATTTTTAATAGAAATACGGCTAATTACCACGTATATCGATCGGCGAATACTCAATATTCGCCGATCTGCCGTTGTTCGCGGTCGCGGGCGATGCTCATGATGAAGAGCATCTGAATTGTCTCGAAACGTCAGCAATACAAGAAAAAAATGTGTGTGTCAGCTCCGACGCACGACTGGAGTTTACCAGATCGCGCGTAGAGCGTACCCCCACTATAAGATGTTTTGCCATCAGTAAGAGTAAGAGAAAGCATTATAAAGTATAGGCAAAGTAAGGGTACACACTACCCACGATCTAGCTGCACTGCTCACACCAAATTAGAAAGTTGCGCACCAAAAACGTAACGAGGTCATGCGTTCAGTAGATTTTACTACTCACATTTTTTCATACCGGGCGCCTTATATCAAAAACCGATTCTTGAAGAGTAAACTCCAAAAAACGTGGTAATTAGCCGTATGAGTTTACAAAAGCTTGTTATTGAAAAAAATTTTCAACAGAAAACTTATTTGACTTTGCAAAGTACTACCGTAATCATTATCATGTTGCCATACCACCGTTACATCTTTTCGACTTCGGAGACGCAACGGTAAGCCCATTTCACACTTGGGAGCTTCTCGATAGCTTTGTGCGATTGTTTGGCCAAGCCATTATAAGCAAGGTTCTGCTGATCTAGTACCGTTAGGTTTTATAATAAGTGCACTACTTAGGGCCTGCGCACATTGGCGGACGGGACGACAGAGGATTTGATTTATCAATTTGATTTGATAAACTCTCAATACTCTGTCCGACGAGATTTTTATCAAACAAACCGTCACGCGCATACGTCGTTCAGGTGTCGAGGAATGTCAAGTTACATCTCCGGGGTACCTTGAGTTGACAGTTCTGTTGACTGTGGAATCCTCGACTAGAGGCAAACTCGAGGTTATTTTATCAACTAAAGCTACCAAAACACGTCGTCGTTTTGAAGTCGAGTCGAGGTGACAACTAAGAATATGAGGATAACTTTGGAAGTTGTATGCGAAAACGAGTGAAACGTAGAAAATACGCCCAATATGTAAAAAGCGTCGAGTAATTTTCGAGTGATAAGATTTTTTTATACAAAAGAAGGTAGATGAACAATTTTATTTCCATTTCAATAAAATAATCGCTATTTGCTTTGCTCTTTGTGCGTTCGCATTTCAATGACTAATTACAAAGTGCCCAAGGCATAGTGCCCTGGGGCCGTACCACAAGCTCAAAGGTAATATTAAAACAATATTACTTACAGTGCGAAAGTGACAACGCAAGACGAATACGTATAGCGTTGGCACTTTTACACCGCTGATATTACTTTAGGAACTTGTGGTATGGCCCCTGAGCAATTTGAGAAGAACCTTTGGAAATATCATATAATTAATATTGTCTGTTTTATTTACTTACTTACTGTTTTTCAAACAAAGTTGTTTTCTTGTATGGTGATTTCTATTCCGCGGAATAATCTCACAGAATTTAATTTAAATGTTCAATTAGAGTTTTTATATTTGGCCTGATACTTTTGTTTCGCCGAATAACGTTTGGCATAATTACATTTCGCCGAAATAACGTCGCGTTTCATCGAGTAACGTAACGTTATGCCGAGTTATATTTGACCGTGTTAGCTAGTCAAAATTACGGTGATCTTTAATTGTATTATGTGTATTATTTTGTAGAGCAGTGTTGGCCGAGTGGGAGGTACCTCGACTTTCAATCTGAAGGTCGTGGGTTCGAATCCCGGCGTGCATCAATGGATTTTTCTGATCGAAAAATTTGTATGCGCATCAAAACACGTGCTCAAAACGGTGAAGGAAAACATCGTGAGGAAACCAGTTAGTATTCTTATAACCGGCGATAGGCTTGCAACCTGTCACGTATGGAATGCTAACTACTGCAAAATGTGGGCATGTGCCAAATATAATGTTTGGACGTTTGACTTCTGGTCTGGAGAGTTTGACTACGTTTGAGATCTGAGAGGATGTCTACCGTATTTGGGGATTACAGTTTTTTTGGAACGAAGTCCCTATCGCGCGTTGTGAAAGGGGGCTAGACGGAAAAAATTCTTACGAAAAGTTGTCACGAAAAGTTGTCACGACACTTTTTTGCTATAGTATATCTATTAATATATATATCTATTAATTGTGTCGAGGTCGAGGTCGAGGTAGAAGTGGAGGTCGAGATGGAGGTCGAGGTCGAGGTCGAGGTCGAGGTCGAGGTCGAGGTCGAGGTCGAGGTCGAGGTCGAGGTCGAGGTCGAGGTCGAAGTCGAAGTCGAGGTCGAGAGGTCGAAGTCGAAGTCAAAGTTGATTCCCCTTCCCTTGTCCCACGTTATTTTGTGAGAACTTCGTTCCATCCGGGTGTCCCTTGACACCTCTCAAGTTTTTTTTTTTTTTTTTCGAATTCTGTGGGGCTATTTTGTAAAAACATGATTATCATGTTATGATATTTATACCAATATTTATTGGTACTGAATGCCATAATACCTACGCTTTTTATGCTGTTTAGACACCTGTACCTACGCATCCAATACAATACCTACGCACAAACAGTAAATAGTTACTATGAAAATTGTACAGATTAGGTATTCTTAAACATTAGGTATTGCATTTAACATAATAACAATGATATTCATGTTTTTACAAAACAGTCCTGCGTTTCAATTCGGCGAAATGAAATTCGAAAAAACATTACAACTTTTATCTATTTTTACGAGGTTGATTTATTTTGAACTTGAGCTACGGAACTCCAAAACTAAGTATAAACTTCCTATTTTTGAGGAAAATTTATAACATGATTTCGTTAATCGCTCCACTAATTACCTACTATAAACTTTGGTGGCGTACTTAAGAACTAAGAACTTTTGTAACTTTTCCCAAACTCTTCCTTTCGTACACTTTTACTGGCTTCGCGACTTTCATCATCGACACATCGTCCACTAAAGCATTGATATGTCTAACGTGAGATCTATATATTTTTTTAAAGTTTGTAATAAAAAAATATGTATTATCAAAATTACTTGAAATTTAATACTTATGCTCTGTATTTGTGCTCTATTTATGCTGCTATATTAATTAAATAAATACATATATAACGGTTTTTAGAATTTCAGCCCTTAACGGGATAAAAGGGGGCGTTTATTATATGCATACTAGATGTGCCGACAGAAGTCCTGTCAAATTTAAAAAATCCCATAGAAAAAAGCTCTATCACTTTTTCCCGAATTTTACGGTTTCCAGGTAACTTATCCTATTTTTAGGGTTCCGTACCCAAAGGGTAAAATCGGAACCCTATTACTAAGACCTTGCTGTCCGTCTGTCTTTCCGTCTGTCTGTCTGTCACAGGGCTGTATCTCATGAACTATGATAGCTAGACAGTTGAAATTTTCACAGATGATGTATTCCTCTAAAAGCAGCATAAAATAAATATTTAAGTAAGACTCCCGTACAACAAACGTGATTTTTTTGCCGTTTTGATAATAGTACGATAATAGTACGATAATCGTACGCAAGTCCGACTCGCACTTGGCCGGTTTTTCTTTATTTTTAAGCCACACCTGTATTAAAGCGAATGAAATAAAAGAATAAATATCCAAATCGGTCAAGCCGTTTTTGAGTTTTAGCGAGACTAACGAACAGCAATTCATTTTTATATATCAGAAGAAGAAGATAATATATTTTTTATACATAATATCATACATCATCATACATACATATATATCATAATACATTATAACGTCCAGACACAAAACAAACATCCATGATCATCACACAAATGTTTCTCCCGGGTGGGAAACGAACCCACAACCTACAGCGCAGAAGGCAGAGTTACTACCAACTGAGCTGTGAGGCCAATCAACAGTAGTTTTAGTGTACAGCGGCCTTTAAGACTTTCGTGACGTTAACCTTGTTTTTGAGTCCCCATCAGGGTTTTCTTTTCGTGGGAACTTTGATGTTTATCATTTATTGTTTCATTATAATTAGCGTAATCTGCATGCATTCAATGTTTATGCGCAGAATTATGAAATTAGAGAGATTTTGTGATGAGAGAGAGTACCATCCTTGTTTATTCACACAAAAACAATAACAAATGTTGACAGTACAAAAGTTACTAGTAAGATAGAGTTAACTATCCAACTGAAGGATACATTCAAATTCAAAAGGCATTTTTATTTCTATAAAATTACAAGGATCACTTTGAAACGTCTTAGGAGCTAGGTGAAACTACGCCGATTCCTCGCGACCAAGCCTAGAAGAATCAGGCAACAAACACGGCTTGGGGCCTATCATTTTTTTCAATGATCCTTTCCTTAATGCTATGTAGAGCTCCAGTGTGGTGCCGATCGAACAAGGTGAAGGCCCAAACATACTAGCTCTTAGACTAGGTAGCCCGGTGTTCAGAGGAGTTTGTCTAAAAGGAAATGTATGTCAAATAAATAAATAATAAATTAATATTGGTGGACATTTCACACAGCGCCATCTAGCCCCAAACTAAGCAATGGTTGTACTATGGGAACCAGATAACTGATGGAATACATTTTTTTTGTTGTAAATACATACTTATTATACATAACACCCTGATACAGAACAAACATCTATGTTGATCACACAAATGTTTATGTTGTTGATCAAACCCACAACCTACAGCGCAGAAGGCAGAGCTACTACCAACTGAGCTGTGAGTTAAGAGTAATATCCCGATATGTCATGTGTAAAAAAAATCTGTAAAAAAAAACACTAAAAAGTAAAAAAAATCTGGCATTTAAAATTTGAGCAATAGCTCTCTAGGATTCCCTGTGTCTGTTGACTCAGCGCTTCACATATTACCAATCTTTAGATAGGTAGGTATAGGTAGGTACACAAATGTTATCTTCCAGGCCACTTATAAACCCTTATCAACAGATTACAATTGATTTACAGGTTTACAACCTTCTGAGGTGAATGACCAAATCTTATCTCACTTTACATAAACCTAGGTTGGTAAAGACCGACTACAAAAAATGCTGATAGTACTTTTGCTTGGGAACTCACGGTTTTTTTGCTAAATGTAATGTTAGAATGTTCCTCTGACTACCCCTTTAATTCAAGGATCTGACCACCTCGAGATCTGAATATATGTCTACCGTAGTATTAGAATTTTTTTTAGTTTTGTTTTATATTTTTATAAGCTAAGTGATCTTTTGCCATGCCCTACCCGGGCTCATGTTGATACCATATTTATTTAAATACATAAGACCATAATGAAAACATGAAAGCATAAAAAACTTTGAACTTTGTACTTGGGGTTTACAGTCGTGATCCTTAAGAATTCTATATAGGTTATCTGGTTCATAGTCCCCATATTACCCACAAGCTTTGCTTAGTTTGGGGCTAGATGGCGCTGTGTGAAACTTCATATATAATTATTATTTCTCTTTGATTGGGAAGAACGTACGACAAAAACTCTCAGCTAATGAAGCAAAACCTTGACATGCTTTGACTAAAGTCATCGCATTGATGACTGGGGTTCCAAATATAGTGTCTTCGCTCCAGGCATGATGACATCATTAGTTTACCCTCAAATTGTCAGGATAAGACAAATCAACATTGTTAGACGTTGAGTCAGCTAGAAAATGGGACAATGTGGAATTGTATATTGCACCATCTTCTATACATATAAAAAAACTGTAGAAGAGTTCAATTCTGTACATTGAATAAAAACTAAAATAAAAATACTCCCAGAGGCCTTTATACAAGTAACACAAGCAAAAAAAAACATTTTGAAATTTTTGTGTCTTTCTGTCTGTCTGTTGTCCGGCTTTCACGCAAAAACTACAGGACGGATTTTGATGAAACTTTTTTTGTTATGTAGCTATTAGTCCTCGGCAACATATAGGCTATAATTTATTTTGAAGATTGGAATACCAGATGTGGAACTATCTCTCGCCCAGCGAAGCGGGCACGGGTCAGCTAGTTCTCAATAAAATTGTAATTACCTTAAGATGAAAGCGAGGATCACAAGTAGGTAGTAGGACCAATCTTCAGATCGCTGATCACTATGACATTTAGAAAGAAAGCATTTTAATTGTACCACAAAAGAAGTTGGCCAAAAATTATGTACTGCTCTTCAAGTATGGAAGACGATCCTCAGACGTTCCGAACCTTGAAGATATAAGAGAGGTAGTCAGAGGTACGTTACACATGACAGGTCCATGGGCATTAGATGACAGGTTGTGCTGAGCTAGAAAGTTAGCAGAGCTAAAAATAGTTTTAAAAGTATTTTTTGTATCAAAAAGATCGGATAAAAGAATAGCTTTCAGAATCCATCTGTACTTCCAAAACTACTTTCTACTACTAACTCTTACACCATAATACAAATAAAAAGAAAATCGGATCGGTACTGCTACTGTTATCCCCCCAAGTACGATAAAGACATCCTCTCGTATCTCCACACGCTCCGATCATTGATGATGTCTGAAGGGGTTAGTCAGAGGCACGTTCAAACATTACATTTGGCACTTGCCCACATTTCGTAGTAGTTAGAATTCCACGCGTGACAGGTTGCAAGCCCGTCGCCGCTTACAAGAATACTGTCTGGTTTCCTCACGATGTTTTCGGCACACGGCTTACCATGTTTTCAAAATAAAACAATTCGCTAAGGGTTCCGTGACCAATATGTTGTTAGTTACGTTTATTTCTCTATGTGGCAGAGTGAAATAAATAGAGCCTTCGTACCACTACAAGAATTAAATATATTGATATTGATGCCAGAAATCCATCTCCTTCTGTTTCGTAAGAGTAATAGAGACAGCAATCATTTTAGAGACGTCTAAATAGTTTCTAGTTTAGTTTTAGTTCTACTCTAGTTCAGTTAAGTTTAAATGTATGCCTAATAGCAAGTCGATAGTACAGGTTTCTTAGGCACCACATGACATATAGACAAGTGACAGTCAAGTCAGTCTTTACTTTTTGATGACGGAACCCCAAAAAATACCAGCAAAAAGGATGGCTCAATGTGACGCACAGAGTAATTGATGGAGTGTTCCGTGGATTATTCACGAGAAGGGATGGATGAACGTCAGTGCATTTTTTTTCTGTGAATTTAGATGCCTGATTAAACTGGTACATTTTTAGAATTCCGCATGAAATAAAACCCTTATTAGTTCAGTGTTGCGTCTGTTTTTCTCACAGAGAAACTTTGTTTGTTTACAAAACGCGCGTATGATATTTCACGTCAAAAATGTCTCTTCTTTTTAGTAATGTCAAGTTTCTAAGAAGTGGGTTGGACTATGCGTTGATAGATCAGTCAGTCAGTAACGCAAGAGTTTTATTTAGATTTAAAGACTGCTTATGCTTAATCCCCATATTCTTAGACTCGACTCTACCTTGACTCAAACTCTTCCGAGACCCCTCGAACATTCCCTCGAAAAGTACCTCATGTGTGGTAGCTTAAATCGATATTTAGGAGTTTCCTCAATTACGTCATTATTCCGAGGAGATTTTCACCAAACAAACCGCCACACGCAGCGTCGTTCAGAAGCTGTCGAAAAATGTCAAGGTACATCTCGAGGTACCTTGAGTTGACAGTTCTATTGACTGAAGAATCCTCAACTAGAGGAAAACTCGTTATTTTATCAACTCAAACTACCAAAACACGGTTTCGAGGTCTAGTTGAGGTAGAGATATTTCGATTACAACTATGAATATGCTGATAAGACTTCTTTCCTAAATACTAACGAGCAAATATCTTGCACCTAAAACACGAGAACACTAATGGAAATTCCGAACGGTTCGAACTGATAAAAGTACACGGAACGAATTAACAGCTCAACCAAGCTATTTTAAACTCGGATATAAAGTTTAACCGCTTCGCGAAGTTGGACACGTTGTTAAAGCCGAGCTGCCTTTTATAGCTCGTATTGGGGGTCGGGCCTGTTTCACTGTGCGCTGACGTCTTTCGTGTAAGCACGTCAGCTAAGAACTGCTTACCAGAGCCTTTCACGTGCATAATCGCTTATCAGCGACAGACAATTGATTTTTTATTTGCGTCTCGTATCTGAGCTGACCTAATCTAACCTATGGAGGTTAAGCGTAATTCAGTGATAAGCTCGTACCATACTTTAACACGTCAGTTTAAGCGGCGACAGGCTTGCAAAACCTGTCATTCGGAATTTTAACTACTGCACAAATGTAGGCATGTGCCATGTAATGTTTAGACGTACCTTAGACAAGTCTACCGTACTTGGGGATCACAGTCGCTTTTTTTTTATTTTATTTAGACGTTCACAAGTTTGATCACGCTAATCGATCTAGGTCAGTAGAAATTAGAACTTGTGGTATGAAATTGACACAGTGACAGGTAGACCATCGCTAAGGCACCATTGACCATTGACCATGAAATGTATCTGTGACGGAACTGACGACGGTACGCGACTGACGTCAGCGTAGCAGTGAAACAGGCTTCACCGATGAAACGTCTGTAGCAAGATAATATGGATTCAATGAGATATTTTATGGGATTTTGATTTGGAGACATTAGTATTGATTAATTTACGACCGAAGTTCAAAATTCTCGGATGACAAGTTGACAGGCACATTAGTTGAAACGTAGCTATGTTATACCTAAAGACAGTTACTAAAGGTTCGAGAGAAAAATTATATTCTGGCTTCAACAAATATTGGAATAGGACATTATTTAATTTAATAAACGCAATTTTCAATCAAATGCTGAATAACTAGTACCACTCATATGAGACTCTACTTCTAGCGCCTCTGTCCTTAACAGCGAAACTATTTCAATTCAAACCGTTCTATCGAAAACAACAGAACCGGGCGGTTCATTAGATACACCTTTATTATCTCTTCCATTCTCTGTATAAAGTAACCCATTATTTAGTGCCGCTCGTACAAAAACACACCCTAACTCCAGGTGATAAAAATGCAATTGCATTGGCGTGGGAGGTGAGCATTTCTGTCGTACTTACACGGCTCACCGAAGCAAATAGAGCACAAAAGACACTATACCTTGAGGCTCAACCACAGCTCTGTAGGTAGCAACTGGGTTACTCTTTGTACGTAGACAGGTTGTGGTTTGGTGGCATGGTAATCCACTAGGATATAAGGCGCTCCCTATCGACGATTGTTTTTGTTCGAAACGAAAAAAGAAATACTTCTGAACAAGCCACATCTTTTTATAATGTATAGTATATGTGAATAAAGATGTACCCATCTTTAATCACTTCGATAAATAATCCTACCGACCGCTGCAATGACGACAAACACACGTCGGCGCGTGGTCCGCCTTAGCTTTTCGAATAAATTAATGATATAAATTATGTATAATTACTTATCAAAAATCTATTCTAATAGAAATCTAGATCTACATATTACCTATCTTTAACAATAAATCACAAGTTGATTTTAATAGTAGGTATCAAAATATTTCGATCATAAATTCTAAAACGTATCATTTTGAAATAATATCTTTATCGTGAAAAGTTTCTGCTATTATGTTTTCAGCTTAATAGAAATCTAGGTAGGAACCTGAACTACATAGTATAAAGCAAAGTCGCTTTCCGCTTCCCGCGTATGTATGTTTGCTTATATCTTTAAAACTACACAACGGATTTTGATGCGGTTTTTTTAATAGATAGAGTGATTCAGGAGGAAGGTTTATATGTATAATACATGCATAATATAGTAGAGAAACACTGATAATTTTAGAGGTTTCTAATGTGATGTCGTAAATAAACACATTTTTTTGCGCTTAGCTTCAGCCAGCATTTGCAATGCTGGCTGAACCCCACGAAATATATCAAAATAATGTACTACAGTATTGTACACCTTAAAAACGTCTACAAAAAAGTCCACGATGGTATTAGAAATGTCTTACGCACAGCGAAGCGGGCACGGGTCAGCTAGTATACTTATAAAAATAGGAGATGTGGCTTGTTCAGAAGTATTTCTTTTTTCGTTTCGAAAAAGAGCAATCGTCGACATACAGCCCCTTAATGTATGGAGGTGTGCAATGACGGTGCTATAGGTGATTGGAAAAAACTTACCGGAATTCGAGTGTTCTCAATGTGATTTAAGAGATAATTTATTTGTCCTGAATTTATCGTTAACTAGCTTCCACTAGCGGGTTCGCTCGCATGAAAAAAATGATAGGCCCCAAGCCGTGTTTGTTGCCTGTCTTTTCTAGGCTTGGTCGCGAACAGGCGTAGCTTCACCCATCTCCTAAGACGTTTCAAAGTGATCCTTGTAATTTTATTAAAATTGATTTTGAATTCGTGGTACCGGGACAAAAAGTATCCTGTATGTGTATGCTATTCAAAAAGAATTCCATCATCCATAACCATTTGGGTTGGGCGTGATTCAGTCTCCAACAACCTCATAATACTTAATATAATATTAATAGTAAGATGAAGGAATAAGATACATTTGGTGTTTATTCTAATAAAGTTTAACACATACAGTAATATTAACACAAGACTGTTGTATGATAAACATTGATGTTTGTTCTGTGTCTGGGTGTTATAATGTATTTACTTTACCTAATGTGTAACGGGATAAATACCCGTTTAAATACTAATGTTTTGTGGTAGTAGAATCTTGGTAGGTACTTATTTTTGCATCATCTAATTAAAGTACAAAAATACTTAACATATAAAAACAGCATATATATATTATATTAGCATTTATCCGCGTAGATTATAAAAAACCGGCCAAGTGCGAGTCGGACTCGCGCACGAAGGGTTCCGTAGCATAATCTATAAAAAATGGCAAAAAAGTCACGGTTTTTGTACGGGAGCACCAATTAAATATTTTCATTTTATTCTGTTTTTAGTATTTGTTGTTATAGCGGCAACAGAAATACATAATCTTTGAAAATTTCAACTGTCTAGCTATCACGGTTCATTAGATACAGCCCTGTGACAGACAGACGGACAGCGAAGTCTTAGTAATAGGGTCCCGTTTTTACTCTTTGGGTACCTTTCGGAACCTTAAAAAACCGATGTCTGGCGATTTTAAACTGAAATTAAAATTAAAAAATCGTTGAAAAAGTAGCTTATAGATGTCTAAAACTTTCAGCTATCTCTTTACAAAATTTCATCACAATCGGCCCAGCGGTTTGGCCGTGATAATATCACAGACAGAGTTACTTTCGCATTTATAATATTACTAGCGACCCGCCCCGGCTTCGCACGGGTAGCATGTTATTATACAAATAAACCTTCCTCTTGAATCACTCTATCTATTAAAAAAAAACCGCATCAAAATCCGTTGTGTAGTTTTAAAGATATAAGCAAACATACATACAGACGCGGGAAGCGGAAAGCGACTTTGCTTTATACTATGTAGTGATAACTATAGATTTTGACACGGGTCTTTATCACGTAATTACCTTTAATTTACTTTCCCGACGTTTCAGGCAGACAGCCCGCGACCATGGTTATTGTAACATAGCCGAAACGTTTACATGTCTGACATTTGACATTTTCTCTTGCTGTATGTATCTACGAAGTTGCCCAAGTGTTACCTCTTCTATCTGTGTCCCAGCCCCACCAAATTTAGAGGCAGCTTAATTAAATACCTCAGTCGCTTGTTCCAAAGGTTTGAAGTTCTGAACACAGTTTTAGGTGTGGAGCTTGATGTGGACAGGTTATTAATAATAAATAGCGACTGAAAGGTTCATTTAAATACGTTATCTGTAGAGGACTGACGAAGGTAGTCAGTGGAACTACACTAGTTTCTGGATTTCTGTGATGCGTTGTCATGGTCTTCGTAGTTTTTGATACAACACGAAATCCTAGTGTGGGTTCAGGGTATGTGACTCATCATGGGTACCATGTTTATAGTTCTGCATTAAGTGTTAGAGCAGGAACGGTGTCATCTTTAGTGCTTTCTGCACACATTAATTGGACGTATTTAGGACGCGTGTAAGCGTGTAAGCAGACACAGTGGCAGTCAGTTGACGCAATGATATGATAGGACGACCGTTTTCAAACTTACACGCTTAAAACATTCAATCCCAATCTCATATCAGATCTGAGATTGGGATTCAATACAAATTTCAAACATTAGCAGAGATTCTCTGCTCAAGTTTGAAATTCGTATTAGATCACAGTGTTATCATCAGGTCAACGTGTTTAGTTGCGTAAAAATGTAAACGGCCACGGCCATTCACGCTAACCGCGTGCCGCGCGATGATGCGTGAATCCTAATAAAGTTGCATACAATTAATAAAATAAAAGCCGGCCAAGTGCGATTCGGACTCGCGCACGAAGGTTTCCGTACCTATTATCTATAAAAAAAGCCACAAAACACATTTGTTGTATGGAAGCTCTACTTAAATATTTATTTTATTCTGTTTTTAGTATTTGTTGTCATGTTACATCATCTGTAAAAAAATCAACTGTCTAGCTATCTCGTTTCATTAGATACAGCCTTGTGATAGACAGACGGACAGCGAAGTCTTAGTAATTGGGTCCCGTTTTTACCCTTTGGGTACGGAACCCTAAAAATGACGCGCGATTTGATGAAAATGAATACGAGATTACCGCGCTATAAAAAAGTAACATTGCAATTGATCAGAACAGCTTCCAGCAGCTTACGCAGTCTATCGTGCGACAAAGCAAAGCGCTGGAAAGTTCGGGTTGCTGACGATTCGGACACAATAAATTCGGACACTGTGTCCGAATTGACACTTTTTAATTTTAATATTTTTTTCACTGACGATTCGGACACCACCAAAATATTGAAGCTGTTTTGTACAGTCACTTAGAAAATTTTAATCTACATTATATCACTCCTAAGAAAAAGTTACCGAAACTGAGTATTTTAGGTTTTAATTAGAATTAGATATACATGATGTTTCCCCATCTCCTGAGAATGAAAATGTCAAAGATGGCATGTGATATTGATATTTCAGGTCAGTGTATAAAGAAGACCAAAGTAGAACTAGTAACAGCCTCTGACGAAAAATTGAATGCTGATGCCAAAAATGACCACCATTATGAAAAAGATATAAATCTTTTATAACGAGATGTACTATTTAGAGTACTTTGCTAAAAGCGTTAATAATAAAAAAAACCCTATTATTACTATTAATCAATAGATAAGGACAAAAATACAGAAAAGATTAAAATTAATAAACATAATTATCCAAATCTATCGATTTTCATAACTATTATTGTAAACTCAGTTAAAAATTAGTTGAATATTTAACTTACCTCCAAAAAACATAAAAACAATATAAACTGACACATATTCCGTTTTTTATATAACTTTTTTTTAAAAGCCGTTTTGCCCAAGTGGGAGTTACCTCGACTTTCAATCTGAAGATCGTGGGTTCGATCCCAGTCGTCCATCAATGTTTTTTCTGTTTAAAAAATTTATATCGCATGAACACGTGCTTATAACGGCGAAGGAAAACATTGTGAGGAAACCAGTTAGAATTCTTGTAAGCGGCGAGGGGCTTGCAACGTCACGTGTAGAATGCTGCTGAGTAATGTTTGGACGTGCCTCTGACTAACCCCTTTAGACGTCGTCAAGGATCTAAGTGCCTGGGATCTGTGAGGAAGTCTACCGTACTTGGGAATACAGTGATGATACTATTGAGATCTAGTTTATGCATTAGCTCTCTCTCGCTAGTTGCTGTACCTGGACAAATATATCATCTTATTTTTATTACCAAACTGCCAAAATGCATGCTGATTATATTCCTCTTAGCAGTTTAAGTTTTTATATCCGACTGTACAAAACATTGGTGTCCGAATCGTCAGTGAAAAAAATATTAAAATTGCAAAGTGACAATTCGGACAAAGTGTCCGAATTTATTGTGTCCGAATCGTCAGCAACCCGAAAGTTCGATTGGCAGACATCCAAAAGATTTCCGAAGTCAATCTGTTGCATGGCGTCTAGCACTAGATAAAGAATGAGGGTACGCCACCGTTCATTCACATCGTGATATGAATGTACAGTGGCGTTTGGACAAATATCAACAAGCTGAAAGGCAATTCTCACGATGCGTCATTCATGGCCTTAGTGTGAGTTTCCTAAGCGGAACTGTGCGAAGCTGTGCGGAGCGGACCAATAACAGCGCTCAAATATACGAGTTTCATTATGTCGAGCGCAGTCATTGGTGCGCTCCACACAGCTTCGCATAGCTGTGTAGATGAAAACTCACCCTTAGATAACCTTTTTACCGCTGAACCATCAGGCAACTGTCGTGTAATGTACACAAAAACATGGAATAGGATTACAACTGTAATCCCCAATTACGGTAGACTTCCACTTAGATCTCCAGGCGTTCAGATCTTTGAAGGTGACTAAGGGGGTTCCGAGGCATATCCACAACGGAACTCCTTAGTAATAGTACGATTGAGTTAAAACTTTTCATTCCTGTCAAGTTCTGCCAATGTACTCTTAATATTATGTGACAAAGTTAGCGCGCTGCTCTGATTTCTAGCTCGAAGGAACATTTTACAAAAGCAATTATTTTTCAACAGAAAACTTGTTTGATCGTCGGTCACTATTATGATGTAACAATAAGGTTTTGCGTAGCCAGCGGAGAATTTGGCACTGCTCCAGGGAGTAAGTGCAGCCAATTCTGATGAGTGGTCGGGACTCTCGCGACGGCTATTAATAGCAAGTTCAATAACACTGATATAGATGTTATGACGAAGTTTTCATGGTTATTTGGCCGATCATTGGATGTTATGAGTAATGTCTTATGGAAATAATTGAACCGAAATTATGGTTCATTTGCAGTAAGCAACATTAAAACCACATTCGACAAATCGAATATAGACTCAAGATAAAGGAATAGTGAGGAAACCAGTTTGTATCCTTACGTGTATAATTAGGTATAGGTATAGGTATAGGTATATTGGCGGACTTTACACACTACACTATCTAGCCCCAAACTAAGCAAAGCTTGTACTATGGGAACCAGATAACTGATAGAATACTTATATACTTTTTTTTTGTAAATACATACTTATTATACATAGTAACACCCAGACACAGGACAAACATCTATGTTCATCACACAAATGTTTGCCCTGGGTGGGGATCGAACCCACAACCTACAGCGTAGAAGGCAGAGTTACTACCAACTAAGCTGTGAGGCATTCTTTTTTAGGGTTCCGTACCCAAAGGGTAAAACGGGACCCTATTACTAAGACTTCGCTGTCTGTCCGTCTGTCTGTCACAGGGCTGTATCTCATGTTAGCTGGACAGTTTAAATTTTCACAGATGTTGTATTTATGTTGCTGCTATAACAACAAATAAAATAAAATAAATATTTAAGTGGGGCTCCCATCCAACAAACATGTTTTTTTTGGCGTTTGGTACGGTACGGAAGTAATGGTACGGAACGTAACGTATTGGTACTGCGTAATGGTACGGTACCCTTCGTGCGCGAGTCCGACTCGCACTTGGCCGGTTTTATTACACCTGTTAACTAGTGCTCTCAAAAATTTAGTGCGTATTTATGATTTTAAGCTCTTTGACCAAACATAAAAAAGTTTCCAAGAACTTCCAGGTTTGTGTAGTATCAATTTCAATATAATATTTTATATTGTTTTCAAAACTGTGGTTTCGTTTAGTTTAATCCAACCTTAAAATGTGATTAAAATCATGATAGCTCACAAAATTGGCACGTCACCTAACCCAACAGGGCCACTAAATGGGGTTAATTGGTGCAAAAGGTGAGGTACTGGCATTTTGTCTCGGTCCAGAATACAGAATATAGTTACTAATAGTAAAAACAGTTGGGTGTCCAAACAAGGTACGTTCAATCTTATACACGCACTCGCTGGGTAACCACTTAAGCTACCCATAAAAGACCATTAAGGCGCTCCCAGTCGACGATTGTTTTTGTTCGAAACGAAAAAAGAAATACTTCTGAACAAGCCACATCTCCTATTTTATAATGTATAGTATATGTGAATAAAGATGTACCCATCTTTAATCACTTCGATAAATAATCCTACCGACCGCTGTAATGACGACAAACACACGTCGGCGCGTGGTCCGCCTTAGCTTTTCGAATAAATTAATGATATAAATTATGTATAATTACTTATCAAAAATCTATTCTAATAGAAATCTAGATCTACATATTACCTATCTTTAACAATCAATCACAAGTTGATTTTAATAGTAGGTATATAAAATATTTCGATCATAAATTCTAAAACGTATCATTTTGAAATAATATCTTGTAAATATCGTGAAAAGTTTCTGCTATTATGTTTTCAGCTTAATAGAAATCTAGGTAGGAACCTGAAGTAATATACATATAAAAATAGCAGATGTGGCTTGTCCAGAAGTATTTCTTTTTTCGTTTCGAAAAAGAGCAATCGTCGACTGGGAGCCCCTTAATCGGATTCAATCAGATACATTCCTGTTTCTCAGTTTATTTGTACAGCGAATAGAAAAGTTTCTTTCATTCTTCGGTGAAAAGTACTGCCGGCTTATTTCGCAAAAATCTATGATTTTCATAGACATTACTAGCTATGAATATCATGCATTTTAGAGAATACCAATTTCACAGTAACTATTATAGAATCTATGTACCTTATCTATTCTCATAGCAATGGCTATGAATATCATAAATTGTAGAGAATACAAATTTCATAGTAACTATTATAGAATCTATGTAGGTATGTACCTAAACTGCATTGAAAGCCATAATATGGTAATCATAGAATCTACTTCAGGAAAGACCTTCCGTGTCCAACAAAAAATAATATATTCTTTTAAGTAAACGCAAACGAAGTTTATCAAATATCTAATATTATCGTATAGGTGCATAAAAACAATTTAAAGTATATATAAATGAATACCTATTACACTCGGAAGTATTTAAAAAGTGATTAAGTAATAGCCTTTTGAATATATCAATTGATTCTTGATTTGAAAGTGTATGAGCTAACGGTGAATGAACTATTATTAAATACGACCAAGTAGAATTAAAACTATAGTGGTTGTTACTAATTTTTCCTATATAAATACCGCTAATTACGGCATTTTAACTATAAAACGTCAGCAATACAAGAAAAAAACCGGCCAAGTGCGAGTCCGACTCGCGCACGAAGGGTCCGTACCATTAACCATAAAAATTACTATTATCTATAAAAAAACGGCAATAAAATTACGTTTGTTTTATGGGAGCCTATATTTATTTCAGGGAGAATATATTTTTTTTATTCTGTTTTTAGTATTCGTTGTTATAGCGGCAACATAATTACATAATCTATGAAAATTTCAACTGTCTAGCTATCACGGTTTATAAGATACAGCCCTGTGACAGACAGACGGACAGCGAAGTCTTAGTAAATAGGGTCCCGTTTTACCCTTTTGTACGGAACCCTAAAAACGTGGTAATTAGCCGTATTTATAGTTAATACGACTAAGTTATATGATTCTAAGTAGAAAAACGGCTAATTATGACGTTTTGAGATTATTCAAATAATTCCAAGTAATAATAAGATTTTATGACCATGAATTTTCGGTAGAATTGAAGTGTAGTGTGTTTACTGATCTATCTAATCTATTCCGTGGTCGGGGCATCCATTCGCCTATTTGTTAGGCTCAGTGTAGTCAGTGTGCCACAATATCGCAAGCCGTGATAACCTGGTAACCTTTGGCTTAGCATTTTGTGATTGCCAAATAGGTGGGCAAATGTAGGGTGATGAAATTAATAATGTTAATGTACTGTTGTGAATTCGCTAAATAGAATAGGCTGGAGATATAGCTGTGCTGGTCTAGTGGATCTGAATCACGGAAGAGAAACAATGCGTTTATCTATACAAAAAAATAATTCGATCGCGACTGTAATGTAAAGTACGGTAGACATCCTCTCAGATCTCCGAGCGACTAGATCCTTGAAGATGCCTTAAGAAATATCACATTTGGCACATGCCCACATGTTGCTGTAGTTAGAATTCCACGCGTGACAGGTTGCAAGCCCGTCGCCGCTGCTAAAAATGATGTGCTATTACACCTGTTTAAAACTTTGAAGTGAAATATAGAAGAAACCAGTCAGTATTCTCATAAGCGATGGGTTTGCAACCTGTTACGTATTGTACTTCAACAAAAGAGTCGCAAAAACCATACATTTTTGAATAGAAAAATCTACTATTGACGACAAAAATTCCAACCAACAGTTCTAAAGTCAAGACACCTATTTAGCAACAACACAGCTTTCACATCCAGATGATTAGAAATAAAATAAGTAGGTATCTTTGGCGTAGTGTCAATTATTTATTAACTGGAATATTCTCTTTGTTGGCAGCAATTTCAGTTCCACCCATTTTTCTGTGAAAAACAAACTCCGAACTAAAATTTCGATCCCTAAACACAATATAAAATTCATTGAAACCCGAACACTTGATTGACCGTCGTAACTTTGACGACCCTCGTTCCCTTTGAAGCAAACTTGAAGTGTAAATTATTTACACTTCAAGTTTGCTTTTGACGCGATAAAAAGTTTGCTGACACGTTACGTTACGGATATCATCTTTGAGATATTAGTATATATAAAATAACGTTAAGATAAATAAGTTTTCTGTTGAAAAATATTTTTCAAAGACAAGCTTTTGTAAAATCATTCAAATCATCGAGCACCAGCTCGCCTATCACATCATATAACATTGTAATCGGAACTTAACAAGAATGCAATGTTTTTACTCAATCGAAGTATTTGCTAAGGAGTTCCGTTGTGAGTGACTGTAGAAAAGCTCCTGACTTTATAATCAGATCAGCTCGTTGTCTCCATATTATTGCATTGTCACCGAAGTTACTTAAGTAATAAGTATGCTAAGATTCAGCTCAATCGGTTGGGGATAACTGCTTCAAAATTGAGTTGCAAGATTCCACATATATATACATACATTGCAAGTTAAATAAAAGCTTGTTGAATGAAAAACTACTAAAATGTTTCCACCATAATTAAAACTATCGTGGTTGTTACTCATTTTAACTGTAAATACGGCTAATTACCACGTTATTTCTTGTATTCGAGGCAGTTTAGATGTTCTTCATCATGAGCACCGCCCGCGACCGCGATCAACGGTACAGCAGTACAAGAAATAAAACCGGCCAAGTGCGAGTCGGACTCGCGCACGAAGGGTTCCGTATATATAAAAACGGCAAAAAAATCATGTTTGTTGTATGGGAGCCCCCCCCTAAATATTTATTTTTATTCTGTTTTTAATAAATTCATAATCTGTGAAAATTTCGACAGTCTAGCTATCATGGTTCATGAGATACAGCCCTGTGGCAAACAGACGGACAGACAGACGGAGAGCGAAGTCTTAGTAATAGGGTCCCGTTGTTACCCTTTGGGTACGGAACCCTAAAAACGTGGTAATTAGCCGTATTTATAGTTAAAAGGTTTCTACCAATCGAAGAGTGAAGAGACAATATTTGCTTTTTAAGTTTGGTGAAGAAAATTATTAGTCCTACATAAATACAATTTAAATGGTACCAACCGAGATGTTTCGTTATGGATTCTACTTTGAATTCATTTTCGGACACGCGAAAGTAGTTCGGTTTCATAGACAATTTTCGTGTATGAATGGAGTGAATGATATTGTGTAAGACTCTCAGGCATATAGGCTTCATAAAGTACTTAATGACGTGACGCTGGCAGACATGTCCGAAAAAGGACGATTGTCATTAACAAAAAAGAAAGTTCTACCACGCGAGCGAAGCCGCTGTCAAAAGCTAGTCGGGTCTAAAGTCGAGCTACCTCCTACTATCCCACCACGGTAATATGTAAAAGCAATAATACATTACGAGCGAGGAACTATCAACAATACAATTACACCAGCCATCGACGCCATTACAGAAAGAAATATCACTGCGGCGGCGCTCGTTGCGTCGTAAAACGACACATTCGGGAGATTCCATTTCATCTCCAATTAAACTGAAATGAGCCATAAAAAGGTAAGAATGTGGTTTGAGATAGTGTACCTACGTACTATGGTTGAAGTTGTCTCGGAAATTTTCGTGTCTGAAATTGTACGAATATCCAACTTATATTTTGGCGTTCCGAGCTTCTTCAATTGCTAACGAGCTCTAGATTAAGTATCAAATCCGTATTGGTATGATAGACGATGATCTCTCGATTATTATTTTTGTCTACTGCTCCATTACTGTTGAGAACTAACTCCTGCAAAACGCCTCTTGATTACTATCAGACATCTTCATGGCAGAGCGTAATAAAGTAGGATCAATTTAAGTTTTTTTAATTTTTCCATTAAAACTAGTGAATAAACTTCAGTACCATTCATCAGGTAAATGCATTGTGCAAAGTTTTTATGAAAAGCCAGCGCTTAAATTGCGCAGAGTTGGTTGATAACGACAATATTAATAATGCAATGCGCTCCTATTCTGGTTGTCTGCATCTAAAACACGAGCCAAAAGTCGACGTTTTATGCCGTGTCGTATTTTTATGTAGGTTTTATGGTTCATTGGCGATCTTAGTACTTTTTAACACACTTTTATTAGCCATATATTATTTTATGTTATTTTATTACCCAAGGTTGTCTGGAAGAGATCGCTTTTTAGCGATAAGACCGCCCATTGTACAGTTTGTTCTAGTTTAAGTTTCTTTCGTTGTTATTTATTTGTTTTATGGTGTACAATAAAGCATTTTCATTCATTCATTCATTCAAAAATTAATCGAATTATTGAATCAATATCAAATTTGGCAGTTGCGCAAGTACTGAATCAATTTTAGAAATTCTTTCACGTATCAAAAGCTATTTTATCAACGATTAAATGCTATATTTTATTATCAAAAAAGTTAAATATCCATACAAAAATTGCAATAATGTAACCCAAGGCATCAAACATTTGCCTATAATTTTCATTATTACACCCGTGCGAAACCGGGGCGGACCGCTAGTAGGTTATAAACGACTATGTTGTTAAAACAACATAATGTAATATTACTAAATCTGAGTTAAATGAAACTAACTATTATATTTTTCTTAACTATTATATTTTCTTCTTTCTCCCCTAACCAGGAGTCAAATGCACGAAACAACCTTTCATCTGTACCAGGTCCCAAGAAAATTGCCACAAAGAACGCATTCGACCTCCTGTCTCGTCCCAGAAGCAATTCACTCAAGGAAAAAAATAATTTATAGCAACCAAAAAACACCACCAACCGAAAAAACGAACACGATATGATCAAAAATAACTCACAATACATAACCTCTACAGAATCTCCCCCAAGCCGGCTGGTCACCGTGGGGGAAAGAGACCATAACCCTCCAGCTAATTCAAAGCAAAAAAATAATTCACTAAAAATTGGAACATTTAACATTAGATCCCTAGGATCAGAAAAAAGATACATAGAATTGATATACTCGCTACAGAAGATAGAAATAGACATACTAGGTTTAGCAGAAGTCAGGAGAATGGGATGCAATATTGAAGAACACGAAGATTATATCTTCTGCTACAAAGGAGAAACGCCAGGCTTGCATGGAGTGGGCTTCCTAGTTAAGAAAGAACATAAAAACAAAATACTAAACTTCTCAGGTCTATCCGAACGAATTGCTATGCTGCAAATTAAGTATAACAATAATACACTGTCAATAATACAAGCATACGCCCCTACAGAGAGAGCACCAGAAGAGGATATCGTCTCCTTTTATAAGATATTAGAAACAGCGCTAAACCAGGCAGGCAAACGTGTCCTTCTTATCGGAGACTTCAACGCTCAGGTTGGGCGATCCAGTGCGAACGCAAGCTTGGTCATGGGACAATTTGGATACGGGAAACGAAGCGAGAGAGGAGAAAAGCTTGTCCAATACGCCTTGGAAAACAAACTATCAATTATGAATACCTTCTTCAAAACAAGAAAAAACAGGAAATGGACATGGCTATCTCCAGATGAAAAAACTAAAAATGAGGTAGACTTCATCTTATCTAACGAACCCAAAAAAATAAGGAATATTGAAGTTCTCCATGGCTTAGGATTCAGATCAGACCATCGCCTAGTGAGAGCTACGTATATGCTAGAAGAAGAAAAGAAAGGTAGAAAAACATATAAATCACAACCCAAGTCACTTAAAACAGTAGAAGACACTAGCTGCTATTTAAAGAACCTGGAACAAAACATACAAAAACTGAATACACAAAAGGACGAGCACGACGTTCAAACATTCTACAATGCATTAGAAAATATCATAAACAAGAGTATTCCATCAAAACAGAAGGAGCAAAAAGTAGATACTGTTGGGAAAATTATCAGTAACCAAACACTGGATATGCTCACGAAACGAACAGAACTTGTAAAAACAAAACAAAAAACTAAAGAAATGAAAAAGGAATTAAGCTCTTTATACAAATTAACAAGCAAAGCCCTCAAAAAAGATTATCAAAATTATAGAAATAAAATAATAGAGAATAACTTACAAAAATTTAGAAGTTCCAAAAGAGCCTACAAGCAACTGACAACACACAAAAACTGGATTCAAAACCTAAAAACAAACACTAAAGAGACTAAAACTAGAGATGACATAATAAATTGTGCTACAGAATTCTACAAAACACTATATGAAATGAAAACTGATGCTTCTCAACAGAACCCACCTACTTCCTATTCTTGTACAAATCACAAGCACTACGAATGCAACCCAGAGAAAGTTGATATAACACCAATAGACGTTATGGAAATTATGAAACATATTCAAAAGTTAAAGCAAGACAAAAGCCCAGGACCCGATGGTTTACAAAACGAGGCTCTAAAAACTGGTGCTGCTCTGCTGGTACACCCTCTTACCTACCTATTCAACAAAGTTCTTGACACTGGCCAGGTACCAGAACAATGGAAGAGATCCGATATAATCCTACTGTACAAAAAGGGTGATCCAAAGGATATAGGAAATTACAGACCTATAAGTCTACTTTCAAGTGTGTATAAGCTATTCACATCAATTCTACAAAGCAGAATGACTCCAAAACTGGATGAACACCAACCGATCGAACAAGCGGGATTCCGTTCTGGTTTTTCAACAACAGACCATATACATGTTACGCAACAAATCATAGAGAAGTATAAGGAGTTCAATAGACCACTATACATAGCTTTTATTGACTATGCTAAAGCTTTCGACACAATTTCACATGATTCCATATGGAAAGCCCTAGATAAATGCCACATTAATGACAAATATATAACAGTATTAAAAAGCATCTATAATGGAAGTACCAGCAGAGTTAAATTGGAAAAAAGAGGAGTGAACATACCAATACTCCGAGGAGTGAGACAGGGTGATCCTCTGTCACCTAAACTATTTATAGCAGTACTGCAGCTCATCTTCGATAATCTAGACTGGCTGTCAAATGGAATCAATGTAAACGGAAAGCGACTTACACATCTAAAATTCGCTGATGACATCGTCCTCTTCTCAGAAACAAGCCAAAACCTAGAAAAAATGATAAACTCTTTAAGTATGGAAAGTGAAAAAGTCGGGCTCAAAATGAACCAAGATAAAACCCAGTTAATGACAAACAGCCATACTAATAAAATCTGCTTATATGGCAAACCGTTGGAATATGTAAACCAGTACATATATCTCGGCCAACTTATATCATTTAGAGACAACAACATAGAAGAAGAAGTCGAACGCCGGGTGAACATGAGTTGGAAAAAGTTCTGGAGTTTAAAGGAAATTCTAAAAGGGTCTTTCCCCCTGTACCTAAAAAAAATTGTTATGGACACCTGTATCTTACCGAGTCTCACATACGGCTGCCAAACATGGACATACAACACCAAAATAAAAACTAAATTAGCTACCTGCCAAAAAACGATGGAAAGAAGTATAATGAAAATAAGAAAAGTTCAAAAGATAAAAAGCGAGCACATAAGAAAAAAGACAAAGTTAATAGATGCTCTCAAGTACGCTCTAACACAAAAGTGGCGTTGGGCAGGACATTTAGCAAGATACACGGATCAAAGATGGACATTAGAAACAACAACATGGAGAGGGCCAATAGGCAAAAGAAGAAGAGGTCGTCCAAGGAACAGATGGATCGACGAAATAATAACGACGACAGGAAAAGAATGGAAAAGGAAAGCAAAGAATAGGGAAACGTGGAGCAAGCTGGAGGAGGCCTATACCCAGAGTGGGGTTCCAATAACAGAATAAAATTTATATACGTAGTTTATTAAGGAAAATATGTTATGTAAGGTTGTTGGAAATAAAAAAGGCTTATTATTATTATTATTAACTATTATATTTTTAGTTGTCATCTCGAGTTTACGTCTAGTCGAGGATTCCTCAGTCAACAGAACTCAACTCAAGGTACCTCGAGATGTACTTTGACATTCCTCAACAGGTCTGAAAGACTGATGAAAACCTCCTCGGACTGACGTAATTATGTATTTGAGCAACCTCCAAAATATCGATTTAATATACAAAACATGAGGTACTTTTCGAGGAGCCTCGAAAGAGTTTGAGTCAAAGTAAAGTCGAGGTTAGATTACAAATAAAAATATGGGGATTAGACACGTAATATTCCAAGTACCTATTACGATTGTTTACATTGCTTACCTTCAATTTTACTCAACTGAGCTGCAACAGTCACGTCGCGAGTCTACCTTATCAATATCGAGTACCTACGACTACGACCTACATTGAATAGAAATAAGTACTAGCAATAGACCTGGTTGTGGTTTCACCCAGGCTTAGGGCATTTTAAATTTTTGAACAAACTCTCTTTGTCTATGGTCCGTTTTCATTACAGTGACAGTGACAGTTGTGGTGCGTACCTATAGATTGTTTTGCCCACAACCAATGATTTCCCGCTTTGTCTATTTAAATAATAATTAATTAATAAATATCGCCAGTTACAAAACCTTTGCTTAACCTAAGAGATAGGTAAATAAATACTGTATTCTATGTTGTTTAAAAATCGTCGTTTCCATTTTTTTTTAAATATAAACCGTTTATTTGGATATTAAAATGTTGTAAAAGTGCCCACAATCAGCGCTCTTGCCCTATTTGTTGTTCTTATTGGAACAGTTTTATTTTACTTTTCCTGTGGTGCAAGTATCCTGCGTGACAAACGTTGGGATTTTTGGAAGACAGTTGAAAGACAGACGTAATCAGTCCATTAATTATAATATTATGCCTGGGTTACTTAATTGTATTATTATGCAAATGATAAATTCACAAAGCTTGCTCGCTTCCCCAATTCCCCATGCTTCGCCGAGTCGGATAAAAATCTACAATAATTCTGATTGTCCAATACAAATAATAAAGTTACGAGAAAAATTGACTTTTTCTTCAAAAAAACTCTTTCGGACCACAATATTTAGCAGGTTTAATTTTTAACTATAAATACGGCTAATTACCACGTTTTTTCTTGTAATGCTTACGTTTCGTGTATTTGCCGATCTACCGTTGATCGCGATGCTCATGATAAAGAGCATCTGAATCAGGTGGTAATTAACCGTACTTATAGTTAAAACGATTATCAACCACGCTAGTTTAAATTATATAGGTAACATTTTTATGAATCTCTCAGAATAAGGTCGTCATAGGTGACCGAGCGACAAGGGAAACGGCGCGGCATCAACTTTTTAATTTATGGTGTGACGTCACGTGTCGAGTTTCTGATGGCAAAGTTTGACAAGCTCGTAGTACTTTTTTATTATTTTCCGACGCACGGCGGCGAACTTATCTGAGTGGAAATTGAAAAGTGAAATCGAGGGGCTAACATGTTAATTGACAATCGAACGGACTCTAAAATGATTTTGTTGTAGCTTTGGAGTACTAGGTAAGTAACTTAAAAAAAATATATTTTTTCAATAAAACATCGGAAATGGAACAGACGACTTCAAAAACGGTAGTTAACAAAGAAAACCAAAGCTTCTGACAATTCAAAAGGAGGAAAGAACAATGAAATAGCTTAGTAAGGACATCTGTCGGTGGTTCAAAGAATGGAGACTTCATAGAAATTCAGTTTTTTTTTAGATTATTTTCGTCTTTGTTTTGTACTCGTCTGTTTTGGAGATTGGTTTCAAAAGATTATTTAAATTATCAGGCCCCTTTCCCTGTTCTCGCTTAACCTATTTAGTTATTTTCCCTTGGAACAAGATAAATGGACAAACACGGAATATTACATAACATGATTATGTTGCTACGTATTTCAAAGGCATTGCAAATGAATTATTTTGTCATCCGCATAAATTCGCAAACAGTTTCGGCATTCCACCCATAAAATGTTTAGGATAAATTAAATTTTTCAAAGGTGAAAGCGGAACTGACTGAAATAAGGAATGTAATAAAATACGCCACAAAATGATACAAAATGAGACTGACATTTCCTACGGAATACCGTAAAGCCGCAAACCCACCGCGGCGCATGCTCTGCACGGGGCATTTTAGAAGGCACGCTTCTAAAATGCCACTTTACATTTCCACTGCTGCACACGCTATACACGAATATTACACAAGTCAACTATGCACAAATGTTTAGCGCAGGACAGTTTTGAATCATACGTTCATCACATTTTCGTGTACCGCGTACACCGCGTGCATGGCGTTGACAGCGTTGAGCTACGTGAGCACCATATTCGAGCAAGCTACGCGTGTACCAATGATGTCAATTTATGCGTAGCGTGTTCGTGCGTTGCAGTAGAAACAATTACATACATTTTATTGCAAAGCGAAGATTGACGCACGTGCGTCACCTCTCCGTGCGCCGCGGTGGGTTTGCGGCTTAAAGCTGAGCTATAGGGACGGCACGCCACTTGATTCTAAGAGGATAAATAGTGAATTCCGGAGAAATCATCCACAGAAAAATGAGGATATTTTTACGATTACGGCCATCTTCTAGCTGAGGCTTTGAAAGCTTGACAGCTGTTTCAATCCATTCCCTTCTTGAACACCTGTCTATTACTGTTAATGGATTTCAGAGCAATTAAAAACTTTTACATTTACTTATCACTGAATACTTCAAAGCTAAAAGGTCAAAAATCACAAGGATCACTTTGAAACGTCTTAGGAGCTAGATGAACCTAGAAAAATCTGGCAACAAACACGGCTTGGTGCCTATTATTTTTTCGATGATCCTGTTAATAAATGCTATGCTTCCACCACACTGGTTTTTTCGCCATCGGTCACACACACATCAACTTGGTTATTATTATTAACCAGGAGTTATAATCAGTATGATCTAGAAAAACAAGCACACACAGTGCAGACAAGCTATTCAAAATTCAAAAAAGACTGCGAGCAAATATTAAATTTTCCAATAGAAGTAAAACTGTTACCAAAACATTCTAAAGGCTAGCTTCAAATCCAGGCCGTAGCTAGGAAATAAATAAAATGGTCGTTGCGATGCAAAGTCGCGGTGCACTCCAATCCAATTTACGTCGGATTGGGCCAGATATTACCGGCTCGCGGCAGCTGGCTGCGGGAAGTGCTTGAAAATTTCATTTTTAGTCTTACTCTTTTTTAGCTTTCAACTTTCGATTGCTAATCTGCTTCGGAAATTGTTTTTCTGTTATTATCAAGTAATTAATTTCGGGTTGGTCCATGTACCTAGTCTACGGCCAGAAGTGACCGGCCATCCTGACGTCAGAATGAACGGTAACCTTTAAATGTTTAATATCTTCTAAAATATAAAGCAAGCAAATCTCTTATGAAGAAAATAGAAGCAAATGAGAAGCAATTTTTGGATAGCATTTCAACGTTATATACGACAGGTGACGCATCATCCTTTACCCCATCGGTCATCATCTCATCAGAGCTCATTTGCTCTTTCAGTTACGGAGCCTGATGAATCAAATTCTTTTTTTTACCAATTCCGTCCCACAGCCGGGCAAAGGTCTCCCCCAAATTCTTCCAACCATATCTATCTTTCGAGTTCTTCCAACATGCTCTCTCGATGAAGTCGAAATCATCCCTCCAGCGTTTTCTTGGCCAACCACAACCTCGCCTACCGTCAGGCTGCCAAGGTGTTATGGCATTCGCCCATTTATTTAGTTCCATTCTAAATACTTATCACCATAAGATTACGAGTAGATATTTGTTGTAAAAACAATTCACCATTTTCCTCAAGGATAATTCTTATGACACTTGTTATTGATTTCCGTTTCCGCCGGAAGTCATTGTCCGACGTCCGCGCTTAAGAAATCTGTTCAGCTGAATACTGGCACATCTGTTCAGTTCGAACGTAAAGACAGTAAAATGAATACCAGTGTGAAAACTCTAAAGCGCTGCTAATGCGCAGATGATGAAATCGGGTTTGTTCAAACACTTATAACTCGAGAACAGCTGGACCGATTTTAATGATTTGTTGGACTTGATGGATAGCAGAATAAGCGGCACAAAGTTCGCTGATTCAGTTAGTGATAAATAAAACAATTTTATCCGCCACTATTTGAGCTAGTATTTTTTTTTTTGAGATGAGACCCCATGCTATTACATACGTGTACCGTGATGATAATTCATAAATTGCGCTACTGGATGGCTACTACAGTTCGTTCTACAACATCCGAGTGTGATTTGACGGGCGGGGCTATACAAGGTACGGACTTACACGCCCGTCCTATTGCCTATTTCAGGTGCCTGAGTTTTAATTGATTTATATTTCACTATCATTCTAACTGCTAACGGCTTTGCTCGCATGGGGATAAATAGTAATTCTAGTTTTATCCACAACGAAGTTATAGGGGATCAAAAATGGCCTGAACTGCTTCGAGAAAAGGACCTCTATCCGGGGGCATTGCCGTGCCCCCAGATGAAGAACTCATATTCTACTCGTAACTATTGTGCGAATTGCGGGTGTGTGACTAATCTTATGTTGTACGTGCCTCTGACTACCCCTTTGCCTTCAAAGACTTTGACCCGAAGATCTCAGAAGAGAATTGAATTTGAGATTGCAGTCAAGAATGGTATTTAATTTCTGAAACAGAGGTTTTATATTTCCTCAGAGATCAAGGGTTTCCACAACTATTTGTAAACTTCTGCGACTGAAGTAAATAAAGTTATTGTTTTTATTATGTTTATTTCTGCTGAATATATTTCTGTATATACTTCCGCCCGCGGTTTCGTTCGCGTTGCACCTGGATAAAAAGTTTCCTATATACTATTTGTCATAAGCTTTAATATAATTTTAAGTTTAATCCAAATTTGTTCAGTTGTTTGAGTCACGATAATAAAAATAACCTTACGAACTTTCGGATTTATACTTTTAGACATTCGATAACTATGTTTTTTCTCATTTCAGGTAAAAAATCACTTACTTCCCGATATCCGTAAGTAGAGGATCTTTGACAGATCTTTACAGACTCAGCACCAAAAGAAATGTAGTAAGGTAAGTGGCTAAGCAACCCTAAAACATTGCCTTTATAATTTACCTGACTACAACGAAGTAAAAGGAAAGTTATTATTATTTATTTATCATCTACACTTTTATCACGAGCATAAAGTGCCCTCGAGTATGATGGCACAAAAGCACTAAAAGCCCTGCGGACATAGTACCAAGCTTCAAACATAAATATTAGTAGGTACCTAGGTACTAGAAGTTGTGTTGGTCGAGTGGGAAGTGTCGACTTTCGAGCCGCGGTCGTGAGTCAATGGATTTTTGTATTAGAAAAATATATAATACTAGCAGTCCGCCCCGGCGTCGCACGGGTGTAATAATGATTTTATGGCAATTTTTTTTACACCTTGAGTTATATTATCGAAGTTTTAATAGGGATCCCTAATAGTTAGACATATGATATCACAGACTTTTTTGTAGATATTGATGTTCTCTATAAAACTGTAGTAAGTAGATCACTTTGCTCTATTGCCAATACTTTCTGCAGCAAACGCAATATAAGGATTTTATTTTTATTTTTTTCACAGGTTAGGTTACATTATCGAAGTTTTCATACCCCTAACGTTTTTGAAAATAATCTATAGCCTATGTTCATCAGGGATAATGTAGGATGCTAATAGCACAAGAATTTTTGAAATCGGTTCAGTTGTTTCGGATCCTATTCGATGCAAACAAACAAACAATCAAATCTTTCCTCTTTATAATATTAGTATAGATAAGCTGCTCGCCCCGGCTTTGCACGGGTGGGACCTGGATAAAAAGTCTACCGATTTTGTGCAAACTTCACATAAACCATCTACTAAATAGTCCGAACAAAGCATAAACATTTGGTTTGGATAGGTGAGCCCGTTCTTGTGTTATAAAATTACAACGAAAAGTGGCATTGATTTTTATATAAATAGACTAGCCGACCTGTTCTGTCCTGTGTAGTCAAAATTAAATATAATAAATAAGATCACGACTGTAATCCCCTAGTACGGTAGAAATCCTCTCAGATCTCCAGGCGCTTAGATCCTTTGAAAATGCCAGTGTAGTCAGAGGCACGTACAAACATTATGTTTGGCACATGCCCAAATTTTGCAGTAGTGAGCATGCCATACGTGACAGGTTGCAAGCCCATCGCCGCTTAATATACTAAACTGGTGTAGTCAAAATTGATGTCAGATTTTTTGCACACCAGCGCTATCTATAGCGAAATCATCCCTTTTGTATTTTTTTACATTTTATAGACCATCCTATGTTTTATTCGAGCATAATATCTATATCTGCAGCAAATTTCATTGTAATACGTTTTGTCGTTTAGGCCTGATTGATTTTCAAACATACAAACATCCTAACAAACCTTACCGGTGGTCGCAATAGATGAAAATAACGTGGTAATTAGCCGTATTTCTATTAAAAACCGGCCAAGTGCGAGTTGGACTCGCGCACGAAGGGATCCGTACTATACAAAACGACAAAAAAAATCACGTTTGTTGTACGGGAGCCCCACTTAAATATTTATTTTATTTGTTGTTATAGCGGCAACAGAAATACATAATCTGTGAAAATTTCAACTGTCTAGCTATCACGGTTCATGAGATACAGCCCCGTGACAGACAGACGGACAGCGAAGTCTTAGTCCCGTTTTTACCCTTTGGGTACGTACCCCATAAAAATGGTTTAGTGATCACTAAATGGAATCTGAAACCACTGTTCCAAAGCATAATTTTACATGTTAATCTAGTTTCAAGTTCGACTCTGAACTCTAACCGTACTAGTAGCTCAGCTAGCAGTTTGATGTGAATTTCCAGCTGAATTCCAACTTAGCTCAGCTAGCTCTGTGCTCTACCGAAGTAAATTGATTTACTTTACGAGATTACCTAGGGGTTAGCACTGGTTTGGATTATTCCCAACGTAGACCAAGACACGTTCTTGGTAATCCAGATAACGTGATCACCTACGCGTTAGGTAAGTTCAATAGAGTAATCTCTGACTCTCCGTCTTTCCGTTTTCATCCCTTTAGAGTGAGACCTTCTTAGTAAAAAAATATTTTCTAAAAACGACCCAAGTCGAGGTGTACTGAATTAGTACTAGAGGTTATGCTCATAAATTCGATGTTTTTTTACCCAGTGGAAAGGATTTTACGGTTGCATTAAATTATTAATTAAAAAACCCCGCGATCTTCAAACAGATGAACAGAATTTCTTTAATTAGAGTTTCAAACACATCAAGTAGTCACCTTTTGACCAATAAATTAAAAAATAAAATCGTTTTATTCGTTTAGAAGCTACAGACATACATAAAGATACACACAGACAGACACGTCAAACTTATAACACTCCTGTTCTGACGTGGGGTTTAAAAAACAGCACCTTAGACACGCCATTGGAGAAGCAATACAATATATTTTACTACAGATTGGGCATGTTATATGTACTTCTAAGTAGTGATGTTATTCAAATTCAAATTCAAAAATCATTATTTCAATAAAATCACAAGGATCACTTTGAAACGTCTTAGGAACTAGGTGAAGCTACGCCGATTCCACGCAACCAAGCCTAGAAGAATCAGGCAACAAACACGGCTTGGGGGTCTACCTTTTTCTTAATGATCCTTTCTATAATGCTATGTAGAGCTCCAGTGTGGTGCCAATCGAACAAGGTTCAAACAAGAATAGTAATTATGAGTACTACTTTATCATAGAGACCTTGCAAAAAAGAGCTAATATACACATACCATTCACACGACCAGTATGTAAAAACAGCGTTGCGAAACTTGCGTACTCGCTGACGGTTGGAAACCAGTGCTATATCCCAGGTGTACAGCTACTTTGAGACGGCCGCCGGACAGAAATAGAACGTTTGCTGCAACTTGGAAAATGGGTCAGCGGTACAATGGTCAGCGCATTCTGCAGGGCACCACCAGATTGCCTTTGCAAAACCAGGTTTCTAATTTAATTGCGTAGTGAATCCCAGGTCTCAAACTTTAGGCGATATTTCCTTTTACAAGTTTTTATTTCACTTTATATGCGCATCAAAAACCATGCTCACAACGAAGGAAAACATAGTGAGGAAACCAGTTAGTATTCTTATAAGCGGCGATGGGCTTGCAACCTGTCACGTGTGGGGCATGTGGGCATGTGCCAAATATAATGTTTGGACGTGCCTCTGACTACCCCCACTAGACATCTTCAAACGATCTAAGCGTCTGGAGATCTGAGAGGATGTCTACCGTACTTGGACCGTACGTGACCATAAATATATATTTTTTTATAATACTTCGATTGAGTAAAAACTTTTCATACTTGTCAAGTTCCGATGACAATGTTATATTATGTGACAGGTGATAGCGCACTGATGCTCGATGGTTTGAATGATTTTACAAAAGCTTGTCATTAAAAAAATATTTTTCAACAGAAAACTCAGTCGGTTTCTGTAAGAGTCCAACTGGATAAGACGGTAAATGCGATGAAAACTCAAATATAAAATGAAAATGTCTTTGTCTTTGGTTATTTCTATCCATCATCCATCTAGTAGGTAATGTGTCCACAAATTCACAACTGTGACTTGCCATCGCATTTCCTGATTAAAGCGAAGCCACAAAAGTGTTATGAGTTCTGCAGTTTATGTATGTATGTATACACGCACACGCTTACCACAACCGCAAACATTGACCTTAATTTAAAGAATTTGTCCTTATTTTTTATACTTTTATTAAATACTAGCGACCCGCCCGGGCTTCGCACGGGTGCAATGCTGATACTAAATATACTACAGAATGTCTTTTTAAAAAACGTTTTTTTTTACAGCTTTTTTTGACCCCTTCTAGTACAATTGCTGATTTTTGGAGTACAATTCATACAATTCCATAGATTTGTAACTGCATTAAAATTAATCCTTATCCACGGTGGGTCCGGCTGCGTAGTATCACACGATTTCTATGATTCTTTTTTTATGGAATAGTTAATAATGTTAACTTTTTTAAAGAGGGATGACTGAGAGTGTTATAAACGTAAGAGTAGACAAATATAATCAGAAAGCTTCGAACTGCTCAGCTATCGGGAGTTACACGTGTTATTGTAAGTCAACCATAAAAGATAAACATATGCTGTCGTGGGATATTTTTTATATAATTTTAAGGAGAACATTTCCGTCATACATGATTTCTGTGTAGCTTTAACCATTAAGGTTGCACACGCGACGGAAGCTCGTGGAGTAACTACTCCCGTTTTCCCAACATTTTCCTTCACTGCTCTGCTCCTATTGATTGCAGCGTGATAAAAAGTATACTATAACCAGCTCAGGAGTATGAAAAATAATTGTACCAAGTTTCGTTAAAATCCGTCGAGTAGTTTTTGTTTCTATAACGGTTATACAGACAGACAGACAGACAAAATTTTTACTGATTGCATTTTTGGCATCAGTATCGATCCCTAATCACCCCCTGATAGTTATTTTGGAAATATATTTCATGTACAGAATTGATCTCTCTACAGATTTATTATAAGTAATAGATTATAAAGACGCAGCCAATGACAACTGGCTATTTAACGTAATATAACTAATTACTACTCCCCTTCCTCCCTCGACTCTCAAACGGAGCGGACGTGTGTCGATCTGTGCTCTAAGGTTTTGAATTTGAATTTGGGTCCGTGGGACTGCGCCCCGTGACTTTGCCCCTTGGCTGGTTGAGCTGCTCCGGAGCCCCTGGTCGCGGCCTTTGACGAGTTTCGGCTGATTGTGTGAGTGTGTCCCGCCTTTGCTACTTTTTTGCTTCTCGCCGGACTCGAACTGGGGGTCGCCTGCGTCTCGGCCGTGCGTCTCCCGACTGTGCCAACGGTCGGTGAACGGCCGCGTCGAATTTAACGCATGGTTCAAGCTTGTGTGCTACGCGGCGCTACAAACTTGCAGCGCGCTACGATCTCACAGCGCGCTACGAAACGGCTACGCTTAGAGAATAGCAATCTGCTACGCGCCTTATTCCTTACCAGCAGCTTATCTTTGGCCAACGCTTTTGCTTATCGCCTTCACAGTGAAATCTCTAGCTTTCGCCCGGGCATTGTAAGATATGCCGTTAAAACGCACACCACCGCACAAGGACTCGCCAGCCCCAGAGGCCTATAAATCACCCCTGCAGCATTATGCGTCTGATTCGAATCTAACAGAAACGCCTTCAGATTCGTCGGAATTAGCAGTCAGAGCTCTATCCTTTGGCAACATCGCGGGAAGCCTTAAGCGTAAGCGAGATATTACCAAGGCTGAAATTCTAGATCTCTTCGCTTCATGGAAGACTGATCAAGACGCAAAATTTGATACCGTCTTAAAGTCCATCAGTGAAGTCAAAACTTCACTGGATCTTATGACCAGTAAATACAATGAAGCCCTACAAAGACTGGACTTCCTAGAAGAGGAAAGGCAGCATTATTCTGCCGACGTCCAGGCATTAGAAAGCAAGATTGAACTCTTGGAGCGCCACTCCAGGGCTACCAGTGTGGAGATCCGGAACATCCCTCTAGCTGGGATAGAGACTAAAGAGGACCTAAAAAACATCGTCCACAAAACAGCTGATTTACTCAAGATTCCTGTTAACACATTGGAGATTAAGGACATCTACAGAATCAATACAAAGTCTAGCGTTAAGCCAATCATTGCAGATTTCACTACTGTTCTCACGAGAGACAAGTTTTTGAGATCCATAAGGAACTACAATAAAGAACACCACGCTAACAAACTTAATACTGTAAGCCTGGGCATCCCTGGTAACTCTAGACCGGTCTATGTATCGGAAAACCTGACGAATAAAGACCGGCGACTGCATTTCCTAGCTCGCGACTTCGCTAAACAGAACGGATACTTGTTTTGTTGGATCTCTTTTGGAAGAATATTTATTCGTAAATCGGAAGGAAGCTCCCAAATTCGAATCACGTGCGAAAGTGATCTTGTGAACCTAAAAACAAACTAAGTGGCCAGTCTTCTCATGACTTCATGTTAGTTTTTAGCATATTATTGGTACACGTCTTATGAATGATCTATATGTTTGATCGCATTCATCTTATTTTTGTAGTACCTATTTAAAATTTTAAGTTCTAGTAAACCTTAGTAATAGCTAATATCTACATATAAATGTATTGTTATATCTATCAGCTTGCATGTAAATAATATTTGCCTAAGACATAATTTTTAAGTTATTTTCACAACACTTTAAACACCTTTTCATCAAACTGTATTAACCTGTGATTACCCACACCAATTAAACTACTAGTACCTGCCTTACAAAATGATATGCGATTTTGAAGAAGTCTCGACCTGTGTTGATCGTGATACCGACATTGGTGAATCGCATTTGGTTGACAGTCCCACCACTTTTAAACAAATTGAACTTGGAACAAAACACTCTCTTAAGATCATTTTGCAAAATATAAGAAGCATATATAAAAATCTGACTGATTTTGAAGTGTTTTTGACAAGAACGAACATTAATCCCGATCTAATAATACTAACCGAATGTTGGCTGAAAGGCCATGACTCTATTCCGTCTCTTAATCAATACACAGCTTTCAATACAGCCAAGCATATTAATCAAAACAGTGGAGTCATTGCTTATGTGAAGAGTGACATTAGTGATATATCAGTTTATGAACCTAACTTTCAAGACGCTGACTGCCTAGTAGTTAGAATTAAACAAAACTTCGCGTTCATCTGCATTTATCGATCACCATCGTTCCACTTGATCGCCAATTTTCTTAGCTCACTAGACCGGTTACTATCCAACCTCAAATCTGTACCGAACATATATTTACTAGGTGACCTCAATATTGATATCTCTGAGACAACCACTGATAGTAAAGCTGATGAATACCTAGATCTGCTGGCTACACATGGCCTATTGCCAAGTCATACTTTTCAAACTCGCGAACAAAAATGCTATGACCACAGTATAGTTAAATCGCAGACTAGAGTAACTACAGTTATCTGTAACCCATCAGTCACTGATCATGGTTGTCTTTACTTAGCTATATCATTGTCACACCAAATTTACAAAGTCAAAAAAACAGTAAACAAAACTGACTACAAAAAAGCCCTATCACTTTTATCTGAGGTAGACTGGAACTCTCTTTACGTACTAAAGGATCCTAACACCCTTACTGAACAGTTCATTTCCACTGTCACCTCCATTATTGGCAGGTGCACTACCACATACTCTGTTTCAAATAGAAAGCAGACGCACCAGCCTTGGATAACACCTGGCCTTTTACGCTGCATGAGATTTAGAGATACTCTCCATCGGCGATATAAAAAATCTCCTAAAGACAAGAACCTAGGTATAACCTATAAACGGTATAGAAATTACTGTAATAACATTCTACACAGCCTAAAACATAAATATGATTCGTCTGATTTACAAGCTGCTAGAAATAACATAAAGAAAACATGGAAAGTTATAAAACGCGTAGGGGGTCTCAACAACTCCAACAAAACTGAATCACACACGGATCTCCTTAAGATCAAACCATCGCAACAAGATTCGGCAAATCTGATAAATGAATACTTTGTCCAAGTCGGCTACAAGCTTGCTGAAAAAGTTCTAAATAGCTTAAACTGTACTCAGGACCACCTAGTTCAAATTGTAAGATCTCCCAACTCCCAAATAAATTCTTTAATGCTCTTGGAAACTGATACTTTTGAAATCAATAAAATTGTTAATTCACTTAAAGCCACAGCGTCTTCTGGTTGGGACGGCATTACTTCAATATTTATAAAAACATGCCTGAGTGTACTTAATGAACCACTGTCCTATATCTGCAATACCTGTCTTTCTACTGGAGTATTCCCAAAAGTACTAAAAGACTCTATTGTAATTCCAGTTTACAAGTCAGGCGATAGAAGTATAGTGTCAAATTATCGGCCAATTTCTCTCCTGTCAACTCTGGCTAAAATATTGGAGAAGGTAATAAATAACCGACTTGTGAGCTTTCTCGAAAAAAATAAGCTACTCTCCGAAAATCAATATGGTTTCAGGAAAAACCTTTCAACCTCTGATGCTATCGAGAGTCTTGTAACGGAGGTCACAAATAACCTTGATAATAAATTAAAGTGCATAGGAGTATTTTTAGACCTAGCAAAAGCCTTCGATACTGTGTCTATCCCGCTGTTAATTCGCAAACTAGAGTCTATAGGCGTGCGAGGAGTCACTTTACAACTTTTCGAGAGCTACCTGAGTGACCGGTCACAGTCAGTGAAGATTGGTGATATTTATAGTTCAAAAAAATCGATTAACTTTGGGGTTCCTCAAGGATCCGTACTAGGACCGACTCTTTTTTTGATCTATATTAACAGTTTGTGTGATTCGAAACTATCAGATGCTAAAATAATTACATTCGCCGATGACACCGCAATCATTTTCAGGGGCAGATCCTGGGAAAATGTACGTTTGGCTACTGAAAGTGGCATGCGAATAGTCATAAATTGGCTTAATAATAATCTGCTGACACTAAATTTAGAAAAGACAAAATATGTACCCTTTTCAATATATAACAGCGGTCAGCCTAAAACGGGTCTCAGTGTCGGCGCCCATACATGTAATCAAATGTCTGGCAGCACGGGTTGCAACTGCTACACCCTATCAGCCGCAACCGCTATAAAATATCTTGGCATAACGATTGATATCAACCTAAATTGGAAGAGTCACATAGATAAGTTAAAGTCACGAATAAGGAAACTCATACCGGTATTTAAAAAACTGCGCCATTTAAAAGAAACTAATACATGTAAGACAGTATATTTCACTCTATGCCAATCTCTTATAACTTATGGCATCTCAGCCTGGGGCGGAGCAGCTAAAACATCCATGCTAAAACTAGAAAGAACTCAACGTTCGATTTTAAAAGTCCTTAACTCAAAGCCTTTTAGATACCCAACAAAGGACCTTTACAAGGAATTCCAGGTTTTGAGCGTACGACAGCTATTTATCAAAACTATTGTAGTAAAACAACATACTCATAACCATCCTAGAAGAATTGATAACATAGCCAATAGAAGAGCCTATGATGCGTACAAGGTTCCCTTGTGTAGGACTTATTTTGCCCAGAGATTTGTAAACTTTTTAGCACCTTTCCTATACAACCGCATAAATAAACATATTACATTACGAGATAAAACTAGATTCATCTGCTCCAAATCTTTAAATCTCTTTTTGCAACAGATGGACTACATTGAAACGGAAAACTTGCTAAATATCATTCGATAACAGAGAAAATCCTTACTTACTTATAGATTTAAAGTGTACTCACTACTCACACATCATAGTTTTTATTTTATTTTTTTTGTTTGTTTCATATTTTGTTTTTTATCATTAGTTTAGTTTAGTTGATATGCGCCTTAAGCGCACAAAAAAAAAAAAAAAAAAAAAAAAAAAAACACTAAATGATGCTTTCAATTGTATTTAATTCTTATTGGATGGTTGAGGCATTAAGTACCCTGCCGTAACACAGTTAAATCTAGCACGGGGGGTACGGACATGTAACTACCTACTAATGAAATTAAACCCTATGCCTACTACCTATTTAGTGATATTTTTTAGTAGTTAAGTTATTTATAATTTGTACCACTTTATTTGAAAAATAAACGATTTCTATTTCTATTTCTATTACTAAAAGAAAACCGACGAAAATGTTTCGAACAATCGAAAAGTCAAGGGACGATATTGGTTTTTTAAGTTTTATAAAGGAAATATTAGTCCTACATAAATATATATTAATGGGAACAACTTGGGACTATTCTCGATACAATAGAAAATCATCGAAGTCAGATCACTAAGAAAAAAGAGCGGCCATACATGAAAAAACAAAAAAATAAAATTATATACATGACGAAATGAGAACCCTCTCATTTTTCGTCGGTTAAAAACCACGTTCATCGCTATATGGATACCTTCATGTCACGTGACGGAGATTTCTCAGAAAACCAGAGCTTATTAAAGTAGTAGGTAGGTAAGTAGGGTAGTGGAAGCAAGCAGAGGCAGCGTAAATATTAAGTGCAGTGCACAATACCCTCGTTAGTGTAATGGTGGCGGGCAATGCTGGGTTGGATTAATATGAGGGTAATTTTAATCCTGAATGGTCCATAATATTTTCTATGAATGGGAAAGTTGATAAAAAAATACTACGACTGATAAGCATGCTTGTCAGCGGCATGTAGAGACATAACTGTTGTTTGCTTTAATTTTGTAGTTAATATATAGTTAGTATCGTAGTGATCATGTTTGTGTTTTATAGAAATAAATATATTTGGGCATTGACTTTGAGCTAAAAGCGTTAAATAAAAAAAATAACGATTGTAAACCCCAAATACGGTAGACATCCTCTCAGATTACCAGGCGCTTAGATCCTTTGAAGATGTCTAGAGGGGGTCGCATCCAAACATTATATTTGGCACTTGCCCACATTTTGCAGTAGTTAGCATTCCATTCCAATCCAGTAACAAAATTTATATATCAATAATATATCATAGAATTTCAGAGATCTAAATGCTGTTAATCATATCTTCTAAAAATACTTCTCACTACGTTATTTACTACTGTTTCTACACATGAACGAAATCCTAGATTAATGTGTCATACATAACCTAGTACCTGTTACCTCACCCTTAATATTCAGTACTAGTAAGCCCGTGACTTCGTCAGTTAGTTTGTTACAAACTTGAACCCTCGCTGCAGGAGATGAATTTCAGAGATTCCTTTCATAGTTCATACCTTACAAAAGGAAGATAATCCTCTTTCATGTTTCGAGAACCTAACACTTTAGGCTACGTTTTGAGTGATAGCCACGTAAGGCTTTTGATAATTTAGATCTCTCTTCTCTGCAAGTTTTAATTTAAATCAAAATACTCAATAATTAATATTTTAAACCTAATCTATTGTGCTTCTAACACAATCTACACAGTCTAACAAAGTCAAAACGTCGTCGGGATAGATAATATTAATATTTTGTTTATCTTTACAAAGGTCTTATGGTATTAAACACTGAAATAAATAACATCTTATACTAATATATTACAGAAATATTTACAAAGGACTAGTTGAGCTATCAATAGACCGTTGCAAGTAATCTATAGGTAGCCCAACTGATCCAGATGACCGACAGAAGCGTTTTTTTTAAACACTTACTCGTAACTTAGGCAATTTACAAAGGTATTTGTGTGAAGAAAATGCTGCCTGATAAAGAATATAGCGCTATAAATACACGTTTTTAAACATTTATTAGTTTTATGTTATGATCTAGCTAGACCAACACTGTAATTTTGAATATTCTACTATTTTCTAGACCTAGTACCTAAAGAAGAGATGTTGTGTTCTTATCTAGACTAAACACTGTAATTTTTAATATACTACTCTTCTCTAGATACAGTACCTGTAGAAAAGAGGTAGCTATTTGTCCATTACACTAGTTTTACGTCGTACTCGGGCCATCCATGTATTCTCCGGACAGTAACAAAAGACTGCCCTCAGGCTGCTATAAATCTTCGTTTTGCTCACAATTATTCTGCTCGCCGATTTCCAGCTTATGTTTTATTGTCTATGTGAGGTCCCTTCGTCATTTCTGGTCCATCGTTTTCATAAGATTCGGTGAAAACGACTGTTTTTTTAAGAGCATAGGTATGTTTCGTAATTTATGCTACAAGATATTCGGTCGATAAAATATAAGCTTGCTATCGCATTTATTCCATATTTTTTCTGCGTTTATTTCAAAAAGTACAAGGTTGATGGCCTCACAACTCAATTGTAACTCTGCCTTCTGCGAAGTAGGATGTGGGTTTGATGCCCACCCAGGATAAACATTTGTGTGATGAACATTAGATATTTGTTCTGTATAATTATGTAATGTTGGCTCTGACTACTCCCATTAAACATCTTCAAGAATCTTGAGTGCCTGGAGTAGAAACTTTCTTAGTAGGTGGCTAAAAAAAAACAAAAAGCTTTTTGGCAGTGGAAATGGCTGAAAGGAAATGGCAATTCACGTTCATTACAAATTAAATATTCTTTATCATTCTTCGTTCTCTTTTGAGTCCATTGCAAAGCAAAGAGCCTCTAATGGGGGCCGGGCCATTGCTGTAAGGCATACAGACTGTATTATGTTATGCCTCTCTATACCGGCAATGTATGCATTATCGTGTGTAAAATCCGCCCGAGGGTGAACATGTGCTGCTCATTTTGTACCGGCATTGTGCTAACGTTTAGACAGGATCAGTTATTTCACATTGTTGGATTTTGAAACTGCACAAAGGTCTTCAAGTAAAAAATAAACTTTTAAACTCAGGTCGCTTCGCTTTGTTTTAAATCGTTCTATGCAATGTATAAGCGAGTGCTTTCGTTATTCTTGGAAATAATCTTATTGTTTTAATATCAACAAAATAGGTAATATCTCGACGAGACTCACCGAACTCATCAGGAATATAGAAAAATCGGAGGTTGGGACCTAGCCAGCTTCTATGTGTGGCTTCGCCCACGTTGTACTTGGATAAAAAGTAGCCTATGCCCATCTGGAATAATGTACCTGTCAAATGGTTAAAGATTTTTTCAAATAGGTGCCGTGGTTCCGGAGATTACCCTCTGGAATCCTAGATATACATATTCCACCACCCCTGTTGGAAGTGTAGCTTCTGGTTCGAAAAGTGATACTGTAAGTGCAGTGTGCATGCGAAAGTATAGTATACCAACGACATAGTCAGTAATGCAGGTAGAGAGATATAACTTTTTAGAGATTTCAACAGCACACGAGATAAGTCAAGCACAGTCGCAGGCGATACTCATGATGAAGAGCATCTGAATTGTCTCAGAACATCAACAATTCAAGTTAAAACGTGGTAATTAGCCGTATTTTTATTTAAAATGATTAACAATGACAATAGTTTTTATAGTAAAATCTCACTTTTTTGTCATTATTTTTTTTGTTGGTACTTTTTTACAGAACATTTTAATTACCTACTTATGTAGGTATGTATTTTTTGTAAGTACAAACAAAGATAATTATATTCTATAGCAATAATAAATTTGATACCCGGTTTAATTTACAAAGTGAAGCATCGATTCCACTTAATAGTGAACATAGCTGAACAAATTAATTAGCAGAGGACCGACGCGCGACCCCTGTGGCAGACCCCGCCATAACGCCACCACAGACTATTCAATATAATTGATTCGTCCAATAAAACTATCCAGGATCAAACCGCAGTCTGTTAATTTCCATTCGCAAATAGAACTAAAAGCTGGAATTAGCATTTGTAAGCGATCCGGGTAGAGCAGCTCATTCAAAAGCTATTTAGGAATACGTTTGATTGCTACATTTTGAATTCACTCTGATTTCGCAATCCAATTGAATGGAATGAGGTAAATGTTTGGACTGTTTATGATGATTATGCTTCAAACCGCAAAACAACTTTATGGAATTATGAAAACATCTAGCTGACTACTCAGTAATCGTTGATTTTTATTTTTAACTGATGATAAAACAAGAAGTGCTCAACTAGACGTTATGTATTTTCATCTTGTTTCTATAACGCACTAGCAGTTCGCAAGGGTGTACCGATGAAGATTAAAGACAAATTTTTGATATCTTATTTTATATTATTGCAATTATAGTCTGGTTCTCTATTTGGAAATTAGACTTTCTGATCGTGGCTCATTTTTTTTAAATATAATATATAGCCTTTGTTACTTACATCTTCAAAAATATTAGCGCCTGTACATATGGGAGTATGTCTACCTTACTTGGGGATTAAGTAGTGATCCTATTACATCTATTTCATATTTTTACTTTTTAATAATGTAGCTTTTGGCTACATTATTGGTTCAGTAGTTACCATATAACAAAAAAATCTCTATAATCTTCATTAGTGGTAGTAGGTGTAGAGTATCGCCTGCGACCGTGCATAACTTATCTCGTGTGCTGTTGAAATCACTAAAAAGTTATATCTCACCCGCATTACTAACTATATCGTTGGTTTCTTGGTATACTTCCGCGTACACACTGCACTTACAGTATCACTTTTCGAACCAGAAGTGAAAATACTTTTAATAATCTTCATTAGGTACTTGTTAAGGACCCGTGTAAAAATCAATAGTTATTTGTATTGTGCTTGATCAAAGCTTGTTCTTGTCGGGTTTCCGGGTTCTCCGCTTCAATCTAATTCCGATAATGTCAAAAGCTTCACCTAGTAATACACTTTTGACAGCGCTCATCCATGTAAAGCCAGTGCTACATTCATCCCTTTGATGTCACCTATCGTTCGGTATCGCGAAAACGTAGTGAAAATACTTTTATATATTTTATCATGACACAAAGGGTAGCCGGGTCTAAATTAAACAAGCCATGCAAGCTCAACATAAAACCTTTTGCTTAACAAATTTAAACTTTAACTGAACGTGTTAAAACTCAAAATTGTGGGTTCCGGGAGAGTCAAACGCTGTTTTGTTTTGTCTAAAGTTTGTCGATATTCATATTTTGTCCGGAATATGTACTCTGGTCGATTTCAATAATGCGTGTGTATGTTTTTTATTTATAATATTACAATTTGCAATATTTCAAGCGAAACTGTTTGCACAACGGATAGTGTGTTGCATGCAGCTATTTTGTAGAAAATATAAATGACTTACACTTCCTTTTCAATACTTAGTTAAAAAATCTATGTATATAAAAAAATCTTGTTAGTTACCAGTTACCACTATTTATAACTCAAGAAAGGCTGAACCGATTTGGCTGAAAATTGGTGGGCAGTAATCCCCAAGTACGGTAGACATAGACATCCTCTCAGATCTCCAGGCGCTTAGATCCTTCGAAGATGTCTAGTGGGGATAGTCAGAGGCACGTCCAAACATTATATTTGGCACATACCACATTTTGCAGTAGTTAGCATTCCATACGAGACAGGTTGCGTTGCAAGCCCATCGCCGCTCAACAAAAATCATATTAATTGGTATTTAATAAAATAAATTACGTTTCTCGACGGGGAAGGCAGAGACCACGGTTTTCTCCTTCCACCCCTTTCGCTTCATTCATGCTCGTCGGGTTAAAGTAGGTTCTCTTGATATTTCAAACGGGTATATCGCGTTATTACCTTAATATACATTACCTGTTAATATATTACCTTACTAGCTTCCGCTCGCGCCTTCGCTCGTGTATCTACCTGGGTAAGAAGTATAAAAATTAAAATCACGACTGTAATCCCGAAGTACAGTAGACATCCTCTCAGATCTCCAGGCGCTTAGCTTCTTCTAGTGGGGGTAGTCAGAGACACGTCCAAACATTATATTTGGCACAAACACAAATTTTGCAAAGAAGTATCCTATTTGTTATTCTGGATGTAAGCTTCGTATGTATATTGTTTTGTTTAGTTAAACTTTTGTGCACCTCCATCTTATCTTGATTTTGTTTATCCCGTCGATCCAAGGGTTGTGTGGAAGAGATCGCTTTTAGCGATTAGGCCGCCCATTGTAATTTTTTTTTTGTTGTTACCTATTATTTGTTTTATTTGTGTGCAATAAATAGTTCATCAATCTATCTACCTATCTATATTTTAAGTTTCTTCCAAATATGTTTGGTCGTTTGGGCAACACAAACTTTCGTATATTATATATTATTAATTACTAACTGAGGTACCTAGAGATTTTTTGTCAGGTGTTCATACACCACTGAGTGCTCTGTTCTTCGTCCATTCATATATAAAGTCACTGTTTCCCAGAGGGGTAGCCGACTTTCCACCTGCTTCGATCCTGACATAATTATTTTGCTTTATTCACGTCTAGCTGCTCGCGCCGGCTTCGCACGGGTGGTACCTGGATAAAAAGTAGCCTATGTGTTATTCTGATCTATAAGCTATATTACTGTAAAGTTTCATTTTAATCCGTAGTTTTTTACACACACACCTGCTCACAAACATTCGCATTTATAATATCAGTAGGATTATTCCGTGTTATTTATTTATTTCGGTCTACTAGCGCCGAGTTTGATAATTACAGCAACCTTAGGCACAAATCCTCATCACATCAACAATTCAGCTGGCTTTATCTACTAGGCAACAAATAATTGTTGCAAACTTGCTTCGTTCGACTTGTGAATATTTTATATGGAGAAAGGTAATTTAGTTGAAGTTATAGCTGTTGTCGTAGCTTCTGGAGTTGCGATAAAAACTCGCTTATTTATGTATTCTTTGAACTGAGGCGGGTCAGGGAAATGGTACGACGGACCTAGTTTTATATGCTACACAAAAAGAAGTCCGTGGGTTAAGATTGTAAGGCAACTCGCACACGGCACGGCAATACCTACCGCGCGCGAAACCCGTGATAACTAAGGTTGGTATCCACTGATTCGGAGCCAATCATAGTATTTCAGTAACCATATTTTGTTCAGTCCCTAATTTAAGACGAGTAATAAATGTTTTTGCTGAATGCAGAATCGTTTTTTCTCAATAACCGCACAACATACAGTTTTGTTTTTTATGACAAAAAAAGCTTATGGATATAATCTAGATAAATTACAGACATAAACACGTTTGGTGAAACTTTTCTCAATAGATTTATTATTCAAAGTTGGCTCTTCAAAAACACTAGTTTCGTTTTATTGAACATCCCTCAGGATTAAGCAATTAGGTCTTCACTAGGGTCATTGGGATAAGTGTAGGTACTTATGCCTAGTATTCGGGAGCAGTTAATACGCCCTATAGCATCGCAAGATCACGTGACCACGCATAATAACTCACTGACATTTCGTACCTCGGCGCTTTTTCATACGCGCATGCTTTATGTGCTTAGTTTCGAGGTTTTATTGTTGTAACGGAAATCCTTTTTATGGGTCTTGACAGCTATGACTTTTGATTATAGTTGCATATAAAAGTTTCTACACGGGCGATTTGAATTGTTTTATTCAAGGCAATATCTTTGAAATTTCGTATTAAGGGGCTCCCAGTCGACGATTGCTCTTTTTCGAAACGAAAAAAGAAATACTTCTGAACAAGCCACATCTCCTATTTTTATAAGTATATTACTTCAGGTTCCTACCTAGATTTCTATTAAGCTGAAAACATAATAGCAGAAACTTTTCACGATAAAGATATTATTTCAAAATGATACGTTTTAGAATTTATGATCGAAATATTTTATATACCTACTATTAAAATCAACTTGTGATTTATTGTTAAAGATAGGTAATATGTAGATCTAGATTTCTATTACAGTAGATTTTTGATAAGTAATTATACATAATTTATATCATTAATTTATTCGAAAAGCTAAGGCGGACCACGCGCCGACGTGTGTTTGTCGTCATTGCAGCGGTCGGTAGGATTATTTATCGAAGTGATTAAAGATGGGTACATCTTTATTCACATATACTATACATTATAAAATAGGAGATGTGGCTTGTTCACAAGTATTTCTTTTTTCGTTTCGAACAAAAATAATCGTCGACTGGCAGCGTCTTAAAACTATTTTGTTACTAACTGACTGTTCTATCAACGCACAGCCTAAACCAATGGTCCTAGATATTTGCAATTTGGAGGATGTATTCCTTATGGTGTGTATTGGTGCAGTAAGAAAGGAACTCTTGAAATTCAACCCCTAAGATAGGTGCAATAGGTGCAATTGTTTGAAAAAATCTTCACGTGAACGAAGTTGCGAGGGTTTCTACCAGTACACACATTAAGCTTTCGAAACCGGCATGTCTGCACTGTAGGTTGTGAGTTCGATCCCCACCCAGGGCAAACATTTGTTGATGAACATAGATGTTTGTTCTGTGTCTGGGTGTTACTTTGTAAATTATGTATTTATTTAAAAATAAAGTATGTAAGTATTCTATCAGTCATCTGGTTCCCATAGTACAAGCTTTGCTTAGTTTGGGGCTAGATGGCGTTGTAAGTCCACCAATATCTTATTTATTATTTACTGACCTAGCACAGACTAACCAAGAAAGAAACAACACCGACGAAATAAACTGAACTTCTGAAGTCTCTAAGAGCTTTACTGAGAAAGTATTTAGACAGACATTGGGCGAAACATAAAGATAATTCAGTGGAAAAGTGGAAAGTATCAAGGTATTTTCCCCAAAAGACTCCGCAAACCCAAATTACACAGAAGCCGCGCAAACAAAACAAAATAAAACAATTTTTGAACAAAAACACCTGTAATTGTATACTCTGCTTCGTACAGAACATCAGGGTCTTATTGTAAGGGATGTTACATAAAATGGGAAAATGACGCTAGTAAAGTTTACTTGTGGGGAGCGAGCGCAGGTTGAGAGCCTTCAAATCTGATGGGTTTAATGTTCAATGTTCATAAACTTGCCTTTATAAGAAAAACAATAAACAAAGGGCAAAAAGAAAAAAAATGATAACCTATAGACATAACAAGCTTTCATTAGTTTGGGGCTAGTTGGCACTTTTTTTTTATATAAATTATTCATTTCAATAAAATCACAAGGATCACTTTAAAACGTCTTGGAACTAGGTAAAGCTACGCCTATAAGAATCAGGCAACAAACACGGCTTGGGGTCTACCTTTTTTTTAATGATGCTTTCCTTAATGCTATGTAGAGCTCCAGTGTGATGCCAATCGAACAAGGTGAAGGCTCAAACAAGAATAATAATTAAAAGTACTACTCAAGTACGTAAACAATAAAAAAAATAACTAAAGAGCCTAAGCACAAATTCAAAAAGCAGCACTGTATGAAATATCCACCTTTTTTTTTATTATTATACAATTTTATACTTTTTACATAGTGGTCATAATACAACCTGTATATAGGGTCCGAAAACTGAAACATCAGGTTTCAGCTTTCAGAACATCTTGGTTGATTATCGTAGAAAAATATGAAAACAAAAGAACGTAGAAAAATATGGCACTTTTCCTATATCCGGTTGCCTGAATGAAAATAGTAATGTTTCACTTTGGGTTCAGTACATTATTGCATCCTCTATTACCATTATCATAGGATTTAAAATAAATGTTTTTAGTTTTTTGCGAGTTAATACGAAAATCGATCACAAATTAAACATCTGAACAATTTGAGAGGCATTGGTAGGATGTACTTGTATCTTTAGGTGGCTATCACGAATCACTATCGTATCGACATCGTATCGTTCAAATGTCAAAACTAACTATTTTTCGGGAATCGTCTTTATACGGGTCTTTATCACGTAATTACTTTTAATATATTTTCCCGACGTTTCGACGAAGTTACAATAGCCATGGTTGCAGGCAGACTGGAGTGCTCGGAGCTACCGTAGAGAAGTGAAACTACCCTCACTTGGTCTTCATACATACGAGTACACACATAAAATCACGTCTGTTTCCCAGAGGGGTAGGCAGAGACGGCTTTCCACTAGCTACCATCCTGACATACTTCTTTTGCTTCATTCACTCTCATCACTTTCCTCGTGCATGCTCGTCGTTTTAGAGTACTCTTGACCTGGCCTTTTTTCAAAACGTTTCCAATTTGGTCTTCATAAATGAGTAGATAAATTTCAAACTGCCATAAGTCCACAAACAACAAAATTCGATTTTATGGTTTTATCGTATTCGTCTTTTAAATGCCAATTTACCAGAACACTTCAAAATCCCATTGTGACCAACCACAGAGCGCCAATTTAGTCAAAAGGGCGTCAATCAGAGATTGGTATTTTGCAAACAACCATAAGTCCATACAATTTATATCAAAGTACCATAAATCATGTATGGGCATATCAATTGTCAATAAGTCCAATATATTTAATTTTTTTTCTGAGTTTCTATGAATATTATCATGATATTATTAAATAATGCAAGTACGAATAGTCAATAACTAACTCCCTAACACTGTTTTATTACACTATTCCCTAACACAAATGTGAAACTCAAACATCAATTTCCCAAATTCTACACACAGTGGACTTATGACTGTTTGAAATTTATCTACTCAAATAGAAATGTCCATGTTCACACTACGATACATGCTGTATAGTCGAAAAAAAGCCGCGTCCAACTCCTGAAGGGTCAGGTAGGTAAACCGCTGATGTGTACTTGCCCTCAGACTCTAATGGCAGTTCGTTGTTTACATCATGACAGAGGGTCGCAGTTAAATATTTTATAATATTCGCTTAATGTTGCCCAACAGCTATTTGAGTGGAGCTTTGTGTTGCCCATTTTCATATTAAATTGACGGTCGGCTAAGGTGAGCTTAGTCTTGGTTTGATAAGAAGTGGTGGCCGACAAATTACAGTAACTATAAAGACATCTCTGTCTGCCCGCGACCATGGCTATTGTATGTAACATAGTCGCAACATCGGGAAAATAAATTAAAGATAATTACGTGTGTAAGTCGTCTCTTCAGGGCCAATAATTAGTCAAATAATTAATCAGTTTTTATTCCTATTTCATATAACATTAATAACGCTAAACATCCATTTCATTTCCCTCCAAAAACTTATCTGTCAGAATACCTGTCAGAGTGACAGTTGACTCAAAATACAAAAACCAAGCAACCTACCATAAGCGTACCACTGAATAAGTACATAAGTTTACATAACTAAGTACTTAATATATATATATGTATGCCGTTACAAAAAAAAACATAAAAACCGGCCAAGTGCGAGTCGGATTCGCGCAAGAGGGGTTCCGTACCATTATATATAAATAAAGGCAAAAAAATCACGTTTGTTGTATTTGAGCCCCCCTTAAATATTAATTTTATTCTGTTTTTAGTATTTGTTGTTATAGCAGCAACAGAAAAACATAATCTGTGAAAATTTCAACTGTCTAGCTATCACGGTTCATGAGATACAGCCCTGTGACACAGACGGACAGCCATGTCTTAGTAATAGGGTCCCGTTTTTACCCTTTGGGTACGGAACCCTAAAAATCGGTCAAGCCGTTTCGGAGGAGTTTGGTTACAAACACTGTGACACGTGAATTTTATATAGAGATTGAGAGATCATTGGTTGTGATATAACGGTAACCGCTTTTGAAAGACCACAGCTATAGGGTTGGTTTATGCCGAAGCTGAGATAGGATAGTAAATATGGAATGGACTAAACTTTGAAGATTAGTTATTTGGTTTTAGTGGGTTTGAGTGGTATTATGATAAGTCGGTGATTTGGTTTTGCTGCGGCCATAAAAGCTAGGAGCTCAACTAGGAATTATTATTTAACTGAATATAAATAAAATAATATTGGTGGACATTTCACACATAAGCTAGCCCCAAAAAATAGGAAACAGTTTATTTTTTAATTTATTTTTTTGTAAATACATACTTAAGATTATTATACATACATACACATCGCATACATAAATACAATTTAAATCGTGAGTTAGTATTCTCATAAGCGGCGATGGGCTTGCAACCTGTCACGTATAGATAGGACCAAGACAGTAAGTCCTAATTAAGATAAACATCTTCTGGAATCTCCAGGTGATGGTCTTCTTGAAGATGTCTAATGGAACGTAGTCCAAACATTACATTTGTCACATGCCCATATATTGCAACCTGTCACGTATGGAATGCTAACTACTGCAAAATGTGGGCATGTGCTAAATATAATGTTTGGACGAGCGTCTGACTTCCCCCATTATACATCTTTATAGGATCTAAGCGCCTGGAGATCTGAGAGGATGTCTACCGTACTTGGGCATTACAGTCGTGACCTTATTTTTATTAAATCTATGAATATTAATTACTAGAAAAATAATGGATCAGGAAATGAGTTATATTTAATTATAAATTTTATCCATTTTATCAGCAGTTAAGGTTAAGCCTCTGATAATTAGAAACGGCTTTACCAGCTTTGTAATTCTAAGAAATTATTACGAAATAGGAAACAATAACCTTTATCACGAATTACAAAGAATAAAAAGTAATGAAAAAAGCCCTTAGACTTATTTTACTAGATAAATATAATAATATTAGTTTAGTTTTTAGGGTTCCGTACCCACAGAGTTAAAAACGGGACCCTATTAATAAGACTTCGCTGTCCGTCTGTCTGTCAGTCATATCATAGTTGAAATTTTCACAGATTATGTATTTATGTTGCCGCTATAACAACACAAAAAACAGAATAGATTCCGACACGAACATTGCCGGTTTTTTTTCTTCTCAAATTAAAAGACCTGTGTGTTTTTTTATGACTAGCTCCTTTATTAGACATAAAAGATAGGACTTTAATCTTCGAGCTTGGTAGACTAGACATCTTCTCATAATTAACATCAACTCACAGTTCCTTAAATATATGAAAAATCGTACTATATAAATTTTGATGGTTATCATATTTATAATAAGGGGGGGCGGCATTTCTCAGTTTTTCCCCCCAAAAAAAATTGAAGATCCGGGGCTGAAAAGGAGAAGAAAATGATGACTATTATATCTGTTTCGGGGCGTAAGCTAACTCGTAATATATTATGTTCCTAGTTCAGACGACAAATATGTATAAATCAATGTGATATTTAAAGGGGTCCGTATAGTATTGGCTTGCTTAGGGGAGCACACGTGGGGAAATCACGTTCAGGGGATTACTATCCCCCGGTTTCTTACAGGTGGATGAAGAACCTTATGGGGATTTTGGAAGTTATAGCGTTTTGTAAAGCAGAATATTGAAACGGTTGACACGGGAAACAAAGTTTTCGACTGAAATTACACTTACTTGACTGGTCTCACAGCACAGTTTGTTAGCTCTGCCTTCTGCGCTGTAGGTTGTGGTTTTAACAATCATTTATTAATAAAACTGGCCAAGTGCGAGTCGGACTCGCGCACGAAGAGTTCCGTACCATTATCTGTAAAAACGGCAAAAAAACATGTTTGTTGTATAGCCGTGCATGAACCGTGATAGTTAAAATTTTCACAGACGATGAATTAATGAGTATTAATGATGCCGCTATAACAAACATACTAAAAACCGAAAAAAATAAATATTTAAGTGGTATTTATTTTTTTCGGTTTTTAGTATGTTTGTTATAGCGGCATCATTAATACTCATTAATTCATCGTCTGTGAAAATTTTAACTATCACGGTTCATGAGATACTGTGACAGGCAGACGGACAGCGAAGTCTTAGTAATAGGGTCCCGTTTTTACCCCTTGGGTACGGAACCCTAAAAATAAGTTATTTTTTTTTATGAATGCTGAATACTTGTTCGTCAATAACCCTAAAACATGCAAGCATCACGTTAACTTGCACTGTTCGTATGTTTGTTTGTAAGTTGTCGGTCAAAATTGTGTAATATTTCATTTATGATAAATGAAAATTTATGCGATCGAGCTGAAATTCTGCATACACCTTTAGTTCTGGTGACTGGTGACAATACAATAATATGGTGACAGCGAGCTGATCTGATGATAAAGTCAGGAGCCGTTCAACGGATACTCACAGCGGAACTCTATAGTAAACAAAAACAAATTGATGCAAAAACAAGCGACTACTTACTTTGTTGTTTCTACTAAAACAAATTGCATTGTTTTTCCGAAGTGTTGAAAGTTAAAAATGTGTTGTTAACTCGGAATTCAATTTTGAAGTTTAAAACAGTGTTGTCTAGGGGTTAGCGTTTTGTTGTTAAGTTTTTATTTTTATTGTTGGGTTTACAATTCGATAAAATAAATAGGATCACCTGTAAGGTTGTAACTCTGACTATGTAGGACTGTAAGTAAACTTACAAGTAAAGTCATCTCAGATCTCTAGGCTTATTTCAAATACTTATTAAAATACATTGATGCACGCCCGAGCTCTGTGGGGCTATTTTGTAAAAACATGATTATCATGTTATGGTACTGAATACCTTAATACCTACGGGTCAGTCAGTCAGTCAGTAACGAAAGAGTATTTATTATATATTTAGATTACACTAAATATAAAATCTAAATATATAATAAATACTCTTTCGTTACTGACTGACTGACTGACCTATCAACACAGCCTAAACTTCAGTAGTTAAATATAGAAACCTAGAAACTCTATATTAAATGGAGGGTGTATTTCTTTTAGTCGTGTTGGCCGAGTGGGATGTACCTCGACATTCAGTCGTGGATTCGAATCCCGGCGTGCATCAATGAATTTTTCTGTTACAACGGTGAAGGAAAACATCGTGAGGAAACCAGTTAGTATTCTTATAAGCGGCGATGGGCTTGCAACCTGTCATGTATGGAATGCTAACTACTGCAAAATGTGGGCATGTGCCAAATATAATGTTTGGACGTGCCTCTGACTACCCCCACTAGACATCTTCAAAGGATCTAAGCGTCTGAAGATCTGAGAGGATGTCTACCGTACTTGGGGATTACAGTCGTGATTCTATTTATTTTGGTGAGTAGGGGTGGACTTAGAGAGGAATTCTCGAAATTCAACCCCTAAGAAGGTGCAGCGTGTTGTAGTCTGAAAATAACTCCACGTAAACGAAGTCGCAGGGATATCCACTACTATGAACTTATTTTTCACGCTCCATAATACCAGGCACTCATAACTTTGCGAAAATAACCGAGCCCAGTTTTAATCCTGCATCGTACTTTTGTAAACAAATTCAATAGCTCCTGCATTCAGCGGCAAAATATTTTTCATAATCCGTAGCTGCAGCAGATGATTCTATGCTAGGTTGGTTCTGTGGAAAGCTACGGCCGTAATATTATCTATACTAATATTATAAAGAGGAAAGATTTGATTATTTGTTTGTATCGAATAGTCTCCGAAACTACTGGACCGATTTGAAAAATAATTTTATAGAATATTTATCTTTTATCTTTTTATCGTTATTCCATTTTAACATGGAAATTGTAGCTCAAGCAGTTAACCACCCAGGACGTCGATGTACCCGTTGAGTTCCATTGAACAGCTCCTGACTTCATCATTAGATCAACTCGCTGTCATATTATTGTAATGCCACATATATACATAGCTGTATCAATGAAATGTGCGCCCCCTTGTGCTTTTTGATGTAAAGGCCAGGTTATTATAGGTATTATAGTTAAGACGCTGCCAGTCGACGATTATTTTTGTTCGAAACGAAAAAAGAAATACTTGTGAATAAGCCTTTATTTATTTAAGTAATTATTTGCCAAGTATTTATTTACTATTTATATACTATACATTATAAAATAGGAGATGTTATTTTATAATGTATAGTATATAAATAGTAAATAAATACTGGTGGACATTTTACACATCGCCTTCCAGCCCCAAACTAAGCAAAGCTTGTACTATGGGAACTAGATAACTGATAGAATACTTATATACGTTTTTTTTGTAAATACATACTTATGATACATACTACACACCCAGACACAGAACAAAGATCTATGTTCATCACACAAATATTTGCTCTGGGTGGGGATCGAACCCACAACCTACCCATCTATCACTTCGATAAATAATCCTACCGACCGCTGCAATGATGACAAACACACGTCCGCGCGTGGTCCGCCTTAACTTTTCGAATAAATTAATGATATAAATTATGTATAATTACTTATCAAAAATCTATCCTAATAGAAATCTAGATCTACATATTACCTATCTTTAACAATAAATCACAAGTTGATTTTAATAGTAGGTATATAAAATATTTCGATCATAAATTCTAAAACGTATCATTTTGAAATAATATTTTTATCGTGAAAAGTTTCTGCTATTATGTTTTCAGCTTAATAGAAATCTAGGTAGGAACCTGAAGTAATATACTTATAAAAATAGGAGATGTGGCTTGTTCAGAAGTATTACTTTTTTCGTTCCGAAAAAGAGCAATCGTCGACTGGCAGCCCCTTAATTCGACAATACAGAGTTACCTATTGCAATTGACTTTGAACGTCTACTTGTCTTTGATATCATCTACTTGACAACGCTATCTAACGGTCTCTACTTCTTGAAAGCTCTTTAATACCAAGGCAGTTTCGTAAATAACTAGAAACTTCTGGTACTATTTCAATTTGCAACCGCCCTAGAAATTGAAATGAATTTGAATATCTAGATAGGTCGTAAACTTAATGATGAAACTTTGCGACGGAAATAACGGAAATGGAGGAGCATCCTACAGCCGAACTTGTATTAAAGCCATACCACAAAACAATAACATTTGTGTACAGAAGTTTCACTTCTAAGATTAAGGTATAAGATGTTCCGATGTTCCATATCCTAATAATCTATATCACTACATAGTATAAAGCAAAGTCGCTTCCCGCTTCCCGCGTCTGTATGTATATCTGTATGTATGCTTGCTTATATCTTTAAAACTACACAACGGATTTTGATGCGGTTTTTTTTAATAGATAGAGTGATTCAGGAGGAAGGTTTATATGTATAATTACATGCTTAATATATTAGAGAACCACTGATAATTTTAAGATTTCTAATATGAAGTCGTAAATAAACACATTTTTTTGCGCTTACATTGCAAACGCTCGCGCTGGCTGAACTCTACGAGATAGATCAAAATAATGTACTAATTATTGTATACCTTAAAAAGGTCTACAAAAAAGTCCGCGATTGTATATGTTTATCTTTTAGGGATAACCCACAATAATCAATTTCAATCCTTTATTTTTACCGCGACTTTTTTATAAAATTTTAAATGCTGTTAACGAGTATACAAATACATTCTGTAATATATTTTGGTATCAGCTTTGCACCCGTGCGAAGCCGGGGCGGGTCGCTAGTACCTAATAAAAGAAAGTCGAAAGGAAGTAGCTTAGAATTTAGAACCAGGAGATGGACATATGATACTTTTTAACGGGAACGGGAACGGGAAAGAGAACGTGAACGGTGATTAACACAACATTTGTTAATTCTAAAGCGATACGAAGTTCGCCGGGTTAGCTTGTATATTATAAATACGAAAGTTTGTATGTATGATAGTCAATCTGGCCTAAATGAAGAACTTTAGATGTACCTAATGCCCGAATAAAACATAGAGTGGTTTTTAATTCGAAAAACATTCCCGAAATTATAAAAAAATGCAAAAGGGATGATTTTGGTATTGATGGCGCTGGTGTGCAAAAAAACTGACATCCGTTTTGATTACACAGGACAAGACAAAGTCTGTCACTGGTCGGCTAGTATTACATAATATATTGACTGGCCTCACAGCTCAGTTGGTAGTAGTTCTGCTTCTGCTCTGTAGGTTTTGGGTTCAATCCCCAACCAGGATAAACATTAGTGTGATGAACATGTTGATGTGTTCCAGACATAGAATCAGTATGTACTAATGAAGAAAAACAATCAGTTATCTGGTTCCTATTACATTTTCATAGTTTATATTACATTTTTTTTTATCGTGCACGGTTTTTCCACAATTGTTTTAAGGCCTCTCCCTAGCTTAAAGGTTTGCTGGTAGAAAACTCTTAGGGTTAAGCTCGCCTTTGTACATATTCTTTGTAATGCCATATGTGTTAATGTTTTCTGTGTACAATAAAGTATTTGAAAGTTCCTACATAGTACAAGCTCTGTCTCCTTTGTCCAAAAAAATAGTTATTTGGACATAGGATCCGAATTTATCATCATCATTTCAGCTGTAGATAGGACGCCCACTACTCAACATAAAGGAGGCTTTTGAATATTCAATTCCGGTTTTGTGCGCTGATTTTGTCCCAACGCTGTTTTTTTCTGACATCATTAATATTTGGACAGGATAACTAAATAATATACTAGTAATTTAATTATCTTGCTATAGAAATTATCTAACGCAAACTGACGTGAGGTGAAAATCTTGACCTCCTACTAACTCCTTCCTCCTTTTACAAACTGTTTCATAATCTATGGCAAGTTAAATATCAAACTGCTAACCGTACTACGTCCTTTGGAGTTCAAATCGAGTGCGATCCAGTAAAGCTACAATTTAGTAATTGGGCCCAGTTGAAACAATTGATTGCAATTGATGCAGTTTGCTTCTGCCGCACATAAGATTTGACATACTTACCAGTATTAATGTTTAGACTGTCTCATCTTCCCAAATTTGATAAGGAAACAATTTGCAATACTATAACAAATTTGCAAAGGTTTTGAAACAGATATTTAAATAGACACAACGTGAAATCATTGGTTGAGGGCAAAATAATCTAGACTCTAGATCAATCTAGACATTTGTGACACAAATGTCACTAATCAAAACGGACCATAGACAAAGAATTGTATACTATAGACTTTTCTTTGCTATTCTTAGTTATTGACTGCAAAAATTGAAAATGCCCAAAGCCGGGGTAGGCACTACCACCAGGTCTATGACCCTACCATCGTACCCTCATCCCTTTAAAGCTAGACAATATTTTATTAGATTTTATCGAACGAACAATCATTTTAGAGAGCACCGCAATTCCGGGAATGGTCCATTTGGTATGATTGGAACCGAGTAACCTATGGGACAGCTGTACCATAGTGCTTACATGATACATCTGTGTTAGTTTAGTGGTAGGTAGGATATCAAAAAATGGTTAATGGTTATTAAAACATTTTTTTATCAAATAATTGTGTTTGGTGAAACATTACGCTGAGACATTTATAGCTGGCGCACAGTGCCGGACGGGAGTACAGAGGATTTAAAATGTACCAATTAAATATAATAATTAGTATATTATATTTTTTGGGCAAAAAAATGGTCAAAATACGGATTATTAAATAATTACGTTTAAAAAACTAAATCAAAACCGACTTCATGTTGTAATAAGTCCAATACAAAGTTTCATCCCTTATTTTTTTACCCATAGAAGTGGTAATTTTTTCTCTGACTTCTTTTTTTTCTTTTTACAATCAGGTACTAAAAAGCAGATTGTAAAAAATAAAACCGGCCAAGTGCGAGTCGGACTCGCGTACGAAGAGTTCCGTACCATTATCTATAAAAACGGCAAAAAAATCATGTTTGTTGTATGGGAGCCCCCCTGAAATATTTATTTTATTCTGTTTTTAGTATTTTTTGTTAGAGCAGCAACAGAAATACATAATATGTGAAAATTTCAACTGTCTAGCTATCACGGTTCATGAGATACAGCCCTGTGAAAGACAGACGGACAGCGAAGTCTCAGTAATAGCGTCCCGTTTTTACCCTTTGGGTACGGAACCCTAAAAAGCTCAATGACACGGAGCGAGTTTACAAGCTGCTCGCGAACTTGATGGCTTGTAGCTTGTTAACTAGCCCAGTGTCATCGAGCCTTAACTGGCTACTGAAGCACCTTCGACTAGAATAGCTGTAGTTTTTAGACGCATCATGTTATAAACTTTTATAATGTAAAGAATTAAAGATAATAAAAAAGTTTTAATGAAAAAGTTATTAATTCAAATTTAATTAAATTGTTATTAGAAAACTGATATCTAAAACATCCAACCGCACACAGGTTCTGTTATAGCACTGGTTTCTGTGGTTATCGAGTTGCTAGTGAATACGAAGAGAATGAAAGGATCACTACATAGTATAAAGCAAAGTCGCTTTCCGCTTCCCGCGTCTGTATGTCTGTATGTATGTTTGCTTATATCTTTAAAACTACACAACGGATTTTGATGCGGTTTTTTTTAATAGATAGAGTGATTCAGGAGGAAGGTTTATATGTATAATAACATGCTACCCGTGCGAAGCCGGGGCGGGTCGCTAGTTAGGAATAAAAACGACGAGTTGAGCGAACTGGCTCGGACGCGGTTTGCAGCGTCGCTTCGCCACGGCGGGCATGGGGACCCGCCGCTATATGTAGATGTTTCACATCAAAAAAACTGGCCTTAACTTTTAAAGTACTCGGTCATTTGTGCCCCAAATGCCCACCAACAACCACCTTGAAAAATCTTCAAGTATGTGAGCGCCTGGCGATATAAGAGGATCTAACCGAGCTTGGGGATTACAATCGTGATACTATTTCATTATTCGCATCAGTAACTCGTGCTAAAGCCCCCGTTTATTCTGTAGCTCGTTTGTACTCTCCTGCGAGAACGTTCCTAATGCAATAGCTGTGTACTAATTGCAAGTCGCGAAGTCGAATGTGCTAATTGAACGTGAAGGTGTAAGTTATAAGTGTAGACTGACCTTTGTACTGTTAATGGAAACTTACAATAATCTAAACTTAGCTATTTACCGTCGTGTTTGTTTTATATACCACCGTCCTCGTCTGTTGAGGTTTTATGCCTTCCATCAAACTGAAGCGGCGATGGGCTTGCAACCTGTCATGTATGGAATGCTAATTAATGCAAAATATGGGTATGTGTCAAATATAATGTGCCTCTGACAACCCCCATTTAGATATCTTCAAGGGTCTGAGAAGATGTGTACCATAGCTACATGGGCTATTGGAAAGCTACAAAAAGTATTAAGGTATTTGAAGGGCACTTCGAAGTATTATCTAATTTTTCAAAAAGAAAGTTGTGTTTCTATTTTATTTTATTTTCGATGTGAAACATCTATAGCGACGGGTCAGACCGGCTATTGGCTGGGTAACGTGTCGCCACAAGTCGTGTGAACTAAAGGCGGCTACGCGAACTAGATGAGTTGCTGCCGAAGAAGTGCCAACTGAGTCCGATTCGCATAACGATATGCTGTCACGATGTTTCACATCTGCCAGGCGTCCCGCATCCCGCGTTATCTTAGTACTAAGTTTTTTTTTCAAGCTGTCCAGACCAAAGTCGATTTAAAATCAAAAATTCGCTGTAGTTTACTATTTGTACCACTCGCAGTGCAAATAAGTTGACGAGCTAACATTAATAAAGTACCTTGGGGGGTTTTATCGTCGTGCATTCGAATAAATAGCTTCAGTTAGTACCAAAGCAAATAGAGACTGGAATAAACTGAGTAAATGTGCATAAAAAAGTTTAAATAATTGAAGTTCAGAAACAGATTAACAACAGCAAGTCTTGAACAAGATAATACAAACTATAAAAACATAAAAAACGACTGCTAAAAATACAAAAAAAAACCACGAAATATACCATTATCTATCGTCTTTTGTATGGGAGCCCTACTTAAATATTAATTTTGTTCTGTTTTTAGTATTTGTTGCTATAGCGGCAACAGAAATACATAATCTGTGAATCTATATACTACGGTTCATGAGATACAGCCTTGTGACAGACAGACGGACAGGGAAGTCATAGTAATAGGGTCCCGTTTTTACTCTTTGGGTACGGAACCCTAAAAATTGTTCAAAATACGTCAAGTAGTTTAGGCTGTAGAGCATGCCAAAGAAATGCATATGTACTATTACTGCTTGATAAACTCTGGCCAATAGTGTATTTCAGGGATGTTACGGAGCTTCGACTCCGACTCCGATAAGTCGGAACCTCCGATTATTATTACACCTCCGACTCCGACTTCGGTTCCGAAACTTTTAAATCGGAGGTTTTAATCGGAGGATGTGTGATACACATGTCATTAAAATGATTACTGCAAGGTTTTTTTTTACATTAACATTTAATAAAACAAAATAAAAATCAACACAAAAACAACCTTGGAGTGATTTTGATTTTATTTGTTAACTGTTAATAAATGTTAATAGGAAACATGGCAATTTTTATTTTTATTGTCTGTAAATTGATTAAGTACTTTCAAATTAAAATTAAAAATGTTCACTGAATAATGTTTTTATTCTTCTCTGCCGCCACTACTGATAGACGGCACGCCCCGGGCACAGTCCAGTCTAATATTAATCCACCCTAACCCTACAATACGGGGGTCTACTCGCGAACCATAATTTTCTTCTCACACCTAATGTGGGGTCGACCCAACATGCTGACAAACATGTTGCAAAGAGGATTGAAAACGAAATATCGTAACAATATTCGTATCAAAGTTACATCGTTTTGTAAGTAAGATTACGAACATCGAATGTTAAAGTAATTACGGTTCCATCGTTCAAACTATAGTCTAAACGATTTAACTTTGAAACGAATATTGTTACGATATTTCGTTTTCTGTTCGCGAGAAGACCCTGATGCGACTCATTGTTCGTCCACACTGCCGAGCCTAGCGCGGTTGCGACTTGCGACGACGAGCGTGAAGTATCAAACATAAAAGGTACGCGTCCACAGGTTCGGTATCGTACGCATCGGACGCATCGCATGTAACGGATCGTAGTATTCCTTGTATGGAACGTCACACAAGTGCGTCCACTGATCTGCATTGTACGCAGTGGATGTCCGATGCGTACGATACCGACCTGTGAACGCGTACCATACGGGCGCGATGTGTCAAGCACAAATAAGGGTTTTATTTGTGCTTGACACATCGCGCCCGTCGCCGCCACCGCGCTAGGTTCGGCAGTGTGGACACACGCTTCACACAACGCCACCTAATTTATTACTGCTCTCGCTCGCCCGATATCCCAAGTTTCAAAGTAACAAACTTGATCAAGAGAAACACACGGGGAAACTTCCCGATGAAAATATGACGGGAGCAAGAACGTGCTCGTCCTGTCGGGTAATTGATTGAACACTTTTGTTTTACCTTTGCTTGAGGAAAAAATTAAGATACCTTACCTTAAAATACAACTTAGTACTAAATATACTTTGATAAATTAAATATAAATTTGATAAGAAACATATGCACTTAAATACTTCATTTCAGAAGATATTTTTTTCTGACATCAGGAGCTCCTGTTTTTCCTACATAGCTATCTTAATTCACGTTCTACAATTTGTTGGATGACGACATCTAATTGCTACAATTTGCAACTAAATTTACGGCTTTATTAGACTTGAATCCAAGACTAGATCTCTCTGACCATACACACGTTTTACTTACTTATAATAAAGATATATATATTATAAGAAACATCAAAAATAGATTAAAGATAAAAGAAAACACAACTGTAACTAAACTCAATTTACTGAACAGAATTTATGTAATTCAACTAAAAACAACCAAAATGGAACAAACGACACAATCATAACTTTACATGAATTTACACTGCAAAACATTGATAACTCTCGACAAGAAATAAAGCTAATGCGTCACGACTTGTGACAACGATAACCTAAGTGATGTAAACGCCTCGAATGCCAACGAACAACTGCCCCCGAACCAAGTGTGCGCCTGGCTTTTGTAGGGGTGACCCCCATTCTGATTCTCCATTCTGTGTCCGATGAAAAAACTGCTAACAATATACTATACTTCGCTCGGGTATTACCCAAATATAAAGTATTGTATCATGTATTAATCCAAGTCGCAATCTATTATCAAATTTCGTCGAAACCTGTTCAGCCGTTACGACTTGATTGAGTGACAAACATTTAAGCTTTAAAGTATATATTCGGTCAGTTATCTGGTTCCCATGGGGGCTAGATGGCGCTGTGTGCAAAGTCCGCCAATATTTATAATTATCCTTACAAACATTCGGATTTATAATAATAGTGGCAAAGATGGACTACAATAGGGATGATCGAGTTTGAAGTATGACGAAGAAAAGGCCAGTAACACGAAGATAACCCTCAACATGGAGTTTATTCTCGTAGCCTGCGTCGAACTAGTGATGCATGTGATGAGGGCGTAGAGATTTACTCGGTGAATGGTCGCTTACTCGATTACATATAATCGATATTATAGATTGACTATTGGAAACCTCGACTTCGTTCACATAAAGGTATATATGAATACTAGCCGACCCGTGACAGACGTTGTCCTGTCAAATTTTAATAATCGAATTGAAAAGACTGAATGTTTTTAGTCTATGATGTCAGATTTGTTGCAAACCAGCGCCATCTATACAGAAATCATCCTTTTTTATAGTTTTTAGGGTGTTTTTCATATTTTAAAGTAGTCTATTATTTATTCGGGCATTATATCTACATCTACAGTAATTTTAACTTATTCCGTTTTGTCCTTTAGGCCTGATTGAGGCTCAAACATACATACAAACTCACAAACTTTCACATTTATACTATTATTAGGATATAAACCTTTGCACATGTCTCTCTGTAAATTGAAAATTTAATAAGTAATCAATTTTCTGTGCCTCTTCGTTTTCCAGAAAAACGCCTGCGACTGACAGACAGACAAACGCAAGGTCGATCTTTCTTTCGAACCTATACTGACTGTAATTCTCGAGTACGGTAGACATACTCTCAGATCTCAAGGCGCGTAGACCTTGGAGCTGTCTAAAGGGGGTAATCAGAGGATAGTTCTAAAATGTTTGGCACAATACCCACATTTTTCAGTTAGCATTCTATGACAGGTTTCAAGCCCATCTCCTCTACTAAACCTAAAAATACGTTAACAGCTGTCGTTATTTTACGGCCAACCCCTTTTTAGAGACTCGTACAAACTTATTAGGCATTTTCAGAACAATGTACTAAGAAGGTTCTTCTAAAGAATGTTCTCTGAATCCCGATAAGCTCCCAACTTCTCCTTAGATACCAAGTTATTATAATATGCAAAACTTGTAAGGTAATGAGCCTTAATTCATTGTGTGGGTTTCTGACTGCTATTATTCTGTGGTGTGGGGATCTGTTTCCACATACCTGCTTCTAACCGACTAAGCGAAAGGAGGCTCTTTTATGTTACTAGCTTTCGAATAACTTCATTATGATATCCTTAGTTCTAAACACAGTTATATTGTATATCTCGTCTTCACAAAACTTTATGATCATACTTTAAAACGACCAATTTTAAGAACTAAAAAAAATATTTCAATAAAATCACAAAGATCACTTTGAAACGTCTTAGGAACTAGGTGATGCTACGCCGATTCCTCGCGACCAAGCCTAGAAGAATCAGGCAACAAACACGGCTTGGGGTCTACCTTTTTTTTTCAATGATCCTTTTCTTAATGCTATGTAGAGCTCCAGTGTGGTGCCGATCGAACAAGGTGAAGGCTCAAACTAGAATAATAAATAATAGTACTCATTCATTCATTCATTCAAGTTTAAACGTTTTTTAATCGCTAATAATTCGAACATTCGCAAACAAAAATTTGCATGCCAATGTGTTTGTATATATGAAACTACACCCAGTCCGTAAGAACCTGTAACCATGTTTCTCGCAAATAAATTTCATTTCATTGCCAATATTGGGAAACGTTTACGTAGATTTGAATCGACGTGGCTTGAAAGCGTTCTAGCTTGACATTTGCATATATTGAGTTTCTAGTGTTTGAAATACGCCCGAACTGCTGGCCCTGTTCTGGTTGGTCAATCGTATTCAACTGTCAAGTTTGTAAAGTTTGTAACTGTCAAAGCAGTTTTTTTTAGACCACGCAAAACTTTTTACAGAGTAGACCAATTTTTAGGGTTTCGTACCCAAAGGGTAAAAACGGGACCCCATTACTAAGACTTCGCTGGCCGTCTGTCTGACACAGGGCTGTATCTCATGAAACGTGGTAGGTACCTAGCTAGACCGATTTGAAATTTTCACAGATGATGTATTTCTGTTGCTATAACAACAAATACTAAAAACAGAATAAAATAAATATTAAAGTGGGGCTCCCATACAAAAAACGTGTTTTTTCCGTTTTTTATAGATAACGGTACGTGCGCGAGTCCGACTCGCACTTGGCCGGTTTTATTATAATTATTTTTTAATGTATAGGGTATACTCCGAAGCTGGTCCCATAGAATATTCGGTTTTATCGGTTTTCTAAACGTAATTGACAATTGATACCGACTACACTTACAGTGGACACGCACAAGGCTACTGGAGATATCCTTTAAATAGCTTGTAAATAGATAAATAGGAAAACTTTTGCACATTCATTTTGAAGATAAAAATCCAAGCAAAGTAACGGAAAACATCTAGATACGGTATAAGCTTGTACTTTGTACGTACATAGATTGTATTCGCCTCGGGGTTGGTAAAGCTGGTAGCACACCAAGCAATTATATTTGACTAGCAGTCCGCCCCGGCGTCGCACGGGTGTAATAATGATTTTATGGGTAATTTTTTTACACCTTGGGTTACATTATCGAAGTTTTCATACGGATCCCTGTTAGACATATATTATTATGGACTTTTTTTGTAGATATTGATGTTATCTATAAAACTGTAGTACATTACTTTGCTCTATTGTCAATAATTTCCGCAGCGTAAGCGATATAAGGATTTTTATTGTTTTTTTTTCACACGGGTTACATTATCGAAGTTTTCATACGGATCCCTAATATTTTTGAAAATGTTCTATAGCCTATGTTCATCAGGGATAATGTAGAATTCTAATGGTGAAAGAATTTTTCAAATCGGTCCAGTAGTTTCGAAGCCTATTCGATGCAAACAAACAAACAAACAATCAAATCTTTCCTCTTTATAATATTAGTATAGATATAGATTTGTAAAAATGTACTTAAATAAAAAATAAAATTAAATAAAAAGCCTGTTTATTCCTTAATCCTAATAATATTACAAATGTGAAAGTTTGTTAGTTTGGTGGCTCAATCAGGTCTAAACGCCAAAGTTGAAATTTGTTTGTAGATGTATAATAATGCCCGAATAAAACATAGACTACTTTAAAATATGAAAAACATCCCAAAAACTATAAAAAAGCAAAAGGGATGATTTTTGTATAGATGGCGCTGGTGTGCAACAAATCTGACATCATAGACTAAAAACATTCAGTTTTTTCTCTTCGATTATTGAAATTTGACAGGACAACGTCTGTCACGGGTCGGCTAGTAAAAAATAAAATACAATAAAAAAGCCTGTTTATTCCTTAACTTAAGTATGTATGTATTGTATACACTTATGCACATTTTTATATATATTGTTTCTACCCATTGTAATTTTCAATGCTTATTAGTTTTACCACCCCACAAATAACTCTAAAAATAGACCTAAGCAAGAGCGAAATCTCCTATGACAAGTATTTTTTACTTAAAAGGAGATCTCATCATTGTTCATAATATTGTACTTTTAGAAACGCAATAAAAACATTTATTATTATTATTATTATGTACTTAGACACTGTACACTGGCGGAAGCTAGTTCAAAATAAAAGCCTTGTGCGTTCATGGCGTTATTAAACTCGGGGGATACCAGATGTACAATGTAGAGGGAGTAATTGAAAACAGATTCTGTTACAAAATTATCTTATTAGTAACTTTTAAGCTTTTGTTTCGTTGAACAAGATGAAGGAGTTTTTAATAGTCTTCTGAGGAGTAATAACATCAAAATTAAGGTTTTGGGCAATGATAATGTGAGTAGGATTTTTTTATAATATGATTTTTGATTCAGAAGACATTCTAGAGTTTACCTAAAGGAGAACATCGTCGTAATGACAATGTCAATTTAATACAAATTTACAAGAGGGGGTTTCCTACTCTTTTATTTCGGCCAAGTGCGAGTCGGACTCACGCACGGAGGGTTCCGTACCATTATCTATAAAAAACGGCAAAAGAAACACGTTTGTTGTATGGGAGCCCTACTTAAATAACTATTTTATTCTGTATTTAGTATTTGTTGTTATAGCGGCAACAGAAATACATAATCGTGAACATTTCAACTGTCTAGCAACTAACAACTTAAACAGTATTAGGGTCCCGTTTTTACCCTTTGGGTACGGAACCCTGAAAACACGATTAGCAACAAATCGCTCGACAGAAAATGGGATCAAAGATTACCCTGAACTAATTTTAGTCCTTTGGCCGCAGGCAAGAAATTTAATCAATAAATGATGTCAAATGCATACTAACCGGTAGAGTTTGATAATATTGAGAGTTTCGATAAAGAACATTTTTGTTTTGAAAGTGCTTTTTTCTATGGAATTATTGGAACTTAACAGGACTACGTCTGTCGGGGCAGCTTGTACTCAATATATTGTCTAGTAGGTAGTAGTAGTAGGTATAGGAATAACACAACTCTTGTGTCCAACCAAGTAAGCAGTGACTAAATATAGGTACCTACATAGACATGTGCTCTGTGCAGACAAGATTATATGCCAGTTTAGTGGTACTAGTCGATTACATGCACCGTTTAACCTGACCACGTGGTCCTTATTAATGACGTAGATGGTTCTATGTACTCCCAGTATCTGTAGGTATTCAAAATACGATGCGTTATTTACGGATGGTAGCAAAAAGTACCTAGCGCAAGTCATAATCATACAAAAAGTATTATAGTTTTTTTTATTTTGCTATTATTTAAATTAAAAAAAACTTGAGAGGTGTCAAGGGACACCCGGATGGAACGAAGTTCTCACAAAATAACGTCGGACAAGGGAAGGGGAATCAACTTTGACTTCGACTTCGACCTCGACCTCGACCTCGACCTCGACCTCGACTTCGACTTCGACTTCGACCTCGACCTCGACCTCGACCTCGACCTCCACCTCCATCTCGACCTCCACTTCCACCTCGACCTCGACCTCGACACAATTAATAGATATATATATTAATAGATATACTATAGCAAAAAAGTGTCGTGACAACTTTTCGTGACAACTTTTCGTAAGAATTTTTTCCGTCTAGCCCCCTTTCACAACGCGCGATAAGGAACTTCGTTCCAAAAATAAAATAAAATTATCACGTTTGTTGTATGAAAGCCCCACTTAAATATTGATTTTATTCTGTTTTTTTATATATATGTTGTTATAGCGGCAACAAAAATACATAATCTGTGAAAATTTCAACTGTCTAGCTATGACGGTTCATGAGATATAGCCTGGTGATAGACAGACATAGGGTCCCGTTTTTACCCTTTGGGTACGGAACTCTAAAAATAGTCTCTGTAATCCCCAAGTACGGTAGACTTTGTCTCAGATCTCCAGGTCTTACAGATTCTTAAAGTATGTCATGTCATGCTTTACAGGTAGCACAAGTATAATACCTACTGTCTCTATCAAAACAATATATTTCTGAATCCTTCGAGCAGAAAATAGTCAAAACCTCAAGCAAAGACGTCTAAATTCAAAGGAATTAAAGTTAGTTCTTGTGTTCCTGAAGAGAAACGGGAAATTCAAAAACAAGTCTTCAAGTCAACGGAAGCTGCTTTTATTGTTTGGAAATGTAAACTTACTGTGGGTAGATGTAAGTTTTGTTATTTCCTTAGAGATGAAGGTTTTGAATTTTGAGTAAAATGACTTTGCGAAGTTCTACGATGAACAGAAAGGAAGCCATTTTGTTTTGGTTAAAGGATAGCTATGCGGACTCTTATAAGCGGCGATGGGCTTGCAACCTGTCACGTATGAAACGATAACTACTGCAAAATGTAGGCATTTGCCAAAAACAATGTTTGAACGTACCTCTGACTACCCCCACTAGACATCTTCAAAGGATCTAAGAGTCTGGAGATCTGAGAGGATGTCTACCGTACTTGGAGATAACAGTCGTGCTCCAAACCCTCGTGAACGAAGCCGTACACTGCTACTAGTTGAATAATAGAGAGACCTAAGGCCAACAAGAAGTCAATGATTCAACAAGCGAATTCACGGAAGGCAAGAAACGTTATCAACTCCTAATTTATTACCATCTGTCTACCAAGCAAAGCTATTATTCTAGGGCCTACATCACTAATGAAGCCTTGAGGTCAAACTTCTAAAGTTACGGCTGCTTGAGCGCGTGACCGTGCTATGACGACCATAACACTGAACAACTGAATTTTGAGAAATTATTTTTCAAACGATCATGATTAATAGACATAACTATAGATTTTTACACGAGTCTTTATCACGACGGTAGCTCCGAGTACGCCAATCTGCCCGCGACCATGGATATTGTAACATAGTCGAAACGTAACTAATTTTATAATTTTAAATATAAATACGGTTAATTACCTGGTTATTTTCTGTATTGCTGATGTTTCTAGACAATTCAGACGCTCTTCATCATCAGCAACACCCGCGACCGCGGTTAACGTTTTTATTATAGTTATTTCTAAAGTCGAAGAAAATCAGCGCGTGAAGATCGATTTTTAAGGAATGAGCCGGTTGACTTACTAGGATTTCCTGTCTCAGGACGTGGGAATCCATTTCCATCGAACGCGTTATATGACGGCGGTCGTTTATTATAAACCAAAGTGCGGACAACTAAACGTATTTATACAGCATATTAGGTAATTATCTGAAGGATGTTATAGGATAGTATATATTTAGGCAAATGTTTCGAACTACTAATTAAATTAATAACGTTTTAGATAATAACGTTAATAATTGGCGATAGTTGAATATAGGTACACGACTATTCGTCGTATTCCCCAAGTACGGTAGACATTCTCTCAGATCTCAAGGCGCTTAGATCCTTGAAGATGTCTAAAGGGGGTAGTCAGAGGCACGTCCAAACATTATATTTGGCGCAATACCCACATTTTGCAGTAGTTCTATTTTGCTGATACAGTATCGCGATTCGTCGAATGTTTTGCGTCTCTGTCTATCCTGTGACGAATCATATGGCTATACCTTTCTCACATGGCGAATATTTCGCGATTCTCTATTGTGTTCCCAGCAATCACATATTGAGCGTACGAAGTTAGATACTAAAGGGGTTATGAGTTTAGCAGCTGTGTTATGTATGTTATGTCCATATTTCCCTCGTAGATCTTAAACTTCCATGTCATTTCGACAAATGAAGTGTCAAACCGTGCGTCTTGGTAGATACTCCGAGTCATACCCTCTTATTCAAGAACGACACTTTGAGAACACGCACCCACAGTGGAAGAAATCTTTTTTTATAAACATCCCTTTATGAGTTGAGCGGCACTATGGCGCACGCTACCGTTTGCCTTTAGAGCTCAACTTTGGCAAGAGGCACACGACAATGTGCCTCTAGTCACACTATGCAGTGTCGCACAACACATAAAGTGATTTTTATGAAAAAAGTATTCGTCCACTGTGGTTGCGTGTTCTCATATTGAATACGAGGATTAGGCTCTTTGATTTGTTATGGCGGAGAATAAACGCGACTGTCCCATCTTAAAAATAATTACGTATAAAAAACTATAAACAAAACCAACTTATTATTAAAATACAAAATTTCATACCCTATATTTCCAACCAAAAAATATTTTTCCAAATCGAGTTATGGGATAACAAACATCAATTTCATTTTATACTCGTTATAATTTTATGCAATTCAAAGTGATTATGCTGTTTATTTAAAATTCCTTCCAAAATGTACTAGAATTTAGGATCAAACAATTGATTTTTTGTTCATATTGCGAGTTCTCTCAGCCGCCTGAAGGGATATAATAAAACAAATTAATCAGGCAACTGGGACCGCGGTTTCGGAGCGGTTCCGATGCGGTCGCGGTCCCGGTCCCTGTGTCCTCGAAACAAGGTACTCCCGCGGTCCCGACGTCAAAATACATTTTATATGGCAAGTAGGCTCTTACCTCTATCTAAACAACGCCGGGGTTCCACGGCGCGTAAAGCGACGGGCCGCGCCGGATGACGCTCCGCCTGTGTGCGTCCGGCGCGTCGCGTACAGAGCGTTCCGAGCACGGGCCACCACGGATGCATCGTTCCCATGGCGTGTCCGTCAGCCTATGCGCGGTCTAGAGCGTGAAAATGCGGGCCGTGGGACCCCAGCATAACAAAGGTATACATATAAAACTCCTGCGTCACTGACTGACTGACTGATCTGTCAACGCACAGCTTAAATCCTAGAAAATTTAAATTTTTCGTGTTTTTCCTTTTGGTGTGTAAGGTCGGCTAATTAAAAAAACCGGTTAAGTGCGAATCGGCCTCGCGCACTAAGGGTTCCGTACCATTATCTATAAAAAAACGGCATTAAACACGTTTGTTGTATGGGAGCCCCACTTAAATATTTATTTTATTGTTTTTAGTATTTGTTGTTATAGCGGCAATAGAAATTCATAATGTGTGAAAATAACAATAATAATAAACAGACTGACGGACAGATAGACAGCGGAGTCTTAGTAATATGGTCCCGTTTTTACCCTTTGGCTACGGAACCCAAAAAAATATATTTAAGAGACATGAATTTACTTCTGATTCCTTCGAACAGTTGTATCTACTCGCACCATAAAGAGCTTTACCTTCAAACTATAGAAACCGAACCGCAACAATACAATCGTAAAATAATCATACCAAAAAAAGCTTTTGCTTTTATGGAACTGCGAATATGCTATTGTGTGCAGCCTTACCTCAAGCTCTTAATTTAAGACTAAAACAGTATGGTATGAACTCGTATGGCGTTGTCACTTTCGCACCGTGATTAATAAAAACTCCACTTGTTCTCACTATGATATTAGTATTTTTACTCAAAATAATCAAAAAATAATCCGTTATAATATTTCCGATTGCAGTTTAAAAATACTTATCATTAAAATACGAGCTTCGTCATGAAATCATTTTGGACGATTTTATCGTAAAATATTAATATACGTAAAAATCTAAATATTTTTTAGAAAAATAGTAGCCTATGTTGGGATGAATCCCAAGACTTGAATTTAAACTATCTATATATAAAATTTTATGACAATCAGCCTAGCGGTTTGGCCGTCATAACGTCATAGACAGACAGAGTTACTTTCGCATTTAAAATATTAATATAGATCAACAACAGTAATTATGGCAAATATTAAAATAATCTACAAAAAATATCATAAAGTACAAAAAAACCTAAAACTTACTTTAGATCTTGTGGTACGGCCCCAGGAAGCAGAGCCTTATTGGGAGATCCTTTGGCACGGCCGATTGCAATACAAATGTGCGAGGTCAGTGACCGCGTAGGTGAATCAATTGGAAGGGATATTGAAAAGGGCGTATTGATTATGACAAACAAACTATATGTGTAGGTTGACCTTAACTATATGGAAGTTGTGATAGACTTTGTGAAGTTTGAATATATAAACTAGTGACGATTCTGTCTGTTGCTTTGACAAACTAATTTTAATCATAAATATACAAATAAAATAAATGCAGAAGTACTCTGTCTATCTGTCTGAGACGTTATCACGGCCAGACCGCTGAGCCGATTGTAATGAAATTTCATATAGAGATAATTTAGTCTTACTTAGGACGGACGTAAGCAAATTTTTCATTACATTTTTTTTAAAACGTCACAAATTTGGTCCATTAAAATACGCCGAGGTCTTCCTCTTTCAACGGTCCCATTCATAAGTATCCAAGTTCCGTACTACGAGCTCTAAAGTAAGACTAACGCAGTATTACTCGCGGTCTCACTCTTATAGTAATAAATGTTTTTGATGAATGCAGAATCGTTTTTTCTCAATAACCGCAAAACATACAGATTCGTTTATTATGACAAAGGGATATAATCTAGATATATTACAGACAGAAACACGATTGGTGAAACTTTTCTCGATAAATTTATTTTCCAATGTTGACTCTTCAAAAACACTAGTTTCGTTTTTAATCAAAACTATCAATAGCTAAACAGTTCATTTTATATAATTCGTTAGATACCTAATCATACTAGCTAAGTAAATTATAGACAGTTTTCAAGAAGAGACAGTTTTTTTCACTTTTTCCGTCTTATCCGGGTAGGCTCAGGCCATACAAAAAACCAAATATTTCACATATCACCTTAAAGTAATACTGCTTTAGTCTTACTTTAGATTCTAAAGTAAGTAAGTGTTCTGACTGAGAGCTTCGCGGAGCCGAAGCCTCGATTTTTATGTTCTTTCAGGAAAAAATACCAAATAACTTTCTTACGCTTTTATTTTCACACAACTGTCTGTCGTTCTAATTCTTCGAAGGTAATACACCAAATTTCAAAACTATATTCCAAAAAGGTTTACGTAAATAATTATAAAAAAGGTGTTGTCGTGCACAGCAAGACTGCTACAATCTCTAAAATTTAGAGATTGTAGTACGGCCCCAGTAACAGTACGGCCACTCAATCGGCAACTGTAACAGCTTATTTAAAGGCCAGTGGTATCGATGCAAAACATGATTTACGGCAGAACTTTCCACACCAAGATTTATCGATGTATATTAAAGTTAAGACGTGTTGGCCGAGTGGGAGGAACCACGACTTTCAATCCGAAGGTCGTGGTTTCGATCCCGGCTGTACATCAATGGATTTTTCAATTCGAAAAATGTATATACGCTTTTAACGGTGAAGGAAAACATCGTGAGGAAACCAGCTAGTATTCTTATAAGCGGCGACGGGTTTACACCCTGTCACGAGGGGAATGCTAACTACTGAAAAATGTGGGTATGTGCCAAATGTAACATCTAGACGTGCCTCTGGCTAACCAATTTGGACATCGTCAGGATCTGAGCGCCTGGAGATCTGAGAGGATGTCTATCGTACTTGGGAATACAGTCGTGAAACTATTTAATTTCATCTTTACTAATATTATAAATGCGAAAGTAACTCAGTCTGTTTGTCTGTCTATGACGTTATCACTACCAAACCGCTGTGCCGATAACTTAAGGCCCTGTATGTCGACGATTGCTCTTTTTCGAAACGAAAAAAGAAATACTTCTGAAGAAGCCACATCTCCTATTTTTATAAATATATTACTTCAGGTTCCTACCTAGATTTCTATTAAGCTGAAAACATAATAGCAGAAACTTTTCACGATAAAGATATTATTTCAAAATGATACGTTTTAGAATTTATGATCGAAATACTTTGATACCGACTATTAAGATCAACTTATGATTTATTGTTAAAGATAGGTAATATGTAGATCTAGATTTCTACTAGAATAGGTTTTTGATAAGTAATTATACATAATATATATCATTAATTTATTCGAAAAGCAAAGGCGGCCCACGCGCCGCCGCCGCCCATGTGCCGCCCATCAGTGTATTTCTTTTTTCGTTTCGAAAAAGAGCAATCATCGACATACAGGGCCTTAAAGTATTTTCCCAAAACTTTCTTTCGATTTTCCGGAATTTCAATGTTTTACAATAAAGTCGTCAAAATTCGATTAACTGAAGTTATGCGGACAAAGTCGCGGGTAATAGCTAGTTTCATATTAAAGTTATCCGAAATATACAAGTTGGACGAAAATGCGGATAAATTGGCGATCTTTGAATATCCGGTTATGGGCTCAGAATTTATTCTGGGATGGCCCCTGAACTTTTCGCTTTGCTGAGCTACGTCGCAGTTTAGTTAGTCCTATTTTTATTTTATTTCCTAACTAAACCTACGCAAACTTTCCAGTAATAAAAACCTGCAAAATGCGTGTCGGGCCGCGCGCAATGTAGGGTTCCGTAGTTTACAAAGCTAACAATTATATTTAAGTAATTTTTGTACTAAATGTTTATTAATACTTTTTCAATTACATTTTAAAAATTGGTCGACTATTACCAGTAAACTTGTGAAGGCAACATAGCCGTGATAGTTTTCCTTTTATGTTCGTTATTATGTACTACAACAATGATTTTTTTCTCACCTCTGAAACTAATAGTTTAGCTAGCGAGGAACATGACATGACGAAACTATAAGGGGTTTCTTGTGCAGACTACAAAACCCTAAAGAAGGAATTTCTAGTTTTCTGTTCTTTGAATTTTATTTTCTATGAATAGGTATGCCTTACGTAAAGCAGTTCAATTTTCCAAATTGCGTGATCAAAAAGTAAGAATTAGTAAAAATTTCGAACCACCTTCGAGACGAAAAATTTTCAATATAATCCGACTTTGCTTTTGATCTTGGCAATATGCGGGGATTCACCTTCCAAGTCCTACATTATTAGTCTAGCCTGTATTCTCTGCGGAGACTCAATTTCAACTAAACCCTCCGTATGCTACACTAATACCTATTCTACGTGTACCTTTGGATTGGTTTTGTTTTTATTTTTCGTCTCGATAGCTTTAATTTTGCTCTGTACAAATAAGTTTTGTTGTATAAAGTTTTCTTTTCTTTCTTACTTTGGTTTAAAATAAAACTGAAAGCCGTGTTGGCCAAGTGGGAGGTACCTCGACTTTAAATCTGAAGGTCGTGGTTTCGAACCCGACCGTGCATCAATAGATTTTTCTGTTCGAAAATTTTAATGACCGTGAAGAAAATCTTCTTCAGGAAACCAGTTAGTATTCTTGTAAGCGGCGACGGGCTTGCAACCTGTCACGTGTGAAATGCTAACTACTGCACAATGTGGACATGTGCTAAATGTAATCTTTGGACGTGCCTCTGACTAACAACTCCTTTAGACATCTTCAAAGATCTGAGCGCCTGGACATCCGAGAGGATGTCTACCATACTTGGGAGTAACATTTATGATCCTATTTAAATATTGTTTTAAAGAAAACTAGACTTTTTGAATGGAGATTCGTATTTACCAACGTAAAGAGTCTACGAACTCTATTGAATCGAGGAACGCTCCGCAACCTCAAACAGCAGTGCAGTTTAATTATAAAATGTAATTAAATGTCCAGCCGGACGTCTGCTCGCGATGACCGCCGTCCGCAGAATGCAAACAAACATAACATTTAATTTAGTGTGCGGTTACTTGACGTTACATTTTGACGGCCATTTTGGTGTAGACTTTGGTTTGCAAAATGGTGGAATGTTTCACGATTTTCATGTGTATTTTTGAACTACGATAATATTATGGAGAGTTTTTCTGTTGCCTGCTGCTTGGCTAGTATTTTTCAATTTCTGCACGTCGTTGTGTGTGTCGTACGTGTTCAAATTTTGTTCTCTTTTTCGGTTCAAGTACAATACAACGATTTTAAGCTTTTGTTCTCGCTGTATATTTGGTCTCAAAATTTGCAACAAGAGATAATAAAAAAACCGCACAGGTAAAAAGATATAAGTTGTCATAAATAAAAAAAATACGCGTCGACTTGAGAACCTTCTCCGTTTTTTGTCGGTCAAAAAGCGTTTGGATCGATCTGCAGGTACAAACTATCTAGGTAAGTATTTATTCAATTTGATATTTCCATCATCATTATCAACTTGGAAGTTTAATGGCAGCAATCTTCTGTAATAAAAGCAATGACAGGGCAGCGGGTATGAATTAGGAGCATTAAGCCCCACGTTGGGCGCCATGAAACGTCTCATCATATTGATGGAGTTTTTGATGGTCACACATAAAGGTAACTACTTTACTTTGTTTATTCTATGGTTATACGAGCTGAGTGGCTATGATGTATCGGCTTTGACCAAACAGTAACCACTTTGAGGGTACATTTTTAATCGATAGCTTTATGTGCCGATTTTTTTACTAACGCGGCCTGCGTTAGTAAAAAATATATGTTGATAGACATTTCACATATTGCCATCTAGCTCCAAACTCAGCAAAGCTTGTACTATGGGAACCAGATAACTGAAGAATACTATACCATAACATCCAGACACAGAATAAACATCTATGTGTCTTCACACAAATGTTGGTACTAGGTGGGAATCGAACCCACAACTTACAGCACAGAGGGCAGAGTTACTACCAACTGAGCTGCCAGTCCTGTAATCCGTGAGACTCGTTTGATCTAGAAAAATCTCTACGTTACGAACTATGACTTTATAGAACAATTACTTTAGATGAACATATTACCCAAATTGTTAGAAATAAAGATTTAATAGTGTAAGAAGATATTAACACAACAAAGGTTTTGAAAATACCTACAACATTATCCGACCCTGGTAGATGAGGTGCGTATTTACTCGACCAGGTTTGTAAACCAGGTATAAGCGTAAAATGATACGTACCAGGTATGTCGTATAAAGTGTTTTTGTACCTATAGTATTTACAAACTTGGAAGTATTTTTATAGTCGCAGTAAATCCACCGCCTAGTTCAGGGCTCAATCTTTTCAGTTCTCGAATACTTGATAGTATTTTCATATTTGGTAGTATTTTTATACTCGCAGTAAATATACCACCTATTTCGAATCTTTTCAGTTCTCGAATACTTCAAAGTATTTAAAACCTGGTTCATCAACCTGGTATTTATAAGACATGGTACTTGAAAACACGAGTACGACCCTGGGCCCGACATTGGCCGCCAAAACTAATGCCATCTAAAGGCTCGGCATTCCCGAAAAACAATTTCGGACCCTTCCATCTACAGCTTGAGGTTTCCTCAAAGAAGGGTCCGTGGTTTGACGGCCGGAATGGCGAAGATACTACTTGGTTAGTACTCTTTATTATTCTTATTTGAGTATATCAAAGGAAGTTTGAAAGTGGCACCTGTGATGGAAAAGATGAGGAGCAATAGGTTAGCGTGGTATTTGCATGTTATGAGGAGGGAAGACGGTCATATAACGAGAAGAATGATAGGAATGAATGTGGATGGATGTAGATTTAGAAGTAGGCCAAAGAAAAGATGGATGGACTGTGTGAAATATGACATGGGTAAGAAAGGAGTGAGTGATGAGATGACGGCTGATAGAGGGAAATGAATCTCTCACAGATCTCTTGGAACGGAGTTTGAAACTGTACCCTTACAATACGTCATGGTAAGTATTTTAAATGCCGATCCCACTTAAGTGGGATAACGGCAGGAAGATGATAATGATGATTTGAGCCTTCATCTTGTTCGATCGGCACAACAAGCTCTACATAGCATTAATTTTCATTAGCGTTTTTGTTGCCTGATTCTTCTTGACTTGGTCGCGAGGAACAGACGTAGCTTTACCTAGCTCCTATGACGTTTCAAAGTGATCCTTGTGATTTTATTAAAACTAATGCCTTTTGACTTTGACTATAAGTTACGAAGACCATGGTTATACTTGTTCTATCTCACAAAGGCGTGCAATACTTGTAGTTGTGATGTGTATAGACACGCGCTTTTGTATGCGTGACTGATGCACACACGAGCAATGTCAATGTCAAATCTACACACACAATTAAGACAAACCCGCCTTCTTAAGATAGACAACTGTACAGCTACTCTGTTAATTGCAATCTTAAAAATGGTTTTACACAAGCAATTAGAAAATTCGAAACGCATAGTGATTCCATAGTCAAAATAAATTAAAAAAATCCACCGAATGATGTACAGTCAAATTGCCTGTTTAAGAATATTTTCAGCGATTCTTATTGGCGGCCATTATTTCTGCGTCTTAAAACTTTGTTGCCTTCTTTGAGTTAAGTTGGTATCTACCTCTGTTCCTTTGTGGCTGTCACATTACGACTGTAAATAATTACGGCCGCTTTCTCAAAAACGCTGGTTTTGAACTGTGCCTTTAAGGGGCTCCCAGTCGACGATTGCTCTTTTTCGAAACGAAAAAAGAAATACTTCTGAACAAGCCACATCTCCTATTTTTATAAGTATATTACTTCAGGTTCCTACCTAGATTTCTATTAAGCTGAAAACATAATAGCGGAAACTTTTCACGATAAAGATATTATTTCAAAATGATACGTTTTAGAATTTATGATCGAAATATTTTATATACCTACTATTAAAATCAACTTGTGATTTATTGTTAAAGATAGGTAATATGTAGATCTAGATTTCTATTAGAATAGATTTTTGATAACTAATTATACATAATTTATATCATTAATTTATTCGAAATGCTAAGGCGGACCACACGCCGACGTGTGTTTGTCGTCACTGCAGCGGTCGGTAGGATTATTTATCGAAGTGATTAAAGATGGGTACATCTTTATTCACATATACTATACATTATAAAATAGGAGATGTGGCTTGTTCAGAAGTATTTCTTTTTTCGTTTCGAACAAAAAAAATCGTCGACTGGGAGCGCCTTAAAATAAAAGAATAGAAAGAACTTCAAAAAGTTTTTTTATTTCGAAAGTGAACATCTATTTGTTTATATTGACTGACTTTGAAGAAGGTACTTCTGTCGTGTCGTGATTAAAAACTTTATTATTCCTTGTCTTTTCATTCAGCTACCGTCATTTACGACTGTAATAAAGCATTGGTGACGACTTTATGCCTTGAGCACGCTATTAAAGAAATAATTACCTAAATAAGTCCTAGTCTACTAAGTATAAGTAGGACGTCATATGACGTTCGCCGCCCAACGAAAACTATGTCTTTAGTATTTAGCTATAGATTTATGAGTATGTACCTACTTAATGATATGTATTTTACTAATATTATAAATACGAAACTTTGGATGTTTGCTTGTTAAATCAGCTGCATCGAATTTGGTTAAATTTGGTATATATACTAATAGATTTTTATTCCGTTAAACATACATACATATATACATAAAATCACGCCTGTGTTTCTCAAAGGGATAGGCAGAGATAGCGGCTTTTCACTTGCAACGATCCTGACATATCATCATTAAATCCGATAAGCAAATTGAAATGAGAAGTTTCTATTAAAAGCTACGTCACAGAGGTTTCAAATAGCATGTTAATAAAACTTACGAAGTTTGACCTCGGTTTAGCGGTACCGCTATCGTAAGAAACACCAGCTTATTTGAACATCCATTTTTTATCGAAGTGTTTTGCGTAGTGCTTTGAAGGAAGGTAAGTATTTAAGGCGATACTACGAAGTTTTCGGTTTTTGTATGGGTAAGAATTTGGCTGAATTTGGAAAGATGGCCACCTTACCGCACGACAGTTTCATAAAGACCATAATGGAAGGAAAGGTTGAAGGGAAGAGAGGAAAAGGAAGGCCAAGAATAAGCTACATGAGCCAGATAAAGGAGAAAATAGCTGTCGTGTCGTATAAGGAAGTTAAGGAGGCGGCGCTGGAGAGAAACAGATGGAGAGAACTGCATCAATAACACCGACAAGAGCATAGCTCTTAAGTTAGAAGAAGAATTTGACTCAAAATGTTCCCTGCTTTATCAATCAAATAAAATCCAAAAAATCCTGTCAAAAACTAACCACGAACCCTACATTTTCAACTGTATTTACTTACTATTTTCGATAACCTTTATCAAAAACAATAAATCATGTGGAATAAATATATGACGTGGCTATTTGAAAGCCATTAATCTAATGACGGTGCAGATTGCTAAACCCGAAATCACGTAATTATTTTTTTTACATCATTTTAGTAGAATTCAAAATCAATATATAAGATTTCATGTTTTTGAAAACACAAATTCATTTGTCGTCATCAGTAAGTATACACAGGCTGATATAAAAATATACTTAAGGGATGGATTCTGGGTTAAGAGAAAAGGCACCTGATAATTCTGAATTATTATTATTAAAACTAGTGGAAACACTTTGTTCACGTGAAGTAATTTTAAAACCGACTTCAACCCCCGCTGCACCCTCTTAGGGGTGGAATTTAGGGAATTCCTTTCTTAGTGCAGGACCAGGACCAGTGGTTTAGGCTGTGCGTTGATAGATCAGCCAGTCAGTCAGTCAGTAACGCAAGAGTTTTATATATTTAGATTACGCTCGTAAGCATAATCTTTTGATAAACCTTTGTGCAGCTTTTTTACCTGAAAATTATAACCTAGCTTAGAAAAATACTTTTGTAGCAGAACTATCGTGCATTATACGCGAAATAACAATACACATCATTAAAGCTCCCACAAGCTCAACGGTGACAAGCGAACCATGGAAATAGAATAAAAGATGGAAGGGTCCTGTATACAGAAGTATATATTAAAACTACTTCTGAAAAATGAAACTGGATGTTCAGACTGTGCATCTTAATCACCGAAAAAAAACTAAAACATTTTGAGATTTTTTTTACATTTAAATATGGTACCTACTCTTCCAAAACTAGGTTGCTGCAATGAAAATAGTAATTTTTCTTTTTGAATTCAGTCATATAGCGGCTATTATTACCTCCTCTATTGCCTGTAGCATTGCCATTATCATAAGATATCCGAAAAAACGATGCCACAGACAGACACACACACCACACTGCAGAAGGAAAGAATCATTGAAAAAAATGATAGGCCCCAAGCCGTGTTTGTTGCTTGATTCTTCTAGGTGGCGAGGAACAGGCGTAGCTTCACCTAGCTCCTAAGACGAGTGGAATCCTTGTGATTTTATTGAAATAAATGAATTTTTAATTTGAATTTGAATACACATATTAGACGTGCTTACTGCACACGTCAAATTAATAACATCCCTCTTTTTTCCTTCGGGGTTAAAAAACAGTATAAAGGATAGTTACATCAGACTTATCGTTCGTATAAAATTCATAAACTAACAAAATCCTGAAAAAAAATGGTTCGAAATTCCAATAATGTCAACATTTGCAGCAGCTGTACAACTTAGCAAAAGCATTACCTAACTGCAGTTTACGTAGACCACTTCTAATAGAGCTAATAGTACCCAAAAAGCAAATGACACGAAATATGCTAACAAATGCTAAAAGCATCCAGGAGTGACATCATCAGCGTAGACCCTATCTCCAGTTGCAAAAGGTGGATTTTAGCATGACATCGATGGTCACGTTTAGAATGCGTTCTATTGGTATGCAATGTGTATTTATGTTTGGATGAATGAATGAATTTTGATTTATAAATAACAGTGAACCGGTGTTCAATTGTAGAGTTTGTAGCTTCTGACATATTTTTGATATTCTGAATTATGCTCATACTAGCAGTCTGCCCCGTATTCGCACGGGCGTACTAATGAAGATTATAGGCAATTTTTTTAATACCTTAGGTGACATTATTGCATTTTTCACCTATACTTGAATTTATATCTATCTTCTCTTATATATAAAAATCAATTGCTGTTCGTTAGTCTCGCTAAAACTCGAGAAAGGCTAAACGGATTTTTCTTATCTTGGTCTTGAAATGTTCGTGGAGGTCTAAGGAAGGTTTTAAAGGTGAGAAAAATTCGAATAATTGCCGGGAAAACCATAAAAACAGCCCTTTTATTTTTCTTTTTCCTTAACTAAAACGTAGAGTCAATTTGAGCTTTATTGCTATTCTATAAAGTTCACTGTTGTCTAAGCAATGTAGGTACGGGAACGGGAACTTCAAACAACATTTGTCAATTGCGATACGAAGTTCGCCGGGTCAACTAGTATTAAATAAATATTGGTGGATATTTCTCATATCGCAATGTAGCCCCCAACTAAGCAAAGCTTGTACTATGGGAACCGGATTACATATAGAACACTTATTATACTTTTTTTTATCTATCTACTGAGGTACTTCATATTTTCTGTAGTATTGAAATATGAGGTAAACATGTGGAGGCTAACAGTGAAGCCAAGTTCTTCGATTCAAGGAATTTATAGACAGACTTTTGTTTGTTTTCTCTGTATGCTGAGGAAAACTCAGAAACTAAACAACTTTTATGTGTTACAACTTCGCTTCCAAAGAGAAATAAGTATTGCTTTATGTATCTACTCGTACGTAGAATCATGGAACCTTCTGGAATAACTTGAACATCATAATCTTTAGGTAAAGTTTTTTATGATGTCGCATAAATTGGTAGTGCCACTATGGAACTTTTATTGAAAACTCCTCAATGCACCTGCACCTTTTCATCAAAATTCAATAACGGAAAAATCATACTTCCATTGAGGCAAGGCCATTCACGACTATTTCAAATATGACCCAAATATGGGACGGACATTCAATGGGACACAAACGAGCGAAAATCCCATAAAGGGGCCCGAACGGCACCTTCGGGATCAAACCGCCCAAGCCACTCAAACCTTTACCTTCTTGAACATAAGGTGGAAAATAAAGTGGCAGGTGCTGTGTCCACTTTGTACCGTAATCCTAGAGGTTGGAAATAATTTAAAATATCATAAGCTTGTATCTTACTGGGGAGCTCTCCTAAGGGTAATGCTGACGTAGATTTTATGCGGTAAGGGTTTAAATATTGGGCAGTTGAAAAATTGGGCTTAGGTAGATAACGTGTAACAGAGCTTTCAAAGGTTTAGCTTTTAATGGGTTAACCCAACATGGGTTGCTTGGAGCATTTTATTGATATCCTCTAAGAATTAGAGCCTTCACGACACTATTGTTTATGGTCACGACGATACCATGACAGCTCATGGTGAAGCAAAACCCATCCGTCTGTCCGTCTGTCTGCCACAGAGCTGTATCTCATGAACCGTGATAGCTAGACAGTTTAAATTTTCACAGATGATGTATTTCTGTTGCCGCTATAACAACAAATACTAAAAACAGAATAAAATAAATATTTAAGCGGGGCACCCATAACAAACGTGTTATTTTGCCTTTTTTTTATGAATAATGGTATGGAACCCAACGTGCTCGAGTTCGACTCGCACTTGGCCGGTTTTTAGAAGTTTGGCTTACGATGAATATATTGCAAGTGATACATACCGTATCTTTCTGTATCTGTTTGTCGTCAACCGACGGTTTGCAGATACGATGGCATCCTTAAGGTGGAGATAAGAGTCAAACTAAAGATGTAATCATGTTCTGTAGATAGGACCGTATGCTATTGTATGTTCCCCTAAAGTTACGTGCCAGTTTGTGAAATCGTGGGCGGTACAGATGTACTCGTATGTTTGTATTTTGAACCTCCAAAATATCGATTTAAGATACCTTATATGAGGTACTTTTCGAGGGAAAGTTCTAGAGGCCTCGAAAGAGTTTGAGTCAAGGTAGAGTCGAGGTTTAACAATATGGGGATTTGAGAATTAAACCTACTAGGGTGTATGACTGGCCTCACAGCTCAGTTGGTAGTAGGTAACTCTGCTTTCTGCGCTGTAGATTGTGAGTTCGATCCCTTCCAAGAACAAACATTTGTATGATGAACATTGATGTTCGTAAAAAAAAAAGTATAAATATATGTATTCTATTAGTTATCTAGCTCCCATATTACTAGCTTCGCTTAGTTTGTAGCTAGATGGCGTTGTGTGACAATGTCCACCAATTTTTATTTATTATTATTATTTATTTATTTATTTATTTATGTGAATTAGACTAAATGGAAAGTACAAGAAAGTCCGATATGTTTATAAAAGGCGCTCGACAATTTTAGGCATCAAATAAAAAAATAAATTAATTCGATCACGACTGTAATCCCCAAGTACGGTAGACAGGCGCTTAGATCCTTTGAATATGTCTAGTGGCTAGTCAGAGGCACGTCCAAACATTATATTTGGCACATGCCCACATTTTGAAGTAGTTAGCATTCCATACGTGACAGGTTGCAAGCCCATCGCCGCATCAAGTAGATTAAATTTTTGCATGCTCTGCACATTGGGCATGCAAAGTTAGCACGCAGTTGGTCTACATTCTACAACAATAAACCTTCACAGAAACAGAAAATAAATGTCTGTCAAATGGAAGCATACAAGCATTTATCTTGCGGATACGAACTAATGACTGAAACTTATTAGCACATTTATCATTCAGACAGAAACTAGAAGTAGAAGCAGATAAATACGGTACGAACATGCTACAAATGGTTCGTCTCGTTTTAAAAAGGGGGGGGGGGGGGTTATGACACCGACTACTCTGTAACATCTTTTTACCCGACTGCCAAGGAAGGTTTTATTTAGCCTTTTATTACAACCATGTTTTTTTCTTGTATTGTCCGGGTGGAATTTGTAATTGATTTTAAGACGAGTAATAAATGTTATTGACGAATGCAGAATAGTTTTTTCTCTATAACCGCAAAACATACAGTTTTGTTTTTTATGACAAAAATAACTTAGGTATATAATCTAGATAAATTACAGACAGAAACACGATTGGTGAAACTTTTCTCGATAGATTTATTTTCCATAGTTGGCTCTTCAAAAACACTAGTTTCGTTTTTAATCAAAACTATGAATAGATAAACAGTTCATTTTTATATAATTCGTTAGATAATCATACTAGCTAAATAAATTACATACAGTTTCTTTTTAATTGTGATGGTTTTTGAGATACATAATGCAGTTTTATCACTTTTTCCGTCTTATCCGGGTAGACTCAGCCCATACAAAAAGTCAAAAAATTCACTTATCACCTTAAACTAACATCCCGTTGAGCTAGATAGGTACTTAAAATTTGAACCATAGCTCAGAAAGTGGATGAAAATGTAAAAAAATAAAATTACGTGGTAATATTTAAATAAAAATATTTGTAGATTATTTAGTTTCATTAATAATGTGTGAAGGAACAAACCGGGATTATTGTTATCCAACCTACCCAGGAGATAAAAACCCGTTAAAATATAAATAGAATGTGTTTTGTTCGCATGATTAGTCTTAAAACGTCTTACCATTTTCCTGCCTGTCGACACAAAATTGTTCTCTTTCCATTACCCTCAGCACTTGCTTCTTTCATGTCGTCTTTCACAGTATATCCATCTTATCACTGATGCATACCTAACATTCTTCTCATCACATGATATTCCTCCAGTTTCATAGTATGCCCATACCATACCACACTTACCCATTGCTCATTATCTTTTCCGTCACAGTAAGAACCATATACTCGTAGACAAAAAACTATGTCGCTCATTTGCGAGAAGAACGTGACATCTACGGAAAAGTCGATTTTGAACTAATAATGCCATAAGATGCGCCGCATTGCGTTCTATATTCTGTAAAAACGTCACATTTCTAACGTAAAAATTCGCGAAGTTATGAAGAAAAGAGATAGCTTGTTACATTATAGCGCTATCTCATTATGACTATACACTTCGGTACGAAAGCGCGACCCTTCAGTTATCATCGTGCGCTAGTGAAGTGAAAAGCTCCCGGATTTCTTCAAAAACGTGACATCACGAGTTTGTCACGTTTTTGATGTCAAGGTATGTGTTATTTTATTATATTTTTATTAATGTAAAAATGTGATAGATTAAATTAAACCATTTTTCCTGCAATAAATAAAAAAAAATATGAGCTGATATTTACTGTTGTAACGTTTTTGATGCAAAAAATCAAATTTTTCTTGTAACATTTTAACAAAAACCATTACTGATGTTAATAATTTTTACATGTTTGACTTTGTGGGGCGCAATTGTTTCGATTTGCCATGTTTTTACAGAAAAGTAAATTTGTTTTAATGGTAATTGTTTGAGTTGTTACGTTATATATGATAAAAAAATACAATATTATTATTATTTTCAGATGGAATCACGGTACAAAAAAATTTTAAACTTAATCAATTCAAAAAATAATATTAATAGCAACGACGGCGAGTCAACAAATAAAAATGATATTGGTAAGCTTATAGATTTTAGTTTTGTTTGGTGTACCTATTTTTAATTTTTCATGATGCAAATCACATAAACTTTGTTTTTTTTTAAATACAATTGCACAAACGTTCCAGAACATCGTCGCCAATCAACATCAAGCTCTTCGAGCAGTTCTTCTAGTAGCAAATCTTCGGGACCATCTTTTTATGAAGGTATTTATAGTATAAAACTGCGATGCCAAACTAATTTTAATTACTATGGTAGAATCAGATGTTTAATTGATTATTTTTTACAGACACTGACGACTCAGTAAAGACCCTGATTATCACTGGCCGATTGCTGACCGAAATAAATGTATTTATGCGTGTTCTGACAAAGAAGAATACGAGGGAGGAAATGAAATACAAACTACTAGCAACACACAAAATAGAGAGAAAGGAAGAAACGAAGAAATGATAAATGCAACAATAGAAAAACTTACACAAAAAGGATAAGCAAATATTAATGACAACGTTTTCTTAAATATAGCAGAGGAAGGAACAAATATTCTCCAAAAAAATGCAGAAACGACACCAACAAAGAGCAACATCCAAAATACAAACAGAGAAAACATTACATTTATACAATCTTCAGACAGAAGAATTTTTACTGCAACCGAAGAACTAAGCAATATTCCGACTGAAATAGAAACAAGAATAGGAGATAGTGTATTTACAATTTAGAACCAACACCAACAAAGAAAGGTAGAAAAAGACCACTAAATGAAGAAAACTGGGTTAGAAACATTGCAAAAAAATTAAGCGGAGCGTAAACTAAAGGAACCTTGCAAAGAAACCTGCCTGTTTAAATGTCGGGATAATTTCACGGAAGAAGAAAGACTAAAATTATTGAAAGAGTATTGGAATTTAGGAAAGGTTGAAATGCATTGGAATTTTATAGCTTCTGCTGTCGAAGAAGTAGTCCCGAAGTTTCGCTATGTCAAAATAGACTCTGAAGGAAAAATTGTTGGATCACAGCGTGAAAAGAATAATGCCTTTTTTTTACTGTTGGTGAAAAAAAAACTAGAGTGTGTAATACATTTTTCAAGAACACTTTGAGTATAAATAACCGACTAATAGAAACAGCATTAAAAAAGAAAAATAAGGACACTAATATTACTTTGATGAAAGATAACCGTGGATGTCATGGAAAGCATTATAAGATTCTTATATCAAAATCAAAATCAAAATAGCGTTTATTCATTGAAATCACTTGGATCATTTAGAATATATACCAGTAAAACTTAGTTAATTATTATAAAGAGTTCTATTTGTTATCAAAACTAATTAATATTTACTCATAATACTGTTTGAGACTGATAGTGGGACACAGTGAGACTGTTAAGTACTTTTAGTTCATTAGCTTTTGTTACAAACTCTAAAAAAAATAACAACAACAACGTGTTTTTATTACAAGTCACCATGCATATGACAAAAATTATAACATCTAAAACGTATTAGTTTAGTATATAACACACAAATTTTGGTTTTTTACAGTAAAAACGTAACATCTTTTCCCTTTTTGTATTTGAATGTAGTTTACTATATGAAAATGAATAGTTAAAAAGTTGAGAACCATTTCTACATCAAACAGGATAATTAACCAACATTTATAATTGATTTACTATAGTAAAAAGTCTTATATGTACAGAAATATCATCGATGCAAAGTTTAAAACGCGTTTCCTGAAAAAACATGTTTTTGGAGATACCACGTTCTTCTCGCAAATGAGCGATGTATATAAAAGAGAGTCGTGTTAGTTAGTAGATTTTTAGAGAATTTATAGGAATTTTACAGTTTTACGATAAAGTCGTCTAAAATCGATTTCCTGAATCTAAGCGGACGGGTAAAAGCTAGTACTTACTAGTACTTACATTTGTACTAACAAATGAAATGAAATTATATACATTGATTTGAAACACACATAAATAGGTAGTAGGAACACATAACAAGAAGTAAAGTAAAGTAAAAAATATGTAGATAAATATATATATTCATAATGAAAAAATGCCATCTATATTTGCAAGATTATACCATATATAATACTCGTATAAAGGAACTAATGCATAGAATACTAAGCCCGTGGATTGTTCAATCAGACAGTTGATTGATAATGAATTTGATGACGCCGCTCCAATCAAGCCGCTTGACTGAGCTTCATCAATAGAGTAGTTTTATTTTAGCTGCTAACAGTTTTATGATGCAAGTTTTGCAATCTAGTTAAAATGCAATTTTTGATCCGACTTCGCATTTACTGACTTTCCTGTCTTAGCTGAGAAGATTCTTTCTGGAGAAAAAAAGCATGCTGGATTAGATCTATGTGCTTATTAAAAAATAAATAGGATCACGACTATAATCTTTAAGTGCGGTAGCCATCCTCTCAGATCTCCAGACGCTTAGATCCTTTGAAGATGTCTAGTGGGAGTAGTCAGGAACGTCCAAACATTGTATTTGGCACATGCCCACTTGTATTATGTGCTAATTAGGGGTACTTAGATTTAGACCGGTGCATGCCATGTCCGGGCCGGGCCGGAGCCTTTAGTTAGTAGACGGGCCTGGACGGGACACGGATCAGGCACTGTTTAATATAAATTGCTTCATACAAAATGTATGTAACGTTTCAAATCCGTGCCCCATCCGGGCCACGAACATGTCACGCCCCGGTCTAATAAATCAAATCAAATCAATCATTTATTTGCGAGAATACAACATTATTTTACATGTCAGATCTTAAAACTATTAGATTGTATTCAACCTGCACGCAGGCGTGCAAATGTTTTGTAGCATGCAAATATTAATCTACCCTAACAGAACCACGTCCACGTGCACGTGGACTTTTTTAAGGTAGAATCTTGCAACTCAATTTTGAAGCAGTCATCCCCAACCGATTGAGCTGAAGTTTCGCATACTTATGTAACTTCGGGCAATGCAATAATATGATGACAGTGAGCTGATTTGATGATGGAGTCAGGAGTTGTTCAACAGACACTCAAAATGGAACTCCTTGGTAAATACTTCGATTGAGTAAAAACTTTACATACTTGTCAAGTTCCGATGACAATGTGTGTAAATGATTTTACAAAATCATGTCATTGAAAAATATGTTTTAACTGAATTATCTGACTGAACCTATATAAAAATTAAATATAAATACAAAAAGTTCGTTTTAAAGCCCTCAGGACATGGTTTTGTATTATCCATACAAATTGTCGGACCGCCTGCAATGTTCAGGCAAATTGAAAAATGTGATGTTCCGGATGGGACGCGTGAAACTAAAGCCTGCTTCCTGAACAAAGAACGACGGTCAAGTTTACTAATCAGCTGAAAAAACTGGTTCATTTGACAATCTCATCTCTAATCACTTTCACTCTTTATATGATACTAGCTTTTAACCGCGACTTCGTCCGCATTGAATTGGAAAATATTTTTTGACGACTTTATAGTATAACATTGAAATTCCTGAAAATCAAAAGAAATTTTTGGGGAAAAAAGTAGCCTATGTCCGCCTCAAATCTTTAAACTATCTCTATATATAATTTCATCTCAATCGGCCCAGTGGTTTGGCCGTGATAACATCACAGACAGACATACTTTCGCATTTATAATATTAGTATAGATTGTTTTAACACAAGATAGCGCAATGAAACTTGTTTTTAAAAATGTCACGTCTGCGCTCCCCAAACAAAAGTTAATATCAAAATCATACCATTTCGGTAGTAAATAGCAATCCAAATATGGCAGCACCATATTTATTAGCAGTCACCTATCAGTTTGTTTTTGTCCTTGTTTATTTATTCATACTTGAAGTTCCCAGGAGAATCATATCATATTAATTGATGGTCCACATCAACTAATAGGTTTTACTTCGCCTTTGATGTAAGTTGGCATATGACAGTCATGAAGATTAATTGTTTATCACTACATAGTATAAAGCAAAGTCGCTTTCCGCTTCTGTATGTAATATGTATGTATGTATGTATGTATGTTTGCTTATATCTTTAAAACTACACAACGGATTTTGATGCGGTTTTTTTTAATAAATAGAGTGATTCAAGAGGAAGGTTTATATGTATAATACATGCATAATATTGTAGAGAAACACTGATAATTTTAGAGGTTTCTAATGTGATGTCGTAAATAAACACATTTTTTTGCGCTTACATTGCAAATGCTGGCTGAACCCCACGAGATATATCATAATAATGTACTACAGTATTGTACACCTTAAAAACGTCTACAAAAAAGTCAACGATGGTATTAGAAATGTCTTACGCACAGCGAAGCGGGCACGGGTCAGCTAGTTTCGTATAAAATAATAAACAAATTCGTTTAGTTTTTCTTTATTTAACAAGCATGATAATTTGATAATGCAATTATACCCTTTAAAACTAAACACAGAAATGCTGCTTGGCGGCAGAGGTGGGTTAGTACTTACCTAGATGAGTTCATTCACAAAGATATATATATTGTTGTCTTAATTTTAATCGCAATAACACGTCATGGCAGTCCCTCAAGGAGATAACTATCACGTTGGCAATACTAAATAAGTATTGGTGGACTTTATCAAGCCCTAAACTAAGCAAAGCTTGTTATTATGGAACTAGATAACTGATAAAATACTTATGTATATACTTCTTTATAAATACATACCATAAATAACACCCAGACACAGAACAAATATCTACGTTCGTCGCACAAATGTTTATTCTGGGTGAGAATCGGACCCATAACGTACAGCGCTGTAGGCAGAGATACCTACTGAACTGTGAGGCCAGTCAATAATACTGTGATCCTGTACAGGAATTCGTCTTTACGCCGCCGCGCGCCGGCCGGAAGCAATCCACACGACATCCTGCGTTGGATTTGCACTTCATTCCAATAGTTTACACTTATCTGTGAATAGAAATAGGTAGTGTAGAATACCATCAAATAGAATGAATCTATTTATTTACAAGAACACAAAACAACGGTACGGTAAATAATGTGGTGGCCATATCAAAAATGAAGCCTGCAAAAGTTCAGATTTTATATGACTTTTAAATGATCTTAGAAATCATTGGAATTTGAATAAACGCGGCCGACGTTTTATAACGATCTTCTAAATCAACGGCTATTCAATAAAAAAAACCGGCCAAGTGCGTGTCGGGTCACGCGCAACCCATTTTAATAGATAGCATACGGAATACGCGAATAAGAATATATTCGGCATCTATCAGCGCGTTGCCTGAAGTAACTAGTGTATTGTAAGTAAATAGAGCGTATTGGGACTCGTACAATGAAGGGTAGTCCTTTCAAATACCCAATTGAAAGACTCGAAGTTCTTCATAATATAACGAATATAACTGTAAGACACGAGACGGAAATAGTTTTCTTGCCGTAACCTATCGTCTTAGGTGAGCGATGAAAGGCGATGCAATATAACTTAAACGTCGCGTATTGTCGTAAACAAATCTTAGTAATTAGGCCACGGGCAACGAGAGCCTTCTTCAATTTGAAAGCCATGCTCTTGCCGGTAAGTTGCTTGCAGTTTTTATCGACTTGTTCCAATCCTCAGCCTTCTTGACTGACGACAACTCGACAAGTACCTTCTCCTTTACTTCATTGATTTAGCTGATTTTTGGCCTCCATTTTCCTCTATTTCCTTCAATCTTTCCTACGATGAAACCATCGTGTCGTAAGGTGCCTAACCTCTTCTATAATAAGTATTACTAAATCATATTTATACTTTTTTCAGAAATTTCTATAACTGTTCCATATTTGCGGTGCTGTGTCGCCTACAATCGCATCGCTCTTGTCGCTCACCTAGGAAACGGGTAAGGCATACAATGCTGGCACTGCTACAATACGTCCGTCTTTTCACAAACAGTATTTGCTTCTAGCACTACAACGACGTACACTAAGCAGTTTATGGACGTGGAAATTCCATAGAGATTTCTTTGACTGGAGCAATTTCCAGCAATCCGCGCCACATCCAGCAATAGATTTGAACTTTGTTGTAGTAGTTTACAATTTGTCTGTGAACAGGAATGGTAAATAGAGCGCTGATTCTCGAATATACAATTGAATAATTTTATAAATGCAATAGCGGAACACGTCATAAATCGTTTTGTGGTGTTTGAAATGCAAAAAGGATTACGACTGAGAACCCCAAGTACAGTAGAGATTATATTCTTGAAGATGTCTAAAAGGGGTTAGAAACGCGTCCATTTAACACATTTTGCAATAGGTTAGCATTCAAACGTGACAGGTTGCCAGCCCATCGTCGCTTACAAGTATACTGTTACGAATTGATCCTGCCTATGGCATTCTTCAATGAATTCAAAACTCCATTATTTGACAGTAGGGTTTATTTCTTGCTAATTATAAATTTACAAAAAGGAAAAGAGATGTCTCGTGTTACATGTTAAGCTAGATCGTCCATCTTGAATTTATGTTCTGTCCATTCACTCACACACACACGCGTATATAAATTTAGCGCCTAAACTAGTTGTCACACTGACAGTTCGATTGACAGATGTCAAGTGACAGTGACGTAGACTTTATTCGTTGGCGGCCGTTGACGCCGAGGCCCCAACATATACTAACTGGTTTTTCCATGCAACGCGTCAGAAAATAAACTCAGCTAAAGAATTCACTAAAGAAACCACTGGTTACTTTATAAGTGAAAAGGTCATTATATAACGTTCGTTTCATGACGGTGATCACATGATCACCGTCATGAAACGAACGTCATGGCACATGCCAGCGCTTGACTAAGCTCAAACTTAAACCTTCAAAGTCACTAAGTATAAAAATAAAATAAATAAATATTGGTGGACATTATCAAACAGCGCCATCTAGCCCCAAACTAAGCAAAGCTTGTACTATGAGAACTAGATAACTGATGGAATACTTATATACTTTTTTTTTGTAAATACATACATATGATACATAATAACACCCAGACACAGAACAAACATTTAAGTTCATCACATCAAACATTTGTCCTGGGTGTAATATGACAGTATTCCGATGTTGACGAATGTTCAGACACTTTTCTTCATCATCAAAATCATTGTGGCCGTTACTATATACGGTTAAAGCCACGGTACGGTGATAAACACGTGCAACCCCCATATCCCCTTTCTAAAATTGAAGCAGTGCACTATATTATAAAGTGAATTCTAACGAGACTAATCAGACATGAAACACAAAGTTCCCTGCACAGAGTTGGTCCAAATTAGCTCTGAATTCTGCAGACTCAAAGTTGGCATAACAGCACCAATGCAAGCAGAGCCAACTATTACAAACACGCTCAACAGATTTATCACACAGTCTGTAAGGAACTAGCTGGTTTTCTTCTTAGAAGAAACGAGGTTATTTGCTTGTTCGTAATGAATTAAAACTGGCATAGTAACAGAGAGAGGTAGGCCAAAGAAAAGATGGATGGACTGTGTGAAGGATGACATGGGTAAGAAAGGAGTGAGTGATGAGATGACGGCTGATAGAGGGAAATGGAAGAAAAATACATGTTGTGCCACTTAAGTGGAATAAGGGCAGGAAGATGATGATGATAGTATCAGAGAGATGTTTCGCATTGCGTAGAAGACGAAACTTCTCTCTTCGTTTCTTGCGACCTAGCTTATATTTTTTCCGATGATGATTTGAGCCCTACTTAAATATTTATTTTATTGTTTTAGGTATTTTTCGTTATAGCGACAACAGAAATATATAATCTGTGAAAATTTCAACTGTCTAGCTATCACGGTTCATAAGATACAGCTCTGTGACAGACAGACGGACAGCGAAGTCTTAATAACAGGGTCCCGTTTTTACCCTTTGGGTATAGAACTCTAAAAAGTATGAACTTCAACAAAAGTTCCTAAGCCTGCATTGGGATATCCGAATTTCCGATTGAAATAGCTTACATCCTCAAAAGCTGTTCACGTAGGTACGCTATGTGTATAATGCATCAAAGTTCATCTTTTGGAACCGTGAGCCGTTGTTGAAGTTAAATATTTCCCGAGTTTGTAGCGTGGCTATTAAATTTCTTGAAACTGTATAAGATAAACATATACTTTTATTACTACTTTTCTGTTGCCGCTATAACAACAAATACTAAAAACAGAATAAAATATATATTTAAGTGGGGCTCCCATACAACAATCGTGATTTTTTTGTGTTTTTATAGATAGTGGTGAGGAACCCTTCGTGCGCGAGTTCGACTCGCAATTGGTCGGTTTTTTTTTGTTTCTACCCGCCATTTTGAAATGGCACTAGTCGGCTTAACCCGCTGACAGCTGACAGAGCCTGTAATAGCATTGATTAAATGATGAGTTGACTCTAATTGATAAAAATCTGCTGCATCCTAGTTGCAAGAAGCAGAATAGATGCTGATGATGATAAAAAATTGATAATGAATAAGATAAATGCTTTTAATAATAATCATAAAAAATAGGATCACGACTTTAATCCCCTTGTGCAGTAGACATACTCCTAGATCTCAAGGCGCTTAGATCCTTGAGAATGTCTAAAGGGGATAGTCATAGCATAGGTACGTCCAAACATTATGTTGACACAATAGAAGAATTTTGAAATAGTTGGCATTCCATACGTGGCAGATTGCAAGCCCATCCTAATAATATTATAAAGGCGAAAGTTTGTGATAAGGCTGTTATGTTTGTTCCCTAATCAAAAGTAAACGACAAAACGGATTAAGATGAAATTTGCTGTAGTATGTAGTAGGGGGAACTTATATTTCGAAAAACTAAATGATAAAAAAACGCAAAAAGGATGATTTTGGTATAGATATGGTGTGCAACGAATCTGACATCACAGACTAAAAACATTTAGTCGTCATAGCTACGCAGATTTGACCAATTAATGATACGTATTCTACCAAAATTTGTAATTTATTTTATCAGTACAAGGTTGTAGGGTTGTAAATGGTAAAATTGGAAGCTGCCTCAAAAGCTTTTTCCCATGTGATTATAACAAAAAAAAAAATTGACAGAACAACGTTTGTCACGCTCATAATTAGGTAATACCTAAAATCACCATGGTAGACATTTCAGACCTCTAGAACTTTCTTATGCTAGGCAACTTACTAAAATAGCTTCTGCAAAACTGTTACGATCTTACAAAATTGAAAACGATTATCACTGTCTGCTATGCTCCCATTCCCGAACCTCCGTCGTTGAATAGAAAACCCTAATGTCGACTACCAGGGGCCGTACCATAAGCTCGAAAGTAATATTAAAACAACTAGCAGACTCGCGGCAGACGTTGTCCTGTCCAAATTTCATAGACGTTGCTATCACAACTGATGTCAACTCTGATGTCAGATTCTTTGCACACCAGCGCCATCTATAAAAGCCACCCAAATCATCCCTTTTGCGTCTTTATAATTCTGGGGAAATTTTTCAGATTACAAACACCCCTATTTTTTAATTCAGGAACATTCTACATCTACAGTAAATTTTGTCGTTTAGGCCTGATTGACTATCAAACATACAATACACTTTCGCATTAATAATACTAATAAGATACTTGCAATACGAACTCTTGTTTTGATATTACTTTGGGAGTTTCTGGTATGGCCCCAGATAGTAAATAGCACTCGAATACCAGCAGAACATGCCATGTGCCCTGACAAATCGCAATATAACTTTGCATTTTGTCAAATATTTTAAAACTTTTAATATTGACGATTGTTATATTTGCTGTCTATGGTTATAGTGATTGTTATTGAGCACTTTTTTAACCGACGAAAAAGGAGGTTCTCAATTCGACATATATTTTTTAATGTATGACCGCGCTTATCTTTTTACCTAGTAATCCGATTTCATTGATTTTCTTCTTGATTTTTTTTATTCTGTGGAGAATAGTCCCAAGTAGGTCCCATACAAATTATATACATGTACGACTAAAAGTTTCTTTATAAAACTCGGTTGAAACATTTTCGCTAAATACAGATAATATCAATTCGGTAATTCGTCAGCGCTGGATTGAACGGTCTTGGATCGGGGGCAGATCATCCATCTTGCATTAATGTACTCTATTCAATGCTATCGTATTGCTGTCTCGGTCAGACAGACCGTGAAACAATTAGATGACCACCGACCATCCATCTCACGATCGGTGACGGACGCAATGTCACCATTAAGGTTTCCACTGACGCGGAGCTGAGCTGAGCGGAGCGGGAATTGACCAATCACAGTGCTTGAAAAAGTAGACCCAAAATCTCGAGCGCTCTGATTGGTCAATTCACGGTCCACTGCGCCGCAGTGGGGCTATTTTGTGAAAACATGATTATCATGTTATGATATTCATACCAATATTTATTGGTACTGAATGCCATAATACCTGCGCTTTTTTGCTGTTTTTACCTAATAGCTGCAGGAGCTTCGCGTCAGTCAGGATACGAGTTTCCATCAACGCAGAGCTGTGCGAGTCTGTGCGGACCAATGACAGCACTCCAATATTCGAGTTTGAAAATGTCGAGCGCTTTCATTGGTCCGTTCCGCACAGCTTAGCGCAGCTCCGCAATGCTCCGCGTACATTGAAACTCACCCTAATACCCAAGTATTTCCAATAGTTAAAGTAAGTATTTTAAGGCTAGCCTTGAAAAGATCCTCATCGACTAAGCAATGTATATTTTGTAGGTAAAAATAATATAACAAGTAACAAGCATGGTATCCTACCTATTTGGATATAAATTGGCCTATTTAATAATCCAGGGGCCGTACCATAAGCTCAAAAGTAATATCTAAATATTATTACTTACGGTGCGAAAGTGACAACGCAATACGAACTCATATATTAGCGTTGTCACTTTCGCACGGCGAGTTATATTTTTTTGTTATTATTTTAGGACCTTGTGGTACGGGCCCAGGTCACGAACATCTAGGTACTCTAATTTTCATCCAAATCATCAATTACTTGTACAAACTCGCATACTTTCGCATTTATTATATGACTAGCTGACCCGTGCCCGCTTCGCTGAGGGACAGATAGTTTCACATCTGGTATTCCAATCTTCAAAATAAATTATATACTATATGTTGCCAAGGACTAATACAAAACAAGTAAAGTAGTACATAACAAAAAAAGTTTCATCAAAATCCGTCCATTAATTTTGGCGTGAAAGCCGGACAACAGACAGACAGAAAGACAAAAATTTTAAAATCTTTTTTTTTGGTTTGTGTTACTTTTTTAAAGGCTCTTAAGAGTATTTTTTTTAGTTTTTATTCAATGTACAGAATTGAACTCTCCTACAGTTTTATTATATGTATAGATTAAGGTTCTTTGTCATTTTATATCTGAACTAGCGACCCGCCCCGGCTTCGCACGGGTAGCATGTTATTATACATATAAACCTTCCTCCTGAATCACTCTATCTATTAAAAAAAACCGCATCAAAATCCGTTGTGTAGTTTTAAAGATATAAGCAAACATACATACAGACATACAGACGCGGGAAGCGGAAAGCGACTTTGCTTTATACTATGTAGTGATTAAAAAAGTTTTAGGTTATTTTTGTTTTTATGTAAAAAATCCAAAGTGATCTAAATTCAACTTGCAAGTTCAGTTTAAAAGCTATTGCTATAATAGCTGCTATTGCTTTTAACGGATGTTTGCTTTACACGGTTATTAAAACAAGAAAATACGTTTTTCTCATATTTTACATGTATTATTATATCATGTGACGAATTTAATGTTTGAACATGTAACTGACTATTTCCTTTAGATATCTTCAAGGATCTAAGCGCCTGAAGAGATAAAGCCATAGCTACTGTACTTGGGAATTACAGTTGTGAACCTATTTCTATTTTTTTCTATTAATATTCAAACTTTAAAATGCACATATCTATAAAGGTAGGTTTAATTGCGCCTTAACATATGGAATTACTTACTAATAGGGTGTTGCTACCCTAATGGTCAATATAATTGCTTAACCATCGGGTATCTGTTTCGACGTTGATTTATTTCTATTCCACAAAACATCCATTTTCCGGGTAGTAATTTATTTCTAATTTAGATTCTATGATTATAGCATGCTTATTCTAATGGACACGAAATTATATTTGTGATAGGTTCTTTAAAACACTACCATACCTTTTTACTACAAGCTTTTACTATTTTTTATTGTTAAAAATATTCTATTAACATATTGTTTTTATGTACTGCCTATATTTCGTTTTCTATATCTATTATTTACTACTTACTTACTGACTTTGTCCTGTACAAATTTCAATATTCGCATAGCAAACTTCACTTTTAGGAAAATTCCAATATTTTCGCTAAAAACCTTGTCCTGATAAAATTCATCAGGATTTTTGGTAAAATATATATCATACGACTTCGATTTGACCGAATATATCGAAGCACTGTCGTATTGTCAAAATCGTTTTGCAGAGTAGTGCCCTTGCCCTGGCCACTGAAGCAGGGTAAAAAAATAAATAGGATCACGACTGTAATCACTGTACTCACTCACTGACTGTAAGCACGGTAGACATCCTCTCAGATCTCAAGACGCTTAGATCAGAGAGGCACATCCAAACATTATATTTGTCACATGCCCACATTTTGCAGTAGTTAGCATTATATACGTGACACTGACAGGTTGCAAGCCCATCGCCGCTGAAGCAGGGTAAATGGAAAAAAGCGAGACTGTAACTTGTAAAACCTATCAGAGGTTTTAATTGAGAATTTATGTCGAACGAAAGAGCGAGAGAGAGATAGAGAGAAAGAAAACGTTAGTGACTGATAGTACAAGTGTGTAGGTAGATAAGATACCTTTTCATTGTAATTAACTCATCCCGACAATATTTGTCTTGAGTTTCCCTTTGTGTAAGCCTGAAGGGAATTTAAGTACATACATGGGAATTACATTCAGGTATAATGTAAATAAGTGAGTTGGTACCCATTTACTTCAAATGAACAACCGACCGGTTTTCAGAGATTACACCATCATTATCATTATTATCATTAAAACCATTTGTACTACTTTGACTCGCTCGCGTGATACATAGAAAAGCGAAGCAAAAAATGATTACGAATGTAATCCCCAATTACGGTAGACATCCTCTCAGATTTTTGAAGATATCTGAAGGAGGTAGTTAGTGGCACGTCGAAATATTACATTTGGCATTATGCCCACTTATTGTAGCAACACTACATAGTATAAAGCAAAGTCGCTTCCCGCTTCCCGCGTCTGTATGTATGTATGTATGCTTATATCTTTAAAACTACACAACGGATTTTGATGCGGTTTTTTTTAATAGATAGAGTGATTCAGGAGGAAGGTTTATATGTATTAAACCCGTGCGAAGCCGGGGCGGGTCGCTAGTTTTATACAAGACAGGTTGCATCACGTCGCCGCTGTTTTGTGCGCTTAATGTTTTTTTTTTATATAATATCCATAAGTGCTCTAACGGGTTGAAAAGTCGAGGCACCTCCCACAATATATTTATTTAACCTTTACTAAAATGACTTCATCAAATATGTTTTTCTTATTTTCAGGTAAGGCTGAAACGTTTTGGACATTCGACAGTAATTATCCTACATGGGCTATATAAAACTGTAAGTAAATCTACGAATCAAGATTTGTTAACATACAATCGCTTCAGCCTGTAACTTGATCGTGTCCGAAACTACTTCACTTCAATTTCACGCCCGACATTAACGAGCGTGTAAGAATTTCTGAATTTTTCAGGGGACACTTGGACCCCACGTAAATATGTCAACACGACTTGTGTGCGCTGGGCGGTAATGAGTTTCCGGCGGCCATTTTGTCGATAGTGACAATTTCAAAATGGTGGTTTGTATAGAATTAAAACTATCGTGGTTGTTAATCATTTTTAATAGACATACGGCTAATTAACACGTTATTTTCTTGAATTGCTGTCGTTTCGAGAAAATTCAGATGCTCTTCATCATGAGCACCGCCCGCGACCGCGATCAATGGTAGATCGGCGAATAATTCGAATAAATCGTATTTATATATAAAATGGTGGTTTGTAGTTATATTCCCAATGAAGGTTGACGTCAGGCAGGCGGCCGGTTGTAAAACATAAACCAAATTCTCATCGCAACATGTTGTGCTGGACTCCACATTAAGTGGGATAAGGAGAAGAAAATGATGGTTCGTAGTTAAACCTTATCGGATTCAAAGATCTTCGAGTTCGCAGCACAAGCTTACAATCTGTCGAATTGTTTTCAACTTTATAGTTAACAGTCTTCGATGATCTGAGCGACTGGAGATCTGAGAAAATGTCTACCGTACTTGGGGATTACAGTCTTTTTACCCTTTAGGTACGGAACCCTAAAAAGAACAGAACAATTTAGAGCATGATAGAGGTTTTTATTATTATTGTTGCATTTTTTGCGTATCTCTGCACTGGCAACATTATGCCGTTAGATGTCGCTGGTGCACCGAAGATGACGTCACATCGCCAGGTACTAATGAGTGCACATTTAGAACTAAGTTTGGCGTCTGTCTGTTTGTAATGACCCGTGTAACTGCTCTTGGCTATGCACAAGCTTTTTATGTAGAATTTCATTTGATGTTGTGAAAACTAATGTTTCTAACTAACGTCTAGATACAGACAGGTCTATAAAACTAAATATCATACCTTTCATGTCAAAATTGCTTGCAGCTATTTATGACGTCTATTATCATTTTAGGAGTCGTCCTAAATATATCAATTCGATGACCCTTAACAAACTTTTTTTTTATAATCTTTCCTTCCTAATTGGCTTACTAAAAAAACCTGCGAAACAAGCCTAAAATTAGGATAATAATTTAGTTCAACAAATGTATTTTTTTTCTGTTAGCAAGAATCAATATCTTTAAGTTCGTTAACACTCGAGTATGACCAGAGTATGATGAGATGTGGAAAAAATTTCAAAAAGTCGGGATTTTAGGATAAGTGTCTGAACAAATAAATATTACGAAGTAAAAAGTTATTTGTATTATTAAAATTTGTCGGGACAATTTGTATTTTGCCAGGACTCATACGAAATGTCGGAACAATTCCGACGAATCTCAACCATTCTGGCAACCCGTACCTGTAATGGCCACCCTATTTGGTGACCACGCTAAACGTTGTTCACCATTGATCTATTGTGAATAACAATATGAACTATGCTCTCCAGCCAGTGAAACAACAATATAACAATACCTTTGGTAAACTCTGTCCCACCACTAAGCTAGGCTCATTAATTATTTTGGTCCCGGCATAACTTACTAACTGTTAAGTATTCTGCGGTTTAACTTACGGCTAGTGATGTGAAAGATAATTGTTTCCGTATGACATTAATACTTACTATTCCGGACATTGTATGTATTTGGAAGTGCATGTAAATCGAGAAGGCTAAATTACGTGAGGGCCTAGAAAAGTTTAACTTCAATAACGTTGAACGAATGATAGGTGAAAAATGTTAAACTTTAATTTGTAAATCATATGAAAAGCTACAAATTTTCGTATCCCAACGAAGAACTAAGTTATTGTAAAAAAACTGTATTTAAACCTTTTTTCAAGATGACGGAATATACACATAGGTAATCTGTCGACAATTTAAATTAAAGCTTTTCTAAGCTCACGTAATATCCAAATTCAGCCTTCTCGGTTCACATGCATTTTTAACCCGCTTTTTCCGACTTAATGGCTGGACTGTTATACCTAAATATCTCTTTTCTGTTGGTTCTGTTATTTTTTTTTAATATACAATTTGTGTGTCCACGTGTTTCCTAGATTGAACTATTTCACAAAAGCGAAAGATATATCACGGACAAATGATGTAGGTTTAAACGCTGAATTAAATTGATGTAGGTACACCATACAAAGCGATGAATAAAAAAGGTTTGGAATTAAAATAACAGTCCCTACATATTTACAATGGTCGGTTTCCTTGCTATAAGTGATCTCTTCCAGACTAGTGAATTTTCATTTCTTATAGAGATTTGCTGTTGCCAAACAAAGCGACCGCTTCACTCCCTCCATTTTTATTGTATTCTTATGAAAGACTGTCTGCAAGCCTTCACTTAATACCATTAAACTAGCTGTCTGAAATTGCACGAAATTCTTGATTTCGTAGAACCATCATCTGCCTAATAAGATATTTTTTTCAGACGTCTGGTCGGAGAGCTCTGTTTTTCCTTCATAGCTATCTTAATTCACGCGCTACAATTTTTTGGATGACGACATCTTATTACTACAATTAGCAACTAAATTTACGGCTTTGTTAGACTTGAATCCAAGAGAAGATCTCTCCGACCAGACACGTTTATCCACTAAAGTGGAGTCGGCACTTCATGTTCCCTTTTCCACACTCCCCTATCGCTCGTCTTTGCAGTATTTACACCTTTCTTATAAATATCATCTTTCACACAGTTCATCCATCTCCTCTTAGACCTACCTTCCTCTATTTCTGTATCCATCCACTTTTATATTCATCACTCTTCGTATAACATGGCTTTTTTCCATCTGCATAAAATATCCATACTATTACTCCTTTTGTAGATTTCCTGGAGCTACGGGTTACTAAACATTAGTAGTAAAATATAATCCTTTTCTTATCCAACTAATCCATTTCAACACTCTATAACTCAAGATGATCTGTCGTACAACTCAAGCCAGCTGTCTTATTTCGTAAAAATCTATGATTATCATTATGGCTTCAAATGTAGTTTAGGTTCTGTATTAGTTACTATAAAATTGTTATTCTCTAAAATTCATGATATTCATGGTTCAAAGGTTGTCTGGAAGAGATCGCTTTTAGCGATAAGACCGCCCATTGTACATTTATGTTTGTTGTTATTTACCATTTGTTTTCTTTGTGTGCAATAAAGAGTTCTATCTATCTATCTATCTAGATATGCGTGTCTATATGTCTGGATGATTTTATTACGAAGAAAGCCAGCAGCCTTTCTCTTCAAGCATGGTTTGAGTAGCGTCAGACAAACACCGAACTATTACCCCGTATCCGTATCCGTACATATCGTACTTCACTAGTTAGAGAATCTGCCATAACTTTCGGTAATGATACCGACTACAGTGGTTTTGTAATTAAGCCAAAGTGCTCACCTGTGAATGTATACAGTTTGCGAATTGCTCGTTTAGCAAGATTCCGTATACTGATTGTTTTTGAGGCAGCTAATGCGTCTAGGCTTGCTATCTAGGAACACGTGTAGTGTAGCTTCACCCAGTTTCTAAGCGTACGTCCTACGGGTCATTTCAACGCGATTAGGATGACCTAACCGGACGTTCGAGACGGACGGTTATGAATGTATAATTACAGTTTTTTTATTTAAGTTATACATTAATTTTTGTGTTTCCGTATTAGTACAAAAATGCAACCAATCGTCCCGCGCCTCGTCAGGCACTAACGAGCTCAAAGAATGTTGTAATATCTCTAGGTTCAATTTAATATATAGATGGATTTTTATACCAATATAGATAGACAAAAATTGACGATGTGCATAACTTTAATCGTAGACTGTACCTGCTCGTTCAGAGGCAGACGCTTTCCGCTCATCCGCGGACAATCGCACCGCAAGAAGAAGCGTCCAGCGGAGCGGTGAGCGGGGCGGGCAAAGTCAACCGACCGTCATCTCTCGGCCGGCACTCAGAAACAGAGCACTTATTCAAGTTTCCATATTATGTTAAATTCGGACGCCCATCGCCTCGTTTGAAGCTCGACTCGACTCGACTCGGTTCGAGCTGGCACTCAAGCTATACACTAAGATGATTCAAAGTGACCCTTGTGATTTTATTCCGGTTGATGTTTCTTAATTTGGTAGCTCAAAATATAAAATAAATGAATATTCATTGACCTTTCACACAGCACGATCTAGCCCCAAACTAAGCAAAGCTTGTAGATACTATAGCAAAGTAAATTATAGAATACTACTACTACAAACATCTATGTTCATCACACAAATGTTTGGCCTGTCTATGTTTCTTATACAAAAACTAATGTATGCACACCGATTTCTACGTAAAGGCTGGTTCGTTTTCAAGTGTGGGTTCAATACCCGGGGGGATAAAGGTTCGTGCAAATATTTGTTCCGGGCCTGGGTGTTGTACTCGTATTTTTCTAACACCCCAAACAGGGTAGTTTGGGGTCAGGACTATCATTTGCCTGTTGAGTGTTATGTTACATTTAATAAAGTAAAAGGTTTGAAAATTAAATAGGATCACGACTGTAATCCTCAAGTACGGTAGACATCCTCTCAGATATCCATGCTTCAGATCTTCGAATGTCTAAAAGAAGTAGTCAAAGGCACGTCCAAATTCTACAGCTGGCACATGCCTACGTTTTGCAGTAGTTAGCATTTCATACGTGACTAGTATGCGCTCTGATCTTTGAAAATGTTGAAAAGTAGGTTAGTCAAAGGCACTTCCCATTATTACAAGTAGCATATTCCCATATTTTGCTGTATCTAGCATTCCATAAGTCATAGGTGCTACTCCGTCGTCGACGTAGCAAATTTCAGATTAAAAGTCGAGGTACCTCCCACTCGAGCAACACAGATGTAGTTATAAAACGAAAGTTACCGGTGAAAGCTCTCAGAGTACAATTTAATGTGTTTATTGTAAAGAAACCCAGGTAAACACGTTAGTTTACCATCAAAACCCAATCCGTCTCACCCAAATCACTAGACCCCAAAGCGCCCGAAGTGTCCCGCGCCTCACCGCAGCGTAAATAATAGCACAAAGGGTCTGGCGGAGACTGCGAAACGCGTCCCACTTACAACTAACCTTCTCTGCTATTAGACCATACTGTATCTAATTTATGCAAACAAACATTTTGAATCATGTCTAGAGGAAAGACTTGACAGCTATAAGACCAATCTGTAACCCTAAAAATAAAAATAAATAAATAGGATCACGACTGTAATCCCCAAGTACGGTAGACATCCTCTCAGATCTCCAGACTCTTAGATGATGTGTAGATGTCTAGTGGGGGTAGACAGAGGCACGCCCAAACATTATATTTGGCACATGCCCACATTTTGCAGTAGTTAGCATTCCATACGTGACAGGTTGCAAGCACATCGCCGCTTATAAGAATACCAACTGGTTTCCTCACGATGTTTTCTTTCACGATGTTTTGAGTACGTGTTTTTGATGCGCATATCAATTTTTCGAACAGAAAAATCCATTGATGCACACCGGGATTCGAACCCACGACCTTCAGATTGGAAGTCGAGTCACCTCCCACTCGGCCGACACTAACTCTAATTTATGCAAATAGGGTCACGACTGTAATCTCCAAGTACGGTAGACATCCCCTCAGATATCCAGGCGCTCAGATCACTGAAAAGGTCTAAAATCTTAAAAAATCATCATCTAATTGGACTAAACCCACTGAGTAAGTACTATTAAAACAGTCTCTTTTCTTTAACAAGAAAAACAGGAATTTTGATTACCTACAATTTCTCAGTATTCCGCTACATTCGGCACGTGGAAAATCAGAGGGTATTCATTTCAATAAAACCACAAGGATATCTTTGAAATGTCATAGGAGCTAGGTGATGCTAAGCCAGTTTTTCGCGACAAAACCTAAAAGAATTAGTCTAAACATCTTGAATTCATCATCACGTTGGACTAACAGTAACTAAACCTACTAATATTTTTTCTGTCTCTTTTCTTTTACAAAAAAAAATGTTTCAAATCACAAGTGTCTATGAAACATCTTAGAAGTTAAGCTACGCCTGTTCCTAGCGACGAAGCTTAGAAGATTCTGGAAAAAACACTGCGATCTGTCATTTAGTTTTTTTCATTGCGGAAACACACATCAGGGTCCCGGACGTGGCTCAAACGAAGTATGGTGGAGTTAATATCCTGTTAGTGGGCCACATTAATCTTGTTTTGACGCGTTCGCAAAGGGACGATCGATACATTCTTTTAAGGACCTCAAAGCCTGAAATTCAGTCTACCGCGAAATTGGCATTCGCTTACTAGCGATAAAACAGGGCAGTCCTAAAATACCTCGGAAGGGTTAGGGATGTTTTTATTGTAAAAATCGAGTTATTGACTGGCTGTATAGGTTTCGTCTAATTAAATGGCCATTTTGCAAAATAAACAGAATTATTTCACGACTTCATGTTTTGATGTCGAATACAATGCACGTAGCTCCTTCATAAATAAATATTGGTTTTACACAATGCCATCTAGCCCCAAACAAAGCAAAGCTTGTACTATTAAAACTAGTTAATTGATAGAATACTTTTATACTTTTTTTTTGTAAACAGAACAAACTTCTATGTTCATCATATAAATGTTTATCCTTGTTGGGAATCGAACCCACAACCAACAGCGCAGAAGGCAGAGTTACTACCAACTTAGCTGTAAGGCCAGTTACAGGTATCACAGGTCCTCAGTAAGGTAATAGAGAGTAAAGCCACGGATACACTAGGAGACAAACGGAGCCGATACGTATTCTTCAACATGTCGCTCAATAACTACGTGAATGTCCCGGGGACAATGATTTGAAACTTTTTAAAGGTGCCACTAGTATTTCTACAAAAAAAATGGGGTATAAAATTTCCTCTAGTGTATCCATGGCTTGAAGTGTGCTTTATCCCTGAACATATTTTTAGATTATTGCGTGGGAGGAAGAAATCACGTTCGGGTGGTCGTTTAAAAATTACGCAAACAAAGCTGGGACGACCAGCAGAGAGGTCAGCGATAACTTTGTTTGTGTGAAGAGTGCGGGATAATTTTTGAGTTTGCCAAATCCGTTCTATCAATCATCAAAGATTATGCGATCGGTTACCTACTCGTATTTAAAAAACTCATCCAACAAAACTGTGAAGTCACCTGCGTGTAGGGCTGCCATCCGTCCGGGTTTCCCCGGATTTGTCCTAGTTTAGAGGGCGTCCGGGGAGAGTCCGGGCGGGGTTTCATTTGTAGTCCGGGTTTAAAATTTGGCCACCCGCGACACAAGCACTGTGCCGGAATTGTGAAATCAACTTTTCGATTAAATATTTATGAAATATATCCGTTTGTGAAATATTAAGCTTTAAATTGCACATCTATAGCGGCGGTTGAGACCGGCTGTTGGGCGACATGCGCCGCCGCGAACTACACGCAGCTAGGTAGTAGGTACATGAATTAGATGAGCTGCGAAAGAAATGCCGATTATTTTGTACTAAATTTTAATTTTGCCATATTTATTTTCTATCGTAAACTATCCTTTTATGCGTATTACCTGTAAAAAATAATGTCGATGTTTCACATCTGCCATGCGTACCGCGACGGCTCATATTTTTTTTATGCACTAACAACCAAACATCCTTACAAACTTTCGGATTTATAATAGGAAAGAAGTAAGATTGTTCGTCAGTTTTGCGTTCGTAGAAAAACGTGTCCAACCGAATATCTGTTAGCATGCTGTGACAGCAAATATCACCATAAAAGTCCTCACCAAGCCCGTTTAAAAAATCATTTTTTTGTAGGCACCACGCCGCTTTAGCAAAACTCATAGCTCTAAAAATACTTCCAGAAAAATATTATAGGCGTAAAAATACGGCTACTAGTGCTTCACCAGTTATCAACTTCCACAGGTATATTTTGCCCCAAAAAAATCAGACAAGTGCGAGTCAGATTTACACACCGACGGTTTCGATCATTGGACATTTTGTGTTTTATTTCAAAGGTGTGACCAGATATTGCGCGGCAGCCGCGCACGGCCAGCCGCGAGCTACCTTACGCGCTCAAACGGTATTATTGTTTGTTCGCACGGCAACTTGTGTCCTGCGAATGCCGCGCGATGTTTGGTCACACTTAGGATATAGCTAAAAATATAAACATTTGCCTGAAAAACAGGCGAGGGCTAATAGGTTTTATACCGGTTATTCTATTACTTCGGCAATAGGCTTGCAACCATTCACGTATGCTTACTGTAATAAGCGGGCATGGTCGAATGTAAGTAACATCTTCAAAGTTCTCAGTTCTTGGCAGTCTGGGAGGATATAAACCATATCATCCCCAGTCATAATATAATCTTGAACCTATCTATTTCTTTACATTACCCAGACATCATTAGTTAATGTCAGTGTTGTCTTCTAAGCTGTTCTGACTTCGAAAGCTTTCACTGTCAGTGATCCAACACGTGTTCAATTTATTCGTATACTAGCTGACCCGTGCCCGCTTCGCTGTGCGTAAGACCATAATACCATCGTTGACTTTTTTAGACGTTTTTAAGGTGTACAATACTGTAGTACATTATTTTGATATATCTCGTGGGGTTCAGCCAGCATTTGCAATGTAAGCGCAAAAAAATGTGTTTATTTACGACATCACATTAGAAACCTCTAAAATTATCAGTGTTTCTCTACTATATTATGCATGTATTATACATATAAACCTTCTTCTTGAATAACTCTATTTATTAAAAAAACCACATCAAAATCCGTTGTGTAGTTTTAAAGATATAAGCAAACATACATACATACATATTACATACAGACGCGGGAAGCGGAAAGCGACTTTGCTTTATACTATGTAGCGATCTTTCTTAATATCTTGAAGAAAATATTTCTATTAACAACATAAAATGTTGAGTGGACTTATGAACTATGTATTATAAGCCGATTATAAGATTCGATAGAAAACAAATCAGGAAGCAGCTTAGAAGAAAAACCGGGCTGTATTGATAGCAGTTATGCGTACAGTAGTCCTAATATGTATGAGGTTTTTTTTTTATTTTACTCACGGAAGTTTACAAAAAGTTGTTGAAGCCTTAGAAATCAAGATCTCTAAGATCCTAATAATATTATAAATGCGAATGTTTGTGAGTTTGTATGTATGTTTGTTCCTCAATCAGGCCTAAACGACAAAACGGATTAAGTTGAAATTTGCTGTAAATGTAGATTAATGCCCGAATAAATAATAGACTACTATAAAAAATTAAAAACAGCCCCAAATGATAAAAAAACTCAAAAGGGATAATTTCTGTATAGAAATTATCGGCGCTGGTGTGCAACAAATCCGACATCACAGACTAAAAACATTAAGTCTTTTCTATTCGATTATTGAAATTTGACAGGACAACGTCTGTCATGGGTCGGCTAGTAGGTAATATATAGCCAGTATTTCAGAAATCAAGTTCCTCTTTCATATGCACTAATAGTAATTTAATTGCGATATATTTTTATAGACAATGAGATAACAAGAGTATCTTGTATAGATAATTTTGTATCGAGTAAATCCTCTATGAAATTGTGCCTGTAAACTAAAGGTAATATAACATTGTAATAATATTCGAATGAAGCGATTCATACAATAGTGATCGAACTTCACTGAAGTTCGTTTGATCATCTAATAGTAATTAAACTGGGATAGATTTTTTTTTTTTTTATAAACATTTAAAATAGAAAAAAAAATGTAGATTTTTCTATAAAATAATAAAAACAAGACAAAAAGAAAATTACACAGTGTGTGTGTGTTTTTTCTTTTGTTATAAGGCAATAAATCAACTATAATACGTACGTCAGAAATGGTTTATAGTAGTAAATCTGATAATAGGGCTTACTGTCTGTCTGACAGTTCCACCTTTTCGGCCAACGATACCCTAAAGAGCTCAACATTGTCGGTGGGAAAGTAGTAAAAGCTGTAATTCTCCTACACGTGCGCGGTCACGTCTCGACACTCAGCCGAGGCCGTGTTTAATGCACGTATCTTTTCAAAAGTAAAAACACCTTTTTGCATGAATTTGCGAGTTTTTCACGCCTTTGTATGCCACGCTTTTTTTGCCAGCTTTTATTGGTTTCGCACGAATTTGTGAATAGGGCTTTTAGCATCTCTTCAGATCGCCTAATGTAAGAAAATAATTTGTCAATGATACCAGCGCCATCTATTAAATATTAAAAGGAAACTTTTGTGACTTCCATACGTCAAAGGTTGCAAGCCTGTCGCCGCTTATAAAAAAACCAGTTGGTAGATACCTATATCTACCAACTGGTTTTTTTATAAGACAGGCTTGCAACCTTTGACGTATGGAATGCTAACTACTACAAAATGTGGACAAGTGCTAAGTGTAATGTTTGGTCGTACCTCTGACTAACCCCTTTAGACATTTTCAAGGATCTGAGTGCCTTTAGATCTTAGAGGATGTCTACCTTGAGGATACTTGAGGATTACAGTCGTGTTCCTATTTATTTATTTTCTTCATGACGTTTTCCTTTAATTGTAATTGTCGATTAGAAAAGTCCATTGCTTCACAGCCGGGATTTGAATCCACGATATCTCTTACACGGCCAACAAGGCTTTCTGTAAATAAGGATCAAAATAGCATAACACTTAATTATTTAAAAAACAAACGATCTATTTGGAAGTAAGAACAATATATAGGTAATCCCGATCAGAGTATCTCCAGCTTTAACTGCAGTTTTATATCTTCCTCCCGACATTAAGGGGGCGGATGGAGGGGGGAGCAAATTGGACTTTTTCGGGGGTGATTTAACCTTTTAGTGCGAATGTAATCTTAATTAGGGGGAGTGCAGGTTTATGAGAATTGGTTATGATTGTGGGGGATGTTTGCAGAGTAATAAAATGTGATCCGATGTTTAATGTTGGTTTGTTTTAAAGGGAGATAAGGGAACTTATTTTACGATTCTAAAAAATGATCCTGTTTGTTGTCTGATTCTTCTAGGCTTGGTCGCGAGGAACAGGCTTGGCTTAGACGTTTCAAAGTGATCCTTGTGATTTTATTGAAATAATGACTTTGGCTAGTGATTTCAATAATGTTTTTTTTTAATATGAATGTTTGACAAGACATGCCCATGAGAGGGTGGGTGTGGATTACATTAAGCTCATGTCCTAGTTTTGCAGTATTTAGCATTCCATACGAGACAGGTCGCAAGCCCATCGCCGCTTATAGAAGGTTAACTGGTTTCCTTATTATGTTTTTTTGATCTATTCCCGTCTAATACCAAAAAACTAATACCAATGGTATTTCTTTTTTGCCCTAATTAATATTCTATTCTTAACGAATACCACTCATAAACTAATACCAAAATAAGTTAAACTGATGAGATAGTACAGTCAGTAATAAAAATGCTTTTAAATGTGGTAGGGTTATTTCAATCAAAATCAGTCTTATCAAAACAAACTAATATTTAGTAGGAAAACATTTGGTTCATTTATTTAATAATTCAGACAATCAGACACACGTAATTCATAAAGATCTATCTATCTAAAAACAAAGCTTTTACAACAAATCACAATGATTCATTTTTTAGTCTTCAAAATGCAACAATTGTAGAATATCACAAACGATCAACGATTATTAATATTATTATTTTTAAGTATTTATTAACTAAAATTATAAAATATCAACTTTTATCTTATCTACAACAGCATTTTTTTTTAAGTATGAAAAATATAGAAAAACTATTATAAAATATCAGAAAATTAATTTCTACTTAATAAAAATAATCTTCGTCTTAGCATGACAATCATATGTAATAATTAACTTAGGCTATGGCCCCATGTCTGTGGTGCGGCGCCATTCACCATAAAAAGGTGTGACGCCACGCCATCAGAAGATGCGTCGCCGCAACTTGAAAAGACATGGCGCCCTGCCACGGAGAGATGCCATGCGAGGCGTAAAAGGCACCATTTGATGGCGTAAAAGACGTCTTTTCAAGGTACGATGGCGCGCCATGAAAATGCTAGGTTTAACTATAAGGTAAGAAACAAAAGAATTTTATGTTGACATTTTCGCACGCTTATAAATAAAGTGAAGTAATCCAACTTTTTGGTAATTCAAGTTTAAAGTTTTGCGAATTCGCCGTACACTATATTATAGGATAAATACAAAAATATACATTTGTTTGGGCAATTTTAATGTTATAAAGGTATAGTCAATAAAATTTCCGTTAATATCATTTCATAAAATAATTATTATTGTGAATAGGTTTTTAAATACAAGACTTAAAAAAATATTAGTGACATATTTGTTCAATTGACTTGCTTTGAAGCGCCTGTTGAACGCAACTTATTATTTGCATCTAAATAATGCGTCTTATTAAAAAAACTCGAAAAATTCATTTTTTTGAGTTACTCCGCTTTACATTAAGCGAGCGATTTTTTTATTCAAATCAATGAAAAACAACGAAAAACTGACCAAGTGCATGTCGGGCCACGTGCAATGTAGGGTTTCGTAGTCTACAAGAAACCCTTATATTTTCACCAAGTCCGTCTGTCCGCAGCTTAGCCCAGAAGCTATCAGTGCCAATAGTAGCCTTATAGTTTAACTTTTCGAGGGGGGAGGACGGAGGACACTCGACTCCAACAAAAATTTGCATTTTAAAGCTTAATATTTAACAAACGGCTCTCTTGATCGAAAAGTTGTTTTCACAAACTCACAATATTTTTTAAAGACCTATCAAACGACACCCATGGAGTACACGAGAAATAAAAAAAACGTTTACCCACTTTACATGTACCCTTAAAAAAGGATTTTTAAGATTTTATTCTATCACTTTGTCGGCGTGACTAATACGAGTATGTATATTCATATTCATTCATTCATTATGTATATTATATTCATATAAGTTGCGGACAGACGGACGGATGGACGGACATGGCAAAACCACAAGGGTTTTTTGCAGACTACGAAACCCTAAAAAAATTTGCAGCGGTACACCGCGCACAGTGATTTTCCGCGGCGCAGCATCGCGCTTTCTCATGGTCGCCGTGACTTGATATGGCGCCTTTTACGCCATCAAAAGGTGGCCTTACGCCTTGCATGGCATCTTTCCGTGGTATGCCGCCGTGTCTTTTCATGTTGCGGCGTCACAACTTTTCATGGTGAAAGGCGCCGCACCACATACATGGGGACACGGCCTAAGAGTATAGAGTATAACTTTTATAAAATATTTGAAAATAAACTTTTATTATAAAAAAATAATCAAGTTCTTGACAGTACATTTTTTTGGCAACTTTGTCACCTATGCTCCGGAATTAAGTGAATTCGTAAATGTTTGTATTAAATATTAAATCATTAGATAGCAGAATAAATTGTTATTGTGACTGTAGGTACCAAAAGTTTTGGTATTCGTTGGGAATAGAATTAGTACTTCATTTCAATATTTATAATTTGGTATTCGTTAGGAATAGAATAATAATTAGGGCAATACAGAAATACCATTGGTATTAGTTTTTTGGTATTAGACGGGAATAGATCGTTTTTTTTTACCGTTAGCACGTGTTAACTTTTTTCAAACAGGAAATTACATTCAAGTTGATTCTGAAAGTACCTATCACCACACCAGGATATCTTATCCTGGTGTGTGACAAAAGAGTCCTGTTGTGGTCCTCCACAACAGGACTCTTTTGTGTTAGTATCTGGATATATCTAGAAATATGAACAGTATAATATTCTGAGCAATCGAAATGTCAAGGGACGATATTGGTTTTTTAAGTATTATAAAAGAACTATTAGTCCTACAGGAATATAATTTAAATGGGATTCATTTGGGGCAATTCTCTATAAAACAGAAAAAAAACCATCGAAATCGGATCACAAGATAAAAATACGCGGTCATCAAAAAAATAATACATGTCGAATTCAGAACCTACCTACTCTTTTTTCGTCGGTTAAAAAGAGCATAATATGTGAGTTATACTTACCCGACAAACAAAAATAGTTTTAAATTCCCCACTAGGTTTAAGAAAGAACTAGTTGAAAGTCAGAAGCTACTAAAGAACTTGGCAGCAATCATTAGCAATATCCGTACTTCAGATAGCAATAAAAGGCCTCTCATTCTCCCCTAAAACCTTGAAGTCTTAAAAAAGCGGCCACAGTTATATGTATAACGGCCAGCGAAGTTACAAATAAATAAACATCCAAACTTTTGATAAATACAAGTAAAATATTTTGCGAAAATTAAAATGTTTAGTCGTTTGTTCGAGTGACGGTTGTACCGATTTTGATTGAGTTTGGTACCTATTAGATATAAACATGAGTATAATTAAGATCTAGATTGAAACAGGATATCTATTTTTTGTCCCAAAAAACACGAAAGAAATTGAAATGAGACGTCAAATCAAATGCATCAGTTGCAGAAAAACCCGCGCGAAAAGAAACTTTGGAATTTTTACTAGTTAATAATGTTAGTGTGATTGCCGTCATATGACAGTCAACGCTTTTTATGAGACATGAACTTAAAAGCTATTACTTGAAACATCGTCCGCCAGTCAAGACAAATCGAGATCTTTGAGATCTGCCAAATGATTGGTTCTGACTTATTGGTGTTAGGATACAGCTTAAGCGAAATGAGAATAGTCTACAAGTTGGCCAACAAGTTGGTCGACATTGCTGATATAATAAGTGATAAAAGGACTATATAAATACTACTTACCCGCGACTTCGTAATTCCTGAAATTTTTTTTTTCTTTAGTAGCCTATGTTCATTGTTGATCCTAAGATTTAAAACTATCTCTCTAAGAAGTTTCATTACAATTGTTCCAGCTGTTGGCCGTGATAACATCACAGACAGACAGACAGAGTTACTATTTATAATATTAGTATGGTGGACATTTCACACAGCGTCATCTAACCCCAAACTAAGCTAAGCACAAGCTTAATTTTTCAGCTACATACTTGTACTTACTTTTAGCTTTAAGTGTACTATGGGAACAAATAACTAATTATTAAATAGTTATATTTACTTTTTGTTGTTGTAAATGGGTGGATCAACTATTTTCTGTAAAATCGTGTCCTTGATTGTTTTAGATTTCTAAAATCTACTGTTAATGAATAAACTGGGGTTTTTCGGCATGGTATTAAAATCAGATCATTAATAATTATGTCTGTTATTGAATATTATCAAAAGTCAAAAAATCAATTATTATAAAAAAGTCGTGACCCAGGAGTCGATATATTTTTTTCTATGAAAACCCATGTTGTCCCCAAAGCACATTCCTTGTACATTTAACGATTGTTTGAAAAAAAAATCCTTGGCGTGTTAATATATTTTGTATCAATAATGTAGTAGCAGTCATACTCTTTCTAAATCTATGTCTGTGAATCTTCTAATTTATGTTTTTGACAAAAAAATCGCAGTTTTAAAAACTGTCCCCAAAATTACAAAATGCACACGTCATCTGAGTCACAAAAAATAAAGTACCATTAAGTGTCTGTGAGATAGATTTTCAATGGCTGAGCTTATAGGAAACATATCTGAAAGTCGAATGACCAGAGCACATCATTGTTATGCCCATTTTTGGCTCGGCCATTTCGTCCATAGCTTGCACCGAGACCTCATGTGCTTATTGTGGGTCAACTGAGTAACGTCAAAATTTCGGTAAGTAAATTTTATTTTTGAAGTAATTTGATAAATATTGTTTGACCTTTGAGTCTGAGTTGCTACCTACACTTGAGATTTAGTATTTATTTAACGTTTTCTAATGAAAATATGTGTAAAACCGTATATTTTCTCCAGAGTAACAATTCCACTGGCTCACAAAAGCTGTGACCCAAGAGACAATTTGCGTAAGCCAGGAGACATCCTTATCTATTTCGTATTAAATATCATCAATAGTGCCTATACCGTTGAAAAATATTGATTTAAGCCAAGTACAAAACATCAGTCTTGAGCGCTGCGTGTAATATTTGAGATTTATGTGATTTTTGTAACAACAAAATTAGTTTTTTTCATAGTTTCAATTTCTCTTGCAATGACAAATAATAATAATTTGCTACAACTTCTGCTTGTAAGCTGGCATTCCAGATCTTATTAAATTGAACCTCAAGTTAAGATATTTTTCTGTTTTTGAGTTTCGTGGCAGGCATTATAACAAATCATCAACAAAACTATTTATTTCAGATAACATGTGCTGTCAGCTGCTGAAAGGCAAAAACAAAATAAAGAAGAGTGAAAAATGCAAAAAACGTAGCCAAAGAAGTAGTAAACAAAAAACACACAATGAAGAAAAGTATAAAAAGTCATCCAACGCTTAAGAAAACCAGGGAAATCGGCGCAAGATGCTTCTTCATACAGACCGATATCACTATTACCTATAATGTCAAAGTTATTCGAAAAACTGTTGCTTAAACGGCTTAAACCGATACTAGACAGCAAGAACCTTATCCCAGATCATCAGTTTGGATTCCGCGAACAGCACTCAACAATAGACCAAGTACATAGAATCACCAACACAATCGAAAAAACTCTCGAAGAGAAAAAAGTCTGCTCTACAGTTTTCCTAGATGTAGCACAGGCATTTGATAAAGTTTGCCATGAAGGCCTTATGTTAAAATTACGGAAAATGCTACCTGGAGAATTTGCTGACATACTAGAGTCATACTTATCGAATAGAGCTTTTAGAATAAGGCAAGATGATGCCTATTCCGAACTAAAGGAGATCAAAGCTGGTGTACCACAGGGAAGCGTATTGGGACCGGTCCTGTATCTGCTATATACTTGTGATATTCCTGAACTTAAAAATAACACCATCGCGACCTTTGCTGACGATACTGCTATAATGGCTGTAGGAAACACCTACGCAGAAGCAGCAGAAAAGGTTCAAGAAGCTGTTAATAAAATCCATGGTTGGACACAGCAGTGGAGAATTAAACTGAATGAGACGAAATCCGTTCACATTAACTTCACTAACAAAAAGGAGGAATACCACCCAATATTTATTAACAACAAGCTCATACCATATGAAAATACGGCTAAATACTTGGGCATGACGCTTGACGCGAAGCTACGCTGGAAAGCTCACGTCAAAAAGAAAAAAGATGAGTTAGATCTACGCTACAAAAGAATGTACTGGCTTCTTGGAAGACATTCCGCCCTGACAGTACACAACAAGATGTTACTATACAAACAAGTCCTTATGCCAGTATGGACCTATGGTATACAGCTTTGGGGCTGTACCAAAAAGAGCAATGTACAAATAATCCAAAGATTCCAAAACAAAGTACTCAGGGGAATAGTGAATGCACCCTGGTACATAAGAAATGACGATCTCCACCGGGACCTTAACATAGATTTCGTCGCTAAAGTCATTCAATATTATGCAGAAGCTCACGAACAAAGACTTCATCGCCATGTAAACGTCGAGGCAATCCAGCTTCTCGACAACACAGACCAAGTAAGAAGGCTCAAAAGAACGAAACCTTTTGAGCTAGTGTAATGTAGTGTATCATACAATCAGTTTTGTGTAGTGTAAGAGTAAGTTAGTACTACGTTTATAGAACACAAAAACAAAGTGTCTTCCCCTTAATTAGAGACAGTAAGAAAAGTGTTAGTGGACACATTCTTAGTTTAATAATAATATTATAGCATTTTAGGTCAAAGTGAAACTACTCATTAGCCTGCCATATGGCTAGATTGTAGTATTATTAGAGTACACTATTTATATTAATGTACACTAACAATATAAAAAAAAAAAAAAAAAAAAAAAAAAAAATCCAACGTAATCAAAGAAAGGTACCAAAAGGTAAAAAAACAAAGAAACGAAACTGGGATACATATTTAAGACATTGATGACTCTGCAAGAAGAGAAATGGTCAAGGAACAGAAGTCCTGTTATTCTCAAAGATTTTTTATTTTATTGTTTTTGCCTTTCAGCAGCTGACATGTTATCTGAAATAAATAGTTCTGTTGATAATTTTTTTATTTAAGAACAACAATAAAAGTGCATAATTCTGATACGAAATTTTAAAAAAGTATTAATTCTGAATATATTTCAAGAGCAACAGCAGGAAGTGAAGAAAATGCAGAGAAGGTTCCTGTTGGACCATATGAAAAACTTGTAAAAACTTTTGTAGTAAAAAACACCAGAATAAAATGCTCATTCATATTATTATTTAACCAAAATTTACTATTTTAATATTTTTATGTTATGCCTTCTGTAAGTGGCCTAGAAATGTGCTTTTGAAAAACGCACATTAATTCAACTTACAAAGCCAGTGCTTTAAAAAAACAAGGACGTGATTAAGACTGACGCTATGAATAAGCTGATTGCTGCTACAGTCTGCAATACAAAAGAAAATAAAAGGAATGTACCTAAGTATGAATTTTGTAAATGTTGTGATCTTAAAATATAACCAAATGATGATAAAGACAACACCATCCAGTGGAAAGAGTGGGGAAGAGTAGAATAGTTATATAAAAAGAAAGGGACACAATTAAGAGCATTTAAAAATGTTAAACAAGTTAAGGATGGAACTGTCAAAGAGCTGATAAGAGAACTGAAATAAAACAAACACGTATACAATATTAAGATTCAATTTGCAGAAATGGTCATAGTTGCAGACTTCAGCTAAAATTACAGTTGTAAACACCATAAAGAGATACAAGCTTATCATTTTGGGGGCTACAGAAAACAAGTTTCACTGCACACAGTTGTGTGGTATACGTAGAATAATTATAATAAGAGCTTAGAATTTATATATTTTTGTTTATGTAATTTTATAAGCAGCAAAATGTTTTGATTTTTGTTTGATAACCATTCATTATTCCAAAAGTTAAGATATATTGAGAATAAATCATAAACTAATATGATTGGTAAGTATTATCAAGATTTACTATAGTAACTACCGCGTGGTTTGCCTATATCGAACTTCATTATGTCTCTTGAATCACAAAATTTGTCTCTGGGGTGACAAATTGTCCCCAATTTTTTGATCGAATAAGTGCAGTTATATTGCTACGCCGTTTTAGTGCGCTGTCTAGGGACAGAATTAAAAGGAAAGTTTTCTCCATTTCTTTTATCAAGTGACTCAGAAGACACAATGTGGCCTAAAATTTTAAGAAAAAGACTGTTATTATGACTTTTGATACTGCCTTATTGGTTATTCTAGATACCTTTAGACATTAAAACACACTCACTCATTTAAAAAGTGTTATTTTTGACTCTACACCTTAACTTGTATTCGTTACCCAAGGTACATTTTAAGTAGTCAGTTCTCAAATATATGCATAAAAATTAGAGAAAAACGCAAACAAGATTGATGCACGATGTAGAATCATAAAGTAGGAAAGTTTATTTATCTATAATAGGTATCATATTTGCGAAAATCCAACTTTTTAATTTTTGTAAAAAAAGTTGATTCATGACAGAAAATAGTTGATCCACCCAAATACGTACTCATAATACATTATAACATCAAAACTAACATCTATGTTAACTAGAACTGAAGTGGGGGCAAAAACATATTAAAACAATTTTCTAACTTAACCCTACTACCGGGTAAAGTTGGAATAAGTTTTATTATAGACTAGCGACCCGCCCCGGCTTCGCACGGGTAGCATGTTATTATACATATAAACCTTCCCCCTGAATCCTCTATCTATTAAAAAAAAACCGCATCAAAATCCGTTGTGTAGTTTTAAAGATATAAGCAAACATACATACATACATACAGACGCGGGAAGCGGAAAGCGACTTTGCTTTATACTATGTAGTGATTGTACGAAAGCTCTCATGGCTTAGTGAATGCTTTTGCTAGTACCGACTGTTGTTTGATAGACCTAGTAGCTAGGTTGATATTAGGGTGATTAAATTTTTGATTAAAGAAATTTTTGATTTAGACGGAAAAAGTGATAAAACCGCATTATCTTGAAAACCATCAAACTTAAAAAGTCTTTTCTTAAAAACTGTCTTTAGTTTTTATACAGGTTTTTTTATGGCAAAGATAACATAAGGATGTAATCTAGATAAATAATAGACAGAAACACGATTTGTTAAACTTTTCTCGATATATTAATTTTCAAAGTTGGTTCTTCCAAACACTATTTACGTTTTACTCAAACTATGAATAGCTAAACAGTTCATTTGTATATAATTCGTTAGATAATCATAATAGCTACATAAATAAAGACAGTTTCTTTTTAAGTTTGATGCTTTTCAGGATAATGCGTTTTTATCACTTTTTCCGTCTTATACGGGTAGACTCTGACTACCCCCACTAGACATCTTCAAAGAATCTAAGCGTCTGGAGATCTGAGAGCATGTCTACCGTACTAGGGGATTACAGTCGTGATCCTATATTTTTTTTTTTCGTCTTATCCGGATAAGACTCAGCCCATACAAAAAAACAATAATTTTAAGCATCATCTTTAATAAAAGCTTGTAATTAATTAGATCCTTCACCTTCCTTCACAGAGAGAACTTCATGATTAAACATTTTTAATTTTAACTAGAACCTAGATTAGCCAATCTTTGCATCCGTGTGTCTCGCCCGCTTTGGTCCTGTTACGTTTTCACTGGACCATTTGTTTGCTGAAACACCTGGGTTTTATTAATCGTCTGTCAAACCCCCCTCCCCCTGTTGTCATTAATTATCCTGACGGGTTATTACCCAAGTGTCGCTTTGTCATTGACGTCTAACTCGTAGCCCTGCTACACCGCGGCTAAGCGGCTATGCAGTCGGAGCCTAGAGCGGCACGAGAATGGTTTGATAAAAAAGCAATATAATACAGAGGCATACAGATTTATACAGAGTGTGCAAGTGTCGACGGCCTCGAGTTCGTAGCTTCGACCTTTAGTGACCAAGTAACCAGTAGTACTTTACAGTACAGTACTTACTTACGTTAGTACAGTACTTTTGGTTACTACCAAGTAACCAAAAGTACCAAAATTCGTAATAAAATTTATTTATAGAAATACGGCTAATTACCACGTTTTTTCTTGTATTGCTGACGTTTCGAGACAATTCAGATGCTCTTTATCATGAGTCAATTGTCTCGAAACGTCAGCAATACAAGAAAAAACGTGGTAATTTGCCGTATTTATATTTAAAATGATTAACAACCACGGTAGTTTTAATTCTAAAATTTATTTTATCAAAAAACTCAGACATTAGTTTTGACTACTGAATGATACGCATTCTATAAAAAAACCTAATTTATTTTATCAGTACAAGGTTTATAGGGAAAACATTTTATTGTGGTTTCCTGAAAGTGTTTTATTCTATGCGACTATTAAAATTTGGGCAGGACAAAGTCTGTCACGGGTCGGCTAGTAATTATACAACGTGAAACTGTTTATTTAAAAAAATAAATAAATAGGATCACAACTGTAATCCCCGACTGTAAGTACGGTAGATCCTTTGAAGATGTCTAGTGGTGTTAGTCAGAGGCACATCCAAACATTATATTTGGCCACATTTTGCTTAATTATTATTTTAATAATTAAATAAGAATATTTTGAAGAATAAGATTGTCAAAGTAACATGACTGGTCTGCAATCATGTTACTTTGACAAGTAGTAATAATTTCACGCAGTCTTAGCATCACTTATCCAATTTAGGCTGAAATATGATCTACCGTGAAACGCTTAGACGCCTCGGTAATACTATACGTGCGAGTTACGTACACGTTAATTGCCTTACATTAGCCAGGGTTATCCTATTCATTATGTGCGCGTGCTTGGAGGTTCAAAGTGAAAGAAGCTTTTAATGTAGCTTGTAAAATGGCTACTACGGAGTAGGACCATCATATCTTTGCATGCCATCAGGCAGCATTGCTGTGTTTATCCGGTTTGAAGGGTATGATTGCATTGGATACTAGCCGACCCGTGACAGACGTTGTCCTGTCAAATTTCAATAATCGATTAGAAAAGACTGAATGTTTTTAGTCTGTAATGTCAGATTTGTTGCACACCAGCGCCATCTATACAGAAATCATCCCTTTTGAGTTTTTTTTATCATTTGGGGCTGTTTTTAATTTTTTATAGTAGTCTATTATTTATTCGGGCATTATATCTACATTTACAGCAAATTTCAACTTAATAGTTTTGTCGTTTAGGCCTGATTGAGCCACAAACATACATACAAACTCACAAACTTTCACATATACAATATTATTAGGATTACAGACACATGACAAGACTTGTATGCCTGGTATTCCCCCAACGGACCATCAAAAATAGTATAACATCTTGTATGTATTGTATGTATGACCAAATGGGAGTCTAAAGGGAAAGGGAGTCCCCCTTTCCCTTTAGACTCCTATTTGGTCCGTTATGCCGGCGTTGGGCCGGCTACATCTGTAGCCAGCCCAGCTCTTCCCAGAAGCTTTTCTCAGTATAACATCTATTGTATACAAATAAATCCTATTTTCCCTGCTCATTACGCGTGAACGGCTGGAATAATTTAGACAATTTTTTTCTTTATTGTCAGGAGAAGGTACTTAATAAAAGAAATTTAGAAAAATCTATTAATTTGACAGGACAACGTCTATCGGGACAGCTAGTTAAATAATATAATTAAATAGTCCCTGACTCTGAATTCAGACTTCAACTAAATTTTGAATCCGACTTAGGAGTAGCTCACATCCCTTAAACACCTAAAAAAGAGCTGATGACCTTAAAGTTCTGAACAGATCTCATAGTTAAGAACACACTTTATCAAGATAGATAGATTGTTTATATTGTACACCAGAAATAAACAAGCAAAACATTAAACAAATAATTTTCGAATTACGTATAATGAGCGACGATTTCTTCCAGGCAACCTGAGGATGGAAAGTAGTGAGCAAAGTAACAGTGGAAGGCAGTGTACCAGCAACAAAACAAAAATAACTCTACGACTTAATACTTATAATACGCCTAAAAAAATAACCTATAGACTAGTTGTCAAGTTATCTTTCAAACAATGATAACACCCCTCTTCACGGGTTAAATATTTAAAGTATAGGCTCACTTTAAAACTAGGACGGACACTAAGAACCAGAGGAAGAACAAACAAATATGTAGACTATCGTGGTTGTTAATCATTTTAAATAGAAATACGGCTAATTACCACGTTTTCTCTTGTATTGCTGACGTTTCGAGACAATTCAGATGCTCTTCATCATGAGCATCGCCCGCGACCGCGATCAACGGCAGATCGGCGAATACTCAAATACGTCGAATACGCGAATACGTCAGCAATACAAGAGAAAACGTGGTAATTAGCCGTATTTCTATTTAAATATGTAGACTGTTTTGTTAGAATGGAAATATCCATCAAAAATTACAATGTTTCTGTAGTTGAGGAAAATCACAAAGGTTTTTATAAGTATGGATTCAAAACCCACTTGAGTGATCACGTTTTGGGTACGAGTATCTTATAAGAATCTTTCCATCAAAGATATTCGTGAAATATTCAAATAATATTTGTCATGAATCATCGAATCAAAATAAACGTGTTTTTATTATCTGTAAATGGAATTTGTACGGAACGGGAACGCGGAGTATAAAAACAAGGATGTTTTAGAAAAATAATGCTCTCCAGTACCTCTATCAGGGATCTTTGGCATCGGTTTATGACGTTTTCGAATCGCTATCGAGTCTGTCACATCACTTAAATATTTACCAATGATTTAAGAGTGGTTGGCCGTGTGGGTACCTCGACTTTCAATCTGAAGGTTATATATTGGGTTCGAATCCCGGCGTACATCAATGGATTATTCTGTTCGAAAAATTTATATGCTTATCAAAACGGTGAAAAAAATACATCGTGAGGAAACCAGTTAGTATTCTTATAAGCGGGGATGGGCTTGCAACCTGTCACGTATAGAATGTTAACTACTGCAAAATGTGGGCATGTGCCAAATGTAATGTTTGGACGTGCCCCCCACTAGACATAGAGGATGTCTACCTACTTGGAGATTACAGTCGTGTTCCTATTTTTTTTTTGTTTGATATGCGAGCATACGTTGAATTTATCGAATTATCATTGTACCTATAACTGTCATAAAATTTATTTAGGGGCAAAAAGGTTGAGGTTCGTATTTCCACGCATATATTTTTTTATGTATGAGCCTGCATTTTTTTTTGGTTATCTGGTGATGATTTTTCGAATAGACCTACTGAAAAGGGATAAATAAGATGCTGATGTAGATAGAAAATAGACTCAAGATGGTCCTGTTTGAATTTTAAATTTAATTATAGTTTCGAAACAAATCTTAAACCACTATAATCTTCTTTTAAAATAACTCTTAATTTTTTGAAATTATTGATTTGCATGTATTTTTAAGAAATTCAGAAACAAAATTATTTTATTTATGTCTTTTATGTCTATTGTTATTCACCAGTCACCAGACAAACGTCCTAGACTAGACAGACAAACAGACGCACATACTCGTACAATAAAATAGTGAAAGCAAGAACAACCGAACCCTAAAATGTAAAGAAAACACTTTCAGGGCCGGTGCCGGTACAAAGAGTGTTATTAAATCGACGATGGAAATAAAAATATTGCAGCGAGGACCGTCTCATTACTTATTCCGTTTGGGCGATTTGTTCTCGAGTATTGTTTTTAGGGTACCGCGGGCCCGGGGGATGCCACTTGCAAATTGCTCCGAGTTTCGAGAGTTGAAGTTTAAAAGGCGAATGAATTCGGATTTATTTCAATCGCCCTTCAAAGTACTGCTTTTATTGAGATTGCGCTTTTAAGTAATTCCGTACTGTGGATATTGGTTTAGTTCGAGGTATGGATTGAATATATATTCAATTACTTAACTGACCTCGCAGCTCAGTTGGTAGTAGCTCTGCCTTTTGTGCTAGGTTCTATTCCCAGGACAACCATTTCAGTGATTAATAATAGATATTTGTTTTGTGTATAGGTATGATAATGTATTTACAAAAAAAAAAGTATATTAGTATTCTTATAGTACCTTTTCGTGGTTTGGTGCCATGTTGAATATCCATCAACATTTAATATTAATAACGCTGGCTTGGTCCCAAATGTAGGTTTAAATTTACAAATCTTTTTTCGCATTTTCTCTTGATTTTTTCATATGAATTTGATATAAGTTGCAATGCATACACATAATATGCATAACCACTTGCAAATACAATCGTTTTACATACACGTATGTATTGTACGCGTATTCAAAACTGTCACTAAACCCCGTAGGCCGGTCCGCGGCACATTTGGCAATATTTCATCCGGCCTTACTCTCATAAATAATGAATTTGTACGGAACCTTTTTATAACCTGCTCCATTCCGAAATTGATATTTTTTATTTAGTTGTTCGCTGAATTAGATTCGCTCGCTTTGTGAATTTATCTTCTGAACTGGCAATATTTCCAGTGTTTATTAAAAAATGGAGGTGGGGAGTTCTTTTGTAGCTTATCACTTTTCCTGGTTTGTTTTCCAATTTATACAGAAATCAAGTAGACATACTCTCGGATGGTAAAGGTGTATAAAGGGGGTGTTTAGAGGCACGTCTAACACATTTGACAGGTGATAGGTAAGTGATAGGTATCAAATTCATCGCCCCTTATCGGAATACTGGATTTCTTTCAAAGATTTGAGCATGTAGGTACATTTTGCTGAAGCTCTTTAGTTAATTTTTTATTGTTGTACGTACTAAGTTAGTATTTTTAATTATTATTCTTGTTTGAGCCTTCACCTTGTTTGATCGGCACTACACTGGAGCTCTACATAGCTAAGGGAAAGGATCATTGAAAAAAATGATAGGCCCCAAGCCGTGTTTGTTGCCTTATTCTTCTAGCACGAGAAACAGGCGTAGCTTCACCTAGCTCCTAAGACGTTACAAGGTGATCCTTGTACTTTATTGAAATGAATACCTTTTGAATTTAAACTTTCGAGGCAAATCCTTTGATGCTCGTCCAGTAATATTCGACCCTGCGTCCTTAGAATTGAAAGTCAAGAAACCCTCCACGGCCAACACGGCTTAATTTTATAACAGCTATCTAATACCTACAAGCGCTGAAGTAAGTCTAACCAAAAAGCAGATAAATATAGTTATTTGTAGTCTGAATACTCATTTATGTATTTACTGTCTGTTTTAATATTTAATTATATTACCAGTATAATATACGTTATCAATGCTATTGTAAATACAATAAAAGCTTTAAAACAGAACTAAAATAATTATTAATAAACCATATCTACTGTTTTATAATAACAGGACGTTGTCTGGTTGCAATGAATAAATAAACAATAATAAACATTGATGGAAACAGTAGTTGTTTTTTTAGGGTTTCGTACCCATAGGGTAAAACCGGGTCTTATAAGACTTCTCTGTCCGTCTGTCCGTCTGTCCGTCTGCGCCCATATTTTGCAGCTAAAAACCTTTCAGACTATTCACATGCAATCCTACAGGTCATTAACAAAAATATTGCCTTCAAACCAACATTGCAAAATGCATCCATCAAACAATATTTAAGACGAGTAATAAATATTTTTGATGAATGCAGAATCGTTTTTTCTTAATAACCGCTAAACATACAGTAATGTTTTTTTATGATAAAGATAATTTAAGGATATAATCTAGATAAATTACAGACAGAAACACGATTGGTGAAACCTTTCTCTATAGATTTATTTTCCAAAGTTGGCTCTTCAAAAACACTAGTTTCGTTTTTAATCAAAACTATGAATAGCTAAACAGTTCATTTTTATGTAATTCGTTAGATAATCATACTAGCTAAGTAGATTAAAGGCAGTTTCTTTTTAAGTTTGATGGTTTTCAAGATAATGCAGTTTTATCACTTCTTTCGTTTCATACGCGTAAAATCTGCCCATACAAAAAAAAACAAATATCTAATTCACATATCACCTTAATTTTAAGCCTGAGTGCACAAGTGCGGCACAGGCATTGGCTATTACATCGGTGTAGCCCCGCCTTAAGCCTTTAATGGACACGTCAGGCTCAGGTTTAATAACAAAATAGTTATGGGCGAAGTTTCGCTCAAAATTAATTTTGTTATTGATTATCGCCAGTGTGACTCCACATTCTTATAAGCGGAGATGGGCTTGCAACCTGTCACGTATGGAATGCTAACTATGTACTGCAAAATGTGAGCATGTGCTAAATATAATGTTTGGGCGTGCCTCTGACTACCCCCACTAGACATCTTCAAAGGATCTAAGCGTCTGGAGATCAGAATCTAAGAGGTTGTCTACCGTACTTGGAGATTACAGTTGTGTTCGTATTTATTAAATTTTTTGACTCCTAACAAGAGCACGTAGTTTCATTAATCTAAATATAAATAGAATAGTAATATTAATATTTATTTTGCGTTACAGGAAATATATTTTTCTAATTAAATAAAATAAAATTTAAAATATTGATGGACATTTCATATAGCGCTATCAAAATAATCATCTAAAATATTAAAGTTTGGCTCCCACACAACAAACATGATTATTTGTCGTACCTACGGATAATGGTACGGAACCCTTCGTGCGCGAGTTCGACTCGCACTTGGCCGGTTTTTTAGTAATTAATCAAATACAATGTAACACAAAGTCAGTCAGTTTGTATAAATAATAGAGCCGAGTTGGCATAATGAAGTTATCTCCACTATGGTTCCGAAGGTCGTGGGTTTTGTTATAATAACTCTTAATGAATGTGGGAAGATTTTATGGGAGTTTAAATGTCAGTTTAAAATAAATATTATTGGATAATGCATTAATTAAGGGTCAAGTAATTTCAGGGCTCACAGGCAATTCTAAACATAACTATAATAATAGGTAGATAAGCCCCCAAGTAGGGCTGCCATCCGTCCGGGTTTCGCCGGATTTGTCCTAGTTTAGAGGGCGTCCTGGGAGCGTCCGGGCGGGGTTTCATTCGTAGTCCGGGTTTAAAATTTGACCGATTGCGACTATTTTTCAACAGTGAATTTTTTGCATATCCAAAACCAATAGTTTAGATGGTAGAGGGGTGGGGGGGAAACTCGACTAACTAAACTACGAAACCCAACATTGTGCGTGACCCGACACGCACTTGACCCGTTTTTTATAACACTGACTATGATAAAATCTGGTGAAAAAAAACATGTCCGGGTTCTGGGCTCTAAAATCCGGGGTTTTTACGCGTCTTGTCCTGGTTGCCAAATTTTAGAGATGGCAACCCTACCCCCAAGTCGTGTCTCTTGCTCGATCCTTGTAGGCTACGTTGATGGTCTTGCAACCTGTCACGTATGAAATGCTAACTACTACTATGCTAAATGTGGACATGTGCCAAATTTAATGTTTACCTCTGGCTACTCAACAGTACCCCCATTACATTACTCTTTAGGCATATTAAAAGATCTGAGTGCCTGGAGATCTGATAGATCTCTCTACTCAGGGATTGTAGTAGGTACTCAGATAGGATCACATGATTGATATTTTATTCCTGGGGCCTTACGAATTCGTATAGCGCAGTCACTTTCCCACCTAGTAGTACTGATTTAATATTACTTTAAAAGCTTGTGGTAAGGAGTAAGTTTAATTGTACAAATTATCACAGAATTATTTTTATCTATATATTAGGCAGCATGTTAATTATAATTACCTACTTATTATATTTGCAGTTATGTTATTCTAGATTTCATCCAAAATCGGTCTAATCGCAATGGCAATCATCATGATCATCATCACAAGCAAACCTCCAATCTTTCATAAATGCGTTTCTTCTGTATTATTTTAATAAAACAGGCAAGAAAATCTTGCGCATCAATCACAATCAATAAAACCCAGTTTACGGCAACAATACGTCTCAAAGCCTCAAAATCTGTCTCCATAGAGCTATGAGCCAGGTGTGACCCGAGAATTGGCCCTATAAATTATAGACCTCATGATACTCCCCTCGTTTGGCAATTTCGCATACATTTAGCACGTTTTAGGGTTCCTTGGTATTATGAAAAACGGACAACTTGAAACACGCTTTCACTATTTTATCGCCGAACATAGACAGAAAGTCATGTAACTAGAAGAATTAGGAATTAATGTGGATGGATGTAGACGAAGAGGTAAGCCAAAGAAAAGATGAATGGACTGTGTGAAAGATGATATGGGAAGAAAGGAGTGAGTGATGAGATGACGGCTGATGGAGAAAAAAGGAAGAAGTACACATGTTGTGCCGACTCCACATAAGTGGGATGAGGACAGGAAGATGATGATGATGATGATGATGAACACAAACACATTTGTAATATATTATGTACTAGCTACCATCCGCGGTTTTGCTCACGTAGGTATCTATATAAAAAGTGTTCTATAGGCTATTCCACGACATAACAGAGTTTCTTCTTGGAGTTTCATCGAAGTCCGTCCAGTCATTTAAGCGTTATTGAGCTGCAAACATAACAAACATCCCCAAGAAATATCGAATTTATTCGAATTTATTATATTAGTAAAATTATTAATATGTATTTTTTCTATAAATAAAGTAGTTTAATCGGTGAGAAAGTCGGTGATACTTGAAATTTTTGCTGTTTTGTATGGGCTGTGTCTACCCGGATAATACGGAAAAAGTGATAAAACCGCTTTATCTTGAACATCATACTTAAAAAGAAACTGTCTGTAATTTACTTAGCTAGTATGATTATCTAACGAATTATATAAAAATGAACTGTTTAGCTATTCATAGTTTTGATTAAAAACGAATCCAGTGTTTTTGTAGAGCCAACTTTGGAAAATAAATCTATCGAGAAAAGTTTCACCAATCGTGTTTATGTCTGTAATTTATCTAGATTATATCCTTAAGTTATATTTGTCATAAAAAACAACACTGTATGTTTTGCGATTATTGAGAAAAACTATTCTGCATTCATCAAAAACATTTATTACTCGTCTTAATAGTCAATAGTCACAAAATAAATAAAAAAAACTTCAATGCTAATTGGATAGGTCAAAGTTTTCGCTATCGATTCCTGATCAAGTTGATACCTTTAAAAATAGCCTCGGGTGGTAGAATGTCAAGTGTACGGAACCCTTGACACTCCGCCGCCCTCTCACAACTCACCATTTTTCCCCAAGATCGCACAAAAAAATACCCACTGCCGACATTGTATATTTTCCTTAAATTAAGGTAATGCCCCCTCCGTGATCCAATTTGAATTACGACTTTTGGGAATTAGGTTTTTTGAAATATGGATAATTTAAATGGATATTGTAATGAAGCAGGTGATCTTAATCGATTATCTACTATAAAACAAACTGAGAGTTCGAGACTTCGTTTGATGATACAAATATTCTATTAAAATAATAGGTTATCTATACATATCTATACATATAATAAAACTGTAAAAGAGTTCAATTCTGTACATTGAATAAAAACTAAAAAAAATACTCCTAGGGGCCTTTATAAAAGCAACACAAACCAAAAAAAAACATTTTGAAATTTTTGTCTGTCTGTCTGTCTATCTGTTGTCCGGCTTTCACGCAAAAACTACAGGACCGATTTTAATGAAACTTTTTTGTTATGTAGCTATTAGTCCTCGGCAACATATTGGCTATAATTTATTTTAAAGATTGGAATACCAGATGTGAAACTATCTGTCCCCCAGCGAAGCGGCCACGGGTCAGCTAGTTTTAAATATATTTTTAAAATCAAGCTTTTATAAATTCTAGGGCTCTAGTGTACTCGTTAAGACAAATCCAACGAGCCCAAACATGATGTGGTTATGTTTTGTAGTTAGGCAGTTCCTAGGGCTACATTCGAGCTTCATTACCAGACCAGTTCGCAAATACCATAATTTTAATATTGTCATTGGAGATTGATAAGTATGCAAAGTTTTATATACATAGTTACATACATACATTGCAAGTTAAATAAAAGCTTGTAAAATACAATGAATACGACACATACTGTATGAAATGCTACTGCAAAAGGGCTACGTGACAGGTTGCAAGCCCGTAGCCGCTTACAAGAGTAATGGTTTCCTCACGATGTTGTGACCGTGCGATGTTGTCCATCAACGTCTTGAGAATGTGTTTTGATGCGTGTATATGTGTCGAACAGAAAAATCTTGAAAGAAAGAAAAGGCTTGGTTTCGAACCAGCGACCTTCAGATTGAAACTATTAAGCCGGCTTTTCGCGGCTTAGTAGTTAGTTGAGGCATAAAATTGTGTTTTAAAATTCCGTTTTTACCCTTTGCGCACGGAACCCTAAAAAACGAATATCATCTCTTGATTTTTGTTCGAAACATTTTTGTAGATTTTCTTTTTAGTTTTAAAAACGTAATTTAATGTTAGCCTACTAATATTATAAATGCAAAAGTTTGTGTGTTTGTTACTCTTTCAAGCAAAAACTGCTGAACGGATTAAAATGAATCTTTACAGTAATATAGCTTATACATCAGAATAACACTACTTTTTATGCAGGTACCACCCGTGCAAAGCCGAGGCGAGCAGCTAGTAATGTGATAATAATGTCGATAATGAATTCCATTAGAGCAATTACTTATTCATTTTCAGTTCCCTATAAATATTAAATTACCAAAATCCATTTCGTTTACGACAGAAATCAAAACTCTAAATGAGGTTGTAAAAGTTCTTTAAATCATCGGTACTACGGAACGGACCCTTCGTCTGGCAGGGTTTCTGTAAATAGCGGCACCGTTCTAATGACAGCATTGTCTTGTGAGTTGATGACCTAGATCGCGAGGTGGATGAGTTTCATTTTGTAAATTGACGACCTCGTACATGGTAGGCGAGTTCGCAGCTGAAACGAAAGAGTGAATGAACTAATTAATGCATGAATGAATGAATAAATATTTGAATGAATTCATGAATTCAAAACTATCATTCATAAGCCCATGAGTTCCTGGTTATGCCACAAGAGTGTGCATGATCTGCCAATATTTGTGCAGAGGTGAAATACATGTACAGAAGATGTTGTGTATGTAGAGAGCAGTATTCCTTATGTACTCGTATTGATTTCGCGTGTTATTATTGTTTTGTCTTTATTTTAAAGTCGGTTTACCGTAAGCAATGTTTGATTTTTTCCTTTTTATTCATTCAAATTGAAGAAAGAGAGAGATACCATTCATCACGCTTGATGAACCGACTTAAGAATAACAGAGTCAGAAGTTTTTTTTATATGGCAACAATCTTAATATCTTTTCATACTCAGCAACACGACAGGCCTCACAGCTCAGTTGGTAGTAACTCTGCCTTCTGCGCTGTAGGTTGTGGGTTCGATCCCCACCCAGGTCAAATATCTGTGTTATGAACATAGATGTTTGTTCTGTGTCTGGGTGTTACTATGTATATTAAGTATGTATTTACAATAAAAAAGTATTTAAGTATTCTACTAGTTATCTGGTTCCCATAGTACAAGCTTTGCTTAGTTTATGGCTAGATGGCGCTGTGTGAAATGTCCACCAATATTTATTGTTATTATTATTTATTATCTTTACGCACGGTGAACCGACTTAAGAATAACAAAGTCAGAAGTTTTTTTATTTGGCAACATTCTTTACAACATCTTATCATACACAGCAACACGATATAACACGTGTTGCAGTATTAAAACGCTTACTAGTCGGCCGTTTTATTCAGAACGCCACCTTTATAGGCGCGTTTGGAAGCGACGCCTGAACCCCTCGTTGGTATTGAAGTATCGATTTCTGTTTGTTTGTCCGTAATGTGGTTTTATAAACAGTTCCAGTTCATATAAAGCTAATATATAACTAAACATAATATCCTACTCATAAATAGCAGCATAAAAATGTGCGCTTGTGCTAAGTAATGTTTAGATGTGTCTCAGACTACCCCCTTTAAACATCTTCAAAGGACCAAAGCGCCGGGAGATCAGGGTGTCTACTGTACTTGGGGATTATACTCGGAAAAATTACCTGATGAATGTTAATGTTACATTTTGCATGTGCCAAGTAATGATTGGACGTGCCTCTGTCTAGTTCTTTAGACATTTTCAAAGGATCTGAACGCCTGGTGATCTGGGTGTCTACTGTACTTAGGGAGTATTACGTACGAGTAGAAAAAAATACCTCACATTGATGTTACATTTTGGTTTCCCCATGCAACGGCTAACCAATTTGTATTTTGTAGAGAACACCTCACTCTAGTTCAGGGTTCAGCAATCAAATGTCAAACCCATAACACGCACGGTCGCAAACGAGGGAATTCAATTAACGCGCGCCAAAGCCAACTTGCCTCGGGCTGTACAGTTACTGGACACGCGGTAATGAATTACTGTTGTTGGCTAAATGACTAAGCTAATTTGGCTGATGTAACTACTAGCCTTTGGCCGTTAAACAAAAGTTGCTTTTGGCTAAAGCTAGTTTATTTTAATAAGTATTTATTTATCTGTAAATAGATCCATGGTACTGGGAATCTTAGAGAGAGGTATATATAGGTCTTTGTAACTAAATAAATCCAAAAAAAAAACATGAGTTTCATACATACTTCATTAATAATTACCAGACACAGAACAAACATCCATGTTCACCACACAAATGTTTGTTCCGGGTAGGAATCGAACCTACAACCAACAGCGCAGAAGGCAGAGTTACTATGAACTGAGCTATGAGACCAGTAATTGACTTAACTAATTTGGTTGATGTAACAATTAGCCTTTGGCGATGCTAACAATGTATGACAAAAGTTTCAATGTTTGGCTTAAGCTAAGTTTGTTCTCTAAGGTTGCCGCCCTTGGGTAAGGTTGCAAGAACGAATGTAAAAAGTATTTATTTGTAAATATATCTACGATCTTTGTGTGGGTTAGCTATTATACATGTGTGTAACTAAATATATTTCACACATCGCTATCTAGCTCCCAAAAGCAAAGCTTATGTTCCCATAATACAAGCTTTGCTTAGTTTGGGACTAGATGGCGCTGTGTGTAAAGTCCGCCAATATTTATATTTATTTATAGCTTACTATGGGATCTAGATAACTGTACAATATATTTTTTTTGTAAACATTATACTTTTCTTTACAACACCCAAACACAGAACATACATAATTTGAGGATACAAGGTTAACATAACACACATATTCACACACAATCACACATAAAATCGAACCTACAGCGCAAAAGGCAGAGTTACTACCAAATTAACTGTAAAGCTAGTAACTATCGGGTGTTTAATTATTTATGCACAATAAAAGATTTTGAAGGCCATATGCCAGAAATAATTAAAAACATCGTCCAGAAGCTAAACCGTCCTAGCTTACCTATATACTGGACCCTGCTACGTGCGCGGAGAGGGCTTTACTCGATATACAATTAATATGGAGAGTTTGTTTATATTTCAGGCTTTTAATTTAAATTCGCTTTTAACAGCACTAACAGCTTCAATATAAACTCGCGCGAATCCGCAAAATTCGTAAATGTTTACCGGGAAAATTACGGGAGATTTGAGATTGGTACGTAGATAATTGCCTTGGTTATCGCAAAAACGGTGACTGCTGTATGATGGCCGTATTTTATCCCATTCGTGGTAGTCGGCAAAATATTTATTGGTAAACAAGCTAACCCGGCGAACTTCGTATCGCTTTAGAATTAGAAATGTTGTGTTCCCGTTCCCGTTCCAGTTCCCGTTGCCGTTCCCGTTATAAAAAGTATCCTATGTCCGTCTCCTGGTTCTAAGCTACCTCCCCACTAATTTTCAGCCAAATCGGTTTAGCCGTTCTCGAGTTATAAATAGTGTAACTAACACGACTTTCTTTTATATATATATAACTAGCGACCCGCCCCGACTTCGCACGGGTAGCATGTTATTATACATATAAACCTTCCTCCTGAATCACTCTATCTATTAAAAAAACCGCATCAAAATCCGTTGTGTAGTTTTAAAGATATAAGCAAACATACATATACATACATACAGACGCGGGAAGCGGAAAGCGACTTTGCTTTATACTATGTAGTGATAAGATATATGTATATTTATGTAGGCATGTCAGGAATAACCATTTTAATGTGTCTCACGAGACAAATCCTTTCTATCAAATCAATAAGTCTTCAGTTCCTTGAAGATGTCGGTGGTATTCAGAGACACGTCCTGTCATTATATATAACATGTGCCCATAGTTTGCCGTAGTTAGCATTTCATACGTGAGAGTTAGCAAACCTGTCGCCGCTCAAATTGTTTTCCTACACAGTTGTTTTTTTTTAGATTTTTTATTTTATATTCATCGTTATTATTATTTAAATCGCCTATCGCAAACAATAAGTATTCTACCCCCATCCCCTAAGCCAATTGAGACAAGAGCAAACGATGCCGCTTACAAAGAACGCAAAACAACAGAACAACAGAGCTCATTAGGGGACGTTCGGTCATCCCCCGATAAAGAGATTAGTCAGATCTGTGATACTGGACTTAGTTTGTTCCATAATTTGTTCAATGTATCCTGATGTCATTAAACAAATTAGACTATTTTTCCCGTTTGTTCTATACTACTACTAGAATTCCGATTTCACTCAGTGCCATGAAGCTTATTAAGAATCTTTTTTTTTTATTATTCTACGTTACACAATTTTTTTTTATGAATGTTATTTGTGAAATAATATTAATATTACAATACTTTTTTTGTAAACTAAAGTGTTATTACAATGCTTGAAATGTGTAAGATTTAGCGGTCTTCATAGCCGCTGAAAATACAATCAATGAAAATCTTGATTCTTTATTTTAAGTATTTTAGGATAAATTAAATTAGTTTTTTAGGGTTCCGGACGGGTAAAAACGGGACCCTATTACTAAGACTTCGCTGTCCGTCTGTCTGTCACAGGGCTGTATCTCATGAACCGTGATAGCTCGACAGTTGAAATTTTCACAGATGATGTATTTCTGTTGCCGCTCTAACAAATACTAAAAACAGAATAAAATTAATATTTAAGTGGGGCTCCCATTCAACAAACGTGTTGTTTTGGCGTATTTTATAAATAATGGTACGGAACCCTTCGTGCGCGAGTCCGACTCGCACTTGGCTGGTTTTACAATGCCTTGCATCCTAACTTGAGGCCTCATAATTAAACCGACAACCATACTCATTACACCGTACTACAATACTTGAAAAATTAAGGACCGATTTGAAAAATTATTTTACCATTAGAATCATATTATAAGCTTATAGAATATTTTCAAAAACGTTAGGGACCCGTATGAAAACTTCGATAACGTAACCCAAGGTGTAAAAAATTACCCATAAAATCATTATTACACCCGTGCGACGCCGGGGCGGACTGATAGTATTGAATAATGTAGAAAGTTGTCATAAGACTAAACTTGTGTCACCAATTCTTTCCCTAATCTATTGCGTCCTATTAATGGGACGGTCCCCATTTCTTCCCAAACCTTGCACTGCAAAGCTTGAGCTGACACACTTACATAAACATTACCTTACTGTTGTATAAACTTACCATTATTTTCGCAGAAAGAATAAACAAAGATAAACCGGAAGGACCATGAAAATGGATCATTTAAATACTTTATTTAAACAAATCCGGCATTTACAAACGGCAGAATTAATCGCAATTTGCATTGATTAAGAACTTTTTAATTAAATATCCGTACAATTAACGGGATGATTTAGAATTCTCTTGTTTTGTTCAACACTTCAAAAAGTTTTAGTGAGAAGGATATTTTATTCTCTGCTTTTGTTATATAAAATGCGGCTACTGTCAAATTAGGCGCTTATAAAAAACGAGACTCAGCTGTTATAAGTAAAAGTAGGTATACTGTTTGTTCCCTCAATTAATTATTTGAAGCATAAAAAGTTACTATTATCAAAACTAGCTAAACTGTGTTTTCTTTCTTTCAGGTAAAAGACACACCTACATTTCTGGACAAATAAATTCTCCGTAATCCCATAAGATGGTAAGTTTATAAGATATGTCATCGAAAATATCAATAGATCCACGAAACTCCTAAATCTATTGAAAAGCAGGTAAGCGATAACTGTCTAAAGCTTTCCGAACTAAATAAATAACGAAATATCGGTGGACAATAGAAATAAAGCTTGTACCTGCTATGGAAACTAGAATACCTACTAGGACACTTTTGTTTTGTTACTTTTAATACATTACTAGCAGTCCGCCCCGGCGTCGCACGGGTGTAATAATGATTTTATGGGTATTTTTTTACACCTTGGGTTACATTATCGAAGTTTTCATACGGATCCCTAATAGTTAGACATATGGTATTATAGACTTTTTTGTACATATTGATTTTATCTATAAAACTGTAGTACATTACTTTGCTCTATTGTCAATAATTTCACAGCGTAAGCGATATTAGGATTTTTTTTGGATTTTTTTTACACGTTGGTTTACATTATCGATGTTTTCATACGGATCCCTAACATTTTTGAAAATATTCTATAGCCTATGTTCATCAGGGATAATGAAGAATTCTAATGGTAAAAGAATTTTTCAAATCGGTCCAGTAGTTTCGGAGCCTATTCAAAACAAACAAACAAACAATCAAATCTTTCCTCTTTATAATATTATTAAGTATAGATAACACTAGCTGACCCGTGCCCGCTTCGCTGTGCGTAAGACATTTCTAATACCATCGTGGATTTTTTTGTAGACGTTTTTAAGGTGTACAATACTGTAGTACATTATTTTGATATATCTCGTGGGGTTCAGCCAGCATTTGCAATGTAAGCGCAAAAAAAATGTGTTTATTTACGACATCACATTAGAACTCTACTATATTATGCATGTATTATACATATAAACCTTCCTCTTGAATCACTCTATTTATTAAAAAAAACCGCATCAAAATCCGCTGTGTAGTTTTAAAGATATAAGCATACATACAGACGCGGGAAGCGGGAAGCGACTTTGTTTTATACTATGTAGTGATAACACCCAGACAGAACCAACATCCTAAGTTCATCATACAAATGTTTGTTCTGGATAGAAATCCAAGGAGGACAAGCTACCAACTCAGCTGTAAGGCCAACTAAACTATACAAACTTATAAATCATACCAGGAAAAACACCTGTATTTATTTTGAGCGCATTCACGTTTATCCGGGGACGGCTATTGGCCATCACGCAATCTTATCTCGCGTCTCGCCAAAAGCACGACGTACAAAGCTTATGGTACAGTCCAAGTCTAAGAAGTAGCCAGGATCAAAAATTTGCTAAGAAACAAACATGCTTTGTTTGTTTATTCAGTAGGAATAGAAGTATACAGATAAGAAGACGAAGCAGATGATGGATGAACCTAATATTTACCATCGAGAAATCTATTGTGTACTCTTACGCGTACAGTAAGCTGATAGATTATGAATTCGTATACACTTGTTAAGTCAATTATCAAACTATGTAGCGATGACTCCTGAAAGTGTACACAATTCGATACCTTCGTACCTACAGAACTATTAAATCCCTTTGTATTCAATCTTTGAGCTGAACTGACGGACAAGGAAACAATAAATCGTGGCACGGAGCTACGGAGAGCTTGTGACTGAAGAACATCATACCAACGTCTCGATTGGAGATTTTTTCCTCTATTGCCCAGCTTTTGTAGACTCGCTACAGTTTGTGACTGGTCCTAACCCCCAAGGCTTTGCTCCCGTCGAGACGTCCCGGGCAGAACTGACGGACAATAGGAGGCAGAGGGACGAGGTCCATTGTGGCCGTGTAAAACTTAACGGGGAAGGGACATACGGGCTGAGATCTTGTTCCCGAATTTGATGCAATCTCGAGATAGCAAATGAAGTGGAAATGGATCCCGATTACTGATCCATTTTCCGTTTACTGATAAATTCGGTGGAGTGGATGGAGTTTGACAAGATTATAAGCCACGCTGGTTCTTATCTCATTTTGGAGCTACCTTAAGCATAGAAAGGGAAGGGATGGCTTTAGAAATAAAAATTGTTGAAAACTATGTAATCTTCTTTGTTTCCGGTTATAACTGAACAATTAAGAACACGATTTCTAGTCTGCGTATCCAAAAAAAAATCTGTTTACGCAACGGAAAAATAGTCTAGTTCCCATTTGTTCCACAAAACATGACGTCATCGGGCCTTTTTTAACTTATTTGTTGCATTATTTCTTAAATTGTTCCATGGTAAGTAACACAAAAATTCTGAATATTCTATTATGTAATTACATGATAGAATTTCGAATATAACAAAAATAAATTGCTGGTGGCTGAGTTTCGGCAGAGGAGACATAAAATAAGTGTTACGAGTAATGTAATAATTTCTAAGTGACTAGTTTAATAACTTAAGGGTCAAGATATCTCCCCAAAAGGGTTTTAATGTTTGTCTATACTAATATTATAAAGAGGAAAGATTTGATTGTTTGTTTGTTTGTATCGAATAGGCTCTGAAACTACTGGACCGATTTGAAAAATTCTTTTCTTTCACCATTAGAATCCTACATTATCCCTGATGAACATAGGCTATAGAATATTTACAAAAATATTAGGGATCCGTATGAAAACTTCGATAATGTAATCCAAAGTGTGAAAAAAATTAAAAAAAAAAAAACCTTATATTGCCTTTGCTGAGGAAATTATTGTCAATAGAGCAAAGTGATGTACCTACTACAGTTTTAAAGAGAACGTCAATATCAACAAAAAGTGTCTGCGATACTAAATGTTTTATTAGGGATCCTTATGAAAAAATCGATAATGTAACCCAAGGTGTAAAAAAATTACCTATAATCGTGCGACGCCGGGGCGGACTGCTAGTGTTCTATAAAATTTGTTCTTTATGGATGAAACAGAAGCAAAAAATGTATATATCCGATGACGTCATATCCTCTGTAACAAATGGGAATATACGAAAATCTTACCCTCCTTTTGCTAGGTCATTTTCAAAGCTGAAAAATCCAACCTTTACATCACTTTCAACACCCTTTTTGGGGCAGACAAATAAACCTCCCTATGTTTTCACAATCAGGCTTTATTCGAGAGAGACCTGCTGCGAATTTTGATAGCAACGAGGGTGCAAAATTGCATTTAGTGGCACCCTGCGGCGGCCGGTCTGTCCGAATACGTCACAGTAGCCTTTGGTCGACTGGGTACAAAGCTTAGGTACCTATTCGTTCCAACATTGAGATGTAGCTCGGATCTGAATTCACTAGGTGCTCCTATTATCTAATGAAAGAACAGGAGACACCACAAAAATAAATTTAAATTAAAACAAAATAATCTATACCTAGACCTACTTAATATAATGTTTAAGAGGTAATAAAAAATGCCATCAAAAACATAACTTGTAAAAAAAGCAAAGTCTCGCAACGTCGCAACGCAACTCTTCTACCGTAAAAAGTGGTGAGATCCATGTAATACCAAGTTGGTTAATTTATTCAGTCCCTACTTTATGGGTCCTTCTGTCTTAAGTTATTACGTAAAGGTTAGCTAATAACGTAATAACATCACTATACATAGTATAAAGCAAAGTCGCTTTCCGCTTCCCGCGTCTGTATGTATGTATGTATGTTTGCTTATATCTTTAAAACTACACAACGGATTTTGATGCGGTTTTTTTTAATAGATAGAGTGATTCAGGAGGAAGGTTTATATGTATTAAACCCGTTGCGAAGCCGGGGCGGGTCGCTAGTAAGAGATATAATAAAGATAAAAACATGTATTTTTGTAAGTTTCTTTCTGATGAATTAACTAAAAAACTACTTAACCAATATTAAGAATTATTTTACCATCAAAAGCTACGTTACCAGCGAGTAAGAAGGGCAATATTTTATTTTTTTAAATATTAGAAGTCCCCACCAAAATTGAAATAATGCAACCTAAGGTATAAAAACTTTGCCTATAATCTTCATTAGTACATCCATAGGAAGCCGTAGCACTTTTAAGATATAATTAAAACAAAGCTAATTAAGGTGATAAGTGAAATTTCTACATTTTGTATGGGCTGAGTCTACCCGGATAAGACGGAAAAAGTGATAAAACTGCATTATCTCGAAAACCATCAAATTTTAAAAGAAACTGTCTGTAATTTATTTAGCTAGTATGATTATCTAACGAATTATATAAAAACTAGCTGACCCGTGCCCGCTTCGCTGTGCGTAAGACATTTCTAATACCATCGTTGACTTTTTTGTAGACGTTTTTAAGGTGTACAATACTGTAGTACATTATTCTGATATATCTCGTGGGGTTCAGCCAGCATTTGCAATGTAAGCGCAAACAAATGTGTTTATTTACGACATCACATTAGAAACCTCTAAAATTATCAGTGTTTCTCTACAATATTATGCATGTATTATACATATAAACCTTCCTCTTGAATCACTCTATTTATTAAAAAAAACCGCATCAAAATCCGTTGTGTAGTTTTAAAGATATAAGCAAACATACATACATACATACATACATATTACATACAGACGCGGGAAGCGGAAAGCGACTTTGCTTTATACTATGTAGTGATTAACTGTTTAGCTATTCATAGTTTGGATTAAAAACGAAACTAGTGTTTTTGAAGAGCCAACTTTGGAAATTAAATCTATCGAGAAAAGTTTCAGCAATCGTGATTCTGTCTGTAATTTATCTAGAGAAACAAAACTGTATGTTTTACGGTTATTGAGAAAACACTATTCTGCATTCATCAAACACATTAATTACTCGCCTTAAGTTTTTTCTAAAATTTCAAGTAAAACTTCAATCAACTGACCTGTTCTCATCACAAAACCTACCAATAAATGCAAAGCAGCAATGCCAGGCAGCGAGGCGGATAGTGAGGCAATCAATAAGAGGATCCCAAGAGACTCTCTGGCTGTTCCGGTAATGAGCAGCCAGCGATGGAGATCCTGGAGTCTCTGAAGGCATAGGCAGTGCCGGATTTGCCCATAAGCAAATTAAGCAATTGCTAATGCATCAATTCTTGGGGGGCACCAGGAACAGCAACAAAAAATATTTACTAGCACATAAATGATAAGGTTGTTTGAAAATTTACGCGTGTTACTTTATCAATCTATCTATATACTAATATTATATATGCGAAAGTAACTCTGTCTGTCTCTTTGTGACGTTATCATGACCAAACCGCTGAGCCGATTGTTATAAAATTTCACATAGAGATAGATAGCTTTTAAAGTCTTGGTACGGACATAAACTACTTTATTTTACAAAATGTTAATTTGATTTTCAGGAATTTCAATGTTTTAAGATAATGTCATCAAAAATCGATTTCTCTAATCTACGCGGATGAAGTCGCGGGTAAAAGCTAGTACTATATATATCTGACTAAAGTTTAATAAAAACGATCGCTCTTATTTCATAATTTCTATTTAAAATAGCATAAAATTCTTAAAACTACCCTAAGTTTTAGAACTGTCATCCAGTTACGCGATCTTCTTCTTATATATAACTAGCGACCCGCCCCGGCTTCGCACGGGTAGCATGTTATTATACATATAAACCTTCCTCCTGAATTACTCTATCTATTAAAAAAAACCGCATCAAAATCCGTTGTGTAGTTTTAAAGATATAAGCAAACATACATACAGACATACAGACGCGGGAAGCGGAAAGCGACTTTGCTTTATACTATGTAGTGAAAATGACATCCTCTCAGATATCTGGACGCTCAGATCATTGAAGATGTCTGGGTTAGTCAGAGGCGCGTCCAAACATAACATTTGGCTTATGCCCACATTTTGCAGTAGGTTGCATTCCTTATGTGACTGGTTACAAGTCCATCATTGCTTATAAAAATACTAACAGGTTTCCTCACGATGTTTTCCTATTACTAACTTACATTATGGATAGGGGGCACCACGGGCGTGGATTTCTTAGGCCTAAGGACATCAAGTAGTCTTAATCCGGCACTGGGTATAGGTCGGAATAGTAGTTGAATATCATTTGAGCTATCGCGCTTTGAAGGAGCTATTAAAACCCTTGGGAGTACTTTGGAGTTGAGTGTTCCGTTACCGCATGATCAAATTAAAAACAAATATCTAAACATCTAAAGATAAGAATAAATAGATTCGAGGTGTTATAAAACCGTTCTCATACAGAGTTAGGTTTAGCACTGGTTTCAATAATTACGTTAAAAAAAAACTAAAAACAAGACTTAATGCAAGTGAATAAGTCCAATACAAAATTTCATCCCTTATTTGTTCACCCTTAAAAGTGGTATTTTTTTAAATGGGACCATATGGTAAGCACCAGATTTAAAAAAAAAACACCAAAATCGATTCACCAAGTCGAAAGTTCTGAGGTAACAAACATCGAACTGAGAACCTCCACCTGTTTTGAAGTCGGTTAAAAATACACATAATTGTCACGTTTATCTACGTGTGTTGCCGTATTTATATATAAATTACGCGTCACGCTGGTTGTTCGCGATGAACTCCTAAACTACTTAACCGATTTTAATCAAACTTTGCACACCGTGTGCAGTTTGATCCAACTTGAAAGATAGGATAGATAACATCTCAATTTATAGTCGCGATATCTGTTGACATAGCAACGAGTGGCCGAGTCTGCTAGATTAATTATAATTTTAGCTGCCATGGCTTTGAGCTTTCTACGAGGATATGCCCACATTGGACACAGGCTCAAAGGACAATTAGACACCCTATTTAAACTAGGACGTATATACACTGGACACATCGACATCGCATTATCTGACGCTTCGATATACCAGTGATCTGCCAACCCTCAGCATAAGTTTGTTAATTTAAAATCGCTAAATCAATAAAAAACGTTAAAAGGATTATTTTAGTATAGATGGCGCTGATGTGCAACAAATCTGACATCACAGACTAAAATCATTTAGTCGTCATAGCAACGCAGTTTGACTTTACGCATTCTACTAAAATTCGTAATTTATTTAATCAATACAAGGTTTATAGGAAATTGGAAGTAGCCTGAAATTGTTTTTTTCTATTCGATTATTGAAAATTGGACTGGACAACGTCTGTTGCGGGTCTGCTATACATTTATCGAAATATTGATAGGTTATTGGGGTCTCGCTGGCGTTCGGATGCCGTCAGAACTGGTGCTGAGAGCCGAGCAGTGTTAACTAGATTACCTGTGCGTGGATAATGCAGTCCCCTCCGGACTTGCTGTCTGATTGTACCCGTGATGAGGATATCGGATCAGCGAGAATTGCGTTCTATTCAACATTAAAATGCGAGCAAATCGAGATGGAAGATCACATTTACCTTATTTAATATGGATAACAAAGAAAAAAAAATTTACTTACATATTTATGATGGTAGAGAATAAACGTACTTAAGACGAGTAATAAATGTTTTTGGTGAATGCAGAATCGTTTTTTCTCAATAACCGCAAAACATACAGTTTTGTTTTTTATGACAAAGATAACTTAAGGATTTAATCTAGATAAATTAAAGACAGAAACACGATTGATGAAACTGTTCTCGATAGATTTATTTTCCAAAGTTGGCTCTTCAAAAACACTAGTTTTTTAATCAAAACTATGAATAGCTAAATAGTTCATTTTTATATAATTCGTTAGATAATCATACTAGTTAAGTAAATTACAGACAGTTTCTTTTTAAATTTGATGGTTTTCAAGATATTGCAGTTTTATCACTTTTTCCGTCTTATCCGGGTACACTCAGCCCATACAAAACGTCAAAAATTTCACTTATCACCTTAATACAAAATTTCTTTCTTCCTCTATTTTTTCACCCTGTATGTATGTTTGTATGTTCATGTGTACATGTAGTGCAGTGTATCAAGATGCATGGTCAGGACATCCTGTTTGTTTTCGGGTACACCCGGTATCTATAATTAGAATCATTACCAGGAATTATTATATTGTGGTAAACTCGAACAGATTAACTAGACTATTAATTATACACGGGTCATTATCATCATCATCATCTCCTTGCCACTATCCCACTTCATGTGGGGTCGGCACAACATGTTTTTTTAACCGACTTCAAAATGGAGATCCTCAATTCGACTGTATTTCGAATCCTAATCCTAACAATAAAATGCGAAAGTTTGTGAGTTTGTATGTATATTTGTTCCTCAATCAGGCCTAAACGACAAAACGGATTAAGTTGAAATTTGCTGTAAATGTAGATATAATGCCCAAATAAATAATAGACTACTTTAAAAAATGAATAACATCCCAAAAACTATAAAAACGCAAAAGGGATGATTTCTGTATAGATGGCGGTGATGTGCAACAAATCTGACATCACATTATTGAAATTTGACAGGACAACGTCTGTCACGGGCCGGCTAGTACATCATAATGTAGGTGAAAGCCGTGTTGGTTGTTACTGTTGTAGTTTTTATTATAAACTACTCATTTGAAACCATTCGATTGTGTTAACACTCGAGTACTTTTTTTTTTTCAAATTCTCTAATTGTCGTTCTACAAAAGGCGTTTAGGTACGGCTAAGTGCTTGTAATGAAAATAAATTACGAGCAAAGTGCCATACATCGTACCAAATGACTTTCCTTCTAGAACTGCTTTTAAAGTCTTATAAATTGTAACATTCGGTCTGGAAATGCAATTTCGTTTCAACAAAAGTACTGCTTTTAAAAGAATTACCTTTCATAGTTTCTTCGTTTACCTGAAAAGGCATATTCCTCTGAAAAATAAAATCACGAAGAATTTCCTCGTGCTATTTGTTTCTTGTTATTTACTTTACTTTTAAATTTTAATCCATGATCTCTTATTATTTTTGGATTACAACTCAAAAAAACCGGCCTAGTGCAAATCGGACTCGCGCATGGAGAGTTCCGTACCATTATCGTTGCCGCTATAACAACAAATACTAAAAACAGCACAAAATAAATATTTAAGTGGGGCTCCCGTACAACAAACGTGATTTTTTTGCCGTTTTATATAGATAATAGTACGGATCCATTCGTGCGCGAGTCCGATTCGCACTTGGCCGGTTTTTTGTATCTAGTTGTCTGTAACGTCCATCATAATAAAACAAGCGATTTGATAGTTTGATACATTTGTTTTTAAGTAAACTACGGAGTATTTCTAGTATTCGTATGGATCACGATAAGTACCATTTTAGATGCGTAACATACGGACACAAATCACATAAATGGGCTTGTTCGGAAGTACGGAACACTGCGCTTTGAAGGGTACCGTATCTGCATGGAGCGGATAGGATATCATGATTATAATGGTACTCGTATCAAATTGAGTTGGTAAACTGAGAGGATGGTCTTTGTTTATCATTATCTTTGGATGGCGTTTCTACCAGATTAACTAAGTTAGCCAAGTTGACACTTTATACAGGACTAGCTTGTGCCTGCGACTTGGTCTGCGTAGATTTAGAAGCATTGACGACTTCTTCATATAACATCGACATTTCTTAAAATCAAAAGTATATTTTGGGGAAAATGTAGCCTATGTCCGTCCAAAGCTTTAATATTTCTTTAGGAATTTCATCACAATCGGTCCAGCGGTTTGTCTATGATAACGTCAAAGACAGACAGTCTGTGTTCAGGTCTACTCGCGAACCGATATATAAATGATATTATCGTGATAATAAATCGCACTAAAGTGTTTGAACAATACAACTCAATTACGACGTTTCGATATAACGTTTCGGTTTGCGGAGTAGACCCCCAGGCCATTTATCATGATCGATTATCACAAAAAAGAAAGAAAACAAAAGTGGTTAATTAACTTCAAAATTTGGGCCTTTTACAAGATGCCTGAATGAAGATAATATTTTTTTACTGTGGGATTAGTAAATTAGCGGCCATTATTGCGTCCTCAATTGCCTGTAACATTGTTATTACGAGTATCATAGAATTTTTGATAAAACGATAATACATAATGTCAACTGTCTAGCTATCACGGTTCATGAGATACAGCCCTGTGACAAACAGACGGACAGCGAAGTCCTAGGACTTACTAATAATATGGTCCCGTTTTTACCCTTTGGGTACGGTACCCTAAAAAGTAAGTTTTCACTTTGGATTCAATTCTTTATGCATTAGTTTCGCATTAATACAAAAGCAGTTATTCAATTAGACTGGCCTCACAGACTCACAGCTAAGTTGGTAGTAACTCTGCCTTCTGCGCTGTAGGTTGAGGGTTCGATTCCCACCCATGAACATATATGTTTGTTCTGTGTCTGGGTGTATATATGTATAAGTATGTATTTACAAAAAAAAAATTATATAAGTTTTTTATCAGTTATCTGGCTCCCATAGTACAAGCTTTGCTTAGTTCGGGGCTAGATGGTGCTGTGTGTAAATTCCGCCCATATTTATTTATGATTATTAAATTGAACATTCTGACGAATAAAGCATTTTTGTTTTCACTAGGGGCATTGTTAGGGGTGTACCTACTTGAGTCTTTAGTTTCAAGTTTTTGACCACTAGTGACATTTAAAACTGGAACACTTCTAAGGGTAGTTACTAGTAAGTCCCTCTGCGATGCCAAAGTTCGTAAAGCCGCGTGAAATGGCGTGCGATACGTATAGCTCCACAAAATCGTTCAACCCTCAAAGTGAAATTCAAATTGACTTAAGGCGCTCTTTTCCTACCCCATTCAATATTTTATAATTTTCTCGCCATTGCATAACAAGATTAAAATTACATTTAAAAAACTAATGAGAAAACCGACCAATCGATAAGTCAAGGGACTGAGTAGAATAAGGCGCACTTTTCCTACCCCATCCAATCCTAATAATATTATAAAATGCGAAAGTTTGTGATAAGGCTGCTATGTTTTTCCCTAATCGAAAGAAACGACAAAACGGATTAAGATGAAATTTGTTGTAGTATGTAGATAAAAAATTTGAATAAATAAAGGAGGAAATGATAATGTATAGATGGCGTTTTGTGTGCACAAAATCTGACATCACATACTAAAAACATTTAGTCGTCATAGCAACGCAGTTTTGACTAATGAATGATACGCATTCTACCAAAATTCGTAATTTATTTTATTACAAAGTTTGTAGGGAAAAAATTGGAAGCTGCCTAAAATTGCTTTTTCCTATGTGATTATTACAAAAAAAAAAAACAATTGGCAGAACAACGTTTGTCACGGGTCGACTAGTATTTTATAATTTTTCGCCATTGCATAATACGATTAAAATCAAAATAAAAACGCGCTCGCACCAATCCAAATGCGTGAAAAATAAAGTTTTTTTTACTAGTTCTGCTAAAACTATAATAGAGAGAGATGAGATTGGATTACGAACTTACGACTGTAATTCCCAAGTACGGTAGACATATTCACAAATTTTTAGACTTTTATGTCTGTAAGGGTAAGTCAGAGGCACGTCCAAACATTCTATACGTGACACAACTAAATATAACGAAGTACGAATTTAGACAAAACAACAATTTAAAAAATATGACAAACAAAACTCGAACATGTTGTCGATATTTGTGTAGTACCACCGGGAAAGATAAGAAAAATCCCGTCACATTAGTCACATCTCCTGTCACCTTCATAAACAAAACTGCGAGTCGGATCGCGTCGTCTGGAGTCAATACCATCTATCATGAAGGCCGCCTGTCTTGGGACCGTAAGCGTACAATTGAATAAATTCCCTATTTTGTGTTCGATGTTTTGGGTTATTGATAGTTCTGACATCGATGTTTTAGTTATATATCTGTACTAGCTGACCCGTGCCCGCTTCGCTGTGCGTAAGACATTTCTAATACCATCGTTGACTTTTTTGTAGACGTTTTTAAGGTGTACAATACTGTAGTACATTATTTTGATATATCTCGTGGGGTTCAGCCAGCATTTGCAATGTAAGCGCAATAAAATGTGTTTATTTACGACATCACATTAGAAACCTCTAAAATTATCAGTGTTTCTCTACTATATTATGCATGTACATATAAACCTTCCTCTTGAATCACTCTGTTTATTAAAAAAAACCGCATCAAAATCCGTTGTGTAGTTTTAAAGATATAAGCAAACATACATACAGACATACAGACGCGGGAAGCGGAAAGCGACTTTGCTTTATACTATGTAGTGATATTTACTCGTATACTAACTGTAATAAGTCGACGTCAGACCGGAAACAGGTGATAGATAAATCATAATAGGAATCAGATTTTTTTTTAAATAATCTATGTTATGTATTTGCTACTTTTTAGGGCTCCGTTCCCAAAGGGTAAAAATGGGACCCTATTACTAAGACTTCGCTCTCCGTCTGTCTGTCACAGGGTTGTATCTCATGAACCGTGACAGCTAGACAGTTGAAATTTTTACAGATGATGAATTCCTGTTGCCGCTAACAACAAACACTAAAAACAGAATAAAATAAATATTTAAGTGGGGCTCCCATACAACGTGAGTTTTGCCGTTTTTATAGATAATGGTACGGAACCCTCGTGCGCGTGTCCAACTCGCACTTGGCTGTTTTTTTTTATAAAATTGTGAGGATTTTAAAAAGTCATCGCCACGTTATAAATATATTAAAGTATGAACCCTCCATATTTCAAGCTGCCTACAGCCCGGTTCTTTAATTTATTCGATTATTGGTCCCTCAGAGTCTTCAAGCGTACTTAGCAGACCACTAAAAGACTAAGGGCCTGCGCACAGTGGCGGACGGCAGCGCAGAGGATTTATTTATCAATTGAATTTAATAGTTATCAAATCGAAATAAGGTATATATTTCAATGCTCGGTAATCTTGCAAAACTGCGCTGCGATACTCCGAACCCGATTACCGAGATCATAATAACTATTAAATTCATTTGACAAATTTTAAATCCTCTACATCGCCGTCCGTCAATGTGCACAAGCCATGAGACCCTCGTTTCGAACACACTTTACGCATCTAGCTTCTCGTTAGAAAGTTTATGTTAGGCTCTTAGGCTATGTATGAGTACCTATGTAAGAACTACCGGGTTTTACTAACTGCCTAAGGCCTAAGCAACAACCCATTGGGTATTACATAGTACAAGCTTTGTTTAGTTTGGGGCTGGATGGCACTGTAATTAAATAATTAATATTTTAGGAATATATTGTTTGAGCACATTATCTAATAAGAATAGTAACGACAGGTAAGTGTATATATAAAAAAATAAATGCTGTTCGTTGGTAAGCTCATCACTGGAGAAAGGCTGGACCAATTTGGTTAATTTGTTTTATTAGATGTGTTCGAATAAAGTCTTTTAAAGAAAGAAAAGTTGCTCAAATTATTGGAAAATTCCGTGAAAACTTTTAATGCTTTTTTAAATGGATTTTTGAATACCAATATAGATAAAAATTTAAATTTTGTATTAGATTATGACTAAATTGAAATATAGGATACTTTTTATCCAAATATATAATCTAAAGTCAAGCAAAGGCTAGAAACGAGTTAAAAAAAAATATATATTATGGAAATATGCGCTGATTTGGAATGATCATCAGGTGCCGTACTACAAGGCTCAAAAGTAATATTAAAACAATACTACTCACGGTGCGAAAGTAACAACGCAATGCGAACTCGTATAGTATTGTCACTTTCATACCAGTAATATTGTTTTGATATTACATTAGGAGCTTGTGGTATGGCCTAAGTGCACGGTTGTTACTGATTGTTTAAATCAACCTTCATGGTACGATGGGCACCAGTAAATAGGGTTTTATGGTGATAAGGTACTTTATGTACTGGCACACTGGTACACAGTAAATTACTTGATGGCAAAATCTATAATAATATTATACTGAGGAAAAATTTGATTGTTTGATTGTTTCTCGCAAACAAGCCTAGAAGAATCAGGCAACAAACACGGCTTGGGGTCTATCATTTTTTCAATGATTCTTTCCTTAATGCTATGTAGAGCTCCAGTGTGGTGCCGATCGGACAAGTTTCAAACAAGAATAATAATTAGAAGTATTGTAGTATTCGATTTGAATTACTAAACAAACGCCAAACGCTTTATTCGCACAAACTTAAAACGAAATAGGGTACGGACATTTTTCAAGGTATCCGTGACATTTTCCCTTAGAGAAAATATGTTATTGTCATATTTCTCTAAGGAAAAATGTCACAGATAGGTACCCATATTATAGAGGCACTCGGCATCTTTTATGCGGGGTATAAAAAGTGATAAGGTCTACTTGGGTCATGATTCCATGAATGAGGAACCTTAGAGGCTCCGAACCCTCAATAAATATGATTTGGGGCCTAGGCCCAGGTAACAATGTTTGCAGAATTTTCCGGACATATTTCACTCATCAATATTTTTCTTTTGATGAAATAGGGTTTGGAATTTCCTGCACCGATCTCTGATACGAAACTGATTCAATGATTCTATGGAGTTCTGATACTGAGCCGGTAAGCTCTGGTATCATAGAAAACAAACTAAAGGAAAATAAAATGGATGTGTAGAAATGTATAGGTGTTGGCCGAGTTCGAATCCTAGCGTGCTCCATTGGATATTTCTGTTCGAAAATTTATATGCGCATCAAAACACGTGCTCAAAACGGTGAAGAAAACATTGTGAGGAAACCAGTGAGTATTCTTATAAGCAACCACGTATGGAATGCTAACTACTGCAAAATGTGGGCATGTGCCAAATATAATGTATCACCGTGCCTCTGACTACCTCTCGACATCTTCAAGGCTCTAAGCACCTGGATATCTGAGAGGATGTCTACCGTACTTGGGAATTACAGTCGTGATCCTATTAAATAACTAATGTGTCGGTGAAAAAAAGGTAGGCTTTATTTGATTTTGTAACATTCCACTTAGCTCAGATGGGGATTATTATGATAGATGTTTGTTCTAGCTAGCTCGTATGTGTAAAAGAGCTTCAAAAAGCGACTGTAACTCAACTGTGCTCACAACGACGACTGGCGACAGACACGCCACATTGCATTAAAATAACTCAAAAGAACTATAATGTTATATTATATGAAGACTTTGTCAGTCTTGTGACTCAATTTACTCGAAAACTATTTAGCATTTTTTTATAGAAATTATATTCTTGTAGCTTAGAGGATCGGGTGAATAATTTATATTTCTTTTATAATAGAAATAAAATTATGAAAGAACACGTTTCTAAGTACTTGTTCGTACCTAAAAAAATGTTAGATCGTTATTAAATATGAACTTAAAATTTAAGAAAAATATATAAATTACTCAGATATCCAGGCAGTCAGATCCTTGAAGGTGCCTAAAGGGGGGTAGTCATAGGTACGTCCAAACGTTACATTTGGTACATGCCTACTTTTTGCAAGCTAGCTTCACCAAACTAGTCGAACAATAGAATGTTCATACACCCAAACAAAATAAAAAGAGTAAAATTGATAACCGCCTATGCATTTAAGGTAAATAAAAGATCCGATCAAAAGGTTACGAAGCAATAACGCCTCGGGGTTACGAATCAATCTTTGACGGATCGCACACCTGACTCCACGTCGTTCGGGTGAATTTATTCAATATCGGACAACCCCAACCTTATTGGGTTTTGATAACTCCACTATTTTAGGGAAAATTTCGAGTGCCGGTAACCAACAAAACACAATAGTCAGTTCGTTTGACAGCCATCATGCACAGCGTTAGCCGAAAAGGTCTAAATGTCGTGGGTTCGATGTCCAGTCTCGCTAATGTATTCTGTTCCTATAAATAAGCACGTATTTAATGCTAACTAATGCAAAATGTACGCATGTGCCAAATGTAATGTTTGGAGGTGCCTCAGACATCCTCCTTTAGACATATTCAGGATATGACTGCCTGGAGATCTACCTTGCTTGGGAATAAGAGTCATGATCCTATATATTCAAATAATATCCTTCTAATATTATAAATGCGAAAGTTTGTGAGTGAGTGAGTTGGTGTGTGTGTGTTTGTGTTTGTTACCCTTTACGCAAAAACGACTGAACGGTGTTAAATTAAACTTTGCAGCAATATAGCTTATACATAACACATAGGCTACTTTTTATCCAGGTACCACCCGTGCGAAGCCGGGGCGAGCAGTTAGTGTTTTTATAATTCCGAAAATCATGATCAGAATTTACTGAATCATTATACCATACCTCAACATGGTGTAGTCCGTTTTCGACCCACGTTTTCTCACCACAAATAATTAATTCCAGATTCAACCCAAAATGTAGGCCGGATTCAACCCACGAAAAAATAAAATAATATTTAGTGTTCTACCCAAAATATGACCCAGCAGAGTCAAGTAGGTATGAACAACCACGAGAAAATACAATTATTTTAAATCCCTCAAAGCAAAAATACAAGTGGCCTCTACGTATAATCTTTTATTTCATCCTGCCTTCCAGACCGGAACTCGCTTTAATTATAAAACGTAATATCCCAATTTCAGGTCGAAAGCATTCTGCTAAGACTTTATTTTCCCCGCTAGCCGACCTAGGCTTTTATTACGGTTTTGGTTCACTTATACGAAATAAGCGGTGTTAGCTTTCCCTTAATTAAATTTTACTAATTAGTTATAACAAAACAGAATTCCTTTGCGAATGAATGTGTGCGCGTTGTCAGCATATTCTGGTGGAGATTACTAGATCAGAATGCATTTTCATCTAATAAAAATCAAGTTTAAAAACTAAAAAACATGCTTTGTCATTACCTAACTAGCCGACCCGTGACAAACTTTGTCCTGCCCAAATTTCAGCAAACGCATAGAAAAAAACAAAATAAATTACGAACTTTGATAGAATGCGTACCATTCGTTATCGTTAGTCATTAAATTAAATATAAATACATTATTAATACATTAAATTTATGTCATAATGACAAAATTAATTTCCAATACCAACCTTACTAGGATTCAACCTTTTTGGTAGAATGCGTTGCTATGACAACTCAATGTTTTCGGTCTGAGATCTAAGTTTTTGCACATCAGCGCCATCTATACCAAAATCATCCCTTTTGCGTTTTTGTATCAAGTTCCCCCTTTATTTATTCTGATTTTTTATCTACATACTACAGCAAATTTCATCTTAATCCGTTTTGTCGTTTATTTTTGATTAGGGAACAAACATAGCAGCCTTATTACAAACTTTCGCATTTATAATATTATATTAGATTGCTTTAAAAAATTGCCTCTGAGAAATGAATTTCTAAACGACAATTTTTCCATCATTCTCGCGAGGAGCTGATCCTGGCTGTATCATCAGGTGGATATTATTATATTTTCATCAGAACTACACACAACTGCCAAATTGTATAATGATTCTCATACACATACATAGCACATGGTACAGGTTTTCTTACTAGTATGGATGAAGTTCATTATATGTATATTCTATATGCCTTTTTGCCCTTAAGAGGCTGTGAGTAGCTGATTGCTCTTTTTCGAAACGAAAAAAGAAATACTTCTGAACAAGCCACATCTCCTATTTTTATAAGTATATTACTTCAGGTTCCTACCTAGATTTCTATTAAGCTGAAAACATAATAGCAGAAACTTTTCACGATAAAAATATTATTTCAAAATGATACGTTTTAGAATTTATGATCGAAATATTTTATATACCTACTATTAAAATCAACTTGTGATTTATTGTTAAAGATAGGTAATATGTAGATCTAGATTTCTATTACGATAGATTTTTGATAAGTAATTAAAGATGGGTACATCTTTATTCACATAATATACTATACATTATAAAATAGGAGATGTGGCTTGTTCACAAGTATTTCTTTTTTCGTTTCGAACAAAAATAATCGTCGACTTTCAGCGTCTTAAAGTATAAACTTGACGAAAATAGCTTTTACATACACATAAAAATCACGCTTGTTTCCCAGAGGGGTAGGCAGAGACCACTGCTTTCCACTTACTTCGGTCCTGAATTCCTGATATACATTATATTGCTTCATTCACATTCCTCATGCATACTCGTCGGTTTAGAGTACTCTTGACCTGGCCTTTTCCCAAACATCACCAATTCGCTTGAGACCGAGGTCTTTGTCTTCCAACGGGCCAATTCACACTCGTCTTATATATTTTTTTTTATTTTCCTTTTGAATAATTTATTTAAAAACTAAAAAAATAGGATCACGACTGTAATCCCCAAGTACGGTAGACATCGATCTCCAGACGTTTAGATCCTTTGAAGATGTCTAGTGGTATTCAGAGGCACGTCCAAACATTATATTTGGAACATGCTTACATTTTGCTAACCCCTCTAGACATCTTCAGAGATCTGAGCGTCTGGAGATCTGAGAGGATGTCTACCGTACTTGAGGATTACAGTCGTGATCCTATTTTTTTTAAATAATCTCGTAAAAGTACCTAAAGTATTCACCATTGAATTAGATTTGAAACCTATTTCAAGCTGAATAAACATGCATTAGGTATTCAGACTCTAATTCACAATTACACACATATAAGCCGATATAAGTACCATGTGGGATGATAATACCTTATTTTCAAGAAACGCAAGGAAATAATTTTCCACTCACAAAACAATTTACCATCTGCTTCTGTATTCCGATTGGTGTAATTCCCGACAATCTGAGATTGTTTTCAGAATTCAGGGCGCGCGTGTTTGGGTATTAACTATGCATGCGAGATTACAGTATTACTTACCTCTCGCATAGGAAAATAGGATTGGTATGTGCCTATTTGAAAATCTTCAAAATATATTTTCTTTGTTTTGGTTGGGTTTGGTTCATAAAACAAGTTAAAAAAAACAAAGGTAATTGATTTTATTTGTTTTTTTTTTCACGCTCATTCATAATTTATGTAGAGCAGATCAGATATACAAGTAGAAAAACAGTTCTGTTTTTTCGATTTATTTTTTTATAAAATATGTACTGTTCTTCACAGTAAAATAATCTTACTGAAAATAACTGAAAATAATTTCGAACCTCATTTGAGGATTACATCGCCATCTAGTGGCTCCGCCGTGAAGTTGTAATGGCTGCTGCCACCTAGCGTTGAGTAGAAGAACTGCTTCGTGCTGCTACGGCGTACAGTTGAAATTGTTTAGCTACTGCTCACTAGATGGCGTTACTAATGCACTCTGCGGTTGACTTTTATTACTGGCAGCTCAGAACTAAGTAAACAGAATAAAAGAACAGATTTTGTTTTAATTTGTCAGCCAGTATTAATTAGGCTATAGAATATAAGTTATCTAATAAGTGAGCAATTTTGTTATTAGCGGTTTAGTATAAAAATAGATGAACAAATACTTTTATGGTATGATAACCGATTACCTACATTGACCTTGAGAATTTTATTATTGAAAAGATTGAGAAGACCTTGAGATTTTTTTTTTGCAGTAAAAATGTACTTTTTCTTATTTTTTTTACATAATCTAATAAATTTTAAGTGAAAAACTAATAATCAAAAAATACAAATGTAGTGCAAAAAGTAAGCTCCGCCGCGACAGTTTTCACTGCCGTGACCAGGATTCGAACCTGGGTTACTACGGCCACAACGTAGGGTCCTAACCACTAGACGATCACGGCTATCGGAGCGATAAGAGTGGCGGCGAAATTAGCCGGCACTTTCCGGTATTATGTAATTCAGTTTATTATGCTAATTTTTAGATTACTAACTTTCCCCTCGACTTCGTCCGCGTAGATTCAAGTAATCGATTTTATACGACTATATCGTAAATCTTTGAAATTCCTAAAAAACAAAATGAAAAATTTGGGGAAAAAAGTAGCCTATGTCCATTCCAAGCTTTTTAATATCTCTAAATGAAATTTAATCGCAATCGACCTGGCGGTTTGGCCGTTATAACATCATAGACAGACAGACAGAGTTACTTTCGCATTTATTTCCTGCAACGGGGCTAAAGAAGTTAAGTAAATATTTTCCTATAGTGTTTTTAGTCGATTTTTTTTTGTAAGCGATGAAATTACCTACTAAAAACATCAGTAAATCACCAAAAATGAATAGTAGCAATTTTACAGTTGAGTTTCTTAAACATTTGAAAAGGGCTCAGTTTCAAAAGATCGATTCCAGTTTGTGTCAATGCATAATAAAGTTTGCCCCCTTGTTATATTCCCATAAAACATGCCAAATTCGGGATGCAAATTAGGGTTCAAAATGACCAGCTCCGATTGAATCCGGTCTAAATTCTATAGGTCCATCAGAACACGAATCATACAAAGATTAATCTTGTATCATGTCATACGTGAAACCGGAACAAAAACATGTAAAAAAAAATCTTTTGAAAATGTACGACCACAGTCTTGTAAGAGTTTTTGCAAGTGTGGGATTGTGTTGATCAGAAATACTTCACACACGGAATTTACAACATGGTCACTTCTTCTAAATATCTGATTATTTAGACTACATAAAAGCCTGGGATTTAATACTCTAACTCGCTCTACAATAATAATAATGAAAAAAAAAACAATTAATTTAATTAAATTAAACTTTCAATGAATAAACGCTTTTTTGACTTTTGACTTCAGGGTTGAAGATTTTAAACCTTTTAATAATCATGTTTCTATTGGATATTTGACATCATTGCAGTGATTGGGTTTTTGATAAATCTAGAATAACCCTTGGTCTTAAATTGCGAATTAATTAATTCTTGTTAATACTATTATTACACGATTCTATAGAATTAACTGTTTCTTATCAATTAAGTTTCGGAAGTCCTAGATCAATATGTTCAAGGAAGTCGATAGGTAATTTTGTTTTCAATAAAATCAGAAAGATCACTTAGTAACTAACGTCTTAGGATTTTTTAAATTTTTATCACCTTTTGACAGGAAACCATTTTGCGTAAAAAGAAAATTGAGACACTATACAAAAGAAAAACCTTTAAATGGTTAATGGTTTTAAATGTTTTTTAACAATTAATAATTTGGTAAGTTTTCAAGTTTTTCCGATATCTGGGGGCAAGGCAGTGCCCCCGCCAAGTTAAGCAATAAAGCGACACGGCTGTACCATCCTTTTCTCGAAGCAGTTCAGGCTAGGTATTAGATATCTTACATGACCTTGCTCTAATTACAAGTCTTCCATTTAAATTCCCTTTGGCCAGTACTAGGTACATGATGATTGAATAAAGATGAGTGGATAACAGGATGGTCACATACAGATCACCCCTCTCGCAAATATCTTCTTTCTTAAGCCGGATTACTTAGGACTTGTTCCGTTACTATGGGAATTGAAAAAAGAAACCGCAATATATCTCTGCACCACTCTTATAAAGTTTAATTAGTTTCAACTTTTACTTACTCTATATTCACTGTGTACATATTCAAACATTTCTTGTAATTTACTTTTGGGAGATGCTTGGTGGGACGAATTCGTGATCTTTAAATAAACAATAATAAATCTTTTAATTCGCAAACTTTATGCTAAAATGAACATAAAGATGAATATATAATTATCTTATTATATATAAATTACGCGTCACGTTGTTTGTCCGCGATGGACTCCTAAACTACTTAACCGATTTTAATCAAACTTTGCACACCGTGTGCAGTTTGATCCAACTTAAAAGATAGGATAGCTTACATCTCAATTTATAGTCGCGATATCTGTTGACACAGCAACGCGTGGTCTGCTAGTAGATAACAATTTATACTATGCCTGACTAACAACTAACTAGGAAGAATCTGTATCTCAGGCCTGTTTCTATGAGATGATGTTGTAATCTGCTTGTTCTGCCTCCAAGTGGCATAAAAAAGAAGGTTATTTGTTTATTTTTCTCATAATTATGTCGCTGATTACTCCACAATGGCTAGTCCGTGTAGTTTTGTATATATTATCAACAATAAGTACTACAAGACAGCTCTAAAAGCCATTTTAATATAATAAATAAATACATCAAAGTGTGAGTGTAGTGAAGATGTGTAAATTCCAGAAATTATTGCTAAGCCACGTACGTATATGATCATCATCATTATCATTTTCTTCTACTTTTTCCACTTAATGTGGGGTCGGCACAACATATTTTGAAGAAGATTTGGCTTTTGTTTTACAACCGGCCGCTTGCCTGACGTCAACTCTCTTTGGGAAATGTACGAGTACTTAATCGTAAAATAGATTTTATTCTGTTTAAGTCCCCATAGTAAAAGGCAAGTTGATTGGCAATTATTTTGTAGAGACGAACAAAATAATGTCCAAACCCCTGTTTCTAAGGTCGACAGTATGTAAAATTTGAGAGACGCAAAAAACAACCTTGAATCATCATCACCCTATAAGTACACCTATTGTGCTTCGAAATCCAGTTTTCTCACAATAGAAACTCGCAAAAATCTTTTACGTGTCAACATACTCGCCTCGGAGCAAAAATAGACAATTTACTTTTGTTACTGTCAGACTCTGCGATTTTAATAAAATAGATATAATCATTTTCTTTTGTGTAGGATGCAAAGGATTGCATCCTTCTCAATTAAGTAAACATTTAAAGGATTGCAAGCAATTAAAATATTAAACGTATCAAAGTGTCGACATAAGTCGCTGTACAAATATCCGGCACAAGAAGTAAAATGTTTTTTTTTAATCCTTTTTCAACCCTTTAGTCTATTTTTACTTTGCAGGCCCTAGGGCTATTAAAAAGGTGAATTCCTAAGTTTAAACATTACATAAAATATTTTCGAAAACAAAGTCACAAAGTCACAAAGTCCTATTTCGAATACGTCCTAAAAAAAAATATAGGTTTTTTTTTGCCGATCAGGAGGATTAGCATGAACCACTATCGTATCGACAACGTATCGTCCAAATGCCAAAACTGACAATTTTACTATACAAAAAGTATCATTTTTGACATTTGGACGATAGGTTTCATTGTTCAGTAAGCCCAGCAATATACTTGATATTATAAAATATAAAAAGAAATATAGAAAATTCTTAGTATGCGCCAAGAACGCGTAAATCAATAGATATCGTTCAAATATTTACAATTACGGCTATTTTTCTTCACGGGGGTTGATAATAGAATACCACAACCCCTAGTTTAGCTTTTTTTTCTTTCGAACATACAAAAATATGACTAAAAATGGCTTTTACGTAAACGTATAAGTAAAAACTCGTATGTTTGTCTAAGATCCTTGATCAAATTCAACTTTTTTTGTGTAAGACGATGTAAATAAAAGTAATATTTTTGAAAACAGACGCGCTTTTGTTTGTTGGGGTGACACGGATTCTTTTGAATATATATTATGGGAAGGTTTTTTTTTACTCATATTCTCGCAACATTTTATAAATTATTTTTAGAAGTCTGACAATTTGAAATAAAAATGAATAATGTAGGATCACGACTGGTAGTCCCCAAGTACTGCAGACATCCTTTCAGATCTCCAGGCGATCAGATCCTTGAAGGCGTCCTAAGGTGGGTAGTATCTTTAAAATGCACAATTACTATCATAAGAATAAATAAAACAAAACATTATAGGTACTTAGACACACGTGTTAATTTGCATATCTTTTTGCAAGGTTTTAATTGCAAATAAGACTTTGAAAACTTTATCAGCTCTACACGTCACAGTGAGATCATATTTTTAGGTTTTTGCCGTTTTTATAGATGGTACGGAACCCTTCGTGCGCGAGTCCGACTCGCACTTGGCCGGTTTTTTTTATTTGTAGGTACAAGTATCAATCTTTTTGTAGCCAATCAATGCACATTATCAAAATCGGCTAAGGTTACCTGTCACTGTCAATCACTGATCAACTACCTGTGTTTCGTGTGAAATCTCACCCCTTTGACACCCCAATTCGTTCTTCATTAGAACTGCATTCGTTTTTGACTGACATCTGACATCTTGTCATACGCAAGTTTTAAAGCTATTGTTCTTTAGAAAGGGTGTGACCCTAAGGTCAAAATCAGTTTTATATTAAGGTCAAAGCATTTAGTAAGTAACTTATCTATTGTAGAGTATAATCTTGTTTGATCTAAGATCTTAGATTATAATTTTGTAAGCATTATTTATTGATAATTCTTTTGTTAATATTGTTAGTTATATTGTGTTTGATCTATTGTTGCTTAATTTTATCGCAATTTAAGTAGCTAAGTAACTGTTTGAGTTGCGATCAGAATTATATTGTGAAATTTTTATGGTAATGTGTCCACATTATCTTTGAGAAGTGGGGTTCAGAAAAATATGCACTTAAATATAACATTTCAGAAGATAATTTTTGACAGACGTCTGGACGGAGAGCTCCTGTTTTTCCTACATAAACTGTTTTTGCTATATTAATTCACGCGCTTCAATTTTTTAGATGACGACATCTAATTACTACAATTAGCAACCAAATTTAGATTAAATTTTAAGATTAGATTTTAATCCAAGAGAATATCTCTCCGTCCAGACACACGTTCAATAATTACGGTTTTTTAACTAAGATAAAAAGACTTCAAAGGGTAATTTTGGTACATAATATATGACCACTCTGGAAATAAATGCATCTTGTTATTTAAAAAAAGAAGAATTCACAAACTTCTCCTAAAAACATGTAAATACTAAAGTATGTATTTCAAATTCCAAAATAAGTTTGCTGGTTGGTACCTGCGTTAGTTATTTTAATTTCAAAGTTTTGAAGTCGGCAGTAGAATACGTAAAAAAATAACCTTTAGTCACGATGGTATCCACACAAATCGATCCACAATATTTCCCTCCAAATGATAAACCGCCTCAAGTTTATTATAAAACTCGAAACACAACAGCATCCCACAAATTCGCAAAAAAGAAAAATAAAACTAAAATTGAATTCGGTTTGGAGCCATCAAAAATTCGGGCAGACGGAACCCTCGGTGTATTTTTTATTTAAGATGTTTCCGAGGGGTTGAGAAATGTTGCAATGTGTACGAGTATGCTATTGGATGTGTTTGTGAGGGTCACATAGGGCGGATCCGTCTCGAGATCGAAGATATTTAAAGTGAAGTTATATGAAGTTGTTTTAAATTTACCCTCGTATTCAAGAACGACACTATGAGAACACGCACCCACAGTGGAAGACATCTTTTTTCATAAACATCCCTTTATGTGTTGAGCGGCACTATGGCGCACGCTACCGTGTGCCTTTAGAGCTCAACTTTGGCTAGAGGCACCCGACAATGTGCCTCTAGTCACACTATACAGTGTCGCACAACACATAAAGTGTTTTTTATGAAAAAAGATTTCGTCCACTGTGGGAGCGTGTTCTCATAGTGTCGTTCTTGAATACGAGGGTTAGACTATCAACCCTAGCTCGAGAATTGCAGATTATATTAAAAAAAATGTTTTAAAAAAAGTTATTGATGCTCTGATGCTCTTGAGCTTCTTGACTTCTTAATACATCATCTGATTTTGATTAGCCATATTAAAAATCTATATTATAAAAAGAAAGTCGTGTTAGTTACACTAGGTATTTATAACTCAAGAACGGCTGAACTAATTTGGCTGAAGATTGGTGGGGAGGTAACTTAGAGCCAGGAGAAGGACATAGGATACTTTTTATAACGGGAACGAGAACTTAATACAGCATAATTTGTTAATTCTAAAGCAATACGAGTCAAGTTCGCCGGGTCAGCTTGTAAATATATTATTAGCTTCCGGAGGAACTAGGTAACCGGAAAGGAAATAAGTATTCCATGTTTCAATCTAGGTCATAATCTATAGAATATCTAGGTATAATACCTCTCAAACAAACATCAAAGCTTAAGCATTTACAATATTATTCAATTCAATTCAATTATTTATTCAAAACAATAGTTATATGTGACTTACTCAGTCTTTCCCCACATAATGTGGAACCAGGGCAATGATAATGACTCTATCTTACAAAGTGTAGATAAAAAAATATATTTTGCATTAATATCACGAAATAGTAACTTTTTGCATTTGATATTAGCATATACACTCATCTCTATAAAACTTTCATAACTTATAAATCAACCTAACAAGCCAAATTCATACGCCGTTCACAATAGCATTTATCATTGGCATAACTGTATTTAAGTCAGCATTACAATAGCATGAACAAATTTATGATGCGTAACACCATATAAGCTCCTATAAATCATTATATGAACCTACTGTACTAGAAATTCCGTGTGTTGTCGGGTGGCATTGTAATTTCGCGCATCTAAGATTTGGCCACGGAACATTTGAGAAAGGGCACAATAGGAGAAAGTAACGCGAAATAATTCGGAACAAATCTTTTGACCTATTTTCGAAATACTCTTTACTGAAATACGTCAATCTTTATCCTATGACGGAGATTATTAAGATCTATATATTTGAACTGAATCTCGCGGCATAATTTTTTTTTTTAATTTATCGCTTATTATCACTACATAGTATAAAGCAAAGTCGCTTTCCGCTTCCCGCGTATGTATGTATGTATGTATGTTTGCTTATATCTTTAAAACTACACAACGGATTTTGATGCGGTTTTTTTTAATAGATAGAGTGATTCAGGAGGAAGGTTTATATGTATAATAATAACATGCTACCCGTGCGAAGCCGGGGCGGGTCGCTAGTAATATAATAAATGTGAAAGTTTGTGAGTTTGTATGTATGTTTGTTCCTCAATCAGGCCTAAACGGATTATGTTGAAATTTGCTATAGAGCCCGAATAAAACATAGACTACTTTAAAATATGAAAAAATAACCAAAATAATAAAAAACGCAAAAGGGATGTTTTTGGTATAGATGGCGCTGGTGTGCTGGTGTGCTATCTGACATCACAGACTAAACACATTTAGTCTTTACTATTCGATTATTGAAATTTGACAGGACAATGTCTCACGGGTCGGCTAGTCAGTCTATATTTTCAAGCTTTTGGCATTAAATGGTAATGTAATTGAGCCACAAACATAGAAACTTTCGGACTGATAATATTAGTAGAATTATATATAGCACTAGCTGACCCGTGCCCGCTTCGCTGGGCGACAGATAGTTTCACATTTGGTATTCTAATTTTCAAAATAAATTATAACCTATATGTTGCCGAGGACTAATAGCTATATAACAAAAAAAGTTTCATCAAAATCCGTCTAGTAGTTTTTGCGTAAAAGCCGGACAACAGACAGACAGACAGACAGACAAAAATTTCAAAATGCCTCTAGGAATATTTTTTTTAGTTTTTATTCAATGTACAGAATTTAACTCTTCTACAGTTTTATTATATGTGTAGATAGGAAAAAGTAAGATTACCTACTATTTTCATTGCAAGAGCATCATAGAACCATCATTACACAAAAGATGTATCTTTTCATTGATCCTTCCATCAAAACTCGTCACAATCTGACATGGACAACAATATAAACGCAACAGACTGCGAAACTGACAAAAGGAACTGACGATCTTAAAAGAAACCGGCCAAGTGCGAGTCAGACATACGCATGATGGGTTCCGTGCCATTATCTATAAAAAAACGGCAAAAAAAATTACGTTTGTTGTATAGGAGCCCCAGTATAATATTTATTTGTATTTTGTTTTTAGTATTTGTTGTTATACAGAAATACATGATTTGTGAAAATTTCAACTGTCTAGCTATCACGGTTCATGAGATACCAACCTTGTGACAGACGGACAAAAAGACACTGATAGCGGAGTCTCAGGAGTAATAGGATCCCGTTTTTACCCTTTGGGTACGGAACCCTAAAAACTGAAACTGACAGATGTACCTACCATTGACCAAGAAACTCATAATAGACCAGAAATTCAAACCAGATTTCGGCCGACGACGTTCAAGTTCAAAAGATAAGATTTTTTTTTAAAGGTAACTGTAATTTTGAAGGAAACAGGAATTTTGTTCTTCCGCACTGCATAACCGGTTTTTGTGAATAAAAATAAGTTTATTTCTTGTTATTTTGGACAATAAATGCATGCCCTAAGTGCATGGGAACCGTTCAGGGATTACTGCAACGGATTCGGTTATTTTATTTAAATACTTTCGTGTGTGAATCGTATGACTTTTGAACTTTTTTTTTGTCTATACTGTCCCACTGCTGGGCAAAGGTCTCCCGTGGATTTCCTCTTTTAACGGTCTCGTACCATCCTGGCACCACATGCCAATCGTGATGGAAGTTATCTAGGTCATCACGCCAGCGCTTCTTTGACCTGCCTCTGAGTCTTTCTCGGAGTCTCAGGAGACTAACCTGTACCACCCATAGGCCCATGGCGTATGGCACATTGATAAAACAATAGTGTGCTAAAATATGGCAATAGCAAATTCCCTCAAATATAAACTGTAATTTAAATGTTTTATTTTATTTTTTTTGGTTTTTCCAGTGACATCGCTCACGTGACAGACTTTGTCCTGCCCCAATTTCAATAATCGCATAGAAAAAAGCACTTCAAGCAACTTCAAATTTAATTCCCTTTAACAAACCTTGACCTGATAAAATAAATTACGCCACAAAGCGCCATCTATACCAAAATCATTCCTTATGCGTTTATTATTATTTTGGGGATGTTTTTCGTATTTTAAAGTAGTCTATGTTTTATTCGGGCATTATATCTACATCTACAGCAAATTTCATCTTAATCCATTTTGACGTTTAGGCCTGATTGAGACACAAACATACAAACTCACAAACTTTCTCATTTATAATATTAGTAGGATTCCAAGGCCTAGGCTATAAATATTTCAAATTTCATCCAATTTCGTTTGATCGTTTGGGCTTGATTGAGACACAAACATACAAACATCCTCAAAATCTTCGAATTTATAATATTAGTAGGATTCTAACACTCGTATTCAAGAACGACACTATGAGATCACGCACCCACAGTGGACGAAATCTTTTTTCATAAAAATCACTTTATGTGTTGTGCGACACTGCATAATATGACTAGAGGCACATTGTCGTGTGCCTCTAGCCAAAGTTGAGCTCTCAAGGCACACGGTAGCGTGCGCCATAGTGCAGCTCAACACATAAAGTGATGTTTATGAAAAACGATTCCGTCGACTGTGGGTGCGTGTTCTCATAGTGTCGTTCTTGAATACGAGGGTAAGCATCGAGTCAGAATCATTTACGTCATTCAACATGACAATTGAAGTGAGTTGGTGACAATCTATGCTGTCATTTCTCACTCAGGTTTCAGGTTACTTTTGTTTATGGTAATGATAATGTTTTCTTTATAATTCTCACGACAAATACTACTGTGAAAGCAAACATTGAGTGTCGCAAAAAAAGAACACGTCAAACTTAATTAGCCAACTTTCAACAATTTTTTAACGTGGTTGCGACACAATAGACAATTTGACAAGCTTTTTGCTGGTGGTTTTGTTTTTTGGTTATAAAGATTTGTAAAATTATGAGGGATTAGTGTTTTTAGGGTTCCGCACCCAAAGGGTAAAAACGAAACTCTATTACTAAGACTTCGCTGTCCGCATGTCTGTCACAGGGATATATCTCATGAACCGTGATATCTCGACAGTTGAAATTTTCACAGATAAATAATAATAATAAAAACATTTATTCACACAGATGGGTTTACAAAGTAGGTACTTACAATGTATTTCATAACAAAATGTATCTATTTTAACTTTCTGTTTCAGTACGTACTAACCTTTACAGATGATGTATTTCTGATGCCGCTATAACAACAAATACTAAAAACAGAATAAAATAAACGTGGTTTTTTGCCGTTTTTTATTCATAATGGTACGGAACCCTTCATGCGCGAGTCCGACTTGCACTTGGCCGGTTTTAGTTTTATTCGTTTAGCGTATTTTAAATATGAAGTTCTTCAATGACACTTGTAATTTAGAGTGTATTCTATTTTGTCGGAAAAAATTACTTGTAAAAAATACCTATCTACATTTATTGACTTTATCATGGCTTGGTTAAAATACAAAATATAATTTAAATATAGATTTTTACGCGGGTCTTTATCACCTTTAATTTATATTCCCGACGTCAACGAAATCTATAGTTGTGTCTACTAATCATGATAATTTGACAAAATATATTATACAAAAGTGTGAAGCTCAGTATACTTACATACTTTTTAATTGGACTCCTAGTGACACAAGTTCTCCATCATTAATAAAGATGGGCGTTCAAGTCATTTACAGGTCGAATTGCCGCTTTTTTTTCATAATTATTTTCTTGTTCGTAAAAGAATATTATTCATACAATTTAATACTTTTGATAATAATATAAGGTAGTGTGAGGATTGCAACCCCCTGTTGTCTGTTTACGTTATGGTTAGTTTATTTAAATGTCAAGTTCAACTCATCATTATAGAGTATTTTGACAGTTCGGTTTTGGATTAGCTCGGATTATATATTTTAAAGGGCATTGTGCATTATGTATTGTGTCCTTTAGAAAATATTACCCGACTATAGTAAAGTCACAGTTTTAATTATTGTATTTCTTTTTGTCATTATTTTTATAGTCATTTTCATAAATAAGTACCTTCAAAAATTCAAGTCATCGTTAACGAATAATATCTCTGTATAAAATTTTATTTGACTTACGAATGACATTGAAAATGACAAAACACATTGTTTTTTATTGGGGTTCCGTACCCAAAGGGTAAAAACGGGACCCTAATTACAAAGACTTCGCTGTCCGTTTGTCCGTCTGTTTGTCACATGACAGAATAGAATAGATGAAATACAGCCCGTATTTCATGAACCGTGATAGCTAGACAGTTGAAATTTTCAAAAATTATGTATTTCTGTTGCCACTATAACAAGAAATACTAAAAACAGAATGAAATATTTTTTTACGTACGTATTTCGTTACGTAACCCTTTGTACGCGAGTCCAAATCGTACTTGGCCGATTTTTTTATTAAAAAATGTTTTTTTTTACGACAAAACTATATTATATTCTGTATTTTGTTAGATTTAATACAATGTAAAGACATCATCAATCAACAGTTCGACAGAAACAGATCGAACATTCAACGTTTCTTACACAAAAAAACGATTTAATGGTGTTGATCTTGTATCATTAATATTAGGTATCTATTTCGCATCATTTGTTGTCTAAACGGGTCATTTCAGAACGTTTTTTTTATTCTATTTATCTAGTTCAACAAAATTAAATACGGTAAATACAATTGTGTCATACATATATGCGTTATTTTTCTTAGAAAGTCAATGTAAAGTTTTACCATTGTAAAAGTAACAGTATGGTTTTGACGAGAAAAGTAAGGCCTAAACAATTAAGCTATATCATCTGGGTTTTGACAAAAATGTAGTAAATTTTCATTTAGTTCTAAATTGAATTTAAAAGGTTTTTTAATAGAATTAAAGGATAACTTTGGAACGTCTTTAAAGCTAGTGAATTGTCTTGGTTAGGTTTATTACATTTAATCAACTTTTCTGCTTCACCCCTCCGTTTGATCAAGATCTTTTTTAAAATAAAAAAATATGTAACAAATCCCTTTTAAAGATGGTAAAACACCGACTCTATCGCGTGCTCTTTGACGCCCTTGACATAGAGCAATCTCATTTGCATACCCGCTTTAAAGTCACGTCATTATTACAGAGTAAATACTCAACTAGTTGCCTACCAAAGATTGGAATGGTCGGAACTGGTTGGGTCTCGAAAAGAGAACACTTTTGGTGTTAATTTGAATTTCATAAAGTCTCAGGGTGACATAGCTTCGAGCTCTTTGTAGGGAACGCTGAATCCATCTACCCCGTCTTAACCTTCATCAAGGATGGGCATACAACTTGTCATGCATGGAATGCTTCTTTTCTTCTCAATTGCTTCAATGCTGAAGATCGTGACCCCTTTGGTGTAACTTGTTGGATATTTGTCTCCATCCTGTCCGCTGCCAAATGAAGAGCCCCGCTTATTGGGATCTTCAGTTCGAATACTTGGTCTGTCCATCGTTTGGGGCTTCGTCCCGGCGGTCTTTTCCCCTCTACTTATAAATATGGTTAGCATGGAATGCTAACTGCTGCATGCGTGATATTTGGAACGTGACTACCCATATGCTGTGGCTACATTATCTCGTTTCGGCGAATTGACGTTATGCGTCTTTAAATATCCTGCAACGAATCATTATGGCTACATCTATACCTCTCACACACGATAGCTTGATAATGTAGCCACAGCTTTAGCGCAGACCAAAAAAAAGAACCAGGGACATGATAAGCAAGCGACTGACGCAGGGTAGTTAAAACAGGGTAGTTACTCACACGTGATAATCAAGTTGCGTGTCAGCTGTACCGATCGATTTCGGCAGTTTTCAATTTTGTCTGAACGATAAAACGCGTGTCAACGACCTTTCACTTCCAAGCTTTCAATTTTTTTATCAATATTTGCATAAGGTATGAACTTTCAGGTTATATTTCCTTAAGCTTTAAGGTTTATTATGCCAAATTTCAGACAAAATTTGATTGGTAAAATACATTGCGATTATCATTCGAAAGTGACTCCTAAAACTTTTTTTTTGTTTTAGCTTCGCATTATAAAATTATTATCAGGTAATTTAGTACCTATACACAACGAAAACGTTCAAACATTCCAAATCAAATCAAAATCAAATCAAAATCATTTATTTGCAACTATAAAGGTACAACTATAACTATTTATTCCTAGGTAAGTGTACCTACAATTATGATGTACCTAAGTACTTAGATACAACATAGAAGAGTACTCCATAGAGTATTCCATTTAGCACATGCCCAGATTTAGCATCAAAATCAGTCAAAAATTTAATTTCATTTTATTTATCGTCGAAGAAATGCTTTGAACGCAATGATTGTATAACTCACGCTTGTCGCATACTCGTCGTGAGACACCTAAGCCTATTTTTCGCCCGTGCAATTGTAAAAGTATTTTGTGTGTTTTGCTGTTAATGCTTTGGCGGAAATAGGGTAGCTGTGGGGTAACCTGAGCTATCTGTAATCTGGGTTTAATCATTTTGGGGAATTCTTGATGTTTATCTTGCAAAGTGTATCCCAGCCCAGCTGATTACTTTGCATCAGAAAACAAAAAAAAATCATTTTCATAAGTCATCCTCACGATTTTTAGCTGTAAATTTTCACGCCGCGCGTAGAGTTAATTTTTTAGTGGGGCTCCCATACAACAATCGTGTTTTTTTGCCGTGTGATAATGAGATAATGTACTGAACCCATCGTGCGCGAGTCCGACTCGTAATTGGCCGGTTTTATATACATTATAACACCCAGACAGAATAAACACCTATGTTTATTATCACACAAATGTGTGTCCTGGCTGGGTGGTAATCAAATCCACAACGCAAATGGCAGAAATATGTCCCTGAAATAATACAGTTATTTACTAAGTAACTGTATTATCTAAATATCTAATCAGTATATCTATAGGTTTCAAATTACAGCATTCGTTTAATATGCAACACAAGTCACACCCTATTGTCGGACAGACACGTAGAATAGTAGGTATAGTATAGTATATAGGTATAGTACACGTATACTTGTAGTAAATTTTTGCACACACTACTGATGATTGGGATTTTCGAGATGACGTAATTTTGAACCTAGCCTTATTATTAATTCTACTCACAATAACTTCGTTTTAAAAACTACAATAGAGCCTATTGTTGAGTGTTTCTACAAGCCTCGAAACCACACGAAATCTAAATCAAGATCCATCTATTTTCAGTCAGAAAGAAAGATAAATGAAATAAATGGTTCATAGATAGTTGACTGTACAACTAGGATAGTGATTGTGTGCTGGTAGAAAACAATTTCAGGGTTAAGCTCGCCTCTGTATACATATAAACTTTGTAATGTCATAATTGTTAATGTTTTCTGCGTACAATAAAGTATTAAAGTGATATAAAATTGGCACATGCTCACGTTTTGCAGTACTTAGCACTCCGCGACAGATTACTAAACTATCGTCCCTTATAACAAAGACACAAGACTTTAAACTATCTCTATATTAAATTTCATCACAATCGGCCTAGCGGTTTGGCCGTGATAACGTCACAGACAGACAGAGTTACATTTGCATTTGTAATGTAAGTATAGATTCGAATAGAAGAGTGATTGATGCACGGCCGGGATTCGAATCAACGGATTGAAAGTCGATGTACCTCCCACTCGGCCAATACAGCTATTCTTAAATCTGTACAAAAACTACAACATAAGATGCATTTGCGAGGGTGTTTCTCCCTAACTAAAATGCAGAGGGTTGCACTAACGTGTTCATTATTTTTTTGCAACCCCCTTTTGATGGATTTGTTCAATATTTGAGGGAGATGGATTTACATTAAATAAAGATGGGGATAAAAATATGATTTTTCTCAGCTTGTCCAGCTAAGTTCAAAGAAAAAGGACAGCGCTATGTGTAATATTACACGAACCATTTCGATCTACTTTTGACCCCTTTACAACTCGAAACCTATTTAACTTACATGCATTAAATTTGGTAGACTGTCACCTGTCACGGTGAGTAGTGCGAGCGATTTTTGTAAAAATAATTATAGTTATCCAGAGACGCTTACCATGACATCATTCAAAAATCGTGCCATACAATCCACGTGACTGGTGGCAATCTATGCTGTCATCGCCCACTCGGGTCTTTGATCACGAACTATTATGTTTATTCCAAGTCTCATTCAAATCTGTCCAGCCGCATTTAATATTACTAGCTTCTGTGCACGGTTTCGCCTTGATAGAAACTAACCTATGTTCATCCGGAATAATATACCTTCAAATAATGACAGAATTTCTCGTGCCGGTGCCGTGTTTTCGGAGATTACAAACACACAAAACTAGCTCTCTTTTTATAATATTAGATCCTCAAACTCTCTTTATAATATTAGTCAGAAGTACAATTACAAGTACCTAGCTACGAGTTTTTTTAGACCTTATCACATAGCGCCGTCTATTTCTAAACTAAGCAAAGCTTGTACTAGGGAACAAGATAACTGTTAGAAAACTTATATATACTTCTTTTTTTGTAAAATACATACATATGATAAATTATTACACCCACACTCAGAACAAACATTAATGTTCATGACATAAATGTGTGTCTTGGGTGGGGATCAAACCCACAACCTACAGCGCAGAAGGCAGAGTTACTACCAACAGAACTGTGAGGCCAGTCGATATGTGATATCAACTCGCAAATTACATGTAAATTGCAACAGATTTCACTCATAAAACATCTATCATAGTTCCTAATGATACTTCTTATTGCCTATGGAATTAACAGGAAACGGAAATAAGACGAGATCATCAAACAAACGACTCATCAACATTAAACAAACCGAGGAGAAAATATAAATTGCTATGTTTACGGCGAGATATAAAAATTCAAGAACTTTAAAGGTGTGACCAGATATTGCGCGGCAATCGAGCGCGGCAGCCGATCTACCTGCTACAGTGTAAACTAGTCACGCGGCTAACTTGTGTCCTACGAATGCCGCGCTATGTCTGGTCACACCTTTACTCAAACTATCAACGTTCACAAAGAAAAGTCATCATAAAACAAATTCCATTTTCCCCAGCTTCCGACTTTTCGGTCGTTTACGAGTAAGAATTGGACAACAGTACGTCGCACCCTTTCGCTGTTTGCGTGTGTCACCCTCGTATGTTTTTATAACAACCTATGACGTTTGGATGTGATCGCGACCACCAGCTACAATTACAAATTATTGATCGACATAAATCTATAACTAAGTTACACTGCATGTTGGCATCCGCGGCACAAGGTAATGTAATTTCAATATGAAATTCTAACTATCGTAACTATCTTCCTACCACGAAATGAGAGACACTTCCAAGCAGGCTAATCCAAATATAAAAAATTTACATACCACATTTTGCGGTGAACATGTTACACATCACCATCACCGCTAACATACATCCAAATTTATTATTAAGGCCCGGCTCACACCCACACACGTATTTCAATGATTTTCAGGTACCGATTTAAAAACCAGGAATCACAATTGTGAGGATATAATGATACAAAATTACTGATAATATATTCATCTTTAATAGTAGATAATAAAAACTGGCCAGTTCTATACAACATTTTCAAAAAAATACGTTTTTACCGTCGTAAGAACCGCTGAAAATGTCGAAAAATGGGGTCTGGTTAGGTACCAATATCTTTAGACCCACAGCATATTTTTATTTGAAAATAATACGAAATTGTAGATTTTATATTTCTCTATACCGCGTGGCATTATCTTGTTTTCAAATAATTTACTTTTTCATTTATGAACAATATAAAATGCAATAAAACTTATCCATACATTTTTTCCATACAAAACTCACATTCACCTCAAGTCGGCACGTCAGTCAGCGCTCAGACGCGCTCGGGGAAGCACGTCCACGTCACATTTTTCTTCGAATTTAGGGGAAGTCTGACATAACCGGATACTGGGGTAAAATAGTGGACATGCAAAACTAATGATAACATTTGTATAATATATTGCCTTGACGAATTTGGTGCAAGCCACACAGATGAAGGTTAGGTACAATGCATGAGTTGTAAGGGCTGGGCTCATGTACACTGTACAGACTATGAAAGAGTTGGATGATTTTTTTGTAGAAGATGCGATACATCGAGTTACGTTTCGAAACAGTATAATAATAGTTTACGGTTTTACCTTTTTGCATACGTCGCGTTGGAGCAAAATCGAAATAAGCAGATGTTTCGTATTTGATTGTTATTTTAATAAAAATATTAAATTTCAGAAAAATGTGAACCTGTTTGTGTCCCTAATTAGTCCTACTAAATAAATATAAATAATGATTTGATACATTTCTGTTTTGAAATGAAAGTTCTAAAAAGGTACCATGACCCTTAGTACGGTTTTAACCCGGCCTCCCCTATATTACCAAGCGTGTTTTTTTATACATGGATGGAAAAAAATGATACTTTATCTGAACAAAATGCGAAAAATTACCTGAATTTTCGATTACGAATATAATTTATATTTATTATCTATCTACATTTAATATTATAAATCTGATTTGTTTGTGCGGATGTTAGGTATGTTTGGATGTTTGTACCTCAATCAGACTTAAACGACTAAACGGATGAAATTGAAATTTGCTGTCGATGTAAATATACCCCTAGCTTATAAATATGCTATTTTTAATTTAAAAACATCCCCAAAACTATAAAAAGACTCCGAGTGCTGGTGTGCAACAAATCTAGCATTAATCAATTTTGACGACTGATGAATGACTGACGAATGATACGATACGCATTGAACCAAAAATGTTGAACCTTCTAAAAAGGTCGGTATTTGTTATTATCAAGGCAAGGTTTATCTGGGGGCACGGTAGTGCCCCCGCCAAGTTAAGCAAAAAAGCGGCACAGTCGTACCATCCTTTTCTCGAAACAGTTCAGGTCATTTTTTGGACAGACAGACAGACATTGAAATCTCACAACTTTTTACGATAGAAGAACTGAGTTGCGTTGCGAGAATTGGCTTTTTATTTTAATTTTTACAAGTTGTTTTTGATGGCATATACTTAAGTTGTACATGATGCAAATAATTAAATATTAATAAAATAATAAAGTGTCCTGAAAAATTGTTTAATTCGAAATACTGAAAGTGCTCTTTAGTGTTTCGTAGTTTACAAAAAACCCTTATAGTTTTGCCATTTCCGTCCATTCGTCCGCAGCTTAGCTCAGATACTCTTAATACTAGAAAGCTGTAATTTGGCATGAATATACTAGTCACGCCGACAATGTGGTAGAAATAAATATATATTTTCAGATGTTTTTTTTTCTCGCATACTCTCCATGTCTTTGGATAGGTCTTAAAAAGTATTGCGGGTTTGTGATGTCATTTAGTATAAATACAATGGAAAATATGAATTTGTAAAAAGAGCAGCTGGTCATCTCTTTTTCTGGAAAGAAAATATTATGGAAGATTATTTAGTAAAATTTTACAATAACTGTTTAATTCCAGAACTTGTTGACCCTCGTTACGCGCTGTCTATGGATCTTCGAGATCATAGCTCGCACACAATATTCAAAAGCATACCTACATATTTTATCAGTATTTCACTTTCAAAACTTTCTGTGAGTGGTACTCGAAACGTTGACGGTGCCGTCATCGATTTTAGATGACAATAAGTTTTTTTATTAAAAATATATTTTTTAAATCAAGCTTTTGTAAATTCTTGTGCTCTAGTTCTCGTCAAGATAAAAATAACGAGCCCAAACGCGACGTGGTTATGTTGTGTAGTTGAGGAGTTCCGATGGCTACATCCGACCTCCATCATCAGACCAGGTATATAGATATGCAAAGTTTTGCCTCAATTCGACTATTTAGTGAAGAGTTCCGTTGAACAGCTCCTGACTCCATCATCAGATCAGCTCGCTGTCACCATATTATGTATGCAAAATTTCAGCTCAATCGATTGGGGATAACTGCTTAAAATTAAGTTGCAAGATTACACCTTATCAAACATAGATACATAAATATGTACATAAACTGCAAGTTAAATAAGAGCTTATAAAAAAACGATACTTACCGTTTTGTCATAATGTATTTTATTAGTAGGTATAGGTACCTAACAAATATTTTTTGCACAGTCAAATATTAGTAACTGTGTAGTAGCACTTTACGATTTGTAACCTGTCTTATAATATATATTAATTTTTTCTATATTTATTTTCTTTTTGTCAAGTGCAACCTATAAAATTATTAAGTACATACCTACCTATACAAATATGACATACCTATTGCACCAAATATTTTCAAGTATCAAGACTAGTTATTTAGTCTTGGTAAATGAAGTGTGAAGTAGCTTCAATGTGTGCGTTTGCACTATTCGTAGTGTGCGGCCACAGAATACGGAAAAGTACAAAAAATGCGAGCTGTCATATTTGAAACAGCCGCCTTAAAACTGAACTATGTTTTATGTAGAACTATAAACGTATTAACATCGGGGCGCGGTGACATGTGACACAATGATACAGATTTACAAAACGACGGATTTTATCATGGCGAAAGGTGAAATGGTGCGATCTAGTCTGATTCAACATACTCTTAGACACATCTTAAATATTTCGTACGTACGAACTTGAGTGTACCAAACTTTGCACCGTGGTCTGGAAGTTAAACGGCTTCCGCGGTGCATACTGCGAGAGTACTAATTGCCACTCATAACTTAAAATTTAGTTAGAACTTCGTAACATTATTTGAATTAAATTTCGTGTTTGCCTTGCTACAATCTAGAATATTCTAGAGTGTTCCCACGGCTGGGATGTACTTGTATTTGGATGTATCTACATAAATATGTTACTAAGACTTTTTGAATACTCTGATCAGCCGCTGGCGGCTTTGATCGAGTTCGCAGAGCCAGAAAGAATTATCTAGGGCAAGCCATGCTCTGTTTATGTATTGGAGACGTGACGAAATATTATTACGATACATAAAAATCTAATTAAATAGGATAACGACTGTAATCCCCAAATACGGTAGACGTCCTCTCAGATCAGTGAAGCTGTCTAAAGGGGGTAGACAGAGGCACGTCCGAACATTTCATTTAGCACATGCGTAATTTTTTCAGTAGTTGAGCATTCCATACGTGATAGGTTGCTAATTCGGCGCTTATAAAAATACTAACTGGTTTTATTACTATATTTTCCTTCACCGTATTTTTTAAATAGAAAAAGCCATTAATGCAAGATCGGGACTCAAACTTCGGATTACAAGTCAAGGCACTTCGGTCAACAAGGCTTTATCTATCGATTGGCGAAATCTATCCGTACTGCACCAAACCACAAATAAAAACGCCAAGGTAACCCCTGTAGAACGTTTTATTTTTAAATCGCTAAACGACCATCGACCTCGTGATTCGGTGACCGTTCACCGTAACAGTTTCCTTGCTCCAATGAGTACGGAACCACGGAGCGCTGTCCATGGAGGTGTTGGTGCAACTTGTGAACTTCGAGCGAATGGTGAACGGAAACTAATTGGCGCACGGAACACAGCGCAAAAATAGTTTATTCATTCATTATCGAGTCAATGTGCTCATTCATAAGTCCTTCCAGTGAGTAGCCACTTCTATGGCTCTATCAGATGCCTCAAGTAGATCCACTCGGGCATTGAGAACAGGGCAACAAGTGGAGCATATTTTGCGTGGTTTTGATAATAGTCGGCAGATTGTATGTTTTGTGTTGTGTTTATGTTTCTTGAAGATGTTTGAAGGAACTTTATTAACCTTCGGGTTCTCTGTGGAGATCTCCTCCATGGAGATTACAGTCGTAAGCCTGTGCTGGACCTCCTCAGACTCCTTTTCGTAAGTCAAATGAACAAAATGAAACTTTATCAGCTACTCTGCCTTGATCGTGACCGTCTCTAAGCCAAGCTACTGAGAAAAAACTTGACACAAAGCACATGGCAGCTTACAGACCATCTCATTTGACTTTTTGATCAGAACGACAGCATTGAAAGCTGGAATGCCTACTCAACTTGCTTAGACTACTAACCTCATGCCACCATAGTTGCCTTCAATCCGTAGAGCTCTCTTCCCTTGTACCCACCATAATGTAAATTGGCAGATGTTGTTACAAAATTCAGTTTAAGTAATTCACCCCAACTTCTAAACCCCTAATTTGTATTTAATTGATTTCAATATTGTTTTATAAGCCGTAAGCAAATGACCGAAATATAATAATTTTTTAAGAGTTGACTTTTCATTTTATTATTTGAACCACTATCTATCTTCAGTCTTTCTTAAGAGATATGTACTTCAAATCATAATCTCCTTAGTGTTATGAAAAGCGTGCCATCACAAATACCTATTAAGTATGGTATAGATTAGGTTTCTATCATAATGCGTGGGCGACTGAAACCCCGAATAAATATTGGCAGATCATGTGATGCTTGTTTACTACTCAGGGACCAGACCGAGACCAGACATAAACTGTCTTTTGTATACCACTTGAAGGCAGTACAAGCAGATGACCATGTTAAATGTGGCCTATAACAAAACACTTACTACGTGATATACACGAATCGCGCCCTACGGCGCACTTAAAAGTCGAAGGGTATTTTATTTCTATAAAATCACAAGGATCACTTTGAAACGTCTTAGGAGCTAGGTGAAGCTACGCTTGTTCCTGCCATGCGCCAACTTGAGGCATTCAAGTGCTAATATTAAGGTGTAATTTCACCAGCACCTATACCCTTCAAACCGAAACATAGTTATGATGCTGGGCTCCAGAAATACGTATGATGGTAGTACTAGGCATGTTACAGGAAGAGTATCAGTGTGAATGGATCCAGGAGTAGATGGCTTAAGAAGAGATGGATCGACTGTGTCAAAGATGGTATGGGTAAGAAAGGTATAAATACTGCAATGACGAGCAATAGGAGAGTGTGAAAGAGAGAGACATGTTTAGCCGCCTGAGTAGGATAAGGACAGGCAGATGATGGTAGTACTACCCACTAGAACTCATAGTTCAGTTGGTAGCTTTGCCGTCTGCGCTGTTGGTTGGGTTAGAAAATAGAGGTTAAAAAAAAATCTCATAGCTTCTACAATTTGTGTAGGTACTGTAGTTTTTGTGATCTTCGATAATCGGTGAAAACGCATTACCTTGCTCCAGTAATTCGTACTAGACCACACAATTTCTTACCCCCATAAATAAACAACCACAATGCAAACGATGGGGCTCGATTTCTTTACGAGCCAAAACTAATACAATTTACGATCATACCCGAATTAGACACGAGTCACTTCCGATCGTGTTCCGACTGATCTAACGTATGAATTCAACAGTAATGCAGGCGATATTGAAGCTAATGCACCCAAGTTTACAGCTCAAAATCCTTTTATCTCAATTAGAAGATCACCGTAAATCACCGAAAGCCATAGTGAATCTTAAAACGCTAGGATATAAGAATCATTTTACATTGAAAGGCAATATTCCATGACTTTTGACAGTTCCGATTGAGGTAATAACGATTACCGATTATTTATTGATAAGATTCGTTCGGTCGTATGGTTCGATTGGAGCGATTAGCTTTTTGTAAAGAAGTTCTCACGACGAATTTAAAGCAATATTTCAGAAATCGTTTTGAAAGCACCAGGAGGACTAAGTAGGTAAGTAGTCTATCCCTCGTATTCAAGAACGACACTATGAGAACACTCACCCACAGTGGACGAAATCTTTTTTCATAAAAATCACTTTATGTGTTGTGCGTCACTGCATAGTGTGACTAGAGGCACATTGTCGTGTGCCTCTAGCCAAAGTTAAGCTCTAAAGGCATACGGTATTGCATGTGCGCCATAGTGTCGCTCAACACATAAAGTGATGTTTATGAAAAAAGATTTCGTCCACTGTGGGTGCGTGTTCTCATAGTGTCGTTCTTGAATACGAGGGTTAATGTGTTGTGCGACACTGCATAGTGTGACTAGAGGCACATTGTCGTGTGCCTCTAGCCAAAGTTGAGCTCTAAAGGCATAAGGCGCCATAGTGCAGCTCAACACATAAAGTGATGTTCATGAAAAAAGATTTCGTCCACTGTGGGTGCGTGTTCTCATAGTGTCGTTCTTGAATACGAGGGCGTATGTCTAGTTGTCATTGGTCTACTTAGTAGTACTACAACGCTACCAAATGAGTTGTGAGGCCAGTCAAATTTAAAAATTGGAAATAGCCTAACGCTACGAAGGTCGGGTTTTTGAATCCCGGCTTATACATTAATTTCATTTTCTGTTTTGCGAACTAACACTTGCCCAAAACAGTGAAGGAAAACATCGTGATGAAACTAGTTAGTATTCTTATAAGCGGCGACAGGCTTGCAACCTGTCACGTATGACTCTACTGCAAAATGTGGGAATATGCCAAATGTACAGTTTGGACTTGCCTATTTCTTTAGACATCTGCAAGGATCTGAGCGCCTGGAGATCTGAGAGGATGACTACTGTACTTGGGGATAACAGTTATGATCCTTTTACTACACTTGAGAGCTTAACACAAACTAAAATAAAACAAAAAATATAAATTTATGTTACGTTATTTTAATGCAGATTCCAAGTCTATTTCAATACATATCCAATGGTATCTTATTTTTTTAATCATGCCAAAAAAGTGTTTTTTGGGGTCAGTAACCAAAGTGCATGTTTTCAATGAATTTGATCTCTGGTTTACTATCAGCTCGACTAGGTTTTCACTGCAGTAGTCAGTATTAACGCGAACTCTATCATTTCCAACAATAACCCACTGAGAAACCTTATAATTGTGGCTTTCTGCGAAAGACGGAAGTAATATTCTAGACTTTCACTAATCCCCATATACTTTCACCATTTAGTTGTCACCTGTCATTCTTAATTGACTGGCCTCACAGTTCAGTTGGTAGTAACTCTGCCTTCTGCGCTGTAGGTTGCGGGTTCGATCCCCAGCTATGGCAAATATTTGTGTGATATACATAAATGTTTGTCCTATGTCTGGGTGTTATTAAGTATAGTAAGTATATATTTACAAAAAAAAGTAGGTATTTAAGTATTATAGTTTGGGGCTAGATGTAGCTGTGTGTAAAGTCCACGAATACCTCGAAATATCTCCACCTCGACTCGACCTCGAACTCGTGTTTTGATAGTTTTTGTTAATAAAATTACCTCGAGTTTTCCTCTAGTCGAGGACTCAGTCAGTTTGTTTGATAAAAATCTCCTCGGACTGGTGACGTAATGACGTAATTGAGGAACCAACAGTCAGTCACTTGTCGAGGGAAAGTTCGAGGGGCCTCGAAAGAGTTTGAATCGAGGTTACAACTAAAAATATGGGGATACGAAATAAAACAAGCCTTCGCGATTAATAACATCTAAATTGCTTTTATAACGATTAAATAAATCTATTTCCTCTAAAATAAACAAAACATATTCCAGTTTCCACGTGCTGTTTTTTATCCATCGCCCAGATAATCAGGAATGTAGGGTTCCATTGACGTCATACTATTAACTACATAATGATACTACGATCCGCCCGCGGCTTACACAGAACATAATATAAAATAGAATATTTTTTTATTGTACACCAAAATTATTATAAAATACCTACATTATGCCACTCGGCTGTGTTGGCCGAGTGGGAGGAACCTCGACTTTCAATCTGAAGGTCGTGGGTTCGAAGCCCGGCGTCCATCAATCGATTTTTCTGTTCGAAAAAAATGATATGCGCATCAAAAACACGTTCTCAAAACGGTGAAGGAAACCAGTTAGTATTCTTATAAGCGGCGATGGGCTTGCAACCTGTCACGTATGGAATGCTAACTACTAAGAATGCAAAATGTGGGCATGTGCCAAATATAATATTTGGACGTGCCTCTGACTCCCACTTGTTCAAAGGATCTAAGCGTCTGGAGATCTAAGAGGATGTATACCGTATAGGGGATATACCGATGTGGGATTATAGTCGTGAACCTATTTATTTTTTACCTAACTAAATAAAACGGGACAGAAAAGGGGTTAGTACCAGAAATGCGAAATCTATAGTTTTTTGAATTTTAAACTTCATACATTGAGTCCCAAGCAATGCGACGACATTTTAAGGCCCGGCTCACACTCACACACGTATTTCAATGATTTTCAGGTACCGATTTAAAAACCAGGAATCACAATTGTGAGGATATAATGATAAAAAATTACTGATAATATATTCATCTTTAATAGTAGATAATAAAAACTGGCCAGTTCTATACAATATTTTCAAAAAAATACGTTTTTACCGTCGCAAGAACCGCTGAAAATGTCGAAAAATGGGGTCTGGTTAGGTACCAATATCTTTAGACCCACAGCATATTTTTATTTGAAAATAATACGAAATTGTAGATTTTATATTTCTCTATACCGCGTGGCATTATCTTGTTTTCAAATAATTTACTTTTTCATTTATGAACAATATAAAATGCAATAAAACTTCTCCATACATTTTTTCCATACAAAACTCACATTCACCTCAAGTCGGCACGTCAGTTAGCGCTCAGACGCGCTCGGGGAAGCACGTCCACGTCACATTTTTCTTCAAATTTAGAGGAGGTCTTACATAATGGTATACCAGGGTAAAATACTGGACATGCAAAACTAATGATAACATTTGTATAATATATTGCCTTGAAGAATTTAGTGCAAGCCACACAGATGAAGGTTAGGTACAATGCATGATTTGTTGAAAGAGTTGGATGGTTTTTTTTTGTAGAAGATGCGTTTCATCGAGTTTGGTTTCGAAACAATATGATAATAGTATACGGTTTTACCTTTTTGCATACGTCGCGTCGGAGCAAAATCGAAATAAGCCGATGTTTCGTATTTGATTGTTATTTTACTAAAAATATTAAATTTCAGGAAAATGTGAACCTGGTTGTGTCCCTACTTAATAATAAATAATAAAAGCTTTTATTTCCTTGCACAATATAAAATTAACTTAAATATGTATCTATGCATAGGTATATAAAATTATGTGTAAGGACCGCTTTCAGCGGTAAAAGCCTCCTCCAGCTCTATCCATTTTTCCCGATCTCTAGCGGCTCTGCTCCATGTTTTGCCTGCTACTTTCACGATGTCATCATCCCATCGCATAGCAGGCCTTCCTCTTCTTCGTTTTTTATGTATTGGGTCCCAATTCATAATTATTTTAGATCACCTCTCATTTTGTAATCTTTGTATGTGCCCGGCCTATTTCCATTTTAGTGATAATACTTTCTGGACAACGTCTTTTGCTGTGGTTTTTGAAGTGTCCCTAATTAGTCCTATTAAATAAATATAAATGTTGATTTGATACATTTCTGTTTTGAAATGAAAGTTCTAAGGTACCATGATCCTTACCTGTATCGTTTAGACCCAATCTACCCTATATTACCAAGCGTGTGTTTTTATACATGGATGGAAAAAAATGATACTTTATCTATAATTGGATTTAGAAAAATTACATAAATTTCAGATTATGAATATAATTTATAATTATTATTTATCTACCTTTAATATTATAAATCTAAAAGTTTGTGCGGATGTTAAGTATGTTTGGATGTTTGTACCTCAATCAGACCTAAACGACTAAACGGATGAAATTGAAATTTATAATTTTTCTTTTATACACGATCTGGGTGATATATATGGATTCTTTATTGTAGAGATATAGAACACGACCAGCCGTAACAAGCGAACAGGGAAGAGAGACTGACATCGACAGATTATCTCTGGTCATCTTAGGCTACTTATACAATATCTCACAAGTTAAGTTTACTACACACGAGCAGTTCCAACAAAAAAAAGAAACCGAGTTGCGTTGCGAGAATTGGCTTTTTATTTTTATTTTTACAAGTTGTTTTTGATGGCATATACTTAAGTTTAAGTACATGATGCAAATAATTAAATATTTAAAAAAAAATAAAGTGTCCTGAAAAATTGTTTAATTCTAAATACTGAAAGTGCTCTTTAGTGTTTCGTAGTTTACAAAAAACCCTTATAGTTTTGCCATTTTCGTCCATTCGTCCGCAGCTTAGCTTAGATACTCTTAGTACTAGAAAGCTGTAATTTGGCATGAATATACATTAGTCACGCCGACAATGTGGTAGAAATAAATACATATTTTCAGATGTTTTTTTTTCTCGCATACTCTCCATGTCTTTGGATAGGTCTTAAAAAGTATTGCAGGTTTGAGATGTCATTTAGTACAAATACAATGGAAAATATGAATTTTTAAAAATAGCTGGTCATCTCTTTTTACAAATTCATATTTGATTTTTCTGGAAAGAAAATATTATGGAGGGTTATTTAGTAAAGTTTTACAATAAATGTTTAATTCCAGAACTTGTTGACCCTCGCTACGCGCGGTCTATGGATCTTCGAGATCATAGCTCGCACACAATATTCAAAAGCATACCTACATATTTTATCAGTATTTCACTTTCAAAACTTTCTGTGAGTGGTACTCGAAACGTTGACGGTGCCGTCATCGATTTTAGATGACAATAAGTTTTTTTATTAAAAATATATTTTTTAAATCAAGCTTTTGTAATGTCTAGTGCTCTAGTTCTCGTCAAGATAAAAATAACGAGCCCAAACGCGACGTGGTTATGTTGTGTAGTTGAGGAGTTCCGATGGCTACATCCGACCTCCATCATCAGACCAGCTCGCTAGTACCATAATTTTACATTGTCATTGAGATTGATAGGTATGCAAAGTTTTGCCTCAATTCGACTATTTAGTGAAGGGTTCCGTTGAACAGCTCCTGACTCCATCATCAGATCAGCTCGCTGTCACCATAATTATGTATGCAAAATTTCAGCTCAATCGATTGGGGATAACTGCTTAAAATTAAGTTGCAAGATTCCACCTTATCAAACATACATACATAAATATGTACATAAACTGCAAGTTAAATAAGAGCTTGTAAAAAAACGATACTTACCGTTTTGTCATAATGTATTTTATTAGTAGGTACCTAACAAATATTTTTTGCACAGTCAAATATTAGTAACTGTGTAGTAGCACTTTACGATTTGTAACCTGTCTTATAATATATATTAATTTTTTCTATATTTATTTTCTTTTTGTCAAGTGCAACCTATAAAATTATTAAGTACATACCTACCTATACAAATATGACATACCTATTGCACCAAATATTTTCAAGTATCAAGACTAGTTATTTAGTCTTGGTAAATGAAGTGTGAAGTAGCTTCAATGTGTGCGTTTGCACTATTCTTAGTGTGCGGCCACAGAATACGGCCGAGTACAAAAAATGCGAGCTGTCATAAATTTAACAGCAACCTTAAATCAACCAATATAAAATCAGTTTGACAATCTGTGCAAGATTTGACTAAAGACATGATTCAAATACAAACACACATACCTACCCACAAACTTTGGCATTTACGATATTATACGTAGAATCTACTGTAATATACTGTAAATAGATATTCGGAATTTGGGTAACACCCACGATCTTCCAAATATCTGGAGATATTAGGGCTAAGACTCAACGAAGTGGACTAAGGTTAGTGACCCACAATTATGAGTATAAAATTATGATGAAAACGTGTTAGGTTCAGGAAACCTGGCGTTTTTGACTGAGGACTTTATTATTCATGTTTGAGCATTCACCTTGTTCGATCGGCACCACACTGGAGCTCTACTAGCATTATTATTAGGCCCCAAGCCATGTTTGTTGCCTCATTATTGTAGGCTTGGTCGCGAGGAACAGGCGTAGCTTCACCTAGCTCCTAAGACGTCTCAAAGTGATCCTTGTGATTTTATTGAAATATATACCTACCTTTTGACTTTGACTTTTGAGTCCAAGCCAAATGCACGCAGACAATTTATATTAATAATAAATAAATAAATATTGATGGAAATTTCACACAGCGCCGTCTAGCCTTAAACTAACCAGAGCTTGTACTATGGGAACTAGATAAATTATAGAATACTTATAAATTTTTGTCGAACGAACCCACAACCAATAGTTTAGAAGGCAGAGTTACTACCAACCGAGCTGTAAGGCCAGTCAACAACTTGACCGCTATATTGCTTGTATTATTCGATTTACCAGCATTTCTTCCAAACATATCTTCAAGCTTGTCAACATCATCATCATCGTTCTTTGATAATGTGGTAATAATCGCCGGTTTTAACGTAGCTTCAATCATTCAGCATAATTATTTTCTCTGAAAAAGATACTGTAGCATATTTGATCAGTTTTAAAGTGAAATTGGTTCGACCCACATTTTGTGGGCGAATCAGCAATGAAAGCAAACATTACTAATTATGCATGAGTATAAGATAGGGGCTGAATTGAACACGGCTTTGTACTTTTCAGGTTAAATTTGACAGTTTTCGAGTATCAATGTTGCAGAAACCACTTGCACCAAAAAAAATATAAAAATTACGTACTTCTAGATTTGAGCCATGTTTGCCGAGTGGGAGGTACCTCGACTTTCAATCTGAAGGTCGTAGGTTCGAATCCCGGCTTGCATCAATGGATTTTTCTGGTCGAAAAATTTATATGCGCATCAAAAACACATGCTCAAAAACGGTGAAGGAAAACATCTTGAGGAAACCAGTTAGTATTCTTATAAGCGGCGATGGGCTTGCAACCTGTCACGTATGGAATTCTAACTACTGCAAAATGTGGGCATATGTCAAATATAATGTTTGGACGTGCCTCTGACTACCCCCACTAGACATCTTCAAAGGATCTAAGCGTCTGGAGATCTGGGAGGATGTCTACCGTACTTGGGGATTACAATCGTGATCCTATTTATTTATTTCTAGATTTGATTTTGGGTGCTACATGGCTTAGACTCAAAAGTATCTCAATAAAATCATAACGGTGATCCTTAAACTTATGAAACATCTTAGGTTCAAGTTTAACCTCTTGATCGATTTAAATATAAGTTGTTTAAACCGGAACAGGAAGGTATTTCATTCGATCACAGAAGGACTTACCGAGAGAATATAATCGCAAGTTCCATAAATAGACGCCGGTTTTACAAATAAAGATAAGATTACCTTCGAGTCGCATCTGTTCTGCAGATAATATTTATCACAGCTGTATAAAATAAGCATTCATGGTTTTTCATATAAAGTTACTATAAATTTTATGGATGCCATAACAACTGACAACCTGATGGTAGTCGAAGTCATGTTAGGCGAGGTCATGGTAGGCGAGGTCATGGTAGGCCAAGAAAACACTGGAGAGATGACCTGGACGCTATCGAGAGAGATAGTGGTGAGAGGTTAGAGATGGTTGGAAGGAATTGAGGGAGACCTTTGCCCAGCAGTATGACGAAACATGTTAAAAAAAACTTTATACTGTTACTAGAACAATGTTCTAACCATAACAAGAATAACCTTCGAGAGAACCGTGTGGAAATCCTTGAGGCAAAGATGTAGATAGTTGGATTTGGGGGAGACCTTTGCCTAGAAGTAGGACGAGATAGGTTAAAAAAACAGGCCAAGTGCGAGTCAGACTCGCGCACGAAGGGTTCCGTACTGTATCCAGACGTTTTTATATATTTACTAGCTGTCCCGACAGACGTCCTGTCAAATGTCAATCATCGTGTGGAAAAAAGCACTTTCCGTTTTTCCTGATCTTTACGCCATCCTTATCACTTAGGGGTATAAAAAAAAGATAGTAGCCGATTCTCAGACCTACTGAATATGCATATAAAATTTGGTAAAAATCGGTAAAGCCGTTTCGGAGGAGTAAGGTAACTAACATTGTGACACGAGAATTTTATATATAAGATTTTATTATGTTTTTAGTATTTGTTGTTATAGCGGCAACAGTAATACATCATCTGTGAAAATTTCAATTGTCTAGCTATCACGATTTATGAGTTACAGGCTTGTGACAGACAGACAGATGGACAGCGAAAGATTAGTATTATTATATATACATTTTAGCCATTTCCATTTTAGAGAATATGACTAGTTTATTTCCACAAATGGAAGCTAAAGCAGCATTAAAACATAATTTGTCCATATTAACCGCGTCGCTGCCATTAACTTTATTATCATAGTCAAACAGTGAATGCATTAACAAGTCATTCACTTTGCATGTGTTAATGAACGATTCACATCGTCGTTGGAATTGTAATTATGTATCATGAGCGCGAGGTATTTGCTTCTGATAAGCAACCTTGTTAGTCTTTGATTTGCATGGAAAGGTGTTCCCGGAAATGCAAACAAACTAATGACTTTATAAAAAAACCGGCCAAGTGAGAGTCGAACTTGCGCACGAAGGGTTCCGTACATTATCTATAAAAAACAACAAAAAAACACGTTTGATGTATGGGATCCCCACTTAAATAATGATTTTATTCTGTTATTAATATTTGTTATTATAGCGGCAACAGAAATACATAATCTGTGAAAATTTCAACTCTCTAGCTATCACGATTCATGAGATACAGCCCTGTGACAGACAGACGGACAGACAGACGGACAGCGAAGTCTTAGTAATAGGGTCCCGTTTTTACCCTTTGGGTACGGAACCCTAAAAAATGGATCAAGACTGTACTCCTCAGCGAGCTGTATCCTCAAGGATTTGAGCGCCTGAAATTAGATATCATCTCAAAATGTATGGCAGAGGCACTTCCAAACATTATATTTAGAGTCGCACGTAAGTTTGTAAAACGTGGCACGACCGGGATTTAACCCGACGATCATCAGACCGAAGGTTAAGGTACCAATTCAGATTTATCAAGGAAAAGCTGAAAATTTAGTTCTTCCAATTGACCGACCAGTATAAAGTACCGACTTTTAAAAAATCTTGAATTCCGCTTCAAAATCTCATCACGCGTTCATTTAAAAAGAACTATACGAGTTCCTTACAGTGCTAACTCTGGTTCCTTATGGTTCTCACTCCATATAACCACTTAAAACAACAAAAGCCCTCTACTCATTCAGGGTAATGCCTCTTACATCCGATAGTTCGTTATGGACATAACTTTTACTTTAATAGTCACATAGATTTTCTAATGTGTTTGTGATTTTCATCGCTTGCTGCTCAGTGTGTGATGTCTCACAATCATTATGCAGTCATTCAACTTTCACAAGAAGTTATGATGACTTAGCTAAGTTATCATTTTACCAGCCCTTACTACTTTTATGTGTGTTGAATCCATCGACTTTGAATCCGATTCGATTCTCAAAAATACTAATTTTCTAATCCTACCCGATCAATCGACATGATCATGATCATTTATCAGAGAAAAGGGAGGAAGGAATTAATGAATGAATGAGAATAGGAATGAAGGTGGATGGAGGTAGGCCAAAGAAAAGATGGATGGATTGTGTGAAAAGACTGAAGACTTGGGTAAGAGAAGGAGTGAGTGATGAGATGACGGCTGTTAAAGGTAAATGGAAGAAAAATACATGTTGTGCCCCCACTTCAGTGGGATAAAGACAGGAAAATGATAATGCCTACCTTTATGTACCTTGATTTCTTTATTTACCAACTTTATACGTATTCAATGTATAAATCTTTCGTAACACCTTCTTGTTATTTTTTATTTTTTCTATTTCAATACATCTTTCGAACCTTTCAATCAATGTGACTCGTAAAACCTCACAAAAGCATAGAGTTTAATTCGTTTAACGCCTTTTTAAAAGATGTCATTAAAACATGGTTCCCTTTATCCAGTTTTACGATGTTGTAAATTTTATTTTTGAGTTCATTTGTGTCGTTTTAGTTATTTTTGGTGGTGATAATAATGTGGTATTCTTATTCTGTTTCAGGTAATGATCGAGCGTTTGACGGTTGTGTTTTTTTAAGGTAAATATAGTTGCATAAAAAACATATAAATAAGCAGATATCTATCTATAAAATAAATTAATATTGGTGTACATTTCGCACAGCACCATTTAGCCCCAAACTAAGCAAATCATGAACTAAATAACTGATATATATACATATATACTTTTTTATTTGTAAATACATTGTTAATTATATTATAACACTCAGATACAAAACAAACATCTATGTTTATCACACAAATATTTGTACTGGGACTCCCACCACCACAACGCAGAAGTCAGAGCTACTACCAACTGAGCTGTGAGGCCAGCATCTTTTGAAAAGAAAAAATTACATAGACACAAGTACTAGAAAACGTAGCATTGACTACTACTGCCTACACGGCATACCACAAGGCACTATTCTCGGCCCCGTTCTACAACATAGACAACAATGCCGTAGGAAGGGGCAGAAACTCGTAGGAGGGCAGGTGCGTAGGACAGGTCTATCCTTCGGTTATCAGAACTCGTTATTCTACGGAAATGTGATATTTTGTGTCAATGAAAGGTCAAAACCTACAATATAACCTTTATAACGGACTAACTTCCGCCTTCGGTTTTGCTCGCTTAATACCCGTTTAATATAATATGATTAGTGGACTTTGTTCACGTGAAGGTATTATCAAACATACTTCAATCCCCGCTGCATCCACTTAGGGGTTGAATTTCGGGAATTCCTTAGTGCACCCCTAGACACCAAAAGAAATACACCCTCCAAATTTTAAGTTTCTATGAACAGTGGTTTAAACTGTGCGTTGATTGATCAGTCAGTCAGTAACGCAAGAGTTTTTTGATCTATATCTATAAAAAAGTCGTGTTAGTTACACTATTTATAACTCAAGAACGGCTGAACCGATTTGGCTGAAAATTGGTGGGGAGGTAGCTTAGAACCAGGAGACGGACTTTTTAACGGTAACGGAAACGGGAACGTAACATTCTAAGGCGATACGAAGTTCGCCGGGTTAGCTTGTAGAATATATTTTAGATTTCCAGGCGTATAGTTACTTGAAAATGTCTAAAGGAGTTAGGCAGAGGCATGTCCAAACGTTACGTTTTCTTTCATTTACATAACTCCATTGGTTCATGGTCAGTATTCGAGCCCATGACTTCCACTAGACTAGTACTGTTAATTAATTATTTAGGGCCCTAAAGCCCTTAGGCTCAGCAATGAACGCTTTATCTGGACCCAGAGCTAATAAAATTTCAAACTTTAAGGTCATTCCCTCCAGGCGATTTGAGAAAGGACCACTTCCAATTAGGGTTACCATCTCTAAAATTTGGTAACCAGGACAAGACGCGTGAAAACCCGGATTTTAGAGCCCAGAACCCGGACATGTTTTTTATTCACCAGATTTTAAACATAGTCTGTGTTATAAAAAAACGGGACAAGTGCGTGTCGGGTCACGCACAATATAGGGTTTCGTAGTTTAGTTAGAGTCGAGTTTCCCCCCCACCCCTCTACCAACTAAACTATTGGTTTTGGATATGTGAAAAAATTCACTGTTGAAAAATAGTCGCAAGTGGTCAAATTTTAAACCCGGACTACGAATGAAACCCCTGCCCGGACGCTCCCCGGACGCCCTCTAAACTAAGACAAATCCGGGGAAACCCGGACGGATGGCAGCCCTACTTTCAAGTAGCCTTTGGGTTTTGGGTACAAATTGTTTGCTTACTTTAAAAAATTGACATTAGTTATTACTTCTTTGTTTAATATAACATGACCTTTCGCCGCTGAATAAACCAGAATAAATTATTAGAAGTATATTTTATCTACGGATTTTTTCGGTAATTTTTAGGGTTCCGTACCCAAAGGGTAAAAACGGAACCCTATTATTAAGACTTCGCTGTCCGTCTGTCTGTCTGTCTGTCCGTCTGTCTGTCTGTCACAGGGCTGTATCTCATGAACCGTGATAGCTAGACAGTTGAAATTTTCACAGATTATGTATTTCGGTGATCCGATTTTTATATTTTATTTTATTTATATGTGTAGAAAATAGTATCAAGTTATTCCTATTTGAAATGTATATTATGTTATTCAAATTCAAATTCAAAAATTATTTATTTCAAAAAAATGACAAGGAAGGATCACTTTGAAACGTCTTAGGAACTAGGTGAAGCTACGCCGATTCCACGCGAACAAGCCTTGAAGAATCAGGCAACAAACACGGCTTGGGGTCTACCTTTTTTTTAATGACCCTTTCCTTAGTAGGACAAGGAGCTTCTTCATACAACTTTAAAAAAACTAATATCGTTCTAAATTGATAAATATTTGATAAATATATCAAAATAGAGGTAACTTTTTTGATTTTTGTTATTGAACATCTCCCTATTTACATAATATTACTTATCTAGCTGACAAAGTTGGGGAAGGTTATTGGAACTGGTTCATTCCCAAGCTCGTCCCACATAGTCGTCCCGCACGTGGGCGAGACCACATTCTCTGGACTATCATTACACGCAATTAGAGTGGACAGGTTTTGTAGAAAATATGTTATTTTGGTTGCTTTGGATATTAACTTAGAACATAAAATAAATAGGATCACAACTGTAATCCCCAAGTAAGGTAGAGATCATCTCAGATCTCCAGACGCTCAGATCCTTGAATATGGCTAAAGTGATAGTCGAAGGCATGTACATACATTACATTTGGCACATGCTCACATGTTGCAGTAGTTAGCATTTCATACGTGACAGGTTTTGAGCATTCTCGTCGGTTTTCTTTTTAGTTTTAAAACTTAGTTATTTATTTAAAGAAAGTTGTGTTCATCTCGTCTCCATCATCAGATCGGAAGACAGGCTGTGATAGATTAGCCGGATAGATTGTCAGTTTGAACATCATCCGAGTAATGATGATGAACATAGCATTATTAACTGTTTCGAAACAGTGAAGCCAATATATTCAACGTGTACAACAAAACCCTCTTCGCCAGTTAAACTTGAGCTATTGTCATCCTTATACATTCAGGTATTGTACGTCTAAGCGTTACTAGAAAAGCTCTGTGTATATTGGATTTGGGAAGAAGTTGTCCAGGATAACTTGAGATATTGTCGCTCAAATTTACCAACAAGTTCAACGCTTTGGTGGACCATGGAACGGTCTGCGTCGACTGGATTTGTAATGAGGACTGCTTCGTGCTGATCTTATGATAAGACAGCACGATTTAGTGATGCTGGAGCACGAAGCTATGCTGCGCTTTTGAGATGATATTACTGAGAAATACTAACAATGTTATTTCAAAAACCTTCCGACCGCAAATTTGTTTGCAAATCCTGCAATACTCGAAATTCGCTACCTTATTACTCTATAAAATTGGCTTAATGACGGCTGATAGAGGGAATTGGAAGAAGTACACATGTTGTGCTGACCCCACTTAAGTGGGATAAGGGCAGGAATATGATGATGAAAATTGGCTTAATATATATACCAGGTTACGAATGTCCTTCATTTAAATCGGAAGAAAAATTTGTCTTCTATAAAAAAAACATGATCATTACTTCAATTCCAAAGTACGGCAGACATCCTCTCCAGTATCCAGAATTTTCGTAATGCACGGCTGGGATTCGAACCTATGACCTTTGTATAAGTCGAGCTACCTCCCCCTATGCCAACACGACCTTACTTACATTATAAAGTAGTGTTATAAAGTTGACTAAAAATCTTGCTACGAAATAACTCTACCTAGATTCAAAAACAATTTAGAAAGCATCCTAAAAAAAATTCGCCACTAAGAATTTACATAAACTACTAGTACGGTATAAAAGCGTTAAAGCGGCTTCCACGATGTTAAATTTCACGGAATATGAAACTATGTAGATTATGATCTCAAGGTTAATGCATACACGGTTCTCGGGAAATTTCATTTCAACTTCTGGCAACCTTTAGCTGAATTTGCTTGTCAGCATAAAAATATGCTGACAAGCATATCTACGTTTTATTAGTACCTCGACATCTTTTACGACATTAATAACAATGATTTCTAATATGAACACTTTAAGAAGTGTTGATGAAAAAGGTAAAAGATTTGACTCCTTTCAAAACACGATCTCGCAGGTAAAGAAAATTCAGAACGAGAAGTAAGATGCACTGCCTTGCATCCATTAACTTGAAGTATACACGCGTTAAGCCTCACATGCCTGTAATTTCACAGACAACCATACTCTTAAAACCGGAACACAGCAATGCTGCTTGACAGAAATAGGTATGTTGCTAGCTCTTACCCCGGACACACAAGGAGGTCTACTATTCTAACCTAAGTAAAGTGACGCATGTCAAAATAAGTCTGTATTTACAGGAATTTTCATTGAGTAGGACACATCTACACTGATAAGGTTGTAAAATTTGTATATATATATTTTTGTACCTAATTTGCACCTATCAAAAACTAGATTATCAGCGAATAACTGCTATAGGTAATTAAATAAAAAAAATAGAGATTCAACACGAAAACTCATGTAACCTAAAGTATAAAAAATTGCCTTTAATATTCATTAGTACTTTCATGCGAAGCCGAGGCGAACTGCTAGTATATTATATTTAAACATTACAATCAAAGCATATCTACCACAGAAATATTTCTCCCAGCCTAAGATCTACGTATTTTATTGTGTACAATAATAGCACTCTTTACAACTCTACTCACATTTTTCCCACCGTAAAACAAAGATAACAGTTTATTTACAGACTATTATAAACGAAACGAATTTCCATGCTCATGGTTATCAATAGCTTAATTCGAACGCCCTCCAATAGGTAAAACTGTGATAACAGATTGACAATACACCCGCAAAATACCACTCCCCTGCCATGCCTTGCCATGTCAGCCAGTATTCGATCAGCTGCCGCGCAGGCAGCACGTCCGGTCACGACTCAAATTTCAAATATGCCAACAGGATAGTTACTTACGTGCGGAATGGTGATGAGTTGAGACAATAGTGATTAGTGACACAATTCAAATAAGGAACAATAGTGACCGATTGAAAAGTGGATTTAAAATTGGAACGGCCTTGTGATGTTACTGCGTTATATAGAACCTAAATGTTAGAAGAAAACTAGTATGTACATTTTTTGCTTTGTATTGTAAACAAAAAAAATACAATGACGATGTTGGCAGTGAAAAACTTTTTTATGCCGGAAAAGCGGGTGGACTCTCCGAGGTTCTCGAGAATGCCAGAGGCTTTGATGAGGTCCATCAGAAGACGATCGTTGAGAGTAAAGAGGACCAAATCCTTGGTACTTGTTAATGAAAAGAGGAAGTCCGGTGAGTGGTAGTGTACCTTTTTTTTTTCTTTTCGTTATTTTTTTTTTTTATGACGGAGCCTTATTACTTTAACCTTAAAAGTCCATGAGTATTACACCTCTTTTGTTATTCTGTGTTTGTTTTAGAACACGTTGTCGTAAGTAAATATTGAACAAGAACAACGTCGATATTTTTTGCGCATCTTTATAAAGTAGTAATTACTCGTAACTACCTCGCAGTTTTATTATTGTTCATACCGAAAACCGAAGGTATTATATTAGTACGACGGAACTGTACCCACGATATTTACCTTAAACAATTAAATGCCTCATAATCTTATCGAATTACCATCTAATTAACTAATTGCTTCTCCTAATGCCGTCACAGAGTGAATAAATAGAGCGGTACCTACGTATGTCAGATAAAGAGATTAATTAATTATTTAGCATGTAAATACCCGTATTTGTAAATAGAAGAGGTACATTACATATTCCCACAACCAATGTCTTACTGAGAGTTCATGCAGTGGGACAAATGTTTGCATGATATGCAAATATTTGAAATTAAACTGAAATAAATTGATCTATACTAATATTGAGAGGAAATAATTCTTTGTTTGTTTGTTCGCTTTGAATTGGCTCCGAAACTACTGGACCGATTTGAAAAAATATTTTACTATTAGAATCCTACATTATCCCTAATGAACATAAGCTATATTCGTTACTAGAAAAAATCAGGGATTAAAACTTTAATAATGTAACCCAAAGTGTAAAAAATTGCCTTAAAATCACCCGTGTGACGCCGGGCGGACTGCTAGTATTATAATAAAATGGTATGGTAACTTTAATAAAATACATTTATTTTAGTTGCCATGGTACCTCTACTCATAGTTTCACAACACAAGGAATCCTAGTGTGGGGTCATATAGTTATTAGTTATTTTGCCTGGTGCTGCTAATTACAGGGAATATACCTGACGTTTGATAGAGGTAATTAGGTAGTAGATAGAGTAGTCATTATTTTCAGAACGAATTAAGCAAGAATTTAATCTACCTGTCAGAAAATAAAATCAAAGGAATACAATAAATCAAATTGTCAGAACGTGATAAAAAGAACAATTGAAACCATTTTAGTCTATTAGTATAGAAATTCTAATTACTTGTAAAGACAACCGCCGTAACCGCTGAACCGATTTGGATGAAACTTTGAATAAGTAACGATTGGCTTGCTTACTGCAAAATGTGGCCATGTGCCAAATATAATGTTTGGACGTGCCTCTAACTACCCCCGTGATCTAAGCGTCTTGAGATCTGAGAGGATGTCTGTCTACCGTACTTGGGGATTACAATTGTGATCCTATTTATTTATTATTTTATTTGAATAAATCTAGTTCGTGACCTGGAACAGCATATAGGCCACTTTTTATTTAGGTACTAAGTAAGCAAAGCCGTGGGCGGAAACTAGTACTTACGCAAATCGAACGTTGAACTCACCTACTTAACGTTAGGTTATAGTTAACCGATTGATTTAACCTAGACATAGACACGCAATTCTTATTAGTGTGGGAAGCGTCCTGTGATTTTGAATTCGACCTTTTTAACCTATTTAGCAAGGAATGTGCTGAAATATAAATAACTTTGTATCCTGATCACTTCTAAATAAGCTTAGGTATCTCGGAATTCCTTGTTGCTAAAATTCCGATTTGTCGCGCAATATAAATACAATTAATTATAAACTGCATTTAAATGAACCCTCTGCATAGTTGTGGTCCGGAAGTACGAAACATTTAAAACGTCGCAACTCAAAATTTGTATCCTAGATATTTCTACCATGCTTAGGAGTAACAGTCAGAGATATGACATTTTTGTAAACTTGGCATGGTTATTGTATCACAGACAATTATACATTTTATTACACCAAATTTCAGTTAGACAATAAAAAAATATTTTCTATTTATCACTTTAAATCTCTACTAGCTGCGTTCCTTGGTTCCTTGGTTTACCCACATTAACTACTTTTTATCAGAACCAATAACAAAACAATTAAAACACAGGGATAAAGTCGCTTCTTATTAATCATTTCTGAATCTAATTTGTAGTTTCGGAAATTACCTCCCACATCATAACTCACAAAACCACAAACAAACGTTACCTTTTATAGTTAGATTTAGTTAGTGTAGATATCTGATATGTAATATTGAATCAATCAATTCATTAGAAACCCAGGATCAATATTTATAACAAGTAAATGTTCTGTAATAACACGCAATTTACAGATTGTCGTGAAGTTTCGTTTTAGATCACTTTTCCGTGAGAGTCTTTTAATTGATGATAATTACAATCGCATTAATATTTTAATAATGAATAATTGTAATAATAAATAATAATGAAATAAACGATTGTTTATGATCAATGATGTCATAACTGATTTTGATGAGTAAGACGATTTGGCCGACGATATTAGATAGATTATGACCTGAATTTAAACAAATGTTGTATTATCTTAACCTAAGCTAACTTAAATTGAATGCACTTGAAATTCAGTGATCACAACTAACCTAAAATGGAGTTAAAAAAAACAATGACAGCTATAATTTCAACACTGTCAAAATTTGTAAGTTTAGCAAAATGCAATAGAATCGACATCAATATTTATGTACTAAGCCACAATTAATAAATTAATGATTTAAGTAGTTCTTGTTTTCCTTTTATTGCTAATAATAATGTAGATTTGGAAACCACACTACGTACTGTATCAATGAATACATAACAAGAAATTGCATGTGTCATTTACCTAATGTATTGTTTTCCTACTAAACACGATCGCGACTTCATTCGAATGGAACGAACGCTTTTTTACAAATTTCACAAAAAACATTAGAAACATACTTAACTTTGATAATCCTTAAAGCCCTAAACTATTTATAATTTAGATGTTACATATCCCATCAAAGTTTATTCAGTAATTTCGAATAGGTTAATCCTGGTTTATCTTTCTTTCCTATGTCCAGCAGGAAGTTGATTGGTTAATGATGATGATGATGATGGTTAATCCTGGCCAAACGAAGAGATAGACTAAGTCTTAAAAAAATGTCACTGCAAACAAACAAATAAATAACATAAAAAAAATCGGCCAAGTGTCGAACTCGCGCACAAAGGGTTCCGTACCATTATCTATAAAAAACGGTAAAAAATCACGTTTGTTGTATGGGAGACTCACTTTCATATTTATTTTATTCTGTTTTTATTGATATTATTTGTTGTTATAGTGGCAACAGAAAAACATCATCTGTGAAAATTTCAACTATCACGGTTCACGAGATACAGCCCTGTGATAGACAGACGGACAGCGAAGTCTTAGTAATAGGGTCCCGTTTTTCCCCTTTGGGTACGGAACCCTAAAAAACAATAAATGAATGACACTAGACTTATTAGAATGGAATCCACGGGAGACAACGGACAATCCCATAAAAATGCCATTTCAACTCATAATTTTTTAGCTCGCTCAGTTATTTCATATTTTATTGCAAATAAAGATTAGACCGTCATAACATAGAATGCGAACTCTACAAGAAGTACCTAGTTTGTTTATGCGCATTTTTATCGCAAACGTACCGTAAAATTACCATATAGACGCTAATAATGTTTATGGTTATGTATGTAACTGCGCAAAGTCAAGTCTTTATTACATGTGCGGCTTAATGCTTTTTTGTTTAATTTATAACAAACATCTTAATCTAAACTGGCACATTTACTATTATACCAGTATGACACAGTTCTCATAAGAACCGAGAAAAATATGATAAGTAAATAAATAAATAGCCTAAGCAAAGCTTTTACTATGGGAACCAGATAAAGTACACGTGTTATACAATTTTTGTTTGTTTAAAATGTAATAAAAATGCATTTTCTTATAAACTATCAAACATTAAAAGAATCTATCCTTAGTTATGCCATCGAAATTATGTAATATGTAAAACATCTTTGAATTTCGTAACTTATAAAACATATAAGGTGTGAAACCGCATTTCTGTCGATGTTGAATTAATTAATTGAACCAGTTTTACATTTAATCATCAAATTGATCATTTTATCTGTAATTCTATCAAAGTTACTTTAATCGAACCAGAGATCGTAGATAGAAGATAGTTTAATTAATTTGCCACACACTACCTAAGAGTAATAAATAAGTAGACATGACGTAAGACCATAGTTAGACATGAACTGTGAGCAGTGACCTGAGCACGAACCAGTCGTATCGACAACATATCGTCCAAATGCCAAAACTGACACTTTTACTTTACAAAAAGTGTCAGTTTTGGCATTGTTGTCGATACTGGTTCATGCTAACCCAACAGAGTATAAGGAAAGTATGAGTGTATGAGCTTAGTGGCCGATTTTGGTGACGTATATTTTCGGAATAGATAGGTTAGAAAGACATTTACATGATAAATTTCGTTCAAATTGTATCCTCTTTTGCATGTTTTCTAGAGAGAAAGGTTAGGCAGGTAAAATAAGATCTTATGCCTAATTTCTTAGCGGCTAAGGGCTTGCAACCTGTCTTGTATGGAATGCCAACTACTGCAAAATGTGGGCTTGTTCCAAATAAAACGTAGACGCCTGCCTCTGACTACCCTCTATATAATTGGGATTATTATTTAAGATCTAAGCGCCTGATGTCGTGATTAACACTTAAATGCCGACGCAGGTCAGTATTTCTTCCTACACATCTTACACAAAATAACTTTCTTACTCTTAGTTCCATGATCGATCAGCTTTAGATCGATAGTCTATATATAGATTGAGGTTACACCCAGTTTGACTGGTTCTATCTCTATCTATCTATTTATATGCTCTGTGACTTTACTTCAATTTAATTGGATAAGGTGCAACGCTCGTGTGCAGATGTGACTTTTTTAGTTTATTATAACAAATTCAAATGTATTAGCTGACTTTAATCCCCAAGTACAGTAGACATTCTCTCAGAACGAGAGAAAAATTATATTTGGCACACACGTTTGGTTACAAGCCCATCGCCGCTTATTAGAATACTAACTGTTTTTCTTATTATTGTTTATTCTGAGTGAAATTCATTGGTCCCTGACAACTTAGGGATCAAAAGTAGAATCGAATTAAAAATTGACTTAAACTAAATAAATGTTAGATAACAACTTCCACACCATAAGAACGCAGCTATATATTACCTAATTGGGATTACTTACTAACTCCAATAAGGCGAGTCGATCCTTTTAGATTAATTTATTCATTCTGATGCAAACGATTAATTGAAAACGCTCGTTTTTGTGCTTTTTCAACCGAATCGACCTAACATTGACACTAATTAATAAATAATTGTGCGTTTCTACCGGATGCACCTGGTAGTGGCGTGTGCTAGTGAATGTCATAATATACGTTACAACTGACCAACTTAACTGTAACCCTCGATTCAACCAAGCTATGAGTAACTGCAGCTCTAGGTTATATGGTTCGTTTTTATCGATAGTTTGACATTGACATTGAGTATGTAAACTGTTCTGTCTTTTTGCGTTCTTAGTTTTTCTAATTGGCATTTTGCAAAAGACGGTTACGGTTTTTATAAAACACTTCATTGTAAGTGGAAATAAGTTTTCTGTGGTTTTATTTACGCAGACAGAATCCCACACAACGTGTCATATTTTATGACGTACTGACACATCATGACATAGAGTAAGTAAACGTCATTTAGGCATTTTTGTTTTTATAATTACATAATTAACTTAAAAAACCGACTTCACATTTGAGGAATTTTGTTCTTAGTTAGAGATAATAAAGGACCAAAATTTTAAGATGCATTTTTTCTCACTTTATTATAGAATGAACACAAAAAAAAAACCTATTATAAATACCATACTTTTTTAATGTTTTGTATCCTGTACTTATACCTAAAGATAATTCTCAGATAGTCAAATTGACTCTGGATAGATATACTAATTATACTAAAAGTTTTCCTTAATTAATCATAATGAAATGATACCTAATAAAGCGATTTCCTCTAGAAATGTGATTAATTCACGACAGAGTCATGGACTGAACTGAACTGACTCGTATCCGTGCCTATCCAATTACTAAATGCATCTGTATCATTCAATATCTCGCCATTTCTCACAGAGAGATTGATTTCATTGAGTAACTATGTTGAGTAAGTAGTGCGGATATGAAATTGCAAAATCAGATTATGTTGTATCTTTGAAAATGAATAAGATAAATCAGCTTTGATAAAGGTAGTAGATACGCTAAAGTTGGGAAATAATGGAAAGATTTATGTGACGTTAAATGTTGACAAAAAAACTCAAGTAGACATGGACGAAACGTGGCCTAAGCATAAACTTTTACTATACAAAAAGTGTCAGTTTTGACATTTGGACGATACGTTGTCGATACGATAGTGGTTTATGCTAACACCCCAGGTAAATTGGGTAGGTAAGTTTTTTTTTATATTATTCCAAATCGAATTTTATTTCCTCGATTCAGCCACTTCAGTAGTTCGCATTCAATTTTCAAACTCACGCAAAATATCTAATTCTAATTCAGCTCAGGTGGAATAGAAATCTATTCCACCTGACACTTCCTAAGCTGATCTTAAACGACAACGATCTTGGCATCTGCAACACATTTAATTTTCTGCACATTCTATGGCATCGACCACATAGCCGAATAGACGCTTAATGGCTAAAATAATTCAAATAATAAATAATAAAACAAATAATTCTGTCAAAACGTTGTGATGTCTGTGCGGGTAGGGGCGCGTTAAAAAATGCATTCTGATTGGCCGGTTTAATGTCAGCCCGCCGCGAGGCGCGTCGTGAACCGCGCTCGATGGTTTACACAGGATCTGTAGCCATATGTGTTGTCTGGCAGTGTTCGCCTTGAATGAGGAGTCTAGGCTATGTGGTCGATGCTCTAAGGTACTGGAGCCTGTTATTTCACAGGCAAGCGAAATGCAAGTCTAATGACCTTATACGAACATCTGTGAACGCAGTCAGCATGCTAATGGAGTGGGTTTTATTTTTGAAAAGTTTTCGTGGGAAAGGTTTTATTTTGCGTTTGAATTCGGAATTGAGTTGCGAATTTAAAATTTGAAATAAGAAACTGCTCTAGGTACCTTCCAACGCTCGTTGCTTGTCTTCATTTTATAACTTCCATCGAAGCATTATTTAAAAATTGTACCTGTAGTACCAACCTAGTAGGTAACACAAAATATAAAACACAAGCTGACCCCGCGAACTTCGTATCGCTTTAGAATTAACAGTTCCCGTTCCCGTTCCCGTTACCGTATTATCAAACCTAATAAAGCACAAATTGACTCTACGTTTTAGTTAGAAAACTTTTGTATGAGAAAAAGAAAAGGGCTGTTTTTAGGGTTTTCCCGGCAATTCGATTTTTTCTCACCTTTTAAACCTTCCCTAGACCTCCAGGAACATTTCAAAACCAAGATAAGATAAATCCGTTCAGCCGTTCTCGAGTTTTAGCGAGACTAACGAACAGCAATTGATTTTTATATATATATAGATGATTGTTTATCAATGATCCCAACTTCTATACTATCCAGGGGGTCTACTCTTGAAAACGATATATCGGGATAAACGTCACTATCATGTCCGACTATATTTTGAAAGATTTATTTTGATAAATATTGACATCATACATAAAAAACCGGCCAAGTGCGAGTCGGACTCGCGCACGAAGGGTTCCGTACCATTATCTATAAAAACGGCAAAAAAATCATGTTTGTTGTATGGGAGCCCCCCTTAAATATTTATTTTATTTTGTTTTTAGTATTTGTTGTTAGAGCAGCCACAGAAATACCATAATCTGTGAAAATTTCAACTGTCTAGCTATCACGGTTCATGAGATACAGCCCTGTGACAGACAGACAGACAGACGGACAGACAGACAGACGGACAGCGAAGTCTTAGTAATAGGGTTCCGTTTTTACCCTTTGGATACGGAACCCTAAAAAAACTAGGTAGGTATAATAAATAGTACTTAATTAATGACGAATAGCACCTACGTAGTAGTAATTTCTGGCTTGGTTCACAAAAATAGTTTTTTTTAATAATCCTCAGTCTACCGATGGTCTGGCGTCTCGCCCAATGTGTAACATTTGGAACTGCTCCAACAGTTTGATAAAGCTAATAGGCTTCATGATAATAATGAATGACTAGCCGACTCGTGACAGACGTTGTCCTGTCAAATTTCAATAATCGCATAGAGTAACGCACGTTGCTATGACGACTGATGTCAACATTGTCAACACTGTTCTCAGATTTTTTGCACACCAGCGCCAGTTATACCAAAATCATCTTTTATGCGTTTTTTATCATTTTGGGGGTGGTTTTCGTATTTTAATAGTCTATGTTTTATTCGGGCATTAATAACAGCAAATTTCATCTTATCCGTTCTGTCGTTTAGGCCTGATTGATTTACAAACATACAAACATCCTCACGAACTTTTTCATTTATTATTATTATTATTAGGATGTACTTACTACTTACCCGTGTTGTGGTGTCATGACGTGTCACAACAAAATATGACAAGGTCATTAAGTACCTCGGAAATAAAGCTCGTTAGAAATTTTTGGACATTATTCGTGGAAAAACTACTGGATCAATTTAGATGGGACTTTCATTGTGTGTTAGCTTCCTTATCGTCTGGTTTAGTGACTAAAGTATGTTTTACTATTGCAAATAGTAGATCCCGCTGTTGGCTTAGAACACCTCAACGTGAAGAGTGGTTACCACTGGGAAATTCTAGAAAATTCGATGATTCCGTACTTCACGGAGAGCACTATCAGTCGGCTATATAACTCAAGCCATATACACAGGCAAAGAAAAATCCTAAGAATATTGGCCAATACATAAATGCCATTTTCGTTTCAAATAGTTTCAGATTTCGCAAGAAAAACATGTTTGCATGACAATATTCAAGGTTGCCCACAAGGGTGTGTGCCCAATTGGATGGAACGCCGTTGGACTGCATCCAATTGTTCCATCTGACCTGATTGTTTCTATCAGGTCAGTGGACAAGTAGTCCTGTGCATCTCTATTAGGCTATTTGATACACCGCCCCAATGATGTATTAAAACTATAGATACGTTGTCCGCACTCTAAAATGGCAACATGAAATGAAGCCAATTGGCCACATTGCGCTGTCACGCACCAACCTGTCGCGCGACGCTATGTTTGTTTTTAATGTAATTTGACTATTACTTATCCTGTGGCGTAACTGAAGATGTTTATTTATCTCCCTCTAGCAACAGGCATCCCGCCGTACGGTTTCATATTTTCTTTCCCATTCTTTACGCGTATAAGTAGTTATCTAGTATTTTCGCCGTTTTTAAGCGCCGAGATGTTGGTTGATAACGTGTCTATACATAATACGTCATTGCACCGCCCATGTTATTAGTGATAGGAGTTTAAAGATGTTTTTTTTTCGAGATATTTTATTAAGAAAAAACCTCATCTTTCGATCCAAATGGTCTTTAAAGTTGTCTGGAAGAGATCGCGATAGCGATAAGACCGCCCCTTGTGCAATTTTGCTGTAGTTTAAGTTTCTGTCATTGTTTTTGTTTATTATTGGTATACAATTTCAACATTTTAATTCATTCATGTGCTTTTAAACATTTTGATGCTGAAGAAACAATCTTGAGGAAGTGAGGTTAGTAGTGTTATAAGCGGCGATGGGCTTGCTACTGGAATGCTGACTTCTGCAAAATATCGGCATATGTTCGGTGTAATATAAGAAAGATTAACTGATCCTTAGACAGCTTCGAAGCTTTGACTAAAACGTCTGGAGATCTATGATAATGTCAAAAATGAGATCATTATCATAGATAATGAAGAATAATGAGATCATTATCATAGATCTCCAGACGTTTTACTCCGATATTTTGTTCTGAAGACAACTAGTTGTCTTCAGAACAAAATATCGGCATGTGTTCAGTTTAATGTAAGAATGATTGACCGACCCTTAGGCAGCTAAGATTTTGAACGCCTGGAGATCTAAGAGAATGTCTAGTTGTCTACCATTCGATTACATTCACGTTTTCAAAACAATGTTATATTTGAATTTATTCGATGAAACAAACCAGGCACAAGAAGCAGGAAGCTGCAAACTTGCAAAGATCTTGAACGCCTGGGGAATATCTAAGAAATCTTAGAGAATGTCAAGTTGTCTACCATCTGAATGAATATCTATCATGTTTTCTTCACGTCTTCAAAACAGTGTTATATTTGAATATATTCGATGAACCACACCAGGTACAAGAAGCAGGAAGTTGCAAAGATCTTGAACGCCTGGAGAATGTCTAAGAAATCTTAGAGAATGTCGAATTGTCTACCATCTGAATGAATATCTATCATGTTTTCTTCACGTCTTCAAAACAGTGTTATTTGAATTTATTCGATGAAACAAAACAGGCACAAGAAGCAGGAAGAGAGAACCGTTACATAAGGCTTAGAAATGGCAAATGTTTAGCTTCACTGAAGTCATAATAAATACATTTAACGTCTGCTCTCATAGAATTATTGGGTGTGACCTCATTGAAGAGCGATAGCGTCTGTCCATTTAATAATACGCGATAGTTTTATAATTGAATGGTATTGCTTGTGGGCGTGACGTCAAAATATCTTACAGCTTGTTGGGTAGTACTGTAATATGAAGACAAATGTATGTTTGAACGTGTCTCTGACTACCCTCATTAAGCATCTTCAAGGATCTCAGCGCTTGAAGATCTGAGAGGATCCCTACTGTTCTCGTTGGGGATAACAAACGTAATCCGATTTTTTTTTAAATAAATAATCAAATCATATAAAACGGTGTCGAAGACAGAAAAATAAGTAGACAGAAACCAGGATACGTAGGTAGAGGTACCTACTTTAAAAAAATATTACCTAGTTATCGAGTTGAATCTAGACGGGGCCATGCCAAGACTCAAATCGGTATCAGGAAGTGGGAAGACAGCTCAGCGCTAGTATTCTGCTGACCCCAAGTGGGTAAGGTTAGGCAGGGTAAAATACCAGCATTTAAATATATATTCCACCTCAATTCTGTTTTTCTGTTTGGGCTGTTCCAATAACCTTTCGCCGTAGCATTTCGCAAAGACTTTCCCAAACCACAGATAACCCTAAAGTTCGCCCCATAGCTCCCGATCTGCGTCTTTTACCCAATTTATAGGGGTCCGTAGGGCAAAGGTTGTTATTGAAAAGGTTCCGTAGGTTGTTAGTTCTGAGCATCGTACTCTGGGGACTGGGGTAAGCCGAAATTGGAGGGACCAGGAATAAATGTAATTGCAATTGGATGCTACATTTATTCCTCGTGTTTATTAATATTTGTTTGAAAAAGTGTTTTCCGAGCGGGAGGTACCTCGACTTTGAATCCGAAGATCATGAGTTTGAATCCCGGCCATGCATCAATGTATTTTTCTGTTCGAAAAATTTATATGCGCATTAACACGTACCTACTTATATAACGGTGAAAGAAAACATCGAGAAATCAGATAGTATTCTTGTAGGCGGCGACGGGCTTGCAACCTGTCACGTGTAGAATGCTAACTATAAATGTGGGCATGTGCCAAGTTTAATGTTTGGACGTGCCTCTGCCTAACCCCTTTATACATCTTCAAGGCTCTGAGTGCCTGGACATCCGAGAGGATATCTACCGTACATTGGGATAACAGTCGTGATCCTATTTATTTATTTTATTTTGTGTTTTTAAAGAAGGCTCAAAAGAACGAAACCTTTTGAGCTAGTTTATTGTAGTGTATCATACAAACAGTGTTGTGTAGTGTAAGAGTAAGTTAGTACTACGTTTAAAGAACACATAAACAAATTGTCTTCCCCTTAATTAGAGACAGTAAGAAAAGTGTTAGTGGACACATTCTTAGTTTAATAATAATATTATAGCAATTTAGGTCAAAGTGAAACTACTCATTAGCCTGCCATATGGCTAGATTGTAGTATTATTAGGGTACACTATTTATATTAATGTACGCTAACAATAAAACATATAAAATAATTTTAAGTTTGAATGGTGTTATGTATAAAACCGTCATAGGTCGTCTCTAGGTCGTCTAACAATACCCTTGGACCTAGCCTGAACTATTGTTTCTACTTTGTTATACGTCTCTTACGTGTTTAAAAACAAACAAGCTACGAGTGTTGACTAATGCATCCTTTTACGAATATAAATGCAAAAGTGTTAACAAATTTCGCATTTATAATATAGCTAGCTTCTGCCCGCGTTTTTGCACGTGTTGAAAATGTATCCGGGTTGGCCTATAAACTGTCTCTATGCAAAAAATCATATTGGCCCGTTGCTCCGTGAAATAAAGACAAACAAACAAACTTGCAAACACACTATCACATTTTATAATATTAAAGGATAAGGATATCTCGTGATCAAGACGAATTCAATGAAACATAAAATCCGTTTATCAAAATTTAAACTACACGATGATTCAAAAGAACATACAGCTGAGAAGCATTACCCCTCCTAGGCAGTAGATAGCTCGTAGAACAGACGGTCGTTGGGGTCGTAATGCTCTCGAGTGGCTATCACGTACCGGAAAGCGTAGTGCGGGAAGACGAGGTGGACTGACGACCTGGTGAAGGTCGCGGAGAACGCTCCTTAAACAGACAGTCATTGGGGTCGTAAGGCTCTAGAGTGGAGATCACGTACCGGAAAGCGCAGTGTGGGAAGACGAGGTGGACTGACGATCTGGTGAAGGTCGCGGGGAACGCTCCTTGAACAGACGGTCATTGGGGTCGTAAGGCTCTCGAATGGCGACCACGACCACGTACCGGAAAGCGCAGTGTGGGAAGACGAGGTGGACTGACGACCTGGTGAAGGTCGCGGGGAACGCTCCTTGAACAGACGGTCATTGGGGTCGTAAGGCTCTCGAATGGCGACCACGACCACGTACCGGAAAGCGCAGTGTGGGAAGACGAGGTGGACTGACGACCTGGTGAAGGTCGCGGGGAACGCTCCTTGAACAGACGGTCATTGGGGTCGTAAGGCTCTCGAGTGGTGACCACGTACCGGAAAGCGCAGTGTGGGAAGACGAGGTGGACTGACGACCTGGTGAAGGTCGCGGGGAACGCTCCTTGAACAGACGGTCATTGGGGTCGTAAGGCTCTCGAGTGGTGACCACGTACCGGAAAGCGCAGTGTGGGAAGACGAGGTGGACTGACGACCTGGTGAAGGTCGCGGGAAACCGCTGGATGCGGACAGCGCAGGACCAGTCATTGTAGCGATCTTTGGAGGAGGCCTATATCCAGTAGTGGACGTCGATCGGTTGAGATGATGATGATGAAGGCAGTAGGGGGAAACAATTAGCACCTGTAAAATAAATTAAAGATCTTCTAAGTGATAAATGCAGTAATTCATTGCTGTTTGTTGTATGATAAACACAAACCGGATAACTGCATCGCTAAATATAACACCTGGAGCCATACCACAAGGTCATTAAGTAATATCAAAACAATAACTCGCGGTGCGAAAGTGACAACTTCGCACCATGTATATTATTGTTTTGATATTACTTTTGAGCTTGTGGTACGGCCCCTGTATGTACCTATGATGAATCGTTTTTATACCACTTGTAAGTCTGGTGTCATAGTTCGAAGATCATAGGTGCGATCTCTAGGACTATTTTAAATCCTAATAATATTATGAATGCGAAAGTTTGTGATGATGTTTGTATGCTTGGTGGTCAATCAGGCCTAAACGACAGAACGGATTAAGATGAAATTTGCTGTAGTATGTAGAAAAAAAATCTGAACAAAGATAAGGGATACTTATAATCCGATAACCACCCCTAAATGATAAATAAAAAGCAAAAAAGATGATTTTGGTATAGATGTCGCTGGTGTGCAAAAATCTGACATCACAGACTAAAAACATTCATACGTCAAAGCAACGCTGTTTTGGCTAATGATACGCATTCTACACAAGGTTTATAGGGAAAAAGTTGTCTGAAAGTGATTCCTGCATTCAGTGAGTCCTATGCGATTATTGAACTTTGGACAGGACAAAGTCTGTCGCGGGTCGGCTACGAATATTACCATATTGCGGGGAACGTACTAGATCGTGTGTTGTCATCATCGGTACAAGACAATACGAGTCATCCGTTTGACATTGAAGGCACCAATTGACCTTTTAAAGTTTAATGCATTTTAGTCAGCAATGAGTGTTTGGAAGACTAAATTAGCGATGATTTCTATTTTTATCCCGAATGTATAATTTTGGCCCGGCCGAGTATGGATAATATTTCGTTCGTAAAATTTATAACACGTGCTTAAAAAGGTAAGAAAATATCGTGAGGAAACAAGTGATTATTCTAAAAGCGGCGGTGGGCTTCTCCTAAGAAACATACTGCAAAAAGTAGGCTTAGCTTTCCAGCACATGATTTTTAGGGTTTCGTACCCAAAGGGTAAAAACGAGACCCTATTACTAAGACTTCGCTGTCCGTCTGGCCGTCTGTCTGTCACAGGGCTGTATCTCATGAACCGTGATAGCTAGACAGTTGAAATTTTCACAGATTATGTATTTCTGTTGCTGCTATAACAAATACTAAAAACAGAATAAAATAAATATTTAAGGGGGGCTCCCATACAACAAACGTGTTTTTTTTTGCCGTTTTTATAGTACGGAACCCTTCGTGCGCGAGTCCGACTCGCACTTGGCCGGTTTTTTTATATAGAAATCCATTGAACACAACTAGGTTTCGATCTCACTACAAAGTCAATGGTCTGCTGCGTCTTTAAACTTTATTATCTGTAAACTGGCTGCTTCATGAAAACGTGGAACATAAAATCGATAGTTGCCCTCAATAAAACGAAACAGACCTTTTCCTACGACAACAAGCCAATAAAACTAAAAAGCTGCAGCTGAAGCCGGAAGAGGTTTCCAGATTCAAGATTGTAAACTTCGAAGCTGAATCTCACCATCTGTGCACTCACAGCAGAAGCACCAAAAAGTCCGCTGTGAGTTAGAATACACAGAGACAGAGCGGTTTTTTTAAATTCCGAAGTCCGCTCTTAAGCTTTCAATGAAATGTAGCACAACCATCGATGGGAGGACGACACGGATCATCGAATTTATAAGCACCAAGCCTTGTCTGTTCTCTGATTCTTAGGTTTGGTCGCGAGAAACAGGCATAGCTTCACCAGGCTGCCTCGTTTTAATCTGATTCTTGTGGTTTTTTTAATAAAAAAGTAGGCTTTATGAAAAGCCGTGTTGTCCGAGTGGGATATACCTCGACTTTCAATCTTAAGGTCGTGAGTTCGAATCCCGGCGTGCATCAATGGATTTTTCTGTTCGAAAATTTATATGCGCATCAAAAACACATGCTAACAACGGTGAAGGAAAACATCGTGAGGAAACCAGTAAGTGTTCTTATAAGCGGCGATGGGCTTGCAACCTGTCACGTATGGAATGCTAACTACTGCAAAATGTGGGCATGTGCCAAATATAATGTTTGGACGTGCCTCTGACTACCCCCACTAGACATCTTCATGGGATCTAAGAGTCTGGAGATCTGAGAGGATGTCTACCATACTTGGGGATTACAGTCGTGATCATATTTCTGTTTTGTTTTTATTTTTTATGATAATCTAAAATAAGAAATATCCCCATTCGCGCTATAACGACAATGGCGAGAAACATAATAAATTCCAAAACTTTTGCTTTTTGTTGAGCTGGCAAGCAATAAACCCATTCACATAAAATAATCATACACCCTGCATTTTACTCAAAATTCACAAGTTATACATTTTTAAAATTTACTCACAAGCTTTGTACTATAAAAGTTTATATTCTCTTATAAATATAAGTGAATTGCTGTTCGTTAGTCTCGCTAAAACTCAAAAACGGCTTGACCGATATTTAATTTATTGGTTGTCAAATTCTTGAAAAACTGAAAGTGCTTTTTTTATAGTATTACTAGCTGTTCGCCAAGGCTTTGCACGGGTGGTATCTGGATAAAAAGTAGCCAATGTGCTATTCTCATATATAATCTATATTTAGTGTAAAGTTTCATTTTAATCCGTTCTGTAGTTTTTGCGTGAAAGAGTAACGAACACACAACCACTCACAACTTTTTCATCACTACATAGTATAAAGCAAAGTCGCTTTCCGCTTCCCGCGTATGTATGTTTGCTTATATCTTTAAAACTACACAACGGATTTTGATGCGGTTTTTTTTAATAGATAGATAGATAGATAGATAGATTATAACTTTATTGTTCACCATAACAAAAATACACAACAAAAAATGATATAAAAACAGTGTAAACAATGGGCGGCCTTATCGCTAACAGCGATCTCTTCCAGGCAACCTTTGGATGGACAGGATAGAACTTAACATAAAAAAGACGGTGGTTAAAAAGCAAAAACTAAGATGAATACAAAAGGAAGATATCTACTTAAATATAATATATAATATGTATATACATATATATATACAAACAAATAAAATACATAGATAACATAAATAACATAAATAATATAAATAACATAAATAACATAGAATATACATAACTACTCACATATCAATAGGTAAATATAAAGTCATACAACAAGTCTAGAGTGAAGAAAGGTAATGCTGGTGTACAAGGTTTTTGAAAATAGGTAGTGATTTGGCATGCCGGATAGACACTGGAAGGGCATTCCAAAGTTTAGCGGCTTGCACTGTGAAAGAACTACCATAGAAAGTAGAGGAATGAGCAGGAGTTTTTAATTGAAGGGTTTCAGAAGAACGTAAGGATCGAGGATTAGAAAGGTGTAGGAACTCAAAACGATCTTTAAGGTACTTTGGAGAAGAAGAAAGGAAAAGGATATTGTAAAGGAGAGAAAGGATATGAGCATTCCGGCGAAGCCGAATAGGCAACCACTTAAGAATGTTGCGGTATTCAGAAACGTGATCAAACTTCCGCAAGCCAAAAATAAATCTAATTGAAAAGTTTTGGAGACGCTCAAGCTTATTGAGTTGGTCTTCAGTCAAATCGAGATAGCTGGCGTCGGCGTAATCAAGGATAGGGAGCAACAATGATTGTACAAGCGCAACCTTGGTGGATGTAGGAAGAAAATTACGTAACCGTCTTAGAGAGGCAGCTGCGGCAAAAATCTTACGACTTACCGCTGCTAGTTGGGCTCCCCACGATAGATGCCTATCAAAAACAATGCCTAGGTTCTTTACTACCTTCGAAATCTCGATTACCGTACCATCAAATTTTACTAGAGGGAGGTCAGGCCACTCAACCAAGGACAACATCCTTGAGCTCCCCACAACTATAACCTGGGTTTTGCACGGATTAACCTTAAGGCCAAAACGTTTACTCCACTTAAGGATGTTGTCAAGATCAGTATTTGTGTCCGTAATTGCCTCACCTAACCACCCGACTGGAGCTTGGGTGTAAATTTGTAAATCATCTGCATACAGGTGGTAGGAAGAAGAGAGTTGATTGGAGATAGTGTTTATGAAGATTGCAAAAAGAAGAGGAGATAAAACGCCGCCCTGAGGTACACCGGCACTCAAATTGCACCAGGATGAATATGTATCATCAATACGAATACGTTGCCGGCGCCCATACAGGTAACTACGAAACCAGTCAATTACTGTTGGAGATATGTTAAGAGAGCGGAGAAGAGCTAATAAAATATCATAATCAACGTTATTGAAGGCGTTACTAAAATCTAAAAGTGATAGGACTGTTACTAGTCCGTTTTCCATGCCATGCCTGATATCATCAGTTATTTTAGTGAGAGCAGAGACGGTGCTATGACCTGGCCGAAATCCGGACTGTAAAGGATTTAGGAGATTATTGGTGTTGAGGAAGACGCTAAGTTGTTGATGTACAAGACGCTCAAGCACTTTGGATAGGAACGAGAGAATGGAGATGGGGCGATATTCGGAAAAGGAGCAAGGATTTGGTTTTTTAGGTAGAGGAATTACTTGAGCTTCCTTCCACAAACTAGGAAAAGTTCCAGAGTCAATGGAGAAGTTAAGTAAGTAGGTAATGACATGAATAATATTATCGAGGATAGGAATAATCATGTTTTTACTAATACAGTCACTACCGACGGCGTTAGATGAAATAGATAATATGCTCTTCTTAACATCACAATCAGTAAATTGACGAAACAAAAAGGGAGAAAAGTCAGGAGTTGGAATTAAAGAAAGATAATTTAATGTTTGGGCTTTAGTAGGCCCATCAAAATCAGACAAAGAAGAGAAATGTTGGTTAATTAAATTGACGTCTAAATCTGAGGGAGCAATACTGTGACATGACTTTCCAATTCCTAGTGACCGAAGAAATTTCCATACTTTCGCAGGATCATTATTTTTAATAGAGTCATGGATGAATCGGCGTTGTGCATCCCTACACACCCTGTTGCAGTGATTTCTAACCTCAGCATACTTAACCTTATTGGCATCAGTCGGTTTGCGTTTGTATCTAACCTTAGCTACGAGCTTCTTATGCATTTCAGCACGTAACTTATCAGTAAGCCAAGGTGCAGGAAGATGTTTCATCTTGACTATTCGAACAGGAGCGTGCAAGTCATATAATTTTGTCAGGTTACCGTTAAAACAATCAACTTTATCATCGACTGAAACGGCATCTAGCACATTAGACCAATCCATATTGCTAGCATCGGTACGCAAAGATTCCAGATTCATTCCACCAAAGTTACGCTGAAGAAGAGTTTTTGGCTTGGCTTTAGGAGGGCGAATTTTATAAGAAAGAAACAATAAATCATGATAGGAGAAATCATCTGCCAAACACTGGCCATGCTTGGCAACATGGTCTACAGAAGAAACTATAATTAAATCCAGAAGGGAAGGTTGGCAATTTGGAAAATGATGGGTTACATTAAGAGGAAGAATTGAGAGATTACTAGCTTGAACAACAGATTCAAAGGAAAGGGAACGGGAGTCATGCTTCTTCAAACAAGTATTAAAATCACCCATGATAATGGTATGGTCATGAAGAGGTATTAACTCTTCAAGCAGCATCTCAAAAGAAGAGAAGTAATTAATACTTGATGAAGGCGAGTAGTAAACACCAAGAAGTATTTTACGATAACATATAGATAATTGAAGGAAAAGATGTTCACCAGCATTGTTTGGAGGTGGTTGTGTAGACATATTAATAATAGAAAAAGAAATATGGTCACGGATATATATGGCTACACCACCCGCTCCCGAACCTGTGCGATCATTTCGAACTAGTTGAAAACCTGGAAGTGAGTAAGGAGCAGAAGGCAAACAAGGTTTCAACCAGGACTCAGATACTAGAATCGCATGGATATTTTTAATGTTAAACGACGCCAGCATATGTATGAAGTGAGCCGGAATGCTCTGCGCATTAATATGAACTACATTAAAATTATTAGGGACATTACTAAACACAGAATCTAAGGTATCAGAGAGAGTGGGAATACTACTGAAACTACATTCAGAAAAGTTAATAGTGGACGAGGAGCATGACATAAATTCCTCCTCCTCACAATCACTCATTTGTATGTACTTGCAAATAAATAAATAAATATATAGTACGTATATAGGTAATTACTTAATTAACTATAATAATATAATAAATAATTTACTGAAAAGTTAAAGTTAAAAACTAAAATTTGTTAAGCTGGAGGCCAGCCACAAACAATAACAATTACGTAACAAATAGGTACTTGTCCACCCGCCAGCAACCTGTACATAAAAAAAATATTAAAATTACGAACAGAGCAACAAAACAAAAACAAATAAACAATGCAGAGAAAAAAAAAAAAAAAAATAAAGAAAACAAATAAAATTATTTTATCCGGACGGTCAGTAGAATTATGAAAAAAAGAGAAAATGGAACGTTATTTTACTTTGACATAAAGAGAAAAAACTAATATTGACATTTACGCTGACAGCTGTCATCCGCTAATGCCAGCCGCTAGCCGAAAAATTACATACATTATTTTACCGCACACGAAAACAGGAAAAAAAGAGGTGTAAAAATAAAGATAGAATAGAAAAGACGGTATCTTCAGAGTGGAATTAAATTAACTAAAAACCCGACCGGAAAAAGCTCAACACATCAAAGCATCAACATTTCACTTCCGAGAGGCTGCCGCACGTCTAGTCTTCGATGGGACAGCTACGTCTTTGACGATCGCCGCCGCTGCTGCCGCTTTCGATGCTGGTGCTTCTGTACGTGGGATCTTATTAAGAGCCTCAAAACCGGAGACTCGGTGCCGAACTCCATCAGACCCCAGCACGAAAACGAAACCCTGTCTCGTCCAACATCTCGCGACACCGAAACGCTTACGTGCCTCCATGAAAGTATCATGTCGTGTTTTCGTAAGAAACTCCGACAGTGTGACACCAGTATTCTTCAATGCAGTCTTAGACGACCACATCTGATCACGTACGGCAACATCTTTAAGCTTGCACAGAATCGGACGCGGCTTATCAGATGTAGCGCGACCCATCCGATGACATCGACTGATGCTACTTATGGTGAAGTCGGATAACTTTAAAGTTTGAACCACAGTCTTCACCACAAGATTTGCTGTGTCTTCTGTGCTCACCTCGGGAACTCCATGGAAAAGCAAGATTTTTCTTCGCCCACGCATCTCAAGACTATCCACCGCATTACCCAGCACAGCTACTTGATCCTGTAGTGTCCGGAGAGATTTGACCACATATGTTTTGAATATGGCAAACTCATTGGCCAACGCTGGTATGTCAGAGGCTGGTGACTGACTCCTGAGAAGCTTCCCCTCAAACTCCTCCATTGTAGCTTGGAACATAAGCCCCATCTCAGATAAAGATTTTTGGAATGTAGTGGTGTCCATGTTGTAGTTTGAGGTTATGTTAGACAGTGCAGTGAAGAAGTGAAATCTTGGAAGTTAGTCGCTATTTTGCAGGGATAACAGTAGATGGCAGGTAGAGTAATGTGAACTTTATATTAACATATAGTTACCAATACATTTAACACTTAAACTATATTTAATTAGATTACAAAAATTTGGTATTGAAAAAATGGTGTTTACTTTATCACACCTACCGCCCAAAAAAAAACAAGATAGAGAACAAGATAGAGTGATTCAGATAGAGTGAAACAAGATAGAGTGATTCAGGAGGAAGGTTTATATGTATAATAACATGCTACCCGTGCGAAGCCGGGGCGGGTCGCTAGTTTAGTATAAGAGGATTGAAAATTTGACAGGACAACGTCTGTCGGGACAGCTAGTCTATTTATCTAAACAGCGAGTTTTTTTGTCCGCTAGATGTGCCCAACCTAGTGCTTTTAAAAGAAAATGCCAGAAAGTAGGTCGGGCTGTGCAATCGGAAAAGCCATTTGCCCGGAGCCTGTTAGATGCCACTATGCCACGGGTGACCTACTTTGAGCCTTTTATACCACAATGCAAACTCGTTAGCTGACGAAGACGGCCGACCAATTATTTTTTAGGGTTCCGTACCCAAAGGGTAAAAACGGGACCTATTACTAAGACTCCGCTGTCCGTCTGTCTGTCTCTATTACTAAGACTCCGTTGTCTGACACCAGGCTGTACCTCATGAACCGCGATAGCTAGACAGTTGAAATTTTCACAGATGATGTATTTCTACACATACTAAAAACAGAATAAAATAAATATAGAAGTGGGGCTCTCCCATACAAGAAACGTGTTTTTTTTTGCCGTTTTTTTATAGATAATGGTACGAAACACTTCGTGCGCGAGTCCGACTGGCACTTGACCGGTTTTTTTTTCATAATAGGGGTGGATCAAATGGGCAGACACGTCAACTGTGTGACTTTAGCTGAATTTTATTCTGCTTAGCAATTAAAGTTATAGATGGAGGTAAGTTATATTTTTTTTATTGGATAATTTAAAATAAAAATAAATAATATTTAATTTTTTTGATGGGATATCTTTAATTCTGTGAAATAATAAACTTAATATTATGCATCATTATTATAAAATATTCAGTTTACCTATAAATTTAATATTAAAAACTAGCTAACACAAAAGACAATTTTCGATGATAAAAAAAATATACTAATTAATCTCAAGTAGATATGAATAGAGACGCGATTGGCTTATCGATAAATTGTAGCTCCTTTATCGATGAAAAACATTTTCGGTTGAATTGAATTGCGCAAAGTTAGTTTCAAACTTGGAACGCACGTGGCTCTTTGACGGCGCGCGACAGGAAGCGGAAGCGATTGTTTAGTGACTTGAATCGTAAATCGCAGATCGAATGCGTGCTCTCAATACGTGCTATTTTCCCAGCCCTATTTAAAGTTTTTGGAATAAATAAAAAAATAAATATTGTTAGACATTAACATACAACGCCATCTAGGCCCAAACTAAGCAAAGCTTCTATGGGAACCAGATTACTGATAGAATACTTTTTTTTTGTAAATATACACAGAACAAACATCTATGTTTATTACACAAATGTTTGTCACGGGTGGGGATCGAACCCACAACCTACAGCACAGAAGGCAGAGATACTACCAACTGAGCTGTGAGGCCTCAAGAATAAGCGGTATAACTTTTGCTGCCTGTGGCCTGAGCACGAACCACTATCGTATCGACAACATGTCGTCCAAATGTCAAAATTTACACTTCAAGTGTCCGTTTTGGCATTTGAACGACACGTTGTCGATACGATAGCGGTTCATGCTAACCCCCCGATTTATTTTTAGCAATGTGCGTGAATAATTTTCTTGGTAATCAAATGATTCAGTTATAAAAATAATATATTTGTACAAACTCGCCTCATTTCGAGTTTCGATTGAAGTTTGGAAGTATTTTTCCGTGAAATACCGCTTTATGTTTATTTATAACTAGCATCCGCACGCGGCGTAGCTCGCGTAGTAGCCGGATAAAAGATATCCTATGTTTTAATACAAGTCAGAATAATAATCCTACTTCCTACTAATATTATAAATGCGAAAGTTTGTGAGTGTGTGTGTGTTTGTTACTCTTTCACGCAAAAACTACTGAACTGATTAAAATGTAACTTTACAGTAATATAGCTTATACATCAGAATAACACATAGGGTATTTTTTATCTAGGTACCATGCGGGCGAAGCCGCTAGCGGAAGCTTATTTATTTATACGCCCCATTTTATCGAAAGCGATTCATCTGTTAATATGAAATTAAATTAAATAGGTTCATGACGGATGATCTTACCTTCATCTCAAATCTTCAGGCACTTGATCCCTGAAGATGTCTAAAGGGGGTAGCTAGAGGCACGTTCAAACATTACATTTAGCACATGCCCACAGTAGTAGAAAATAATTCATTAATAATAATAAATAACCATAAACCGGGAACCAGATTACCTACTGATAGAATACTAATATAATATATTTTTTTGGGTCTATCATTTTTTTTAATGATCCTTTCCTTAATGCTATGTAGAGCTCCAGTGTGGTGCCTTAAGAACATGGTGAAGGCTCAAACAAGAATAATAATTAAAAGTACTAACCAAACCTAAATCTACTGCAATTTTTTTCTAAAATCTCCATTTAACTCAACTTTATAAATGTTGCATCAAAAACTGCATTCAATTCTGAAATTCCAACTCAAAACCCGGTGTTATTACTTCATACTCAAGCTCTTCCACATTAAGTACAGACTACAGTGCGCGGTGAATAAAACCATAATTTCACAGCGTCATTATATCCAACACAGGCCACTATTGCTTACTAGCTCTTTCCCGTGGCTTCACTTGCACCGCGAAAGTAGCATACTCCTTCAAGTCACGAACTGTGTGTGCAAAGTTTCACAGTTTCAAATTTATGAGTGCAATTTAAACACAAACATCTAGTACTAGGAGAAGTAAAAACAAAATCATATTTTATTGTAGAACTACCCGCCCCGGCTTCGCACGGGTAGCATGTTATTATACATATAAACCTTCCTCCTGAATCACTCTATCTATTAAAAAAAACCGCATCAAAATCCGTTGTGTAGTTTTAAAGATATAAGCAAACATACGTACATACATACAGACGCGGGAAGCGGAAAGCGACTTTGCTTTATACTATGTAGTGATTAAAACTATCGTGGTTGTTATTCATTTTAACTATAAATATGGATAATTACAACGTTTTTTTCTTGTATTGCTGATGTTTCGAGACAATTCAGATGCTTATCATCATGAGCATCGCATTCATTCATCGAGTGTTCGCCGATCTGCGTTGACCGCGGTCGCGGGCGATGTTCATGATAAAGAGCATCTAAATTGTCTCAAAACGTCAGCAATACAATAAATAACGTGGTATTTAGCCGTTTTTATAGCTAAAATATTTTATTGCATTAAAAACAGCGATTTTTGAGCATGGCAATTCCAAGAATTAAAGATAGAGATAGAAGATATATCTAAACTTGCCTCGACCAAAATTTTACATTGACGGCGCTATATTCTACGTCCAAAATTAGTTATTATCTATTCTATCGTAAACAAATTAATTTCTCGGGTAAATAAGCTATGCCTGCTGAACAGGCTTGTTTGTTGCCAGATTCTTCTAGTCTTGGTCGCGAGGAACGTAGCTTTTATGACGTTTCAAAATTATCCTTGTGATTTTATTTAAATAAAATTTATAAATAAAAACCGGCCAATTACGAGTCGGACTCGCGCACTAAGGGTTCCGTACCATTATCTTTAAAAAATGCCCAAAAAACACGTTTGTTGTATGAGAGCCCCACTTAAATATTAATTTTATTCTGTTTTTAGTATTTGTTGTTAGAGCAGCAACAGAAATACATAATCTGTGAAAATTGCAACTGTCTAGCTATCACGGTTCATGAGATACAGCCCTGTAACAGACAGACGGACAGTGAAGTCTTAGTAATAGGATCCCGTTTTTACCCTTTGGGTACGGAACCCTAAAAAACATCCACACAAACTTTTGCGTTTATAATAAAAGTCAGACACAAGTGCGAATTGCCACGTTATTGGTGACACTTCACGCAATATTGCGGAGTGACAAGCTATGGTTATGGAGAGCAGATGCCGGCTATGTCCAGTGTGGGAAGACATTAAGATACTTGTGAAAATAGCTGTTTGTACGGCTGGCAGAATGTAATACAGAAATTGTGATTTGAAAGTTTTTAGAAATGAATAAATAAACCAAAAAACGTATAGAAGCGATTATTAGTACTGATATGAATATTTGAAATGCGAATGTTTGGGTATTTGTTTCTTGTTAGTATATAACAGTACTTTGAATACCATGATAAGCATAGGCTTTGCATAGTTTTCTTAAAAGAATCTAGGTAAGAAGCATACAAGAACAAATCTTTTTCCAACAAAAACATAGTCTTTTCTCATAATTTGAACGTCCCAGACACCAGACATGTCATCTGTCACTATTGAAAATTAATTAAGAGCACATCCGCATCAATTACCATCACAAATAATTCCCAGAGTTGACAAAACAAAACTCCAAACATATCATTAAAGCGTGCGAAAGGCACCCTGCTGTTTGTAAAAATTATAAAAAGATTGGTGGGCGTCGCCCTTAACCAAGGATAAATGACTTAATAGTGATCCGTCAAACCGAAATTCACGTATCGGAAAACATACGATTATGGTTTTTTTAAATGTACAAGAGGCGGAGAGTTGAAGTAATAAAGACGGGAAACTGAGACGTTATCGTTTATCGATGAAAAAAGCAAAGATTCTACCTACACTGGTAGTCAAAATAACTATCGTTAAAAAAAATAAGTATCATAATAATCTTTGCCAGCCCTTGTTTAATGTCAAAATGATTAAAAAAGGATTTTGACTGTAATTTTCATAGGTCGAAATCAATATAATTAAATTATTCATATCAATATAATTAATTATCAATATAATTAAGTCTTATTATATACTAATCATGGCCAGCATATTTTGCTACAATAAAATAATACTAAATAATAATTATCAATATAATTAAGTCTTATTATATACTAATCATGGCCAGCATATTTTGCTACTATAAAATAATACTAAATAATAATAAGAAGCACAACTGTAATCCCCATAAGTTGAAATCAATATAATTTTAGTTTTATGCTATATAACTTTACAAAAAATACTGAAGACTGAGTTTTCTAAGTAGGTACGGTAGACATCCTCTCCAATCTCTTACATATTAAATGATGTAGATATAGATAGATACTAATAGTTCGATGAAAAAAGCTATTACTAATGTATCATTTGTTAGTCATCAAACTTATCAATCGCTTCACTTTAGTTTCCACCTTTTATCAAAAAGATAAACGATAATTTAGATCAATACCCGCTCAATCATTTATGACTTATCTGTCAGATTGATATAGTATCAATCGGAGACAATGAAATAGGTACTTTATCTCTTTGTTGTCATATTATCTGCAAAAAACCGTATTATAGGTTAGTAGGTAATTTATTAATAAATTACTTACTCATATTTTTTTATAGCACAAGCTTTCCTTATTTATTTTTTATCAGACTACCTGTCTTCTTTTTTTTGTTAAATATCATTTCTTTTTTTTTTATTTATAAGTATTATATCAGTTGTCTGGTTCCCATAGTAAAAGCTTTATTTTGTTTGGGGTTCCTTTTATATTTGTTTATTTATCAACGAGTTTCGTGATTCATTTTTTAACTTGATATTTCGTATTTATAATTATGCTTTTAAACAAAGACCATAGAACCTAACTTATTTAGTCAACAATCATATTTGTTTTGCATTGAATCACGTGCCGAATGAAGTGCAATATTTTAATAACCAATGCATAAGCTTGCCTAACCTATCAACTCAAATAGGCATGGTTGGGCCACACGTATCGATATCGATGACCTAACTGTCACATCATTCCCACCACTATCAAAGATTAGGGTTGCACCTCACAAAGATTCCTTAATCTATTCGCGAGGGTCTCACAATGAGACCGGCATGAGCAGATGTTCAGGTAAACTGGAGCGAGTTGGCAGATGCTGGAGGATTGATGCCTCTATTGTCGGCAGCTTTAACTTGATTATTCGCAGTTTTGGAGCTTATTAAGTTCTAAAGTGACAAACTTTACATTGAAAGTCAAAGTAAGATCTTACAAGTTAATAATTGGGCATTTATGCCGTGATTTTTGAAAGGCAACTGAGAATAAGAGGTTTTAAAACGATAAAGATAGTTTATTTGCACACAATGTAGGTTACACAGATGTTAATAATATTTTACGAGAAAATACATTTTGCGTTTTATAACTAGCCTAGTTTCAATTTTCTTGAGAAAATGTCTGACAGAATACTATAATATGATTTTACATTTATGAAAGTGGAAAACTCAAAGGAGTCTTATTCAAATTATTGAATTTAATATCTCAAGAGATATCAATTCAACCCTTTATTCCTTTTGAGTTGGCAACCCTACTCGGCGCACGACTTGGCTGGCAGTTTCATTTCACGGTCCGCGAAGCATTGCGCAAAACATCGTACAACCCTATCCGTTCGCTATTCAAAAACCATAATTTGTTTTTTTTTATTTTAGAAACTCTGGCTGTATAGCAACTTTACAATAAAATGAGGTTGAACTGTGACTGAATAAAACAAAAAGTCGCTGCTTTTTACGATTGAAAATGTCTTTTGAAAAAGTGTTTACTGCACGTCTTTCAGTTTTTGTATACTAACCTAATACCGGTCAGTTAACTGTAAACATCCAAATCTGTTTCTAAAATATATGAAAAACATTTCCACTAACCACTTATGCTACCGAAATAAATTCTATGAAAATTTTCTTAGATGAAGACATAAAAACAGACAACCGAACAAGCTGTATTAGTCTAACTAGCAGTCCGCCCCGGCTCCGCACGGGAGTAACGTATTATAACGATTTTATGGGTATTTTTTTACCCAGGTTACATTATCGAAGTTTTAATAAGAATCCCTATTTTTTTCAAACAATAAATATGGCCTATGTTACTCAGAGATAATGTAGCATTCTAAAAGTAAATGATTTTTTGAAATATATCCAGTAGTTCTTGTATTTATTCCATACAAATATACAAAACATCTTTCCTCATAATAATATTAGTACCTATAGATTATTACACTCATAATAACTTTTGAATGGTATGGAATTTGGGAATGGTATAATTAAAAAAGTAATTTACAGGTACTGATATGGCCTTGAAAATGAAGTGATTTTTTGGATAAGGATTAATACCCAGGTACGAATAATGTGGCCTAGTTTGTACAGGCGGCGTTACCATTGCATATTTTAACATGAAAAAGTAGTTATTGTGACATAACTGTAATAGTTGGACATAATTATGGTATTGCTGACTTATTTGTTAATATTGATGTAATCTTTAAAACTGCAGTTCATCACTTTGCTCTATTGTCAATAATTTCCGCAGCATACGCGATATAAATATTTTTTTGGTTTTTTTATCACACGATGGGTTACATTATCGAAGTTTTCATACGGATCCCTAATAGTTAGACAAATGGTATTGTTGATTTATTTGTAGATATTGATGTCCTCTTTAAAACTGTATTACATTATTTTGCTCTATTGTCAATAATTTCCGCAGCATACGCGATAAAAAGATTTTTTTGGATTTTTTATCACACGTTGGGTTACATTATCGAAGTTTTCATACGGATCCCTAATAGTTAAACAAATGGTATTGTTGATTTATTTGTAGATATTGATGAACTGTAGTACATCACTTTGCTCTATTGTCAATAATTTCCGCAGCATACGCGATAAAAATATTTTTTTGGATTTTTTATCACACGTTGGATTACATTATCGAAGTTTTCATACGGATCCCTAATAGTTAGACATATGGTATTGTTGACTTATTTGTAGATATTGATGTTCTCTTTAAAACTGTAGTACATTACTTTGCTCTATTGTCAATAATTTCCGCAGCATACGCGATATATAAAGATTTTTTTTGGATTTTTTATCACATTTGGGTTACATTATTGAAGTTTTCATACGGATCCCTAATAGTTAGACAAATGGTATTGTTGACTTATTTTTAGATATTGATGTCCTCTTTAAAACTGTAGTACATTACTTTGCTCTATTGTCAATAATTTTCGTAGCATACGCGATATAAAGATTTTCTTGGATTTTTTTATCACACGTTGGGTTACATTATCGAAGTTTTCATACGGATCCCTAATAGGTAGACATATGGTATTGTTGACTTATTTGTAGATATTGATGTCTTCTTTAAAACTGTACCACATTATTTTGCTCTATTGTCAATAATTTCCGCAGCATACGCGATATAAAGATTTTTTTGGATTTTTTATCACACGTTGGGTTACATTATCGAAGTTTTCATACGGATCCCTAATAGTAAGACATATGGTATTGTTGATTTATTTGTAGATATTGATGTCTTCTTTAAAACTGTAGTACATTACTTTGCTCTATTGTCAATAATTTCCGCAGCATTCGCGATATAAAGATTTTTTTTGGATTTTTTATCACACGTTGGGTTACATTATCGAAGTTTTCATACGGATCCCTAATAGTTAGACATATGGTATTATTTACTTATTTGTAGATATTGATGTTCTCTTTAAAACTGTAGTACATTACTTTGCTCTATTGTCAATAATTTTCGCAGCAAACGCGATATAAAGATTTTTTTAGGATTTTTTTTCACACTTTGGGTTACATTTTCGAAGTTTTCATACGGATCCCTAACGTTTTTGAAAATATTATATAGCCTATGTCCATCAGGGATAATGTAGGATTCTAATGGAAAATAATTTTTTGAATCGGTTCAGTAGTTTCGGAGCCTATTCGATACAAACAAACAAACAAACAAACAATCAAATCTTTCCTCTTTATAATATTAGTATAGATATAGATTAAGTTGCTTTGAGTTCTAGTCAGAAAATACCGGGAATTCGAAACATCAAGGCTAGAAGATGCCCTTGGAAGTCTGGAACAATATAATTAGACAAATGGAAAATTCACAACCTTGACATTTCAGCATAAAACTCAACTATTAACAGCATAAATATATTGCGTGACCGGTAATTGTGAAAATAATCCGACTAAATCAAAGGTAATCAAGACCCGTGTTAACGCGCACAGTATAAGTACGTACGTGGCATACAACAAAAAAAAATAGGATAACGACTGTAATCCCCAAATACGGTAGACATCCTATCCAGGCGCTTAGATCCTTTGAAGATCTTTAGTGGGGGTAGACAGAGGCACGTCCATACATTATATATGGCACATGCCCTCATTTTACAGTAGTTTGCATTCCATACGTTGCAAGCCCATCGCCGCTTAAAATAATACCAACTGGTTTCCTCACGATGTTTTCTTTCACCGTTTTGAGCACTTGTTTTTAATGCGCATATATTTTTTTACCAGGAGGTACTCCCATACAACCATGATATTTTTTTTCACACAGAGCCATCTAGCCCCTAACTAAGCAAAGCTTGTACTATGAGAACTCGATAACTGATAGAATGCTTGTATACTTATTTTTTTTTGTGAATATTTACATATGATACATACTAACACCCACAGAGTCAAATGTCCACTAATATTTATACTTATTTTTTTATTATATCTAGCTATAAATCGCGTAATTATTGTTATTATTGTTAAATTACAGTTTAAGGTACTAATGTTTCAAATTATAAACCCAGTATACGTACCTGCCAAGTTTAATCATTTAAGTTTTGATTTAATTAAAAATTACGACCTCACGCAAGTCTGAAAATGTCCATCTGGCATGATTTACAAACCTAGGTCATAGTTAAATTACTTAGTATAATTGCTACAGATGGCAAATAAAGGTAAAGTTTAAGGCTAGATGGCGATGTGTGTGAAATGTCCACGAATATAAAAGTTAAAAACAACACAACAACTTACAACGTAAAAGTTGTGAATTGCCCGTAATAGTCTCAACGGCACTTAAGTGTACTAAACAACATTTTCAATTCTAACTTATCTAAGTTGAGATTACATAGAAGCTCAAGTTACAAAGCTAATTATAAAGCTCGCTTTTGTTGTACCTTCTAATTACCATAGACATTTTACTCCAGCCAAACTGCAAAGACAAAGACTTAAGGCGCTCCCAGTCGACGATTGTTTTTGTTCGAAACGAAAAAAGAAATACTTGTGAACAAGCCACATCTCCTATTTTATAATGTATAGTATATGTGAATAAAGATGTACCCATCTTTAATCACTTCGATAAATAATCCTACCGACCGCTGCAATGACGACAAACACACGTCGGCGCGTGGTCCGCCTTAGCTTTTCGAATAAATTAATGATATAAATTATGTATCAAAAATCTATTCTAATAGAAATCTAGATCTACATATTACCTATCATCACTACATAGTATAAAGCAAATTCGCTTTCCGCTTCCCGCGTCTGTATGTAATATGTATGTATGTATGTATGTATGTTTGCTTATATCTTTAAAACTACACAACGGATTTTAATGCGGTTTTTTTTAATAAATAGAGTGATTCAAGAGGAAGGTTTATATGTATAATTCATGCATAATATAGTAGAGAAACACTGATAATTTTAGAGGTTTCTAATGTGATGTCGTAAATAAACACATTTTTTTGCGCTTACATTGCAAATGCTGGCTGAACCCCACGAGATATATCAAAATAATGTACTACAGTATTGTACACCTTAAAAACGTCTACAAAAAAGTCAACGATCATATTAGAAATGTCTTACGCACAGCGAAGCGGGCACGGGTCAGCTAGTTAACAATAAATCACAAGTTGATTTTAATAGTAGGTATATAAAATATTTCGATCATAAATTCTAACACGTATCATTTTGAAATAATATCTTTATCGTGAAAAGTTTCTGCAGGAACCTGAAGTAATATACTTATAAAAATAGGAGATGTGGCATGTTCAGAAGTATTTCTTTTTTCGTTTAGAAAAAGAGCAATCAGCGACTGGGAGCCCCTTAATTATTATATACTAAGGAAAAGTTGATAGAATATGCTTTATTTATAACAATAATAAATACATTGGATGTAAAATAACATAAATATACATAAAATAACGCCTATTTCCCAGAGGGGTAGGCAGAGACCACGGCTTTCCACATTACTCATGCATACTCGTCGGTTTAGTTTAGAGTTATCTTGACCTGGTCTTTTTCTAAAACGTCATTAATTTGGTCCAAGAAAATACGCCGAGGTCTTCCTTTTCCAACAGTCTCAGAAAATTTAGTTCCAAATCCAGAAAATAATAATAATAATCCGAAACATTCAACTGCCAAATGCAAGGCTCTTTATAACGTTTTTATTACGGCGATGGGCTTGCAACCTGTCACGTATGGAATATTAGCTACTGCAAAATGTGGAAAAGTGCCAAATGTAATGTCTGGACTTGCCTCTGACCCCCTTTAGACATCTGAGAGCCTGGAGATCTGAGAGGATGTCTAATGTACTTGGGGATTACAGTCGTGATCCTATTTATTTAAATGGATTTCCATAGTACCTGTTCTTAAAATAGATCTTAATTAAGAAGCAGCTAATCAAACAAACATTATTCTGCCAACAATCAACCGAGATGCATCTAAAAGCCCGTCCGATTCATCACTGTCAAGTGTCACTTGCGATTTGACAGCTTTGACGGGTGGCGCCACTGCACAATGTTCCGAGAATGAAAGTGCAATTTATATATTGATAAAGTATAGATAGAATTTAGTGATCTAAATTATTATAAATCACGTTACTGACTGACTGACTGATCAACGAACAGCCTAAACCACTGGTCCTAGGAACTTGACATTTGGGGTGTGTATTTCTTTTGGTGTGTAGGGGTGCAATAAGAAAGGAATTCCCAAAATTCAACCCCTATGGGGCTGCAGCGCGAGTTGAAGTCTGTTTGAAAGAAAACTTCATGAACAACTTCGTGAACAAATTCGCGAGGGTTTTTACTAGTCATCAATGTACTTACCTGTAACATTAATTGAACTACCTATTTCAATACCATTTTACTCCTAAATCGTTTTTAAAAAGGTAAACATCGTTATGCAACCAGTTGGTATTCTTAGAAGCGACGACGGACTTACAACCTGTCCCGTATAGAATGCTAACTACTACAAAAAGTGTGATTATGCCAAATGTGATATTTGGAAGTGTCACTGATCACCCTCTTCAAGGTGTCCAATCCTACGTTAAAGATCTGGGATGATGTCTACCATGCTCGAGTTTTTTTAGGGTTCCGTAGATCCGATGAATAAACAAAACCACTCTTGTATCTGTCTGTTAGGAAAAATAATATATTATTTTATTCTACAGTCTATTGTCATAATCTAATAATAACCTCTATGGTATTTAGATACAGATTGATAAATAGTTTCTAAATACTTTCGTCCACAGAATAATACGTTATCACTACTTAATTCTCACCAGCAAGTATACCAAGAAATTACACTCATTAGCGCTGTACTGCTATTATTAGCCGAGCCAAATCCTGCTTGCACCATGGCTTTATGCAATGGTAATTAGGTTTATTTTTGTGTGCACTGTCTGAAGGTTGTCACTGAGAAACAACAACACCATCCAACAGTCACATAGACAGTTCTGACCCCACCAGGATTCCCAGTATCGTGGGTATCATATCATTTGGTACCATAGTATTTATAAGTATAAGTATGGTACCACACAACACGCAGAATTTTTTCCCGAACCCAGACCTTTCATAGAAAAAAAAATCATATGCCTTACATAAATTAAGAACTTAAAATCCTGATGAAGAGCATCTGAATTGTTTCGAAACGTCAGCAATACAAGAAAAAAAAAGTGGTAATTAGCCGTATTTATTGTTAAAATGAATCAATTATAATTCATAAATACAATTCGGTGTCTTACGGAGTGATAACCCTAATTATTACCCAACACCCTGTTTTGCTATACGGCTAAACGGCGCCGAAGCGACGCGACGCACACTGATCGCAAAGATATCACGTGCTGTAAGGTGCCTAGGTGCCTACTTATAAATTAAGGTTTTTTTCGTCACCTTCGGCGACTTCTCTGTCTTTAAAGTTTAAAATCAAAGTCAAAAGGTATTTATCTCAATAAAATCACAAGGATCACTTTGAAACGTCTTAGGAGCTAGCTGAAGCTACGCCTATTCCTCGCGACTAAGTCTAGAAGAATTCGGCAACAAACATGGATGGTGCCTGTCATTTTTTTCAATGATCCTTCGTTCCGCACAAATCTCAGACAAAGTCAGGGACAGTTCCAATACATAGTGCTGAGACCACGGATAAAACATGACCAATATTGTTGACCATTACAAAACATCACTGTAATGACAATCATTAGCCACAAAGTTTGACATTGACAGTTCCGCTATGGCAAGGTCTGCTCAGTCGAGCGTGAGCTATTGTTCTTGAGGATAAACAATTGTTCATGGATAGATACTTCATCTGTAACTCTTAAAATAAGTAAATAATCGGTAACTGTAAAATCATAATAATCAACTGAAGTGACAAATCCTCTCTAAAAAAATCGCAAGAAGATAGAATAAAAGTCACGAATTATAAAAAAACATGACAAAAACTCATTCGTTACCAATATCGTCTTCATTGCCGACGCGGGACGCTGATCTTATAATTATTAATTTAAGATACTTTTAATTATTATTCTTGTTTGAGCCTTCACCTTGTTCGATTGGCACCACACTGGAGCTCTACATAGCATTAAGGAAAGGATCATAAAAAAAAAGGTAGACCCCAAGCCGTGTTTGTTGCCTGATTCTTCTAGGCTTGGTCGCGTGGAATCGGCGTAGCTTCACCTAGTTCCTAAGACGTTTCAAAGTGATCCTTGTGATTTTATTGAAATATTTTTTTTTTTTTTTTTTTTTTTTTATCTGAATTTGTCTATAACACCTGATTAGTTACGAATTATGGGCGTCTTTTCATCTTTTCAAATTGTTTTTATGTGATCTTCGGACTTCCAAGTATCCAACAACTGCTATCCTTTTCAATGATCTTTTGTATAAGAAGTATGGTCTCTGGACCCTGACCTTTGGCCTATTGTGGCAACCTCCTTTCAAGTGGGCACCATTGTCCGTTGTCCTTTGATATCTGAAATGTAGGCTTTGTTTGTATAAAATGTGTGAGACGATTGTGGATGCAAGTCATTTAATTGTGAAATATTCAGTTTTGCATTATGTAAGATTCATTTAGTGGGAAAATTATGGGATTTTGAATTATCTTTATTAAGAACTTCTTTTTTGTCGTGTCACGGTTACATCTGCAACTTTTTCAGAGCTATTGATCGAACCCCTGTAGTTTAAGTCGAATGTATTTTTTTACTCCTCTCTCATACTAGATTTACACTCGCTTACGAGTCGCGAGACGAGGTGCGAGGCGAACCACGAGACGAGAGTGTGAATAGACCGCTCGTGGCTCGCCTCGCGCCTCTCTCCTCTACTATCGATCACGCGAGGTGCGAGCCGAGACACGAGACGAAGCACGAGGCGAGGTACGAGGCGAGAGTGTCGAGCTGGCTGTCGTCAATCAGTCAGACATTATTGACAGTCCAATTGACAATTGGCCGCTACTTTCCTTTGCATAAAATTGAATACATCAAAGACCATAGCGTCTTCGTTCATATAGAATTGTTCAATGCCACAAAGGTACAATAATAATTCAAAAATTTGTCACAGCACGTGTCCACTCAAAAAACACCTTTAGTTGTACTCCCGCTATCGACAGATGCATGTCCCATCCATGTCTTGGCAAATAGGCAACTGCTACCTCGGATGTAAACAAATCTTGTTATTCAATTCTGACATCTTTAGTCAACTTTGAAGGTTCACATTAGTGTGCAAGTTATTCAGTCCTCGGTCAAAGTTTTGTGATCTATTTTTCTGGACATTGATTGTAACGAATGTTTGGAAGCAAAGGGCTTTTTTTCATTCAGAAATTGAATGAAATTTTTCTAATCAGAAATACAATTTTTAGATTCATCACTATTTCTTGAAAGCTTTATAAGTGAGTCAAGATCTGGATGGGAGTCATACGACTAAGTGATTTGTTGATCGGCATGTAACTGACAATGACATTTAGAAGACCTGTGTGTGAACTCTATCGCCAACACCAGGTCACTGGCTTTTAAACTTAGCAAGCAAACTTGAAGTTCAATCAATAAAGTCTCAGATAATCCTTTGAAACTGTTTGATGTCGTTGTAAGGCAAAGATAAAAGTTATCTACTTTCAAGAATACCAGGATTTAAGTTCCAGCAGGATTACTTTAACAGGATTTTATTGAGAAATCGTGCGCGTTTTCTAGTTAAGTGCGAGTATATTTTCGCATGAGTCGCGAAGTGTAATATTTCGGCTCCCAAGTGCTTTTAGTAAGCTGGTGTAGAGTTACAAGTACTTAGACCCCTGTTTCTACGTAACATCTAATGTGAAGTACTTAGGAAAAATGCTGGGAATACCGAAATTCTCGGTAAGTGTTTCTTCTAAATAAATAAATAAAATAAATATTGGTGGACATTTCACACATCGCCATTTAGCCCCAAACTAAACAGAGCTTGTACTATAGGAACCAGATAACTGATATAATACTTATATACCATTTTTTTTGTAAATACATACTTATTATACATATAAACACCATATACAATTTTGGTCAGCACACGTTTGATTTTTGATTAGATTTTACGACGATTTCAAACGTTTCTAGATTTCAATGAATTATCCGTTTTTTTATTGAACTTGTATTAAACATCTTTGTACACTATACACATCTATATATATATAAAAATCAATTGCTGTTCGTTAGTCTCGCTAAATCTTGAAAACGGCTGAACGGATTTATCTTATCTTGGTCTTAATGTTCGTGGAGGTCGTGGAGGGAAGGTTTAAAAGGTGAGAAAAAATCGAATAATTGCCGGGAAAACCCTAAAAACAGCCCTTTTCTTTTTCCCTTACAAAAGTTTTCTAACTAAAACGTTTAGTCAATTTGAGCTTTATTAGGTTTGATAATACGAGAACGGGAACGGGAACGGGAACGGGAAATTCTAATTAATTCATTTGCTAATTCTAAAGCGATACGAAGTTCGCGGGGTCAGCTTATGTATAATATTTGCATGTAAATGTCATAAACATAATGCGATAACTCCCAAAATTGGTAGGCACGCTCAAAGCACTGGATGTGCCGCGAGCGGAAGGAAGCCATATTGTCACTTCCCGAATGACACATCCCACCCAACGCCCTTCCATTAACATATACCTATGGACTACCTGCCTACCAATCTACCTACCTGTATACAACTATGAGATAATGCTATGTCAGGTAAATATCTATGGAATGAGAATATGTATATGGATGGAGGCTTTTATTTGCCCGACGTTGGGAGCCAACGGAACTTATCAATTTCATTAGATATGTATTTCTGTACGTTTCTTTTGTGTACAAAAATAATAGAGGAATATGAAGTGCAGCAACGTCAATTTCACTAAAACAAACTTACAGTACAGTCGGCGAATCTAGGCAAACGTGAAGCTAGCAGTTTGGACAGACAGCAGACAATTTTCAACCTTATTCAAATCCAAAAGGTATTTATTTCAATAAAATCACAAGGATACCTTTGAAACCTCTTAGGAGCAAGGTGAAGCTACGCCTGTGTACAAGCCTAGAACAATCAGGCAACAAACACGGCTTGGGGCCTATTATTATTTTTTCTATAATTCTTTCCTTAGTGTTATGTAGAGCTCCAGTGTGGTGCCGAGCGAACAAGGTGAAGGCTCAAACAAGAATAATAATTAAAATTACTAAGTAGCAGTGACACAAAACCATTTTTGCGGCTACACGGCTACGTACTAACTACTTTAACTTTAGTAACTTTGTAACTACCGTAGTGTAGCTAGAAATTATCATACGTCAGTTCAGGGTCAAGCTTTGCAGAGGTCGTGCTTTAATCTAATTACGTGGTGACAGGTATATAAAATAACCTACCTAGGTGTGTAAATGGTGTATACTTTCATAATTGTGTGATTTTATTAAACCTGTGTCTGCACGCAACATTATTAAATCAAATAAAAGTCACGAGGCAAAATAACTTTAGGTATAGTTAATAGTTATACTTAGTTCTGCCTGTGGTTTCGTAATATCCGGATAAAAGGAATACAAAAAAAACCTTATATTAAGGCGATGCTTGAAATTCTTGACTTTTTGTATGGGCTGAATTTACCCGGATAAGACGGAAAAAGTGCTAAAACTGCAATATCTTGAAAACCATCAAATTTAAAGAGAAACCGTCTGTAATTTATTTAGCTAGTGTGATTATCTAACGAATTATATAAAAATTAACTGTTTAGCTACTCATAGTTTTGATTAAAAACGAAACTAGGGTTTTTGAAGAGCCAACTTAGGACAATAAATCTATCGAGAAAAGTTTCACCAATCGTGTTTCTGTCTGTAATTTATCTAGATTATATCCTTAAGTTATCTTTGTCGTAAAAAACAAAACTGTTTGTTTTGCGGTTATTGAGAAAAAACGATTCTGCATTCTTCAAAAACATTTATTACTCCTCTTAAATGTTATGTGTAGGTTTGAAAGATACGTATTTTTTTTAAAAGTCCTTTTGATATAATATAATAACTAGTATAATAATAAATAAAAAACAAATAAATATTGGCGGACCTTACACACAGCGCCATCTAGCCGTAAACTAAGCAAAGTTTATACTATGGAAACCAGATAACTGATAGAATACTTTTTTTTTTTAATTTATATTATACATATTAACATAGAACAAACATCTATGTTCATCACACAAATGTTTATCCTTGGTGGGAATGTACAGCGAAGAATCCAGAGCTATACCAACTGAGCTGTGAGGTTTGATAGAGATACTTATTTTTTATACAAATAAAGTCCTTGTATATTAATGGCATAACTACAATATATGATAATAGAGTCTAGACTAGATTGCTTACAAAACAGCCCAATAAATTAAAGGATCTATTGAACCCCCTATTAGACAAACTAACCCTAAACGACACCAAAACATTGTTAAAGACTCATTTCAAACATTTACGATGCCGTAAAATTTTGCGATGGGCGTTACCGTCTACCTTGTGAACTCAGGTGTGGGGTCGATTCAATAACATACTTATAGTATTAAGGTGTGGGTTTTATTCTCAGGTCGATTTTACATCAATTAACTTGTTAGCAAAGTAGGAAACAAATAAAATAAAACGATAGTGGTGGAATGCTTTCTTCTGACGAATATATCTGTAATACGGAACCCATCACGCTCATTAATCACTCGCACTTTTAAATTTGATCTCGCGCGAAAGTTAGAAGCCAGAAAATAAACCTGGTATTCTACTTGTATTTTCCTTATCTCACTGACATTAAACTGTGAAACTCTTTTGCTTCGAAAATCCTGTTTTAGTGAGTGAGTGAGCATTTTTGAGTTGCGAATAAAGATACTAGCATACATAAAGCCATTTAGATTTATTTTAATTGTCGTAAGGTCAAGGACCCGATTGTGATGCCTACCTCTAGATTAGATTAACCACAACTGAATATTCCCCGTTTTGTATATTTAAATATGGATAATTAATAAATAAATATAGCCTGTTACATTAACCTAAGAGATAGATAAATACTCTATTTTACGTTCTAAAATCTAAAAAATTCTAAAAATCATCGTGTTAATCATTTTTTTCAATATTAACCGTTTATTTGAAAATTTAAATGTTGTTAAAATGGCCACAACCAGTGCTCTGACCCTAATTGACATTAAATATAATGTTACTCGGAAAAACTGTAGTTAGCCTATTATTTTTAGCTCACATTATAAAAGTCACTCATCCTCTGCAAAAATACAATTATTGTTGATCACATACCAGAATTAGTATTTTATTGTATTATAATTTTATTGTTTCTCTATTTTTTCTTTCTTTGAGGCCATTGTGTTTTTCACTCGCGTGTTCGTAGGAATGCAGTAATGACATAATACTGATTTGATGGTCGTGTCACGGGCTATTAGGTCTATTGTACGGACGGACCGTGAACAGTGGATTGTACTGTGGCCTAGTGATTCGCGACAGTTACGTAATAAGTCATCGTAAAAGATGGCTAGAAAGGCTACGAAAAACGGATTGAAATGATGATGATAGGTCGTTTTGATCGTTTTTAGCCCTCGACTCAATTATATAAGTTTGATGTGTCTGTCTGTGTATTTGTGGCATAGTAGCTCCTAAAAGAATGGACCGATTTGAAGGGATGTTAAAGCAACCTCTACTGATCGATTCATAATGTGCAAAATTCTGTGACTTCAGAGATGTGGTTTTTAGGGTTCCGTACCCAAAGGGTAAAAACGGGACCCTATTACTAAGACTTCTCTGTCCGTCTGTCTGTCACAGGGCTGTATCTCAAGCTAGACAGTTGAAATTTTCACAGATTATGTATTTCTGTTGCTGCTCTAACAACAAATACTAAAAACAGAATAAAATAAATATTGAAGGGGGGCTCCCATACAACAAACATGATTTTTTTGCCGTTTTTATAGATAATGACGGTACGGAACCCTTCGTGCGAGAGTCCGACTCGCACTTGGCCGGTTTTTTTAATATAAAATTGTATGTTAATTTATTAATTTTACAACATAAATAACTTAAAGGTTTTTTTTCTTAGTTTTCGAGCAAATTGTCTGTGACAGACAGATGCTATGTGTTCTTAAATGGGTTCTGTTTTTCTTTGTTTATCCTAAAAAAAGTGGTTAAATTATTGGCACTTCTTGTGGCCGTACAGCGGGCGCTGGACTGTGACAAATAACAACTCTTACGCAACTCCAAGCACGCGCTGTTGTTTTGCTACTAAGTTTCTATTGATCTTTTTAAGTAGAGTTTATACTCGACTTTATAAAGCTTAAAGGCTGGTTTTTCCGAGTTATCCTACTAATATTATTAATGCGAAAGTTTGTGAATGTGTGTGTGTTTGTTACTCTTTCACGCAAAAACTACTGAACGGATTTAGATGAAACTTTACAGTATGATGAAACTATATAGCTTATACACCAGAATAACTCATAGGCTACTTTTTATCCAGGTACCACGTGGGCGAAGCCGCTGGCGGAAGCTAGTATTTCTATAATTGTGATGATACTGATGATACTATTTGCAAAAGAATAATGTCAGATGTAAATTGCAATAAGTGCTAAAATATTGAGCCATGACACAATTCATTTGCTAATCGCTAGTTTGCACATGAGTATTAGCAAGTTGTCGTTGATTTAGCAATTTTTGACCAACTTCAAAAATATGTAGAGATTCGGTTCAATCATGCGAATCCTAAGGTCTCCATAAAAAAAATAAAAATCATTACTTGACTCCAGAATTTGTTTATATTGTTCTTGTTTTAAGCGCATGTTTGTGCTACAAGAATATTGATTTTGTTATAAAGGACATCAGTCAAACATACTCTTATAATTTAAACTCAAATAAAAGCTCTGCCGCTATTCGTAGACTATTGCTGTCTTAGTATAAAACATTTATTTTATATATTAGCAAAAAAATGAATGAATATGAAACCTGAATGATCTCTTTTGAATTCTACTATCCTACTAATATTATAAATGCGAAATTTTGTGGGTGTGTGTGTGTGTGTGTATTTGTCACTCATTCACGCAAAAACTACTTAACAGATTAAAATAAAACTTTACAGTAATATAACTTATACATCAGAATAAGACATAGGCTTCTTTTTATCCACCCGTGCGAAGCCGGGGCGAGCAGCTAATAATATAATATTTTTTTAATAGAATTATCAAGTTTGATCCTACGATCTTAGTCCAACCCACCCGGTTATAATATAACCCAAAAATGTCTTAAATTAATATTAGGTATCTAATATAAAACTGTTTTTTTAATATTTTTCTAGAAAACACTACCGATCAACTGCGTAGCGTTTCGTCAAAGCAAGTTCTTAGATCAAGGTTAGGGAAGTACTTATACGCAACGATTGTTCTGCCTGTCGGTCCACTGGCCTTTAAGAGATCGCACATGGAGACTGTTTTTAAGCCGATCAGATTATCAGTCCTTTAGATAAGTAATAAATAGGTAAGTTGATCACAGTCAAAATCAAACGACCATTATTTCGAAACTAGCTTTTACCCGTCGCAGTTCGTGTGCATAGATTTAAGAAATCGATTGATGCCGATTTTTTAGTAAAACATTGAAATTCCCGAAAATCAAAAGAAAATTTTGAGGAAAAATCTATAAACTATCTGTATATGAAATTTCATCACAATCGGCCCAGCGGTTTACAGACAGACAAATACGAGTTACAGTACTTATAGATAATCGCAAGGATACCTGTGAAACGTCTTAGGAGCTAGGTGAAGCTACGCCAATTCCTCGCGACCAAGCCTAGAAGAATCAGGCAACAAACACCGCTTGGGGCCTATCATTATTTTCAATTAATATAGATAGATACCTATAAAGGTAGGTATTTACTCGTTTCTCTAAAAGTTGATTCTGGCTGTGTAGGTATTTAATTAATTGGATAGAAAACAAGTTGCAACAATGTAACTTATTATCTAACAAGGAAGTAAAGGGCTGGGTAAGCACCTGAGTAGGTAGACACTACCTTCTCTATGAATTACTGCCTGTATGTTGAGTTATGTAATATTATTTTTTTATATACATATATATTCATAACAAATGTACACATCATCAACATCATCTTATTCAGCCTTCCTCATACTACTGCTGGGCTTCTCTCTCCGTTTGTGTAAAATTTTTAAATATCTAGAAACAGCGCCATCTAGCTTACCGTAGGCGCTTAAAACTAACATTACCGCTACTCGATCATAGATGGCGCGTATTTTACTACCTATAAGTAAGGTAGGAGATAGAAGTTTAATGTTTACGTGCTGGATTAAATTATGATTTGTTAATAGTTTATATATAACTATATTATTTTAATTTGACCATTTGAAAATTAGATTTTGCCTTCATTTAGCTATTTTAACTTCATCTAAATTTTAAATTCTAATATTAGGGATTCGTCATTCATAAACCAGAGACACGTCCTATTTAGGTAGGTAACCTACCTACAAATATTTGGATGCTTATTCATGATTATTTTTTATTGTTATAGATTCATTTGTGAATAGTCAAGAATGGACGGCTGCCCGGGGTGTGACAGAACTCAGGGTGGGAGTTCTGGGTTCACCGGACAGTGGCAAATCGGCGCTAGTGCATCGTTACTTAACTGGATCTTATATGCAAGAAGAAAGTCCTGAAGGTACGTACCTACCTAAAAAAATAAATAGGATCACGACTAATCCCCAAGTACGGTAGACATCTTCTCAGATCTTCAGGTACTCAGGACCTTGAAGATGTCTAATGGGGGTAGACAGAGGCACGTCCAAACATTACATTTGGCACATGCTTACATTTGCAGTAGTTAGCGTGACAGGTTGCAAGCCCGTCACCGCTTACAAGAATACTAACTCGTTTTCGTTCACCGTCGTTAAGCACGTGTTTTGAAGGTACCTACATAATTTAAACTTGCATATTATGTGCATTATAATATTGGCCATATCATAAAAACTTATTTGATAATACTGCCATCTATTGGCAGTTTCAAACAACACGAGGTTCGTTTAGTGTATTAGAGAGCATTTCAATTTGGGTATTTTCGGTAGATGGCGTTAGCAAATGTTTCGTTTATTTGCGTATAGATGGCGTAGTCAATAAGATTTTTTCAAGAATTTTTAACGTACTTATGTAAATTTTGATTGCAATTTTTCTTTCAGGTGGTCGTTTCAAAAAAGAAGTAATCATCGATGGCCATAGCTACTTACTACTTATAAGAGATGAAGGAGGCTCTCCAGAAATGCAAGTAAGTAAAATAAAACCTAAGTTCAACCTCAATAGAACTGTTATACTGAATTTGAATATTTTGGAAATTATCAAAGAAGATGAGAAAACCGACGAAAATGTTCCGGCCAATCCAAAAGTCAAGGGACGATATTCGTTTTTTAAGTTGTTTGAAGGAACTATTAGTCCTACAGGAATATCATTTAAATGGGACCAACTTTTAACTATTCTCTACACAATTAATAATCAACGAAATCTAATCACCAGGAAAAAGAAGCGCGGTCATACATTAAAAAAAAAACAAAAAATATAGGTATCTATAAGTCGAATTAAGAACCTCATTTTTCGTCGGTTAAAAAGGTTTTCTTTGTGATATAATCGGTGATTTGATTTCCGGTTTGATAACCTTACCTAGTGTTGTAAATTTTTCATTCACGCCATGAGAATCAATAGACAAAATGTCATTTATAAAATATTCAAAATAATTTTATTGTAACATCGCGTGTGGGCCGACAATCGGTGGATTCAAGCATTTTGTGAAGGAAGAAGATAGGTCGATGGAAGTTCATGTTATTTCGAAATAGCTCGAGTGACCTACTGTCGGTTGTGCGTTTCCATTCTTTCAAATGGTCCGTGAATTGGAAAAACGAGGTTTATTTACTCTGATTGATATGAAAGCTTTATGCAATTTGCTTAGAATTTATCTGAATAAACTTTATTTAACCCAACTTCAAACTCTGTGAGTTAGCATTCACAAGCTGAGATTTATCTATTGTAACTGCTATTTCTAATAATAATGGATGTATCTGAGAATCCTACATTATGAAACGAATAATAATACCATTAGGAAACACCTAATGGTATCATTTTAAGTCTGTTGGTCTAATAAAGGTCAATTATTAGGTACCTACCTGAAATTATGCATACCTACTTACGCCTTTAGTTCGGGTGATAATACAATAATATGGTGACAGCGAGCTGATTTGATAATGGAGTCAAGAGCTGTTTAACGGACACTAACAATAGAACTCCTTAGTAAATAGTACGATTGAATAAAAACTTTTTATTCCTGTAAAGTTCCAATGACAATGTTGATATTAATAGAGGGATAGAGCTCTGCTCTCTGAGCACGAACCACTACCACATCGTCTAAATGTCAAAACTAACTCTCTTCACTATCACTACATAGTATAAAGCAAAGTCGCTTTCCGCTTCCCGCGTCTGTATGTAATATGTATGTATGTTTGCTTATATCTTTAAAACTACACAACGGATTTTGATGCGGTTTTTTTTAATAGATAGAGTGATTCAGGAGGAAGGTTTATATGTATAATAACATGCTACCCGTGCGAAGCCGGGGCGGGTCGCTAGTTGTATTGTAAAAGCATCAGTTGTGACATTTGGACGATACGTTATCGATAATCGTATCGAGTGATCGAGTACTAACTCCTCTGATTTCTCTAGCTAAAAGGAGGATTTTACAAAAGTTTGTCTTGAAAATAATTTTCAACAGTAAACTTATTTATTGTATTTTAACAAGAAAATCGTATCGTGACACAATGTACACAGGAGCACTGCGCCGTCAGGATGCCCCTATCGATTTGTGCTATAAAAGGGGACCGTTTAATAGATCCCAAGTTATTCACGCTGAAGCCTCCCGCCATTTTATGGTCGTGTCTCATTTACAAGCGACTTAGCGATTTTACGATATTGACAAACACGACTTTTACTGCTATGAATCGTGCTTACATTTTGTAAAGAAATAGTTACCAGTAGTATCAACCAGATAGTAACCAATAAGGTTTTTATAAGCATCGAGTTTGAAACTCGTTACAGAATCAAGTTCCTTCAAATTCAAGTTCTACCAAATTTATTGTTGAGGATAAGGAGTTTTTTTTTGTTTAAACGAGTTCATAATTTATTAATATTATTTAGAAAATAAACAAGAAACAGTTGACAGTTGAGTTGTTGTTAAAGACCTATAATAAACAGTCTATAGCCGCTATAGTGATCCAGTTATCCAGATCACTACCAATCAAAAGAGTTCCCAAGACGCTGGAAGGCAATGCTGATCCGTTGTGCTTTTCGGATCAAGTTATTAAAGGCAACTTATTTAATAATTACCAACAAGTAGGTACCTACTATGATAATGAGTGCTTAGGTTTGGCTGGTTTTATTCTATATGAAGACACCGAGAGTCAAATTTAAAGTCAAGTAGGCGTAGGTGATTCATTGGTACAATTTTCACCTAATTTCATCAGCAAATTGATGTACTGCACAGAATAGAGGAAGGAAACAATTGTCCTTAACTTACTTGTCCTAATTTAACTAACGATAATGTTCGTGACAATGCGGTTGTAAAAGAATGCGTAAAATTGATAGTACTGGATTATTTCGTAGTTTTGACTTAGTAGTCTTGGATCACGACTGTAATTGTAATCCCCAAGTACGGTAAACATACTCTAAAATTCCCAGGCGCTTAGATCCTTGAAAATGTCTAGAGGGGATAGTCAGAGACACATCCAAACAATATATTTGGCACATGCCAATGCCAAATGCTGCATTTTGCAGTAGTTAGCATTCCATACGTGACAGGTTGCAAGCCCATCGCCGCTTATTAGAATACTAACTGGTTTCCTCACGATGTTTTGATCCACCATTTTGAGCACGTATTTTGATGCGCATTTTTAAACGAGCAATTCTTGTAAATAAACTAAATCTCGGAAACGGCTCCAACGATTTTCATGAAATTTAGAATGCAGGGTATTTCGGGGGCGATAAATCGATCAAGCTAGGTTTCATTTTTAGAAAACGTTGTTCTATAATGTGTTTTTAGGCATTGAAATATTGAGCAAAGCTCGGTCATAACATAGTAATGTACGAGTAGGTATAACGTTTTAAGAATATATATATGTATATGTAAATAATGATACTGTCATGGTATTTTCTAACAATCCCTTCATCAGCTTTCAAATCAGCTTATTTCTTGTGAGCGACCTACATAAAACACAATACAGCTCACCTCTTTAATTAACTTATTGAACTCAGGTTGATGTTCTTTGACATTATTGTCTTCGATTATAATATCGTTTTAATCAATAATTTACTTATTCTTTGAAACTGGAATTTTCAATTATTTTGTCCTTTAAAATTAGCACTAAATACGATGAAAATGTAACGTTTAGTGAACTTAGGGTTTAGATATATCTGGGACTTTTATTTTCTACAATTATTTATTTCTTGTAATTCCATGTTGGTAAACTTTTTAAAATTAAACAAATAAATCCGAAAGTTTGTAAGGATGTTTGTATGTTTGTTGATCAATCACGCCCAAACGACCTAGTGGATTTTAATATACAATTACATAATCTATATCTACTTTATATCGAGGTACCTCGCGAGCGAAGCCGCAGGCAAAAACTAGTTAAATCTCATCTCTAGATAAGGATGACGTGTACTCATAGGTTAGTTTCAACACAATAATTGATAGGTGTTCTTATCCTTGCACCATTTTACAACGCGTAATCCGTTTCTCATTAAATTTAATTAAACCAGCACAACTAGGGCAAGAGCGCTGGTTGTGGACACTTTAACAACATTTTAATTTTAACAAATAAACGGTTTATATTGAAAAAATGATTAAAACGACGATTTTTAAACAAAATAGAATAGAGTATTTATATATCTGGTAAGCAAAGGTTTTGTAACAGGCGATATTTATTTATTAATTATATATTTAAATAGATAACACGGGAAATCATTGTGGGCAAAAAAACTAGAGGTACAACGCACCACGAATGTCACTAATCTAAATGGACCAAAAACAATGATTTTAAACAAGTTTGTTCGCTATGCTTAGTCATTATCTGCAAAAATTGAAAATGCCCAAAACCGGGGTAGGCACCACAACCTGTTCTTTGACCCTAGTTGTGAATCGATCGGTGAATTCACTGGTTGGAATATCGGTGTGTACTCGAACATTAATTACGCTGGTAATCGAAGCCTGACAATAGTTTGCCGAGTCAACAACATCGGGCGCCTGCCCTGTTCAGATTTCAAGTGGTTTCAATGGAAGGAATCAACCTATAGGTACAGTTCTGCTTAGGGATGTGATCATGTGACATTTAGTAAAAAAATCGATTATGAACATTCTATTTTACTCGTCTACGAACAAATCGATTAAAAATAATCATAAAGGACAAGCTGACCCGGCGAACTTCGTATCGCTTTAGAATTAACAATTGCTGTGTTAAGTTCCCGTTCCCGTTCCTGTTCCTGTTTTCCTGCTTTTCTCATGATATTTTTTCTAATTTTCTTTGCTATAAACCTCACGGAGCCCGAGACCTTTCTAACGAATGCAAAACCGTGGAAATTGGTTCGTGCGTTCTGGAGTTATAGCGTCAGGAAGGAAAACCCGACTTATTTTTATATAATAGATTTATATGAAATCTTAATAATATTATAAATGCGAAAGTTTGTGAAAAGACAGCTTGTTGTTAGCTTGTTGTTGTGTTTGTTCCTCAATCAGGCCTAAACGACAAAAATATACATAACATAACAATAAAAAATATATTGGGCTGTCGAAGGTGGATGAAATAACGAAATAGATTGTTCTCTTGTCGTGTTGTTATTTAAAATGTAGATGTTCTAGAAACTTCTGGAAGTTCCTGTTGAAGCTTTGAGTCACATTCTAGTCTCAGACGAAACTACTTAGGTTCGCCTGAATAATGATACTAATGGTATGATGGTTTTAGGTAGCAATTTGCTTAACAATGCCCAAATTTGCAATTGGCCCTCATTTCAAGCATCCTTGAAACAAAACGTGCTAAATCAGGATCACGCACACATGACAAGCCAAGAGACATTATCAAACCTAACCCTTCCCAATCCCCGACCGCATTCGAGGTAGGGTATGACGTCATCGCATTAGCCGGGATTGACCTGCGAGCCGCGAAACGATTGTCCGTTATCGCACCTAAATATAGAACTTGTGACGAAGAACGTGTGCCTTGAAAAGTCGTCTCCATGTAGGGGCATACCGGAAAATTCTTTATTTTCTGATGTCACGAAAGCTAAAACATGCTACTGTTCCGGAGGTATTTATCCTATTACACCTTGTTCGATCGGCACCACACTGGAGCTCTACATGTTTCAATGACAAGCTTTTGTAAAATCATTTCAACCATCGAGCACCAGCGCGCGCTATCATCTGTCACATCATATAACATTGTCATCGAAACTTGATTGCAAAGTTTTTCCTCAATCGAAGTATTTACTAAGGAGTTCCGTTGTGAGTGTCTGTTGAACAGCTCCTGACTCCATCATCAGATCAGCTCACTGTGCGAAATTTCAGCTCAATCGGTTGGGGATAACTGCTTCAAAATTGAGTTGCAAGATTCCACCTTAACAACATACATTGCATGTTATATAAAAGCTTGTGAAAATGATAGGCCCCAAGCCGTGTTTGTTGCCTGATTCTTCTTGGCTTGGTCGCCAGGAACAGGCGTAGCTTCACCTAGCTCCAAGACGTTTCAAAGTGATATAATAAAGTGATACTGATAGCGTAACATAGTCTATTCAAATTACTTGCTAAAATTGATTGGAAAGTGGCCAAGCGAACATCAAAGAAACTCTATCTAGTTACCTAGTAATTTTCATGGCAACCTTGAACGATCATGAAACTTACTTTACACTTTGAAATTCATGCAAAGAATAATGTTGAAATGCAGCCAATTTTATAGTGCGGAAAATGCTAAGTTTGCGCCATTGCTTTGCCTAGTCGTGTTAAGTTCAGGAAAGAAGAAATTACTCACGGAACTGCCGGAGGCTGGTTCTGCACTGACATTTAATTTCATAGTACATTACTTCGTTCTCTAAACGGACGAGATAATTAATTTTCACTTAAAAATGTAGTACAGTAGGTACCTAAAGGTTATAAAACAATCTTATCTTATCTTAAGAGGCTGCCAGTCGCTGATTGCTCTTTTTCGAAACGAAAAAAGAAATACTTCGAACAAGCCGCATCTCCTATTTTTATAAGTATATTACTTCAGGTTCCTACCTAGATTTATATTAAGCTGAAAACATAATAGCAGAAACTTTTCACGATAAAGATATTATTTCAAAATGATACGTTTTAGAATTTATGATCGAAATATTTTATATACCTACTATTAAAATCAACTTGTGATTTATTGTTAAAGATAGGTAATATGTAGATCTAGATTTCTATTAGGATAGATTTTTGATAAGTAATTATACATAATTTATATCATTAATTTATTCGAAAAGCTAAGGCGGACCACGCGCGGACGTGTGTTTGTCATCATTGCAGCGGTCGGTAGGATTATTTATCGAAGTGATTAAAGATGGGTACATCTTTATTCACATATACTATACATTATAAAATAGCTTGTTCTTATATAAAAATCTCGTGAAACGGCGAAACGGCATGACCGATTTTTATGATATTTTTATGTATATTTGGTAGGTATGAGTCGTAAGTATATTTCATATCGCTTTTTGGAAAATCCAGCGTAAGGTTCGGGAAAAACTGAATTGAAATTTGACAGGACAACGTCTGTCGGGACAGCTAGTTTCTCTTTAATAAAATACTAACACCAGATTAGATGTATGAAGAGAGACACCTAAAGCTACAGCCAGAAGTGACCATGAATGTAATTGCCACATTACTCGACGATAAAACAATAACGGCCACCAACACGACGGAACCCATTTCGGGCTTCTATTGCCAACATAACCATTACCACAGAAATGGACATCGTGACTCAGATCCGTGGCCAAATAACGATTTTGGGTATTCAAGTCAAGACCCATGGAGTAAAGAGCTATGTTGACCATGACTTGTGTTCAAAGGTTCGAATCCCGGTTGTGCATCAATGGTTTTTTTTTGCATTCTTCTCTTCATGAATCTGATGGCTTTGAGATCTGTCTAATTTATTTAGGAATTGGAGTCTTGCTCCTATTGTAGTGCCCTATTATCGGGGTCCACGTTGAGAAACTCTGTAATATCTTAAGACCTTATCTTACTTTGTAACCAACTGGAGCAATAAATAAATGAAAATGAATATGAATATTATATTTTTTATAGACGAATTTCTATTCAAACGCGCGATTACATTACTTCGCTAGAACTTCGCTATTTTATACTTTCAAATATTTTTGTAATATCATTCCCCTATACCCACTCCTTGTGACTGCCCTGATCAACGTGTGTATGTACCTAACCAATAAAGCTAAGTCCGCACCTCGGACCTCGCCACATCAATTTGAAACAAATTGGGATGGCACATGTGTGAGCACGCAGGCGAGTACAGATGGGTTTTATTTATCTTCAATTGCGGTTGAAAATGCTATGTTTTAATGAGTAAGTATATCAGAAGAAGTCAGAAAGTAGCGCCTTGACAGAAAAAAACCGGCCAAGTGTATAAAAAACCGGCCAAGTGCGAGTCGGACTCGCGCACGAAGGGTTCCGTACTATTATCTATAAAAACGGCAAAAAAACATGTTTGTTGTATGGGAGCCCCCCTTAAATATTTATTTTATTCTGTTTTTAGTATTTGTTGTTAGAGCAGCCACAGAAATACATAATCTGTGAAAATTTCAACTGTCTAGCTATCACGGTTCATGAGATACAGCCCTGTGACAGACAGACGGACAGCGAAGTCTTAGTAATAGGGTTCCGTTTTTACCCTTTGGGTACGGAACCCTAAAAAGGCAAAAAAACACGTTTGTTGTATGGGAGCCCACTTAAATATTTATTTAATTCTGTTTTTAGAATTTGTTGTTATAGCAGCAACAAAAATACATCATCTGTGAAAATTTTAACAGTCTAGCTATCACGGTTCATAAGATACAGCCCTGTGACAGACAGACAGACTTTGGGTACGGAACCGTAAAAATGAGGAGTAATAGGTTAGCTTGGTACCTACCTGTGGACATGTTATGCGGAGGGAAGAAAGCCATGTTATAAGAAGAGTGATGGATAGGTACAGGGGTAGAGGTAGGCCTAAGAAGAGATGGATGGACTCTCTGATAGAGGATATGGGTAAGAAAGTTGTAATTACTGCAATGACGAGGAGAGTTTGGAAGAGAGAAACATGCTATGCTGACCCCACTTCAGGCAGATAATGATGATGAGGTTGTAAATGCAGTGGCTGGTAACTTTGTGAAGATTGGTTATAGGTACCTACTTGACTTTAAATTAAACCGATAGGATCCTTGTCAAGTCGATCAATATTTATTTATTTTATTCCAATTATTACATCACAGATCTGGATGTGTGTGTGTGAACCACGAAAAAAAACTGGTAATATTTGTGCCGACCACAGACAGACTTAAGCATCATCAAAGTTATACCTCCGGCTTTGTACGTTGTACCTACCTAATCAAATCAGTAATCACTCAATCTTCAGTGGGCAGGTAGGTACCTACTTGGTAGATTTACCTACCATGTCTGACTATTACGAATAACTTTCCTCGCCTTCAGTTGAAATTTCGTAAATGAATGATAACACAGGTTGTATTATTTATTCATTAAGTTTGGTGCCTTTGAACTCTCCCCTTTGAAGCTGAATGGAATTACCTACGGCAACCTATATATAGGATGTAGTCTGTAGATATGAAGGTACTCATACCTGTCAAGCAAATTAGCTATGGCGGCGGTGCGGCGCGGTAGACCGTTCATTTGACAGGTGGTCTAGGTAGGTAGTAGGTACCTACCTACCTTGGACGACAATGGAATGGGTTTTTTGATGTGTAACATCTACTTATAGCGGCAGGTGAAAGGGTGAAACCGCGTGGCCACGGCATGCGCCGAACTACACGCGGTTTAGTTTAGTAGGTAGGTACGCGAACTAGAGGAGTTGCTGCCAAAGAAATGCACTCATTTGTACAAAATTTAATTTAGATCGTAAACCATATTTTTATGCATACCTATTACTTGCACAAAATAATTTCGATGTTTCACATCTGCCAGGCGCTTCCCGCGACTACTCACATTTTTGTTTAGGGGGCAAGCTGGTGTGTTCACACACAGAGACAGATCGCTTAGAAAAGAGTGAATGTTGGTAACTACCTAGTCTAATCTATGGTTACTAGTACAGACAGTGAATGAACAATGTTATTCCATCTGTCAACTTGTCGCAAGACTCCTAGGGTGAAAGCCCCAGTTTCGGCCTGTGTTATCAAGTCAAGGGTGTACAGAATAGGGTAGGTACGAGTACATCTATCTGTATACCTACTGTATTATTCCGCCGAGGGTGGGTATTGCGTGTGGCGCCATCCTGTCGAGTAGGCACCTCCGTACAAATTACAATACAACAAAGAAATTACAATAGGGCTCTAAGTACCTAAATAGGTAGTTTTATACTAATAGCTGTCTTATTTTGTGATCGATGTTTCATGGGGTTTGAGAGGGTGTTCGTTGATGATCATACTTTGGTTTTTATGGCATAGTCATTACTTTAAGTAGTTATCTTTTCCGTAAATATGTCCGTAAGTAGTAGGTACTATGTAGCTTAGATTGATGTTCCAAGGCATTAGATGGGTTACCGATTCAACCCTTCAGGTTTATCGTTTTAATAAAATTTGGTCTAGTGATAGGTAGGTATAGGTATCTCGTATTTCAATCCGGAGGACCGGCCGTGTGCTTATTGTTTTCTATGAGCAAAATCTTTTCAATAGTATCATTATTTAACTTCAAATTACTTATAGCCATAGTGAGGCTATGAGATGAATACATCCAGTACATCGTGCAGTGATTGAAAATCAATTTTCTCGCCAACATAATACTAAGTAGGTAGGTACCTACCTACCTTCTAGCCCCAAACAAGAGACCGTTATTTAACATTGAAAGTGCGTTGCTCTCATAGGTCACTGGGCAGATCAGTCCTCGGTTGACTTGCGATGTTGCGTATCGAAGGTCAAATATTTGAAGGAATGGAATATATACGCCTGCTCTCCCGATCTAGATAAACGAAGTTGTGGTCAAAGCCTATTTGAAAAGTTCGGAGTAAGTAGGAAAGTGATAGGTTACGCACTTACGTGTCAGGTACCTACGTGTTCAGGAAGTAAACTTTTTTTTTGGTTATTATAAAGTAATTCTTGTTTTTTCATTATTTAGTTGCAATTTACTTATTTATTTTAATAACACATTACTGTGTGTAGGTTCATACAGGTATTTAACAATAGAGTAGTTTACCCTAAACATAACTGGGTAAAAAAAATACAATGTTGCCATCTTTTATGAACCTATCTAATTTATCGGGTCTTTTTATTTTAATTTCGGATTTGGTTTTCTTTGTCATACTGGAAACGTTTACAAATTTTACAAAAACAAAAATACAAAGTTCTTACAATCACGATCGCAAAAACAACGCTCCTAATAGTAATGATTTTTGATAAAATTTAGAAAACACTTGTATTCTACATTTTAAAATTCTTGCTTGTTTTATATTTAGTAAGTTTTTAACCAAATATTTTTTGCGTGTTTTTTCATAAACATGCTGTCACTCAAGGTCATCGGTTATTTGCCCTTTGAAGACAAGTTTTATTGTACGTTTCTTGTAAAATATGTATAAAATCATAACGCTGATGTTTATCATTCAATTCTACACGTATTCAACGCAAGATGTACCTACCGAGTTTTAACCAAAAAGCTTAGTTCTGTTCTGACACGTTATACGTACTTTAGAATAATACGAGTATGACTGTAAGACACTATGGCTTATTAAATTTTACAAAGATAAATAGTTGGTGCTTCAAAAGGCTTGTTTCTCAATGTGACTTGTTTGTTAGGATGATTTATTTTCTTAGCTGTTTACGCTTTTGGAAGCGAGTGAGTGAATGCACTTGTTTTTTCAGACCTACAAAACAAATGCATTGTAATATAATGTACTTACCTAAATAATGTGTAATGTACAATAAAGTAGGTATCTACTATCATATTTTATAGGAGTAAAAACTAAATTTTTCATACTGATAGATACAATGGGCGGCCTTATCAGTAAAAAGGGATTGCTTTCAGGTAACCTGGAGATAAGCCAGCCTAAGATAATAAAGCGTCAGAGAAATGTGAAACATCGTCAATGTGTAAAAAAATGTGAACTTACCTAGACCATCTACTTAGTTATCATGTTACAAAATGATAGGTATGATAAATCAAGTTAGTCGTTTTCGTGTGATTTACTTCACGCCTACCGCAAAAGTATTATGTCACACGAACAATGACGGTGAGAGCCACAAGGGTCACATTTGTGGATCAGTTTACCTTCCTCAACATTATTCTCTTCTATTCATGCTTCGTAAAAAAAATGTAACCACACGACCATAGCACAGATAGCCATAGCGTGCATTGTTCAAAACACCCCAGCTTTTGTGGGGGCACGAAAACCTGTTTCAAGTATTAGAAGGACAACAATAGACCAAAAATTGTGATCATGGCTGCACTTTGTGTTATAGTTTATGAAGCTTACAGAATACTCGGAATTTGGACAGTTGTTGCAATTTACTTGCTTTAAAAGTGCTGTGTTCTCACCGGAACTAGTAGGATACGTTATCGCTGTCATTCGCAGATGAATACTCGGGTTTCTGGTGCATTGGCCTGAAAAGATAAATAAAACATGAGCGGTCGTGGTGAAATAATGTTAATACTAGCAATAGACTTCTTCTTTGTATATACACTAGTTGATGTTGATAAGATTTATCTCCTACCACAATAATAAGACAACATCTATGAATGATTTTAACCATTTTATTTTGTTTAGTGATTTTTATTAAAAGAATTTAGAAATCTCCCCAATCCTAGGGTAAATGTGAAATTATTTCGTCAGCTCGCTGTCGGTGGTCGCGGCACGCATGAGTGCGAGCCACGATTACTTCCTCGTATTTCCGTCCGCTTCCCCATGTCTAGTACATTAATCGAAGATGAAAGTGCGCTCTGGACATAACTAAATTACCTAACTCTCTTATTACCTTAGATTTTGAACGACCGACCAAATTAACCTTACGAGTATAAGCGTAGGCCGTAGATCAATACTTGATGACGTCTTTACACTCTACCTGCCAACACACACACTAGTACGTATAAAAAAAACTTACTACACCTCTAAATTAAATTATTAATTACGCAGAAAATTGGACTAATCTCAGCGCCCCGTTTTCAAGTCATAGTTTACCGACATGCGACCTTTTTTCAAAGGCCATTCAACCGATAGGGTGCGTAGACCGTCTGCTTAAGGTCTGAGAAAGTGGCTCTCAAAAGAGCGTTACTCCTACAACAACGAGGCCTTTGGCAAGGCTCCATTAGGAGAGACCTGGGAAAATGTAGGTACTTCATAGGGTTCCGTACCTCAAACAAAACATTTATTCTTTAGATATTTTTTTTTATTTTATAAGGAAAACAAACAATACTTGGCTACATATTTAAACGTTTTCGCATATCTTTACATTTCATATGATATGCTTTGATATTCATAGGTACCTCTATAGTTCTATAGTCAATGATGAACTTTTTTGCTACTGGAATTACCTATAGAAGTTATTAGGAAAATAAAATTTTCTATGTAACTAGTGAAACTCTTTTATAGTGCTTGGTGAAAGGAATCTTAATTGCTACCTTTTTCGAACTTGGATGAAATAAAAAAAAAAATTGGCTGATTTAATTCTTCATAACTTTACTTTACTACTCTCTTTATTCTCTTTTATTTCTTTATACCTGTTAAAAATGATTATAATGGACGTTGAACTATTTAATCCTTGAATGAGCTAAGACTTGTGTTGATTGTGTTACTATTAATCAGTCAAGCAGTACCTACCCACTTAGAACCATAGTAGCGCAATAAAAATGTTAAGAGCCATACATTATTTTTCTAATCGGCACAATAACATTATTATTGTGTAAACTGTTACCTAACTGAAGCCAGACTAGCAATACAATTATTTTTGGTAGAGTTGAGTAAAAATAAACGAACCAATGAAATATCAGGCTTACAAACTTTTTGATTCATTGTATAAATAATTATACATTTTAAGTGACTTTATCGCGTTTTTCCTTTAATTTATTTGCTGCCCGCGACCATGACTGTTATACTAGTAACTAGAAACGACGAGAAAATTAACTTAAGAAAATAAAGAAGAAACGTGTAACATTAAAACTCGTAGTTATGTAAAAGTAATCAAGAATGTATAAAAATTTGTTCTCAATTTTGATGTAATCTTTCGTATCAATAAACTATTATTTCCGATAAGATTTCACTAAAATCAACCAAATGCTCGTTTAGTATTGATTAAAATAGCTGATAAAGCACTTAACGCAACAAGAATTTCAGGCCATTGCAACTTGCAAGGTCTGTTAAGGCAATGCGATGATAGCACTAGGTATCCTTTTCTGAACTAGAAAAAGTACCGTGCGAGAGGGAAATAGAAATAGCTGAGGCTTCGCCGCCTAAGCAGAAGGTCCCGCCCGCCCAGTCAACAGTGGTGCGCCGCCCTGGAAGCACAGTTACGTTTCTCTATACTGATATCAGAGTATAATGTGATTTCAAAGTTAATTAAATTAAATTATGTGTGTCATTATAAAAACTTACTGTAATCCTAGCAACAATAATGGTGCTCGATAAATAATAAGTGGTAAGATTTGCTGTTTTGTTAATTTTTACATAATTACTATCGTAAGTTTTAATAGTACTTTTCTTTATTATTCGACTTCATTACCAGGAGTATACAGAATCGATCGATCAGCATACTTCACCAACCATGCATAAAATAATAATTATAAAGTTTGACGATTTTTCACTAGGTTTCATAGTTTGGTAAATAATTTCATTACGTTTACCTAGAACTTACTATTATCATAATCATTTTGAAAAGCAAATGGGCAGTGTTATATTTGAATGGATAGTTTTATGTTGCAACAGCATTTTCATGATTATATTTACGATTTTCTTAGAAGAGAAAACGTAATTCATTAATATTGTATATTATAACTTTAAGGGCATAATTTGAAATAAAAAATCTGCTTTCATCCTTCGATGAGAGTTTATTTAAATTTAGCTCTTTATCTGTAATTTTTATATCAATTTGGTACTGATAAAATCGAATGAAGAGAGAATATTTTTTTTACATTGTTTAGTGTACCTACTAGTGTTCGTTTTTCATTCCTCTTTTTAATTTGAGAGTATTTAATTGATGTTTTGGCAATTTGAATAAAAATACATTTTGTTATCTCTTACGATTATTGTAACCGTGACCGCCGTGGCAGCTCTTTTCTTATTCAGAATGCATTTCAAGAGACGCTTTTTTCTTTTTATTAGTGAGACTGACTAGACTAGATTTATAAGAGTTAAAGATAGTTTCAAAAGGTCCTTGTCGCCTCGTCTAGGTGGTTTTTCTCTCTCGTCTCATCATACGCGCGCCCTGTCGCCGGATGACGCTTCTTGTGTCGTTGATTGTTGTTCAGAGAAAAGGGGTTGACACCCTCCTACGCAAGTATCGTCGTTCAAGTGGAAGCTGAGTTAGGTGTATGTATACTTTTCTATCTGTACCTATGCGATGAATAATACAAATAGACATGTAAATAAGAGTATTTGACATACTTTTCTATCTGTACCTATCCGATGAATAATAAAAATAGACATGTAAATAAGAGTAATTGACATTTTCGAGTCTGGTAAATTTCTCCCGTGAATGAAATAATTTATAACTTCTTAGCTACAGATAGCACCTATGTATAGGCATTCACCACTATCAGCATTCGTCACTTTTGCAATCGTATGAAATAAAATGAAAGTTTCCTACAGTATAACATGATTCTTTAATTTATGCTTATGGTATTATGGAAGAGCTATGCCATAGTTTCCAATACATGTACCTACACCACATTATTTATAAATAATTCATGAAAATATCATAATCATTCTGTGGATTAGATAATACATCATGTTTATGTATGGCTAATTAAAAACACGTTACGTGATTATTTCGGTCGTGTCCATTCTTGCATATGTTATTATGGAAAAGTATCTTGTGTCACCTAACCCTTTCCTTTTAAACCCCTACGACTGCACGAAATTTCCCCACGTAATTATTAGGCATATGGGAAGGGCGCGGTTTTTTATGTTGTTCAATTTTGCAATAGTAGGGTTACTGTTGTTAGGGGGTTTTACGTAAGTAATATAGAAAACACATGACATCTACAGAGACCAAGGCTGGGATCTTATGTATATTTTATGGTTTAACCCTTTTATTTTGATGGTATACTGAAGTGAAGCATCTTAATATCTATAAAACTGATTCATTTCTAAAAATAATGTTTCTATAACATTGTAACATCATCCGCTATTTCTTATGAATTTTGCTGAAGGTGTTACCTTATTACACATCTGATTATTTTAATGAATCAATTGAATGATAATATTTTTTGTTTCAGTTTACGGCTTGGGTGGATGCGGTGATATTTGTTTTCAGTCTTGAGAACGAAATAAGCTACAATACTGTTTCCAACTATTTCAACAAAATGTCTCACTACCGGAATTCTGCCGAAATTCCTATCATATTGGTCGGAACCCAAGGTGAGTTTATATTTATTGAATGCCGCGCTCATTGTTTATTCTTGGATTCGATACTATTATTTTCACAATTTATAATAATACATCTTCTATCTACTTCTACTGGCAATTTTGAAGCTGTAAATAAAGTTGAAAGAGCGTTACTTTGGCATCGCTGAGTTTAAACAGTTTTCAATCGAAGTCATGACCTTTATCGGACTGATACTTGCTATTCCACAATCTAGAACGATTTCGTTCAGTTTACGATGCAGCACTTCGAATCCAAGGCAATAACAAGACGTTTTGTCTGTAGCTTAGAAACAACGTTACGATTTACATAATTGCGTAGCGTACCTAACATACACGCTTCCAATATACCTACCTACTATTTCCTATCAAATGATTGGATGCTCTTCCAGATGCCATAAGTGAAAGTAGTCCACGCGTTGTGGACGATAATCGTGCTCGCAAGCTGTCGAATGAGCTGCGAAGATGCTCCTACTACGAGACTTGTGCTACGTACGGCCTGAACGTGGAACGAGTCTTCCAAGATGGTAAGTGTACATAACGATCTGAAAACGTTAACAGAATATCTAAATCATGATGTCAGTTTTATAGTTTTTTCTCGTCGACTGGGCGGCGGCTGAGGAATGTTGTTACCGTTTCTTATTTGCATTGTGAGTATGTTTGTCTGCTTTGTTAAAGTCTGTTTTTCTACGATCTGAATACAATTATCGAAGTAGTCTGTATGTTTTTTTGGCAATTATTTAAAGGTTACTGTTATACGATCGTTTTAAATTGTTATTTAGGTACCTATTTAGGTAACAAGGTAATATATATAGGCAGGTAAACACTTTACATAATGGTTCTACCGTAACTTAAATGATCGGTAGGTAGGTACTAAAAGGTACTTATGTATGTTCATCGAGTACCAAATCTTTAATAAGAATTTAGATATTTGTTACTACTAGGTAGGTACATATAGCATATCTAACGTTTACTTCTCGTAGCCAAGCTCAAAATTGACTATAGTAAGATTAGTAAGTAGACATACCGATCATTTTGAAATAAATCTTAGATAGACTTAGATCACGCACACCATCCGAACGCGGCTCGTTTGATTTATACATTCCATTCATTGATGTGTTAGAGAGTTTAACAATTACGTAACCAGCCAAGATTTTACAACTTGTATCTCGCGTGATTTTACGGCCTGATAGATGAACCTCGTTTTGGATAGATCTCGAAACTCCGCGCGTCCGCGGGCCGGGGAGTTGCAAGCTCGCGCAGTGGCAACACCGACCCCCTGCCGCGCGGTCGTTTTGTTCGTTCGTTCATTCGCTTCGCACCGCTGCCGTAGTGTATTGTTTACATATTTTCGACGCTTCCAAACAGTGTTTTGGCTTGTTTTTTACGTAATTTATTCCTATTCTGAATGGAAGGATGGAGAGAACGCTCATTTTTAAATCGAATATGTCGCCGATATCGAGTTTGAGGCGTAGGAGTTCGTGTTATAACATACAAAGAGCCGAGGAACGCGATCGTAGGAAATCGTCGAAGTTTGAATGTGCGTGAAAATAAACCTGTGTTTACTATGTTATGGCTTTCAATGCAGTTTAGGTACACCTACATAGATTCTTTAGATAGTTACGTACTATAGGTATTCTCTAAAATGTATGTGAATACCAATTTACAGAAGGTCAAAAGCCATAACGTGATATACTTACATAGTTTTTACGAAATAAGCCAGCTGATGTTTGTAAAATATTTTGTTGGTAAATATAACTTGTGAAAGTAAAGCGTGGTGATTTTTTTTAGCGTGTCAGAAGATTGTTGGGACTAGACTGTCGGCTTCGTCGCAGTGCTTGGCTGGAGGATCCAGGCCGGTCACACCTCAGCCTATCGCTAACTCACCAAGCCACAACCATTCCACATTTCTTTATAAGGTAAGTTTTATAAATACCTAAATCTATTTTATATAAAACATAAAATTCAAATTCAAATTCAAAAATCATTTATTTCAATAAAATCACAAGGATCACTTTGAAACGTCTTAGGAACTAGGTGAAGCTACGCCGATTCCACGCGACCAAGCCTAGAAGAATCAGGCAACAAACATGGCTTGGGGTCTACCTTTTTTTTTAAATGATACTTTCCTTAATGCTATGTAGAGCTCCAGTGTGGTGCCAATCGAACAAGGTGAAGGCTCAAACAAGAATAATAATTAAAAGTACCTACTTACCTACTACTCAAGTATGTACACAATAAAAAAAATAACTAAAGAGCTTCAGCACAACTTCAAAAAGCAACACACGCTACACTTGATTTAGAATTAAAACTTAAAGATAAAATAACTATTTGCTTAAAAATAATTTGCATAGTAGGGTAGGTATTATTTATAATTATAACTCAAGAACAGCTAGACCGGTTTTCATAATTTTTCATCTGTCTTCACCTCGAATAACAGAATGACTAGGTATGTAGGTATAACAACATTTGGAAAAATAAGAGAAAAAAAAATGCCTTCAATCTTCACCTAGTACCTACACTACACCCATGCGAAGCCAGGACGGACAGCTAGTAAGATATATAAATTGGTGGACATTTTCACACTACACCTTCTACCCCCAAACTAAGCAAAGCTTGCACTATGGGAACCAGATAACTAGAACACATAAAATACTTTTTTTTTGTAAATACTTATGAAACTTTATAACACACACAACAAATCCAGACACAACAAACATTTATGTTTAAAATGTTTGTTCTGGGTAGGTATTGAACCCCAAACCTACAACGCAGAAGGCAGAGTTACTACCAGCTGTAAGGCCAGTCAAAGTTATGTACACTGCCATTAGGTACTAAGGGCATGATGCTATGAAGGTCAGACGATGGAGTTTGTAAGCGCAGTAGTTTTTCCTTGTATTTCTAGATAATTAATAGACTAGTTTCTGAAGGAATTCTAACATAATAATAACATTTAATAAACTAAAGACAAAACCGACTGCATGTTGTTATTTAATATAAATTGAATTGAATAAGTCTAATACAAAATTCAATCCCCAATTTTTTACCCTTAAAAGTGGTATTATATCCTCAAATATAAATGGGACCACACGGGAAGCACCAGCTTCAAAATAAGAAAACAATCATCAAAAACGGTCCACCAAGTCGAAAGTTCTGAGGTAACAAATATTGAGAACCTCTTTTTTTTAAGTCGACTTATAAACAAGGAACTTGGTCTATAAAGTTGCCTTCATTTGCATTTCAAATCAACACCTGCTTTAGTTGGCATTTATGTACTTTAAAGTTTCTGGTTATGAAATTAATGCACACAGATGCAACTATTATTATTCTTTATTAAAAGATGAAAAATTATATAATCTGTAAATAAATTATATTATGTACCAGCAAGGAAACATTGGCATAAAAACACACAATTTGAGTTACTTAACCTCTTAAAAATTTCTTCCCTGTCATGCTAAAATAAAAATTAAAATAAATAAATAGGATCATGACTGTAATCCCCTAAGTACGGTAGACATCCTCTCAGATCTCCAGACTCTTAGATCCTTCGATATCTAGTGGGGGTAGTCAGAGGCACGTCCAAACATTATATTTGGCACATCCCACATCCCCACCCAGAACAAATATTTGTGTCATGAACATAGATGTTTGTTCTGTGTCCGGGTGTTATTATATTGTATCTTTTATTAATAGTTTATATAAATTAGGGTAATTAGAGATTACAGTAATAATCTCTTTTTATTTGGTTGCTAAGCTATAGCAACATTATGCAGCGGCTAGATTTGTGTTCAATCCGATTACTGATTTTAAATCCTGGATGGAATTATATTTAATATGATAAAGTATCAAACATTGCTTATCTAATCTTTGTTTGGATTGTATTTATCTTTCTGTGTCATTATAGACTCCGGCGTATCCCAAATGTGGTTTCAAATCAAAATAGAAAAAATATCACACGGAGTAGAAGTCGGGGATATTGTAATCAGTTAATAAAAACCGGCCAAGTGCGAGTCGAACTCGCGCACGAAGCGTTCCGTACCATTATCTATAAAAATCGACAGAAAAATCACGTTTGTTGTATGGGAGCCCCACGTAAATATTTATTTTATTCTATTTTTAGTATTTGTGGAAATTTCAACTGTCTAGATATCACGGTTCATGAGATACAGCCCTATGACAGACAGACAGAGAAGTTTTAGTAATAGGGTCCTGTTTATACCCTTTGGGTACGGAACCCTAAAAACTAGAAAAAAAATCACGTTTGTTGTATTGGAGCCCCCCATATAACAAACGTGATTTCGCCGTTTTTTTATAGATAATGGTACGGAACCCTTCGTGCACAAGTCCGACTCGCACTTGGCCGGTTTTATTTAAACTAGGATGCTTGATACAAATTGTTTTTAATTCAGGAATGTGAACTATTCAGCGTTTCATGGCTGTACCCATTCTGCCAATTACAGTCACAGATTCAATTACGATGGCTTCCAATGGCCATGGGGTCTGGCCCTTTTCAATTACTTCCTTAACTGCATTGATTTAAGATCGTAAACAGTCTTCCATAAGACCTTGGGCCCTTACTCTGCAAAACGATTTTGACATTATCGAAACTTCGAAACCATACGATATTGCTCCGATATATTCCGATATATCGTCGACTGTCGTAGTTGAAGTTACGATGTCAATTATCATAGACAGTTGAAATTTTCTCAGATGATGTACTTCTGTTGTTGCTATACAAAAAACAGAATAAAATAAATATTTAAGTGGGGCTCCCTTACCAACAAACGTGTTTTTTTGCCTTTTTTCTTAGATAATGGTACGAAACCCTTCGTGCGCGAGTCTGACTCGCACTTTGCGGGTTTTTTTTACTTCATTTTACTGGGGTCAGGGCGTCTAGGCCCGGGAGGTTATTACTCAGCTCAAACTTACAAAGCGTCCACTTACACAAAATTCATTTTGGTTTGATTCCAAACTGAGGAGGATTGAGTTGAATCGGGAGCACCTAAGGTTTGCACCCACCTACGTTTGTATATTAGTAGGATGTAGGTATGATTTTTAACCTTTAATTTCAATGTAATATCGAACCAAACAAGATTATGCAAATGTCGGAAATCGATTATGCAACAATTATGTACTTTGTTAATCACACAGTAATTGTAATAAAGAAATTGACACAGTTGCAAAAAAATGCAGTACATTAACCCTCGTATTCAAGAACGACACTATGAGAACACGCACACACAGTGGACGAAATCTTTTTTCATAAAAATCACTTTGTGTTGTGCGACACTGCATAGTGTGACTAGAGGCACATTGTCGTGTGCCTCTAGCCAAAGTTGAGCTCTAAAGGCACACGGTAGCGTGCGCCATAGTGCCGCTCAACACATAAAGTGATGTTTATGAAAAAAGATTTCGTCCACTGTGGGTGCGTGTTCTCATAGTGTCGTTCTTGAATACGAGGGTTAGTGATAAAGTTTATCACACATGTTGGTTATGCAATATTATTATTTTGACACAGTTGCAACTTATTTAATGAGGCATTTCCCTTGCATACATAATTATGTTTTAAACGGTTGTAAAATTTGTAAGACCGACTAATGGCCTGCGCACATTGGCGGACGGGACGGCAGAGGATTTAAACTTTATCAATTGAATTTAACAATTTAAATAAAATAAATGTAAAATATTAATTTCAATGCCCCGCTGCGATGCTCCTAGAGGCCTAGACCGATCACGTCCTCTGTCTAGTCCGTCTGCGTGCGCAGGCCCATAACTGACTCAACATACTATTTGCGGTAGATCGATTTAGTTTCTAGACAATTAAATCGTGGTAGATAAAAATAAAGCGGTTCGATTTTCTCTACTCCACTTTGATGGATAGCTTATGAAGTCAAAGTCGAAGTCAAATATTTATTTCAATAAAATCACAAGGATCACTTTGAAGCACAGAATGTCATCAGAACTACACACAACTTCCAAATTCGATAATGACCCAGCAATTAGAAGTTGGATTAATTTCCAAGAATTTCTTACATACATAGTTTGTTTGTTACAGATGAAACTAATAAGTGTGACATAACTCCTCAAACCAGAAAGCGTTTTTTTCCGAAATTATTTAACAGCCTACTTGCTCACGTAATCCCCAAGTACAGTAGACATCCTCTCACATCTCCAGGTGCTCAGTTCAACATTATTACAAAGCGAAATCTAGTCATGAACAAAGCAAAGCTACTAGTACTATGTGAACTAGATAACTGATAGAATACTTACATACTTTTTATAAGAATACTAACTGGTTTTCTCACGATGTTTTAATTCTCTACTCCAGGATTCCCTACCTCGCAGTCATCAGACGCTATCCGCATCATCCCACCATTTGCATCGCGGCGCGCAATCTTTCGACGCGTCTTCCAACAGCAGCGGAATATCATCGACTCACGTGGTTGAAATCCATAGTACTAACGGATCGGACACATCGTCGCGATGGGGGAACTCGCTAGGTAAGATTATTACGCCAGCAGGCTTAAGACGAGTAATAAATGTTTTTGATGAATGCAGAATCGTTTTTTCTCAATAACCGCAAAACATACAGTTTTGTTTTTTATGACTTATGGATATAATCTAGATAAATTACAGACAGAAACACGATTGGTGAAACTTTTCTCGATAGATTTATTTTCCAAAGTTGGCTGTTCAAAAACACTAGATATTACTGTAGAACTTGTGGTATGACCAGATCCTTGAAGATGTCTAAGATATAATTATTAATATAATGTGTTTATATTTTTTTTATAGGCAGTCACGGCTCCTCATCAGGCCTCGTGTCTATCGCCACAGAGAACAACAACGTGAAATTCACAGCACCTCATTGTCTCGACAATCTCCAGAAAGAGAAAGACCTACCCACCCCTTTATCAACCCCCACCACCTCCAGGAAATCAAGGCGGAGATCTAACCTGTTCACACCTTCGAAGAAAGACGATAGATTGAAGAATGGGGAACTAGGTTCTGGTAGGGCGATACCGCTGAAGCAAGGCTATCTTTACAAGAAGAGCAGCAAAGCGTTGAATAAGGAATGGAAGAAGAAATATGTCACTCTCTGTGATGATGGTAGGCTGACATACCATCCAAGTTTACATGTGAGTATTGTTACTATAAAGGAAATGGACGAAATGATTTCGATCTATCGAAAGACAGAGAATATTTTTAAGTTTTATGTAGGAACTATTAGTCCTACATGAATATAATTTTAATGGGACCAATTTTAGACTATTCTCTGCACTATAGAAAATAATTCATCTTAATACGATCACTAGGTTTTTAATAATTTTAGTTAACATTTTTTTAAATTGTATTGTGTTCTTCTAAAAGTACATTTATATTTAAAGTATTTTTTTTGTGGTATGTATTTTTAAAAGTACATAGTTAAAGTGAATAAACTAACTTATATACTCCCATTTCAGGATTACATGGAGGACGTGAACGGCAAAGAGATCTCCCTACAGTACGTGACAGTGAAAGTGCCAGGGCAGAAGCCACGCGGCTCCAAATCCATCATCACAACTGTGCCAGGGTACAACGGACACTCGGCCAGTCTTGATATACATGACAGCATTGGTGGACTGTCTATTGGTGAGTTAAACTTAAAATAATGAGTGGTAGAGACGTGAGTGGGTTCGATTCCCGTAGCGTGAAAAAGGTTTGCATGGTCTGCACATTTATTGATTCAGGTGTTGTAAAATAAATAAATAATAATAAATATTGGTAGACATTAATCATCCATCTAACCCAAACTAAGCAAACCTGTAAGAGCTTTGCTTAGTTGGGGGTTAGTTATGGGAACCAGATAACTGATATAATTATATACTTTTTTTTTCTGTAAATACACAATAACACCCAGACAGAACAAACATCTATGTTCATTACACAAATATTTGTCCTGGGTGGGGATCAAACCCACATCCTACAGCTCAGAAGGCAGAGCTACTACCGACTGAGCTGTGAGGCCAAACATACAATCAAATAAACATAAGTTTGATAGCCGTGTTTGTTACCTGGTCGCGAGGAACAGGCGTAGCTTCACCTAGCTCCTAAGACGTTTCAAAGAGATCCCTGTGATTTTATTGAAATAAATTTCTATTTGTCTTTGACTTTGATATTCCAGGTTACAAAGAGAAGCCACAGCGAGCCACAGACAAGGCCTTACTCTCCGCATTTGAGACCATGAAAGAACCAGCGACGAGTCGGCAGTCTTTGGCCTCGGAGAGCGAAGTTGGATCTACCAATGGTGCGGATAAGGACACACCGCATGTTAAGAAAAGGCATCGCAGGATGAAAAGCAGCGGGGTGAAGAATGGAGATGAAGGTGGGATATTACTATTTTTTATTGGAACTAGTTTGGACGTGCCGCTGACAAACCCCTTTATTCTTCGTCAAGGACATACCAATAAATATTTACTCAGATCTTAATATAATTATTTTTTTGTTACATTATATTTATTGAAATTGCTATTTCTAGGTAAGTAAGTACTACATAATTATGAAAAATGTGTTTAGTTATGATTATGAACTTAAAACAAAATATGTGACGTGTTATTCATGTAATTCACGAAGTAAATGATTATTACGATTATTTTTACGCATTTTTCAAACTTTCCTATAAATTCAAATTCAAAAATGATTTATTTCAATAAAATCACAAGGATCACTTTGAAACGTCTTAGGAACTAGGTGAAGCTACGCCGATTCCTCGCGACCAAGCTTAGAAGAATCAGGCAACAAACACGGCTTGGGGTCTACCTTTTTTTTCAATGATCCTTTCCTCAATGCTATGTAGAGCTCCAGTGTGGTGCCGTAAGAACAAGGTGAAGGCTCAAACAAGAATAATAATTAATAGTACTACTCAAGTACGTAATTCAATAAAAAAAAATAACTAAAGAGCTTATATAGATTCGCGTTGATACTTTAGTTTTTCTGTTGAGTTAAATCCCTAAAACCTAAATTTGAAACAACCTTGTTAATAAATTCCAGACGGAGACATCACCTCGTGCGAGTTCACGATAGTGAGTCTCGATGGCAAGCGTTGGCGTTGGGAAGTTTGCGGATTGGCTTGCGCTGCAGGGGCTGCGGGGGCCGCGGCGGCTGAGAGAGATGCTTGGGTGTGCGCGGTGGAGGCGCAGATCCTTGCTTCCTTACAAGGACGGGTATGTTTTATATATCTTGTTGGGTCCTTGTAAACTGGTAAATGTCAGGCTCAAATTTGAAATAGCTCTCAAGGACTATGTAAAGTGAGAACGGATACATAGAACATTCAGGAATCCCATCGGATTCGCCAATATTAAGGACGGTGTGTAAAAGTTTTAGAAATCCCTCCGGCTGCGCCAGTTTTTATCGAAAGTGTAAATAGACCACTAATGATTTAAACACAGGTCTTTATCACGTAAGTATCTTTATTAAAAAAAAAATTGAGTCTGCCCGTGCCTATGGTTATTGTAACATAGTCGAAACGCCGGAAAAATAAATTAAAGATATATACGTGATAAAGATCTGTGTAAAAATCTTTAGTTAAGTCGTATTATGGTTATAAGAGGTGCAGATTTCACGGTTGAAAGTGAAGCGGCTAGCTATGTACTTACATGTATATTTAATATTAATTTTGAGTATCAAATCCTATTTGAATGTCTGTTTTTCTTATTACAGACATCTCGGCTGCCAGCCCCGACGGGCGCTAACTCAACAGGCGACGTGCGAGCGACCTATTACATCCGACGCGTGCATGGAAACTCTGCTTGCTGCGATTGTGGAGCCGCAGGTAACATTCACATACATAAATAACAAACAAAATAAAACAAATTATTTTAAAAACATAAAATCCGACTGTTAAAAAATAATTAACTGAAAAAAATATTATGCCTTCTTTTTGGGGAGGGGCGGGCCATATTTATAGTTTATGTCATTCTCACAATTGAGACGAATTCAACGATACCTCAATTTTTGTAATCCGTCAAGTCGTCTGGGCTGTAGAGCGTGCCAAGAAATGGACTTATATACGCATACATACATTACATACAGGTCAAAATAAAATCGACAAAACTATCCTTAATTTCGAACTGTAAGGTTTACGCTAATTTAGACCTTAACGTGAACGTAATAAGATCATTCGTATTTTAAAATATTTAGTTAGTAAGACAACAGAACTGCCACTAATGTAATTATGTAAACTTACAGATCCTGACTGGGCGAGTCTCAACCTAGGAGTGCTAATTTGCATCGAATGCTCAGGAGTGCATCGGAATCTCGGCTCGCACATATCACGAGTGCGGTCATTGGACCTCGACGAATGGCCGTAAGTACCAAAACTACTTCATTAAGTATATATAACTAGCCGACCCGTGACAGACGTTGTCCTGTCATTTTAATAATCGCATAGGAAAAAGCAATTTCAGCCAACTTCCAATTTTTTCCCTACAAACCTTGTACTGATAAAATAAATTACGAATTTTGGTAGAATGCGTATCATTCATTAGTCAAAACTGCGTTGCTATGGTGACTAAATTTTTTTAGTCTGTGATGTCAGATTTGTTGAATACCAACGCCACCTATACCAAAATCATCCCTTTTGTGTTTTTTTATCATTTAGGGGTTTTTTTTCGGATTAAAGGTTCCACCTTTATTTATTCAGATTTTTTATCTAAATACTACAGCAACAACTACTACATACTACTTGTCGTTTATTTTTGATTAGGGAACAAACATAGCAGCCTTATCACAAACTTTCGCATTTATAATATTATTAGGATGAAACGTCTGTCTGTATGTACGTCTCACGAGGATTGTGTAACCTTTGGTCTACACGCTAAACTTTTCCGTATGATAAATTGATGATAAACATCAATAAGATTTTTAAAGTATTATATAAATTAACATTCAACACATACAGACACTTGAATTTCCCGTGACGTGACTATCAGGCGTAGCTTCATCTACCTCCTAAGACGTTTCAAATTGATTCTTGTGGTTTTATTGAAATAAATAAATACCTTTTGATTTGACTTGATCAAAAATGATGACACTCATAGCCGGAACATATATTTTCAGATCGAGCAAACATAAAACTTGGGACTGACAAACAAACAACTCATCAATAATATTATATTATTTTATGACGATTTTAAAATTTGTTTAAAATTTGATTATTTTAATCTAAAAATATATTTCGTTTGTTTCTAGACTGGGTCATGTCAGCGTAATGGTATCGTTAGGCAACGCTCTCGCCAACTCAATATGGGAAGCTGATCTCAGGGGACACAACAAACCCATCGCTACATCTACACGGGAAGAGAAGGAAAGGTATGTAAACGCGACGACAACTTCAATATTAGATAGTTCGTGTTACTTTTTAGGGTTCCTACCCAAAGGGTAAAAACGGGACCCTATTACTACGCGAAGTCTTAGTCTTATTCTGTTGTCCTTAGAAATTCCTGAAAATCGTAAGAAAAATTTGTGAAAAATATAGCCTAGGTCTGTTCCAAGACTTAAAACTATCTTTATAATCAATTTAATGTCTTTAACTTCATGTAATTATAGATTATTTAATGATACCGATGTCAATGTTCGCAGGTGGATACGTCTGAAGTACGAGCGACGCGCGTTCCTGTCCGCTTTGGAGGGGGGCGCGGGGGTCGAAGCCCTTCGGGGGGCCGGAGCTCGGGGGCACGTGGGGGTCCTTGCCAGGATGTTGGCCATGGCCCCCCCGAGGGCCCCTGCGCCGCACGAGAGGGCGTTGGCTTTGAGAGCCGCTGCGGCTGCGGGACATCTCGCGGCTGCCCAGCTGCTTATATGGGTATGTGGCTTATCTAACTAATAATAATAGTAGTAATAATTAGACGCATCTAAAATTATTGCTGTCTCTTTTACTCTTTACGAAACAGAAGGTAATGAATGCCGTTAAGTTTAGTCTTAGTCTACTCTGGTACTAACAGAATCAGCACCGATGTCAATTTTGTGATCTCCGGAACCTCGATTTAACTTTATTCCGGATGAAGATAACTACTTTTATCCGGGTACCCTGCTGATGAAACCGCGCACGGAATTTAGTTATTATACAAAATTTTGGGTCTAGATGGCGCTGTGTGTAATGCCCACATATTAATCAACCTGCCCCCTTCCAGCACAACGGCAATCCTAACTTCCCAGACAACGATGGCCACAGTTGCGTGTTCTACGCGCGTGCAGCCGCCAACCACCTCTCGGGAATTCCCCCGCAGTATCCTCGCAATTTGCAACTCACTTGCCCGCTGCACCCGACTCCGCCTGTGCTGGCGCCTGGATCAGGTAAATTTTTGGATTACCACTAACCTTCAAGGAAAGGGAAATTAGGTGAACAATAAGGATAGTGATAAAAATATTATTTTAGCAACAAAAACACTTCAGAGTAACACATTTTCTATGCATGATTGTAAGATACAAGCCCATCGCCGCTTATAAGAATACCAAATAGTTTTCTCGCGATATTTTCTTCATCGTTTTGATCACGTGTTTTTGCGCATATATTTTTTATTGATTTACGGCCGGGATTCGAACCCACGACCTTCAAACTGCTTTATTTACTCATATAACGCCCCAGAAAACAGAAATTCTATTCTAAAAATGATCGAATTACTAATCGAATGATATGTTCCACAGGTACAAACTCGACCAGCTCCAGTTCAAGCGCAAAGTCCTCGATCAAAAACCCGGAACCCGAATGCAACTGCATTATATTCGAGCTGCTCAACGCGCAAGCAGCTTCCAACGCGTTGGTGGAAATACTCATCGGTCTTCAAAACAACCAATACATGAATGGATATGATACGAACGGTATGAATTCCTTCGGCCACGCGACACTAGGCAGACCGAATCTGTCATTGACCAATGGGAAGTGCGGAAGCATAGTATAAGTTTACGGATTGATCCGCACTCGGTTTACGGATTGATCCGCACTCGGTTTACGGATTGATCCATACTCGGTTTACGGATTGATTCGCACTCGGTTTACGGATTGATTCGTACTTTAACGGTTCATGAAGTCCAGACTGTATTGATCCGGTAGAGATTTTTTCGCGTTGTTACTAATGTGCGGAAGAAAAGTTGAGGTTTACGGATTGATTCGTACTTTTACGGTTCATGAAGTCCAGACTGTATTGATCCGGTAGAATTTTTTACGGATTATTTCGTATTGTTACTAAAGTGCGGATGTATAGTTGAGATTTACGGATTGATACGTACTTTTATGGTTCATAAAGTTCCGGTAGAGATTTTTACGGATTTTTCCGTATTGTTACGGAATCAATCGGAATTTTTACGGGCTGGTCCGTACATGCAGACAGAGATAGTTATGTATCCATGCTACGAAATAATATTTTTGTTTTATGGAGTTTCAAATAACAGATTCGTAACGAAAATATCATGCAAAGACCTCGTCGGGTAACTTTAAAAGATTAATTTATTTATGAATGGTGTTAAATTTTATTTGAATTATGTTAGAAAAAACCTAGTTTTAGAGAAATTCACCGAATTTGTATAGTTTATTTATAACACGTATGTAAAATTTTCTTTAAATTTAATTATACTTAATCGTAAGCAGTATTTTGCACTGTTAATTCGAAAAAATGTTACAAGAATTGGTAATAATAATAATGTTTCGACTGAAATTATAATCGAAATTTCTTGTTGGTATGTTACCAAGTTGAATAGGATGCAGAGCTCGAAAACATACCTATAACAGTAACATATTATGTTACCTATTACAGTAACATATTATGCTACCTATAACAGTAACATATTATGTTACCTATAACAGTAACATATTATGTTACCTATAACAGTAACATGTTATGTTACCAGTAACATAATATGTTACTTATAGGCAGAAATATATCATTAATCACGATTTTATTACTAAAATAATCGCAATTTTATGGATTCACGTTTGTACGAGCTCTGGCGTGATGCATGTACTTATTACGTAAAAAAATAAATTTATAGTAACTTTACCATGTTATCAGCAATTCCGATATTAGCGAAATTAGCAAAATTTTGTGTCTGTCAATTTAAAAGTTAATTAATGTAGACAATTATACATTTAATTAGTAAAATCCCCTTCACATATCCGGCTAAATAGTTCAAAAATGTAATTATTTTAATAGTTTAGAGAAATTTAGGGTCAAATATTTGCTGTAGCTTCGTAAGGCCCAGGGCTGCTAATCGTCCACTTTACAATACGACCCACTGGTCCTTAATAAAGGACCACACCAAAGTAGTGACTCCGGCCCAGCCCATGCCAGTGTCATCCCATTATTTCACAAATTTCCTTCAAATTGACAGGTGCCACTTGATTTGACCAATGACAGATCCGTTGACAATCCTTAATATTTCGTTCAGAAATGCATTGATACGATTCTTACTTCCCGCGAAATGTAAAAAAGTAATAAACAGGTAGTTTTTCAGGTTCTCTGTAAAGGACCGTTGGGCGTTAATGAGTACAAAGCTGGAAAATTGGCTGGGCCGGAATGGCCATGTTTGTTGAGAAGCTTTAAAAGAACTGTGGGCCTTACGAGGGTGTAGTCACCCGATTCAAATAAATGCACATTAAAAGTAGGAAGTTTTTAAAGTTACGGTGTTATTTGCTAGTTGGCTACCCTTTGAATATCACAATTTGTATTGTTATCAAAAAAACATTTAATAATATTATTGGGTAGTTTAACTATTCGAAACATGAATTTTTTATCTATATCTGCTATTACCAGTACCATGATAATAAGATCAGACTATGACCACGTAAAATGGTTCTATCAATGCATTTAGTTAAGGTGCTTATGTTATCAATAGTACGGATTTTTAAGGTAAATTATCCGTTTTAATAAAGTTATTGATACTAATATTTGCGGGTGAAATATTCATGTTTCGTTATCAAATTGTAGAGTGAAAGAAAATAGGGTAAACAATTGTTTAGGTGCAAGATCTCAGCTCAATGCTATTGTAGGGTAAATAATAGAATAATTGTATTTTAGTGGTAAAATATCGCTTTACCCTTAGCGCCTTGGGTGGTTCTTTTTATTTGACTATTCAAATATTAAAACTCTCTTCGATTGGTTGAGACTATTTTTCTAGAATTTACGTAGTGTCTTCTTAGGGCTTTAGACAGTTTTGAACTTTAAACTGATGCTGATAAGTTAGATATTTGCTTGCAACTTTGTACTTATTTCGTTGACATTCCATTATTTCATCACCCAAGGATTGAGGGCCTCTCACGATCTTTAAGTAAAGTTTTGATTAGTTACTTCTTAAATAACGGTTATTTGTCAAGTGAAAGTACTACAGAAGGCTCTTATCTGGTTGCTAAACAAATAAAAATTAACCAAATTTGTGACGTTTTTGAAAACGGCCACGGCCACCACAATCTCTTAAAGTAATATTAAAACAGTACTACTCGCGGTGCGAAAGTGACAACGCTATACGAGTTCGTATAGCATTGTTCTTGTCTTTTACTTTAAAGAGCTTGTGGTAAGGCCCCAGGTCAAGAGTACTCTTTACAGACGAGTATGCATATAGAATGTGATGAGTGTGAATGGATAGCCGTGGCCTCTACCTACCCCTACTCAGCCATCGTGTAATTTGTATGCCCGAAGTACTTGTGACTTTAACCGGCAATTAGCCTACTCGAGACTGTACTTAAAGATAGTAAAAGAACCCTAAACGTAATAGTTTATGTGATACCTAAGGTTTTCCCATTTTAAGCCAAATGTACTGACCCCTTCGTGCCTACTCTATTAGTTAGGTATGCTTGGCCGATTCCCATCTGAATATACAATACCATTTCGAACAAATTCTATATTTCTGAGTTATTGTTTTGTACATACCAGAAAATTGGGTATTGCGCCAAACATAGTGTTTGGACGTGCCTCTGACTCCTCCTTTAGATATCTTCAAGGATCAAAGCTCCTTGAGATCTGAGAGTATGTCTACCGTACTTGGATATTACAGTCGTGATCCTATTTATTTTCACATACAGCATGACCATCTGCTTGTAGGCACAAGTTCAAATGTAATGTTTGGACGTGTCTCTGGCTACCCCTACATCTTCGGGGATCGGAGCTAAAGATCTGAGAGGAGGTCTGTCTTTTGATTTTTCTTTTTACTTACATTAATATTGTTGTTTGGATGATGATTGTCTAAGTTAATATTTGAATAATAGAAATATATATTGGTGGAGATTTTAAACAGCGTATCCTATAAGCTATTCCAAGACATAAGCTATGTATAATCCAAGTTTTATCTAAATCTGTTTAGTCGTTTGTATGTAATTGATCCACAAACATACAAATCTCACAAACTTGTGAATTTATAATATTAGTAAGATGGGAATCAGGCGTTAACTTTATATAATAGGACAGGAGTTAGTGTCGACATTTTCTACCATAAATTAGTCATATTGATATTAATGTTTTCTAATATTAATAAAGTCTCCTCCTGGAGTATTATTGGGCGTTTCAAGTTAATTGTAAAGTGGTATTTCTTATCTAGTAGTAACACGAGAAACACTGTATGGATGATTGATTCTGTGTTACTTAATCCAAAACAAGTATTGTATAAAATGTATCTAAATAAATAAATATTGGCGGACTTTACACACAGCGCCATCTAGCCCCGAACTAAGCAAAGTTTGTACATGTATCATAAACAAAAATGACCGGATGTCACTTTTTTCTGATTCACAATTAGATATATTACTTTTAAATTCTAACAACGGACAAAATTTGAAGTTAAAATCTTAATATACATAAATTACGAGTTACGTTGTTTGTCCGCGATGGACTCCTAAATTACTTAACCGATTTTAATCAAACTTTGCACACCGTGTGCAGTTTGATCCAACTTGAAAGATAGGATAGCTAACATCTCAATGTATAGTCGCGATATCTGTTGACACAGCAACGCGTGCCCGAGTCTGCTAGTAAAATATATATTTGAGTGTACAGAATCAATCACCTATCAATACTTTCACTAAACATTGCAATTAGGCCAAAGTAAATTAGATATTTGTGCATTTATTTGCGATTTATTTAAATTTGTGCATTATTGATTCTCCTAAATTATCTATTCGTAGCTTTGTCATTTTATCTGTATTTTCAAGGACATGTTGGCGCCAGCACTATATTCTATTTCACGAAGTTTATAGCACAAAATATGTGATTGTGTGCGTAAGCCTATGTTACTAACATTATTACACAAAATTGTATAATTTTGAAAATCTTACCTCACCACGTCACCACCCAGACCTGTACCTTGCAAACATTTTTGTGCTGTGTGAGGAAAATAGGTATTCCTCTTAGCACTCTTAGCATTAAGCCGCATCAACACTAAATCCGTTTCTCACGTGAGTGCGGATAGGCTATCAAATAAAATGGCCGAATGAACTTCGTCAAATAGAATTTACTACTTAAGGCGCTCCCATTGTCGACGATTGTTTTTGTTCGAAACGAAAAAATAAATACTTGTGAACAAGCCTCATCTCCTATTTTATAATGTATAGTATATGTGAATAAAGATGTACCCATCTTTAATCACTTCGATAAATAATCCTACCGACCGCTGCAATGACGACTAACACACGTCGGCGCGTGGTCCGCCTTAGCTTTTCGAATAAATTAATGATATAAATTATGTATAATTACTTATCAAAAATCTATTCTAATAGAAATCTAGATCTACATATTACCTATCTTTAACAATAAATCACAAGTTGAGTTTAATAGTAGGTATATAAAATATTTCGATCATAAATTCTAAAACGTATCATTTTGAAATACCTAATATCTTTATCGTGAAAAGTTTCTTCTATTATGTTTTCAGCTTAATATAAATCTAGGTAGGAACCTGAAGTAATATACTTATAAAAATAGGAGATGTGGCTTGTTCAGAAGTATTTCTTTTTTCGTTTCGAAAAAGAGCAATCAGCGACTGGGAGCCTCTTAATTTGCGAAATTTAAAATATTCAAATACATGTTTTGGTGATCTATGAACAGACCATTATTTGCAGTTATACAAAACCGATATTATATTTGCAAAATAATTCATTTTAGGCGGAACATGCATCTCGGCTTCAATATTTCCGATTTTTTTTATTCGAAATTATATTCTAAGATGTTTGTATATTTTAGCAATAAATCGTTCTACCGTTCAGTATTCCGATTTTATATTTTGTATAAATGCACGAATTATTTCACGCACTTATATTTTGATTTGTATAATTTTATTGAGAGCGCTGTTAAAAAATTGATAATTTTAAATTACGTTACCTTTGTCTTGCGTTGGCTATTTTATTTTTATGTTTTGTATATATTTTTTGTACAGGCCAAAGAGCTTTTTGTAAATATCGATGCAGCTGTAGGCAGCTGTACACTTAAGTTCCGTTTTTGTAATTTTTAAGAGATTTGTTGATGTTCTTAATCTTGTCGGAAATAAAGTGTATTTAAACACGGTGTTTTTGTTTTACTTGGAGTCTGAACAAAGCCTTATTTATGCAAATCAGTCGTTCTTATTGAACTAGTTTATTGAAACACATTTTTTTTGCATCCTAGGCACCTTCAATTATGAACCTTACTGATTTTAGATAGAAATTAAAAATTGTACTTACATGAGTTTCATTTAAACTTTCACTAACATCACCATTACGTTAACATCACTACTGAAGTAATTCCAGTAACTAGCTTTTTTTGTCTAAACTGTATTCTGGAGTGGGTTTTAGAATGAGCCAATGAGAGCTTCTCAAAAAACAATGTTATCTGCGCTTTTGTATCGTAGCTGCATCGCCCCGTCTCGCCGCCGCCGCCGGCGCATCTTTTCAAGGTTTATTATCTTAGTTACAAGCTCACACAACTTCATATGAACGTACGATCTATTTAAAATTATAGAGATATTTATTTCTGTACTTAAAAAACACGTTTAAAAACATACTAAACATAAAGTACTAAATGATATTGATACTTTTGTTGATATTTCACATTATTCCACACTCATTAAAAGAGACGTCGACTCTGCTTGATTCTGCAAAGTACATACCGGGGACAACGGGCTTAAATTTATTTCACTTTTTCAACGGGGACAGAGACCGGGGACAACGGGAAGAATTTTTAATTGTAAAAATGAATTCCCGTTGTCCCCGTTGACGGGGATACGGTCACCGGGGACAACGAAACTACACCACCTTTGCGACTTCATATCTGTAAAGTATACTTGTCTTTACTATAAAGGCATACGGGGCCCGTGCTAAGGACAGGATCCCTGACCTAACGGGGACCCCGGAAAGAAGATACAACGCTTGCACAAAATTTTAGTTCCATTTTTCAAAGGACCTCCAAATCTTGTGTGCCTAAGAAGAGTCCCGGTCCGCCCTAAGACAGCCTAGGCCTTAGTACAAAGACTATAAATAAAATAATACTAATACGAATTTTCTGGATGTAAGAGTGACAGCCATTGAGGGGGTCACAATATGGTTGAACTACGATCAGGCTCACGTACCTAATGTTTAGAAACCCTGTCAAGGGCAATGCTTTTAGGTAGGTAGGTACCTATGTATTTATCAAGCACATACTAAAAGCTGACTAATTTATTTATAGAGCCAAATGGGAGTGCGTACTTAGGTAATACCTACCTAGGTAGGTAAGTGTCTTGGTCGGGTGGGTTCGTGTCAATCTCTTGCTATTCTCTATTAATTAGATAGATGACGCTCGGTTAAAGAACCAGTGTGGTGATGTTTTAATATTTTTAATATTAGGACAAAAACGTGATTTTTTGCCGTTTTTATAGATAATGGTACGGAAACCCTTCGTGCGCGAGTCCGACTCGCACTTCACTTATCACCTTATTGAAAATCTGCGGGTGAAAGATCGATTTTTACGGAATAAACCTGCGTATTACACGCAGGTTTATTCTTTCTTTTTCACGCAGTTTTTTCTTATAATTTATGTATCTACCATAGGTAGATACATTCGTTAAATATAGGTACGTAGATAGGTATCTAGCGAATTCACATTGGAGCCTTTCAATCAATACCGTGTAAGTAGGTACCTACCTACCTGTTCTCACGTGGATCCCGCCTTATTGAACCAAATTCAATCAAAGCATAGGCCACCTTTACACCCTTGGAACTGGGAAGCCGTTCTCATTACAACCCATAACGTAGGTAGGTATTTATGAAACCTAAGTGTCGGTTTACCTTTTTGCACGTAGAGAATGTGATTGCGAAAGTCTAGATGACATACCTACCTACATAAAATCACGCCTGCTGACCTAGCCGTTCTTCAAAACGTCACAAATTTTGTCTAGTCTTCTTGCCTCTAGGGTGGTTTTGGTCAATTCTGGCAGTTTAAAATGAAAAAAATGTTGAAAATCTATAGTTAATACAATTCTTTGTCTATGGTCCGTTTTGATTAGCGACTGTTATGATGCGTTATATCTCTAGACTTGATTGACCACAACTAAATATTTCCCGTTTTGTCTATTTTAAATATATGAATAATTCATAAATAAATATCGCCTGTTATAACCTTTGCTTAACCTAAGAGATTGATAAATACTCTATTATTCGTCGTTTAAAAATCGCCTTATTATTCATTTTTTAGGGTTCCGTACCCAAAGGGTAAAATCGGAACCCTATTACTAAGACTTCGCTGTCCGTCTGTCCGTCTGTCCGTCTGTCCGTCTGTCCGTCTGTCCGTCTGTCTGTCACAGGGCTGTATCTCATGAACCATGATAGCTAGACAGTTGAAATTTTCACAGATTATGTATTTCTATTGCTGCTCGAACAACAAATACTAAAAACAGAATAAAATAAATATTTAAGGGGGGCTCCCATACAACAAACTTGATTTTTGCATTCCAGCGCCATCTAGTTTCATTTGATGTTACTACGTATTATAGGTACTTTTCGCGGTTTTCATGCGACCGCTCGGGGTTTGAGAGGTAAGATGAAAGAGGTTTGCGATTCCGCTGGCAGGTGGCGCTATTTTACCACTATCGGTAAAGTAAGTCGGTAAATAGGTGGTACTTCACATGATCGAATAAAAAGTTTGAAATTGAATTATTGAATTCATGTAGTTAGGTAAATAGGTACCTAGGTAGATATTATTAATTTCCAATTAATTTCGAGTTCGAATCCTGGCCGTGCATCAATGGATATTTCTGTTCGAAAAATGTACCTATATGCGCGTTACACGTGTTTATAACAGTGAAGGAAAACATCGTGAGGAAACCTGTTAGTATTCTTGAAAGCGGCGACGGGATTGCAACCTGTCACGTGTGGAATGCTAACTACGTAGTTAGGTAAATAGGTAGGTTACGAGATATTATGAATTATTTTTTATGTTTCTAGGGTTCCGTATCTAAAGGGTAAAAAACGGGACTACTAAGACACCGCTGTCCGTCTGTCTGTTACCAGGCTGTATCTCGTGAACCGTGATAGCTAGACAGTTGAAATTTTCACGGATGATGTATTTCTCTAAAATCAGCATAAAATAAATATTTAAGTGAGACTCCCGTACAACAAACGTGATTTTTTTGCCGTTTTGATAATAGTACGGAACCCTTCGTGCGCGAGTCCGACTCGCACTTGGCCGGTTTTTTATATTAAACTCTTTATTTGAAAATAAAAATGTTGTTAAAATGCCCTCAACCAGTGCTCTCACCCTATTTCTGGCATTCAGCCTAGATGAATACTTAAGTATCGTCTAGAAGGCCTAGGTCACGAATAACAGTAACTCAACTGTGAAACTAGCTACGACGTACTTACCTAAGCCATTATTATGGCACTTACAACCTGGGGCAAACTTACATACTTAAATATACTCGTATAATACTAGCAGTCCGCCCCGGCGTCGCACGGGTGTAATAATGATCTTATGGGTAATTTTTTGACACCTTTGGTTACATTACCGAAGTTTTAATAAGGATCCCTAATAGTTAGACATATGATATTATAGTTTTTTTTTGTAGATATTGATGTTTTCTATCTAACTGGACTCGGAACTGTAGTTCATCACTTTGCTCTATTGTCAATAATTTCCGCAGCAAACGCGATATAAGGATTTTTTTTCACACGTTGGGTTACATTATCGAAGTTTTCATACGGATCCCTAACATTTTTTAAAATATTCTATAGCCTATGTTCATCAGGGATAATGTAAAATTCTAATAGTGAAAGAATTTTTCAAATCGGTCCAGTAGTTTCGGAGCCTATTCGATGCAAACAAACAAACAAACAATCAAATTTTTCCTCTTTATAATATTAGTATAGAGTATAGATACATGACTGCTAAACCATGATTCACTGTTGAAAGGTAAAAATTAAAATTAAAAAGGTTTTACGGTAGGTACCTACCTACAGGTAGATGTCACTCCTTTAAAGTGTATACATATATAGCATAGCATACATAGCTTACCTACCGCCAAAATTGTGTTTATTCCTATTAGTCGGGTTGTATTGTTTTGGGTAGGTATATTATTGCTATATAAACTTGGTAGACACACAGAATTCATGAATTTACAAGTCGAGAGTCGAGAGCAATGCAGATACTTTATTAATTACTAACCGACCCGTGACAGACGTTGTCCTGTCAAATATCATTAATCGAATAGAAAAGACTAAATGTTTTTAGTCTGTGATGTCAGATTTATTGCACACCAGCGCCATTTATACCAAAATCACCCCTAATGCGTTTTTTATCATTTTGGGGATGTTTTTCATATATTAAAGTTGTCTATTATTTATTCGGGTATTATATCAACATCTACAGCAAATTTCAACTTAATCCGTTTTGTCGTTTAAGCCTGATTGAGGCACAAACATACAAACAAACTCACAAACTTTCGCATTTATAATACTATTAGGATTAGGATTAAGATATTAGGATTCTGTGGCAGAGATGGTTTGACACAGTTCTATCTATCTAACAATCCCCACTCTATCTAGAGCCTGTATCGAAGCCATATTTAGCCATATTTAGTAGGTAGGTATATTCGCGAAATATAATGTAAGTAATTTCACTATATTCTGGATTAATTATTGGAGCTTGTTACCAACTAGGTCCCTACGTATAGCATGTTTCATGAAATGGAAGCAATATTATAATTATAGAGATTATCACTACACCAAAGATTAATTATATCATTCAAGCCATATTCCTAATAACTAATATTATCTAAATAATCTTAGGTATTTAAGCGGCGATGGGCTTGCAACCTGTCACGTATAGAATACTAATAACTGCGAGGTTGTGGCCAAGTGTAATGTTTGGACGTACCTCTGACTACCCTCTATCTATAGGCATATTCAAGGATCTGAGAGGATGTCTACCGTACTTGGGGATTACAGTCGTGATCCTATTTCTTTTCATTTTCTAAATTCATTTTAATTTTTAGGGTTCCGTACCCAAAGGGTAAAAACGGGACGCTATTTATTTGGCTACCGTGGGCATAGGATGATCTTCGCTACTTTTTCCGACGTTAAACCATTTTGAATAACAAAGTAAGTAGACCAAATACTTACCAGTTTTCTCAGGTTTACTTGTGAATCTATCACAGTGCAGTGACACATCTGAATGATAGCCAACTAAGACCAGCTCGGCTAGACTGTCTCTTCCGGAGGACTGAACCCAAAGACCTCAGGTTTGTATGACTTTGGGGTCGGTTTAAATTGCGCGTTGGTTGTTAGTCAGTCAGTAATTCAACAAATGTTAAGGTATTATATAGATTAATTAACTTGTTATCAGGAAGGACGTGAGACGAATAATGTGGCGAGTGAGTTGCTTCGCAAGATGTCTTCACTAAGGCACGTCTGTGGTTTTGACATTGACATGACATCTCAAAGTTCTAAACTTAAACATTCTCGATTAAGGCGCTCCCAGTCGACGATAGTTTTTGTTCGAAACGAAAAAATAAATACTTGTGAACAAGCCACATCTCCTATTTTATAATGTATAGTATATGTGAATAAAGATGTACCCAACTTCGATAAATAATCCTACCGACCGCTGCAATGACGACAAACACACGTCGGCGCGTGGTCCGCCTTAGCTTTTCGAATAAATTAATGATATAAATTATGTATAATTACTTATCAAAAACTATTCTAATAGAAATCTAGATCTACATATTACCTATCTTTAATAATAAATCACAAGTTGATTTTAATAGTAGGTATATAAAATATTTCGATCATAAATTCTAAAACGTATCATTTTGAAATAATATCTTTATCGTGAAAAGTTTCTGCTATATATTATGTTTTCAGCATAATATAAATCTAGGTAGGAACCTGAAGTAATATACTTATAAAAATAGGAGATGTGGCTTGTTCAGAAGTATTTCTTTTTTCGTTTCGAAAAAGAGCAATCAGCGACTGGGAGCCCCTTAAGGTTTCGTGAGAAATTGATTATTTACGAGTACGAATAGCAAATTTATACCAGAGGGATTAGTTTAATTTATATTTTGTTTGATTATATCCTTAAGTTATCGTTGTCATAAAAAACAAAACTGTATGTTTTGCGGTTATTGAGAAAAAACGATTCTGCATTCATCAAAAACATTGATTACTCGTCTTAATTTAATTCATTGTTTGTGTTTGTGTTTTACGTCTAAACAAACATGTGCCGCAAATGCTGACGCATGCTTTTGAGTAGCTCAACCCTATAAAGCCATTTCTTGCATAATGGAAGAGGCATAATGTATACCTAAGTATCTTATCCTGATTAAATTATTATGTTTACTAATATGGACTTATAAGTCGTATTACTAATGCAATAGACCTGCGTACCTACCACAAGCTCTGAAGTAATAAAAACAGTAGGTACTTTTATAGCGTTGTCACTTTTGCACCTCGAATAATATTGTTTTGATGTTATTTTAGGACCTTACGGTATGGCCCCTGAAAATTGTTTGATTTAATAAATGATTAAATTTGAATGCTAAAATAAACAGTAGTAGGTGTAAGTAAAGGAAATTTTGGAAGACAAATTTTTCAAGCCTTTTTCAGCTTTTTCTATGGAAATTATCAACCAAATTTTTGCCTATTTAGATTGAATCTCGATTTAACCCGTGCTTATTTGACTGCTTATTTAATATTTATTTGAGGCAAACCTATGGGTTGACTGGGGATCGTTCCCAACGGATCCATTAATTACAATCTCATTTTATGAAATGGGTATCCGGTATGTTATCGGATTATATCGAAGGTGTACCAAGTCTATCCGTTGTAAGTACTTATTTAAGACCACTCTCGAAAATTGAACATACAAGTAGGTACCTAAATACCTACATACCTTATCAGTGCCCCTAGTGAAAAAAAACCGGGCAAGTAAGAGTCGGACTCGCGCACGAAGGGTTCCGTACCATTATCTGCAAAAAAACACGTTTGTTATATAGGTACAGAACCCTTTGGGTGCGGAACCCTAAAAACAGTACTACATGAATATAATTCCAATGGGTCCATATTAGGACTATTCTCTACACAATAGAAAATATCGAAATCGGATAACCAGGTAAAAAGATTATACATAAAAAAGCAACAATAAAAATATTGGTGACCTGTATTACAGGTTTTTATCAAAAACCTATGTCAGGCACCAGTCTCTCGCTAAACAGGTGAACTTAACATCATGCTTTAGATAAGCACCAAGTTTGTATTACCTACCATGTGAGATAAAAATAAATTATTTTTATACATGTCGAATTGATAAACTCCTCTTTTTTAGTCAGTTAAAAATTTGATTTATTTTGACGGTTGATGTTCCAGAAATCTTATATAAAGGTATTGCAATGAGAGCCGACAATAATGGCCGCTAATGATCCATCCAGCCCTAGAAGGAAAGTTCTCGGATTATCCTAATCAGCGTCAACTGTCAAAATCCCATTGTCTTTTGACAGTTACACAATAGGAATTTGACAGTTGAAGCTGAATAATGAGCTTACACAATAAAGTAAAGTGGGAAATTATTATCTTCATTCAGGTATAATCAAGAACCAAATAATTTAATCTTACTTCCTACTAAGTAATATTATAAATGCGAAAGTTTGTAAATCACGCTTCAATTTTTATCAAAATCGGTTAAGCCGTTTCTTCTGTAACGGAACTTTAACGGTTTTGATGAACATTAAAACAGATAAAACTTACCTATATACATATAAATGGAATGAAATGAAATGAAATGAAATGAAATGAAATGAAATGAAATGAAATGAAATGAAATGAAATGAAATGAAATGGGGTTTATTTTGACACAGCACAACATAAACAGAAGACACAGAATTTATGGTGAAATAAAACAAACAAGTGATCTTAATATTATTAGTCTCCTGTGTTTGTGGGTAAAAGCCGCTACACATTATGTAATGCAGCAGCGCTGGTTTTCAGACCAAACCTAGGGATACGGGTGACCTCACGAACTAACCAGTACCATATTTAGATATAATTGCAATAAACACAGAAACAAGATAAAATCAAAAAATAATATAAAAATAAATAATCAAAAAGATATCAAAGTACATACATAGATTATTTACAAGAACCAGATCCTTATACCACGGCCAGCAATTAGAATAACTTAGAAATGAAACCTGGACTAAGGAGAGAGAAAATGGCAAAGATCGGAGTTAGCATAGGTATGTATAAGTTGGGTATTTTTATCTTTTTATGAGCTCTGTTGTCCAAGTAAAAGTTCCCTTTTAAGTGCAAACTTAAAAGTATTTATAGATTTTAGGGCACGAATAGGTGGTGGCAGGTCATTCCAACACCGAGAAGCAGCAAACCTGTATGAACCACGAAATGCTACAGACTTATGTCTCGGTGTAATAAATACGTGGGAACAAGCTCTTCTACCGACATGAGATCTATTTCGTGCCCACACAAACTTATCGCATAGATATTTAGGAGTTTTATAAATTTATGACGCCAAAAAGGAGAGTCGCAAGATGGAGAAGTCTACGAGCTTTCATTTTTAATATGTATCTGTCTTGTTCTTTTAAAGCAGTTTTTTTCATGTTTTACAGCTTTATGGATCAGCACACACTGTATGGATTTCATCCCATTGGGTAGGGTTTAAGATTGATGGGATTATCCCAACCACGACCGAAACTTCTCAAGTAGGGGCAAATACCCAGTTGTGGTGCTCACCCCGGTTTGGGTCATTTTCAATTTTAGCAGTCAACTAAGCATAGCAAACAAACTTGTTTAAACTATATAGTTGATACAATTCTTTGTCTATGGTCCGTTTTGATTAGTTACAGTTGTGATGCGTTATACCTCTAGACTTGATTGACCAGCTAAATATTTCCCGTTTTGTATACAAATATGAATTATTATTAAGTAAATATCGCCTGTTACAAAACCTTTGCTTAACCTAAGAGATAGATACATTCTCTATTCTATGTTGTTTTAAAATCGTCGTTTTAATCATCACTACATAGTATAAAGCAAAGTCGCTTTCCGCTTCCCGCGTCTGTATGTAATATGTATGTAATATGTATGTATGTTTGCTTATATCTTTAAAACTACACAACGGATTTTGATGCGGTTTTTTTTAATAGATAGAGTGATTCAGGAGGAAGGTTTATATGTATAATAACATGCTACCCGTGCGAAGCCGGGGCGGGTCGCTAGTTTTTAAATATAAACCGTTTATTTGAAAATTAAAATGTTGTTAAATGCCCACATCCAGCGCTCTCACCCTAGTTACCTACTATCCATAAGTAGTTTGGGATAAAGAAAGTATAAATCCGTAAAAACCTTACGTAGTAACTCGTTTAAGAAACCCATTTGGATGGTTGAGGTTCAGTCTGAGATTTATTAACGATCCCGAGTCTATTGTCTGAAAACTTTGGAGTACCGTTTTTCAGTAAAATTAAGTACGCAGAGGTTCAATGGATTCATGAAGGGTTTAATAGGGGCTTTAGTACCTAAGTTTTTATGTGAAAAAATATATTTTCTAGCCAACTTTTATAAAATTGGCGAACTTTTAAGAGTAGATAGGGTGCCTCGTGAAGGGTCTCGTTCGGCAAAGCGCTAACTGGTTTTTTTTATTTTTCTTTTATAAATCTGTAGATAATCTATACACGCTTACTCTGTTTGTCTGTCTGTGACGTTATCACGACCAAAGCACTGGGCCGATTGTGTTGAAATTTCTTATAGAGATAGTTTAAAGTATTAGGACGGATATAGGCTACTTTTTTCCTTACAGTTTGGATTGATTTTCAGGAATTCCAATGTTTCATGAAAAAGTCGAATCGAATCGAATCAGAAAAACACTTACACCCGTATTAATGAACGACACTATGAGAACGCACAGTACTACTCAAAGTCGTGGTAACTTCCACTCGGCCAACACGGCTTTTTATTCCGTTGTAGGTAATTTTTATTCGGAATTTTCCTATGTACCTATCGTATCTACAGGGTTCTGAATGACAGTTCCATTAATCAATACTTCCCTACAAAAGAACTCCGTTGAAGAGCTGATAACTTTTTGTTTGGTACCAATCGTTGAAAGTTTACCTTGAGTTCAGTTGCCTCCTTGGTCCTGACATATTTGAAGGCTGTATTAATTGAATCTTTTGTAAAGGGGTGCGTATTTAAACAAAATGAAGGCTTTAATGTTTTCTATATTCGCAAAACAAATCTACACACTTTTTCTTGCGTTAGAATGAGGTATTACGTATTTCTGCAATATTTTTGTTTTAAACTTGGTTTTACAAATTCATTTTCTCAAATCTCAAATCATGTTTCGAAGCTTTGGTTGATGTGCCCATCCAAGTCTTTTGTTTTCTTCTTCAAACAGGGCATATCCCAAAACTTCAAGTTTCTAGACAGCTCCTCTGCGTCATCAAACGTATGGGGCATATCCTTCTTTGCTGTCTCTGGCAGGAACAATGCAATAACTCCACCCAAACCTGCTATGGCTCCAACGATGACTAAAGGCATCCAGTGAGCGTAGATCTTCAGATAAACGATGTAAGGAGACATAACCGTGGCAAGGTATCCACAAATATGGACTATAGAGACACCAGATCCTCGCACGGATGTAGGAAGCAATTCAGCTGCCCATTGCATTGTAGCTACGTATGACATGTTCACGGCAAACCTAGCTACGACGGCACACACCACAGACTGGATACCACTGTTCATGAATACAGTTAAGATACTAAACACACAGCTTACATTCATTACGATCACAGTCAGCCACCTTCTGCCAAGCCAGTCTAGGATGAAAGCGATCAGGAACATCGATGGGAACTCAGTGAAGGAAATTACAGAGAACGATATAAAAAAGTCGAAATCCAACTGTCCAATACTTCTCACTAAAGCGTCAAAAACGATAGTGCAGCACATGAACTCTAAAGATACTAATATTAGTGTCCTTCTCAACACTGGTCGCTTAAATATCTCCAAACAACTCATCGTTTCTTCTTTCTTCTCCTTCGATAGAGTTACCTTGAATTGCTCTATCAATTTGTTTGGCACTTCTTTCTTATTAATCCGGCCAATCACAAGTATTTTCTCAACAGCCTCATCAACTCGCCCTCTTGATAGTAGCCATCTTGGACTCTCTGGAATAATCAACGGTGTGAAAATGGCGAGGGCCAGCGGGAGACTACAGACTAAAGAGATCGTCTTCCAATGCCCACAGGCTAGTGCTACCCAGGGCAGTAACGTCACAAACACGGAGTAGAAGATAGCGAATGCCATATTTGCCAGCAATGATCTATACTTCGGAGCTACGTACTCAAGAACTAACAAATATGCCATTATCATGCAGTTGTCGTACGCCATGCCCATGACAAACCTGCATATTGAAAACTGGATGAAATTTCTAGCAAATGTACTCATCAGTCCTCCAGCACACCCAAGTAGGTTACTCACTACAGCTGCTGGGAGTCTTCCGAAGCGGTCAGCAACCCATCCGATTATGAACCCTCCGACAATAGATCCAACGAAGAAAATTGCTTGCGCTGTAGCTTGGTAACTGTCCTTATCACACACCCATCCCATTTCGCTGGATATAGTTGGGTATGGGATTTCAGTTTTATCGAACTCCCATCCGTTTTGGCATGGAGCCGTTTGCCATGTTGCATCAGGTTTCTGTCCCATTGAGAGTACTTCTGTCCAGTTCGCAACGTAAGCGTGGCATTGAGAATATCCGTATCTGGAATTGACATCTCCGGGTATAGCAAGATTGATTCTTTCAGCCTCGGTCAGGTTCTCGAGTTCTGGGATCCAACACCAGTGGTTCGCTGATACTTCAGTCATGAACATTTGAGAGAAGTAAACGAATACTCCGAACATATAGAATGGACATGTCGAGAAGAAAAGCAGTATCTGATATTTTCCGAACTCTCCAGCTGAAGACAGTAACACATCGTAATCCACTTGGTCTCTGTCTGGTTTTGTTTTCTGCGGTTCCAATTTGAACTCAACATCGTTAGTAACCTCGTTAGACATTTTTGTTTCTTATCCCGAAAACTTTCGTTTTTATCAACTTCTTATGAATAAAGTCAGTCTTTAGTTACCTTTGATAATTAATATCAAACTAAATAATTGAATAATGGAACTCGAGTATATATAGACTAAGACAGACAACTGACGAAAGGGAGCTGTAATTTTATAACTTTGGTTGTCTAAGACTTTGGCTTTGTTTACCGTAGTTTAACTGAGATATGATAAAACAATAAAAAGATTAGGAATATTCCAATGACACCTCTTTACAGAATTACACACACGTAAATATTATGAAACTATAAATAAACACGTAATATGGCGCCAAGTTTAGTGGAATTGCCGTGTTGGGCAAGTGGGAGGTACCTCGACTTTTAATGCGAAGATCGTGGTTTTGAATCCCGGCCGTGTATCAATAGGATTTTCTAAAAAATTATAATTATAATTTGGTAGAAAGGCGTTTTGTAACCTCTATGTCGGCTTTTGTCAATTTAAATAGAATTATGGCTAAGTACCACGTTTTTTCTTGTATTGCTGACGTTTTGAGAAAATTCTGATGCTTTTTCAATTCAGAATCATTTTTTTTTTTAATTATTTACAACCATGATATGTTTAATTCTTTAATTACCACATACTTCACGTCCACGGAGTCATTATTATCTGACATATATACCTATATTTTTATACTAGCGACCCGCCCCGGCTTCGCACGGGTAGCATGTTATTATACATATAAACCTTCCTCCTGAATCACTCTATCTATTAAAAAAAACCGCATCAAAATCCGTTGTGTAGTTTTAAAGATATAAGCAAACATACATACATACATACAGACGCGGGAAGCGGAAAGCGACTTTGCTTTATACTATGTAGTGATACCAACTCATTTTATGAAATCTATTTCAAGAGCCATATAAAAGTTGAATAGTTCTTACCAAAGAGCTGGTCTGCAGGACTTGACATGCAATAAATTTCTGTTACCTTTATTACTTTCTTGCAAAGTAAGTTCACCCGTGGGAAATATGAGCAAGTTTATGATAGCTTCTTGAAGGTCTGTGAATATTGAAGTCACTACATATTGGGCTCTCGGTCTGATTTGCAAAATGCCCACTTTATAGATATACTAGCTTCCGCCAGCGGCTTCGCCCGCGTGTTACCTGGATAAAAAGTAGCCTATGTGTGTTATTCTGAAGTATAAGCTATATTACTGTAAGGATCTTCAAGGATGGATAGTTCTGAAGGATGTTCAATTTATGACTGTTTTTTTATCTGTGCAAGAAAACTAAAAATCGTTTTTTTCTGAAATCCTATAAAGGCAATGCTACAAGAAATTGAGAAACAAAAGAATGGTGTCTAATGAACTGAATCCAAAGATAAAAAAATACTTTTTTCATATAAGCAACCTGAATTTGGACAAGCGCCAAATTCGAAAGTTGAAAAATTTGCCAATTTTTTTTCTTGTTTTTTTCCTAAGGTCAGAACAACCAGTTTCTGTTTTAAAGAGTAGTCCTAATACACCCTGTATAAGTATATACCTAGTAGGTACATATTTACAATGTAAGTATCACAATAAATCACAAGGATCACTTTGAGACAACGTAGGAGCTAGATGAAGATACGCTTGTTCCGCGCGACCCTTTTCAGGACAAAACAATTATCAGAGACACGACAAGCAATTGTTATTGTATTGTAACTTATTGTATTTAGATTTGTAGGCATTCTACTAGAAATATATAAAAAACCGACCAAGTGCTAGTCGGACACGCGCACGAAAGGTTTTGTACCATTAATATATAAAAAATGCCAAAAAAATCATGTTTGTTGTATGGGAGCTCCACTTAAATATTTATTTTATTTTGTTTTTAGTGTTTGTTAAGTCTTAGTAATATGATCCCATTTCTACCCTTTCAGTATGTAACCCTAAAAAGAACTAAATTTATCATTCTGTAAGAACGAGTATTAAATGATATTTTTCTGTATGGTTCAATATTTAATTATTATTTTAAGCGTAAACTTTACTAACAGAAACAAATAACATCTAATACTACATATATTACAGAATATTTTAAAACACACAAGAACCAGTTGAGCAATCTAAAGACCGCTGCAAACAGTCTATAGGTAGCTCAACTGATCCAGATCACTGGGCTTTAAATTGTTAAAAAGTCATTCGAAAAATCGATAGAATCCGAAATAATGTATCTGGGTAGCAGAAGGGAGAAAATAATACCTTTATCAATTTGTGCGAAAAGTTTTCTTCTATTTTACGAGAAGGCTCTATTTTTTATCCAACCTACCGAAAAACAGCTTTTTACGTTCGCTTCCTCATTCTTTCAAACTTATTATATTGACTTAGGGACGATATCCTGTTTCATTTCTTTGATAAATCGCTGAACTTCGGCGTTGCGTTGGTTTACTCAGTTACCATCATAATATACGAGTACCTACCTATCTTAAGGTGATACTTACAATTTTTTGTATCTTGTGTGGGCTGAGTCTACCCGGACTAGACGAAAAAGTGATAAAACCGCATTATCTTAAAAACCATCAAACTTAAAAAGAAACTGTGTTACATTTTGGTAGCTAGTATGATTATCTAACTAATTATATAAAAAATAACTGTTTTGTGTGTGTTTGTTTTGAGTAAAAACGTGATGATGTTGAATGCAATACCTAATGTTAGAGAATACCTAATCTGTACACTTTTCATAGTACTGCGGTATAGGTATAGGTGCTTACACAGCATTAAAAACGCAGGTATTATGGCTTCCAGTACCAATAAATATTGGTATCAATATCATAACATGATAATCATGTTTTTACAAAATAGCCCCACTGTTTTGGAAGAGCCAACTTTGGTAAATAAATCTATCGAGAAAGATTCTATATTCATCAAAAAAATTATTCCTCGTCTTAATATATAAATCTCTTGCGACCAGAGGCGGATTTGCCCTAAGGCCCGGTAGGCCCGGGCCTAGGGCGGCCAAATATTAGGGGCGGCAAATCGTGCCAAAAAAAATCACTGATGATAACAAGATTAACAAGAAATAATTCAAATACAAAGTATCTTAATATATTGAAGCCTCGCGTACTTTATGATTATAATTGTTCTAAATCACTCTCTGAATAATGTGGCCTAGTTAGTACGCGGCGCGGCGTTACTATTGCATATTTTAGCATGAAAAACCGGCCAAGTGCGTGTCGTACCACGCGCAATGTAGGGTTTCGTAATTTACACACCTAACGGCGTTATATATGTAATTGTCGATGATATTTCTGCAAAATTTCTAACATTACTTGATATTTGCATAAATTTTAATTTTCTAAGTTGGTTGATGATTACTTGTAAACTTGTAAAGCTCACTTAGCCGTGATAGTTTTGCTTTTAACTTGAGTATTTGTACTACAACCGTAATTTTTTTCACGCCCCCAAACCCAATAGTTTAGCTTCTAGGTGGGAGGGGGACTCTTAACAAAAATGTACACTTTAAAGCTTAATATTTCACAAACTGATCTCTTAATCGAAAAGTTGTTTTCACAAACCCATAATGTTTTTAAAGACCTACTATCTAACGACACCCCACACCTTAGGGTATGCGAGAAAAAAGGTAGAGTGTCGTTAGATAGTAGGTCTTTAAAAACATTATGGGTTTGTGAAAACAACTTTTCGATTAAAGGATCCGTTTGTGAAATATTAAGCTTTAAAGTGCAAAATTTTGTTAAGAGTCAAGTGTGTACCCCCCTCCCCCCTACCAGTTTTATACCACGATTAGTTTTGGAGGTGTGAAAAAATTCACGGTGTACTACTACCGTGAATTTTTTCACATAACGAATTTAAAAGGAAAATAATCACGGCTATGTAGGATTTACAAATTTACGAGTAATCATCGACAAACTAAGAAAATGTATTTTCTAAGTTGCTCGACGATTACTCGTAAACTAGAAGTAAACTTATTAGTCCAAGTATTGTAGAAAGTTACCGATGTAACGTTGTTAGCTGTGTAAACTACGAAACCCTGCATTGAGCGTGGCACGCACTTGGCCAGTTTTTTTTTCGGCAGTTAAAAGTGGGCAATAAAGTAAATTCATTAATTACTAGTGACCCGCCCGGGCTTCGCACGGGTGCAATGCTGATACTAAATATACTACAGAATATCTTTATATAAAACGTTTTTTTTTCACAGCTTTTTTGTCATTAGACAATTATTGATGACTAGTGACCAGCCCGGGCTTCGCACGGGTGCAATGCTGATACTAAATATACTACAGAATGTCTTTATATAAAACGTTTTTTTTTCACAGCTTTTTTGTCATTAGACAATTATTGATGATTTCTTTTTTTCTCGAACGTTCGCGACCGGTCGAACTGCGCGTTTGACGCCTAGCTGCTAGGCCGGTCGCGAACGTTCGAGAATGTTCGTTTTACGAAGCTACTCGCTAGCCTCTAGGTGCCAAGCAAGCCGCCTGCCTGTGCGTTCGCGTTTTTAATTAGGGATGACTGAGAGTGTTATAAACGTAAGAGTAGACAAAAATATAATCAGAAAGCTTCGAACTGCTAAGCTATCGGGAGTTACACGTGTTATTGTGAGTCAACCATAAAAGATAGACATATGCTGTCGTGGAATATTTTTTATATAATTTTAAGGAGAACATTTCCGTCATACATGAATTCTGTGTAGCTTTAACCATTAAGGTTGCACACGCGACGGAAGCTTAAAAAATGGAGTAACTTCAACAACAAAAATTTTACTGATTGCATTTTTGGCATCAGTATCGATCCCTAATCACCCCCTGATAGTTATTTTGGAAATATATTTCATGTACAGAATTGACCTCTCTACAGATTTATTATAAGTATAGATTTCTTTTTTTCTCGAACGTTCGCGACCGGCCGAACTGCGCGTTTGACGCCTAGCTGTTAGGCCGGTCGCGAACGTTCGAGAATGTTCGTTTTACGAAGCTACTCGCTAGGTGACTCGCTAGCCTCTAGGTGCCAAGCAAGCCGCCTGCCTGTGCGTTCGCGTTTTTAATTAGGGATGACTGAGAGGAGTACAAATATAATCAGAAAGCTTCGAACTGCTAAGCTATCGGGAGTTACACGTGTTATTGTGAGTCAACCATAAAAGATAGACATATGCTATGCTGTCGTGGAATATTTTTTATATAATTTTAAGGAGAACATTTCCGTCATACATGAATTCTGTGTAGCTTTAACCATTAAGGTTGCACACGCGACGAAAGCTTAAAAAATGGAGTAACTTCTCCCGTTTTCCCAACATTTTCCTTCACTGCTCTGCTCCTATTGATTGCAGCGTGATAAAAAGTATACTATAACCAGCTCAGGAGTATGAAATATAATTGTACCAAGTTTCGTTAAAATCCGTCGAGTAGTTTTTGTTTCTATAACGGTTATACAGACAGACAGACAGACAGACAGACAGACAGACAGACAGACAGACAGACAGACAGACAGACAGACATACAGACAGACAGACAGACAAAAATTTGACTGATTGCATTTTTGGCATCAGTATCGATCCCTAATCATCCCCTGATAGTTATTTTGGAAATATATTTCATGTACAGAATTGACCTCTCTACAGATTTATTATAAGTATAGATAGATGTATCTAGTCTACCTATATGATGAGTGCTAAGAAAGGGGCGGCACATGACCCGGGGCCTAGAGCGGCTAGGACTGCAAATCCGCCTCTGCTTGCGACTGACTGACTGATCTATTAACGCACAGCTTAGACAATAAAAACTTGAAATTATAAGGTATTCTTTTTGGTGGGTGCAATAAGAAAGGAATTCCTAAAATTAAACCCTTAAGGCAGCGGGGATTGAAGTCTGTTTGAAAATAACTTAATGTGAACCAAATCGCGAGGGTTGCCACTAGTCTAGTATAATGTCCATGTCTATCAGTAAATAAAGTTTTTCAATACACACTTAAATGGAATATATGGATAGATAAGCCAAAGCTTTATTGGCAATCTCTTCGTTCATAATGGGTTTTAAGCTAACTCATGTAAAGGAATATTTCAAAGAAATCCATGTTTTATGTACAAATTATTCACGACATTATTCATTCACCTATCTGAATACGTACATTATGTCTCTAATATCTTTAACCGACGAAAAAATAGGAGGTTCTGTTACAATATTTATTCCCACGAACTGTAAAATAATATAAATGCATCGCAAGCATCCTAGATACTTGCGAATGCACGTGCAATTCTGTGGGAACGGGATTTGAGCGATGTGCAAAAGTAGTTCGGATTTAATCTTTGTCACGGCAACATGTGTTTACAATTGTAATTATTTCTATTTCGTCTAATTCTATTTCTAGCAATAAAGTTTATATTTTTTAAAAAGACTTTCTTGACCCACCCCGTAACAGTGGTGTCAGAAGTGGGATAGTTAGCATAAACGTGAGCTAGCTATCTCGTACGGGTCAAATACGCGCTGTGCTGGTGTCCTGGTGTCCTTCTGTGTCTTCATCAATCTGCTCCTGTTATACATGTCACGATAGGTATCACCCAGATACCTAACGCCAATCCGAACTCCATAACCGCCGTTCCTGAAATGCCCTGGTAGGGCATCGCCGCACATTCCGTGTGCCACACAATCCTGCTGCATCCGGGTGCCGCTACCAACCAAAGGGCCACAAGGTCGTAGCCTCCTTGGGTTGAAGTGCCTGGTGCACTCCTGGATCTGTTCAACAATGAGCTCCTACTTTCGTGTTGCAGTCTTATTGTAAGTAGAACGTTCTATTTTCTGTTATTGTCACTGTTTCCACCGTATCTCAATCCCATTCCTACTAGTTACGTAATTCTATATCATTAAAATAGTGTAATATTAAGTCAAACTTCTATTTCTTTTGTTATTAGGTAGTTTTATAAAGTGTAATATAGATAAATTACTTACAAGATGTCGATCAAAAGCGATAAAGGCGATAAGTCCACTGACCCCGTTTCGGAAATATTTCCAATTAAAGTTTTATGTGATTTTATAAAGACGTATAAAGGAGAACGAGACACATTAACTGCGTTTTTAACCAATTGCCAAAACGCCTTAGATCTTGCGTCCAAGAGTCAAAAGGACCTATTACTTAAGTTCATAATTTCAAAATTAGAGGGCAAGGCCCAAATAGCTTGTGCAAATAGACTCTACGACAGCTTTGATGAGCTAAAAGAATTTTTAAAACAAAATTTTGGTGAAAGAAAACACTACAATCACCTTTTGTTAGATCTGCAATCGTGCAGACAACAAACGGGTGAGACTGTAGCCCAGTTTGCACTCAAAATAGAAGGCTGTGTCGCTGCACTGTTATCGGAAATACATGCTTCCGATTCCTTTAAGAAAGATTTGTCAGGAAGAGTCGCGATGACGGAAGATCTGGCTCTACACACTTTCGTGATAGGCCTCCACCCACAGCTGGGCACAGTTGTCCGGTCGAGGGAGGTTAAAACCCTAAATACCGCGATCAATATCGCTATGAGTGAGGAAAAAATTAACAATTTCCTATTAAAACCAGAACCGAAACAGAGCCGCCCGTCATGCAAACGTTGTGGAAAACCTGGACATTCTGAAAATGAGTGTTTCAGTAGATCGAACAACCGGGCACTCGTTCCATATCAACCCCGGACAGCTCAAGACCGGCCACAACAGACCGGTCAGCCTGTCGTTTGTAGGTATTGTAAGAATGTAGGCCACGACATTAGCCAATGTATTAAGCGACGCGTTAATAACTCTCGTAGGGGAGTGCATTATACGGCACCTCAAGTCGAGTCACCGCCTCAGTCCCCTGTGCCATGTCCAGTAGGTGAAAGTGAAGGTCATCTAGATTTAAACTAAATCGTCGGATAACGACTCCGTGCCAACGTGTATCCGATGGTGACATAGTAGGCACAAAGTATAAAAAGGTGTTTAGTTCTAGAACTGTATATAATTCTAAATGTATAGATAATCTTAATGTACTAAATAAGTGTAATGCTAAAGCCTCTGTTTCCAAGTGTCCCACTGTTTCCAAAGACGCCCCTGCATCTTCTAAGTTATACGCAGACGTCGTTAAGAATAGTCCTAGTAAAAAATCTTGTTTTAAGTCCTCTGAGTCTTGTTCTAAGTCCTCTGAATCATGTTCAAAATCCTCTGAGTCGTGTTCTAAGTCCTCTGCACAGGGTCCCGCTGTATCTTTTGATCCCTCGGTTTCTTACAAAGCCTCGAACGGCCCTCGTAGATGCCCAGTTCTTCGAGTTTATAGGTCCGCTGAGTCCCGTAGTCCTAACGTCCTTCCTAGACAAGTCACTGCATCTGAAAACATAAACAATATTGTTAAAAAATATCCTAAGCCCGCCGAGTCCCGTAGTCCCGATGTCCTTTCCAGACGAACCGCTGTATCTGAAAAAATAAAAAACACTGTTATAAATAATTCTAAATCAAGTTCTTATGAAGAAACTATTGTCTACGATATCCTTGACGAAAAAGTTTCATTACCTTACATAATGGTTTCTACATCACATTCCAAAACTCCGCTTCGCTTTTTGGTAGATTCTGGTAGTTCTATTTGTTTGATAAGGGAATCAAGTCTCACACCGAAACCCAATTTAGAAAATCATATAATCAAATTCAAAGGCATTAATGATGTGGATACTTACGCTAAAACAAAAGGTAAGTTTATCCTATCAATTAACCTAAAAGAAAATGATAACCTACCATTCTATTTTCACGTCATTGGAAACGACATCAATCTCCCATATGACGGTATAATTGGTACTAGCTTCATGAAAGCATACAAAGTCAATGTGCTCTATTCCAAATCGAGATTAGAAATATCAGATGATCCAAATAGATATTTTAACATGATTATGACCCGACCTTCCTACACTGTACCCGCACGAAGCGAAATGTTTATAGAGTGCTACGTCACTAACCCTGAAATAAAAGAAGGGGTAATTCTAGAAAATACCTTACCTCAGTATCCCGACATTTATTTTGCCAAGTGCCTCGTACGCGTAAATTCCGGAAACAAAATATTAGTCTCTGTTCTTAATACGTCGGAAAAACAGGTCAAAATAAATAATTTGGCATTAACTATCGAGCCAGTCCTACAAATTCTAGAATCGAAACTCGACCTCGATGTAGATGATAATAATCTTACCTTAGATCCGTCCAAAATTCCGTGTGTAATGACTATAGAGTCAGATCGTGATTACAAGGTCCAACAGGTACTCAGGTGTTCACATATGAATCAAGAAGAGGAAACGCGATTACGTGACCTTTGTTCTAAATACTCCGATATATTTTACCTCGAGGGAGATCGGTTAACGTGTACTAATTCCATCCGTCATGAGATCCGGACAAAAGTAGATACTCCCGTTAACGTTAAAAGCTACCGTTTCCCCGAGTGTCATAAAGAAGAAGTAAGCCGACAAGTTCAAGAAATGCTAAACCAAAAAATAATACGTCCTTCGGTTTCACCTTGGTCTGCACCAATATGGGTCGTCCCCAAAAAACCTGACGCGTCGGGCAAGGTTAAGTGGAGAATCGTCATTGATTATCGAAAGCTAAACGAGATAACAATCGGTGACGCCTATCCCATACCTAACATAAACGAAATTCTAGACCAGTTAGGACATAGTAAATATTTTACTACGTTAGACCTTGCTTCAAGTTTTCATCAAGTGAGTGTAAAAGATAGTGATAAGACAGCTTTCTCTGTACCGTCAGGACACTATGAGTACTGTAGGATGCCCTTCGGCTTGCGTAACGCACCATCCACCTTCCAGCGACTAATGAATATAGTACTTACGGGTCTACAAGGCCTTCACTGTTATACGTACATGGACGACATCATAATACACAGTTCACAGCTGGATCAACACGTAGAAAGCCTTGAACTTGTCTTCAAAAGGCTACGCGAGCATAATCTCAAGTTACAGCCCGATAAGAGCGAGTTCCTTCGACGAGAAGTTCAATACCTAGGTCATATAATCTCAGACGCGGGTGTGAAACCCGATCCGTCAAAGATAGCGTGTGTATCAAAATTTCCAGTTCCTAAATCTCCAAAGGATATTAAATCCTTTCTCGGTTTGGTAGGCTATTATCGCCGATTCATTGAAAACTTCTCACACATTTCTAAACCGCTAACTAGCCTACTCAAGAAAGATGTGTTATTTACATGGACCCCGGAGCAACAAAAAGCGTTCGATCTTTTAAAAACAAAGATAACTACGGCTCCTATATTACAATTCCCTGACTTTAGTAAACCGTTCGTACTCACTACCGACGCTTCGAATTATGCTATCTCTGCCATTCTATCGCAAGGGGAGGTTGGGAAAGATTTACCCATCTCGTTCGCTTCTCGAACATTAAACAAAGCTGAAGGTAATTATTCTACAACTGAAAAGGAGTGTCTAGCCATTATATTTGGTACTAAGATGTTTCGACCCTATCTTTTTGGTCACAAGTTTTCGATACTTTCGGATCACAAACCCCTTCAGTGGTTGTTTAACTGTAAAGACCCAGGCTCAAAATTAGTTCGTTGGCGCCTCAAACTAGAGGAGTTTGATTACGAAATCAAACACAAAGTAGGTAAACTTAATAGTAACGCTGATTCCCTTTCTAGAAACCCAGTATTAGCAGTCGATGACGACTTACAAAATCCTATTCCTCCTCCTCAAAATGCTCGAGAAAATCCTTCACCTCCGTTGTTAGATTTTCCATTTTCACCGATGAGTCTACCATCTCCGTCAATAAATCCTCCGTTTACTCCGTTGAATCCTCCGTCTCCACCGTTCAGTCTCCCGTCTCTGCCGCCGACTCCGCTGCTCCCTCCGTCACCTTCACAGAATCCGTCGCCATCTGCGATGAATCCCCAGTCGCCTTCTAGCTCTGAAACATATGAAAAGTATTTACAGCTTAGCCGAACTTCCTCTTGTACCTATAACGCTGTTATCGAAGAACATAATGAGTCACTTTTAAAAACAAAGTGTAAGTTGATAGCTTACCCTTCGTCAATCGATCTAGATGACGCCATTCCATATTGTTCTGAAATCATAGAATTGTCAACAGATAAACCATGCATTCGCGATAAAGAACGCGAACTCGGTACGGTGTTAAATTCATCAAACGATAAACACATTTTCTCTCACTTGTTTGTCACAGTACATCATTATGATGAAATATCATACAAGGATATTTTTTCCATCCTTCGTGATTATAGAGACATGATAAGATTCTGGTATCCTGAAGAGAAAGAAGTTGCTATCTCCGATTTTTCCAATCCATTCAATAAATTAAATTTTACTAAAATCTACAACATCGTTGCTTTTATCTTTCATGACTCTAATTTAAAGGTGCATATTCATCACAACAACATTTATTTTCCTACACCAGACGAAGTAAAAAAGATACTACGAGATAACCATGACTCACCCTCAGCGGGTCATCCCGGAATAGCTCGAATGTTAGAGAGAATAAAATCACAGTATTGGTGGAAAAATATGCGCTCCGATATCGAAAATTACGTGAAAGGTTGTAAATCTTGTCAAGTTAATAAACCTCTAAGGGGAACAAATAAAGCTCCCATGATAATCACTTCTAATGCTACTAGACCTATGGAAAAACTTTATCTTGATATTGTAGGGCCTCTCCCAGAAACTAGAATCGATCAGTACAAGTTCATATTAACTTTACAAGATGACCTTACTAAATACTCCCAAGCTTATCCTATGCAGTCCTGTTCAGCTCAAGAAACTGCACAACGCCTCGTTCATTTCATATCTCACGTAGGTATTCCTCGAACGATAGTAACAGATCAAGGTACAAATTTCTGTTCGGATATGTTCAAGCAGTTAGCAAGGCTTTTTGGAATCAAACACATATTCGCGTCTCCTTATCATCCCCAAACGTGTGGTGCCTTGGAAAGGAGCCATTCGACTCTCAAGGAATATCTCAGGTCATTTATATCTGAGAACCAAAATACATGGGATCTTTATGTAAACACCGCCATGCTCTCGTACAATACTAATGTGCACTCAACAACAGGTTTTACTCCTTTCGAACTCATATTCGGTTTTAAACCCTATGTTCCTAAGTCGATCGATATCTTAGAAGGTGGTACATATACAGACTATATAAGAGCTCTGAATCATCGTCTATATTATAGTAGACAAAAGGCTTCCCAAAACATCCAGTCTTCGAAAGAGCGGTCTAAAAACTATTACGACCGTCATACTAAACCTGTAACCTACAGTATCGGTGATATGGTGTACGTTCGATGTCATCACAAACAAAATAAAGCATTTTCTCCAGTATGGAAAGGTCCATTTAAAATCATTAAAATAAACGGTAATCACACTGTAACAGTGTTAATCAACCGACGGCACGTACGTCATCATTATGACGAAATCAAACTTGCCGCCAATTGTCCTTCATTCTAGCTTTCTTTCGTTTCAGAATAATCTTAATTACGGCCGCTTCCAGTCAGCCGTTCACGACGACCATAGTTCAAAGTCCTGGACTCTATTTCGATCAACTTCTAGACGTAAAGTTTAACAACGACTATTGGGATGTCGTAACTTATGTCGATATTCATAAGATTCAACCTCATCTTACATACGTAGAAGATCTCTTTACGAAAGTAATAACGCTGTGTCAAAACTCGATCTCGTCTAAAATACAATCTGACTGTCAAAATTCCTTATCGTCATTACAAAATCAGCACGCAAATAATGTTAAAAAGTTTTCTTCTATTTCCTATCTACTAGAGGAAAGTCAACCTAAAAGGGTAAAACGTGGACTTATCGACGCTGGTGGATCAGTGCTCAAAACTATATTCGGTACTCTTGACAATGATGACGCCATTAAATACTCGGAAGCTATCACACAAGTACAGTCAGATGAAAAAAAGTTAGCCCATCTCATGAGGGATAACATTCACGTTATAAGGTCTACTATATCTACTTTCAATAGTTCTATTTCAAAGCTTAGCGAAAATGAGAAGCGCCTTAATAATAATTTAGAAGTAATTAGCAAAGCATTTGACCAAATGGCAAATACTAATGATAAGTTAGAAATTAAGTCACAGTTAAATCTTTTACTAAATTCGTTAGAAAGTATTATTATTTCACTGTCATTTGATATAGAAGATATTAATAACGCAATTCTATTTAGTAAGTTAAGTATTTTGCATCCGACAGTACTAAGCCCGCAACAGCTGTACAATGAGCTCGATCAGCATAAAAGTAACATGCCAAAACATTGCGAGTTCCCGTTACTTTTATCGCTTCAAAGTGTTCATGAGTTAATTGACATTTCAAGGTTGGTTTGTTATTATTATAAAGATAAGATTGTTATTGTAATAAGAATTCCGCTCGTCCTATCCCAAACGTATCATCTGTTCCATGTGATTCCACTCCCAGTCCCTTATGACATCACGAAACCTGATACCTATGCACTCGCTGTACCTAATAAATCCTATGTGGCAATAACAGCTGATCGCATGTTCTACTCGCTACTTGACTCCGTCAAAGATTGCAAGTTCATAAACAAAAAGTGCTATGTTTGTGAGTTAAGTGATGTGAGCATTCTATCGGTCGAAGCTAACCCCGTTTGTGAAACTATTCTACTAACCGAGGTAGTTACGAAGCTACCGAAATCGTGCGACGTCAAACTGTTTAAAGGAGAGGTGGATGTGATTCATAAAATCAGTGGAAATCGTTGGATATACGTACAGTCAGAACCCGGACAATGCCATATTATGTGTAACAATGATCCAGTGAGTTATAACGAAATACTATTCGGCACGGGTTTCCTATCTCTACCAATTAGGTGCAAAGCGTTTTATAAGACTATCCAGTTTACGCCTACCGAGAGTGTGACGACGAACTCTTCCACGAACATTTCTAGTTTTAGTATCATTCAAGATGATTGTTGTGAAAAAGTAGGTAAAAATAAAACTATTTCTAATTTACGTTTGTCAAAACTTAATAATATAAATAATTTAGATTCCCTAATGCATGCTAGTGTTTATTTAGACTCATTTGAAAAAGAGTTAAATAAGATAGAAAAGCCTACGCACTTCCATAAATATGGAGTGCATTATCTGTCGGCAGGCTATGTAATAACATTAATAATGTTATTGTTTGTACTATATAAAAGTCGTAAGTGGTTGTGTAAAGACAACGGTTGTATTCAAATTTATAATCAATGCTATAACAGTAAAAAAGTGGAATCTCGACGTCACACAAGTATACGAGTCCGTGATTCAGATAGTGACGTCGAGGTCCCAACAAAAAGTAATTTCGTAGTTTCTAGGTCTTTCGCTGATAAAATAAATACTATGTAATGTAATCATACAACAGTTATAAAATGTCTATTCTGTTAAATGAAATTCGTTTATTATGTACTAGGTATAAATATAGTTAAGTTATTTCTATGTCATTCTAATTCAGTTTCTAAATCAAAGTTCTAATTCGTAATTCAAATTTTATTGTCCTCTGTTTCAGGCCAAAACAAAGGTTCAAATCCAACTCTGTGCTCTTACTATTCTTCTTCACTGCATCTTCTATTTCTCATCATTTCTCCATGATGATAAATCTTAACGGGGGGGATGTTACAATATTTATTCCCACGAACTGTAAAATAATATAAATGCATCGCAAGCATCCTAGATACTTGCGAATGCACGTGCAATTCTGTGGGAACGGGATTTGAGCGATGTGCAAAAGTAGTTCGGATTTAATCTTTGTCACGGCAACATGTGTTTACAATTGTAATTATTTCTATTTCGTCTAATTCTATTTCTAGCAATAAAGTTTATATTTTTTAAAAAGACTTTCTTGACCCACCCCGTAACAGTTCTCTATTCGACTTATGCATATCTTTTAATCCGATTTTGATGTTCAGATCCGTGTTCAGAATAGTCCCAAATTGGTCTCATTTAAATTATATTCCTACAGGATCTACAGGAATAATCGTTCCTTGACTCGCGCACGAAGAGTTCCGTACTATCTACGATCTATAAAAAACGGCAAAAAAACACGTTTGTTGTATGGGAGCCCCCCTTAAATATTGTTTGTTATTAGTATTTGTTGTTATACGGTTCATGAGATACAGCCCTGTGACAGACAGACGGACAGCGAAGTCTTAGTAATTGGGTCCCGTTTTTACCCTTTGGGTACGGAACCCTAAAAACCAGTAACGTCAACGTAAAAACGTCACTAGACTTTTCTATTTGTTTTAACATTTTTGTCGGTTTTCTTTTTAGTTTTTTTAACGTAATTATGTGCGGATACATTTGTGTTGTCTCGTTATATGAAACGGGACATATCTTATTCTGCAAACATCAGACGACATAGACGTCTGACGTCTGCAGAATAAAATATGACGACGACTGGGGTGGACTTGATACCCCAGTCGTCGGTCGGGAGAAATAATGAGGTACCTAATCCTACTAATATTATAAATACGAAAGTTTGTGAGTGAGTGAGTGGGTGCGGATGTGTGTGTATTTGTTACTCTTTCACGAAAAAACCACTGAACGGATTGAAATGAAAGTTTACATTAATATAGCTTATACATTAGAATAACACATACCACACGCACATACTTTTTATCTAGGTACCACTCGTGCGAAGCCGGGGCGAGCAGTTAGTAATCTATACTAATATTAATAACTAGTGACCCGCCCGGGCTTCGCACGGGTGCAATGCTGATACTAAATATACTACAGAATGTCTTTATATAAAACGTTTTTTTTTCACAGCTTTTTTGTCATTAGACAATTATTGATGATTTCTTTTTTCTCGAACGTTCGCGACCGGCCGAACTGCGCGTTTGACGCCTAGCTGCTAGGCCGGTCGCGAACGTTCGAGAATGTTTGTTTTACGAAGTTACTCGCTAGGTGACTCGCTAGCCTCTAGGTGCCAAGCAAGCCGCCTGCCTGTGCGTTCGCGTTTTTAATTAGGATGACTGAGAGTGTTATAAACGTAAGAGTAGACAAATATAATCAGAAAGCTTCGAACTGCTAAGCTATCGGGAGTTACACGTGTTATTGTGAGTCAACCATAAAAGATAAACATATGCTGTCGTGGGATATTTTTTATATAATTTTAAGGAGAACATTTCCGTCATACATGATTTCTGTGTAGCTTTAACCATTAAGGTTGCACACGCGACGGAAGCTTAAAAAATGGACTAACTTCTCCCGTTTTCCCAACATTTTCCTTCACTGCTCTGCTCCTATTGATTGCAGCGTGATAAAAAGTATACTATAACCAGCTCAGGAGTATGAAAAATAATTGTACCAAGTTTCGTTAAAATCCGTCGAGTAGTTTTTGTTTCTATAACGGTTATACAGACAGACAGACAGACAGACAGACAGACAGACAGACAGACAGACAAAAATTTTACTGATTGCATTTTTGGCATCAGTATCGATCCCTAATCACCCCCTGATAGTTATTTTGGAAATATATTTCATGTACAGAATTGATCTCTCTACAGATTTATTATAAGTATAGATAATTACTATAATATTGTAATATATTCTCTATATATATCTGTACTAATAATATAAATGCAAAATGTCTGTGTGTGACTTTACCACGCCAAACCTCTGGGTCGATTGAAATTTTCTTTTGATTTTCAGGAATGTTATACGATATTTTTTTTCTGAATCTACGCAGACGAAGTCGCGAGAAAAAGCTATTAGCGATAAATTTATTTATATAAAAGAAAGTTGTGTTAGTTACACTATTTATAACACAAGAACGGCTGAACCGATTTGGCTGAAAATTGGTTCCCAAGTCCGGAACCAATTTTCAGCCAACGCCACGGTGTTATAAATAGTGTAATGTAGGTAGCTTAGAACCAGGAGACGAACATAGGACTTTTTATAACGGGAACGGAAACGGGAACGGGAACATAACACAACATTTGTTAATTCTAAAGCGATACGAAGTTGCTTGTGAAGTAGCTTGTATACGACAAATACCACTAAAATATCAACACAACACACTCTTGACAGTTTTCCGCTTGCTTGTACCTTTGCTCACGTACCTATTTGTTTGTAGATCGTAGACGCCATTAAGGGGCTCCCAGTCGACGATTGCTCTTTTTCTAAACGAAAAAAGAAATACTTCTGAACAAGCCACATCTCCTATTTTTATAAGTATATTACTTCAGGTTCCTACCTAGATTTCTATTAAGCTGAAAACATAATAGCAGAAACTTTTCACGATAAAGATATTGTTTCAAAATGATACGTTTTAGAATTTATGATCGAAATATTTTATATACCTACTATTAAAATCAACTTGTGATTTATTGTTAACGATAGGTAATATGTAGATCTAGATTTCTATTAGAATAGATTTTTGATAAGTAATTATACATAATTTATATCATTAATTTATTCGAAAAGCAAAGGCGGACCACGCGCCGACGTGTGTTTGTCGTCATTGCAGCGGTCGGTAGGATTATTTATCGAAGTGATTAAAGATGGGTTCATCTTTATTCACATTAAACTATACATTATAAAATAGGAGATGTGGCTTGTTCAGAAGTATTTCTTTTTTCGTTTCGAACAAAAACAATCGTCGACTGGGAGCGCCTTAACGACAGATCGATTAAGAGTATTACACCTCGCTGGGTTTTGTCGACGCATTCGAGTCTATTTTTAAGCGACGAAAAAAGAGGAGGTTCCTAATGCGAAGTTGCGAATGCGATTTTATGTAGGTACTTTTATTTAAAAGTATTTTTTGGGTTATTGGTGAGATCAGTCCCAAGTTGATTCTTTAAAGCTTAATATTTCACAAACGGATCCCTTAATCGAAAAATTGTTTTAACAAACCCGCAATATTTAAAGACCTATCCAACGATACCCCACACTATGGGGCAAGCGAGAAAAAAACTAGTCTCTGAGCTAAGCTGCGGACAGACGGACGGACATGGTGAAACTATAAGGGTTACTTGTGGACTACAAAACCCTAAAAACTAATATCGTCTTTTTTTTTTAGTTTTCTAAACGCGTGTGCTAACTTCAAGTGACCGGGTAATACCAACTATAAGAGCAACTACAAATTTTACCAACTCTCTCGTATTCAGGGATGAGTGTTGTTCTTCAAAGACACTTCAAGGGGCTCTGTGAGGCGTGTAATTGACTGAAAGCATCGACCACATAGCCCAATAGACGCCTAATGGCTTCATTTCTTCAAACAAACAATAGGCTATTTGACAGTATCACTATCACTACATAGTATAAAGCAAAGTCGCTTTCCGCTTCCCGCGTCTGTATGTATGTTTGCTTATATCTTTAAAACTACACAACGGATTTTGATGCGGTTTTTTTTAATAGATAGAGTGATTCAGGAGGAAGGTTTATATGTATAATTACATGCTTAATATATTAGAGAACCAATGATAATATTAAGATTTCTAATATGAAGTCGTAAATAAACACATTTTTTTGCGCTTACATTGCAAACGCTGACTGAACTCTACGAGATAGATCATAATAATGTACTAAATATTGTATACCTTAAAAAGGTCTACAAAAAATATGTTTATCTCTTAGGGATAACACACAATAATCAATTTCTATCCATCACTTTTTACCGTGACTTTTTTTTTAAATTTTAAATGCTGTTAACGAGTATACAAAAACATTCTGTAATATATTTTGGTATCAGCTTTGCACCCGTGCGAAGCCGGGGCGGGTCGCTAGTTAGAAATAAAGTGTTGTTGATAGTAATCTATGTAAATTATGCCTTCAAAAAGCGTTAATGGAGTAAAATAACTAGAAAACAATCTATTTTTAAACGCCAGTCACGTGACACAAAACGGTCAGGATGAATGACGAGGTGGTCGAATCAACGATGACGTATCATGCTTGTCAATAATATGTCTCCGCCTGCCTTAAAAACTATACGTTTGTTTACTTGTTGACAAGCATTTGACGCCACAGAAACTAGTGCGACGCCATTTGCATATAAAAACGTTATTGCGAGTTATTTACATTTTCAATATTAAATTTAATTTTTTAGGGTCAATACGTCACTACTGAATAATCTAAAATGGTTTTTTAAATCTTGTCAAATAGCCCATTCTGTCATAACGTTGAAGTGTGCGGGTCAGTGAGAAGCGGTGAAAAATGTATTATGATTGGCCGGTTCAACGTTACAGCCTCTGGGGCGCGTCGATGGTTTACACAGGATATGTAGCCCATATGTGTTGTCTGACAGTGTTCGCCTTGTTTGAGGAGTCTAGACTGTGGACTGTGGATGAGTGATAGTATCCTTTGAAGATCTGCGAGGTTTCTTTGGTGGAAAATAATTGTTTGTTTTGTACCAGATTGTAGTGGAGTGTTCAGTTCTTCGGTCAATAAGAATCTTGATATTTTGTTATTAAGACGAGTATTATATGTTTTTGATGAATGCAGAATAATTTTTTATCAATAACCGCAAAACAGTTTTGTTTTTTATGACAAAGTTAACTTAAGGATTTAATCTAGATAAATTGGTGAAACTTTTCTCGATAGATTTATTTTCCAAAGTTGGCTCTTCCAAAACACTAGTATCGTTTTTAATCATAACTATGAACAGCTAAATAGTTCATTTTTATTTTAATTTCAAAATTTTATGGTTTTCAATATAATGCAGTTTTATCACTTTTTCCGTTTTATCCGGGTAGACTCAGCCCATACAAAACGTCAAAAATTTCACTTATCACCTTAAAGCGAGGTTCTCAAAACATATATTTAAACAACATAATTATGTTAGTAGCCCGTCCCGGCATCGCAAGGGTGTATTCTAATACCTTTAAACGCTCAATTCTTGTATGATAAATCGATCGATCTAGTTTTAGAAAACGTCGTTTTATCCATCTTTTCAGGCAATGAAATACTAATCATCTAGATACAAATAATTATATGGCTAATTTTTTGACACCTTGGGTTACACTATAGAAGTTTTAGTAAGAATCCCTATTTTTGTCTAGAAATAAATATAGCCTATGTTACTCAGAGATAATGGAGCATGCTTGGTGAAAGAATTTATGAAATCGGTTCATTTGTTAAAGTTTATTTGATATAAACATAAAAAAATACAAATGTGTCCTTTTTAGGTTTTTTACCAGGTCGTACCCAGGGGTAAAAACGGGACCCTATTACTAAGACTTCGCTGTCCGTTTGTCCGTCTGTCCGCCTGTCTGTCACAGGGCTGTATGTCATGAACCGTGATAGCTAGACAGTTGAAATTTTCACAGATGATGAATTTCTGTTTTCGCTAAAACAACAAATACTATAAACAAAATAAAATAAATATTTAAGTGGGTCTCCCATACAACAAACGTGTTTTTTTTTGTCATTTGTTATAGATTATGGTAAGGAACCCTTCATGCGCGAGTCTGACTCGCACTTGGCTGGCTTTTATTATAATATTAGTATAGATTATTTGAATGGAAAATAAATACGATAACGACTCGTTATTACCGAGCATGGTAGAATTCATACCCTTTAAATGTTCGATCGATGTAAAGGGTCTTATAGTAAGGAGGGTGAACGGAAATTTGATGATTCACACATGTTTTTCAACTCCATAACCTTCGTTATTCTCGTGATGTGTTTGCAACCAAACCCGGCTTGACCGAATTTTATGAATTTTATTTAGTAGGTCCATAACCTACTAAATATTATTAAGTTTTCATTAGTAGGTATGATATTAAGTTTGGGTGGCATAAAGTTCGGAAAAACAGAAAGTGTTTTAATTTTTGGGGGATTATTGAAATTTGACAGGACAACGTCTGTCGGGACAACTAGTAGTATCGAACGGCATCGAATTTAAAAGTGATCAATTGAATTTAATAGTTATACTACTCTCTCTCTCTCTCTCGCAAAACTAGGTTGCAATGCTCCGAGACCGATTACTGAGCATTAAAATATATACCTAATTTCGATTTGATAACTATTAAATTCAATTAATTAACTTTAAATCCTCTACCGCGCCATGCGCCAGTGTGCGCCAACCATTATTGAACAAACTTAGTGCTAAGATTAACATTACGGATTTATATCTAATTTTATGTACAAATATTTGTGTTATGAACATTAGCACGCTAAACACATTTGGGAATTTACCAAGTCATACAATTTCGTCAAATTTAAATAGAAATTCCCGCTATATACTCTTAAGAATTATTGTGTAAGCTGGTTTAATAATTACTTTATTTATTCTGTGACTATACACTTTTAAACAAATAAATAATATAAAAACATTGGTTTACTTTACAATCTAACCTCAAACTAAAGCTTGTACTATATGGGAAGTTTGTGAGTGGGTACTCACAAACTTTAATATTGTGTGTGTTTGTTACTCTTTCACACAAAAACTACTGAACGGATTTAGATGAAATTTACAGTAATATAGCTTATACATCAGAATAACTTATGTTACTTACTAGCCGACCCGTGACAGACCTTGTTCTGTCAAATTTCAATAATCGAATAGACTGAAGAAAGTTTTTAGTCTGTGATGTCAGATTTGTTGCACACCAGCGCCATCTATACTAAAATCATCTCTTTTGCGTTTTATTAAATTTTTGGGGATGTTTTTCATATTTTAAAGTAGTCTATTTTAATTTATTTTTTCATATTTTAATTTATTCGGGCATTATATCTACATCTACAGTAAATTTCAACTTAATCCGTTTTGTCATTTAGGCCTGATTAAGGAACAAACATACATACAACTCACAAACTTTCACATTTTTTATAATATTATTAGAATATTCAGAAGAACAAAAATATCTATGTTCGTCACACAAATGCTTATTCCGAGTGGAAATCGAACCCACAACCAACAGCGCAGAAGGCAGAGTATCTACCAACTGAGCAGGCCAGTGAGTGGACAAGAAATTTAACATATTGCTTTAAGGCGCTCCCAGTCGACGATTGTTTTTGTTCAAAACGAAAAAATAAATACTTGTGAACAAGCCACATCTCCTATTTTATAATGTATAGTATATGTGAATAAAGATGTACCCATCTTTAATCACTTCGATAAATAATTCTACCGACCGCTGCAATGACGACAAACACACGTCGGCGTGTGGTCCGCCTTAGCTTTTTGAATAAATTAATGATATAAATTATTTATAATTACTTATCAAAAATCTATTCTAATAGAAATCTAGATCTACATATTACCTATCTTTAACAATAAATCACAAGTTGATTTTAATAGTAGGTATATAAAATATTTCGATCATAAATTCTAAAACGTATCATTTTGAAATAATATATTTATCGTGAAAAGTTTCTGCTATTATGTTTTCAGCTTAATAGAAATCTAGGTAGGAACCTGAAGTAATATACTTATAAAAATAGGAGATGTGGCTTGTTCAGAAGTATTTCTTTTTTCGTTTCGAAAAAGAGCAATCAGCGACTGGGAGCCCCTTAACAATGTATCCACTTTAATCTGTTTTTGACTCCATATTAAAAGACCCTTTATAATATAATTGGCATAAATAAAAATGTTTCAAAAGATGTTTTCTCGGAATCCTACTAATATTATAAATGCGAAAGTTTGTGAGTGGTGTGTGAGTTTGTTACTCTTTCATGCAAAAACTACCGAAAGGATTTAGATGAAACTTTACAGTAGGTAGTTTATACATCAGAATAACACATAGGCTACTTTTTATCGAGGTACCACCCGTGCGAAGCCGGGGCGAGCAGCTAGTAATAAATATTACTGAAATTAGACTCAACTCAATAAAAATGTTTGTCGGTAGAGATCAAAAGTAATAGGTTGTCTGCCAAAAATCAAATTCCTAAGTTTATTATAAAGGTAAAATGAGTAGCAGAAATGGCTCGTCACAGCTATAAATAAATAGCTATTGGTCGATGTTTCACACATCGCCATCTAGCCCCAAACTAAGCAAAGGAAACCACTTGTACTATGGGACCCGTATACAACCTTACACCACAGAAGACAGAGTTACTACCAACTGACCTGTGAGGCCTGGTTTGTTGTTTTGGTTTCTATCGCCAAAGTTTTAGAAGTCTTCTATAACATTATCGAGACACGGCAAATATCTGAAGAAAAAATGGCTTTATCTCGAGTTTTTTTGCAACGTAATCTGATGATAAAGTTGGAAGGGCCAGTAACTGGCTCAACCACTTAGTTACGGGTTTTGGTCGGGCTTGAGAGGTTTTAGAATGGGACTCTCCCATGAAGATGAGGAAATTGAGATACTGTCATCATTAACCTCGACGTCGGGGTTAGTGCGATTCTAGAGGGTTATGTGAGATAGACAATGGAACTACCGCATTATTTATACATCTATTATACTAATCTATACTATCCATACCATACTATCCAAACTATCCATACTATCCATACGGTCCATACGGTCCATACGGTCTATACTATCCATACTATCCATACTATCTATACTATCCATACTATCCATACTATCCATACGGTCCATACGGTCTATACTATCCATACTATCCATACTATCTATACGGTCTTTACGGTCTATATTATCCATACTATCCATACTATCTATACGGTCTTTACGATCTATACTATCCATACTATCCATACTATCTATACGGTCTTTACGATCTATACTATCTATACTATCCATACTACACCCAGAGCAAATATTTGTGTGATGAACGTAGATGTTTGCTCTGTGTTTGGGTGTTAGTATGTATCATATGCATGTATTTACAAAAAAAAAAAAAGTATTTAAGTATTCTATCAGTTACCTAGTTCCCATAGTACAAGCTTTGCTTAGTTTGGGGCTAGATGGCGATGTGTAAAATGTCCACCAATATTTATTTATTTATTTTTTATTTATCCATACTTTCCATACTATCCATACTATCTATACTATCTATACTATGCAAACTATCCATACTATCCATACTATCTATACGGTCTTTACGATCTATACTATCCATACTATCCATACTATCTATACGGTCTTTACGATCTATACTATCTATACTATCCATACTATCTATACGGTCTTTACGATCTATACTATCTATACTATCCATACTATCTATACGGTATTTACGGTCTATACTATCCATACTATCCATACTATCTATACGGTCTTTACGGTCTATACTATCCATACTATCCATACTTTCAACACCAAAATTTTTTTTTTTTTTTTTAATAATAATAATTTGTTTTTATAATAAATATGTTTTTATGTTTTTATGTTCATATATATGTTTTTTATAATAAAAATATAAAAATTATTATTAAAATACTATCCATACTTTCCATACTATCCATACTATCTATACTATCCAAACTATCCATACTATCCATACTATCCATACTATCTACAATACTAATATTATAAATACGAAAGTAACTCCGTCTGTCTGTTTGTCTGTCTGTGACGTTATCACGGCCAAACCGCTAAGCTGATTGTCATGAAATTTCATATAGAGATAGTTTAAAGTCTTGGGAAGAACATAAGCAATTTTTTTTCGAAACTATTTTAGATATTCAGGAATTTAAATATTTTGCTATATAGTCGTCAAAATTAAAAAAATATTTATCTATGCGGACGAAGTCGCGGGTATAACTAGTAAATTATAAAAAAAAAATGTTATTTTGTATATTTGTTTGTAATGGATAAAATAAGCAAGGCAAAACGTGTCGTGAAAAAATATAAAAGAATTAATGTAGAATAAATACTTTTTATGTAGCGATATTTATTCCAACAATTCCCTAAAGGCAAATCTCTTAGTTCCTTTAATCATTGCCCTTTGTAACAATTTAAGTCTGCAATAAAATGAGTAATTTACGAGTCGGCTTCCTTATTAATTAAGGAGTTGACCTGAACCCCGGGGGACCCTAATTTATGTATTGCGTAAGAAGGTAAGCACTAGTTGTGACTTAATACTGCCGCCAAGCAGCATTGCTATGTTCTGATTTAAAAGTTACCTATAGCTGGTGAAATGACGGAATTTACAAGCTTTTATTTAACTTGCAATGTATGTATTTCTGTATGTAACTATGTTTGACTAGCTGACCCGTGCCCGCTTCGCTGGGGGACATAATGGTTTCACATCTGGTATTCTAATCTTCAAAATAAATTATAGCGTATATGTTGCCGAGGACTAATAGCTACTTAACAAAACTTAACAAAAAAAGTTTCATCAAAATCCGTCTAGTAGTTTTTGCGTGAAAGCCAGACAACAGACAGACAGACAAAAAATTTAAAATATTGTTTTCGGCTTGTGTTACTTATATGAAGACCCCTAGGAGTATTTTTTTTAGTTTTTATTCAATGTACAGAAGTGAACTCTTCTACAGTTTTATTATATGTATAGATAAGGTGGAATCTTGCAACTCAATTTTACTACTACTAATACTAACTGGTTTCCTCACGATGATTTCCTTCACCGCTTTGAGCACGTATTTTTGATGCGCATATAAATTAAAGTAAATAGTTTGATTGAGTTAAAACTTTGAATAGCTATCAATCCCAAATGACAATGTAATATTATGGTACTAGCGAGCTGGTCTGATGACGGAGTTATAATGTAGCCATATGAACTGCTCAACTACACAACATAACCCCGTCGTGTTTGGGCTCGTTGGATGTGTCCTGGCAAACTCTAGAATTATAACAGCTTGTTAGGGTTCCGTACCCAAAGGCAAAAATCGGGACCTTATTACTAAGACTTCGCTATCCGTCTGTCTGCACAGGGCTGTATCTCATGAACCGTGATAGCTAAACGGTTGAAATTTTCACAGATTACGTATTTCTGTTGCCGCTATAACAACAAATAGAATAGAATAAAATAGATATTTTAGGGGGGCTCCCATACAATAAACGTGTTTTTTTTGGCGTTTTTTTTAGATAATGGTCCGAAACCCTTCATGCGCGAGTCCGACTCGCACTTAGTCGGTTTTTTAAAACATTTTTTGAATAAAAAAACTTATTCATTATTTATGATTAAGTTGTATACATGGTTGCTTTTATTTTAGTGATCTCGCTGGTCGCCTAGCGTGTAGCGAACGTAAAGTTTTCTGTATCGTTTTATATAAAGGGTATATTTATATACCTAAGGGAGTTCGCTAGATCGCATTAATATGGGTCTATATGGTCCCTTGCGTAATTCGCACTATCATTCCGTGTCTGGAGTATAACTAAACTAGCTTTTGGCAGCGGCTTTGCTCTCATCATCATCATCATTTTCCTGACCTTATCCCACTTAAGTGGGGTCGGTACAACATATGTACTTCTTCCATTTCTTTCTATCAGCCGTCACATCACTCACTCCTTTCTAATTCATATTATCTTTCACAAGTCCATCCATATTTTCTTCAGCCTACCTCTACGTCTACATCCATCCACATTTATGCCTAACACTCTTTTCGTTACATGAATTTCTTCCCTCCTCATAACATGCCCATACCACGCTAACCTATTGCTCCTCATCTTTTCCGTCACACGCGCTACTTTCAAACTCTCGTTGTACCTAAAAACTGGCCAAGTTGGAGTCGGACTCGCTCACGAAGGGTTCCGTACCATCTATAAAAAACGGCAAAAAAATCACGTTTGTTGTATGGGAGCCCCATTTAATAATAGATTTTATTCTGTTTTTAGTATTCGTTTTTATAGCGGCAACAGAAATACATCATTTGTGAAAATTTCAATTATAGCTATCACGGTTCATGAGATACAGCCCTGTGAAAGACAGACGGACAGACAGACGGACAGCGAAGTCTTAGTAATAGGGTCCCGTTTTTACCCTTTGGGTACGGAACACTAAAAAGTAGCCTTGGGCTTAGGATTTGTATATCTCAAGCTTCATCCAAATCAGTTTGGTCAAACACTTTCAGAATAATATTATAGGAAGAATGATGAATGATTTAAGACGATTTAAAATAATTATTGTTGTATTGAATTTGATCTCGACTCGTGCATAATTAACTGTCATATTATAATGAGCAACTCGTGCCCTACATCGTTTATAAGTGACGATGACAAACAAACGCTGACAGAGGTTGTACTAACTGACTGTCGGATCTATAAACACACAACCTAAACCGCTGGTCCTAAAAACTTGAAGTTTGAGGCGTGTATTCCTTTTAGTGTTTATGGAACTCTAGAACTGATAGAAAGAACTGATAGAATACTTATATACTTTTTTGTACATACATAATAATACAGAACATCTATGTTCTTCACAATTATTTGTCCTGGGTGGGGATCGAACCCACAACCTACAGCGCAGAAGGCAGTGTTACTACCAACTGAGCTGTGAGGCCAGTCAATATACACTTGTAACTCGTGCTTACAAATCGTAAGTATTATTTAATCTGTGGTCTTCCCAAAGGAATTATTGGGCTGCTGAATACTTATGGCATTTATCGAAAATTCTAATTGTAATGATCATAATTATGGAAAAATGTATACAAATTTGTTTTTTATTAAAAATGTTTTTGATGAATGCAGAATCGTTTTTTCTCAATAACCGTAAAACATACAGTTTTGTTTTTTATGACAAAGATAACTTAAGGATATAATCTAGATAAATTACAGACAAAATCACGATTGGTGAAACTTTTCTCGATAGATTTATTTTCCAAAGTTGGCTCTTCAAAAACACTAGTTTCGTTTTTAATCAAAACTTTGAATAGCTGAACAGGTTTTATATAATTCGTTAGATAATCATACTATCTAAATAAATTACAGACAGTTTCTTTTTAAATTTGATGGTAATAGCCGACCCGTGACAAACGTTGTTCTGTCAATATTGTGTCTTTCATTATTATGAGCACCCCGTTCCTACACACCCGATATAGTGTTGGTCATTAGTGGAACTCACCTGTGGTAAGCATTGTGTCGTCTAATGAGGCTCTCGACTACAACGTAGAATAAATAGTACTTCGTAAGGTGTGTTGTGATATGTGAATAATAAGGGGTCTTTCAGTAGGATCCTAATCTTATATATAAAATTCTCGTGTCACAATGTTAGTTACCTTACTCCTCCGAAACGGCTTTACCGATTTTTACCAAATTTTATATTCTCAGACCTACTGAATATGCAGTAGGTCTGAGAATCGGTTACTATCTATTTTTCATACCCCTAAGTGATAAGGATGGCGTAAAGATCGGGAAAAACGGAAAGTGTTTTTTTCTGTGGGATTATTGACATTTGACAGGACAACGTCTGTCGGGACAGCTAGTATTATTATAAATGCGAAAGTTTGTGATAAGGCTGCTATGTTTGTTCCCTAATCAAAAATGAACGACAAAACGGATTATGATAAAATTTGCTGTAGTATGTAGATAAAAAATCTGAATAAATAAAGAGGGAACTTATAATCCGAAAAACAACCCCTAAATGATACAAAAACGCAAAAAGGATGATTTTGATACAGATGGCGTTGGTGAGCAACAAATCTGACATCACAGACTAAAAACATTTAGTCGTCATAGCAACGCAATTTTGACTAATGAATGATACGCATTCCATCAAAATTAGCAATTTATTTTATCAGTACAAGGTTTGTAGGGAAAAAATAGGAAGCCGCCTGAAATTGCTTTTTCCTGTGATTAATACAAAAATATTGACAGAACAACGTTATTTCTCTCACATGGTAGGTAATACAAATTAGGTGCATATCTAAAGGATGATGTTAGGTTCACCTGTTTAGCGAGAGACTGGTGCCTGAAATAGGTTTTTGAAAAAAACCCGTAATACAGGTCACCAGGGCCCCGCACCGCGGGTTGAGCTTAGCGTCATTAAGATTAAAGGTTGGTAGGTACCTACTTAAGTTTAGTTGTTAACCACTACTAGGTACTAAGGAAAGTTAGGGCAGTTGGGTGAGTCCTAACCTAAACTTAAGAATTAAAAAGTTCGTTGAGAGTGGAAGGTAAGTACAATAAAATGCAAAATTAAAAGTAAAAAGAAAAATAGTAAGAGTAACCCAGAGGGGCAGTTAGTAAGGATGTGGTGAGTTGAGAATTGTATGATAGGTGTGTGAAGGTGTGAGCGAGTGTGTGTTTGCGTGTGGGTGAGTGTGCTTGTGTGTATGTAAGTGTGAGTGTGCAGGGAATTAACGTAAATATTAGGTAACATAGGGAACAGGTAACCCTAGATCATAGGAATCTAATATAATGTAAGTATAATAGTTATATGTGTGTGTGATCTGAACTTTTAGGAGTAGTCTTAACGCATCCTGTATATTCAGCCCACGCAGAGGGCAGAGATATTAACCGCCGCCCCTTTTGGGGTGATGTGCTCAGGGACAGATGGTATTATACCAAAATAGTGCCAGTAAGTACCGACCCGGTTGTGGTGCATACCCCGGCTTTGGTCATTTTCAATTTTGGCAGTCAATAACTAAGCATAGCAAACAAACTTATTTAAACTAGCAGTCCGCCCCGGCGTCGCACGGGTGTAATAAAGATTTTATGGCAATTTTTTTTACACTTTGGGTTACATTATCGATGTTTTAATAGGGATCCCTAATAGTTAGACATATGGTATCTTTTACAGCGTACGCGATATAAGGATTTTTTTCGCTATTTTTTTCACACGTTGGGTTACATTATCGAAGTTTTCATACGGATCCCTAACATTTTTGAAAATATACTATAGCCTATGTTCATCAGGGATAATGTAGGATTCTAATGGTGAAAGAATTTTTCAAATCGGTCTAGTAGTTTCGGAGCCTATTCGATGCAAACAAACAAACAAACAAACAATCAAATCTTTCCTCTTTATAATATTATTAGTATATTAGTATTAGTATATTATTAGTATAGATCTATAGTTTAAATACAATTCTTTGTGTATGGACCATATGTTTTGATTAGTGACAGTTGGCGTTATACCTTGAGACTTGATGAAGCACATCTAAATATTTCCCGTTATGCCTATTATCTGTTTATTATGCCCGTTATCTGTAATTTATCTAGATTATATCCATAAATTATCTTTGTCATAAAAAACAAAACAAAGATGGATAACACTACAATAGGGATGATCGAGTCTGAAGTGTGACGAAGAAAAGTGCGAATGCGATGAGTCCAATGCGTACGATACCGACCTGTGGACGCGTACCTTTGAATGAATGAATGAAAATGCTTTATTGTACACCATTAAAACAAAATAATAATGATAGAAACTTAAACCAGAAGAAACACTGTACAATGGGCGGTCAGCGATCTCTTCCGGACAACCTTAGGATGGAATGAATATAACCTTTAAAAATACACCTTTATACGTCGTTTAGACTTATAGACCGTACGTATTGCTCATTCAATTTTCCAAAAGATTAAAAGTCAGCTTCAAAAGCAGCAATTCTTTATCTAAAGTAAAACCGCTACAAAGAACATAAATTTCATTCATAAGTAAATTCCGTTTTTCACGGTGTTTAATAAAACCGGCCAAGTGCGAGTCGGACTTGCGCACGAAGGGTTCCGATCCATTATCTATAAAAACGCCAAATAAACACGTTTGTTGTGTGGGAGCCCCACTTATTTTTTTATTCTGTTTTTATGATTTGTTGTTAGAGCGGCAACAGAAATACATCATCTGTGAAAATTTCAACTGTTTAGCTATCACGGTTCATGAGATACAGCCTTATAACAGACAGACGGACAACGAAGTCTTAGTAATAGGGTCCCGTTTTTACCCATTGGATACGGAACCCTAAAATGAGGGCTTTTGCATTTAGACGTTTTATATATAAATTTCTGTAGAAATAAAACATCAATGAGTATTATGTTATAAATGGAACGGTAAGTCTGTTTGCGTGTCTTCGTCCATTCCGCGCCTTGTAAGGCCTTAATGTATTGGAATTAGTTGCCAATTTGTTCGCTATTCCATGATGGCATCATAAGTCCATTATTTTGTTTTGATTAAAGTCAGAAAACAAAACAACCATTATTGACGCCGAAGCTGTAATTGCTAAGTAATACAGCACTAAAAAGAAAACCGACGCAAATGTTGAAAAGTCAAGGGACGATATTAGTTTTTTAGGTTTCCGTACCCAAAGGGTAAAAACGGGACCCTATTACTAAGACTTCGCTGTCCGTCTGTCTATCACAAGGCTATATCTCATGAACCGTGATAGCTAGACAGTTGAAATTTTCACAGATGATGTATTTCTGTTGCCACTATAACAACATATATACTAAAAACAGAATAAAATAAATATTTAAGTGTGGGGTTCATACAACAAACGTGATTTTTTTGTCGTTTTTTATCGATAAGTACGGAACCCTTCGTGCGCGAGTCCGACTCGTACTAGGCCGTTTTTTAAGTTTTTTGAAGGAACTATTAGTCCTACATAAAATGTAATTTAAAAGATATGCGCGGTTGTAAATAAAACAGGTAGACATCCTCTTAGGCGCTCAGTTCCTAGAAGAGGTCTAAAAGGGTAGGTAGTCGGACATTACATTTGGCAAATGTACAACCCGGTCACAATATCTGTGCACCTGACCTCGTGACGTCATATCGCGGGCGAGGCGTGAGAGAGAGAGAGAGCGGGAGAGGCGCCGCATTCCAGCGAGGTGCACATATATTCTGACCGGGTTGTACACTTTTGGCTGTAGTTAGCATTTTATACGTGACAGGTTGCAAGCCCATCGTTGACAAGTGTATTCTGTGGTTACAGTAATCTTCCATAATTTTATCTACATTTTCAATCAACTTCAGAAATGGGAGGTTCTCAAATCTGCTTTATTAAAAAAATATATGTCTTCATCTTTCCGCCCTCATCCCATTTAAGTGGGGTCGGCACAACATGTTATGTTTCTTCTATTTCCCTTTAATAAAAAACATATATTACGAGTATGTTATTCGATTTCTCCGCTACCTGTTTACCAATTTTAATGGTTATTTATTTATTCAATAGGGTTTACCTTGTGGGTGGTTCTATATAAATTTAATCTATAAGGATTTATTATTCCCATAGTATACAAGCTTTGCTTAATTTGGGGCTTCATGGCGCTGTGTAAAGTCCACCAATATATACTATATATGACGAAGTAGCTACCCCAGGACGATTTTTAAAAAGTGTGACGTCAGCAGTGCTGACGTCACTTTCATCATCATCCTGATGGTCGCTCATGGTGGAATAAGAAAAACTTCAAGTAGTGTACTTCCAATTTATTCTTCAATGTCTTGAGGAGGTCCGAACGGTCCGACGGCTCGAACTGGAATGCGTCGAGCCCAGTCGTTCGTCCGTATTTATAGTAAAACTCACTACCGTCAAAACATCTTGCGCAATGAGTGTGAAAATTGCTTTCAAGATAGTGAGCCGTACTTTTTACAATAAAGTGAAGCACATTTTAGTTTAATAATTTTCGGAAGTTTAAAATAATCAAATTAATAATCATTTAACAATCATTAACTTAACTAAAACTTAAAACTTAACTTAAAAACCGATTTGACTAAGAATCAATAAACCATTAATGAAATCATGATTTTAGACGTTGGTTTAACTGATTAAACTAGAATTTAAGTTACACGTGGTGTTTTGTTGCGTGTTGATTTTGTTATTTTGATCAGATAACGCCTTCGCGCCGATACGGCCATTCTGACAGGCGGTGCGCGCTCTGCACCAGCCTGTTCTTATAAATCTGAAACAATGAGATTGTTTTTCTTTTGAGTTTGATATCTGTAAACAACTCCAACGAGTTGTCCAGCTTGTTATACTAGGCATTTGCTTTTTGAGAAAGGTTTATACTTATAGAATGTACTCGAGGAAATTTTAGGTCTCGAGAGATCTCGTAGAATTTTGTAGGTTCTCGTAGAATTTTGTAGGTTCTCGTAGGGTCTCGTAGAATTTTGTAGGTTCTCGTAGGGTCTCGTAGAATTTTGTAGGTTCTCGTAGGGTCTCGTAGAATTTTGTAGGTTCTCGTAGGTTAATGAAATTAGTATGCAATGATACTGTGCCCTGGGCGCTTCTATTCGCCGTGGACACAGAGGTTCTAATGGAAATGGGATGCTGTGTTATGTTACACAGAGGTTTTAGGGAGTAGGTATTAAATTTGTTGAACTCACATGTTTATTAGTCTGTTTCTTGATTGCTAGACTCTAGTGTTGCTGGATGCTCAGGCAGCGCAACACGCGAGGTAGAAGGCACGGACTCGTTTGTAGGAGCTGGTGGATTAGCATCCTCTGCCGATACGGTCTCTTGATCGCCAGGTTGGGGGGCGCGACGGAGTTGATCATGGGCAACTTTTCATGGTCGTCCTCTACCGACGGCCCGCTTGACCAGGTAACGATCGTTCTCCAGGATTCTGTAAATCTCAAAAGGTTCACTGAATTTAATTTCTAAAGAAGTTTGGTTACGAGGGTTGTTTTTGATAAGCACGTAATCACCCCTTTCAAAGTGGCGCACTTTCGCTTTGCGTTGCTTAAAACGCTGTCTGTCTTGTTCAGCTGTTTGAGACATCTTTTGTTGTACGTGTCGTGTAAGCGCTTCAATATCGACAGTTTGCTCATCGATATTGACCAGGTTCATTAGTTCGGGTGGAGCGCAGTGTTTTCGTCGAGTGATAAGTGTGAGTGGAGCTACCCCCGTAACTCTGTGAGAAGTGCAATTCATCTCCAACATTTGCACGACGAAATGTGGCGGTACACCGCCCATGGAGGAGCACAGGCTTGGCATACCAAGCTGTGGATGTGGTGATGAGTGTGGTGAGGGTAACTGCACATGTTGTGCTGATCCGATGTCAACTTGTGGTACAAGTTGAGCTGATGAGGAAGTGGTTTGGATCGGAATGGTTTCTGAATCCTGATCCCACTTCTGATGACGAAGTAGCTACCCCAGGACGATTTTTAAAAAGTGTGACGTCAGCAGTGCTGACGTCACTTTCATCATCATCCTGATGGTCGCTCATGGTGGAATAAGAAAAACTTCAAGTAGTGTACTTCCAATTTATTCTTCAATGTCTTGAGGAGGTCCGAACGGTCCGACGGCTCGAACTGGAATGCGTCGAGCCCAGTCGTTCGTCCGTATTTATAGTAAAACTCACTACCGTCAAAACATCTTGCGCAATGAGTGTGAAAATTGCTTTCAAGATAGTGAGCCGTACTTTTTACAATAAAGTGAAGCACATTTTAGTTTAATAATTTTCGGAAGTTTAAAATAATCAAATTAATAATCATTTAACAATCATTAACTTAACTAAAACTTAAAACTTAACTTAAAAACCGATTTGACTAAGAATCAATAAACCATTAATGAAATCATGATTTTAGACGTTGGTTTAACTGATTAAACTAGAATTTAAGTTACACGTGGTGTTTTGTTGCGTGTTGATTTTGTTATTTTGATCAGATAACGCCTTCGCGCCGATACGGCCATTCTGACAGGCGGTGCGCGCTCTGCACCAGCCTGTTCTTATAAATCTGAAACAATGAGATTGTTTTTCTTTTGAGTTTGATATCTGTAAACAACTCCAACGAGTTGTCCAGCTTGTTATACTAGGCATTTGCTTTTTGAGAAAGGTTTATACTTATAGAATGTACTCGAGGAAATTTTAGGTCTCGAGAGATCTCGTAGAATTTTGTAGGTTCTCGTAGAATTTTGTAGGTTCTCGTAGGGTCTCGTAGAATTTTGTAGGTTCTCGTAGGGTCTCGTAGAATTTTGTAGGTTCTCGTAGGGTCTCGTAGAATTTTGTAGGTTCTCGTAGGTTAATGAAATTAGTATGCAATGATACTGTGCCCTGGGCGCTTCTATTCGCCGTGGACACAGAGGTTCTAATGGAAATGGGATGCTGTGTTATGTTACACAGAGGTTTTAGGGAGTAGGTATTAAATTTGTTGAACTCACATGTTTATTAGTCTGTTTCTTGATTGCTAGACTCTAGTGTTGCTGGATGCTCAGGCAGCGCAACACGCGAGGTAGAAGGCACGGACTCGTTTGTAGGAGCTGGTGGATTAGCATCCTCTGCCGATACGGTCTCTTGATCGCCAGGTTGGGGGGCGCGACGGAGTTGATCATGGGCAACTTTTCATGGTCGTCCTCTACCGACGGCCCGCTTGACCAGGTAACGATCGTTCTCCAGGATTCTGTAAATCTCAAAAGGTTCACTGAATTTAATTTCTAAAGAAGTTTGGTTACGAGGGTTGTTTTTGATAAGCACGTAATCACCCCTTTCAAAGTGGCGCACTTTCGCTTTGCGTTGCTTAAAACGCTGTCTGTCTTGTTCAGCTGTTTGAGACATCTTTTGTTGTACGTGTCGTGTAAGCGCTTCAATATCGACAGTTTGCTCATCGATATTGACCAGGTTCATTAGTTCGGGTGGAGCGCAGTGTTTTCGTCGAGTGATAAGTGTGAGTGGAGCTACCCCCGTAACTCTGTGAGAAGTGCAATTCATCTCCAACATTTGCACGACGAAATGTGGCGGTACACCGCCCATGGAGGAGCACAGGCTTGGCATACCAAGCTGTGGATGTGGTGATGAGTGTGGTGAGGGTAACTGCACATGTTGTGCTGATCCGATGTCAACTTGTGGTACAAGTTGAGCTGATGAGGAAGTGGTTTGGATCGGAATGGTTTCTGAATCCTGATCCCACTTCTGATGACGAAGTAGCTACCCCAGGACGATTTTTAAAAAGTGTGACGTCAGCAGTGCTGACGTCACTTTCATCATCATCCTGATGGTCGCTCATGGTGGAATAAGAAAAACTTCAAGTAGTGTACTTCCAATTTATTCTTCAATGTCTTGAGGAGGTCCGAACGGTCCGACGGCTCGAACTGGAATGCGTCGAGCCCAGTCGTTCGTCCGTATTTATAGTAAAACTCACTACCGTCAAAACATCTTGCGCAATGAGTGTGAAAATTGCTTTCAAGATAGTGAGCCGTACTTTTTACAATAAAGTGAAGCACATTTTAGTTTAATAATTTTCGGAAGTTTAAAATAATCAAATTAATAATCATTTAACAATCATTAACTTAACTAAAACTTAAAACTTAACTTAAAAACCGATTTGACTAAGAATCAATAAACCATTAATGAAATCATGATTTTAGACGTTGGTTTAACTGATTAAACTAGAATTTAAGTTACACGTGGTGTTTTGTTGCGTGTTGATTTTGTTATTTTGATCAGATAACGCCTTCGCGCCGATATATATAAATATATATTTCATTTTAATTCTTAGTTTTTTCATGAAACTGAAAAGACTATATCTTCATCTCAATTTTACAATCTTTCTTTTTTATTGGATAATTTGCCTCGTGTTATTATAATGAAAGTTGTTTTTAATAATGTATATTATACCAACCTACTTGCACTAACAGGGTAATTTAAGTCGGTAAATTTTCAAAGATTTAGAATAAAACCGGTTATCTTTGGTGTTGTTTCTCCCGAAGATATCTACAATAAATAAATAAATAAATATTGGCGGACTTTACACACAGCGCCATCTAGTCCCAAACTAAGCAAAGCTTGTACTATGGGAACCAGATAACTGATAGAATACTTATATACTTTTTTTTTTGTAAATACATACTTATTATACATAGTAACACCCAGACACAGAACAAACATCTATGTTCATCACACAAATATTTGCCCTTGGTGGGGATCGAACCCACAACCTACAGCGCAAAAGGCAGAGTTACTACTTTTCAACTCATTGAAGTACATAATGTTTACTAGTTACGAATGACCAGTATAAACTGAGCTACATACTCTAGAGTTTTTAAACGGGGAGTGTGGTTCAGTTATTCCAGATATTACCTGCCAGTTTTAAACGACCCACGGTTGTTTGCATTGGTTGTGCGAACAGAGACCTATTAATTCTGGGTGCTATTATGCTCATTCATTTGGACAATAATTGCCTTCACCTCATTTTACAGGTGCCAACGCCGTCATTTGTTAAAGGTTTTATTTTGAGTTGCAGTTTTCAGCTGAAGCAGTGATTTATCTGTGTTTATTTTCAGAAAAACAATGGTTTATTTTCAGATAACCGAGTAAAACACAACGAATAAAAAATGATATTGTGATATATGTGAAATGTTTTTTTTTTTTGGCTGAGTCTACCTGGATAAGACGGACAAAGTGATAAAGCTGCATTATCTTGAAAATCATCAAACTTAAAAAGAAACTGTCTATAATTTACTTAGCTAGTGTGATTATCTAACGAATTATATATAAATGAACTGTTTAATTATTCATAGTTTTGATAAAAAACGAAACAAGTGTTTTTGCAGAGCCAACTTTGGAAAATAAATCTATCGAGAAAAGTTTGACCAATCTTGTTTCTGTCTATAATTTATCTAGATTATATCCTTAAGTTATCTTTGTCATAAAAAACAAAACTGTATGTTTTGCGGTTATTGAGAAAAAACTATTCTGCATTCATCAAAAACATTTATTAATAGTCTTAAGGTAATAAATTGGAAGGTAAATCTGTCTCCCAGTCAGTTTGTTACGTTTCACGGTTAAAGGACTGGACCGATTTTGATGTAGGTAACTTACCAAAAAATTGCTGTGTAAAAAGTTACTTATACTTGTTAATGTTATTATGGACTTATACGATTATTTAGCTAGCATAAAATATTTTTATACAAAGAGGGAATATAAAAGCATTAGCGAATTTGCATTCAGTAATTGAGCTTCGCAAATGTGTGTAAAAACTCCATTTGAATAGAATGTGGAGGTAATTTCAAACTTCTAAATGTACAACAGTGTGGATTTAACTACTGACCTCTGGGGGGCTCAACTGTCATATTGCTCAACTGCCATAATTCTCTTGTCAGTCAAAACATTGTGAAATTTTGACAGTGAAAGTCATGCCAAGGAAAATAAACCGGCCAAGTGCGATTCAGACTCGCGCACCAAGGGTTCCGAACCATTATCTATAAAAAACGGAAAAACGTTTGTATGGGAGCCCCAATAAAATATTTATTTTATTTTGTTTTTAGTATTTGATGTTATAGTGGCAACAAAAATACATCATATGTGAAAATTTCAACTGTCTAGATATCACGGTTCATGAGATACAGCCTGGTAACAGACGGACGGACAGACAGCCGGACAGTGGAGTCTTAGTAATAGGTTCCCGTTTTTACCCTTTGGGTACGGAATTCTAAAAACAATAATAAAAGGAATAAAACAGGTGTTTAAAAAAATACCTATCAATAAATCAAAAAAACTACCCTTTCTTTACCGTTTTGGGTACGTGTAAAAAGTGTAAAAGTGTTTTATATTTTATCGAAAACCTAGTGTTAAGACACTAATAACACTATAATTATAACCATTAATTGTACCCTTTAATAAATAAATAAGCGCTCGTACCTACGTCTTATTAGGAATCTTGTTGTTTGAGCCTTCACCTTGTTCGATTGGCATCAAACTGGAGCTCTACATAGCATTAAGGAAAGGATCATTAAAAAAAAAGGTAGGCACCAAGCCGTTTTTGTTGCCTGGCTTGTTCGCGTGGAATCGGCGTAGCTTCACCTAGTTCCTAAGACGTTTGAAAGTGATCCTTGTGATTTTATTGAAATAAATGATATTTGAATTTGAATCGAAAGCCATTTCACCACTAAGCCAACACAAATATGAGCAGAAATAAAAAATTATTGGTGCACTGCGGGAATAAAAACTCATTACCTTCGGATCGTAATTCGCCTCCCAGTGGGGGAACATTCAATTGTTTTGAAAGAAAACTCCATTGATGTACAAAGTTGAAAAATTACTTTTGTATCGGCGTTTTTATTAATGCCACTTGAAAATGAAAGCATTTATTTGGCGATACAGCTAACAAAGATTCTTGGACGAAATGGAAGGGAAGATAGTTGAAAATGAAAATGAAAACATTTACTTGCCAATAGCAAACAAAGATTATATAGACAGATGGTAGGGAAGATAAAACAATTAGTACCATTGCACAGTGGTTCCTCCGTAGGTCATTAATGCAAAAATTTCATCATCAATTACCCCCAATTTAATTATCTATAATGATTTACCGATAAACAATCTACCCTAAAGTATAAATATGTCACCCATGTTACCTAATTATCACTTATTTTTCTACCTCCGAAGTGAACACATCATTACGTTGCGCGCGCCTTATCAGTAACTCATTAGCGGTACTGTTTGTTTAACTGTGAATTCTCAGAATTGCATTGTTTTTGAGTGGTGTTTGTGACATGGATTTTCAAGATCAAGGTATGTTTTTACTAAATAGTTATATTTTTAAGTTTTATTTTACTTATTATGACGTATTTTTACATGCTACGCCACACAGTATTTCTACCAAATTTGTATCTTATAGTTGACTTCACATAGACCTACAAAAAATTTCAACCATAATCGAATACTCTCATATATCTTATATTAAAGATTGAACTGTCTATTTTGAAAATCTAAAAGGTTTTTTTGCGCCCTTTTGCGCCTATAGTCGCTATATAGCCTCTACGTCTGCGTAGGCTCTGGCGTAGAACGGTCTGCGAAACTTACGAAAGTAAATAATATATTTTTTTCAGGTACGTTGGTTAAATCTTCTTTCTCAAGGATGCATTTCTTTGAGATTTGGTCTGCCATAACTGGGACTGTTCCTCAAAAACATCAACACGTGTTGGAAACTATTCTAGCTTCACTGGATGAGGTCGAAAATGTAGATATTAAGAACTTAGATAGTAAGATACTCAATTTATGTAAAAGTCTTGATAGATTTTGGAAAATTGTCTCTAGAAGTAAATGAAAATTTTTGGATAAGTACTCAGATTGGTTAAATGAAATTGAATGTGTTGAATTAGTAAGGGGTAATGAGAAGTGCATTCAAGAAAACGCGAACCAGCCCGGGCCATCTTGAGAACGCGGACGTCCCAGGAAAGTTTTTTCAGATTTGTCTAAATTGATCAGCTGAAATAACTGGCTTAAATAAAGATTTGATTGAACGTTGTTCCACAATTTTACAAGCCTTTTCCTCGGGTTTTAATATTGATTCGGATAAATTTAATGAATATTCTTTGGAAACCGCGCGACTTTTAATTCAAGAATATCCGTGGCCCCCAGCTCTGGAATCTCCCAGCTTCCGTTCACAAAGTCCTCATTCATGGTGCTGAAGTAGCACAGTATGCTTTATTATCTATCGGGGAATTATCCGAAGAGGCAGCAGAATCTAATAACAAAAATGATATGGCCTTCAGACGGGATCACACGAGAAAAATGTCGCGAGAACTTACGAATACGGACTTACTTAACAGACTTTTACTTAGCTCAGACCCATTCATTACAGGTCTTCGGAAACTTCCCCGTAAGAAAAAGAGCGTTATGTCAAGGCAGGTTTTAGATTTATTAAAAAATAAGTTTAAATTCAAATTAGGTTAGTTGTTGTACTTATTTAACTTAGTTGTGGTTATGATGACGTTTGTAAATATATTATGTAAATTGTAGTTTCAGTTTTCTTGCCTTTTGTTGTACATAATATATATAATATATAAAAGAATACATATTTAATGATAACCAGCGTTAATATCATATTCAGATGTATTTCCGAGCGAGGGAGAATAAATCTCAAATACTGACAATTTAAATGTATATATTAAACAGTACATATTTTACAGTTTATTGTACATAATGTATTAAATTATGTAAATAAAGCATTAATGTACATTAGTGAAGTATTTTTTTATTATTTACCCTTCAGAAAACATCCCATTTAACAAATTTAATAAAGTAAGATATTTATGACCGCCCTTGTAGGGCGCTTGGACCACCGTGCATTGTAGGGTCAAATACCCGGTTGTAGTCATTTGCAATTTTCGCAGTTAATAACTAAGCATAGCAAACAAACTTGTTTAAAAATGTATAGTTAATCTCACCAAAAACATTCTGTAAAAAACTAGCCAAGTCTCGATGGAGTTGCTTGTTTATCTCTAAAAAGTAATGAAATCTAGACAAAGTCGTGCCAAGTCTGAGGTTCCTTACTGCGATTTCTTTATTATTATAGTTAATGTGTGAGTAGTAAGTGTCAGTTTTAGCATCTGGACGATACGTTGTCGATACGATACTGGTTCATGCTAACCCCCCAGCTCCGCGTTGGTGGAAACTCACCTATACTGTTATGTTGCGCATTATCTGTATGCGGCTTCAAACGAAAGGCTTAAGCCAGGTTAATCTGCTTTTAGCTGCTCTCTCGGAACTCCATAAAAGATATTACTTTATACGTCGATACGATATTAGGGATGTGCTGAGTCGCAAATGGAGTTGTAAAACTCATTAGTCATCTACTTGCGAGTATGAGATGAAAAAACAGCCGTGTTGTCATGTGGGAGATACCTCGACTTTCAATCGTGACTTTGAAGGTCGTGGGTTCGAATTCAGACCGCTAATTAAAACACATTAAATTAAGCGCATTAAAACACGTGCTCAAATGGGTGGAGAAAAACATCGAGAGGAAACCATTTAGTATTCATGCGGCGATGGGCTTGCAACCTTTTACGTATGGAATGCTAACTACTGCAAAATGTGGGCATTGTTCTATACATAATCATTGGACATGCTTCTGACCCCCTTAAGACATCTTCAAAGTTATAAAACGCCTTGAGATCTGAGAGTATGTCTACTGTACTTACAGTCGTGATACTATTTCATTTCATAAGTTGGAAACGTCTCTAAATGGTGTAAATTTCAAGTTTCTAGAACCACTGTTGTCAGTCAGTAACGCAATATTTTTATATATTTAGAATTCATTAAGTTTTATTTTTCAAACTATCGTGATTAGTAGGTTCGCGGGCAGACTCATGGCGGTCTACCCGCGACCATGGTTATTGTAACATAGTCGAAAATAATGACCCTTGTCAAAATCTATAGTTATTTCATTCGGTTTTGTTGTTATGACGTGATTGAAAAGCAAACCAGTGACGTATAAATGCGTAATGTTTGTCGCTTCCTAGCAAACAGTACAAGATAAGACGATGACAAGATATGTATAGAAGACTGGCCGACCAGCGACTTTGTTCTTTCCAAATTTCAGTTATTGCATAGAAAAAAAAACAATTTCAGGCAATGTACTGATAAAATAAATTACGAATTTTGATATAATGCGGATCGGTTATTAGTCAAAACTGTGTTGCAATGACGACTGAATGTATTTGTCTGTGATGTCAGATTTGTTGCACACCAGCGCCATCTATACCAAAATCATCCATTCTGCATTTTTATCATTAAGGGGTTGTTTTTATGATTCAAGGTATCCCTATTTTGTAATCTGATTTTTGTATCTACATACTACAGCAAATTTCATCTTAATGTCATTAGGCATGATTGACTATCAAACATACAAACTTTCGCACTTATAATATTATTAGGATAAAATATCTGGGGTCTTCTCTTGAAAACGATGAACGATATATCTCGAAACAAACGTCATATTGCTTCCGACTATATTTTGAAGGATGGAACGATCGACATGACTTTTTCTTTTGACAATTGACATCATACATTCTACTACGACAACCTGTCACGTATGGAATGCTAACTACTGCAAAATGTGGGCATGTGCCAAATATAATGTTTGGACATACCTCTGACTACCCCACTAGACATCTTCAAAGGATCTAAGCGTCTAAAGATCTAAGAGGATGTCTACCATACTTGGGGATTACAGTCGTGATCCTATTTATTTTTATTTTTTTTACTACGACAGACGACGATTTCAGAGTGCGGTTTGTTCGAAATTTTCGAAGCACTGTCACACACTGTCGTCGATAATGTCGAAATCGTTTTGCAGAGTAAGGGCCCTGATTATGTTCAGTTTTTATTGTAAGAAATAGCGACATTCACAAGAATAATGGAGAAACTTTAGCACTTAGGTTGCATGAGTAATAAATGGTTGAGGAGTAATAAATGTTTTTGAAGAATGCAGAATCGTTTTTTCTCAATAACCGCAAAACATACAGTTTTGTTTTTTACGACAATGATAACTTAAGGATTTAATCTAGATAAATTACAGACAGAAACACGATTGGTAAAACTTTTCTTAAAATATTTATTTTCCAAAGTTGGCTCTTCAAAAACCCTAGTTTCGTTTTTAATCAAAACTATGAATAGCTAAACAGTTAATTTTTATATAATTCGTTAGATAATCATACTAGCTAAATAAATTACAGACGGTTTCTTTTTAAATTTGATAGTTTTCAAGATATTGCGGTTTTATCACTTTTTCCGTCTTATCCGGGTAGATTCAACCCATACAAATAGTCAAAAATTTTAAGTATCGCCTTAATGTCTCTTTGTGAAGAAAATACATTTCAGAGCATTTGCAGTGTTAATTTTTATCATGCATACTTTGTGGCCAACTTTGGTGGAGTTTTTAGGCCGCCTTAAGGCCTCCAAGTTGCGAAATATGGTAATATAATACAGCTTGTGCCATTAGGTATTAGACGTCTGTTACAAAATCGGTTTGGATGAAATCTAAATCTATATATATATACTAGCTGACCCGTGCCTGCTTCGCTGGGGGACAGATAGTTTTACATCTGGTATTACATTCTTCAAAATAAATTATCGCCTATATATGTTGCCGAAGACTAATAGCTACATAACAAAAAAAGTTTCATCAAAATCTGTCTTACTTCGTCGTACTTGTGTAAAAGCCCCTAGGAGTATTTTTTTTAGTTTTTATTCAATGTACAGAATTGAACTCTTCTACAGTTTTATTATATGTATAGATATAGATATAGATGTATAGATAAAATAAAGTCGTGTTAGTTACACTATTTATAACTCAGGAATGGCTGAACCATCGACTACATAGTCGATGGGCTGAACTTATTTGGCTGAAAATCGGTGGAGAAATAGCTTAGATCCAAGAGAAGGACCTAGAATACTTTTTATAACGGGAACGGGAACATGTTAATTCTAAAGCGATACGAAGTTCGTCGGGTTAACTTGTAATTATATAAAACGTTACTGACTGACTAATATAATTTTAGATAGGTAATTAGGTATGCATGTGACCGCCAAAGAAAAATCATGACGACCACGTCGACAATAAAGTTAGGAAGATGTTGATATCATAGCATTATGTATGTGGCATTACCTGCTGTACATGTACTGTGCATACATGCGTATATGGCATGAATATCGGTAGAATTCGAATCGAATTCCCTTTACATCGAGTCGAGGCAATATTCAAACATCTATATGTAAAACTAGTCTATCCTATTCTGCTCTAAGCGAGCTGCACACAGAGTATATTGCCTGATGCTACGAAACTGTGCACGTGCTACGACGTAGCACTTTCGTAGCGTGCCTAGCTAAAATAAACATCGAAGATTCGATTTATTATAAAGCAGACTTCACATTTTCACTATAGTTTGCACTACGTAGGTTTTACTTGTCGTTTCACTACTTTTCACATAGCGCCATCTAGCCCCAAACTAAACAAAGCTTACACTATGAGCACTAGATTACTGATTAATTTTTTTTTATACATACTTATTATTACTAACAATACACAAAACAATTTTATATTTTCATCAATCAAAATCGGATCACCAGGTATAAGATATGCGATGACATACATAAATAAATACCGTCCAAGTGTTAGTCGGACTCGAGCATGAAGGATTCCGTATCATCATCTATAAAAAACGGCAAAATAACACGTTTGTTGTATGGAAGCTCTACTTAAATATTTATTTTATTCTGTTTTTAGTATTTTTTGTTATAGTGGCAACATTTCAATACATCATCTGTAAAAAAATCGACTGTCTAGCTATAACGGTTCATGAGATACAGCTTGGTGACAGACAGACTATTGATGTTGATTATATAATTATCATCTGATGATGATTATCATCATATAATTATAATCATCATCATCATCATAACGTCCTTATCCTACTTTACGTCGAATTGAGAACCTCTTTTTTGTCGGTCGGTTGAAAATACTGTCAAAGAGTGAATTGCCCTTGACATTTATCGTCATGATGTCAGTCAGTAATACAGAGATACCATAAAAGTGTATGGTTATCGAGGCAATTCCATTCCTACATCGTACCTAATCAATTTGTAATGGTTATGCAGATGTGGCCATAGTGGTCACTAGTGGCAATTCTGTTGTGGCCATTGAAGCTAAAATTTCGTAAAATACGATTGCTCTTATTCCTTTTAAGTTATAGTCTAAATTAGCGTAACCTTAAAATGAAAGTACTTAACCCATACTAAATTAAATAAAATATTTTTAATGTCAAAGGGTCACATAAGTGTAGGTACTAATGATATAAGTTATCTGTTAAAAAATACTTTTTTAAAACAAGCTTTTGTAAAATCATTCAAAACATCGAACGCGATATCACCTGTCACATAATATGAATAACATTGTCATCGGAACTTGACAAGTGTGCAAAGTTTTTACTCAATCGAAATATTTACTAAGGAGTTCCGTTGTGTGTGTTTGTTGAACAGCTTATGACTCCATCATCAGATAAGCTCTCTGTCACCATATTATTTTATTGTCACCTAAGTTACACAGGTATGCAAAATTTCAGCTCAATCGGATACCAACAAATTATCGAAAAATGGTTTGCAAATTTCGACGGATATTTTACAAACAACAAAAAAAATATAGGATCACGACTGTGTAATCCCCAAGTATGGTAGACATCCTCTCAGATCTTCAGACGCTTTGATCCTTTGAAGATGTCTAGTGGGGGTAGTCAGAGGCACGTCCAAACATTATATTTGGCACATGCCCACATTTTGCAGTAGCTAGCATGTCATACGTGACAGGTTGCAAGCCCATCGCCGCTTATAAGAACACCAACCCATAGTACAAGCTTTGCTTAGTTTGGAGCTATATGGCGATGTGTGAAATGTCCACCAATATTCATTTATTTCTTTATTCTTACTTTAAACAAACAATTCAACCTCAACGCCAACGGTTTGAATTGTTTGTTTGAAGTTGAGGACATTTTGTTTAGTCAGTTCAGTGAATCGCTCTCGGTGTCTTATATCAGCAGTGTAAGTCTAATGTGTAGTGGGAAAGTGTTCGCCTTGCATGAGGAGTCTATAGGCTGTGTGGTCAATGATACACAAACATACTCACACGCTCGGAATGTTGAACTAGAATTAGTTATACTGTTTGTACGATGAGCTTCACGAATTGGTTATCCGTCTGAGTGTTAAAACATTGAAAGAAAAATGCGATAATCACTATCACTACATAGTATAAAGCAAAGTCGCTTCCCGCTTCCCGCGTCTGTATGTATACTTATATCTTGAAAACTATACAACGGATTTTGATGCGGTTTTTTTTTAATAGATAGAGTGATTCAGGAAGAAGTTTTATATGTATAATAACATAGTAAATAAGTAAAAATGTAAAAAATTAATGCTGTTAACGAGTATACAAAGACATTCTGTAATATATTTTGCTATCAGCTTTGCACCCGTGCGAAGCCGGGGCGGGTCGCTAGTGGTATATAATACTAGCTTTCGCCCGCAGCTTCGTCCGTTGGTACCTAAATAAAAAATAGTCTATATGCTATTCCATTGGGCTATAATATTATATTATAAGCTTCGTCTAAACTCGTTTAGTGATTGAGCCACAAAAATCCAAAACATACAAACATACTCACAAACTTTCCGATTTATAATATTAGTAGGATGTAACGCTTCAAACAAAATGTAGAACACAGACAGCGAAGTCTTTGTAATAGGGTCCCATTTTTACACTTTGGGTACGGACGCCTAAAAAGTATATGTATAATAATAATAATAATAATCATTTATTTGCAACTAAATATTTTTGAAGTACAGTATTATACTTAAATACACTATTCAAAAACAGTAGAAAGAAAAAAAATATCTAATATACCTAATATTAGATTTTTTTTCTTTTTGCGTACAATTAGACATGGTTACAACATAAAAATAATTATTAAGTATATTAGTGGTTAACTAGCCCCCACACTAGGATACCCTATGTTGTGGGTGGCTAGTCTCTTCCAAGGTATCAGTAGGGTAAGATATATGTATTCTATCAGCTATCCGGTTCCCATAGTACAAGCTTTGCTTAGTTTGGGGCTAGACGGCGCCGTGTGAAATGTCCACCAATATTTATTTATTTATAATCAAAAAATATTAATTATTATAATTCAAAGTTAAAGACTATAACATTTTGAGGGTAGAATAATTATAGTTTATTGGGAGCATAATGATTAGCGCGTGTGCTTCGCTCTGTAGGTGTGGGTCAAGAGATATTCAAGCGGGCGTGTAAAGGTAAAAGTGTAAAAGTGTGTGTGCTATTGTTGCGGCCGAGCGTAAGAGTGTCCGTGAGAGTTTAAAGTAAAGTTGAAGGCACAGTGAGATTAGTACGGTGTGATTGGTTAAATTATTTTGCAGGTCAATTAGAGTATTTGATACGTAAGTAGTGTAGGTATATTTTATCATAATAAATATGTAGATGGATATAATTAGTTTATAATGTTTTTCTTTTTTTCATTTTTTTCCTTCCCTCCTTCCATGTTATATATTATTATGTACTAGGGAAAACCGGCGGAATAGGTCGAAATTACGAGTTGGCATTAGTTACATAGTTGTTTACCTTAGGGCATTTGGAGAATGTGATTATTGGCTGTGTATTTACAGCTTTAATGCAAATTGTTGGTAGAAATGTATGTGCGGAATAAAACACGTGCTCAAAACGGTAATAGAAAAATACATGTTGAATTGAGACCCGTATTTTTAGGGTTCCGTACCCAAAGGGTAAAAACGGGACTCTAATTACTAAGACTTCGCTGTCCGTCTGTCCGTCTGTCCGTCTGTCTCTCATGATCCGTGATAGCAAGACAGTTGAAAATAATTAATTTACAGATTATATTATATTATATTTTTTAAGCATTACTATGATTTATCTGCTCTGCATGAGTGTACTGCATTAACTTGTTGTTGTATCTACGCTAGAAACAGGTTAACGCTTTGTTCTATTGCTTGACCCGACAGAATACAAACAAATATGACCCGTATTTTATATTGAACGAGAATCACTACCTTGCCGTAACACAGTTTAAAACTAGCACGGGAGGTAATGGTTCTTAAACTGTACATGTACCGTCATTTTTGACGTATTGTATTTAATAGTACCTACCAATTATTATTTTACACCTAGCAATATTTCTAAGTAATTACTGTTTTTTTAAGTTTTGGTTCTTTAATAAACTTATTATTATTATTATTATTATGTATTTCTGTTGCCGCTATAACAACAAATACTAAAAACATAATAAAATAAATATTTAAGTGAGGCTCCTGTGATGTACAAGTATGAATAAATGATTCGGCTAAACGAGCCGTCCGCTTCGCGGGTAGTTCGTTACTTGACGATCGAACGCCAAGCGATGCGGGCGGGTCGCTTGCGACTGTTATAATGGAAGTCTGATATTTTATTGCCTTACCCTAGAAAGGTACAAGACACCACAAATGGCGACGAGGATAAAAAAACGTGAGTAAGACATGCCATAAAAAGTACCATACGACTTGAAAAAAAAAAGCAGGCAGGTTATTAGTTGAAAAACATAAAATGTGGGTAATTAGAAAAAAAAGGGAATGTGATGTAACTGTAGTGTTCATCTAGATGCTATTAGCTTTTTTTTTTTAATACGTTTTGTATAAATGTCTCAACATGACAATGTCTCAACATTGTCGTAATTTTAGAGAAAATTTAGGTAGTAGCAGCGTTAATTGCCGTAATCGCCTATGCCAATAACAACTTGTGTTTTATACTAAGTAAGTACCTACTATGTTTTTTACTGATAACGCTTGATGAAGTCGTACAATTTATTCGTGCCTGCTAATATATACCTAGTTGTTCCATTGTTGTATAGTTAAACTAAGTTGTTTACCAACTGACTATACAACAACAAGATGTGCCTGTATAATATTAGCCAAGTCAGAATGTTAAACGAGAACAATCTGGCAAAGTAAAAATAATACAATGTTGAAGCATTGTTAATTGCCGTGCCTGCTAATATATACCTACCTATGTACCATTGTTGTATAGTTAAACTAAGTTGTGTACCAACTGACTATACAACAACAAGATGTGCCTGTATAATATTAGCCAAGTCAGAATGTTAAACGAGAACAATCTGGCAAAGTATTAAAAATACAATGTTGGAGCATTATTAATTGCCGTGCCTGCTAATATATATCTATTCTAATATATATGTTCCATTGTTGTAATGCACTAAGTTGACGTAACTCCTGATTATCTATAGAACAACAAGATGTGCCTATATATATTAGCCAAGTCAGAATGTTAAACGAGAACAATCTGGCAAATAAACAGAAATCAACGTAAAGCGAATGAATAAAATAAATCATCAAGTTCAAATTGATTCATATCAGTAATACGTAAAATTAAAAGTCCCAATTCTATAAGTGGGTAAGTATGTACGAGAAGACCGTACATGATTTGCTTACTTAATAAATGGACTAGTGGATAGGTATGTATGTATGTTAGAACTACAAATACATATATACTTGCCATATTGTAATAATAGTAGTATCATCTACCTACACCTAAATAGGTACCTACTTATTTTGAAATGGCGGACTTGACACAAAGCGCCATCTAGCGCCAAACTAAGAAAAGCTGTTACTATGGGAACCAGGTAACTGACAGAATACTTATATATTTTTGTAAATATATTATTTACACCCAGACACAGAACAATTGCGTCAGATCAGCAACAATTTTCATAGCATATGAAAAAAAAAAGAAACTCTATATGTTATTGGTTTATTTGAAGTTTCAATCGCGGTAGGACCGCAACAAAAAGATGCCAAATTATAATACATCATATAAAACGGCACCTGTACTTAATAGACAAAGAGAAATATATGTGCCTAAATGTCCTTAAATTAGGGTAAGTAATTTAGTGTAAATTACTTACCCTATGTTTTCAATATTTAAGAACGTACAACTAAATATAGCAGTTGACAATTCAGTAACACCAATTAGCCGACCATGTATTACATTATAGGTAATAGAGTACCGATTCCATTAGAAAATAAATTAACGATAAGTTGACGAATTGGTTAAAAAGATAATGAATTATATTCGGTTAGTTAAAATGGGTTATTGTCACTTCATACACTCTTAAGTATACTGCATAAGTATAATGCAACTTTTTGCAATTTTATGTCAGCTAGTATAGGCACGGCCTACAATACAGTCAAAGTAAACAGTGTTTTATCTGATGATTGATAAAATAATAAAATCGACTAAGTACTTGTATGAAAAGTAGGTAAATTACCTACATTTTACCTTATTACCTTACCTTAAATGTTTTAAGAGCATTTGTAAACGATAAAAGATACTCAATTTAGTATGAAAAATAATCAACCTTATTACAAAATCATTGTTTAACATTTAACATAAAAAAAATAAGGTAGATACTTACATAAAATAAACAGTTTCTTTATCTGGATAATCAACAAGGTAAATAAAATAGGGATTTATAAAATAACCAGTTCTCTTAAATGTGTTCAGCAGTAAACTTAGTAAAGTTTACTGCTGAAACGAATAATAATAATACAGGAAGAACAAAATGGTAAGTTAAAAAAGTATAATAATAAAAATGTTTCTATAATCCCCTATCGTCATTTCAACTACAGGAGGAATTCCCAAACAGTTTTTCCAGTCTCTCAATTTGTTAGATTTACCAAAACATACGTATACGCTCTTCTACAAAAAGCAGTTATTTGGAATACGTGTTAGTAAGAAAGTTTTTACAAACCGACGACTCCTCGACCGAATTGTTACCACCTAAAACGAGTTATCATAGATTAACACACACTGGTGCACAATTGGCTAAAGCCCTTGTGCTAAATTTCGGCTATTATAAACCGAATAAATTTAATAAAAAAAAAAAAAAAAAAAAAAAAAAAAAAAAACGGTTTAAGATGTTTATTTTCTCATAAAATTACAAATTCACAGAGAAAACTTAAGCTAAATAATATAATAATATCGAATGTGCCTGTGGGCGTTTTGCAATACCAAAACAACGAAAGAAAGTAACAAACATACAAAGAACAAATAATATGATTAATATTATTAAGCATTCAACAGGTTAACAAAGTACTTAAGATTAAGGTTTCTTAAAGTGTGATGTTGAGAGAACAGAACAAAAAGGGTTAAACAACAGATTTCACACAAGGCTGGGCCAGTATCGTGAAGGCCTTAAGCGGAAAAAAAAAATAAAATAAAAATAAACAGTTTTAGAATATTAATCTACAAAGAATAATGTAGTACAATTGAAATCAGTCCTTTTAATATAACATGCAACTTATAAAGTTGACACATTTGTACCTGATTTTTAAACCATTTTCAACACTGACTTCCGATCTTTTTAAAGCTTCTACACAACATCGTTACAAGTGTGAGGTTTTCTTCGAGGACGGTTTGTTCCATCAGAGTTAAAGTAGCATTGCACTGGTTCTTCACTTCCACCATCACTATTATTTTGTTTCTAAAGAACAAAGCGAGTCACAGACTTCGAATATTTTTCGTTTTATGATTGTATTTTGATCACTGTTTTACTGATTGATAGTCAGATAAATTCTTGACAAATTCCCATCACCACATTTTGTGAAGCGATCAGGGAATTAAAATAACTTTTGAAAATCAATCTGATGCATTATATCATTTATACTTGTTTTCATTGTTTTGAAAAACTTTATTAATGAAATAGATAACCAAATAAATATAGCAAACAACACCAACGCAGTCTGGGTATTTCACTTAACTCTAGTTTTCTATTTGTGAAGTCGGAACACCCAAGTTCCAACCCAATAGGCTATTTGACAGTATGAAAAATAAAGTGTTGTTGATAGTGATCTATTTAAATTATGCCTTTATAAAGCGTTATAGAGTAAAATAACTTGAAAATAAAAAAAAAGAACAAAAAATCTATTTTAAACGACAGTCACGTGACACAAATGGTCAGTATTGGTCGAATCTATTATGACGTAGCAAGCTTGTCAATATGTCATCCGCCGTTATTTAATTTGTCAATATTTCATATACATTTTTAGGGCCAATACTTAACAGAATTGAGAATAATATTGTTATGGGTTCCACAGTCACTTCTGAATAATCTAGAATGGTTTTCAAAATCTTGTCAAATATCCCATTTTATGTTGGTGTTGTGAAAATGCAATACAAGTTTTGTGCCTTGATAGGGCATGATTGGATGCATAAGTTCCATAAGTAGGTAGTTTACCTACTTAACTGTGTCTGCGTTGATATCACGACTTATACAGACAAATAATGTTAAACTGGACATTGCTATATGGGTAGGTACAAACCTACGCCTTATCTACATAATTATGCATTCTCAGCAGTTAGGTATGAGAGTACCTTACTCTAGTATAGCTAAAGGTAGGCCCTTTTAGTAATTGGGTATTTGGGTAACCAGTTGGTATGAACAATTTAGTTACCTAGTAATTTACCTACATCCTACATGAAAAATATACCTAGGTACTTACAAACTACAGCCATGTAAATAATAAATAAATGGTTTTATAGCTACAGTTGTACAATGAAGATCTCTAAATTAAATTACCTATCTAGTAATGCACTTACCTATCATATACAAATTAACCAAGAATGGCTTGTACTTATATAAAATATATATATATATATGAAAGCGTTGTAAGTACTCTAAGTACGTGTTCAAACTTTTTCATAACTTTTATTGTTTGAGGTAGGTACGAAATATATGATGGGTTTATTTACAGCTAATAACTATTATCATATGAAATCTCTTATCCGTGCAAGTATAGTTAATTACTTATGTTAGCAAGCTTGTTTCAAATGAATTAAAGAATTGTTTTGAGTAGAGAATCATTTTATTAAAAAGTACATGCTATCTAACCAACATTAATAAATCATTAGTTCTTTGCTGACCAGATAAACTAGGCAATCATTGTACCAGCCGACCCTTCACCATAATAGCTAGAGAAAATGCTTTAAGATGTAGAGAATAGGAACATAGATTTAGAAGTAAGTAAGAAGTAGAAGAAGAAAGAGGTAGAAGAAAAAGGTTAATTAAACGAAGACAAAAAGAAATGAGAAGAAATATAATACACATAAAGGAGGCAGAGGGAGGATGGAAAATTCAAGCTAAAACAAGACAGAAAATTAATTGGAAACAGATGCTAATTAAACGATAATTTATTGTACTCGATTATTCTAGATTAAATGACTAAAGTTTAAATTACAATTAGCCTAGAAGTATATTGTATTGATTTGTGAGCTTAGAAATATATTATATTGATTTGTGAGCTAGATTAGAAAAATAATTATAAAACATTATTGAAAGAGAGAGATGTGATGTACAAGTATGAATAAATGATTCGGCTAAACGAGCCGTCCGCTTCGCGGGTAGTTCGTTACTTGACGATCGAACGCCAAGCGATGCGGGCGGGTCGCTTGCGACTGTTATAATGGAAGTCTGATATTTTATTGCCTTACCCTAGAAAGGTACAAGACACCACAGCTCCCATACAACAAACGTGATTTTTTTTTTGCTGTTTTTATAGGTAATGGTACGGAACCCTTCGTGCGCGAGTTCCACTCGCACTTGGCCGATTTTATAATTCTTTGGTTAAAAAATAACGACGTATCAATTTATAATGTTTAGTTCATAAAACGTAATTTACGTTTTTATCTTCAAAGAAAATTTTATCGTAGTACGAGATACATTAAACGAAATGACGATGAAAAGGTTAAATTGTATAATTTATATTACTGAATTTTACATCAAAGAATGCGTGAAATTGATATTTGAATCGTATCAATTCAATCTTGACTTCAAAGTCAATCTATTTTGGATCGAATTGACATTATTTGATTCATCTTTGAAATGGCTCGAGAGAAAAACGACAGCATAGAAATAGATAGTCACCAGTCACGGTGAATGGTGGGTCTCATAGTACAAACTTTGCTTGTTTTGGGGATAGGTAGCATCATTTTCTTGTACTTTTCCCTCTTAATGTGGGGTCTGACCTGACGTCAACCCTCTTCTATTTCTGAAGACCAAGTTAGGATAGTTTCGTCGGTATGAACCTGCCTGACGTCCCTCTTCTATTTCTGAAGACCAAGTGAGGGTAGTTTCATCAACTGCCTCCGCTTCTTGACGGAATCACCGTGTACTCCAGTCTGCCCGCGACCATGGCTATTGTAACATAGCCGAAACGTCGGGAAAATAAATTAAAAGTAATTACGCGATAAACACCCGTGTTAAAATCTATACTTATGTCTACTAATCACGATAGTTTGAAAAATATGTTTGGGGCTAGGTAGCGCTGTGAAATGTCAATCAATATTATTTGTTTATTGACTACAAAATAAATCTATCTCCTCCGTCCATTTTCCAAGCGTTTTCCGGCCAATAAATTCTGTCCATAAAATATACAAAACAAAGCGAATTTGTGGCGTCAAATCGCCTCTATAAATCTTTGACAAAGACATCAGTGGTGCCGGTACCATAGTGTCTCGTTAAATACGATCAGGGGTCTCGTGAAATATGATCTAGTAAAAACAACTCACTCGTCAAAAAACCTGTGGTTGAGCACGAACCACTATCGTATCGACAACGTATCGTCCAAATGCCAAAACTGACATTTTACATGAATTCTTTTTACTTGGCAGTAGATTTCAAAAACTTAAGGCCCTGTATGTCGACGATTGCTCTTTTTCGAAACGAAAAAAGAAATACTTCTGAACAAGCCACATCTCTATTTTTATAATGTACCTATAGTATATGTGAATAAAGATGTACCCATCTTTAATCACTTTGATAAATAATCCTAACGACCGCTGCACGTGATACTGATCCATGGGCGACGCGTGGTCCGCCTTTGCTTTTCGAATAAATTAATGATATAAATTATGTATAATTACTTATCAAAAACCTATTCTAGTAGAAATCTAGATCTACATATTACCTATCTTTAACAATAAATCACAATTTAATCTTAATAGTAGCTATCAAAGTATTTCGATCATAAATTCTAAAACGTATCATTTTGAAATAATATCTTTATCGTGAAAAGTTTCTGCTATTATGTTTTCAGCTTAATAGAAATCTAGGTAGGAACCTGAAGTAATATATTTATAAAAATAGGAGATATGGCTTGTTCAGAAGTATTTCTTTTTTCGTTTCGAAAAAGAGCAATCGTCGACATACAGGGCCTTAAGAAGAACTTAACTCAACTACTAAATCTAATTAAAAACTTTATTGCAGAAACAAATAACATCTTATACTAATATATTACAGAATATTTACAAGATACACAAGATCTAGTTAAGCCATCATTTTTAGGGTTTTGAAGTCTACAAGAAACCCTTATAGTTTCGCCATGTCCGTCCGTTGGTTCGCAGCTTAGCTCAAAGACTTTTCGTGCTAGAAAGCTGTAATTTAGCATGAATATACATGTTGGTCACGCCAACAAAGTGGTACATTAACAAGTTGAAAAACATTTTTATTTTGGGTACCTCCCCTATACCTTGGATACCTTGGGTTTCTTTGGATAGGTCTTTAAAAAACATTATGGGTTTACAAAGACAACTTTTCGATTAAGGGATTCGTATGTGAATTAATAAGCTTTAAAGTGCTCTGTCTCCCCTACCCTACCAGCTAAACTATTGGTTTTGGAGGTGTGAAAAAAAAATCACGGTACATAAAGGAAAACTATCACGGCTGTAGGCTTTACTCGTAAACTAGAAGTAAACTTTTTAGTACAAATATCGTTGAAAATCACTATCACTATCACTACATAGTATAAAGCAAAGTCGCTTCCCGCTTCCCGCGTCTGTATGTATGTCTGTAATATCTTTAAAACTACACAAAGGATTTTGATGCGGTTTTTTTTAATAGATAGAGTGATTTAGGAGGAAGGTTTGTATAATTACATGCTTAATATATTAGAGAACCACTGATAATTTTAAGATTTCTTAATATGAAGTCGTAAATAAACACATTTTTTGCGTTTACATTGCAAACGCTGGCTGAACTCTACGAGATAGATCAAAATAATGTACTAATTATTGTCTACAAAAAAAGGTCTACAAAAAAGGTCTACAAAAAAGTCCGCGATGGTATATGTTTATCTCTTAGGGATAACCCACAATAATCAATTTCTATCCTTTACTTTTTACCGCGACTTTTTTTTTAAATTTTAAATGCTGTTAACGAGTATACAAAGACATTCTGTAATTATATTTTGGTATCAGCTTTGCACCCATGCGAAGCCGGAGCGGGTCGCTAGTTACTTATATAACGTTGTTAGCTGTGTAAACTACGAAACCCTACATTGCGCGTGGCCCGACACGCACACGCAAAATGCTTCAGTTAGCCAATAACATTTTAGTGAGTTTTATTTACATTTCACTATCGAGTTTCCATAGTAGGTATTGTAAAATGTTTTTAGACTATCGCATCTGGCAGCATTAGGCTTATCTTATCAGATATCCTTGCCGAGCTTTTTAGCTTGAGTTTTCTAGCCAGCATCACCGTTTTATGACGGTTACAATGTATCGGTAAATGTGAAAGTTTCCCATCTTGGAGAGTTTATCACACAAATATTTGCCCTGGGTGGGCATCAAACACACAATCAACAGCGCAACCTGTAGCGTATGGAATGCTAACTACTGAAAATGTGGGCATTTGCCAAATATAATGTTAGGACGTGCCTCTGACTACCCCCACTAATCATCTTCAAAGGATCTATCCTGGTGATCTGAGACGATGTCTACCGTACTTGGGAATTACAGTCATGATCCTATTTATTTTTTTATTTCATGTCATTATATGACGGTCATCCCTTTTTATAGGTTTGGCTTAAGGCGCTCCCAGTCGACGATTGTTTTTGTTCGAAACGAAAAAATAAATACTTGTGAACAAGCCACATCTCCTATTTTATAATGTATAGTATATGTGAATAAAGATGTACCAATCACTTCGATAAATAATCCTACCGACCGCTGCAATGATGACAAACAAACGTCCGCGCGTGGTCCGCCTTAGCTTTTCGAATAAATTAATGATATAAATTATGTATAATTACTTATCAAAATTCTATCCTAATAGAAATCTAGATCTACATATTACCTATCTTTAACAATAAATCACAAGTTGATTTTAATAGTAGGTATATAAAATATTTCGATCATAAATTCTAAAACGTATCATTTTGAAATAATATTTTTATCGTGAAAAGTTTCTGCTATTATGTTTTCAGCTTAATAGAAATCTAGGTAGGAACCTGAAGTAATATACTTATAAAAATAGGAGATGTGGCTTGTTCAGAAGTATTTCTTTTTTCGTTTCGAAAAAGAGCAATCAGCGACTGGCAGCCTCTTAAGCAACACATTTTATTCAGACACTGACTTGCCGCTTCGCTGGTCGACAGATAATTTCACATCTGGTATTCCAATCTTCAAAATAAATTATAGCCTATATGTTGCCGAGGACTAATAAAGTAACATAACAAAAAAAGTTTCATCAAAATCCATCTAGTAGTTTCTGCGTGAAAGTTGGACAACAGACAGACAGACAAAAATTTCAAAATATTTTTTTTTGGCTTGTGCTACTTGTATAAAGGCCCCTAGGAGTATTTTTTAGTGTTTATTCAATGTACAGAATTGAACTCTTCTACAGTTTTATTATATGTATACATTTCTAGATTGTTCCCACGAGAATTTTAAGACAATCGCATGTTGAAGTACCCACTTATCTCTCCACGGTAGTTGCATTCGCTTATTTATTACTAGTTTTTGCTGGTAGCTTTGCACGCGTGGTACATGGATAAGATTAAGTCTCTTGCAGTTAGGGCTGCCATCCGTCAGGGTTTCCCCGGCTTTGCCCTAGTTTAGAAGGCGTCCGGGGAGCGTCCGGGCGGGGTTTCATTTGTAGTCCGGGTTCAAAATTTGCCCACCCGCGACACAAGCAATGTGCCGGAATTGTGAAAACAACTTTTCGTTTAAGGGAGCCGTTTGTAAAATATTAAGCTTTAAATTGCCATTTTTTTTTAGAGTCGAGAATAAAAAAAAACTAAAAACAAAACCGACTTCATGTTTGTAAATAAAAATCTACTGCGAAATCTAGGAGCCCTACCCCGGCTAGCCCGCCACTCGGTGTATGCCAATGGAAGGAAGGCAAGGTCTATATCAATCCACTATCAATGCCAATACATTTTGTAGGTTTCTCTCGATTTCCCTGGGATCACATCATCAGATGCTGACTTGGTGGTAATGGGACCACCTCGGAAGTATAGGCCTTCAATAAAAAAAAAATTGTAAATCCGTCCACGAACGCCGGATTAACCGCGAAACATACACACAAAAAAAAATAGAGAAAAAAGCAACATACAGGCGAATTGATAACCTCCTCCTTAATAAAAAATTGCATCACGACTGTAATCCCCAGGTACGGTAGACATCCTCTCATCACAGACATCTCCAGGCGATCCTTAACTCCTCCAGACCGGTATATACGGTCAAATATTGCAAGTGAATTTTAAACCGGTTTTTCGTAACGAATTCAACTGAAACTTATATGTATAACTTCGATGAAAATACAATACGGCAACCAGCAAGCCTATTTCGTAAAAACATGATTATATGTTGAATATAATACCTAATCTATACACTTTTTATAGTAACTATTTACTGTAAATGCAGCTATATCTACTTTTCTGCGTAGGTATTGTATTGGAAGCGTAGGTCTATGTGCCTAAACAGTATATAAAGCGTTGGTATTATGGCATTCAGTACCAATAAATATTTGTATGAATATCATAACATGAGTCAGGTGCTGTTCAACGGAACTCCTTTGTAGATAGTTCGATTGAGTTAAGACTTGGCATAGATACCTATTAAGTTCCGACGACAATTATGCGACAGGTAGGTACTGACAGCGCGCTGGTACGAAGGTTTTTACAAAAGCTTCACGTATGGAATGCTGACTACTGCAAAATGTAGGCATGTACCATATATAATGTTTGGACGTGCCTCTGACTACCCCCACTAGACATCTTCAAAGGATCTAAGCATCTGGAGATCTGAGAGGATGTCTCCCGTACTTGGGGATTACAGTCGTGATCCTATTTATTTATTATTTTTTGTTTTAAAAAAGATTTTTCACCAGAAAATTTATTCAATATATAAAGCCGTGTTGGCCAAGTGGGAGGTACCTCGACTTTCAATCCGAAGATCGTGGGTTCGGATCCCGGCCTTTAAATTGTTTTATAAATTCAAATAATGTTTTCTTTCAGTAAAATGTTCCATCTACAGTATTAAGAGTACTTTCCCTCCATGTGGCATATCCGTGGGACGCCCTGTATATACGATACAATAAGACTCATTCCTTGTTGTGAACAAGATGGCACCAGCAATGCTCCATCTTGAACACCTTATGCCAAAGCCCAAAGAAAACATAGAGGTGGGTCGTACTCATGTTTTCAAGCACCAGGTCTTACAAATACCACCTATAAATACCAAGTTGATAAACCACTATAAAGGTTTTTAATACTTGAAGTTATTTAGATTTGAAGCCACATTGCAATTCGGCCAGCATTGGCGACATGAGTTTAGACTTTTTTTTTTATTGTTTTATTATTATTATTTTTTTATTAATCATTTGATTTAGATTTCGATGTGTTTTTACATACTTAAAAGTAGGGTGAGAGCGCTGGTTGTGGGCATTTTAACATAATTTAATTTTTTCAAATAAACGGTTTATAAGCCCTAGTATAAATATTGAAAAAAATATTAGAACAACGATTTTTAAACAACATAGAATAGAGTATTCATTTATCTCTTAGGTAAAGTAAAGGTTTTGTAACAAGCTATATTTATTTATTAATTATTCATATTTAAATATACAAAACGGCAAATCATTAGTTGTTGTCAATCACATCATTTAACGAATCACAACTGTCACTATCGAAACGGATAATAGACACAGAATTGTATTAACTAAAGATTTTAAATAAGTTTGTTTGCTATGCTTAGTTATTGACTGCCAAAATTGAAAATGACAGTATCCGGGGTAGGCACCACAACCGGGTCTTTGTCCCTATAAAATACGCCTAAGAATCGTGATGTCATACCTGGTATTTTTAAAACCTGGTCGAATAAATACGCACCAACACTAGAAAACACAAAGGCACTCTAATTGGACACTCGTCAAGATGATCCCGGTTTTATTTGATCGGCTAACAAACTACGGTACCTTCAACGTTCGTGTGTGTTTTTATCTGAATTGGTAGAAAAAATTGTACATCCTGATACAATTGTACTTTTTCCTGTTCATTTTATCATAGCCGTGTTGGCCGAGTGGGATGTACCTCGACTTTCAATCTGAAGGTCGTGGGTTCGAATCCCGGCATGCATCAATGGATTTTTATGTTCGAAAATGTATATGCGCATCAAAAACACGTGCTTACAACGCTGAAGGAAAACATCGTGAGGAAACCAGTTAGTGTTCTTATAAGCGGCGATGGGCTTGCAACCTGTCACGTATGGAATTCTAACTACTGCAAAATGTGGGCATGTGCCAAATATAATGTTTGAACGTGCCTCTGTAGTCAGAGGCACGTCACGTCGGTAGTCCCTCACTAGACAAAGAAAGGATCTAAGCGTCTGAAGATCTGAGAGGATGTCTACCGTACTTGGTGATTACAGTCGTGATCCTATTTATTTATTTTTGCATCATAAATAAAATGCACCAATTAACAACTAGAGTTGCATGCGTTACTTTATTTCTTAATGCGTTATTTATTTTATGTCCTTTGCTTATACAATTATTAGAATAGATGTAGAAAAATATGAATAGTTAAAAAGTTACAATTCTGAATGTTACCTGAATGATGTGACATAAAAATAAAACATAATATTCGCTTGACACTGTTTTACAGACTTTTATTTAACAAACTGTGCAAGTAAAATAACTGTTTGTTTGTTTGTAAGTTGTACGTCAAAATTTGGTAACCGTTTTTCAATGACTGTAATATTATGTGACAGGCGATAGCGTGCTGTTCTGATATTTTGTCCGAAATAGATTTTACAAAAGCTTGTATTAAAAAAAACTTGTTAGTGTGAAACCCTGTATAATAAAGCTTCGTCTAAAAGCAACTGAAAGTAATATATCTTCTAATACAAGCCAATCTAGAGCCATTGAGCTTAATGTACTACGTACTAGAGATGACACCACAAAGTAATAATTTGCGGTGCGCCTTGCGGTCCCTGGACCACAGTGGACTCAGTCCGAGTCTAACGCCTGTGACGCGCGAACGTGTTTTTCGTGGCGCTTACGACCTTTTTGAATGAAAGTAACTTAAGCCATTCAGCGGTCAGCGCTTTACGTTTCAATGTTTCGTTTAGCCATATAAATATTTATTTTACGCTGCAAGCGGACTTTGGCTTTAATAATTGAAAATTGAGCAATTTATTTGGCTTGGATAGCTCCTCTAGTACGTAGTACATTAAGCTCAATGTCTAGAGCGACCTTGTCATCCATCACGACTTTCGGTAACCGCGGTATCCGGCGATCACTCTCAATTACCCGCGATCGCCCTCAATCACCACAGTGACGTCACGATGGATGACTTCGAGAGATTGTCCTTTATTTTGTCAGTTCGGCTATGTATGACTTGCACCCATATTGAGTATATGGATCGAATTTTAGAACTTTTTAGGGTTCCGTACCCAAAGGGTAAAAACGGGACCCTATTTCAAAGACTTCGCTGTCCGTCTGTCCGTCTGTCTGCCACAGGGCTGTATCTCATGAACCGTGATAGCTAGACAGTTGAAATTTTCACAGATATTATTTTATTATTTCTGTGTTTGATTATTTCTGTTGCCGCTATAAAAACAAATACTAAAAACAGAGTAAAATAAATATTTTAGTGGGGCTCCCATACGGGAGCCCCACTAAAATATTTACTCGTGTTTATTCGTTTTTTATTCGTTTGTTATACAACAAACGTGTTTTTTTCCGTTTTTTTATAGATAATGGTACGGAACCCTTCGTGCGCGAGTTCAGACAGACGGACAGCGAAGTCCTAGTAATAGGGTCCCGTTTTTACCCTTTGGGTACGGAACCCTAAAAATGAATATCGTCCTTTGACTTTTCGATTGGTCAAAACATTTTCATAGATTTTCCTTATAGTTTTTTAAACGTAATTATCTGTCAACAAACGTCTATAAATACATAAATAAATAGAGGCTTCACCTGAAATAAATTATAATTCAAATAGCATTAAGGTCAAAACGTTTATCTTTAGATAAGATAGAGACGTATCTATTTACTAGTTTACCCACTTTAATACTTATACAGGTTGTATTAAAACTACTCCCGAAAACTAAAACTGTATTTTCAGTTCAGATCATTCTAAAAAAACCGGCCAAGTGCGAGTCGGACTCGTCGGATCTATAAAAAAAGGCAAACTAGCACGTTTATTGTTTGAGAGCCCCACAAAAATATATTTTTTTTCTGTTTTTAGTATTTGTTGTTATAGCGGCAACAGAAAAACATCGGACAGACAGACGGACAGCGAAGTCTCAGTAATAGGATCCCGTTTTTACCCTTTGGGCACGGAACTCTAAAAAACTAAAAAACACGCAATATTTTTTTTGTGTTGTCATCGATCCTTAATAAGATTCCGTTAATCAATCACGTTCAAAGATTCCGTTACATACATACAACCCAAGCTTAAATGAAACTTCAGAATTTGTCACTTTTCTAAAATCTGGTTTTTAAATAAAAATATTAATTTTTCACTTTGGTATAAATTCATTATAAGCTATTTTGCCTCCTAAACTGCCTGTAGCATTGCAATTATCTTAACTTAAAAAAATCGCCAGTTCGAAGCCATACAAAAATAGGCACAAATTGAACATTCTTCTGAATCAAGCAATTTGGTTTTTATAAGAAAGAAAGAAAGAAAGAAAGAAAGAAAAGAAAGAAAAAACATTTATTTGCTCCATAGGCACAACACAATTATTAAATAAAAGAGAACAAAAACAATCAACAGCAGATTGTGCCATGTGGGGGCAAATAGGTCCCCGTCTCAGCATTGAGCCGTCCAGCACCGAACCTAGGAGTAGGCGAAGCGCGGTGCGATATGGGGATATGCTATATGCGTATAAGGGTAATGGGTAGGGGTGTGCTTGTGCCTTCGGGAGTCGTCTTATTACAACCTGTATGCTTTTCTGTCTAATCTGTATTATTCAAACAAGATATTAGTAGTCGTAACTTTGTTTTAAGTAAATAATAAAATATGAAGTGGGTTGACAATAATAAATAGAATTACGATAAAAAAACACGTTTCAACTTATATTACAACCACGGTAGTTTTATTTCTAGGTTTATATATTTTTATTTTACCAACCTACATAAATGTGTATTACACATACTACACATACACATACTATACATAGGTATAACTTATGTATAGTATGTGTATGTGTGGATGTGTATAGATATGTAAATATAAATTTGACATTATATAGGTATTTGTATAGATATCATAATATTTTCCTGTTAGTCTGTCTAGTATCAAGGTATTCGCTAAATGACATAATTTTATTCCCGTTCCCGTTTCCGTTTCCGTTCCTTTTCCCGTGATATCAAACTGAACTCACTTCAAGGTTTTTCTTTAATTGAATGATTTAATAATTATTATCCTATTCCGACGAAAAAAATTCCAAAAACACAAAAATCATTAATATTTTTCCAGCCGTTCATGAGTTTTAAATGGTGTAACTAACACGACTTTGTTTTATAAATATACTAGCGACCCGCCCCGGCTTCGCACGGGTAGCATGTTAGTATACATATAAACCTTCCTCCTGAATCACTCTATCTATTAAAAAAAACCGCATCAAAATCCGTTGTGTAGTTTTAAAGATATAAGCAAACATACATACATACATATTACATACAGACGCGGGAAACGGAAAGCGACTTTGCTTTATACTATGTAGTGACTAGCGACCCGCCCCGGCTTCGCACGGGTAGCATGTTATTATACATATAAACCTTCCTCTTGAATCACTCTATCTATTAAAAAAAACCGCATCAAAATCCGTTGTGTAGTTTTAAAGATATAAGCAAACATACATACATACATACAGACGCGGGAAGCGGAAAGCGACTTTGCTTTATACTATGTAGTGATGTAGATTACCAAACTTAATAATTGGTGGTGTGATTTGGGTTTTTTTATCTGGCTTCCGTGTTTCTTTTGTTTTGTGCATTTATATTTCTTTATTCAGTTTATGAAATAAAGTATTTTCTATCTATATATCTTTCTTTATCTACTTTTCTACCATCTGGCATCTGACACATGACAGATGATATAAAAGATTTTGCTTTCTTCATAGGCTAGACAAGCTTTTGCAAAAGCTCTATTCTCTGGTTCCGTGACAGTTCAATTTAATTAAATGTGCATTTATTGAATTAGAGTTAGTTGAACGTACAATTATTCGGTATTTGTATAGTTTAATACGTAAAATGTGATAAAAACGCATTATCTTGAAAATAATCAATCTAATGAAACTGTTTTTAACATATGTAAATCGTCTCTTCAGGGTCAATTAATTAATCAATTTCCATTTAGTTTTCATACTTTAATCCATGTTTTATTATTATTTCATAATACATTAATATCGCTAAACATCCAATTCGCTTCCCTCCAAAAACCTCTCTGTCAGAATACCTGTCAGAGTGACAGTTGACTTTGCTCAAAAACCATAGAACCAAACGTGTATTCTACCTACGTTAAGCGTACCACTGAATAAGTACTTTACTTGTATATTTTACTATTCCGTTATACATATTTGGATTTCGAGTGAAATAGAAAAAATCATAACTTAAAAACTACAAAATTCTCAAAATATACAGACTGTTTCAAGTACTATGGGTGCTATATTTTAAGACACTCTGTATAATATTCACAGTAAACTTCAGATCAAATCCACAACAAAATTGAAGAAAAACACCGCCGGAAGATAAGATGAACCTTACAACGTTAATTAGCTAAACTAATACTTAAGATGAAACGAGATGAGATCATTTTACACAAGCTGATTTAAGGCGCTCCCAGTCGACGATTATTTTTGTTCGAAACGAAAAAAGAAATACTTCTGAACAAGCCACATCTCCTATTTTATAATGTATAGTATATGTGAATAAAGATGTACCCATCTTTAATCACTTCGATAAATAATCCTACCGACCGCTGCAATGACGACAAACACACGTCGGCGCGTGGTCCACCTTAGCTTTTCGAATAAATTAATGATATAAATTATGTATAGTTACTTATCAAAAATCTATTCTAATATAAATCTAGATCTACATATTACCTATCTTTAACAATAAATCACAAGTTGATTTTAATAGTAGGTATATAAAATATTTCAATCATAAATTCTAAAACGTATCATTTTGAAATAATATCTTTATCGTGAAAAGTTTCTGCTATTATGTTTTCAGCTTAATAGAAATCTAGTATATTACTTCAGGTTCCTACCTAGGAACCTGAAGTAATATACTTATAAAAATAGGAGATGTGGCTTGTTCAGAAGTATTTCTTTTTTCGTTTCGAAAAAGAGCAATCGTCGACTGGGAGCCCCTTAATACATTTTGTAATTAAATGGCCTGAGAGCCTGAATAAAGATCTTTGTATGTTTTAAGCGTCTAAATTATAATTTTATCGCTACTTTATTTTTTCTGTAATGTAGACATGAAAATGAAACTAAATAGTCAAGCTATTTATAGAAGAAATTAATAAAAACTTTATAAAAAATATATAATAATCATCAAAATATTAATCATTTAAATTAAACTATCCAGTACCAGCGCGTCAAATCATATAACATTGTCATTGGAACTTGACAAGTATGCAAAGAAGATATTTACTATAAGGAGTTCCATTTTGAGTGTCTGTTGAATAGCTCCTCCATCACAGCATACCATCCTCACTCCATCATCAGATCAGCTCACTGTCACCGAAGTTACATAAGTATGCAAAATTTCAGCTCAATCGGTTGGGGACAACTGCTTCAAAATTGAGTTGCAAGATTCCACCTTAACAAACATTGTTACCATACATACATTGCATGTTAAATAAAATCTAGGAAACAAACTTGTTTAAAATCTATAATTAATACAATTATTTGTCTATAATGGCCCGTTTTGATTAGTGACAGATGTGATTTGTAGATTTGATTGACCACAACTAATGTTTTCCGGTATGGTCTATTTAAATATGAATAATTAATAAATAAATATCGCCTGTTACAAAACCTTTCATTTTTTCAATATAAATCGTTTATTTGAATATTAAAATGTTGTTAAAGTGCCCACAACCAGCGCTCTTGCCGCCCTACGTTTTGTTTGTAGCCGCATCTAACGGTCCCGAATCAGGGGTCAGCTTAGACTAAATGATTAATGTAGCACCTCATTGTTCTTGTTGAAAAACAACTTGCTTTTGTAAACTCTTAGAGATAAAACAACAATGCACTAATTAATTATTGTCTGCTATTTACAATAGCAACATTTATAACGTTTTCATAATAGAACTACTGGCTTATTTCGTAAAAATCATTGCCATATCTATGAATATAACAAATAAATAAATATTGGTGGATCTTTTACACCGCGTCTAGCCCCAAATTAAGCAAAGCTTGTATTATGGGAACCGGATAACTGATAGAATACTTATATACTTTTTTTTTTGTTTTAACTCAATCAGACTATTTACTGAGGGGTTCCGTTGAACATCTCCTGACTCTGTCATCAGATCAGCTCGCTGTCGCCATATTAATTGTCACCGAAGTTACTTAATTATGCAAAATTTCAGCTCAATCGGTTGGGGATAACTGCTTTAAAATTGATTTGTTAACATAGTTATACTTATATACATACATACATGGCAAGTTAAATATATGCTTGTAATAATTAACTATAATAGAATGCTATAGGATAATATTATCCTATCCTTGTTGAAAGTAGCCATTTTAACTGAGCTAGATTGAAAGTCTAGGTACTTTCGCCTTGACTTGCAATTCAGAAGCCGTGGGTTTGAATCTCGGCCTTTTAAGAGCATATAGGTAAGTATAACATAACAATAAGAGATATATATAGAACTAGCGACCTGCCCCGGCTTCGTACGGGTTTAATACATATAAACCTTCCTCCTGAATCACTCTATCTATTAAAAAAAACCGCATCAAAATCCGTTGTGTAGTTTTAAAGATATAAGCAAACATACATACATACATACGCGGGAAGCGGAAAGCGACTTTGCTTTATACTATGTAGTGATTAGTGATATAGAATAACAATAGAGCTCAAAACGGGAAAGGAAAACTGATTACTAATAAAAAAAACAGATAGTTTTCTTATAAGCAACGAAGGGCTTGCAACTTGTCACGTGCGGAATGCTTACTAGTGTAATCCTGTAAACACGTAGTCTGGGTAGTCCCCTCTATCGGACGTAGTAATTTTTTTTGGTCTTCATCAGACCAAGAGGAATCATGGATTCTTATAGTTCGATTCATCGGACTACGAGGAATGACCGGTATTCATTGGTAATTTGGGATACTCAAATTCCGACCGCGACGTTTCAATTTTTAAGTATATATAAAAATAGGTAAAAATATAGGTATAGGTAAAAATTGAAGTTTATTTTGTAGGACTGCGATCTTTTCCTTTTATCTCATCTTCGTAAATTTATCTATGAAGAAAGTGAACGAATTTGCTAAAACCTGTCTGTCTACGCTTGAAAACGATCAATGACATAAGGACAAACGTCACATCGTTTCCGACTATCCGAAAGATGGATCGATCGACAATTGACAATTGACATCATACTTTCTACTACGACAGACGACGGTGAAGTTTTCCCGAAATGTCTCTGTCACTGTCGTGGATACTGGCGAAATCGTTTTGTAGAGTAAGGGCCCTGCATATCTCTCTATTCGTCATGTAGGCAACATTGACCACACACACAGTCTTAAGACTCCTAATTCAAGGAGAACACTTTCTCGCAACATACTAGGCTTATACTGCTGATGTAACACCGAGCGCGATTCACGACGCGCCCCGCGGCGGGCTGTGACATTGAACCGGCCTATCAGAATGCAGAATGCATTTTGACCCGCACACCTCAATAGTTGAAGCCATTAGGCGTCTGTTGGGCTATGTGGTCTATGGTAGGCACCAATCTACAGTAGGTACTAGTAAATGTAATTGTAACTGCTGCAATGCCTGGTAATTTGGTATGACCCACTGAGACCCTAGGTAATAAACCAATCAGCTGTGTGCACGATCAATATGTGATTTTGCCCACTGTAGACTGAAAATAATCAGATCGGGGCCGACTATTTCTATTTCCGGTAATATTCGATGAGCCGAAGTTTGCCTTTTAGGGAGAAATTGACGAATGAGGAAAAATTCTAACATTATTACTTTTGTATGATACAACAATAACCACAATAGGTAAGTAGGTATCTATAAATAAGCAACAATTACAATACAATGTTTCCTGTTGATAAATATTTTTCAATGAAAAGCTTTTGTAAAACACCAGCGCGCTATCACATATAACATTGTCATCGGAACTTGATAAGAATGCAAAGTTTTTACTCAATCGAAGTATTTACTAAGGAGTTCCGTTGTGGGTATCTGTTGAACAGCTTCTGACTCCATTATCAGATCAGCTCGCTATCACCATATTGTATTGTCACCGATGTAACATAGGTATACAAAATTTCAGCTCAATCGGTTGGGGATAACTGCTTCAAAATTGAGTTGCAAGATTCCACCCGAACAAATATAGTTACATACATTCATACATACATATATTGCAAGTTAAATAAAAGCTTGTAAAAACAACAGCATTATGACAGAATATTAGCATTATGACAGAATATTGTACGAGTAGGTCTTTTGTGGGTCAAAATTACAAGACAGGAAATCAAAGCAACGATATAAAGGGTCAATTTCCGTGACACACACTTGTACAAGTCATTTGACAGTTCATCCCTAAAATATGAGCCAGACCCACACAAAATTACGTCACCGTTCTAATCACCACCCAAAACCAGTCTTTATGGACCTTGCAATAAGAACCACTTTTGTGTAGCAAGAATTTTCTTATCGTCTAGGTAAGTGGGCTCATTTTCGGTGCGTAATGAACAACATTTTTCATCTGATTAAATTCGTTACAGTCCCTGAAAGCTTTATCTTCTTTTGTGTTTGGTCCTCATTTCTGTGAAGGTGTTTTATTTGAGGGGTACATGGTTTTATTCGTTCTTTACTGTAGGCTTAGCACGAATCACTATCTTATCGACGAAATAACAAAATAGACACTTTTAGTGAGTTTCAGTTTTGACATTTTGACGATACGATGTCAATCCGTTAGTTTATATTCCATATTACTATTCTCATCTATCTAATTCCCAAAGAGGGTTGACGTCAAGCTGGCGAACGGTTGTAAAACACTAAGCCAAATTCATTAAATATACATTTATATTTAATAAATTCTTGAGGTTTTGTTACATTGCGGTTAATAATTTAACAAAATTACCTCATAATTTTAATTACTAAATATGGTTGGGCACATTTTTTTTACTTGACGAGTTAGCTAGGTATGCTATAAGCTCTAAAGTAATATTAAAACATTACTCGTATGCCGTTGTCACTTCCTCACCGCGAGAAATACTTTAGTATTACTATTAAAAGCTTGTGGTACGGCACCTGGGGTCTACTTCGCGTCGTTCCAAAGGCAGTAACGTGGTTTACGTGTAGACCTTCTAAGCCTCATTCCAAAGTAGGGCTACCAGATGGGATGACCAGAATATCTGGGCAAAATGTCAAAAAGTCGGGATTTTGAGATAATTTCCGGGACAAATAAATATTACGTACTAGCGACCCGCCCCGGCTTCGCACGGTTTTAATACATATAAACCTTTCTCCTGAATCACTCTATCTATTAAAAACCGCATCAAAATCCGTTGTGTAGTTTTAAAGATATAAGCATACATACAGACGCGGGAAGCGGGAAGCGACTTTGCTTTATACTATGTAGTGATTAAAAAGTTATGCGATGGGCTTGCAACCTGTACCTATCTGCACGTATGGAATGCTAACTACTGCAAAATGTGGGCATGTGCCTAATATAATGTTTGGACGTGCCTCTGACTACCCCCACTAGACATCTTCAAAGGATCTAAGCGTCTGGAGATCTGGGAGGAAGTCTACCGTACTTGGGGATTAAAGTCGTGATCGTATTTTTTATTTTATAGCATAGTTTTATTATCTAAATTTGTCGGGACTATTTGTATTTTTCCGGGACTCATATGAAATATCGGGACAATCCCGACGAATCTCGACCACCTGGCTACCCTATCCACAAGCCTAATTACACCCTACATATTGGCGGTAGTTCTACCTTTGTTAAGTGAGAATAAGTTTTTTTCCTTGTAACTTTGTCGTATTTCTGTAAGAAAGTACCTACTTTAAGGAATTGCTTGATATTTTTGTTTTTTGTTTCGGCTGAGTCTACCTGGATAAAACAGAAAAAGTGATAAAATCGCACCTTGAAAAGAAACTGACTTTTATTTATGTAGCTAGTATGATTTTCTAATGAATTATAACTGTTTAGCTTTTCATAATTTTAAAACTGCCAAGAAAAGTCAATGTCAAAGTGTAATAATTCCAGTCATTCTCAAACATTTTTCATTTGTGAAAAACAGCCAACCTGTAGGATTGTAATATAATTAACTAGCGACCGCCCCGGCTTCGCACGGGTGCAAAGCTGATACCAAAATATATTACAGAATGTCTTTGTATACTCGTTAACAGCATTTAAAATTTAAAAAAAAAGTCGCTGTAAAAAGTAAAGGATAGAAATTGATTATTGTGGGTTATCCCTAAGAGATAAACATATACCATCACGGACTTTTTTGTAGACCTTTTTAAGGTATACAATACTTAGTACATTATTTTGATCTATCTCGTAGAGTTCAGCCAGCGTTTGCAATGTAAACGAAAAAAAATGTGTTTATTTACGACTTCATATTAGAAATCTTAAAATTATCAAGGGTTCTCTAATATATTAAGCATGTAATTATACATACAAACATATAAACCTTCCTCCTGAATCACTCTATCTATTAAAAAAACCGCATCAAAATCCGTTGTGTAGTTTTAAAGATATAAGCAAAAATACATACAGACGCGGGAAGCGGAAAGCGACTTTGCTTTATACTATGTAGTGATAATTAAGTATTTACAAAAAAAAAAGTATTTAAGTATTCCATCAGATATCTTGTTCCCATAGTACAAGCTATGCTTAGTTTGGGGCTAGATAGCACTGTGTGCAAAGTCCGCCAATATTTATTATATTTAATTCGTAAATTGAAGCGGACCACGAGTGACGTAAAAAACATCTCGATTGCACAAATATTTGCAGTCACTGACTTGTTGCAAGTTGTAGAAAAAATCTTTCGGTTAAGACGAGTAATAAATGTTTTTGATGAATGCAGAATCGTTTTTTCTCAATAACCGCAAAACATACAGTTTTGTTTTTTTATGACAAAGATAACTTAAGGATATAATCTAGATAAATTACAGACAGAAACACGATTGGTGAAACTTTTCTCGATAGATTTATTTTCCAAAGTTGGCTCTTCAAAAACACTAGTTTCGTTTTTAATCAAAACTATGAATAGCTAAATAGTTCATTTTTATATAATTCGTTAAATAAATCATACTAGCTACCTAAATTAAAGACATTTTTTTTAAATTTGATTGTTTTCAAGATAATGTAGTTTTATAAATTTTTCCGTCTTATCCGGGTAGACTCAGCCCACATAAATGTCACTTATCACCTTAAGGCGCTCCCAGTCGACGATTGTTTTTGTTCGAAACGAAAAAATAAATACTTGTGAACAAGCCACATCTCCTATTTTATAATGTACTAGCGACCCGCCCCGGCTTCGCACGGGTAGCATGTTATTATACATATAACCCTTCCTCCTGAATCACTCTATCTATTAAAAAAAACCGCATCAAAATCCGTTGTGTAGTTTTAAAGATATAAGCAAACATACATACAGACGCGGGAAGCGGGAAGCGGAAAGCGACTTTGCTTTATACTATGTAGTGATAGTATATGTGAATAAAGATATACCCATCTTTAATCACTTCGATAAATAATCCTACCGACCGCTGCAATGATGACAAACACACGTCCGCGCGTGGTCCGCCTTAGCTTTTCGAATAAATTAATGATATAAATTATGTATAATTACTTATCAAAAATCTATCCTAATAGAATTGTAGATCTACATATTACCTATCTTTAACAATAAATCACAAGTTGATTTTAATAGTAGGTATATAAAATATTTCGATCATAAATTCTAAAACGTATCATTTTGAAATAATATTTTTATCGTGAAAAGTTTCTGCTATTATGTTTTCAGCTTAATAGAAATCTAGGTAGGAACCTGAAGTAATATACTTATAAAAATAGGAGATGTGGCTTGTTCAGAAGTTTTTCTTTTTTCGTTTCGAAAAAGAGCAATCAGCGACTGGCAGCCTCTTAAGATAAATTTGTTTAAAATAACAATCATGTAAAAGTAAGCACTTTTGAATCATTATACATGTAAATAAGGAAAACGACGATCTGTCATCACACTATGGATTGCACAATATTATATTAAATTTATTGCTCGAAGGAACGTACTATAGTATGAGATACGGTTAAAAATATATAACAATGTTTTTTGATTATGACGTAATTAACACACACATACACGGGATCACGACTGTTATTCCAAAGTACGGTAGACATCCTCACAGATCTCCATGCGCTTAAATCCTTTAAATATGTTTAGTGGGAGTACTCAGAGACACGTTCAAACAATATATCTGGCACATGCCCACATTTTGCAGTAGTTAGCATTCCATACGTGACAGGTTGCAAGCCCATCGCCGCGTATAACAACTGGTTACTAACTGTTTTCCTAACGATGTTATCCTTCACCGTTTTAAGCGCGTATTTTGATGCGCATATAATTTTACGAACAGAAAAATCCATTGATGCACGCCAGGATTCGAACCCACTTCTTTCAGATTGAAAGTCGAGGGCCTCCCACTCGGCCAACCTTTTTATACGTTAAATTATGTGTACCATACAACAAACGTAATTTTTTGCCGTTTTTTTATAGATAATGGTACGTAACCCTTTGTGCGCGAGTCCGACTTGCACTTGGCCGGTTTTTTAACTATTCAGGGCCCTATAAATATATGCAAATCGATTTCGAAATTATCGACATTGACGGTGCTCCGATATATTTGTGCTAGTATATTGCTATTATATATTATTTATTATTATTAAATATTTGAGTAGGTTATTTATATGCATAATATTGTGCATTGGATTCCAATACGTATCTACGATGCATGGGTAAATACATTTAGGTAACTAGCGTACCTAACTTTTGGTTGGTTCGGAAATTCCATCAGATAGCTCGCTTGAAGTGAACTAATTCATAAAATAAATACAATAGCTAAAATATTTCATAATCATTCTATGGAAAAACCTGAGGAAAAAAGTGTGATAATGCAAAATAGTCAGACATTATTTTTTTATTATAAAGTAAAATGATCAGGTTATTATTTAGTGATAATTCAATTTGGAACCGTAAATTCATGTTGATTCTCAGTATGATCAGTACTTAAATAAACTATGTATTATACGAATAATGTATTTTTTATGTATGATCGCGCATATCTATTTACTTGGTCCGATGATGGATCAGATTTTGTTTTTTTATATTGTGCAAAGTTGGCCCGATTTTAATTGCATTAAAAATCTTTTCGATTAGAGTAATTTTACTAGTCAACTCAGGGTACACGTGTATATTGAGGTTTACAACACAGTGATAGGAAGCTCAGGTGATACTGCGATGTTTCGATTATGAAATAGATTGGGTTTAAATACATTTTGAGCCGGAATGCTAGTCAGATATGATAATAATTCACCCACACGGTATTTCTCTAGAGGATTAAAGCAGGTCAGGTTTTTGATGTGAAACATCTATAGCGGCGGGTCAGACCGGCTGTTGGCTTGGCGACGCGACGCCACGGCCACGAACTAGATGAGTTGCTGCCAAAGAAGTGCTGACCGCGTCCGATCCGATTCGCGATATACTGTCACGCTTTTTTGTACTAAAATAATTTAAATAATTTCGATGTTTCACATCTACCACTTCCCGCGACGACTCACTTTGATGTCTTAACAAAAGAATTAACAAAGTTAATTAGATAACTCAACTTATTAGATCTATCATATTTTGGGTTCATAACAGTTCACTGATTATATTTTACGCCTTTGTAATCAAAATACTCCTATCTGGATAATGTATTGGAATACAATCAGCAATTTTCTAACGATGTTACTGGAGATCAGAATCTGAGATGATGTCTACCGTACTTAGGGATTACAGACGTGATCCTAATTATTTTATTTTATTTTTGTACCCTGGATCCTCTAGGTCGCAGGGTCACATCCACTGACCTGAGTCGAACGTGACTCCCTCATAACTTAGCTTGGTAATTTTTCCGTTACAAGCCATTTGGTCATGCTCATGCAGCTACAGTGTAAAATAGCTTGTTATTTATCACTGTTACTAGCTTTTACGCGCGACTTCGTCCGCTTAGATTCAGAAAATTCTGGAAAATCAGATGAAAATGTCGAGAAAAAAACAGCCTATGTTCTTGCCAAGACTTAAAACTATATCTATATGAAATGTCAATACAATCGACTTAGCGGTTTGGCCGTGATAACGTCACAGACAGACAGACAGAGTTACTTTTGCATTTTATATTATTAGTATAGATATTCATAACCGCCAGGGTTTCGAAGCGAGTGAACCTTCTAGATGAAATATCGTGCCTTTTTGTTTATGAGATACTTAGAAATTTGTTTTAATTTAAACGTTTTAGGTAATATAAAATACTCGAAAATAGGAACAGAGTTCACTGGAGCTCTACATAGAATTAAGGAAATTATCTTTGAAAAAAATTATAGGCCCCAAGCCGTGTTTGTTGACTGATTCTTCTAGGATTAGCTCCTAAGACGTGATCCTTGTGATTTTATTGAAATAAATGCCATTTAACTTTGACTTTGATCATGATTTTACACTTTTTCACACTCCTCACATTTCTCGTGTATACTCGTCGGAATCTTCTAACGGTCCCATTCACACTTTCCTAGTAAAGGGTTTGAACCTACAGCACTGTCATTCTTCAAAAATTTTGAAATTCTTCACTTCCTCATGATTTCTCAATATTCACTCTTTTATCCTCAAATTCAAATGGGACCACACGGGAAGTACCAGCTTTCAAATAAAAAAGAATCATCTAAATCGGTTCACTCAAAGTCATTCAAAGTCGAAAGTAACAAACATAAAAAATAAATAATAAACCGGCCAAGTGCGAGTCGGACTCGCGCTCTATAAAAAACGGCAAAAAACCCTAAAAACAGTCGAATTGAGAACCTCCTTCTTTTTTGAAGTCGGCTAAAAATAAAAACCTTACAGGAGTATAATTTTTGAAATAAAATACAGTTCTAGGAAATAATATTTTTAATGTATCCTTAGAAAAGTGAGACTTCGAAAAAACAGTGATTAGGGTAAGCAGGGGGAATGGCGCCCACTGGGTAATGGCGCTCACCTCTGTAACTCTGTCAAAATGTAATGTAGCAAAACGCCACTTGGTATGAAAAGGACCGTCAGCTCGCATCATGCAAACGTGAAGTGCGTTTTTTCGTTTGCGGCTGCGCTGATCAAATTTTTGGTTATATGTTTTTGTCGGTAAGTCCAAAACTTTATGCATATTTAATTATTCATTTTAGTTTTCAGACAATAAAATTATTCTATTTTGTGATAATGCAATCAATTTTCAACAATTGTATATGTTTTTTTTTTAATTTTAAATTAATTACCAAACGACCGTTTTGGGGTTATACCGCTCATCTGAGCGCCATTACCTCTTAGTGACTTATTTATGTATTATTGTAGATTTGCCAAGTTATCGTCAAGGAACCACCGCTAAAACGGTTTGGACCGAAGAAGACCTTCTATCTGGTAATACTGCGATTTAAGGCTTGCCGAAAATAAGCCAACAAAATATTTTTTCATAAGAAAGTTCTTCAGAGGGTGTTCATATAAAGTATTAGTGAATGAAACCTTTGTGACAATGACAGTAATGATGAAAAGAATGTGGATGATGAAAATTATAACAAATCTATTATTTGCAATGAATTTGGAGAAAGTAACGAGTTGTGGTATCGCTACACCCTCTGAGAACTGTGGGCTCATGCTATATATTCAAGGTGGGATTCGCCAGATCATGTGGGATTCATCAGAAATCTGTGATTTATGTGTCCAAAAATGTAATATTACTATTTATAATATGTCTTACCTTTAATAATAATAATTATTTTATATTATAATTTTTGAAGTTGATTTGACATCGAATACTTTACTATTTTCGTTAAATTGTAAATGGCTAATTTTGCATGCAAATCGGAATAATTAATGCTAATTTGTGATTGTAGACCTTACTTTTATTGTATAATGTTGATCTGATTAATATTTATATAATTAAAATGTATCTTTCTTGTTATATTCCAATAAACATATTTGAGCGTCATTACCCCGTACCCTGAGCGGCATTACCCAAGGTCAGGGGTAATGCCGCTCAAACGTGTTTTTTTTTTATGTTTTCCTACTCCTAGTAGATCAAAGATATATGATTTTGTTGTAAAATTGTTGATTACTAGATAGTTAGAGACAACTTTTCTTAATTTTGATTTATATTGTATAATTTAAAAAATACACCATGTTTTCCTTAGGTGAACGCCATTCCCCCTCCTTACCCTATCATATTAGTTAATAGTATTTAATCTAAAATACTTAATAACAAAGATTTTTATAAGGAACACATGCGTACTGAGAAGGTGTGGGTTCAAATCCCACTTGAGTGAAGGCATTGGTGTCGATTCTGTTGGCACCGTTCTAAAATTAGACTTTCCTAAAAAATAAACAATTTCGCTCATATTCCTTTACGTTAAAGTCTAAAAAAGAGTAACCTCAAAATGAAAGAATTCTTAAATTTGTTAGAAATATAGTTTTTTTTTGTTTATTTTGGATGTAAAAAAAAAAAACAAAATTTAACTTTAGCCAACACCTTTATACATGCTGACACCATTATGTGTTTCTTACAAAAAATCTATTTTCATTATACCTACAAGATTTTATCTAAATTATATACTATTTATAGATAGTGACTACGTAGTGATTAAAATAATCACTGAATACATATTTACAAGGTTTATTTTCTATTAAGATAAGGAAATGAATTGAATACATACGTCGAGTTGATATTTTATTTATAGATACAATATTATTTATTTTAATCTCTGAAACTTTGAACAACTTGTTTGAGGCTAACAGACGGACTTCACTAGCATAAAGGACTGCAAATATGCAGTTTATAAGCTGGATAAAGAATCGGTCACTAAATAGTTCATACAAATTTATTTATGCTGAAAGTATGAGGTCTGGCTGTAAGCGCTCTTTGTAAAACTATTATTATAACAAGTATTTTAATATGTACACCTATTTAAAACTAATTAATGTGAATAACACATTGCAATATTTTAAATTAAATTTCAGTTTAAATGGTCTATTTTCTCAATAAACTCTTCTAAAACAATCCAACTGAGATGAAAACATTATTAATACAGTAGAAACACCTTCGGAGAAAAGGGGGGTCTAACAATAGCGTTGCAGAAGTATATTATACCTATATTTCACGTTTATGACAGTTCATATGAGCCAGGCAACACGTCCACCCTTTTCTCTTTGCCCTTCGTCTTCGGCCGGCGATATGTTGTCGAGCGGAGCGGACGCGCAAGCGGCAGCGGGCGCCTCACTCACGCGGCTGCGCGTCAACGCGCGTGTTGGCTCGCGTCATGTGCTACAGTCGATGCGCGCGCACACCGCTGCGCTCAAAAGCGTTGCAATGGCTAGGGCGATTTGAACGCACGCAATCACGACTATATCACGCGATGATGGCCTTGAGTCTTCTTCTGTTGGCCCGTCACTGTGTGAGAAAACGAATTTATTGAAACAGCAAAAGCAAAAAAAAAACATTATTGTGTACACGGGCGTTCATCTTGAGTTACCAGAGGTACAGAGTTAATTAACTAGCAAAGCTTAAGCTATTATCGAAAGTTTGCTATTAGTTTGTTGTTGTGTGTAGTTGTTAATACAATTTATAATACGACATACCATTATAATTACAATATAATATTATACATTACACACAATATAACAATATTTACAATCGTGAAGTGAAACTACATTAGTAAAAAACAGACAGGGACATTGTTACAGTTAATTTGTGACAGCTAGTAAACCCTCACCCATGCTCTAGTCCCGAAGGGTCCAATATCGTCCGACAGCATTGCACTACCAGCGCGATGAGCAGACATACCGCTGCGGCCCACAGCACGCTCGCCGCGCCCGCTCCGGCGCCCGCTCCGCTTGTGACTGAGCTCCAGCCGCGAGACGTGTGTATTGACACGGCTGCATAATGAGATACAGTTAATTTGCTATTATATTGGTCTCCTGAAACTAATAAGGACGAAAGGTTCGCAGTATGTTTTTAGGGTTCCGTACCCCATAACTTTTGCGTTTGTTTGTCACAGGGAGTTTGCTCGAAAACTGACGCAGAGTTTGGAAATTTGGGAGAGGATTAGGCCTCATTTGGCTCAGTTGGTAGTAACTCTGCTTTCTGCGCTGCAGGTTGTGAGTTCGATTCCCAACCAGGACAATCAATAATTGTGCGATGAACATAGATATTTGTTCTGTGTTATTCTATCACGGGTCAGCTAGTTCTTGTATATATATAATCTGAATCTCGGAAACGGCTCCAACGATTTATTGAAACTTAGTATAGGTTTTGGGGGCGATAAATCGACTTAACTAGGTAACATTTTTAGGAAATGTCGTTTTATCCATTTTATCAATGAAATACAAATAAAGCTTGGTCATCGGTACTATTTTTAAAATAAAAATATATTTTTTTAGTAAAAGCCGTAATGGCCAAGTGGGAGGTACCTCAACTTTCATTCTGATGATCGTGGGTTCAAATGCCGGCGTGCATCAATGGATTTTTGCGTTCGAAAATTTATATGCGCATCAAAACACGTGCTCACAACGCGGCAACGGTGAAAGAAAACATCGTGAGGAAACCAGTTAGTATTCTTATAAGCGGCGATGGGCTTGCAACCTGTCACGTATTGAATGCTAACTGCTGCAAAATGTGTGCATGTGCCAAATTTAATGTTAGGACGTGCCTCTGACTACCCCCACTAGACATCTTTAAAGGATCTAAGCGTTTGGAGATCTGAGAGTGAATGTCTACCGTACTTGGGGATTACAGTCGTAATAATATAATATATATTTTTTAAAGTTTTTTAAACGTATCTAATTATGCGTCGGTGGTTTTGAGTCAAATCGCTGAATAAGGTATGCCATATTGACGTATGCGTTAACATTAGGCATGTTGGCAGGCAATTGCATTCGGTTTTAGTTCCCTAACAGGATAAAGTGCTTATCAATGACGCTGGTGGTCATACAACTTTTGGGTACATTTATGGCAAAATAATACTTGAATGCTGATGAAATTAATCCTAATAATATTAAATGCAAAGGTTTATGATAAGTCTGCTATGTTTGTTCCCTAATCAAAAATAAACGACAAAACGGATTAATATGAAAGTTGCTGATGTATGTACTATGTAGATAAAAATCAGAATAAATAAAGGGGAAACTTATAATCCGAAAAACTGAATGATAAAAAAACGCAAAAAGGATGATTTCGGTATAGATGGCGCTGGTGTGCAACAAATCTGACATCACAGACTAAAAACATTTAGTCGTCACAGCAACACAGTTTTTACTAATGAATGATACGCATTCTGCCAAACTTTGTAATTTATTTTATTAGTACAAGGTTTGTAGGGAAAAAATTGGAAGTTGCCTGAAATTGCTTTTGCGATTATTAAAATTTGACAGGACATCGTCTGTCACGGGTCGGCTAGTAGGTACATAAGACTTTACGTATGCCTCTTGTTCGATCAGTGCCATAATAAAGCTCTACATATAGCATAGAAAAAAAAATATCTAATAATTTCGTTTTAATAAATAAAAATATACTGTCAAACACATATAGTAGACATTTCGATTTTTTTTTAAATATTAAAATTTGTCGATAATGTTTCGACCAATTGAAATGTCGAGAGATGATATTTATCCGTTTTTAGGATTCCGTACCCAAAGGGTAAAAACGGGATCCTATTACTAAGATATTCACTGTCCGTCTGTCTATCCGTCTGTCTGTCCGTCTGTCTGTCACAAGGCAGTATCTTATGAACCATGATAGCTAAATAGATAGTTTCACAGATTTATGTATTTCTGTTGCTGCTCTAACAACAAATACTAAAAACAGAATAAAATAAATATATAAGGGGGGCTCCCATACAACAAACATGATTTTTTGCCTTTTTATAGATAATGGTACGGAACCCTTCGTGCACGAGTCCGACTCGCACTTTGCCGGTTTTTTTAAGTTTTATGACGGAACTTTTAGTTTTAATGTACTACTACCGTAAATTTTTTTACACATCCAAAACGAACCGTTTAGCAGGTAGGGAGGAGGACACTTGACTCTGACAAAATTTTGCACTTTAAAGCTTAATATTTCACAAACGGATCCTTTAATAAAAAAGTTGTCTTCACAAACTCATAATGTTTTTTAAAGGCCTATTCAACTACTCCACACACCATAGGGTATGCGATAAAAAAAATAACATCCCCACTTTAGGTGTAGGGGAGGTACCCTAAATGGTTTTTCTAGATTTTGTTTTACGACTTTGTTAACATTACTAGCACTGATAGTCTCTGAGCTAAACTGCGGACGAACGGACGGACAGACGAATGAACGGACATGGCTAAACTTTAAGGGTTTCTTGTAGACTGCGAAACCCTAAAAAGCGCTCAAGCCGTTTTGGAGATTTGTTTATGTAAGATAAAAAAAAATAGCTGCATGTAAGCGACATATCTTTTGGAATTAACATTTTATTGTTCTTTGAAATACGTCACAGGATAACGCCATGACCTACCAGGAAAAATGTGAATTAAAATTCTTATAAATATATATTAATTAATTAATTCTTATAATATTATATTCTTATCAAGCCAGTTATATATATTATCATGCTAATTATGTTATAATTACGTACGTAAATACCACCGTACCATTATTAATAAGTAGGAACATGACGTATTAAAATAAGGAAATTTATAACCCTATAAATACTAAGCGAGCAACTAACTTGAACATTCAGAAACAAACAGTTGATGAAAATGGATCAGCTTCTAAGGATTTTTCTTTACGCTGCGTTCGTTCTTAGCAGTTACAGTTTAAGAATCGTGAGTAATTAAATTACCATCAAATTAACAAAACTCAACATTTTAATTATTAAATAAATAGTGTATACAATTTGTATAATTTATAATGTTTTTTATTGATTTTGTAAGATTGTTCTGACATGTTTTTAATTGGTTTAATATTCGGTTTTCTTTTAGTTTTTTTAACGTAATTTTAAAATTTCATGTTCGACAGACCTCCCAAGATGAGAATGTAGTTCCGTACGACGATTATAATGGTTATGGCGCTGAAATATACCCTCGTGAACTTATCCAGGAACTTGTTGATGCGGTAAGTTTTTTTAATCGACTTCTAAAAAGGCGAAGGTTCTCAATTTGACTGTATTTTTTATGTTTGTTACTTCAGAACTTTCGACTGGGCGAACCGATTCTGATGATTCTTTTTTATTTGAAAGTTAGTGCTAGTCCCATTAAAAAAAATAAAAATACGACTTTAAAGGGTAAAAAAGGGGATTAAATTTTGTATTCAATTCAATTTATAACAACATGAATAAAATCGGTCTTGTAGTTTTTTAGTTTTATTTGTTTCCAACATACAACAATACAAATCTTTTCTCTTTATAATAATAGTTTAGATTACAATGTGTGAATCGCCTAATAAACTCTGAACTAGATTTAATAAGTTTCCCTGCGTCGTGATAAATATATTAATTTTTTAACCGACGTAATATGGAGGAGGTTCCCAAGTCGACGCGTATATACATATATTTATATAATATATATATATATATGAATATATATATATGTATTTATATTTCTTTTTTTCTTTTGTATGTATCTTTTTACCTGGTGATCCGATTTAGTTGATTTTTTCTATTGTGTAGAGAATAGTCTCTAGTTGGTCCCATTTAAATTATATTTATGTAGGACTGACAGTTTAATAAAACCGGCCAAGTGCGAGTTGGACTCGCGCACGAAGATTTCCGTGCCATCATCTATAAATAACGGCAAAAAAATCACGTTTGTTGTATGGGAGCCCTACTTAAATATTTATTTTATTTTGTATTTGTTGTTATATCGGTTAAAGACATAATCTGTGAAAATTTTAACTGTCCAGCTATGAGAACAGCCCTGTGACAGACAGACGGACAGAGAAGTCTTAGTAATAGGGTCCCGTTTTTACACTTTACGGAACCCTAAAAACGAATATCGTCCCTTGACTTTGCGATTGGTCGATACATTTTCGTCAGTTTTCTTTTTAGTTTTTTTAAACGTAATAATTGTTGTTTAGCGGCTATGGGCTTGCAACCTGTCACGTATGGAATGCTAACTACTGCAAAATGTGGGCATGTGCCAAATATAATGTTCGGACGTGCCTCTGACTACCCCCACTAGACATCTAAATACAAAGGATCTAAGTGTCGGAGAGCTGAGAGGATGTCTACCGTACTTGGGGATTATAGTCGTGATCCTATTTATTTTATTTATTTTATTGTTGTTTGCAGCTCACTCCTGAACAATTGGAAGCATTGAAGATCGAGAGTGACCCCATTGGTCATAGAGAGGGTGACACAAGTTCTGAATATTGTGATTGGTACGATCATGTAAGTATTCTCACAAGCTCTTATTTAACTTGCACTGTTAGTTTGTTTGTATGTTGTCCGTTAAAATTTCCAAACTTTAGCATTTGTTGGTATAAGATTGAGATGAAATTTTGCATACACCTTTAGTTCTAATCTGGTGACAGTACAATAATATGGTGACAGCGAGCTGATCTGATGATGCAGTCAGGAGCTGTTAAGAGAGTAATTTTTTTTTCATACCTGTCAAGTTCCAATGACAATGGACAAGTACAAAAGCTTGTTTTGAAAAATTTTTTTTAGCAGAAAACTTATTTTAATTAAAGATATACTTAAAAAAAAATAACTGACCGACTGTCTTCAGTAATAATTCAGCTTTAACGCTATGGGTTGTGGGTTTGATTCCCATCCAGGACAAACACTTGTGTGTTGAACATAGATATTTGTTCTGTGTTATTGAAGTAATGTATGTATTTACAAAAAAGTAGCCTCATTTTAATCCGTTCAGTAGTTTTTGCGTGAAAGAGTAACAAACAAACACACACACACCCACACACACACATATATACACACACACTCACTTACAAACTATCGCATTTATAATATTAGTAGGATTCTATCGATAATCTGGTTCCCATAGTATAAGCTTAGCTTAGTTTCGGCTAGATGACGCTGTTCATCAATATTAATTTATTATGTTTTTACAGATTAGCACCCCACATATATTGCCTGCCGATGATGGATACGCGACTGCATACTTTATTGCTAATATTACTAAAGACTATATTCAAACATTCCCAGTCCAAGTTTGCAAGTAAGTTAAATTAGGTATTTTATAAAAAAAAAAATGTTTGTTCTTTTGAGAAATCTTGTAGGCAATCAGGAGCCTACAAGATTAAGTACTCTCTAAAGCAGTATTACTCCCAGTGCGAAAGTGACAACGTCATACGTGTTCGTATAGCGTTGTCACTCTCTTAAAGTAATACTGCTGTAGTCTTGCTTTCGAGATTATGGCAAGGCCCCTGACAATAATTACGTCTAAAAAACTAAAAAGAAACTGTTTCGACCCATCGAAAGTCAAGGGACCATATTAGTTTTAGGTTTTATGAAGGAACCATTAGTCCTACATGAATTTAATTAAAATGGGACCAGTTTGGAATTATTTTAACACAATAATATGCACGATTTTTTATAAATGATTTTTTTTTTTACATTTGCCTACATAGCTTTCAAACAGTTCAGTTGGTAGTAACTCTGCCTTCTGCGCTGTAGGTTGTGAGTTCGATCCCCATCCAGAGCAAACATTAATGTGATGAACATAGATGTTTGTTCTGAGTCTATGTATGTATTTACAAAAAATATATATATAGTATTCTATCAGTAATCTGGTTCCCATGGTACACTCTTTGCTTAGTTTGGGGCTAGATGGTGCTGTGTATAAAGTCCGCCAATATTTATCATTTATTTATTATGTCTTAAGTTTTATTGAAAAAGTGTTTTAAATATATATTTTTTTGTTTTTTTAGACAAACAATCAATGGAATACGTCATGAGAAATGCCATAATAAAGGTTATAGAACACCGAGCATCAGTGGCTGCTGTATTAATGAAGATAAGGTGATACCTATGCACGTTGTTTCTACTTCCGTAGAAGACTACATAAAGTCAAGTTTTGCAGATCGATTAATATTAAAAAGTCAAATTGTTATAAAAAATATGACTTTAGAGACTAGTTGCAAATGTAGGACTGTGGTACTGGAGCCTTTCTCTGAGACTGACAAATGTGACAAGCGTGTAATGACTTTTATTAAGGCGAGTAATTAATGCGTTTGATGAATGCAGAATCGTTTTTTCTCAATAATTCGTTAGATAATCATACTAGCTAAATAAATTGCAGACAGTTTCATTTTAAATTTGATGGTTTTCGTGATAATGCAGTTTTATCACTTTTTCAGTCTTATTCGGGTAGACTCAGCCCATACAAAATGTCAAAAATTTCACTTATCACCTTAATCAAGATTAGGCACACGCAGTCAAAAAGATGCCATCAAAAACATAACTTGTAATGCTAGATTTACACTCTCGCCTCGTACCTCGCCTCGTGCTTCGTCTCGTGTCTCGGCTCGCACCTCGCGTGATCGATAGCAAAAGAGAGAGGCGCGAAGCGATAGCCACGAGCGTCTATTCACACTCTTGTCTCGTGGTTCGTCTTGCACCTCGTACGCGAGTGTAAATCTAGTATAAAAAAGCCAAGTATCGCAACTCAGTTCTTCTACCGTAAAAAGTTGTGAGATCCATGTAATAGGTACCAAGTCGGTTAATTTACTCAGTCCCTACTTTAGGCCCTGTGTTGCAGAAGAGAACTTTTCGAGCAATTTTTAACATGGCCTCCAGAGAATCACTGCAAAATAATTTACCTGCTGTACCTAAGAAATTTATGAAAATCTAATGTATGTTCGTAAAAAATTTAGTTTGTTTAAGAAGAATATAAATTAAACTATTTATTCCTACTATTTATTTAATTAGGCAAAAGATGTACTTAATAAATATTTATTAATTTAAATGTATGAGTTTTATTATGTACTAGCTACCACACGCGGCTTCGCTCGCATGGTACCTGAATAAAAAATAGCCAATTCGAGGGCAAAAGCTATATATAATAAATAAATTTCATGACAATCGTTGGAGCCGTTTCCGAGATTCAGATTATATGAAACCTTACGACTATTCTCTTACTTACCGAATATAAACAAAAAAAACATCGAAATCGGTCAAGCTGTTTCGGAGGAGATTCGTTACAAACACTGTGACACAAGAATATTATATATTAGATGAAGAAGACTAGCTGTCCCGACAGATGTTGTCCTGCCAAATTTCAATAATCCCACAGAAAATAGCATTTTCATTTTTTCCCGAACTTTACGCCACCCTTAAAATAATCTACGACCTACGATATCAGACCTACTAAAAAAAATAAATAAAAATTGGTCTAGCCGTTTCGGAGGAGTTTGGTCAAACTTAGTCTAGGGCTAGATGGCGATATGTGAAATGTCCACCAATATTATTTATTTATTATTTATTTAAAGTTAATTAGCTTAAATACTCACAAGCACACACATAACACACATACATATAGGATACACGGCGATGGGCTTGCAACCGGTTACATATGGAATACTAATTACTGCAAAATGTGGGCATGTGCCAAATGTAATGTTTGGATGTGCCTTTGACTATCCCCTCTAGACTCTAGACATCTTCAAAGGATCTTAGCGCCTTGAGATCTGAGAGAATTTCTGGGATTAGAGTCGTGAACCTTTTTTTTTATTTTATATATTTTTAGTTTTTTTAACGTAATTATGCAGAATATGTATTTAACTTTGTTATGGTTTTTGCGATGGCAGTTATGTGAGAGGGTAAGACATGCTCAATTTACGTATCTTCTAAGAATTCTCATCCTTAAACTCGAATTTCAATTTTGCGATAAATAACGACATCAGAGTGCCTGGAACCGGAAATAAACCTTATTTAGAATTGCCTTTTATAATGACATGTTGATAAGTCAGCCTTTTTATTAACCGACGAAAAAAGTGGAGGTTCTCAATTCGACATAATATTGCATAATTATTATTATTAGTAATTGGATGACCGAGCTTTATAAAACGACGTTTTCTAAAAATAAAAACCTAGCTAGATCGATTTATCGCCCCCGAAACCTGCATAATAAATTTCATGAAAATCGTTGGAGCCGTTTCAGATTATACGAAATAAAACCTTACTCTATTCTCTTACCTACCTAATATAATAAAAACATACACATCAGTCAAGCTGTTTTGGAGGAGTTTGGTTAAAAACACTGTGACACGATCCTAATATCCTATCCTATATATCCTTTAACTAGCTGACCCGTGCCCGCTTCGCTGTGCGTAAGACATTTCTAATACCATCGTGGACTTTTTTGTAGATTTTTTTAAGGTGTACAATACTGTAGTACATTATTTTGATATATCTCGTGGGGTTCAGCCAGCATTTGCAATGTAAGCTCAAAAAAATGTGTTTATTTACAACATCACATTAGAAACCTCTAAAATTATCAGTGTTTCTCTACTATATTATGCATGTATTATACATATAAACCTTCCTCTTGAATCACTCTATTTATAAAAAAAAACCGCATCAAAATCCGTTGTGTAGTTTTAAAGATATAAGCAAACATACATACATACATACATACGCGGGAAGCGGAAAGCGACTTTGCTTTATACTATGTAGTGATATTATAAATGCGAAAGTTTGTGATAAAGCTGCTATGTTTGTTCAATAATCAAAAATAAACGACAAAACGGATTAAGATGAAAGTTGCTGTAGTAAGTAGATAAAAAATAAAAATAAATAAAAAAGGAACTTAAATGATAAAAAAACGCAAAAAGTATGATTTTGGTATGATGGCGCTGGTGTGCAACAAATCTGACATCACAGACTAAAACATTTAGTCGTCATAGTAAAGCAGTTTTGACTAATAAATGATACGCATTCTACCAAAATTGTAATTTATTTTATCAGTACAAGGTTTGTGCGGAAAATATTAGAAAAATGCCTGAAATAGCTTTTTCCTATGCTATTATTAAAATTTGACAGTACAACGTCTGTCACGGGTCGGCTAGTAATATTATAAGGTTAATCTACGTAGAAGTGCAGTTAGCGTCCATTCGAATTTAGAATGGCGTAAACTGCATATGGAATGGCGTATTTGCACGCGATGTAGCGTGACTATGGCTTTTAGATTAGACGATTTAGTTTGATAGGGAACTGACCGCGCCTTCTACTACTAGTCTAGTCAAAATCAAAATCAAAATAGCGTTTATTCAATGAAATCACTTGGATCATTTAGAATCGTCAAATTTAGTTAAGTTTAATTTAGTTTAAGTTTGTACATTGTTTGTTATTTTTTTTTTAAGTCTTTGTACTTATTTTTAATACAAAAAGAATCTTAATTAATATTGATAAAGCGAGTTGGAGCAGTCCCAGGCTTTTTTGTCGTCTAAATAATCAGATATTTTATAGTAAGCCTTTTTACATAGTTTACGTTTAATTAAGTTTTTAAATTTGCTAATAGATAGCTTTTGCATGTCATTTGGGATTTTGTTATAGAAACGTACACATTGCCCTTGAAATGATTTCTTAGTTTTAGTGAGCCTAGTCGTGGGAACAGCGAGTTTATCCTTATTTCTAGTATTTGCATCATGATTATCGCTATTTTTCTTAAACAAACTAATATTTTTACGAACATACATTAGATTTTCATAAATGTACTGGCTAGGTACAGTCATTATATTTATTTCTTTAAACTTATTTTGCAGTGATTCTCTGGGGCCCATGGTGTAAATTGCTCGAACAGCTCTCTTCTGCAACACAAATATGGTGTTTACGTCTGCAGCATTCCCCCACAACAATATGCCATAAGACATAATGCTATGAAAGTAGCTGAAGTAGACTAGTATAGTTAATCGTATTATATAAAATGATTGGCTTAAAAAAAAGAGTCACGACTGTAATCCCCAAGTACAGTTAGACGTCCTCTCAGATCTCCAGGCGCTTAGATCCTTTGAAGATATCTAGTGGGGGCAGTCAGAGGCACGTCCAAACATTATATTTGGCACATGCCCACATTTTGCAGTAGTTAGCATTCCATACAGGTCGCAAGCCCATCGCCGCTTACAAGAATACTAACTGGTTTCCTCACGATGTTTTCCTTCAAAGTTTTAAAATCCATAAAAAATCGCCGGGATTTAAACCCACGACCTTCAGATTGAAGGTCGAGGTACCTTCCACTCGGCCAACACGGCTTTTTAAGATTGGCTTATTATAAAAATATTCACAAACTGTACAATATTGTAAGAGCCTTTAGGTTTTTCCGAACTCTATTTTTTTGTGGTATATACTGGTATAGTAATAGTATATTATGATACAAGTGATTACAGTTACTCATTACACACGAAGCTGTTGTTTGTAGACCGAGCCGTAGGTCGTAAAACAGCCGAGTGTCTACTGAGCAAGTTGCTCACGAGTTTCATACAAACTTTTTCAACACACTTGCGAACAAAAAACCAACATGTATTGCATAAATCGTTATTTCAATACTTGTATAGTAGATCGATGTTAAATACTATAATTTATAGAATGTGTGTATTTGTATGTCTATGTATCTATGTATGTGTGTATCTAAGTCTAAATCATTGTGTGATTGTGATAACTTATAACCAACATGACCCGTTTTGTTTAAATTATCTCACCTGCTGCTAAAACGCTGATGCCCCCAGCAGGGATGCCCAATCCCATGTTGAACTTCTGCCGTTCCTCGATGAAGGCTACGCTTCCCATCACCATGGCTGATATTCCGCATACAATCTACCAGAACACATACAATTTGTTAGTAGAACAATACATTCGTGTATTTTTAACCGACGACAAAAGAGAAGGATATCCATTCGACACGTATATATTTTACTAGCCGACCCGTGACAGACGTTGTTCTGATAATTTCAATAATCGAATAGAAAAGACTGAATGTTTTTAGTCTGTGATGTCAGATTTGTTGCACACCAGCGCTATCTATACCTAAATCATCTCATTGCGTTTTTATCGTTTTTGGGATGTTTTTCATATTTTAAAGTAGTCTATTATTTATTCGGGCATTATATCTGCATATCTAATTACTACATCACAGCAAATTTCAATTTAATTCGTTTTGTCGTTTAGGCCTGATTGAGGAACAAACATATCACTCACAAACTTTCACATTTATAATATTATTAGGATTAGGATGTATGACCTCGCATATCTTCGTACCTGGTGATCCGATTTATAATATTCGTATAGATTGGTTTCCACACAGTATTTTCCTTTACCGTTTTGAGCACGTATATAAAAATCTATTGCACGGCCGTGTTCAAACTCACAACTTTCAGATTAAAAGTCGAGTTACGAGTACCTACTTGGAACACGGTTTAAGCTCTTTTTAGGGTTCCGTACCCAAAGGGTAAAAACGAGACTAAGACTTCGCTGTCCGTCTGCCTGCCACAGGGCTGTACATATCTCATGAACCGTGATACTTAGACAGTTGAAATTTTCACAGATGTATTTCTGTTGCCGCTATAACAACAAATACTAAAACAGAATAAAAAAATATTTGAGTGGGGCACCCATACAACAAACGTGATTTTTTGATATTGGTACGTAACCCTTCGTGCGCTTCCAACTCGCACTTGGCCGGTTTTTTCATAAACTTTCTTATCTTACATTATGTTAGAAAGGTTCTATCGAGTGAATGCAAATTAGATTCCTAAATCTTTGACTTAAATCTTTTGAGATTTTTAAAAGGGTACTTTACTCAAATCTGCTCGTAATCTGAGTTTGGCTTGAAGTAAACCTATTTAATATGTATCAATTGGTGACAAATTATGGAGTCACAACCACTTCATTTGATACATATTAAATAGGTTTATTTGCACAGGGAATTATAGTGTGGTAGTTTGTGTTCAACAATATAATATGCTAATTGCTAACTACTGCAAAATGTGGGCATGTGCCAAATATAATGTTTGGACGAGCCTCTGGGTAGTCAGACTAGCAAATAGACATCTTCAATGTCTACCGTAAGTACTTGGAGTTTACAGTAGAGACGTTATTTTTTTCTATAATACGTTAAAATATAGGTTGATAGTGCTGGTTGTAGGCACTTCAACAACATTTTTTTTTCAAATAATCGGTTTAAATTGAAAAACTGATTAAGGCCCTGTATAACGACGATTGCTCTTTTTCGAAACGAAAAAAGAAATACTTCTGAACAAGCTACATCTCCTATTTATATAAATATATTACTTCAGGTTCCTACCTAGATTTCTATTAAGCTGAAAACATAATAGCAGAAACTTTTCACGATAAAGATATTATTTCAAAATGATACGTTTTAGAATTTATGATCGAAATACTTTGATACCTACTATTAGGATCAACTTGTGATTTTTTGTTATAGATAGGTAATATGTAGATTTAGATTTCTACTAGAATAGGTTTTTGTTAAGTAATTATACATAATTTATATCATTAATTTATTCGAAAAGCAAAGGCGTACCACGCGCCGCCCATGGATCAGTACCACTTGCAGGTAGGATTATTTATCGAAGTGATTAAATATGTGTACATCTTTATTCACATATACTATACATTATAAAAATAGAGATGTGGCTTGTTCAGAAGTATTTCTTTTTTCGTTTCGAAAAAGAGCAATCGTCGACATACAGGGCCTTAAAACGTTTTTTAAACAACATAGAATAGAGTATTTGTCTATCTCTTAGGTTAAGTAAAGGTTTTGTAACAGGCGCTATTTATTTATTAATTAATCATATTGAAATAGACAAAACGGAAAATCATTAGTTGTGGTCAATCAATCAAATATAGAGGCATCACAACTGTCACTAATCAAAACGGACCATAGACAAATAATTGTATTAACTGTTATTTTTTTTAAGCAAGTTAGTTTGCTATGCTTATAGACTGCCAAAATTGAAAATACTCAAAGCTGAGGTAGGCGCCACAACCGGGTATATGACCCTACTATACTAAATTATTGTACTGTTTTGTATATAAGTTACGGACAAATAAACTACGATTATTATAATAATAATAATAATAAATAATTATTATTATTATTATTATTGTTTTGTATATAAGTTACGGACAAATAAACTACGATTATTATGAAAAAATCTTATATAAATAGAAGTGAAATCTTATTTTTTAGAAATAAAATACCTTTGAAAGGTATAAATACCAGCGCGCAATGCCGGAGCAGACCGGAGTTAAGTATGTTTTACAAGAAAAGTTCAGAAAAACTAATAAATTGTTGGTATTTCAGTTTATTTATAAACTTCTCAAATATGCTACGAAGCTCTTGCCTACGGCGTAGACATTCTACGTAAAACGACTTTTTTGACAATTTTATATAATTGAGGACTTTAGGCGCTACGAAAGTTGTTGAAAAAATATATTTTACTTTTCGACTCGATGATCCAAAACAGAGATAAGGTAGAAGTCCAGACGAGGCAAAGTTAAGAGCATTGTTGGGCAGGTGTTTTTCTTTACAAATGTATTTCCATGTTTTCTCCCTGGATAAACACTATAGCAAATATTTTTCTACCATATAATTTATGACGACTACTGTATGTCTTTATGTTTTGTTTTTCTCCAAAAACTAACTATTATAAGAATAAAATTGTCTAGTTTTATCGCGTCAGACGTCCATAAATAAATTTTGACGAATATAAAAATAAAAACATACAAAGATGGCCAAATCTTTCTTTTAATTATACTTAAAATAATAAAATAAAATCATCCCAGTTTTGTAGGAAATAACGGAGAAATACGAATTAGCGATTTCGTTATTTTAAATAGGAACATTGGGTCCGAGCTGCAGTTGTCTCTATCGCCACTCATACGTGTATGTCTCGGGCACAGCGGGACAGCTATAGTTTTTAGAATTCAAACTATCGTGGTTGTTACTTATTATAACTATAAATACGGCTATTATTTGTAGGGTTCCATACACAGGGTAAAAACAGGACCCTATTATTAAGACTTCGCTGTCCGTCTGTGTGTCTGTCTATCTGTCACAAGGCTATATGTATATCATGAACCGTGATAGTTAGACAGTTGAAATTTTTACAGATGATGTATTTCTGTCGCCGCTATAACAATAAATACTAAAAACAGAATAAAAAATATTTACACCAAAACCAAAAATTTTACCCATACAACAAACGTGTTTTTTTGGCGTTTTTTATAGATAATTGTACGGAACCCTTAGTGCGCGAGTCCGACTCGCACTTGGCCGGTTTTTGAAATTTGTTGATCCTCTAAACGCGTTGAGCGGTAGAATCGATTGGAATGCTGTTACAATTCTATGCCTCGACTCGCTTTATAACGCCGTCATTGAACTTCTAAAGCAAATAAAATGGCTAGTTTTTTAGCGAGTTGGTTAAATAAACAGTACCTAATTTCCATCCGAAAGAGTCATACATAAAAGATTAGATATAAGATAAATATCTCATATATCCTACAGTATAAACATAAACACGAATATTGGGTAAAACACCCGGTTGTGGTGCCTAACCCGGTATTGGTCATTTTCAATTTAGCAGTCAATAAAGTAGCATAGCAAACAAACTTGTTTAAAATCTATAGTAAATACTAGTTGTTCCGACAGACGTTGTCCTGTCAAATGTCGATAATCCCACAGAAAAAAGCACTTTCCGTTTTTCCCGATCTTTACGCCACCCTTATCACTTAGGGGTATGAAAAATAGATGTTGGTCGATTCTCAGACCTGCACAAAATTTCATGAGAATCGGTCAAGCCGTTTCGGAGGAGTACGGTAACTAACATTGTGACATGGAAATTTTATATATTAGATTATTCCTTGTCTATGGTCCGTGTTTATTAGTGACAGTTGTGATGAGTTATACCTCTAGATTTGATCGACCACAACGAAATGTTTCCCGTTTTGTCTATTTAAATATGAATATTTAATAAATAAATATCGCCTGTTACGAAACAATTGCTTAACCTAAGCGATAGATAAATACTCCACTCTATGTTGTTGGAAAATGGTCGTTGTAATATTTTTTTCAATATAAACCGTTTATTTAAAAATTAAAATGTTGTGAAAATGGCCTCAACCAGCGGTCTTACCGTTGTGTTATAGGTGTGTGTTATAGGTTGTGTTTAGACTACTCACGTTAACAGAAAACACAAGAACCTACACATACTCATACAAATGCTCCTAGTAAAAACAAAATAGCTTCATCGTAAGGATGTTTAGATATGTATGTACTAGCCGACCCGTGACAGACGTTGTCATGTCAATTTTTAATAATCGTATAGGAAAAAGCAATTTCAGGCAACTTCCAATTTTTTCCCTACAAACCTTGTACTTCACTACATAGTATAAAGCAAAGTAGCTTTCCGCTTCCCGCGTCTGCATGTATGTATGTATGTTTGCTTATATCTTTAAAACTACACAACGGATTTTGTTGCGGTTTTTTTTAATAGATAGAGTGATTCAAGAGGAAGGTTTATATGTATAATAACATGCTACCCGTGCGAAGCCGGGGCGGGTAGCTAGTATAAAATAAATTACGAATTTTAGTAGAATGCGTATCATTCATTAGTCAAAACTGCGTTGCTATAACGACTAAATGTTTTTAGTCTGTGATGTCAGATTTTATGCACACCGACGCCATCTATACCAAAATCATCCTTTTTGCTTTTTAAGTTCCCCCTTTATTTATTTTGATTTTTTATCTACTTACTACAGCAACTTTCATCTTAATCCGTTTTGTCGTTTATTTTTGATTGTTCCCTAATCAAAAATATATAAAACATAGCAGCCTTATCACAAACTTTCGCATTTATAATATTACTAGCGACCCGCCCCGGCTTCGCACGGGTAGCATGTTATTATACATATAAACCTTCCTCCTGAATCACTCTATCTATTAAAAAAAACCGCATCAAAATCCGTTGTGTAGTTTTAAAGATATAAGCAAACATACATACACGGGAAGCGGAAAGCGACTTTGCTTTATACTATGTAGTGATTAGGATATTAAAACCACATAGGATATCACACTAGAATAAAGAATAAAACACGTATAATTTTTGTCGCGCGACCATCGTGGGAGCCGTAGATGTTGCCTGCAATCATCGATCACACAGCCTCAAGCAAGGTGAACACTTTCTAACAACACATTAGGCTTAGTACTGCTGATATACCGAACGTGGCGGGCTGTGAGATTGAACTGGCCAATCAGAATGCATTTTTTACCGCACAAGAATTGTTTGTTTCAAGAAATGAAGCCATTAGGCGTCTATTGGGCTATGCGTGCAATGAAGTGATTCTTGTGATTTTATTGAAATAAATATTAAATACATTTGACTTTTGACTTTGACTCTAACTTGGAATTATTATTCTCTAAACAATTTTAAAAATCATCGAAATATGAGTGGACGTACATAAAAAAAGCAAAAAAATAGATATTTAAACATGTCGAATTGTGAACCTCCTATTTTTTCGTCGGTTAAAAAATAAACAGAATATTAGGTACTCAGTTTTTGATTGGTATTTATTATTATGATCTTCGTATCGAAATTGATCATCGAAACCGTAATATTTCTAAATTCCAATAACCGTAACTAGGTATTTATATTTGTTACAGTCAAAACTCTTAAACCGGTCAAAGCTAGCTTTGACTAAAAAATATCAGATAAAATTGTCTTCGATCAAGACTCAACTCACGTAAGTCAAAATCACTTTGATACTATTTAGTAAAAAGTGTTGTTATAATTATAAAAAAATTTGCTGCTCGCCCGGTTTCGCACGCTTGGTACCTGGATAAAAAGTGAAGCTTATGTGTTTTTCTGATGTATATAATAATATATAATCTACACAGCAAAAGCACACAGCAAAAGTAGCTTATGTGTTATTCTGATGTATAAGCAATATTACTGTAAAGTTTATTTTTAGTTCGTTCAGTAGTTTTTGCGTGAAATAGTAACAAACACACACAAACACACACGCACCCACTCACTCACATTAATTGGATGTTATTCTAGCTGGTAAAACAAAGTAACTTTTTACATTATTATAAATATTATTAAATAAGTAGGTTCCGCTAGAAGTTCGCGTTGGAGGTCTTGAGTGAAATGAGGCCTGAAGCGAAGCGAATGGGGTGAGTTGGTGAGCGAAGCGAGACGCGTAGTTTCTAGCGGAGCATATAGGCCGAGTGTGCGAGTTAAACGAAGAGTCGTCAAGACTTCTGTATTTTTTAATTGACTAAAAAAGGAAGTTCTTAATATGACGCGTTTTTTTGTTGTTTTTTTATTTATGGTCTCTTTACCAGGTGATCCAATTTGGAATCGTTTTTTTTTATATTTTTACTATATTTTTTTCTATTTTATATAAAATAATCCAAAGTTGGTCCCGTTTAAATTGCATTTATGAAGGACTAATAGAACTTAAAAAAAAAACTAAATCATCTCTTGATTTTTCGTTTGATCATAACAATTTCTTTGGTTTTATTTACATCTAGGCTCACGACTGTAACACCAAATATGGTAGACCTTCTCTCAGATCTCCAAGCGCTCAGATCCTTGAAGATGTCTGAAGAGGTTAGTCAGAGGCACGTTCAAATATAACAATGCCCACATTTTGCAGTAGTACCTAGTAAAAATAGATAATGACAGTTAAGAGTTTTGACTGTGACATATCCATTAAAAACTAATGCCATAAGCCATGTGCCAATGGATTTTGTATCGTGGAGAAAACGATACCGTCCTATGCAAAGAATCTGTTAAAGGAACTGTAGGCGAAATTGAAACCTATGTTAGTGGATTTGAGTTCGTTTTCCTATAGCAAAACTGGATTATTAAATCTAGTAAGCCAATATTCTTGGATACCAAAATAATCTTTATGTTACTGTGTTATAAAGTTCAAATTTCATTGAACATTATTTTGAGTATATACAATGTGATCGAGCTCGAATGTGGAAGAAAAGAGTTATGGAAGAATAAAGCCAATTTTATGAGCAAACAAAAGTATCGAGCTGATATCTTAAATGTTATTATTAATGGTATGAGTATATAACTCAGATATTGACTTTATATTAATGAGTCCTACTTACAAAATATCAACTTATAAATAACTAGCTGACCCGTGCCCGCTTCGCTGTACGAAAGACATTTCTTGTTGTGATAAATTTGGATGGCTATATAGCTATGGTATGGCTTAGATATAGATTTTTAAGGTGTACAATACTGTAGTACATTGATATACCTTATAGGGTTCAGCCAGCGTTTGTAATGTAAGCGCAAAAAATGTGTTTATTTACGACATCACACTAGAAACCTCTAAAATTATCAGTATATACATTATACAATACAGATATTGTGATGAAATTTCACAGACGGCCTCACAGTTCAGTTGGTAGTAACTCTGCCTTCAGCGCTGTAGGTTGTGAGTTCGATCCCCATCCAGAGCAAATATTTGTGTGATGAACATAGATCTTTGTTCTGTGTCTGGGTGTGTAGTATGTATCATAAGTATGTATTTACAAAAAAAACGTATATAAGTATTCTATCAGTTATCTAGTTCCCATAGTACAAGCTTTGCTTAGTTTGGGGCTGGATGGCGATGTGTAAAATGTCCACCAGTATTTATTTTATTTATTATATGGAGATAGTTTAAAGTCTTAGGATGGACAAAGGATATTTTTTTTCCAAAATTTTCTTTTGATTTTCATGAATTGTTTTACGATGAAGTAATCAAAATAGATTTTCTGAATCTACGCGTACGAAGTCGCGGGTAATGTTAGTAGGTAATAAATGACAAAACAAAATACTTCGATGAATATTATATATATAGCTTTTAAAATGACACATACAGTTTCTGTTCGTAAAAAGCTTAGCTTCAACAGCTCGCTTTAATGTATGAATATTCAAGCAACCCATTTTGAAAAAAATTGGATTAACGTGGAAATAAGGGCAGTAGAGACGACCTGATTTTATACAACTTTTTACAAGATAATGCAGTTTTATCACTTTTTCCGTCTTATCCGGGTAGAATCAGCCCATACAAAAAACCAAACATTTCAAATATCATTTTAAATCAGGTAGTCTGTAGAGTCGATACAAAACCGCATTCCAAGATAAGTTGAGTAAATTTATTTATTTTATACAAAATTCAAATATGTGTGTATCTATGCTAATTGACATTGTTTTAGGGCTGCGACTCTCGAGCGGAATCAATTGAGCGGCTATTTCCGGCGTGGTATCCATTTTCTTGTTCCGGTTGAATTTGTAATTGATAGACAAAAAAACAGGCCAAGTGCAAGTCGAACTCGCTTTAGAAGGGTTCCGTACCATTATCTATAAAAACGGCAAAAAAATCACGTTTATTGCATGGGAGCCCCACTTTCATATTTATTTTATTCTGTTTGTAGTATTTGTTGTTATAGCGGCAACAGAAATACATCATCTGTGAAAATTTCAACTGTCTATCTATCACGGTTCGTGAGATACAGCCCTATGACAGATAGACGGACAGACGGACAGACGGAGAGCGAAGTCTTAGTAATAGGGTCCCGTTTTTACCCTTTAGGTACGGAACCCTAAAAACTAAACTTAGTTGGTAGTAACTCTGCCTTTACTGTACGTTGCGGGTTCGACTCCCACCAAAGACAAACGTTTGTGTGATGAACATTGATGTTTGTTCTGTGTCTGGGTGTTTTAATGTATTCTAATGTATGTATTTACAACAAAACAAAAGTATATAAGTATTCTATTTGCTTGTATCTGGTTCCCATAGTACACACTTTGCTTAGTTTGAATAATAAAAAGTCTCGCCTTATCTCAACGAAAGATTACATACGAAACTAATGTTGTCAAATTCCAACCGCATAAATATTTTATTCAATTCATCATGCAAAATTCAAATGTCTATTTGAAATGTAAAATTTAGCCTTCCTCTGATTATATATGTAAAAATAACGGTAAAGTAACGGGCACCCGTGGTCTCGCGTTACAAAGTTACTATCGTTAACTGAATAAGCTTAATACCGTATTCAGCATAAAAATAAAAATAACTAAATAAAATCACGACTGTAATCCCCAAATACGGTAGACATCCATATCTCCAGGCGCTCAGATCCTTGAAGATGTCTAAATGGGATAGTCACGGGGATGCCCACATTTTGCAGTATTTAGCATTCCACACGTGACAGGTTGCAAGCCGTGCAGATCGCCGCTTACAAGAATACTAACTGGTTCCATCACGATGTTTTCCTTCACTGTTTTAAGCACGTGTTAATGCGCATACAATTACTGTGGCAGACTGCTAGTTCTAAATTATAGCGTTAGATCATGTCAATACCAGCGTAAAAAGATAGATAGCGAAACTTTTACTATTAAAGTTTGTTTGTATGTTTAGAGTTCACAGTTCGATCAACAAGTTTGAAAACATTCGTATTAAGGTGTGACTAGATATAGCGCGGCAGCCGCATAACGGCCGCGCGTACATTTATTTTATGTTTAAGGTGATGAGAAATGTTTGATTTTTTTAGTCTACCCGAATAAGACGGAAAAGTTATAAAACTGCATTATCTTGAAAACCATCAAACTTAACAAGAAACTGTCCATAATTTACTTACTTATTATGATTATCTAACGAATTATATAAAAATTAAAAGTTTAGCTATTCATAGTTTTGATTAAAAACGAAACTAGTGTTTAAGAAGAGCCAACTTTGGAAAATAAATCTACCAATCGTGTTTCTGTCTATAATTACCTAGATTAAATCCTTGTCGTAAAAACAAAACTGTATGTTTTGCGGTTATTGTGAAAAAACGATTCTGCATTTATCAAAAACATTTATTACTCGTCTTTAACTAGTCAAGCGGCAAACTTGTGTCCTGCGAATGCCCCGCTCAATTGCCGCACTATGTCTGTTCACACCTTTAGATTTATCCATTTGAAGTAGGCCAAACAAACTTTTGCGTATTGATGCGTGAAACCGACACAACGTAAACATGAGAATAAAACTTATAATTTGTGGTTTCATAGTTGCTGGGAGTAGCTCTACCTTCTGTGCTGTTAGTTGTGGGTTCATTGTCCCAATCTTAGGGGTGTTTAAAAACAAGTGCGAGTCGGACTCGCGCACAAAGGGTTCCGTACCATTATACATAAAAACGCCAAAAATCATGTTTTTTGTATGGGAGCCCCTTAAGTATTTATTTTATTTTATTTTTAATACTTTTTGTTAGAGCGACAATAGAAATACATAATCTGTGAAAATTCCAACTGTGTAGCTATTACAGTTCGTGAGATACAGCCTTGTGACAGACAGACGGACAGACAGACAGACAGACAAACAGACAGACAGACGGACAGCGAAGTCTTAGTAATAGGGTAACGTTTTTACCCATTGGGTACGGAACCTTAAAATCACGTCGAATTGATAAACACCTCTTTTTCATCAGTTAGAAATATGAAACTTACCTGTAGAACTCGAAGCCTCAGCACCAAAGCCAGGGGGTATGCGAAAGAGTGACGGAATGATCCTGCATCTCTTTCTCCCGTCAGCGGAGCCGCCGACTCTTTCCGTCTTGAAAGCGCTGTCTGAAAACGAGAAAAAAGAGTGAGCCGTCGCGTCGCCTGGCAGATGTGAAACATCGTGACAGCATATCGCGAACCGGATCGGACGCGGTTCACCGCGGCGGCATGGCGACGTGCGTTGCCAGGCCAACAACCAGTCTGACCCGCCACTATAGATGTTTCACATCAAAAACAGGTATTCTTTTTTTATGATATTATATTCAGGTTATAAGGCTATTTTGAACAGATACACTTAGGGACAAATGGAGAGACATGTTCCGCAAAATGTCGCTCAAAAACAACGTGAATGTTGTGTAACTTTTTACAGGTCACGCATGTTGCAGCAAGCAACGTGTCACGGTGTCAAATGTTGCGAAACGTGGCAGCGTCACATAGATTGAGCGTTGCGGGACAAAAATGTCCCTTATTGTATCTCTACCCGTAAGTGTGAACAGAATAGGAACACCCGTATTTTACTATTTAGTTAGTTTGTGTTTTGCCGAAAATTTTAGTTGAATCTATTTAGTAAGGTGCGACCTTCTTTCATAGAGGGGTTAAAATTAAATTACCGTAAAAGGACTAAGGTTGTCGAAAGGTCGAAAAGGGTTAACTTAGTACTGTAGACAAATATTTGATTCTTATGGCCTGCGCACATTGGCGGACAGGACTGCAGAGGATTTGATATTTATCAATTGAATTTAATAGTTACCCAATTTAAATAGGGTACAATTATCATTAAAAAATGGCAAAAAAACACGTTTGTTGTATGGGAGCCACACTTAAATATTTATTTTATTATTTATTTATATATATTATATTAGTATTTGTTGTTATAGCAGCAATAAAAATACATCATCTTTGAAAATTTCAACTGTTTAACTCTCACGGTTCATGAGATACAGCCCCGTGACAGACAGACGGACAGACGGACAGACGGACAGCGAAGTCTTAAGTTAAGAAGTCTTCAGTTCTAGTAATAGGGTCCTGTTTTACCCTTTGGGTATGGAACCCTAAAAATATTTCGGCTTCCCAGCTATTGCTATCAGGAGCCGTACCACAAGCTCAAAAACAATATTAAAAAAAATATTACTCATGGTGCAAAAATGACAACGCAGTACGAACTCGTATAACGTTGTCACTTTAATATGTGGTACGGCCCCCCTCGTTATAGTACGTACCACTAAGTACCAGCTATCATCCACGCATGCGTACTCAAATTCTATTAAAAACGTATCAAAGCAACCATATTTGTTTACAGCAACAACCCTAAGCTCATGACTAAATAACTTAAACTTGCTATTTAACTTACAAAACTCGCCAGAAAGTGTACAGACTAGAATTTACATTATAAACGACCGTTTTGTGGGATTTAGATCTTTAAATCTTGTGTGCCTTTAGAACTTGTGTTGAAGCTCCTTAGTTATTTTTTTTATTGTTGTACGTACTTGGTTAGTAATTTTAATTATTATTCTTTTTTGAGTCTTCACCTTGTTCGATCGAACCACACTGGATCTCTATATAGCATAAGAAAAGGGTAATTGAAAAAAATTATAAGCCCCAAGCCGTGTTTGTTGCTTGATTCTTCTAGGCTTGGTCGCGAGGAACAGACGTAGCTTCACCTAGCTCCTAAGACGTTTCAATGTGATTCTTGTGATTTATTGAATTGGATTCATAGAAGAAAAAAGTGTTTTTAAAGTCTTTACAATCCTACTAAATATTATTAATGTGAAAGTTTGTTTTTGAATTGTTGATTTTCCTTTCACGTAGCAATACGGAGCAACTGATCGGCATTATACTTTGCATAGTAATAGTTTATGGGCCGGAGAGTGAAATAGAGTTTTTGCGGGTCCCACGCTTGCAATACCGCGGGCAGAGGCTAGTTTTCACTAAACAAGAAAACTATTGTGTTTATATTATTTGATTTTAATTTTGTAAAATCATAAAATCTTTTTCATAATCGAAATATTATTAGGGCACTATAAAAATAACAAAAAAATCTTTCCACTTTATAAGCACCCTTATCAAATAGTAAGACAAAATGAGTAGCTCTGATAGTGAAGATGAATCCAAAAAACCAGTTGTCGAAGAAGTCAGAAGAAACAGTTCTTCAGAGTCAAGCTATGAAGATGAAGAGTCAAGCGAAGAGAAAATTAAAGGAGGCATGGTGGAAGTTGGTAAGTTAATGAATCAAGGATTTAAAATGATGAAAATACAGACTTATAGATTATAAAACAATATACATTTCTTCGTTATTAAATATAAAAATACCTAAACATTTGCACACAAAATGAAATTAAACTAAATCTTTACTATGGATTTTTCACATAAGTACGCGCTCAAAACGGTGAGGGAAAATATCGCAAGGAAACCGTTTGTATTCGTTAAGCGGCGATGGGCTTGCAAACAGTCATGTATGAGGTGTCCACTACAACAAGCATGGGTATGTGTGAGCCTCTGACATAATATCCTGTAATTGTTAAAATAAAAACTTTACTTCTAAGACCTTATTTGAGTATACGAGCAACCTCAATAATGACAACTGAATATTTGTCATTGGTTGTCATCTGTGTAATTGTGTCAGTGAAATAAACAAAACAAAAAATTGCTCTTGCAGATTTTTTACTCGATTAATTGATTATTGAATATTTGCAGTTGAAACAGTCCAAGCAAATATGGCTGCACAGCAACCGAAGCCTCGCAGAAAGCGATTTATCCCCAAATATGAAGTCGAAGGTGTATTCACGGTGGTGCTTGGCGAAGAAACCCAGTTACAAATCGAACTGGTAATAGGAACGCACGTAAACGCACAGTATCCCTGGAAGTCTATTCCCAAAGCCAAAATAATGGAGACTATTGATATCGGTGGTGAGCTTTCCGAGTTTTTTCCTTTAAAAGCCGCGATAGAAGCATACGATGATGAAGAAATGCTCCTCGGTTACATGGTCGATGAATCTAAGGATGTGGATGAGTTCTACGTATGTTGTACAACGGAAGCTAGAGACCATTGCAAACAGCAGTCTGACAGGTTCATTCGAAGGCAGGAAAAGAAGTTAGAGAAAGCAGTGCAAAAGAAACCAAGACCATGGAAAAGTCTAGGAAGCGAGGCAGAGATAAAAGAACTGACGCCGATCGATTCAAGACCGTTGATGGAAATGGAGATTTTAGCCAAGTTTCCTACTGTTTACCAACCAAAAGTGTTCAAGGTTAGAGATACAAATTCTAGCCGAGACGGTTATATCGAGCTGACGCCATATCGACAGAAGTTTAACATTATCTTAAAGCGAAGGGTAGACTGTGCATCACAAGCATCTGCAGCCAAAGTGGATAAAGCAGCACAAACAGAGTTAAGATACCCTCAGAATATGTGGACCCAATCTATTGCTGATGCTTTAGGCCAAGTTGATGATGTGGAAGGCGGTGGAGATGCAGGCCAAGCATTAGCAGAAGGTGGGAAAGAAGTTGCAGGAAGTTCTGATGATGATGACGAAGACGTGGTCAAGGAACCACCTGATGAGGTCGGCCTAATGGCATACAGAGCTGCTCTAAAACGGATGCGACGACCATCCTACATCAAAATGATAAACAGCTTTGTGACTGAGAAGAAAAACGAAATGGATTCTATAATAGAACTCAATACAGTGATGGATATATATTGCAATGATTATCCAAAACTAGCAGCACAGAAGACCGTAGATATTTACGACTCAATGACTTTTGATGAGTATGTCTGTTTTACTGATGTAAGGTCTAAAGATAAGTATGTATCCAGTGCAGTGTTCCATCCGATGTGGACTGGGATTGTTGCAATAAGCTATGCAGATGCATCGCCAGCAGTCATGAAAACGTTGAGCAGTCGACCCGACCCAATACAAAGAGCTGTCTACGGCTTAAACCCAGTGATGATTTGGAGTCATATTGACAGCCTTATTCCTAAACTTTATCTGGAGTCTCCAAGGGAAATCAAGATGCTGTCTTTTTGCCCTTTTGATGAGAACATCCTAGTTGGTGGATGTATAAATGGACAGATAGTTGTATGGGATATAACGAATAAGTTGGAAAACGTCGAAAGAATCGAAGTACTTAGTGAGACGAGAGAAAAGTATCGAATTGCTATGAACGCGCATATGGGCTGGATGAAAACTGTGACAGATAATGCCGTGGTTCAGTCAACTGCTCTGAGTAACTTACTGACAAGTCACTATGGGCCTGTCACTACAATAAAATGGCTGTCTCCAAACTTTATAGTCACTCCCACAGGAAAAGCGACAGTTTTAAAAGACAAAAAGAAGTCACTAATGTTCTTCACTGGTTCCGAGGACGGAAATATTTTGATTTGGAACTTATCTGTTGAAAATGTCACGATGTTTGAAGGTAAGAAAGTGAAGAGATCAAAAAGGGTGCTAAAGCGACCCTCCGGTCTACTAGTTGATGTCTCACCACTCAAAGTCTTAGATCGGAATTTACAACCCTGTTATAAAGTAATTTTAGGCATCGCTGGTCAACCGCACACTCTTCCGCTTCAAAGTTTCGGAATAAACCAGCCCACCGTAAAATACATTTACACGCCGAAAAACCCCGGTTCGGGGCGAAAATATTTCAATTGTGAGATTATTCCTCAGGACGAAAGTGAGATTAATACGATTTTGTACTGCGGCTCTCAGCACGGCGAGATAAGACGGATCACCTGGGAAGGTCATGAGTTTAATACTGGAGAAGTAGTGAACTCAGAATATTGCGATATAAAATATAGCTGTTGTATTCACGACGGGATCATTACTTGCACGCAGAAAAACCCCTTCATAAATCAAATAACATTGACCGTGGGCGGTAAAATATTTGCCATTTGGTCTGACAAATTGTTGAATCAACCTCTCATTTGGAAGAAGCGTCCTTATCGTTTAACGGACGCGAAGTGGTCGCTGTATAAGCCAAGTATGTTGTTTATAGCTACATCTGAAGGAGATCTCGAAACATGGGATTTGCTATTGAGAAGCGATCAGCCAATTTCTATACAGACTTTGTCCGGAACGATGCTTACGGGAGTCAGCCTTCATACTTTGCCTCTGGTCAAGAATATTATCGGCGTGAGTGATGTTAATGGCTCGTTTAGGATGTTTTTGGTTCCACCTATATTTATGATCGAAAATCCGTCATATACAGGACGCATGGAGAACATGATCATAAGAGAATTAAAAGTAATGCAATCTTTTAGCGTTTGGCAAGAAAGCTGGATGAAAAATAATCCACAAATATTACTAGAGATGAAAAGAAAGGAAGGTGCTTTACTAGCGGAAAAGGAAGAAGAAAAACGTAGATTACGGGAGGAAGAAGAAAAGAGACTGGAAGATGAAGCTGAGGCCAGGCGCTTAGCAAAGATGAAAGTCATAGGCCCTGAAGAAAGATGGCAACAGATCATCCAAAAGCTCATAGAAAGAACAATTGCTGTGAAAAAAAGAATAAACAGAGCAGAACTGATAGAACACGAGAAACCTTTGCGAGAACTTGAGGCTCAACGCTTAGAAAAGGAAAGAAGAATGCTGGAAATTATGAAGAATCAGAAAACAATCTTCAATGACACCGTCGCTATTCTATTTCCGGAAGCTATAAAAAAGAAGGAAAAGGTTAAGAAAAGTCTACTTACAGACGACAAACTCTCTCTGAAAAAGGAATACTTGGAAGATTACGAGTATTTGAAGCAAAATGCTTTCAGAACTGTGAAGGACAATCCGTACAAGGTTCCGTTCTCTTGGGATGCAACTCTTGCTGAAGGTAAAGAGAGAAGACAAGCTCTTAACGCTCATGAGGATTATATCAACATGCATAAGACGAGAATTGACGAAGAAAGTAAGGAACCAGCGCCGCCGCCGCCTCTTCCAAAGTATAATGTAAAGAGACGAGATCCTGAGGCGTATGGTGACGTTGAAGAGGAAACTTCGGATAATGATATTGCACTGTGAACGCGTGTGTTTTTTTACATTAAAAAGTTTCGATGGTCATTATTTTCCTCCACCATAATATATTGAATGGCAAGTTTTCTTGTACGAATTAAAAGAGTTGGAATTGAAAACTTAAAAGTAAAAGTTTTCTCGTCTTAATTGATTTATTATTTTTTTGATTTCCTTGAATTATTCTGAGAATTATGTTTGAAGATTATTTTATTAAATAAAGTAACTTTTAAGAGATAATGTTGATTTTTTATTTGTGTGCTCCTTATCAGAGTGCACTGGTTAGATGGCGCTGTGTGTGATGTACGCGACTTGCACGTGTGGTAACTGGATAAAAGCTTATAATTCTATTCCTGGACATGAGCTATATATATTCCAATAGTTAAAATAAATTAACTTTCAGATTTAAAATATTAGTAAGTTAAAAATAAATATTGGTAAACATTTCACATAGTACTTGGTCTGTACTCGGGTTATTAATATTACAATTAAAAGACGATGTAGTTGAATGGCTATTTATTCCAGACTGACAACTGCGGGTATACTTATAAATAACATAGCCGAACTACCGACATAACACCTCCACCCTTAAAATTACAGTATATCTACTTTATCCTAAACACAAATATAATAAGTATCTAACCTCTTAAAATGTAACCTACCTACCTACGGTTCCTACGAGTATCTTGATATACTTTAATCTAAGTATTGTATGTATAATATCTATGCTTATGTCAATTTAGGTATGTATACATGAGTAACATTAATTATATTCCAGGTAGGTTACATAGTTACGGGTAGGTACAGCTATCTGACTAAAATTTCGAATCCGGGGCTTAGTCAAACTCGAAACCATATCTCTTAACTGGTCTTCTAAGCCTCGGTGGCAACGGTTGGGTTTCCGGCGCCGCTGACGGAGGAGCCTGCACCGACCTCACTTCTTGCTGATTGCTGCGATCTATGCTAATCTGAGGATCATTGCTAGCCGGTTGAGACTCGTCCGATGCGGACACAACCGAGACACCGGCCTCAACGCGCTCGCACACCGCTGCTGCCGGCTCGCCGACGCCGCTGTTGTCGACATTTTCCGGTTCGCTGGCCCCAGGGTATACGCATGTGGATCGCCTTGAACTCCGCTTCAATTGGTCAACATGGCGATGTTGCATGCCACCGTCCGCCGAAGATACATTTTAACTATTCCTACCTAACCTATCCAACACGCGCCCTTGTACCCATTTAGTTCGCGAATTATAATTTCTATACCATATGGGGTCGCCTGATTCTAGTTGTCTTGTATTCGTCGCAGGAATATTATTATTTTGATTGACCTGTTTGTCTCCTATTCGCGCATCAAGATCCGGTCGTAATGCGTCCATTCTAGTTCTTAGCGGACGCCCCTGCAGTAATTTTGCTGGAGTCTCACCCGTAGTGGTATGAGGTGTATTGTGATAATTTAGTAAGAACCTATGGATCGCCGTATCTGGATCCTCTTTGGCGATTTTGGCCTTCTTAATTACCCCTTTTATTATTTTGACCGCATTCTCTGCCGCTCCATTAGAAGCCGGATGATACGGAGGAGAATACAAATGTTTTATAGCATTACTGCTTAGAAACTCGTTAAATTCTTTACTAGAAAACGGCGGCCCATTGTCCGAAACTACTTGCTTTGGGAGGCCCCAACGCGACCATGACTCGCGCATTTTTTTTATTGTGCAGTCCGCAGTAGTTTTTTGCATCTTATATACCTCTATCCATTTCGATCGAGCGTCTACCGATATAAGATAGGTGACTCCGTCCATCGGACCTAAAAAGTCGATGTGCACTCTGTCGTATGGACGGCTCGGCCACCGCCACGGTGACGGTGGCGCTCGCGGCGGCGCGGCGGCACATTCCGCGCACACAGCACAGGCGCGGCAACACGCCTCCAACTCCTCGTCTAGACCAGGCCACCATACGTAGCTACGCGCCATGGCCTTCGTCTTGACGATACCCATGTGCGGCTCATGCAGTTCACGCAGCACGCCTTCGCGACATGCCGGCGGAACAACGACGCGATATCCCCACATAATGCAACCTACCTCGGTATACAACTCGCTACGTCTATTCCAGTAGGGACGCAGATTTTCTATCTCGATATTTTGAGGCCAACCATTTTCGATGTAGTTCAGTATCCTACTCGTTATCGGATCATGTCGGGTCTGCTTCCTAATCTCTTCGCAATTTAATAGAAGCGCAGTGGACGCGAAATTCAAGAAAGATTGGTCCGACGGACTAAGTTCTGTTGATGGCTCGTCTATGGGTAAGCGAGACAGCGCATCGGCCCCATTGTTTTCCGATGTGACGTATACGATCTCGTAATCGTAAGCAGATAATATTATAGCCCACCTTTGCATTCTACTGGCGGCCATACTGGGAATACCTTTTTGCGGCCCAAAAATACTGACCAAGGGCTTGTGATCAGTCTTCAAACAAAAATGCCGTCCGTATAGATATTGGTGATACTTTTTAACGCAGTATACGATCGCAAGTGCCTCCCTGTGTATTTGAGAGTAGGCCTTTTCCGCGCTATTGAGCTTGCGAGAAACGTAAGCTAGCGGTCGCTCCACGCCCGCCGCATCCAGCTGCGACAACACGCCGCCGACGCCGCGCGCGCTCGCGTCGCACGTCAACACTAGCGGATATTTGGGGTCATAATGCGCCAGCACACTACTGCATGATAACAGATTTTTTACATCTTTAAATGCCGTAGCGCAATTAACATTCCATTGCCAGTTTCGGCCCTTTTTTAGTAGTTCGTACAGAGGAAACAGATAATCACTAATATTGCGCACGAATTTAGCATAGAAATTCACCATACCTAAAAATGATCGCAATTCCGATACGTTAGTAGGTGCGGGCATTTTCTTAATCGACTCTAATTTGCTTGGGTCAGGCCTAACGCCTTGCTTACTGACTATGTACCCCAAATATTTAATTTCATCTGCCAAAAATACACATTTGCTACTTTTTACTTTTAATCCATTATTTTGCAAACGTGACAGTACCGCCTCTAAGCTACGTAAGTGGCTAACCTCATCAGGGCCTGTAATGACTAGATCATCCAAAAATGCCTGCGTGTTTGGAATATCCTTAATCAAATCATTTATAATTCTTTGAAAGATACCACAACTAGACGAAAGCCCATACACAAGACGATTATAACGGAATAGACCGCGGTGCGTATTTATAACCGTATAAGGCTTCGAATCCTCGGACAAACATATTTGATTATACGCTTGAGAAAGGTCTATCTTCGAGAATTGAGCCCCCCCAGCTAAATTAGCGAAAACGTCTTGTATCTTCGGCAACGGGTATCTGTCAACCAATAAAACCGGGTTCAAGGTTACCTTAAAATCTGCACACACCCGCAGGCCACCGTCCTTTTTATGTACGGGCACCAGCGGCGTCGCCCAGTCGGAGCAGTCAACGGGCTCGACTATGCCCTCTCGCAGCATCGCGTCGAGCTCGGCGTCCACGCGTTCCCGCAACGCGTACGGCATAGGTCGCGCTCGGTGGAACACGGGCTGTGCGTCCGGTCGCACTCGCGCCGTACCGCCCGTGTACCGCCCCAGCCCCTCTTCAAACACATCTTTATATCTGTCGAGTAAATTCATCCATTTCTCACTATTTGCAACATCACTAGATAAGTTGTTTACATCAATTACTCCCTGGACTTTGAACCTAGGTATTTGCATATCTAAATTAGCTAACCATTGCCTACCTATCAAATTAGTGATACCTCTTTCTACAACATATAAATCTAAACGCTTTTTCTTATTCTTATATTGAACGACAGGTGAAAATAATCCCTATAGGTATAATTTTGTCACCAGTATAAGAATTAAAACTAGTTCTAATTTTCTCTATAGGTAAATCACTAAACTTGGATTCATACGTAAACTTGCTGATACAAGATGCGGGGGTACCGGTGTCTATCTCCATAACCAAGGGAGTTCCGTTCACTAGCATAGTGAGACTCACCGGTTTGTACTCGCTTAGAGACATTTGGAATATCGCATCTTCTTGCTCTTCTTCTGGCTCCGACTGGACTTCTTCAAACGTTTCACTCGCGAAGAAGTTTCTATAGCCCCCACGATCGCGCTCCCTAGCGTCGGGCCTAGACGACGCTTTCGTACAAGCGCGCTTCAAATGCCCTTTCGTTTTACAATTGTCGCACACAAAATTGCGATACCGGCATCTGAAGCTTTCATGCCCCTGGTTTCCACAAGCTGAGCATGGCCTCCTGGATGCGGTCCTTGCCCCAGCACCCGCGGCGGCGTTGTTGGCCCCGACCGCTGTCCGCGCCCGGACTTTATCACGTTGATACATTGAGTCTGGTTGTCCGATTCACTCATCTTCCCCGTTCCTTTGATGGCCGATGACTCGACTGACGCGGCGTCCCTTTCCGCAGCTTCGAGAGTGCTCGCAAGGCTCATAGCCTTTACGAAGGTTAATGTGTCCTCGGCGAATAACCTCTGACGAATAAGATCGCTCACTACGCCACATACGAACTGGTCACGCAAATTCTCTTCCAAGGCGTCCTTGAACTCGCAATATCTAGATAATTGCTTCAACGCCGCTATGTATTGTGTGACATTTTCCGTTTTACACTGCCGCCGTTGTCTAAAACGGTATCGCTCCGCCATGACAGATGGGCGCGGTTGCAAATGATTACGCACTAGTTTCACTAATTCTGCATAAACTAGTTCGCTTGGCTTTTTAGGACTTGCCAAGTTCACCATGAGCTCGTACATAGGATCCCCTGCCAGGGTGATAAGCGTCGGCAGCTTCAACTCGTCCTTGACATTGTTCGCCTTGAAATATAGTTCCACTCTTTCGCAATAAAGTGTCCAGTTTCCACTATCCACGTCAAACTGATTGATCCTCCCGATAGACATGACGAGACACAAAAAAAAAACTATTTATCCTCGTTGCCAGCTGGTCTGTACTCGGGTTATTAATATTACAATTAAAAGACGATGTAGTTGAATGGCTATTTATTCCAGACTGACAACTGCGGGTATACTTATAAATAACATAGCCGAACTACCGACATAACAGTACTATCTAGCACCAAATTTAGCAAAGCTTGTTATGGGAACCAGATAACTGATACAATTATTTTAATTTTTTTTGTAAATACATAAGATAGGTATATTATAACACTGAGACACAAATATCTAATGTTCATCACAAATATTTCTAGTAGGTAACCCACAACCTACAGCGCAGAGAGCAGAATTACTACCAACCGTGAGGCCAGTCATAGTAAGGAGTCAGTTAGTAAGATATCCCGTGCTTTGGTGGCGTCCGCAGACGACAGTTTTTCTTCGCTTGCTAACACTTACCACATTGAGTTCCTCCATATCGTCACAGTTGAATGGCGGTGCGCATAGTTTGCGCTTCATATGTATGGGCGTAGGGTGTTTCTGACGCGAAATCTTGGAGTAAATCCCGAAGGCTGCGTCGAGGTACCTGTTGAGAAAAAAAACGATGTAAACATAAACATTTCAGTAAATATTGCTTCAAAATAAGACTGTTGACTATCCTAATATCATATCCTAATCCTAATAATTTTATACATGTAAAGGTTTGTGAGTTTGTATGTATTTGTATGTTTGTTCCTCAATCAGGCCTAAACGACAAAACGGATTAAGTTGAAATTTGCTGTAGATATAATGCCTGAATAAATAATAGACTACTTTAAAATATGAAAAATATCCCAAGAATGATAAAAAAACGCAAAAGGAATGATTTTGGTGTAGATGGCGCTAGTGTCACAAATCTGACATCACAGACTAATAACATTCAGTCTTTTCTATTCGAATATTAAAATTTGACAGGACAACGTCAGTCACGGGTCGGCTAGTAATATTATAAATGCGAAAGTTTGTGAGGATGTTTGTCTGTTTGAAAATCGATCAGGATTAAACGACAGTACGATAAGATTATGATAAAATTTGCTGTAGATGTAGATAAAAAATCAGTTTATAAAATAGGGGTACATAAAATCCTAAAAACAACCCTTAAATGATATTTTGGTATAGATGGCGCTAATGTGCAACAAATCTGACATCACAGACTAAAAACATTTAGTCGTCATAGCAACGCAGTTTGACCAATTAATGATACGTATTCTACCCAAAATTCGTAATTTATTTCGTCAGTACAAAATTGAAGTTGCCTGAAATTGCTTTTTTCTAAGCAACTATTATGGACAGAACAAAATCTGTCGCGGGTCGGCTAGTAATACCAATTTTAACTATAAATAAGGCTAATTACCACGTTTATCCTTGTATTGTTAATGTTTCGAGACAATTCTGATGCTCTTCATTATGAGCATCGCCCGCGACCAACACAAAACGTGGTAAATAGTCGTAATTATAGTTAAAATGATTAACAACCACGATAGTTTTCATTCTATATAATAATTCTTTAGTAATATTACAAATAAGTGGAAACCCTTCGAGGCTTCGTTCTATATCTATTCTATAATTTATCTACCTAGATTATATCCTTAAGTTATCTTTGGCATAAAAAACAAAACTGTATGTTCAGCGGTTATAGAGAAAAAACGATTCCGCATTCATCAAAAACATTTATAACTCGTCCTAAATTATTTCGTTCCCTTTTACAAAAGGGAAGTTTTTAGTACTTAACCGAGAAGATTCTGTTTGGAGATTACATTGTAAGTCAGCCTATTTCGTATTATTTTGTTTTCATTGTAATTTCCAAGTCGGTTGGACTACTTTTCTACTTAAATGAAGATATACTTTTCTTCACGGAGTAGGTACTAATAATGAAATGAAATTTATTTTTAAAACACAGATAATACGAAGAAGGAAGGTAATATAAAGAACACAGACGACGTATGTCTGGGTCAAACTGCTTTATGCCCATCTCAGCTTTATGCTACAGCTACAAATTCCATTATTTCTGCTCCACATCACATTCAAATTCAAATTCAAAAATCATTTATTTTAATAAAATCAAAAGAATCTATTTGAAACGTCTTAGGAACTAGGTGAAGCAACGCCGATTCCTCGCGACCAAGTCTAGAAGAATCAGGCAACAAACACGGCTTGGGGTCTACCTTTTTTTTCAATGATCCTTTCCTTAATGCTATGTTTTGCTCCAGTGTAATTTAGCAAGATGAGTTATCCAGTGCGCATACAAATTCAATTTCCTGAAACATTTGTTTGTTTATAAGGCCAAAGTTTTACCCTTTTACCCTTTTTAAGCTCAGTAGGATCCAAATTAATGTTTACTTCATACCTTAAAGGGGTTTAAAAGAGTCTAAGTATTAATTCCGAAGCTTATGAGTTTCGGACTCAAGTAATTGTAATTTAGAAGGGGTTTTTACGAGCAGTCTGATCACAGATATTTTAATGGGTTATTTTTGTTTAGGTAAAATGAAGGTCACAAAGTATGTTATAAGGAAACCTGCAAGTGTTTGACCTATTGTATTAAAGGGCATTCATTGCAAGAGAGATATTTTGTCTTCCATTATACATCTTTTAAAACAACTGAATATATCTAATTTTAACTATAAAAACGGTTAATTACCACGTTTTTACTTGTATTGCTGACGTTTCGAGACAATTCAGATGCATTTTTTCTTTTTTTTTGGTGGATATTTCACTTATCGCCATCTAGTCCCAAACTAAGACAAAGGTTGTACTATGAGCCCAAGATAACTATTGAAGATATAATACTTAAATACTTTTTTGTAAATACATACCTACTTATAATGCGTTACCTGGACACAGCATTACGATGAACATAGATGTTCATCACACAAATGTTTATCTTAGGTGGGCATCGAACCCAAAACCTACAGCGCAGAAAAGAGAGTTACTACCAACTGAGCTGCAAGGTTAGTCGACTATTATAAGCAAGTAGTTAAAAGTGTCTAAAAATACTTTTAACAATTGACACGTTGTTCTATAAAATTAAAATGGAATAACTAAGAAATTTATCAATATCAACACGAACTATGTAGGTAAATACCTACAGGCAGAGATAACCTATTATGTACACAACGATTGAATATTCTACGATTAAACATACTAAACCAAGGCCTAGAACGGCTGCCACGAGTCATGTTGACATAGCATTAAGAGATACTTTAAGAGAACTTTTAAGAGTTCAATTTGATATCAGAAGACCTACGAAATAATAGTTTTGTAAGTTTATAGACTAGAGTTTCCAGCGCCTTAAATGTTTATCAATCGAGTGCAAACAATCGCCGAACTATTAGGTATCGGTAAAGTTTGAATAATTAATCCGACGATACTGAGCAAAGTTATAACGAACGGCAGGTAACCTAATATTTCGTTAAATTAATATCTACAGTATATGAAGTCTACTCGCAAACCGAAAACGAAATATCGTAACAATATTCGTTTCAAAGTTCATCGTAGGAAAGGGAGTAGTCTTAGCGATAGATTACTATTAAAATAGATCTGGCGTTTGGTGCGGGGGGAAATGTGCACACAAGTGCAGTTCCGCACACTTACATGCAATAACAAAACTGCCAACTGACTGTAATGATGACGTTAACACATAAACAATCCAACAATACACTAAATAATTCGTGTACAGATGACTCACACATTGACAGATTTATAAAATGTGTATGCCCACTTGGGCTTGTACTTACTTTGACAGAGGGGACCGCGGCGAATTTCTACTCCCTTCCGTAGGAAGCCCGTGCTGCTCTAAGAACCGAAACGATGAAACTTTGATACGAATATTGTTACGATATTTCGTTTTCAGCTCGCGAGTAGACCCCCGGTTTGTTTGGATGTTTGTGGCGTGAATATCCAATTAGCAGCTTAATTACATAAGTCGTAATTCGGTTAGCAAAATCTTATTGTTTTGACAGGTATACAAAGAAAACTGAAACCGATTACAACCACCAGTTCGGTTAGGCAATAGCGCTTTAAGTCGTAATCACTACGTCTAGAATTCTGAGTCTATTATCTTTACAAAATTGCCAATTAAATTATACCTTGAAAACCCGATATTGGTGAAAGATAAGTTTGTCTTACGTGCCTCACAATTAAGTGACTACACTTTCTGAGAACCGAGAGGTGAAATGGCATGATAATACCTTAAAATGGGTTAAATTAATTCATAAAGTCTTGGTAATATTTGGCTGTTGAAAATGTGAATATGAAAATGCGCAGTACAAAGTGCTTTTATCTTTTACTAGCGACCCGCCCCGGCTTCGCACGGGTAGCATATTATTATACATATAAACCTTCCTCCTGAATCACTCTATCTATTAAAAAAACCGCATCAAAATCCGTTGTGTAGTTTTAAAGATATAAGCAAACATACATACGCGGGAAGCGGAAAGCGACTTTGCTTTATACTATGTAGTGATAGTGATAATATTATAAATGCGAAAGTTTGTGAGGAGAGAGTGGGTGTGTGTGTGTTTGTGTGTGTTTGTTACTCTTTCACGCAAAAACTACTGATCTGATTCAAATGTGAAACTTTAGAGTAATTAATATAGCTTATACATCAGAATAACACATAGGCTACTTTTTATCCAGGTACCACCCGTGCGAAGCCGGGGCGAGCAGCTAGTAGTACGATAAAAGTTTTACATGGTCAGGTACACATCGGTTTTTACATGGCTCCTAATCACAATTATCGTGTTTATTCTTTATTACTTAAAGCATTCTTATGACGAGTAATAAATGTTTTTGATAAATGCAGAATAGTTTTTTCTCTATAACCGCAAAACGTCGTCGTTTTATCCGTGTTGTCAGGCAATGAAATACCGAGCAAAGCCAAATGTGAGCAATGTTTAGTCGTTCGGACTAGCAATACATACTTCTCTAACGAATAAATAAAGGTTATACGCGATAAAGACCAGTGCAAAAATCAATGGTTAGGAGTGGTTTACATCTATTGGATAGAAACATTCATCTTGAGTCTGATCATCTCAACGAGAATATTCAATATCTTGATCTTACAACTTTAATAAGAACGCCGCAAGAACGCGTAACCAGGGTAACAGATGCGGTCCACTAACCTTTTCAAATCTCATTTATCTCCGCTCGTCCATTCGCTCAGAGAATGTTCACGGGACCCTAACCCAAATGCTTTATGAAAAATTCTTCAGTGTTGTTTTACAAGCAACGATACGACTTTGCTGCCGCGCCACTTGACAGGTAACATCAATTTTTTAGGGTTCCGTACCAAAAGGGTAAAAACAGGACTGTCTGTCAGGGCTGTATCTCAAGAACCGTGATAGCTAGACAGTTGAAATTTTCACAGATGATGTATTTCTGCTGCTGCTATAACAACAAATACTAAAAACAGAATAAAATATCCATATCCGTGGGGCTCCCATACAACAAAAATGTTATTTGCCGTTATTTATAGATAATGATACGAAACCCTTCGTGCGCGAGTCCGACTCGCACTTGGCCGGTTTTTTGGGTTAATTTGATCGTGTTTTCGCCATATTTACCAAAGGTAGAACTTTAATTTTATGGCATAGATAACTTTAAGGTTTTATTTATATAAATTAAAAACAGAAACACGATTGGTAAACTTTTCTGGGTAGATTTACTTGTAAAAATAGCTTCTTAAAATATTTTTTTATAAATTCAAAATACATAGGATCACGATTGTAATCCACAAATACAGTATATTTTCTCTTTAGTTCACCAGACACTCAGATGTATGATGTAACACGTGCAGGGCAGCGTAATTTTTTTCGAAAAAAAAAACTATTTATGGCATTTGTAACATTATATTTTCTTAAAATCAAAACGGCGAGCCTGAGTCGGTGTTTTTACCCGTATAGGGCAATTATCGTGTCGTACATACATACAATAACCTGTTTCCTAGACGGGTAGGCCATGACCACGGCTTTCCACTTGCTACGACATTTTTTGCTTCATTTACTCTCATCACATTCCTCATGCATGCTTATCGGTTTATCGTGTCGTGTCGTGTAAAAACGCTATTACTACTCGTGAAAGAGATGAAAGCAGCGGTCAGTTTAACCGACTTCAAATGGAAGAAAGTCAGTTTTCCCCTAAGCGTTTGCTAAACCATTTTCTCAAATGTTCTTTAGGAGTTAAACTTTGCGTAATGCTTCACGAAAAACTTTCTGGTTATTTTGATAACTCGCTGAATTGGTTCAATGCTTTGAATAACAGTAACAGTTGGCTTTTTGCTTTCAATGTTTTGTTAATACAAGTTTTGTCATTTTGATGTCAAAGTCAAAGTCAATACCAAAAAGCGTTTATTCATGGGAATTACTAGGATCTCACTTTTAAAATTTTCGTGACTTACATAATGACAAAACGGGGAAATTCGCGTAAAAATATATTGTCGATGATGACACCGACAATGATCACTAGGATTATTTAAAATTGTCATAAAATTTTGTTAGTATTAATTTAATTTAGTTTCATTTAAATCATTGTATGTGTTGTTTTTACGTCTTTATACATAATTTTTCTTACAAAAAGAAACGTCGCGAACTCATCAGGCAATGGTGGCGACTTGACACCGCTTTTTCTGTTATTTTAAAACAGATGAACCGAACTGAACTAAATATGAGTATTCTTATTATATTTAGCTCAGTTCGGTTTTAGTTTAGTTAGGGCTTGCAACCTGTCACGTATGGAATGCTAATTACTGCAAAATGTGGGCATGTGACAAATATAATTGTTGGACGTGCCTCTGACTACACCCACTAGACATCATCAATGGATTATAGTCGTGATCGTATGGATTATAGACTTGGGTATTATAGTCGTGATCCTATTTTATTTACTTTATTTTTTATATTTCGGGGTCTATGAAATAATTTTATTCTCTACAAGAATGCGAAAAAAATATTGAAATTGGACCGTTACGGAGTGATTGTTGTAGTAGAAAAAAAATACGTATTTTTTGGAGTTTACTCCTTAAGAATCGGTTTTTGATATAAGGCGCTCGGTATGAAAAAAATGTGAGTAGTAAAATCTACTGAACGCATGACCTCGTTACGTTTTTGGTGCGCAACTTTCTAATTTGGTGTGAGCAGTGCAGCTAGATCGTGGGTAGTGTGTACTTTGCCTATACTTTATAATGCTTTCTCTCACTCTTACTGATGGCAAAACATCTTATAGTGGGGGAACGCTCTACGCACGATCTGGTAAACTCCAGTCGTGCATCGGAGCTGACACACACAATTTTTTTATTTATTTATTGAACTTAGCAATAACAGAAAACCGACCAAGTGCGAATCGAACTAGCGCACTGTGGGATTCTGGTTCATTATCTACAAAAAAACTGGCCAAGTGAGAGTCGGACTCGCGTACGAACGGCAGATTAATTAAAAAATATTTCTTTTATTCTGTTTTTAGTATTTGTTGTTATAGCGGCAACAGAAATACTAATATGTGAAAATTTCAACTGTCTAGCTATCACGGTTCATGAGATACAGCCCTGTGACAGACAGACGTATAGATAGACGGACAGCGGAGTCTAGTAGGTCCCCTAAAAAGGGCTTTGGGCGAGCACACCGCCCAATCGATACAATTGAAAAACTTATTTTTCTAAGACGGTCGAAAATAGGGTTAACTTAAAAACTTATAATACTTTTTACAAGTTTCTAAGCCATTTTTATTGAAGAGGATTGGAAGGTGTGAGAAGACAATGGGATTGGAGAATGGTCTGTAAGGGTGTGATATATGATAACATTCTTACAATTTACAACAGAGTGGAGGAAGATTGATAAAGGAAATAACTTTTAGAATATACCTCCAGTAATGTCCTATTTTTTGACAGGCCTCACACAGCTCAGTTTGTAGTAACTCTGCCTTCTGCGCTGTAGGTTGTGGGTTCGATCCCCATCCAGAGCAATTTGTGTGATAAACATAGATGTTTGTTCTGTGTCTGGGCTTTTTAAGAAATTAAATGGTGCGCTGTAGATACTTAATAAACTTAAGAGAATAAACTTATATAGACTTTGTCTTTGAATTCATAATGTTCAAAAAAGGTATATTAAAGTTTTAAATCCTTTGAACCAAATCGCCCTTTGAATAAACTTTGTAAGAGCTCTTTGTATTAAACTTTGATAACATGAAAATGATCTGAAGTGAAAATTGAATCACAGACTGAGAGATACGCGTCGTTTATGTCATTTGAGTTTATATAACAGAGTCATAGTTGTCATAAAGGTGACCAGACATACCGCGACAAACGAAAGCGGCAGCCGCGAGCTACCTGCCGCGCGCAAACGGTGTTTTTGTTCGTTCGCACGGCAAACTTGTGGTATTCCCAATACCGCGCTCGAATGCCGCGCTATGTCTGGTTAAACCTTAATAATAATACTGTTTTTGGTTCTTTTTTGGTAACTTAAACGTGAATTTAAATACCTATAATATGTTACTAGCAGTAAGTCCCGTCTACGTACGGGTGTACTAATGAAGATTATAGGAAAATTGTTGATAGGTACCTTACTTAGGTACCGTATTTTTTGAAAATAAAATATATTCTATGTGATATGAAAGCTTTTGATAGGTGAAAGAATTTTTAAAATGAGTACAGTAGTTTTTTTTTATACAAAATGGGTACAGTACATTATTATTATTTTTTTTATATAGAGGATTTCGACTATAATCCCCAAGTACGGTAGACATCCTCTCAGATCTTCAGACGTTTAGATCCTTTGAAGATGTCTAGTGGGGGTAGTCAAAGGCACGTCCAAACATTATATTTGGCACATGCCCGCATTTTGCAGTAGTCAGCATTCCATACGTGACAGGTTGCAAGCCCATCGCAGCTTATAAGAATACTAACTGGTCTCCTCACGATGTTTTCCTTCACAGTTTTGAGCACGTATTTTTGATGCGCATATAAATGTTTTCGAACAGAAAAATCCATGCACGCCGGCGCTCGAACCCACGACCTTCAGATTGAAAGTCGAGGTACCTCCCACTCGGCCAACACGGCCTTACTCATATTCCTGTTTAAACTCAAATTAATTTACGAGTTGTTGCAAACAAAGAGCTGTATGGTTTTAGTGGTGTTATATTAGTTATGTTGTTTTGTTTATGTTGCCTTTGATTCTAAAGAGCTATGGCTTTTCAATGGATGAGGTTATCCCGATCAAAATACATCAAAATGTATATTAATCCTAATAATATTATAAATCTGTGAAAGTTTGTGAGTTTGTATGTATGTTTGTTCCTCAATCAAGCCTAAACGACAAAGTTGAAATTTGCTGTAAATGTAGATATAATGCCCGAATAAATAATAGACTAAAAAAATTCAAAAGGGTGATTTCTGTATAGATGGTGCTGGTGTGCAACAAATCTGACATCACAGACAAAAAACATTCAGTCTTTTCTATTCGATTATTGAAATTTGACAGGACAACAACTGTCACGGGTCGGCTAGTATTATAAATGCGGAAGTAACTCTGTCTGGCCAAATTCGGTCGATTTTGATGAAATTTTGTACAAGCTTTGGGACGGACAGACTATTATTTTTTTCCTTGAGTTTTCTTTTGATTTTATGGAAATTAAATATTTCTCAAAAATAGATTTACTGAATCTACGTGGACTAAAAGCTAGTTATATATAAAATTCTTGCGTTTCTGACTGACTGACTGACTGATCTATCAAAGCACTACCTTAACTTCTGGTGCTAGAAACTTTAAATTTGAAGGGTGTATTCCTTTTAGTGTCTAGGGGTGCAATATGCAAGAAATTACTAAAACCTAATCCCTAAAGGGGTGTAGCGGGGGGTTGAAGCCAAATTTAAATTCAAAAGGCATTTATTTCAATAATATCACAAGGATCACTTTAAAACTTCTTAGGAGGGTGTAGTTTCGTTGTCCCCGGTGACCGTGTCCCCGTCAACGGGGACAACGGGAATCCATTTTTACAATTAAAAATACTTCCCGTTGTCCCCGGTCTCTGTCCCCGTTGAAAAATTGAAATAAATTTAAGCCCGGTGTCCCCGGTGTGTACTTCGCAGAATCAAAAGGAGTCGACATCTTTTTTAATGTGATCGGAATAATGTGAAATATCATTAAGAGTATCAATTTCATAAAGTAATTTATGTTTAGTATGGTTTTTAAACTATAACTACAAAAATAAAAATCTTTATGATTTTAAATCGGTGAAGCTACGCCTGTTCCACGCGACCAAGCCTAGAAGAATCAGGTAACAAACACGGCTTGGGGTCTATAATTTCTCCCGTGTGGTTTCGATCGAACAGGGTGAAGGCTCAAACAAGAATAATAATAAAAGTACTAACCAAGTACGTACAACAATAAAAAATGAACTAAAAAGCTTCAGCATAAATTCTAAAAGCAGCACACGCTACGCCAGTCTATTTAAAAATAACTTGACATGAGCGAAGTCGCGAGGTTTTCCACTAGTATTAATTAAAATGTTTTGGAGGATATATATCGCATTTCCGCGACTTTGATTTATTGTAATTGTAACACAGTCAAAATGCTTTAGGTAAAATCGCGATGAATACTCGTTTGAAATAATGAGAAAACTACAAAGGAGAAACCAAGCGCAATATCTCAATAAGATTAATAGAAATAGAAATAGTTTATTTTTCAAATAAAATGGTACAAATTTTAAATAACTTAACTACTAAGAAAATATCACTAAATAGGTAGTAGGCATATTGGAGATTAATTTCATTAGTAGGTAGTTACATGTCCGTACCCCCCGTGCTAGATTTAACTGTAACCGAACACATCAAGAGTGTGAGAAACTTGAACGTGGAAAAGTGAGCGGTTGCGGAACATGCTTTGATCTCAAACTCGACCCATTCTCGTTTTGACAAGACTTTGGTCCTAGCGAGAGAGAAGTTCTTCGTCCCACGAAAAATAGGATACATATAATATCAAGATTGACAGCAAAATTGGCAAAGGTGATAATTTAAATTTATGTCTTTTTGTATGGGCTGAGTCTACCCGGATAAGAAAAGTGGATAGGAAAAAGTGATAAAACTGCATTATCTTGAAAACCATCAAATTTAAAAAGAAACTGTCTGTAATTTACTTAGCTAGTATGATTATCTAACGAATTATATAAAAATAAACCGTTTAGCTATTCATAGTTTTGATTAAAAACGAAACTAGTGTTATTGAAGAGCCAACTTTGGAAAATAAATCTATCAAGAAAAGTTTCACCAATCGTGTTTCTGTCTGTAATTTATCTAGATTATATCCTTAAGTTATCTTTGTCATAAAAAACGAAACTGTATGTTTTGTGTTTATTGTGAAAAAACGTTTCTGCATTCATCAAAAACATTTATCTCCTCTTATACATTCCAAACTTTACTTTGCATTCAATAATGCAATTTCATCAAAGTTTAAGAGCCTTGGAAATAAACCTAGAATACTTGGACGAAGTCGATGGTCGATGTCAGTTTCATCGCTGTCTAGACAGTTTATATTTTAATCCAAAGAGATAAATTACGAGTATGCAAAGATATTTTATTTTTAACGAAAGTTTCTATGAATAAATAAATATTGGCGGACTTTATAAACAGCGGCATCTAGCCCCAAACTAAGCAAAGCTTATACTATGAAAACTAGATAACTGTTAGAATACTTATATATATACTATTTTTTTTGTAACTAATCACATTATATTATGATAACACCCAGACACGGAACAAACAACTATATGTTCATCACACAAATATTGGTCCTGGGTGGGGATCGAACCCACAACCTACAGCGCAGAAGGCAGAGTTAATGCCAACTGAGCTGTGAGGCCGGAATGATAATGATGTTCGAAGACATCATGATCCCGGTACCGATTTGAATTATACGTGAAACAGAAATTGTTCGTGTCCTGGGCTACGTTGAGCGGAATCTAGTTGTACTCATAGTCGCGTTATAATCTATTAGGGAAGGTATAGATCATTGAAAAAAATTATAGGCCCCAAGCTGTGTTTGTTGCCTGATTTCTAGGCTTGGTCGCGAGGGACAGGCGTAGCTTCACTTAACTCCTAAGACATTTCAAAGTGATAGTTGTGATTTTATTGAAATAAATACCTTTTAACTTAGACTTTAACTTACTTTTGTTATAATTCTTTGCGTACATTTTTTATCATCTAATGCTTTAAAACGAGCAAATCTTTTACATATATAATCTGAATCCCGGAAAAGGCTAGAACGATTTTGATGAAATTTAGTATGCAGGGGATTTCATTTTTAGAAAACGTCGTTTTATTCGTGTGAAATGCAATAAAAAGCTCGGTCATCCAGATACTAAAAATAAGACGAAGTAGAATGTATTTGTACTATTTCTAGTGCTCCGAAGAACTCTAAAACACTGGAGCAGTGTGAACGAGTATTAAGTTAAAGTACTTTGACGTTCCAGAAAATACAGTCTTCATTTTGTGTCCGTCCGAGTCAACTTAAGACGAGGAATAAATGTTTTTGATGAATGCAAAATCGTTTTTTGTCAATAACCGCAAAACATACAGTTTTGTTTTTTATGACAAAGATAACTTAAGGATTTAATTTAGATAAATTAAAGACAGACACGATTGGTGAAACTTTTCTCGATAGATTTATTTTCCAAAGTTGGCTCTTCAAAAACATTAGTTTCGTTTTTAATCAAAACTATGAATAGCTAAACAGTTAATTTTTATATAATCCGTTAGATAATCATACTAGATACCTATATTAGGGACAATTTAATTTTTAAATTTGATGGTTTTCAAGATAATGCAGTTTTATCACTTTTTCCGTCTTATCCGGGTAGACTCAGCCCCATACAAAAAGACAAAAATTTCACCTATCAACTTAAGGCCACTTATGTCTCAATGGAACTCTCTTGCAGTCTTTCCAAACAAATTGATCACGAGAATTTATTTCTTACAAACGATATTTACAGAAACAAATAACATCTAATAATAATATTACAAAATATTTACAGAGTACGCAAGATCCATTTGACCTCTATCTAAAGACCGTTTACCATTTTGTACGAATTTTGGTACAAAAGTCAAAGCAAAAAAAAAACAATTTTATATATTTTAAGGTAACCCTGATTAATCGAGCTCGGTTCACACTTGACTGATTACTTTGATTATTTTTAAATACCGTCTTAATTAGTCTCATAAAAAGTTCTTTTATCATTAAATTACTTTTTAATTTCGTCCGAAACCAAGGGCCATACCACAAGGTCCTAACGTAATATTATAACAATATAATACGTACAAGTACTGTTTTAATATTACTTTAGAACTTGTAGTAAGGGAGTTAGACCTGTTCGAACCAGTCGCGTTACCTATAAATCCTTCTGAAAGAAAAGAACTCCGCACCAATTGCTTACACCCTGGGGGCTTAGCAAACAATCGGGTTCCAATGAAAAGGTTGAATTATCGATTTGTCCCATCTACCCCTTTCAAACGATTTCATTGGGAATCGGATTTAAGCGTACTGCACGCTATGCTATAATAAGTATTGGTTTATAAGTTTTCTGTTGAAAAATATTTTTCAACGACAAGCTTTTGCGCTATCACCTGTCACATTCACATCATATAACATTGTTGTCTGAACTTGACAAGAATGCAAAGTTTTTACTCAATCGAAGTATTATCGAAGATGAGCTCGCTGTCACTATATTGTTGTACTGTCACCGAAGTTGCATAAGTATGCTAAATTTCAGATCAATCGGTTGGGGATAACTGCTTTAAAATTGGGTTGCAAGATTCCACCACAACAAACATAGTTACATACATTGCAAGTTAAATAAAAGCTTGTAAAAATACTTTTTCTTGTTGGATCTAGATAGGATGATAACATACAGATTGGTAACAGACTTAATGTCAAAAACGGGAAATTATTCACGTAAAAGACATTAAGACACCGATAATGTTTAAAGTTATATTGTATGAGTTGCTTTCCGTTTTTGACATCATATCACTTGCAAAAGTTTTAAAAGTCGTTGGTAACATCAAATAAATACACAAAATATCAAGAAAAGCTAAAACTTACTTGCTTTAAACTTGAATTAATCAGGAGACTTACAGATAAAAAGTTTAGCAATCCAGTATAATTCGTTCAAGCCGCTCAATCGAAAGGACTGTTCCAAGTTATACCACTTTTACAAATTTTCCACCGAGGTCGTCATTAAGCCACGGATACACTTGGGGATGGAGGGACATGTTACTCAAAAACTACGTGAATGTCTCGGGGACAATCTGTAACTTTTTACATGCCACACTACTTAGTGTTTATAAGAATGTCGCCTGAGGTGTCGCGCGTAAAATAATGCGGGACTCTGTGAAACGTTGCAGCTTTATGTAAATTGAGCGTTGCGCATCAACTTGCGGGACAAAATGTCCCCTAGTGCCGATGGGTTATCAGCGGTCAGACATCTTTAAAGCTTTTATTTATTTAACTTGCAATGTATGTAAATATGTAACGATGTTTGTTAAGGTGGAATCTTGCAACTCAATTTTGAAGCAGTTATCTTCAAACCAATGAGCTGAAATTTGGCATACTTATGTAACTTCGGTGGCAATGCAATAATATGGTGACAGCGAGCTGATCTGATAATGGAGTCAGGAGCTGTTCAACGGAACTCCTCAGTAAATAGTCTGATTGAGATAAAACTTTGCATACCTATCAATCTTCAGTGACAATATAAAGTTATGGTACTAGCGAGCTGTTCTGATGATGGAGCTAAATAAATAAATACAAATAAATATATTGGTGGACATTTTACACATCGCCATCTAGCCCCAAACTAAGCAAAGCTTGTACTATGGGAACTAGATAACTAATAGAATACTTAAATACGTTTTTTTTTTTTTGTAAATACATTCATATGATACATATAACACCCAGGCTAACTACACTAAACGGCCTAACTACACAACATAACCACGTCGTGTTTGGGCTTGTTGGATTTGTCTTGACGAGTACTAGAGCTCTAGAATTTAAAAATGCTTGATTTTAAAAATATATTTATATAAATAACTTATTGTATAAAGAATGTTGATCACGGTCCACATATAAAAATAAATTTGTTCAAGCTTAGCAAATGTAATGTATCATTATTTAAGTATTTACAAAAACAATGTTTAAATATTCTATCAGATATTTAGCGGCGATGGGCTTGCAACATGTCACGTATGGAATGCTGACTTCTGCAAAATGTGGGCATGTGCCAAACATAACGTTTGGACGTGCCTCTTACTACCCTCACTCGACATTTTCAAAGAATCTAAGCGTCTGAAGATCTGTGAGGATGTCTACCGTACTTGGGGATTACAGTCGTGATCCTATTTATTTTTAGATATTTAGTTCCATAGTACAGCTTTGCTTATTAATTAGCTTAGTTCAAACAACAGCTTTATCTGTAAATACAGTGAAACCCGTAAAGCATAATAATTACAAGTTGAGCTGCTAGCAACAGAGATTCTGGTTAGCGGTCTAGAAAAGTTTATCTCTAAATGGACTCCTCTAGTCCAAACTTTAACAGGCTGCCAAGTTTGTCTACTTAGCTTGTTTGCAACTAGCATCTCGTGTAACAGTAATTGCTCGATTACGGCTTACTCGATTCGGCTTAGTTCCTTAGTGCGATTAATTACACAGTTTTTTTAACTGGTTTCAAAAAAAAAAAATAGTAGATAACCGTGTTGGCCGAGTGGGAAGTACCTCGACTTTCAATCTGAAGGTCGTGGGTTCGAATCCCGGCGTGCATCAATGGATTTTTCAATGATATGCGCATTAAAAACACGTGCTCAAAACGGCGAAGGAAAACATCGTGAGGAAACCAGTTAGTATTCTTATAAGCGGTGATGGGCTTGCAACCTGTCACGTATGGAATGCTAACTACTGCAATGGGCATGTGCCAAATGTAATGTTTGGACGTGCCTCTGACTACCCCCACTAGACATCTTCAAAGGATCTAAGCGTCTGGAGATCTAAAAGGATGTCTACCGTACTTGGGGATTACAGGAGACTGAGGTACACGAAGCTTCCGTCGAGAGCGGAGGCAGTTGAAGAAACCACCCTCACTTGGTCTTTAGAAATATAAATTACGTGATAAAAATCTATAGTTAAGAAAAGTATAATTACATTGAAAATGAAATTCGAAAATGAAATTTACGAAATGATTTACAAGACAAGTAGAACATAGGACGTTTAATTGTGTTCTTTCAGGCTAGTTTTTCCCAAAAAAATACTGAGAAATAAACAATTTGGAATGTAATAAAAACCTTTTACTTAAAGGTCGAAGCTGAAAACGCTATTATCTGTATAAAATGTTACTTACTGAGCCTTAAGTGGGAGGTGATACAGCATAAATGGTCACTTATCACGGTGTTAGGTGGGATACGATTTTTGTATGAAGAATAAGGGTTAGTTTCCTTCTACGTGGAGCTGTGTGGGGCTTTGCAGAGCGGACCAAACACAGCGCTCGACATTATCAAACTCGAATATTTAAGCGCTGTCATTGGTCCGCTCCGCAGAACTTCGCCCAGTTCCGCGTAGGTCGAAACTCACCTTTACCTATGGGTTTTCAAAATGGCCGCGGAAAAAATACACTGTGACTTGTTAATCTATGTATACAGTCATCTACACTCGAGTTATTAAAACGCTACCCAATATATTACGCCAGGGTTGGAATTAGAGGAGGGCAACCGGGGTTATAGCTCCAGGGTCTCCTCGAGTGAGAGGAACCAATGTGAATTGTTTCCATGATGGTGAACGTGATTTACAAATAACCAACGTCTTATAGTTGTTAAAATAATTTATTATAAATTAAATTATAAACACTAAAATTTACAATACAGAAAAACCAGTTGAGCTATCTAAAGATCGTTGCAAACAGTCTATAGGTAGCTCATCTGATACAGATCACTACTAGTCGAAAGCGTTCCCAAGATACTGGTAACATTGCCACGCAGGACGGTAATGCTGATCCGTTGAGGCCAATAGGAACCAGCTAACATGAATTTGATTCATGGCCTTCGCCTTTGTTTCTTCAGGGTCTTCAAACCTCTAAATCCGGCTCTGTTTTATACCAATGAAGCTTGCTGCCTAATCCAATTAAGCTGTAATTACATCGGAACGGCGCAGTCTGAAAAATTGGCGCTAATGAGTACTGCCGGTCGGTAACGTGTTATTACTTGATCATAAATTGTTGGGATTTGCAAACTCATTTTTCAAACTTGGGGCTTTCAGACTGAGCTGTAAAGAACACAGTGAAATATATTGCATGGTTTACTTCTGGCAAAAATTCTATGATTAACTAGCCTCCGCTCGCGGCTTTGCTCTGGTACCTAGATAAAAACTATCTTTAGTTTCTATTTTTTTCCAGATTAATGTTTATTTTAGTGTAAACATTATTTATCAGTAGAAATATACCTAAATTGTTCCGTAAAATTTTGGTTAGGGTTAGATTAAGATTTTTTGAGATTCGAAAAACGATCTTGCGCCGCCTGTACGAGTGAGACGGCGATATATTTGCACGCGAGTGATAAAGATAGAGTAATGAGGGGTCATTGTACGAAATTTTTCTTACTCCGCGATCGTGCTTTAGCTGATCTCTTAAGAAGACGAAACCTTTAAATATTTTATCTTGGGAACATTTTTCAACAGATTGCCTCGTCTGTACATGCCTCAAATAAATCAGTATACTGATATAGCTCAGTTAGTAGTAGCTCTGCTACCTACGCTGTAGGTTATGGGTTCGATCCCCAGTCAGGACAAATATTTGAGTGATGAACATTAGATGTTTGTTCTGTGTAGATGTTTGTCTGTCTTACAAAAAAAGTATATTAGGTATTCTATCAGTTATCTAGTTCCCATAGTACAAGCTTTGCTTAGTTTGGTGCTAGATGGCGCTGTGTGAAACGTTCACCAATATTTATTTATTTTATTTATTCAGTGTACAATAAAAATACTTGGAATTCATTATAACAATTCACATTTTCTTTCCACAAAATATAGTCATGACGTTAGGCTTTCAAAACGAATTGAGTGATATGAAATTGAGGGATAAACTTAGAACAATGTCAAACACATTTTACTTTCATATGAGTTGATGTTCTAAATTGAAAAGGTTTTCAAAGGTGGAATGTGTCAAATTGCCTGAGTGTATTTCATTTTACGACAAGCAGTACTTCACAAAGAAGTATTTATAGCAGTGGGCTAAATATGACTGCTGATAATAAACTTTTTGGGTCGTTTTATGTCTTCTGAACACGTTTTCGCAAAAATATATGTGTACAATTTTTTGTAACTTTTTTTAATACGTATTAGGTATTATAGAATTTGGTTACCATGTACAATATTTTATCAACTCTGTAAATAATAGTGTGGAATAATGGGGCTCTTTGAATAATAGTAATATATATTTTGAAAATGGTGAAGGAAAACATCGTCTGGAAACCAGTTAGCATTCTTTTTTTTTTTTGAGCTTGCAGTATGCAGATGGCCAAGGCCATGCCACCATCAACCATATTAACAAACAGCAGTCCGTGCCGGCGTCGCAAAAGTGTACTAATGATTTTATGTATTTTTTTACACCTTGGGTTACATTATTGAAGTTTTTGTAGGTGTACCTATTGTTTTCTAGAAATAAATATAGCCTATGTTACTCAGATATAATGTAGCATTTTAATGGTGAAATAATTTTTGAATCCAGTAGTTTTTGAGTTTATTCGTTACAAAGATACAAATCTTTCCTCTTTATCCTACTAATATTATAAATGCGAAAGTTTGAGAGCGGGTGTGTGTGTGTGTGTGTGTTTGTTACTCTTTCACGCAAAAACTACTGAACGGATTAAAATAAAACTTTACAGTAATATAACATCAGAATAACACATAGGCTACTTTTTATCCAGGTAACACACGTTCGAAGCCGGGGCGAGCATCTAGTAGATATATAAAAACACTATTTTATATGTCTTGTCGAGACTTCTCGCATGAGTGTGGCTATGTAGGTCATAGTCATAAAACAACGAAATTAACTTTTAAAGTGGATGAAATGTTTCCATTTTCTTTACTTGCCGTATAGCTGTCATAGTAATAAAACTCTCTTACGATACACTGCAACACAAGACTAACTTGGAGTTATTCATCACCAGTATTGGATCGAATCTCAAGGGACTTAGCATAAAAGCGCTGTCGATCGGGCCTTGTTCAAAATTATTCGGTTTTGAATAATTCCATGAAAGTAATTTGAACAGTTGGAGAAACTTTATCCGATATTATTATAACTGGCGGTTTTTACGGTTTTACTTCCACTATTAAGTTCTGAGAAGGTTTGATTTGATTTTGTTGTTATTATTTATTACTAGCTGCTTCGCACGGGTGGTACCTGGATAAAAAGTACATTAATAACACATAAGCGTGTTATTCTGATGTATAAGCTATATTACTGTAAAGTTTCATTTTAAGTATGGAGCGGCGATGGGCTTGCAACCTGTCACGTATGGAGCGGTGATGCGCTTGCAACCTGTATGGAATATCGCTTTTATGAAGATACTAGTTTTAAAAGCTTCTAAACTAGTGCTAACCCCATGATCACATCATAGCATCGATCACATAGCCCAATAGACGCCTAATGGCTTAATTTCTTTCATTTGTTTGTTTAAAACAATTCTGTCAAACTGTTAAGGTGTGCGGGTCGGGCAGCGGTAAAAAATGTATTCTGATTGGCTGGTTCAATGTCACAGCCGCGAGGCGCGTCGCGGCGATTATATCAGCGGTATAAGCCTAATGTGTTGTGAGAAAGTTTTCGCTTGCATGAGGAGTCTATAAGCTGTGTGGTTGATAGGGGCCATCGATTGATTGATGAAATTCCTCGCTGTATGGAAATGACATTAATGAACAAATGAGTGTTTGATGGCATTGCTAATTGAATTTCAGACGCTGTACAACGCTTCCCGAGAATAAAGTGACCGTAGTGATCATCATAGCGGTTTCAATATAGAAGATACAGCATGTTTCAAATACACCAAGAAAGTCCAGGTGCCGGACTACAATCTCTTAAGACTAACCCTCGTATTCAGGAACGACACTGTGAGAACACGCACCCACAGTGGACGAAATCTTTTTTCTTAAACATCACTTTATGTGTTGTGCGACACTATGGCGCACACTATCGTGTGCCTCTAGAGCTCAACTTTGGTTATAGGCAGTTATTACTCGCGGTGCGAAAGTGACAATGCCATACGTGTTCGTATAACGTTGTCACTTTCGCACTTAAAGTAATACCGCTTTAGTTTAACTTTAGAGATTGTAGTACGGCCCCAGAGGTTCAACTATTGCAGATACATAAACCATAATGTAATATTTGCTTTTAACAAAAATATTAAATTGAAAAAAACTAAATAAATAAATATTGGTGAACATTATCACTCAGTGCCATCTAGCACCAAACTAAGCAAAGATTGTACTATGGAAACTAGATAACTGATAAAATACGTAATTTTTTTGTATAAATACGTCATAAATAACACCCATACACCGAACAAACATCTATGTTCATCACACAAATATTTGTCCTGGGTAGAGATCGAACCCACATCCTACAGCGCAGAAGACAGCTACTATCAACTGAGCTGTGAGGCCAATTGTTTTTATCCTAATTCTGAGTGATTTAAAAATATAAGTTATATAACATTTTTTATATCTTCAAGGATCCGAACGCCTGAGGTTATAACATTCGTGTCGTAATCCTAATATATTTCAGTTTTTCTTTTAACAGTTCTTTTTCAAACAATATTTACGTAAAACATTATATTAAAATTACTTGGAGATAAAAACATCAAAGAAATAACGAATACCCTTTGGTGCAAGAAACATTGGTAGCGATTCTGTTCTGTGTCTAAGCTAGACCTACATTTTCGTAAAAAAACTATCGCTTTTATTTGGGGGCACGGTAGTGCCCCCGCCAAGTCGAGCGCGAAGCAAACACTGCCGTACCATCCTTTACTGGAACCATTTCGCCGCATTTTCAGGTCCCTATTTGAGAACTTCTGAAATTTTCGTCATCCAGTAAGCTATAATCACATTAAAATCCAAAATATCAAGTTTGTAGGTCATTTAGTTCCGAAGTTAAGCAAAGTTTCGCATTTTAGACACTCACTCACTCACTCACTCATGATCATCAGAATAGAACTAGTACTTCCCATAAACTTAGAGAGCTGAAATTTGGTACAGAGTTAGGGTTTAATGGCCACATAAAGGGAAAACTATAAAAACTAGGATAATCGAAGATTTGGAGTACCTGGTGACCCTGATTAGAAAACACAAGAGCCTAACCAAACTATTAGAGATCGACATACCTTCTTTATTATTATAGTTAATCTTGTGACTATAATAATAATGAAATCGCAGTAAGGAACCTCAGACTAGGCACGACTTTGTCTAGATTTCATTATTTTTTAGAGATAAACAAGCAGCTCCATTGAATCTTGGCTAGTTTTTTACAGAATGTTTTTTGGTGGGATTCCTTTTAAAGTTAAAGTCTAAATTCCATTGAGCTTAATGTACTACGTAGTACATTAAGCTCAATGCTAAATTCACGTTACCTAGGGATGACAGTTCTAAAACGTGAGCTAGTTACGATTTTAAACGTCAATTTAGTCAGCATGTAAAAAAGTCTTGACTAAAATGACATTTTGTCACTATTTTTGAAATGGCAAAAAAATTCTAAATTTAGATTACGCTAATTTAGACATTAACATAAAAAGCTATGTTCGGTCACACCTTTACTCGTATAAACTCACACACAAGTTGCATACGAGTGGAAGACGAAAGCGCACAAGTTGAGCACCACTGGATTGAAGATTGATGACCCTTCAGGCACTTACTTAGATTGATGGGACTGTACCAACTGGGTTTTGTTTGGTTAAACGAAGCGGAAAGATTTACTCAAAATGGTATTTTGCCTACTTGGGTTCGGGGTTAGTACATGAGATCAGAATAATCAATCTATTGGTAAAAGCTACACGTCAGAAATATGTTTTTGGACTTGAACTTCAAAGGAATATAACTAGCAGACCCAACAGACGTAGTTTTACCCTCGTATTCAAGAACGACACTATGAGAACACGCACCTAACAGTGGACGAAATCTTTTTTCATAAACATCACTTTATGTGTTGAGCTGCACTATGGCGCACACTACCGTGTGCCTTTAGAGCTCAATTTTGGCTAGAGGCACACGACAATGCGCCTCTAGTCACACTATGCAGTGTCGCAAATTTTAGAAGTTAAAAACAATCACACGAACAGTGCAAGTTAAATAAAAGCTTGTTAAAATAGCACACGCTGTTTATGGACCATTTGGCTCAATTAGCTGATGGGCGTGTAAATGAGCCGATAATGGAGAGTACCCTTTGTAACGCGATCCTACCCGCTTCTACAAAGGTTTGGGTACCATTGTGGAAGACGGTTTTGTATCAAAGAGAAATTCTATAAATAACAACAGAAAATACTAGTCAATGAAGCGTTATTATGGATTACAAAAGTAATAGGATCACGTACGACCACACAGCCCAATAGACGCCTAATGGCTTCATTTCTCTGAACATACAATACTGTCAAAGTGTTGAGGTATGCGGGAGCGGGAAACAATGCATCCTGATTGGCAGAAATTGGTCGGTACTAAAGTAAATTTCGCGCTAGGTGTCTTATATCATCAGTATTAGTTTAAGACGAGTAATAAATGTTTTTGATGAACGCAGAATCGTTTTTTCTCAATAACCGCAAAACACACCGTTTTGTTTTTTTTATGATAAAGATAACTTAAGGATATAATCTAGATAAATTATAGACAGAAACACGATTGATGAAACTTTTATCGATAGATTTATTTTCCAAAGTTGGCTCTTGAAAACCACTAGATTCGTTTTTAATCAAAACTATGAATAGCTAAACAGTTCATTTTTAGGGTTCCGTACCCAAAGGGTAAAAACGTAACCCTATTACTAAGACTTCGCTGTCCGTCTGTCTGTCCGTCTGTCTGTCTGTCTGTCACAGGGCTGTATCTCATGAACCGTGATAGCTAAACAGTTGAAATTTTCACAGATTATGTATTTCTGTGGCTGCTCTAACAACAAATACTAAAAACAGAATAAAATAAATATTTAAGGGGGGCTCACATACAACAAACATGATTTTTTTGCCGTTTTTATAGATAATGGTACGGAACCCTTCGTGCGCGAGTCCGACTCGCACTTGGCCGGTTTTTATATAATTAGTTAGACTAGCCAAGTAAATTATTATAGCCTGTTTCTTTTTATGTTTGATGGTTTTCAAGATAATGCAATTTTATAAGTTTTTCCGTCTTATCCGCGAAGACTAAGCCCATAAAAAAAACAAACATTTCACATATCACAAAATATGTTCTGAAGTCTCATAGGCTGTGTGGTCGATGAAATCTCGACTGTAATCCCCGAGTACGGTAGACAACCTCTCAGATCTCCAGGCGCTTAGATCTTTTAGATGTCTAAAGTTGGCTCGTTCAAACCACACATGCCCATATATTTTCAGTAGTTAGCATTCCATGCTTGACAGGTGGCAAGACCATCACCGTTAATAAGAATTACCGTTTAATGTTATTATTACGTGTTTTAATTAACTAGTTTTTAAGTTTTTTTTTTGTTTCCAACCAATTTTCACTACCAATTAGGTTGGCTAGTAGAAAATGTGCGCCTTATTGTATTTATTTTTAAGTGCAATCAAAGTATTAATAAATAAATAAATAAGAATATATATGTATATATTCCTGTATATAGTTTCCTGTATGCTATTCCATGACATAAGCTATTATATTATATTCACATAGGTATATTCTAAATTTCATCTAAATCCATTTCCAGTCGTTTGTATGTATTTATGATAAAAGTAGGACTAACTAGTAGGTAGGACTAGATATTCCTCACGATTTCTACATTCACCGTTTTAAGCACATATAAAATTATTCTAATAGAAATATCTATTGATGCACGTGATTCGAACCCTCGACTTTCGGGTTGAGTGTTGTACTACACTCGGATTTAGTGGGACAACACGGCTGGGTTATGATGTCTGTCAAATCTTTTTATATATCAAATTCTCGTGTCACAGTGTGTGTAAGCAAAGTCCTCTGAAACAAAGCTTGACCGATTTTTATGTTTTTTTGTGTATATTCGGTAGGTCATATTTTTAAACCCCTAAGTGATAAGGGTAGCCCATTCAATTTTTTTTTTATTTGACTCTATAAAGTACATAATACACTTATACCGTCAACCCCCATTTTTTATAGCGATATTAGTATCTTTACATCATCCAAATTATGTGTAATAGGGTTGCAAGATGGCCATTGAATATAATCATTGTCGTACGATAAATCCAGCGTGAAGTTCGGAAAAAACTGAAAGTGTTTTTTTCTGTGGAATTATTGTAATTTGACAGGACAACGTCTGTCAGAACAGTTAGTTTTACTTTTAAAATTTTCGTGAGTGACTATATTATGACAAAACAGGAAATTACTCTATTCTCTAGATGAATCGAAACATTGTGCTTTCATCGACAATATATTTTTACATGAGTAATTTCCCGTTTTGTCACAATATGTCAAAATTGATAAGGCATGATTGACAAGTATTATTTCCGTTGGTTATTTCAGGAGCCGTACTACAGGCTCAACAATCACTATCACTACATAGTATAAAGCAAAGTCGCTTTCCGCTTCCCGCGTCTGTATGTATGTCTGTATGTATGTTTGCTTATATCTTTAAAACTACACAACGGGTTTTGATGCGGTTTTTTTAATAGATAGAGTGATTCAGGAGGAAGGTTTATATGTATAATAACAAGCTTAATATTAGAGAACCACTCATAATTTTAAGATTTCAAATCAGCGAGACTTTTTTTTAAATTTTAAATGCTGTTAACGAGTATACAAAGACATTCTGTAATATATTTTGGTATCAGCTTTGCACCCGTGCGAAGCCGGGGCGGGTCGCTAGTAGTAATATAAAACAATATTAATTGCGAAAATGACAACGAAATACGAACTCGTACATCGTTGTTACTTGTACACTGCGAGTAATATTGTTTTTAGATTATTTTATAAGCTTGTGGTACGGCTCCTGAACTGTTTTCTTAGTCTATTAAAACATAGCTATTGCAATAATAACAATGTCAGTCTGATGTCACTGACAGGAAGGGGCTGTCACTGTCAAGGGAGTAAAGAAAAACACTCCAATAGAATACGCAGTACAAGAATACGAAGTAAGTTATCATTATAACGGAAGTAATAAAATAAATAAATATTGGTGACATTATCACACAGCTCCATCTAGCTCCAAACTAAGCAAAACTTGTACTATGGGACCTAGATAAGTGATAGAATACTTAAATACTTTTTTTTTAATACTTGCATAATGCTTAATTATATTATGGTAATACACCAAGACACAGAACAAACGTCTATGTTTATGTCTAAGTCATCACACAAAATATATAAAAAAAAATAACTAAATAGGATCACAAGGTAAATGCGAAATAAAGCGCATACCTACATAAAAACTGGCAAAGTGCGAGTCGGACTCGCTTAAGAAGGGTTCCGCACCATTATCTATAAAAAACAGCAAAAAATCATGTTTGATGCATGGTACCTATAAATATGTTTATTTAATTCTGTTTATAGTATTTGTTCTTATAGCAACAGAAATACATAATCTGTGAAATTTTCAACTGTCTAGCTATCACGCTTCATGAGATTACAGGTCACAGACAGACGAACGGCGAAGTCTTAGTATAAGGGTCCCGTATTTACCGTTTGGGTACGGAACCCTAAAAATTAAGAACCTTCTTACTTTGTCTGTTGAAAAACGGAAATGTGTTACTTATATTTTAATCCTAAATATATGCCAGCTTGTATTCATAATGCTAACATAACAGATAAGTACCTGGATGATCGGTAATTCATTGCCTGAAAACACGGATAAAACGACGTTTTCCGAAGACGAAACCTAGCTAGATAGATTTTTCGCCCCCAAAACCCCCAGTGAACTAAATTTTATGAAAATCGTTGAAGCCGTTTCTGAGATTCAAATTAAATATAAAGAGTTGCTCGTTTTCAAATTTTAATTTTTACTTAATTTTAGTAAAAATAAACAATGTTCAATTCTAAAGATTCCAATTTAATCAAATAAAATTAATTTATAATTAGCAATTCCGATCTCCAAACTTCTTTACATTAATTAACTAGCGACCCGCCCCGGCTTCGCACGGGTAGCATGTTATTATACATATAAACCTTCCTCCTGAATCACTCTATCTATTAAAAAAAACCGCATGAAAATCCGTTGTGTAGTTTTAAAGATATAAGCAAACATACATACAGACATACAGACGCGGGAAGCGGAAAGCGACTTTGCTTTATACTATGTAGTGATAAGCTGTATAAGGTTGGGTCATAGCAGGAGCAAAAACAGCTGATTTTGTAAAGTACGGAAAAAAATATATAGAGATATTTGGGGGCACGGCAGTGCCCCCGCCAAGTCGAGCGCGAAGCAAACACTGCCGTACCATCCTTTACTGGAACCATTTCGCCGCATTTTCAGGCCCCTATTTGAGAACCTCTGGATAAGACCAGAACGCTGAAATTTTCGTCATCCAGTAAGCCATAATCACGTACTTAAAATCCAAAATTTCAAGTCTGTAGGTCATTTAGTTACGAAGTTAAGCGAAAGCAAAGTTTCACATTTTAGACAGACACTCACTCACTCACTCACTCACTCACTCACTCACTCACTCACTCACTCATGATCATCAGAATAGAACTAGTACTTCCCATAAACTCAGAGAGCTGAAATTTGGTACAGAGTTAGGGTTTAATGGCCACATAAAGGGAAAACCATAAAAACTAGGATAATCGAAGATCTGGAGTACCTGGTGACCCTGATAAGAAAACACAAGAGCCTAACCAAACTATTAGAGATCGACATACCGCCTTTACAAAAAATATTCAACTACTGGACCGATTTGAAAAATTCTTTCACCATTAGAATCCTACATTATCCCTGATGAACATAGGCTATAGTATAATTTTCAAAAATATTAGGGATCCGTATGAAAACATCGATAATGTAATCCAAAGTGTGAAAAAATTAAAAAAAAATCCTTATATTGCGTTTGCTGCGGAAATTATTGACAATAGAGCAAAGTAATTTACTACAGTTTTAAAGACGACATCAATATCTACAAAAAAGTATGCAATACTATATGTCTAACTATTAGGGATCCGTATGAAAACTTCGATAATGTAACCCACCGTGTAAAAAAAAAACCAAAAAAATCCTTATATCGCGTACGCTGCTGTAATTGTTGACAATAGAGCAAAGTGATGTACTACAGTTTTAAAGAGAACATCAATATCTACACAAAAGTATGTAATACCATACATCTCACTATTAGGGATCCTTATGAAAAATTCGATAATGTTACCCAAGGTGTAAAAAAATTACCTTTATCATTATTATATCCGTGCGACGCCGGGGCGGACTGCTAGTACGCAATAAAATTAAAGGAAAACTCTGGATAAGACTAGACTGGCTTTTATACTTACAAGTTTACAAGAAGAAATAGTTGAACGATTAACTTTATTCTAATCGAACATTATACAAATTAACAAATTAAATAAACTAAAATATTAATTTCGCTCAAAATTTGATAAAAATATAATGCATTGGACTAAGAGTGGCGGTGATACCAGCGCACACGTCGCTAGATGGCGCTGACTGTATTTTAAACGCGCTTACGATTTGTTTTTATAATAAAAAAACAACTCATAAAAAGAAAAAAAAAACTGTGTCAAATAAGAAAATCTAATAAAATAAATCAATAAGCCCACGTTTCTACAAAAAGAAGTGAAATCCCACCAAAAACATTCTGTAAAAAACTAGCCAAGTCTCGATGGAGCTGCTTGTTTATCTCTAAAAAGTAATGAAATCTAGACAAAGTCGTGTCAAGTCTGAGGTTCTTTACTGCGATTTCTTTATTATTATAGAATGTTATGTGACTTGGCCGTCAAAATACGTCTATTTTATGTTAGATCGGTGGTCGATTTGACGCTCCAAAAAGAAGACAGCAGAAGTCAGCATTGTCAATGCTGAATGCATGTGTTTCACAATCAACAACAGCCTAAACTAAGACACTAGCGTCCAATTACCAATACCTGTATTGGCTATTATCTCGCTTAACAAACATAGGTAGTTACAACAGATATAACATTACGTGTAAACAAAATTGACTTGTACCCACTAACGTATAAAGAATGTTCAACGGCCAAGGCACACAACATTCTATAATAATAAAGAAATCGCAGTAAAGAACCTCAGACTTGACACGACTTTGTCTAGATTTCATTACTTTTTAGAGATAAACAAGCAGCTCCATCGAGACTTGGCTAGTTTTTTACAGAATGTTTTTGGTGGGATAGTATAGACCTCGCAGCTAAGTTGGTAGTAGCTCTGCCTTCTACGCTGTAGGTTGTAGGTTAGATCCCCACCCTGGGCAAACATTTGTGTGATGAACATAGATGTTTGTTCTGTGTCTGGGTGTTACTATGTATATTGTATAATAAGTATGTATTTACAACAAAAAAACGTATATAAGTATCTGGTTCGTTTGGGGCTAGATAGTGTTGTGTGTAAATTCCGCCAATATTTATTTATAAAGATGGCGACGGGTTTGCAACCTGTCACGTATGGAATGCTAAATACTGCAAAACGTGGGCATTATGCATGCATATGCATATGCATAATGTAATATATATATTTTTATGTTGATTTAGTGGCTTTAAACAAAACACACACACACACACACACCACACACACACACACACACACACACACACGTTTAAACACTTTGTATACATACATTTATTTTAATTTCTTTTTCTTTTTGTTTATTCTCATCATTTGTTAAACCTACTCATTATTATCTTTTTTTTCTTCTTACTTTTAAGTTTGTTAAATTTCTTCACTTGAAATTAGTGTTAATAAGGATGGAAGAGGAACTTGATTTCTGAATCACAGGTTATATATTACCTAGCTCAGAGATCAAGGGCTTTAAAAACTACATGTATATCTTGTGAGTGAAATAAATAAAGTTATTATTATTATTATTATATGCATTATATTTTGACTACGTCTTTTAGACATCTAAATGCAGAGGATTGATATAAAAACTAGTACATAGATATTTAGAGATTACAGTTGTGGTGTGGTGTGCTAGTTCCTAAGACGTTTCAAAGTGATCCTTGTGATTTTATTGAAATAAATGATTTTGAATTTGAATTTGAGTTTCAATTCTCGAAATTCAACCCTTAAAAGGATGCAGCGGGGTTGAAGACTGTTTGAAAAGACCTTCGTGAACTAAGTCGCAAGGATTTCCACTAGTCTATCTATCCATCTATTTTCTACTAATATATAAAGAGGAAAGATTTGATTGTTTGTTTGTTTGTTTGCATCAAATAAGCTCCGAAACTACTGGACCGATTTGAAAAATTCTTCCACCATTAGAATCCTACACTATCCCTGATGAACATAGGCTATAGAATATTTTCAAAAATGTTAGGAATCTGTATGAAAAAAAAAATCCGTATATCGCGTTTGCTGCGGAAATTATTGACAATAGAGCAAAGTGATGAAATACAGTTTTATAGAAAACATCAATATCTACAAAAAAAGTATATTATACTATAAGTCTAACTATTAGGGATCCTAAAAAAACTTCGATAATGTAACCCAAGGTGTAAAAAAATTACCCATAAAATCATTATTAAACCCGTGCGACGCCGGGGCGGACTACTAGTATTACTTATAAGTGAACAAACACACCAGGTTCATGTCGTGAAACTTTGCTTTCAAACTGTTGGTCGTTTCAGCCGGTATTGGTGGCAATTCTGTTGTGTCTGCCTAAAGCTAAAATTACGTAAAATGCTCTTATTCCTTTACGTTAGAGTCTAAATTAGCGTAACTTTAAAATGAAAGTTCTTAAATTTAGAATATTTTTGTTTTATTTTATGTTTTTCTCTAATTGAGATTTGCAAAAAAAAACAAATTTAATTTTAGTCAACGCCTTTTTACATGCGGACTAAACGAACGCGAATTTAGACTTTAACTAATTTTTTTACGAATTTAGGCTAGATGACACTGTGTGATGTCCACCAATATTTATATCTAGTTTACGAAAATTGCAACCTTTCACGTATGGAATGCTAACTACTGCAAAATGTTTGCATGTGCCAAATATAATGTTTGGACATGCCTCTGACTATCCCCACTAGACATCTTCAAAGGATCTAAGCGTCTGGAGATCTGAGAGAATGTCTACCGTACTTGGGGATTAGAGTCGTGATCGTTCTCACTTAACTTCTGTACTTAATAATATTATAAAGAGAAAAGTTTTTTTGTATGTTTGTAATGGATAAACTCAAAAACTACTGAACCGATTTCAAAAATTCTTTCACCATTACCAAGCTACATTATCCTTGAGTAACATAGGCTATTTTTATTTTGAAAAAGTAATAAATTCTTTATAAGAGTGACGATAGTTTGAAGCAAGGTGTAAAAAATGCCCAAAAGTTTTGCTTTATTCGTGTGCGCTACAAAAACTATTGAACGGGAATTGGAACGGGAACGGGAACGGGAACGGGAACGGGAACGGGAACGGGAACGGGAACGGGAACGGGAACGGGAACGGGAACGGGAACGGGAACGGGAACGGGAACGGGAACGGGAACGGGAACGGGAACGGGAACGGGAACGGGAACGGGAACGGGAACGGGAACGGGAACGGGAACGGGAACGGGAACGGGAACGGGAACGGGAACGGGAACGGGAACGGGAACGGGAACGGGAACGGGAACGGGAACGGGAACGGGAACGGGAACGGGAACGGGAACGGGAACGGGAACGGGAACGGGAACGGGAACGGGAACGGGAACGGGAACGGGAACGGGAACGGGAACGGGAACGGGAACGGGAGCGATACGAAGTTCGCGGGGTCAGCTTGTATTTTATAAATTTAGATTTAGCTTGAACACAACAGAATCGCCGCCATTGTGAAGTCTAGAGCAGTTTAATTAGGTTGGCTCACTGCATTCGCTTTATTGGGTTTAGTTTTGCTTGCCGTTTAAAAGCCGTATCGTTGCAAACTCGGTTTACAGATTAACTTTTTGGATTTCGTGTGCCACTGACTTAAAAAGGCACGTTATTAGAACTTTTAATAGAACGAATTCTATTGCTAGTTATTACTAAGATATTATATCCTATTCCTTTCATCTATTTGTATAAATGCTAAAATGTAGCTATGTCTATCTGTCTGTCTGTCTGTGACGTTATCACGGCCAAACCGAAAGTTTAAAAGAGGAGGAAGATATAAAGGATATAAAGGATTTTTTCATAAACATTTATTTTGATTTTCAGAAAATTTTATGTTTTACTGTGTAAATTAATTTCTTACTGTTAGCTGTGTAAATTACGAAATCCTCAATTGCGCGTGGGACCACGCGCAACTGTATTAACACGCACTTGGCCGGTTTTTATATTTTATTTAAACATTTTAACTGAAGCCAAATTCCTATTATCAGATTACATAAAAAAAAACCGGCCAAGTGCGAATCGGACTCGCGCACGAAGAGTTCTGTACCATTATCTATAAAAACGGCAAAAAACACGCTTGTTGTATCATAGCCCCACTTAAATAATTATTTTACTCTATTTTTAGAATTTGTTGTTATAGCGGCAACTGAAATACATAATCAAAACTGTCTAGGTATCACGGTTCATGAAATACAGCCCTATGTCCGTCTGGGACAGCGAAGTCTTAGTAATAGGGTCCCATTTTTAATCTTCGGGTACGGAACCCTAAATAGGAGATTTTTTATCCTACTATTTGGTTGGTTAGAGAACAATCTGGAACACCCTTCGGCATTGAAAGTTAAACTCGGTCGGGAAAAAATCCGGATTACGTAATGTAATTAACTTTTCAGTGAGGGTTTTTAGAAAGGATTTTGGATAACTTAACTTGTGACATCAGCAACCCAAAATGAAATAGGATCACGACTAATCCCTAAGTACGGTAGACATCCTCCCACCACAAGCTCTAAAGTAATGTTAAAACAGTACTCATGATGGGTGGTGACAACGGCATACGAGTTCGTAAATAATAATACATTTTAAATATAAATAAATAGGTTCACGAATGTAATCCCGAATATCTACGGTAGACATACTCTCAGATCTCAAGGCGCTTAAGATCTCAAGATGTCTAAAGGGTGTATTCAGAGGCACGTCCAAACATTACGTTTGACACGATACCCACATTATGCAGTGGTTAGCATTCCACGTGTGTACTGTTTTAATATTACTTTAAGAGCTTTTGGTACGGCCCCAGATCTGAATACGGAAGATAATATTTGATGAAGGAGCATGTCAAATATGACATTTGACACGTGCCCACAATTCGCATTCCATACGTGAAAGGTAGCAAGCCCGTCGTCGTTCATGGGAATATTAACCAGTTACTTGGAAATGTTAAAAAAAAACGAAAAAGAAAAAAGAAAAAGAAAAAGCAGGTCTCAATTCGACACGTATTTTGTTGCTATTTTTAACTCTTAGACACAGAAAAAACATCTATGTTTATCACACAAATGTTTTTTTAGAAGGCAGAGTTACTACCAACTGAGCTGCAATATAGTACTACATCCTACTAATAATATTATCAATGCGAAAGTTTGTGAGTGTGTGTGTTTGTTATTCTATCACGCAAAAACTACTGAACGGATTAAAATTAAACTTTACAGTTATATAGCTTATACATCAGAATAACACATAGGCTACTTTTTATCCAGATACCACCCGTGCGAAGCAGGGGCGAGCTAGCTGATATATTCCATAAACTAGCAGTCCGCCCCGGCTCCGCACGGGAGTAACGTATTATAACGATTTTATGGGTATTTTTTTTATTTTTAAACAATAAATATGGCCTAAGTTACTCAGAGATAATGTAGCATTCTAATAGTAAACGATTTTTTAAAATCTATCCAGTAGTTTTTGGATTTATTCCATACAAATATACAAAACATCTTTCCTCATAATAATATTAGTACCTATAGATTATTACACTCATAATAACTTTTGAATGGTATGGAATTTGGGAATGGTATAATTAAAAAAGTAATTTACAGGTACTGTATGGCCTTGAAAATGAAGTGATTTTTTTGGATAAGGATTAATAATAATGTGGCCTAGTTTGTACAGGCGGCGTTACCATTGCATATTTTAACATGAAAAAGTAGTCATTGTGACGTAATTGTAATAGTTGGACATAATTATGGTATTGCTGACTTATTTTTTAATATTGATGTCTTCTTTAAAACTGTAGTACATCACTTTGCTCTATTGTCAATAATTTCCGCAGCATACGCGATATAAAGATTTTTTGGGATTTTTTATCACACGTTGGGTTACATTATCGAAGTTTTCATACGGATCCCTAATAGTTAGACATATGGTATTGTTGACTTATTTATAGATATTGATGTCCTCTTTAAAACTGTGGTACATCACTTTGCTCTATTGTCAACAATTTCCGCAGCGTACGCGTTATAAGGTTTTTTTTTTGTTTTTTTTTCACACCTTGGTTTACATTATCGAAGTTTTCATACGGATCCCTAACGTTTTTGAAAATATTCTATAGCCTATGTTCATCAGGGATAATGTAGGATTCTAATGGTAAAAGATTTTTTCAAGTCATTACAAACAAACAAACAAACATACAAACAATCAAATCTTTCCTCTTTATAATATATATATATATAATATATATATATATAATATATAAATATATATTTATATCTCTATATATATAAATATATCTATATATATATATATAATATATATATATATTAGTATATTAGTATTAGTATTAGTATTAGTATAGATTATATTCAAATAAAATAAAAATTGGTAGAAATCTCTCACATAACTTGTTTTATTTACCTTTACAAATTAATTACAAGAACCTTTATTAAATAATGCGACCAATATAAAAGAAAGTCACAAAAGTAAAGAAAAAAAGTTATAATCAACAACAGTTAATTGAGGTTGTTTATTCAATTTACGTGATCCAATAAAATAAGTTGGTGGCTAACAAATTGACTGTTTTTCTTAAACCTTAGTTTACTTTGCTCTCTGACTACCCTTTTGTGATGGAGACGTCAAATGCAACAAAAGACAAAAATATTAATAACTTTTTCATAAAAATAATAAACTGACTTAGACTTATGTAATTAAAATAAATCAAAATAAATAGGATCACGACTGTAATTCCCAAGTATGGTAGACATCCTCTCAAATCTTCAAAAGCTTAGATCCTTTGAAGATGTCTAATGGGGGTTGTCAGAGTCACGTCCAAACATTATATTTGGCATATGCCCACACTTTACCCAACTGTTAATAATAATAATAAATAATAAATAAATATTGGCGGACTTTACACACAACGCCATCTAGCCCCAAACTAAGAATAGTCCAACATTGCATTGGTCCCACAATTTATTAATGTACGACTAATTTTTGGCTTACAACGATGAAGGAAAACATCGTGAGGAAACCAGTTAGTGTTCTTATAAGCGGCGATGGGCTAGCAACCTGTCACGTATGGAATGCTGACTACTGCAAAATGTGGGCATGTGCCAAACATAATGTTTGGACGTGCCTCTGACTACCCACCACTAGACATCTTGAAAGGATCTAAGCGTCTGGAGATCTGATAGGATGTCTACCGTACTTGGGGATTACAGTCGTGATCCTATTTATTTATTTTATTTTATTTATAAGTCGGTTTTGTTTTTAGTTTTTTTAACGTAATTCCACATAATGTGGCACAACAAAAATAAAATATATACGCGTCGTATATACATCATACATACAACCTATTTTCCTTGTAAAATAAATCCAAATTAGAACGTGCTTAATACGTTATAGAAACATCGTGAGAAAACCAGTTCCTAATTAGAAGCGAGGATGGGCTCGCAACCTGTCACTGGAATGCTAACTAGGTACTGCAAACGTGAACGTGTGCCAAATGTTATATTTGAACGTGTTTCTGAATACCCTCTTAAGAATCTTCAAGGATCTGAGTGCTTGGAGATCTAAGTGGATGTCTACCGTACTTCGGGATAAGTAGCGAGTCCATATCTATTTTTGGTTTTATGATATTTTTACAGTAATATTATAACGATTTTTTTATATTTGTTTGTATAAACTGAAAAAACTGAGAAACTACTGGATTAATTTTCATAATTCTTTCACTTATCAAAAGCTACATTGTCAACGAGTATCATAGACTATAATTTCTTCCTAATTCCTTTGTATGAAACTCTGTCATTTATTTATCAGAAATTTTAAAAATTGCAAGTGTTTTTCTTTCTATGCGATTACTGAAATTTGGACAGGACAACGTCTGTCGCGGGTCCAGCTAGTTATGAATAAAAAAGCTCATTAAAAACTACTCACTGCGAATACCAGCATGAGTTCAAACGCCTTTTTATCACAAGAGTCGCCAATCACAATATAATATTAAAAGGCAATAGTTTTGAGGAATTTTATGTTACTTAATTATATCGTAACGACAGATGACCTGTTTCAATTTGGTATTTATAGATTTATTATGTATTCCAAATACTTTTACGGAATTGAAATGGAATGTAAAAGTTCTTATGACACCTGTCATATTCCATTCGGGACGAAGGCAGGTGCTAATGCTAATTCTTTCCCTCGTATTCAAGAACGACACTATGAGAACACGCACCCACAGTGGACGAAATCTTTTTTCATAAACATCACTTTATGTGTTGAGCGGCACTATGGCGCACGCTACCGTGTGTCTTTAGAGCTCAATTTTGGCTAGAGGCACACGACAATGTGCCTCTAGTCTCACTATGCAGTGTCGCTCAACACATAAAGTGATGTTTATGAAAATCGTATAAATAAGTAAAACTACGTAAAATTACTCCTTATTTCCCACTTAATGTGATACTTGAGATTTTGTTTTTTGTATGGGCTTACCCGGTTAAGACGGAAAAAGTGATAAAACTGCATTATCTTGAAAACCATCAAACTTAAAAAGGAAAAGTCTTTAATTTATGTAACTAGTATGATAATCTAACAAATTATACAAAAATGAACTGTGCAGATATTCATAGATTTGAGCAAAAACATATTTGTTTTGGAAGAGCCAACTTTGGAAAACAAAATCTACCGACAAGTTTCACCAATATCTTTTCTGTGTTACATTTATCTACATTAGATCCTTAAGTTATCTTTGTCATAATAACAAAACTGTATGTTTTGCGGATATTGAGAAAAAACGATTCTGCATTCATCAAAAACCTTTATTACTCGTCTTAAAGCCCTTTAAACATTTCGAATGTGACGTCATGTTTTAAGTGATGTTTGTAGCACTCCATTCATCATCGACTGACTCTAACGTCGGCACTTTAGAAGATGGATTGTAAAACTTATTACTTCTTCTAAAATGTTTGCAGTAAATTTGACAGACTTATTTTGAGTTGTAACCTTTTCAGTAATCATTACCGGAATAGTACAATGATTCACGACACTTGAAAGGAACTCATAGTCATTTTTACTGTTTTAACTGTCAATAAAAAGTATTTAAAGGATTTGTGTGTTTATTCATCATTATCATCTTGCCCTTATTCTATTTCTTGCGTTGTTTGCTCAACTTATAGATAAAACTGGTCAAGATCACAATTTAAATGTTTATTTTATTCTGTTTACCTAATCTGTGAAAATTTCAACTGTCTAGCTATAACGGTTCATGAGATACAGCCTTGTGACAGACAGATGGACGGACAGACGTAGTTAGTAATAGGGTCCCGTTTTTACCCTTTGGGCACGGAACCCTAAAAATAAGTTATACTGTACAATGATTTGGCATGGAGTGTTTTACTATGGGCCGCCTGCCTGAAGTCTATCCTGTTGTGTGATGATTATGTTCTTGAAATATATGAATATCTACCTTTAGGATGAGTAATAAATGTTTTTGATGAACGCAGAATCGTTTTATCTCAATAACCGCAAAACATACAGTTTTGTTTAGTTATGAAAGAAATAACTTAAGGATATAATCTAGATAAATTATGGACAAAAACACGATAGATAAAACTTTTACCGATAGATTTATTTTCCAAAGTTGGCTCTTCAAAAACACTAGTTTCGTTTTTAATCAAAACTATAAATAGCTAAACTGTTTGTTTTTATATAATTCGTTAGATAATCATACTAGCTAAATAAATTGTAGACAGTGGTGGCGATTTTGTTGTGTCCAAGTTAACCCTAAAATTTTGTAAAAAACGATCGATCTTATTCCTTTTATGTTAAAGTCCAAATTAAAATAACATCAAAATGACAGTCCTAAAACTTAGGTTATTTTAGCCGTTTCTCTATTTTATTTCGCTTATTTGACACAAACAAGTGTCATCTTAGTCAACACCAATATACATGTTGATTAAATGTAGCTTGACGTTTCTAAATCGATTACGAAAATCGTAAATTTATTTAAACTATTCTAAGTTTTTGAACTGTCACTTTGAGGTTACGCTATTTTAAACATTAACTTAAAAGAAATAAGATCGATAGTTTTTAGGAATTTTAACTTTAGCGTAGTAGTAGTACAAGAGAATCGCCACCAGTTTCTTTTAAAGTTTGATGGTTTTCAAGATAATGCAGTTTTATCACTTTTTTCATCTTATCCGGGTAGACTCAGCTCATACATAAAATCAAACATTTCACATATTACCTTAAGGCGCTCCCAGTCGACGATTGTTTTTGTTCGAAACGAAAAAAGAAATACTTGTGAACAAGCCACATCTCCTATTTTATAATGTATAGTATATGTGAATAAAGATGTACCCATCTTTAATTACTTCGATAAATAATCCTACCGACCGCTGCAATGACGACAAACACACGTCGGCGCGTGGTCCGCCTTAGCTTTTCGAATAAATTAATGATATAAATTATGTATAATTACTTATCAAAAATCTATTCTAATAGAAATCTAGATCTACATATTACCTATCTTTAACAATAAATTACAAGTTGATTTTAATAGTAGGTATATAAAATATTTCGATCATAAATTCTAAAACGTATCATTTTGAAATAATATCTTTATCGTGAAAAGTTTCTGCTATTATGTTTTCAGCTTAATAGAAATCTAGGTAGGAACCTGAAGTAATATACTTATAAAAATAGGAGATGTGGCTTGTTCAGAAGTATTTCTTTTTTCGTTTCGAAAAAGAGCAATCGTCGACTGGGAGCCCCTTAAGTCCGTAGTAGCTAGTTCATAAGCCAAAAGCTGTGTGTAGGTACAAGTAGCTCGTACGTCGTGAAACCGTGGACGTCGTGGACCAAAAACTAGTAGGTCATAATTTGTGATGGATTAGAACATTCAAGAAACGAGGTCGGTGCTTTCCGCGTACCTATAGATATATTACAGTAAAATTATGGGGTCTATAACCTACACGCCTAGCATGACCTGAGAAAGTTTAATTTGCAGAAGTATACACAAAATCATTTTTTTGGTTAACTTCACTTTTTGAGTAAGGCAATCGAAAGAATGAAAGAATACAAAACCATAAAAAACATATTTGTGTATTTATGTGACACTATTTGTTTAGTTTTAGCTCTAAAATGTAATTAAATTAAAGAAAAACCCTGTATATTTATGCATTTAAGCATGTTTGTTGTGAAATAAATATCTTATCTATCTATCTAGCCTCTGTCTACCCTCTCTAGACATCTTCAAAAGATCTAAGCGCCTGGAGATCTGAGAGGATGTCTACCGTACTTGGGGATTACAGTCGTGATCCTAAGAGATAATTATGTCGACGCTAAATAAATTTATTCGTTCTTCTATTTCTAAGCTTGCCTCGACCAAAATTTTACGTCTACGGCGCTATAATCTACGTGAAAATTTAATTATTGTCTTATTCTTTGGTAGATAAATCTTTCTCGTTCAATAAAGCTTGGCCTGCTTTACCTCTATTCTATTCTATGCATACCTCAAGTTATTGGCGGAGTTCGAAAATCTAGGCCAAATTTTTAAGCACCGTCGAATAACGATCTTTTTCTCTCGACTTTTTCAGAAGCTCTTCCCAAATTCTTTATTTGTAGGAAACCAATGAATTTGTTCAATAAAACATGTTACACCCAAAGCGATCTTGAAACTTTCAGAGACGTTCGTTTTGTTGAACCTCATTGCTGATTCGACTCAAGTTGTATTGCCCATTATTGTGCTTTATTACTGTCACAGATAAAATAACTCGCGCACGAAGGGTTAAATCACTACATAGTATAAAGCAAAGTCGCTTTCCGCTTCCCGCGTCTGTATGTAATATGTATGTATGTATGTATGTATGTATGTATGTTTGCTTATATCTTTAAAACTACACAACGGATTTTGATGCGGTTTTTAATAAATAGAGTGATTCAAGAGGAAAGTTTATATGTATAATACATGCATAATATAGTAGAGAAACACTGATAATTTTAGAGGTTTCTAATGTGATGTCGTAAATAAACACATTTTTTTGCGCTTACATTGCAAATGCTGGCTGAACCCCACGAGATATATCAAAATAATGTACTACAGTTTTGTACACCTTAAAAACGTTTACAAAAAAGTCAACGATGGTATTAGAAATGTCTTACGCACAGCGAAGCGGGCACGGGTCAGCTAGTTATCTATAAAAAACGGCAAAAGAAACACGTTTGTTGTGTGGGAGCCCCACTTAATACTTATTTTATTCTGTTTTTGGAATTTGTTGTTATAGCGGCAACAGAAATACATCATCTGTGAAAATTTCTACTGTCTATCACGGTTCATGAGATACAGCCTTGTGAATGACGGACAGTGGAGTCTTAGTAATAGGGTCCCGTTTTTACCCTTTGGGTACGGAACCCTAAAAAGGTATCGTGTCGACGGGGTACAATTTATTAAGGATATAAAAATAGGTTCTAGACAATCCCTGAGTATGATAGACATCCTCTTAGATCTATAAAAATGTCCTAAGCCGGGTACTTACTAGAGTCGTAACTATAGCCATACAGTAACGAGTTCCAGTGTGTACTGTACGCATGACATGGTCTTTGCTATCAAAATGCTATGCTATGAAATAATATTATGGTAATTATACATAGTAGGTAGGTTTTATAGATTAATAGATTGTAGTGCCCCAGCGGGGTCCATGTTGAGAAACTCTGTACCTATACGATAAGACATATTTTGGAATCAACTGTAACAATAAATTAATATGAATATCGACTTCTCAATGAGCGCCCTCGTTGGCTCGCTGCAAGCCGCTCGCGACATACTCGCTCACCACGTTAACACCATGATTATTGGTAGCAGTAACGTGTAACGGTAACAGTAACGTGTAACGGTAACAGTAACGTGCAACGATAACAGTAACGGCTCGTGATTGAGTGCGCGGTTTAAAAACTATAGCGGTTATGATCTGGGTCTTACTCTGCAAAACGATTTGCAGTATGTATGATGTCAATTGTTAAAAGTAATGTCAATCGTTCCATCTTTGATCGATCAAGAGTAGAGTAGGTATATAATCACAAAAACCGCAGCCTCAAAAAATCTATCAAATAAAATGGATGTCACCGGATTACTCAGCAATACAGATGATACGAAATATTTTCTAAACGAAATGAGATGAAAATATGACATTGTAACATGTTCGCGGAAAGTCTCTTTGAAACTACTATTTTCTGAACCCGTTTTCGAAGTGTTCGGTGAAACGTAGGATTAAGTTTCGTTTAATATTTTCTACACCATTAGTTACTTTGATTGTGTTTTGGGTACTGAGTGATTTATTGAGCACGGTTCAATTATGCCAGACTAGGCCAGACATCATTATTTGAGTCTATAGCCACACAGGCTATAGACTCCTCAAGGTGAACACTTTCTCACAACACATTAGGCTTATACTGCTGATATAAGACACCGCGCAGCTGTGATATTGAACCGGCCAATCAGAATGCAATTTTTACTCCCCGACCCGCACTTATCAACGGTTTGACGGAATTGTTTGTTTGAATAAATAAAGTCATTATGCGTCTATTGGGCTATGTATTCGATTACCTATTTGAACTGTATTATAACCTTATTACAATACTAGCCGACCCGTGACAGACGTTGTACTCTCAAATTTTAATAATCGCATAGGAAAAAGCAATATCAGGCAACTTGCAATTTTTTCCCCACAAACCTTGTACTGATAAATTAATTACGAATTTTGGTAGAATCATTCATTAGTCATAACTGCGTTGCTATGACGACTAAATGTTTTTAATCTGTGATGTCAAATTTGTTGCACACCAGCGCAATCTATACCAAAATCATCCTTTTTGCGTTTTTTTTAATTTAGGGGTTGTTTTTCGGATTATTAGTTCCCCCTTTATTTATTCTGATTTTTTATCTACATACTACAGCAACTTTCATCTTAATCCGTTTTGTCGTTTATTTTTGATTAGGGAACAAACATCACAAACTTTCGCATTTATAATATTATTAGAATTATCTAACAGCCCAAGGCTTCGCTCGCATGGATCCAATAATCTTTTTTTCTATTAAAATCCAGGTTTAATAATCTAGTTCATAATCTAATAATAATAAGCATATTATCAAATTACATCGAAATCGGTGTTACAACGCGATTTAATACCAATAAACATGAAAACTTATGTGTTTATTTTATTAATTTATTGTGATGTGAAACATTATTACTTGTATTATTATTAGTTACCTAGCTGTCCCGATTTGGCACTACATATTTTGCAGTAGTTAGCATTTTTATAAATAAGAAAGATCCTTTCAAAACTTTCGTGAGTTGTACTACACATTATTACAACAACGGGAAATTACTCACGTAAATGATAAATTGTCAATGAGGACACCGACAATGTTTCGATTCATCTAGAGAATCTTCTTCAGGGTGAGTGGACCATAACGCGCGCGCTACCCTGCTGTAATAATGTGAATAAGAAAGATATTCATTTACAAGACACAAAAGTTCTCAGAAAATGTTTTTAAATTAAATAATCAGCCCTAAACCATGCTGACATCTCAAATAGAAGTAAAAAGCCGTTACTTTAATCAACACATTTTTTTACACGACTGTACGTAACGTTTTTACCTAAAAAAGGAAAATTCTTTTCTCACAGCTTATCCTCTTTATGTAAGGGAAATACATTATTTGCCGACACGCTAACTTGTAGAGTCGGATGAAATGGGCTCAAGTAGGTACACGTTTAAGCAGGGAAATAAACAGGAAACTTGATGTTTCGTATAAAACAGGATTAGGTCTAGGAATTTAAGGGGGCTCTGAGCGTCCCCACCCCCACAATTAGCGACCGTGGCCTCGCAGCTCAGTTGTTAGTAGCTCTGCCTTCTGCCCTGTAGGTTGTGAGTCCGATTCCCGCCCAGGATAAACATATGTGTCAGGAACATAGATTTTTGTTGTTAATAATAAGTATAACTAGCCGACCCGTGACAGACTTTTTCAAATTTTAATCATCGCACAGGAAAAAGCAATTTCATTTTTCAAAATCAATTTTTTTTTTCCTACAAACCTTGTACTGATAAAATAAATCCGTATTTTGGTAGAATGCGTATCATTAATTAATCAAAAGTTTGATGAAGAAATGAAGAATTCCTCATAAATATTTAATACACCTACTCCTCAAACTTGAAGAAATAAAATATTATCACGTCTGTAATCCCCAAGTACGGTACACAAACTCTCAGATTTCCAGGCGCTTAGATCCTTGAAAATGAATAACGGGGGTAGTCAGGGACACGTCGAATCATTTTGGCACATGCCCACATTGTGCAGTAGTTAGCATTCCATACGTGAAAGGTTGCAAGCCCATCGCCAGTTGCAAGAATACTAACTGGTTTTCTCACGATGCCTCCTTCCCCGTGTTAAGCACATGTACATCCGAACACAGAAAATAATTATTAAAAACCGGCCAAGTGCGAGTCGGACTCGCGCACGAAGGGTTCCGTACCATTATCTATAAAAACTCCAAAAAAACATGTTTCTTGTATGGTAGCCCCCTAAAATATTTATTTTATTCTGTTTTTAGTATTTGTTGTTAGAGCAGCAACAGAAATACGTAATCTGTGAAAATTTCAACTGTCTAGCTATCACGGTTCATGAGATACAGCCCTGTGACAGACAGACGGACAGACAGACAGACGGACAGCGAAGTCTTAGTAATAGGGTTCCGTTTTTACCCTCTGGGTACGGAACCCTAAAAATGATTTATTAATAAACTAGCTGACCCGTGCTGAGCGACAGACATTTCTAAATGTGATTATTTTGGATAGGTATGGCTATGGTATGGATCCAGACCGCTATCGTTCCACATCTGGTATTCCGATCTTCTAAAATTATAGCCTATAAGTTGCCGAGGATTAAGAGACAGACAAACAGACAAACAGACAAAAATTTCAAAACGTTTATTTTTGTTTTGTGTTACTTGTATGAAGACCCTTAGGAGTATTTTTTTTTAAGTTTTTAACCAATGTACAGAATTGAACTCTTCTACAGTTTTATTATTATGTATAGATATAGATAGATAGGTAGGGGTTGAGTTTTTTATGAAGTAATCTATAATTCGTAATTCTTTTCCGTACCCAAAGTTAGCTATATAGTTATAGCATTTAAGATACTTTTTATCCAGGTACCAAAGCAAAGCCGCGGGCTGAGGCTATTATGAAAATCGTTTACTCCCCCACAAGGTAGGTAAGCCTTTCAAAGACTCAACTTTATATCTAAACAATTATTTCTGTCAGATGCTTCTAGACAGCTGTCTAGATAGTTAGAATAGATAGTGAACTACGTCCCTGTTTCCTTTTGAAATGGACCATAAAACTAAACGAGGCTTGTTAGTCGCTGGAAAACGACAATAAACGTAATCGCCTTTTATAGTACACCCCCGCGACTTCGCTCTCGTTGCTACGAATACAAAATGTTTTTACACTTTTAAATTTTATCCTATTATAATATACCCTAAAAGGTTTAATCTTCTAGAACTTATAAGGGTATAAATTTGATATGGAGTCTTGGTCTTTATCGTTAGTCTTGGTCTTTTTGAAAATAGGTATCTTATATTTATCTATCTTAGGGCCGATTTTTCAATCATCAGATAAGTGTTAACTGTGGAATAAATTTGCAATTTTCCATACGATATGTCAAATTTATTCAACTGTTGGCCCTTATCTGATGATTGAAAAATCGGCCCTTAAATAGGTATCGGTCAGTCAGTTCCCTAACCCTCGTATTCAAGAACGACACTATGAGAACACGCACCCACAGTGACCGAAATCTTTTTTCATAAAAATCACTTTATGTGTTAAGCGGCACTATGGCGCACGCTACCGTGTGCCTTCAGAGCTCAACTTTGGCTAGAGGCACACGACAATGTGCCTCTAGTCACACCTATGCAGTGTCGTACAACACATAAAGTGATTTTTATGAAAAAAGATTTCGTCCACTGTGGGTGCGTGTTCTCATAATGTCGTTCTTGAATACGAGGGTAAGAGTTTTATATGTTTGGATTATCTTTGAAATGGATGTGATTATCTGAGTTGGAATGGCGGGGTCCAATCTCGTAAAGTTAAGTCAAGCTCTTTATGATTCCAATGAAGACTTCTTTCCTCGTTGTTTTCATCGGAATTTTTAACAAAGACAGAACATTTATTAAAAGCTTTCGCAACTTGACCCCCTATTTGTATTAGCGTGTTTTGCTCCACACTGACATCAGACGATTTATCCTCGAACATTTAATTATTAGTCATGTTAGTCAAGTGGGAGATACCTTAAGGCGCTCCCAGTCGACGATTGTTTTTGTTCGAAACGAAAAAATAAATACTTGTGAACAAGCCACATCTCCTATTTTATAATGTATATTATATGTGAATAAAGATGTATCCATCTTTAATCACTTCGATAAATAATCCTACCGACCGCTGCAATGACGACAAACACACGTCGGCGCGTGCTCCGCCTTAGCTTTTCGAATAAATTAATGATATAAATTATGTCTAATTACTTATCAAAAATCTATTCTAATAGAAATCTAGATCTACATATTACCTATCTTCACTATCACTACATAGTATAAAGCAAAGTCGCTTTCCGCTTCCCGCGTCTGTATGTCTGTATGTATGTTTGCTTATATCTTTAAAACTATACAACGGATTTTGATGCGGTTTTTTTTAATAAACAGAGTGATTCAAAAGGAAGGTTTATATGTATAATACATGCATAATATAGTAGAGAAACACTGATAATTTTAGAGGTTTCTAATGTGATGTCGTAAATAAACACATTTTTTTGCGCTTACATTGCAAATGCTGGCTGAACCCCACGAGATATATCAAAATAATGTACTACAGTATTGTACACCTTAAAAACGTCTACAAAAAAGTCAACGATGGTATTAGAAATGTCTTACGCACAGCGAAGCGGGCACGGGTCAGCTAGTTAACAATAAATCACAAGTTGATTTTAATAGTAGGTATATAAAATATTTCGATCATAAATTCTAAAACACATCATTTTGAAATAATATCTTTATCGTGAAAAGTTTCTGCTATTATGTTTTCAGCTTAATAGAAATCTAGGTAGGAACCTGAAGTAATATACTTATAAAAATAGGAGATGTGGCTTGTTCAGAAGTATTTCTTTTTTCGTTTCGAAAAAGAGCAATCAGCGACTGGGAGCCCCTTAACTCTTAGTGTCTGACACCGCGTTTATAGGCCATGTTCAGATGTCAAAATTTTGACGAGCGTTTTAAAATCCCGCGACTACATACAGCCGATCACATGAGCGCGCGTTAAAGCAAGAGGGTGGTGATCCTGGCAGGGACAAATTAAAAAAATAGGTATTTAAAAAATCTGTTGCTGTCACGCTGCGCTAAGATATAGACGTATTAGTGGCGATAGAGACAACAACATCGCGGTCCCAATATTCCTATTTGAAAATGACTAAAACGCTATTTCGTATACACCTGTTTCCTTCTTCAAAATTGGATCGATTTTAATAAAAAAAAAAAACAAATATAATAACGCGTTATCGCACGCCACCGCGCGATCAAATTTACAAAGAGTTTAACGACAAGCGCTAACGCGCGTTGCGACTTGCTCGTCTCTTGAGTGCTCGTCAGTCTGTTTGGTAGAGTTGAAAATAAAAAAAATTACAAGAAAATCGCGATTATAGCGCGCGCTTAACTGAACAATCAACGGACATTACATACATATCAAAGCGCGCGTCAACGCACGATCACCTGCGTCTAGAGACTTTTTCTCTGAGCGCCGCGTTAACGCACGCTCATGTGATCGGTTGTATGTAAATACCAGGATGTCTAGTCGATTTAAAAACGCGCGTCATTATTTTGCCGTCTGAACATGGCCTTAAAAACGCGGTGTACACAGGCACTTAACTAGAAGGTGGCGGTTTTAAATATTCAATTATATTATCATCATTATTCAATTATAATTATAGCGGCGACGGACTTGCAACCTGTCACGTGTGGAATGCTAACTACTGCAAAATGTGGGCATGTGCTAAATATAATATTTGGACGTGCCTTTGACTAATCTTTTTAAACATCCTCAAGGATCTGAGAGGATGCCTACCGTACTTGGGGATTACAGTCGTTATAGTATTTTTTTATATTCAATTATGCGCGTATACTCGTGCTAAAACGGAGTTTAAGGAAACATCGTGGGGAAACTATTTTGTATTCTTATAACGTGCCTCTAACTATCTTTAAGGATCTGAAAGGATGCCTACCGTTCTTGGGGATTATAGTCGTGATTTCTTTTTTTCTATTTAGGCTTGTACAAAGAAATTTTAGGCTCTCGTAGTCAACGACAGGAAATGCGAGGAAATAACGTCCGTTTAATATAAGATTAAGACGAAATAATCAGCCAAGTGTAAGCCGGATTTATAAAAATAGGGTTCCGCATCAGATGTAAAACCTCATTTTATTTAGTAACCATGAAAAGCCAAAAGGGTGCAGTTTTCCGGTAAAAAAGCTTACAAATATCCAATACTGTCAAATTTCTAATCCTACGCCTTTTGGTTTAAGAGCGTGCTTGCGACTAACAGACAGACACAAAAGCGAGATTTTGGGGACTCTGTTTTTAGGTTTCCGTACCCAAAGGGTAAAAACAGGACCCTATTACTAAGACTTCGCTGTTCGTCTGTCTGTCACAGGGCTGTATCTAATGAACCGTGTTAGCTAGATAGTTCAAATTTTCACAGATGATGTATTTCTGTTGCCGCTATAACAACAAATACTAAAAACAGAATAAAATATATTTAAGTGGGGGCTCCCATACAACAAACGTGTTTTTTTGGCGTTTTTATACATTATGGTACGGAACCCTTCGTGTGCGAGTCCGACTCGCACTTAGCCGATTTTTATTTTTCGCAGCACGGAAACATAAAAATAGGCTCTACGAATCCCGTATTCTAAAGGTTCTGGAAGATATAATGGAAAGCGATAAATACTAATCTTTTACAATCTAGATCACTTCCGGTTTGTGATTACCAACCGTTACTTTTATTACCCGTCGTTTGACTGAATCTTTAGCATTCGTTTTCTCGTTATCAATTGCTTGCGAGGTCGCAACAAATTCTGTCCAACGAGAAATCTATGTAAGTAATTTGAAAAAAATTGAACTTATATTAATAAATTAAAAAGTGTTTTTTTTTTGCTCATAGAATGCGAACTACTGCAAAATGTGGGCATGTGAAAGATGTAATGTTTTGACGTGCCTCTGACTTACCCCTTTAGACAACTTCAACGGTCTGAGCGCCGTCTACCGTTTTTTTTTAAATTTACTTGTGTTAAAACTATTAGTTCTATATTTTTTAAAATATTGAATATCTCAGGACTTTCTCCTAATTATTCAAATTTTTGTAATAAATAACTAAAAACTATAGAATTAAAACTATCGTTGTTGTTAATCATTCTAAATAGAAATACGGCTTATTACCACGTTTTAGCAATACAAGAAAAAACGTTGTACTTAGCCGTATCACTACATAGTATAAAGCAAAGTCGCTTTCCGCTTCCCGCGTCTGTATGTATGTATGTATGTTTGCTTATATCTTTAAAACTACACAACGGATTTTGATACGGTTTTTTTTTATAGATAGAGTGATTCAGGAGGAAGGTTTATATGTATATGCGTACCCGTGCGAAGCCGGGGCGGGTCGCTAGTTTCTATATAAAATAATTAAAAACTACTCTACCATTTTTTAAATTCCTTTTTTAAATCCGAAAATTGCAATAGTGTAAGCTAAGGTATTACAAATTTGCCTATAATCTTCAATAATGCAGTTCTTCCTCTATTTTTTGTCAGTTTAAAAAAACTTATGCAAATAAAGATTTCTATTCCATTCTATAACTTACCGGGCAATTTAGAACTGAGCGTCAATCTCGATACTTTCAAAACACGATCCCGATTTTCAAATTGCTAAAACTTCACGGTTCAGGTTCAAAATCAAATTCAAAAAGTTTATATTTAACTAAGCTTGGACGCGAAACAGCCAATCGGAACGTGAAGCTTCGCCTGCAAGCGTGTGGATCGCTTCGGGACTTTTGCACGACTGACGGCTACGGAGCTGCAAAGGAGATTTCTTCGCACATTTATAAGGGTTTTAGTTAATAGTTGCATTTGGTATGTACCTACTGAAATTGCTGTGAAAATCAATTTAGAATCGAATTGAACAAGTATTTTTATTTGCAATAACATTCAATGTTTATAACAAGCCCAGTTTATAACAAGCCCATCGCCGCTTATAAGAATACTAAATGATTAACTCACGATGTTTTCCTTCACCGTTTTGAGCACGTGTTTTGATGCGCATATAATTTTTTCGAACCGTTGTGTTCGTAATTTTATTGTCAGTACAAGGTTTGTGTGACAGATTTCTTTGGTGAAACTCTTAAATTTAGGAAAAACTGAAAATTCTTTTTTTCTATGGGATTATTAAAATTTGGACAAGACAACGTCTGTCAGGTTAGTGAGTAATAAATAAAAACTATTTTAAATAAAAAATATAGGTTCACGACTGTAACCCTCAAGTACGGTAGGAAGATGTCACGTCATTATATTTGGCATAATACGCACATTTTGCAAGTAGTTAGGCATATACGTGACATGTTGCAAGCCCATCGCCGCTACTGTATAAAAAAAAGGATTTTTTTTGTTTTTCTCCTAAATTGACTGTAGAGAGTCCTGAAATCTAGATCACCAACCGTAGGCACGTGCTCCGAAGCTTTGTTAGGTTTTATTTTTGGGTAGATAAATGGACGGATTAAATTGATTGAGAGTTTGAATGTAGGTTGTGAATGAAATGATGTTGTGGTAAGAGAAAATCAGAATTCGAAACTTGAACCAAAATATAACTCAAATTCATCGACCATTTAGTAAGTACAGGGATTGTAAGAGACTGGCCTCACAGCTCAGTTGGTAGTAGCTCTGACTTCTGCGCTGTAGGTTGTGGGTTCGATCCCCACCCGGGATCTGTGTCTGGGTGTCATGTATAATATGTATATGTATTTACAACAAAAAAACGTATACAAGTATTCTATCATTTATCTGGTTTCCATAGTACAAGATTTGCTTAGTTTGAAATGTCCACCAATATTTATTTATTTTGAGTTTCATGCAAGATTTTTTAGTACCCACTCCTAATTTCCTAACTTGACTGGCCTCTCAGCTCAGTTGGTAGTAACTCTGCCTTCTGCGCTGTAGGTTGTGGGTTCGATTCTCTCCCAGGATGAACATTTGTGTGATGAACATAGATGTTTGTTCTATATTTGAGTGTTAATATGTATAAATCTAAATCTAAATGTAAATGTTAGGGTAAGGAGGGGGAATGGCGTTAACCTAAGGAAAACATTGTGTATTTTTTTAAATTACGTAATATAAATCAAAATTAAGAAGAGTAATAAAGTCTTTAACTATCTAGTAATCAACAATTTAACAACAAAATCATATATCTTTGATCTACTAGGAGTAGGAAAACATTAAAAAAAAACTTGAGAGGTGTCAAGGGACACCCGGATGGAACGAAGTTCTTTTCGATTAATTAGTGAAGGAATTGTAATAAAATTTTATTTCTTTTAAGTTAAAATAATATATTTTTTATTATTATCAAATATAATGTAATATAACTTAATCAGTAGGCTCAATTTTTGTCAATCTAGCTAGTTAGATGAGAAACAAACGCAAAGCAAATAAATAGGTAAGTACCTACCTTCCTAAGTAGATACCACCTACCAACTAATGATGTTTTGGTAATCTCCTACTTGCACAATAAGTCGTTTATTAGTTTACAGTTATGTTGTACTGAACACAAAATAACGTGGGACAAGGGAAGGGGAATCAACTTTGACTTCGACCTCGACCTCGACCTCGACCTCGACCTCGACCTCGACCTCGACCTCGACCTCGACCTCGACAACGACCTCGACCTCGACCTCCACCTTGACCTCGACCTCGACCTCGACCTCGACCTCCACCTCCATCTCGACCTCCACTTCCACCTCGACCTCGACCTCCACCTCGACCTCGACCTCGACCTCGACCTCGACCTCGACCTCCACCTCGACCTCGACCTCGACCTCGACCTCCACTTCCACCTCGACCTCCACTTCCACCTCGACCTCGACCTCGACACAATTAATAGATAAATATATTAATAGATATACTATAGCAAAAAAGTGTCGTGACAACTTTTCGTAAGAATTTTTTCCGTCTAGCCCCCTTTCACAACGCGCGATAAGGAACTTCGTTCCAAAAACACGTTTGAGCGGCATTACCCCTGACCTTGGGTAATGCCGCTCAGGGTACGGGGTAATGACGCTCAAATATTTTTATTGGAATATAACAAGAAATAGTATACATTTTAATTATATAAATATTAATCAGATCGACATTATACAATAAAAGATAGATAGATAGATAGATAACACTTTATTGATTACCACACGTTCACACGAATACAAATATTTATGAACAGAAATAAAATAAATAACACTATGCTTAAAGGTAATACAATGGGCGGCCTTATCGCTAAAAGCGATCTCTACCAGGCAACCTTAGAATGGACTGGAATGAACATATAAAGAGAAGGGGCATGTTGGTGCGGCTTTAAATATATACAAGTAGTTATATACAGTTGAGTCTGCCCGCGACCATGGTTATTGTAACATAGCCGAAACGTCGGGAAAGTAAATTAAAGGTAATTACGTGATAAAGACCCGTGTCAAAATCTATAGTTATATATACAAGTAGTTACAAAATTAAATATAAAAATACTAAATAAAACATATACATATATAACAAAAATAAAAATACATAAAACAATCATAAAAATAAAATAACAAAACTGAAGTATGCAAATTCCATAAAAATTACGTAAATATTTAAAATATGACATAATAACACACATTACATAATATACCTATACAAAAATACTAAAGATGAGTAAATATAGGTAGTTCCAAAACATACTATAAAATACATACTAAATAAGTATTTACACAAAACACAAACGTTTCAAGAAGAGCAATTAGACAGATAATGGTTGAAGACCAGGTTTTTAAAGATTGACAGGGACTTTGCTTTTCTGATACTAACAGGTAATGCGTTCCATAGGCGAACAGCTTGGACTGTAAATGATTTTTCATAGAAGGTAGAAGAGTGTATAGGAGCTTTAAGTTGAAAGGTGTCAGTGGATCGTAGGGATCGTGGATTAGAAAGGTACAGGAACTGAAATCGTTCCTTAAGGTAAGCAGGAGTCAGGGGAGAAAAAAGAATATTATAGAGGAGGTTAAGAATGTGAGCATTCCGGCGGAAGCGGATTGGCAACCACTTGAGTTTCGTACGAAATTCTGATATTCGGTCATATTTTCGCAAACCAAATATGAATCGAATACAGTAGTTCTGAAGGCGCTCAAGCTTATTAAGCTGCTCTTCTGTTACATCAATATAGCAGGCGTCAGCATAATCAAGGATCGGGAGGAGAAGGGATTGTGCAAGCGCAATTTTGGTAGCAGTGGGAAGAAAATTCCGAAGCCTTCTGAGTGAGTAAAAGTAAGGTCTAAAATCACAAATTAGCATCAATTATCCCAATTTGCATGCAAAATTAGCCTTTTACGATTTAACAAAAATAGTGAAGTCTACGATGTCAAATCAACTTCAAAAATTATAATTTATATTTATATATTTATATATTGTTATAATTTTCATTATCCACATTCATTTCATCATTATTGACATCGTCGCAAAGGTTTCATTCACTAATACTTCATATGAACACCCTCTGAAGAACTTTCTTGTGAAAAAATATTTTGTTGGCTTATTTTTGGCAAACCTTAAATCGCAGTATTACCAGGTAGAAGGTCTTCTTCGGTCCAAACCGTTTTAGCGGTGGTTCTTTGACGATAACTTGGCAAATCTACAACAATACATAAATAAGTCACTAAGGGGTAATGGCGCTCAGGTGAGCGGTATAACCCCAAAACGGTCGTTTGGTAATTAATTTAAAATAAAAAAAAAACATACACAATTGTTGAAAATTGATAGCATTATCACAAAACAGAATAATTTTATTGTCAGAAAACTAAAATTAATAATTAAATATGCATAAAGTTTTGGACTTACCGACAAAAACATATAACCAAAAATTAGATCAGCGCAGCCGCAAACGAAAAAACGCACTCCACGTTCGCATGACGCGAGCTGACGGTCCTTTTGCATCACTGTCTGTTAGAGACTCCCTATCCTCGCCTTTCATGCCAAGTGGCGTTTTGCTACGTTACATTTTGACAGAGTTACAGAGGTGAGCGCCATTACCCAGTGGGCGCCATTCCCCCTGCTTCCCCTAATAAGTATGTAAGTATCTATAAAAAAAAAGTATTTTAAGTATTTAAGTATCAGTTATCTGGTTCTTATAGTACAAGTTTTAGTTTTGGACTAGATGGTGCTGTGTGATAATAATAAAATAAATAAATTTTGGCGGACTTTACTCACAGCTCCATCTAGCCCCAAACTAAGCAAAGCTTGTACTATAGGAACCAAATAACTGATAGAATACTTATATACTTTTTTTTTGTAAATACACACTTATTATACATATTAACACCCAGACACAGAACAAACATATTCTATGTTCATCACACTATAATTATTTAGATATTTTTTTATTGTTGTACGTACTTGAGTAGTAATTTTAATGATTATGTGAGTCTTCACCTTCTTCGATTGGCACCACACTGGAGCTCTACATAGCATTAAAGAAAGGATCATTGAAAAAAATTATAGTAGGTAGGTACTTTTTGATTAAAACAGTTTTATTTTAATTTTGAAACCGAGAAAATCTTGAAACATTTTCAATGTCAGAATATTCATTTCTCAATTTAGCAATTCGGATCACGCATGGGAGCGATCCATTTTGAATTTCTTGTAACAAGGAAACTGGGGTCATACCACAAGGTCCTAAAGTAATATTAAAACAATATCACTTGCGAAAGTGACAACGCTATACTAATATATAATAAATAATAGTAATAGTTCTTTCATCTTTAGGTTTTATTTCTAAATCAAGTGTAGCGTGCTTTTTGAATTTGTGCTGAAGCTCTTTAGTTATTTTTTTATTGTTGTACGTACTTGAGTAGTACTTTTAATTATTATGTGAGTCTTCACCTTCTTCGATTGGCACCACACTGGAGCTTTACATAGCATTAAAGAAAGGATCATTGAAAAAAATTATAGACTCCAAGACGGAGGCTTGGTCGCGAACAGGCGTAGCTTCACCCAGCTCCTAAGATGTTTCAAAGTGATCCTTGTGATTTTATTGAAATAAATGCCTTTTGAATTTGAATTGAATTTTTTGCACCAAAGTAATATTGTTTAGACATAACTTTTGAGCTTGTGGTACGGCCCCTGGGGTCTTGATTAGAGAAATGTCCTTTTAAATTCAAGCAATAAAGTTGTTGTGTCGTCGTTTGAAAATTTATTTTGTGGTTGATATTGCGTAGGTTAAACATTTTTTTTTAGTTTTGTTTTATCCTGTATAATCCTCAGAGGGCAAAAGCCTCCCTTCCTTCTTTCCCACACCTCTCGATAAAACAAATAAATATTGATGGACATTTCATACAGCGCCATCTAGCCTCAATCTAAGTTAAGTCTGATAGAATAAATATGTATTTTTTTGTAAATACATTTATGATACACCCAAACACAGAACAAACATTAAGCTCTGCCATCTGCGCTACGTGGGTCAATTTCCATCTAGGACAATCATTTGTGTGATGAACATAGATATTTTTTGTGTCTGGGTATAAGTATGTGTTTACTAAAAAGGGGTATGTAAGTATTATATCAGTTATCTGGATCCAATAGTACAAGCTTTGCTAAGTTTGGGGCTAGATGGCGCTGTGTACAAATCTACAAAACCCTACTTTCTATATTCAATTTCGTCAGACAAAACTAATAACATAGTTATTGTAGTTGTAAAAACTTGTGCTGCAACTTATTCACTGTTCTTGGACTCTTCCCAATATACGAAGAGGAGTTGGATATGGTTACAAAAGTTTCTACTTATGCCTCTAACTTATTTAAACTTATGTACAAGTTGATAGGGCTAAAGCGTTGGTTTTGGACACTAATAACATTTTTCAATTTTCAAACAAACGGTTTATATTGAAAAAAATATTAAAACGACGATTTTATAACCTCATAGAATTAAGTATTTATCTATCTTTTAGGTTAAGCAAGGGTTTTGTAACAGGCGATATTTATTTATTAATTATTTACATTTAATACGAGTAATAAAAAACTTTTCTCGATAGATTTATTTTTCAAAGTTGGCTCTTCCAATACACTCATTTCGTTTTTCCTCAAAACTATTCGAATGAATAATGAAGAATTTCATTTTTATATAATTTGTTAGATAATCTACATAAATGAAAGACAGTTTCTTTGTAAGTTTGATGGTTTTCAAGATAATGCGGTTTTATCACTTTTTCAGTCAAACTTAGCCCAAAAAAAATGTTATTTTTAACGACGTGTAATCATTGGTTATGAGCAAAACAATCTAGAGGTACAACGCACCACAAATGTAACAATAAACCAATAATAAAAAAACCAGCCAAGTGCGAGTCGGACTCATGACAAAAAAATCATGTTTGTTGTATGGGAGCCCCCCTTAAATATTTATTTTATTCTGTTTTTTATTGTTAGATACAGAAATACATAATCTGTGACAATTTCAACTGTCTAGCTATCACGGTTCATGAAATACAGCCCGTGACAGACAGACGAACGGACAGACAGCGAAGTCTTAGTAATAGGATTCCGATTTAACCATTTGGGTGAGGAACCCTAAAAACGGAGCATAGACAAAGAATTGTATTAACTATATTGTTTGCTATGCTTAGTTATTAACTGCCAAAATTGAAAATGCCCAAAGCCGGGGTAGGCACCACAACCGGCTCTATTGCCCTATGACTTATATCTTGTGTATTAGATTTAAACTTTTCCAATTAATTACTCCTCAATGTTTTCAGTTCATAAATTAGTTGACATACCCTCGTATTCAAGAACAACACTATGAGAACACGCACCCACCGTGGACGAAATTTTTCACATTAATTATAATAATTTTCATAATTAAATAATTTAAATAATTGGCAAATTAAATACTCATTTACTGAATAGAATGTGTTCTCAAGGAGCCACTTACGCAATCTCTTAAATCGATAACATCTAACACAAATGTTTATCCCGGGTGGGGATCGAACCCACAACCTACAGTGCAGAAGGCAGAGTTACTACCAACTGAGCTGTGAGGCCAGTCACAGAACAAACATCCATTTTCATCACACAAATGTTTGTTCTTGGTGGGAATCGAACCAATAACCTTGTGGCGATGGGCTTGAAAGCAATCACGTTTGCAAAATGTTCGCAATTAAATTTCATATACAAAGTTTGGGAAGAAAAACTCATTATTATTAATTTTGCACGCTTTTTATTATCTTTGGAAAGATGGTGGTTGATGATAATGCTTTTTGCATAATTAGTTGTAAGTAAAAAGTTTTTGGTCCATTTTGATCAAAAACTTGCCAAATGTTGTTGGAGCTACTTTTCGTTTCTTATGATTTCTTAGTATTCGTTATGCTTTTAAAACTTCGTGCGCAATAGAGTAAATAAATATAATAGGATAACAATTGTAATCCCCAAATACGGTAGACATCCTTTCAGATCACCAGACGGCAGTCATAGGCACGTCCAAACATTATATTTGGCACATTGGGCATGTACCAAAATATAATGTTTGTTTGTACATATTGCAGTAGTTAGCAGTCCATACGTGACAGGTTGCAAGCCCATCGCCGCTTATAAGAATACTAACTGGTTTCCTCACGATGTTTTCCTTCACCGTTTTGAGCACGTGTTTTTGATGTAGAGTAATTTATGAGAAATAAAATGATATATGATCACTATACTGTTATCCCCAACACGGTAGTCATCCACTCATGTCCTTGAAGATGACTCAGGGGTCACATCACATTCTGGTACATGTCTACATTTTGCAGTAGTTATCATTTTTCTCACTATGTTTTTTTTCAGATCCTTGAAGATGACTAAAGAAGTTAATCAGAGGCACGTTCAAACATCACATTTTGCATTTTTCACGATGTTTTTGTTTACCGTTCTAATCTGTGTGCGCATGTAATTTTATAAAGCAACCCCAAAATTAGAATCCTAGTTATTCCGAACCCACAAACCATCCAGAATTTAATCTAAAGTTAGTGCAAGTTTATGCAAATAAGCTAACCCTAGTATTACGTCTGCTATCGTATGTATATACTCGTGTTCTGAACGCAGACGTGCGGAAACTGTTGCACGCCAGGCATCGACCACATAGCTCAATACTCACATACTATTACATAGACATAGACATAGACATAGACAATTAATTATTTACTTCTTTAGCACACAACACAACATAACATAAAAAGGAAATAAAAATAAAATAAAAAACAGTTTAAACTTACATCTAACATAGGCAAAAACAAATCGTACACTTAAAAAAAAACAAGGAGAGTAAGTAAAAAAAACTAAATTACAAAAAAAAAAAAGAAAACAAACATTATAAAATAAATATATGTTATGCTCTGTGCTACAGCAGCAAAAGGGTCTCGGCTCAGCATTATGCTTTCCTATACGAAGATAGGTCAGCGCTGTTACATACGCTCACATACGCTCACATAGGTTTAATTTTTTTTCAATATTCCACTTTATACATAGCATAAGCACGTACCGGGCCGCTAGTAATATATAATAATAATAATAATAAATAATAATAATAATACTATCTTAATAGGTACTGAAATGTAGGCATAACTTTGGTGTAATGAACAATCATGGCATGCAGCCGCAGAGTTCAACGAGTATGCAGAAATGAGCTTAGATGTTAGCACGAGTTTGTACGTTATTGAGTCGCTAGCGAGTTTTTTAAAGGCTTTTGTCTAAGGGACACTATTAGCACTACTTACTAGATAATTACGTTTAAAAAACTAAAAACAAACCCGACTTCAGGTTTATAAATAAAAATTGTATTGGGTTGATCTAGGGGCCCCTACTCCGGCTAGCTCTCCACTCAGTGTATGCCAATGAAAGAAGGGAAAGGTCTATAGTTGAAAACCACCTCGATTTCCCTAGGATCCCATCACCAGATGTTGACTTAGTGGTAATGGGACCACGTCGGAAGTATAAGCTCTCAATAAAAAAAAAAATTGTAACTCCGTCTACAAACTCCGGAGAAATCGCGTATTTTTTGTGTATTACCTACAGGCGAATTGAGAACTTACTCCTTTTTGAAGTCGGTTAAAAAACCACCATAAGTCAGACCACTTTAAGGGATATAGTGGGATTGCACGGGAAATCCCAAAAATTATGGGTCAACTATTTCAAGTCAAAGTCAAAGTTTCTTTATTGCTTGAAATACATGTACAGAAGATGTTAATTTATGAATATACTAGCGACCCGCCCCGGCTTCGCACGGGTAGCATGTTATTATACATATAAACCTTCCTCCTGAATCACTCTATCTATTAACCGCATCAAAATCCGTTGTGTAGTTTTAAAGATATAAGCAAACATACATACATACATACATACAGACGCGGGAAGCGGAAAGCGACTTTGCTTTATACTATGTAGTGATGAATATATTACCAATGTACTCTGCCTATGAAGGCATGCAATATCAAATTTACAATATATCAAAATAATAATAATAATAATAATAATAAAAATTGTAATAATGTCAAAATACAGTCAAACACGGAAATAATTTAGTACATTTATAATAAATAAAAGAAATAATAAATAAAAATAAATTATGAATTAATTAATTGAGATTTTTATCATTCATGAAATCGTCTATGGTATAGTAACATTTGCTTACTAATAACTTCCTAAGCTTCCCCCGAAACAACGAACATGGCATATCTCCCATTGACTGCGGGAGTTTATTATAAATGAAAGGAGCCATACAGAATATACTCCTGCGCATAAAAGTTGTTTTAGAGTTGCGGACACAGACTTTACTATTGTCTCGTCTATTTCGAACAACAACATCAGAAAGCCGACAAAACTGATTTTTGTTATAGGTGTTTCAAAAATATACAGTGAGCGAAGTGTTAAGTTGTTATACTTATTGAAGAAATTTTTACAGGAGTCTGTAACCTTAAGTTTAAACATCGCACGTATGCATAGTTTTTGGCTTTTAAAGACTTTATCTGTGTAGAGTTTCCCCAAAATATTACACCGTATCTGATTTGTGATGCTATCAGGCCATGGTATGCTATCAAGCACTGTGATTGATATGTTTGATCTGTGATTGATCAATTCAATATCCGCTCCGCACGGTTCCGCATCACTAAAAACCCACCCTAAAATCACAAGGATCACTTTGAAACGTCTTAGGAACTAGGTGAAGCTACGCCGATTCCTCGCTACCAAGCCTAGAAGAATCAGGCAACAAACACGGCGTGGGGTCTACCTTTTTTTCAATGATCCTTTCCTTAATGCTATGTAGAGCTACAGTGTGGTGCCGATCGAACAAGGTGAAGGCTCAAACTAGAATAATAAAAGTTAAAAGTACTACTCAAGTACGTACAACAGTACAAAAAATAACTAAATAGCCTCAGCACAAATTCTAAAATCAGTATAAGCTAAGAATGAAAATAAAGAAAATAATATAAGTTAAGGTAAGTTAGGAATGATTCTTAATTTAGTAGTCTAACCCTCGTATTCAAGAACGACACTATGAGAACACGCACCCACAGAGGACGAAATCTTTTTTCATAAAAATCACTTAATGTGTTGTGCGACACTGCATAGTGTGACTAGAGGCACATTGTCGTGTGCCTCTAGCCAAAGTTGAGCTCTAAAAGCACACGGTAGCGGCACTATGGCAGTGCCGCTCAACACATAAAGTGATTTTTATGAAAAAAGATATCGTCCACTGTGGGTGCGTGTTCTCATAGTGTCGTTCTTGAATACGAGGGTTAGCGTTTGTATGATAGTCAGGTCTATTGTTGATTGTCGATTCTGTTGTGTCCGCGCTAAAAGCTTAAATTCTTAAGAAATTATCGCTCGTATTCCTTTTACGATAAAATCTAAATTAGCGTAAACAGAATCGCCACCAATATTATGTTTATTTATGCACGTGTTGTACTCGCTCCGGATCCAATTATACCCGAACTGGTGCTAAGCATTGTAAGAATTGTCCTGGGAGGAAGCGCATACGAGAAGTTAATCATCTCCAGACGTCTTCTCGCATAACCTATTCTCATCTACTTAATAAATACAAGCGTAGGATTAAAACGAAATAATTTAATATATTCCGAGGAACAAGAATTCTGAAGCTCTCATGCAGATATTTCGGTCATTTATTATGTAACGAATTCTACCCGTAATTTCGCTCGCTGAGTATAAACCTTTGTTTTATTCCAGGGGCCGTACCACAAGCTTTTAAAGTAATATCAAAACAATATTACTAGCGGTGCGAAAGTGACAGCGCTATACGAGTTCGTATTGCGTTGTCACTTTCGCAACGTGGTGTAGGCTCCAGAACATAATTATTCCTAATTCTAAAGCGGCGTTCATGTGCGATATGTCATTGCAAAATGAACCTTATGTCTATAGTACTAGAATCAAGACAATTTAGTGTTGACACTTATCTGTGGCTTAAAGTCAAAGTCGACTTACGGAATATAACCGGACCACATATCAAATGTCACAACTTAAGGCAGGGTCATCATTTTCCTGCTCGTGTCCCAGATTATGATGTGGGGTCGGCACACCATGTACATGTATTTTATTTTGTATTTTTCTTTCATATCGCTCTTTCAGCAGTCATCCTATCACTCACTCCGTTCTTACACATGTAACTTGAAGCATACTTGAATGTAAAGTAGTTTTTCTCAATAGCCGCAAAACGTACAGTTTTGTTTTTTATGACAAAGATAACTTTAGGATTTAATCTAGATAAATTAAACACAGAAACACACAGCTCATACAAAAAGTCTAAAATTTAAAGTATCACCAAGGTAAGTAAAAATACATAATTTTATTAATGCTTTTATTTAAGAAAATAGTAACAAATAATTTATAAATTTCTAATTAATAATTTATGATTAAAATCTATTCAAATGCCAAGGGTTTGACTATGTATAAAGTTACCATAAGTATAACTAAATGCGTCCACATATGCGTTTGATTTTCATCAATTCATCGCGATCAGGGGCCATACCATAAGTTCAAAAGTAATATTCAAACAATACCACTCATGATGCAAGTGACAACGCAATACGAATTCGTATAACGTTGTCACCTTCGCAATGCGAGTAATATTGTTTGATATTACTTTCAGAGCTTGTGATATGGCCCTGGGCATGAGTCACGACCACGCTAAACTATTTATATAATGTATTTATTTTGTATTTCAACCTACAAATTTAGATTGAATCGCTTGTGGAAGCATCTTAAGCCTTTATGGACCGCTAAAATACACGAGTAAGCTTATCATTAAACTAAGCTACATTAATCTTAATTATTTGGCATGAGGCTACGATACCTAAAAAAATATTTTCTATTAACTAAGTAAGCCGTGTTTTTTTATTTTACCTTAAAAATATTTATACATTTAGATGTTTCGGATGAAAAATGGATCTTACAGATAATTTAATACATGAAATTCTATTATTATGGTTAATTTACTCGTACTCGTCGTTGACACTCGCAAACTGCCCCACAGGGCGGGCGGTAATACACAAAAATAACAATTCAGGGACCATACCACAACTTTCTAAAGTAATATCAAAACAAAATTAGTCGAGGTGCAAAGTGACAACGCAATACGGACTCGTATAGCGTTGTCACGCACCGAGAGTAGTATCGTTTTAATATTTATTTTAAGCTTGTGTTACGGCCCCAGATGTTCAAACGTTTTTACATGTCAGAAGAGAGTTGTCAGAATTACAAGGTTTTCTGTAAAATAATTACTTATCCTACAAGCTCAAGTTATGTCAAAAATTATAATAAGGCACTTTATATGAATGGCAGTAGCATTTTCACAAAAATACTCTTTATATCATTACCTACATTTTTTTAATTAATTTATTACTTGTGAGAAACAGAAAAAAATATGTTTAATCTGATTTTTTTCTGTTTCTCATTTTGTTTTATTTTACAGTGAGTAAAATTGTGTCATATTTATTAAAATGATTGAAACCTAAACAAATATGGCCAATACCGTGATTTAATATTTGTTCAGGCTGAAATAAGTAATTTACTTACATACCGCCCAGAGATTCAAACCACGTTGAATGAAAATATAGTACAATAATGTTTTCAGGGTATTTTAGATACCTTTAAGTGATACCAAGGCTTCAAAAAATAGCGCAGCGTGTACAATTTAGAGAAGATTTGCATTTTAGCGTAATATGAGATAAGATTTTTTAATTCTCAACTTGCATGTTTTATGAAAAACGTGTCTCTTGAGTGTTCTAAAATGTTCATGATTTTCTGTGTGAATTATACATTTTGATGTTATTAATAGTTTTTATTGACGTGCAACAGTTTTTATTTTGATCTATCTGATTATATTTCACAGATATTCAATAAACTGAAACTGGAAGTATCTAACCGTCACTATGACGAGCATAATATGGGCGTAGCCATCGACTACATAGCCCAGAAGACACCGCATGCAAGGCGAACACTGTCATCCAAAACATCAGGCTTATACGGCCGATAAAAAATACCGCGCGTCAAACCTGCAGTAGTACCGACCACTTCCTTGACCCGTGCACATCTCGTCTGTTTATGCTACAAAACCATTACCACAAGCTCAAGTTACACTGGTTATTTTCCTTGTCGATAGTCAATAGTGTTGTACCACTACTCAATAATTGATGATCGATAAACCTACATAGTAGTAACAACAACAGTTGGACCTAACTAGTAAAACTACTTATTGCCAACTAGCTTCCGTCCGCGGCTTCGCTCGCGTTGTTCCTACATGGAAGTAACCTATTTGCTATTCGCATTTATAATATTATCGCTTTAGAATTAACAAAAACGTTGTCTTAAGTTCCCGTTCCCGTTCGCGTTCGCGTTCGCGTTCGCGTTCCCGATCCCGATCCCGATCCCGATCCCGATCCCGATCCCGATCCCGATCCCGATCCCGATCCCGATCCCGATCCCGATCCCGATCCCGATCCCGATCCCGATCCCGATCCCGTGTTTAAAACGGTGGAAACCAGTCGCATCGCATCGCATCGCGAGGAAACCAGTAGTTAGTATTATTATAAGCGGCGATGGGCTTGCAACCTGTCACGTATGGACTGCTAACTACTGCAAAATGTGGGTATGTGCCGAATATAATATTTGGACGTGCCTCTGACTGCTATCGACAACTCATGACAACACTTCCCATCCCTAGTGAATCACGTCATCTTGAACCGGCCAATCAGAATGCATTTTTTCCCACTCCCCCCGTACCTCATACCTCACTGACTTGACAGAGTTGTTTGTTTGAAGAAATGAAGCCATTAGGCGTCTATTAGGCTATGTAGTCGATGGGCGTAGCGATCGTCATTATCCCAAAATTCTTTCATTTCATTGTGCGTTAAACTTTGAGGTAATTCCCGCCAAATCTGCTGGCTTCGTAAAAATCTATGATTTACCACGCTCGACTCACCTTCACTGCTTTCACCAATTTCATAGTAGCTGTTCTAGAATCTATGTAGGTATAGGTACCTAAACTGCATTGCATAATATGATAACCATAGATTTTTACGAAATTAGCCAGCTGGGTCTGTTTAACGGGACCTATTGGGAATTACTCAAAATTTGCTTAGCTTGAAACGCAGCCGTAAATGCTCGCTGCTAATTAATCTACTGTACACAAAGCATCACTGGCGTCCAATTGCCTAGAAATTTTAAGCTAGTTGGACGTGAATTTGCATTTAGGGCTTAAAATAAAACTGACTGTTGGGTAACTCATATCCTGACTGTCCTCACAGCTCAGATGGTAATATTCTATACCGGGTTACTGGTTATTACTGGTTAGAGGTTATTTCCGTTAAATGAGTCAATAATGTTCTAGTTCTTAAAGGATTATATTTTTTCTATCCTATAGAATATCCCTATAGAAAAATACACTAAATATTTTTTTCCCAGAAATGGTTAACTTTTTCACAGGAACATTTTGGTCTCATTCAACGGATATGACCTACAACCTCCTAGCATGAATATGAATAGGTCAAATAACCAGTAACCCTGTATAATTCCCGCCCAGAACAAATATTAGTGTGATGAGCATAAATGTTTGTTCTGTGTCCGGGTATGTATTTGTTATCTGATGCCTATAGTACAAGCTTTGTTTAGTTCTGGACTAGGTCCGCTATTTGAAATGTTTATCAATATTTATATTTATTTATACTTGCGCAATGGAATCTAAGTCAATGTTGCAAATATCACTTTTAGACCACGCGCCTACCACAAGGTCCTAGAGAAAAAATAATATTACTTGCGGTGCGAAAGTGACAACGCTATACGAGTACGTATTGCGTTGTCACTTTCGCGTAAGTAATATTGTTTTGATATTAAATTTGAGCTTGTGGTACGGCTTCAGATGCCTTTGTTTATTACTGTCAGAGGTAATTTGATTGTCAGCAAGTTTACGCGATGGATTGTAATCGATAAACACAAAGGCACAAAGCGTTATCAATCAGTTCTCATGTTATTTAGTTTTGATACATATAACTGTTAGCTTTTAGATATTTTAGAAAAACATGATCCAAAATTATGGTTCGTGCCAGTTACTGGCGTGTGACAACTGCTGGTCTAGAGATTGTATTTGCCCAATACTTGGCGTGAGTCCAATACCTGTTCAATACGTATTGGATATTTCCATACTATGAATTACATAGATAAGATCCTTAATAGTAGTCATCCTTTGAAATCTTCATTCTTAGGTTATATTTATCCCCATCTCGGGCCTTAAACTCCCTTAAAATACACATTTACATCCAAAAATGCCCAGTTTTTGGTTCAAGTTCTCTTCTTCTCTATTCTCTTCATTGGTCTTTAAAGACCTACTCCAATTTCTGCACCTTTTTAATTTCCAACAGCTTTAGGGTATTCAATGCCCAGAACATCGCACTGGCTACGTAGAACGTCTGCAAAGCGGTTCCGATTCCTGGGCTGATGGAGAGACTCCTGGTTAAGAAGGCCAGCGCCGAACAGCGGATGACCTCTAGAAGTGGAGCATACTTCGAGTTGTCGAAGAGCATCCCGATTATGGTGAGCGAAGCAATGATGTAGAGCACGAAGATTAGCACCGATATTGGAGTCATGCCCTGAAATAGACAAAATAGTTATTGTTATAGATAAATTAAGACATCATCATTAAACATCTATATACCCAAATGTTCGCTTAAAATAATGTTTACTGGTTTCCTCGCGATGTTTTCCTTCACCATTTTGAGCACGTGTTTTGATTCGCATATATTCATTTTTCGATCAGAAAAATCATGCACGGTATTCGAACCCACGACCTTCGAAATGAAAGTCGAGGTACATCCCACTCGGCCAACACAGTAGTTTAAGAAAATTTTACAGTTGCTTTAACTGTCAAATTTAAATTGTAGTTGTCAATTAAGTAAGACAATAGCGTTGCCGGTTATCGCTTAAAGCTGAATGAACAAAAAATAACCAATGGCCTACCATATGCCGTCCAGCCAGCTCAAAGAACCCGTACAGCACGATGGAGTAGTGTGAGACCAGGTACAAGTTCCACCACGCCGGCAAATGAACATCGTATTTGTCACGCATTTCAACCTGCAAAAAAAATAAAAAATATATATTTACTATATATGTATAGAATCACGACTGTCCCCAGATACGGTAGATATCATTAGGCGCTCAGATCCTTATAGATGTCTAGAATAGGTAGCCAGAAAGCACGTCCAAACATTATATATATATATGGCAAATCACATTTGACGGTATTATTATATATATAAGTGACCGATTGCAGGCCCATTACCGTTTATAAAAATATTGACGGGTTTCTTTCTATTAACTCTACGATATTTTCTTTCACCGTTTTGCGTTGAATTTCTTAAGTCACTCAAGATTTTGAGGAACGACTAAACATACGAGTGAAACGTGCGTGGCATGATTTAAATAACTAATATAAAAGCTACTTAAGACGAGTATTAAATGTTTCTGACGAATGCAGAATAGTTTTTTCTCAATAACCGCAAAACATACAGTTTTGTTTTTTATGACAAAAATAACGGAAGGATATAATCTAGATAAATTATAGAAAAAAAACACGATTGGCAAAACTTTTCTAGATAGATTTATTTTCCAAAGTTGGCTCTTCAAAACCACTAGTATAGTTTTTACTCAAAATTATGAATAGCTAACAAGTTATTTTTTTTATATAATTCGTTAGATAATCATATTAGCTAAGTAAATGAAGACAGTTTCTTTTTAAGTTTGACGGTTTTCAAGATAATGCAGTTTTATCACTTTTTCCGTCTTATCCGTGTAGACTCAGCCCACACAAAAAGTCAAAAATTTCACTTATCACCAAGCAAGGGTGAGTTTCGACCTACGCGGAGCAGTACAGAGCTGTGCAAAGCTGTGTGAAGCGGTCCAATGATAGCGCTCAAATATTCGAGTATGAAAATGTCGAGCGCTGTCATTGGTCCGCACCGAACAGCTCCGCGTAAGCATAAACTCACCCTAAAACCTGTGTTAGTATGTGTGTAACTAACCTAACAAGCTTTACCACTCAGCCCAAATATCTGGCTAATTACTGGAAATGTACGTGGATACAGTTGAGAACACACGCGCTAATGAGACCGTCTCGAGCAACTGGATTTGTGACGTCGTAAGCGAGTCAAAGCTAGAATCTTGATATTGTATCACGCGTCATCTTTATATCTCAACCTAGTTACCGCCCGTGGCTTAGCGTGTGTGTTACTTAGTTATCTATACAAATATTATAAATGCGAAAGTTTGTGATAAGGCTGCTATGTTTGTTCCCCAATTAAAATTAAACGACAAAACGGATTAAGATGAAATTTGCTGTAGTATGTATAGAAGTATGTAAGAAATAAATAAAGGAAATAAATAGAATAAATAAAGGGGGAACTTGTAATTCGAAAAACAACCCCAAAATGATAAAAAACGCAAAAAGGATGATTTTGGTATAGATAGCGCTGGTGTGTAACAAATCTGACATCACAGACTAAAAACATTTAGTCGTCATAGCAACGCAGTTTTGACTAATGAATGATACGCATTCTACCAAAATTCGTAATTTATTTTATCAGTACAAGGTTTGTTGGGAAAAAATTGGAAGTTGTCTGAAATTGCTTTTTTCTATGCAATTATTAAAATTTAGGCAGGACAAAGCCTATCACGGTATGGGTCATGGTTGTATCTGTGTAACGAATAAACTCAAAAGCTTCTATACCGATTTAAAAAAATCTTTCACCAATATAATGCTAAATTATCTCTGAGTAACATAGGCTATATTTAATACTAGAAAAATATAAGGATTCTTACTAAAACTTCAATAATAATAGACACCCATCAAAAATAGCTTGCTGCTATATATTTTGTTAATGATGTAAATATAATGATATAAAATAAATAAATAAATAAATAAATACTGGTGGACATTTTACACATCGCCATCCAGCCCCAAACTAAGCAAAGCTTGTACTATGGGAACTAGATAACTGATAGAATACTTATATACGTTTTTTTTTTTGTAAATACATACTTATGATACATACTACACACCCATACGGTGCTATTAATAAAAATTTACTTATCCAAAGATCATCTAAGGTTACACCAAGACTTGTTAATACCAGCTTAATGTAAGCAACTCCATTTCTAATCCTTGTTTATTAATATTGAATTCGTCTAGTCCAAACGTAACGTAAACGTTGGACTAAATTTAATCCTGCGCTAGTCTACGTTTATTAATGAGACGGCATATGTCCAAGTATGATTTAAACTTGTTCTTATAGAAACAACTTATTCAGGAGGACTAACGAGAACGTGTTTTTAAAAAATGTGTACAAAGAAAAATATTACGCCTGTTTTATCCCCCAGGCCGATACCTAAAATAACTCATATAAACACACATTAGTAAACTTTGTAATAGACGTGTGCTTAGACCATACCTTTTTAGGGTTCCGTCCGCAAAGGGTGATAATGGGACCCTATTACTCAGATTTCGCTATCCGTCTGTCTGTCTGTCTGTCAAAAGGCTGTATCTCGTGATAGCTAGACAGTTAACAAATACTACAATAAAATAGAATAAAATATATTTAAGTATGGGAATACGAGTACAACAAACGTGTTTTTTTGCCGTTTTAATGGTACGGAACCCTTCGTGCGCGAGTCCAACTCGCACTTGGCCGGTTTATATTATTTACTTTTGTTTGCCGTAACCAACTTTAGCACTTTGCTACCTGACTAATTAAGTACCTAATATAACCACTGTAGGTCGTGGGTTCGATTGCCTCCAAGGGCAAACATTTGTGTGACGAAGAACACAGATGTTGGTTCTGTGTTTTCTGAGTGTTTTTAAATAATGTATTTTAAATATGTATTTACAAAAAAAAAAGTATATATGAGAAGGTTCTCAAGTTAGAATGCCGAAAGTTCCTAGCCGTGTTGACCGAATAGGAGGTACCTCGACTTTCAATTCGAAGGTCGTGGTTCCGAATCCTGGAGTGCATCAATGGATTTTTCTGATTGAAAAAAATATATATATATACGCGTAAAACACGTGCTCAAAACAGTGAAGGAAAACATCGAGGAAACCAGTTAGTATTTTTATAAGCGGCGATGGGTTTGCAACCTGTCAAGTATGAAATGCTAACTACTGCAAAATGTAGGCGTGTGCCAAATTTAATGTTATCCTATTTTTCAAGATCATTTTTTTTAAGTGTGTTACTTCAGAACTACGTCATTTGTTAACAAACTCTTTTTTTGGTATAGAAGTATATTTTCCTTGAATACACTTCCTATATTTTGAACAATAAAATCTCAGAGGGTGAAAAAATCTAAATTAAAATTTTATATTGGATTTGTAACAACATGAAGTCAGTTTTGTTTTAAGTTTTTTAAACGTAATTCTATTTACAGTTTATTATATTGTTTGTAGAAGCGGCTACTCATCCAATTATCACCATGATGGATGAGCATTGAGCAATATTATTTTAATGCTATTCAAAGCGGTATTCATGGAACTAGGGCACAGTGGGTAGCTCTGAAGCCTCAAGAGCTTGTCGATAACGCGCACTTACAGTCAATCAGGAAGCTTATTAATTTCTTGATAGGGCTGTGGTTATTGGAAAATGTCACTATAATTGCCAGTTAAAGTATAAAGATAATAAACGAATAAAAAACTAAAAAGAAAACCGGCGATAATGTCAAAAATTCAAAGGACGATATTAGTTTTTTAAGTTTTATGAAGGATCTATTAGTTCTAAAGAAGTATAATTTAAATGGGACCAATTTGGGACTATTTTTTACACAATAAAGAAAAAAATCATCGAAATCGGATAACCAGGTAAAAAGATATTTTATGCGCGATCATACATAAAAAACAAAAAACAAAAAAATATACATTATCGAATTATATATATAAATTTTTCGAACCCTCGAACCCACGACCTTCAGATTGAAAGTAGAGGTACCTCCAACACGGCTAAACATAGACCTCCCCTTAAATTTTCAGAGCGACCGAATTTATTCATCTCGTATCTAACGGCTTCCAACCTTTATCAGGGGTCATACCACAACGTCCTAAAGTAATATCAAAAAAGTATTTCTCGCGGTGCGTAAGTGACAACACAATACGAACTCGGTGTGAAAGTGACAACGCTATACAAGTTCGTATGCGTTGACTGGCCTCACAGCTCAGTTGGTAGTAACTCTGCCTTCTGCGCTGTAGGTTGTGGGTTCGATCCCCACTTAGGGCAAATATTTGTGTGATGAACATAGATGTTTGTTCTGTGTCTGGGTGTTAATATGTATAATAAGCATGTATTTACAAAAAAAAAAGTATATAAATATTCTATCAGTTATCTAGTTCACATAGTACAAGCTTTGCTTAGTTTGGGGCTAGATGGCGTTGTGTGTAAAAGTCCGAAAATATTTATTTATTTATTTATTTATCACTTTCGAACCACAAGTAATACCAACTCGTGCACCACGGTGGGCGAGAGCATGGCTACAGTTTTTTGCCTTAAGTTAAGCAGGTCGTCTGGAAGAAATCGTTTAATCGATAAGACCGCCTATTGTAACATACATATTTTTTAAATAAAAAAAAATATATAAATATTGGTGGACTTCACACACAGCATCATCTAGCCCCAAACTAAGCAAAGCTTGTACTATGGGAACCAGATAACTGCTGATAGAATACCTATATTCTTTTTTTTTCCAAATACATACATAAGATACATACTTACACCCAGACACAGAGCAAACATCTATGTTCATGTTCATCACACAAATATTTGCCCTGGGTGAGGAACGAACCCACAACCTACAGCGCAGAAGGCAGAGTTACTACCAACTGAGCTGTGAGGCCAGTCAATTGCTTACATTGTGTTACAATAAAGAACATTTAATTTCATTTTAATACTGTTTTGATATTACTTTTGAGTTTGAGGTACGGCCCCAGGTCGTCTTTGAAAAGTAGCTGCCGTTATTTGACGACCACAAAACCGGGAGACTTGGAAAGAGTAAATTAGGGGAAGAGCTGATTTATATTGGGTTGCCTTTAACTAGATCGGTTGACATAGCTCAGTATGAATATTCTATTTAGAAGCCGCTAAATTTGTTAAGGCGAGTAACAAATGTGTTTGATGAATGCAGAATCGTTAATTCTCAATAACCGCAAAACATACAGTTTTATTTTTCATGAAAAAGATAACTTAAGGATATAATCTTGACAAATTACAGACAGAAACACGATTGGTGAAACTTTTCTAGATAGATTTGTTTTCCAAAGTTGGCTCTTCAAAAATACTAGTTTCGTTTTTAATCAAAGCTATGAATAGCTAAACAGTTTATTTTCATATAATTCGTAAGATAATCGTAATCGATTCGTAATCGACTAGCTAAATAAATTACAGACAGTTTCTTTTTAAAATTGATGGTTTTCGAGATAATGCAATTTTATCACTTTTTCCGTCTTATCCGGGTAGACTCAGCCCATACAAAACGTCAAAAATTTCACTTATCACCTTAAGGAGCAATCGAATTTATTTGAAAAGCATGGGATTTTATACGTGTAAAAAACATTAAGTGAATTTTTGTCAAGAATACCTAGACTAGGATCTCTATATCAAAATCAATTATAGATATTTTACTGATAGAACTAAAACTTTCGTGGCTGTTAATCATTTTAAAATCATTTGTTGTGGTTGTTTGCCGATCTACCCTTGATCGCGGTCGTGGGCGATGCTCACGATGAAGAGCATCTGAATTGACTCGAAAATTAAATAAAAATAAATAGGATCACGACTACCCAAGTACGGTAGACATCCTCTCAGATCTCATGGCGCTTAGATCTTTTAAAGATGTCTGGTGGAGGTAGTCAGAGGCACGTCCAAACATTATATTTGGCACATGCCCACATTTTCAAATATTTCGGCATAATTCTTAGAAAAGATTTGTTTTGCCAAGTCCACATTGTTGCGCGTACTCGAACATTGTTTTGTTCACAGAAGAATAGACAAAACATATATTCCAAGCAGTATATTCCCCAGTTTTATCAGTTCCACAATCTGCATGCGTACTTCAGCATTATTTTGTCAACAGAAGAATATACAAAAATATAAGAAGTACCTATATTCTCCATATTCATACTACATTACAACATTATTCTAACCTCCTCGAGCATAAGTATATTTACATCGACTTTCAGGTCCTCCTCGCCCAGTCGGGATGTGCCGGGCTCCCAGCTGGGACCCCAGAAGACAGCTCGGAACTTGTCTCCCCAGTTGTTGAAGGAGCGGTACTTTTCCAACACGTAGCCAGTGTAGAACGCCTGTGAGAAGAATTATGAGGTTAATAATGCATTAATCAACAAACAATGTTCTAAAAATTTGATAAAAGAACCACTTGAGTGTAGTTTCACCTGTTAAAAAATTCTCAATTCAATTCAAATCCAATTTTAAAAAATTTATATGAGAGAAAATGTCTATTTAGATGACATTTTGTATTGTGTACAGAAAAACACCCATACATTTTCATACATAATTAAAACCCAGACACAGAACAAACATTAATGTTCATCACACAAATATTTGCCCTGGGTGGGTATCGAACCCACAACCTACAGCGCAAAAGGCAGAGTTACTACCAACTAAGCTGTAAGCCAGTTAAACTGATGAACAAAGAACATGTGACGTGAGAAGATTAGATGCGCCTCGCAAGCCTCTTTCACGCAAAATACATACAATTTAGAATGAGCGGAATATAAAATCCTAACGTCGTATGGAAATTTCCTCGAGAAGACACAAAGGGCAAATCCGTACTAAAACTCCAATATTCAGGCCCACATACAATTGCCAAGATTAACCTTTTCACATGCAATTATTTGTCATGTTTCTATGAACATTACGGCAGCAGAAAAAGGTTCATAATATCCAACTCGATCTATCAATAATAATTATGATTAATTTTGTATTAAAAATTAAGTACAAAGACTTAAAAAAAATCAAATGAAACAAATAAAATAAAATAAAATTAAACTTAACTAAATTTGACAACTCTAAATGATCCAAGTGATTTCAATGAATAAACGCTTTTTTGATTTTGATTTATTTGGTATTTAATAAATGAATAAATATCGGTGGACATTAACACACAGTGCCATCTAGCAAAGCTTGTATTATGGGAACTAGATAACTGATAGAATACTTATGTAAGACACATAACTAATAATATCTATTTTAGTACAATCTGCATTTTTAATATATATTATACTAGCTGACCCGTGCCCGCTTCGCTGTGCGTAAGACATTTCTAATACCATCGTTGACTTTTTTGTAGACGTTTTTAAGGTGTACAATACTGTAGTACATTATTTTGATATATCTCGTGGGGTTCAGCCAGCATTTGCATTTGCAATGTAAGCGCAAAAAAATGTGTTTATTTACGACATCACATTAGAAACCTCTAAAATTATCAGTGTTTCTCTACTATATTATGCATGTATTATACATATAAACCTTCCTCCTGAATCACTCTATCTATTAAAAAAAACCGCATCAAAATCCGTTGTGTAGTTTTAAAGATATAAGCAAACATACATACATACATATTACATACAGACGCGGGAAGCGGAAAGCGACTTTGCTTTATACTATGTAGTGATTAAAAATTTGATGATTATACAAACATATTTAAAAATTACATTAGACGAGGATAAAATAAGTTGTAGTTAGTCATATTTTGTAATTTAAAACGATTCCTGGACAAAAAAAGAACAAATTCCAACCAATTTTCTACTCTACTACTCTGCTACGAATATTTTGATATATTTATCGGGAAAAGCACGGTCAATAATGAGGAGTTGTCAGTCTTCAAAAGTCAAACTTTAATTTTAGCTCTTTTATTGAACAAATAACCTTAGCTATATCATAATACTAGCGACCCGCCCCGGCTTCGCACGGGTAGCATGTTATTATACATATAAACCTTCCTCCTGAATCACTCTATCTATTAAAAAAAACCGCATCAAAATCCGTTGTGTAGTTTTAAAGATATAAGCAAACATACATACATACGCGGGAAGCGAAAAGCGACTTTGCTTTATACTATGTAGTGAAATACCGCGTTGTGCCGTTTAAAAAGTTTACGTACATTTAACATGTGAAAAGGCGCATATTGAATTGTCATTGTGTTTGACAAGACTAAGGAATATTTATGTCCAAATAGTTAGATCATCGAACTCCTAGGAAAAGGATGGAATAAACGAAAAAACCTTGTCTCTATTTCCCTGGAGCCTAGAACGGGAATATGGTAATATCAATACCAAATAAGCAAGATGGAGACATCCTGAATAATTATATGCTTCCTTACAATTTATTAACAAACACTTTTCTTGCTGACATTACTTTTAGTACAAAAATGACATCATGGTTCAGTTGGCGAATAAAAAATTTTTTTTTAATTATTATTTTTATTTTTTTAATTTACTTCTTTTAATTTTTTTTAACTATTTGGCTCGTAAGATACTCGGTCGAGTTGTAGAATAGATAGACTAAGTTTAAAAGTGTGCTACAAACCATCTTAAATTGATCAATTACCTCTGTTGAATATAGGCAAGTGCCAAAAGTAATGTTTGAACGTATATCTGACTACCCACTCTGGACATCTTTTAAGTTCTGAGTGGTTGGAGATCTGGGAGAATGTCTAATGTACCTACTTGGGTATTTGATACACTACATTTAACGGGCGCAGTCCTCATCTGAATTGTAAAAACTTGTATTTTGTAAAAACATGATATTCATACCAATATTTATTGGTACTGAATGCCATAATACCTACGCTTTTTATGCTGTTTAGGCTTCCAAAACCTACGCTTCCAATACAGTACCTACGCAGAAGCGTAGGTATAGGTGAATAAACAGTGAATAGTTACTATGAAAAGTGTAAAGATTAAGTATTCTCTAAGATAAGGTATTGCATTCAACATCATAACATGATGCCATCAAAAACGTAACTTGTAAAAAAAGCCAAGTCTCGCAACGCAACTCAGTTCTTCTCAGTTCGTAAAAAGTTATGAGATCCACCAATATATAATAAGTAATACCAAGTCGGTTAATTTATTCAGTCCCTACTTTAAGGGTCCTTCTGCCTTAAGTTATTACGTAAAGGTAAGCTAATTACGTAATAACATAAGGACCGTATTTCTATTTAAAATATGATGAAATCCATTTATGAGAATTAGAGCCCTCGTAAAACAATAATTTAGAAATGTACAATATTACTCATACAAACGTAGAGATTATGCGGTTGTCCATTTATCACGTTATGCCATCCATCTTTGTCGCACAATGGCATCGGTTACATATCGTTAATACAAAACAATCAGTCTAGCTGTAGTATAATTAATTACTCATTATAAAACAATGATTTTGACGATCTCAGTGGCATGGTGGACTTGTTCGATAAATGACGTGGACTGGTCTCTGGCTCTCAAAAAAGATGTACTCGTATAAGACTCGTATATGTACTCGTACCAAAAGACCATTGTTACCAACTGGAGCAATAGATAAATGAATATGAATATGAAAATATAACGAAATCAAATGGTTACGTCCACACGGTCCAGTGGCCTGAGCACAAACAACGTCAGAACTGACACTTTCGGTGCTATTAATAAAAATTTACTTATCCAAAGATCATCTGAGGTTACACCAAGCCTTGTTAATACCAGCTTAATGTAAGCAACTCCATTTCTAATTCTCGATTATTAATATTGAATTCGACTAGTCCAAACGTAAGCGTTGGACTAAAATTAATCTTGCGCTAGTCTACGTTTATTAATGAGACGGAAATATAGTAAAAGTGTCAGTTTTGGCATGTGGACGATACGTTGTCGATACGATAGTGGTTCATGCTAGCCCCCCAGTTCGATTCTACGATTTTTATTCGCACTCTTAATTATCTTAGTACTACTTCTACGTATAAGTAACTCGTAAGGAAATTTACCTGCAAGTAAACAGGATTGAAGGAAGGCTGGTTGTAGATGAGTCCATAGATGATCTCAATCTTGTCCGTCTCCGGGCGGAAAGTTCCGAAGATACGGTCCCAGATGATGAGAACTCCTCCGTAGTTCACGTCTAGACAGTATTTGTTGCTGCCTGGAAAACAAATCAAGTTTTTAGACTATATTATAAGTTATTGAATAAATTAATTAAAAAAAAAAAAAATGTTTCATTCGTTCTTATTATAATCTTTAATTATGGCTGTAAATATTTTACATTTGTTATTTTTAATGTTATTTGAAACTTACTGATTGTAAGTCTAAAAAAAATCAATATAACATGGCACGCTTATGAAATATTTCTAACCGCACACAGATTTATAAAAATAAGTTTTTAATGACTTCACCACATAAAAAAATATTTGATAGATGAATGTATTGTTTTTTTTTTAGTTTTTAGTAAGTACCAAAATATTTGGATTTTTTTGATATTTCAAAGGTTATTTCCGTTGTGTTTGACATTCTTCCTATAAATAACATTAAAAATAAAAGCTTTTGAGTATCACAATGATAACATTGAACATATTCGGGAAAACTCAAGTATTCATTTGTGGTGCCAAGCAAATCGACACCGATTCATAAATTTAATTCAATTCAAATATTTAATCGTACTATCTTTTTGACGGTAAATTTACATTTCAAAGCAATTTGAATGATATTATCAACACCAATTGAATAGCGTCCCTTCATTCATCTAGTTAGAACGAAATCAACTATAACCTGACAGAACGAATTGAAAATTCATCGTTTCCTTTCTATAATTTTAGCCTGCCATCGACCCTGTGACTTAATAATTCATGAGACAGCACAAATCGGAGATTGGAGCTCTTTATGAAAATGTAATGATCAAAATTCTTTTAAGACGAGTAATAAATGTTTTTGATGAATTCAGAATTGTTTTTTCTCTATAACCGCAAAACATACAGTTTTGTTTTTTATGACAAAGATAACTTAAGGATATAATCTAGATAAATTACAGACAGAAACACGATTGGTGAAACTTTTCTAGATAGATTTATTTTCCAAAGTTGGCTCTTCAAAAACACTAGTTTCGTTTTTAATCAAAACTATGAATGAGTAAAACTATGAAACAGTTCATTTTTATATAATTCGTTAGATAATCATACTAGCTAAGTAAATTACAGACGGTTTTTTTTTAAATTTGATGGTTTTCAAGATAATGCAGTTTTATCACTTTTTCCGTCTTTTCCGGGTAGACTCAGCCCATACAAAAAGTCAAAAATTTTACTTATCACCTTAATAGATTTGGCTGAGCACAGATCATTATCATCATTTCCTTGCCATTCTACTTTGTGTAGGGTCAGCAAAACATGTTTTTCTTTTCTTTCGTAGAAGGATTTTGTGTTTGGGGTGTTCTATAAACTGCCGTCTGCCTGATGTCAACCCTCATGCTAGATTTACACTCTCGCCTCGTGCTTCGTCTCGTGTCTCGGCTCGCACCACGCGTGATCGATAGTAAAGGAGAGAGGCGCGAGGCGAACTACGAGCGTCTATTCACATACATAGGCATACCACGTCATTAACTTTTCCACATGCAGAACAATATTTTTTATATAGACTAGCGACCCGCCCGAGCTTCGCACGGGTGCAATGCTGATACTAAATATACTACAGAATGTCTTTATATAAAACGTTTTTTTTCACAGCTTTTTTGTCATTAGACAATTATTGATGATTTCTTTTTTTCACGAACGTTCGCGACCGGCCGAACTGCGCGTTTGACGCCTAGCTGCTAGGCCGGTCGCGAACGTTCGAGAATGTTCGTTTTACGAAGCTACAAGCTAGGTGACTCGCTAGCCTATAGGTACCAAGCAAGACGCCTGCCTGTGCGTTCGCGTTTGAGTGTTATAAACGTAAGAGTAGACAAATATAATCAGAAAGCTTCGAACTGCTAAGCTATCGGGAGTTACACGTGTTATTGTGAGTCGTAGGATATTTTTTATATAATTTTAAGGAGAACATTTTCGTCATACATGATTTCTGTGTAGCTTTAACCATTAAGGTTGCACACGCGACGGAAGCTCAAAAAATGGAGTAACTTCTCCCGTTTTCCCAACATTTTCCTTCACTGCTCTGCTCCTATTGATTGCAGCGTGATAAAAAGTATACTATAACCAGCTCAGGAGTATGAAAATTAATTGTACCAAGTTTCGTTAAAATCCGTCGAGTAGTTTTTGTTTCTATTTATAACGGTTATACAGACAGACAGACAGACAAAAATTTTACTGATTGCATTTTTGGCATCAGTATCGATCCCTAATCACCCCCTAATAGTTATTTTGGAAATATATTTCATGTACAGAATTGACCTCTCTACAGATTTATTATAAGTATAGATAACTATTGAAATTGGATGGTGAAAACCGCAGACCGCATAAGTATCGATGGTTACGAGTGTGGTGGCAAAATGCTACGCATACCATGGACTGTATAACTAACATAATGTGTCCATTAAAGAGAAACTCAAGATCTCTTTTACTGAGGAAATTGGAGAAAATTAAGTATAAGTTTCACCTTGTTCGATCGGCACCACACTGGAGTTCTACCTAGGATTAAGGAAAGGATAAAAAAGGTAGACCCCAAGCCGTGTTTGTTGCCTGATTCTTCTAGGCTTGGTCGCGTGGATTCGGCGTAGCTTCACCCTATTCCTAAGACGTTTCAAAGTGATCCTTGTGATTTTATTAAAATAAATAATTTTTGAATTTGAATTAGAATATAAAAACACTATTTTCTACAAAATAAATATCAATCAAAAAAATATAATCCGCGTTTTGTACAATAATAAAGTCAATTATATCCTTGAGCACCACAAGTATACACTTTAGCGAAACACGAGTGAAACTATCTGGAAGTTTTAGATACAACTCAACATTGTTTTTCTTGTTTCAAAATTCAATATTTACAGCTGTTGCAAATATATTTTTAACTAAACAATCCATCGAAATTCCCCACGATGAATATAAATACACCAGCCAGTGTGATCAACACCAGTTGTGTTGATCTTCTGCTTCTTTTCAAACTTCGCGTTGGTATCGGCATGATGACTGAATTATCTTCCAAACAACTTAAGCCCTAGTTTCCTGAAAACAGCGGTGGTAATTGACAGTGGACATGGGCGTAGCAAGGTATGGGCAGAGGGGTAGCTGCCCCCTCTAGAAGAGCTAGAAGAGCAGTCACTGATGAAACAAATATTTTCATCTTTTCTTATTCATATAACGTCACTAATAAGACACCACTACTAATGTGAGATACTCATGATACGCCCTTGACAGTGAAGATGGAAATAACTTTAATTCCATCAAAAGAGACTGTCATAATGCGTGTTGATAAGCTTGATAACAGACACGCCTAATATTCACGGTCATGGTCACCGTTTCGGAAACTTGTAGCATAAAGTATTCGTAAAATTTTGAACAACAACTTTCTGAATAAATTTATCAAAGTCAAAGTATCTTTAGATATTGATTCAATAATATAGATACAAAGGATGTCTTGATTATCCCTACTATTATAAATGCGAATGTGTGTTTATACGTTTGTTAGTTTGTTCTTCTTTCAAGCAGCAAAGAGCAATTGAACAGCATGGTTTTTTTTGTAGAGATAGTTCATGTGCCAGTTACCACGTGCGAAGCCATAGGCAGAAGCTAGTGATGAATAAAACAACAGCTTTCCGTTGTGTCTTCATAAAGTTTAATGAAAATGGCTTTATTGTTTCAGGTGGAACTTGTTTCAAAATACGTAAAAAAGTTGTTCAGTATTTTGGGAAAATATTTTGAATTATCTGTGTACTTGGATAATAAGAGGGAAGTTGAAGTTTATCTTTGTTTATTTTTATTGCGTTCTTTATGAGGCTTTTGAATTGTTTGTTATCTTACAAGATATACGGATAATCTAAATAATATTTTGTGATAAACATTCTTGAACACGGTGTGCAAAATTATTTTTCAAACTATCGTGATTAGTAGACATAACTATTATAGATTTTGACACGGGTCTTTATCACGTAATTACCTTTAATTTACTTCCCGACGTTTCGACTATGTTACAATAGCCATGGTCGAGGGCAGACTGAAGTATTCGGAGCTACCGTCGAGAAGCGGACCATGGAAGTCTCGACCATGGCTTTTGTAATATAGTCGAAACGTCGGGAAAGTAAGTTAAAGGTAATTACGTGATAAAGACCCGTGTCAAAATCTATAGTTACGGTGTGCAAAGTTTGATTAAAATCGGTTAAGTAGTTTAGGAGTCCATTGCGGACAAACAACGTGACGCGTAATTTATATAAGATTAGATTTTATACAGATTAGTGGCGTTTGGATCGATTTGAGTTAATAATCATAATAATATACGCACTTAAGTTTGTGTGTTTGCTACTTTGTGTTTCAATCGAACATGTGTTTTTTTTCAGCTAAAACGTTGTTAGATACTCGTAGTTCGTGATCTGCAAGCTTATTGCCTTATTTCCGAAATTCCCCCATCGATGTTTGATGGGAGTTCAATTGGATTTGATGGCGTTATTTCAAGCTCAGCCTGACATATTATCTGTGTATATGTTTGAAATCGGCAATGCCAACACATCTGTGTTTTAAGGTTGACATTTTTAGTGTTTTGAATGGGCCCGGAGTCTACCCGGATAAGACGGAAAAAGTGATAAAACCGCATAATCTTGAAAACCATAAAACTTAAAAAGAAACTGTCTTACATTTAGGAAGCTAGTATGATTATCTAACAAATTATACAAAAATGAACTGTTTAACTATTCAGTTTTGAGTAAAAACGAAATTAGTGTTTTAGAAGAGCCAACTTTGGAAAATAAATATATCGAGAAAAGTTTCACCAATCGTGTTTTTGTCTATAATTTATCTAGATTAAAACCTTTAGTTATATTTGTCATAAAAAAACAAAACTGTATGCTTTGCGGTTAATGAGAAAAAACGAAATAGCATTAATAAAATAAATATTACTCGTCTTAAGTCAAATTGTGTGAATGATTCTATGAATCTGGAAAATATGCAACTGCCTACCGATCGTTAATCGATTGCGGGATAATTCCATAGATACCTAGAATAAGCCTAGAAAAACCAGGCAACAAACACGGCTTGGTACCCTATTTTTTTCGATATTTGTAAATGCAATGCTAAACTCACCATGATGTACTCTGTGATGGCTAGGAGTGTTCAGAATGTACTCCAGAGGTCCGAGGGTTTTGATAGCCTCCGTGTGGATCCAAAACATGTAGAGGTAGCTGAACTGATGATGCATCACGAACTGGGATGGTGGAATTGCCACTGCAAGGGGTAGGTAGAAAATCTGGGAAATAATAATAACAGTTCAGTCATTTATATATTCCTTATACTCCGGCTTTGCATAAGTGTACTAATGAAGATTGTGGGCAAATGTTTGATACCTTAGGTTACATTATTGCATTTTTTGTGAAGATCTCTAATTTTTTTGTAAATAAAATTTATTTGCTATTTTATTCGCTGATGATGTAGCTTTTGATAAGTGAAAGAATTTTTAAAATTGGTCCTGCAGTTTTTTTTTATTCATACAATACAAACTAAAATACAAACTTTTAATTATAAATGCATTATAAGAAAACGTATAAATAAATTTTTTTTTATTCTTTACACACGTCGCCATCTAGCCTCAAACCAAGCAAAGCTTGTACTATGGGTACTAAATAGCTGATAGAATACTTATAATACTTTTTTATTGTAAATACATACTCATTATACATATTAGCACCCAAACACAGAACAAACATCTATGCTTATCACACAAATATTTGCTCTGGGTGGGGACGGAACCCACAACCTACAGCGCAGAAGGCAGAGTTACTACCAACTGAGCTGTGAGGCCAGTAACTCTACTTCGCTGTAGTCGGGTAAAAATTGAAATGTCAACCTTATAAAACTCTACATTATTCATTTCAGATCCTCAACATGCTGAAGCTTGTGAATATCAAACAATATTTATACCTTAAACATATTCGAAGTCACGTATACGAAATTTACCAATTCTTCAAAGTAAATTTTATTGTAAACGAACGCGTTATATTGAGAGTGAAGTATCAAGGAGTTAAATTGGTTACAAATATTTGCAGATAATGGAAATCTATACATGTAATAAAAGAGTAATTCTATAAAATTCTGTAAACGCTTTTTTTTGCAAATTTGTTTAAGACACCTCAAATAACATGACCCAAAAAAATCGATCTGAAAACTTGGTGTCTGTTTGTTTGGCCGGGTTTTACACGAAAACGACTGAACTGATTTATATGAAAATTGTATCATCTGGTAGCGTAGAGCGTAGGTAGTCCTAGGAGTGTCTGGAGGTATATTTTATTTTTCTACGTTATCTACAAATCAAATTATAAAAGAAAACGTTTTTGTTCGTAGTATTTACTAATACAATTTATGGATACTTTAATTTCACTTAAAATAAATACAAAAAGGCGCACTTAATGCCAAGGCATTTTCTAACAGCTAACCTAATTGGTAGTGGAAATAGTGGTTAGTAACTATGCAATCATGTCTATCACGATAGACATAGACATGATTACATTTAGGCCCTTTTTATTTCTAAAATCAAGTGTAGCGTGCTGCTTTTTGAATTTGTGCTGAAGCTCTTTAGTTATTTTTTTTTATTGTTGTACGTACTTGAGTAGTACTTTTAATTATTATTATTGTTTGAGCCTTCACCTTGTTCGATCGGCACCACACTGGAGCACTACATAGCATTATAAAGAAAGGATCATTGAAAAAAAAGGTAGACCCCAAGACGTGTTTGTTGCCTGATTCTTCTAGGCTTGGTCACGAAGAATCGGCGTAGCTTCACCTAATTCCTAAGACGTTTCAAAGTGATCCTTATGTTTTTATTCAAATAAATGTTTTTTTATTATTTAATATTGTATTGCGAACAAAGTCGCACGGGTACAGTTAGTTGATAATAAAGCTTATCCGCTAAGCTGAACCGAAGTAGATAAGCAAAATAAAACAAAAACATCTCGCGTAAGGACATTCACGCATTTGTAAATTGATTTATCTTCAACAATTACACGCAATTCTATACACCTAAAAATAGGATAACAACTGTAATTCCCAAATACGGTAGAAATGCTCTCAGATCTCCAGGTACTCAGATCATTGAATATGCATAAAGGTAGTCAAAGGCACAAACATTAAATTTTGTACATGCTTACTTTTTGCAGTGATTAGCATTCCATACGTGACAGATTGCAAGCCCGTCGCCGCTTATATAATGTTTACTAGTTTCCTTACGAGAAACTACGAGATATGAGAAGATAAGAGTGCTGAAGCTCTTTAGTTATTTTTTTTATTGTTGTACGTACTTGGTTAGTACTTTTAATTATTATTCTTGTTTGAGCCTTCACCTTGTTCGATCGGCACCACACTGGATCTCCACATAGCATTATGGAAAGGATAATTGAAAAATAAAATGATAGGCCGTGTTTGTTGCCTGATTCTTCTAGGCTTGGTCACAACGAACAGGCGTAGCTTCACCTAATTCCTAAGACATTTCAAAGTGATTCTTGTGATTTTATTGAAATAAATGATTTGATTTTTGAATTTGAATTTGTATCATCATTATGTGATGAAAATTACGTGTACTTACAAATCCACACCATCCTTGCAATGCAGACTGCCTGATGCCCACTCCCATGTTGAAGTCTTCAGATGTGTGGTGTACTTGATGCTGAGCCCATAAGATGTGGACCTCTGGAATATAAAATAAAATAATTGTAATTATGTTAAAAAAACTAAAAAGAAAACCGACGAAAATGTTTCAACCATCGACTACATAGCCCATAGACGCTTAATGGCTTCATTGCTTCAAACAAACAACTCTGTCAAGTCGGTGAGGTATGCGGTACGGGGGGAGCGGGAAAAAATGCATTCTGATTGGCCGGTTCAAGATGACGTGATTCACTAGGGATGGGAAGTGTTGTCATGAGTTGTCGATATCAGTCAGAGGCACGTCCAAATATTATATTTGGCACATACCAACATTTTGCAGTATTTAGCATTTCATACGTGACAGGTTGCAAGCCCATCGCCGCTTACAAAAATACTAACTGGTTTCCTCACGATGTTTTCCTTCACCGTTTTGAGCACGTGCTTTAGATGCGCATATACATTTTTCGAACAGAAAAATCCATTGATGCACGCCGGGATTCAAACCCATGACCTTCACATTTAAAGTCGAGGTACCTCCCACTCGGCCAACACGGCTCTTTATATTCATGTAGTAATTATATTCCTTTTTACGTATTGGAATGTGAATGTGATGAGAGTGAATGAAGCTAAAGAATGTCAGGATCGTAGCAAGTGGAAAGCCATGATCTCTGCCTACCCCTCTGGGAAACAGGCGTGATTTTATGTATGTATGTATGTATTTACGTATTGACATTGACTAATAGAAACTCAAGATTTACCATGGCAAGCTCTGTGCATCCAATAGTAGCAGAAGTCGACTCCCAAAGCAGCTGCATACCAAGTTATTGTGTTGTCCCATGGCAGGTCAATGATCCTGTAGTGGGTGTAGATCCAGGTGTATAAGTACGATTCTGCTCCTCGCCATACTATCCTGAAATATATAATTTTTTATAAATATAAAGTCGAATAGATACTATTTATTTTTAGGGTTCCGTAACCAAATGGTAAAAACAGGACCCTATTACTAAGATTTTACAGATGATGTATTTCTGTTGCTGCTATAACAACAAATACTTAAAACAGATTAAAATAAATATTTAAGTGGGGCTTTCATACAACAAACAAGCCATTTTTTATAGATAATGGTACCCCCTTCATGCGCGAGTCCGACTCGCACTTGGCCGGTTTTTAAATATTTTAAATGCTAAAGTGATTCTCTCTGTGTCGTTATCACGGCCAAACCGCTGAGTCGATTATGATGAAATTTCATACAGAGATAGTTTAAAGTTTTGGGAACGACATTGGCTACTTTTTTTCCCAAAATTTCATTTAGATTTTCAGGAATTTTAATGTTTTACGATAAAGTTGTCAAAAATCAATTTCCTGAATGTACGCAGACGAAGTCGAGGGTATAAGCTAGTTACTCCATAATATAGTTATTTACCCGTTGATTTACCTAAACGACCAAGCGTTTAGGTAAATCAACGGGTTAGGTTGGGAAAGGTGGCTCTGTAAAAGGCCGATCAATATTACGCCGTTGCGTTGTATAGTTCCGTGGAAAAACATATAAGCAACTCTTATATATTATTATACTAGCCGACCCGTGACAGACGTTGTCAATTGATTTGACAATTTTTAATATTCGCATAGGAAAAAGCAATTTCAGGCAACTTCAAATTTTTTACTGATAAAATAAATTACGAATTTTGGTAGGATACGTCATTAGTCAAAACTGCGTTGCTATGACGACTAAATGTTTTTAGTCTGTGATATCAGATTTGTTGCACACCAACGCCATCTATACCAAAATCTTCCGTTTTGCGTTTTTTTATCATTTAAGGGTTGGTTTTCGGATTTTAAGTTCCCCTTTTATTTATTTTGATTTTGTATCTACTTACTACAGCAAATTTCATCTTAATTCGTTTTATCGTTCATTTTTGTTTAGGGAACAAACAAAGCAGCCTTATCACAAACTTTCTTTTATAATATTACTAGACGACCCGTGACAGACGTTGTCCTGTCAAATTTAAATAATCGAATTGAAAAGACTGAATGTTTTTAGCCTGTGATGTCAGATTTATTGCACACCAGCACCACCTATACAGAAATCATCCCTTTCAAGTTTTTTATCGTTTAGGGAAAGTTTTTAATTTTTTAAAGTAGTCTATTATTAATTATTCGTGCATTATATCTACATCTACAGCATACATACAAACTCACTAACTCATTCATAATATTATTAGGATTATGATATAGCAAAGTAGCAAAGATATAGCATAATTTAGGTTAGTAAAGTTGTTCATATCTCACGAAGGTCTTAATTGTTTGTGTAGTGTTGATATGACATTGACATTATTTGTGTGTGCATAAACTCGTAGTAGTATTTGTCACGCACACAAAAGCGCATGTCTATTATTGGCCTCACAGCTCAGTTGGTAGTAGCTTTGCCTTCTGCGCTGTAGGTTATGGGTTCGATCCCCTCTCAGGACAAATATTTGTGTGATGAACATAGATGTGTGTGGGTGTTATTATGTATTTACAAAAAAAAAAGTATATAAATACTCTATCAGTTATCTAGTTCCCATAGTGCAAGCTTAGTTTAGTGCTAGATAGCCCTGTGTGATAATCTCCACCAAATTTTTTTTATCATTTTTTATTATACATCAAAACCAGTGCGGATTAACCACTAGGCTGAGTAGGCCTAGGGCGGCAGATTTTAGGGGCGGCAAATTCGGGTTATTTTTTTCAAACATCTTTTTTATTTTCGCCTTTATCGTCCCACTGCAGGACCGATGCCTCCCTCCCTTCCTTCCACACATCTCGATCTCTAGCTAAAATCCAATCACTTGATTTTGCCAAATGTCTTACAGAAATTAAAATAAAAACATTTATTTACTGTTATTCTCCACTTAAAATTGTTAACTAAATCGTTGGATTGTAAAAATAATCTAGATTGGTGGCGATTCTCTTGGCACCATGCTAACTTAAAATTAACTAAAATGGGCTAAAATTAGCTTTAGATATTTTTAAGATATAAACCTATTCACTGGTGTCGATTCTGTTGTGTCCACAGTAAACCTAAAATTCCTAAAAACGATCGCTCTTATTTCCTTTACGTTAAAGTTTAAATTAGGGTAACATCAAAGTGACAGTACTAAAACTTAGGATATTTTAGTCATTTCTCTATTTTATTTCGCATATTTGACACATCCTAGTGTCATCATAATCAACACCAATTTACATGTTGATTAAATTTAGCTTGACGTTTCTAAATCTCTTACGAAAATCGGAAATTTATTTAAAACTAAGCTAAGTATTAGAACTGTCACTTTGATGTTACGATAATTTAGACTTTAACGTAAAGGAATAAGAGCTTGTTTTTAGGAAGTTTAGGTTTAGCGTGGACACAACAGAATCGCCAACACTAGCTACCATCGTAAGCCTAAATTTAGTGTGACAGTTCTAAAATATAGTCTGTGTAATTCAACTTAGTAAATAAAACCTACGTAAAATAAGGTATTCTGTAGTACAATATTTTAAGTTGTTTTGGTGTATAATTAGAAACGTCACTCTAAAATTAGCAAATTTTAATCAACAGCGGGCGCTGGACATGATGATGCTGACATGCCTGGCCACCTGGCCAGCATATCCAATTCTGACGGTCGTCCTCCTCGCGTAGATGTTTGCAGCTACGGCAGGTACGATATCTGAATGAATATCTAAGTACCAACCGTCTGCTTATAATTTATTTCCTCGAGTGGCGACACCATATGAGTTCATAAAAATATGTTCTTAGATTGGCAGTTGGCAGGACACCATTTCAATCCATCGGCATCGGCGAAACGAAATAAACAAACCAAAACCAAAACATAAAGTTAGGTTAGGTGTTTCTATAACAACCAATCAGCAATCAACAAAAGCACAGATAAAGAAAAATAAGGAAAACTTTGGAAAACTTGTGTGTTTACTCAAGTAAAGTGTGTTTACTTGAAACTGTCAAATAAACATCGTAATGATTCGTTCTTTCAATATAGAATTGTGAAAAACTGGCAACCCTACCAGCTCAATTCAGAAATGTCAGAATCAAATTAATATCGTTCTTTGCTCGTTTTAAACACGTTCTAACCCTCGTATTCAAGAACGACACTATGAGAACACGCACCCACAGTGGACGAAATCTTTTTTCATAAAAATCACTTTATGTGTTGTGAGACACTGCATAGTGTGACTAGAGGCACATTGTCGTGTGCCTCTAGCCAAAGTTGCGCTCTAAAGGCACACGGTAGCGTGCGCCATTGTGCCGCTCAACACATAAAGTAAAGTGATGTTTATGAAAAAAGATTTCGTCCACTGTGGGTGCGTGTTCTCATAGTGTCGTTCTTGAATACGAGGGTAAATTTAGTTGGACGAATTAACAGAATGACTTGTAAGCAATCTAAAGTTAAATTTAGATCGTGCTTTAGGAATCCTAAAATATAGAGTGGACGCAACAGAATCGCCACCATTGTGCAATTGTCTATTGGCAGCAAATGTGTAAATCTGCCACTGATCAAAACTATAAGTACTGCCCACCCATCTTCATGAGATATAACGTAGGCTAGAAAAAGTGTTGTAATTTAATAAGTTGTCACTTTCCTACGGCCATTCGCTTATCTCCAAAAGACACAGTGATTCGAACTAAGTGAAAATGAGGTGCTCTAAATGTATGTAAGTATCATTGAATCTACGAATAACCGTTATGATTTTTTTATATCTTGTACGTGACTTTTTTCCAACGGGTTTTTATAAAAAATAAATAGGATCACGACTGTAATCATGTACGGTAGACATCCTCTCAAACCTCCAGGCGCTTAGATCCTTCGACGATGTCTAGTGGGTGTAATGCACGTCTAAACAATATATTTGGCACCAGCCTACATTTTGCAGTAGTTAGCATTGCATAACAGGTTGCTAGCCCGTTGTCGCTTATAAGAATACTAACTGGTTTCCTCACGATGTTTTCATTCACCGTTTTGAGCATGTATTTTTGATGCGCATATACATTTTTCGATTCGAACGCATTTACAATTTTCAAACAGAAAAATCCATTAATGCACGCCGGGATTCGAGACCACGAGCTTCGAACTGAATGTCGAGGTACCTTCCACTTTTATGGGTGAAGAAGATAAAATATCTTACCTGCCACATTCTTGTAGAAGTCCGTGCGAGATACTAGTGATGCCGTCATTTAATCTGATCCCAGGCTTGCCTTCCAGCCTCAGCACGATGTGTTCCAGAACCATGAAGATGAAGAAATATGGCCATGACTATAAATAAAAAAAGCATACAGAAAAACCATGATAAAAATACCGGCCAAGTGCGAGTCGAGAAGTCAAGTGCGAGAAGGGCTCCGTACCATTATCTATAAAAACGGCAAAAAAAACATGTTTGTTGTATGGGATCCCCCCTTAAATATTTATTTTATTCTATTTTTAGTATTTGTTGTTAGAGCAGCCACAGAAATACATAATCTGTGAAAATTTCAACTGTCTAGCTATCACGGTTCATGAGATACAGCCCTGTGACAGACAGACGGACAGACAGACGGACAGACGGACAGCGAAGTCTTAGTAATAGGGTCCCGTTTTTACCCTTTGGGTACGGAACCCTAAAAATGATATAGAATTTCGACTGTAATCTGTATGGTAGACATTGTCTTAAATTTCCAGGCGCTCAGATCCTTGAAGATGTCTAAAGGGGTTAGCTAGAGGCACGTCCAAACATTACGTTTGGTATATTTTTATAGATAGATTTTTATAGTACGGAAATTTTCGCGAGTTCGACTTGCACATGACCGGTTCTTTTACTGATGGTTAGTTATGATCTTTAATTATTGAAATGTATATCTACGTCAGTTTTATATATGTTAATCATGGATGGTTGTAGTCTATCATTATTGTAATATATACCTACGTCAATTTTATACATGTCATGAGGATATTATGATAGAAGAGTGTATATATACAAGAAATAAAACAGGAGTTTTGATTAGTTTTAATGTTCATTTTGTACGCTAGAAACAACTTTGTAATTGAGACAAACAGAATACAATAATCCAGTATCTTAGCTTTAAAATTTAACTTGAAATTTATTACCGGCAGGCGGCCGGTTGTAAAACACACTAAGCCAAATCCTTGTACAGCTTGTTTTTTCTACGAGTTGTGCCGACCCCGCATGAAATGGGATGATATTGGTGGAAATTTTTACACAGTGCCATCTAGCTCCAAACTAAGCAAAGCTTGTACTATGGGAACTAGATATAATACTTATATACTTTATTATGTAAATACATACATATATGATAAATACTAACACCCAGACACAGAACAAACATCTATGTTCATCACACATATATTTGCCCTGGGTAGGGATCGAACCCACAACCTACAGCGCTGAAGGCAAAGTTACTGAGCTGAGCTGTGAGGCCGTCAATGATGATGATGATGATTTAAGCTCCTGGAGATCTAAGAGGATGTGTTCCGTACTAGGGAATTACAGTCGTGATTCTATTTATTTTAGTTTTAGTCGTAAACATACTTTGTTGCATTACTGTTTAACTTGATACTATTACTGTGCTCAAGTCCGACATTATGTGGCAATGCTCATAACCACTGTCACATGATACAGTGCAAGAGAACGTCAACGTAAAATGATATGTGTTGCAAATTCTGATATTATATGCAATTCATTTTAGCATAATTTGCGATCACTTATCGTCACACTGTTTTTTCTTGGTTACCTTATGTTTGATCAGGGGTTAGATAACTTCAAAATATTCTTGTAAGTATTTTCGTATGTTGTGATTGATGACAATTTCGTCTTTTTAATCGACGATAAAAGGAGGTTCTCGATTTGACGCTTTTTAGGGTTCCGTACCCAAAGGGTAAAAACGGGACCCTATTACTAAGACTTCGCTGTCCGTCTGTCTGTCTGTCACAAGGCTGTATCTCATGAACCGTGATAGCTAGATAGTTGAAATTTTAACAGAATATGTATTTCTGTTGCCGCTATAACAACAAATACAAAAAACAGAATAAAATAAATATTTAAGTGGGGCTTCCATACAACAAACGTGTTTTTTGGCGTTTTTTATAGATAATGGTACGGAACCCTTCGTGCGCGAGTCGGACTCGCACTTGGCCGGTTTTTTATTTTTTTGTTTCTTTTTTAATGACCGCGCATATCTGGTTTTACCTGGTTTACCCTTTTATTATTGGGTAAAGAAATAGTCCAAAGTTGGTCCCGTTTAAATATAAAATAAAATAAATAAATAAATATTATTGGACATTTCAAACACCGCCATCTAGCCCCAAACTAAGCAAAGCTTATCACCAAGTAAAATATATGCGAAAAATAATAGGTCGTACGTCGTAATGCGCTGCTGCATATAAATATAGGTAAACCAGTATTCAAACTCATTAAAAATAATAACTAAATATATAAAATTCTTACGTTACTGACTGACTGATATATAGAACACCGGTATTAGAAACTTAAAATTTGGAGGGTGTATTTCTTTTGGTGTGTAGGGGTGCACTAAGAAAGGAATTCCCGAAATTCAACCCCTAAAAGGGCGCAGCGTGAGTTAAGGGATTCACACACGGTAGCTATAATGTATATCAATGTACATTACATCCCAGGGTGCATAGCTTAAATTATCTTAATGTATCATACACACAATAGGTAATGTAATGTATTTTTTTGAACTTTTTGAACGTCCTTTTCGAAGAGAGATATAAGGAAATGTATTGAGATGTATTAAGGTGATAAGTGAAATTTTTGACTTTTTGTATGGGCTGAGTCTACCCTACGATTTGCGGTTATTTATAAAAAACGATTCTGCATTCATCAAAAACATTTATTACTCGTCTTAAGATGTATATTTTCATATCGCTCTGTATCCTAATAACAAAGATGTAAATATATATATAAATTACTGACTGACGATTTCTATGGAAAGATGTAATGAGATGTATCGTGCTGTAATGCACATCTTTACATAATAGCTGCTGTGTGTGAAACCCTTTAAAGTCTTTACACACGTAAACGAAGTCGCGAGAGTTTATATTACTCGATTAACCAATAAAATAACCTACCGTCTAATGGATTTAAATCAACTTCGAGAAATTACGACATAAATGAATGTATATTTTTAAAAGCGTTTTGCAATACAATCTTTGGATATGTTGTTTTAAGCTTAACTTATGATTCAACTAGCCGACCCGTGACAAACATTGTCCTGTCAATATTTTTTTTAATAATCACATAGGAAAATTTTATTTCAGCTAGCTTCCAATTTTTTCCCTACAAACCCTATACTAATATATTTGATTTTTAAAATATAGGTACTTTTAAAAAAACTTTTTTCAAACACAATCCAAAACAGTTTAGCTTTGCTATAAATTAAAAGCCTACCAGTTTATTTTGCAAGTATTGAGAAAAACACGATCAAATTGACAAAAACAAATTAAACACTCACTTTAACTTGAAAATAGCTTTCGATTTTGAGTGAGTGAAATGACCGGCTCAAAAAGCAATTTAATAAGCGTTGTGATGAAGTTGTTCGTGTAACATTTTAACTTTTGCAATCTTCAAAATTCAAAATGAAATAGGATCTTGATTTTAATTCCCGAGCACGGTAACCATCCACATCAGACTGGCTCTCAAATCCTTGAACATTCATGCCTAAAGAAGGTACTTAGAGGCATGTCCAAACGTTAAGAAAAAATAATGGAAGGCACAAATAGCGTGCGCTATCAAAATTGTGATAGCGCACTCAAAAAGGCATTCAAAATATATGTACAGTAAAACTTAGATAGATAGGATTACGTCTGTAATCCCCAAGTACGGTAGACATCCTCTCAGATCTTCAGACGCTTAGATCCTTTGAAGATGTCTAGTGGGGGTTGTCAGAAGAACGTCCAAACATTATATTTGGCACATGCCCACATTTTGCAGTAGTTATAATTCCAGTAAAACTTACTTGTTTAAAAAAGTTGGGAACATCTTCCTTCCTCTCCCACATAGTATCTTGCGGCGCGTGGATGTAGAACATCCTGCCTACCCCCTTTAGGTGGTCAGCGAGCAGCTCTGATAGCGCGCTGTCTGCGGTGGAGTTTACGAACGAGTATTCCACCGCCATTTTGGATGAGGTATTTTCACTTCTGTAATGAAAAATAGAGTTCAATTTTGTAACCAAAAAAAAAACATGTGTAAGTACAGGGGAGTTAGCATGAACCAGTATCGAATCGACAACGTATCGTTCAAATGCCAAAACTGACACTTTTACTATACAAAAAGTGTCTGTTTTGACATTTTGACGATAGGTTGTCGATACGTTAGTGATTCGTGCTCAGGCCACAATACGGTCTTTTCTTCCAGAAGTTAGTAGACAATTTTCGACCTTATGCAGTGTCACAAAATCATTTTTTTAGCACGACTGGGAGCGGCATGGGAGTAAATATGCCATTTAAAAAAGTTTATATCATTCGATCGACAGAAACCGTTCCTATGAGCAATTTACCATAAACTTCGCAAAGTAGACCCATCATACTTTCATCGTCAAAGCAATGTTTTTCTCTTTTGTTAGTATAATGATAAGAATGCAGATATAGATATCGATAAGAAAGTGGGACATGGTTGTCATAATATTTGATCGTTCATCTATACTATCTTTAATAAACTAATATTAAAAACCGGCCAAGTACGAGTCGGATTCGTGCACGAAGGGTTCCGTGCCATTATGTCTGGGTGTTACTATGTATAATAAGTATGTATTTGCAAAAAAAAAGGTACTTAAGTATTCTACTAGTTATCTGGTTCCCATAGTACAAGCTTTGCTTAGTTTGCGGCTAGATGGCGTTGTGTGTAAAAGTCCGCCAATATTTATTTATTTATTTATTATCTATAAAAAACCACAAAAAATCACTGATGGGAGCCCCACTTAAATATTTATTTTATTTCTGTTTTTAGTATTTGTTTTGTTATAACAACAATAGAAATACATCTTTTGTGAAAATTTCAACTGTCTTGCATTCAGGGTTCTTGAGACACAGCCTTGTGACAGACAGACAGACAAACAGAAGGACAGACAGCGAAGTCTTAGTAATTGGGTCCCTTTTTTACCCTTTTTACCCAACGAGACCCTAATAACGAGGATAGATTTATATTTTTGTATGTTTATAACGTATAAACTCAAAAAATACTGGACTGATTTCAAAAATTATTTAACCATTAGAATGCGTTATCTCTGAGTAACATAGGCTATATTTATTATTAGAAACATGTAGAGATCCTTACTCAAACTTCAATAACATAACCTAAGGTGTAAAAATACCATAAAATAATTAGTACACCCGTGCGACGCCGGGACTGCTAGTCTTGAGAATGCTGATATTTTATGGATGTATTTCCAGTCTCCGGTCATATAATTTTAACATTGTGGTTCTATCAATAAAACGTTTTAACACATTGAGAACGAAATATCTAATAGACAATGTACTATCACAATAATAAAAATATTTAAAGAAAGATACATTATCTCGTGCGTTGTCTAGGCCTATTTCACTGCTGCTTTAATGGCATGAACACAAATCACTATCATATCGATATCGTGTCCTTCAAATGTTCTCAGTTTTGACACTTGAAAGATACATAGATGTGTCTGGGTTATTACCTGGTGATTCGATTTGGATGCTTATTTTTCTATTGTGAAGAGAATAGTCCAAAATTGATTATATTTAAATTGTATTTATGTACAACGAATAGTTTTTTTATAAAACTTAAAAACGTGTATCGTCTTCTTGACTTGATTGGTCGAAACATTTTTATCGGACGTTCTTTTTATAAAACGTAATTACATGTCATACGCACGACCGATACTATATTTCGTTTAAGATAAAACCAGTGAGCAGTGAAATACACCTTCTTACACAACAATATTAGATTTTGCAGTCATTGTAATAGCAGATCAAAGTTTATCGCTATTTTCAGCTAACAATTCCACTATTAACTGTTTTGAAATGGCAGAGTCAATTGACGGGAGACAATTAAAATTAATTGTCTCTGACTGGAGCTTACCCTTCCAAATAAATAATCCATTCAATCCAGATCCATCTAACTAAACGAACGTTTAGACCGGAATACAAATAAAAAATAGGATTACGACTGTAATCCCCAAGTACGGTACACATCCTCTTAGATCTTTAGGCGCTCAGATCTTTGAAGATGTCTAGAGACATGCCCACATTTAACAATAGTTAGTATTTCATACGTGACAGGTTGCAAACCCATCGCCGCTTGTAAGAATACTAACTGATCTCCTCACCGTTTTAAGCACGTGTTTTGATGCGCATATAATTTTTTCGAACGGAATAATCTATTGATTCACGCTTGGATTCGAACACACGACCTTCGAAATGAAAGTCGAGGTCCATCCCACTCGGTCAACAAGGCAGAGTAGTTTAATCTGCCAAATTTCTGATTGGCCTACAAGTTTTGGCACCAAATAATAGCGGTTCTGGCTTACGTGATGTTAGTCTTGTTACCGCAAAAACGGTTTGTGTCACTGCATAAGGTCAAAAATTGTCTGCCGTTCTATCAAATGACTAACACCCGTATTCATGAACGACACTATGAGAACACACACCCACAGTGGACCAAATCTTTTTTTATAAACATCACTTGAGTGTTGTCGACACTATGGCGCACAACACTCACTGTGAGTCTACTGTGAGCCTTCTGTGCGTTCTCATAGTGTCGTTCATGAATACGGGTGTTAGCCAAGATCCGCCAACCGTACTGTACCTTATTTAAATACTAGCATTTACCCGTGACTTCGGCTGCGTAGAATCAGAAAATCGATTGTAACGACTCGTAAAACATTAAAATTACTGTAAATCAAAAGAAAACTTTGGGAAAAAATGTAGCCTATGTCCGTCCCAAGACTTTAAAATACGAGTATCTCTTTATTCAATTTCATGACATCACAGACAGACAGACAGAGTTACTTTCGCATTTCTAATATTAGTATAGATAGTGACAGTCTGTAAATTCGGGTAAGTTCGTTACAATTTACGTAATGTGATGTAGAAACGTCACCCTGGTTATAAGAAAAACTTCACCTACTTGTTCTCATCCCACTTCAAGTGGGATCAGCACATGTTGCAAAAGGATTTTTGTATTTGATTTGTTTTACAACCGGCCGCATATCTGACGTCAACCCTGATATGAAATTGATGTTTAAAAATGAGTTTTTTTTTAATTCGCAAAATTATCCTAAATTTAAGTCTTGGAAGAATATATGAACGATCGTATTTTACTTAGTATTAGTCTGTTTCTGGTATACAACTAAACTGCAACCTATATAATGTTACTCACACAGTTACTTAGGCAAAGTAAACCGGAAATACCTGCCTCAAGTTAGCAGCTTCCTGTTTATATACATATACCTATATAACCTACTAGCGACCCGCCCCGGCTTCGCACGGGTAGCATGTTATTATACATATAAACCTTCCTCCTGAATCACTCTATCTATTAAAAAAAACCGCATGAAAATCCGTTGTGTAGTTTTAAAGATATAAGCAAACATACATACATACATATTACATACAGACGCGGGAAGCGGAAAGCGACTTTGCTTTATACTATGTAGTGATATATTTACGGATATAAATTATTATATACCTAATAAGATAATTTCTCACTCGTCGACCTCGATTGCGAGGCGAGTGACTGCCTGGATTAGACGCAAGAGGTGCAGGTTTGAGCCCCGTGGCGCTTATTATCCGATGGAACCATCAGAGGTAAAGTCCTTCTAGGCCTTGGGAATCTCAATGATAACTCCTTGACCAAGCCGAGATTCGAACCTAAGAGACCTTGAGCTAGTTACCCTAAACTAACTTTTCACGGCCTTCTACACTCGCATACCATCAAAATTATAGATACATAAAAAAACTGGCCAAGTTCGAGTCGGACTCGGGGACCGTACCATTTATAAAAAACGGCAAAAAAATCACGTTTGTTGTTTATATATTGGGTTCTATTTTTACCTTATGAGTACGGAACCCTAAAAAAAAGCGATCGAAACGATATGACAGTGCTTCGATATATTCTACCAAATCGAGCTCTTCGTCGTCTGCCGTGTAGAATGTTCGAGTATGATGTTATAAAAACATTTAGTCGTCATAGCAACGCAGTTTTGACTAATGAATGATACGCATTCTACCAAAATTCGTAATTTATTTGATCATTACAAGGTTTGTAGGGAATAAATTGGAAGCTGCCTGTAATTGTTTTTTCCTATGTGATTATTACAAAAACAAATTGACAAAACAACATTTGTCACGGGTCGGCTAGTTACACCATAATTATGACTTAAACAAAATGTTTCCTATTATAAACAACAAGGTACTTATAATCTATCTTGTCTCTTATAAGTCAAAGGTCAATTAAATGATCTTTAGTTAGATACCGCTATCTCGCCGCTCGGCTTAATTTTTTATTTACTAAAACAGCTTCGGCCTTGTGTTAGAAATGTCGTTAGGAATGTTAACTATTGTAAAAACAGCCAAGTGCGAGTCGGACTCACGAACGAAGGGTTCTGAACTATTATCCAAAAAATCAGCAAAAACAACACGTTTTTTGTATCCATTATATCTTCTTATATATAAAATTCTCGTGTCACAATGTTAGTTACCTTACTCCTTCGAAACGGCTTTACCGATTTTTACCAAATTTTATATGCATATTCAGTAAGTCTGAGAATCGGATACTATCTATTTTTCATAAGGATGGCGTAAAGATCGGGAAAAATGGAAAGTGTTTTTTTCTGTGGGATTATAGACATTTGACAGGACAACGTCTGTCGGGACAGCTAGTATAATTATATACCTTACATTCCATCTACAGCAGATTTCATTTTAATCCGTTTTGTCGTTTAGGCCTGATTGAGGCACAAACATACAAACAAACTCACAAACTTTCGCATTGATAATAATACAACGTGTTACAAAATACCCTGTATAATTAACTAATAAATTAACCTAATAATAAATTACCCTGGTACCTACGTAGGCAAGTAATAGGGGTAGCTTTACCCACCCCTCATAACCATTTTCCGTGGTCCGCCTTTGCTTTTCGAATAAATTAATGATATAAATTATGTATAATTACTTATCAAAAACTTATTCTAGTAGAAATCTAGATCTACATATTACCTATCTTTAACAATAAATCACAAGTTGATCTTAATAGTAGGTATCAAAGTATTTCGATCATAAATTCTAAAACATATCATTTTGAAATAATATCTTTATCGTGAAAAGTTTCTGCTATTATGTTTTATATACAACGTTTTATATATTTTCATACTATTATTTTACGTGACATTATAAGAATACTAACTGGTTTCCTCACGATGTTTTCCTTCACCGTTTTGAGCATTTATAATATTATTAGGATATTATAGCTACGTCTGTGATAGGCTTTAGTTAGGTGTTTTATTATATTAGTAATGAATAATATTAGTAATAATCATTGATGACCGTGTTAGCCAGTGGGTGGTGCCTCGACTTTCGATCTAATAACCTTTCTTGAAGGTCTCGACCTGAACTCGATGGTCATGAGGTCGGATCCGGTCGTGCTCTAATAGATTTTTATATGCGAATTGTATGAATTTATAAACACGTGCTCAAAAATATACCTAGAAAAATAGTGTTCAATATAATTTAAAAATATTGTATGGATATGTGCTCAAATATATGGAAAACAGTTTATTTATATTTTTTTAACTATTGTGATTAGAAGATACACATAACTATTGATTTTTACTTGGGTCTTTATTATGGGTCACCTTTAGTCTATGTTTCAACGTTTTGACTAAAAAAAAATAGGTCACGACTGTAATCGGCGATGGGCTTGCTACCTGTCACGTATGGAATGCTAACTACTGCAAAATGTGGGCATGTGCCAAATATAATGTTTGGACGTGCCTCTGACTAACCCCACAAGACATCTTCAAAGGATCTAAGCGTCTGGAGATCTGAGAGAATGTCTACCGTATTTGGAGATTACAGTCGTGATCCTATTTATTTTTATTTATTTATAAAACAAAAACAGGTAATTTTATAAAATTCAATAATTAAAGAGAAAAAGGGCTGGCAAAGCTTTAAAAGGGTGCTACTAGGTCAAGTGGGGTGTCATCTGTAATGGCTTTATTAGCATATTAAAGAGCAGGTTTTCATTTTTATTTGTTATATAGTAGTAAATTTTTTTTATTTACGGAACCATCGGTGCGCGAGTCGACTCGCATTTGGCTCGCATTGGCCGACTATGAAATATCCTAAAATACTCGTACTGGTTTTAGTTTTTTTTATATGTAGGAACATATTTTATCATTTTACGTTTTTTTTTATATCGGTGGACAATTCACACATCGCTCCAAATCAAGCAAAACTTGTAATAATAGGAACCAGAATTTTTAATCCTAATCCAATTATAAATGCAAAAGTTTGTGAGTTTGTTTGTGTGTTTGCGCCTCAATCAGCCCTGAACGAATGAAACTTACTGTAGATATCACTGACCTCTATTATATAATAGAGGTCAGTGAGATATAGATATAATGCCAGAATAAAACATATTGGTATTTATAATCAAAATAACATCCCCAAAATTATTAAAAAAGCAAAAGATATGATTTTGGCATAGATGGCGCTGGTATGCAAAAAAATTTACATCAGTCATCATAGCAACGTGCGTTACTCTATGCGATTATTGAAATTTATCAGGACAATGTCTGTCACGGGTCGGCTAGTAAATTATATACAAGAACACACGCGTAGCGGAGGTCGAGGTCTATAAACATCGTATTTTGTAGTAGATATCTGATCATTGGTCTCTTGCAAATCAATTGCTCCACTCTGAGGTCAATGTCTACATAATGAACAGATAACATGTAATGTAATCATACTAGCTATCATTGTAACCTGCCTAAGTATTAATTAATTCGTTCGATTCCATCCAGTACAAACATTTGTGTGATGAACATAGATGTTTGTTCTGTATCTGGCTGTTATAATCACTACATAGTATAAAGCAAAGTCGCTTTCCGCTTCCCGCGTCTGTATGTATGTATGTATGTTTGCTTATATCTTTAAAACTACACAACGGATTTTGATGCGGTTTTTTTTAATAGATAGAGTGATTCAGGAGGAAGGTTTATATGTATAAAAACATGCTACCCGTGCGAAGCCGGGGCGGGTCGCTAGTATATCATAAGTATGTATTATTACGTTTAAAAAACTAAAAGAAAATCGACGGAAATGTATCGACCAATCGCAAAGTCAAGGGACGATATTAGTTTTTTAAGTTTTTGAAGGAACTGTCAGTCCTACATCAAATTTATTTAAATGGGACCAATTTGGAACTATTTTTAACACAAAGAAAAAATATCATCGAAATCGGATAACCAGATAAAAAGTTATGCGTCGTACATAAAATGAAATATAAAAAAAAATTGTTTAGGGATATTGTATAAAATTAGTAACAATAAATATAAATTAAAAATTAAGTCAAATTAATATAAAATTAGTTTAGGGATATTGTAAAAAAACAATAAAGGATAGGTGTGGATAATGAAAATCCATGTGTGGCTTAGTTATGACAAAAAAATGTACACGTGTCAAATTGTGTAAAGCATTGAGATAAATGTAGATGTACGACTATTTGCGTTACCATTTGATGTGACCGTTTCAGTAATTGAGACAAGTAATAAATGTTTTTGATGATTGCAGAATCGTTTTTTCTCAATAACCGCAAAACATACAGTTTTGTTTTTTTATGATAAAGATAACTTAAGGATATAATCTATATAAATTATAGAAAGAAACACGATTGGCGAAACATTTCTCGATTTATTTTCCAAAGTTGGCTCTTCAAAACCACTAGTTTCGTTTTTACTCAAAACTATGAATAGCTAAATAGTTATTTTTTATATAATTCGTTAGATAATAATACTAGCTAATTAAAATTATAGACAGTTTCTTTTTAAGTTTGATGGTTTTCAAGATAATGCAGTTTTAAAACTTTTTCCGTCTTATACGGGTAGACTCAGCCCATACAAAAAACCAAACATTTCACAAATCACCTTAAAACATGGCCATGAACTACTGATATTCTTATTGACATTATTAGAAGATAACAAACCTGGGACAATAATATTATGCGAGAACGAAAATAATTTGACGCCTTGAACTATGTAAGCGGTAGAATAATTGTTTTTGTGAAAACGAAGTAAATTAATATACAATTTCCCAAATAAGGTTCTGTCTTTACTTATTTAACTAGCTATCGGCCCTGTCTTCGCACGTATGTGTTTATGGAGATTAGGCATTTTTTTTATATCTTAGGTTACATTATTGCAATTTTTGTGGGGATCTCTAATTAAAAAAGAATATAATATATATACTCAACATATTTTTTGAAAATGTAATGATATAGCGTAATATTACTTGCTGATACTGTAACTTTTGAAAGCTGAAAGAATTTTTAAAATTGGTCTAGTAGTTTTTAGGCTAGCGTACCCAATGGGTAAAAACGGGACCCTATCATTAAGACTTCGCTGTCCATCTGTATCTCATAAACCGTGATAGCTAGACAGTTTTTTCACAGATTATGTATTTCTGTTGCCGCTATAACAGCAAATACTAAAAACAGAATAAAATAAATATTTAAGTTGGGCTCTAATACAACAAACGTGTTTAATTGGCGTTTTTTATAGATAATGGTACGGAACCCTTCGAGAGTACGACTCGCACTTGGCCGTTTTTTTAGTTTACAAGCAAAAATATATATTTTTTCTCAATAAGATACCTAGTACCTAGTGTACCTAGATATAATTCTTAAAACATATTTTATCTGCTTTATATATTAAAATATGTAAAGATTTTTTGTACATCAGTATTAGGTTATTTTTAAAGTGGGTATTTTCCTGCCTCTAGTCTCAACGCATGCATTATTTAATTTGTACTTTAGCTTCATAAGATTAAAGTTGAAATCTGAACGCGCTCCTACGTGTCACTTACGACGACGAGAAGTGCGAGAAAACGCAAACTTCTGCTAAAATTGTAGCAACGATCAAAAGTTTTACATTCCGAACCTCTTAATATTTGAAGATTCCTCTTATAAATATTATATTTGACATCATTTTGTAATTTTCCCGGTCTAGGAATTAAAAAAATTATTAATGTATTGATGATATTTGATTCTTTTTCAATGTTAAGTTTTAATTTTATACCATTTTATACCTAATCGCACCTACATCTTGTAAATAGGCAGTGATACAAAAATTGACAGAAGTGTTAATATCATTATGAGGAGTTGGTACCAAAACCTATTTTACTATGCATTTTATGCTTTTTAGGGTTCCGTACAAAAAGGGTAAAAACTAGACCCTATTTCTAAGACTTCGCTGTCCGTCTGTCTGTCACACATGAACCGTGATAGGTAGACAGTTGAAATTTTCACAGATGATCCTAAAAACAGATTAAAATAAATATTTAAGTGGGGCTGCCATACAACAAACGTATTTTATTGCAGTTTTTTTTTATAGATAATAGCACGGAATCCTTTGGGCGCGAGTTCGACTCGCACTTGGCCAGTTTTTTTTTTTTTAAACGAACATTGCCTCCTTTTTGATTGTTGGGCGCTCAGAACCTTAAAGATGAGTAAGGGGTTAGTTAAAGGCATAACGTAGAACCAACACACCTTATTTTATGAGCAATAAGTATCACTACTAAAATAAGACCGGTAAATAAGTTTATTTGACCAATTCAACAATTTGTATGAAAATAAGCAATAAATTTGCATACGATTCTACGAATAGGTATTACTAAAAATACTGATTGGTTTGTAGTTTGCTAAAATAAACATATGGTGTTGATTCTGTTGTGTCCATGCTGAACCTAAAATTCCTTAAAACGATCGCTCTTATTCCTTTACGTTAAAGTCTTAATAAGCGTAACATCAAAGTGACAGTTCTAAAACTTAGCAGAGTGAAATAAATTAACGATTTTCGCAAGTGATTTAGAAACGTCAAGCTAAATTTAATCAACATGTAAGTTGGTGTTTACTAAGATGACAATAGTCATGATGAAAATAGAGAAATTTCTATAATATCCCAAGTTTTAGGAATGTCATTTTGATTTTACGCTAATTTAGACTTAAGTTAAGGAATAAGAGCGATAGTTTTTAGAAATTTTAGTTTTAGCGTGGCTATAACAGAATCGCCACCATTAGTTGGTAAAAAAAGTGAAGGAAAATTGTGGTATTTTAATAGCCGGATCTATTTAGTATTTTGATTATAAAACGTGTATTTTTTTGTTATTTACTACTTATAGAAAATCTGATCACAATTAATGTAGGTATTTGTATCTTGATTTGATTCTTGTAAGAGTAAAAATAGAAGGTATACCTACGTGCTCAAAACGGTGAAGGAAAACATCTTAAGGTTAGTATACTTATAAGCGGCGATGTGCTTGCAACCTGTCATGTCTGGAATGCTAACTACTGCAAAATGTAGGCATGTGCTAAATATAATGTTTGGACGTGCCTCTGACTACCACATGACCATCCTCAAAGGATCTAAGCGTCTGGAGATCTGATAGGATGTCAACCGTACTTGTGGAATAATAGTCGTAATAATTAATAAATAAATATAGCTTGCTATAAAACCTTTGCTTAACTCAAGAGATAGATAAATACTAGATGCTATGTTGTTTAATAATCAACGATATTTTTTCAATATAAACCGTTGATTTGAAAATTAAAATGTTGTTAAAATGCCCACAACCAGCGCTCTCACCCTAGTATATATATTTTTTTCACTATCCATTTCTGGATTTGCTAAGTACTTATTATGTATTGCACGTCCGAGCATTCAATGTAAAATATTTGTCAAGAAGCCAAAAATGGGCTGCCAAATTCGTATAGTTACTTAGTTATAGTTACTTACCTTGTATTCAAGAACGACACTATGAGAACACGCACCCACAGTGGACGAAATCTTTTTTCATAAACATCACTTTATGTGTTGAGCGGCACTATGGCGTACCATATAACAAACGTATTTTTTTGCCATTTTTTTATAGTTAATGGTACGGAACCTTTCGTAAGCGAATTCGATTCGCACTTGGCACTTGTTTTTTTAGTTTATTCATTACAAACAAAAATATAAATTTTACCTCTTTTTAATAGTAGATCGCTGGTTTTAGATACATCAAACATTGCGGTAAGGAAGTTTGTTTACAAGTCGAGTTAGTTCTTGCCTATTACATCAATACCTTTAGTTGGCCTACGTATACGTATGTACTTTGTCAGTAAATGCATACATACATTATAAAGGTAGGTATTCAATTTCCGGAAGTGGATGGTAAACAAGTACATCATTGTGGCTTGGACTAGATAAATCTATGTTTATACGAGTAATATGTATAGTATTATGCGGCGATGGGCTTGCCACCTGTCACGTACCTATGGAATGCTAAATGTCGGCATGTGCCAAATATAATGTTTGGACGCCTCTGACTACCCCGTACAGGATCGTAGCAAGTGGAAAGCCTCTTTCTCTGCCTACCCCTCTGGAAAACAGGCGTTATTTTATATACCTACTAGCGACCCGCCCCGGCTTCGCACGGGTAGCATGTTATTATACATATAAACCTTCCTCCTGAATCACTCTATCTATTAAAAAAAAACCGCATCAAAATCCGTTGTGTAGTTTTAAAGATATAAGCAAACATACATACATACATACAGACGCGGGAAGCGGAAAGCGACTTTGCTTTATACTATGTAGTGATGTATGTACGAGAGATGTAATACATACGAGTAATTATTATGTTATATGTTGTGAGAAAAATATAACATTATCTTATCTTTCAGAATACTTATAAGGTGAAGATGATTCTTAAAAGTATATAAGAAAGGGTTTGTTTGTAGCATAAACTAACAAACTACCGGACCGGATTTTCAAAATTCTTTCACAAATCAAATGCTACATTATCAGCGAGCAACATAGGTCATTATTTTATTTAAAACAATAGATATATATACGAAATTTTCCTATAATCTTCATAGCCTGTGCGAAGCCTGGCCGAGCAACTAGTTTGAAATATTATTAGCACTCTTCCGAGGTTAGTGCCAAATGTTTGTATCATTCACTATTAAAATAAATAAATATTCTCAGCGAAATCGGGATATTAAATAATTATAGTTTTTCAATGTTTCTCTGTTTATTCAAATGTATAATTTAATTATTAAAAAAATAATTATCAGCGCAAAATAGGGATAATAAATAATAATATTTTTTTTAATTTTCTGAATGTTATTGCACGCATAAAAATAAAAATAAAACTTACAAATTCAAAACAGACGATTCAAACGTAAATTTTCTCAAAAAACTCCTTTTTCATAGTAACAATTCACATTCACTAACCCTAAAACGTATCCCGATCAAAATGTCCGATCGAACAAATAATACGATTAAAATAATCGAACGCGAGACGTGCACTTCGTAAGGTAACAGATGTAAACAGTTGGACGAAGTGGCTCGCGTTTGTATAAATAGACGCATTGCGCTAAGGCAAAAATTAACACGCCGGTGGTTTAGTGACTGTCCGACTACTATTACTAGCTTTTGTCAGCGGCTTCGCTCGCGTGGTACCTGGAAAAGTAGCCTATATGCTATTTCAGGTTAAGCAATACGTAATTTACTAAGAAACTACAAATATATAAATGCAAACAATAATATAAAAATAAAATAAATATACTATAATTGATTTATAGTATTTCGAAGTATTCCCAAAGAGGGATGACGTTAGGCAGGCGTCCGGTTGTAAAACATAAGCCAAATCCTCTTCGCAACATGTTTGTGAACGTGTTGTGCTGACCCCACGTTAAGTGATCCGTTTGGTCGTTTGGGTGTGATTGAGTCACAATAATGAAGTCAAAGTTAAAGTCATAATATATTAATTTCAATAAAATCTCAAGAATCACTTTGAGACGTCTTAGGAGAGGTGAAGCTACGCCTGTTCCTCGCGACAAGCCTAAAAGAATCAGGCAACAAACACGGCTTGGGGCCTAAATTTTTTTTCAATGATTTTACTATCCGAACACTAGCATCCGAAAATCCTCACAAACCTTCGGTTAAATGGATTAGTAAAAAAGTACGTATAGTATTTTTTTAGTTTAGGTTTTTAGTAAAGGTATAGATAAAGATAAACATAAAAAATATTTATTTGCAGCATGTGTTTAAATTTTTGTGTGAGATGTTACATTATTTATATGGTCATGACATGTTTTACATTGTAAATTTTATATTATAACGTCAAAATATACTAGGTAGATTATTTTTATTTCATTAGTAGGTAAATCAATTTATAAGATACTAGCCGACCCGTGACAGACGTTGTCTTATCAAATTTCAATTATCGAATAGAAAAGATTGAATGTTTTTAGTCTGTCATGTCAGATTTGTTGCACGCCAGCGCCATCTATACCAAAATCATTTTTTTTGCATTTTTGTATCATTTTGGGAATGTTTTTCATATTTTATAGTAGTCTATGTTTAATTCGGGCATTATCTATACATCTAAAACAAATTTCAACTTAATCCGTTTTGTCGTTTAGGCCTGATTGAGTCACAAACATACATACAAACTTTCGCATTTATAATATCACTAGCGACCCGCCCCAGCTTCGCACGGGTAGCATGTTATTATACATATAAACCTTCCTCCTGAATCACTCTATCTATTAAAAAAAACTGCATCAAAATCCGTTGTGTAGTTTTAAAGATATAAGCAAACATACATACAGACATACAGACGCGGGAAGCAGAAAGCGACTTTGCTTTATACTATGTAGTGATATACAACTTACAAGGTACATCGACTTTAAATCCGATTGTCGAATCTTCGGAACCGGAGCGTGCATGAATGGTTTATTCTAATCGAAAAATTTATATGCGCATTATCACGTGCTCAAACTGTGTGGAAACTAGTTAGTATCCATGTAAGCGGCGATGGGCTTGCAACTTGTTACGTACGGAATTATAGCTGAATAATGTTGGTACGTGTCAAATTAAAAGTTTGCTTGTACCTCTGACTAACTCTATAGATTATCCAAGAATCTGAGCGCCTGGAGATCTAAGAGGTTGTCTACATGTCTACCGAACCTTGGGGATTAGGATACTATTATTTTTCCATATAGTCTTAATCTATTTATTAATTACGACGTAATCATCACTACATAGTATAAAGCAAAGTCGCTTTCCGCTTCCCGCGTCTGTATGTAATATGTATGTATGTATGTATGTTTGCTTATATCTTTAAAACTACACAACGGATTTTGATGCGGTTTTTTTTAAAAGATAGAGTGATTCAGGAGAGAGGTTTATATGTATAATACATGCATAATATAGTAGAGAAACACTGATAATTTTAGAGGTTTCTAATGTGATGTCGTAAATAAACACATTTTTTTACGCTTACATTGCAAATGCTTGCTGAACCCCACGAGATTTATCAAAATAATGTACTTCAGTATTGTACACCTTAAAAACGTCTACAAAAAAGTCCACGATGGTATTAGAAATGTCTTACGCACAGCGAAGCGGGCACGGGTCAGCTAGTTGAGTAATAAACAAACATCCCAAGTAATCTGATTATGTTTTTGCCTTATAAAAAAAGAGAGCAAAAACATATTGAGTAATATTGCCAAAAACATTAGTTACTTGTAAACAAAACGTTGTTAAACTAGTTAGCTAACCCCGGCTTTGCATGGTACTGACTATTAAGATTTTACAAACAATATAATAGCACTTAGTTTAGATTACGTAATTTAATTTAATTTCATTATTATTATTATTATTATTATTATTATTTTTAAAATTTTTGGGGCTAAATGGCGCCGTGTAAAAGCCAATATATTTATTATAAACTAGCTGACCCGTGCCCGCTTCGCTGGGCGACAGACATTTCTAAATGTGATTATTTTGAATAGGTATGGCTATGGTATGGCTTAAATTTAAGATAGGTATCCGCGGATATACTCAAGTGGTCCCGCTGCCAGCCCTGTGAGTATAGTAATTGGTAGCCACGATTTTAGTATCCCGTAACTTTTATATCAGTACTTATGACTTACCCATTAAGGAGTAAACCCGCTGCAGAGCATGCTGTGCATGGCACGCAACGCATCTTAGCTGCGTGGGTTTATTTGTTTGACAACGTGAGTCTACATTTCCACAGCTGCACACGCTATACACGAATATGAATCCACAATCACAACTATGTAAAACTGTAGCGCAGCATAGTTTTGAATTTTGATTTTGAGCTACCTGAGCATTATATTCGAGCAAGACATGCGTGCCCCAATGACGACACATAATGCGTAGCGTGTCCGTGGGTTGCAATGGACACAATTACATACATATTCTTTTAAATCTGCCAACGCCATGCTCGCTGTGTACGCGATACACGCAGACGTGATTAACATATATGATTCAAAACTGTGCTGCGCTATAGTCGTACATAGTTGTGAGTTAATATTCCTGTATAGCGTGTGCAGCAGTAGAAATGTAGACTCAATTTATCAAACAAATGAACCCACGCAGCTAAAATGCGTCGCGTGCTGGTGTTCAGCATGCTCCGCGGTGGGTTTACGGCTTAAAGCGAAACTTGTCGCACGTGCGTCGCCTCTCTGTGCGCCGTGGTGGATTTGCGCCTTTACACTAAACACATGTTGAAAGGGCTCGAGTTTCCTAACAGGACGATAGGAATATTGCGACAGCTTTCATTTTGTTTTACTCATCATAACTTCAAAACGAATCGACCGATTTGAACAACTCAAAAGTGGTTTACTCCTAAATTTATAGCCTTAATTGCTAATTAGTTAAGTTGGATAAGTAATATCATGATATGGATAGAAACAAAAACGGTTATTATATCTAACTATCGTAATATTTAGATAATATACCTCCTCGCAGACTTTCTTATGCGCAATAATGAGGACATTCAATAATGTATCTTTATTTGTTTATGTACTATCAATAGTTTTTGCAGAACACGCGAAAAATGCAAAAAAAAACTGAGTTTATTCATTACAAACATAAAACAAACAATACAGACAACATAAAATCAAATCTTTCCTCTTTATAATATTAGTATACCAACTAAAATAACCCATAATGGTGTAGCAAGCCTACACAAATATAAAGAATGTTTGCGCCTATTATTATATAGGTAGGTTAGTAGTAGTTAGGTAGGTACACATGTGCTGCTATCTGTTGAGTTTTTTATGAATGAATTCGTAATTCTTTTTTAGGGTTCCGTACCCAAAGGGTAAAAACGGGACCCTATTACTAAGACTTCGCTGTCAGTCTTTCCGTCTGTCTGTCACAGGGCTGTATCTCATGAACCGTGATAGCTAGACAGCTGAAATTTTCATAAATGATGTATTTCTGTTGCCGCTATAACATCAAATACTAAAAACAGAATAAAATAAATATTTAAGTGGGGCTCCCATACAACAAACGTGTTTTTTTGCCGTTTTTTATAGATATGTACGGAACCCTTCGTGCGCGAGTCCGACTCGCACTTGGCCGGTTTTATTTTATTCCTTTTCTTTCGATTGTCGACAGCATGTTGACCAACTTTGCCTAAAGCAGTATAATAATATCTCTTATAGATTACCCAAACCCAGACCGCTATAGTTCCACATCTGGTATTCCGATCTTCCAAAATTATTGTCTATAAGTTGCCTAGGACTCATAGCTATATAACAAAAAAAGTTTCATCAAAATCCGTTCAGTAGTTTTTACGTGAAAGCCTGACAACAGACAGACAGACAGACAGACAAAAAATTCAAAATGTTTTTTTTTTGGCTTGTGTTACTTGTATGAAGACCCCTAGGAGTATTTTTTTTTAGTTTTTATTCAATGTACAGAATTGAACTCTTCTACAGCTTTATTATATGTATAGACTAGCGACCCGCCCCGGCTTCGCACGGGTAGCATGTTATTATACATATAAACCTTCCTCCTGAATCACTCTATCTATTAAAAAAAACTGCATCAAAATCCGTTGTGTAGTTTTAAAGATATAAGCAAACATACATACAGACATACAGACGCGGGAAGCGGAAAGCGACTTTGCTTTATACTATGTAGTGATTTATATAGATAACAAGCTAACCCGGCGAACTTCGTATTGCTCCCGTTCCCGTTCCCGTTCCCGTTCCCGTTCCCGTTCCCGTTCCCGTTCCCGTTCCCGTTCCCGTTCCCGTTCCCGTTCCCGTTCCCGTTCCCGTTCCCGTTCCCGTTCCCGTTCCCGTTCCCGTTCCCGTTCCCGTTCCCGTTCCCGTTCCCGTTCCCGTTCCCGTTCTCGTTCGTAATACATAGAATGCGGGGATTGTTTTTTCCCGAAATTGTAAACTTTACGGTTGGTTTTCCAAAGCTTTAATTACTGACTAACGAACATAACAAAATTAACACAATTATTATTTATAGTGAAGATCTTAATTTATTTGAAAAACCACTGCCATTCATAAACCGTTCTATGGAATCGTGACGGGTAAATGCTCATGTTATTGTGTGGTCGTTTTCAAGAACTGTATCTGCTTCAATCTGACCGCATCCTTAACGTAAAATGTATTGTGCTAAAAATTTATACTTAATCATGATAGGCAAATAAAATAATTAAGAAATATTTTAAGACCCCCGGCTGGCGGAGCTCGAGAACGCCGAAAACATCAGTGGCAGGAGTACGTTTGAAACCACCCCGTGGCACGTCACCGCCGCGCCGTACTATGCACTCTTTTGCCTATTTCTCGCTTATTTTGTATGAATAGGTATAGACATAAACGTATGTGTAGTGTAAAGAGTTTGAAAAATATTTCAAGAAAAAATATATGCTTAGTTATAAAAAACTAAAACAAAAATAATAAAAAAATACAGAGATAAAAAAAAGCTATATATAGTTTTTATTTCATACCTAGCCCTACCACCTATTACCTACCCAGCTATTGTTTACCAGACAAATAGAAACTACAACACAACACAGATAAAAAATATTTAGTACAAGCTGACCCGGCGAACTTCGTATCGCAATTGCCAAATGTTGTTTAAAGTTCCCGTTCCCGTTCCCGTTCTTAGGAACACACCTACATTGCTTAGACAACAATGAACTTTATAATAGCAATAAAGCTCAAATTGACTCTACGTTTTAGTTAGAAAAAAATTGTATGGGAAAAAGAAAAGGAAAAATGATGATGATCTGCATATAACATTATGTAAATAAAAAAAAAACTAAAAACAAGGTTAAAAACAACGTGATATCTAAATCACAAAAGTGAGCATTTGATTCTTCAGACTTAGTAGTTTAATTAAGCCTAAGGTGGTCTGGAAGATATCGCTTTTAGCGATAAGACCGAACACTGTATTTACAGTTTTAATCTAGTATAAGTTTCTGTCATTGATTTTTTTTTTTGTGTTTTTACCATAAATAATTTTTATTTATTTACTTTTATTTTTTTATACTTCTCTATCGTGTTTGACAAGCGATGTTTTACTTCACCGTTTTAAGCACGTTCATTTAAACATATTGTGTAAAAAATCTATTGTTACACGTCTAGGATTTTAACCCACGACCGGATTGAAATCAAGGTATCCCCTACTCGGCGAATGCAGATTTCTATCACACTCATATCAATCCACTGTTTGAATGTTTAACTTCTTTATGTAAGTACTAGTTTTTACCTGCAACTTCGTCCGCGTTCAGAAAATCCGTTTTTAACAATATAATTCCTATTTCATTCAAAACTTTCGTGAAGTACATAAATTCCTAACAATAACATGAAAGTTTTGAGAAAAAAAGAAGCCTCTAAAGGAAATTTCTTCACAATCGACCCACCGCAGACAGACAGAATTATTACTTTCGCATTTATAATATTAAGTATAGATTTACTATAGTGTTTATCTAGTCTATTTTTAAAAGAGATCACTGCAATAATTATATGTTTGCAAACAATATTTATAGCCAAAAAACTGGTTTGAACGAGGAAGTATAATTAGGCCAAAGTCTCGAAGGACTCGATTAATGTTTTTACTGAACCTTGCTGATCTATATCTGTGTCAATAAGGAAAAAGTGGGATTTATCCATCTAGAATCAGCATTGGTGTAATCAACAACACGCAATAGCCTGAATCCAAACTAGAATTTATCTATCACTAGTCGCTCGGCCCGGCTTCGCACGGGTGGTACCTGTATAAAAAGTAGCTTATGTGTTATTCTGATGTATAAGTTTTTGCGTGAAAGAGTGACAAATACACACACACACTCACTCACAAACTTTCGCATTTATAATATTAGTAGGATTTACAATCTTTATATCGATGTTTACAATCGACGAAAAAAGGAGGTTTTATTTTTTTATAGCATATATATGTATGGCCGCGTATATCTCTTTACCTGGTGATCCGGTAAGGATTTTTATATTGTTTAGAGAACAGTCCAAAGTTGGTCCTATCAAAAAAACTTATAGTTTCTTCATAAAAAAATGCAAGCCGGACTCGCGCACGTAGGGTTCCTTACCATTATCTATAAAAAACTGCAAAATAACACGTTTGTTGTATGGGTGCCCCACTTAAATATAATTTATATTCTGTTTTTAGTATTTATTGATATAGCGGCAACAGAAATACATCATATGTCTAGCTATCACGGTTCATGAGATACAGCCCTGTGACAGACAGACGGATAGACGGACAGCGAAGTCTTGGTGATAGGGTCCCATTTTTACCCTTTGGGTACGGATACGGAATCTCAAAAAACGAATAACGTTCCTTGATTTTCAATTGGTCGAATCATTTTCGTCGTTTTTAATTATTAGAACGTTATTGTAAAAGTTGTTGCATTTTTTCCATTGGTATTATAATTATGTTTTAATTTTATTAAAATCTAGTACCTAAGTATATAGATGTGGCCCTGAAACAGATTTCAAAAGTAGTATTACAGATTTACGATGTTCAACTTTTCAACAACAAAAAACGCAACAAAAACTTTGCGTCAATTTGTTGCATACCAGTGTCGATAAACGTCATTGTACAAGTATAATGTTGTTTTTTAACCACTTAATGACATGATAATTGTGTTGCTGGGGGGTTATAATCAACAAATTGGTTTAAAATAAATAATTAACAATAACAAACATATTAAATAGACTAGTCCGCCCCGGCGTCGCACGGGTGTAATAATGATATTATAGGTAATTTTTTTACACCTTGGGTTACATTATCAAATTTTTCATAAGGATCCCTAATAAAACATTTAGTATGGCAGACTTTTTTTGTAGATATTGATGTCCTCTTTAAAACTGTAGTACATCACTTTGCTCTATTGTCAACAATTTCAGCAGCGTACGCGATATAAGGATTTTATTTTTATTTTTTTTCACACTTTGGATTTCATTATCGAAGTTTCCATACGGATCCCGAAAATATTCTATAGCCTATGTTCATCAGGAATAATGTAGGATTCTAACGGTGAAAGAATTTTTCAAATCGGTCCAGTAGTTTCAGAGCCTATTCGATACAAACAAACAAACAAACATACAATCAAATCTTTCCTCTTTATAATATTAGTATAGATTACAGAATATTTAAAAAATACATAAGAACCAGTTGAGCCATCGAAAGACCATTGCAAACAGTCTATAGGTAGCTTAACTGATCCAGATCACTATCAGTCGGAAGCGTACCCAAGATACTGGCGGCATTGCTACGCTGGATAGCAATGCTGATCCGTTGTGCCAAATAGGAACCAGCTCTCGGATCACGCGTCGCTACGACAAGACGCCCTGATAAAATTAAAAAACCGTAGATAAAGATATTTTGTTCTGTTATGATATATGCTAAAAAGAAGACAAATATTATATACAGAATCAAAAGCCGGCCAAGTGCGAGTAGGACTCGCGTACGAAGGGTTCCGTTCCTTTATTTACAAAAAACGACAAACAAAAACTTGGCTGGTTCTTTTTTATGATACTTAATTTAAATAAAACAATTGTCAGGTCAGCGAGTAAAATATTGTAATTTTTCACCAATCATGTATCCTCTAAGATGATGTTATTCAACATTGATTCTTCCTTTTATCTACAGGATAAAAAATACATTAATAAAAAAAAAATAGATAGAAAAGATAGTATAATTTATATAAAATAAAAATAAAATAAATAAATACGATCACGACGCTTAGATCCTTTAAAAATGCCTAGTGGGGGGGTAGTCAGAGGCACGTCCAAACATTATATTTGGCACATGCCCACATTTTGCAGTAGTTAGCATTCCATACGTGACAGGTTGCAAGCCCATCGCCGCTTATAAGAATACCAACTGGTTTCCTTTCGATGTTTTCCCTCACCGTTTTGAGCACGTATTTTTGATGCGCATATACATTTATCGAACAGAAAAATCCATTGATGCACGCCGGGATTCGAACCAACGATCTTCAGATTGAAAGTCGAGGTACCACTCGGCCAACACGGCTTTTTTATTAAAAGTATTATAAGTTTGTATTTACGGTTACTCGTTAAACTCACTGCCTGTATCGTTGCATATGATACAAAAACAACGCACACATTTATTTATAGCCATGTACGCACTTGACATTAGACAAATAAATATGTAAAAAAATATAGTTTCCTACATGGGAACGAACTTGCACATGATGCAACATACGACTCTGCTTTCATAGGAAACCAGTTATGGTCAATCGTTAGAGTTGAATATTATTATCATAATTGAAATAACTAACTTAGTTCCACGACTCTGTTTGTCACTGAACTTATTAATTTAGATAGATAGATTATAACTATTATGTTCACCATATCAAAAATAGGACACAAAAACAAATAATAAAAGCAGTCTAACAATGAGCTTATCGCTAATAGCGATCTCTTCCAGATAACTTTTGGATGGACAGTATAAAACTTAACAAAAAAAAAATATGCAGCGCCATCTTGTCCCAAACTAAACTAATCTTGTAGTTACTATATGAATCAGATCACTTATAAATATCATACTAATTAGGTAGATATATTTTAAGATATTTATGTTAAAAAATTGTGTATATTACCATTATGTACCATTATCTATAAAAAACGGTAAAAAAAACACGTTTGTTGTATGGGAGCCCAACTTAAATATTTATTTTATTCTGTTTTTAATATTTATTGTTATAGCGTCAATAGAAATACATAATCTGTGAAAATTTTAACTGTCTAGCTATCACGGTTCATGAAATACAGCCCTGTGACAGACAGACGGACAGACAGACAGACAGACAGACAGACGGACAGCAAAGTCTTTGTAATAGGGTCCCGTTTTACCCTTTGGGTACGAAACCCTAAAAATCTAATTTGGACCTATCTGTTAGTAATCGTTATACATAAGAAAAAAATATATAACACAAACTTTTGCTAGCGGCTTCGCTCGCGGTAGCTAAATAAAAGATAGCATAAATAAATATGCTATTTCAGGATATTGGCTATGTATATTGGTTGCCTGGTAGAGATTGCTTATAGCGATAAGGCCGCCCTTTTTATTACCTTTAAGCATAGTGTTATTTTTTTCTGTTCATAAATATTTGTATTCGTGTGAACGTGTGGTAATCAATAAAGTGTTATCTATCTATCTATCTATCAATCTATCTATCTATTTCACAAATTTTATCCAAATCCATTAAGGCATTTGGGCATGATTAAGCCACAAACATCCATACATAAACTTTCAGATTTATATTCTCGTAATTAAACAACGTAAAAAAATAAGACGTACAATCAAACAAACAGTTTAACTAGTGTTAGTATGTATCCGTGTTCTATTTACGATTGGTGATCCTGTGGTTTTTCTTACTATTTCGGCGGTTCTCATCATTAAATATTAATTAATCAAGTATATTAATTAATAATTCATTAACCCGACCAGGGGAGCTTCGAGAGGATTCATAAACGAGGTACCTATATACTTTTAAATGAACAAAACAAGCAAGCATAGTAAAATTACTGTTAAAATAATCCGTACAAATAATTATAATTATAATTTAATGCTTCTTACGTAATCCTACTAATATTATAAGTAACACAGTCTGTGAGCACGTTTGTGTGTTTGTAGCTCTATCACGCCTAAACTGATTTGGATTAAATTTGGAATATACATAGACTATGCTCTGAAATAACATCTTAGCTACTTTTTATTCCATTTGGCCGCGTACAACTTGTAACCACGGTAGAAGAAAAAAATCTTCATATGATACTAGTGACTAAGAAATACAAGCAATCTCAAGAAGGGTTGACGTCAGGCAGGCGGCCGGTTGTAAAACACTCAAGCCAAATTCGGTTGCAACATTTAATTTTATTATAATTTATTTGTTGTGCCGACCCCGCGAGAACGTGGGATAAGGTGAAGAAGAAAAAGAAGAGTTACTAAGAAATACGTTTTTTAGGGTTTCAAGTCTACAAGAAATCCTTATAGTATCGCCAATTCGAACTTAAAAGGAAAATTATCACAGCTAAGTAGGCGTTACAAGTTTTTGAGAAATAGACGTAAATACTAAATAGTTGAAACCTATGAAATGTATTCGAAAAAGAAATAATCAATTTTTTAGTAGAAATACCATTGAAAATTAGTTATTATAACGTTGTTAGCTGTGTCAACTACGAAATCCTAAATTGCGATAAGAATTAATAAGGAAATAAAAAACTGGCCAAGTGCGAGTAGGACTCGCGCACGAAGGGTTCCGTACTAAAAATAAAAATATATAAAATAAAATACCATAAAAAAAACACGTTGGTTGTATGGGAGCCCTAAAATAATCATAATGTTCTGTTTTTAGTATTTGTTGTAATAGCGGCAACAGAAATACATAATTTGTGAAAATTTAGACACGGTTCATGAGATACGGCGATACGGAGATACGGCTCTGTGACAGACAGACGGACAACGAAGTCTTAGTAATAGGATCCCGTTTTTACCCTTTGGGTACGGAACACTAAACCGATTATCGTCTCTTGACTTTTCGATTGGCTTTCGAACATTTTCCTCGATTTTATTTTTAGCTTTTCAAACGTAATTATTTCACTACCCTCTTTATTTCCATGTTGGCCGAGTGGGATGTACCTCGACTATCATTCTGAAGGTCGTGGGTTCGAATCCCGGCGTGCATCAATGATTTTTTCTGTTCGAAAATTTATATGCGCATCAAAAACACGTGCTTACAACGGTGAAGGAAAACATCGTGAGGAAACAAGTTAGTGTTCTTATAAGCGGCGATGGGCTTGCAACCTGTCTGGATGGAATGCTAACTACTGCAAAATGTGGGTATGTGCCAAATATAATATTTGAACGTGCCTCTGACTACCCCCACTAGACATCTTCAAAGGATCTAAGCGTCTGGAGATCTGAGAGGATGTCTACCGTACTTGGGGATTACAGTCGTGATCCTATTTTTTTATTTTTTTTTATTTCCACGTGATCAATGTCTGATGACTTGGTCTAAACCGAGACTCAAACCGACAAAACATATTTTTAATTGCTAAGAGATTCCGCCAAGAATAACGTAGGTACTATGACCTTACAGTTCATTACCATAATAATTTGTCATCGGTGTTATAAACAGCTCAAGTAAATTTATTGCCTTTGAAAATTGTAACAAGGAAGAATAAAACCGGCCAAGTGCGAGTCGGACTCGCGCATCTGTACCATTATCTATAAAAACGGCACAAAAATCATGTTTGTTGTATGGGAGCTCCCCTTAAATATTTATTTCATTTTATTTGTTGTTAGAGCAGCAACAGAAATACATAATCTGTGAAAATTTCAACAGTCTAGCTATCACGGTTCATGAGATACAGCCCTGTGACAGACAGACGGACAGAGAAGTCTTAGTAATAGGGTCCCGTTTCTACCCTTTGGGTACGGAACCCTAAAAACTAAATAATTTCATTCAAATCAGACAATTACAATTCATCTTTGTAATCCATAATTTGTCTATGACATTTTCTATAAAGCAACGACAGATAATATTGCATCATCGTAATTTAAATAGCTCACTCAATCTAATTGATTGTTGCATTTTACCATTTTTACGGCAATAAAATCTATTAATAGATAATTAATTTGTGAACTATTAGGGCTAATAGTGATTTAATTAGATTTGGAATTCTATACCATAATCTTGTAATCATCATTTTCTCATCCTTTTTCCACTTGTGGGGTCGGCAGAACATGATGCAAACAGAATTAAAAAAAAAAATAGGAGAAGAAAATAGAGAAGAGAAAAATAGACGGTAATCCCCAAGACATCCTCTTAGATCTCCTGACGATGTCCTTTGAAGATATCTAGTAGAGTCAGAAGCACGTCCAAACATTATATTTGGCACATGCCCACAGTTTGCAGTAGTTAGCATTCCATACGTGACAGGTTGCAAGCCCATCGCCGCTTATAAGAATACTAACTGGTTTCCTCACGACGTTTTCCTTCACCGCACCGCACGTGTTTTTGATGCGCATATAAATTTTAGAAAAATCCATTAATGCACGCCGGGATTTGACCCACGTTCAGATTGAAAGTCGAGGTACCACCTTCTCGGACACGGCGGCCTTATCCTTTTCCCACTTAATGTGGGGTCGGCAGAGCATGTTGCGAAGAGGAATTTGAAAAATATAGGATCACGACTGTGATTCCCAAGTACGGTAGACATCCTCACAGATTTCCAGGCGTTTAGATTCTTGAAGATGTCTAAAGGGGTAAGTCAGAAGCACGTTTAAACATTATATTTGGCACATGCCTACATTTTGCAGTAGTTAGCATTCCATATTTATGTCAGGTTGCAAGCTCATCGCCGCTTATAAGAATACTAACTGGTTTCTTCGATGATTTCCTTATACATTTTCGCATATACATTTTGCAAACAGAAAAATCTATTGATGCACGTTCAGGATTCGAACCCGCGATCTTAGGATTAAAAGTTCGGGTACCTCTCATTCGGCCAGCATGGCTTTCTTCTCCTTTTTCCCACTTAATAAGGGGTCGGCACTAAATTTTGAATTTTGAATTGTAGGCTTAGGTATATTTTATACCTTAATCTTATAATGCGTGTAGGTAATAGGTATATGTGGAGAAATTTTGTGATGTTTGGACTCTCTCTGATTAAGACGCTGCCAGTCGACGATTATTTTTGTTCGAAACGAAAAAAGAGATACTTGTTAACAAGCCATATCTCCTATTTTATAAAGTATAGTATATGTGAATAAAGATGTACCCATCTTTAATCACTTCGATAAATAATCCTACCGACCGCTGCAATGATGACAAACACACGTCCGCGCGTGGTCCGCCTTAGCTTTTCGAATAAATTAATGATATAAATTATGTATAATTACTTATCAAAAATCTATCCTAATAGAAATCTAGATCTACGTATTACCTATCTTTAACAATAAATCAAAAGTTGATTTTAATAGTAGGTATATAAAATATTTCGATCATAAATTCTAAAACGTATCATTTTGAAATAATATTTTTATCGTGAAAAGTTTCTGCTATTATGTTTTCAGCTTAATAGAAATCTAGGTAGGAACCTGAAGTAATATACTTATAAAAATAGGAGATGTGGCTTGTTCAGAAGTATTTCTTTTTTCGTTTCGAAAAAGAGCAATCAGCGACTGGCAGCCTCTTAAGATCCCTTTAGACATCTTCGGGACGGGAGATCCGAAAGGATGTCTACGTCTACCGTACTTGGGGATTACAGTCGTGATACTATATATTAATGTAATTGTTTTCTATGGTTCAATTTTAACCTGTTTTATATTATTGTAGGAAAATCCAAATACGGGTATGAACTTTATTAATGCTAATAAACCCATAAATTACTTTTTAGATTTTCTCCACGGTTTATAAAAATAGTAATAAATGGTTATTCAATAAATACTATGTACCTACTCTAGTTTTATTTATTTTATATATAATCCTTTACAAAAATATTATAATAAGGATTCGTTTGCAACTATAAAAGTTTGTTATTATGTCTGATTTTACAGCGTCTTGTATCCGAACAAATAATAAAAAAAAAAACATTTTCACTTTAAGTATTATTTTATTTTATTATAACTATAATAATAATAATAATAATAATCGTTTATTTCGGAACAAGTTGACAATTGTATTATAACTAGGAGTATTGTTTATCTTATATACATTTTTTTATAATTATTTTCTAAGCAATTCTAGTTTATCTTACAAAAACAAACAAATAATAAAAATAAACATAATTCACTTTTTTAAGTATATTTTATTCTATTATAATTATGTACTAAGTACGAGATAGTTTATCCTAATAATATTATAAATGTGAAAGTTTGTGAGTTTGTATGTACGAGTATGTTTGTTCCACAATCAGGATTTAACGACAAAACGGATTAAGTTGAAATTTGCTGTAGATGTAGATATATTGCCCGAATAAATAATAACCTTCTTTAAAAAATGAAAAACATCCCCAAAACGATAAAAAAACAAGCAAAAGGGATGATTTCTGTATAGATGGCGCTGGTGTGCAACAAATCTGACATCACAGACTAAAACATTCAGTCTTTTGTATTCGATTATTGAAATTTGACAGGCAACGTCTGTCACGGGTCGGCTAGTCTTACATACATTTATGCCTTATAGGTAGAAACTTTGATTTCATCACTTTTATAAACAAAAAGTAACCAAAACAACCCCGATACAACATAAAACATCTCTACAGCGGGATTGAGAGCCAGGACCGGGGTCAACGACCGCACCAGCACCAGTAGACTTATGCAGCGGAGGCTCTCGTATAGAGGTGCTTTGGGAGACGCGTCGAGGATCATACCGAAGGTGGTGAGGGATGCGAAGATGTAGATGACTAAAGGTATGACTGTTGTTTGTGGTAGTACCTGGAAAAATATAAAGGATGGTTATATACAGGTCAGGTAGTCCTGGTGATGATTTTTTTTAATTATTTCAGTGCATCGAAGAGCTGGCTCCTATTAAGCACAACGGATCAGCGTTGTCTATCGTGACAATGCTGCCAGTATCTTGAAGACGCTTTTGACTGGTAGTGATCTGGATTAGTTGAGCTACTGCAGATTGTTTGTAACGATATATAGATATCAACAGGTTCTTATATGTTACAACTCCGTTATTTATTACTAGCTGCTCACCCCGGCTTCGCACGGGTGGTACCTGGATAAAAGGTAGCCTATGTGTTGTTCTGATGTATAAGCTATATTATAATAAGCTATACTGTAAAGTTTCATTTTAATCCGTTCAGTATTTTTTGAGTGAAAGAGTAACAAACACATACACACACACATCCACTCACAAAATTTTGCTTAAACTGAACATCAAAGATGTTCAGTTTAATACAGTTTGAGAATCTAAGGCAAGTTTGAGCACCAGAACGCAGAGTTCAAGTTAGTAACGAGTTGTGTATCGAGCTCGGTGTGTTTTAATAGTCAATTAGACTCGTCACTTAGGTATGCAAAACGCGGATACCCCCTTAAACTTAAGCAGAAAATCTACAAGTCAATAATTCGTTTTGTATGGATCTGATTGTTGGGCTACTAAAAAGACGGATGAAAGAAAAGCACTTGCTATGGATGCGAATGTTGAGATGGATGTGTGAAGTGACGAGTATGGATAAGATAAAGAATGAGTATATCAGAAGAAGTCTAAAAAAAGTGACAGAAAAAATGAGAGGGAAGAAAGTTACAAGAAAAGTGATGAGTATGAATGTGGATGGATACAGGAGTAGGGGCAGATTAAAAAGACATGTGTGTGTGACATGACAACAAAAGTTTTTACAAGCCTTTAACTACATTTAAATATCTTCAAAAATCTGAGTGCCTAGAGATCTGAGAATATCTCGTACTTGGGGATTACAGTCATGATCTTATTTCATATCATTTTTCATTTCAACTCTATCAAAATTTTAATTGTGTAACTGTCAAAAACAATCGGATGTTGGCAGTTTTAACCAGTTTATTCCAGTCCAGTTACGATTATCAGTAGACTTCGCAATAGTGTAATTACCAAGCTTGCCCTAAGGCAAGCTTGGTACCCGAGGCTGCCTCTAGTGGATACCTAAGTATCCACTAGAGGCAGCCTCGAGCGGAGAGGCAGTCTCGAGGCTCCGCAAGTGGAGATGCTGCCTCAAGCTGAGGCAAATACGTTACCACGGGACGAGCCATATTTTGTGGGTCAAGCTGAGACGATACGCCTTCACTTGGCCCAAGGCTTGCGGATACGCGGCTTATGCCGTGCGAAACTTACCGAATGGATAAGGAAGAGCTGGTAAAAACCGTACAGCACCAAGCTATAGTGCGAAAGCAGGTAGATTGTACACCACGTCGGCAGTACCACGTTGTACTTTGGTCTTGTGTGGATAGCTGGCTGTAATAAAAAAAGGATTTTAAGTGTTGCAACATCGATTTTTGACAACTACCTACATCTACATACATACATAAAATCACGCCCGTTTCCCAGAGCAGAGGCAGAGACCACGGCTTTTCATTTTCTACGATCCTCACATACTTAATTTGCTTCATTGACTCTCATCACATTCCTCATGCATGCTCGTCGATTTAGAGTACACTTGACCTAACCTTTTTTCAAAACGTCACCAATTTGATCCAAGAAAATACACCGAGGTCTTCCTCATCAAGCGGTCCCATTCTACATACTATTTCGATGATACTAATATGAATCAAAAGTAAAGGGGTAAAAAAAATACAGTCCGCTGTTTAACATAGCCTGTCAGTAACTGAATTTAAGTTAATCCAATTACTGACTGCTAACCTGAACCGCAGCCGTAGCACCATCACTAATAATGTTATTTCAGGCCACTAACTACGAGTATTTATTTTCCAAGTTACGTCCATCGACCACATAGCGTAATAGATGCCTAATGGCTTCATTTCAAACAAATAATTCTATTAAAACGATGGTCAGGGTGAGCAACAAACAAACTAAAAGAATAGCGTAGTAACATCAAATTAAACTAGATGGCGCTAGAAATGCAAAAATCACGTTTGTTGTATGGGAGGCTCCCTTAAATATTGATTTTATTCTGTTTTTAGTATTTATTATTATAGCGGCAATAGAAATACATAATCTGTGAAAATTTCAACTGCCTAGCTATCGCGGTTCATGTGATACAGCCCTGTGACAGACAGACGGACAGACGGACAGACGGACAGACGGACAGCGAAGTCTCAGTAATAGGGTTCCGATTTTACCCTTTGTGTACGGAACCCTAAAAATGCATTCTGATTGGCCGGTTCAATGTCACAGATCCCGCGGGGCTCGTCGTGAATCTCGCTCGGTGTTAAATCAGCAGTATAAGCCTAATGTGATGTGAGAAATTGTTCGCCTTCCATGAGGAGTCTATAGGCTGTGTGGTCGATGCGTCCGTCAAGTAAGCTGTAACGTATTTTTCGTCACAGTTAAATTTTGTCAATGTTTTTTTTTAGTCTTCAATAATACATTCAACGTTACGAAACCTTTTGACATGTCATATTCCTGTCAAGAACAGAAAATATGTGACTTCCATAGGTATACTTACGTCTTCTTCCATATCCTTGAAGCGAATAGAGACGCCTGGTTTCCAACTGGGTCGGCTAAGAACAGCGCGTGCTTTATGTATCCAGTTATCATAGCTCTTAAACCTTTGGACCACGTAGCCGGTGTAAAATGTCTGTAAATTAGAAAATAACTCATTAAAAAAATACCCTCAGGGCCTTTCTCAAACCCTGCTGCCCCTTTAGGGGTTGAATTTCGGGAATTTCTTTCTGAGTGCATCTTTATATACCAAAAGGAATACCTCTTCAAATTTCAAGTTTCTAAGACTGGTTTTGGCTGTGCAATGATAGATTTTTTGACTGGCCTCATAGCTCAGTCAGTCGAGGTAGGTTGTGGGTTCGATCCCCACCCAGGACAAATATTTGTGTGATGAACATAGATGTTTGTTCTGTGTCTGGGTGTTATTGGTGTTATTATCATATGTATGTATTTACAAAAAAAAAGTATATAAGTATTCTATCAGTTATCTAGTTCCCGTAGTACAAGCTTGCTTAGTTTGAAGCTAGATGGCGCTGTGTGATAATGTTCATCAATATTTATTTATATAAAAAAAAAGGTTAGTCATTAAAATAGTTTTATACATTGAGATAATCCCATTTCCAATCGGAGCGACCACTAATGGGAGAAAGATCTTTTTTCGTTCATTAGGATTCATTTCGTTTAAATTAAGACTGTAATCGAAGATAACGAGAATTTTCTGGATATTTTGTATGTAAAAGAATTTCCGTTCAATTTAAACACGATTGGTATGTTTAAATCTAGATTAAAACATAATTACGTTTTAAAAACCGACAAAAACGTTTCAAACAATCACAAAGTCAAGATACAATAATAATATTTGTTTTTAGGGTTCCGTACCCAAAAGGTAAAAACGGGACCCTATTACTAAGACTTCGCTATCCGTCTTTCCATCTGTCCGTCTGTCTGTCACAGGGCTATATCTCATGAACCATGATAGCTATTTGATAGTTGAATTTTCACAGATGATGTATTTCTGTTGCCGCTATAAAAACTAATACTAAAAACAAAAAATATATATTTAAGTGGTGCTCCCATACAATAAACGTGTTTTTTTTATAGATAATGCTACGGAAACATTCGTGCGCGAGACCGACTCGCACTAGGCCGGTTTTTATGTTTTGTGAAAGAACTATAGTATAGTCCTACATCATTGCAACACAAATGAGATCAACTTTGGCCTATTCTCTATCAATATAATAGTTAAAACCAGATAAAAATATAAGTTTACGAGGCCATACATTAAAAAAGCAACAAAAAAAGTATATTACAGACGCTTTCAATTAAAAACGTAATTTTTTCGTCGGTTGAAAAGACGTACTTGTAAATGAAGAGGATTGAACGACGGCTGCTGATAAATCAATCCATATACAATACGGTCGTCTTTCCTCTCCTCTCGGAAGGTTCCGAACAGTTTATCCCAGATTATGAGAACTCCTCCGTAGTTCACGTCAATGCAGTAAGGATTGCTGCCTGAAATGAAATAATAAACCTCGTAACTTCTTAAGTCAATCTTATTAAGAAACTAGCAGTCCGCCCCGGCGTCGCACGGGTGTAATAATGATTTTATGGGTAATTTTTTCACACTTTGGGTTACATTATTGAAGTTTTCATACGGATCCCTAACATTTTTGAAAATATTGTATAGCCTATGTTCATCAGTAGAATTCTAGTGAAATAAATTTTCAAATCGGTCTAGTAGTTTCGGAGCTTATTCGATGCAAAGAAACAAACAAACATTCAAATCTTTCCTCTTTATAATATTAGTATAGATAGTATAGACGATGTATGTTGGTAGTCATTTCACAAAGCTAGTCCCAAATAAAACCAAGCTTGTACAGTAAAATACTGGAACTGATAGGATACTATTTTTTTGTAGTTTTGTTAATTCATACATAAGATACATTATAATACCTAGAAACAGAATAAACATTTATGATCATCATACACATACGCATGTTTCTCCTGTATGGGTTTCGCCCATAGAACTTACTATAGATAAGTGTTTTTATTCAATTGATGCCTATATTTATAATTTGACATTGTTAATTCCTTATTTGCATGCAATTACATTTTAATTTTAATATTTTTGATAAACTGAACTAATTTAAAATTTTGACATCTATTAATATTATAATGTAACCTATGTGACTAATTAATTATTTGTATGTCGTAATATTATGACAGAATATGTTGAACCTTATTTAATTGATAATACTATTAATTGACCATATTCTAAACAAATAAATGAATTATTATTATACAGAAAACAGAGCTAGGTGACTGAGCTATGAGGCCAATTAAATCAAATAGCCTTACCATGATGAATCCTGTGATGGCTAGGTGTATTCAGAATATACTCCAGAAGCCCGAGGGTCTTGATAGTCTCCGTGTGGATCCAGAACATGTAGAGATAGCTGAACTGGTGGTGCATGATGAACTGGGCCGGTGGTATAGCCACTGCTAATGGTAAGTAGAATATCTGGTGAAAAAAATTATATATTCAAAGTTAGCAAGGAAGACAATAAATAGAATCACGCCTGTAATTCTCAAGTATGGTAGACATATTCTCAGATCTTCATGCTCTTCGATCCTTGAAGATGTCTTGAAGGGAGATCAGAGGTTCGACCGAATATTACATTTGGTGCATAATCTTACACTAAGTGGTTTCTGTTTTACTTCACTATCACCATCAAGTAAGCTATTCTTGTGCTAATCAATTTTTTGAATTGAAAAAGTCATTAATTTGAATTTGAACCCACAACATTACAACTAGGGTAGGTAGTACTCATACCACAAACCCAGTATGGCTAATTTTATATAATTCTATAGCCAGTAGACTACCAAAAGTTTGACCCCTAATTCCCCTAACTCAAAGACCCGTCATGCCTCGTTATCGTCTTGAAAACTAAAACTACCCTTCCTTCGTTAACTTTATAATGAAACTGTGATAATTAACTCAAATAAACAAACCATTTTCACCCTTCATTAGGTACTGTTTACTACAAAAACTATCTTACTAAACGGTTTTTTTTTTACGAATAGAAAAATATGATGAACGTCCAAACAGACTACCTGCGCAATTAAAGTCAAGGTATCTCCCACTAGGCTTTACAAGGCTCTGATTTTAAATTTAAATTATAAAATATTTTTAATGCTTTATTGTGTCTATAGAAGTAACAAAAATTTTAATTTTCATAGTTAAAAGTTATTGAATGGGATTCAAAGTTGAGTTTACTTACAAAGCCACACCATCCTTGTAGCACTGACTGCCTGATACCGACACCCATATTGAAGTCTTCAGATGTATGGTGGACCTGATGCTGAGCCCAGAGAATGTGGATCTCTGAAAAGTAATCAAACAATAAAAATATGAAATAGGATCACGACTGTAACCCTCAAGAACGGTAGGCATCCCCCCAGATCTCCAGGTTCTCAGACCCTTGAAAATGTAAAATAAAGTATAAGTTTAAACAAGTGCCTCCAGATTAATGTCAATAGGCAAAGAAAATTGAATGCATTTTGTATTAAACAATATTTTTTTTACTGTGATTGATATAAGGACTAGCGACAGCGACGCATTTACATCATTAAATTGATCTGGTGACTTTAAAAACTAGCCAGGTATTAGCATATATAAGTATGTCACAAATATCTTTTACATGTAGGGAGGTAACATAAATAAGCTAGAAAAAATAACGGACCTAGAGCCGAACCCTGTGCCACCCACATTTATACAGTAAGCCCAGAAGACCGTTTATCACTAATTTAAATCTTGATACGATGGATTTATAATCTGATATTTACCATGACAAGCTCTATGCATCCAGTAATAGAAGAAGTCGACTCCTATAGCCGCTAGCAGCCAAGTCGACACGTTATCCCAGGGTAGATCCACTAGTTTGTAATGTGTGTGCACCCACGCATATGCGTAGGATTCTGCACCGCGCCATATAAATCTGAAAACAAGGAACAACTAGGTTTTCATATCGTATTCTAAGAGGTACCTTGACTTATAATCCGAAGGTTGTGTAACCAATTAGATTGCTATAGCGGCGATGGTATTGCAACCTGTCACGTATAGAATGATAACTTTTGCAAAATGTGGATTTGTGCCAAATGTAACACAGACAGCTTCAATGATCTTAGCGCCTGGAGTTCTGAGTCGATGCTTACTGTAGGTGTAGGTACTTGAGGATTAATAGCCGTGATCCTATTTATATTTTTTATTTTATCTATGTAGGCTAAAAAATAATTTTGATAAAAAATATTTTGAATTTAATTTTCCGATAAATTTTAATAAAAAAATGGTATTTATAAAAGAGATGCGAAATACATCAAATTCGTTACCTGCCACTTTCTAGGAACAATCCATTGGATACGCTGGTTATCTGATCGTTGAGTCTCAACCCCTTCTTGCCTTCCAATTTTAGAATGATGTGCTCCAGCACCATAAACATGATAAAATACGGCCATGACTGAAATTTATATAACATAATGTTATTATGCTATAATATCATCAAAATATATCGTCATTACACTAATATTTCCTATTATGATTTAAATATTCGTAAATTTTTATAATTATTATGTTCAAATTAAACTAATTATTCAACTAATTAAAAAACCAAGTTTTTGTGACTCAACCAGTAATAGTAGTTGACTTCACATGACTATGTCTAATATCCAATTTGTGTTTTGACATTTTAACAAAATCGACATTACGGACATTTAAAATCCTAATAATATTATAAATGCAAAAGTTTGTGAAAAGAAATGTATGTTTGTTCCACAATCAGGCCTAAACGACAAAACGGATTAAGATGAAACTTAATGTAGTATGTAGATAAAAAATCAAAAGAAATAATAGGGTATCTTAAAATCCGAAAAACAACCCCTAAATGATAAAAAACGCAAAAGGGATGATTTTGGCATAGATGGCGCTGGTGTGCAACAAATATGACATCACAGACTAAAAACAATCAGTCAATAATCGAATACTGTATTCGATTATTGAAATTTGACAGGACAAAGTCTGTCACGGGTCGGCTAGTAGCATATAAATTTTGAAATAAACTTTAGGTATTTTTATTAATATTGCACATAATTTTCAATTCCTAATATGACAATTCTTAGAAGTCAATTAAAATTTTAAGGAATCAATTCAAATTCTTCGTAATCAAATGAAATTCTAAGGATTCAATTCAAATTATTAGGAGTCAATTCAAATTCTAAGGATTCAATTTAAATTTTAGGGAGTTAATTCAAATTCTCAGGAGTCAATTCAAATTCAAACCTGCACATAAAAGTTAGGCACTTCCTCTTCCGTTTCAAACAACGTGTCTTTAGGGTTGATCACATAGAACATCCGGCCAACACCCTTCAGGAACTTCAAGGAGTCATCAGCCACGGGAACTGTCAAATTGAACACAAGAGCGTCCATCTTGGCTGTCAAAGCTCCCAGTTGACTCTTAGCTCACAACTGCGTTTAAATGGTTTTTTAATCAACTCCCAGTAATATATAACAAATTTGTGCTAATGATAATTGATGAGCAATTAATGGTTTGACACAATAAAAATTGTTATTGTGAAATTTATAAAGATAAATTTATAATTATTATGTAGTTTGGACCAGTTTAAACTACTAGGTACATTAGTTGCATAATTTTTTTACTCTCAGTTGATTTAACGATAAAAAACGCACAATATTTCCAAATTAGCTGGTCAATAATAAATATAGATTAATGCAACAATAACCAGAATAATGCGGCAAGTATGAGTCTGACTCGCGCACCCAGGGTTTCGTACAAACTTGGATGTTGATGGTTTATTTATCACGGAAATCAGGTTTTTTAAAGTTGGATGTTATACCTAATATCATTTTGTAGTCTACTTATCTTATTATCGATTTACCTACAATGACTTTTTGAGAATTTGAAAAATTTATTTCAATAGATATTTTGACAGTTGAGGCGATATTTTTATGACATATTTTGGTGAGGGAAAAACATCGTGAGGAAACCAGTTATTATTCTTATAAGCGGCGATGGGCTTGAAACCTGTCACGTATGGAATGCAAACTACTACAATATGTGGGCATATGCCAAATATAATGTTTGGACGTGCCTCTAGATCTTCAAAGGATCTAAGCGTCTGGAGATCTGAGAGGATGTCCACCGTACTTGGGGATTACATTCGTGATCCTATTTATTTTTATTTTTTTGTATTTATCGAGAAGTACGACTGATCCCGAAATAACGTTCGGATGAAGTGAAATATAATTGTTGTAACGAATCACAAAATTTTACAATATACTTATTATTGTATTAGTTATTATATTAGTTGTTGTATTATCAAATTAAAATGTTTGAAAATCTGAGAGAATGTCTACCGTACTAGGGGGTAACAGTCGTGATCCTATTTTTATTTTTTTTGTGTCTTCGAAGACCGACTTCGTTGAAATACATAGTGCCGCCATCTATGAGTTCTTGTTGGAATCATAATTGTATTACAAATGCTTGGATCTGTTAAAAGGTGTCATTTTTAAGTCGCACGAAAGACAAAAATAGTTGAGAGCGGATTCCCTAGATGGCGTAATTATATTTATTTGTTGAGTTGCTGAGTGGTTTTTGTTAGGCGTTTTATCCAAGCAAATAAATGATGCACTCCAAATATTTTACTGGCAATAAAAACCAATTTACCATGCAACTAATTAGTTAATTATTAAATTATTCATTAGCATAATCTCATAGGACTTTCTACTTTATTATGTATAGAAATACGGGTGAAGTTCGTTGGAGTGGTATAAGTATAAAAATAAAGCAAAGCGCACAAAACTGACTCCGTCTGCTATCACGGAAATTACCATTTGATTTGAACCCGGCTATGTGGATTATGATGGTCTTAATTTGTTATATAGATTAATGTATGGACGTTTGTCGATGTTGGACATTAAATACAGTATTTTACACGCTTTTATTTAACTTGCAGTGTATGTAATATGTATGTATGTACCTAACTATGTTTGTTGGGAATCTTGCAACTTAATTTTGAAGCAGTTATTTTCCACCGATTGAGCTGAAATTTTGCCTACTTATGTACTTTGGTGATATTGCAATAATATGGTGACACCGAGCTGATCCAGACCATAGACAAAGAATAATTCTTTGTTTAAAATCTATAGTTAAACAAGTTTGATTGCTATGCTTAGTTATTGACTGCCAAAATTAAAAAGGACCAAAACTGGGGTAGGAATCACAACCGGTTCTTTGACCCTAACTATGCAGGTTCCCGGACAAAAAACCTAACGTGTGCGGCCAGGCTAATGGTATTTGAGCTAGTGAACTCGAACTTTATAAGTACTGGTATGTACATTTAAGACGCTGCCAGTCGACGATTATATTTTCGTGATTCTTTTTTCGTTTCGAACAAAAATATTTTTGTAAAAGAAAATAAATAGGTAAAAAGAAATAGGTACTTGTGAACAAGCCACATCTCCTATTTTATAATGTATAGTATATGTGAATAAAGATGTACCCATCTTTAATCACTTCGATAAATAATCCTACCGACCGCTGCAATGATGACAAACACACGTCCGCGCGTGGTCCGCCTTAGCTTTTCGAATAAATTAATGATATAAATTATGTATAATTACTTATCAAAAATCTATTCTAATAGAATTGTAGATCTACATATTCTATCTTTAACAATAAATCACAAGTTGATTTTAATAGTAGGTATATAAAATATTTCGATCATAAATTCTAAAACGTATCATTTTGAAATAATATTTTTATCGTGAAAAGTTTCTGCTATTATGCTCAGCTTAATTTTTCTTAATAGAAATTCAGCTTAATAGAAATGTAGGTAGGATCCTGAAGTAATATACTTATAAAAATAGGAGATGTGGCTTGTTCAGAAGTATTTCTTTTTTCGTTTCGAAAAAGAGCAATCAGCGACTGGCAGCCTCTTAAGATGCTATGGGTTATCAAAATCAAAAATAGAATAGCATGATTTTCACAAAACAAATTCGATCGAAAAGATTTAATAGTTTGTTTCATTTAGGATATCTAAACAAAGAACAACAAAAACAAATAAATAAATATCGGTATAAATATTTTTCACACTAAGCAAAGCTTGTACTGATAGAATACTTTTTTTTTGTAAATACATTTTATAGTTAAAAAGTTTAATTGTTATTTTGTCAGGAACGTCTGGTTCTTTAACTAGTCCTAAGAAAGAGGGGCACTGGAAAGTGCGACACAGTTTTTATACTAATGCATTTTACAGTGTTCATAGTTTTTATTCACATGTACTTATGTTCACTGAAATAAATAAAATAAAAAAAAATACATACATCTATCAAAAAATCTTTGTATATCACACAAATGTTTGTCCAGGGCAACAATCGAACCCGCAATCTACAGCTCAAAAGGCAGAACCCACATACGGAGCTGTAAGTGATGTCATAAAAATGTATGTATGGTTCAGAATATATTTCTTTTTTTATCAATATAAAAATGTACGATACAGAGCGCCTTTTTGCGGAATTTTACAGGTGCGCGGCGCCATTCAGGCTTTCCAGGAATGTCTTTCTTCAACAAGTTTCAGGTTATTGAACTCGTTTTCATTGAAAATTTATATTTATAGAAACCAGTCGTGACTAATAATGAAATAAATGGCTAAAAGATAACCTTCTCACCCTTAATACCCAAAAGACGTTCTTTATGTGTTACGCTATCCAAAATCGTACCCAACCAGCAAGTGACTACAGTATTCGTATCCATAACTTCGAAAACCCCCACCATAGTCATGATTGTGACTGCACAGCTATCCATAAAGTGCCCTATATTAAGTACCTAGGAGTTACAATAGATCAAAGAATGTCTTGGTTTCAGCAAATTGAAGCGGTTAGCATAAGAGTAAGAAAAATAATGTGGATTTTTAAAATCTTAAGACACATTGCATCAAATGATATATTAAATAGAATTTACACATCTCTTGTTCAATCGATTCTTACCTACTGCGTGCCAATATGGGGCGGAGCTGGTAAAACTAAATTCATGGAACTTGAAAGGGCTCAGCGGGCACTAATAAAAGTTATTTACTTTAAATAATATAGATACCCTACGATAGAATTATATAAAACATGCAAATTATTAACTGTTAGAAAACTATACATTGTAAATGTCATTTTAAAACTTCACAAAACCTTAACCTACAACCATGCAATGTTTGAAAAAAGAAGAAAAGACAAGGTTGTTAAAATTCATGTTACCAAAACTACTTTTGGCAGTAATCAATATGTTAAAAAATCAACTCATTTATATAATGTCATAAATAAAAGCCTAAATATCTACCCTAACAATGTTACGAATGTAAAAAGATACTAAATAATTGGATAATCGATAAAAGCTACGATGAAATTGAAGCACTTTTCCTAGTTCTAATATAATAAGTTCATTTATGTATATTTATATATATACATATATTATATATATATAAAACAATAAGCAATCATATTATGTCAATCACACATTCGAGATGTCCCCCCTTTCCCAGACTCTTAGAGTCTGGTATCTTGGAGACTTAATACACAACGTCCATCTTAAAACTCACACACATGAGAGATTTGTAAATGTTTAAATACAAAAAAAATCACAAAAGAAATAATAATATTAATAATTGTAATAGTTCGACTTTGTAACCATTAATATGGCTATGGAAGAGCGGAACTTTCTGGCACAAGTACTCTGTACTTAAAAGAAGGTTCCAACTTTGTTTATGTATCTGTAATATTTGGCTACTGAAATAAACTATTTTTATTTAAAAAAAAAAAAAAAAAAAAATATAGTAATAGTGACAGGCTTGCAGCCTGTCACGTATGGAATGAAACTATTGCAAAATGAGGGCATTGTGCCATGCATTTTGGACGTGCCTCTGGCTACCCCTTTTAGACATCTTCAATGATCTAACGCCTCGAGATCTGTGAGTATGTCTACCATACTTGGAGATTACAGTAAAAAAACCCGCGTTTTTCTCTTGCATTAGATAGCACTACCATCATAAGTACCTTATTGGCTTTTTATGTCAGAAAATAGAAAATGCAAGCGTTAATCTAATCTAGATGTTCATTCAATCCCCTGTTAAGGTACGTTTCCACCTACGCGAGCAGCGGACCAAACACAGCGCTCGACATTTTCAAACACGAATATTTTAGCGCTGTCATTGGTCCGCTCCGCACATCGACCACACAACCTATAGACTCCTCATTGCGAACACTTTCAAACAACACATTAGGCTTATACTGCTGACTAGCTGACCCGTGCCCGCTTCGCTGTGCGTAAGACATTTCTAATACCATCGTGGACTTTTTTGTAGACGTTTTTAAGGTATACAATACTGTAGTACATTATTTTGATATATCTCGTGGGGTTCAGCCAGCAATTGCCAGTATTATACATATAAACCTTTCTCTTGAATCACTATATTTATTTAAAAAAACCGCATCAAAATCCGTTGTGTAGTTTTAAAGATATAAGCAAACATACATACATACATATTACATACAGACGCGGGAAGCGGAAAGCGACTTTGCTTTATACTATGTAGTGATAAGGTACCGAGCGCGATTCACGACGCGCTCCGCGGCTTTGACATTAAACCGGCCAATCAGAATGCATTTTTTACAGCTTCCCCCGACCCGCACTCCTCAAAGATTTGACTGAATTGTTTATTTGGATATATGAAGACATTAGGTTTCTATTGGGCTATGTAGTTGATGGCTCCGCACAGCTTAATGCAGCCCCGCGTAGATCGAACTTAAACCACACTTTCCTTGCGTATTAATAGTGCTCAGCAGAGCGGAAATCGAACGCGTGACCATGCACCGACTCGACTGTGATTAATCGTAGCTTGCAGGGTATCGAGCTGTGTTTTACTACAGAATAAATAATAAAGTACTAATAACTCGGTCATAATAATACCTAGTGTGAAGGCAAAAAAGGTTTATGTATACTATAGTATACTTACCTACTTTATTCGATATCTTTCTCTCTCTCTGTAACGTTATCACGGCCAAACCGCTGGATCGATTGAAATGAAATTTCATGTACAGATTGTTTAAAGTCTTAGGATGGACTATTGCGATAGAGTCGTCTAAAAACAATAATGCACAAAGAAGAACTCGGCAATAATAAAACCTAGTGTAAAGGAAAAAAAAAGGATAATGGCTAATGAAATGTGCAGGCTTTATTGCCTTACTTCCGATATTCAGGTAATGAAAATACTATGATTTTCATTACCTACTAGCTGCTAACCCGGTAGAGGTGGTGCGTATTTACTCGACCATAAAAATACGTACCAGGTATGACGTCACAGTTTGAACGCGTATTTTGTACTTTAAAGTATTTTTGTACTTGAAAGTCTTTTTGTACTTGAAAGTATTTTTGTACTTTTAAGTATTTTTGTAGAGGGGGGGGGGGGGGGGGCTGTAGGAGTTGGTTGGGCTGAAACAAATACTTTAAAGTATTTTAAACCTGCTTCACTTTCAAAACTTTCGTGAGTTGTACTACACATTATTACAACAACGGGAAATTACTCACGTAAATGATAAATTGTCAATGAGGACACCGACAATGTTTCGATTCATCTAGAGAATCTTCTTCAGGGTGAGTGGGATACTCACGTATCATTTACGTGAGTAATTTCCCGTTGTTGTAATAATGTATTTTAAACCTGGTTTACCAACCTGGTATATGTCCTTCACGAACACGATTATTACTTACCTACTGTATTGTTCAAGATTTTTGTCTATGTTTTGTTTGTTGAATAAATGTATTATTTTTCTTTCTTTCTTTAAAAATAAAAATAAAGCGACAAATAATAATTATACATGTCCAATTGAGACCCTCCTCTTTGATCGTAGATTATTTTTTATACAAATATGGGGGGAGGGGGGTGATGACGGTAATACTGGCCGCAAAAGTGTAAATCAGACATTGGCACATAGGCATCTACTGCAGGAACAAGTTATTTCCATCATCATTGTGTATATACATTTATTTGTATGCCCCACGATCAGACCGTTCTTTATCTTCACTGTTTCATGAATAAAAAAATATACTCGATAATGCGCAACTACTGTAAAATGCCAGACTTTGCGCATTAATAGCACTTGGAGAGCACTAGTTCAAACGTTTTTATCATTAAACATAATTATTTGTATTTTTATTATTTCTATAAAAGTAGGCACCGTATTTAATTTGACGTGTATTTTTTTGTGTGACCTCACATTATCTTCAGTGGTCAATTGGTCATCCAACTTGTATGTTTTTATTTTGTGTAGATAGTAGTCCTAAGATGTTTTCATTTAAATTGTACCTTTATGTACTACTAAAATAGTTCCCTTATAAAACTTAAAAACGTATTTAATCTCTTGACCTTTCGATTGGTTGAAACATTTCCGTCGGTTTTCATTTTAGTTTTTAGAAGAGAATAGAATATTAAAAGTTTTATTTTCACCAAATAATACAGACAATAAATATATAGAAATAAATAGGTCACAGATTTATAAGTGACATAAAATAAGGCTACCCCTCAGCATTTACTACAGCAGCACGTTTTTTAAAGCATAATTATGTGAATATTTCGTGCTTTCTATCATGCCGGTGAATGTCTTTTAAAAACATCTAAACTAGTGCTCAACCCCTTCTAACGAGTACACAACTGTTCGGCTCTGAACTCCAGAATAGGTGATTAGCACAGATACAGAATAAATATCAGTTACTGCACAGTGTAGGTTCCCAGGGGGAATGCCGGAGTCAATCAATTATTCACAGTACCGTTAGTATGCGTTTTTCAGACGCGCATTTTCATTTGTTCTTTTTATGTATAACTTTGCATATTTTTTACCTGGTGATCAGATTTGGATGATAAAAATTTTAAAAGTTTCAAATGTTTTATTTGGAACAAAGTAACATTGGTATACAAAAAACAAGTGAAAAACGATGACAACTGCAAAAGTAAAAACTGAGTAGCAGAGTCAACGCCCTCCTCCAGAGCATAACGAAAACAGTGTTCCACGATAATACGGGTTTAACATAAAATAAGATACAAAAAAATTACTATAAAGTAAGGATGTAAAACTATAAATGTACTAAGAAGAATAAAAAGTAAAAAATAAAAAAATATTAAAAAATGTAAACTGTGATACATATAAAAGAAAGGTTTGAGTATGTTGTGTGGTTGTGTGTGTTGTGTGGTGTGAGTGTTGTGTGTGTGCGTGTGTGTGTGTGTGTGTGTGTGTGTGTGTGTGTGTGTGTGTGTGTGTGTGTGTATGTGTTTGTATGAGGTGAACGATGTTCGTAGCAAAATATTAAGTGGGAGAAACTAAGAGATTTTCACCCTCGTATTCAAGAACGACACTATGAGAACACGCACCCACAGTGGACGAAATCTTTTTTCATAAAAATCATTTTATGTGTTGTGCGACACTGCATAGTGTGACTAGAGGCACATTGTCGTATGCCTCTAGCCAAAGTTGAGCTCTAAAGGCACACGGTAGCGTGCGCCATAGTGCCGCTCAACACATAAAGTGATGTTTATGAAAAAAGATTTCATCGACTGTGGGTGCGTGTTCTCATAGTGTCGTTCTTGAATACGAGGGTAAGTCTCTTCGGAGGAAAGGGAACGGAGCCAAGTTAGGCATTTAATTTTACATTTGTGAATGGTTAATGGGTAAATGTTAATCTCCTTGTTGACTCTATTATACAAGGAGGAACCAAGGTAGAAGAAGTGTCTGATTTATATATTGTGTAAAGAATAGTCCTAAGTTGGTCCCATATAATTTTTTTTGTGTATGACTAATAGTTCCTTCACAAAACCTACTTTTCGATTGTTCGAAATGTTTCCGTCGGGTTTCTTTTTAGATTTATAATCGTAATTGTACAGTACTCGACATTAACGTAGTAATTACAAGATATACTCGTTTGTCTAGTTAACGATTTGAAAAAGGGAAAGAGTACTGTAAAGTAGTCATCAATAAAGATTTTCTTGTCATTTTAACCATTTATTATATCTATGAAAAAATAATTGCTATGCACGCCGTGTTTGTAGCCTGGGGGGTTACCATGAACTACTATCGTGTCGACAACGTATCGTCCAAATACCAAAACGGACACTTTTACTACACAAAAAGTGTCAGATTTGACATTTGGACGATACGTTGTCGATACGACAGTGGTTCGTGCTCAGGCCACTGATTATTCTAGAAACAGGCGTAGCTTCACTTAGACATGTTTCAAAGTGATCCTTGTGATTTTATTGAAATAACTACACTGACTTGATCGTGTATTTCACAATGTTCATTCAATTCAAACTAAAGACAGAAAAACGATTAAAAATAATGTCAAATACCGGCCAAATGTGAGTCACACTCGCGCATGAAGGGTTCTATACCATTATCTATTAAAAACGGTAAAAAAACACGTTTTTTGTATGGGAGCCTCACTTAAATATTTATTTTATTCTGTTTTTAGTATTTGCTGTTATAGCGGCAACATAAATACATCATCTGTGAAAATTTCAAATGTCTAGCTATCACGGTTCATGAGATACAGCCCTGGGACAGACAGACGGACAGACAGACAGACAGACAGACAGACGGACAGCGAAGTTTTAGTAATAGGGTCCCGTTTTTACCCTTTGGGTACGGAACACTAAAAATGTGAAATTGCTCGCGTAAAAAAATAAATGTCGATATAGACAACAATGTTTCAATTCATCTAGAGAATCTTCGTTGATGAAGATGACATCATGTGTAGTACGAAAGTCACAAAAGTCACGAAAGTTTTGAAAGTGAAATAGAAACACAAATTTCCCAACGTGCGTGCATCTATGAAATTTTCTATAAAATAAAAATATAATGCACATAACCTTTCCATGTTCTTTGTTTTATCATTGCCTATATAGACTAACATAGACCGTTTTATTTATATAACGTTCCTATTTACTTGGAAGCGAACTAAATCTATATATATAAAAATCAATTGCTGTTCGTTAGTCTCGCTAAAACTCGAGAACGGCTGAACGGATTTATCTTATCTTGGTCATGAAATGTTCGTGGAGGTCTAGGAAAGGTTTAAAAGGTGAGAAAAATTCGAATAATTGCCGGAAAAACCCTAAAAACAGCCCTTTTCTTTTTCCCATATAAACGTTTTCTAAATAAAATTTAGAGTCAATTTGAACTTTATTGGAGAACGGGAACGGGAACGGGAACGGGAACGGGAACGGGAACGGGAACGGGAACTAAACACAGCATTTGTTAATTCTAAAGCGATACGAAGTTCGCGGGGTCAGCTTGTAAATACTAAAAGCTTTATTGAATGGGCGTGTCAGAATAGCTACCATCCCCGGAAGGATCTTAAGGCGAGTAATAAATGTTTTTGATGAATGCAGAATAGTTTTTTCTCAATAACCGCAAAACATACAGTTTTGTTTTTCATGACAAAGATAACTTAAGGATATAATCTAGATAAATTACAGACAGAAACACGAGTGGTGAAACTTTTCTCGATAGATTTATTTTCTAAAGTTGGCTCTTCAAAAACACGAGTTTCGTTTTTAATCAAAGCTATGAATAGCTAAACAGTTTATTTGTATATAATTCGCAAGATAATCATACTAGCTAAATAAATTACAGACAGTTTATTTTTAAATTTGATGGTTTTCGAGATAATGCAGTTTTATCACTTTTTCCGTCTTATCCGGGTAGACTCAGCCCATACAAAACGTCAAAAATTTCACTTATCACCTTAAGGGTATTTCCGGATTTTCGACACGCCAGGGGTCTGTCTGAGCTAAGGAAGTTACACTTGGTCGAAACGTGGTAAAATATCGTGAGGAAACCTTCACAGACTAGAATCAACAGGCATGTCGGCTATTACAGGCCTAGTTTTTTTTATGTGGTGAAAATAACAGTAAATAAATGTTTTTTTTTTAATTCCTGTAAGACATTTGGCAAAATCAAGTGATTGGCCAAATTTATCTAGAGATCGAGATGTGTAGAAAGAAGGGAGGGAGGCATCTGGCCGCTTTAGGCTACAGCCTATTTAGCCTGGTAGTAAATTCGCCACTATATCAACTTAAATTCTAATGCATCAAGCTGCGATGACTTGAAAGCAACTTGTCATAAAGGAATAGTAATCTATACTTCTATACTAATATTATAAAGGCGAAAGTAACTCTGTTTGTGACGTAATCACAATATAAATTCTAATTTTCATAATATAAATAGTTTAAAGTCTTAGAGCGGACTCTACGCGGACGAAGTCGCGGGTAAAAACTAGTTTGTTACAATTTAGGGGAGAGCCAAAGTATTGTTTGGCCGTAATTATAATAACCCTCATCTGTTAATTGATTATGACAAAAATGATTGCAAATGTGATACTTAACTAATTTTTTTTTTATTTCTGTTGATATTCCTTATTTGTTATTCATGAGAATCGAGCATTAGTTTAGTTAAATTGCACGAGGAATTAAAAAAGTATACTTTCCTATTAGTACAACTATTTTATGAGAAACAGTTAAGCCATAGCCAGTGTTGGCCGAGCGAGAGGTACCTCGACTTTCATTTCAAAGGTGCGGGTTCGAGTTCCGGCGTGCGTTAATGGATTATTCTGTATGAAAAATTGATATGTGCATTAAAACATGCTCGCTGAAACAACGCACAACGCTAAAGGAAAATATCGCGAGGAAACCAGTTAGTATTCTTATAAGAGGCGATGGGCATACAATCTGTCGCGTAGGGAATGCTTACTAATTCAAAATGTGGGTATTGTGCCAAACATGTTTAGACGGTGCCTCTGTCTACCGTCTTTTGACGTCTTCAGAGATCTAAGCGCCTTGAGATCTGATAGTATGTCTACCGTACTTTGGGATTACAGTCGTGATCTTATTTTTTTTGATTTTATAATTTTTTTATTGGGCAAAAGTATAAACGTGTAGGTAGATAAATACGTGGTCACATTCTATAAAATGAGATTCCAACATTCATAAAAAATAAGTCGACACCCGTAAAACTCCGCAAATATTCAGAAGTTCCGACGCCACGCATTAAAATGGCTCTACGGAAGTTGTACCAACCTGAAACGGCTGCACGCTCATTGAATAAGCAATGATGTTTGAACCTGACCCATTTGTACCCACGATGTTTCAGCTGTAAATGGATAGGATTTGGGAACTGAAAATCAGTTTAAATTTCAGTTTTCTATGTGCAAAATGTTGCCCATATTTTGCACATTTATTATCTCTATGAAAACATTTGTTCCAAATATAATGTTTGGACGAGTTTCTGACTACCCCCTATAGACATTTTTAAAGGAGATACTTTGAATTGTATTTTTTAAATAGCGCCTGGAGATCTGAGAGGATGTCTACCATACTTGGGGATTACAGTCGTGATCTTATACAATCTTTTATATAAAAATTAATCCCTTTTTCTTTTGGTCACGCGTAAACCGCGTCCTAGCATTACGCGTTAACGGCTGGACCGATTTTGATAATTATATTTTTGTTATTAATCGTTAGTGTCAGGAGAAGGTTCTTAAAGAAAAAAAATGAATTTGTCTGTCGGGACAGCTAGTATACGATAAATATATTTTTTTTGTTATATCTTCTAAATTTCGGTGTTCAAAAGAGTAGAATAGGAGAATAAATAAAGTTTATCCTTTATCGTACCCTTACAATCCAATACAAATAGGGTTCCACCTTTTCCCTTTCAGAGTTCCGTACTCCGCAAAACACCAAACTTGTCCCAGTTCGTGATAAAATGTAAACAAAAATGCTTGGTTTTGTATTCACATCGGGTTTCGGGGTGGCGGGTGAAATATTTCTGATATTGCAGAGCAAAATGGAATATGATGATAAGGGATTATGCACCTTAATTGTACCATAAATAGGGCAACATGTCAATCAAAGCATAGTCCATCTGCCAAATCGATGAGGGTTTTTTTGCAATAACCTCGTTTTGGTGAAACAGGGTTTGGCAGTACTATTAAAATCGCTGTTACCATTATTATTGTACTAGCACACCCGCGACAGACTTTGTCCTGTCCAAATTTCAATAATCGCATTGAGTAAACGCACGTTGCTATGACCACTGATGTAAACACTGATGTCAGATTCTATATCAAATCATCCTTTATGCGATTTTTGTAATTTTTGGGATGTTTATCGTGTTTAAAAGTAGTCTATGTTTTATTTCGTTTTGTCGTGAACGCCCGATGCCTTGATTTTCAAACAAACAAACATCCTCACAAACTTTCGCATTTATAATATTATAGGATAATAGGATTGTCACTAGAAATAGTTAAAGGTGTATGCAAAATTTCAACTCGATCAACAACAAATAAATGTTCGAAAAATGGTTTCGAAACAAACATACGAACGATGTAAGTTGTAACATTACTTTTATACTTCTTTTTTTCTAAATTACACTACTTAAAGTTTAATGTGCATTGGGATATTAAATTGTAAAAATATAATAAAATATTGAATATTGAATATTGCTGCCTAGATATGCGTTTTTAACTTAAGTAAATAAATTTACTAAAATTTACTAAAATTAACTAAAATTAACTAAAGTTAACTAAAGTTAACTAAAATTAACTAAAATAAACTAAAATAAAATAAAATGAACTAAAACGAACTAAAATGGATTAAAATGAACTTAAATGAACTAAAAAATGGAAATAAATAAATATTGGTAAACATTTCACATACCACGATCTAATCCCAAACTTAGCAAAGCTACTATGGGAACCAGATTACTGATATAATACTTTTTATATATTTCTTTTGTAAATACAATCATACATATGATACTTTATAACACCCAGACACAGAACAAACATCCACGTTCATCACACAAATGTTTGTCCCGGATGGGAATCGAACGCACAATGGATAGGATCTGTATTCACCAAGTACGGTTAAAATACTATCAGATATTCAGGCGCTCTGAGGATTAGCATGAACCACTATCGTATCGTCCAAATGTCCAAATGTCGATACGATAGTGGTTCATGCTACCCACCCAGAACCTTGTCAATGTCTAAATAGTCACGTTCAAATATTACATTTGCCACTTTTCATATCTAAATATTGCAGTAACTAGCATTATATACGTAACAGACAGGTTATCCCATCGCAGCTCATAAAAATACTTTCCCTCGCGATATTTAGGTATCTTTTCACGAGTTTAGAATAGTAACATCCGGCTCGAAGGACCAAAAATGTAGGCTTAAACTAAACGCGAACGGAGGAAAGAAATTAATTAATTTAAATTTATTATTGATAACATTGTCAAAATGCTGAAATGTATCTAAATGTTATACTTAGCCGTACAGGTATACGTCTTAAATTCTAAGCCACAACAGTGTGAAAGTCGAGGTATCTCCAATTCGGCAACTCGACTACAGTCACAATTATGTACGGATAAAGACGGTGGGCTGCTTTTTAGAAATACTTACGAGTTCCCATTCTCATTTCAATGTTCCTCCAAGCTTTGAGAGGAACCACAATAAAACGTACCTGCCAATCAAAATGGGACTTTAAATTCAAAGATTAAAGCTCACTTTAAATTGACGGAGATTCTTGATACCCGGCCAAATTTCAGCAATCGATAAAGCTAGGAAGTCGTTAATGTTTTATATAAGGAAGTGATACCACAAAATTCCTTGAAATATCAACAGAGGTAAAGAAATTAAAACAATCAGGTAAAAATTATCTTTTAGACTTATAAATTATATTATATTGATGTTTTTAGGGTTCCGTACCCAAAGGGTAAAAACGAACCCTATTACTAAGACTTCGCTGTCCGTCTGTCTGTCTGTCCGTCCGTCCGTCTGTCTGTCACAGGGCTGTATATCATGAACAGTGATAGCTAGACAGTTGAAATATTCACAGATTATGTATTTCTGTTGCTGCTCTAACAAAAAATACATATATAATTATATATAAATAAAATAAATATTTAAGGGGGACTCCCATACAACAAACATGTTTTTTTTTGCCGTTTTTATAGATAATGGTACGGAACCCTTCGTGCGCGAGTTCGACTTGCACTTGGCCGGTTTTTTTATGCCATCTAGCTCCCAAACTAAGCAAAATTATTTTAACCTAATGACATAAATAAAAATAATAATAATAGGAATACGACTGTAATCCCCAAATACGGTAGACATCCTCTCAGATCTCTAGACGCTCAGATCCTTTGAAGATGTTCATGGGTTAGTCAGAGGCACGTCCAAACATTATATTTGGCACATGCCCACATTTTGCAGTAGTTAGCATTCCATACGTGAAAGGTTGCAAGCCCATCGCCGCTTATAAGAATACTAACTGCTAACTGCTTCAAAATTGAGTTGCAAGATTCCACCTTATCAAACATAATATTTAGTTACATACATACCTAATGCAAGGTAAATAAAAACTTGTACAACCAATTACAGCTTTAAATAAGCTAAATCTAATAATCTCTGAGCTAAGCTGCGAACAGACGGACGGACAGACATGGCGAAACTATAAGGGTTTCTTGTAGATTACGAAACCCTAAAAAACCTTACTTTGTTCAGAAACGAATTAAACAGACGAGAAATAGGTATTAAATTAGAACTACGAGTAGCAGGAATAATATAATTTAGAAAACGGTCTCGTAATAAGTAGGTAAGTGGTATTATGTCGTGACAAATTCAAATAACCTATATTCACGCTTTGGGTGTCAACTCCAAGAACCATGAACTCCAGTATATTTTAATCCAAGGATAAGCTAGGTGCCAAGAAACACGGCTTAGAAACTGAGCATTTACGTTAGTAACCTTCCCAACATTCCTATATTTATACACTAGACCCGTAAACTTTGTTTTGACCTGTGCATTCAAAACTGATGTCAGATTTTTTGTACACCAGCGCCATCTATACCAAAAATCATCACTTTTGCATTTTTTGTCATTTTGGGGAAGTTTTCGGATAACCACCCTAATTTTTATTCAGGCATTATATTTACATCTATAGCAAATTTCATCTTAATCCGTTTTGTCGATTATGCCTGATTGAGGCACAAACATACTGACAAACTCACAAACTTTCTCATTTATAATATTATTATGATAGAATTATACAAACATTGGCTAGATGGCGTTGTGTTTAAAAGTCCACCAATATTTATTGATTTATTCCTATATTTATATTTAATCCCATTTATAATATATATTCCATACCGCGCAACGGAATGTATATTTCATCGAATTTGATAACTAAGTATTTTCCACCCGTGTCCGTATTCTAACATCAAACTAAACAAAATTAAATACTTTTTGTAAATCTATAAATCTATATAAATAAAAGAAAGTCGTGTTAGTTACACTATTTAGGTACAACTCAAGAACGGCTGAACCGATTTGGCTGAAAATTGGTGGGGAAGTAGCTTAGAACCAGGAGACGGACATAGGATTCTTTTTAACGTTCGCCGGATTAGCTTGCTATTTATAATAAACTAATTATAATAAAAAGATTTTTTGTTTTTTTGTAATGTTTAAACTAAAAAAATACGACATCAATTTTAAAATTATTTCACTAATCAAAAGCTACATTATCAACGAGTAATCAAAAACCAAATATTATTTAAAAAAAAATTGAGATTCCCATGAAAATTGCAATAATTTTACCTAAGGTATACTTTTGCCTATAATCTTCGTTCGTGCGAAGCCGTGGCGAAGAAAAAAGGCAATTTTTACGAAGTATTTCATTAAGAGTAAGCTACGGCAGACCCTCAAACTAAGCGCCCTTAAGCGGGCGAGCGCTTTAGCGTTGAGTGTTCTTAGCAATGTTGAGTTATTTAGCCAATAATCGTCTCGTATCCTTCTCATATATCTATCTGACAACAAACAAGTTTTCTGGAAAAATATTTTTTCGAGCTTTTGTAAATTAATTCAGACCATCGAGCACCCGGCCACATAATGACAATGTTTGTCATCAGAACTTGAAAAGTATGAAAAGTTTTACTCAATCGAGGTATTTACTAAGAAGTACTGTTGTGAGTGACTGATTAACTCCTAACTTCATCATCAGCTCATCTTGCTGTCACCATATTATTGTATTGACACATTTTTTACCAGAACTAAAGATGTATACAAAATTTTAACTCAACAAATGGTTGAAAAATGGTTTGCAAATTTTGATAGACAACTTACAAGTATAAACAAACAAACAAACATAAGAATAGTGTAAGTTAAATAAAACCTTGTAATAAAAAGGAGTAAACTAAGCGGCTACGTATGATGCCATTACGACATAAAAAATTACCTATTAAGGTGGAAATCTTCTCAAATTGCCAGGCGCTCAGATCCTTGAAGATGTCTTAATAGTAGTCAGAAGCAATCCAATCATTACATTTGCCTTACTATGACCTTAGAATTCCATACGTGACCTGTCACGTATGGAATTCTTCTAAGGGCATAGTATTCTTATAAGCGATTACGGGCTTGTTTTGATTTTTTGATTTCACTACACTATTTGAAGTATTTTATGTAGATTTATTATTAATTCGTTTTTGTTTTAAAACATCATAATTATCGCATAAATAACAAGCAAGTATGTAGCAAGAAGATAATGTTAATTTATAGTTAGTTCTCAAAAACATGTTCTTAGACTGTCAGTTTTCGTTCATTCTCAGCATTAAAAAGTTTTCTCATTAAAATTTACTAAAAGCATCATAAGGTGAAGTTTCTGTAAAGCTTTGTGTTGAACTTGTGCAAAAATGCTAACTTATGCTTAAATACAACTTTAGGACGCGACAGTCGCGAATATACGTCATTATATTTATACTAGCTTCCGCCAGCAGCTTCGCCCGCGTGGTACCTGAATTAAAAGTAGCCTATGTGTTATTCTGATGTATAAGCTATATTACTGTAAAGTTTTATCTAAATCCGTTCAGTAGTTTTTGCGTGAAAGAGTAACAAACACACAACCATTCACACACTTTCGCATTTACAATACTACAGCCGACCCGCGATAGACGTTGTCCTGTCAATTTCAATAATCGATTAGAAAAGACTTTAGACTTTAGCTACGGTCATAAAACTCGATATGACTGAGCAACAGACGTTATAAAACCAGCGAAAAGTTTCCGTGCTGTTTTACAATAATAGCTACCTAAAAATGTTTATGATTCTTCAGTACTTTGGCCACGAAGCTGAAATAAACTATCAAACGCGACTTTTGGTCGCAACAACGTGTTGAACATCATAATAATATTATAAATGCGAAAGTTTGTGATAAGGCTGCTATGTTTGTTCCATAATATGTAGATACAAATCAGAATAACTAAAGGCGGAACTTATAAACCAAAAAACATCCCCAAAATGATTAAAGAAACGCAAAAGAAATGATTTTAGTATAGATATCCCTGGTGTGCAAAAATCTGACATCAGTGTCATATTAGTCGTCATAGCAATGTCCGTTACTCTATACGATTATTGAAATTTGGACAGGATAACGTCTGTCGCGGGTCGGCTAGTAATTAATATATGATAAAAAGCGAAAACATTAACATCAGATTGGAGTTACTTGAGTGTTACCTAAATAAGGTAGGACCTAATAAATTAGTTTCTTCGATGCTTCTTCTATTCTTATACCACGGCAGAGTTCCATTACAAAAGGCCAAATTGCAATTTAACGTAATTGAATATGGCGTCCACTTTTATTTCGAAAAAGGTCAAGCTTTGAATTTAAATTCTCGGCTCGGAAAAGGCTTTCTATGTTCGTGACAAAGCTGACCTATAGGCCCAATGTCCACATACTAATCCTATTTATATTATAAATGCGAAAGTTTGCGAGTTTGTATATATTATGTTTGTGCCCTAAACGAACAAACTAATTAAGGTTAAATTTGCTGTCTTCTTTCCAGTTGTTCCTTCATTGCTGAAGATCGTGACCGCTTTGATGCAACTTGTTAACTATTTGTCTCCATCGGCTTCTGTCCGCTGCCTGATGAAGAGCCGCGCTTATTGGTATCTCCAGTTGTTCTGATACCTGGTCGGTCCATCGCTTAGGGCTTCGTCCCCGCGGTCTTTTCCCTTCAACTTTACCCGTTACCATTAGGCGCTCGAGATTATCGGAGCTTCTGCGAGCGATATGGCCGAAATACTGCAGTATTCGCTGAAGGCATAAAGCAGAAAGCCTCTGGACTCGTTCAATTCCGAGTTCTTCCAGGATGGATTTGTTTGTGCGACGAGCTGTCCATGGTATTCGCAGCATGCGACGCAACACCACATCTCAAAAGCATCAACTCGGTGTCTATCTGCAGCTTTGATTGACCACGACTCAGACCCATAAAGAAAGACTGAAAAAACTAATGTGCGCACTATGTGAATTTTGGTGCGTTTTGTGATGTTCTGATCCCTCCATACCTTTTGCTGTAATATTAATTAATAATTTGCTGTAATATGTAGATAAAAAATTAAATAAATAGAAGGGGGAACATATAATCCGAAAAACAACCCCTAAATGAAAAAGGATGATTTTGGTATAGATGGCGCTGGTGTGAAAAAGAAATAGATATCTCATACCGAAAACATTGGGTTGTCATAGCAACGCATTCTACCAAAAAGGTTGAGTCCTACTAAGGCCGGTATTCGAAATTATTTTGTCAAAATATCTGACATCAATTTGACTACCGAATGATAGACATTCTACCATCATTCGTAATTTATTTTAACCTAATAAACATGGACCATGTTTAATAGAGGGAAAAAATTTGAAGTTAAAATTTGGGCAGGACAAAGTGTGTCACGGGTCATATAGTCTATATAAAACTCTTGCGTTACTGACTGACCGATCTATCAACAACTTAGAGCAACACGGGCCCGTGTTGTTATTAATTAGGTATTGCTTAAAACCTAATTTCGAAATTAAACTCCTTTATAAGCTACAAACTAGCTTAAAATAAATCAGTTGGTAGTAGCTATGCCTTCTGCACTGTAGGTTGTGGGTTCGATCCCCAAACGGGATAAAAATTTGTGTGATGAACATAGATGTTTGTTCTGTGTCTGGGTGTTATGTATATTAAGTATGCATTTACAAAAAAAAACGTATATATGTATTCTATCAGTTATCTGGTTCCCATAGTACAAGCTTTGCTTAGTTTGGGGCTAGATGGGGCTGTGTGAAATGTCTACCAACATTTATTTAATTATATTTTAGCGTGGAAACATTTTAGCACGTCTGTTTATTCCTTGTGGACGCTGGGCCTTCACGAAGTTCAACCTATTTAAAACTTGGACCTTTTTGTTCGATCTTCCACACCTACTGTCAGTTAGGTTGATAACAAACGAGTTATCTTCGAATTAAAATCTAAATAATAATTAAAACCTCACATAGATCCGTTGGAGTCGTCTTTAGTTTAATTAAAAATAGGATCACGACTGTAATCCCCAAATACGGTAGACATCCTCGCAGATCTCCAGACGCTTCGATCGGAGATGTCTAGTGGGGGTAGTCAGAAGCACGTCCAAACATTATATTTGGCACATGCCCACATTTTGCAGTAGTTAGAATTCCATACGTGACAGGTTGCAAGACCATCGACGAATCATATTGAATGAAATTATGAATTGAAACAAGCTTATAAGATACAGGCTAAAAAACTAAGCGTCTAGACTATTAGACTAGTCTAATTTAGATTTTGAAAAAAGTGGTTACAGATGCTCCAAAGCAAGGATCTGAGTGCCTGGAGAACTGAGAGGATGTCTACCGTACTCACGACATACTCGTCGTGATGGAGTTCTGCAAATTCTTTGGTTCAATTGATGAATCAAACATTACTTCAAAAATTCATAATATTTTCATTCTTTGACAAATTCTTGAAGCAGTTTTTGGAAAAGTTTGGTAACGTTGAGCGTTTCTAAGCAAAATACTTAAATACATTTTCTGTTTCAAAAAAGCAAAAGTTAAAATTGATAAATAAAAATAAATCTTTTTCAAAATACTAAACGGACAAAGATATTATGTTGTAGAAATTCCGCAAAACTTCGGATCAACATTTTCCTTTACGTTGGTAGCGATTTACGTAACAACCTTTTTTGCGTCGGCTGGATATATTATTCAGCCAATTTGGGAAGAAAACTCAAGTACAATACCGTCATTATATATAAGTACGTCAATAAATCAGATAATAACTATGTTTTGTTTTTCAAAATTTTTATTAAAAATGTATATATTTTTTGTAAAAAACAGGACCCTATTACTTACTTCGCTGTCTGTCCGTCTGTCTGAGTCCGACTCGCACTTGGCCGGTTTTATTATTAGGTTCATAATCTTCTAGTCTTTAACTAGCTACTTCATCTAGCTTATTTTGTGACCTAGGATTACACCATCGATAGTTAGATATAACACTTACACTAACTCATTAAATTAAAACAACTTTTTAGCTCAAATAAATTCAGTTTCCATTACAAATGAGAATTGCTTCGTTATACAAACTTTGGCAGTTTTTATAGACCGTGTACAAAGTCCATTTATTTCTAATTACTCGCTCGATCCCAGAAAGTTTCTCGTTATAAGTTTATTAAGAAAAACCTACATATATACGTATGTATAGGCTAAGCTTTGTTACATATTGGCATCTTTACAAGTACGGTCGTAATATAGCGGATAATTAAAACCCAGAATACTTTGATTTTCGAAATATTTTTACTCCTGACGTTTACTGACATTTCAAGAGGTAACACTCAAAGATAAAGGTATTATTAAGGTGATGCTTAAATTATTTATTTTTTTGTATGGGCGGATAAAACGGAAAAAGTGATAAAACCACATTATCTTGAAAACTTAAAAAGAAACTGTCTTTCATTTATATAGCTAGTATGATAATCTAACGAAATATATAAAAATTAACTGTTTAGCTATTCACAGTTTTGAGTAAAAACGAATTTAGTGTTTTGGAAGAGCCAACTTTGGAAAATAAATCTATCTAGAAAAAAAAAAAAAAATTCAAAAATCATTTATTTCAATAAAATCACAAGGATCACTTTAAAACGTCTTAGGAACTAGGTGAAGCTACGCCGATTCCACGCGACCAAGCCTAGAAGAATCAGGCAACAAACACGGCTTGGGGTCTACCTTTTTTTTATGATCCTTTCCTTAATGCTATGTAGAGCTCCAGTGTGGTGCCAATCGAACAAGGTGAAGGCTCAAACAAGAATAATAATTAAAAGTACCTACTACTCAAGTACGTACAACAATAAAAAAATAACTAAAGAGCTTCAGCACAAATTCAAAAAGCAACACACGCTACACTTGATTTAGAATTAAAACTTACAGATAAAATAACTATGTTAAAAAAAACTTATGAAAAGTTTCAATAATCGTGTTTCTGTCTATAATTTATCTAGATGTTATTTTTATCATAAAAAAAACTTTATGTTCTTCTGCGGTTATTGAGAAAAAACGATTCTGCATTCATCAACAATTTTATTACTCGTCTTAAACCCCGGAGCAAAAATGTGAATAAATTTGACGTAAGTATTTACCTTATAAAATAAATTGTGGGAGCCAAATAAACAAACCCTTGTCAAAGTCAAAGCCAAAAGTCAAAAGGTGTTTATCTATACTAATATTATAAAGAGGAAAGATGTGATTGTTTGTTTGTTTGTTTGTTTGCATCGAATAGGCTCCGAAACTACTGAACCGATTTGAAAAATTCTTTCACCATTATTAGAATTCTACATTATCTCTGATGAACATAGGCTATACAATATTTTCAATAATGTTAGGGATCCGTATGAAAACTTCGATAGTGTAACCCAACGTGTGAAAAATAATAAAAAAAAAATCCTTATATCGCTTACGCTGCGGAAATTATTGACAATAGAGCAAAATAATGTACTACAGTTTTATAGATAACATCAATATCTACAAAAAAGTCAACAATACCATATGTCTAACTATTAGAGATCCGTATGAAAACTTTGATAATGTAACCCAAGGTGTAAAAAAATTACCCATATAATCATTATTACACCCGTGCGACGCCGGGGCGGACTGCTAGTTTAAATAAAATCACAATGATGTCTCACTTTGAATTGTTTTAGGAGCTAGGTGAAGCTGGTTTCTCGTGACCAAGCCTAGGTATCAAACACGTCTTGTCTTAGGTCAAATGTCAAATTTACCATTTAAAGTAATTACGTCAGTTGTTTACCACTTTGCGTTCGGACATAATACGACACACATTTTTAACCGACGAAAAACGGATGAGGTTATCAAGTCTATATCTCATGAACCGTGATAGCTAGACAGCTGAAATTTTCATAAATTATGTATTTCTGTTGCCGCTATAACAACAAATACTTAAAACAGAATAAAATAAATATTTAAGTGGGGCTTCTATTACAACAAACGTGATTTGTTGGCCTTTTTTATAGATAATGGTACGGAACCCTTCATGCGCGAGCCCGACTCGCACTTGGCCGGTTTTTTTAAGTATTGCCACCACTGACTCAAGGGAATTAATGACCTACTATAGGTTAGGCTTCTACGTTCTCGTATATCTAATCATTAGTAATTATATTGAACTGAACTGAAATTAAATATTAAAGTAATATATAAAGAGGAAAGATTAGTATTCTTGTATATTTGTATATAATAATATAAAAACCTACTGAACCGATTTCAAAAATTGTTTCACCATTAGTATGCTACATTATCTCTGAGTAACAGGCTATATTTATAACTAGAAAAAATTGGGGATCCTTACTATAACTAATAATGTAACCCAAAGTGTAAAAAAATTGCCATAAAAACATTAGTACACCCGTGCGACGCCAGGGCGGACTGCTGGTTGAAATATAAAATTATATTATCTGTAGACGCTATATTACGTTTGTAAATATGACGGTCGCTATATCTAAGGAATGGAAGCTAAAGTGCTGTATTATTTATTTTACTACCGCAAGCAACCTAGTTGGGCTAGCGCGCATGTGCGAAATATTTACTAGTGATGGGGTGAAAGTTCTGAGTGTTATAGATATTTTCAGCTATCGATATTTGTAGTTATTCATATTTATTTCATTTATTGTACCAGTTGGTTCCGAAATAGGTCATATGGTATAGGTACATAGTTTCTCAACATGGACCTAGTTGGGGCACTACAATCTATTTATCTAATAATTATCTATAAGGTTCGTTTACTCTTATCTAATGCTATGCCAACATCTCCTACTATGCTAACACGACCTTATAAAAATATTAAGAAATGTTCTCTTAGTACATACTCACAGAAGCATATCTAATTTACCAATAAAATTTGTAAAAAAATTATATCTTAAAATGTGAAAAAAAAATAATTAAAACGACAGGAAGAACGAAGCCAACAATCGTAAAGCTTGGAAGAGAATGGGAGATTTCTTTACTTAGCAGTGGGCCAATATAAGTTAAAAAAAAAGGTAAAATTTGATATCTTATTAGTATTGTAGTAAAATTACTGCTATTCTATCGACATCGATTGCTTCATCCCCATCCCTACGGACTTCCCTGGCAGTCCGCGGCCCAGCTAGTCGGCCGCGCCCGTCACACCCATATTGATGCATTCCTCTTGACTGTGCAGTGTAGCATCGAGTGCTCTTGGATTCTAACACATGTGGCTAACGGGTGCAAGGTTCAATATCGCGTGGCACAAGCCGGGGTAGTCTGTTATTGCAGTTCATCGTCCGCCGGAATGATACCGTGAGTATTAAGCTCTTTGTTATGGTACTTTTTTCAGTTTTTCAGAATTATATTTCTCAAAAATATATTTTTAACAGCTACGAGTAAGTACGAGTATTTTATTTAAAAAAAAATACTTTATCATTTACTAAATCGTTTATAGATTACCTATTTTGGCACAAAAAACAGCTACAATATAAATGCTAAAATATATAGGTATACACTACCAATATAATAAATAGTTGGTGGGTAAGTACCTACCTAAGGATATCAATTTGTTCCATCCATTACACACATTTTAATTAACTAATTAAGCCACATTCGATTAAATAAACCATAATGATAGTATAATCGATATCAGACTAAATATTCTAGTAAGTGTATCGTGTCTCGTTTTTTAGGGGTAGTTTGAGGAGGATTAAAAAAAAAACAAATTTATCATCATTTTCGAGAAAATAGGATCAGGACTTTAATCCCAGGTCTCCAGGCGCTCAGATCATTGGTGATGTCTAAAGGGTAGTCAGATGCATATACAAACCTTATTTTTACGATTTTCATTACTATAGCTCTGAACATCGATCGAATTTAAAGAATACCACTCAACTTAAAATAGTGGTTACTTATTATAGTAGTGGTATTCCATAAATTTGTAGCTATGGTAATGAATATCAAAAATAGAAGATCGATTTTTACAGAATAGTGACAGCCGAATGGTGTAATGCCAGGTTAATGACCTGCTGACAGGTTGTGGCTTAATAAAGCCTTAGTCTATAAAATATGTGCTTTTGTATGGAAATTTACTACCTAATGTTAGTAATTATAAAACTGCCACCATTAGTAGGTATTAAAATTACAAAACATATAGCACCTAAATTATACTGAATAACTTTCGATCCCAGAACCCGTCAAATTCGACAAAATGCTATTCGATTAAAAATATACAATTCGACAAAACACCATTCAATAAATAAAACACAATATAGCTTGTAGGTACTATTATGCAACAACCCATTGGTTATGGTTTGGTAGCCCTAAATAGTAATGGAGAAATGATTACTTCTAGCACTAAGAAATAACCAGGGTCACAAAGTATACGCTAATTTAAACTTTAACGTGTACAACATAAGAACGTAGGTATTACTAAAATTTAAGTCACTTTGTAAAGACAAAACTGTCACCCTTATGTATTAAAATTACCAAATAATATATTAGTACTGCAGTCCGCAAAACATGGGCATGAGCCAAATATAATACTTGGACGTGACTCTTACTATCCTCATTAGATATCACCAGGATATCTGAGAAGATGTCTACCGTAGGTACTTGGCTATAAAAGACGTGATCCTATTACATTTAAATTAATTTTCATACAAATCATACTGAATAACTTTCGATCCCAAAACGCGTTGTTTTCGACAAAATGCCATTAAATCAAAGATATTCTATTCAACGAAAAAAAAATCTACAAAACACTATTTAATAAAGAATCTTTTATATAGCTTGTAGGTAATATTAGCAACCAGTACTATTAACATTCGACAAAATGCTATTCGATCAAAGGTATTCGACAAAACACTATTCAATAACCTATTTCCGGAATACCGCACACCAACAATAATTCCCCATGACGCCCTGCAGTCTGTGTTCTTGGAAACATACGGGGCGCTGCAGCATTTACGCATTGACTGGCCTCACAGTTGCGTTGGTAGTTACTCAGTTAGATTCAATTCAAGTTCAAATTCAAAAGGCATTTATTTTAATAAAAGGATCACTTTAAAACGTCATAGGAGCTAGGTGAAGCTACGCTTGTTCCTCGCGACCAAACCTAGAAGAATCAGGTAACAAACACGGCTTGGGGCCTCTCATTTATTTCAATGATCTTTTTCATAATGCTATATAGAGCTCCATTGCAGTACCGATCAGATAAGATGAAGGTTCTAACAAGAATAATAATTATTATTCTCAACCGAGACAAACATTTGTGTAATGGACATAATACTTACCCACATTTTGCAGTAGTTAGCATTCCATACGTGACAGATTGCAAGCCGATGTTTTCCTTCATCGTTTTAACCACTGTGTTAATGCGCATAAAAATTCTTACCGAGATTCGTACCTACCCAATACCAAGTGAATAAAACAAACACTTAACAGTTATTACGATTTCCTGTCTCAATCTGCGAAAGTAACTCTGTCTGTCACGGCCAAACTGCTGGGCTGATTGTGATGAAATTTCATGTAGAGGAAATTTATGTCTTGGGACGGACAGGATACTTTTCTTCCAAAATTTTCTTTAGATTTTCAGGAATTTCAATGTTTAACGATAAAGTCTTAAAAGACTAAATATTTGCAGATCATGAACACTTTGCGCCGACCCTCGCCACTAAGATCGTCAGACAAAGTTTGGAGATCATCATCAATATTGAGCAATTTGCGTTTTATTCTTGTAATATAATAAAAAAATGTTTATGTTTAATCTCAATATCCGAACTGTCCTCAAGTAAATCCTCTCAGTAGTATTTATATATTGATACTAGCTATCCCGACAGACGTTGTCCTGTCAAACTTCATTAACCCCACAGAAAAAAGCACTTTCAGTTTTTCCCGAACTTTACGCCACCCTAATCACTTAAGGCGGCTGTTTCAAATATGACAGCTCGCATTTTTTGTACTTTTCCGTATTCTGTGGCCGCACACTACGAATAGTGCAAACGCACACATTGAAGCTACTTCACACTTCATTTACCAAGACTAAATAACTAGTCTTGATACTTGAAAATATTTGGTGCAATAGGTATGTCATATTTGTATAGGTAGGTATGTACTTAATAATTTTATAGGTTGCACTTGACAAAAAGAAAATAAATATAGAAAAAATTAATATATATTATAAGACAGGTTACAAATCGTAAAGTGCTACTACACAGTTACTAATATTTGACTGTGCAAAAAATATTTGTTAGGTACCTATACCTACTAATAAAATACATTATGACAAAACGGTAAGTATCGTTTTTTTATAAGCTCTTATTTAACTTGCAGTTTATGTACATATTTATGTATCTATGTTTGATAAGGTGTAATCTTGCAACTTAATTTTAAGCAGTTATCCCCAATCGATTGAGCTGAAATTTTGCATACATAATATGGTGACAGCGAGCTGATCTGATGATGGAGTCAGGAGCTGTTCAACGGAACTCTTCACTAAATAGTCGAATTGAGGCAAAACTTTGCATATCTATATACCTGGTCTGATGATGGAGGTCGGATGTAGCCATCGGAACTCCTCAACTACACAACATAACCACGTCGCGTTTGGGCTCGTTATTTTTATCTTGACGAGAACTAGAGCACAAGAATTTACAAAAGCTTGATTTAAAAAATATATTTTTAATAAAAAATCTTATTGTCATCTAAAATCGATGACGGCACCGTCAACGTTTCGAGTACCACTCACAGAAAGTTTTGAAAGTGAAATACTGATAAAATATGTAGGTATGCTTTTGAATATTGTGTGCGAGCTATGATCTCGAAGATCCATAGACAGCGCGTAGCGAGGGTCAACAAGTTCTGGAATTAAACAGTTATTGTAAAATTTTACTAAATAATCTTCCATAATATTTTCTTTCCAGAAAAAGAGATGACCAGCTGCTCTTTTTACAAATTCATATTTTCCATTGTATTTATACTAAATGACATCACAAACCCGCAATACTTTTTAAGACCTATCTAAAGACATGGAGAGTATGCGAGAAAAAAAAAACATCTGAAAATATATATTTATTTCTACCACATTGTCGGCGTGACTAGTATATTCATGCCAAATTACAGCTTTCTAGTATTAAGAGTATCTGAGCTAAGCTGCGGACGAATGGACGGAAATGGCAAAACTATAAGGGTTTTTTGTAAACTACGAAACACTAAAGTGGGTGATAGACGTACGAGCAAGTACGCGTACTTATGGCTCGCCGACCTTTTTCGCTTGTGTGTCACCGTAAGCGTAAGTACGCGTACTTTAAAACCACCGCGCAAAATCGTCGGCGATCCAACCGGTCTGAAATCTTGCTCGTAGCTCGTCATGGCTCGAACGTGTGGCAGCATTGCGAGCCGCGAGCCGCCATCTTGTTTCGACTTCGTTTCTTTTTTTTAGTTTTTAAAATGTAATACGATATTATTCCTAAATAACACAAAGCTTCTTCAGTCGACGACATCGCAATACAGAGTGAGTAAGCTTCACGTGTGTCACTAACGTCGAGCCGAGTAAGTTCGCGATCTTAAAAACCGCGTACTATAAGTTCGTACGTCTATCACCCACTTAAAGAGCACTTTCAGTATTTCGAATTAAACAATTTTTCAGGACACTTTATTATTTTTTTAATATTTAATTATTTGCATCATGTACAACTTAAGTATATGCCATCAAAAACAACTTGTAAAAATTAAAATAAAAAGCCAATTCTCGCAACGCAACTCAGTTCTTCTATCGTAAAAAGTTGTGAGATTTCAATGTCTGTCTGTCTGTCCAAAAAATGACCTGAACTGTTTCGAGAAAAGGATGGTACGACTGTGCCGCTTTTTTGCTTAACTTGGCGGGGGCACTACCGTGCCCCCAGATAAACCTTGCCTTGATAATAACAAATACCGACCTTTTTAGAAGGTTCAACATTTTTGGTTCAATGCGTATCGTATCGTTCGTCAGTCATTCATCAGTCGTCAAAATTGATTAATGCTAGATTTGTTGCACACCAGCACTCGGAGTCTTTTTATAGTTTTGGGGATGTTTTTAAATTAAAAATAGCATATTTATAAGCTAGGGGTATATTTACATCGACAGCAAATTTCAATTTCATCCGTTTAGTCGTTTAAGTCTGATTGAGGTACAAACATCCAAACATACCTAACATCCGCACAAACAAATCAGATTTATAATATTAAATGTAGATAGATAATAAATATAAATTATATTCGTAATCGAAAATTCAGGTAATTTTTCGCATTTTGTTCAGATAAAGTATCAATTTTTTCCATCCATGTATAAAAAAACACGCTTGGTAATATAGGGGAGGCCGGGTTAAAACCGTACTAAGGGTCATGGTACCTTTTTAGAACTTTCATTTCAAAACAGAAATGTATCAAATCATTATTTATATTTATTTAGTAGGACTAATTAGGGACACAAACAGGTTCACATTTTTCTGAAATTTAATATTTTTATTAAATTATTAAATACGAAACATCTGCTTATTTCGATTTTGCTCCAACGCGACGTATGCAAAAAGGTAAAACCGTAAACTATTATCATACTGTTTCGAAACGTAACTCGATGTAACGCATCTTCTACAAAAAAATCATCCAACTCTTTCATAGTCTGTACAGTGTACATGAGCCCAGCCCTTACAACTCATGCATTGTACCTAACCTTCATCTGTGTGGCTTGCACCAAATTCGTCAAGGCAATATATTATACAAATGTTATCATTAGTTTTGCATGTCCACTATTTTACCCCAGTATCCGGTTATGTCAGACTTCCCCTAAATTCGAAGAAAAATGTGACGTGGACGTGCTTCCCCGAGCGCGTCTGAGCGCTGACTGACGTGCCGACTTGAGGTGAATGTGAGTTTTGTATGGAAAAAATGTATGGATAAGTTTTATTGCATTTTATATTGTTCATAAATGAAAAAGTAAATTATTTGAAAACAAGATAATGCCACGCGGTATAGAGAAATATAAAATCTACAATTTCGTATTATTTTCAAATAAAAATATGCTGTGGGTCTAAAGATATTGGTACCTAACCAGACCCCATTTTTCGACATTTTCAGCGGTTCTTGCGACGGTAAAAACGTATTTTTTTGAAAATGTTGTATAGAACTGGCCAGTTTTTATTATCTACTATTAAAGATGAATATATTATCAGTAATTTTGTATCATTATATCCTCACAATTGTGATTCCTGGTTTTTAAATCGGTACCTGAAAATCATTGAAATACGTGTGTGGGTGTGAGCCGGGCCTTAACACAATCACACACAATACCCTACGACCTATTCTCATACCTACCAAATATACAAAATATAAACATAAAAATCGGTCAAGCCTTTTCGGAGGAGTTTGGGTACAAATACTGTCACACTTTCAAAACTTTCGTGAGTTGTACTACACATTATTACAACAACGGGAAATTACTCACGTAAATGATAAATTGTCAATGAGGACACCGACAATGTTTCGATTCATCTAGAGAATCTTCTTCAGGGTGAGTGGACCATTAAACGCGCGCGCTACCCTGAAGAAGATTCTCTAGATGAATCGAAACATTGTCGGTGTCCTTATTGACAATTTATCATTTACGTGAGTAATTTCCCGTTGTTATAATAATGGACAAATACTGTCATTAAACTGTTTGATAAAAATGCATCCGCACTCTTCGCTCGCTCCATTGTCATTTAGACCATCTCTTTTCCACTCATGTTCAGTGAACTGAGCATTATTTATCCACATGAGTGTAGCCAGCTAAATCTTGGAAAGCATTTATGAAAAAATGAACAATTTTGGCTCCAGTGCGTAAACTTATATTATGTACTAGCGGCCCGCCCCGGCTTCGCACGGGTTTAATACATATACACCTTCCTCCTGAATCACTCTATCTATTAAAAAAAACCGCATCAAAATCCGTTGAGTAGTTTTAAAGATATAAGCAAACATACATACATACAGACGCGGGAAGCGGAAAGCGACTGCTTTATACTATGTAGTGATGTTTGTCTACTTTTGTGTCGCATATTTAATTCGGTATAAGGCTAAGACTAAAAAAGACTAGAATTCGATGAATATGCTATGTTATATTAATCATACATACTCGTATATATATTTAGTAATAAATATAAAGCTTATACCCGCGACTTCGTCCGCATAGATTCAGGCAATCTTACGACTTTAAAGTAAAACGTTGAAATTCCTGAAAATATAATGAAATTTTTGTAAAAAAATTGCCTATTTTCATCCCAAGACTTTCAACTATCTCTACATGAAATTTCGTCACAATCGGTTTAGTGGTTTGGCAGTGATAACGTCACAGACAGACAGGCAGAGTTATATTTATAATATTAGTATGTTACCATCACACTCGGCTATTTTCCTGTTCTTTATTTACCTTCTATTTAGACTAACTAGACTAGATGAAAAAACCGGCCAAGTGCGAGTCGGACTCGCGCACGAAGGGTTCCGTAACATTATCTTTAAAAAAAGGGTAAAAATATCACGTTTGTTGTATGGGAGCCTCACTCAATTATTTATTTTATTCTGTTTTTAGTATTCTTTGTTATAGCGGTAACAGAAATACAGCATCTGTGAAAATGTCAACTGTCAAGCTATCTTGGTTTATGAGATACAGCCTTGTAACAGACAGACAGACAGCGAAGTCGTAATAGGGTCCCGTTTTTACCATTTGGGTACGGAACCCTAAAAATGATTTCAATTAATAAAATAGTATGCCAACAAATTTGGTTTTTAAACGCCGTATTATATTTTTACGTCGCAATCAACGAAAAAATTACTTACTTTGTTATAATCTGTGTCATTTTACCATTTTTGTTTGTTTTGTGTTGTGTTTTTGGAGACAAACACATTTTCCACTGTTAACAGTATAAACTACCTAGCAATTTTAAAATTACACTGCATTATTACCCCCTTCATGGAATTAAATGAAATAGGGTCTCGACTCGACTACTGAAACACTAATTTTTTCACATGTAATGCAATATCTATACGTAAATGTAATATTTTAGTGACATTTCTCTATATAATATATCTACTAAATTCCCATAAAGACAATGTTTGTACGCTGCCTGACAAAACACAGACTTTTGACTATTTATTTACCATCTAATATTATTGTTACTATACTTGTGTTTATAAATGAATTAATGCGTATGTAATCCACAAGTACGGTAGACATACTCTCAGATCTCAATATCTCGTACTTCTTTCAGGGGTTTTATAGTTTCAACTGGGTACAAATATCAGCCAAAAAAATACTGGCCAAGTGCGTGTCGAGACACGCGCATTGTACGGTTTCGTAGTTTACACTGCTAACAACGTTAAATAAGTAATTTTCAACGATATTTGTACTAAAATGTTTATTTCTAGTTAGAGCAACTTAGAAAATACATTTTCATTGTTGGCCGATGACATTACTAATAATGTATAATGTACTAGCGACCCGCCCCGGCTTCGCACGGGTTTAATACATATAAACCTTACTCCTGAATCACTTTATCTATTAAAAAAACCGCATCAAAATCCGTTGTGTTGTTTTAAAGATATAAGCACAAATACAGACGCGGGAAACGGGAAGCGACTTTGCTTTATACTATGTAGTGATGATATGTATATACAATTATACATGCCAAATTACAGCTTTCTAGCACTTAAACTCTCTGAGTTAAGCTGCGGACGGACGGACGGACATGGCGAAACTATAAGGGTTTCTTGTAGACTACGAAACCCTAAAAAGCTGCGAACTTTGCTGTCTGCTATAAAACCCGCCAGTAATCTATATTTCGTCGCGTCATCGCATGCAATACCGCACTGTGTGTAAGCGTTCATGCGTTCACCCCTGGCGCTGTTCCAAGCGATGGGGCGAATAAAGTTACGTGCAGGAATTAAACACGAATAATTAGGTCAGTGGGCATGCACCTGTATTTCCAAAGCAATATATTACTACCTAGCAGACCCGTGACAGACGTTGTCCTGACCAAATTTCGATAATCGCATAGAGTAACGCACGTTGCTATGACGAATGTATAAGGGGTGAAGTAAAGATTCATTTCTTAGAGTGAAACTCTATACAATAGATATACCCCGTCTTTTCTTGTTTTTGTTATACTATCCATCCAAAGGTGTCTGGAAGAGATCGCTTTTAGCGATAATAACCGCCCATTGTACATTTATGTTTGTTGTTATTTACCATTTGTTTTCTTTGTGTGCAATAAAGAGTTCATCTATCTATCTATCTATCTATCTATCTATCTATCTATAACATTACATGTACATTGTACGTATAAGCTCTTATTTATGAACGTAACTCTAGAAAGTACTTTTAAATCGTTTTCTTAAACTCTCTGGTTGCAGAGACTTAAATCTCAGAGAACTGCAGTTGAGATTAACTTTTAATGGCCCTATTCGTTAGTACACTTTAATGTCTTTTCACATTCGCACGTCCGCCATATTTCACTATAAAGCTGCGATTGCTGTATCTATACTTCGTACGACGTATTCTTTTTTATAGTAAACTAGCTGTCCCGACAGACGTTGTCCTGTCAAATGACAATAATCAAACAGAAAAAAGCACTTTCCGTTTTTCCCGATCTTTACGCCATCCTTATCACTTAGGGGTATGAAAAATAGATAGTAGCCGATTCTCAGACCTACTGAATATGCGTATAAAATTTGGTAGAAATCCCGTTAAAGCCGTAATCGGTAAAGCCGTTTCGGAGGAGTAAGGTAACTAACATTGTGACACGAGAATTTTATATATAAGATAAGACTAGCCGACCACGTTGTGACAAACGTTGTTCTATCATTTTTTTTGTACTAATCACATAGTAAAAAGCTATTTCAGGCAGCTTCCAATGTTTTTCCTACAAACCTTGTACTGATAAAATAAATTACGAATTTTGGTAGAAAGCGTATCATTCATTACTCAAAACTGCGTTGCTATGACGATTAAATGTTTTTAGTCTGTGATGTCAGATTTGTTGCACACTAACGCCATCTATACCAAAATCATCCTTTTTGCGTTTTTTATCATTTAGGGGATGTTTTTCGAATTATAAGTTCCCCCTTTATTTATTCGGATTTTTTTTACATACTACAGTAAATTGGATCTTAATTCGTTTTGTCGTTTATTTTTGATTAGGGAACAAACATAGCAGCCTTATCACAAACATTCGCATTTATAATATTATTAGGATTTTGCATTATTCATTGTTTAAATCACAACTATCATAGCTTCTTCAATAAACATCTGCGGAACACGGATGAATAGAAAATAATGCGTCATTTTATTTAGTCATTACTCTAGCTATGTCAAAGTTAAATTACTCATTAGCCTGTGGCCTGAGCACGAACCACTATCGTATCGACAATATATCGTTCAAATGTCAAATCTGTCACTTTTTGTGTACACGATAGTGGTTTATGCTAACCCCCCTTGCCTAAATGGCTACATTGTAGTATTATTAGGGTACATTAGTTAAAAGCCGTGTTGGCCAAGTGGGAGGTATCTCGACATTCGTTTTAAAGGTCGTGGGTTCGAACCCCGGAGTGCATAAATAGATTTTCCTGTTCGAAAAAATTATATAAAGTGATAAAACTGCATTATCTTGAAAACCATCAAACTTAAAAATAAACTGTCTTTCCTTTATGTGATTAACTAACGAATCATATAAAAATAAACTGTTTAGCTATTCATAGTTTTTATAAGAAACGAAACTAGTCTTGAAAAACTTCAAGAGCATCTTTGGAAAATATATCAAGAAAAGATTCACCAATCGTGTTTCTGTCTTTTATCTAGATTATATCCTTAAAGTTATCTTTGTCATAAAAAACTTTTCTGTACGTTTTGCAGTTATTGAGAAAAAATGATTCTGCGTTCATCAAAAACATTTATTACTCGTCTTAGCATTGGAACTATCTACATTTAGATTTATAATAGGTACCTACTTACATGGTACTACGAGTGTGTACTACATCTAATGAAAAACTGAGACGGAAGTTTCTGATTATCTTGACCTAGAGTGAGACGACAATAGATTCTCAGTCGCTTAGGATTTTGTATGAAGACACGATAAGCGCCTCTAGCGGTCACATCGAGAACCTTAATCCGTCATACCCAATCGTGTTTTCCCATCTATAGTGACAATCTATTCTGTCATTTCCCTCGAGATGCGCTCTACGCTATACATAAGTCTTATCACCGCTATATTGTTGCTGTTAAGTGACGGTTAACGTTTCAAAGGAAACCAAGGCGTTTATCTATTCAAGTCACGATTGTGAGTCACGATTGTAATACAATGTAGAAAACTTTTCTCGCCTTAATAATGTCAAACACCATCTTACTTAAAGATTACCGAAGTCACGTTTTCTTCTGATTTATTTACAGAGAGAGATTATCAGAATATTGTATGTTTCTAAGATGGAGTAATTCTATAACCAAAGTTACAGTCAAAATCCAATAGTATTTATTTCAATAAATCATAAGAATCAGTTTGAAATGTCTTAGGAATTAGGTCAAGTGGAAGAATCAGGCAAAAAACGGCTTTTGGCCTATCATTTTTTGATGATTCTTTTCGTAAATGACATACTAGCTTCCGCCAGCAGCTTCGCCCGCGTGGTACTTGGATAAAAAGTAGCCTGTATTATTCTGATGTAGCTATATTACTGTAAAGTTTCATCCAAATCCATTCAGTAGTTTTTGCGTGAAAGAGTAACAAACACACACAACCACTCACAAACTTTCGCATTTATAATATTAGTAGGATTATATCATATTCTACACGAATTCAGAAAACAACTGCTAACAACCTTTGGATTAGTAAAACTGTGGGTATTTCTATGCGGAAAATAACAAAACCTATACGGTAAAGCAACTGAGATGCTGAAGAGGGTCAGAACAAATATTTTATAAGATCGCACCTACAATCCCTAAACACGGTAAAAGTATTATGCTTCGAGAAAAGGATGGTACAGCCGTGCCGCTTTATTGCTTGACTTGGCGGGGGCACTGCCGTGCCCCCAGATATTCTATTTCTCAGAATTCTAGGACCTTTAAAGATTTCTAAAGGAGTAGTTTAGGGCACGTTCGACGTGTGACATTTTGCAGCCATTTTACAAAAGTAAGCATTGCATACGTGACAGATAGCAAGCCCACCGCCGCTTACAAGAGCACAAACTGATTTCCTCAGTTTTTTTATTAGATCATTTTTCCTTCTTTTTCTGAAAAAATCTCAAATATTTACCAAGTTAGATAAAAGCAACAATGTTCCAAGAACGTTGTATTGGAAGATTGATTTTACCCGAAAACTAGCTGACGGATATTGAAGCAAAAATTGAATCAGCTCGGCAAGCAAATACATTATGCAACCTTGTTTGGCATTTAGCTTTTACCCGAGGCTTTACTCGCATAGTTAGTATAATATTACTAAATAAAATAAATATTGGTGGACATTTCACGTGCCATCTAGCCCCAAAGCTTGTACTATAGAATCTAGATAACCGATACACTAGAACTGTTTTTTTTTCTGGAAATACATACATAAGATACAATATAACACTCAGACACAGAACAAACATCTATGTTCAAGACACATGTTTGTCCTGGGTGGTGTCGAACCCACAACCTATAGCGCAGAAGCTACAGCCAACTGAGCTGAGTTTAATAGTTATGGCGTGTAACATAACAAAATTATTCATATGGGGTGCAAAAATTCTTTGACACCTCAATGCACCCCATGGAGAGATTTATGGGGTAGAAAACCTATTTTTTTTTCAGGCTAATTACTACATACGTTTTATTACAATCCATTTAACGATTACGGCGTGATGAAATAACTACATCTTCTCATAAATATACAATCATTCGCACAAACTTTCGCATTTATATATTATTAAAATAGGATTATGCAGAATTGAAAGAAAACTGCGGTTTGATTAGCAATCCCATTACAATATAATTGTATCAATTGTTACGCATTGTCGATCGACATTTAATTAACTGTCTAGCTATCACGGTTCATGAGATACAGCCCTGTGACAGACAGACGGACAGACGGACAGCGAAGTCTTAGTAATAGGGTCCCGTTTTTACCCATTGGGTACGGAACCCTAAAAATATATTTATACAACCTATGTACGTAACAACAAAAATACACGGCAAACGTACAATATATTAGAAATCACTATCACTACATAGTATAAAGCAAAGTCGCTTTCCGCTTCCCGCGTCTGTATGTATGTATGTTTGCTTATATCTTTAAAACTACACAACGGATTTTGATGGGGTTTTTTTTAATAGATAGAGTGATTCAGGAGAAAGGTTTATATGTATAATAACATGCTATCCGTGTGAAGCCGGGGCGGGTCGCTAGTGTTAACTAACGCGATAAGTATGTACCTACTCGTATCTATATACCAAGAATAGGGTCAAATGCTATTACTATAATATAACAAAAGATAAGTTGGAAAACATCCTACCAACCGATAAACCGCCAAACTATTTATATCATTCCATTTCTGCTACAATACGTGAACCTATATTGGATTCGGATTGATTTATCTGATCAAATTGCTTCGGCGAGAACGAATAAATATCTGTAAATAAAGGGTTAAAGAGGCTATGTTTGGAAAGCCATTCACGTTTCCAGAAAACTTTATTATTCATTTTATTTCTTTTTTGAGCCTTCACATTGTTCGATCGGCAACACACTGGAGCTCTACATAGCATTATGGAAAGGATCATTGAAAAAATGATATGCCCCAAGCCGTGTTTGTTGCCTGATTCTACTAGGCTTGGTCGCGAGGACCTTCACCTAACTCCTAAGACGTTTCAAAGTGATCCTTCTGATTTTATTGAAAAAAATATTTTTTGAGTTTGAGTTATAGATAGATAGGATCACTACTGTAATCCCCAAGTACGGTAAAAACAACAACAAAACAAAACAACAAAAGAGAAGATTTAAAGCCTACATAAAGAATAATCTTATAAACAAAGCGTATTATACTGTAGATGATTATATAAATGATAAATCCTCGTGGCCTGATGTCGCTCTGCCACTCAGCTAAATATTAATGCCATCAAAAACATAACTTGTAAAAAAAGCCAAGTCTCGCAACGCAACTCAGTTCTTCTACCGTAAAAAGTAGTAAGATCCATGTAATACCAAGTCGGTTAATTTATTCAGTCCCTACTTTAAGGGTCCTTCTGTCTTAAGTTATTACGTAAAGGTTAGCTAATTACGTAATAACATCCCTATTTTTTAGGGTTCCGTACCTAAAGAGTAAAAACGGAACCCTGATACTAATACTCCACTGTCCGTCCGTCGTCCGTCTGTCCATCTGCACGTCTGTCCGTCTGTCTGTCTGTCGGTCTGTCTATCCGTCTGTCTATCACAGGGCTGTATCTCATGAACCATGAAAGCTAGACAGTTGAAATTTTCACAGATGATGTATTTCTGTTGCCGCTATAACAACAAATACTAAAAACAGAATAAAATTAATATTTAAGTGGGGCTCCCATACAACAAACATGATTTATAGATAATGGTACGGAACTCGACGAGCGCGAGTCCGACTCGCACTTGGCAGGTTTTTTTTAGGATTTTTACACTAAATACTAGTTGTGTTTCAAATTTGAAGCTTCTATGTCTGCTAGAAGTGCCTTAAACTTTTGATGATCGGTCAGTCAGTCAGTCAGTGAGTGAGTGACAAAATAGGAAACTTTGACTAGTTATAATTCTTAAACTACTGGTTCAAATTGAATGAAATTTGAAATATACCGTGTTTATATAGTGACTGCTTGGTTACTGAAAATTCAGGTTTCTAGTTTTATCCACAACGAAGTTATAGGGGGTCGAAAATGGCCTGAACTGCTTCGAGAAAAGGATGGTACAGCCGTGCCGCTTTATTGCTTGACTTGGCGGGGGCACTGCCGTGCCCCCAGATTTACTTAATCTGCACAATTTTATTTTGTGTAACATTTGTCTACCTTAATTATTTTTAAGCAAATAGTTATTTTATCTTTAAGTTGTATTTCTAAATCAAGTGTAGCGTGTGCTGCTTTTTGAATTTGTGCTGAGGCTCTTTAGTTATTATTATTATTATTATTATTTTTTATTGTTTACGTACTTGAGTAGTACTTTTTATAATTATTCTTGTTTGAGCCTTCACCTTGTTCGATTGGCATCACACTGGAGCTCTACATAGCTTTAAGAAAAGGATCATTAAAAAAAAGGTAGACCCCAAGCCGTGTTTGTTGCCTGATTCTTCTAGGCTTGGTCGCGTGGAATCGGCGTAGCTTCACCTAGTTCCTAAGACGTTTCAAAGTGATCCTTGTGATTTTATTGAAATAAATGATTTTTGAATTTGAATTTGAATTTGAATTTGGTAGGCATCCTCTCAGATCTCCAGACGTTTAGATCCTTTGAAGATGTTTAGTAGGGGTAGTCAGAGGCATGTCCAAACATTATATTTGGTATATTCCCACCATTTGGCAGTAGTTAGCATTCCATACGTGACAGGTTGCAAGCTCATCGCCGCTTATAAGAATACTAACTGGTTTCCTCACGATGTTATCCTTCACCGTTTTACAGAAAAATCAATTGATGCACGCCGGGATTCGATCACACGACTTTCAGATTGAAAGTCGAGGTACCTCCCACTCGGCCAACACAGTTTGAGTTTGATATTTGAAGTTATTCTCAAATCATGAATAATATTTGAGTTTGTTTCAAGTTTACTGACCTTTATGCTCGAACTCGTACGTCTTCTGACAAAAAAGTATTGGCATCCCTTAGAAATATTTTATTGACCTCATAAAAAGGGAGATTCTCAATCGTATGTGTATTTTTTATTGTATATATATTTTTATTGTATATCTCTGTAGAGATTACTTTGTAACGACTGGGCCGATTTTAATGTTTTCTTGGTTGTACTCGTATGTATGGTCATATATTATAATTTCATCGAAAATCGAAAAAAAGGTTTTTCATTTAAACTTGTAGAAACATTTTTATGTGAAACTTTTTATTTAACAGATTATGAATTACTAGTGATAAAGACCCGTGTCAAAATCTATAGTTATTACTAGCTTCCGTCCACGGCTTTGCTCGCGTAGTACCTAAATAAAAAGTATGCTTTTTGATATTCAAGAATTTAAGCTATGTATTCCAAGTTTCATTATTTCTAAGATCCACAAACTTTGGAATAGTACACCATTATGGAATCTGTCAAACTTGACCCTTTGAAAAGTGGCGTTCTCATACATACACACACATACACACACACATGCACACGCGCATACGCACACGCGCACACACCCACACACACACATACATACACAGCAGTGCAACATAAAGTTCCGTTTCTCCGGTCTGTTCTTCATTTTGCCCCCTTTCCTCCGCTTGCTGACTAAGTACACCTTTATGGGATTAGTCAAACTTTTGAACAGAGGCGTCCTTATACACACAAACACACACACATACACACACACACGCACACACACATACATACACAACATCGCAACATAAAGATCCGTTTCTCCGGTCTGTTCTTCATTTGCCCCCTTTCTTCCTCTTGCTGACGAAATATAAATGAAAAGCGCTTTACAAGTTCATTACTAAATTAAACGCCACTCCAAGTAAACAATTAAAATCTTATCAGCGTATTCAACTTGTTGTTGATCAAGAAGTTTTGTTGTCAATATACAAAGTTCTGACGGGTCTTGGAAAATGTATCGCACAAGAGAGCGTTGAATAAAACTTGTATAAAATGCTGATACAGCTTTTGAAAGCGCAGCTGAATCATTCCATAAATAATGGGAAAAAGTTTACAATCTTAAGGCGCTCCCAGTCGACGATTGTTTTTGTTCGAAACGAAAAAATAAATACTTGTGAACAAGCCACATCTCCTATTTTATAATGTATAACATATGTGAATAAAGATGTACCCATCTTTAATCACTTCGATAAATAATCCTACCGACAAACACACGTCGGCGCGTGGTCCGCCTTAGCTTTTTGAATAAATTAATGATATAAATTATTTATAATTACTTATCAAAAATCTATTCTAATAGAAATCTAGATCTACATATTACCTATCTTTAACAATAAATCACAAGTTGATTTTAATAGTAGGTATATAAAATATTTCGATCATAAATTCTAAAACGTATCATTTTGAAATAATATCTTTATCGTGAAAAGTTTCTGCTATTATGTTTTCAGCTTAATAGAAATCTAGGTAGGAACCTGAAGTAATATATTTATAAAAATAGTAGATGTGGCTTGTTCAGAAGTATTTCTTTTTTCGTTTCGAATAAGAGCCATCAGCTACTGGGAGCCTCTTAAGGCTTTGTCTCGTCTTATTAATTTGGCACCCAACACGAAGACATGGTAGGTGCTTGTGGTTTAGCATTATGGATTTATCACTATGTTGTCTAGTGGGGGTAGTCAGAGGCACGTCCAAACATTATATTTGACTCATGCCCACAATTTGCAGTAGTTAGCATTCCATACGTGACAGGTTGCAATCCCATCGCCGCTTATAAAAATAACTGGTTTCCTCACGATGTTTTCTTTCACCGTTGTGTTTTTATGCGATAACAATTTTTCGAACCGAAAAATACATTAACTTTCGAAATGAAAGTCGAGGTTATTATTGATGTCATATAACGGATGTTGGAGTGATCCAGCTCTTTAAATTCCGCTCCCGAGGGTGTCTTTGACAACTCCTCCGTTTCACAACTGAATAGAAGTGTCAGAATTGACTGCATTCAAAGAGTGAATACCTCTGGAGATACGTTTATATCTCTTACTAGCGGGCCGGGTCCCCGGGCTTCGCACGGGTGCAAAGCTGATACCAAAATATATTACAGAATGTCTTTGTATACTCGTTAACAGCATTTAAAATTAAAAAAAAAAGTCGCGCTGATTTGAAATCTTAAAATTATCAGTGGTTCTCTAATATATTAAGCATGTTATTATACATATAAACCTTCCTCCTGAATCACTCTATCTATTAAAAAAAACCGCATCAAAATCCGTTGTGTAGTTTTAAAGATATAAGCAAACATACATACAGACATACATACAGACGCGGGAAGCGGAAAGCGACTTTGCTTTATACTATGTAGTGATATATAGATACGTATATCGCTTGTAGATCATTTGCTGACGTCATAACAACATTTTCTGGGGTTGAAAGGTGAAAAGGGTAAATGGTACTGCTTTTTGTAAAGGATGAACAGTAATGAACCTTATTATGGCAGAAGATGGACTTTTATATAAATTGGTTCTATACGTCTGAAATTTTTGTTATTTTGTGTGGGCTGAATCTACCCGGATAAAACAGAAAAAGTGATAAAACCGCATTATCTTGAAAACCATCAAACTTAAAAAGAAACTGTTTTTCATTTATGTAGTATGGTTATCTAACGAATTACATAAAAATGAAGAGAATCACCAGCTTCAAATAAAAGAAGAATCATTCAAATCGGGATCCCAATCCCAAACCCAGTCCAAGTATAATATGGAAAAAATAAATGGGTCTTATAAGGGGAAGATTGGTAGATTCTTAACCAACTTTAAATAAAAGAGGTTCTCTTAAAAAAGACTTTCGACTGGGTAGTCGAAAGTTCTGAGGTAAAAACAAATATTTTTTTTATTAAAAAACAGTCGCATTGAGAAACTTATTTTTAAAACTATCGTGATTAGTAGACATAACTATAGATTTTGACACGGTTCTTTATCACGTAATTATCTTTAATTTACTTTAGTCTGCCCGCGACCATGGCTTTTGTAACATAGTCGAAACGTCGAGAAAGTAAATTAAAGGTAATTACGTGATAAAGACCCGTGTCAAAATCTATAGTTATGCATTGAGAACCTCTTTTTTTTTAAGTCTGTTAAAATTCTACCAATCTTCCCCTTTTAAGACCCATTTATTTTTTCCAATCTAAATTCGAGAATGGCCCTCGAATATTTTCAATGACTTCTGAGAGTACGCTCTTATATATTACCTTTGTAATTCTAAATTCAAAGGCTCAAAGAATGTTGAAAAAGATTTTCAAATTATATTTTGAGCGCGGGGTTCGATAAGTACTGTTAAAACTGTAAAGGTGAACAGGGAAGGAAGTTTTGAAGCAAACCTGATTGAATTATGCTTTCTTTCTTGTTTACAGTGTGTTAGAATGAGACAATTATATTTTTATTGGACAGGTCGGGTAATGATATTGCTAATGTACTCGTATGTATTGTTGAAGGAAAACATCATGTTACGTCATGTAGTAATATATCCTACCTGATGGTATTATGGTGCTGGTAGGCCTACATCATCTAAAAAACCGGCCAAGTGCAAGTCGGACTCGCACACGAAGGGTTCTGTTCCATTATCTATAAAAAACGGCCAAAAAATCACGTTTGTTGTATGGGAGCCACCCTTATATATTTTTTGTATTATGTTTTTAGTATTTGTTGTTATAGCAGCAACAGAAATACATTATTCTGTGAAAATTTCAACTGTCTAGCTATTACGGTTCATGAGATACAGCCCTCTGACAGACAGACGGACGGACAGACAGACAAACAGACGGACAGCGAAGTTTTAGTAATAGGGTCCCGTTTTTACCCGTTGGGTACGGAACCCTAAAAACATGCCCCAATCAGTACAACTAGACGTAATTAAGAAAAAAAATCACGCAGCATCGTATAAAATTCATATAATAATGTAAAAAGACTATGTAGGTATTTGCCTAAGTAAAAGACAAGTTTTTCGGTTTTCCTAATGTTTGCTCTCGCCCTATTCTGTTCCATACCTACCCCTTCTGGGGTCATTAACCTTAATCGAGCTGTCCTAAGTTTTTCGCGTTCGAGATAGCAGTTTTGACATCGCGAACATAAACTTATAGATGAGTTTGTGCTCGTGTAATCCTATCCTAATCACTACATAGTACAAAGCAAAGTCGCTTTCCGCTTCCCGCGTCTGTATGTATGTATGTCTGCTTATATCTTTAAAACTACACAACGGATTTTGATGCGGTTTTTTTTAATAGATAGAGTGATCCAGAAGGAAGGTTTATATGTATAATAACATGCTACCCATGCGAAGCCGGGGCGGGTCGCTAGTATTATTATAAATGCGAATAATTGTGTGAATGTTTGTATATTTGTGCCTTAACCATGTCTATCTGACAGAACGGATTAAGATGAAATTTGCTGTATGTAGATAAAACAAAACCGGCCAAGTGCGAGTCGGACTCGCGCACGAAGGGTTCCGTACCATTATCTATAAAAACGGCAAAAAAATCACGTTTGTTGTATGGGAGTCCCCCTTAAATATTTATTTTATTCCGTTTTTAGTATTTGTTGTTATTAGCAGCAACCGAAATACATAATCTGTGAAAATTTCAACTGTCTAGCTATCACGGTTCATGATATACAGCCCTGTGACAGACAGATCGACGGACGAACGGACAGACAGACAGACGGACAGCGAAGTAATAGGGTTCCGATTTTACCCTTTGGGTACGGAACCCTAAAAATCGGAATAAACCCCTAAATTATAAAATTTCGGTATAGAGGCGCTGGTGTGCAAAAATCTGTCATTCAGTTATCATAGCAACGCATTTTACCAAAAAGGTTGAACGTACCAAGTCACTTTTGACGTGTCAGTTTTGACATTTGTACGATACGTTGTCGATACGATAGTGATTCGTGCTAACTCTCCCGCTAACTTATAACAGAGTTATGCAACCTCTCAAGTTTAAACTTGAATTATAAAATAAATGGTCCCGGTACCAAAGGCAGGTTGGTACGAACTTAATGGGGGAAGGTAATGGGGATATTAATGAGCTAATGACTCGTAATCGCATAGAGCTTTGCAAGTTGCTTGACATTTTAAATGCTTTGAAGTTGAACATTATGTTATAGACTTTTTTATGATATACCTACTTAATGTTTATCTGAATACTAGCTGCTCGCCCCGGCTTCGCACGGGTGGTGCCTAAATAAAAAGTAGCCTATGTGTTATTCTGATGTTTATGCTATATTACTGTAAAGTTTCAACTTAATCTGTTCAGTAGTTTTTGCGTGAAAGAGTAACAAACATACACACACCCACTCACTCACTCACAAACTTTCGCATTTATAATATCAGTAGGATAATTACACATTATTGTGTAGTACAACTGTGTTAATGTGTAGTACAACTCACGAAAGTTTTGAAAGGATAATTACGTTTAAAAAATTATAAAGAAAACCGACTAAAATATTTTGACCAATCGAATTCGAATGATATTCGTTTTTTAAGTTTTGTGAAGAAACTATTCTACATTAAAATATAATTTAAATGGGTTATACATAAAAAAACAACAATAAATTTATGTCATACTGAAAACCTCCTCTTGTTTTTTATTTAAAATTTACACAAAAATAAAATATACAAACAAAATAAATGATAGTACTAAAAAACCACAGCGGTTTAAAACTTGTGCAATCACGAGTCACGTTGCTTAAATGTAAGTACATACTTAAACTTATTTTACATTAAAAACTTTATACACAATGAAATAAAGAACAGAATATTATTATACATTTAGCGGCAGAAAATTATGAATAATTTACACAAATATTTAGATAATGTTTGTTCCTCAATCAGGCCTAATTAAACGACAAAACGGATTCAGTTTAAATTTGCTGTAGATGTAACTAGATATAATGCCCGAATAAATAATAGACTACTCCTCAAAACGATAAAAAAAACGCAAAAGGGATGATTTCTGTATAGATGGCACTGGTGTGCAACAAATCTGACATCACAGACTAAAAACATTCAGTCTTTTCTGTTCGATTATTGAAATTTGACAGGACAACGTCTTTCACGGGTCGGCTAGTGATTTGATATTTGAAATAATGATAAACACTTGTTTCATCTTTTAAAACATTTCCATGGTGAAAGAATTCAGTTCGTAAAACACAACTAATTTTATGAAACGAACATTATTTGATTTTTTTACATATAAAAACTAGCTTTTATTATTGGCCCTTTTATGGTTCAGGATGACCGAGAAAAAACCAGTGACATAAGCAATCATTTAACCTTGTTAGTAGCACCTCGTTTACTACCGGAAGCATTGGATGGCCGCCGGATATTACGTTATCTCGCACCGGATATCACTGAACCATCAAGATTAGGAATTAAGGCTATTAGTTGAATATTTACCTACGAATATAAAGGATTTATTACGGTAGACGGCAAAAATAAAAAGATCTAAAAACGCTACCTTGCATGAATAATAATAATAATGATTCAAGAATTACTGAATTTTAGCCATGAATTTTAAGGGAATTGCTAAATTGACTGGCTTCTGTGCTGTAGGTAGTGGGTTCGATTCCCACCCAGGACAAATATTTGTGCGATGAACATGAATGTTTGTTCTGTGTCTGGGTTTTCTATGTACATATATAAGTATGTATTTACAAAAAAAAAGTTTTCATTTAAACTGAAAAAAAAAATAGTAATATCCTAAGTTTTAGAACTGTCATTTTGATGTTACGACTAATTAAACTAATTTAGACTTTAACGTAAAGGAATAAGAGCGATCGTTTTTAAGAATTTTAGGTTTAGCGAGGACACAACCGATATCATACCTACGCTTCGAATCCGAAACTCTCGTTTTTCGTCGATTGAAGGACAAAAACGCTTCATCGATTCATCAATCATTCAGTCGATTCATCAATCAATCATGTACGCAATAATCTCACAGCGGCATGATCGCATTGGCTTAAAATTATATTTGATAACGGTTCATGTTCAAATAATGACGTCAATCTATTATTTCATAACCGACCTGGCATCCATTTTAGATAACAAACTGGGGCCTAACCACATGTTTAAAAGTAAATAATCAAAATAATATTACTCACGGTGCGAAAATGACAACGCAATATGACTCGTATACACACTTTTGCACCGTGAGCAATTTGTTTTGATATAACTTTAGGATTTTGTGGTATGTTCCCTTAGATAAAAATATTTTCTAATTTGATAACGTCAAGAACTATGTATTCGTTCGTTGTGTCAATTTTGACAAAAATAATAAACAAATTAAATAGGATCACGACTCATCACCTTTCGGTAGACATCTTCAGGCTCTCAGACCTTTGCAGTTGTCTAAAGGAGTTAGTCAGAAGCACGTCCAAACATTACATTTGTCAAATGCATTTTGCACTTACAAGGATCGCAGAGAATGTCTGTACTTGGGGATTTTCTACAGTTGAGAGCCTATGTTTTGTTAAAAGCTTTTATTTAACTTTTTTTTATTTTTATTAATGAACTAGCCGACCCGCGACAGACGTTGTCCTGTCAAATTTCAATAATCGAATAGAAAAGACTGAATGTTTTTAGTCTGTGTTGTCAAATTTATTGTACACCTTCGCGCCATCTATACAGAAATCATCCCTTTTGCGTTTTTTTATCGTTTTGGAGATGTTTTTAATTTTTTAAAGTAGTCTATTATTTATTCGGGCATTATATCTACATCTACAGCAAATTTCAACTTAATCCGTTTTGTCGTTTAGGCCTGATTGAGGAACAAACATACATACAAACTCACAAACTTTCGCATTTATAATATTAGTAGGATAGGATTCATGGGATATGAAGATTTTGTTGTAGTGGCTCTGTGGCGTATCCTCGAACGTCTAATCTATAGGCGCTCTTAAGAGCACTCCTGGGCAGGCGTTTTTCTATACAAACGTATTCAGCTGTTTCCTTTCTAGATGAAAACACTATAGCAAATATTTTTCTATCATACAATCTATGAACATAAATTGGTTATTATAAGAATTAGGAACCGCTTAAAACCACAAAAACTGGCTAGTTTTAATCGCCCACTTTAGACACCTAGTGAACAAATTAGACGAATTTAATCAATGAAAAAAACATATACAGGCATTGTCTTATTTTTATTGTTGAAAAGAATAATAAAATCGATCCAGATCAGGAGGAAACAGGTGAATACGAAATAGCTATTTTGTCATATTTAAATAGGAATATTGAGTCCGCGCTGTTGTGTCTCTACTACAAACTTTCCTTCTTTAAATATCTACATTTTAAAAATATATGAAGAATGAAGCGATGAAATACCAATAGATGATCAAACAAACTTCAGTGAAGTTCGATCACTATTGTATGAATCGCTCATAATATATTTTTATGAATATATTGGTGTGTTTAGGTACCCATAATTATTTAGGAAGCTTTGTTTCTAAAAATCTCTAAAAGAATGAAGTATAGACAATGAGATGACAAGAGTATCGACAAATTTTGTATCGAATAAATCCTCTCTGAGTTGCCTGTAAGCTACAGGATACTAAGCCACTCATACGTTTATATCTTAAGGCGCTCCCAGACGACGATTGTTTTTGTTCGAAACGAAAAAATAAATACTTGTGAACAAGCCACATCTCCTATTTTATAATGTATAGTATATGTGAATAAAGATGTACCCATCTTTAATCACTTCAATAAATAATCCTACCGACCGCTGCAATGACGACAAACACACGTCGGCGCGTGGTCCGCCTTAGCTTTTCGAATAAATTAATGATATAAATTATGTATAATTACTTATCAAAAATCTATTCTAATAAAATTGTAGATCTACATATTACCTATCTTTAACAATAAATCACAAGTTGATTTTAATAGTAGGTATATAAAATATTTCGATCATAAATTCTAAAACGTATCATTTTGAAATAATATCTTTATCGTGAAAAGTTTCTGCTATTATGTTTTTAGCTTAATAAAAATCTAGGTAGGAACCTGAAGTAAAATACTTATAAAAATAGGAGATGTGGCTTGTTCAGAAGTATTTCTTTTTTCGTTTCGAAAAAGAGCAATCAGCGACTGGGAGCCTCTTAAGCACAGCGCTAGTATTACCTCTTAAAATTATTGACAGCAAAAAACTTATTTAGAAAACTTTGAGCTATATGAGCTATTTGAGCTAGCATTCGCTCGCAACCAAGTCATAAACACGAAAACTTGTTTACACCGATGTTCCATTCTGTGCCAGGCGTGTTATATCTTATTTCTCGGAATACAAGTAACGAAGACGTGATTTTTGCTTTCTATTTTGTTTTTCAGAAACAAACAACTATATGGATGGGCATGGGATTTTATTGCGTAACTGAACTGATCGACCCAACTGACTAAGTTTATTTTTGTTACTTTCAAAAAACAATATACATTTGACAGATTAGTTACGAAATAAGTACGCTGGTTTTCCAGCAACAGGAATCTAGTATTTTATCAAAATAAGTTACATACTTTCCAAACTATAAAGCCACGTTCAAATAGTTTTTTAGGGTTCCGTACCCAAAGGGTAAAAACGGAACCCTATTACTAAGACTTCGCTGTCCGTCTGTCTGTGTCTGTCTGTCTGTCTGTCTGTTCGTCCGTCCGTCTGTCTGTCACAGGGCTGTATCTCATGAACCGTGATAGCTAGACACTTAAAATTTTCACAGATTATGTATTTCTGTTGCTGCTCTAACAACAAATACTAAAAACGAAATAAAATAAATATTTAAGGGGGGCTCCCATACAACAAACATGTTTTTTTTTTTGTATTACCTCTTAAAGCTTGTCTTAAAAAAATATTGACAACAGAAAACTTATTTAGCAAACTTTAAACTATAGAAATCTCTAGCACCTCGGCATTCGCTCGCAACCAAGTCATAAACACGCACACAACTCGCAAAATTTCGCATTTATAATATTACTAGCCGACCCGTGACAAACGTTGTTCTGTCAAATTTGAATAATCGCATAGGAAAAAAAAATCAGGCAACTTGCAATTTTTTCCCTACAAACCTTGTACTGATAAAATAAATTACGAATTTTGGTAGAATGCCTATCATTCATTAGTCAAAATAGCGTTGCTGTGACGATTAAATGTTTTTAGTCAGTGATGTCAGATTTGTTGCACACCAGAATACCAAAATCATCATTTTTGCGTTTTTTTTTAATCTAAGGGTTGTTTTTTGGATTATAAGTTCCCCCTTTATTTATTCTGATTTTTTATCTACATACTACAGCAAATTTTGTCATAATACGTTTTGTCGTTTATTTTTGATTAGGGAACAAACATAGCAGCCTTATCACAAACTTTCGCGTTTATAATAAATATTATTATAGTAGGAATGTCAGTCGCCACTGCCTTGATGTCTTTATTAAAAATCTTATTCCTTACTCCTCCCACAAGCGTTTAATATCACTTAGTAGGTAATATCATAAGTAAATTACCTGCTACTTCATAAAATGGATTCAATTTATATGAATTTGCCATTAGAAGCATATTATGGAAAATACTTTTATCTAGGTCACTGAACTTCAGTTAGCTTTAGTGTTTTTTTACCAAGCATTTAAACAAACACAGAAATGAGAGGGCAGTTTAAAAAACCGGCCAAGTGCAAGTCGGACTCGCGCACGAAGGGTTCTGTACCATTATCTATAAAAAACAGCCAACAAATCACGTTTGTTGTATGAGAGCCCCACTTAAATAATAATTTTATTCTGTTTTTAGTATTCGTTGTTATAGCGACAACATACATCATCTGTAAAAAAATCAACTGTCTAGCTATCATGGTTCATGAGATACAGTCCTGTGATAGACAGACGGACAGATAGACGGACAGCGAATTCTTAAAAATAGAATCCCGTTTTACCCTTTGGGTATGGAACCCTGAAAACTTAAGTGTTTCAAGTTTTAAACAAGGAGTTTTGATGATTTTGTAAATTAATAATAAAAATCTTTTGCATTACTGGCTGACTAACTGATTGATCTAACAACGCGCAATCCATATTTTCCTTCGTCACGGCATCATGAACGGCTAAACCGATTTTGCTAATTCTTTTCTTGTTATATTCGTTAGTAGTTCTTGTCATAAACAATGTAGGTACCAGGTAACTTAACCTTTCATCATCATTATCATCAGGACTGCGATCTTCAGTACCTAGATACAACTGGCTCTTGGCCAATACTTTTATTATAATGTCAAGGCTTAAGTCTAGTCGACTTCTTCATATATTCATTTATTCTGATTCATTTCTCACTTTGGGTAACGACCTTGGTACGAATAAATGAAGATCGATATTTGACTACCGATACCCACCTATTGATTGGACAACCAATGAATTTGGCCAAAACTATTTTATTGTAAGAAAGATTACCGCATTATCTTTAAAACCATTAAACTATAAAGAAACTTTTATTTATTTATGACTATCTAACGAATTATAAAAAACCGATCAAGAGCGAGTCGGACTCGCGTACGAAGGGTTCCGTACCATTATCTATAAAAAAACGGCACAAAAATACGTTTGTTGTACGGGAGCCCCCCTTAAATATTTATTTTATTCTATTTTTAGTATTTGTTGTTAAAGCAGCAATAGAAATAAATAATCTGTGAAAATTTCAACTGTCTAGCTATCACGGTTCATGAGGTACAGCCCTGTGACAGACAGACGGACAGACGGACAGACGGACAGACGGACAGACGGACAGCGAAGTCATAGTAATAGGGTCTGTTTTTACCCTTTGGGTACGGAACCCTAAAAAATGAACTGTTTAGCTATTCATACGAGTAATTTTGAGTAAAAACTAAATTAGTGTTTTGGAAGAGCCAACTTTGGAAAATAAATCTATCGAGAAATCACTACATAGTATAAAGCAAAGTCGCTTTCCGCTTCCCGCGTCTGTATGTATGTATGTATGTTTGCTTATATCTTTAAAACTACACAACGGATTTTGATGCGGTTTTTTTTAATAGATAGAGTGATTCTGGAGGAAGGTTTATATGTATTAAAACCGTGCGAAGTCGGGGCGGGTCGCTAGTCTAGATTAAATCTTTAAGTTATATTTGTCATAAAAAAACAAAAATGTATGTTTTGCCGTTATTGAGAAAAAACGATTCTGCATTCATCAAAAATATGTATTATGTGTTTCAAATTTGATAAACAAATTATGAGGCAACTTTTTATAAAAGTTCTCAACCGACAATAGAAACATAAGGTTATTAAAGATCGGTCAAAATCGTGATTCTGATTTCATTTCATAAAGTTTTATAAAGTTAAGAAAGAAATATAATATAATACACGATATATATTATGCAAAAATCAATAAATAAATTACCTACGTAATTATATTAATACACTAATTTATTCACGTACTTTATACCATATGCTATTTTATGCGAGGATTATATATTATTTAAAAAAAGCCGTGTTGGCCGAGTGGGAGGGTACGTCGACTTTCAATATGAAGGTCGTGTGATCGAATCCCGGCGTGCATTAATGGATTGTGCATTATGGAAAACATCGCGAGGAAACCAGTTAGTATTCTTATAAGCGGCGATGGGTTTGCGACCGGTCACGTATGGAATGCTAACTACTGCAAAATGTGGGCATGTGCCAAATATAATGTATGGGCGTGCCTCTGACTACCCCCACTAGATATCTTCAAAGGATCTAAGCGTCTGGAGATCTGAGAGGATATCTACCGTACTTGGAGATTACAGTCGTGATCCTATTTTTTTATATTAAAATTCCTCCGAATTCGTTCACGTGAAGTTATTTTCAAACAGACTTTAACCCTTAGAGGTTAAATTTAGAATATTCCTTTTTTAATGCATTTCTCGTCCCTTACACATCAAAAGGAATACTCCCTTCAAATTTCAAGTCTCTAGGTTTAGGCTGTACAAGTGTACGTTGATAGATCAGTCAGTCAGTCAGTCAGTCAGTAACGCAAGAAATATACATTATTTAGATTATATTTCCAGATTCCTGAATACAATTATTTGAAACTTTTCTTATTCATCATGATTTCAAATTATTTTAAACATTCTTTTTGCGGTAGGAATATTTTCACAAGCCTTTGCAGATGTAAGAATATTCTCATTTATTTTATGTAACAAAAGTGTCTGTTACCCATAATAAAACAATACAGTCTGGAGACACGAGAAAATAGAGCAAGGTATTATTGCAACATATGCTACGCCAACATTGTCGTAGTTTATGAGTATCCAATTTCTTTATATAACTTACTAACCGCTCGCCCCGGCTTCGCACGGGTGGTACCTGGATAAAAAGTCTATCGATTTTGTGCAAACTTCACATAAACCATCTACTAAATAGTCCGAACAAAGCCTAAACATATGGTTTAGATAGGTAAGCCCGTTCTTGAATTATAAAATTACAACGAAAAGTGGCATTGATTTATATACATACTAGCGACCCGCCCCGGCTTCGCACGGGTAGCATGTTATTATTATACATATAAACCTTCCTCCTGAATCACTCTATCTATTAAAAAAACCGCATCAAAATCCGTTGTGTAGTTTTAAAGATATAAGCAAACATACATACATACGCGGGAAGCGGAAAGCGACTTTGCTTTATACTATGTAGTGATAGATACCTTAGAAATAGTTCTTACTAACTTTCACCGCGTTGTTCGCGTAGATTCTCAATTTTTTTGACAACTTTAATCTTAAAACATCAAGAAATTTTTGGGAAAAAATGTTTCCAAGTCCGTCCCAAGACTTTAAATTATCTCTGTATTCAATTTCATCACAATCGGCGCAACGCTTTGGCCATGATAACGTCACAGACAGACAGAGTTACTTTTGCATTTTCAATATTAGTGTAAAAAATTCTCTCTTTTGGATAAGCTATATCATCAGCAAGTAACATATTTGTACAAATGGCTGGATCTTATTTTAACCGACATCAACGATCTTATTTTTAACGACCGTTCTCAATTCGCTTGTATTTTTTTTTTTGTATATGTTACGCGATTACTCCGGCGTTTGTGGACGGATTTACAAAATATTTTTTTTATTTGAAAGCCTATACTTCCGAGGTGGTCCCATTACCACCAATTCAGCATCTGATGATGGGATCCCTGGGAATACGAGAGAAACCCTCAACATTTATGGGCATTGATAGTGGTTTTTAACCGTTTTGAGAGCTAGCCGGAGTAGGGGTCTCTAGATCCCCCCCCCACTACAATTTTTATTTATAAACATGAAGTCGGTTTTTTTTAGTTTTTTAAATGTAATTATTAAAAAATAGAAATCTCCACGCAGTCGCATTGTTTAGTTGCCAAATTCAAATTATATTGGTTTTAGTACTTTTGAACTAAGGTTATGAACATTGATGATTGTCAAAAGTAACGACGGTCGTTTCATCGTTCAAACTTTACTTTAGTACGATAACTGTCACGATATATCGGTTTGCGAGTAGACACCATGGACTACTCGCTACTCATAATTTAATTTTAATTAATTTTGTTTTAATTTGTGGTAACCACGAAAGTTCCAAAAGTTCGAAGAAGCAGTTATTATCTGCTTCTTCTTTCTTCTAGTCTTCTATTTTTAATAATTTTCGTATTACAGTGTTTGTAATGTCTGTGAACTCCTGAACTCCTCCGAAACGACATGACGGTTTTTTTTTGTGTTTATGCAGTAGGTCTTATTGATAATGATGGTGTAAAGTTCGGAAAAAAAAACAAAAAAAGCACTTTCCGTGGGATAATTGAAATTTGTTTGTACCTTGGATATCGTCATCATTTTTTACCCCAAAAACCTTTCTAGAATTGCTTTCTTTGTTCTAAAAGACACCTGGACTAAACACAGTAAAGATTACGGTTAAAAATAGCCTACATTTTCACAAAAGCGCGTCGAGGTCGTTAAATACTGTGAATGATGCAACTTTCTTCCGTTATATATAGAAACGTATGTGCAAACTTGTGTTGTATGTTATGTAAGGGGGGGGGGGATGCTGATACACTGTATAATGACAATATAGGCATATTTATATTCTTAGTTGTCACCTCAAAATATCTCCACCTCGACTCGACTTCGAAACCGTTTTTTGTTGATAAAATTACCTCGTGTTAGTCGAGGATTCCTCAGTCAATAGAACTGTCAATTCAAGGTACCTCGAGATGCACCTTGACATTCCTCGACAGCTTCTGAACGAGGCATGCATGTGACTGTTTGTTTGATGAAAATCTCCTTGGACTATTGACATAATTGAGGAACCCTTAAAATATCGATTTAAGATAACAAACATGAGGTGATTTTCGAGGGAAATTAGAGGGGCCTCAAAAAAGTTTCAGTCAAGGTAGCGTCGAGGTTACAACCAAGAATCTCTTAACTATCCACCGTAGTCGTAGTCGCAATGCTATTTTATTTTATTTAATTGAAAGTTTAATTATACCGGTTTATGGTGATAAATATTATCACAAGCCTTAAAATGCACAAATCGGTAAAAAACATAATGTTTGTAGTTTGATAATTAATACATTCTATCGTAGGATCACTGTTTTTATTCTATGACCAATGACTAATGGTGAGTGGTGACCCGACGTTACCGTCACGACTTTCGTGTTCTTCATGTTTAAAAACCCGGCAAAGTGCGAGTTGGACTCGTGTAAAAAGAGTTCCGTGCCACGATCTATAAAAATCGGCAAGAAACACGTTTGTTTTATGGGAGCCCAACTTAAATATTTATTTTATTCTGTTTTTAGTACTTGTTATAGCAGAGCAACAGAAATACATAATCTGTGAAAATTTCAACTGTCTAGCTATCACGGTCCATGAGATACATCCCTGTGACAGATAGACAGAGGGAAGTAATAGGGTCCCTTTTTTACCCTTTGGCTACGGAACCCTAAAAACTATGAATTTACGTTTTATGTCGGACTAAAATAAAATTGTGTACAATAAAACAAAATGCTTTGCCATTGTTAACTGTAAAATGTGCCATTGATATAATGTTTACAGTTCCAAAACCCCCTGCTATTCAATTCTCACTCTTATATTATATATTTAAGCCTGCACGCCAATAAAAGTCGTTTGCAGTAATTGTTTCGTATTTTCCGGCACATTTTATGTACTCAGTTTCTATTAGCTTTACAAATATTTGGTACAAAATGTTGTTTGTTGCGATATACGTCGGGTATTGTGTTTCTCGTGTCTTTTATACGTGCAGGAAAATATAGTCTACGTGTTTCTTTGTGTTCATTCTATTCTATTACTAGTTTCAACTCTGCCATAGAATTTTAGTTTGCACGCTCAGTTTATCTTTGTTCTTAGGTCCTATTTTGGCATAGTCTTTATATCTAACTTTAGAATATAAGGACATGATTCCCTAATGACTGTTTTGACAAGTATTTTGTCTATGTTTAAAGCTAGATAGCGAAAAATATTAAATATATATTGGCGGACTTTAAACATAGCGCCATCTAGCCCCAAACTAAGGAAAGCTTTTTTAATATTCATTGATTTATTTTGCTACTAGTCTTTGCCAGCGCCTGCTATGGTACCTGGATAATAAGTAGCGTATATAATATCCCAGAAGACTATGTGTACTTTCGAATTTATAATATTAGTAGGAATAGATAATTTAAAAAAATTATAGGCCCAAGCCGTGTTTGTTGGCTGATTCTTCTAGGCTTGTTTACGAGAATTTGCGTAGATTCACCTAGCTCCTAAAACGTTTTAAAGAAATCCTTGTGATTTTATTAAAATAAATACCGTTTGACTTTGAGTAAGACATAATACAAGATCCTAAAAAAATGCGTCTAGCAAAAGTCCAGATGTAGAGCACCCTTAAAGTTACTTGAATTACCCCCATGTATATATAAAGAATCAGATGAATGCCGGGTTCAAACCCCCTAAAATTCTAAGGTAAAGTTTCCCGGAGATTTCGTAGCACGTAACCCATTACCCTCGACTACCTTCATATACATCGTTCGTTATCTTACACTCGTCTTTTCGCTGGAGACACGTATCTCTAACATATAATACTACTGTATTCTGTTACTATAATCGTATAAGCGGTAATAGTTTTGCATCCTGTCACGTATGGAATAACTACTGCAAAATGGAAATGCGTAATGTTTTTTCTTCAAGCCATTCTCACGGATCTGAGCTCCCGGAGATCTGTGAGGAGTTTTATCATACTTACTTGGGGATTACGTTCATGATCCTAATTTATTTTGGATTTCTCTGCGCTACGTTGTGGATTCGATTCACATCCGAGACAAACATCTGTGTGGTGAATATGAATGTTTGTTTTGTGTCTTGGTGTATGTATCGTAAGTATGTAGGTATTTACAAAAAAAAGTATATAAGTATTCCATCTTTGAAAATAGGATTGATCTAAACGCATCAATTAAGACACTTTCAATATTTTTTTAAGTTTTGTTTATTTTTGTTGTTTTGTTTGAATATAAACATAGTTTAGACATTTGGAAGAAATTGAGTCCTGACATACAGCTACCGCTAGTTCAGGAGCCAGGGTTTCAACCTGTACTTTTAGTATTGGTATAATTTTCAATAAAAAAAAAATCTATATTATTATTACTACCTAGTCTTAACCTTACACTAGAATACCCTGTTATGTTGTATCAGAAACTTCGAACACCATAGTAAACCATAAAACTTAAAGCTTGATTATTATTATTACTACCTAGTCTTAACAGGAAGTCTTTAAGACGAGTAATAAATGTTTTTGATGAATGCAGAATCGTTTTTTCTCAATAACCGTAAAACATACAGTTTTGATTTTTTATGACAAAGATAACTTAAGGATATAATCTAGATAAATTATAGACAGAACCACGATTGGTGAAAGTGGTAGTTTGGTCGAATCAGAAACTACGATCACCATAGTATAATACCTAAACCCTGAACCCGACTATTGGGGACATATTTAATCAATAAATATGTCCCCAATAGTCACATACTCGTCTCAATCGTATTTGCTAGGTATTTGATGATTTAGACACTTATTCTTTATATTTTCATTACTAAAAACTCAACAATATACTATAATTATTATATACTACCTATTCCGATAGACGTTGTCCTGTCAAATTTCAATAACCCCATATAAAAAGCATCTTCCAGTTTTTCCCAAATTTCACAACTTTCCGATTTTTTTCTTTCATAAGAACCTTCTGATACTAACGATTACAACAAAAAAAAGAATTAGCAAAATCCGTCCAGCTGCGCGTAATGCTATGACCAAGGATAATAGGGATTCATTCTTATATATAATATTGGAGAAGAGATAAGATTTTTGGCTGAAGATTTCCTCCAACTTCTGCCAAATTCCTCTTTCTTAAGCTAGTATCATCCACGTAGCGTGCTTTCTCTATGATATCATCACTCCATCTTTAGTCTTCCTCTAGGTCGAGTTACATTCAAGGCAACCAATATAATCATTTTTAGGTTTGTTTTACAGTATTTTAAACCCGCATCTCTATCGAAAAAGCCGCCTAATTCCCACTACACCAGTTCGCAAAACGTTTATAAACACGCAAATGGTAACCATTAAATTTTTTTGTAATGGGAAAACGACACGCTTTCTCTCGTCTTATAGGCGCCGCGCATTGCGGTGTCCTAACCACGCATGCGTTGAACTCCTACAAAGGAACAGCAACTTTGTCTAACAGGATATAAAGTGCATTTTTCTTTGTGTGTTGTGTGTCACTGCAAACAATTCGGAACACGTTGTGATTGAATTGCTTGGTGGCCGTTTTTCGTGACTCTCTTTCTTATTTTTATTGCAGTAGACTATGGATATACAGGTACATAATACCTAATACATTTTTTTATACTAAATCAGCTCTTAGGTACTACTTTTTGTTATCGATTCGATACTGTTAAAGTATGTATCTACTGTTAATGTGTTAATGTATGAAATGTAGATATTTTTAGAACCTAGGTAGATATATTAGGTAGGTAGGTAGTATATTTTTAGAACTATAGTAAAATAAGTTTATGAGCTAGTGGCTAACTAGTGACGGATTTTTTCGACTGCCCAATGATTTATCAATTTTTTTTTGTAAATGATGACAGTCTAACGGCTGTTATTTTAACTTGCTTTCGAAGCACAAAAGTAGTAAGCTCAGCAGTAATACCACTATCGATCACATATTCTTTTTTTTTTTTTTTATTTATTATAATTTGGTGGCAAACAGGCAAAACTTGCTTAACTCAGATTAAACAAGCTACGCCACGAGCGTTTCTCTATTACATATTATTTTTATATAAGTTTTTGTAATAGTTCCTAAAATAATAATAATTAATATCCTAAACGTAAAACAAATACCAAGTCAAACAAAAAAGATTTTTCTTAACAAAGATCAAGTTTCCACATAAAAATTCCAAGTTATACCTACGCTCTTGTATTTATTATTTTTATATCACACCGAAACTTTTCGCAATGCGATAAGGTCGTCTGCGCTGCGTACATTGCGTAGTCGTAATGAGATCCTTTGATGGAGTTTCCTTGTCGAACGCTAATGGACCCACTACTTACCGGTACGATTCTACAGTTCGAGATGTTGGTATCAGTTACTAAATCAGTTTGGGATTTTTTTACTGCCCGTTTGTGAGCTAATGGTGCAAGATGTTATGTCACGTTTAGATACTTTGTATGTTGATATACTTAGCATCTCTAAAGGGATAGCCAGCGGTACATCCAAACAATATATTTGAAAATGTCCAATTAATAAGTAGTTATCCTTATTTAAGTGACAGGTTGCAAGCATAACGCCGTTTCTAAGAATACTTGAGTACTTTTTAAAGCGTCAAATAGAAAAATCTTTTTGGATTCGCCGGGATTCAAAACCACGACCTATGGATCGAGAGTCTAGGCGAACTTCCACTAAGTCAATTACGCCTCTAAAATACAATTATAGACTACTTCCGCAAACCGAAGCAGAACATACTTTGATCGATATCACTGAAAAAAAAACTGGTATTTTTTTTTCAATTTCATATTTTGTACTCGTAATTTGGTATTTTTCTAAAATCCTGATGTCTGAATCAAAGTTTATTCACTTAAAAAAAAACTATCATAAATAAAAACAATTATCGTCGTTTCTGTTCGATTAAAACTCTAAGTTGTATTAAAACATTACTCGCAGTGCGAAAGTGACAACGCTATACAAGTTAAAATAGCGCTAGGCAGGCATAAGTTGATGTTGAGGCAGGCATAACAACCTTTACGGTAAAACAACTTTGTGTGGTAGCTGTACTTGGGTATACTACGAGACAATTTCCATGTGGATTGGATGCAGGAAGCAATTTCAGATAAATTCTTTGCTACAATGTCCGCGTAGCACTGCTACGATGGTATGCGCTCGTAGAACTGCTACGAAAACGATGCTATGAGTTTATATTGCACGAAAATGAGTAATAAAGTTTGAGTAATAGCTTCAAAATTATTATGCATTGCATGTGATACATATTTGTTTTATTCAATCACGCTACATCGTTTTCCTGCCTTTAATGTGGATAATAAAGCTCAAATAGAACAATTATGCCTGCTTATTTATACCCTAGCAGTCTGCCCCGGCGTCGCACGGGTATACCTAATGATTTTATTACACCTTGGGTAACATTATTGAAGTTTTAGTAAGGATCCCAGTTTTTTTTAATAATTAATATAGCCTATCTTACTCAGAGATAATGTAGTATTCTAATGGTAAAATTTTTTTTGAAATCAGTTCAGTAGTTTTTGCGTTAATTCGTTACCAACATACTAAAATACAAATCTTTCCTCTTTATTCCTCTTATTATATTAGTACTAGCTGATCGCCCCGGCTTCGCACGGGTGGTACTTAGATAAAAAGTAGCATATGTGTTATTCTGAGCTATATTACTGTTAAGTTTCATTTTAATCCGTTCAGTAGTTTTTGCGTGAAATAGTAACAAACACACTCACACACCCACTAACTCACAAACTTTCGTAGGATATTAGTAGGATATAGACTAATTTGTTAATTCTGAGCTTTATAAGGCTCATGGTAGCTCAGCGAGCTATGAAGAAACTATGATTGTAATTTGCAAGATGATTCAGGAATACGGAGATCTAGAGAACTAAAGTTATTTACATAAATATTGGCGGACATAATATTGGCGGACTTTACACGCCATCTAGCCCCAAACTAAGCAAAGCTTGTACTATAGAAACCAGATAACTGATAAAATACATAAATACTATTGTTATTTTTTTTGTATATACATACTTATTAAACATATTAACACCCAGACACAGAACAAACATCTATGTTCATCACACAAATATTTGCCCTGGGTGGGGATCGAACCCACAACCTACAGCGCAGAAGGCAGAGTTACTACCAACTGAGCTGTGAGGCCAGTCCGTGTGCGAGTGAGTAGCTTAGCAAGTAGAAGTGGCGATAGGCAGGGAAAATAGCTCGGATAACAGACGGCAATTGGGGCAGAAAGGTTGAGAGAAAGGCTCGAGTCCTAATAGGAAAGACGACCCGATAAAGGATGATAGGAGTTCACAAGATCGGTCTCTTTGGAATTCTATGAGTATACCTATGTTCAGTAGTGGAATTTTGCGGTTGAAATGATACTGATGATAATCCTAATCCTAATCACTACATAGTATTAAGCAAAGTCGCTTCCCGCTTCCCGCGTCTGTATGTATGCTTATATCTTTAAAACTACTCAACGGATTTTGATGCGGTTTTTTTAATAGATAGAGTGATTCAGGGGGAAGGTTTATATGTATTAAACCCGTGCGAAGCCGGGGCGGGTCGCTAGTAATATTATAAATGCGAAAGTTTGTATGTATGTTCCTCAATCAAGCCTAAACGACAGAACGGATTAAGTTAAAATTTGCTGTAGATGTAGATATAAAGAAGAAAGAATAAATCATGATCATCATCGAATTTGAGCATCTATGTATATTGTAGGTACTATTTATGTATGTAAGTTTTTTTTTTGGTATGGCTTCATCATTTTCTTCTTCTTTTCCCACTTAATATGGGGTCGGCACAACATGTTGCGCAGAGGATTTGGCTTATGTTTTATAGCCGCCCGCCTACCTGACGTCAACTTTCTTTGGGATTTTTTTGATATAATGTGTTTATATTATTATTTCATTATCTTTATCTAACTTAATTAATTGCTATTCTTTTTCCGAATTACACAAGTTAGCTGAAAGTTAATTCTAACTAGCTTTAAGTTCGCCAATGTACATATTTTTGTTTTGTACAGAATTTAGATAGATAGATAGATAGATGAACTCTTTATTGCACACAAAGAAAACAAATGGTAAATAACAACAATCATAAATGTAGAATTATGTTATTTTCTATAATTTTCACAGTAAATTCCATACATAACTATGAATAAAAATACATTTTTGAGAAGTCGTAACCTGTTTTATTCAGGAGTATTGTGTAGTATAGAATTTTCTATTATTTTCACATAAATACATTCCATACATAACAACAAATAAAAATACATTCTTAGGGAGCCGTGGCCTGTTTTAGAAGTATTTCCTACGAATGCTAATCACACGTCACAACCACCTGAAAGGTGCAGTGAATTGATTCCTACATGTTTTTGGCGACGTGCGTGTGACACGCACCTTAAATTATTATTTGTAAGAACGTGACGCTAAGCATGTTCAAGAACGTGAACCTTACTTTAGTAGTAATAAGGGTGAAAGTAGAATGTCGGGTGGGGTCTTAAATTTAGCTGTTAAACCTTAGTCGGGGATTGTTTATCGGTATTTATGGAAGGGTCAAGTCGCAGGCTTTTGCTGGTAGGTATGTAAGAAAGCAATTATTTTAGATGGGTAATACTTGTTTGAATTTAAGGAATGTTTAGTGGATATCCCGTTTATACAGTACTAGCTGACCCGTGCCCGCTTCGCTGTGCGTAAGACATTTCTAATACCATCGCGGACTTTAAAATGTGTTTATTTACGACATCACATTAGAAACCTCTAAAATTATCAGTGTTTCTCTACTATATTATGCATGTATTATACATATAAACCTGCCTCCTGAATTACTTTATGTATTTAAAAAACCGCATCAAAATCCGTTGTGTAGTTTTAAAGATATAAGCAAACATACATACATACATATTACATACAGTCGCGGAAAGCGGAAAGTGACTTTGCTTTATACTATGTAGTGATATACTCTAGCTGTCCCGACAGACGTTGTCCTGTAAAATTTCAATAACTACACAGAAAAAAAGCACTTTAAGTTTTTCCCGAGCTTTATGCCACCCTTAGCACATACATACCTACCAAATATACAAAAATATATTCAAAAAAATCGGTCAAGACGAAACTGGGGAGTTTGGTTACAAACACACGAGAGTAACACGAGAATTATATATATTAGGAAGAAGAAGATAGATATAGTCGATTTTTTTTTAATAATTCCCAGAGAGGGATTACCTCAGCTAGGCAGCCGGTAATAATACATAAGCCAAATCCTCTTCGCAACCATGTTTTTCAACATTGTTGTACCGACTCCACATTTAGTGAAAATAAAAAAAAAACTCCAGACGCTTCGATCCTTTGAAGATGTCTGGTGGGGGTAGTCAGAGATGTCCAAACATTTTATTTGGCACATTCTCAAATTTGGCACTAGTCAGTTTTCCATACGTGACAGGTTGCAAGCCCATCGCCGATTTAAATGTTTCTCCAAGTATGGTATGCCTCTTAGATCTCTCTGCACTGAGATACAGAATGTGGGCAAGCACTATATGTAATATTTGGACGTGCCTCTGACTACCATCATTAGACATCTGCAAGGATTTTAGATATTTTGTATAAAATATTAATTTATTTTATTTGGTTTCTAGATAACTTAGAAGTAAATTAAACTTTCGGTCACTTCTTGACTTCTAGTTTGTTTGTTTTCGAGTATATCTGACAAACAAAAAGTTAGTTTTTTCAAAAAAACTCTGAATTAAATCAAAAAACTAAATTATGTGTAGTTACATATCCTACATAAATTAAATTTATGAAATTGAAAATAAAAAAATAAAAATGATTATTACCAACCATTACATAGTTGATAATTCCTCCTTCTTTATAGTCGGTTAAAATATAATTGAACAGCTTTTCCCTCAAACCAGGAAAATATTCTTTGAATAGATTAACTCTAGCTCATCTTTATTGAGAACTTCAAAGAACAGCTGCATATGACAGCAATTTCATTAGCGTATGTAAATTTCCATTAGCTTTCGAAATTAGAAGCAAACACAGTTATATTATACTAGCTGCTCGCCCCGGCTTCGCACGGGTGGTACCTGGATAAAAAGTCTACCGATTTTGTGCAAACTTCACATAAACCATCTACTAAATAGTCCGAACAAAGCCTAAACATTTGGTTTGGATAGGTATGCCCGCTCTTGAGTTATAAAATTATAATATAATTATAAATTATATAAGTTCCCCCTTTATTTATTCAGATTTTTATCTACATACTACAGCAAGTTTCATCTTAATCCGTTTTGTCGTTTATTTTTGATTAGGAAACAAACATAGCAGCCTTATCACAAACTTTCGCATTTCTAATATTATTAGGATTATAACGCCCAGACACAGAACAAACATCAATGTTCATCACACAAACGTTTGTGTTTAATGGAAATCGAACCTACAACGTACAGCGCAAAAGGCAGAGCTACTACCAACTGATCTGTGAGACCAGTTTTATTTATGTTATGTATTTAATTTCAAAATTAATTTCAAAAAATCGCTTAGGTTTCCATTAGTTAATTATACATTCTCTTTGAAGTTATAACAGACCATCTCCTCGGCAAATTATTAACAAACAGGTAGGAACCTATTTTATTATGATTAATGGCAATCGTTTAAGTTATCAAAGACCTCAAGGGATTCCATTAAGAATCGTTTAAACCCTAATTTCATAAAAAACGACTGCCATGATAACATGGCCGTATTCAGAGAGAGATTGACATTAGAGGTTGAGCGTACCGTCACGAAGTAGATTTTCACCTATAGCAAGGCAAATATATGAAAGGCCCAAATGATGATGGCGTGGTGAGATTATTTGGGCACTTAAACCGAAATTATCGACCATTATTGGGGCCATGTTCATTGCCTGGTTCTTCTAGGCTTGGCCACGAGGAACAGGTGTAGCTTCACCTAGCTACTAAGACGTTTCAAAATGATCCTTGTGATTTAATCGAAATTACTTTTTGACTTTGACTTTGAAATAATGTTAAATCAGAGTGAAAGGCGATTAGGGTAGCTCATAACCTTTCATTGAGACAGTTTTAAAGACTTACACACCGTTTACAATTTCTTTAGTCCAACATGTTTTTAGACGCAGTTTTTAGACAATAGAGAGAGTTCACTAATAAATTAATAATAAACAAAAGAAATATTGATATTGGTGGACATTTCACCCAACGCCATCTAGCACCAAAATAAGCCAAGCTTGTACTATAAACCAGATTAGTGATTATAGTGATACCTAAAAAGCTTATTTTTGTAAATAATGCATCCTTAATAGCAACCCCAGACACAGAACAAACATCTATGTTCGTCATAATAATAATTCTAATTGCTGTAGAATCTATATATTACGGTCGTCATAATGTTCGCCGCTCTTTAATAAACCCGAGATAGGTTTACGACTGACTGGCTTTCACGGAATTCTCTGAATTTGACTTCTTACAAATTTTGCAAATGGATATTTAAGTAGTTATATAAAATGTAATATCGATATATTTGTAACTAATGTAGTCTATAATAATAATTACATTTAAAAAACTAAGAAAAGTAACGAAAATGTTTCGACAAATCGAAAAGTTGAGGAAAGATATTTATTCTACATGAATATTATTGACTGTTCTCTACACAATAGAAAAAATCATCGAAATCGGTTCACCCGGTAAAGAGGTATGCGTATTCCATACTTTAAAAAACCGGCCAAGTGCGAGTCGAACTCGCGCTCGAAGGGTTCCGTACCATTATCGATAAAAACGGAAAAAACATGTTTGTTGTATGAGAGCCCCCTTTAATATTTATTTCATTCTGTTTTTAGTATTTGTTGTTAGAGCAGCAAAAGAAATACATAATCTGTGAAAATTTCAACTATCTAGCTATCACGGTTCATGAGATACAGCCCTGTGACAGGCAGACGGACGGATAGACAGACAGACAGACAGGCAGACAGATGGACAGCGAAGTCTTAGAAATAGGGTTCCGTTTTTACCCTTTGGGTACGGAACCCTGAAAAAACTTCCTTTTTTTGTTTTAAGTTTCTCTTGGTGTTGAAAGGTTTCAGTGTATAACGTCAAAAGTTTCTTTTTATTTAGAAAGCTTCATTAATTAGCGCTTGTAAGCTTTATTGAGCTTTCTGACTCACACAACAAAGAACCAAGCCGATTATGTAGTGAATAAATCCGACTATCAAGATTAACATTGAATATACTTTAATTAATGAAGAATGGTTTATTATTCTAAGTACTTTGACTTTATTGTTGTAAAAGTGAGAGTAAAAAAATGATTTCTTAAGCATAAATGTGTTTTTAATCGACTTTATAAATGAAGAAGTTTCAATGTATTCAATGTTGGTATAAAAACATCACTAGAATTTGAAATTTGTGAAAACGTTGTTGGAATTTTTCGAATTACTAGACTAGCTAATTGACTAATATAAATTATTCAAAGAGTAATGGAAAAAATATCTCTACAGAGTAGTTTTATTTCACATTATTTTGAAAGAAATTAATAAAAAAAACAAATATTTCTTATATTAATTTAAAACAGTTTTTTGTACTTTTAAAATAGTAGATATTATCAATTCAATCATAAAAAAATATGTTTAATACATATTAAGTTGTTGGTCTGTTATAGCCCATTTTATCGCCAAAGGTGACCTCTACATTTCCTGGTCGTTCGTAAATTATGGTAACTAGAAACAGACTACAACTAACTTTATCGGGGTTTGTTTTGGCTTAAAATTCAGTGAAGGAGAGTTTGAAACACCAAATAACTTTGGAGTATGCAAACAAGAGCTGTGAGAATTGTATGCACAGTGAGGCTTGAACTGAACATGCCAAAGCGTAGTTCTCAGCACATAATGATCCGTAAAGTTGTGTGAAGCCTGTTGGGTGAGTTTCCACCTAAACGTAGCTGTGCGGAGATACGCTAAACTGTGCGAAGCGGACCAAATACAGCGCTCGACATTTTGAAACTCGAATATTTGAGCGCTGTCATTGGTCCGCTCAAATTCAATTCAAATTCAAAAATCATTTATTTCAATAAAATCACAAGGATCACTTTGAAACGTCTTAGGAACTAGGTGAAGCTACGCCGATTCCACGCGGCCAAGCCTAGAAGAATCAGGCAACAAACACGGCTTGGGGTCTACCTTTTTTTTTAATGATCCTTTCCTTAATGCTATGTAGAGCTCCAGTGTGATGCCAATCGAACAAGGTGAAGGCTCAAACACAGCTTCGCGCAGTTCTGCGTAGATGGAAACTCTCCCTTATTGGTCCGCCCCGCACAACTTTGCGCAGCTCCGCAAGCTCTGCGCAGATTGAAACTCACCTTAAACTTGTGATTAGTCTGTTATGTCCTGCGGTCATGTAGATCTTAGCTGGCGTTTTGCCCACTTGATGCTCTCGATCCTATGGTTGGGATTCTTAGCATTAGTTTTTGATGATAAAACTGATAGCACTTTTATAGTGTAGCCTAGCATCAGTTTTGATGTGAACTATCTATAGTGACGGGTGAGGCTAGCTGTTGTCTTCGCGACGCGTGTCGCCATGGCATGTACGGCCGCGAACTACACGCGGCTACGCAAACTAGATGAGTTGCTGTCTCTTTTGTACTACATTTTCATTTTGCAATATTTATTTGATGTCGTAAACTATTATTTTATGCATATTCGACTGGTCCCACAGCTCAGTTGATAGTAGCCCTGTATTTGGTTGTGGTTTCGATCTTCAGGACAAATATTTGAACAAATAATATATTGAACATAGATGTTTGTTCCGTTTCTGGATGTTATTATGTATTTACAAAAATAAGTATAATAAGTATACTGTGAGTTATCTAATAAATTTGTCGCAAATGTTCATTGAAATAACAGGTAACGCACAAATATTCCTGTTTTTTTTTGCCTTTTTACGAGTAACTCATCTAAAAGCAATTTCACAGTGTAAATAAAAAACGTTGATGGGGTGTATTTGAACAGAAGATTGCTATTTTACATTAAAAGACTTGAAAAGAGTAGGTTTTCAATTGAGCGGCTAATGGGTTTTTAACCGGCGAAAAAAGTAAGTATTTAATTTGACGGATATTTTTTTTTTAATATTTATGACCAACGCATATATTTTTACTTAGTGATCCAATTTCCAAATTCCAAATTTTTCTATTATGTAAAGAATAGTTCGATTAAAATTGTATTAATTATGATTAATAGTTTCTTCATAATATTAAAAAAACTATTATACTTTCTTGACTTATTTACATTAAAATATTCAGTATATAATGTATATCGGAATTTATAACGAAATAAGAAAATTAAATAATCAAAAATAATTCTAATTATGTAACTATACGACGTCCAATTTAGAACAGACTCATAAAATAGATGATGCTCGCCACACATTTAAAATTAAATGCTATTCAGGTTTAGTTCAAGCGAAAATCGACTAACTCAATGAAAATGGCTAACTCGATTCCAGAAATAGTTCCAACTCGATTGTGAACAAGGAGATTAGGTTTAGCGAATTCGGGCCAATATTACCTTTGCAGTGAAGCTTTTTGATTAGCACTGTTCCCTAGCCGTGTCCCTGATTCGAGACTATTCTGTTTGGCTGACAAAAATTTTGGTTTCAAAAAAACTGGATAAGTGCGAGTTGAACTCGCGCACCGAGGGTTCTGTACAAACTTCTTATAGGTTTTCCTGTAATCTATAGGTAAAGATCTGTTTTTTATATTAAAATGTTTTTTTTTTAATTTTAGGCTTGGGAATGACGAACGGACAGACAAATGAATGATACTTTAAGGGTCCCGTTTTTTTCCTTTTAGGTACGAGGTACGGAATATTATAAATCGTCTTAAAACGGTTGTTTTTAATTTTTTACACGACTGAAATTTGCATAATAATAAATTATTAACTTTTTGATTAAGTAAGCGAAGCTAAGTTATCGTATGTATGTAAATGTTGACGTCTATTTTGCGTGCATACGCCAAATTATTTAATCATTCCTAAAAATTTAGATACAATCTGAAACCTTAGGAAACACAATTCTGATCTTTCTAATGATAACTTTATAGGTACGAGTGCCTAGTTGAATTTCGTGAACGCATAAATAGGTAGTAAAGTTGGTATGAATATTTAATCGACACATTTCTACGTTTTGTGGTTATTTTAAGGTTTCAATTACACAAAAGCTTGGCATTAAACCAAGTCAGACGCTGTTAATCAATAATGAATCATTAAAAAATGTTAGTATGAATATTTTATTATCACACTGTTACGTTTTATAGTTCTTTTAAGGTTTTTTATTAAATAACAGCTTGGCATTGTATAAAACTAGACTTGGTTTGTCAAATAATAAATAATTAAAAAAATGCTTAAAAATATAAAAGAAAGAAAATGGTTTATATGCAGGATTTATACGGAGTAAATAAAAGATTGCGGATCGTGACAATGAACTGATTTATTTCCAAGGTGCGGTACCCACCCGTTTTTGTTCGGACCTACCCACATATACTACAATCCTCCCCTGTTAATTATAACTAGAGGATTAACATAAACAAACAGTCTAACACTAAGTAGGTAGTAATACTCGTAAAACACATATTGCTAGGATACGATATTACATGATGTAACGAACTTAATACTACTTAATTTAAGGGACATAAAGATATAACTTAATACTTAGTACTTATTATTAAGGCGAGTAATAAATGTTTATGAAGAATGCAGAATCGTTTTTTCTCCATAACCGCAAAAACATACAGTTTTGTTTTTAATCAAAGCTATGAATAGCTAAACAGTTAATTTTTATATAATTCGTAAGATAATCATACTAGCTAAATAAATTACAGACAGTTTCTTTTTAAATTTGATGGTTTTCGAGATGATGCAGTTTTATCACTTTTTCCGTCTTATCCGGGTAGACTCAGCCCATACAAAACGTCAAAAATTTTACTTATCACCTTAATGTACATGAGTAGGTAGCTAGATGGTGTAGATACCTATGTAAATTAAACTAACTTAAATTAATCTATTTCTAATCCAAATCTAACTACGGGCTTACGCAGCCTTTTCTGAGGCGGTTTACCACTATTGGGCAAGTTAGCTTCGGTACCAGGAGGTGTTTTGGGTGTGAGCACTTCCGAGAAGTCCTCTCCGACTGAACTAAGCTGATCAGGCCTTGCGTGAATCTCTTGAGCCTTCGCCTCCACCGAAACTAAAGGTTTAGTGACTGGTGATGCCCTTTGTGGCTCGACTGACGCTCGCGACACGTACCCGGTCTCGCCACCAGTGCTGATAGCTGTGTCAGTGGGAAACACGCATGAGCTCCTCCGTTTTAATTGGTCGATATGCCTATGTTGCGCTGCCGACCCGTCACCTACTCTGACGGAGTAATTGTTCCTACCTAATCTCTCAACGACTTGTCCGTCTGACCATTTAGTGTTGCCGCTAAAATTCCTATACCACACTGGATCTCCTGGATTTAAATTACGGGAACTTTTTGCATTTTCGAACGCTATACCTTCTTTATTTCGTAATTTACGTCCATGATCCGGTTTGATGACGTCCAAGCGAGTCCTCAACCGCCTACCCTGTAGTAATCGCGCAGGACTCTCACCCGTCGTGCAATGCGGAGTATTATGATAAACTAATAAGTACCTCTGAATCGCTAGCTCGGGGTCTATCCTCTCGCGGCGCGCCTTCTTTATAACGGTCTTAATTATCTTCACTGCATTCTCCGCCGCCCCATTGGATGCAGGATGATAGGGGGCAGAAAACATCTGGAATACTCCATTACTGTTTAAAAAATCTTTAAATAGTTTACTAGTAAAAGGAGGCCCATTGTCTGACACTACTTGTTTCGGTATACCCCATCGAGACCATGACTCACGAAGCTTAGCTATGGTAATTTCTGCTGTAGTTTTACTCATTTTAAACGCCTCGATCCATTTTGATCTCGCATCGATTGACACTAAATACGTTTGACCATCGATGGGCCCAAGGAAGTCTAGATGGACCCTCTCATAGGGCGAGTGTGGCCACCGCCAAGGTGCGGGGGGCGCCGACGGCGGCGCGGGCGCCACTTCTGCACACGTAACACACGCGCGACACCTAGCCTCCACCGCTTCGTCCAACCCGGGCCACCACACATAGCTACGAGCGTACGCCTTTGTTTTTACGATGCCCATATGGGGTTCGTGTAATTCTCGCAACACCGCTTGCCTACATGACTCAGGGACTACTAGTCTGTGTCCCCACATGATGCATCCGATTTCGATGTACAATTCATCCTTCCTAGTTAAGTACGGCTCTAGTTGCTTATTATCAACAGTCCTAGGCCACCCATTCTCGATATAACCGTAAACACGACTTAGTAGAAGGTCTCGCGTCGTCTCCCGCCTAATTGAATCCCCGTCGAGAAGCATCGCGTTAGTTGCAAAATGTAGATACGTCTGTTCTGGCGGCTCCTCCGCACACTTTTCGATAACTGGCAATCGTGACAAAATGTCCGCGCCATTGCTGTACGTACCTACATATTCTATGTCAAAAGCGTACGCCGAGAGTATTAACGCCCAACGTTGCATCCGACTCGCGGCCATGGTGGGTATGCCTTTGTTAGGACCAAAAATGCTAACGAGCGGTTTATGATCCGTTTTTAGTCGAAAACGCCTACCTAACAGATATTGATGGAATTTTTTTACGCAGTAAACGATGGCTAGCGCCTCACGATGTATCTGCGCATAGCCTTGTTCCGCTTTTGTCAGTTTTCTAGATACGTATGCGACGGCTCGCTCTTCCCCACCGCGGCCTACTTGCGACAATACGCCACCGATGCCTACCGCGCTCGCGTCGCACGTCAGTATTAACTGACACCCCGGGTCGTAGTGCGCCAGCACCCGGCTACTCATAAGAAGCTGCTTCACTCGTTCAAATACACGTTGATGCTGGCCGCCCCAATGCCACCCCTCCCCTTTACGGAGTAATTCGTGTAACGGGTGCAACATACCACTGAGATTTTGAACAAATCTAGCATAGAAATTAACCATTCCTAAAAACGACCTAAGTTCAGAAATTCCCTGCGGGCTCGGCATATCTTTTATGGCGCGAAGTTTCTCGGGATCAGGCCTTATGCCATTTTTGTCTACGATATATCCCAGATACCTTACTTCTTTGGCCAGAAATGAGCACTTTTCGAGTTTTATCTTAAGACCAACTGAACCTAGTTTATTCATTAATGTTTCTATTGACTTTAGATGCGTAGAACGATCGGGAGCGGTTATAATTAAATCATCTGCGAAGCATTGAATGTTAGGTATGCTATCCACGATATTACTTACGATTCGTTGGAATATTCCACTGCTAGATGATAATCCATAAACAAGACGGTTATACCTAAATAATCCTCTGTGTGTGCTAATGACGCAGTACTGTTTAGAGTCCTCCGAGAGACAAATCTGATTGTAAGCTTGAGACAAATCGATTTTTGTAAATTCTTCCCCCCCAGCTAAATTAGATAATAAATCATCTATTTTCGGCAGCGGATACCTATCGACCATTAATACGGGATTGAGCGTTACCTTGAAGTCGGCACATATGCGTAACCCACCATCACTCTTGCTCACCAACACCAACGGCGTAGCCCAGTCTGAGCAGTCGACGGGTTCAATGACCCCATCGCGTAGCATCGCATCGAGTTCCGTGTCGACGCGCTCGCGCAGCGCGTAGGGCACCGGTCGCGCGCGGTAGTACACCGGCGCTGCGCCCTCGCGCACCCTCAGCGTGGCACACCCTCCCGTGTACCGACCCAGACCGCCGCTACACACCTCCTTATATCTGTCGAGCATTTTGTCGAGCACATTTTTAACAGGTTCTATTTTAAAATTACTTGTTACATTTGGATACTTCAATATCGGAATCTGAATACCTAACTCTGCAAGCCATTGCCTTCCTATCAATGATGTAACTCCAGTATCTATAACAAAAAGATCGAGCTCTTTTTTACATCCGTTGTATGTCACACAGGTAGTCATGCAACCTAACGGTCTCACTTTAGATTTACCATCATAGAAGAGAAATACGTATTTGGAGTTTTTAAGTTTTATATCACTAAACAATGTTTCATATGTCTCCTTACTAATACATGAACCCGACGTTCCAGTATCTACTTCCATGTTTAATTTACGCCCATTTACTATCAAGTCGAGACTCACCGGTGTGTAATGGCCTAATGCCATTTGAAACATCGATTCCTCAATCTCTCGCTCCGAGTCTGACCCCTCGCTGCTGTGATCAGCTGGCTGCACGAAGTGCGTTCCTTGGTTCCATCTGCCGCCGCCACCATCTCGCCTGGTCCCGAGCCTTTTGTCCGCATGCGCTTTGTCGCCGTTCGGTTTAGAAGCGTCCTTATAGGGACACACCCGCTTCAAATGGCCTTTGTTTCTACAACTGCTGCATACGTAGTTCTGAAACCTACAACCATCTGTCTGATGTTGCCCGCCACACGCCTTACATCCAGCTAGTCCTGCCGTTGAACCCGCACCGGTGTTCCTCGCTGAGCTGTTGAACCGCACGCCACCCGCCGCGCGCGTCGACGTGGCCCGAAGCGCGTGCACCGCACTCGTGACGCCACCCGCCGCCGCCGCGCTGTTTGATGCCGCCGATGAGTCTACGGCTGCCGCATCTCTTTCCGCTGCTTCCAACGACGTTGCCAGTGATAATGCCTTGGCATAAGTTAGATCCGGTTCCGAAAATAACCTCTGTCGTATCAAGTCACTGCTAATTCCGCATACGAACTGGTCGCGAAGATTTTCTGTCAAGATATCCTTGAATTCACAGTCTTTTGCTAACTTCTTCAATGCAGCCAAATACTGAACTATGCTCTCTCCGATCGCCTGCCGCCTTTGTCGAAATCTGTATCGTTCCGCCATAATGGACGGTTTGGGTTGCAAATGTTCTTGTACAAGCGTAACCAGTTGATCATAACTGAGCTCCGTAGGTTTTTTTGGGTTAGTCAAGTTCACCATTAACTCAAACACTTCCTCACCAACCAATGAGATTAAGGTCGGCAACTTGAGATCTTCTTTGATACCATTCGCACGAAAGTACATGTCGACGCGTCCACAGTACAAAGTCCAGTTCCCTGAATTCATGTCAAATTCTTTTATTTTGCCGATACCCATTATTTCCAATTACTGTATGTTTCTTGTTGAGTATTTGCACGCACAATTGGTAATTTACCGTCGTCGCCAATGGTTTATATGCAGGATTTATACGGAGTAAATAAAAGATTGCGGATCGTGACAATGAACTGATTTATTTCCAAGGTGCGGTACCCACCCGTTTTTGTTCGGACCTACCCACATATACTACAGAAAAGATACTGTTTACTCATCCACTACAATAAAAATAAAATAAATGAATAAAATTTAAAAAACAAGTAAATCGAATTAAAATAACTAACTTAATATTACAACAACAAATGATGATTGTGTATGAGATCTTATAATAGGTTTATTGCGTTCCCTTATGCAGCTTACGAACACTAGAAGGCATATTTTATGATATGTTCAGCCTCATTGAACTGTCTTGGATCGGGGCACTGATCTGTTTACTCTTAGTTATTCAGTGTCTGTTCTCTTATCTCGTTATTCTGAATAGCAAATGGCAGACGCTGCCAAGGGGCGCATATTAATATCTGGTTTGGTAGTTTAGTATACAAATAAGGTACGGAAGTGACGATATAATCTACATTTATCGATCTACTGGTATCCGCTAGGTACCATTTCCGGATAAAAAAAAATGCCAAGTGCGAGACGAACTCGCACACGAGAGGTTCCGTACTATTATCTATAAAAAACGGTAAAAAACCACGTTTGTTGTATGGGAGCCCCACTTAAATATTTATTTTATTCTGTTTTTAGTATTTGTTGTTATAGCAACAACAGAAATACATCATCTGTGAAATTTCAACTGTCTAGCTATTACGGTTCATGAGATACAGCCCTGTGACAGACAGTCAGACAGACAGACGACAGACAGACGGACAGCGAAGTCTTAGTAATAGGGTCCCGTTTTTATTCTTTGGGTACGGAACCATAAAAACAGTCGAATTGTGAACCTCCTCCTTTTTTTTGAAGCCGGTTAAAAATGATTGAGCTATTTCACTTAACGGTATCTGAAACGAGTCAATTAGTTTGTAGTTTGGCTGTAACTCATATCGTTAATCAAACTAAATGGCAATACACAGCTTTGTTTAAAAGCAACGTGACTTGCTTATAGATTTTGAGTAGAAATCTCATGATTAAATAAATAATTTCGGTTTGTTTTAGTGCCGTAATAAAATAGGGTTCGTCGTTTTTGTTTACAAATAATTATATACAAAAAAAAATAGTTTGTTTGATGTCTAGATGTCTAGTGGTAGTTAGAGGCATATCCAAACGTTATATTTGGCACATGCCCACATTTTGCAGTAGTTAGCATTCCATACGTCACAGCCCATCGCCGCTTATAAGAATACTTACTGGATTCCTCACGATGTTTTCCTTCACCGTTTTGAGCACGTGTTTTGATGCGTATATTAAATTTTACTAATGTTATATACGAAAATTGGTGATGATGTTTTTGTTTGTTTACTATTTGGAGCAAACAGGCACACGGCCTGATTGATGGGAAACTAATGTTGGGCCCTGTAGGCCGCCACGTATTCTACGATATGTCGGAAGATATATGTCTCTGCGATATGTCCCTTAAATCGCTTATTGACATCTGCAACACTGCAAGCATTGATGATGAGTTGCCTACCCTGGACGACTCCTTATTTAAAAAAAAAAAAAAAAAAAATGAAATCTATTATTTATTTTTATTTTAAATAAATAATCCTCTCAGATCTTCTAGTCTAGTGGGGGTAGTCAGAGGCACGTCCAAACATTATATTTGGCACGTGCCCACATTTTGCAGTAGTTAGCATTCCATACGTGACAGGTTGCAAGCCCATCGCCGCTTTTTAAGCATTCAATTATAACACCGTGGTGTGTTATAAATTGTAATGTACTATGTTTTTCCAGGTATTTCACTGGCATGTGACGTCACGCATCGGGCGGCATGCGAGGCTCCTACCGGACGGCCTCGCTCGCCGCGCTCGCGACTCTCTTAGTCGCGGTGCCGGCGCTCGGGGCCAGCGAGCTAGACACTGATGCCTCAGGTACGCAAATCTGGTAGTTAACCGACATCAAAAAAAGTGGTTTCTAATTCGGTAGTTTTTTTTATTGACTTCTAAAAATAAGAGGTTCTCAATTCAGTAGTTTTATTTATATTGCTCAGAACTTCGTGATTAATTAGCCGATTTGAAAAAATATTTTTTGGTTGGATATACATTTTGCCATGTAAATTTGAAAAAAGGTGAATACCACCACTGAATGAATTGGAATTGGATCACGACGGTAGACAACCTTTCAGATCTCCAGGTGCTCAAAGGACCCCCTTTAGACGGAGACAGAAACTGATAAATATCATGTTTAAAATACGTATAAATGTTGTACAGACTCGTGGTTCAGCTTGAAAATTAATTTTCAGACAAACAGGTAGCTGTTTAAAAATTAAAAGGATTATCCTTTTGAGACCATGAATTAATAAGCACTTCGCACCCGCTTAACTTAACTTTCAAAACAAAAGTAATTCTCACAGCAACAATAAAATGAATTTTAACTAAAGTATGCGCTTATATAAGCAAAGGAATGATAATAGGTTCATTGGGGCAGTTTTCTAACTACAAGGCCTTAATTACGGTGCGGCGTATTCGTATGCGACAAACTGCGGGTTGTTGCAACTTTATTGATTATACAAACCAAAGGAGTGGTTGTTGCAATTTTATTGATTACTAGCTGACCCGTGCCCGCTTCGCTGTGCGTAAGACATTTCTAATACCATCGTGGACTTTTTTGTGGACGTTTTTAAGGTGTACAATACTGTAGTACATTATTATATCTCGTGGGGTTCAGCCAGCATTTGCAATGTAAGCGCAAAAAAATGTGTTTATTTACGACATCACATTAGAAACCTCTAAAATTATCAGTTTTTCTCTAATATATTATGCATGTATTATACATATAAACCTTCCTCTTGAATCACTATATTTATTAATAAAAACCGCATCAAAATCCGCTGTGTAGTTTTAAAGATATAAGCATACATACATACAGACATACATATAGACGCGGGAAGCGGGAAGCGACTTTGCTTTATACTATGTAGTGACTAGCAGTTCGCCCCGGCGTCGCACGGGTGTAATAATGATTTTATTGGTAAATTTTTGACACCTTGAGTTACATTATCGAAGTTTTCATACAGATCCCTAAATAGTTAGACATATGATATTATAAACTTTTTTGTAGATATTGATGATATCTATAAAACTGTAGAACATCACTTTGCTCTATTGTCAATAATTTCCGCAGCAAACGCGATATAAGGATTTTATGTGATTTTTTTAATTTTTTTTTAATAAGGATTCGTAACGTTTTTGAAAATATTCTATAGCTTATGGTCATCAAGGATATTGTAGAATTCTAATAGTAAAAGAAGTTTTCAAATCGGTCCAGTAGTTTTGGAGCCTATTTGATGCAAACAAACAAACAAACAATCAAACAAACAATCAAATCTTTCCTCTTTATAATATTAGTATAGATTGTACAAACTACAAAGGATTAAGGACCACAATGGAGTAGTTGTTGCAATTTTATTGATTATATATTATATATTTTATTGGTTTTTTTACGACTATATCGTAAAACATGGAAATTGTTGAAATCTGAAAACAAATTGAGAAAAAAAGTAGCCTATGTCCGTTCCAAAACTCTAAGCTATCTCTATATAGTATATGTAATGTCATTCCAATCCACCTAGCGGTTTGGCCGTGATCATGTAACAGACAGGCAGACAGATAGACAGAATTACTTTTGCATTTATAATACATATAAGTATAGATACAAACGGCAATGGATACATATAGGTGTGATTTGTTGCAACTTTATTGAATAACACCTCCAGTACTAGCAATTAAAATACACCACCTATTCTAGAATGGTTCAGCATTTTGGGACAATACATTCCTGGTGAACCAATGCACTATTTCGTATTTTTCTCGATTAATATGTATGAAGAAGTATAACAATTATATATATTTGAATTCTCCATACAGTTTCCTACAAATTTAAAATAAACTACAATAGAGTCCCTGCCTTTGCGTGTTAATCGGGTATATCAATTTATTACAATAAATTGATGATTTATAAAGCATTAGGGAGACTTTTTATTCATAAAGAAGGTGGCCATTACTCAAGGATGTTTTGGATGAATTTTATACTTATTTACAAGCAGTAAATAAATAAGTTTTCTGTTGACAAAATATATTTCAATGACAAGCTTTTGTAAAATCATTCAAACCATCAAACACCTGTCACATAATATAACATTGTCATTGGAACTTGACAAGAATGCAAAGTTTTTACTCCATCAGAGTATTTTCTAAGGAGTTCCGTTATGAATAATATTGAACAGCTCCTGACTCCATCATCAGATTACCTCGCTGTCACCATAATTATTGCATTCTGACTAAATTTACATGTTACAAGTTACAGTATGTAAAATTACAGCTTAATCGGTTGGGAATAACTGCTTCAAAATGAGTTGCATGATTCCACCATAATTACATAGTTACATACATACATTGCAAGTTAAATAAAAGCTTGCAAAAAGATAAAACAATGAAAAATTACGTTCATTTCAAACAAAAGGCAAAGGACTTTCTTTCGATATTTTTGAATACTTCGCAGATTTAATTAAGCGGTTCACCCTTTAAGGCCCTGATCGGTGTGGTAAAAAATCCTCTCGACAACCGAGATGAGATAACGCTTGAATTATCAATGGGGTCGATAATAATAATCACTACATAGTATAAAGCAAAGTCGCTTCCCGCTTCCCGCGTCTGTATGTATGTCTGTATGTATGCTTAAATCTTTAAAACTACATAACGGATTTTGATGCGGTTTTTTTAAATAGATAGAGTGATTCAGGAGGAAGGTTTATATGTATAATTACATGCTTAATATATTAGTGAACCACTGATAAAATTAAGATTTCTAATATGAAGTCGTAGATAAACACATTTTTTTGCGCTTACATTGCAAACACTGGCTGAACTCTACGAGATAGATCAAAATAATGTACTAAATACGATGGCATATGTTTATCTCTTAGGGATAACCCACAATAATCAACTTCTATCCTTTACTTTTTAACGCGACATTTTTTTTAAATTTTAAATGCTGTTAACGAGTATACAAAGACATTCTGTAATATATTTTGGTATCAGCTTTGCACCCGTGCGAAGCCGGGGCGGGTCGCTAGTCTATATATATAAAAGAAAGTCGTGTTAGATACACTATTTACAATTCAAGAACGTCTGAACCGATTTGGCTGAATATTGGTGGGGAGGTAGCTTGAAACCAGGAGACGGACATAGAATACTTTTTAACGGGAACGGGCACTTAACACAACATTTGTTAAATCTAAAGCGATACGAAGTTTGCTGGGTTAGCTTGTTTATTAAATAAATACCAAAGTGTAGTAGTTTTGGAGTTATCGTTTTACTCTCTTCAGATTATGTTTTCTTGCCAACAGAGAATTTCCCGTTATAAAAATCTAAACTCTCATAAGCTGTGAAGATAAGTTTGATTTATTGTCTGAACATTTGGCGCAGGAAGTATTGTTGTAGAGTGGGAGGTATCGAGATAAGATAAGTTCTATATGAAATCTAGTATGAATTGTGCGTGTATGAATTGTTTTAAACGTGCTTAGAACGGTGAAGGAAAGCCTCGTGAGGAAACCAGTTAGTATTTTTTAAGTGGCGACCTGTCATTTATAGAAAGTTATTGCAAAATATGAGCATGTGCCTAAATGTGAGGTCCTGGAGATCTGATAAGTTGTCTACCGTACTTGGGGATTACAGTCATAATTCTATATTGTGGCACAAAAAAGTTCTTACGCACCGAGAAATAGAGCTTAAAATGCGATACATACTACATTATTAAGCATTCGCTATGCATGCGTTCCCGCGAGAACACAATTTGTACAAGAAAGCTCACGCTTCTCGTGTGGTCTCGAGTGTTCTTGCCGTGAATGAGAATGGTTTTAACCATTATAATGTATTATGTGTATATATTTACAAAAAAAAAGTATATAATTATTCTATTAGTTATCTAGTTTCATAGGTTCTTTTTTAGGCTTATCATAGGTATTAAGTCATAAAGCAATTTTTGTTACTTGTACACTGCCTTCCACTGTTACTTTGCTCACTACTTTCCATCCACAGGTTGCCTGGAAAAAATCGCTTTTTAGTGATATAGCCCATTGTACGTAATTCGTTTTTTTTTATGTTTTGCTTGTTTATTTCTGGTGTACAATAAAGTATTATCTATCTATCTATATATCTAGTTCCCATAATACAACTTTTTAGTTTAAGGCTAGAAGGCGCTGTGTGAAATTTCCACCAATATTTATTTATTATTTATCAAATCTGACAGGTATTTTTCCATTTTCAGAAACATCCCACCAGCCAGGCCGCTATGGAGACGCGTGCTCCGTGACGACAGAATGCAAGTTCCCGGATTCGATATGCCACGAGGTGCAGAAGACATGTCAATGCCAGCCAGAGACACCGGCCACCAACTATTTGGACAAATGTGGAAAACGTTAGTACTATTCAATTGCCATCACGTAACTAAACCATCAATGATATATATTGAAACATCTACGTATAGTGGGTCAGGCTTGGCGCTGTTGGCTTGGCGACGCATCTCACCGCAAACTACGCGCGGCTACGCGAACTAGATGAGTTGCTGCCGAAGAAGTGCCGACCGCGTCCGATACGCGATCGCGATAGGTTCGCGATAGGAAGTCACGCACAAAATAATTTTCATAATAATTTAAATCATTTCGAAATTTTTTATCTACCAAGCGCCTCGCAACAGCTGTCATTTGTTTAGATGTTAGTAGGATAGAAAAGACTTGCCAGGCATATTCTCAGTGATGTTGGTGCTTCTATCTAAAATAAAATAAAATAAATATATATAAATAGGATCACGACTGTAATCCCCAAGTACGGTAGACATCCTCTCAGATCTCAAGACGCTTAGATCCTTTGAGGATGTCTAGTGGGGGTAGTCAGAGGCACGTCCAAACATTATATTTGGCACATGCCCACATTTTGCAGTAGTTAGCATTCCATACGGGTTTCAAGCCCATCGCCGCCCATCTAAATATACAAAACTTTTCTACCTTCTCTTGATATGTATATACGAGCTCTAGGTTCATAATTATATAAATAAGTATAGTAGCAACGCTATCAGAATTCCAAGGACTCTGATACAGTATAGGCCTCCGTCATAGCTTAACGACTTTTAAATGCTGGGAGCTTTATGTGCTGTCTATTAAGGCGTAAACAATTGACAACCAGAAACCCTGGTAAAAATAGATGAAAAACCGGCCAAGTGCGAGTCGGACTCGCGCACGAAGGGTTCCGTACCATTATCTATAAAAGCGGCAAAAAAATCACGTTTGTTGTATGGGAGCCCCCCTTTAATATTTATTTTATTCTGTTTTTAGTATTTGTTGTTATAGCAGCAACCGAAATACATAATCTGTGAAAATTTCAACTGTCTAGCTATCATGGTTCATGAGATACAGCCCTGTGACAGACAGACGGACAGACAGACAGACAGACGGACAGCGAAGTCTTAGTAATAGGGTTCCGATTTTACCCTTTGGGTACGGAACCCTAAAAATGGATTGAGAAACTCATTATACTGGGATAAGGAAAAACGAGATGGTAGGCATCAAAGACGTGATAAGGTATGTCCAATGGAGTTACGTTAAGGACACTGACATTTTGCAGCAGTTGATTTGATATAACTTTCCACTCGAGATAAAACTCTCATTTTTATTTCCGGAAAAAATGGAAAGACGTCATTCGCCCGCCATGTTGGCAATACTATTTTCGTTGACTTTATCAAATAACAGAATTAAGTTTCAGGGTCTTATCTGAACCCAACTAAAAAAAATAATTTTCATCAAAAAAACTACATAATATAAATAAAACCGGCCAAGTGCGAGTCGGGCTCGCTTCAGTACAATTATCTATAAAAAACGCCAAAAACACGTATATTGTATGGGAGCCTTAAATTTTTATTTTATTCTATTTTTAGTATTTGTTGTTATACCGGCAACAGAAATACATCATCTGTGAAAATTTCAACTGTCTAGCTATCACGGTTCATGTGACAGGCAGACAGGTGGACAGCGGAGTCTTAGTAATAGGGTCCCGTTTTTACACGTTGGGTACGGAACCCTAAAAACGATTGCTTTAAACGGCAGTTTGAAAAGTTTGTAAAACTTTCCCAACCTCGAGCTACTACCATACTAATCACACGCGGCTGAAAAATACATTTCAATAATATTATCCAACACAAAGAAAATCGATGGTGACTCAAGCGAATAATCAAGTGTTATTAGAAGCTTGTTAGCTTTCGCAACAACACGATATTTGTATTTCTTCGTAATTTCCCTCACAGCTAGGAATTTATAGAACTTAAGGTGATGATAAAGGTGATAAGTGAAATTTTTGACGTTTTGTATAGGCTGAGTCTACCCGGATAAGACGGGAAAAAAGATTAATCCGCATTATTTTGAAAACTATTACACCTAATTTTAAAAATAAACTGTCATTCTTTTATCTAGCTAGAATGATTATCTAACGAATTATATAAAAATAAACTGTTTAGCCGTTCATAGTTTTGAGTAAAAGCTAAATTAAATCTTAATTCTTAAAGTAACTTTGGAAAATAAATCTTTAAAGGAAAGTTTCACCAATCGTGTTTATGTCTTTAATTTATCTAGATTAAATCTTCAAGTTATCTCTGTTATAAAAAAACAAAACTATGTTTTGCGGTTATTGCATTCATCGAAAAAATATATTACTCGTCGTAAAAAATATATTAAGGCGCTCCCAGTCGACGATTGTTTTAGTTCAAAACGAAAAAAGAAATACTTGTGAACAAGCCACATCTCCTATTTTATAATGCATCTTTATTCACATATACTATATGTGAATAAAGATGTACCCATCTCTAATCACTTCGATAAATAATCCTACCGACCGCTGCAATGACGACAAACACACGTCGGCGCGTGGTCCGCCTAAGCTTTTCGAATAAATTAATGATATAAATTATGTATAATTACTTATCAAAAATCTATTCTAATAGAAATCTAGATCTACATATTACCTATCTTTAACAATAAATCACAAGTTGATTTTAATAGTAGGTATCAACATATTTCGATCATAAATTCTAAAACGTATCATTTTGAAATAATATCTTTATCGTGAAAAGTTTCTGCTATTATGTTTTCAGCTTAATAGACATCTAGGTAGGAACCTGAAGTAATATACTTATAAAAATAGGAGATGCGGCTTGTTCAGAAGTATTTCATTTTTCGTTTCGAAAAAGAGCAATCGTCGACTGGGAGCCCCTTAATCATAACCCTTACTCAATTTAATTTTCTTTATATGTTTTATTAACTGCTACCTCCATATTCTCTTTGATCTTATATAATCCGATTATGACAGAATGGTCTTATTCCTTTGTGGTCTTAAATTTTCCCTTTGAAAATCTGACAAACGAGATTTAACATCCTCGAATTCCTCAAAAGAGCAACCTTTCATGAAACCGAAATAGATAAGCCACGTGAAGCCTACACAAATGATTAAATTTTTTGATGACAATATTTTGCTTGGAGAGTGTAATTTAAGTTTAATGTTTCTAAATTGTTTTTACTCCGAACATAATAAGACCACCTCATAATAAAAAAAAATGAGGGTTTTTCCATAAATTTCTGTGTGTCATGTTAAAATGCAAACAAATTCAAATTCAAATTCAAAAATCATTTATTTCAATAAAATCACAAGGATCACTTTGAAACGTCTTAGGAACTAGGTGAAGCTACGCCGATTCCTCGTGACCAAACCAAGAAAAATCAGGCAACAAACACTAGAGGTCTACCTTTTTTTTGCAATGATCCTTTCCTTATTATGATGATGATTCATGATTACTTGTTATTAAGAGGCTCCCAGTCGCTGACTGCTCTTTTTCGAAACGAAAAAAGAAATACTTCTGAACAAGCCACATCTCCTATTTTTATAAGTATGTTACTTCAGGTTCCTACCTAGATTTCTATTAAGCTGAAAACGTAATAGCAGAAACTTTTCACGATAAAGATATTATTTCAAAATGATACGTTTTAGAATTTATGATCGAAATATTTTATATACCTACTATTAAAATCAACTTGTGATTTATTGTTAAAGATAGGTAATATGTAGATCTACAATTCTATTAGAATAGATTTTTGATAAGTAATTATACATAACTTATATCATTAATTTATTCGAAAAGCTAAGGCGGACCACGCGCCGACGTGTGTTTGTCGTCATTGCAGCGGTCGGTAGGATTATTTATTGAAGTGATTAAAGATGGGTACATCTTCATTCACATATACATTATAAAATAGGAGATGTGGCTTGTTCACAAGTATTTATTTTTTCGTTTCGAACAAAAACAATCGTCGACTGGGAGCGCCTTAAGGCGAGTAATTAATGTGTTTGATGAATCGTTTTTTCTCAATAACCGTAAAACATTTAGTTTTGTTTTTTATGACAAAGATAACATAAGGATATAATCTAGATAAATTACAGACAGAATCACGATTGGTGAAATTTTTCTCGATAGATTTATTTTCCAAAGTTGGCTCTTCAAATACACTAGTTTCGTTTTTAATTAAAACTATGAATAGCTAAACAGTTATTTTTTATATAATTCGTTAGATAATCACACTAGCTAAATAAATTATAGACAGTTTCTTTTTAAATTAGATGGTTTTCGAGATAATGCAGTTTTATCACTTTTTCCGTCTTATCCGAGTAGACTCAGCCCATACAAAATGTCAAAAATTTCACTTATCACCTTAAAAGGTTTTATTACATTTTTTTTTACAAATAAAGGTTTTTAAAATGTATGTACGTACACCAACTAATTTCGCTTTTTTATATAAAATATATAAGTCACGCGGTCAAAGAAAGAAAACATCAGAAAGTTAGAAAGCAAGTTGTGTTTTAAATTACAGGTTTTCTAGAAAAACCTCGTGCGATCGATAAAAGCACCGAAACATGCACATCGCGTGTTAATAACCCCATAGTTTGGAATTGTCACATGTAATGCAATAATTATAGTGTGGTCGGAGAGCTCGGGTCTTGGATTGTAGTATAAAAAGCCGTATATTTAGTAAAAAAATTAAGACTTTTCTACCGATAACTTTAGAGTCTTGATTTTTTTTTTACAAACTCACCCATTATCTAATCGATACAATATAAAATACTTGTTACGAATTTATTCACTCTTAGTTATATTTTATACTAGCGACCCGCCCCGGCTTCGCACGGGTAGCATGTAGCAAACATACATACATACGCGGGAAGCGAAAAGCGACTTTGCTTTATACTATGTAGTGAAGTAGTTCACTCTGTCGTCTGAGAGTTCTAATTAAATCGTTGTAACTCAGTAACCATGCACTGTAAAGGCTTGAAAATTTGAAAACGATTTCTACAATATCTCTACTAAAATTTGATAAGAAAATTATACACTTAAATACATATATTTCAGGAGATATTTTTTTCCTACATATCCTAATTCACGTTCTAAAATTATTTGGATGACGACATCTTATTTGTACAATTTTTACACTAGGCGTTGTTATACTAGAATCCAAGACCCGAGCTCTCCGTCCATACACACACCTAATTGCATAATATTTGAGCATACTAATATTATTTCGTCCTTGGAAGTGCTCATTTGAAAGGACATAGGTACTTAGGTACTAACATTATATTTATATCAATCATAACTATAGAAAAGCTATGATTTTATGTTATTACTCAAACAAAGATCATAATGTTTTACTTCACCTTGTAAGTATCGTATATTAACGTGATAGTTTGATAATACCTAGGTATTATTGTAGTTCACCTTATTCAAGCCATACGAAGGTTATGCCGCTATTGGAAGAGGGGACATGTCCCGCGATATAGTCGCCCAACACGTATTTTACGTGTACGGGACATACGGCATCTACAGCTCGCGGCACAGAAAAATCTACGTGTCCTTCGACAGTCGCCCGACACGGACTCTACGTATCGTTGGTGAAACTTTTCTCGATAGATTTATTTTCCAAAGTTGACTTTTCTATAACACTATGTTTCTACGTGTTGTCTACGTCTCAAAACTATGAATAGCTGAACAGTTCATCCTAATAATATTATAAATGTGAAAGTTTGTGAGTTTGTATGTATGTTTGTTGTCAGGCCTAAACGACAAAACGGATTAAGTTGAAATTTGGTGTAGATGTAGATATACTGCCCGAATAAATAATAGACTACTTTAAAATATGAAAAACATCCCCAAAACGATAAAAAAAGGAAAAGGGATGATTTTTGTATAGATGGCGCTGGTGTATAACAATAAATCTGAAATCACAGACTAAATTAAATTACTAATTTGACAGGACAACGTCTGTCACGGGTCGGCTAGTTTTTTTTATAATTAGTAGATAATCATACTAGCTACATAAAAGAAAAACGGTTTTTTTTATCTTTGATGGTTTTAAGACTCACTCTTCACTTTTTCAGTCTTGTCCGGATAGCCCATACAAAAAAAAACAAAAAATTCAAGTATCACCTGCCTGTTTCAGCTGCCAGTGTCAACGAAACGTGCGGTTTCAACGAGCAATGCGAGGACATGGTTTACATGACGGAGTGCCGGAACGATCGCTGCGTCTGCAAGTTCGAGATGGTGCCAGAAACAAATCCGGATGGCACAGTGGTTTGCAAAGGTATTATCAATATTTACAACTAGCTGTTCCGATAGACGACTTGTCGAAGTTCAAGAAGTTTACAATAATTGTAAGCTGACAAATACAATTAAAAAAAATGCATAATCGGTTCTGCTGTTCATGCGTGATGCCCTGACCAAGGGATATAGGGATTCATTTTTATATGATAGACTAGTGGTTAGCCTAGACCGCACGGGTGTGCTAACACACTTTAGGTTTCATTATTGCAATTTTCGTGGAGACCTCAATTTATTTTTTAAATTAAAATTAACTTGTGTAATCGCTGATAATGTCTGTAGTTTTTACAATTAAGTTTATTTGGTATAAACATAAATACAAAAAAAAACGCAAATAATGAATGATATGAAACTAAACTAAATTTAATTATTTTTGTGCGGGCCAATATTGAGATTCGTTTTTTAAGTCTTGCTCGTTTATTTTTTATTTATGTATTTTCTTTTGAATATTAATAAATAATAAAATAATTGTGATTGTAATATAATATAATAATTGAAATAAATAATAAATATTTCAGCGGAGAAACGTGTGGAGGAATCACTCAAGACTTTAGACCCGGCAATGATTGGAGTACTTGTTGGCATGGCGCTGATGTTCGTTATCATATGCGTTGTGCTCCGTCTTTTCAGCAGGTACATTTAAAACTCAAGTTGCTATAGAATTTTAAACATAATTATGTATAAATTTCGCCTTAATATTCAAAAAATTTACGAATAACTGAACATTAAGCACATGCTCGAAACTGTGAGAGTAAACCTCGCAGTGAAACCGGTCAGAATTCCTATAAGCGGCGAAGGGAATCTGTTACGTAAAATGATCTGGCTTACCTCTGTTCGTGACTACCCCAGGTCTAACCTGTTAATCCTAACAATATTATAAATGCGAAAGTTTCTGATAAGGCTGCTATGTTTGTTCCCTAATCAAAAATAAACGAGAAAACGTATTAAGATAAAATTTGCTGTAATATGTAAATACAAAATCAGAATAAATAAAGGAGAACTTATCTGAAAAACAAAATGATAAAAAACGCAAAAAGGATGATGTTGGTATAGATAACGTTGGTGTGCAACAAATCTGACATCACAGACTAAAAAAATTTAGTCGTCATAGCAACGCAGTTTTGACTAATGAATGATACGCAATACGCATTCTTACAAAATTATTAATTAGTAATTTATTTTATCAGTACAAGGTTTGTAGGGAAAAAATTGGAAGCTGCCTGAAATAGCGATTTCCTATGTTTATTACAAAAAAAAATGACAGAACAATGTTTGTCACGGGTCAGCTAGTATAAAATAAATGCGTGAAATATAATTTGTGTTTCAGGGCAAGATGGCGTGAGAATCGGACGATTTTTAACACTCCCAACCCTCGATTGATGAATGTATCTCTGCTTAGAGATTCAAAACTGCTGCATTCTCAGGTATTTTAAACCGACTTTAAAAAAGGAGGCGGTTCTCAAGTCGGTTGTATTTTTTCCCCTTTCTAGGGTAACTAGATAACAGATAGAATAATTATATAGTTTTGTTTTGTAAATGCATAGATTATGATATACTATAATACCCAGACACAGAACAACCATCAATGTTCATAGATAAAAAAACATTTGTCCTAATGAGGATCGAGTCCAAAACCTACAGCGCAGAAGGCAGAGCTACTACCAACTGAGCTGTATCTTTCTTTCTTGACTGGCCAGAAAGATAAGATGATGTGATATGACGATTTTCCTTTCAAATTCTCGCCGAATTATTCGCAGGACCGTCGTGGCTCTCGTGTAAGCATGCGCCCTCCATCAAGGCAGGCCAGCCAGCAGGAACTGAGATCACACTCTCCTCCAGGTAATCTGTTTTCTTATGCCATATCAATAAGTTAGGTCATTCTTGATTCTTTATGATTACCTACGCACATTGGCGGGCGGGACGGCAGCGGATTTTAAAAGTTATCAATTGAATATAGTAGTTTTCTCATCGAAAAACTGCGCTGCGATGCTCCGAAGCCGATCACAGAGCATTGAAATATATACCTTATTTCGATTGGATAAGTATTAAATTCAATTGATACATTTAAATCCTCTTCCGTCACGTCCAGGCTATTTGTGAACGAGGGACATTGTGTAGAAATTTTCATCTCATTGAAATTCCAGTCTTGTAATTTTTATATATTTTTACGTATATATAAATGCTGGCAAAGTATAACAAACAGCATACCAAAGAACGATGTTGACAAAAATTTAAAAATCTGTTACGATTTTATTTTCCACTCACCAAGCTAACACTCATGATGATTTCATCAGCAGCACGTCATCACCAAAGCCATCAGCTACACCGAAAGCCCTCAGGTTACATTTGGTTATAAGTTTGCCCGCTTTATAGAACTGCACAAACATTTAAGCAAATGCATGATGCTGAACAAAATTTGTAGATCCTGAACAAAAATTGTAGTTTCTGAACAAAAAATGTAGTTCTTGAACAAAATTTGTAGATTCTGAACAAAATTTGTAGAGTCTGAACAAAATTTGTAGTTCCAACACCAAGTAATTAAGTCACTAGGACGTATACCTTAATTGGGAAACACTTTAAGAAACTTTAGGTTAATTTAGGACCGTTTTAACACTTAGGAAGATTTTCCTTATTCTTTCAATAGATCCTTCTAGAACACACATAGATCCACTACTAACATAGTTGAGTTTTGAATAGAACTAATCTTTAACGATTTTGGAAGCATGTATAGAAGACTCATGAAAAACATTCAGAGCAACCACTTATAAAATGACAATTTGGCTTTAAATACGACAAACACTAACAACTATTAGTTTAGTTATAAATTAGAGAATACTGAGCTTTTTCAATTCACATATCAAAGAAGTCTAAGGAAGTTTTGTACACAGCAAGATTTATAACGAATCGTTTAGTCTTTTTTGATGTGTATGATATAAAATGATTGAAAAAAAGCATGTCTTCTAAAGATGCTATGACTTGAGCATGCTTCTGCTGATACTAGAGCTCAGCCCCCTTACCACAAGCTCTAAAATAATATAAAACTGGTACTAATCGCGGTGCGAAAGTGACAACGCCATACGAGTTCTTATAGCGTTGCCAATTTCGCACCGCTATATATATTTTATATTGGTAGACACGTCACACAGCGCCATCTAGCTCCAAACTAACCAAAGCTTTTACTGTGAGTATTTTTATATAACTGATAGAATACCTATATACTTTTTTTAATATACACTTACCATACTATATAAGATCCAGAATAAAATAAAGAATACCTACTCATATAATAATACTAATACTGTTTTAATATTACTTTAAGAGCTTGTGGTACGGCACCTGAACTTTATATCATTTACTGATTTGTCTTTATCGATTTCAGGGGGTCGACGAGGTTCTAGAGCGGGTAGTGGCCATTCCGCCACCTCTCTCAGGTCCGCTACACTGCGGTCTCCAACCGCACCAGGACCCACATCTGTGACCGTCGAAATAAGAGCTCCAGATGCATAAAATGACGATTGGACACAAAACTGTTTGACTACAACAGTATCGATAACAAATGGTACAACTGAATGGTGAAAGATAACCGATATAATTACTTTCGTCTCATAAATATATGACTTTCGTAAATCCAGTCCAACATTTACAGAATTTGTGATAATATATTTACCAATCGTTGAACACTAGGCTTATATTCATACTATATAGTTATAATCTTGCACCTACTTGTAATCTGTCATTCAATCAGCCACTTGAAAAGTGCCTATAAACAAAGACACATAAAATTTAAATCTCATATTTTGAGCAATAGGCTAATCGGTAATAATAGGAATAAAGCAGTTATAATTAATAATTAGGAAGTAAAAATCACATTCACGAATCAAAATATTATAGACACAAAATACCTAGGTGTAGGAGCACAATTCAGAGATATTCATTGAATCTAAGAAAATAGGATAGTGATTAGCTTTTGTAGCGTTAGAATGATTCGCTTTTTGGCATTTTTTGTAGTTTAATAGTTTCAAGTCGATTACTATATTAAGTCTTATTTCTCGTTGACCTTCTTTTATTGTTCTAAATATTTAAGTGAATGCTAGGTTTTGTGATTTCCTGCCTTAGGAGTAATATAGCTTACTAATTAAGCAATGTAGATTTAGAACTTATTTACGGGGACCATCTCCTTTCCGGGAGTGATCTGAGTTTTGAAATAGGACGGGTTAGCTATGAGGGAGCTTCTAACTGCTTTCTTCTACTATAAGACTTTTAATATTGACTATAATTTTAGGAGCGCATGTCTCGGCTTTCCTTTAAGAAGTTTTATGAGGATTGAGAGTAATAACAGAAAATATTTCTTTAGAATAGATAGTCTGTACTTCTTCTTTTACTATTGTTTTGTGTAAATCGGGGAAATTTACACAAGAATACTTCGTAAGTCTTCATGCACAACGCTTTGACCAATCGTAATGTTTCAGCAATGCGCACAAAAATATAGTCAAATTTACTAACCCTGAGTTTTACTTCGATGTAATACTAAATAGGTACGTTTAATATAAAGTATATAAAATCATCTTCATTGATGCGAAACGTATGGAATATACTTCAATAAGGGGAAGATTGGGGTATAGTCGATACAAAAACTCATTTCCATTCCAATGCAATTTAAAGGTAAGCTATATAATATTTATTTTGAAATAATGCTCACGTCGTGAATGTACTTCGAACACTGCTAGTTATACATGTACCAAAATTAATGCTGTAATTAAATTATATAAACTTTTATTATAACTTATACTTCCGACTAATGTTGTTTTATTTATTAATATCCAACTCTTATATTGGGGGAGCGCAGGTGCCTATCGTACAGGCTATCTCAGTCTAGTTTAGGCACCTGAGGCTGTAATACATTAATTGTAATAATTATTTACATTTTAAAATCAGTGCATGATTATTAGTTTTAATAATGTATCAATTCAGTGTTTTTAATTATTTGTGCTCAAATAAATAAATTATATATTTTTTTTTTATATAGATAAATAATTAATTACTAGTGAACATTTCACATAGCGCCATCTAGCTCCAAACTTAGCAAAGCTTGTAGAATAAAAAGTAACAACCACTGATGGAATACGCATTTGTAAAAAGGTAGGTATAAAATAAAACCGGCTAAGTGCGAGTCTGTGTCGCGCACGAAGGGTTCCGTACAAAAAATGGCCATTAAAAACACGTTTGTTGTATAGGAGCCTCCCTTAAATATCTATTTTATTGTGTTTTTAGTATTTGTTGTTCGAGCAGCAATAGAAATACATAATCTGTGAAAATTTCAACTGTCTAGCTATCATGGTTCATGAGATACAGCCCTGTGACAGACAGACAGACGGACAGACGGACAGACGGACAGACGGACAGACGGACAGACGGACAGACGGACAGACAGACGGACAGCGAAGTCTTAGTAATAGGGTTCCGATTTTACCCTTTGGGTACGGAACCCTAAAAAGGTAATAAATAAAAGGGTGAACATTTTACACAGCGCTATCTAACCCTTAACTGAAAATTCAAAAAATTCAAAATTCAAAATTCATTTATTTGTTTAGAATATGGTTAGTAAAATTAATGGTAATAAATGTCAAATAAAGTTTCACATATTCTGTCATAATGTTATGACATACAAATAGTCAATAATTATATACATACCTACCTGTAAATACATAACTGATATAATATTTACTCCATACTTAATACATACTATAAAAAACATTATGTTTAACACACAAATGGTTGTCTTAGGTGGAAATTGAGCCCACAACCTACAGCGCAGAGTTACTACCAGGTCAGTCATGCATAGGAGAGAGGTGCCATCTATTATTTTATTATGTAACTAGATAGTAAGTTTGTTTTTTGCAGCAAAAATGAGTGGTTACTCAAGGTTATTAAAGAAATTGTAGATGCTACACACTGTAGAAGTTCTAGAATATAGCAATAGAGGTCACTAAAACAAAAAAAAACACTACATTAATTTTATTAAATGAAGGATACTCGAGGAAATCTCGTCTTTAGACTTCATTGTTACTTTGTAAACGACGAAAAATGAGGAGGTTCTCAATTCGACATGTATATATCCTAAACTAGTCCTATTTAAATTATATTTATGTAGGATTAATAGTTCCTACATAAAACTTAAGGCGCTCCATGTCGACGATTGTTTTTTTTCGAAACGAAAAAAGAAATACTTCTGAACAAGCCACATCTCCTATTTTATAATGTATAGTATATGTGAATACAGATGTACCCATCTTTAATCACTTCGATAAATAATCCTACCGACCGCTGCAATGACGACAAACACACGTCGGCGCGTGGTCCGCCTTTGCTTTTCGAATAAATTAATGTATAATTACTTATCAAAAATATATTCTAATAGAAATCTAGATCTACATATTACCTATCTTTAACAATAAATCACAAGTTGATTTTAATAGTAGGTATCAAAATATTTCGATCATAAATTCTAAAACGTATCATTTTGAAATAATATTTTTATCGTGAAAAGTTTCTGTTATTATGTTTTCAGCTTAATAGAAATCTAGGTAGGAACCTGAAGTAATATACTTATAAAAATAGGAGATGTGGCTTGTTCAGAAGTATTTCTTTTTTCGTTTCGAAAAAGAGCAATTTATTGACATACAGCCCCTTAATAAACGAATATCTTCCCCTGACTTTTCGTTTAGAAGAAAGGTTTTTTTTAAGTGTTTTAAAAGTAGTTATTAAAGTGGTAATGGCTTAGAAGGGTTCTACTCAATCTGGAGGTTCTAAGTTCTTAAGTCGTGCTAATGAGGAAATATTTTAGTTGTGATGTTTGGACGTGCCTATAGCCACCCCCATTGGTTATCTTCAAGGTTCCTAGCGCTTGGAGATAAGAGTGAATGTCTACTGTACTTGGGGATTACAGTCGTGATCTCATTTCATTTTCATTTCAAATAATATTTATTGCTTTTGAGGAAAAACACAAAGATTTTATAAGATCAAATCATTGTTCGAGCTTGAGGCTACAATCGCTATTATAGTACCGTTTTCTTAACCCAAATCATTGTTTCGTCGAGTGGAGTTAAGCTCGAAAGCGGAATTGGCTAAACATACCTGCTAGGGGGAGGTGTGGGTTCATGTCCCACTCTATATACATATTTTTTGACATTTCACACCATCTAGTGCTATCTAGCCCTAAACTATACATAGCTTGTACGAGATCGAAATAACGAATGATAAAGAATAATACTTTATAGGTACTTTTGATGTGAAACATCTATATAGCAGTGGGTCAGACTGGCAGTTGACGTATTGCCACGGCATGGCGAACTACATGCTGCTATGCGAACTAGATGAGTTGCTGCCGAAGTGTCGACTGCGTCCGATCCGGTACAAAATGTTGAAAGATTATGAGCTTTGTGACAAAATGTTATGGGTCATTTGGTTTATTTGTATTCACCAATTTACTACGAGCTGGTGTAACAATAGATCTTAAATATAGCCATAGGAACTCCTCATATACACATTATAACCCCGACGTGCTTGGTCTCATTGTATTTGACTTGACGAATAAAAAAGCTGGATTATAAAAGCTTGTTTTTAATATTTAATAAAAAAAACAGGTTTACGAATCCCCATGTTCAGTAGACATCCTCTCAGATCTCCAGGCGTTTAGATCCTTTGAAGATATCTAGAGGAAGGTAATCAGAGGCACGTCCAACATTATTATGGGTACATGATCACGTTTTGCAGTAGTTTTTAATAATATACTTACAATAAAAATTTATAAAATCCTATTTCGTGAAAACATAATAATAAAACTATCTATGTTACGTGTTATGCCAAAATACCAATTTCAAAATAATCGCTATAATTTGATGAAGCAATAACCCAAGAGGAGAGTCATCAGCACATCACATCAGGCTTATCATGAATAATTCATTTTATTGCATAACATTACTGAAACAATATTAGTTTTTGGTGTTATTTGTTTCAGCAATAATAATTTATTAACATTTAACATTGAAATATTCTGTGAGAATTATTATTGTTTAATTAATAGATTAAAGGGGATTGAAAAAAATTAATACGACAGCAATTATCATGAATTTGTCGGTTTAATATTAGTAATAAACCGGCCAAGTGCGAGTCGGACACGCGCTCGAGGTTTCCGTACTATTATATATAAAAACGGCAAAAAAATCACGTTTGTTGTATTGGAGCACCACTTAAATATTTATATTATTCTGTTTTTAGTATTTGTTGTTATAGCGATAACAGAAATAATATCATCTGTAAAAATTTCAACTGTCTAGCTATCACGGTTCATGAGATACAGCCCTGTGACAGACAGACGGACAGACGGACAGACGGACAGACGGACTGCGAAGTCTTAGTAATAGGGTTCCGATACCGATAACTCTAAAAAGTACCTAAGCTCGACTAAAAATAATATCATTTTTTTGACAAATATATTTAGGTACCTACTACGGTTAATTTTGTTAGGAATGAAAGTGGATGGATGGTCAATTTTTTTTGTAATAATCACATAGGAAAGAGTAATTTTAGGCAGCTTCCAATTTTTTCTCTACAAACCTTGTACTGATAAAATAAATTACAAATTTTGGTAGAATGCGTATCATTCATTAGTCAAAACTGCGTTGCTATAACGACTAAATGTTTTTAGTCTGTGATGTCAGATTTGTTGCACGCCAACGCCATCTATACCAAAATCATCCTTTTTGCGTTTTTTTATCATTTAAGGGTTGTTTTTCAGATTATAAGTTCCCCATTTATTTATTCTGATTTTTATCTACATACTACAGCAAATTTCATCATAATCCGTTTTGTCGTTTATTTTTGATTAGGGAAGCAGCCTTATCACAAACTTTCGCATTAATAATATTATTAGGATAGGATTCTTGAACTTACTCGAGTACGTAGTTACTCAATCTACTTTAAAAATAACTTGCATTAAGCTGATGTATTAGTAAAATAAATAAGAATTTCCTTATTTAGAGGTAAAGCTCGGTTGGACTTATCTTAGTAAAGTAAATTAGAAGTTTCTTATATAGAAGAGGTTGGTTCAAATGAATGGGCATTGATTTATTCGCTGCTGCCGGGACTTTTGTTTTGGGTTTAATTAAATTTCGCCCAAATATTTTGCCGATCTTGATTTTCAATAACGATTCCAAATGAAATGATTTGCAAATGAAAATATTGATTCAGCTAAACGCTGAATCATGAAAATGGAAACTAATATTGGTACTAACTTGAAAGCTCACTGGGAACAGAGAATTATTAATAATTATAATTATTACTAAATTAAACTAATAGAGTAGAGGTCTTCAAACTTTTTTGTCTCGTAGACCATTTGCCATTTTTATCGGTTTTGGGTAGACCCTTCAGCCATGTTGGCCGAGTGGGAAAATCCCGATTTTCAAACTGAAAGTCGTGAATTCGAATTTCAGCCATGCATCGCGAGGAAACCAGTTAGTATTCTTGTGAGCGGCGACGGGCTTGCAACCTGTGACGCGTGTAATGCTAACTACTGCGAAATGTGGTCATGTGCCAAATGTAGAGTTTGTACTTGCCTTTGACTAACCTCTTTAAAAATATGTTTTTTTTTCTAATGTGTAAAGAATAGTCCGAAATAGGTCAATTTTAAATTGTATTATAGTTCCATGAAACATAAAAATCTAATAATATCTCTTGACTTTTCGATTATTTGAAACATTTTCGTTCTTCTTTTTAGTTTTTTAATTGTATTTATTACATACGACTAGCAAAGTAATATAAAACGCTTATCAAAAAAGTAGTTGCATTTCTAAGCTTATTTATAAAACTAAACAGAAAACCGACGTAAATGTTTCGACCAGTCGAAAAACCAAGGTACGATATTAGTTTTTTAAGTTTATGAAGTAACTATTAGACCTACATGAAAATAATTTAAATGGGACCAACTTGGAACTATGCTCTAAAGAATAGAAAAAAAAACATCGAAATCTTATCGCCAGGTATAAAAATTATAATATATATAGACATATCTCTAGAAGGTAAGAAAGTCATGTAACGAGAAAAATGTTATGATTCAATATGGATGGAAATAGACCTAGAGGTGGGCAAAGATAAGAAAGTATGGGCAAGAAATGAGTAAGTGATGATATGACGGCTGATAGAGGAAAATGGAAGAAGAACACAATGTCGTGCCGACCCCACTTAAAAGGTTAAGGTCTCTCTAAAAAGAAGTTGCATTTCTTTGCTCTCTCAGGTTCCAATTTTACTTCACATTGGAGACGTGGATGCTAAAATATTCCAAGTTCCCGACGCCCTACTTTGGGATAAGCTTCCTGACTCACATTCAATGCTGCTGGCTTGTTTGCCGCCATACCTACAGTATTTGCGCTCCCGCTTTTGTTGTGGACGAAATGGACTGAAAAACAACTTGCAGTTCAAGCAAGCTGCCGCGAAATCGATTTGTCTACTAAAATGAAATAGGATCACGACTGAAATCCCCAAATACAGTAAATATCAACTCAGATCTCCAAGCGATCAGATCCTTAGAGATGACGATGATAAAAGAGTAGTCAGAGGCACGACAGCGGGGATGAAGTCTATTTGAAATTTACTTCGAATTAAACGCGAGAGTTTCCACTAGAACCAATAATTTATCAACAAAAAACAACATTCGATCTTTTCGATTGATGTTTTATCTACTTTGTACCTACTTGAGGTACCTACAGCCTTGTGACAAACAAACAGACGGACGGACAGACAGACAGCGGAGTCTTAGTAAAATGGTCCCGTTTTTACCGTTTAGATACGGAACCCTTTCCTCGCTCGCAGTTTCGACCAAAACCAAAAACCGAAACATCACTTTTGTTGTATGGGAGCCCCACTTAAACGGAACCCTTTCCGTATCCAAACGGTAAAAACGGGACCCTATTACTAAGACTCCGCTGTCTGTCTGACCGTCCGTCTGTTTGTCTGTCACAAAGCTGTAACTCATGAACCGTGATAGCTAGACAGTTAACATTTTCACACATGATGTATTTCTGTTGCCGCTATAAAAACAAATACTAAAAACAGAATAAAATAAATATTTAAGTTGGGCTCCCATACAACAAAAGTGATGTTTCGGTTTTCGGTTTTGGTCGAAACTGCGAGCGAGGCCGAAAGTTCGGTTTTGGCTGTAAAACGTGTTTCGGTCGGACACTATATTAAACTAAATTGAAATTTACGGGCCCATCAAAACGAAATTGAAAGAGTATCTTCCTAAGCCTTTATTTTATTGAGCAAGAAGAAACCTTGTACTTTTTAGCTTACGTTACTTATGTAAGAAGTTTTTATGTTTTTATTTAATTGATTTCAATTAAATAAAAACATAAAAACGTGAGGTCAGAATATAGATAACTACTGAATGTAGTTATCTTTATTTTGACTACTGAAAAAATGTAGGCACGTGCCAATTGTTATGTTTGGACGTGTCTCCGACTTACCCCTTTAGACATCTTCAAGGATCTGAGCGCCTGACTGAATAAAACATAGACAGTATAGTCTTTTTAGTTTATTTTAAGTATTTTAGTAGTTCTTTCTTGAAATATGAAACATCCCCAAAATAATAAAAAAAACGCAGAAATTATGATTCTGGTATAGCGCTGGTGTGCAACAAATCTGACATCACAGACTAAATATTAATAAAACATTCAGTCTTTTTTATTCTATGAAATTTGACAGGACAACGTCTGTCACGTGTCGGCTAGTTAATATTATAAATGCAAAAGTTTGGATGTTAGATTTTAAACTTTCGTGATAAGTACGCATAACTATTAATTTTACATGGGTCCTTGTCACATTACCTCTAATTTATTATCATGACTATTCGACTGTTACAACGGTCATGTTCACGGCCATAGTTTGTCTACATTATAAAGGGAAAAAATGTTATTTTTATTTAACTTTATGACAAAAGTTTGTTAAGGTAGAATCTTGCAACTCAATTTTGAATCCCCAACCAATTGAGCTGAAATTTCGCATACTTATGTTACTCCGGTGACAATGCAATAATATGACAGTAAGCTGATCTGATGATGGAGTCAAGAACTGTTCAACAGATATAATCCTCCTTAGTAAATACTTCGATTGAGTAAAAACTGTGCATACTTGTCAAGTTCCGATGACAATGTAACGTCTCCCTCGACACCTTCTACGAAACTTTAGAAAGTGAAGGAAAAAATTATTAAAATCGGATCACCAGGTTAAAAAGATATGCGTGGTCAATGGTCATACCTCAGATCAAGTAAAAAAAGGTAGATAACGCACGGCCTTTGCTAATAGTGAAGCCAAAAAACTGCGCTACTTCAAGTAAACACACGCGCTCACGCACACACATGCAAAAAACTGCGCTACTTTTTCGCTAGTATCTTACGAGTCGTCGTGCTGTAAGTTTGCTTAAAAAATGCCGTCCTGTGCAGTAAAATGGTGTAGAAACAACACAAAAGTGAACATAAAGTCTACAGGAATAACGTTTCACAGGTAAGGACTCACAAAACTATAATTTTCTATGTTATTCAAACACAATTTTGAGGTTATTCGACATAAATAATGTCAATGTCCCGAAATGACGTATCGGGAGAGTGTTGCCAGGAGTTCGTATTTCTAATACCCAAAAATGTGGGTAAGTAAATTGTAGGCAAATTCATAGCAAAATAATTAGCACAGAGTGGACATAATTATTGTTTTATTTTTTTAATCACATAATTTTATATAAAAAAATATTTTTTTACATTATCGTGTGTTTACCATCTATTTTTTACTATCAAATATTATTGGTTTTAGGTTGCCAACAAATATTATAATAAAAGATGAATGGGTAGCTGCTATAAGACAGAGTCGAAATGACCCACAATGGCAGCCAACCTCATCTAGTGTGGTTTGTTCAGAACATTTTGAAAACACTGACATGTACGATACACAACGTGGACTTCGACGAATACATAAAACAGGATATCCAAAAAAGGTATTTAAACCGACTTCAAATAAAAGGAGGTTCTCTATTTTTCCTGCATAATTATTTTCATGAAAAATATATACCATACATTTTGCTAAAGCTAACCGTTAATATGTATTAAGATACAGTTTTGTTTCTTTTGTTTCTCTTCTCTTCTGTTAGATTCAAGAAGATGCTTACGGCTGCATGGGATTGCGGGATCAGAGACTATAATAATTTATGTTGTATGTAAGTACCTCTATAATATTATGTTAGAAGTCCATGCTCTATGTTGTACTTTTAATTCAACTTTTTTATTTCATCTGGAAAAGTAGTATATTTTTAATTCCATGTAAAGGTTTTTTTCTCTAGTCATTAATTCCGTTTTGTTTTTTGTCTTATATTTTTTTTTTAATAAAAACTCTTTATATAACCTTTGTTGTATTTTTTCCGCAACTCACACCCACGACGGGACTATCTATTGAGACGATTTATAACGTGATCCTACACGGCTCCTACATATTTATAATGTTATTGTAAATTAAAAAACCATTTATTTTCGCATGCACATAGTACCTATTTTTATGCAATTTTAAGGGACATTTTTTTAAAAAGTGGCAACACTTCTTTGCCTCACACATATTTAAAAAAATGGCTTCATTTTCTTGTTCTACGTGAGTTATCTACCTTTTTTTACTTGATCTGAGGGTCATACATAAAAAAAGTAAAAAAATTATATATAGCGTCGACTTGAGAACCACCTCCGTTCTTCGTCGGTTAAAAATAAATGCCAACACCGACGGCAATATGCAGTAAAAAGGAACCCAGCAAAAACAGAGTTAACAGCTACCGTCAAGCAAATAAAGGTTCGCTTTCACATAAAAGAGGCGTAAACTAGGTGCCCGAGGCATGACAAGACATGAAAATATTGATATATCTGCGAATATTCGAATAATGCCGCTTTGACGTTGATTTGCGCGCTCTACTGGAAATTATAGGGGTGTTGGCATCGACCATATAGCCCAATAGACGCCTCGAGCCTGGAGCATAGTGGAGGACCAAATTTATCAATTGAATTTAATAGTTATCGATATCTTCTTCTGCTAAATTACGCGTCAGGTTGTTTGTCTGCGATGGACTCCTAAACTACTTATACTTAGCCGATTTTAATCAAACTTTGCACATCGTGTGCCAACTTGAAAGATAGGATTACTTACATCTCAATAAATAGTTGCAATATTATTTTATTGCTAATTATTTGTTTATTATCTGATAGTCACAATTATCTGTTAGCTCCAAAAAATTCTAACAGATGGCGATATCTGTTGACACAGCAACGCGTAGCCGGGTCTGCTAGTAAGGTTTTTAATTCCAATGCTCGGCAATTCAAATTTTAAATCCTCTACCGCACCGTGCGCTAATGTGCGCTTGCTCATTATGGCTTCATTACTTCAAACAAAGAATTTTCTAAAACCGTTGTGGTGTGCTGATCAGGGGCTAGTAATAAATGCAATTTAATTGGCCATTACAACGTCACAGCCCGCCGCGGGGCGCGTCGTAAATCGCGCTCGGTGTCTTATATCGGCAGTATAAGCCTAATGTGTTGTTTGAAAGTGTTCGCCTTGCATGAGGAGTCTATAGAATGTGTGGTAGATGGCATGTGTAGGCTTGCCGCGAAGCCGACGGGGTGTCGCGATGTGCGTACAGATAGGGCGAGTTTCCATTGACGCGGAGCTGTGCGGAACGAAGCGGAACGAAGCGACATAACCACCATATTTATGACCGAAATAGTTGACCAAAAATGTTGAGCGTTGTGATTGGTCAATTATTCACGGTCCGCTCCGCACACCTCCGCATCAGTAGAATCGTGCTCAAACGAGTACTTGTAAGTTGTCATTAAAAACTAAGAACAACTGTTTTTAGTTGGTACGACATTTGGATGGAACGAATATTAATTATAAAATAAGAACTTACAATAGTGGACACTTTGCCATATAGCCCCAAACTAAGCAAAACTTGTACTATGTAAACCAGATTCGTAATAAAAAGAATATTATTATATACATTTTTTTGTAAATAAATTCTTATATCTAATTATATCTTATAACGCCCAGAGACAGTATGTTCATCACAAAATGATTTTCTTGGGAGGGAATCGAAACAACCACAGCGCAAGAAATATTGTTACCAACTGATCTGTGAGACCAATTTTAGGAAAAGCCTTGCGTGTCTTAACTTGTCTTTCAATCCAAAGATGGTTGTTTCAAACCCCGGTCGGGCATCAATGGATTTATCGATAGATATATGCGCATTGACGTATGCTCAAAACGGTAAAGGAAAATATATTTAAACCTCCTTAAAGAAGATGTCTTTATGAAGATAAACAGAGTCACGTCCAAACATCACATTTGGCACATGCCAACATTTTGCAGAAGTTGGAATTTCATACGTGATAGGTTGCAAGTCCATCGCCGCTAATAAAAACCAACAATAGGATAATTTACATGGAGTAATTATGCAAAGAAGTAGTCTAATAGTGATCTAGTCATATCTAGGCTTACTACTTACCTAGACATCTATACTGAATATTATAAATGCGAAAGTAACTCTGTCTGTCTGTGACGTTATCACGGCCAAACCGCGGGGCCCATTGTGATGAAATTTTGTATAGAGATAGCTAAAAGTCTTGAGACGGACATAGGCTACTTTTTCCCTAATTTTCAAAAAATTCAGTGTTTTTCGATCTATTTCCTGAATCTACACAGACGATTGAAAGATACGGACCCTTAATTACAATTCATGTTATGTACGAGTATAAGAGAAGATTTATATTAGACCAGGCCGTGTCCGGGCCGGGCTGGAACTTTAGACGGGCCCGGACGGGACGCGGATCAGGCACTGTTTGATGTAAATTGCATTATACAAAATGTATGTAACGTTTCAATCCCGTGCCCCGTCCGGGCCACGTACACGGCAAGCTCCGGGCACGGCCTAATATAAAAATCTACCCTAAACAGGAGTCCAATAATAGTGGTTAAATCAAAGGTAACCGATATTTCGAAATTATGTACCTATGTACCTATGTGGAGTACTCGAGAGAGCTCAAACAACCCTATGAGGATTTAAAGCCAATTAGTGATAGTTAATTCTGTGCACTATTCTAAACATCATCATAAAATAAAACTGGCCAAGTGCGTGTCGAGCCAATATAGGGTTTTGTAGTTTACACAGCTAACAACGTTATACAAGGTGTCTCAAAAGTAAGTTCACATTTGCTTATCTTATTACGCGAAAGCAACTATTCTGAGGGGCGCGGGGGGTATGTCAGTCGGTAGTCTGGCTCTTGGGAATTTAGTCGCTATGGAGCGTTTCTCTGGTGCGGACCGTGCGTTGTGCGTACGTGAGTTTTACAAAAACGGTAATTCGGCGACTGTAGCGCGTAGAAAATTCTGCAGTATTCGACATATTCGTCACTTAAATGATGCGCCTAGCACTCGACTCATTGCAAAATGGGTTGAGAAGTTTGACCCAGTTCAACTCTGGAGAAACCAAAATCTGGGCGGCCAAGAACATCAAGAACAGCCGAAAACGTGGACAGTGTTACTCAGTCTATTCGAGATGATCCAAACCTCTCGATTCGGAAGCGTGCTGTTGCTTTAAATGTGCACAGATCTTCATTATGCCGCATTTTACACAAATATTTAAAGCTGCACCCGTACAAAATTCAGTTGGTGCAAGAACTGAAGCCTCAAGATGCTGGTCAGAGGCTTGACTTTGTAAATCAGATGATTGAGCGCTTTCCAACGTTCACCAACATCTTGTTTTCCGATGAAGCCCATTTTCACCTGAATGGGCATGTAAACAAGCAAAATTGTCGTTACTGGAGTGCAACCAATCCAAAACAAAAACATCAGAAACCGCTACATTCACCCAAAGTCACCGTATGGGCAGCGATGTCGGCGCGAGGAATTATCGGCCCTTACTTTTTTGAAGATGGAAGGGGACGCACGCTCACAGTGAATTCAGAGCGTTATGTGGAGATGTTAGACGAGTTTTTCGTGCCCCAACTGCAAAACATTCCTGGTTACAACCAAAGAACATGGTTCCAGCAGGATGGAGCAACTTCACACACGTCCAACAGATCTCTGCCTCGAGTTCGAGAAATTTTTCCGAACAAATTAATCTCCAGGCGAGGTGACATAAATTGGCCTCCACGGAGTCCCGATTTAACACCTATGGATTTTTTCCTGTGGGGTTATGTCAAATCAAAAGTTTACGCTAATAAACCGACTTCCCTGGCACAATTAAAAGAAAATATCCGTCATGAAATGGCAGCCATCACGGAGACTACCTGCCGAGCTGTCATAGGCAATTTTAGTGCCCGACTAAATGAATGCCGAGAGCGCAACGGTTTACATTTGGACGATGTTATTTTAAAAAAATAAATTCCCAAACAGTGTACTTCAATATATAATAAACATTTTTTAAATAAAGCTAAGACTTTTCTTTTAAAAAAAGATTTAAATGTGAACTTTCTTTTGAGACACCTAGTATAAGTAATTTCAACGATATTTTTACTAAAAAGTTTAAGACTTAGAAAATACATTTTTTTAGTTGGTCGATGATTTTTTATGAATTTTTGTGAAGTTTTGTGATAACAACTTTTCGATTAAGAGATCCGTTTGTGAAATATTAAGCTTCAAAATGCCAAATGTTGAAAACGAGTGCCCCCCCCCCCCTCTAAAATCTAGGGTTTGGAGGCGTGGAAAAATTCACGGTAATAGTACATAATAACGAACTTAAAAAAAAACTATCACAGCTAAGTAGGCGTATCAAGTTTTCACGTAATCGTCGACCAACTTTTAAAAAGTATTCGAAGAAGAAATAATATTTTTTTTTGTACAAATACCATTGAAAATTACAAGTTATAACATTGTTGGCTGTGTCAACTATGAAACCTCACATTGCGCGTGACCCGACACGCACTTGGCCGGTTTTTATTGTACGTACTTGGTTAGTACTTTTAATGATTATTCACTTATTCAGTATTCTGTAATTAGTGATACGCATAGATTTAAGTTACCCTATATTTTATTTTACATTGTACTGTGTTATCACTGTTGGATACCCATAATAAATAAATAAATAAATTGTTTGGGCCTTCACTTTATTAGATCGGCACCACACTGGAGCTCTACATACTCGTTTTTTGTCTGATTCTTCTAGGCTTAGTCGCGAGGAACAGGCGTAGCTTCACCTAGCTCCTAAGACGTTTCAAAGTGAACCTTCTGATTTCATTGAAATGAATGCCTTTTGGATTTGAATTTGAACTTATTTCTCATTCTTTTGAGTCTAAATATTTATTTTTAAAATTGTTTATTAAAATTAATATAGCTACAACATGGACCTATAAATTCAGTAGAATAAATTATTAGACCTTATAATCATTAATATAGTTATTTTATTAATTAGTAGATGGATGAGCTACAGGGTAATTTTGTTGAAGTCGAGTAATGTTTAGTTTATACATTTTAGATCCAAGTATAATAATTAATTCAAATTATATGAACATATACTATTTTACAGAAAAATACAACATCTAATACTGGTATATTACAAAATATTTGCAAAATACACCAAAATCCAGTTGAGCCATCTAAAGATCGTTGCAAACATTCTATAGATAGCTCAGCTGATCCAGATCACTACCAGTAGGAAGAGTATCCAAGAATCCCAAGATGATGATGGCATTATAAGTATAACTAGCAGACCCGCGACAGACATTGTCCTGGCCAAATTTCAATAATCGCATAGAGTAACGCACGTTGCTACGACGACTGATGTCAACACTGATGTCAGATTTTTTGCAAGCCATCGCCATCTATACTAAAATCATCCCTTTTCTGTTTTTTATTATTTTGTGGAGGTTTTTCGTATTTTAAAGTAGTCTATTATTTATTCGGGCATTATATCTACATCAACACAACAGCCAATTTCTTCTTAATCCCTTTTGTCGGTTAGGCCTGATTAGGGAACAAACAACTACACAAACTCACAAACTCACAAACTTTCGCATTTATAATATCATTTGGATTTAAAATTATAATTTTGAATAACTAATAATATAATTTCTAATTTACAAGTTACATAAAAAAACAGTCCATAAGCGTATTTTCACAGTTTTGAGTAAAAACGAAATTAGTGTTTTGGAAGAGCTAACTTTGGAAAACAAATCTATCAAAAAAAGTTTCACCATCGTGTTTCTGTCTATAATTTATTTAGATTAAATCTTTAAGTTATCTTAGGGTGATAAGTGAAATTTTTGACGTTTTGTATGGGCTGAGTCTACCCGGATTAAACGGAAAAAGTGATAAAAATGCATTAACTTAAAAACCATCAAATAAAAAAAAAATTGTCTTTAATTTAGCTAGCTAGTATGATTATCTAACAAATTATTTAAAAATGAACTGTTTAGCTATTCATAGCTTTGATTAAAAACGAAACTAGTGTTTTTAAAAAGCCAACTTTGGAAAATAAATCTATCGAGAAAAGTTTCACTAATCGTGTTTCTGTCTTTAATTTATCTAGATTAAATCCAAATCAAATATAAAAATAAAAAAATATTAAGTTATCAATGTCATAAAAAACAAAACTGTATGTTTTGCGATTCAATAATCGCAAAACATACAGTTTTGTTTGAAAAAACGATTCTGCATTCATCAAAAACATTTATGACTCGTCTTTACACGCGAATATGAAATAATTTTGAGAAGAAATCGATAAGAACAATAAATAATTTGTGCTATAACTTCATTTTCACCGCAGCATTTAAGTAGGTACTATTATTTACCAGAATTTATGTGTACAAAAGGGTTATCTACGACGGCGCGTGTGAAATTTATACTTCTTCCGGTTACCGACCGTTGCGGATTCGATATCCAGGTTCTACCTATATCAGGTATAATATATTGTTTTATTTATCTTCAATAGAAAATTCAGCCGCAAAAATAATAACACATTTGTGTGAGAAATTGTAATCAGAGAGTAGAAACAATTTGCTTACGTCCGTCGGCACTCGACTTAGAATTATTCATGTTTAGACTACAGTTAGATTCCAGCGGCTTCGATTCTTTGACGATGTCTAGTGGGTAGTAGTCAGAGGCACGTCCATACATTATATAAATTAAGTATATATTAGTAACATTATATATTAGATCGGCTCACTTTATTAGATCTTTATTTATAATATATTTATTTATTTATTTATTTGGGTCACCAACATTGAAAAACACCAATACATAATTAAAAAGAAAAATGAGTACAAAACGTGACAAGTGTTACAATAAATATAAGAGACAGACAGCGTGCAATAAGATTTAGAGCGAAAGCGAGTTAAATATAGGAGTTAGATATAGGTATTAACCTAGGGTAAGACCCAGAAGATCGAAACCTTATGTACCATTATTTCATAATAATAATTATGATAGAACATGAAACCGTGTTGGGCTAGTGGGAGTTATCTCGACTTTCAATCTGAAGGTCGTGGGTTCGAATCCCGGCGTGCATCAATGGATTTTTCTGTTCGAAAAATGTATATGTGCTGTGCATCAAAAACACGTACTCAAAACGTTGAAGGAAAACATCTTGAGGAAACCAGTTAGTATTCTTATAAGCGGCAATGGGCTTGCAACCTGTCATGCATGGAATTCTAACTACTGCAAAACGTGGGAATGTGTCTAATATAATGTTTTGACGTGCCTTTGACTACCCCCACTAGAAATCTTCAAAGGATCTAAGCGTCTGAAGATCTGAGAGGATGTCTACCGTTGGGGCGTACAGTCGTGATCCTATTTATTTTATTTTATTTACAACACTGTACGCGAAACATCAATAAATAGTTACGTACGTTTAGAATTATAGAATTTTGGATTTTTTAGTAATATAATGTATTTTTTTTAAATAGTAAGAATGATTGTTTCTTAACGTCTGTCGTCCTTAATGTTTATACGGGTCTTTATCACGTAATTACCTTTAATTTATTTTCCCGACGTTTCGGCTGTGTTATATTAAGCATGGTCGCGGGCTCATGTTCACATTGTTCCCGCGGCTTACCTGTTAAAAGCCTACGTTCTTAAAAAAACCTTATAAACACATTACGTGTAAAATTTTAACAAAAGCGTATTTAATTAGGTACTTCTCAAAGATGAAAGTAAATAAACTTAAGTGTACACCGACGAGGAGTCTTTGCAGGAGACATTGTATACTACTAACGGTTCTTGGAATGCTATCGATATTACGAGTAGTTGTTATCGAGCGCGAACAAAATATAAAGCAGCCAACTAAAATCCTAATCTTCTTTATAAATGTACGGGAACGGGAACGGGAACGGGAACGGGAACGGGAACGGGAACGGGAACGGGAACGGGAACGGGAACGGGAACGGGAACGGGAACGGGAACGGGAACGGGAACGGGAACGGGAACGGGAACGGGAACGGGAACGGGAACGGGAACGGGAACGGGAACGGGAACGGGAACGGGAACGGGAACGGGAACGGGAACGGGAACGGGAACGGGAACGGGAACGGGAACGGGAACGGGAACGGGAACGGGAACGGGAACGGGAACGGGAACGGGAACGGCACTTAACACAATACACATTTTGTTAATTCTAAAGCGATACGAAGTTCGCCGGGTTAGCTTCTAATTATAAATGCGAAATTTAGTGAGTTTGTATATATATTTGTGCCCTAAGCGATCATAAACTACAAAAGGAAAAAAGGGATTAAAATAAAATTTGCTGTTATAGTATGTTGATAATATTTAGATGAATCAGAAAAACTTATAATCCTAAAAACAACCCTTAAATGATAAAAAATTGCAAAAAGGGTGATTTTGGTATAGATGGCGCTGGTGTGAAACATTTAGTCGTCATAGCAACGCAGTTTTGACTAAAGAATGATAATGCACTCTACCAAAATTTGAATTCATTTTAACAGTACAGGGTTTGTAGAGAAAAAAAATTAACGTGACTGAAAATTGCTTTCCCTATGCGTTTATTAAATTTTGAGAAATGAATCCTTGTTATTTTATTTAAAAAATACCCTTTCGACTTCGACTTCGACTTCAAGATTGAAATTACTTAAGGCGCTCCCAGTCGACGATTGTTTTTGTTCGAAACGAAAAAATAAATACTTGTGAACAAGCCACATCTCCTATTTTATAATGTATAGTATATGTGAATAAAGATGTACCCATCTTTAATCACTTCGATAAATAATCCTACCGACCGCTGCAATGACGACAAACACACGTCGGCGCGTGGTCCGCCTTAGCTTTTCGAATAAATTAATGATATAAATTATGTATAATTACTTATCAAAAATCTATTCTAATAGAAATCTAGATCTACATATTACCTATCTTTAACAATAAATCACAAGTTGATTTTAATAGTAGGTATATAAAATATTTCGATCATAAATTCTAAAACGTATCATTTTGAAATAACATCTTTATCGTGAAAAGTTTCTGCTATTATGTTTTCAGCTTAATAGAAATCGTCGTTTCGAAAAAGGGCAATCAGCGACTGGGAGCCCCTTAAGTAACTCGAATGGTTTCTGCTCATTGATACGATTGGTAGTAAACTTTTGAACGAATTTCAATCGAGTACCCAAAGTAAGATTTCAAAAGTCATGAGACACAAAGTACTCCCTTTGTAACACTACACATTGTGTTATTCACTTTGTCGAAAGTTTTTCTTATTTTTCTTGTATCTTTGGTTCCGTGTTTATGTTTATTTTCGTGTTTTACTATTTATCTCAGAAAATCTCTATTTGTTGAAAAGAAAGTCTCTCCTTATGGTTTTATGTGTTTTTAAGTTTTGTTTTTTGTAGCAGGTATCTTGTAAACATTATAAAACTTACAAAAACTATTTAGCGCACAAAGAAATATGAAATCTTTGACATATTGTAAGGACCTACTTATTTATTTAAAATAAAAAATAATAATTGGAACTTTTACTCGCTTATATTAAACAATAGAACTAGAATATATCTTTATTGAACATAATATAAGTAAACATCGTCTAGTATATTTTAACATAAAATTGAGAATATATAACTCTGCAGACTCCTAACCGCCAATATGTTTTTTTTTTACATTATTATATTTATCTATGCAAATTCAACTGTCTAGCTATCACTCTTCATGAGATACAGTTTTATGACAGACAGATGGAAAGATGGACAGCGAAGTCTTAGTAATAAGGTGCCGTTTTTATCCTTTGGGTACGGAACCCTAACAAGGTAAAGCAATGCATTTTTTAGTTAAAACTTAAAACCAATTACAATTACCAATAAACTAAGTACTAGTAAACTAGCTAGTATTTATGGTAAACAAAATGTAATTTTGAAAACACGAGTCTAATTATATTATGTATGTATCACCACGTTTCGTAGCGGAGTTTAGTTTGGCAGTTAGTCGTTCCGATTGAAACAGGTGGAAAAACCAATTAAAATCTATCAGAGTTTTAGTTTATGAAGTTGAAATATACAGATCGCACGCGGTGCTTGAAAGTTGGAGCCAATTATATGATTTCCATAACGAACTTGCCGATTTCAATACGTCGTAGTGGAATGAAAATAAATTTCTATAAAGTTAAATAAAAAAACCGGACTCGCGCACGAATGGTTCTGTACCAATATCTATACAAAAAAACACGTTTTTTGTATAGGAGCCCCACTTAAATATTTATTTTATTCTGTTTTTAGTATTTGTTGTTATAGCGGCAACAGAAATACATAATCAGGGAAAATTTCAACTAACTATCACGGTTCATGAGATACAGCCCTGTGAGAGACAGACGGACAGACGGACAGCTAAGTCTTATTAATAGGGTCCCGTTTTTACCCAAAGGGTAAAAACCTTACCTTATTACTAGGGAACCTTAAAAATAATAATATAGTTGAATTTTAAACACAGCGCCATCTAGCCCCAAACTAAGCAAAATGGGAACCAGACAACTAATAGAATACTTATATACTTTTTTTTTTGTAAATACATTCTAAATATATTAACACCCAGTCACAGAACAAACATCTATGTTTATCACACAAACCGACTACTAAAAAAAATATTGAGACCGACTTTTTAGAAGGGGCGCTATATAAAAAAAAAATAATAGCTTATGTCACTCCTACAATCGAGATGAATCGAATGACTCATTATGTTGTAATGCGTCAAGTCGTTTAGGCTGTCGAACGTGTCAAAGAAATGGACAATACATACGCTCGAAAAAACCCTCCTGGCGCAGTCAGGCAAAAATTTGACATGAAATTAGCCATCAAAAAAGCAGAACCATATTTACAGAACAAGAGTGCACTTTTGTACTGGGCCCTTGCGTTAGGGGTCGTTGAAAACCCTTTCATGGCGCGACGGGTCCTCAACTAATGGTCTCTTAGTTCTTTGTGAACTTTTCCGTGCAATGCTACAAGGTGTTAGTGCTGTTTCTGTTTGAGGAAGTTGTGAAGGAAATTGTATACCTGCATTTTTAGTTGAATGTCTTTGTCGCTCACCTCAGAATGACATTTACTTTGCAAGTGTTTGATTGTTCTCTCATGACACTTAAAATATATATATTACTAGCCGACCTGTGACAGAATTTGCCCATATTTTTGTAATATGGTAAATTAAAAGTATCATTCAGTAGTCAAAACTAATGTCAGATTTTTTTAAATAAAATATTATTTTTTTACAAATTTTGGTGGAATGCGTATTATTCGGTAGTCAAATTGATGTCAGATCTTTTTGATATAATACATTTCTAATACCGAACTTAGTAGAACTGAATGACAACTCAATGTTTTCTGTCTGAAATATCTATTTTTTGCACATCAGCGCCATCTATACCAAAATCATCCTTTTTACTTTCTTTATCTCTTGACTTTTCAAAAAATATTAGCATTTATCAAACAACATATTTATTTTACATTTTTATACTCTAAAAAAATGTAATACGTCTCTTATTAGGGACTGAATAAATTAACCGACTAGGTATTACATGGATCTCACAACTTTTTACGGTAGAACTGAGTTGCGTTTCGAGACTTCATTCACAAGTTATGTTTTTGATGGCTAAATTTTACAGGTATATTTTTTAACAAAATTCCAATACGTCCCTTTATATAAAAAAAAAATAAGGTAACTTCACCCTCTTTCATTTCCTAATTGGATTCTTCTTGTTATGTGACCAATTACGCTATAATTATACCTTTAGGCAGGAATTACATATAAATCAGGTTGCCGGTATCGTGTACTAAATAGTAAATTTTTATCCAGTTTAGTCAGCATATAAAAAGGTGCTGACTAAAGTGAAATTTTGACTTTCTTATTTTTTTTAGCACATCCGAAATATAAGAAAAAAAACGAAATTTTAAAAATATTCTAAATTTAAGGATTCTTCCGTTTATAGGTTACTATAATTAAGAATTTAACGTGAAGTAAAGGAGCAAAATTGTTTTAATTATATTTTAGGAAATTTTAAGATTAGCTCGGTGCCATCATAATCGACACCATTGTCTATCTATTCATCATTATTTTACTTTGTTTTGAAACACACGTAGAATTTGCACGGCTAATAACTTTTATTGTTGTTTCAAATACAATGCAATGAATGACAGCTTATAAATAAAGTTTGACATCTTAACTAGTAGATGTCGCTACTTGTACTTAATATGTGATTTCGTTATAAATTTAAGGTGAGTAATAAATGTTTTTGATGAATGCAGAATCGTTTTTTCAAAATAACCGCAAAACTTACAGTTTTGTTTTTTATGACAAAGATAACTTAAAGATATAATCTAGATAAATTACAGACAGAAACACGATTGGTGAAACTTTTTTCGAAAGATTTATTTTCCAAAGTTGGCTCTTCAAAAACACGAGTTTCGTTTTTAATCAAAGCTATGAATAGCTAAACAGTTTATTTTTATATAATTCGTAAGATAATCATACTAGCTAAATAAATTACAGACTTTTCTTTTTATATTTGATGGTTTTCGAGATAATGCAGTTTCATCACTTTTTCCGTCTTATCCGGGTAGACTCAGCCATACAAAACGTCAAAAATTTCACTTACACCTTAACACTTTGTTATAGTGGGATACAAAAACGGCTTAAGAGGCTGTATGTCGACGATTGCTCTTTTTCGAAACGAAAAAAGAAATACGTCTGAACAAGCCACATCTCCTATTTTTATAAGTATATTACTTCAGGTTCCTACCTAGATTTCTATTAAGCTGAAAACATAATAGCAGAAACTTTTCACGATATTTACAAGATATTATTTCAAAATGATACGTTTTAGAATTTATGATCGAAATATTTTATATACCTACTATTAAAATCAACTTGTGATTTATTGTTAAAGATAGGTAATATGTAGATCTAGATTTCTATTAGAATAGATTTTTGATAAGTAATTATACATAATTTATATCATTAATTTATTCGAAAAGCTAAGGCGGACAACGCGCCAACGTGTGTTTGTCGTCATTGCAGCGGTCGGTAGGATTATTTATCGAAGTGATTAAAGATGGGTACATCTTTATTGACATATACTATACATTATAAAATAGGAGATGTGGCTTGTTCAGAAGTATTTCTTTTTTCGTTTCGAACAAAAATAATCGTCGACTGGTAGCGCCTTAAGGTCTTGCATAGCGAGCTTTCTATGTAATGCTGACCCAGCCGTCCCTAACCATTTATGTTACAGAGAAATTATGTCAACGTAACTTTGCATCCCCTTTTTCTAACCTGATTAGCTGAAATTGGTTTTGTGAAGGACTTTTTGAATATGCTTTATTAGCTTGTAACAGGATTTTTATATACGAACTCGAAACAAGGCAGTAAATGACGTATTTTGGCAAATTGATACGACAATCGCAATTGAATGAAGAATCTCGAATAGGAGTTATCAACAGACGCAGAATATAAATAAACCGGCAAAGTGAGAGTCGTACTTGCGCACGAAAGGTTAAAAAGAAACTGTCTTTAATTTATGTAGCTAGTATGATTATCTAACGAATTATATAAAATGAACTGGTGAGCTATTCATATTTTTGATTAAAAACTAAATTAGTGTTGTTGAAAAGCCAACTTTGGAAAATAAATCTATCGAGAAAAGTTCCACCAATCGTGTTTCTGTCTATAATTTATATAGATTATATCCTTATGTTATCTTTGTCATAATAAACAGAACTATTTGTTTTGCAGTTATTGAGAAAAAACGAGACTGCATTCATAAAAAAACATTTATTACTCGTCTTAAGTAAGCACCAGTTTTCGAAGTCATCTCCAAAATCGTGCTATGCCTATGAGTATAAGTTTCAATGCGCAGAAAGTAATTGGATTGCCAACGGTATCAATTCGTAAAACCTATATCGGATTTCAGAGTATGGTAACTAACCAAACTTTTTGTTAAGGGGAAGGCTTGCTTTTTGAGTTCTATTTTATAATAATTTTATTACTTTGCTTAGATTTACATCCCTATATACTTAGTTGTAATCTTGACATATCGATTTCTCGACCTCGAAAACGTGTTTTGGTAGTTTAAGTTGATAAAATTGCCTCGAGTTTGCCTCTAGTCAAGGATTCCTCAGTCAACAGAACTGTCAACTCAAGGTACCTCGTGATGTACCATGACATTCCTCGACAACTTTTAAACAACATATAACGTGTGACGGTTTGTTTGATGAATCCAACCTCCAAAATATGGATGTAAGATACTAAACATGAGATATTTTTCAAGGGAAAGTTCGTGGGGCTTTGAATGAGTTTGAGTCAAGGCAGAGTCGAGGTTACAACTAAGAATATGGGGAAAAGTCTCATACCTACTTCTATCGATATAAAAAAAACTTACTTGTGTAGGTAATACTAGTGCTAAATCCTCGTGACTTCGTTTACATGATGTTATTTTCAAACAGACTTCAACCTCCGCTGCACCCCTTTAGGGGTAGAATTTCGGGAATTTATTTCTTAGTGCACCTCTTTACACTAAAAAGAACACACCCTCCAAATGTCAAGTTTTCTAGGCCCAGTGGTTTGGGCGGTGCATTGATAGATCAGTCAGTCAATATATCAAGAGTTTTATCTATAGACGATGGGCTTGCAACCTGTCACGTATATAATGCTATTTACTGCAAAGTGTATGTGCCAAATATAATTTTTGGATGTGCCTCTGACAACCCCTACTAGATATCTTTAAAGGATCTTATCGCCTGAAGATCTGAGAGTTTATCTACCGTACTTGGGGATTTAAGTCGTGATCCTATTTTACAGTTTGCTTAAATTTAAAGTCCAGTTCATTACCGTTAATAAGTTTTATAACACTAGTTGGTTTGCTTTAGTTCTATCGAATTTCATAGAAAAATACGTAAAGGAAATCCAATCTTCTAATTCCAATCCAATTTCCTAGGAAATACGACCATCGTTTAAGATTTTTCATTCAATCTTTGACACCCCTTTTCACCCTCTTAAGAGGTGCATTTTAAAAATGCTTTCTTAGCCATGTCCCACGTTTTAAAAGCAGTATATGTATCAGATTCTAAGAAATTTGGTTTCGGTTATTAAAAAATCCCTTGTCATAATTGTGTTACTCGATATTGAAATTAGAATTTCATCATTCCCGTTAAAAAGTATCCTATGTCCGTCTCCTGGTTCTAAGGTTCAGCCGTTTTTGAGTTGTAAATAGTGTAACTAACACGACTTTCTTTTATATATATAGATTTTTTCAACTTTTCATTAGACAAATCGATTTTTATATTAAAGTAGAAACACTCACTACGAAAATTATGGTCTAATAATCCGTGTCGAGACAAAATATTTAACATAAAAAATGTATAAGACCTCAAAAGTTTATTAACTAATTGGGATTTAAACCTACATAAAACATATAACAAATACTAGCTCTTACCCGCGACTTGATCCGCGCTGATTCAAATAAATTAATTTTAATTTATTTGAATTTCCTGGTAAAAAATAGCCTATGTCCGTCCCAAGACTTTAAACTATCTCTATGTGAAATTTCATCGCAATCGGCCCATCAGTTTGGCTGTAATAACATAAAAGACAGGCAGAGTTACTTTCGCATTGAAATATTAGTATAGATAAAAACGTAAACAAATAAAATTTACAAAAGTAAATTCAAAAACTGTTTATTTTCTAAAATCACAAGAAGTTCAATCGTAACTTCAACTTACATCTAGTTAAATATACGCTTGTTACTTGCAACCGAGCGTAGAAGATACGTATTAAGTATTTATAAACGAATTAAGAACTTACGCTGGCAGTGTTGGCGTAGCGTAGTACGCAATGTTGGCGTACCGTAGCGGAATTAGCGTAGTACGCAATGTTGGCGTAACGTAGCGGAATTAGCGTAGTATGCGATATTGGCGTAGCGTAGCGGAGTTAGCGTAGTGAGAATGTCGACTTAAGCTTGTTAATTTTGACGATATGTTTTTTAGTTGCGCGCACGAGTTTCAATTTGAATGTTATATCGTTAGCACAAATACTTTTTATTGTTTTTATCTTGTAATAGTTTTTATCATGTAGCAACAATTTATTTTGCAAAGTGCATGTGGCAAAAGTTTGTAAGGATTTTATAGCCTTTATTTAAATTTACTTATCACCTGATAGAGCCATAGAAGTGGCAACCTATTGAAAGGACTATTTAATGAGTTTTATGAATGAACACATAGACTCGACGAATGAAAAACCTTCATTAAAGCTTGCTTGTCACGTATGGAATGCTAACTACTGTAAAATGTGGGCATGTGCCAAATATAATGTTTGGACGTGCCTCTGACTACCCCTAGACATCTTCAAGGATCTAAGCGCCTGGAGATCTGTGGCCTGATCATGAACCACTATTGTATCGACAACCTATCGTCCAAATGCCAAAACTGTCACTTTTACTATACAAAAAGTGTGCTAGTATATTATAAAACTACTAATAAAGCAAATTGAATAATTTCACGTGAACAGGATATGAATTCAGTGATTTAATTCAAATTCCATATCCTAAAATTGAATTCGCATCAATTAGTTTTAAAGCCCTTTTAATAACCAGCGAAACTAATATCTAAACTGGGTCATCCGCTAATTAACTTATACGCAGTTGGTTATGGACGTTTCGTAAAATAGCGGTTACTAATTTTACGTCCGTAATTTATTATTTAAAAAAAAAACAGGCTAAGTGTGAGTCGGACTCGCGCACGAAGGGTTCCGTACCATAATCTGTACTATGGGAACCAGATATTTGATAGAATACTTATTTACATTTTTTTTTATTGTAAATACATATATAATATACATAGTAACACCCAGACACAGAACAAACATCTGTGTTCATCACACAAATGTTTATGGTCGTTATCTAACGGCTACCGCCTAGTACTAAACACAGTTGTTAAATGACGTGGTTATGTGACATTACTAGTGTAATTGCAAATTCTATTACTCTGTAATTAATCGGGAAATATAAAAATCAATGAATAACTTTCTTCTTTTACAATGCTTCTTATTGCTTCTGCAATATCTTCCTGCAAACGTCAGCGGAGATATATTATCATTATAATTATGACTACGAGTAAATAGGTATAAAATAAATAAAAAGTGCAGTTATTTTTTAAAAGGATACCTTCATACTCTAAAATCTTCAGGTGCTTAAATTCCTAAAGATGTAATCAGAAATAGTCATAGTAGTTACGCTCTTATTATATTAAAAGTATTCATTATTTTTTCAAAATTAATACTTGTACTATTATTCATGTCCAGACAAGGTTTCCTGGAAGAGATCGCTTTTAGAGATAAGGCCGCCCATTGTTTACGTTGTTTTATTGTTAGATTTTGCGTCCTGTTTTTAGTTATGTATTTTTCATATTATGAACAATAAAGCTATAATCTAATAGAATCTATTTAAAAATAGTATAATTTATAAAATGCATTTTCAAACGGATCTGTGAAGGATATACATATACAAAAAACCAGAGAAACTTGTAATCAACTGATAGAATACTTCATTTATAAATACATACTTGTATTATATTGTAACACCCAGACACAGATAAAAGGGTGGGGATCGAACCTACAACCTACACCGTAAAAAGTTCAAAGGTTTTATATTTTTACGTCTGTTCATTCAGCGTGAGAGATATCTAATTAGAGCTAACGAGTTATTCGAATTCGTAGCTACATGCTACGCACGTAGCAACATGCTACGAAACTAATATTAATAGCTACGAAAATATGTTGAAACAGGGGGCCCAATCTAAGGGCCGCACTGCCATCTAATTTGAGGTGGGTCAAACAATAAGGTAGCTCTGAAGACATTAGGGTATATATGAATTTTAGACTGGCCTCACAGCTCAGTTGGTTGTAGCTCTGCCTTCTACGCTGTAGGTTGTGGGTTCGATCCCCGTCTAGGACAAAAATTTGTGTGATGATCATCGATTTTCTGTGTTTATTGTATGTATACAACAATTTTATGTATACAGTGATCTAGTTCTTATAGGTTTTTTCTTAACATTTTTTTATTAAGAGCTGTTTTGGACTATCGGGATGCACCTAGAAATTCGAATCATGACGACGACGACAAAATATATATTAATTTAAATATTTTAATTGAAAGTAAAATGACAAATACAAAGAGCAAACTGTCAAGTGACGTATAAATGTATTGTATAAGATTAATAAATACTTTGACCAATCTATTTAAAGGATAATTCACAGCTCAGTTGATAGTAGCTCTGCCTTCTGCGCTGTAGGTTGTGAGTTCGATCCCCACCTGGGATAAACATTTTCATGATGAATATAGATGTTTGTTCTGTTTCTGGGTGTCAATATGTATAATAAGTATGTATTTACAACAAAAAAAAACGTATATAAGTATTCTATCAGTTATCTACTTCCCATAGTACAAGCTTTGCTTAGTTTGGGGCTAGATAGCGCTGTGTAAATGTCCACCAATATTTATTATTTATTTATTTTATTAGTTTTGCATACAAAATAAAAGTCAAAATACCTACCACTCGTCCAACACGAGTCTTAACCGATAGTATTCGGTCTCAACATCGATTTCACATCATTTAATCTTTCTAACGCACCGAAAGCCCGTAAATAAGCCGGAGGTCGCATAAAATATTTACAAGAGCATAATATCGGCGATATTCCGTATATATCGTATTCGGTGCGCGTATGTGGAATACGCATGAGAAACGTCCAGGAGTTGGATGCCTAGAGACTATTCAGCAACAGGACGAAATATAAACAAAACAAAAATTTAACTGTTTAGAAATATGGCTAATTATCACGTTTTTGGGGTTCCGTACCCAAAGGGTAAAAACGGGACCATATATACTAAGATTTCGCTGTCCGTCTGTCACAGGGCTGTATCTCATAAACCGTGATAGCTAGACAGTTGAAATTTTCACAGATTATGTATTTCTGTTGACGTTATAACAACATACTAAAAACAGAAAAAAAATAATATTTAAGTGGGGCTCCTATACAACAAACGTGATTTTTTTGCCGTTTATTATAGATAATGGTACGGAACCCTTCGTGCGCAAGTCCGACTTACACTTGGCTGGTTTTTTTCTTTTTATTGCTGACGTTTCGAACACATTCAGAAGCTCGTTAAAGATAAGAATGTATTTACAAAAAAAGACGTATCTAAGTATTGTAACAGTTATCTAGTTCCCACAGTACAAACTTCGCTTAGTTCGCATAAAATAAGTTTCGCTTTCGCAATAATATTACTATTATTATTGACTATTATTGTCTATTATATTATAGTTAGGCTTCTAGCAATCTCGGGAACTCTTGTCGTACAGTTCCTGATTTTTAGAGAACGAACCGTTGAGTTCCTTCTTTTTGTAACTAATTAAATGAACCCTTAACCAATAAGGTGGTCAGACTAGGAAGTATCACACTCAACTATAGATTTTGACACGGGTCCATGGCTATTGTAACATATTCGAAACGTCGGGAAAGTAAATTAAAGGTAATTACGTGATAAAGACCCGTGTCAAAATCTATAGTTATGTCTACTAATCACGATAGTTTGGAAAAAAGTATATCCTAATATAATATTATAAATGGGAAAGTTTGTGAGTTTTTATGTATGTTTGTTCCTCAATCAGGCCTAAACGACAAAACGGATTAAGTTGAAATTTGCTGTAGATGTAGATATAATGCTTGAATAAATAATATACTACTTTGTAATATGAAAAACCTCCCAAAAACGATAAAAAAACGCAAAAGGGATGATTTCTGTATAGATGGCGCTGGTGTGCAACAAATCTGACATCACAGACTAAAAACATTCAGTCTTCTCTATTCGATTATTGAAATTTGACAGGGCAACGTCTGTCACGGGTCGGTTAGTCACACATAAATTTAATTTCACGTCCATAACGTTCATAGCTTTACGTAAGCTTCGACACTTACAGCATAAAGTGCTATGTCCATTGAAGTATCAATTTTCTAATGCGTGTTTCGTCTATCTTTTATTGCCATTATCGCATGTTGGCCTTTAAGTGGGTTTAGTCGATCTGACATATTCATAAGCCGTGTTGGCCGAGTGGGAAGTATACCTCGACTTTCAATCTAAAGGTCGCGGGCTCGAAAACGTGGGTGCGCATCAAAAACACTTACTTAAATGTATATTTCTCTTTACCTGGTAATCCGATTTTGATGGTTTTTTTATTGTGTAAAAAATAGTTCCAAGTCCCATTTAAATTTATTAATTTAAGACTAAGTTCCTTCATTAAACTTAAAAAACTAATATCCCTTGTCTTTTCAATTAGTCGAAACTTTTCCGTCGGTTTTCTGTTAGATTTTCAATCGTAATTATATTTTTTTATCAGCTCCTAAATCCGTTCCCATTTTTGCGGGGTCGGGCGGCGTTTCATACAATAAATACATCTCAGCGGATTACATACACATCAGTGCAATAATAAATCCGCTTTTCCGCTCGGCGGAACTCGTTGCGTGTGAAAAGCGCCTTATTGCCATAATGAAAACCCTCGCGACTTCATTCACGTAAAGTTATTTTAAAATATACTTCAACCCCCGTTGCATCCCCTTAAGGGTTGAAATTTAAGAATTCAATTCATAGTGCACTCCTAAGCACAAAATAGAATACACACTAAATTTCAAATTTCTAGGTTATTCTGATGTATAAGCTATATTACTGTAAAGTTTCATTTTAATCCGTACAGTAGTTTTTGCGTGAGAGAATAAGAAACACACACACCCACTCACTCACAAACTTTCGCATTTATAATATTAGTAGGATTATCAGTAATTCAGTCAGTAGCGCAAGAATTTTAGGTATATATAAATTCCTTAGCAACATTTCCTGTAATATGAGTATAATACCAGTCCTACAGTAACATACCCTATGTCACACATTGACGAATGAACCTAAAGATGGATCGGCAGGTTTGACAAACGACGGGACGCGACGAATTGGTTACGTGTTGTGCGTAATGTGTTTTGGAAATTTCCGCATGTATGCCGTTTTTAGGGTTTCGTAGTCTATAAGAAACCCTTATAGTTTCGCCATGTCCGTCCGTCCGTCCGCAGCTTAGCTCAGAGAGTTTAAGTGCCTAGATAGCTGAAATAATAACAAAGTGGTACAATTAAATATTAGAAAACATTTTTTAGGGTACCTCCACTACACCTAAAGTGGGGATGTTTTTTTTTCTCGCATACCTTATAGTGTGGTTGTGGTTATGATGTCGGTTAGTTTTTGAAGACCCATAGGTCTTTAAAAACCATTATGGGTTTGTGAAGACAACTTTTCGATTAAGGGATCGAATCGAATATTAAGCTTTAAAGTGCAAGATTTTGTCAGAGTCAAGTGCATTTTATCGTGGCTCGACACACACTTGGCCAATTTTACAGATAATGGTACTGAACCCTTCGTGCGCGAGTCCAACACGCACTTAGCCGTTTTTTTCTATAGGTTTACTGAAATTCGGATATTCGTTTGTTGGGTCAGCTAGTCATGAATATTAATATTTAGAAACCTTGAGAAAAATTGTGTAATGTTTAATTGATTCATGAGCCTACTGGAAATTAGGTTTTTCGTTTGATATTATTTTTTTAGTTTGTTGAAGATACGTAGGTCATTAAATTGGTAATTTATTGATTGAATATATTTATCATAGATTATTATTTTTTAATTGAAAATCTTTATTTAGTTAGTTGACGTCACGCCTGAAGGTAACAAGGAAGGTTTTTGATGAAGGTATTTGACTGGTTGGACTCTTTTGAAGCAAGAGTTCTTGTTGAGTTGTTTTCTTGGGTGGTGGTGTTTTCTTGGTGTTCTTGGTTTTCTTGGTGTACTTCATTCTTTCAGGTTTCTTGCAGGGAGGTACTATTAATTTACTGTTCTTCCAGGTTCTCTGCGAGGAAGTTTTTTAATGGAGTATGTGTGTGTTTTATCTTACATTTGACTCTTTAGGAACAGTTTGGCGAAATTTGTTGATATATACTTTTAATTATTATACTTGTTTGAGCCTTCACCTTGTTCTATCGGCACCACGCTGGAGCTCCATATAGCATTAAGGATCATTGAAAAAAATGATAGGCCCCAAGCTGTGTTTGTTGCCTGATTCTTTTAGGCTTGGTCGCGAGGAACAGGCGTAGTTGCACCTAGCTCCTAAGACGTTTCAAAGTGATCCTTGTGATTTTATTAAAATAAACGCCTTTTGAATTTGAATATATTTTTCTCTGTTTAGTTTTTTATTCAGCTAAATTTATAAAATTTAAAATTGGTTTATTAATTTTAAGTTTTTCTTTATCAAAGGTAATAAAAGGGAAAACTTGAATTACCGGTCCAATATGGCAACATTAGAATCGGAGTAACATTAAGGTAACAGTTATTACCTCATAAATTACCTGCGTGCTTAGCTCTACCACAGTGTTGGGGAAACAGCTGGTTAATTACAAGCTTTTATTAAATTTGCCGTGTTACCTAACACGTCGTTTGTTATCATGTGCTAGTCAAATCTTGCAATAGAATTTTAAACCAATTCTTTCTAACCAATCACGTTGAAATTGCATAACAAGAGTTTAATATTTGTTGTGAAATGTTTTATTAGAATAAGCATTTGCATTTGCTTAAAACAAAAACAAAATTTAGCATTACCAGCGACACCAGCAACAGACCAATTTTTTTATTTTTTTTAATATAGGTATTGACAAACATTCTACACTGCGCCATCTAGCCCCAAATTAAGCAAAGCTTGTATTATGGGGCAAGATAACTGATAGCATATTTCAATACTTTTTTTTGTAAATTGATTATTATTGTAATTGTCATTAATAAAATAAATAAATAGGATCCCCAAGTATGGTAGACATCCTTTCAGATCTCCAAACGCTTAGACCCTTTGAAGATGTCTAGTGGGGGTAGTCAGAGGCACATCCAAACATTATATTTGGCACATGCCCAAATTTTGCAGCAGTTAGCATTCCATACGTGACATATTCCCATATTTGACGTTCAATTGAATCCAATCACAATTAATAAAGCCGATGGAATGACCTAGCTATGCAATAAACTGTGATGCTGTGCTCTGTCGTAAAGCAAAGGGAAGGATTAACGTGGGTGGAGTAGATAGATTTATAGATTGCAGGAACTCCGATTTGCGGTATTATTGAACTTATATTTTTGCACAAGCTTCCGCCAGCGGCTTTTTCGAGCTCTACAATCTCTACATACATACATAGATACATACATACATAAAATCACGCCTGTTTCCCAGAGAGGTAGGCAGATACCACGGCTTTCTACTTACTACGACTTATTTTGCTTCATTCATCATCATCACATTCCTCATGCATGCTCGTCGGTTTAGAGTACTCTTGACCTGGTCTTTTTTCAAAACGTCACCAATTTGATCCAAGAAAATACGCCGAGGTCTTCCTCTTATAACGTTCCCACTCACACCCGCCTTAAATACCTGTTTTGGCTACATATTTATCTCGATGTTTATTATCTTTTATCTCAGAAGATATATTTTATTTAACAAACGTTTTACCGCTTTATCACAAAACCAGCTGCGTTTCGCGGTTTAACCCTCAAAAAACCACCATTTATCTGAATAAAAAATAACACACACACTCTGGATAGTGTAGTTTATTATACTGTGGTCATTGTGTAAGGGATTAGCCATATAATTCATCACGAGATAGACAAAGACACAAAACGTAAACATTCGCTAAAACGCAATAATATAGCCACATTATTATTACATACTTAAAACTTTTGGTAGAATAAAATAAATATTTATGTTGGGTACCTATACAACAAACGTGTTTTATTGCCGTTTTTTATAGATAATGGTACGGAACCCTTCATGTACTCGTACTTGTCCGGTTTTTTGTATAGTCTACCCGGACAAGAAGGAGAAAGTGATAAATCCGCATTGTCTTTAAAACTATCATATTTAAAAAGAAACTGTCTTTAATTGAGGTAGGTATTATGATTGCCTACCAAATGTAAAATTAACTGTATAACTATTTTTTTTCTAGAGCTAAAATGAAAAAAAATATTGTTTTCAAGAGGTATTGTTATAACTTTTTCTAGATGATAAATCTATCTAGAAAAAGTTAACCAATCGTGTTTCTGTCTATAATTTATCTAGATTAAATCCTTAAGTTATCTTTGTCATAAAAACAAAACTATATGTTTAGCGGTTATTGAAAAAAACGATTCTGCATTCATCAAAAAAAATGTATTACTCGTCTTAATGTTATGTGTTCCTTGCTCAGTTAATTTAGAAAAAAAAAACACGCAATAATCTCATCTCAACTTTTATTTTAGGTTTGTGTACCTCCACCTCCAAGGCTACTCATAATTTTACCTCTGAATTTTTCTGGTAAGTAAATTCATATATTATTTACCAGTACTTTCTACTGGATTTTATGGTAACTTCGCGCAACAAATTTAAAGAAATCGATGAATAAATAAGCTGTTTTAAAAGATTGTAGAAATATAAAAAGCATTTTGAAATATTAAATAGTGAAGCTAAATTTTAGTGTACTGGTTTTTTGACATCTTCCTTGAAGAGTTCCTTGAAGATTAAGGATTAGTCAGAACGTTCCAACATTAAATTTACTAATCTCTTTCTTTAAAGTTAGCATTCATCACGTAACATTTAGTAATCCCATTACCGCTTATAAGAATACTAACTGGTTTCCTCACAATGTTTTCCTTCACCGTTCTGAGTCGTATCGATGCGCATATAATTTTTTCAAATTTAAAAATCTATTGATTCACGGCCGGCATTCGAACTTAAAGACTTAGCTGTCTGTCCTGGGGGGTTAGCATGAACCACTATCGTATTGACAACGTATCGTGCAAATGCCACGGCGATAGTAATTCGTGCTCAGGCTACTGGCTTCACTCGGTGTACTAATGACGATTATAGGCATATTAATTGTTACCTTAGGTTACATTGTTGCAATTTTTGAACCTCTTATTTTTTTAAAATAATATGTGGCCTATGTTCCTCGCTTATAATATAGCTATATATACGTGCAAGTCCAGCAGTTTTTCAGATTATCAATTACAAACAAATATACAAATTTTACCTTTTCACAAATTGTAGTGTTGATAAATTTTATTGGCATTCACAGGTTAAACCTGGGCCTTTATTGGGACCGAAACCAATAACTAAGAGGCCTTTAAAAGATATATAAAAACATGTAAACAGATTGTATAAAAAACTATCTAACTAAAAATATTGTATTGTGTCGATTATTTAGAGGTGGGTCGTACTCGTATTTTCAAGTACCAAGTATTCCAAGTACCACTTTCAATAAATACCCAGGTTTTAAATAATTTAAAGTATTGTAAGTACAGATTTAAAGAGCCAGCAATTGAATTATATGAATACTTTCAAGTACGTATTTTTTACGCCTAAACCCGATTTTGTAACCTGGTCGAGTAATTACTCACCACCTCTACAATTATTATTACATATTATTATCCTTGTAGGTACTTCTCACTCGTCCAACACGGCCATGGAAATAAGTATCTAGGTATACTCTAACTATAAAACTACCGACCAACCATGACTGAGCTAATACAAAAATCATCCACACGTAATTCCCCCGTCAAGTAATCAGCGATCGGATCGCGTGCTCGCGTGCCTGATTACGTTGCGTGCACTGTTTTCACTTCAACTCAGCCTTTCTTGAGTGCTCAATAAAGCTTCGGTTTACTGTAATTCGGCCACCGTATTCAATAAATAAATCTATACTAATAATATAAATGCGAAAGTAATTCTTTCTGTCTGTCTGTGACGTTATCGAGGCCAAACCGCTGCGCTGGGCCGGTTGTAATGAAATTTCAGTTTAAAGTCTTGGGACGGACATAAGCTACTTTTAACACAATTTTTTTTTTGATTTATAAAATGCGTCAAAAATCAAATTCCTATTTCTATGCAGACGAAGTCGCGAGTAATAGCTAGTATATACATATTGGTGGAAATTTCACACAGCGGTATCTAGCCTCAAACTAGGCAAAGCTTGTATTATAAAAACCTTTATTTTTAGTTAGCTTTTACAGTCCCATTGCTGGGCAAGGGCTTCAAGAAGATATTAATCTATGCATTTAATTACGTTCATTGTTATATTACGGTCGGTTTTTGACGGTGATCGCTACTTAGGAAAACAAGGCTTGAAAGGGTACGAAACCTTGGAGTTAGAAAATTGTTGTCTACCTCTGGGAATTATGATCGATTACAGACCTTATTAAGACGCAATGGCCGGTCCTTCGATGAGTTTTTCAAATAGTGCAGGTGTGACCACACATTGTGAAGCAATCGAGTGTGGCAGCCGCGCTATGTTTGGACGACAGCCGCGAGCTACCTGCCGCGCTCAAAAATTGTTATTTTTCGTTTGCACGGCAAACTTGTGTCCTGCGAATGCCGCGCTCGAATACCGCGCTATGTCTGGTCATACCCAAATAAAAAATGTGCCCACGATATAATGTTGTATGAGATAATGATAATGATTGAATGGTTTGACCAAAAGATGCATTTAAAGTTAAAAACAGTTCGTTAATTTTTAACGTTTAAAAAACTAAAAAGAAAACCAACGAAAATGTTTCGACCAATTGGACGATATTGGTTTTATAAGTTTGGACTTTACACACACCGCTGTCTAACCCTAAACTAAACAATATCCTTGTCTAAAGGGGTTAATCAGAGACACGTCCAAACATTTATCATATGCTCATATTTTGCAGTAGTTAGTATTTCACACGTGATAGGTTGCAAGCCGGTCGCCGCTTACAAGAAAACTAACTGGATTCCTCAGGTTGTTTTCATTTCACGTGTTAATGCGCATGTAAATTTTTCCATTGATGCACGGCCAGGATTCGAACCCACAACCTTTGCATTGATAGCCGAGGTATCTCCCACTCGGCCAACACGGCTTTTTAGGGTTTCATAGTCTACAAGAAACCCTTATAGTTTCGCCATGTCCGTCCGTCCGTCCGTCTGCATTAGTGCTAGAAAGCTGTAAATTGGCATAAATATACATATGAATCAAGCCAATAAGGTGGTAGAATAAAATTGTAAAAAACAATTATTTTAAGAGTACTCCTCTAAATGTAAAGTGGGGATGTTATTTTTTTGCGTACCCCATGTGAAATATTAAGCTTTAAAGTGCCAATTTTTGTTACAAACGAGTGTCCCCCCCCTAAAACCTAAACTATTTGGTTTGGAGGCGTGAAAAAATTCACGGTAGTAGTACATATAACAAACTTAATAGGAAAACTATCACAACTAAGTAGGCGTTACAACTTTTCGAGTAATAGACGTAATAGTCGACCAACTTATAAAATGAACTTTGAGAAGTAATTTCACTTTCAAAACTTTCGTGAGTTGTACTACACATTATTACAACAACGGGAAATTACTCACGTAAATGATAAATTGTCAATGAGGACACCGACAATGTTTCGATTCATCTAGAGAATCTTCTTCAGGGTGAGTGGACCATAACGCGCGCGCTACCCTTCTCGCATTGCCGGCAATGCGATGAATCGAAACATTGTCGGTGTCCTCATTGACAATTTATCATTTACGTGAGTAATTTCCCGTTGTTGTAATAATGTGTTGGAGAAGTAATAATAAAAATGTAGTACAAATACTATTAAAAATTAGCACCAAGGTTGTTAGCTGTGTAAACTACGAAACCCTACATTGCGCGTGACCCGACACGCACTTCGCCCGTTTTTATTGCTACTAAGCATTGAGTAATGTGTGCCTTGTGGCGTGGATATCGGAAACTACTCGAGTTGTAAGGTTTTAGGCAGCCCGAGACAAATATTTACAAACAACTTAGTTACAATCGGAAACTCGTTCATTACTCCATCGACGATGACCGAGTCATTTACCTACTATTATAAAAAAAAATTGCGGACATTTAACATAACGCCTTCTAGCCCCAAACTAAGCAAAGCTTAAATTACAAACTGTAAATATAGTAATGTTTACCAGATTACTGATAGATACCATATTTATAGAATTAAAACTATCGTGGTTGTTATTCATTTCTAATTACCACGTTTCTTGTTGTATTGCTGACGTTTCGAGACAATTCAGTTCAGATCGGCGATCTGCCGTTGATCGCGGTCGCGGGCGATGCTCATGATGAAGAGCATCTGAATTGTCTCGAAACCATACTTTTTTGTTGTAAATACATACTTTTATTTGAAAAATTGTTCTAGATGACTTCTTGACTTAGAAATAGTCTAGATGAACCTAAACTTTACAACAAACGAAACTAAAGTGAGAGAAAAACAATTCATATCAACAATTCCTGAACTCATGGAATGCAACCGGTTTTCGTCAATAAAAAAAAAGTTCGGCGTATTTTCTATTCATGTAAAGCTGTGAAAATATTTGCATTTTTGTATTGTCCTGTTATTTCTATGGACTTTGACTAAGGAATAACTGACAGGATTTTGTCACAGCTATTTTTGGTAACAAATTTATCACAGTTGTAGAAAATATCATCAGGACAATGGATTTCCTTTTATTTTCGTAATCTTTGTGAGAGCGCTGGTTTTGAGCATTTTAACAACATTGCAATTTTCAAATAAATGGTTTATATTGAAATAAAATATTATAACAGCAATTTTTAAACAATATAGAATCAGTTCTATAAGTACTCTGATACTTATCTATCTTTTAGATTAGTTTTTGTAGATAATGGTACGGAACTCTTTACCCGGAAAGGCCGGTTTTTTATTGTATTTAATAAGTAGTACTAGTAGTAATGGATGACCGAGTTTCACTCGGTATTTTATTGCCAAAAACCACAGATAATACACGTTTTCTAAAAATGAAACCTAGCTAGATTTATAGCCACCGAAACCCTGAATACTAAATTTCATAAAAATCGTTAAAGCCGTTTTCAAGATTCAGATCATTTGTACAAGATTTTTTTCATTTTTACAAGACGTTATTAGATAGATATATATACTCGTAGATTTAATAAACAGGCATATTTTTCTGAAAAAACATATTTTTAATTTGCCATATTTATTTGTTGTCGTAAACTATCAATAACACTGATTGGGTTCCGTCAAAAAGTTTCTGAATCGCGCTATCGTTGTGTTTTGGCTCTGAATCTTGAGATAAGTTATACCAAGACCAAATTTTGACGAGGATATCTTCGAGTCTAATTGTTGGACTCGTAGGTCTCCTTTGTAGCTCTAAACTTCTTAATCGAATTCCAATTCCAAAAACCTTGCTTAGTTAAAGGAAGGTAGAATAATCACTACATAGTATAAAGCAAAGTCGCTTCCCGCTTCCCGCGTCTGTATGTATGCTTATATCTTTAAAACTACACAACGGATTTTGATGCGGTTTTTTTTAATAGATAGAGTGATTCAGGAGGAAGGTTTATATGTATTAAACCCGTGTGAAGCCGGGGCGGGTCGCTAGATACGTATAAAACACAAAAAAGAAAACGGAGGAAAATGTAATACATTTTCCTCCGTTTTCTTTTTTGTTCGCGGTCATACATAAAAACGCAACAAAAACTAAAAATACACGGAACTCCTCTTTTTTCGTCGGTTAAATACCAATAAAATGCTAAAAGTGTTTTTGCTCTTGAACTATTGTTATCATGGTCGTAACAGAAGAATATCTTGTTTCTTACCATTGAGGGGCTGTATGTCGACGATTGCTCTTTTTCGAAACGAAAAAAGAAATACTTCTGAACAAGCCACATCTCCTATTTTTATAAGTATATTACTTCAGGTTTCTACCTAGATTTCTATTAAGCTGAAAACATAATAGCAGAAACTTTTCACGATAAAGATATTATTTCAAAATGATACGTTTTAGAATTTATGATCGAAATATTTTGATACCTAATATTAAAATCAACTTGTGATTTATTGTTAAAAGATAGGTAATATGTAGATCTAGATTTCTATTAGAATAGATTTTTGATAAGTAATTATACATAATTTATATCATTAATTTATTCGAAAAGCAAAGGCGGACCACGCGCCGACGTGTGTTTGTCGTCATTACAGCGGTCGGTAGGATTATTTATCGAAGTGATTAAAGATGGGTACATCTTTATTCACATATACTATACATTATAAAATAGGAGATGTGGCTTGTTCAGAAGTATTTCTTTTTTCGTTTCGAACAAAAACAATCGTCGACAGGGAGCGCCTTAATTTGAAATGATACCCTTCAAGTGTGTACACAAAACAATGCCAAAAGCTAATTTAATATTTGCCCAACTTAAGTTAGTAAGGGTCTACCAATAGGCTATTCATGTTGTAACAATAGACGAGTTGGTACACAAGTGTCCCAACTCCCGAATAAACATCGATCATGAGCGGTATTTGTCTTTGGGTAACTGCAAATAGACTTTGAATAGGTTTTGACGGATGTCTTATTCTTATCCCTATATTCTTAGTTGTAACCTCGACTCTACCTTGCCTCAAACTCTTTTGAGGCCCCTCGAACTTTCCCAGGAAAGTCATGAGAGTAAGTTTTCCATGAAAGTGAACTTTCATGTTTGGTATCTTAAATCGATATTTTGGAGGTTCCTCAATTACGTCATTACGTGATCAGTCGGAGGAGTGTTTCATCAAACAAACCGGCACACGCATGCGTTGTTTAGAATCTGTCGAGAAATGTAAAGGTACATCTCGAGGTACCTTGAGTTAACAGTTCCGTTGACTGAGGGATCCTCGACTAGAGGCAATCTTGAGGTAATTTATCAAAACAAAACACGGTTTTGAGGTCGAGTCGAGGTGATGATATTTATAGGTTACAACTAAGAATATGGGGATTACGCGATGGTCCGTGCCATCAATATTGCTGTTATATCTGCCTGGTACTCAAAAGTTAAAATAATTAGCTATAACCTAGATATTTAATAAAAGACTACTGAAAAGTAATAAATAGGATCGAAGAGATATTCAAATAAAATTGCGTAAAAAAAAAAATCGTGTCAGCTTGCGACTATTCAGCTCCCATCGCTGTTTATAAGAATATTAACTGGTTTTCTCATGATATTGTAATGAAATCACTAATACAAAAGTTTGTGAGGATGTTTGTAGGTCAATCACCCCCAAAAGACCAAACAGATTTTAATAAAACTTGGAATATAAAAACCGCTGGTGCTAGAGTCTACAATATTTTCACCTCAGATCGAAAGCCAAGACACCACAGACAACACGACTCTTGAAAAAGGATCACTGAATCGTTTCACTCAGTGATCCAAAGCTCAAGTAGTGAACCTTGGCACACAACAAGCACTCAACACCACTCGACTTTCATTTCGAAGGTCGTGGGTTTGAATCCCGGCGTGCATCAATGGATTTTTCTATTCGAAAAAATTATATGCGCATCAAAAACACGTGCTCAAAACAGTGAAGGAAAACATCGTGAGGAAACCAGATAGTATTCTTATAAAGCGGCGATGGGCTTGCTACCTGTCAAGTATGGAATGCTAACTACTGGAAAATGTGGGCATGTGCCAAATATAATGTTTGGACGTGCCTCTGAATCACTCAATTTACTCTGCAATCAACTTCATGACCAAATACTCGGTCGTGCACACTTTGTGAGGCGTACCTCTAACCGCATCGCCCTCACGAGCTAGAGTCGAGCGTCGAAGCGCGGGCGCGCCGCCGCGCCGTTCCGCGTGCTCTCCCTCGCCTCGACTCCGAGCCGCATCGCCTGTGCCGGGACTTCGCTTTGTCGAACCAGCGGCGCCACGCCGCTTGCACGCCCCTGCGTCGAACGTGGTTTGCCAGAGTCACGTCCAATCATTCCATTTAGCACATGCCCACCTTTTGCAGTAGTTAGCATTCCACACGTGACCGCTTACAAGAAAACTAACTGATTTCCTTGTTTTGATGCGCATATACATTTTTCAAACAGAATAATCTATTGATTGTTGTTACAACTTGTCTTCCTACTATCCTATCCATTTAATTAGTTAATCGTAAAGCGCGAAAGATCAAATCCCGTTGCTAATTCTGAATGATTAATCTCATGATATGTCCATTGACATACCAATTCGTCAAGAGGCTATGCATAATTAAACCTATCTGTGATGAGTTTGATTATCTAGGATGATAGTTTCATTGTTCAAATGTTATTGATAGATGGATAGATTGACGACATGGCGTAGCTGGAAATTGACCGGCTGGTACAGTGAGAGGACGAAACAAATAATAACACAAATAAAATTATTTATTTATTTATTTAATTAGAACGGATAAACCACTTACACTAATTAATTAAGAATTAGCATTTAAAATAATCAAATTACGAACTAAAACATAGATATATAAAATGTAGAATAAAATGTAGATAATAAGTTTTTTTTATTAAAAACTAGATGTTCCGACAGACGTTGTCCTGTCAAATTCATTTTTTTTTCTATAAGAATTTTCTCCTGATAATACAACAAAAAACTGATATCGGTTCAGCTGCTCTCGAGATTTGCGCTTAGCAACACATTCAGCGATTCATTTCTATTATTATAGATATATTTTTAAAATCAAGTTTCATAAATTCTACGGCTGTAGTACTCGTCAAGACAAATCCAACGAGCCCATACACCTTAGTTATGTTGTATTGGCTGTAAATAGAAACTCCTCTACTACACAAGTAGAGGAGTTTCTATTTACAGCCAAGCTCCATCATCAGACCAGCTCGCTAGTACCATAATTTTACATAGTTATTAGTGATTGATTGGTACGCAAAGTTTTATCTCAATCCGACTATTTACTGAGGAGTTCCGTTGAAAAGCTCTTAACTCCATCATCAGATTAACTCGCTGTCATATTATTACATTGTCACCGAATTTACATAAGTGTGTTGAATTTTAGGTCATTTGGTTGAAGATAACTGTTTCAAAATTGAGTTGCGAGATTCCACCTTTACAAACATAGAGTTACATACATACATTTCAAGTTAAATAAAAGCTTTTAAAAACGATATAAAACGTAGTGCAAAGGCTACTGAAGTAAAATTGTATGAATATTGGACATCGGCACAAACCAAACATAGATAATCCTAGTTTATGAGACCGAAACTTTCTAAAAGTGACCACTCCTTTATCCATGAGCAAATAAACTTAAAAAGTACATTTTCGCCCGAGCTTAAGATGTTTTATTGAAAAAAGTTCAGATTATGCTTTGATGGAAAATAACATTGCAATTTTTCCAGCTGAATAGCTAATAGGGAGTAAGCTCTATGCCATCAAAAACAAACAGTTAAAAGTTGTAAGATCCATGTAAGACCAAGTCGGTTTACTTATTTAGTCCCTACTTATGAGTCCTTCGGTCTTAAGTCATTACGTAATTAGCTAACTTAACAACATCTTATAGGGACCATATCAATATCAACAATCTTTTATGTTTTGAATAAATAGATTGGCTTTTGGAGTCGGCTCAGCTCGGAGTCGAGGCGAGGGCGAGCAAGCGGCGCGCCCGTGCCTCGACGCCACCTCGACTTTAGCTCGTGTGGGCGATGCGCCTTACTGTGCCCAAAATAGTTGATTCAAAATATCAGCACTAAGATTGGTCAACTCAAGCTCATTTCCGCTGCACTCCAACCATCTCCGCGATAACGAAAATCACCATATCCTATTGCTCCTCATCTTTTTATTCACTTCGTTATTTTGAAAAATGCAAACAAATGACTCCGACTCTCGAAGCAAAAATTGAAACGTTTAGTCGTTTTATTTTGTCCCTTTGTTTCCATACTGCACCGGATATTAGAAGGCTGCGGCAGAATCTGCTGAGGCAAGACAAACATCACAACCTTTTATCAATATTCTCTTCTACACTACTAAAGAGATATACTCACTAATCCGGTACAAACAAAAATACATAATGATCTCTTTAAATCAATATTTGTATTTTTGTTTGTACCGGATAAACTAAAAAACTATTAGTTTTTTAGTTTATCCGGTATAAACTAAAAAACTATTAGTTTTTTAGTTTATCCGGTACAAACGAAAATACATACTTTCCCATATTAAAAGCTACATTATCAGCGAGTAACACAAGTTAAATAGGGTCTTTAAATAAGCTCTTTCTAACTTTAAATTTAAATAAAACAAAGTGTATGTATCATCGAATTTTTTTATTCGTTTGAAAGGCTCATCGATGTCATTATGGTGCGGTCATATGTCCGCCGCGGCTTCTCTGGGTGTAGCGCATCAGAAACGTCCAATTTTCGACCTGTGACCCCAGAAGAAAAAGTCTAATTGGGTCAAATCGCACGATCTCGGTGGCTAGTTCACAATTTTTTTTATATAATTTTGTAATTTTTTATCAATTGCACGTGTTGAACTCTATATCAACTAATATAGATTTAGCAAAACAAACTGAATAAATGACAGCCTATTTGACAGATGTAGCTTCAACAAGATGGCCGCTATCAACTGTCAAAGTTCAAAAGTCACTATTGAAATACCCTTTTTTTTTTAAAAAAAAGAACAGAGTTCCCCACGAAAATTGCAATAATGTAACCTAAAAAATCAAACAAAATGCCTATAGTCTTCAATCGTATATCAAAGCCCAGACTGCTAGCTTACTGTATATTAGAATCAAACTCAAAAACAAACTTTACCTATTAATAATACCAGCGTGGATGTAGATTTCAATCAATTTCCCAGAAAACCAGTTCGAAATTACTTCCATACAAATGATATACAATATTCTAGTAGGTGTTACCTAATGAGCAATCCTTTAACACCGTATTCAATATGGATATTACTTCGACTCAATGATGCAGAATGCGGAGAGTGTAATCGAGCAAGCGCTTAGAATCGGTCACTAGCATCAGTTTAATCCTATCTAGTCGCTTGTGAGTCTGTCAAATTAATAAAATTAATGTTTGAAAAACTTTCTTATTCTCACTCCACGTCATGTTTTTTGCATGTGGAGCAGCATAAAGCTGAGATGGGGCCTGTTTGTCCCACGCAGTAGGTAGTCTGTTTTTTATGTACCTACCTATTTTTCTCTATCTTGTTATGTGTATCTATTTATGTGTGTGTGTCAAATAAATGTATTTAATTTCATTTCATTTTATCAAAAAAAAAAATGTTGGCATGTATCAAATGTAATGTTTAAAGTGCCTCCTCTGACTAACCCCTTCAGACATCTTCAAGGATCTGAGCGCATGGAGATTTAAGATAACTGAGGAATTTTATTGCAATCGTGGTACAATTTTTATTTAAAATTGTTTACCTTCCTTATAAAAAGGAATCCCAAATCTTAAAAAAAAAAAAACATTTTTTTCCCCTACAGTAGGACCTACATGTAAAGTGGGGATTATTTCTTGCTTACCCCACGAAGTGGGATGTCGTTGGATAGGTCTTTAAAAAATATTGTTTATGAAAACCACTTTTCGATTAAAGGAGCCGTTTGTGAAATATTAAGTTTTAAAGTGCAATTTTTTGTTAGAGTCGAGTGTGAATATACTAGATTGCACTCTGTGGTTACTTGAGTTATTATGAAACATCTTTAGATACAAATTCACGGGCTTTTAGTAGTTCAACGGTTCATACCAGATTCGCTAGTGATTTTTTAAATTTCGAACAAGTGCTAAACCTCTTGGGAGTATTAATCACTAGATCGCTAGGGGAAGCGATACACTTTTAATATCGAAGATTGACGATAAATACTGAGACCTACGTGTCTGTAAAATGTTAAACATTGTGTATTTTTCAACATAATATATGTAGTTTATTGTAAATTGTTTGAGTATGTACTATGAAACTTTGTTTCTTGTTTACAGGTATATAAAGCAAGTGTAATATTTGAAATATTTACGTACGTAGTTATTTTAGAACATGTATTTTAATTTTTTTTATTTTTATTATTGTTTTTTATGTATGTATATATTTTAATTTTGTATCTACTTGAGATATTTAAAGCCACACTAACATGCATCATCTCGTTTTGTTTTTTTTTGGAAATAAGCCATGTCAAGAGTACTTTAAACCGACGAGAATGCATGGAATGTGATGAGAGTGAATGTAGCAAAATAGGTGTATCAAGATCGTAGCATGTGGAAAGCCGTCTCTGCCTACCCCTCTGGGAAACAGCGTGATTGTATGTATGTGTGTATAAATTAGTAAAAATGCTCTGAGTACTCGTAATTTAAAATGCCGAAATTAAATCATTTTCGTAAAGATTTCAGTTTGTATTATGTATTGATCTTAGTATCTTAATTTTATAGCAGAATAAATTGTTTTTGTGATTATACCAAAAGTTATGTTTTGGTATTCGTTGGGAATAAAATTTGTACATAATTTAAATATTTAAAACTTGGTATTTGATAGAAATAGAATATTAATTACGAGAATAAACAAACGCCATTTGATATTAGACAGGAATAGATCATAGCATAGTCAAAAACTAATCACTCAGTTTGCATGCAAATGTCAATAATCATTACTATAAATCAGTCATCCTCAATGACAGTGTGTGGTATTGAAATATATGAAAATGATGGCTCATTGGTATCTCTTTTGTGAGAACATAAATAAACCAGGCTGTTAATCAAAGAGAAACAGGTAAGTATCATTAAGTATTACTATTTGGCTAATTGAAATTCGCAAAGGACTATTTGTAACTAGTTTTGTTCGCAGCTTCGCACGTGGTAAAAAAATAACGGGCCTATTGCGAGTCGGACTCGCGCACGAAGGAACGTACCTATAAAAAAACGGCAAAAAAACACAGCTAGACAGTTAAAATTTACATACAGCTCTGTGACGGACTGACGGACAGTTTCGTTATTACCCGTTTTTTAGTTGTAGGTAAATCTGCTTTCTGGGCTGTAGGATGGGAACCTGGGATAAACATTAGTGCGATAAACATAGTAATATGCCTGTTGTGTGTCTGATTGTTATAATTAGAATGTATTGACAAAATAAGAAAAAAAAACTGGCCAAGTGCGAGTCGGACTCGCGCACGAAGGGTTCCGTACCAATATCTATAAAAAAAAAACAAAAAAACACATTTGTTGTATGGGAGTCGGACAGACGGACAGACGGACAGCGAAGTCTTAGTAATAGGGTACCGTTTTTACCCTATGGGTACGGAACCCTAAAAAGTATTTCACTTTCAAAACTTTCGTGATCGTTTCGTTTCGATTCATCTAGAGAATCTTCTTCAGGGTGAGTGGACCATTAAACGCGCGCGCTACCCTGCTCGCATTCCTGTCTCGCACTGATTGCCGGTGTCCTCATTGACAATTTATCATTTACGTGAGTAATTTCCCGTTGTTGTAATAATGTGTCTAGTTCCCATATAGTACAAACCTTGCTTTGGTGCTAGATGGCGCTGTGTGTAATTTTCCAATTAGATATTACATTTATTTTACATTCAAGTTTTCAGATGTTTTATCTTATCTGGCGTTGAAATGCTTATTAATACACAGCAGCCTTAATAAACGTATTACTTTGAAAACCCACCCCTTTCAGAAGGCCGATGCTGAAAGATTTACAATAACCTTATAGCTTTGAACTGTTTCAATATCATATTTATGGGTATCCTTTACCATGATAATCTTTGAAGTTATCTTTTTCAGTAAATTCCCTTTCGAGTTATTGAATCTCTAGTTAAAATAGAAAGATTCCACATTTCGTCACTGATTTTGGATTTAATTAGACAAAATTCGAATAAAAATAAAAATAAATATTGGTAAAAATTTCTTACAGCGCCGTCTAGCCTCAAACTAAGCAAATCTTGTACTTTGGAAACTAGGTAACTAATAGAATACTTGTATACTTTTTTGTGTACATAAAATGATACAATATAACACCCAGACGCAAAACCAACATGAAACATCTATGTTCATCACACAAATATTTGTCCAGGATGGGGATCGAACCTACAACCTACAGCGCAGAAGGCAGTGTTACTACCAACTTAACTCAGAGGTCTGTCAGTTGATGACACGCTTGAAAGAACCCTAAAAATGGAGGTGGTGTGACCTGTCACGAATGGAATGGTAACTGTAAAATGTGGGCAAGTACCAAAATGTAATATGTGGTCTCGCCTCTAACTACCCTCGTAAGATACCTTAAGGATCTGAAAAGATATCTACCATGGGGATTACAGTTTATTCCTAATATAAATAAAATGAAATAGAATCACGACTGTAACCTCCAAGTACGGTAGGTATTTCAGATCTCAAGGCGCTGAGATCATTGAATATCTAATGATGGTAGTCAGAGCCACGTTCAAACATTACATTTAGTATTTACCTACATTCCATACGTCACAGGCTGTTTTAGTTATAATCGAATACAGTGCCAATACCACAATTACCTTATTTTAAAGGTGTGACCAGACATAACGCGGCATTTGAGCGCGGCATTTTCAGGACACAAGTAAATGTCCACGCAGCCGTAGTCCAATCATAGCGCGGCTGCCGCGCTTAAAATGCCGCGCTATGTCTGGTTACACCTTAAGAACTCAAAGTACATACATTCCCGAACAGCGTTTTGTTTTTAAATAAGGGGAGAAAATGTTAAGTCAACAAATTGTAATTTGCATAACAATGAAGTAAAAACATTGGTTTCGTGGGTTCTTGTATTTGGAAGCATTGTAAGTTTTATTGTTCTTTTCTGACATATATCCCACAGTGCCCAGCCCGTGCGAAATAAATATAAATAACCGGTCAAGTGCGAGTCGGACTAGCGCACGAAGGTTCCGTACCATTATCTATAAAAACGGCAAAAAAATCACATTTGTTGTATGGGAGCCCTCCTTAAATATTGATTTTATTCTGTTTTTAGTATTTGTTGTTAAAGCAGCAACAGAAATACATAGTCTGTAAAAAAAATCAACTGTCTAGCTATCACGGTTCATGAGATACAGCCTTGTGACAGGTAGACAGACGGACAGCGGAGTTTTAGTAATATTGTACCGTTTTTACCCTTTGGGTACGGAACTCTAAAAATAAAAATAAATAAATATTGGTGTATTTTTTACGAGTACACATCGCGATCTAGCCGCATACTAACCAAAGCTTGTACTATAGGAACTAGACATCTAAAATGCTTATATACTTTTTTTTGTAAATACTTATTATACATAATTAACACAACAAACATGTATGTTTATTACACAAATATTTGCCCTGGGTGGGGTTTGAACCATTAAATTATTTTCTATATATTTTTTTATCAACATAATATATGTATATGTATAACTTAAAGGACCACGACTGAAATCCCCAAGTACGGTAGACACCCTCTCCGATCTTCAGGCGTTAGATCCTTAAAGATGTCTAAAGGGAAACCTTTTTTGATCATTTAGTTTTGAAATTATTAGAATTATAATTAGAACGTCAGTTTTGTGAAAATAAAAGGCAGAGAAAATGAGCGAAAAAAAGTTGTTTTGTATTTTTTCCACGAAAACCAGGCTTCGCGAAGCTTTTAACCAGAACAAGGTTAGCCAGAGACATGTCCAAACATTACATTTGCACATGTCCACATTTTGCAGTACGCTTTCCACACGTGACAGGTTGCAAGCCCGTCACCGCTGTAAAACATTGTATGTACATAAAACAGCCAAATATACGAGTAAGTACCTACCCCGTGGAAGTTACGAGGGGTGCGTTGCAATTTTCAAATTCATTTATCTCCCCCTCGTGTTTCAATGTAGATATTACCTTTATAGAATTACTTTGAGATGATTGTTTAGAAAAGTCTGAAGAAAATATGCAATTTAATTTGCTGCTCTCAATATAAAAACGAAACGGCGAACTCGCGTTTAATACCTACTGAACTAGTGGAAATCATCGCGACTTTGTTCACTATAAGTTATTTTTAATGAGACTGAGGATGTCTGGAAGAGATCGCTTTTTAGATAAGACCGCCTATTGAACAGTGTTTCTTTTAGGTATGGTACTGTCTTAACTATTTTGTTGTTATTGGTGTATAATAAAGCATTTTAATGAAAATGCAGGTGAATAAATGAATGAATGCATTCATTTATTCACCTGCACCCCCATAGGGGTTAAATTTTGGAAATTTCTTTCATTTCTTTCACCCCTACTCACCAAAAAAAAAAAATTTCAAAATTGAAATTTCTAGGTCCAGTGCCGCTTTACCTCTTTAGGGGTTAAATATCGGGAACTCCTTTCTTAGTGCACCCATACACACCAAAATAAATACTTTTTCAAATTTCAAGTTTCAAGGTTTAGGCTGTCAGTCAGTCAGTCAGTCAGTAAGGCAAGGGTTTTATATATTTAGATTGTCTGCCTCTCACCTTACATTGTAATTGCTTTATTCTCAGATGATAAAAGACTTTTTCGATATTGAAAAGATTCGTGAATTTTGTGACAGAACTCGCGTATTTGTGACAAATTTTTTGGACCATTGACGAGGGAAGGTAGCGTATAGCTTCATTTATGATCCTATTTCCATTTATTGCTTAGCGTGTGTCCACACTGCGAGCCTAGCGCGGTGGCGACGGGCGCGATGTGTCAAACATAAGAATCGCGCCATCACAACACTGTTTTAGACTAATTTACACTCACACATACAAACGCACACACATACACATTCTCAGTCACACATACACACTTGCGTATACACACACACATACTGTTTCTCTTAGCTATTCAAAATTTCACTTAACTTAATAATAAGAACTATCTAAATAGAAATACGGCTAATTACCACGTTTTTCCTTGTATTGTTGACGTTTTCGTCCGTATTCGCCGATCTGCCGTTGATCGCGGTCGCGGGCGATGCTCATGATGAAGAGCATCTGAATTGTCTCGAAACGTCAGCAATACAAGGAAAAACGTGGCAATTAGCCGTATTTCTATTTAAAATGATTAACAACCACGATAGTTTTAATTCTATAAGAACTATCTAATTTTACTCATTTAATAAACCTGTATTTCTCCTTAAAGAAACTTAAATTAAATTTCGAAGGAAAGCAATTTTTTTTTTAATTTCAAGCTACTGTGGCTGTTGCTATTTTCAGTGTTTTTGTTCCAAATAATTACATTTTAAATTTGAATACTGCGGACGCAAAGGCGCGTATCATATGTTTGATACAAGGCGCCCGTCGTCGCCATTGCGTTAAGTCGGCAGTGTAGACACTTATGTGCATAGATATAAAATTTAAAGGTTCAATCCACATTTGGAATGCCGAGTGAATTTCTTTGATGATGTAACATGAAAGATAACTTGACTAAGGTATGATGGAAAATAGTAAAGATCTATTGTTGAAGACGACTAGAACATGCTTCGGAATCTTGAAATATCACAATAAGAAAACCTAAGTATGTAAGTCTAGTATCAGTAGGCAAGTATATATATTTTTTTATATATTGGTTGACATCACACAGCGCCATCTACCCCAAGCCAATCAAAGCTTGTACTGTGGGAACCAGATAACTGATAATATACTTAAATACGGTTTTTTTGTTGTAAATACATACTTATTATACATATTAACACCCAGAACACCCAACATTTATGTTCATCACACAAATGTTTGTTCCGGGTAGGGATCGAACCTACAACCTACAGCGCAGTACTACCAACTGAGCTGTAAAGCCTAGTTACTACTAAAGTTACTTTTAACTAAATATAAAACAGAGTTTCAATCTATACCGTTTCCTACCTTGGTAGGTGAGTATAGATACGCGCATACTTCGGTGCGCACTTGCAATCAGCATTAATTTATGTAGGTAAGTAGGTATCTTAGCTGGATAAATGTTTTTCTTTCTTTAGGAATTAGAAGTTATTGTTTATTTTAAGTTAAATTTGCTGTATCTCCTTATAATTACCTATAGGACTGACATAAACATGTTGTTTAAAAGTCCATAAAAATTGAAAATACTGTAAGTGACAAGTTACCTATCACATATGGTGTCCCACAAGGGTCAATTTTGGGTCCGTTGCTTTTTCTAATATATATAAACAATATACATGAACTAGGACTACACGGTCATATATCTCTGTATGCTGATGATACATGCTTGTTTTATTTTGGCACATCAATACATGAAATTGTAGAAAAAGCGCAAGATGACTTAAATACTTTACATAACTGGTTTAAATATAATCTTTTAACAATAAATATCTCAAAAACATGTTATACTATTTTTAAGGCTAAAAACAAAATAATTGCACCTCATAAAAGTTTGACAATAAATAACATTAATATCGTAGAAAAATGTGGTGAAAAGTATTTAGGTTTACATATTGATAGTGGCTTGACGTGGAATACGCACATTGAGAAAATACGAACTAAACTTTCGTCGCTTCTAGGTTCGCTCCGACACATAACGCACTGTACTCCTCGTCAAACTCGTTACACTATATACAATTCGCTGGTTAAACCACACCTACTATACTTAATTGAAATTTGGGGAAATGCAGCAAAATCCAAACTAGCTAATCTACAAATCTTACAAAATAAAATTATTAAACTACTTTTTCATTTTCACTACCTAACACCTACCGATATTATTTACAAAGAAACAAAAATAATGACCATTAAACAAATGTACATTTATAATACATGCATTTTAGTTCACAAAATTTTAAGTAGCTCTCTCCATACTAACTTAGCATTCATAAAATCAAAGCAAATAACAAAGCGTAGCACTCGTCGCGCAAGTTTCATTGTTTTGCCAAAAGTCAGAACCAATTACGGAAAAAAGATGTTTACATTTGAAGGAGCACAACTTTATAACAAACTACCCTCAATTATAAAAAATGCTAGCTCATTTTGCGCATTTAAAAAAGCACTAGCTGATTATGTAGTTGAAGATAACTAACAGTACCTACCTACCTAATAGCAGTGTGTTAGACGATGCGCAGGATGAGCAAACACCTACTCTTTGCTACTACCTTAACATTTATATCGAGCGATCAACTCAATTTGTACCACCTAAGAATTTTATCACTTAAGTTAATTAAGTATTCTCATGTAAGTGACTGTTGTCTTTTTTGAGAATAAATGTCTTTAAACCTATATAAATAAATGAATAAAAAAAAAAAAAAAAAAAAAAAACTATACCGTATAACTATATCTAAACTAATATTTTAAATAGAAATAAGGGTAATTACCACGTTAAATTATTAACAACCACGATAGTTTTAATTCTTAACTATAATATTATAAAGAGGAAACATTTGTATGTTTGTAGCGAATGAACTCTAAAACAACTAGACCGATTTCAAAAATTATTTCACCATTTTGAATGCTACATTATCTCTTAGTAATATAGACTATATTTATAAACAGAAATAGGGATCCCTACTAAAATCATTAGAAAAATGAATTTATAGATAAATAAGAGGAGAGGTTTCAAAACTTTCGTGAGTTGTACTACACATTATTATAACAACGTAATTTATCATTTACGTGAGTAATTTCCCGTTGTTATAATAATGAAGAGGAGAGGTACTGCGTATTCGTCGTCGTTTTATATAAAGTTCAAATGTATACGAAAAATCTAGTTTTAGGGTTCCGTAACAAAAGGGTAAAACGGGATCCTATTAATAAGCCTCCGCTGTTCGTCTGTCCTTCTGTGTGTCTGTCACAAGGCTGTATCTCATGATCTGTGATAGCTATTTGAAATCACAGATGATGTATTTCTGTTGCCGCCTTAACAACAAATACTAAAAATAGAATAAAATAAATATTTTAATGGGGCTCCTATACAACAAACGTGATTTTTTTGCCAACTCGCACTTGACCGGTTTTGAAATATACCTGTATTAACCCGCAATAAAATGGTGATGGTGTAAAATTAATAAATCCACACATTCGGATTGTTTTTCTGTGGCCGACAGGGCTGAATTATCGCGACAGGCGTGACCGCCGGTATGTATGCCCCGTTGACCACACAATCTATAGACTCCTCATTTCTATATTTATTTATTAAGACGCACACAACACATTACAGCAACTTATATTACAAATTAATAAATATTGGCGAACTTAACACACAGCGCCATCTAGCCCCAAACTAAACAAAGCTTGTAATATGGGAACCAGATAACTGATGGAATACTTATATACATTTTTTATATAGACCATACAACTATTTTTTTAAACTGGGTTGCAACATAAACATTAATTCAACTAATTCGAGCTTTGTACTTATACTAAACTTAACACTTTCTCACTACACGTTTGGCTTATACTGCTGATATAAGACACCGAGCGCGATTAACGACGCGCCCCGTGACTGTGACATTGAACCGGCCAATCAGAATGCGATTTTTACCGCTTCCCTTGACCCGAAGCACACCTGTGGTTTAACTGAATTGTTTGCGTGAAGAAATAAAGCCATTAGGCGTCTATTGGGCTATGTGGTCCATGGTATGCCCCGTTCAGATGTATGCACAAAATTCACTGCCAGTGAAGGTAGCGAATTTCGCCCAACGGAACTCTGTTGGAGCATTTAAACATAGCATTAAAAAAAGGACCATTGAAAAAAAATCTAGGCCCCAAGCCGTGTTTGTCGCCTGATTCTTCTAGGCTTGGTCGCGAGGAACAGGCGTAGCTTCACCTAGCTCCTAAGACGTTTTAAAGTGATCCTTGTGTTTTTTATTGAATTAAAAAAATAAAAACCGGGCAGAGCTACTACCAACTAAACTGCGAAACAAGTTAATTATTGCAAAGAACATAGTTTTATAAACAACATTTTTACAACGCTTTAATAGATTTAATGTTAAATAGGTTATATTAGGTAATCTGGCCTTGGCATATCTAATCTAACTAGAAAATTTCCACTTTGTGCTATGGAATTTTAATATTTATTTCATCAAAGTATAGTAATTTATTCTTCCTATTCGTGTAACAAAATTTTAGAAAACAACACAACGAATAAATAAAAATTGAAATAGGTTCTAAATCGCTGATATTTCAAAATATTAACCAAAAACCGGCCAAGTGCGAGTCGGACTCGCGCACGAAGGGTTCCGTACCATTATCTATAAAAAACTGCAAAAAAAACAAGTTTGTTGTATTGGAGCGAAACTTCAATATTTAAACTATTCCGTTCTCAGTATTTGTTGATAAAGCGGCAACAAAAATACATCATCTGTGAAAATTTCAACTGTCTAGCTATCACGGTTCATGAGATAATCCCCTGTGACAAACAGACCGACAGACGGAGGGTCCCTTTTTTACCCTTTGGGTACGGAACCCTAAAAAACGAGAAATATCGCATACTCATTCGATTTTCACTACCCAGCTGCAAATTTCGTGTTATCTGAATAGACCTTTATCATGACGATGCCACAGCGTGACCGTCACCGGTATAACACTCGTACAGACAATACCCTTCTTTTTTATTTTGATTAAATTCTTTGGTGATTTTAACTTGGAAAAGGTTGGGATTTTAATTAAATTGCATTTTTTAGGAATATATCATGGATTTATTGCTACAGATCTGTTTATTCTGTAACTTGTGACGTTCACATCGTCACACATCATGTTTAAGGTGATATTTCGGTTTTTGTCTTTTTTGAAATAAAGTAAAAATTTAGAACTCGTTTATTTAGGACAAATAATAATAAAAACTCGATTGTTGTTTAATATTTATTAAATAACTTAACGTAACACTTAAATATTTATTTTATTCTGTTTTTAGTATTTGTTGTTATAGCGACAACAGAAATACATTATCTGTGAAAATTTCAACTGTCTAGCTATCACGGTTATTGAGATACAGCCTTGTGACAGACAGACAGACAGACGGACAGCGAAGTCTTAGCAATAGGGTCCCGTGTTTACCCTATAGGTACGGAATCCTTAAAACTATCCAGAGCCAGATATCACTACTTCCAAACCGAATCTTTCATTCAGACTTTCCGTCATAGCACCTGGCTACGAACGGTTGGATATTGCAAAGGAAATCCAATTTGGTAAGTTCGTTTGGCGAACTGCAGGAACAGATTGAAAATTTAATGGAAAGGCAATTATGATGCATCCTACGACGGTGTTTGGGGGGAGAGAGGGCAATAACGGCAATAGTAGATATTAATAAGGTGCATAGCCCTTACGAGATAGAGTTGAGGCGGCGTCGAGGCGGAGTCGCGGCACAGGCGAGGCCGAGGCAGTTTGGGGTCGAGGAGAGGGCGCGCGTTCGACAGTGCGAAGTCGCAGCACAATAGAGGGGGGCAATAGTGATTATGAATAGCGATACTATGGGAATTAACAATATAAGCGCTATTAAGGGGCTCCCAGTCGACGATTGCTCTTTTTCGAAACGAAAAAAGAAATACTTCTGAACAAGCCACTTCTCCTATTTTTATAAGTATATTACTTCAGGTTCCTACCTAGATTTCTATTAAGCTGAAAACATAATAGCAGAAACTTTTCACGTAAAGATATTATTTCAAAATGATACGTTTTAGAATTTATGATCGAAATATTTTATATACCTACTATTAAAATCAACTTGTGATTTATTGTTAAAGATAGGTAATATGTAGATCTTGTAGATTTCTATTAGAATTGATTTTTGATAAGTAATTATACATAATTTATATCATTAATTTATTCGAAAAGCAAAGGCGACGCACCGACGTGACGTTTGTTTGTCGTCATTGCAGCGGTCGGTAGAATTATTTATCGAAGTGATTAAAGATGGGTACATCTTTATTCACATATACTATACATTATAAAATAGGAGATGTGGCTTGTTCACAAGTATTTCTTTTTTCGTTTCGAACAAAAATAATCGTCGACTGGGAGCGTCTTCAGCGGTTTGGGCATGTAAAGGCAAAACTTAAGAAGCGTTGTTTTCAAGTTTCAAACGTTTCAGAAATCGCTCTTACTCTATACTAAAACAATTGCGAAACTAATTCTGTCTCCCTGTCTGTCTGTCTGTATGGCACGTTATCACGAACAAATCGCTAGGCCGATTGTGATGAAATTTAATTTAAATTTAGTTTGAAGTCTTAACACGGACATAGGCTACTTTTTTTCCAAAATATTATTTTGATTTTCAGGAATTTCAATGTTTTACGATAAAGTCGTCAAAAAACAATTTCCTGAATCTTACCCTCGTATTCAAGAACGACACTATGAGAACACGCACCCACAGTGGACGAAATATTTTTTCATAAAAATCACTTTATGTGTTGTGCAACACTGCATAGTGTGACTAGAGGCACATTGTCGTGTGCCTCAAGCCAAAGTTGAGCTTTAAAGGCACACGATAGCGTGCGCCATAGTGCCGCTCAATACATAAAGTGATGTTTATGAAAAAAGATTTCGTCCACTGTGGGTGCGTGTTCTCATAGTGTCGTTCTTGAATACGAGGGTAAGCGGACGAAGTCGCAGTAAAAGCTAATGGTTTATATTAGAAAACAAAATATAGAGTTGTTGGTTATTATTACAATAAAAACCTACTGAGTTTATTTTAGTACGATTGTCAGAGATGCATTATAATTAAAAACAATTTAGATGTCGTTTTTTGTTTGGTTTTTATAACGTTATTATCAACGTTTCACAATATTTTTCGAAAACCTGTTGCAGCATATTTAAAAACGCGCATGCAGTATTAATTTGACCAATTTACCCCACAATTCGGGTAAACTGCCTGTTTTTATGGTAATCAGCGGAAGGGACTTTTAGATAAGCGTAAATTTTGTATGCTTTAAGATTTTTTTATTTTGTTAGGATCCTAACGATCGTCATAAAAAACGATTTAGCACGGTATGGGGAGGGTTAAACGCTATTTAATAGAACATGAGTGGTAATGTCTTGCGTATGAATAAAAACATTTTGATATAGTCACGTACCTACAAATCTTATAATAATAATAATAAATAATAGTAAAAAATATTCATAGAGATGGTTTTACAAAGTAGGTTGGGTGAGAGCGCCGGTTGTGGGCACTTTAACAACATTTTAATTTTCAAATAAACGGTTTATATTGAAAAAATGATTATAACGACGATTTTTAAACAATATAAAATAGAGTATTTATCTATCTCTTAGGTTAAGCAATGGCTTTGTAACAGGCGATATTTATTTATTAATTATTCATATTTAAATATACGTAACGGAAAATCATTAGTTGTGGTCAATCTAATCCAGAGGTATAACGAATCACAACTGTCACTATCAAAGCGGACTATAGACAAATAATTAAATAAATAAATCAATATTGGCGGACTTTACACACAACGCCATCTAGCCCCAAACTATGCAAAGCTTGTACTATGGGAACCAGATAACTAGTAGAATACTTATATACTTTTTTTTTGTAAATACATACTTAATATACATAGTAACACCCAGACACAGAACAAACATCTATGTTCATCACACAAATATTTGCCCCATAATAATTGTAATAACTATAGATTTTAAACAAGTTTGTTTGCTATGCTTAGTTATTGACTGTCAAAATTGAAAATTCCCAGAGCCGAGTTAGGCAGTAGGCACCACAACCGGGTCTATGGCCCTATTTAAAATCTATTTCATATTAGATGTAACTAATCTAATTTCCTTTTTCAGTACGTATATACCTACTTGTATAAAACTTTTCAGGGTCAAACTTGTATTTAGACCTCGTGTCGGCTTGATCCTCTAACTTATTTGAGTCTTCAAGACATTTTTCAATAGAAACCGTTCGTTTTAAAATGAAAATGTTGTTAAAATGCCCACAACCATCGCTCTCACCCTTTTTGGTATAATTTTTGTTAGGTACATCAAAAAACCATAAAAGAACAGAATAAAAAAGTAAAAATAGAAACTAAAATCAAAACTATGCGCTCTTATTTCAGTTATTTTATTTACTATCATGATAACAGTTACCGAGTTCAAAACAGAGGTCAATCTCATAACTCCTACAACTGCAAACACGACCTATGTCACTAATCCCCATCTCTTAATGTAAAATAAACTCTATTCCGCTGACATTAGATTCAAAATGGCAATACGTTAAGTACTAAAACAATGTTTATACAAAACAACGTCAAAACAAAATGAATCTTTATTTTCTTTTTCTTTTGTTTTGGTGTTTTTGGTAAGTGATACCACAAATCCTAATCACTACATAGTATAAAGTCGCTTTCCGCTTCCCGCGTATGTATGTATGTTTGCTTATATCTTTAAAACTACACAACGGATTTTGATGCGGTTTTTTTTAATAGATAGTGACTCAGGAGGAAGGTTTGTATGTATAATAACATGCTACCCGTGCGAAGCCGGGGCGGGTCGCTAGTCTTATATATAAAATTCTCGTGTCACAATGTTAGTTACCTTACTCCTCCGAAACGGCTTTACCGATTTTTACCAAATTTTATGCATATTCAGTAGGTCTGAGAATCGGTTACTATCTATTTTTCATACCCCTAAGTGATAAGGATGGCGTAAAGATCGGGAAAAACGGAAAGTGCTTTTTTCTGTGGGATTATTGACATTTGACAGGACAACGTCTGTCGGGACAGCTAGTAATATTATAAATGTGAAAGTTTGTGAGTTTGTATGTATGTTTGTTCCTCAGTCAGGCCTAAACGACAAAACGAATTAAGTTGAAATTTGCTGTAGATGTAGATATAATGCCCGAATAAATAAAAGACTACTTTAAAAAATAAAAAACATCTTCAAAATGATAAAAACGCAACAGGGATAATTTTTGTATAGATGCGCTGGTGTACAACAAATCTGACATCACAAACTAAAAACATTCAGTTTTTTCTATTCGATTATTTAAATTTGACAGGACAACGTCTGTCACGGGTCGGCCAGTTTGTCATAAAAATAGTACGTCCGTCCGTCTGACCGCAGCTTAGCTCAGAGACTTTTAGTGCTAGAAAGCTGTAATTTAGCGAGAATATACATATTAGTCACGTCGACAATGTGGTCGAATAAAATTTCGAAAATCATTTTTTTTAATGTATCTCCCCTACATGTAAGCGGAGATGTTATTTTTTTCTCGCATACCCCATGGTGCGTGGTATCGTTGGATAGATATTTAAAATTGCGCGTTTTTGAACAAATATCCCGAAATATTATGCTTTTGGTTAGTGTCGAGTGTTATAAAAAACCGGCCGAGTCGGACTCGCGCACGAAGGGTTCCGTACTATAAAAATGGCAAAAAAAAACACGTTTGTTGTATGGGAGCCCCCTTAAATATTTATTTTATTCTGAATTTAGTAATTGTTGTTAAAGCAGCAACAGAAATACATATTGAAAATTTCAACTGTCCAGCTATCACGGTTCATGAGATACAGCCCTGTGACAGATAGACGGACGGACGGACAGACAGACAGACAGACAGATAGAAAGACAGACAGATGGACAGCGAAGTCTCAGTAATACATGCTGTGTTTGTTGCCTGATTCCTCTAGACCTGGTCGCGAGGAACATACAGGCGTAGCTTCACCTAGCTCCTAAGACGTTTCAAAGTGATCCTTGTGATTTTATTGAAATAAATGCCTTTCAGTACTCGCCGATCTGCCATTGATCGCGGTCGCAGACGATGCTCATGATGAAAAGCATCTGAATTGTCTCGAAACGTCAGCAATACAAGAAAAAACGTTGTAATTAGCCGTATTTCTATTTAAAATGCCTTTTGAATTTGAAGCTCAGTTGGTAGTAACTCTGCCTTCTGTGCTGTAGATTGTGGGTTCGATCCCCACCCAGGACAAATATTTGTGTGATGAACATAGATGTTTGTTCTGTGTGTGTGTGTTTTGTTATATGTATAATAAGTATGTATTTACAAAAAAAAAAGTATAAAAGTATTCTATCAGTTATCTGGTTCCCATAATACAAGCTTTGCTTAGTTTGGGACTAGATAGCGCTGTGTGTAAAGTCCGCCAATATTTATTTATTTATTTTGATAACAATACTATAGAGAAACTTTCCTTGTACAAAAGTTACTGTTTTATCTTCTGTGACAATGGCACGTTTAGAGAGTTGGAGTTATCATCTTGAGCGCGGCGACGAAATGAGAAAAGTTATTGTACATCAGTGCAGTTCTGATGCCGTCTACCAAGGGATTAGATTTCATTCGTTTGTGAATAAGGTCAGCTGTTATTGAAACTTGCTTGTGTGACTGGACTGACCTCACAGCTCACTGTAGGTTGTGGGTTCCATTCTCACCCAGGACAAACATTTGTGTGATGAGCATAGTTGTTCGTTCTGTGTATTATGTAAAAAAAAATTATTTAAAATATTGGTGGACATTTTACACATCGCCATCTAGCCCCAAACTAAGCAAAGCTTACTATGGGAACTAGATAACTAATAGAATACTTATATACTTTTTTTTTTTTTTGTAAATACATACACATGATACATACTGCCACCCAGACACAGAGCAAATATCTATGTTCATCACACAAATATTTGCTCTGGGTGGGGATCGAACCCACAACCTACAGTGAGCTGTCAGGTCAGTCCAGTCTGACAAGCAAGTTTCAATAACAGCTGACCTTATTCACAAACGAATGAAATCCAATCCCTTGGTAGACGCCATCATATATATGTATTTACAAAAACAAGATATGTATAAGTACTCTGTTATCTAGTTCCCATAGTTCAAGCTTTGTTTAGTTTGGGGCTAGATGGCGCTGAGTGATAATGTCCACCAATATTTAAATATTATATTATACGAATAAAACCAGAAAACCAGAAAGTGGTTGGAAGTAAAATAAAATATAGTGGGCGTAGTCAGAGGCACATCCAATCATTATATAGCGCACATGCCCAGATTGCCGTAGTTGGCATTCCATACGTGATAGTTTGCAAGCCCATCGCCCAGAATACTAACTGGTTTCCTCACGATGTTTTCCTTCACCGTTTTGAGCACGTGTTTTAGATGCGCATACACATTTTTCAATTTGAAGTGGATTTTATAAAACAATTATCAACCTCGATTAGTTTCAAACAGTTTTAAATCATTTTCAATTTCAGATTGAGGTTTAAGCTTTATGCAGTTTCCAACATATTCTGCAACCGATTAGAAAACTCGAAGGTCAAACTTTACTCATTCTGCAGCAATTAAGTTGGATTTATAAAATACTGTAACCGTCTTATAACGTTATTACATCTATTACGTTTTATGCGAGCGAGCAAAGCTATGCGCAAAAAAAAAACTACTCACATACACATAAAATCACGCCTGTTTCCCAGACATCGATAGTAGACATCCTCTCGGATCTCCAGGCGCTCAGATCTTGTGAAAATGTCTAAAGGGGTTAGTCAGAGGCACGCCCGAAAATTACATTTGGCACATGCCCACATTTTGCAGTAGTTACGTAGTTAGTATTCTGATTTCCTTACGATGTTTTAATTCACTAAGCTCATGTTTTGAAGCGCAGAAAAATTAACTGATGCACGATCAGGGTTCGACCCCACGACCGTCAGATTGAAATTCGGGGTACCTCCTATTCGGCCAACACGGATCTTACGTGTTGCCGAATAGTTACGGCCACCGCTTTACGGAAAGCTTAACCTTAGAGACTAACCGCGCCACTGTCCGTCGGCAAAAACTTGTACAATCATGCCGCGGCTAACAGCGCTTTGTTTGCTAGCGGTGAGCGACTTATTACATTTGTCAAGCCGTTTTGGAGGATATTGGTAACAAATGAAAATTTCGTCAATTTTATATATTCGATTACCAAACAAGAATTGAGTACAACAATCATTCATACACAAACGCACGCACTACAATCATAAAACAAACGCACGCACCGAGACCGCCATATTGTTAATGCTATTTCAAATTTCGAAATAGGATGGCTATTCCCAACGGAATGAATAGTTCTGCACCACAGATGATATAACTAGGTATTAATCAAAGCATTATGCAAAATGGCGGATCTAATTTCATATGAATAAAGTGAGCGGGACTTAATTCTTTGCCACGTTGGAGCTTAGCTCTGCCTTTCAGGATTCCGTACCCAAAGGGTAAAAACGATACCCTATTACTAAGACTTCGCTGTCCGTCTGTCTGTCATTCTGTCATAAATCTGTTTTGCATGAACCGTGATAGCTAGACAGTTTAAATTTTCACAGATGATGTATTTTTGTTGCCGCTATAACAACCAATACTAAAAACAGAATATTTAAGTGGGGTTCTCATACAAAAAACGTTTTTTTTTTGCAGTAGTTTATAAATAATGGTACAGAACCCTTCGTGCGTGAGATCGACTCGCACTTGGCCGGTTTTCTCCTGTTTTGCGGGGTTTTAATGTGTAATCTCGGTGGAATTTTTGCCAGTAATATTAAACATGAGTGTGGGAAATTAAAACAGAAGTGTAATATTTGACTTTCTGACATGACTAAACGGTTTGTAACAGATAATAATAAAACCCTCACTATTTTCTTCAATTCAATTTATGTTCACGTCGCTTATTGCTAAGACAGTGATGTGATGAAGTATTTGTGAGCCGAGAATATAGATAAATACTAGCGGATCCGTGACAGACGTTGTCCTGTCCAAATTTCAATAGTCGCATAGAGTAACGCGCGTTGCTACGACGACTGATGTCAACAGTGATGTCAAATTTGTTGCACACCAGCGCCATCTATAGCAAAATCATCAGTTTTGAGTTTTTTTATCGTTTTGGGGATGTTTTTCATATTGTTAAGTAGTCTATTATTTATTCGGGCATTATATCTACATTTACAGTAAATTTCAACTTAATCCGTTTTATCGTTTAGGCCTGATTGAGGAACAAACATACATACAAACTCACAAACTTACACATTTATAATATTATTAGGATGGTTTGACTTTGGCAATAATAATGCGTTAAAGTGTTCTAGCATTAAGAGTCTCTGAGCGAAGTTGCAGACAGACGGACGGACATGGCGAAACTATAAGGGTTTCTTGTAGACTACGGAACCCTAAAAATGAGTGAATGATTGATCAAGACAAACAAAATTAATCTTGATAAAACACAAAAGAAATTTGTACTAACAAAAACTACGGGAGTAAAAAAAACCGCGACGACTATAAATTCAAACGAAATGACATCACGCAAGACATAAAACTTTCCTAAAAAGATAAGGAAAAGAAAACGGAGGACTAGGCGGTATGGTCTAATGACTTTAGCCTGCCCGAAAGGGAAAAAAAGCGTGATATATGATGAAATTCGGGCGAAAAAACAGTAGTTCAATCAGACTACTCGCGAAAATTGGAACATTGCAACTTCTGCAAAAAGTGTTAAGTGCCAAAATGTATTAAGATTTTGTGTTAGTACATGCATCTGACTTCTCTTTAGACATCTTTAAATTCAAATTCAAATATCATTTATTTCAATAAAGTCACAAGGATCACTTTGAAACGTCTTAGAAACTAGGTGAAGTTACGTTGATTCCTCGCGACCAAACCTAGAAGAATCAGGCAACAAACACGGCTTGGGGTCTACCTTTTTTTTTCAATTATACTTTCTTTAATGCTGTGTAGAGCTCCAGTGTGGTGCCGATCGAACAAGGTGAAGGCTCAAACAAGAGGTGAAGGTTGGTTTAAGAGTGAGTTCTTACCTAGGCGGAGCTGTGCGAAGCTGTGGGGAGCGGACCAATGACAGCGCTCAAATATTTGAGTATGTAGCTGTCGAGCGCTGTGTTTGGTCCGTTCTGCACAGCTTCGCACAGCTTTGCACAGCTCTACACAGCTCCGCGTAGGTAAAAATTCACTCTTAAAGATGTCAAAATGGAAGTTAGATGCACGTACAAATACAAAATCTTAATACATTTTGGCACTTAACACTTTTTGAAGAAGATGCAATATTCCAATTTCACATACATCTCTGTGTAGGTCGAAACACACACTAATGATCTGATATGATTAACGTCATCATATCGACGTATCGATCGTTTTGACTAGTGTAGTACCACTCATGAAAGTTCAGGGGGGTTAGCATGAACCACTATCGTATCGACAACGTATCGTCCAAATGTCAAAACTGACACTTTTACTATACAAAGTGTCAGTTTTGACATTTGGACGATAGGTCGATACGATAGTGGTTTATTTTCAGGCCACTAAAAGTGAAAATATCAGATAAGATGTTTACCATGGTTTAGTATTGTATTTATTATTCTTTTATCAATCTACAATCACACAGCTATCGACCATTGAGGTGTTTAGGTCGTTAACCGACAATTTGAAGGATAGTTTCGATCAATATTATCTACCAACCTCAACCATGGTTTATTATATTCGGAAAAAATGCGACTTATTTCGCGTGATTTTTCACAAAAATTATGTGGCTCCATTTTAATCCAATATATTTTAGATTTTGGGATAACATAGTAAAGTGAACAAAATTCAAAACGGTGAAGTAAAACATCGTGAGGAAACCAGTTAGTATTATTTTAAGCGGTGATGAGCTTGCAACCTGTCATTTATGGAATATTAACTACTGCAAAATGTGGACATGTGCCAAATATAATGTTTGGACGTGCCTCTGACTACAACTAGACATCTTCAAAGAATCTAAGCGTCTGGAGATCTACCGTACTTGGGGATTACAGTCGTGATCCTTTTTTTTTGTTTTTAGTAAAGTGAGAGCGCTGGTTGTGGGCAATTAAACAACATTTTAATTTTCACTCTCTAAAATCCGGTCTTCGTTAGCTCGAACAACAGGGTCATAAACCCGATTGTGGTGCCTACCCCGGTTTTGGGCATTTTCAATTTTGGCAGTCTATAACTAAGCATAGCAAATAAACTTGTTTAAAATCTATAGTTAATACAATTCTTTGTCAATGACCCGTTTTGATTAAAGACAGTTGTGGTTCGTTATATACCTCTAGATTTAATTGACCACAACTAAATATTTCCCATTCTGTCTATTTAAATATGAATAATACATTAATAAAAATCGCCTGTTACATAACCTTTGCTTAACCTAAGAGATAGATAAATACTCTATTCTATGTTGTTTAAATATCGTCGTTTTAATATTTTTTTCAATATAAACCGTTTATTTGAAAATTAAAATAACACCATCGCTCTCACCTATACCGTTTAAACATAACAATATACAAAGATAATATGTTTTGTACGTAATACGTCACGTAAGTAGACTTAGTGACAAAAGATGGACCTACAATGCCACCATATGAAAGGACCTGAAGGAAAAAGAAAGAAGGGAAGACCCTCTACTCGCTGGGACGATGAGATCAAAAAAGTTGCTGGCTCAAATTAGTGGAAGACAGCGCAGGATAGAGAGAAGTCATCCTTGAGGGAGGCCTTTACCCAATCTGGGGACCTCATATTTTTTATATGTAAAACTAGAAATAAGTTACTTAGTAATATTAATTAGAGAAGCATATACCTATAATTTTGCAAATAAACGTACTAGTAACTAAGATTAACCCTCGTATTCAAGAACGACACTATGAGAACACGCACCTACAGTGGACGAAATCTTTTTTCATAAAAATCACTTTATGTGTTGTGCGACACTGCATAGTGTGACTAGAGGCACATTGTCGTATGCCTCTAGCCAAAGTTGAGCTCCAAAGGCACACGGTAGCGTGCGTCATAGTGCCGCTCAACACATAAAGTGATGTTTATGAAAAAAGATTTCGTCCACTGTGGGTGCGTGTTCTCATAGTGTCGTTCTTGAATACGAGGGTAATTGTAGCAGGGTCAAAAAAAGGTTTTTTTTTTATTTTATAATATGTTTTGTTCATTTGTTCCATATCTGAGTAAAGTACCATGCTGCTCGTAGTTTCCGATACACATTAATTAGGCTCTCATATTATGCAACCGTTACCATTTATTTATTTATTAAATACTAGCTGACCCGTGCCCGCTTCGCTGTGCGTAAGGCATTTCTAATACCATCGTTGACTTTTTTGTAGACGTTTTTAAGGTGTACAATACTGTAGTACATTATTTTGATATATCTCGTGGGGTTCAGCCAGCATTTGCAATGTAAGCGCAATAAAATGTGTTTATTTACGACATCACATTAGAAACCTCTAAAATTATCAGTGTTTCTCTACTATATTATGCATGTATTATACATATAAACCTTCCTCTTGAATCACTCTATTTATTAAAAAAAACCGCATCAAAATCCGTTGTGTAGTTTTAAAGATATAAGCAAACATACATACAGACATACAGACGCGGGAAGCGGAAAGCGACTTTGCTTTATACTATGTAGTGATATTCGCAGAAAGCACTTTCCATAATAAATAGTAAGCTTTTAAATAAATCCCGATCTGTTTTCCAATTCACTTCAATTTGCTTTGATTTGATTCCACTAACTGGTATATCGTACGTGTTCAATTATGCCGTTTCTAGCTGTGCTCTCGTTTATATCCGAACACATTTAATACTAGCTTTTACATACGACTTCGTCCGTGTAGATTAAAAAAATCGAATCAATTTTTGACGACTTTATCATAAAACATTGAAATTTCTGAAAATCCAAATATTTTTTTCGCGAAAAAACGTAGGCCTTTGTCAATTGTAGCCTATGCCCCCAAAACTTTAAACTATATTTATGTGAAATTTCATCAAAATCAGACAAGCAGTTTGGCCGGCAGATAAATAGTAGCTGCAGAGCTACCTTTTGCACTGTTGTGGTTTGATTCCCACTTTGGGCAAACATTTATATAATGAGCATATTAATTGCATTTGACTGTTGGTTGTTTATTAACCTATCCAACGAACTAGCCGGAACTACCAGTAATAGTGTAGTAAAGTTAGAAATGAAAGTTAATTCTTTTTTTAGGGTTCCGTACCCAAAGGGGAAAACGAGACCCAATTACTATACTCCGCTGTCCGTATGTCCGTCTATCTGTCTGTCACAAGTCTGTGTATCATGAATCGTGATCGCTAGACAGCTGTTTTTTTTACAGATGATGTATTTTTGTTGCCGCTGAAAAAATACTAAAACAAAATTTAAAAAAATATTATAGTGATACTCCCATACCACAAACATGACTTTTTTACAGTTTTTTAAAGATAATGATACGGAACCCTCCGTGCGCGAGTCCGACTCGCACTTGGCCGGTTTTTATATTATAATAGTGGGAAACCTTGTGACTTCGTTCATGTGAAGTTTTTTTTCAGACTTCAACCCGGTTGTACCCCCTAAGGGTTGAATTTTCAGAATTCCTTTCTGAGTTCTCATCTTTGTGTTGATAGATCAGTCAGTCAGTCAGGCAGTAACGCAATAGATTTATACATTTAGATATATACATATACATATATTGTATATGAATTCTTCTAGGGACGTTCTTAGTCTTAGATCTAAAATAAATACTGATTAGTCACTAGAGAGTAGAGAGTAGACTCCCAACTTACGGCGGTAATATCAATACATATCTATACATATAATAAAATTGTAGAAGAGTTCAATTCTGTACATTTAATAAAAACTAAAAAAAATACTCTTAGGGGCCTTTATATAAGTATCACTAACCAAAATAAAACATTTTGAAATTTTTGTCTGTCTGTCTGTCTGTTATCCGGCTTTCACGCAAAAACTACTTCACGGATTTTGATGAAACTTTTTTTGTTATGTAGCTATTAGTCCTTGGCAACATAATGTAATAAAAAAAAACATAAAAATAGTGTAATTGGTCTTGTACCGTGCTAATTATGTATAAATAAATAAATAAATAAATATCTGTCCTTTAGCGAAGCGGGCGCGGGTCAGCTAGTCTATGTATATAATAATTTTATATTTAGATTAAGTTTTCTGTTGTTTTTTTTTGTAAAATCATTTAAATCATCAAGCACCAGCGCGCTATCACCAGTCATATAAAATTTGTCATAGGAACTTGACAAGAATGCAAAGTTTTTTAATTGAAGTATTGATTTTGGTATACATGGCGCTGGTGTGCAACAAATCTGACATCACAGACTAAAAACATTTACTCGTCATATCAACGCAGTTTTGACTAATGAATGATACGCATTCTACTAAATTTCGTAATTTATTTTACAATGTTTAAAGGAAAAAAATGGAAGTTTCCTGAAATTTCTTTTTTCTACGTGATTATTGAAATTTTGACCGGGCAACGTCTGTCAAGAGTCGACTAATCCCCAAGTACGGTAGACATTCTCTCAGATCTCCAGACGCTTAGATCCTTTGAAGATGTCTAGTGAGGGTAGTCAGAGGCACGCCCAAACATTATATTTGTCACATGCCTACATTTTGCAGTAGTTAGCATTCCATACGTGACAGGTTGTAAGCCCAGCGCCGCTCTCGATCAGCGAGAAAATTATTGATCAATAATTTTCTCAATTTGAGTTCGTAAATAAATAAAAGTTGGAATTCCTAGATTCACTATTTGCCGTATGGTTGTTGTTCTCTTATTTTGAGTGAGCATTATTGAGATAGGGGTCACATTTAAGGTAAGGGTATAAACGTCCCGCGTATTTGGGGCGGCCCTGCGAGACGCGTACATCGAATACAAATGGGAACTGAGTGGGGTTAGATCTAGGGACACACAAACCCAATTAGGTTTCTAAAGATGAAAACTCTGTCATGCCACGTTGATACAATATGCAAAAGCGTTTAAATGATCAACAGCTGATTTTTAAGTATAGTTCTTTATTCGAAGGAGGTTCTTAAGTCGACGCGTATAATTATGTTAAAAAAAAAGCTTATTATAAAATTCTCATGTCACAGTGTTTGTAACCGAACTCATCCAGAACTGTTTGCCTAATTTTTATATAAAAAAATGTGTATATTTGATAGGTGAGAATAGGTCGTAGAGTATTTTTGTACCCCTAAGTAATAGGGTGGCATAAAGTTCGGGAAAAAATGAAAGTGCTTTTTTCTGTAGGATTATTGAAATTTGACAGGACAACTGTTGGGACAGCTAATATAAATTGTTTTTTTGCCTTTACATTTTTATCAAGTCCTTCCTCAGTTCATCCCTGCCGTTTACTGCCCGAGTCACGCGTATACGTATGTAATATGACCCTAATAAATATCACTTGGTACACATATTTTTACTCTCTGTATTATTTATATTTATATAAATAAAATAGTGTTACCCACCCTCAGACACCGCTCGGGTCAACTGATTCCCATACGTGAAATAATGTTTTTATTTATGTTAGTTATGTGCAAATCTGGAGAGACTAACCCTTTGTGGGGGGGGGTATTATTTTACAATAACTAGATTCATATTTTCCTTTCCTGGTTCTAGATTTCTGTCATGGTCTTCGAAGTAAGAGTCAAGAAGTTTTCAGTTAAAATATATTTTTCAAAGCTTATGTACGAGCACCAGCGCGCTATCACCTATCACATCATTTGTCATCGGAACTTGACAAGTATGCAAAGTTTTTACTTAATCGAAGTATTTACTAAGGAGTTCCATTGTGTCTGTTGAAGCAGACCAGCTCCTGACTTCATAATCAGATCAGCTCACTGTCACTATATTATTGCATTGTCACCGAAGTTACATAAGTATGCGAAATTTTAGCTCAATCGGTTGGGGATAACTGCTTCAAAATTGAGTTGCAAGATTCCACCTTAACAAACATAGTTACATACATACATACATTGCAAGTTAAATAAAAGCTTGTAAAAATATTTTGATGTGAAACATCTATAGCGACGGGTGAGACTGACTGTTGGCTGAGCGACGCGCGACGAAGGGTCGCCACGGAATCGTACTAAAATAAGTATCTGTTTTTTTACAGGTGATGTATTTCTGTTGCAGCTATATTAACAAATACTAGAAACAGAATAAAATAAATAATTAAGTGGGGCTCCCATACAACAAAAGATTTTTTGCCGTTTTTTATAAATAATGGTACGGAACTCTTCGTCTGCGAGTTCTACTCGCACTTGACTGGTTTTATAATTCGATATAATAATATTGTTTTCATATATAATTAGAGTACATTTTTTAATACCTTAGGTATTGCAAATTTAGTTTTTTTTAATATTTTCTGTTCGTATGTTTAAAATGTAGCTTTTGATTTGTAAAAGATTTTGTTATTGCTCTAGTACTTTTTGGTTTATTAAATACATACAAACATACAAAAAAAAAATCTCTATATATTACTAGTGTAGACTGAGTTTCTATATCTGCTTTTCGATTCTTAATAAAATGGAAATAGTCATTGAAGTGAAAATTAATTTCATTTTATAACCAAATCGTTTATGTAAAACAGAAATATCTGGAAAAAACGTGATCGACAGCAAGGAACAATTCGCTTTTCATTTCCTTGTTCATTGGCTCGAGAACATGCAGTTTTCATTTAGTATTTCAGAGAAATCGCTAATAGAACTTCAACACGTAGTTACTTCACCTAGCTCCTGGAGTCTACTCGCGAACTGAAAACGAAATTTCGTAACGATTCTGTTTTATCCACGCTAAATCTAAAATTCTTAAAAACGATCGTTTTTATTCCTTTACGTTTAAATCTAAATTAGCGTAACTTCAAAGTGACAGTTCTAAAACTAAAAAGCATAGTTTTAAATAAATTTACAATTTTTAAGTGAATTAGAAACGTCAAGCTAATTTGAATTAAGGTAATAAGTGAAAATTTTGACGTTTTGTATGGGCTGAGTCTACCCGGATAAGACGGAAAAAGTGATAAAACTGCATTATCTCGAAAACCATCAAATTTAAAAAGAAACTGTCTGTAATTTATTTAGCTAGTATGATTATCTTACGAATTATATAAAAATGAACTGTTTAGCTATTCATAGTTTTGATTAAAAACGAAACTAGTGTTTTTGAAGAGCCAACTTTGGAAAATAAATCTATCGAGAAAAGTTTCACCAATCGTGTTTCTGTCTGTAATTTATCTAGATTATATCCTTAAGTTATCTTTGTCATAAAAACAAAACTGTATGTTTTGCGGTTATTGAGAAAAAACTATTCTGCATTCATCAAAAACATTTATTACTCGTCTTAACATGTAAATTATTGTTGACTAAAATGGAACTTGGATGTCTAAAATATGCGAAATAAAATTGAGAAATTACTAAAACATCATAAGTTTTGTTCTATCATTTTGAGGTCATGCTAATTAAGACTTTAACAGGAATATGTACGATCGTTTTTAAGAATATTAGGTTTAGCGTTGACATAACAGAATTGCCACGAATATCCGTCGTAGGATATATAGTAGTATCTGACCTAGTTACAAAATGGTTCGACTATAGTTTGAACTGATTTGTAAGTAGGATTACTAACATAAATGATTGTCAATAGTAATTACGGTCGTTTCTTCGTTCAAACTATAGTCGAAACGATGTAACTTTAAGACGTATATTGTTTTCGTTTGAGAGTAGACCCCCTGAGACGTTTCAAAGTGATTCTTGTATTTATAGAACCAAACTACCACCTTCACCTTCCTGAGACGTTTTCAAGTGATATTTATGATTTTATTGTCTTTTTATGAATAAATGTATTAAACCTTAAACCTTAAACCTTTTATTGATATAAATATCTTTTGACTTTGAGTCTGCTGCCAACTGAGCTGTGGGGCATGTCTATAAAATGTTACATTGTAAAGAGACTTTCATTATGTATGCTCCAAATTTTATAGGTTATGGCGGCCATTTTGTTAAAGCAACAAATTATTTCAAACTTGTTGTCAATTGTGATTATGTATGGAACTCGTAAACGGGTTAAATACCTAATACCAAAAATACCTATTGGCTATTACCGTAAACTACCTTGAAAAGCTATAACGTTAAACGCCAAGTGCACTGTGCCATGTGGCTAACCTAACCTAACCAGCTTTTCTTCATTCAGAGCGTAAGGGGTAAAAAGGGGTGTCAAGAATTTAAAAAAACTTGGTGCAAAGCCGGGGAATGCCGGCTAGTAGCTCATTATACCATAAAACCTACAAACAATACAGATCGTAATATATGCCAAGTTAGTGCCAGACGTATAATTATGTGAGTGTAACGTCAGCAGAACTTCAAACATTATTTTTTTACAAAGAAAATAAATTCAACAAATCTATAATATTGGTACACAATTCACATAGTACCAACTAGCTCTAAACTAAGCAAAGCTTGTATTATGAGTTCCAAATTTGTGATACAAAACATAAATACTATTTTTTATTTTTTTTCTCACTCACTTCTTACGAAATATAGAAACATCCTTTGACTTGGTACCCCTTTTAGTCATCTACAATGATCTGAGGAATCACAGTCGTTATCTTATTTCATTATTTTTTTTCTAAGGAAAACACTACGCATTCTCATATCACTCAAAAAGTATTATCAGTCCTCAAACATTCACATCTGCAAATAGGCTTTCCTGGATTAAGCTTATAAACAAACCAATTTACAACGAAACTACTAATAAACTAAATGCTTTCCCTGCATGTTTTTAATTAATCAAATCATGCATGAAATAAAACTACTCAGATCGAGTGCACACATATGAAATATTAATTCGCACGCTACATTTTTTAACCAGTTAAATATTTATGAGATCGCCTCGCACCAAATCACCATGGGAACTCGTTAACTTAACCAGCGACAGCTGTTGACCCCGAACCCCTTTACCCCTTATACCCCTTATCTTGTGAACAAATTTGTAGTTCCGTTTACTGTTTTTTTGTTGGTAAACTTTTGTATATCTTATTTTCTGCCGGTGAAAAAGGAGGTTCTCAATTCGATGTGTATTTTTTTATGTTTGACTGCGCATAATGTGGTCGGTCCGATTTTGATGTTTTTTTTATTATGTAGAAAATAATCGTAGTTGGTACTGGTCATGTATTTATGTAGGACTAGTGGTTCCTTTTTAATACATAAAAAAAACTAATTTCTGTTGAATTTTTGATTGATCAAGACATTCTACCCACACATGCACACAAATACGCATGCACATGAACACTTTGTGTATTTTTTTTATTTGTCTTGTTTTTGTTTTGTTTTTTTCTTTTGTAGATTTTTATTTTTTTTTAAGTTTCTACACCTGAAATAGAGAATTGTTTTTTTTTTATTTCGACCTTAAAAACAGACATATAGCATAAGATTAAATATACATGTGATATAAATAAGGCATAAAGAAGGATAAACTTGATTTCTGAAACACAGGTCAGCTAACTAACTAAATCAGCGATCAAGGGCTTTAACAACTATTATTTGGAAACTTCTGTAAGTGAATTAAATAAAGTTTATTACTGAAGTATTTTCATAGATTATCATGGCCTGAATTGAAACAATGAATAGGTACTTTTTGTCCAAGCACCAAGCACTAGCAGCAGCTTATATTGTTATTATAGTTACAATGTGTTTCACAAGAACGTGACCAGGATAAACATACTCGAACGATAAATTACTGAACCGCTTGACAAAATTTGACTTTATCCGTGTTACTTTTATATTCCAAGGCATAAAATGCTTATTGCAAAAATTACCTACGCGGCGTAAAGAACCCTCGCTCCGAACATCTGACACACCCTTGGCACATTTTATTTTTGAATTACATTGCAAACGGTACTCCGCTTGTCTAATTGCTGACATTTACGTTTTGAAGTCCCGGTCTCCGCTGGGGTACTGATTATTTGAATATTAATATACGTCTGGCTTTTAGTTGACAGTGACAAGCATGCAATGTCATAAGTACTGAATGTAAATAAAGTCGTTGCGGGACTAATGTCTGCAATTTTATTCGTTTTAAGTTTAAACCTAACTCGGAAATACTTAGCGATTTAAATACATATTGACACCTCGATGAGCATAAAGTTAGAGGTTGGTGTAGATAATACATGGGACTTATTATTATGTTTTTTTTTAATAGAGTTCTATTTTCAAAAATGACTTACAAAAATGTTGTTTGGCCTTTATGCCTTTTAGACATCTTCAAGAATCTGAACGCCTGGAGGTCAACTGACACGGTTTTTATTTTTTAATAACTACAGATTGCACGACAGTTCTCCAGGCGTTCAGATTCTTAAAGATGTCTAAAGGAGTAGTCAGATGCACGTAAATTTGGCAAGTGCAAAATTTTTGCCGTATTTATCATTCCGCGACTTCTAAATGACCGTAAAAATATCGTGTTTGTAAGGAACGTCAATTTAAAAACGCTTAAAAGATAATAAACGCGTTGCTGTGAACTGACATCTGACAGCTGGGAGACAGGCCAGCAATTATCACAGCAATTTATCACATGTCTTGATGACTGTAGCACATTTTTTACAAATGTTAAAACAATGACTTTTATATTGCAGCAACTGATAGGGGTTTATTTGTTGGTCGTAAACATTGAGAATTTATATTTTGCAAAATTATTGAAATTTATATTTTGTAAGTCAATGAGTTGATAAACGCGAGAAGAAGTGTTATATTAATAATTATTGAAAATAAGCCGTGTTGGCCGAGTAGGAGGTATCTCGACTTTCAATCTGAAGGTCGTGGGTTCGAATCCTGGCGTGTATCAATGGATTTTTCTGCTCGAAAAATTATGTGCGCATAAAAACACGTGCGTAAAACGGTGAAGGAAAACATCGTGAGGAAACCAGTATTCTTGTAAGCGGCGATGGGCTTGCAACCAGTCACGTATGGAATACTAACTACTGCAAAATGTGGGCATGTGCCAAATATGATGTTTGGACGTGCCTCTGATTTCCCCCACTAGACATGTTTAAAAAGGATGTCTACCGTACTTGGGGATTAGTCGTGATCCTATTTTTTTATGTGATTTTATATGACAAACGTGAAAGAATAAGTGTTTTATTTTATTGCAAATTTATTAACAGAGCTATAAAATAACAAAGATATCTTAACTATGACATTACCCAATAATAATAATTAATACCTAAGAGCATGAACTTTCATATATGTATATATTTTTTAAATTGTCTTAGAAAACGCGTTAACTACATACAATTTGGTTTCGTTTGTAAAAAGCATTTAGGTATTATCAATATAATTAGTTATTATTGAAATATCCTTAAATATACACAAAAACTATGGATTTATATACATTTATAATGTTTTTTTTAAAAGATCATGGAGCAAATTAAATTAATAAAAAAGCAATTTTGTCAAGTTAAATGACAGCGCAGTGCAGCTGTCCATAATCATTATTTATTCAGAGATCCTTTACAGTTTCAATGATCATGTTAATAACTGTATTTTAATACAGTTTTTAACCCCTTTTTAACAATTTGCCATCAAAAGGAAAAAAACGAAACCCTTATAGAATCACTCGTGTATCTTATTGTTCATCAAACACCCCTTTATTTTGGAAACATCTGGGCATAAACAAAAAAAAAATAGTTTACCAATATATTACAAGAAAACCTTTCAGGGGCTCCCAGTCGCTGATTGCTCTTTTTCGAAACGAAAAAAGAAATACTTCTGAACAAGCCACATCTCCTATTACTTCAGGTTCCTACCTAGATTTCTATTAAGCTGAAAACATAATAGCAGAAACTTTTCACGATAAAGATATTATTTCAAAATGATACGTTTTAGAATTTATGATCGAAATATTTTATATACCTACTATTAAAATCAACTTGTGATTTATTGTTAAAGATAGGTAATATGTAGATCTAGATTTCTATTAGAATAGATTTATGAAAAGTAATTATACATAATTTATATCATTAATTTATTCGAAAAGCTAAGGCGGACCACGCGCCGACGTGTGCTTGTCGTCATTGCAGCGGTAGGTAGGATTAAAGATGGGTACATTATTCACATATACTATACATTATAAAATAGGAGATTTGGCTTGTTCACAAGTATTTATTTTTTCGTTTCGAACAAAAACAATCGTCGACTGGGAGCGCCTTAAGAAGTTTGTACGGAACCCTCGATGATTTGAATATTAATTTTCGGCTATTTACTAAATATATATTATATTTATTCTATTTATTTGTTTTATACTATATTTGTTCCATGTTTCATTCAAATCGGCTAAGCCAATAAGCCGTGATTGAACCACAAACAATAAACATTCTAACAAACTCTCATTACTGTAAAAATGACCATGACCAATATCTTAGTACATAAAAATATATCTATAGATGAATAAATTAAATTAAAGAGACTGGACTCGCTTTCTCCTTAAAAGATAAATTGGGAATAGTCATAGGCAAGTCTGAGTTTTAAATTGGTAGGCAATTACAAACGTGACAGGCAGCAAGTCCAATTTGGTTTTAATTTGTTGTGAAGAGCTCAATTTTGTCATACATCACTAATGAAAAAGAAACATAATTTGAAACTAACGAGGTTTATAGGTGTCAGCATGAACGTAGATGTCAAAGGTGCTTTAACTACGTTAACAAAGGCAACGGCTGTCTGTCAGCAATTATTATTGATTGGCATCGCAGAGTGAAAACAAGCTATACGCCAGGAAGACTATGAATTCAATAATAATTATGGACCACGTTTTTAGGGTTCCGTACCCAAAGGGTAAAAACGGGACCCTATTACTAAGACTTCGCTGTCCGTCTGTCCGTCTGTCTGTCATAGGGCTCTATCTCATGAACCGTGATAGCTAGACATGTATTTCTGTTGCAGCTATAACAACAAATACTAAAAACAGAATAAAATAAATATTTAAGTAGGGCTCCCATACAACAAACGTGTTTTTTTGCCGTTTTTTACAGATAACGGAACCCTTCGTGCGCGAGTCAGACTCGCACTTGGCCGGTTTTTTTCCTACTGTAGGAATAATCTATTCCTTTCCTTTACCAAAAATAGAAATAGGAATTCGTACAAAAATAAAACACCTGTCGAGTTCTTTTTGAGTTGTTTTTATGGGAACTTCATTTTTTCAGGTTTCCTGCATAAATATAAACGAAAACATATAAACGCCTAATTACTGTACTTCTTCCAGGTATTCTCCTGAAAGGTGTGCGTACTTTACCTAGGGTTAGACTTTATGAGCAGGCTATGGTGGAGGTCAATCTTCTTCGGTTATATGTGCCCACAGCAAACTTTCTGAAGAGGTTGGTATAACAAAGCAAGCGTCCAATCTGGACATTTTAGCCAAACTAAAATAAGGTTGTGTGTGTGTCTAAAGTGTTGTGATTTCATTAGACAATATTAAAGTCTCGCTAGACGCTGCTGTCCGGACTATAATAGTAGCCCCTACTATAGTCCGAACAGCAGCGTATGGTGTTTTCAAATAATCACTCTATCAAGTAAAAAGAAAATAGATCCATCGACTGTAATCCGAATGTTATTTTTTATCTAAATTAAATAATTACGTTACCTACTTGACAAAATAATAGATATAACTATATATTTTGACACGGGTCTTTATCACTTATTTACCTTTAATTTACTTTCCCGACGTTTCGACTATGTTACAATAGCCATGGTCGCGGGCAGTGTTGGCCGAGTGGGAGGTACCTCGACTTTCATTACGAAGGTTGTGGGTTCGTTCATCAATTGATTTTTCTGTTCGAAAAATTTACATGCGAATTTTACTCGAAACTGTGAAGTAAAACATCGTGAGGAAACTAGTATTCTTATAAGCGGCAATGGTCTTGCAACCTGTCACGTATGGAATGCTAACTACTGCAAAATGTGGGCATGTGCCAAATATAATGTTTGGACGTGCCTCAGACAGAGATTATAATCTATCGTTCACTAGACATCTTCAAAGGATCTAAGCGTCTGGAGATCTGAAAGGATGTTTACCGTACTTGGGGATTACAGTCGTGATCCTATTTATTTATTATTTAAAAGTACCAACAAAATCCTATATTTCAAACATTCGTGGTAAGCACACATAAATATTAATTATACACTGGTCCTTATCACGTTTTACCTTAAATTTATTTTCCCGGAATTTCGAGTTACAACATTTACACGACTAATTAATAGTTATACATAATCTAATTTTAAATTAAAAAAAAACAAGTGGGAACCCTCGCGACTTCGTTCATGAGAAATTATTTTCTAGTTAGTAATAGTCTAGTTAGTATAGTTGCATTTCAATGGTTAAATTTTGGAAAATTCCTTTCTTAGTCTTACTTAATTCCAAATTCCAAATTTCAAGTTTCTAAGAACCGAAAACGATATATCGTAACATTTGTTTTGTTGTCAAATTCAAATTCTCGTATTGTTTTTATTGATTTGTAAGTAGGGTTACGAACATCGATGATTGTCAAAAGTAATTACTCTCGTTCCATCGTTCAAACTATAGGCGATGTAGGTAACTTTGGCACGATATATCGTTATCGTTTCGCGTGTAGACCCCAGTTGTTTAGGCTGTGCGTTGATAGATCAGTCAGTCAGTCAGTAACACAAAATCTTTTATATGAATCATAATAAACGAGGTTGTTTTGTGTAAAACGTTATATCAATTTGTTAAATTCCAAGCCGATAATCCATGAAGTTTAAATGGAAACCACAACACAAACTTTTAAACCCGGTAAATCCAGAAAGCAATTCACCGCGGGGCAATTCCGCGTGAACACTCAAGCCCCTGTTTCTTAAGACGTGATGAACGTGTAATGACGGCCGTATTCATGGCCTATTTATTGCCATTGATTTCAAACAGTTTGTGAGTTTGTATGTATATTTTACAGCTTAGTTGGTAGTAACGCTGCTTTCTACGCTGTTGGTTGTGGGTTCGATCCCCACCCAGGGCAAACATTTGTGTGATGAACATAGATATTTGTTCTGAGTCTGGGTGTTACTAATTATGTATGTATGTAAAAAAGTAAATAAGTATTCTATCAGTTATCTGGTTCCCATAGTACAAGCTTTGCTTAGTTTGGGGCTAGATGGTGTTGTGTGTAAAGTCCGCCAATATTTATTTATATTTATTATTATTTAATCAGGCCTGATTGACAAAACGGATTTAGTTGAAATTGTATGTAGATGTAGATATAATGAAATATATATACTACTTTAAAATATGAAAAACATCCCTAAAATGATAAAAAACGCAAATGACATCACAGACTAAAAACATTCAGTCTTTTCTATTCAATTATCGAAATTTTACAGATCAACGTCTGCCACAGGTCGGCTAGTTTAATATACATATAAAAAATAAGTAAAAATACTTGTTTTTAAAATTGAATGAACAATGCTTTCAGTAGGTTTATGTAATAAAACTTTTTTTTCACCAAAATATATAACAGAATATTTACAAAATACACAAGAACCATTTGAGCTATCTAAAGACCGTTTCAAACCAGTCTATAGGTAGCTAAACTGATCCAGATCACTACCAGTCGGAAGCGTTCCCAAGTCACTGATCCAATAATGATTTTAATAAAACTTTTTAAATTATCAGATAAAATATTACTGATATCGTAACTAACACAACTAAACACTTTATGATAAAAAAAACGATACTGAAAACTTATCCTACTCGTACGTAAAAGCCAATTATCGGAAAATTGTTAACGTAATAATTTTTTTATAAACTTACGAGGAGATAGATAGAGTATCTGACTTGAACAAAAATGACATGATCTTTAGACATGATCTAAAGATTATTATTTGACCATTTCAATATTTTGTAGAGCCGAGCAAAAGAGATACCTCGACGTTCAATTCGAAGATTGTGCTACCAACTATATTGTCCATATTAACTTAGCATTCATAAAATCAAAGCAAATAACAAAGCGTAGCACTCGTCGCGCAAGTTTCATTGTTTTGCCCAAAGTCAGAACCAATTACGGAAAAAAGATGTTTACATTTGAATGAGCACAACTTTATAACAAACTACCGTCAATTATAAAAAATGCTAGCTCATTTTGCGCATCGTCTAACACACTACTATTAGGTAGGTAGGTACTGTTAGTTATCTTCATTACTACTACCTTAACATTTATATCGAGCGATCAACTCAATTTGTACCACCTAAGAATTTTATCACTTTAGTTAATTAAGTATTCTCATGTAAGTGACTGTTGTCTTTTTTGAGAATAAATGTCTTTAAACTTAACTATGTCACGTATGAAATGCTAACTACTGCAAAATGTTGGTATGTGCTAAATATAATGTTTGGACGTGCCTCTGGCTACCCGCACTAGACATCTTCAAAGGATCTAAGCGTCTGAAGATCTGAAAAGATGTCTACCGTACTTGGGGATTACAGTCGTGATCCTAATTTTTTATGCTCGATGGTTTGAATGATTTTACAAAAGTTTGTCCTTGAAAAATATTTTTCAGCAGAACTTATTTAAACATAGTTTTTTTTATAAATAACACGTTAATCTTTTGACTGCCACTGTTCCTTGAGAAACCCGGGTTCTAGCTGGTCCAATCGGGGATGGTTACAAATCCGATTACTGCCTCTACTTTTGCTGGGATTATGGTATGTGTATATTTTATGTGGGAACTGCTGAGAACTCTATAGAATGACACTCACATTGGCAGAATTGTGACAATCAGTCAGAAAAATAATTTAATTTAATTGAGAACTCCGCCATCGACTTGCAATTGGGAAGGAGTTACAAGTTATTAGACTTTCAATCTGAAGGTCGACTCGGAGGTGCTATTATGTAGACTCTCGATTCGAAGGCCGACTCGTGGTTTGAAACTTCGGCCTGCATATCTTAATAAATAAATATTGGTGGACATTTCATACAACGCCATCTTGCTTGGAACTAAGCAGATATTGTGATATGGGAATCCGATTACTGGTAGAATATTTATATAGTTTTTGTATATAAATAAATAATAAATTAGCGGACATTTCACACAGCGCCATCTAGCTCCACAATAAGTAATGCTTGTATTTGAAACCAGATTCTTTATACTCTTTTTATTTTGTAAATACATAAATATATTATATATTAAAACACCTACTAGAGACATACATATATACTTGTAATAGGTACATTTATATAACACAAAACAAAAATCTATGTTCATCCCTCAATTGTTTGTCCTAGATAGTGATCGATCCCACAACCTGCAGCGCAGAAGGCAGAGTTACTATCAAACGAACTGTAAAATAAGTTTTTGTTGAAAAATATTTTTCAATAACAAGCTTTTGTAAAAGAAACCATCGAGCACCAGCGCGCTATCACTTGTCACATCATTTATAATATTTGTCATCGGAACTTGGCAAGAATGCAAAGTTTTTACTCAATCGAAGAATTAACTAAGTTCCGTTGTGAGTGACTGTTGAACAGCTCCTGACTCCATCATCAGATCAGCTCGCTGTCACTATATTATTGCATTGTCACCGAAGTTACATAAGTAAGTATGTCAAATTTCAGCTCAATCGGTTGAAGATAACTGATTCAACATTGCAAGATTCCACCTTAACAAACATAGTTACATACATACATACATTGCAAGTTAGATAAAAGCTTATAAAAAATGCTCAACTTAGTAAAGGAAATCAGGTTGTGTTCAGAAACCTGTCACGCGAATTATGGGCATGTGCTAAATGTAATGTTTGGACGAGCCTCTCACTACTCTTAAAGACATCTTCACTAGAAAATCTGAGGATATCAACCGTACTTAGGGATTACGGTCGTGATTCTTTTTTTTCGAAGCACGTTCCTAATTTAATTTGACATAAGCTGATTAGGAAAGGGTTTTATCCGACACGATATTCTGTCGAGCGTTTTACCTAATTTAGTTAGTAATAAGTATTAGGGTAAACCATGCAATAGCCTACTACTTCCTCACAAAATGAAATTATCTAGACCTTAACCTACCTAGTATTTAAGCCACCCATAAGTGTAAATCTACTGTGTAAGTCTTTTTGAAAAATATATATATATTTTTTTTATTACTTGTTAAATTATCGAACAGAAAAATCCATTGATGCAAGCCGGGATTCAAAGCCACGACCTTCAGATTTAAAGTCGAGGTACCCACTTGGCCAACACGGCTAATAAAAAATACATATAAAATAATACATCTTCGTAAAATTATTGTTTTTAGATCCTCATTTTACAACTTTAACATACGAGTATATTAAGGATGTCGTTTGTAAACAAAACGAAATGTCGAAAGGGAAAAAGCTTCCAAATATTGTCCCTAAGCCTTCATATTCATATCGAGTCGGCAAAAAATATGCAAATCGGGTGACATACAATTTACATTTTATTGCGTACCCTATTCGTTAGGTGTAGCTAGGATTCCGCTTAAAGGGGCAGGTTTTACAGAACCGGATTCAAAAATCGAGAATCCAGTATACTTCTGAGAACAAGACGAAATGAAAATCAAAATCACAATCATAAGGTTCATTAGCATATTAAGACTTACAATTATACAAAAACCGGCCAAGTGCAAGTCGGACTCGCGCACGAAGGGTTCCGTACCATTTGGGTGGTTAGGGAGCCCCACTTAAATATTTATTTTATTCTGTTTTTAGTATTTGTTGTAATAGCGACAACAGGAATACATCATCTGTGAAAATTTCAACTGTATAGCTATCATGGTTCATGAGATACAACAAACGTGTTTATTTGCCGTCTTTTATAGATAATTGGTAACGGAACCCTTCGTGCGAGAGCCCAACTCGCACTTGGCCGGTTTTTTTTTTAACTGATGCTAGTTAAGAGAAAGCTATAAGAAATATTTTACTCTATTTACAAAAAAAATAATTTATTTCACTTAGGTGCCCAAAGATCTTTACACCGCGAGTCCGCCTCTGTGCCCCCCGTACCATTTCAAACTCATTACATTTTGAATTCTTTGAAAACGGTTCAGCAGAAATTCAGCTTTTTCGTAGCGTTTTATTCGAACACTATTTACCTCGCGACTTTTGTTTCGGAATTTACCGATGGGGGTTTTTTACAACATTTTTGTTCAGCTGCGGGTGGGGGTAGCTTCCGATTTGTTCGGCGGAACTTTAAGTAAATAAGGGGTTTGAGGGTAAATAAAACAGACACCATCAATAGAATATTGGGTTAATAATAGCCGTGTTAGCGTGCTGGAAACGATGAAGGAAAACATCGTGAGGATACCTGAAGGCCAAGCTTATTGACTCGAGAAATTGATTTTCCTACGATCAAATTGACAATAATTAAATTTAAACGTAGAATATTATGTCAAAGTATAGATAAACCGCTGCTTTCAATATAAAATACGTTTTTTCAATTTGAATATATACGTCAGAATAAAATATATTATATATGTTTTTTTCTATACTTTCGTAAAATTAACTTTTCTCGAGTCATAGAGCTAGGCCGATCATAAAAGCCGTGTTGGCCGAGTGGGAGGTACCTCGACTTTCAATCTAAAGGTCGTGGGTTTGAACCTTGGCGTGCATCAATAGATTTTTCTGTTCGAAAAATTATATGCGCATCAAAAACACGTGCTCAAAACGGTGAAGGAAAACATTGTGAGGAAACCAGTTAGTATTCTTAGTATAATGCCCGAATAAATAATAGACTACTTTAAAATATGAAAAACATCCCCAAAACGATAAAAAGACGCAAAAGGGATGTTATCTGTATAGATGGCGCTGATGTGCAACAAATCTGACGTCAACAAGTCTTTTCTATTCGATTATTAAAAACTAGCGACCCGCCCCGGCTTCGCACGGGTTTAATACATATAAACCTTTCTCCTGAATCACTCTATCTATTAAAAAAAACCGCATCAAAATCCGTTGTGTAGTTTTAAAGATATAAGCATACATACAGACGCGGGAAGCGGGAAGCGACTTTACTTTATACTATGTAGTGATTAACATGACAACGTCTGTCACGGGTCGGCTAGTAATACATATAACTATGAACTTGGAAAAAAAATATCATAATTTTCTTCTCCATTTCCCACTTAATGTGGGGTCGGCACAACATGTTGAGAAACATGTTGCGATGTGGATTTAGCTTATGTTTTACAACCGCCTGCCTGACGTCAACCCTCTTTGGGAAATATAACTAAGATCTTGGAAAAAAATATTATACCTTCGTAAGTGTTAAGTTTAAGGTCATAATTTTAAAATAATTTTGCAGTAGATTTTTTACTGAAATCACCACAAACCATGTAAGGACTGAAGCATTTTAGTAAAAAATACACTGCTCAAATAAGGCCTATCATCAACTTCACACAAAAGTTTTTCCGAGCTGTACTCTGAAGTCAAAACAATTCGTCCATTCGTTTCCAACCGAATGTTATTCGAATGTGCGTTCCATCCAGCTATTTCGAAGTTGCGGAATAGCAGAAATGGCAAAAATCCCGGTGCAATCGTTTTGCAGTACCCATATAGAGGGATTAGACGCTGGACTCGTCGACAGTAATCAATGTTTTTTATGAATGCAGAATCGTTTTTTCTTAATAACCGCAAAACACAAGTATAATCAAATACTTTTAAAATTAAAATTACATATTGTTGATAACATAACAATATACCTACAATAGAAAAGCTCCGAAAACCAATTAACGAAAAAAAAAAATGTTTTCGACTGTAATCGGCGATAAGGATCTGAGAGGATGTCTACCAGAGACATAGGTGTTCAGATCCTTAAAGATGTCTAAAGATGTCTAAACCCATTCGGCAAATGCCCACATTTTCCCTTGACAGTTTTGAGAAAGTGTGCAAATGCACACATAATTTTTTAAAATATCAAAATCCACTGTTTTTACGATCTTCAGATCAAAAATCGAGTCGCTATGCTAAAATGAATCACGAATTTCTTTTAATTGATTAGTGAAACGATTGTAAGAAATGCACAACGCTACAATATGAAGAAAGCCATCAAACACTCACGTGTTGTTTTTAATGACAAAGATAATTTAAGGATTTAATCTAGATAAATTAAAGACATAAACACGATTAATGAAACTTTTCTCGATAGATTTATTTTCCAAAGTTGGCACTTCAAAAACACTAGTTTTTTTTAATCAAAACTATGAAAAGCTAAACAGTTCATTTTTATATTATTCGTTAGATAATCATACTAACTAAATAAATTACAGAGGATTCCTCCTTCAACAAAACTGTCAACTCAAGATACCTCAAGAGGCAAATCTCAAGGTAATATTATCATTAAAAACTACCAAAACACGGTCTCAAGTCGAATCGAGGTGCAGATATTTTGAGGTTACAACTAAGAATACAAGTATTAAACCACATGGCATAGTGATTTCATTTGGAGCAAAAGCTTCGTCCAGTTGAAGGCACTCCTTGCAATCACGCTGTTGTGAACGATTCCGAACGTGTCGCGGTGATTGCGTTTTTTGACCGGAAAAAGGCAACGTACTTTTCAAAAAAAGTAGCTCCGATTTGACAGATGGACTCTGAGCCTTCTGCCTTTGGTTAAAAACTGGCTCGGTTACACGTACGCCTTTTTGATTCTTTTTAACTGATGATTCTTCACAGTACCAGTATCATACTGTAACTGTTGGATGCATTTCGTTTATGTCTATACCTATGACATGTAGGGTCAAAGACACGGTTTTAGTGCCGACCCCGGTTTTGATCATTTTCAATTTTGGCAGTCAATAACTAAGCATAGCTAACAAACTTATTTAAAATCTATAGTTAATATAATTCTTTGTCTATGGAATTGGTTAGTGACAGTTGTGATGCGTTATGCCTCTAGATGTGATTGACCACAACTAGATATTTCCTGTTTTGTCTAAATAAATTTGAATAACTAATAAATAAATATCGCCTGTTACAAAACCTTTGCTCAACTTAAAAGATAGATAAATATTCTACTCGATGTTGTTTAAAAATCGTTGTTTTAATATTTTTCTCAGTAAAAACCATTTATTTGAAATGCGAAATATTTTTTTTTGAATTGCAAATAAAATTAAAATGCCCTCAACCAGCGCTCTCACCCTACCTGTGACATGTACCTATGACGGGTCCGTATCTTTTACCCTCGTATTCAAGAACGACACTATGAGAACACGCACCCACAGTGGACGAAATTTTTTTATGTGTGTATTTTGTTATAAAAATCATTTTATGTGTTGTGCACATTGTCGTGTGCCTCTAGCCAAAGTTGAGCTCTAAAGGCACACGGTAGCGTGCGCCATGTGCCGCTCAACACATAAAGTGATGTTTATGAAAAAATATTTCGTCCACTGTGAGTGCGTGTTCTCGTAGTGTCGTTCTTGAATACGAGGGTTTGTCTACATATCAATATGTCTAGGTAGCCAGTAAGCCTAGATAGCGAAATGACTAGTTCGCTATCGGACCAGTTATCCCGACATCGCAAAACAACTAGAAATACTAAATCGCAATACGATCGGTTCTTGATTACGCTATTTGTCTTATTATCTGACACATTTTATATCGTCATGAGGTACAACAACGACAAAAGTGTCTATTGTTATTACAAGTAGGTAACTAACCTATCTTACTTACAAACTTTTAATTAACACTGGCCTCTGCGTGACATGTCTATACATATAATAAAACTGTAGAAGAGCACAATTCTGTACATTGAATAAAAACTAAAAAAAATACTCCTAGGGGCCTTTATATTTACAAGTAACACAAGCCAAAAAAAAAACATTTTTAATTTTTTGTCTGTCTGTCTGTCTGTCTGTTGTCGGACTTTCACGCAAAAACTACTGGACGTATTTTGATGAAACTTTTTTTGTTATGTAGCTATTAGTCCTCGGCAACATATAGGCTATAATTTATTGTAAAGATTGGAATACCAGATATGAAACTATCTGTCGACCAGCGAAGCGGGCACGGGTAAGCTAGTTTATAATATTAAATTAAAGCGGCGATGGGCTTACAACCTATCACGTATGGTAACGCTAACTTCTGCAAAAATGTGAACATGTAATTGTAATGTTTGGACGTACCTCTGACTAACCTCTTTAGATAGCTTCAAGGGTCTAGTATGTTGACCGTAGTTGGAAGTTACAGTCGAGATCCTATTTTCATTTTCATTTTAAATTGTAGTGATATAACCTCATTTAACGATTGTCTCTTTGTTCTAACCCATAATTGTGTCGTCACAAATAAAACTTTTCTTTCTTTATTTCAATAAATAAAACATAAACGACCATAGGGAGACTGAGGACACTTGATCCTTTAAGAGACATGATCCATAGGCAGTACTCGAAAACTACAGTAGTTTTTATGGTTCCGTACCCAAAGGGTAAAAACGGAACCCCATTACTAAGACTTCGCAGTCCGTCTGTCTGTCTGTCTGTCTGTCTGTATGTCTGTCTGTCTGTCTGTCTGTCTGTCCGTCCGTCCGTCTGTCTGTCACAGGGCTGTATCTCATGAACCGTGATAGCTAGACAGTTGAAATTTTCACAGAGTATGTATTTCTTATATTTTTCCCGTACAAATAACGGATTTTTTTTTGCCGTTTTTATAGATAATGGTACGGAATCCTTCGTGCGCGAGTCAGACTCGCACTTGACCGGTTTTTTAAAATCCCTACGGGCACAACTGATCATTTCAGTCAATGTCAACCATCCTTTGTCATTTTGACAATCAATAGACAACTTCAGAGTAATGTTGTGATCCTGTTTTTGCTGGGCGAAACCATTTTCCGTGAGTTTTTATGTTATTGATATTTACAGATTAAGGATTATACTAAAACTTATTGGGATATTTTATTTATAGCGTAAAGCGACTTTCTTTTTGAAATATTATTATATTTTCTTTTTGAAAAAAAAATGGGGTACACGGGTAACCTTGCACGTAGCGGGGATGAGTACACTTGCTTCAGACTGAATGAATTGAATCGCCTGAAACAATTCTCATGAATTACAAAGTGTTTACAACATAATGAAAACGTAAAAAAATGTGTTTAGAAGCAGATCTCTATCGACAAAACTATGAATAATGAAGCTTTTGTAAGTGATCCAACCTACTGAAAAAATATAAAATAAATAAATATTGGTGGACATTATCACACAGCGCCATCTAGCCCGAAACTAAGCAAAGCTTGTACTATGGGAACTAGATAACTGATAGAATACTTATATACTTTTATTTTGTAAATACATACATTATGATACATAACCCAGACACAGAACAAACATCTAAAAATGTGTTTAGAAGCAGATCTCTATCGACAAAACTATGAATAATGAAGCTTTTGTAAGTGATCCAACCTACTGAAAAAATATAAAATAAATAAATATTGGTGGACATTATCACACAGCGCCATCTAGCCCCAAACTAAGCAAAGCTTGTATTATGGGAACTAGATAACTGATAGAATACTTATATACTTTTATTTTGTAAATACATACATTATGATACATAACCCAGACACAGAACAAACATCTATGTTCATTACACAAATATTTGTCCTTGATGAGGATCGAACCCACAAACTACAGCGCAGAAGGCAGATCTACTACCAACTGAGCTGTGAGGCCAGTCACTAAGGCGCTCCCAGTCGACGATTGTTTTTGTTCGAAACGAAAAAAGAAATACTTGTGAACAAGCCACATCTCCTATTTTATAATGTATATGTGAATAAAGATATACCCATCTTTAATCACTTCAATAAATAATCCTACCGACCGCTGCAATGACGACAAACACACGTCAGCGCGTGGTCCGCCTTAACTTTTCGAATAAATTAATGATATAAATTATGTATAATTACTTATCAAAAATCTATTCTAATAGAAATCTAGATCTACATATTACCTATCTTTAACAATAAATCACAAGTTGATTTTAATAGTCGGTATATAAAATATTTCGATCATAAATTCTAAAACGTATCATTTTGAAATATTATCTTTATCGTGAAAAGTTTCTGCTATTATGTTTTCAGCTTAATAGAAATCTAGGTAGGAACCTGAAGTAATATACTTATAAAAATAGGAGATATGGCTTGTTCAGAAGTATTTCTTTTTTCGTTTCGAAAAAGAGCAATCGTCGACTGGGAGCCCCTTAAGTTGTTTTTTATTATTCGTTTAGATAATCAGGAAACAATGGATACAAGAACAATGAGTTAGCATGGATTATAAACACGGATACCTTGTGTGTTAAATTTAATTACAAAGATGGTGGGTATTATATTCTGCGAATAATACCTACTTTTCCCTAATTGAATTTTGGTGTTTAAATGGTTCTGTTCATACTTTGCATTGTTATAAATACATAAGAGGATGTTTTCCCATGTATTTAAAAATTAAATTTGTTCTAAAATTATGCGCAATTTGCGTTCAGAAGCATTTATAGCTAGCTTTGTTGTTCATAACAGTTATTTTTTAAGATGTCTTATATTTTTTCTGATGAATGCATAATCGTTTTTTTCTCAATAACCGCAAAACATACAGTTTTGTTTTTTATGACAAAGATAACTTAAGGGGCTGTATGTCGACGATTGCTCTTTTTCGAAACGAAAAAAGAAATACTTCTGAACAAGCCACATCTCCTATTTTTATAAGTATATTACTTCAGGTTCCTACCTAGATTTCTATTAAGCTGAAAACATAATAGCAGAAACTTTTCACGATAAAGATGTTATTTCAAAATGATACGTTTTAGAATTTATGATCGAAATATTTTGATACCTACTATTAAGATCAACTTGTGATTTATTGATAAAGATAGGTAATATGTAGATCTAGATTTCTATTAGAATAGATTTTTGATAAGTATTTATACATAATTTATATCATTAATTTATTCAAAAAGCAAAGGCGGACCACGCGCCGACGTGTGTTTGTCGTCATTGCAGCGGTCGGTAGGATTATTTATCGAAGTTATTAAAAATGGGTACATCTTTATTCACATATACTATACATTATAAAATAGGAGATGTGTCTTGTTCAGAAGTATTTAATTTTTCGTTTCGAACAAAAACAATCGTCGACAGGGAGCGCCTTAAGGATTAAATTTTTAAAAATTAAAGACAGAATCACGGTTGGTGAAACTTTTCTGGATACATTTATTTTGCAAAGTTGGTCCTTCCAAAACACTAATTTCTTTTTAACTCAAAACTATAAATAGCTAAACTGTTAATTTTTATATATTTTGTTAGATAATCATACTAGCTACATAAATAACATACAGTTTCTTTTTAAGTTTGATGGTTTTCGAGACAATGCGGTTTTATCACTTTTTCCGTCTTATCCGGGTAGACTCAGCCTATACAAAAAATACAAAACTGCTCTGTGCCTTGCTATATTTTTATAATTTTGTGGAGACATCAAAATCGCTACTAATATCTCAACAGATGGTGTTTCGCCCTCCTGCCCGTATCCCACTAAGTGGGATAAACACATGTACCTTTCGTCTTTCATTTCCCTCTATCAGCCGTCATCTCAACACACTGTTACTCCTTTCCTACCCATATCATCTTTTACGTAATCCATCCAGCTTTCTTTGACCTACCTCTACTTCTACTACATCCATCCACATTCGTCTCACACACATGCGTACGCACACCTATAAAATACGCAATTTAGACATTCCCTAAAAAATATACTCTCAATACATTCTCCTTCATTCATTGGAACATCAAAACGGGATAACACGGGCGGTGTAGTGAATTATATACGAAATTATACCGCACCGTAAAAACTGCCTTCTTTTTTAAGGTTCCGTACTTAAAGGGTAAAAACGGGACCTTATTACTAAGACTCCACTGTTGTGTCTGTCTATCACCAGGCTGTATCTCATGAACCGTGATAGCTAGACAGTTGTAATTTTCACAGATTATATACATATTTCTGTTGTCGCTGTAACAACAATTACTAAAATAAATATTTAAGTTGGGCTCCCATACATCGTTCGTGATTTTTTGCGGTTTTTATAGATAATGCTACAGAACTCTTCGTGCACGAGTCCGACTCGCACTTGGCCGGTTTTCTTTTTTACGATCTTGTTTGGTTCCTTATATTTGAAGCAGCTACTTCTTGCTCATATTTGGTATGCTACGAGTATCTTATTACCAACTTTTAGTTGTTCAATAATTTATTCTAATGTAGGATAAGCTAATGAACTTTTTAGGGTTCCGTACCCAAAGGGTAAAATCGGAACCCTATTACTAAGACTTCGCTGTCCGTCTGTCCGTCTGTCTGTCACAGGGCTGTATCTCATGAACCGTGATAGCTAGACAGTTAAAATTTTCACAGATTATGTATTTCTGTTGCTGCTCTAACAACAAATACTAAAAACAGACAAAAAAAAATTAAGGGGGCTCCCATACAACAAACTTGTTTTTTTTGCCGTTTTTATAAATAATGGTACGGAACCCTTCGTGCGCGAGTCCGACTCGCACTTGGCCGGTTTTTTAGTATTTGACGTATTTGCTCATTGCAAATGCCATTATTTGTGAAAAAAAAAATCGTATTTTTGCAAGCTTTTGCTTAAAAATAATATAATAATGCTACCTCGTATAAACCTTCAAACATTAAGATCTTTATGGTTTTAAACTTTTTGTAATCTCTCTATAACATTTTAAAACTAAGTAAAAACTTCTTATATTGTAAATATTTTTAAGTAACTCTAAAAAATAAATAATTTAAAAAATGTTGTGATCAATCGGAAAGTTATGAGACAGTCAGTTTTTTAAGTCTTATGAAGGAATACTATAAGGCTACAAAAATGCATGGAAAATAATTTTAATGAGACTCTATTATACTCTATACAATAGAAAATCATCAGAATCGGGTCAATATAAATATACGCATTGAATTGAGAAACTCCTTCTTTCGTCGGCTATAATAATAAGTAACACTGATGGTAGGAGCTTCTTTACGAGTATGTTCGGATAAAAAATATAGGTATCTAAGCATTTTTGTTTATTGAATTTTTCATCAATTTAGTTTATCCGCTACAGAAAATAAACACGTTTTTTGTTGATTTTCCTGCCAATTTTAATAATAATTTATTATTGCAAAACAATGCTAAGATATTAAAAAATTATTTAGTAATTTAATTGTTTGAGGTACTTATTTAGTTTGAAAATAGGATTTTGTGTGTATTTCTTAATATTTTGTATTAAATGAACAACATGCAAAGTGAATATATTAAAAAGATTTACAAACAGTTTAATGAGAATAAGTAATAATAAATTAGTATTCAATACGGGGGTTTTTTTTACAACTTTTTAGTTTTCGTAGCACCTCGTAGCTCATCGTAGCATGTTGTAGAACCTAATATTTGTAATGTACATTGTACACATACAATTAATATTTGAAAAAAAAAGGGATCACGTCACGACTGAAATCCCCAAGTAAACATCTTTTGATCCTTTAAGATGCCTAAAGGGGTAGTCAGAGGCACGTGAAATCAAATGCCCACATATTTTCAGAAGTTACTCGTTTCATTCCATACGTGATAGGTCGCAAGCCCATCGCCGCTTTAAGAATACTAAATAGTTTCCTCACGATGTTTTCCTTCACCGTTATAAGCACGTATTAAAGCGCTTTTCGATTTATCGGACAGATAAATCCATTGATGCTCGGCCGGGGCTCAAACCCACGACCTAAATATTGTAAGTCGAGGTACATCCCGCTCGGTAAACACGGCTGTTCCTTATTTGTAATAAACAAAACAGCATCCAAATCCACACCCTCATTCATCCCCTTCCCGTTATTATAACAAGCTCTAAATTGGCTCGTCACCATCGGAACGGTTACCGGAAATTCAAAGAGGAGGAAGATTTTCTCATCCGGACATGAATCAACTTAAAAAAACCCTTTTTTGAGAGACTTTTCAATATTTACATCTATGTTAATAAATGTTTAGACATCTTTTATAAATAAATAAATATAAACTAAGCAAAGTTTGTACTATGAGAACCAGATAACTGATAAATTACTAAATACCTTATTTTTTTAAGGTTCCGTACCCAAAGGTTAAAAAGGGGACCCTATTACTGAGACTTCGCTGTCCGTCTGTCTGTTACAAGGCTGTGATACCTAGACAGTGGAAATTTTCACAGATGATGTATTTCTGTTGCCGTTATAACAAAAAATACATAAAACAGAATAAAATAAATATTTAAGTGAGGCTCTCCCATACAACAAACGTGTTTTTTTTGCCGTTTTTAATAAATAATGATACGGTACTCGCACTTGACCGGTTTTTTTTTTGTAAATACATACTTGTTATAAATGTTACATGTATCAACTTTAAAACCTTTTTTTGTGAGACTTTTCAATTCTTTACATCTATGTTTATAAATGTTTAGGCATCTATTATTAAGGGGCTGTATGTCGACGATTGCTCTTTTTCGAAACGAAAAAAGAAATACTTCTGAATAAGCCACATCTCCTATTTTTATAAGTATATTACTTCAGGTTCCTACCTAGATTTCTATTAAGCTGAAAACATAATAGCAGAAACTTTTCACGATAAAGATGTTATTTCAAAATGATACGTTTTAGAATTTATGATCGAAATATTTTGATACCTACTATTAAGATCAACTTGTGATTTATTGTTAAAGATAGGTAATATGTAGATCTAGATTTCTTTTAGACTAGATTTTTGATAAGTAATTATACATAATTTATATCATTAATTTATTCAAAAAGCAAAGGCGGACCACGCGCCGACGTGTGTTTGTCGCCATTGCAGCGGTCGGTAGGATTATTTATCGAAGTGATTAAAGATGGGTACATCTTTATTCACATATTATACGATACATTATAAAATAGGAGATGTGGCTTGTTCAGAAGTATTTCTTTTTTCGTTTCGAACAAAAACAATCGTCGACAGGGAGCGCCTTAAGTTAACATTTTAGCTAATTAAGAAAAACAATACATGTACCCGGAACCATTTTGTTGATCGATTATCAATAAAATAAAACCTAAGAATTAGAATTAGAATTTACGTAATAGTATTAATCCTCAATATAAAAAAATATTCAAAAAACGGTTGAGTTTTCTATATCTAATTAATAGCTTTACTAATCTATATTACTACCTAAAAGGCGAGAGCGGATTTTTTGAATATAATAATATAAACAAAGGAAAATGTATTTGTTAATAATTTCATGTAAATTAAACATTTTGAAAAGCACGTTAAGCTGGGACCGACGGTCTCGGCTTAAAAAAAGTCGTTAAGCCATGACGGAGGCCTAAAACTCCGTCACCAGAGATTGCCATTAGCTCACATGAGCTTACTTATTAATTAGTTTCTCGTGTCCAATGATCAACGGTCCGTGGCAGAGGATTAGCAACCCCAGCCCTTTGCTGATAAATTTAAAATTTTGTAATATATTGTCTTAATTTCGCGCCGAATCGCGATAGTAAAACAAAGCAGGGGGTGTTTATTAAAAATTTAATAAAAACACGATGTTTCTCCTTTATCTTCGTTTAAGGTTCGGTGTTTATTTATTTTTAAACAGAAAACCGCAGACTTCATTTCATTGCTTCTTTTTACGGCACAATTGGAAAATTTGTAAAGTCAAAGTATTACAATAAATATAAAATAAAAAAATAAATAAATAGGATCACTACTGTAATCCCCAAGTACGGTAGACATCCTCTCAGATCTCCAGACGCTTAGATCCTGTGAAGATGTCTAGTCAGAGGCACGTCCAAACATAATATTTGGCATATGCCCACATTTTGCAGTAGTTAGCATTCCATACGTGACAGGTTGCAAGCCCATCGCCACTTATAAGAACACTAACTGGTTTACTGGTTTCCTTACGATGTTTTCCTTCACCGTTGTAAGCACGTGTTTTTGATGCGCATATAAATTTTAGAACAGAAAAGTCCATTGATGCACGCCGGGATTCAAACCCACGACCTTCAGATTGAAAGTCGAGATACATCCCACTCGGCCAAAACGGCTTTTTTTTTTTTTTTTTTTTTTTTTTTTTTTTTTTTAATTATATTTATTGCTAAATTTCTGGAAATCTAGAATTCTAATATTTTTTCTTGTAAAATATTATTATCATCTTTGTTCATATCTCATGTACAAGGATGATTAGAATTCTATTTCATTTATTATATAATATTAGAATTCTAGATTTCTAGAAATCTTTCCTATAAAGTGTGTGCAATTTTTTTTAATATTCATTAATTCATATTAATATTAATTCACAAACTGTCACACGTTACGTTATTTGTATTAAATTTGCGTATTTTTTGGAGCATAATTATAATACGTTTTAAAGAGGAAATATTTTTCGATTTCGGAGTTTCACAAATTAATTGTCTTACATTAAAACGTATTTTTTATTAATCAACTTAGTTCTGCCCGCGTCTTCATTTGCGATATTTTTTGACGTCTCATTTCTATACATATAACAATTGTTTTTTGGTATATCTGTAAACAAAATTTCTTCAAAATAGTAAACAGTACGATGTGATCAAGTAACAAATATTTAAAGCACGAGAAACAGGCGTAGCTTCACCTAGCTCTTAAGATGATTCAAACCCTCGTATTCAAGAACGACACTATGAGAACACGCACCCACAGGGGACGAAATCTTTTTTCATAAACATCACTTTATGTGTTGAGCGGCACTATGGCGCACGCTACCGTGTGCAAAGGCACACGGTAGCGCTCACTAGGAGCTCAACTTTGGCTAGAGGCACACGACAATGAGCCTCTAGTCACACTATGCAGTGTCGCACAACACATAAAGTGATTTTTATGAAAAAATATTTCGTTCGCTGTGGGTGCGTGTTCTCTTAGTGTCGTTCTTGAATACGAGGGAAAGTGATCCTTCTGATTTTATTGAAATAAATACATTTTGACTTTGACTTTTGACAAAGTCACTCATTTATGATATTAGTGTCTTTTTTATTTTTTTTATTCATTTATTTATATGGACTTTTAAACAACATGTTTATGTCAGTCCTATAGGTAAATCACAGATGTTTTTCCAAGTCAAAGTGGCGTTGGATTTTAATTAAGTTGAATATTTTCTCTCTCATTTTTGATGTCCATTTATATCTCGAAAGGTCACGATTTCTGACGAAAGCATCTGTGTTTACATGGCCCAAATTAAATGAATTATTTAGGCTTCTATTCGTACCGAAATTATGAAATAAATATTAAAAAGTTCGCTTGTTTTATGTACTGGTCAAAATTACGAGTAGAAATTGTAATTTGCTCTCTGGCCTTAAATCGAAGAATTCTCTCTACATTTTTTGGGTTCCGTTTTTACCCTATGGGTATAGGGTAAAAACGGACTAAGATACTATTACTATTACTAAGACTTCGCTGTCCGTCTGTCCGTCTATCTGTCTGTCACAAGGCTATAGCTAGGCAGTTGAAATTAAGAAATTAAATTTAGCTATTTTCTGTGGGATTATTGAAGTTTGACAAAATAACGTCTGTACCTGTAGAGTGGCAGTAATATTTATCTCCGAAAACTCTAGTTGGCAGGAGACCATTTTGAATCCACGCCCCGTCACGTCGCCGTCACGCGCCGTCACGCCCGACATGCACTATTTCACCGATATCTCGTTATTTTGCATAAAAAGGTATAGACATCTATATATTTTTGGATTCTCCGTGAAATTTCCTACAAACTTATCTATAAACGCATTTTAGAGTGTAAATAACATTTTTAGGAAAATTGCGTAATAAATTTTTTTTTTTGGTAAAAAAAATTAAAAAATTCATGAAAAAAAAATTTAAAGCAATTTAAATTAAGTTTATTTTTTATATCATATCTATAGCTATTATTTACCATATAAATAAGAAACTTTATAATAAACTAAATAAATGGATTTTTAGTGAATTTTTTTAGTTAAAAAAAATCGCGCAAAAAAAAATAAATTATTTTAAATTTGCGCGGAAACATATTTCGGATCCGGAAGTGAATGGTTTTGTTACACAGAACGATACTGTCATTTGTCAGCTTTGTAACAGTCAAAACCCGGAAGCGATAGCTCTTCGGGTTATTTCATAATACATTTTTCAAAAATTCCTAAATTTTCGAAAAAAAAATTGGATTAAATTGGATCAGTGCCACTTTAGGGAAGAAATTTATTGGATAAAATTGGATCAGTGCCACAGCTACATATAATAATGATTTAATCTTTGTTTGCAGTATTGCCATATAAATGTTTTCAGTTTCATTTTTTTTTTACAAAAGCGTGTTATTTAATTTTACCTTCGCTACTAATAATTCAAAAGCTCATTATATAAACTTCACCCCATATAATTTTATTTTCATGCGTTTTTCTCACGCAAGTGTGTTAAAATAGTAATTTTACTTCGCACGTTACAATCGTACTGTTATTTTTATGTTTGTTTTATTAAAAAATTTAAGATTACTTATATGAGCAAACGGTATTTAAACGCAATAATAATTTTATTGCAACGCTAATTATTACGTTTTTAAAATAAAATATAAACGACGGGTTTGTACTTATTCAAAAGTCAAGAGACTATATTCGTTTTTAAGGTTCCGTACCAAAAGGGTAAAAACGGGACCCTATTACTAAGACTTCGCTGTCCGTCTGTCTGTAACAGGGCTGTATCTCATGAACCGTGATAGCTAGAAATTTTCACAGGTGATGTATTTCTGTTGCCGCTATAAAAAAATAAAAATAAACACAGAATAAAATAAATATTTAAGTGGGGCTCCCATACAAGTAACGTGTTTTTTTATAGATAATACGATATAGATAGTACGGAACGACTCGTGCTTGGCCGGTTTTATTATGAGCAAACGGCATAAAACGCAATAATCATTTTATTGCAATGATAATTAATACGTTTAAATAAAAATGATCTTTTTGTACTTACCGAAAAGTCAAGAGACGATATTCGTTTTTAGGGTTCCGTACCCAAAGGGTAAAATCGGAACCCTATTACTAAGACTTCGCTGTCCGTCTGTCCGTCTGTCCGTCTGTCCGTCTGTCTGTCTGTCACAGGGCTGTATCTCATGAACCATGATAGCTAGACAGTTGAAATTTTCACAGATTATGTATTTCTATTGCTGCTCGAACAACAAATACTAAAAACAGAATAAAATAAATATTTAAGGGGGGCTCCCATACAACAAACTTGATTTTTGCATTCCAGCGCCATCTAGTTTCATGTGATGTTACTACGTTAATATAAGTACTTTTCGCGATCTCATGCGACCGCTCGGGGTTTGAGAGGTAAGATGAAAGCGGTTTGCAATTCCGCTGGCAGGTGGCGCTATTTTACCACTATCGGTAAAGTTAGTCGGTAAATAGATGGTACTTCACATGATCGACTAAAAAGTTTGAAATTGAATTATTGAATTCATGTAGTTAGGTAAATAGGTACCTAGGTAGATATTATTAATTTCAAATTAATTTCGAGTTTAAATCCTGGCCGTGCATCAATGGATATTTCTGTTCGAAAAATGTACATGCGTGTTACACGTGTTTATAACGGTGAAGGAAAACATCGTGAGGAAACCTGTTAGTATTCTTGAAAGCGGCGACGGCTTTGCAACCTGTCACGTGTGGAATGCTAACTACGTAGTTAGGTAAATAGGTAGGTTATGAGATATTATGAATTATTTTTATGTTTCTAGGGTTCCGTACCTAAAGGGTAAAAAACGGGACTACTAAGACACCGCTGTCCGTCTGTCTGTTACCAGGCTGTATCTCGTGAACCGTGATAGCTAGACAGTTGAAATTTTCACAGATGATGTATTTCTCTAAAATCAGCATAAAATAAATATTTAAGTGAGACTCCCGTACAACAAACGTAATTTTTTTGCCGTTTTGATAATAGTACGGAACCCTTCGTGCGCGAGTCCGACTCGCACTTGGCCGGTTTTTAAATTTTATGAAGGAACTATTAGTCCTACAATAAGTCCATCTTAGGACTAATTCTCTACACAATAGAAAAAAATCTTAAAATACTGATCATGTAAAAATATATACACGGATACATATGTATATGCGTCGAATAGTCTTTTTGTTTTAGTCGGTTGAAAACCACAAAAATTACCTAATTATACCTATACTAATACATTTTCACGATATTTAATTACAGAAACAAACAGAAAGTAACTCAGACAGAGTTAGATTCTGACTGTAACGTTATCCCGACCAAACCGCTTGGCCGATTGTGATGAAATTTAACATGGACATTAAAGTCATAAGACGGATAGACTTCTGTTTTCCCAAAATTTTCCTTTGACTTTCATGTTTTTTTATGTATTACGAAATTGTCGGCAAAAATCGATTACCTGAATCTACGTAGACGAAGTTGCGGGTAAAAACTAGTATTTATACATTATTCCTTATGTCTTGTTATATTATACATAAATCTCTATCTTATATGTGAATAAGGACGAGTCCAGACAGAAGCTTAATTTCACGACGGGTTATAGACAGTCCCTTGTAGATTAGCACCAGTTTTTGACGTTATATATTCACTAATAAATCTGATAATCTGTAATATTCACTAATATAGCCGTGTTAGCCGAGAAGGAGGTACTTCGACTTTCAATTTGAAGGTCGTGGATTTTAATTTCGGCCGTGCATCAATGGTTTTTTCTGTTCGAAAAAGTTTATGTGCGCTTCAAAAACACGTGCTAAAAACGGGGAAAGTTTTTTTTATTAATCGGGTGCCAAACTGATGTTAAAAATTAGTGTCATTCGTGACAATTAATTTAATAACCAATTTGTCATTGCATAAAATAATAATAAAAAAATGTTTTATTAAAATCACTAAGATCGTCTTATTAAGTTTTAGGTTCGTATTAGTGGAATACTTATCGATTGAATTATGGTAAACTTGTGCTTAGAGTAAGATATTTGATGTTATGTCGGATATTAAGGGAGACGGTCAACAAATTAAGGGGGCACCTTAGATGTGTCTTAGCGAAAGGTTAGTGTGGATGAGGTATATTTATAAAAAAAAACTCCCATACATCAGACCCCCCAAATCAGTTGGTAGTAGCTTCTGCGCTGTAGGTTGTGGGTTCGATTCCCACCCAGGATAAACATTTGTTTGATGAACATAAATGTTTGTTCTGTGTCTGTAGTTGATATGTATAATAAGTACGTATTTACAAGAAAAAAGTAGATAAGTATTATATTAGTTATCTGGATCCCATAGTACAAGCTTTGCATTATTTTGGGCTAGGTGGCGCTGTGTGTAAAGTCAGCCAATATATATTTATACATAGTTTATTTAGACTACACCCGAAAATTTAAACTTTATGTTAAACTAGCTGACCCGTGCCCGCTTCGCTGTGCGTAAGACATTTCTAATACCATCGTTGACTTTTTTGGTGTACAATACTGTAGTACATTATTTTGATATATCTCGTGGGGTTCAGCCAGCATTTGCAATGTAAGCGCAAAAAAATGTGTTTATTTACGACATCACATTAGAAACCTCTAAAATTATCAGTGTTTCTCTACTATATTATGCATGTATTATACATATAAACCTTCCTCTTGAATCACTCTGTTTATTAAAAAAAACCGCATCAAAATCCGTTGTGTAGTTTTAAAGATATAAGCAAACATACATACAGACATACAGACGCGGGAAGCGGAAAGCGACTTTGCTTTATACTATGTAGTGAAGCATGCGTCATAATTGATACATCATTGAATAAAAAAACTAAAACTCCACTAAAAATAACATTGTTAAAAATTGTATAAATTTGATAACTATTAATAAATACTATGTCAAAAGCGGATAAAAGTTGGCGTCTGTCATCATCTTGACCGTTAATGATAATATAATTATATGGTGACAGCGAGCTGATCAACAGTCACTCACAACGGAACTCCTTAGAAAATACTTCGATTGAGTAAAAATTCTTGTCAAGTTCCGATGACAATGTTATATGAATGACAGGTAGCGCGCTAGTGCTCGATGGTTTAAATGATTTTACAAAAGCTTGTCTTTGAAAAATGTATTTCAACAAAAAACTTATTCTAAGATATATCCACACTAATCGAAAAAATATAAGCAACGAAACACTCTAGTTTAACACTTTATCCGTTTATTGTTCGGCATTCTGCTCTGACGCTAAGGATTAATTTATACCAACATTGCCAGATAAAATGAATACAGCGTATTAGTTATAACTGGTATAATTTAATATTGTATCCTTAAAAACTCCTATTTTTTTGTTAATCCTAATCCTAATAATATTATAAATGCGAAAGTCTGTGAGTTTGTATGTATGTTTGTTCCTCAATAAGGCCTAAACATAAACAATAAAACGAATTAAGTTGAAATTTGCTGTAAATGTAGATATAATGCCCGAATAAATAATAGACTACTTTAAAATATGAAAAACATCCCTAAAACGATAAAAAAACGCAAAAGGGATGATTTCTGTATAGATGGCGCTGCCTGATTGGATTGAAAGTCAAAGTACCTCCTACTCAGCTAACAAAGATTTTTTTTGCTAATATTAATTAATAAATACAAATTTGTAAGGTAACTAGGACTTTTAGGCTTTCAACGTGCTACTGGGCTAAATGTATCCTATTTACATTTAAATTCAGGTTAAGTTCTTTCAATATACTTACCAAATTTCATCGAAATTGGTTCAGCCGTTACTAGGTGATACAAAAATATAAGTATAAATATTGGTGGGCATTTCACACAGCGATATCTAGCCCCAAACTAAGCAAAGCTTGTACTATGGGAACCAGATAACTGATAGAATATTTAATTATTATTTTTTGTGGGGATCGAAACCACAACCTACAGTGCAGAAGGCAGAGTTACCAACTGAGCTGTGAGGCAAGTTTGTTTTTAACCAGCTGTTACCATTCAGCTATAAAATTAATACAGAAATTCTCTCGGTCTATTGTACCCTGTATTTATTCTCGAGGGTTAATAGTACTCTGATGGGTATCGCTAGAGAAAATTGTTTTCTTGATTGCTTGTTAACACGTGAAACCCGTAAATGCAAGTTATTTATTATTATTATTCTTTTTATTGAATTAATGCCTTTATTTATAAGCAATATATCAGAAATACTATGTTTCCAAAATTATTCATTAATGAAAAATAGTTTTGTTATTTGTAACAAAATATATTTTAGGCTATAATATTATAAATGCGAAAGTTTGTGATAAGGCTGCTATGTTAGTTCCCTAATCAAAAATAAACGACAAAACGGATTAAGATTAAATTTGCTGTAGTATGTAGATAAAAAATCTGAATAAATAAAAGAGGAACTTATAATAAATTGTGTATTTATTGTATGTCATTTGTGTATAATTATGTATTTAAACTAAATTTTACGCGTATAGCCGTTTGCTACAGTTTTTATTGGGCCTCGAAACGAAATACAATAAAATTTGTAAAACGTAGAATTACAACATATTTTTGGTAATCAAAGGCAACCAAACTTCCCTGTGCACGAGGTAACATGTGCAAGAAAAATTGAAAACAAGCTGGAACCCGTATGTTTATTTTGTTTTGAGGAGTCTACATGTAAACTATCGAGGGTCCAACCAACGGTTTTACACTATACCCCAATTTTGCATCACTTCGAATGTGAATTTGAAAAATTATTTTTAACGCGCCACTACGTGCTAAGAAAAATATACCCTCCAAATGGTTTTAACTGTGCGTTGGTTTTTATGTCAGTCAGTCAGATAATCATGATTTTAATCCTTTAAACTTTTTTTTAGGCTTAAAAGCCAATAACTCTATAAAATATGTGTTTAAAATATAATTAGTAACATAGTTGTAGGTGTATATAAATGTATGCAAAATCCCATTTCGTACGTACCTTACGTACGAAATGGGATTTTGCATACATTTTTTTTAAACTATCGATAAAAAACCGGCCAAGTGCGAGTCAGACTCGCGCACGAAGGGTTCCGTACCATTATCTATAAAAACGGCAAAATAAAACACATTTGTCGTGTGGGAGCCCTACTTAAATATTTATTTTATTCTGTTTTTTGTATTTGTTGTTATAGCGGCAACAGAAATACATAATCTGTGAACATTTCAACTGTCTTGCTATCACGGTTCATGAGATACGGCCCTGTGACAGGCAGACAGACGTCTATCAGGGCTGACGGACAGCGAAGTCTCAATAATAGGGTCCCGTTTTTACTCTTTGGGTACGGAATCCTAAAAAGCAGGGATTTTGTTAAAACACTGTTTTGTACATTCCTAAGTTTACGTACGTAGGCAAGTACGTAAACAAGACGGGATTTTGAATACTTTTTTTGTTGATAAATATGCAGGGATTTATTAAAACAGTGCTTTGTACAATGTACATCCCTAAGTTTACCTGACAGATTTAAAAAGCTTTTTTGAAAACGAACCCATTTGCTAAAAATCCGTTCCATTACCGTGATTTATTCAATTATTCAAATGTAAATGAATAAATGCAATTATATAGGTTTTTCGCTTTCAGCGAGGCTTTGAATGTAATGGGGCTCATGTCGCTTTTATCAGCTGGTGATGACATGTTGACAATAATTTTTATCGACTTCAAAGAGAAGTAGGTAAAACATTTATGTATGTAAATGTTTGTACAACGATTATACTGTGATGGCTCTCCCGATATTAAGGTGATATGTGAAATTTTTGACATTTTGTATGGGCTGAGTCTACCCGGATAAGACGGAAAAAGTGATAAAACTGCATTATCTTGAAAACCATCAAATTTAAAAAGAAACTAGTGTTTTTGAAGTGCCAACTTTGGAAAATAAATCTATCAAGAAAAATTTCACCAATCGTGTTTCTGTCTGTAATTTATCTAGATTATATCCTTAAGTTATCTTTGTCATAAAAAACAAAACTGTATGTTTTGCGGTTATTGAGAAAAACGATTCTGCATTCATCAAAAACATTTATTACTCGTCGTAATGTTATCATATACATAGATGTTTGTTCTGTGTCTGGATGTTATTATGTATCATAAGTATGTATTTACAAAAAAATAAGTATATATATGTATTTCTATCATTCTATCTAGTTCCAATGATACAAACTTTGCTTAGTTTGGAGCAAGACAGTACTGTGTGATAATGTAAAAAAATACGATTCCTGTTTTTTTTTTAGAATTTTTTCCTTTAAACCTTGCCCTGATAAAATAAATTACGAATTTTGGTAGAATGCGTAACATTCATTAGTCAAAACTGCGTTGCTATGACAACTAAATGTTTTTAGTCTGTGACCACCAACGCCATCTATACCAAAATCATTCTTTTTACGTTTTTTTATCATTTAGGGGTTGATTTTCAGATTATAAGTTCCCCCTTTATTTACAATGTCAATGTGTACAGCAAATGTCACCTTAATCTATTTTGTCATTTATTTTTGATTAGGGAACAAACATAGCAGCCTTATCACAAATTTTCGCATTTATAATATTATTAGGATTTTTTTTTCGGTCCGTAGCGCCCGGTCTATGGCTTACTGAATCGAAATAAATGGCGATAAAGCTCATTTTGCGATTGAAATTGACTAATGCCCGACCACACTTGCTTTTAATCTGATGTCAAAGTAAATTGACATTTAACACGCTATATTACGGTTTATTCTATCTTGGAATGTATATATTCTGCAGTCCGTCTGTACGAAAGAGCATTTTTAGGATAATTTTCGTGGTCCCTCAGCGACGAAGCCTTTTTGGATATTATAATACTGTTTTCCCTAACTAAAGCAGTTTTTGTGAAGATAGACGAAATCTTTTCTTGTCGGGTAGTTATATATTTGATTATTCGAGATGAACGACTCTCATTGACAGGACCTTTACTAAAGGTTTATGTAGGTAGATACCAATTTTTAAGTGAAGTGTATTTTGTTCTTTTTTTTATGTATGACAGCATATATTACGTATATCTTTTTACCTGGTGATACGATTTTGATGTTTTTTTTATTGTGTAGAGAATAATTTCAAGTTGGTTCCATTGAAATTATATTTATATAGGACTGAACGTTCTTACAAAAACTTAAAAAAGAAAAAACGTCTCTTGACTTTGCGATTGGTCGATACATTATTGTCGGTTTTCTTTTAGTTTCTTAAGGCGATACTTGATGCTAAAACTGCAATATCTTAAAAACCATCAAATTTAAAAAGAAACCGTCTGTAATTTATTTGGCTAGTGTGATTATCTAACGAATTATATAAAAATGAAATGTTTAGCTACTCATAGTTTTGATTAAAAACGAAACTAGGGTTTTCGAAGAGCCAACTTTGGAAAATAAATCTATCGAGAAAAGTTTCACTAATCGTGTTTCTGTCTGTAAGTTATCTAGATTATATCCTTAAGTTATCTTTGTCGTAAAAAAACAAAACAGTATGTTTTGCGGTTATTGAGAAAAAACGATTCCGCATTCTTCAAAAACATTTATTACTCCTCTTAAATGTAATTATTTACTCACCCTACAACTAATAAACCTTACAGCTAAAATTACCGTTTGGATGTGACTCTGACTACCACCTTTAGATATCTTCTTCATCGGAATGCCTTAAGTTCTCAGAGAATACTTACTTGAATCCGGGACCCGAGCTCTACGTCCTTACACACACCTAGTAGCATATAAAAAGCAAAGTGGCAACAACTTTCCAGTACCAAATTAAGTCCCTTATTGAGTCCTTCCAGTAAGTAGTAGAAGTGCGTATTTTCGTAATTTGCGTAAATTACCATCGTCAAAGTTAATGCTGCGTTAAATTATGCTTTTAAATCAGCACTCGTTTATTAAAAAACTAGCAACTGCTAGCGGTTCCGAGCACTTTTAACTAGTGGCCGTTTTTCTGGTGCAAAAAGTTCACAACGCGTCGTGGCAAAACTGTCACTAAACAATATAAATTAGCCACATAGTTTGGCCTGTAGATTACGTAAGTTTTATTTCAATAAAATTCAATCAGTTTTTACTTGGATACGGTGAACTATCGGTAATTTCAAAAACGATTCTAATAGCAAACAAGATGTATTACTCAAGAAATATTATGGGTATCATCTATTACCTAACACCTACCACAACTTTACACCTAACCTACTACATTACATAATAATAATATATAATTATGAGTTGAATTTTGGGTTATGGAATAAGATATCTCAAAAAAACATTTTTTCATCCCACCATCTCGGAAAGAGTATTTTTGCTCTTCAATATCTGAGTGCAAAAGCCGTTTTTATTCTCTAGAGGATAAAGTAAATTGAATTTAGAACATCGTGTGCACTAAGTTTGTGAATTAAAAAAATCATTAAACCTATTTACTGCTACCTCTATGGTGCCGAATATATCATACAACTTTTTTTTTATTTGTTAAAAACTCAGACTCGGAACCTTCTTGGTGTTCTTTTTTCAATTTGCTTTGTACGCGGTTCACGTCATTATTAAGATTATTCTGTAATACTTACCTGTCCTATTGTAGTAGTTAATACCTAAACTGAAATAAAAGTACCTATCTTGTGATTGTCAACGTTTTTTTTTTTGCATTTAGTCATTTCCTCGCTGAGGTGGAATGAAAAGTTACGTGTTGCACTCGAGTGCAAAGATTTTTCACCTCGTGCTCTTTTGCTTCCCTCGTTAACGCTCAGGATTCTAATTTTGAATCACTTGCTGCGCTCGAGATTCAATTTTAGAATCCTTCGCTTGCTCGGTCATCAAAATTGAACACGCGGTTAAAAAGCAACTTTGCACTCTTGTATAACAAATAACTATTATATAAAACTAGCAGACCCGGCCACGCGTTGCTATCGCCATCTGTTAGATTTTTTTGGAGCTAACAGATAATGTTGACTGTCAGATAATAAATAAATAATTTGCAATAAAATAATATTGCTAATTTGCAATAAATTAATATTGCTCATTTGCAATAAATTAATATTGCAACTATAAATTGAGATGCTATGCTATATAAGATGCTATGCTAAGCTATCCTATATTTCAAGTTGGATCAAACTGCACACGGTGTGCAAAGTTTGATTAAAATCGGTTAATTAAGTGGTTTAGGAGTCCATCGCGGATAAACAACGTGACGCGTAATTTATATATATTAAGAAGATTTCCAAGACGAGACCAAGGTGGCTTGCACTGCCAAAAAGTTATTAAACCTCATATAAAGCCAAGCTTTTAACTCTACAAGCCTTCGCAAACTCTACACTTCGAGCCGTTTTGGAGGAGTGCGACCACAACACCAGCACCATGACACGAGATTTTTATATATTAATTTATAAGAGGTGGTGACTCGCCAACAGATGGGCCACTACAGAAACGTTACTTCCGTTTTCATGCACTTTAACACTTCCACTCTTGTGAGCATAGGTAGGTACCGCTTTTGTTACATAACGGATGGATGGATTTAGTTAGACGTATAGGTAGGTCAAAGGTATAGATGGACTGTGTGAAAGATGCTATAGGTAAGAAAGGAGTGAGTGATGAGATGACGGCCGATAGAGGAAAATAGAAGAATACCACATATTGTGCCGACCCCACTTTAATGGGATAAAGGCAAGAAGATAATGATGTTACATTATGGGTTGTATTCTGGGTAATGGAAAAAAATCGGCATCTAAAAATTCTGATTACAAAACTTGTAAGGCAGGTGTTGACTTACCATCAACAAAACGGGCCTCCATAATAACGTTACTCCCGTCTCTATGCACTGTAACACTTCCACCCTTGCGAGCATAGGTATCACTCTTGTTACATAAAATAGGTGCATATATTCTGGGTAATGGAATGAGAATAACCTACCAATTCTAAATTATACCATACAAACATCTTACTCATACATTTTTATGCAATTTCACACTTCCACCCTTGCGAGCATAGGTACCGCTCTTGTGACTCCTCCTCCTGGCTGCTAAAGCAACTCGAGGGTCAGCGACCCTTGTCGACCCCAGGGAGTAATGGGCTCTGTGGTGTTGCCACGCACCATAAAGCGTGCCGTGCGTTATATTTAAGCGAAAAAAACACCTCGTTAAAAATGAAGTTTTCATTCTACAAAATAAATATTGTTTGTAAGTATCCCTCTAGGAAACAGGCGTGATTTTATGTATGTATAAAATATTAACTGATGGAACCATAACAAGTAATCTATATGTTGGAGTATGATGTGCTATCGTCTTTATTTATAGATGGCGCTTTCGTTTCAAAAAACTTCGGGCGTGTCCATAATACTTATTATGATACTAAACTCTCCAGTACTATGACTCGTATTCAACATAATACAAAATCTAAAAATACTGTAACTCAAAAAAATTATATACTCTCATTTTGTTCTGGTTGGAAACTTCGCGAAGCCTCGTTTCAGATTCTTCAAGAAAAAATACAAAAAAAAAATCGGTTTTCCTCTCTGCCTTTTATTTTCACAAACTGACGTTCTAATTTTAATTGAAGGTAACACACAAAATTTCAAAACTAAACTATTCGTATCAAAAAAGGATTTCGTAAATAATCAAAAAAGGTTTTCGTCGTGTACACATTTAGTAAACAAAATTTTAATTAGATGTTACTAGCCGACCTGTGACCGTGACAAAAGTTGTCCTGTCAAATTTAAATAATCGCATAGAGTAACGCACATTGCTATGAATACTGATGTCAACATTGGTATCAGATTTTTCGTACATCAGCGCCATCTATACTCAAATCATCCCTACTGCGTTTTTTTTTTACATTTTAGGGATGTTTTTCGGATTACAAATACCTCTATGTTAAAATCTGACAATATATTTACATCTAAAAAAAAACCGGCCAAGTGCGAGTCGGACTCGCGCACGAAGGGTTCCCTACTATTATCAAAACGGCAAAAAAATCACGTTTGTTGTACGGGATACTTAAATATTTATTTTATGCTCTTTTTAGAGAAATACATCATATGTGAAAATTTCAACTGTCTAGCTATCACGGTTCACGAGATACAGCCTGGTAACAGACAGACGGACAGCGGTGTCTTAGTAGTCCCGTTTTTTACCCTTTAGGTACGGAACCCTAGAAACATAAAAATTATTCATAATATCTCATAACCTACCTATTTACCTAACTACGTAGTTAGCATTCCACACGTGACAGGTTGCAAAGCCGTCGCCGCTTTCAAGAATACTAACAGGTTTCCTCACGATGTTTTCCTTCACCGTTATAAACACGTGTAACACGCATGTACATTTTTCGAACAGAAATATCCATTGATGCACGGCCAGGATTCAAACTCGAAATTAATTTGAAATTAATAATATCTACCTAGGTACCTATTTACCTAACTACATGAATTCAATAATTCAATTTCAAACTTTTTAGTCGATCATGTGAAGTACCATCTATTTACCGACTAACTTTACCGATAGTGGTAAAATAGCGCCACCTGCCAGCGGAATTGCAAACCTCTTTCATCTTACCTCTCATACCCCGAGCGGTCGCATGAGATCGCGAAAAGTACTTATATTAACGTAGTAACATCACATGAAACTAGATGGCGCTGGAATGCAAAAATCAAGTTTGTTGTATGGGAGCCCCCCTTAAATATTTATTTTATTCTGTTTTTAGTATTTGTTGTTCGAGCAGCAATAGAAATACATAATCTGTGAAAATTTCAACTGTCCAGCTATCATGGTTCATGAGATACAGCCCTGTGACAGCCAGACAGACAGACGGACAGACAGACGGACAGACAGACGGACAGCGAAGTCTTAGTAATAGGGTTCCGATTTTACCCTTTGGGTACGGAACCCTAAAAAGTATTTAAGTATTCTATCAGTTATCTGGTTCCCATAGTACAAGCATAGCTTAGTTTGGGGCTAGATGGTGCTGTGTGTAAAGTCCGCCAATATGAATGTATTTATTTTATTTATCTACAGCAAGTTTGATCAATCCGTTTTGTCGTTTATGCCTGATTTTTATTACTTTATTACGTATATTATTATTAGTATAAATTCAAATTCAAATTCAAATTCAAAAATCATTTATTTCAATAAAATCACAAGGATCACTTTGAAACGTCTTAGGAACTAGGTGAAGCTACGCCGATTCCACGCGACCAAGCCTAGAAGAATCAGGCAACAAACACGGCTTGGGGTCTACCTTTTTTTTTATGATCCTTTCCTTAATGCTATGTAGAGCTCCAGTGTGGTGCCAATCGAACAAGGTAAGATCTAAAGAATTAAAGTTGTAATTATTTTATTAGGTAATCTAGAAATCTAGAAATCAAATTATAACAGAAAACTTGTTTATTTTACGCGAATGAAGTATTCGTAGCGCACAGGTACAGAAAGTTAACTAATATTTCAACAAATTACAGACAAACATTCCTATTTTATTAACAGTGAGAAAATATAAATTATAATTTATAGTTCAGTTTGGGACGGTGGGATTGCAATGACTATATTTCTCAATTAACAAGCTTTGAGCTTGTTAAGGCGCTACCAGTTCCTAAAACCGCGGCAGAAACGATTAAGACAGTTAACAACGGCAAGCTCTAGATGGTGTATGCGTATCATAAATATTATCGACAGTTTTTATGAGATCGCGTTGCTGGTACCTACGTAGGCAAGTAATAGGGGTAGCTTTACCCACCCCTCAATAACCATTTTCTCTTTGTCCGCCTTTGCTTTTCGAATAAATTAATGATATAAATTATGTATAATTACTTATCAAAAACCTATTCTAATAGAAATCTAGATCTACATATTACCTATATTTAACAATAAATCACAAGTTGATCTTAATAGTAGGTATCAAAATATTTCGATCATAAATTCTAAAACGTATCATTTTGAAATAACATCTTTATCACGAAAAGTTTCTGCTATTATGTTTTCAGCTTAATAGAAATCTAGGTAGAAACCTGAAGTAATATATTTATAAAAATAGGAGATGTGGCTTATTCAGAAGTATTTCTTTTTTCGTTTCGAAAAAGATCAATCGTCGAAATACAGCCCCTTAATTGAGCTCTCACTTGAGCTAGCCTGAAAGGTCTTGTGTTGTTAATATTTATTAAGGTATTTTTGGGTCAGACGCCTTAGACTACTCTAAATAGGGTTATTCAAAATAAGATACATAAAATTATTTACAGGGTGTATTTAGACTACTTTCGAAAAATACTCGTAAATTAATTTATAACAAAAAATAGGATCACGACTGTAATCCCCAAGTACGGAAGACATCCTCTCAGATATCTAGACGCTTAGATCCTTAAAGATATCTTGAGGCGGTAGTCAGAGGCACTTTAAATATCATCTAGGATCTAAGCGTCTTGAGATCTGAGAGTATGTCTACCGTACTTGGGGATTACATTCGTGTTTCTATTTATTCGTTTTTTAATTTACTTTTTTAATAAACCGACAAGTTTGATAAGAGGGTTGACGTCCGGCAGGCGGCCAGTTGCAAAATACCCCAAGTTAAATTCATTGGCAACATCTAGGTGTTGTGCTGATCCCACAAGGACGTGGGTTAAGGCGAAGAAGAAGAATAAATCCAACAGTAATAGATATAACCTTTCCTCGTCAACCCAATCCATAATGTTCAATTCACACATTACCGAATAATTGAGCTGTGTATAATGCCTTCTCCCATCGACCAAACAGCCTAGACTCCTCAACTCCTCATGCAAGGTGAACACTGTCAGACAACACATACGGGCTACATATCCTGTGTAAACCATACCGAGTGCGGTCCACAACGCGCCCCGCACTGACATTGAATCGGCCAATCAGAATCCATTTTTCACTGCTTTCTCCGCACACTTCGACGTTTTGACAGAATTATTTGTATAAAGAAATTATTACGATTAGAAAACTAAAAAGAAAATCGACGAAATGTTCCGGCTAATCAAAAAATGTGTAAAATCAAAAAAATTCAATTTATATATCAGATCAACTTCGAGGAACTTCTTTAAAAAAAATATTAAAATCGGAAAAAAACTCATATATAAAAGTTATAATTAAAATAAAATAGGATCACGACTGTAATCCCCTAGTACGGTAGACATCCTCAGATCTCTAGATCCTTTTAAGATGTCTAGTATGGGTAGTCAAAAGCACGTCCAAACATTATATTTGGCTCATGCCCACATTTTGCAGTAGTTAGCATTCCATACGTGACAGGTTGCAAGCCCAGCGCTGCTTATTTCTTATATAAGTTATGTGTGGTCATAAAAAAAAATATAGAACCGTCTCCGTTTTTCGTTGGTTGAATTATTTCCGTATTTGAGTGTATTTTGACATTATTACTATTATTATTATTATTATTATTTTTTTAATGACATCAAGAATTTATCATGACAAATTACAATTATTACAATTTTTATTAATATTATTGTTATTTTTTTTTTTTGATATGTGTAAATTTGATATTGCATGCCTTCATAGGCAGAGTACATTGGTAATATATTTATAAATGAACATCTTCTGTACATGTATTTCAAGCAATAAAGAAACTTTGACTTTGACTTTGAAGCCATTAGGCGTCTATTGGGCTATATGGTCGATGCCTTCGCCTCACAAAGCCGCTCCACCAAATGCGTGTATGTGTCAGCCTCATGCGAGTCTTTTGTTGCGACAAAATTAATTTATAAAGGAGTAAAAATAGAACTCACAGACAAGATACAGACTCTAAAATAAATGAGTTTCTCGGAGAATCATTCGATCTATAATTATGTTTGAAATAATTACGATTAAAAAACTAAAAACAAAACCGACATCATGTTTATAAATAAAAATTGTAGTTAGGGGGGCTCCACCCTCCGCGAGATCTAGGAGCCCTAAAAACAACAACATACAGGCGAATTGACAACCTCCTCCTTTTTGAAATGGGTTAAAAATAAAAAGAAAACCGTCGAAAATTATTCGTCCAATCGAAAAGTCAGAAGATGATATTATTCGTTTTTAAGTTTTATCAAGGATCAATATTAGTCCTACATTAATATAATTTATATGGGACCAACTTGGGACTATTCTCTACACAATAGAAAAAAATCATCGAAATCATATCACAACAATGAATGAAATTAAACTAAACTAAATTTAATTAAACTAAATTAACTAAATTTGACGATTCTAAGTGATTTCAATGAATAAAAGCTTTTTTGATTATTGTCATAAGATTCAAAAAAACTAAAATAAATATATAGGATCACGACTGTAATCCCCAAGTACGGTAGACATCCTCTCAGATCTCCAGGCGCTTTGATCCTTTGAAGATGTCTAGTGGGGGTAGTCAGAGGAATGTCCAAACATTATATTTGGCACATGCCCACATTTTGCAGTAGTTAGCATTCCATACGTGACAGGTAGCAAGCCCATCGCCGCTTATAAGAACACTAACATAACATAAAATTTAATGTAACAAAAAATATAGGTATGTTAAATTGTGAACGTCCTCTTATTTCGTCGGTTAAAAATTAATGAGTATATATTTCATAATTAATTAACTGCACAAGCTGAAAAGGATTAGTCCACGGGTCGTAAATTTATTAAGTTGTTTTAATTTTAACATCACAGAAAGAGTTTCAATGTTCTATTAAGGGGCTGTATGTCGACGATTGCTCTTTTTCGAAACGAAAAAAGAAATACTTCTGAACAAGCCACATCTCCTATTTTTATAAGTATATTACTTCCTAGATTTCTATTAAGCTGAAAACATAATAGCAGAAACTTTTCACGATAAAGATGTTATTTCAAAATGATACGTTTTAGAATTTATGATCGAAATATTTTGATACCTACTATTAAGATCAACTTGTGATTTATTGATAAAGATAGTTAATATGTAGATCTAGATTTCTATTAGAATAGATTTTTGATAAGTATTTATACATAATTTATATCATTAATTTATTCAAAAAGCAAAGGCGGACCACGCGCCGACGTGTGTTTGTCGTCATTGCAGCGGTCGGTAGGATTATTTATCGAAGTGATTAAAAATGGGTACATCTTTATTCACATATACTATACATTATAAAATAGGAGATGTGTCTTGTTCAGAAGTATTTCATTTTTCGTTTCGAACAAAAACAATCGTCGACAGGGAGCGCCTTAAAAATTATTAAATAAAGAATAAAATGGCGTTCTGTCTCTTTTTATTACTTAAAAATGTGCGATTTTTTTAATCATTCGAATCCAATTTCTTGTCACAAAAATAAAAATTATATTCGTTATATTCGTTTTTACAATCTGTATTTTATGTATTACTTATAATAAATCCTACTAATATTATAAATGCGAAGGTTTGTGTGTGTTTGTTACTCTTTCACGCAAAAACTACTGAATGGTTTAAAATGAAACTTTACAGTAATATGTATATCAAAATAACACATAGGCTACTTTTTATTCAGGTACCACCCGTGCAAAGTCGAGCAGCTAGTATTAAAATATACATACGAGTATATAATAATAGGGTGATATTTTTTGTTACTCTATCTGTCCTTTTGTTTTTGTTTGTAGTTAAGAATTAGACGGATTCGCGCACGAAGTGTTCCGTACAAATATTTACGGCAAAAAAACACGTTAATTGTATGGTAACCACACTTAAATATTTATTTTATTCTGTTTTTAGTATTTGTTGTTATAGCGGCAACAAAAATACATCATCTGAAAATTTAAACTGTCTATCACGGTTCATAATACACAGCCTTGTGACAGACGGTCAGCGGAGTCTTAGTATAGGGTCTCGTTTTTACCCTTTGGGTACGGAACCCTAAAAACTCGCAAATAGATTGTTACAAGCATCGACAAAGGATACGAGTATATCAATTCGACTTTGTGACTGTCAAAGTCAAATTGATAAACCAAATGAAACTTGTGATCCGTAATCAATTAAAAAGGATTTAAATAAAAACTTTTCAAAACACGTTTTGATGTGAAACAAAAAAAAATACAGAGATTACAGTCGTCATCCTATAAAACAGTAAGTACTTAAAAATATTGCTAGGTATAGAAAAATAATAATTGATAGGTACCTACTGTTAAATAAATAATTGGTAAAAAATGTTTATACCATCTAAGCTGTGAGGCCAGCATGGTCCTTAATACGAGTAAGTTTGTACTTAACCGATATATTGATTTTATTCTGTTTTTAGTATGTGTTGTTATAGCAGCAACATAAATACATAATCTGTGAAAATTTCAACTATCTAGCTATCACGGTTCATGAGATACAGCTCTGTGACAGACAGACGGACAGACAGACAGACAGACAGACAGACAAACAGACAGACAGACGGACAGCGAAGTCTTAGTAATAGGGTCCCGTTTTTACCCTTTGGGTACGGAATCCTAAAAAAATGAACCTTAACGATTTAATTTTTTTAGGGTTAGGGGTTAAAACGTTATACTTAAATTCTACATTAATAACCGACCTATTAAATTAACGACTGAAAATCAGTATGAAAATAAATTGCAAAAAGGTATAAAATAACTCGAAAACTTAAATAGTTCAAAACATTATTAAAATGAGCATAAAAGCCTTTTAAATAAGTGTTTTTAAGTTTTTATGTTTCTCCATAAAGGTAGAAAAGTTAATTTGCTTCTTTACTAGATACGCCTTTTGCTTTAAAGTTATACTACTATGTAATTTTATCTCTTAAGATGATAATTATATAATTATTTATTTTATAATCTAGACTAGCTACGTCATCGTAAAACGCGTTTTTTTTATTTTTATTAAGATACCGAATAAAATATCTTTAATACCTTAGATTCTAGGCTATTAGACATATTATTGCATAAATATTAGGCATATTTATTTGATTTTCGCTTGTTGAAAAATATTGTATTTGTGACCTTCCACCAATGTTTTGAGCTATACCTGTCAGTACTCGGTAGGACGCTTACGTAAATGAAACGAACCTTGGTCTATATAGGTAGCTATATATGCAAAAATATTAATTTGCCTAGATCTATGGACAAAACGCTTCGATAGCGCGATTCAGGATCGGAATACTTTTAGTGGCGACATCTAGTTGTGAAATCGGAACTATATTCTATAAGTTAAATAAACAGCATCTTTAACAAAGCTTGCTACTCTGCAAAAATGTAGGTGTGTGAGATCTTATTTTTTAACCGACGTAAAACGGAGGACGTATGACCATGCATATCTTTTTACCTGATGATTCGATTTCGATGTTTTTTTTATTGTGTAGAGAATAGTCTTAAGTTAGTCTCATTTAAATTATATTTATGTAGGACTGACAGTTCCTTCAAAAACTTAAAATACGAATATCTTCCCTTGACTTTGGGATTGAGCGATACATTTTCGTCGGTTTTCTTTTAGTTTTTTAACGCTATTGTATTTTAGCATCTCTATTTAGGTTTATAGTATATTTCATCATCTATGGCGCCTTTCCAACGTCAACTCATTGGAGCTGAAGTCAGTCACGCCAGTAAAATAAGCAATCAAATCGAATACGCGCTGCGTGCGCGGTAACGGGGTGTTACGTGCAAGTTGATACTGGTACAGGAGGTTCATTAATATATTAATATTCATACTCATATTTATTTTATTTCAAAGTAATTATGAATTAACTAGACTCATAGCTCAGTTGGTAGTAACTCTGCCTTCTGCGCTGTAGGTTGTAGGCTCGATCCCCACCCTGGGCAAACATTTGTGTGATGAACTTAGATGTTTTTCTGTATCTGGGTGTTAATATTTATTTACAAAAAAAAGTATAATATACTTTTTTTTTATATTCTATCAGTTATCAGGTTCCCATGGTATAAGCTTTGCTAAGATTGGGGCTAGATGGCGCTGTGTGCAAAAAAAACACTTCCGAATTATATTAGTAGAAACCCTCGGACTTCGTTCACGTGAAGTTATTTTATTAGACTTCAACCCCAGCTGAATTTCAGGAATTGCTTTCTAAATGCACCCTTACTCCTTCAAATTTTATAACAGAAAATTTTCCAATACGAAATTCAGCTTTAGGATCTGTATGAGTAGTATAATAAAATACTATACTCGTAAAATGATATCCCTACATATAAAACTAAATTATTATTATGAAACATAAATTTCGTTGTATTATTGGTTATTAACCAACTACTAAAAAAAGAAATGTCCACCAATATTTATTATATATTTTTATTGGTATAATTTCTTTAGTACTTTTCGGTTGATTAAAACAAATAAAAATTATGAATGATTTATTATCAACCTGTTACGTATGGAATGCTAGCTACTGCAAATTGTAAGTATTGTTCCAAACGTATTGTCTGGACGTGCGTCTGACTACCCTCAAGACTTCTTAAAGGATCTAAGCGCCTTGATATCTGAGAGGATAAATACTACAGGTACCAAATGACTGACAGACTACCTATATATATATATATTTGTTGTAAATACATCCTTACTTATAATAAATACAGTATAACACCCAAAAAAAAATACAATAAAATAAATAGGATCACGACTGTAATCCCCAAGTACGGTCGTAGACATCCTTTCAGATCTCCAGACGCTTAGATCTTTTGGATATGTCTAGTGGGGGTAGTCAGAGGCACGTCCAAACATTATACACACACCCAAACACCGAACAAACATCTATGTTCATCACAAAAGTTTGTCCTAGATGGGAATCGAATGAGCAGAAGGCAGAGTTACTGCCAACTGGGGGGTTAGCATCCCTCCCCTAGAGGGGAGCCTCTATCGTATCGTTAACGTATCGTCCAAATGTCAAAACTGGCACATTTTGTATAGTAAAAGTGTCAGTTTTGGCATTTGGATGATACGTTGTCGATACGATAGTGGTTCGTGCTTAGGCCACTGAGCTGTGAGGCTAGTGATGTCTACCGTACTTGGGAATTACAGTCGTGATCCAATTTATTGTTCTTTTTTTCTTTTCGGTTGATCAAAACGAATAAGCCCATGATTATTTAATTCCACATCCTTTACCGATGGGCGTACCGAGTGGAGTTTAATCAAGTGAATCACGCGACCTCTCACGCGATGCCCGCGTCGGTCATTGTTAGCAATTACCGACCCGAACCTGATTGTTGATAGAATAAATATTTCTTTTTCGGCGGCCGGTCGCTACCGAAAATCACTTCCTGCTGACAATAACTTTTTTAGGGTTTCGTACCCAAAGGGTAAAAACGGGACCCTATTACTAAGACTTTGCTGTCCGTCTGTCCATCTGTCTGTCACAGGGCTGTATCTCATGAACCGTAATAGCAAGACAGTTGAAATTCTCACTAATGATGTATTTATGTTGTCGCTATAACAACAAATACTAAAAACAGAATATAATAAATATTTAAGTAGGGCTCCTATACAACAAACCTGTTTTTTGCCGTTTTTATAGATAATGGTACGGAACCCTTCGTGCGCGAGTCCAACTCGCACTTGGCCGGTTTTTTATTTACCCAACTTTGAATAACTATAGTTACTTGTAATCAACCGAAAAAGGTGATTCTGAATTCGACGCGTATTTGTTGCTTTTTTTACTGTATGACTGCACATAGGCGCCATCTAGTCCGAAACTAAGCAAAGCTTGTACTATGGGAATCAGATAGCTGATAGAATACATAAATATTTTTTATTTTTTGTTGTTTATTATACATATCTTATCAAGTGGCGGTAGGTATTTTTATCCGAAAACCGGGCGTGGCACAAGGCCATATGGATCCACGCCCCGACACGCCGCCAGACACAGAACAAACATTTATTTTCATCACACAAATGTCTATCCCGGGTGGGGATCGAACCCACAACCTATATTATAAATATAGGAACAAGATATCTGGGAGTTAGCACGAACCACAATCGTATTGACAACGTATTGTCCAAATGTCAAACTGACACTTTTTGTATAGTAAAAGTGTCAGTTTCATGGTTCGTGCTCAGGCCTCTGATAGAATACTTATAAACTATTTTTTTAAACTAGCAGTCCTAACAGACGTAGTCCTGTAAATTTTCTTTTATAAGAACCTTCTCATAATGTAACGATTACAGAAAATAATAATTAACAAAATCAGTCTATCCGTTCACGCGTGATGCCGTGACCAAGGAAAATAGGAATTCATTTTTATATACATATGTATAAGATTACAAGTAAAAAAATATAATTTTCATTTAGGCATCAGGATTTTGAATAATGTCCAAATTATTAAAAATTTACCACTATTTGTTTATTTATTTTTTTGGTGATAATCTATTAAAATGCTTGTTTAGAGGCCTGAGCACAGACCACTATCGTATCGACAACGTATCGTCGAAATGTCAAAACTGACACTTTTTGTATAGTAAAAGTGTCAATTTTGGCATTTGGACGATAGGTTGTCGATACGACAGTGGTTCATGCTAACCAGTTACAGGTTTCTGTAGTGGTCTTAAAGCGATACTTGAAATTATTAACTTGTATGGGCTGAATCTACCCGGATAAGACGGAAAAAGTAATAAAACTGCATTATCTTGAAAACCATCAAATTTAAAAAGAAACCATCTGTAATTTATTTAGCTAGGATTATCTAACGAATTAAATAAAAATGAACTGTTTAGCTATTCATAGTTTTGATTAAAAACGAAACTAGTGTTTTTGAAGAGCCAACTTTGGAAAATAAATTTATCAAGTAAAGTTTCACCAATCGTTTTTCTGTCTGTAATTTATCTAGATTATATCCTTAAGTTATCTTTGCAGTAAAAAAAACTGTATGCTTTGCGGCTATTGAGAAAAAACGATTCTGCATTCTTCAAAAACATTTATTACTCCTCTTAACACACCCTGTACTATTTTCTACCTCGTACGAGTATAATCACTACATAGTATAAAGCAAAGTCGCTTTCCGCTTCCCGCGTATGTATGTATGTTTGCTTATATCTTTAAAACTACACAACGGATTTTGATGCGGTTTTTTTAATAGATAGAGTGATTCAGGAGGAAGGTTTATATGTATAATAACATGCTACCCGTGCGAAGCCGGGGCGGGTCGCTAGTAAATCATAAAATAATTGTTATAACTTTCTTTTATAAATTTTAAATGGTCAATCTAACTTTACGTATCTATATTTTAACAGAGCTTGCAGAATAAAGTCTAGCGTTGGCATGTGATTGACGTTAAGCATTACCTCCTATGAAGCGGTCAACGTTGTATGACTACCGTAATACGAGTATCGGCCATTGTATGTTTGAATGTGGGTATTATGTCAAATGTACTATTTGGACGTGCCTCCGACTACGCTCTTTAGACATCTTCAAGGATCTAAGCGCCTTGAAATCTGAGAGTATGTCCACCGTACTTGGGGATTAATAGTCGTGATCCTATTATTATTATTATTTTATTTATATTTAAATATCGTATTATTCTTCTATTCTTCATTATCATCCCCACCATCATCATCGACATCATCATCGTAATCTTTTGCATCATCATCATCAGCATCATAAGAATCACGAGGAATATGCGTAACTTCGACAACTAAGACGTTTCTAAGTGATTTTATTAAAACAAGGATTGCAAGGTTGACCACAATTAAAAAAAAACATTATTTTATTTGGAAAATTACCTTCTCATTCTAACGACTCTTACTTACGTTTCACTGCACGTATCGCAATGAAACATACATTCGACAAATCTGCATTGTTATACAAAAACAACGATATAATATAGTATCGCAATGAAAGGAACACTCTAAAATGGTACGAGACGACGACCCACTTAATATTTAATATACTTAAATACCTTTTGACTTTGAAACACGGTAACGGTAACGGTAGCGAACATAGGCATTTCCCGTTCCCGTTCCCGTTCCCGTTCCCGTTCCCGTTCCCGTTCCCGTTCCCGTTCCCGTTCCCGTTCCCGTTCCCGTTCCCGTTCCCGTTCCCGTTCCCGTTCCCGTTCCCGTTCCCGTTCCCGTTCCCGTTCCCGTTCCCGTTCCCGTTCCCGTTCCCGTTCCCGTTCCCGTTCCCGTTCCCGTTCCCGTTCCCGTTCCCGTTCCCGTTCCCGTTCCCGTTCCCGTTCCCGTTCCCGTTCCCGTTCCCGTTCCCGTTCCCGTTCCCGTTCCCGTTCCCGTTCCCGTTCCCGTTCCCGTTCCCGTTCCCGTTCCCGTTCCCGTTCCCGTTCCCGTTCCCGTTCCCGTTCCCGTTCCCGTTCCCGTTCCCGTTCCCGTTCCCGTTCCCGTTCCCGTTCCCGTTCCCGTTCCCGTTCCCGTTCCCGTTCCCGTTCCCGTTCCCGTTCCCGTTCCCGTTCCCGTTCCCGTTCCCGTTCCCGTTCCCGTTCCCGTTCCCGTTCCCGTTCCCGTAAATAAAGCTCAAATTGACTCTACGTTTGAAGCAATTGTCCTCTACTGATTAAGCTGAAATTTTGCATACACCTCTAGTTCTGGTGACACTTCAATAATATGAAGTTAGGAGCTGTTCAACAGTCACTCACAACGGAACTCCTTTATTAATACTTCGATTGAGTAAAAACTTTGCATTCTTGTCAAGTTCCGATGACAATGTTATATGATGTGACTGGCGATAGCGCGCAGGCGCTCGATAGTTCAACAAAAAACTTTACTAAATAAAGTGGTCACTCTTACTCCAACTTACCCATGTAGTTTAAAGAGGTTGTAAATTTTTTAGAAAACCTGTTCTTACATAGGGTTTTCCACGCCTTTATTGGTAATGCATCGAGTTACTAGCAGTCATTGACCGTCCGTGATTTACTTAACTAGTTTTATACGAATTGGTTTTGTGTGTGCCTTTTGGTTCTGCATAATAGCGAATTAATTATTTGTTAGATCAAATTCAAATTCCTAAAAAGAAAAGAACTAAATTATTTCAATAAAATCACAAGGATCACTTTGAAACGTTTTAGGAGCTAGGTAAAGCTGTAAAGCTATGATTGTTCCTCTCGACTGAGCCTAGAAGAATCAGGCAACAAACACGGCTTAGGGCCTATCATTTTTCACTTTCAAAACTTTCGTGAGTTGTACTACACATTATTACAACAACGGGAAATTACTCACGTAAATGATAAATTGTCAATGAGGACACCGACAATGTTTCGATTCATCTAGAGAATCTTCTTCAGGGTGAGTGGACCATAACGCGCGCGCTACCCTGCTCGCATTGCCGTCTCGCACTTCACCTATCATTTTTTTCAATTATCCTTTCCTTAGTGCTATGTCTCTACATAGCACTCCAGTGTGGTGCCGTAAGAACAAGGTAAGGTAAAGTAAAGGCCCAATCAAGATTATTACAAAAAACCGGTTAAGTGCGAGTCGGACTCGCGCACGAAGGTTTCCGTACCATTATCTATGAAAGACGGCAAAAATCACGTTTGTTGTATGGAAGCCCCACTTAAATATGTATTTTATTCTTTGTTTAGTATATGTTGTCATAGCGTCAACAGAAATACATAATCTGTGAAAATTTCAACGGTCTACTTCACGGTTCATGAGATACAGCCCTGTGACAGACAGGCGGACAGACGGACAGCGAAGTCTTAGTAATAGGATCCCGTTTTTACCCTTTGGGTACGGAACCCTAAAAATGAACTAAAGTGCTTCAGCACAAGTATTAAAGGTAGCAGATCAGTTAAATAACATGGGACGTAGAGGAACAGAACCGAAAACGAAATATCGTTACGATATTCGCATCAAAATCACTACATAGTAAATATAAAGCAAAGTCGCTTTCCGCTTCCCGTATGTATGTATGTTTGCTTATATCTTTAAAACTACACAACGGATTTTGATGCGGTTTTTTTTAATAGATAGAATGATTCAGGAGGAAGGTTTATATGTATAATACTTGCATAATATAGTAGAGAAACACTGATAATTTTAGAGGTTTCTAATGTGATGTCGTAAATAAACACATATTTTTGCGCTTACATTGCAAATGCTGGCTGAACCCCACGAGATATATCAAAATAATGTACTACAGTATTGTACACCTTAAAAACGTCTACAAAAAAGTCCACGATGGTATTAGAAATGTCTTACGCACAGCGAAGCGGGCACGGGTCAGCTAGTTACAGTATAAAGAAACATCGAAAGTCTTGAATGTGAAATATGTGTGTGTATAGTCGAATCGATGTCACTTTCATACGAATATTGTTACGATATTTCGTTTTCGGTTCGGGAGTAGACCTCCAGGTTTGACATTGGGGAAAGAGCTGTCTAGGAACGTAATTAAACACGATAGTACAGAAATATTTAAAAAACTATTTAGTTGAAGGGATTAATTTTTACTTTAACAATTACAGATAGAAACAGAGTAACAACAAACATAAAAACTTTCTTATATGTACTTGCCATATTCCCTGGAAAAGCAAATAGACTATTTTTTATCTAGATACTAGGCCGCGGGCAAAACCTAGATTGTTCATAATTATTAATCTTTAAAAACTAAAGTCTGGTTTATTTTATAGTTATTTGAAACAAAGCTTTGATTTAATACCGCAAAAACGGTTCACTAATTTGTTAACAATATCTTCAACTTGATCAGTTTTTTAAGCAGAATCTAACTTTAAGTTTAAAGCTAAGTACGAGTATATTATTATTTTGTTATGATATTTTATTAAGGTGATGCTTGAAATTTTTGTTTTTTTACCCGGATTAGACGGAAAAAGTGATAAAACCGCATTGTCTTGAAAACTATCAAACTTAAAAAGAAACTGTCTTTTATTTATGTAGCCAGTATGATTATCTAACGAATTATATAAAAATGAACTGATTCAAAGTTTTGAGTAAAAACTAAATTAGAGTTTAGGATATTAAATCTATTGAGAAAAGTTTCACCAATTGTGTTTCTGTCTATAATTTATCTAGATTAAATACTTAAGTTATCTTTGTCATAAAAAACAAAACGGTATGTTTTGTGGTTTTTAAGAAAAAACTATTCTGCATTCATAAAAAAAAAATTACTCGTCTTAAATTATTTATTATGAGTTTTAATATGAGTACGACTAAAGGTAACAAGTTTGTACAAAGTTCGTAGACAACAAAGGGATGGGTAGGAGGGGAATTTCTATCGGATTACGCATTATTTATTAATGTTCACCGCAAGAATCGACATTGAAGAATGACCTTCTCGATCTATATACTCGTGATTGTTGAGCAAGAGATCTAAGAGTCAACACACACTGAGCGTTGCTGATGTTATTATGTAATAAATTCTTACTCTCTAACTGAATCTGCACTACAGACTAATATAAAGAGTTAAAATTTGTTTTATAGTATTATTGCACCAATTTCAAAAATTATTTTACCAATTTAATTATTGTTATTATTATTATACCGAAAAGCTATGTTGCATATAATCTTTACTCTTATAAATCTACACTACTAATTATAAGGAGGTTAAAAATTAAATTTTGTTTGAACCGAATAAATAAAAAAACTATACACCAACACAGGACCAATTAAAATCCCTATCAAAAGCTACAATATCAGTAAGAAGAGAGAGTATGTTTTATTTGGAAAAAAGTTATTTTTTTCCACGAAAATTGCAATAATGTAACTTAAAAATTTCCTATAACCTATGTAAGTATACCCGTGCAAAACCGGGGTGCAGTAATAGCAGTAATAGCTAGTAATATATAAACGCGACAGTAACTCTCATTGTCTGTTATCTCTTCGCGCCTAAACTGGTGAACAGATTTATACTATTAATAAACAAGTGAACTGATTCCATGAAAAACAGGTGCAAACTATAAAAACATATTAATTGGTTTGAGATATTATTAATTTTAGTTTATAGAGTGAGAAACAGCACCTGTCTATGTACTGAATTATACAAAACTTGAAAGGTAAGTGGTGACTCGCTATCCACTAAACGGACAAAAGGTGTCATCAATTATTAATCTTAATATATATAAATCTCCTGTCACGATGTTTGTCCGCGATGGATTCCTAAACTACATAACCGATTTTAAATTAAATTGGCACACCGTGAGCAGTCTGGTCCAACTTGAGATATAGGATAGCTTAGATCTTTAATTATAGTCGCAATTTTATTTTATTGCAAATTGTTGACACAGCAACGCGTGGCCGTGTATAATAAAACAGTAGAAGAGTTCAATTCTGTACATTGAATAAAAACTAAAAAAAATACTCCTAGGGGCCTTTATACAAGTAACACAAGCCAAAAAAAAACATTATAAAATTTTTGTCTGTCTGTCTGTTGTCCGGCTTTCACGCAATAACTACAAGACGGATTTTAATGAAACTTTTTTTGTTATGTAGCTATTAGTCCTCGGCAACATATAGGCTATAATTTATTTTGAAGATTAGAATACCAGATGTGAAACTATCTGTCGTCCAGCGAAGCGGGCACGGGTCAGCTAGTTATTATTATTTCATTTAATAGATATGAGCCCCAACTTGACGAAAAAAGAGGATGTTCTCAAGGCGACAAGTTTTTTTTTTGTAGCATTTATTTATGGTATGTTAAATCTTTTTATCTGGTGATCCGATGTGATCCGATTTGGATGATTTTATTTTTCAATTGTGTAGAGAATAATACAATATTGGTCCCATTTAAAATTTATGTGCGTATGACTAATAGTTCTGTCATCCTAATAATACTACACAATCAGGCCTAAACGACAAAACTAGACTACTTTAAAATATGAAAAACATCCCAAAAACTATTAAAAAAAACGCAAAATGGATGATTTCTGCATAGATGGCGCTGGTATGCAACAAATCTTTCACCACAGACTAAAACATTCAGTCTTTTTTATTCGATTAATGAAATTTGACAGGACAACGTCTGTCACGGGATAGTCAAACATATAAAACGAATATCGTCTCTTGTTTTTCAACTTTCGTCGGCACCGCAACGCGTCGTGTGGAACGGCTTTAGATTAAATCTATCTAGAAGATAGAGTATTTTTACGAAAATTGGAAAGAGTTTTGTGATAATTGTGATTGGCATATTCTACTTATTGTAATTTAATTCTATAAAATAAAAACTTTTTATTGAAATTAAATAAATAAATTGGATTATGAGTAAGTGTTTTTATTTTATTTATTTATTGGAATAACAAACAGCATTTATTGTGTCCCACGTTTGAATTTTTGAGTCGTAGATACTACAGATCATATAAACATTTTGTCCCAACGCGGGGATCGAGTATTGGGGTCAGAAGATATCTGTAAAAAAAATGCCATCAAAAACATAACTTGTAAAAAAAGCTAAGTCTTGCAACGCAACTCAGTTCTTCTACCGTAAAAAGTTGTGAGATCCATGTAATACCAAGTCGGTTAATTTATTCAGTCGCTACTTTAAGGGTCCTACTGTCTTAAGTTATTACGTAAAGGTTAGCTAATTACGCAATATACATTTTCTAAACTCAAATCGATTAGTGTATGACCAGGAGTCGCACTAGTTTAAGTAATATTAAAACAATATTACTCGTGGTGCGAAATTGTCAACACTATACGAACTCTTATGGCGTTGTTATTATCACATCGCGAGTTCTACTGTTTTAATATTACATTAGAGCTTGTGGTAAGGTGGCTTGATTGAAATTCACGATACATAAACGAATTGAAAAACTTTCGTGAGTGGTACTACTACACATAATGTCAAAATCGGCAAAATTCATCAATTAAACAAAAGACAAGACAATTTTTTTTTACGTGAGTAATTTCCCCTTTTTACATTAAACAAATTGGAAAAATATCATAATAACACTATCAGTTGTTTCTTGCATGCCATCCTAATATCCTAATATAATTATAAATGCGGAAGTTTGTGAGTTTGTATGTATGATTTTCATATTTGCTGTAAATGTAGATATAATGCCCGAATAAAAAATAGACTACTTTAAAAAATGAAAAACATCCCCGAAACGATAAAAAAACTCGAAAGGCATGATTTCTGGTGGTGTGTAACAAATCTGACACCACAGACTAAAAACATTCAGTCTTTTTTATTCGATTATTGAAATTTGACAGGACAACTTGCACGGGTCGGCTAGTAATTATATAGCTAATTGAAACGACGTAGGAACATCAAGGAATTATTAATATTACATAACCAGCATCGCTAAGAAGCTTACAATATTTGCTAATAGTCATAACGAGGGGCTTGTGTGTTTGAAACCTACACACAGTATTCGAGAGCTGTTAAGGGGCTCCCAGTCGCTGATTGCTCTTTTTCGAAATGAATAAAGAAATACTTCTGAATAAGCCACATCTCCTATTTTTATAAGTATATTACTTCAGGTTCCTACCTAGATTTCTATTAAGCTGAAAACATAATAGCAGAAACTTTTCACGATAAAGATATTATTTCAAAATGATACGTTTTAGAATTTATGATCGAAATATTTTATATACCTACTATTAAAATCAACTTGTGATTTATTGTTAAAGATAGGTAATATGTAGATCTAGATTTCTATTAGAATAGATTTTTGATAAGTAAATATACATAATTTATATCATTAATTTATTCGAAAAGCTAATGCGGACCACGCGCCGACGTGTGTTTGTCGTCATTGCAGCGGTCAGTAGGATTATTTATCGAAGTGATTAAAGATGGGTACATCTTTATTCACATATACTATACATTATAAAATAGGAGATGTGGCTTGTTCACAAGTATTTATTTTTTCGTTTCGAACAAAAACAATCGTCGACTGGGAGCGCCTTAAATGGACGTAAGGACAGGTTCATAAGCACTGACTTTGTTTTATAATTACTTTTATCTACACTAATGTTGTAACATTCTACTTATGTTTCCAATACTTGACTTATAATTACTACTGTTATAGCGCAGACAACAAAACACTCAATTTAAGCAATTTCACATGATGGTATAATATCCACATCGATATCGTAAAATCTCATTATAACATCAATAAAACGCGACCAATTAACCTGGCGAGCCTTATGTTAAAATCCTCATACAAGTTGTATACAATTTTGATATTAGGCTGGCTTTTGAAAACAGTTGGGTTATACGTGAAACTACTAAACTTACATACACAAAACTCTTTGGTAAGATCTTGTGCCAATTAAAAAAAAAAAGAACTTGGCCCTGCGCGCGCAGCTTCGCTCTTCTTATTGGTTAGATTTTAATGGCGGCAAGTTCACTGTGACAATACACGTACGCGTGAATTTAATGTTTCGCAATGTGTTTTGTTTTTAAAATACAAATTAAAAGTTAAAAATGGATAGCGACGTTAGTGAAGATAAAGTAGTGTATGCAACTGCATATAACACGGGTATTAAAACACGAGTGTGAGTTTATGAAACGAGCGCAGCGAGTTTCATAATAGTAACAAGTGTTCCTTATATGACAGTTGCATAAACTACTATTTTAAAACTAAATTGAAAACCGGCGGAAATGTTTCAACCAATCGAAAGGTCAAGAGGCGATATTCGCTTTTAAAAGCTTTTATTTGACTTGTAACGTATGTAACTATGTTTGTTCGGGTGGAATGCAACTCAATTTTGAAGCAGTTATCCCTAACCGATTGAGCTGAAATTTTGCATACACTTTTAGTTGTGGTGACAATACAATAATATGGTGCCAACGAGCTGATCAGATGATGTCAGTAGCTGTTCAACGGTCACTCACAACGGAGCATTCTTGTCAAGTTCTGATGACAATGTTATGATATGAGAGTTGATAGCGCGTGCTGTTGGTGGTTTAAATGATGTTACAAAAGTTTGTCATTGAAAAATATTTTTCAACAGAATAATTATCTAAGTTTTAGGAACATTAAATACAATTTAAATGGGACCTACTTTCGACTATTCTCTACATAATAGAAGAAAATAATACTCTATATCGGATCACCAGGTAACAAGACAGGTTATAAGGTCATGTCATACACAAAAAATATAGGAGTAAGCATTGCATTAAAAACATCCTATCTTCGTCTGTTGAAAAAGAAAAAACCGGCCAAGTGCGAGTCGGACTCGCGCACGAAGGGTTCCGTACCATTATCTATTAAAAACGGCAAAAAAAATCACGTTTATTGTATGGGAGCCCCCCTTATATTGATTTTATTCTGTTTTTAGTATTTGCTGTTATAGCAGCAACAGAAATACATAATCTGTGAAAATTTCAACTGTCTAGCTGTCACGGTTCATGAGATAACGCCCTGTGACAGACAGACGGACGGACGGACAGACAGACGGACAGCGAAGTTTTAGTAAATAGGTCCCGTTTTTACCCTTTGGGAACCCTAAATAACATATTCAAATAAATTTGGAATAAACGCAAAAACACACTTTATTCCGTAAATATATTTAAAGGTCTCCGAGCCTTTTTAAATTAAATTTTCTATTGTTTCGCATTGAATAGAAATAATTTCGTTTGTCTATGTTACTTTAAACATTCCATATTGTCTATGTAACTATACCCTTCCAGACCATTAATAATAGAACAATGCTGCCAGCACGTCTATCATCGGTTAAAGCTCGTGTCAATCATAAATGAACTTTGTTTAGAAGCCGCAATGTTATATAACATGTAACATGTTATAACGCGGCGTACAGTGACGTGTGTACTGAAAATACGTGGTGTACAAAATGGTAAAAAATTGGAACGCAATCTTATTTTTCGAACATTGTAGAGAACATCTCAGATCTCTGGCACACAGATCCTTGAAAAAAGTCTAAAGGTGTCGGCAGAGGTGCGACCAAACATTATATTTGACACATACCTTTTGCATATGGTGTCCTGAGTCATATTATTGACCATAAAATAAATAAAAATAATAAATTGGATCACGACTGTAATCCCCAAGTACGGTAGACATCCTTAGAACATGTGTTGGGGTAGTCGGAGGCACGTCCAACCATTATATTTGGAACATGCCCACATTTTGCAGTAGTTAGTATTCTTATAAGCGGCGATGTGCTTGCAACCTGTCACGTATGGAATGCTAACTACTGCAAAATGTGGGCATGTGCCAAATATAATGTTTGGACGTGCTTCTGACTACCCCCACTAGACATCTTTAAAGGATCTAAGCGTCTGAAGATCTGAGAGGATGTCTACCATACTTGGGGATTACAGTTGTGATCCTATTTATTCATATTTTTTTTTATTTAGACTTTGAACGAAGTAACGGTTGACGAATTGAATTAGTTAGTAGCTAGAAGTTACTCTTGTAATTATTTATACGTAATATTTTTACAGAAGGTTTTTTAAGAACATCGATAGAAAATTTATGCGTTAGGGTAGAAGAAATCACAAAAAACCGGTCAAGTGCGAGTCGGACTCGCGCACGAAGGGTTCCAAACCATTATCTCTGTTGTATGGGAACCCCACGGAAGCATTGCAGACAGTCAAGCAACCAATCCTTGCATGTTTGTGCATACCTCTGGCTACCCCTATTAAACATCTAAATGATCAGAGAAGATACTACCGCACTAAGAAATTACAGTTGTATTTATTTTATTCATTGAAATGCGAGATATTTGTTTATAGGTGGTAATCATAGGCATTTCCAAATTGAAGTATTAAGTTTTAAAAACATTTGGATGCAACATAATTATCTTGAGTCTTAACTGTAAACTAAATAACAATTATGTACTTAGTCATAATTTGACAGGCGAGCCATTCAACCACAGAATTGTGTTAAAGGTCAGTAAAATACAACACTCCAGCAGTCAGAATCACTTACAACTTGGAAACCAAGTTTTTGTGTTCAAACAACACCTCGAATTTTAATGAAGGTGTAGCTGAAAGGACAATTAAAAGTTCTGCATAATTCAGTTGTTTCTAAACCGTGGAGGGGTATACTGCCAGGGTCGTAGCAAGGGTTGAGAACGGGGAGAGATGTGGTAAATCAACCAATCAAAACACACGTAGACTAGGAATAGTTCACCCGGAACCGAGACCTCGCAATGTTCCGTTTGCAGTAATAACAATCCAGTATTAACTGAACTATGAAAGCATTAAAACCCATTTTCGTCTTATATCTCAATTGTATCAAAGCCCTTTATTTATTATGCGCATCAAAAACACATGCTCAAAACGGTGAAGGAAAACATTGTGAGGAAACCAGTTAGTATTCTTATAAGCGGCGATGGGCTTGCAACCTACCACGTATGGAATGCTAACTACTGCAAAATGTGGGCATGTGCCAAAAATAACGTTTGGGCGTGCCTCTGACTACCCCCACAAGACATCTTCAACTGATCTAAGCGTCTGGAAATCTGAGAGGATGTCTACCGTTCTTGGGGATTACACAGTTGCGATCCTATTTATTATTTTTATTTTTAATATTCCCCTACTTGAACAATATATTTTATTTTTTATTTTTTACCCTCGTTGTGCCCTTACGATAAATTGAAAGAAAATTGTATAAAAACACCTAACATAAATATTGGAAAAGTTTAAATTAATCTTATCTCAATAGGTACTGAGACTTTGAAAGTATATTTAGTAATCATACATTGTTTACTTTTTAAAAAGTTCCAAGCCCTGCCCCCTTTGAGTACCTCCCTGTTCAACCCCACATCCACATCTGGGCCTGACTTGATTACGAATACAGACTTTTTGAAAATTTAATTTGGAATTTCTCGAAAGTTACTCACTGATTGTGTTATTCGGAAATGGTTTTGAAATATTTTTGTATAAATAAGCAGTTAGGTCGTTAGAGTTGTGTGTTGAAAAATGTTGCTTACATTTTTAAATAAATCGCATTAACATATTTTATTTCAATTTATTGTATGACAGAAAACTCGAGGAGACAAATTGACTGGTCTCACAGCTCTGCTTTGTGTGCTATTGGTTGTGGGTTCGATTCTTATGCAAGATGATGTTTGTTCTGTATTAATATTAATAGAGCTACAACCAATTGATCTGTATGGCCAAACAAACTTTTTGAGCAGTACCATTAATAGTACTATATAATGGAAGATAATAACCCCATAAAGTGATGTTTATGAAAAAAGATTTCGCCCACTGTGGGTGCGTGTTCTCACAATGTCGTACCTGAATACGGGGGTAAGAATGTCAAACTAACTTGTGACGTTGTTAACTTCATAATGTTGTCGTGACGTCACATTGTCACAGAGATTGCCTAAAATTAAATCAATAAAACGGCTCGTAGAGGAAAACACGTTCTTACAAAATTATAGCGCTCGAAAATGTTTTGCTATTTTGATGTAAAGACGAGTAATACATTTTATTATGAATGCTGAATTGTTTTTTCTCAATAACCGCAAAACATACTGTTTTGTTTATTATGACAAAGATAATTAAGGATATAAACTAGATAAATAATTATAGACAGAAACACGATTGTTGAAACAAACATTTTAAGCACCGTGTTACTAGTTTTTTTATTAATAACCATTAAAAAAAAACTATTCTACATTTATCAAAAATATGTCCTCATCTTAAATAACGCTCAATGCTTTATTACCTCGTCATATTACGGCTGACATTTTTTAGAAAACTTTAAGCCTATGTGCTCAAAATTACAATTGTAAAATTGTTTAATCATGACATCATTCTCTTTGTCAATAAAACTTGTCTGATTATTTTGGACTTTATTAACATATTTTGATTGAATTTGTTAAACAATTTATATAATATAATTAGTTAAACAATTTATATAAAATAATTTGTTTATCATTGATAATTAAAAACAATGTTCGTTTCATTAAATAAGTTTTAATTTTGAAATTGAGGCTTTACTTGTAATTAAAGTAAATGTTTACTTAATTACATAAAAATACTTGTGACCTATTTAAAAAACCGGCCAAGTGCGAGTCGGACTCGCGCACAAAGGTTTCGTACCATTATATATAAGAAAGGTTAAAAAATCACGTTTGTTGTATGCGAGCCCCACTGAAATATTTATTTTATTCTGTTTTAAGTATTTGTTGTTATAGCGGCAATAAAAATACATCATGTATGAAAATGTCAACAGTCTAGTTATCACGGTTCATAATATACAGCCTTGTGATAGACAGACAGACAGACGGACAGCAAAGTCTTAGTAATAGGGTCCCTTTTTAACCTTTGAGTACGGAACCCTGAAAAATTACTTTGAGAAGATTATAATTAAGACTAGCAGCCCGCCTTGGCTTGGCACGTTTACTAAAATGGAGTTTAAAGGAAATTTTTGGGAAGATTTTTCTTATTTTGATTTTAATTATTTTGAAAATATAATATTTATCTTATACTTGCTGATGTAGCTTTTGTAAGGTGAAAAAATTTATAAAATTTGTTTCTTCTTTATTTAATTTATTCATTACAAACAAAAAAATAGGTATTGAGACAAACTTCATTTTTGAACGTACCTTGACTATCCACTTCAGACATCTTTAAGGATCTAAACGCCTTAAGGGGCTCCCAGTCGCTGATTGCTCTTTTTCGAAACGAAAAAAGAAATACTTCTAAACAAGCCACATCTCCTATTTTTATAAGTATATTACTTCAGGTTCCTACCTAGATTTCTATTAAGCTGAAAACATAATAGCAAAAACTTTTCACGATAAAGATATTATTTCAAAATGATACGTTTTAGAATTTATGATCGAAATATTTTATATACCTACTATTAAAATCAACTTGTGATTTATTGTTAAAGATAGGTAATATGTAGATCTAGATTTCTATTAGAATAGATTTTTGATAATTATAATTAAGTAATTATACATAATTTATATCATTAATTTATTCGAAAAGCTAAGGCGAACCACGCGCCGACGTGTGTTTGTCGTCATTGCAGCGGTCGGTAGGATTATTAATCGAAGTGATTAAAGATGGGTACATCTTTATTCACATATACTATACATTATAAAATAGGAGATGTGGCTTGTTCACAAGTATTTATTTTTTCATTTCGAACAAAAACAATCGTCGACTGGGAGCGCCTTAAGATCTGAGAGAATGTCCGTACTTGGGAAAAATACAAATTTTATCCCTTCATAGTGGAATGTAGATGTAGATGTACTAATATGACTGGCCTCACAGCTCAGTTGGTAGTAGCTCTGCCTTTTGCACTGTTGGTTGTGGGTTCGATTCCCACCCAGGACAAACATTTGAGTGATGAACATAATGTTAATGTTTGTTCTGTGTCCGGGTGTTAATATGTATAATAAGTATGTATTTACCAAAAATAATAAATAAGTTTTCAATCAGTTATCTGGTTCCCAATGTTCACATGTACTAGCTTTGTTTAGTTTGGGGCTAGATGGCGCTGAGTGTAAATTCCACCAATATTTATTTATTTGAAGTACTACTAATGAAGTAGATGTTTTTAATATATAAAATCACGCCTGTTTCCCAGAGGGGTAAGCAGAGATCACGGCTTTCCACTTGCTACGATCCTGAAGTATCTGAAGTAAGTATCTTTAGCTTCATTTACTCTCATCACATTCCTCATGCATGCTCGTCGGTTTAGAGTACTTCTGACCCGGCCTTTTGTTTTACCTACTTTTTTTTATATGTCATCAAGATTTGGTTTTATAATGTGTCAACTCAAACTCAACTCAATAAGAAGATACATTTAAAATTGACAGCGCCTGACTCGAAAAAGTTAGGCTAGCACCAGTTCAATTATTTTCGATTCGCGAGAGAGATACAGAAATGAAATGAAATCCTAATAATATTATATATGAGAAAGTTTGTGATAAGGCTGCTATGTTTGTTCCCTAATCAAAAATAAATGACAAAACGGGTTAAGATGAAGTTTGCTGTGGTATGTAAATAAAAAATCAGAATAAATAAAGGGGGAACTTATAATCCGAAAAACAACCCATAATGTTAAAAAAATGCAAAAAGGATGATTTTGGTAGAGATGGCGCTGGTGTGCAACAAATCTGACATCATAGACTAAAACATTTATCCATATGAAATTTCATCACAATCGGCCCAGCTGTTTGGCCAAGATAACATCGCAGACAGACAGAGATGATACTTTGGCCAAGATACTTTCGCTCGTATAATATTACAAAAAAAAATATTCGGTAACGTTAGACTAGTCGTTTTAACTAGTGCTTATCTCCAGCTTAAAGGAAAAAGCTTGCAATCTCCATTGAAAGAAAAATCACGATCCGACTGTAGCAAAACGTAATCTTTACTTATCCGATAGGAATATTCAATTCCTAAATAATTTTCAGTCCGCGAAATATGCCTATTTTATATTTTCTCTTATTTTTCTTAATCTCCAACGAAATCCGCTTACACGATGAAACCTTTGTAAGATGAACGAGTGAAATCTTTTCGTGCTCTTTTAATACAAAATACAATTCGCATAGATGCGTGATTCGTGATTCTAAAGGTGTGACCAGACATTGCGCGGCAATCGAGCGCGGCTACCAAAATAAAATAAGATTTTTAAGTTTTAAAAAGAGAAAAAACCGACTTAAACGGGAATTTTTGTATGTTATTCCGAAATTATTAAATATATAATACATTTAGTGTGTTCTTACTAACTGAATGTCTATAGATCTGTTTGTAGGGTTATGCTAAGGTAGGATGACTAAGTTAAACCAAGTTGCGGATTATACTTCTTTATATTATTAATTAAGTTCCAATATTGAATACTACATAAAGGTAGGTTACACGTTAAGTACCTATACGCGATACGTTTTAGGAGACGTCTGTACCGAGGGTTGGATCTGGGAGTAACTGCCTGAATATTACATGTTAAATGATGAAGTTAATTCAATAAAAAAGCTGAATCGCCAAACGCGGTTCGCTCGCGTACGCTAACATAAACTGTGTCACCACATACATATAAATAATTTGAAAAATGTTTGGGGCAGTCAATAATAATACAATAATTAGTTTTTTTTTTAAGTTTACAAACAAAGTTTGAATAGAACCATCTTAATACTATTTTCTATCATAAAAATTAGATCACCAGAAAAAACGCATACCGCGTTGTCATACCTACATAATCCTAATATTATTATAAATGCGAAAGTTTGAGAGTTTGTATGTATGTTTGTTCCTCAATCAGGCCTAAACGACAAAACGGATTAAGTTGAATTTTGCTGTAGATGTAGATTATAATGCCCGAATAAATAATAGACTACTTTAAAAAAATAAAAACATCCCCAAAAACAATAAAAAACGCAAAAGGGATGATCTGTGTATAGATGGCGCTGGTGTGCAACAAATCTGATATCACAGACTAAAAACATTCATTCTTTTCTATTCGATTATTGAAATTTGACAGGACAACGTCTGTCACGGGTCGGCTAGTACAAATATATATAGATATCAAATTAAGAACCTCCAACGTTTATCATACTAATGTTTCTGCTACTACTTGTGGAAATCGAATATACCAACAGCGCAAAAGGCAGAGTTACCAATTGAGCTGTGAGGCCAAGTAAAACGTATCGCTTCAATCTTATAGATCTTATTACTGATGTGTTTTTCCCGGTAATATTGGGAACTTGGGGAATTTTGCCAGTAACGTTCCCGGCAATAACTTCATTATTGAATCTGAACTTTCCGAGTCAATTTCAATAGTTTTTGCTACTTTAGATTCATGTTTAATTGAAGCTCAAATTTACATAAACGTGATTCTTCGAACAAAGAAATTAAATGTAGATAAAGTTTGGTTAATTTTGGGGAACTTTAGGGAATGTTCCCGGGAATAATGTAAATTTACCAGTAGGTATATTACTGTGAATGGGAATATTCCCAGCGGCACAACACTAGTCTTGTACGAGTACGAGTTACTCGTGTAACTTGTGTCTCTCAGGGTACCAGTTCCATTCAGGGTTTAATGTCAATATAAAAACAGCGTCTGCTTTCTACTTCAAGATTTGTTGTACAATAAATTGTCACCTATCAGGATATCAACAGCGTTGTTCAGCTTTTATTCGCAGTAAAGATTTTGATTAGGATTTCTGATTTTCGGAGCTGTGCGAATATGATGTTTTTTTTTTGCAAATTTGTTTCAATTCAAATAAAAAGATGCCAATCTTATAAAACAACAAATAAGGAAGTAAAAAATTCAGTCTTTTTCAAATAGTTGTTGTTGTCAGTCAAAGAGAGTGTAACGAGTCAGGCTTCGTTCAAGGTATTCACAAAAATAAATTATAGTGTTTTAAATCTAAATTACTAATCATTGGTCTGATTTATCAATCGATAGTGGATTTGAGGTGCGAGAATTGTTTGTCATAACTCAAAGTTGTCAATTATGACAAAGATATGGGAATGTCAACTGTTACATCACCTGTCAGGTTTGACAATGAGCAATGTCATAAGGAATAAGCTATCGATCGAGAAGGTGAATCATTAGTTATATTCGTGTGACGTATATGGCAATAATTCGAGTTTTTGCATTCATTCACTGAGCTCTGATTGGTTGGGATTTTTGGGCGCGGGAAGAAAAAAAAAAAAGAAGGAGGCTCTCGGGGGTTTGGACGACGGGTTCGTGAGATCGTTTTTTAGGGAGGCAGGGATTTTTTGAGGTAATTGTGGGATACATGGGACGCTATTGTTAAGGGTAGATACAAGGGATGTTGAGGATTCTTTGGGTTCTGAAGGGTATTCAATTGGGAGTTGCGGAGTCGTTTAAAGTAAAACTTGAGTCTTTCTATAAATTTATGTGTTCAATTAATGGAGCTCTTGGGGGGTGGGGGACGAGGAACGAGTTGGGACTTGCTTTAGAATAATTTCTTGGGTTTTTTCCTTGGCTGGTTTACTTGAGGGTAGGATTTATCTGTGTACCTAGGCCCCCGGAGAAGTCATTCTAGTGCTTAAAGTTTGTGAATTAGTTTAGATAAAAGTTTATTGTGATGGTTGAGTGTAATTCAATAATTGAATTAAAGCACCAGTTTAAATGGTTTTGATATGACTAGAAGACTTCTCTACACACAATTGATACCTAACGGTGACAACTACATTGTGATTCTGGTTAGACCTGGGAAATCTGAGGTGATCCAGGGACTGTTTTTACCCTAGCATCAGGGAACAGTCAATTGCCTCTTCGGGTTACTGATTCCATATTCAGTGGTGAGGATTACGACAAGAGTATCACGCCCAGGCACTTACTTAACTGAATATGGACACATTAGCTTGAATCTTGGTTAGGGCATATAACCTATATATATTGCACTTATTATCTCTTTATTCCTTGTCTCTTGGCCCATCCCGGGCTTCGGCTGTAGCCAAGAGACGTACTAGGGTTGTTATGGCTGCTAGCGACATGAGTCTGCCACTCAGTTCCCCCAACTAGTTTAGTTAGAAACTTATCATTGCACTTCGATGAGTTACATACACGGTTAAATGTAAATGAAGTGTTCGTGACTTCTGAATTGATAAATTACACATTTAGATCTGGATAGGTAGTGTAGGTACACTATATTGTTGATAGGAAAAAGCAGGAAGTTCTCTATGAGATAAAACCACAAACTCTTCATATTTGAATCTAGTTCTAGTTATTTGGAGTTCATTATTCTATATGTTTAAATCAACGAATTGTGTCGGTTGTGAAGGACTTGTCTAACCTTAGTTACTAATTACATTCGGTGTTGAAGTGAGATAATTTGAGATTCTGTTCCAACTTAAGTTCTATATCAAGGTGTCCGTCCTCTGAGCTTGGAGATTGGAGTTCAGTTATGTGAGACGTACAATGTGTCTTTGATGAAGCAGTATCCTGAGTGCAAAGTTCTGGATATTAATTTGGTATTTAACATATGAGACGATCAATGTGTCTTTTATTTGAAGAATCGAATCACAAATTATATATGACTATAATTTTAACAACGGAGAGTTGTTTATTAGACATTTATTTCATAATGGACAAGAAGGTTCTAAATATTATGATTTATATTATGTATAAGTATTTATCTGACCTAAATAGGATGTTTTAGAACCGATCTGATCGATTCTTCAGCATCCGAAAGTAACCTTTTGTTTGAAGGCTTGACTGATAGACGGACTGACTCAGGTTGCTAAAAGATTAAGTCCTCTTATATTTTGCTAGACAGAATTGACAGACTGAACTTTATGACTCTGTAATTTCATTCCCACTCAAATGACAATTAAGCCTTCTACTCAGAGGAGGAGATAAGGTCTATGGAATGATCTCCACTATCCTTCTCGGACTGGAGGGGAGAGGATCTGCGCTGAGTTTTCCACATTTTAGATGACAGATAAGCCTAGCCAATTTATTATATATATTTTATTCTCCGTTACTTCTTACTCTCAATATCAGCAAATTCTCTAGACTTTCCTTAATTGTATACTAAAGTGTTAAAGAATCTAATAGTAGATAAGTAGGTAGACAGTTTAATCATAATATCTTAAAAGAATCAGAGTTATTACCTATATCACAACGTACGGTCCTAATCAATAAAAACTAGACGATCACTTGGCCAATTTAAATAGTTAAATAAGATCATAACAACTATTAGGATTAGTTCTAGGTAAGATTTCAGGATGACTAGGTATTAATATAGTTTTCTATTAACGTCTTATAATATAAATTAATTAAAATTATTATATTTAAATTTCAAAAATATTAGTATGATGATGAAGTCGGGTGGGAGTGTAGTATGTAAGCTAGTATATAGGGTAGGTAGGTTAGGCTATAGGTGTTTTATAAGGGGGGGAGTGTTACAAGAGCACTTCATAAAACAGACCAATTTAAAATGAAATAATGATAATAAAGGTAGGAAGGATAAGACGTTTACTATTTTTTTAAATCAAATCGTTGGTCACACACACAGACGTTGTCCTGTCAAATTTCAATAATCGAATAGAAAAGACTTAATGTTTTTAGTCTGTGATGTCAAATTTGTTGCACAACAACGCCATCTTTACCAAAAACATCTCTTTTGCGTTTTTTATCATTTTGTGAATGTCCCCAATATTTATTTATTTAATTTTTGTTAAAATTTGAGATATGTTAACACAAAACAATTTTTTTTTCTAAACTGAGCTCCAACTATCTGATTGAAAAACCGAAAACGTTCTAGATAGATAAAAAAAAACAATTGATTATTTTGCGTATCACAGTCGTAACCAGTAACCAGTAAAGGTGTTAGGGTAAAAATGGAAATGAGACCGGCTAAGAGCGTGTCTATAATGAGTGCCAGGTTCAATAATTACGTTTTAGTTTTAAAAATATAAGACGTAAGTTTTTCACCTATTGAAAAGTGAAAAGACGATTTTTATTTATGATTTATGAAATAACAATTAGTTCTATATAAATACAATTTGAACAGGAGTAACTGGTAAGTATATCCTCTAAACAATATGAAATACTAGGTAAAAAGATCAAAAATGTCATAAAAAAGAACAACAAAAAAATATTACCAACATTCTTTTCTCCTATTCTACCAAAACTGATTAAATAAATTATGGAATTAAATAAAATATTCGTAAGCTATACTCGTAGAAAATAACAAAAATAACTTTTCGACACACATAACTTTTTACTGTTTCAATTATAGCAACATAAAGTTAATGTGAAAATCTTTTGTCAGCTCGCGGATCTCTAAAAAAAGCCGATAGTCGATGACTCGGAAAAATTCAATTACACCGCTGGCTGTCCCAACGCTGCATCCTAATGGACAGGCGCGGCAATGAAACGCGGTAAATCTAATCAAACTTTACGGCCCCGCGGATTGAGGTGAACGCTACAAATTAGTTAAAGACGCGACTTTTTGTCGCGTTTTGGAGTAGGTCCCATTTGTTCTATAGAACATGACATCATAGAACAAAAAGACACAGTTTTTACCATAAAACTTCCTGCAAGCTTCATACCCGAGTCCTGTTTTTTGTTGTATAATAAAACTAAACTGTTCTATGTTCTATGTTCCAATTGAAAAAAAACTGTGTCTTTTTTGCTCTATGACGTCATGTCTATAGAACAAATGGGAACTACCCGAGTTTTGGACCTCTTCTGCCCTAAATCTGAGACGGCAGAACATCCAGTCCTGCCCCCTTACTACAACCTTAAATGTAATAATAAAGTTAATATAAATTAATTTATTAATTAATATTGATATCTCTATCTATATCTGATATTAAAACAGTTCTACTTGCGGTGCGAAAGCGACAACGCTGTACAAGATCGTAGAGCGTTGTCAATTTCGAAAATTTAATATTAATTAAAGAGCTTGTGTTACTTGCCCTAGAGGTCTACTCTTTTACTTCAAAACTAAACTTCGCAAACGATAGTTTAAACAAAGTTTTGTTAAAGATCGTGCTCTAAATTAAATATTAAATTCAGACACGGTTCACTGTCGAAGGTAATACTTACAAATTCACGTTTTGACAGTTTAATTTATTTTCTCAGTTCTATTCAAGAATAAAAAGCGATAGAAAATCGCATTTTGAATAAAAGCAAAAGTTATATTAATAAAAACAAATGTTTTATATTTTTTTACCGACGAAAAACGGAGGATTTTCTCAAGTCGACGCGTATATTCTTTTTTTTTTTTTTATGTATGATCACGCATATCTTTGTACCTGGTAATCCGATTTCGATGATTTCTATTGTATAGAGAATAGTCCCAAGTTGGTCCCATTTAAATTATATTTATGTAGGACTGACAGTTCCTTCAAAAACTTAAAAAACGAATATCCTCCCTTGACTTTGCGATTAGTCGATACATTTCGGTTTTTTTTTGTTTTTTTTTAACGTAATTATATTATTCTCTACACGTTCTGTTTATTTTCTCAAAAATATGTGCTCACGAGTTATACAGGGTTATTCAGAGTTGTATGACAAGTTTCAATACCAATGGTACTTGCTTACAAAACGCCCAAAAGTCGCGTCAGAAACTTGTTAAGCTTACACCTGAATTTGTGATTCGTTCTGACTTTGAAGTAATGTTCGGAGTGACACCTACGCCTGGGACTTGAATAAAATTATTCATTTTTCTGCCAATTACAGCGAAAGGTCAGAATAAAATTAATTTGGAAGGAAATCATTGAAATTATTTGAAACATTTCAGTTCTTTTAATAATGATTTTTCTATAATGAAGCTTTTGGATATAGAGCTACATAATTATATTATTTCATAACGAAATTAAAGTTTCTATTCTATTCTATTGTAGTATTTATCTGATAGAACAACTTGCAGCCAAAGTCCTGACTCCCATTTAGAAATGATCAGAAGACGGAAACGATTCACAAGCTTTTTATGTTAAATTTATTCAAAAAGCTAATGTGGCCAAGTTAGTTTGCAAATAAATAGGTGCTAATGAGAGTCAAATTGGACCATTAGGCTTGCTGTGGTCAAAAGTACCATTTAGATTTCCATGTACCACACATAAACTAAACTGATTGTGGCTTTTATATTGTAAATTCTGTGTATAATTTTAAGCATGTTTACCTGAAAACTTTATTATGCATTGATTCTTTTATTGAGTAAATATTAAACATTTCGTTTCTTTTGATTACATACTAACATACCGACGTAGTTTTATCTTTTGATGAATAAATCCGTATATTATATAAAACCGGACTAGTGCGAATCTGACTCGCGCATCGAGGATTCTGTTTAAATTTGTAAGTAAAAATTCTTACTTAAATTTTTAGTTTTTGAGTTTAAATATACGTTGTTTATGTTTTTCGTGTTTTATATTTTTTACATGTTTTTCAAGTTTTTCATGTTTTTCTTGTTTTTCATGTTATTTGTGTTTTTCATGTTTCATGTTTTCATTCATGTGATCTTACTAAAAATTATTATTTTTTTATGCACTACATTATTATGGTTTAGAACGAAACGGCAAATGATTGTAGTGTGATAATCAAACACACCCTCATATCTCGTTTAAATTCGTTTATCGGAGAGATTTATCCATCAAATAGTTTCACTAAACCCGTCCTAATCCTCGTCTTCACGCGTCAGAAAGCCAACACAACGCCCTAAAATTGGTAAAACTTCAGACAAATCTCCTATCAGCTAGCTTGGAGGCATCCTCTTGGATGGTATTATACTTACCATTAATCCCGTCCACACAAAATGTCGGATTGCCTGTATCATGAAAACTTCAGAGTGACAAAAATATATAGATCTGGTTGTAATAGTAATAATCACAGCTCATGATAATAAAATAATTATATCATATAGGGAATTCTAGTTTGCAAATGGCTTGGGATTTGCAAATGGCTTACTAGAAATTCAATACATATTCCGTATTTATTAAAAGAAAAATTGAGCTCTTCACGAAATGACAGAGATCTCTTAGAAAATCACAAATTTCCATATAATCTTCATTATTATTAGGTACACGTGCGAAGTAAGGGCGGGCAACTAGTCATTAATAAATAAGTTTTTACGTCAGGACGACTGCACTCAGATTTAAATAAATTCAATACAGAAGTTTGTAGATAAAATTAACAAATAAATTTTGATGTTGGTCGATACTTTACAGCGCCATTTATCCTCAAATTACGCAAAACTTGTACTATTAGGAATTAATTCACTGATAGATACCATAAATACCTTTGTAAATAAATCCTAATTATAAAAATATTATAAATGTGAAAGTTTGTGAGTATATATGTTTGTGCCTCAATCAGGCCTAAACGACAAAACGGATTAAGATGAAATTTGCTGTAGCTATAATTCCCGAATAAAACATAGACTACTTTAAAATACGAAAAACATCCCCAAAATGATTTAAAAAACGCAAAAAGGATTTTGGTATTGATGGCTCTGGTGTGCAAAAAATCTGACATCCGTGTTGACATGACAGCAACCGCGTGCGTTACTTCATGCGATTATCGAAATTTGGACAGGACAACGTCTGTCGCGGGTAGTATACTATGCTTATAATACGGCTAAGGCCATACATTTGAAACTTATCTTAAATTTTTTCATAAAAATAAGTAAAATGTAATCCCGCAATGCTGATAAATATTGGCGGACTTTACACACAGCGTCATCTAGGCCCAAACTAAGCAAAGCTTGTACTATGGGAACTAGATAACTGATAGAATACTTATATTCTTTTTTTTTTGTAAATACATACTTATTATACATATTAACACCCAGACACAGAACAATGTTCATCATACAAATGTTTATCCCGGGTGGGGATCGAACCCACAACCTACAGCGCAGAAGGCAGAGCTACTACCAACTGAGCTGTGAGGCCTTTGATTCAAATGAAATATTACCAGGAAATTGCTGCCTACGTACATTGAAAATATCAATAAAATATATTAATCTTTGCGAGTTTCCTCACGTGCAAGTAAGCACTGCGTACACTCTACAAATCTTGCAAAAAAACGGATAAAACAAGCGTATGTGACGTCACATGTATCACAGAACACGCAGTTCTTGTAAACTTAAGTGCATCAAAATTGTACTCTTTTTTGTCAGCAAAATAATAAGGGTTTGGAAAAAAAAATTACATAATAAAATAGGATCACGACTGTAATCCTCAAGTACGGTAGACATACTCTTTGGCATCTCCAGGCACCCAGATCTTTGAGTATGCCTAAAAGTGTTAGTCATAGGCACGTCAATTCGTACATGCCCATATTTCGTAGCATGCAATACGTGATGGATAGCAAGCCCATCGCCGCTGGCAGTGACAATAAATGAAATAGTATTTAAAGCTTAACAAAACAATTCATTATTATTAGAATTGCTGTTATGACAGTTCTTTGATACCATTTTCAAGAAAGCTTGAAACTTGTTGCAAACTAGGTGGGAGTATGAGTAGGTTGTACAGCATTCGTAGCGTTCGTAGCATTCGTAGCTTCGTGGCAATAGTATCATTCGTAGCTTCGTAGCTTCGAAGCTTCGTAGACACAGCTACAAGCTACGAACTTGAGCTTTCACCTTGATCAATAAGCACCACACTGGAGCTCTACAAAGCATTATGACAGGATCAATGAAAAAATTATAAGCCCCAAGCCGTGTTTGTTGCCTGATCCTTCTAGGTTTGATCGCGAAGAACGGGTCTAGCTTCACTTAGCTCCTAAGACGTTTCAAAGTGAATCTGTTATTTTATTGAAATAAATACCTTTATACTTTGACTTTAGTAAAGTTTTAGGAAACCAGTTAGTATTCTTATAAGCGGCGATGGGCTGCAATCTATCACGTATGGAATGCTAACTACTGCGAAATGTGCGCATGTGCCAAATATAATGTTTGGACGTGCCTCTGACTACCCCCACTAGACATCTTCAAAGGATCAAAGCGCCTGGACATCTGAGAGGATGTCTACCGTGCTTGGGGATTACAGTCGTGACCCTATTTATTTTAATAGAGTTTGACTTTAACAATGACGCATTCTACATTATGCCTCTGCGATGAAAACTAATAAAACTCAACAGAATTATGTCGACGTGTCCTATTTTGATGGGCATTAATAATTTGATAATCCCCTAGCAAATTGCAAAAGGGTTCGGGCAAAGTGAATATCGTGTGTATTACGTGAATAACGTGAGTTTTAGGTGTCGTTTTATTTAATTTACTCTTATTTTTGTATTTTATTTGAATTAGTTAACACAAATTTGTTAAATTATTTTTTGTTCTTTATTCTAAACAACACTTGAAAAAATATTTGTCAAAAATAACAGTTAAGGTGATAAGTGAAATTTTTGACTTTTTGTATGTGCTGAGTCTACCCGGATAAGTACGAAATAAGTGATAATCTTGAAAACCATCAAATTTAAATAGAAACTGGTGGCGATTCTGTTGTGTCCAAGCTAAACCTAAAATTTTGTAAAACATTTATTACTCGTCTTAAGATAAAAAGTAGTTTCAGTTTTTCTTACCATTTAAGCCATAACGAAGGCTTCCAGGTGGCTTAAAAACTTCGTCACCGGAGTTGGTCACTAACTTACTAATAATTAAACCAAAAAATAAATAAAATTCAACAGTCACAATACATAGTTTTAATTCTATACAAAAATTAAGAAATCCTATACCTACGTTATAGTATATCACTTATACAAATATTCGCGGTCCATGAAAACATTTGTCTCGCTGCGGAGAAAGAACCAGCACCTTTTGCACCTCAGTCATAAATCTACCTACCTATTAGTAGCATAGGCTACTATAACTCAACGATCAATTTCTAACCGATAAAAAGAAGAGGAATTTCAACCGTTTATTTTTAGGGTTCCGTTCCCAAATAGTAAAAACGGGACCCTATTACTAAAACTTCGCTGTCCGTTTGTCTTTCCGTCTGTCTGTCACAGGGCTGTATCTCATGAACCGTGGTACCTAGACAGTTGAAATTTTCACAGATGATGTATTTCTGTTGCCGCTATAACAACATGTACAGAAGATGAAGAAGAAGACTAAAAACAGAATAAAATAAATATTTAAGTAGGGCTCTCATACAATAATTTTTTTTGTGCCGTTAAAACTACACAACGGATTTTGATGCGGTTTTTTAAAATAGATAGAGTGATTCAGGAGGAAGGTTTATATGACTTAAACCCGTGCGAAGCCGGGGCGGGTCGCTAGTATATTATATTCTCTTCTTTTATTCACCGAGGTCGTATGAGAACAAGGAAGAACACAAATTACCGAGAAACAAATAAAATAGTCTATTTTGTAGTACCGTTTTATTTGCCATTGCAATTAACGTTACGCAACAAAGCGACCCCGTGATCACGGTTACATTAAGACAGATGTCCCGTAACCCTAAGCTGTGTATTACGCTGTAGTTTTATATAAAAACGGCGACCGGTTTTTTATCTAATTATATAAAACTAGCGACCCGCCCCGGCTTCGCACGGGTAGCATGTTATTATACATATAAACCTTCCTCCTGAATCACTCTATCTATTAAAAAAAACCGCATCAAAATCCGTTGTGTAGTTTTAAAGATATAAGCAAACATACATACATACAGACGCGGGAAGCGGAAAGCGACTTTGCTTTATACTATGTAGTGACCAGTCCACCCCGACGTCGCACGGGTGTAATAATGATTTTATGGCTATTTTTTTTACACCTTGGGTTATATTATCGAAGTTTTTATACGGATCTCTAACGTTTTTGAAAATATTCTATAGCTTATGTTCATTAGGGATAATGTTGAATTCTAGTGGTAAAAGAATTTTTCAAATCGGCCCTGTAGTTTCGGAGCCTATTCGATGCAAACATACAAACAAACAATCAAATCTTTCCTCTTTATAATATTGGTATAGACGGGCGTTACTGTCTAACTGGGGCCGTGCAACGAGCTCTAAAGTAATATTATAAAGGTGAGACCAGACATAGTGCGGCAATCGAGCGTGGCAGCCGCGCGCTACGCGTAAGGTCCGGCTGCCGCGTGTCCTATATTACTCGTGGTGCGAAATTTACAACGCTGTACGAACTCGTATATGGCGTTGTCACTTTCGCACCGCGAGATAACTATTTTGATATTACTTTCGAGCTAATGATAAGAAGGTTGACTAATTAACTGACTAATTGACTGACTTATCAACGCACAGCCTAAACTACAGATCCAAGTAACTTGAATATTAGATGGTATATAGGGGTGCACTTAGAAGTGCACTAAGAAAGTAATTTTCGGAATTCAATTCCTAATGGGATGTAGTAGGGTCAAAAATTGAAGAAAAATTTAATACTGGCTAATAATTGCTACATAATAAACTGTCTTTGAGACGAGTAATAAATGTTTTTTTGATGAATGCAGAATCGTTTTTCTCAATAACCGCAAAAAATACAGTTTTGTTTTTTATGACAAAGATAACTTAAGGATTTAATTTAGATAAATTAAAGACAGAAACACGATTGGTGAAAGTTTTCTCGACAGATTTATTTTCCAAAGTTGGCTCTTCAAAAACACTAGTTTCGTTTTTAATCAAAACTATGAATAGCTAAATAGTTAATTTTTATATAATTCGTTAGATAATCATACTAGCTACCTAAATTAAAGACATTTTCTTTTTAAATTTGATGGTTTTCAAGATAATGCAGTTTTATCACTTTTTCCGTCTTATCCGGGTAGACTCAGCCCATACAAAACGTCAAAAATTTCACTTATCACCTTAATAAAAAAGGTATACCCAAAAACTTGAAAGGATCTGATGGTGTCTGTCTTCGTATTTTTTTGTTATATAACACCAACGACTGTCATACAGCGGTGGCCGGTTCTGTGCGAGCAAGGCTTTAATCCTAAGCTCACCTGTGATGCGACGCACGCAGAAGCCCTTACAATAAATACCCGTCGCGTTTATTGCCGGGACGCGCTATTTGAGCAACCTGTAATTTGATGTACGGCAGAAATAAGAAATGGCTTATTACATTTATAGGCAATTTTTTAAGCAATTATTTCATGATGCTTAGAACTGCGATATTTTATGTTTATATACTAGAAATATTATATATTTATAACCTTTGTTATGTAACCAGTGGATATGTATAAAGTAACTAAATCAAATAAATACTTAGTAGATATTAATTAATAAAATGTCACGTTTGGACGTGCCTCTGACAAAACCTTTTAGGTATCTGTCGCGTTTATATGATAACAAGCTGACCCCGCAAACTTCGTATCGCTTTAGAATTAACAAATGTTGTCTTCCGTTCCCGTTCCCGTTCCCGTTCCCGTTACAATTTCCGTTCAATAGTTTTTGTAGCTCACACGAAGAAAGCAAAATTTTTAGAATTTTTTTACACCTTGCTTCAAACTATCGTCATTCTTATAAAAAATTTATTACTTTTTCAAAATAAAAAATAGCTTATGTTCAGGGATAATGTAGCTTGGTAATGGTGAAAGAATTTTTGAAATCGGTTCAGTAGTTTTTGAGTTTATCCATTATAAACATACAAAAAAACAAAAATCAAAACTTTTCTCTTTATAACAGTAGTTTTTGAGTTTATCCATTACAAACATACAAAAAAACAAAAAATCAAAACTTTTCTCTTTATAATATGTATTAGTATAGATAAGAAATGGCTTATTAATTGATGGGCAATTTTTTAGGCAATTATTGCTTGATGCTGACTACAAGGCTTAGAACTCCGGTATTTTAAGTTCATATACTAGGAAACCTAATAATATTATAAATGTGAAAGTTTGTGAGTTTGTATATATGTTTGAGCCTCAATCAGGCCTAAACGAAAAAATGGATTAAGTTGAAATTTGCTGCAGATGTAGATAAAATGCCCGAATATAACATAGACGTATTTAAAATACGAAGAACATCCTCAAAATGATAAAAAAACGCAAAAAGGATGATTTTGGTATAGATGGCGCTGGTGTGCAACAAATCTGACATCATTACTAAAAAACATTTAGTCCTTTCTATTCAATTATTGGAATTTGACAGGACAACGTCTGCACGGGTCGGCAGTATATAATTTACGTAGATTTGCACTAACAAAAAATTAAAACCGATATGTAGATACATTACACTAACTCAACAGATTTAAAAGCGTTGACACGAAAAAATTTTATTATAAAAAACTGAGCAATTCTCACGTTCTAATGTACGACTATGGATAAAGCGCGTTTACACTGTGCTAGTAGCTAAAATGTTTTAAATTTTCTTCTTTATAAGTACATGCAAATTCTAAAGAGTATATTCGAGCTAAGAGGATTTTTTTCGTCGAATTTATTTTTCCTTTATATTGCTGAGTGGGACCTCGACGTTCAATCTGAAGGTCGTGGATTCGAATCACGGCGCGCATCAATGGATTTTTCTGTTCGAAAAAGTTATATGAGTAACAAAGCAAACGGTGAAGGAAAGCATCGTGAGGAAACCAGTTAGTATTCTTATAAGCGACGATGGGCTTGCAACCTGTCACGTATGGAATGTTAACTACTACAAAATGTGGGTATGTGCCAAATATAATGTTTGGACGTGCCTCTGACTACCCCCACTAGACATCTTCAAATGATCTAAGCGTCTGAAGATCTGAGAAAATATCTACCGTACTTGAGGATTACAGTCATGATTCTATTTATTTATTATTTTATTTATTTTTATATAATTGTTCGCAAAATTCAAATGCTTCTAAAATTGCTCTCAAGAATCAGACGAAATTGAAATATTTTGTTTCGACCCACAATCGTTTCTAAGAATCCCAATCGTGCTACAATAGATTTCTGTTCAGAAAATGTAAATATCGCAACACGTGCTCAGAACGGTGGAGGGAACCAGTTAGGATACTTAAATAACTACAGCGTTGGGCTTGCAACCTGTCAAAGTATTGTTACACACCTTCGAAGTCAAAGTCAAAAGTTTCTTATCTATAATTATGACGAGTAATAAATGATTTTGATGAATGCAGAATCGTTTTTTCTCAATAACCGCAAAACATACAGTTTGCTTTTTTATTACAAAACATAAGGATATAATCTAAATAACAGACAGAAACACGATTGGTGAAACTTTTCTCGATTTTAGATTTATTTTCCATAATTGGCTCTTCAAAAACACTAGTTTCGTTTTTAATCAAAACTATGAATAGTTAGATCATTTTTTATATAATTCGTTAGATAATCATACTAGCTAAGTAAATTACAGACAGTTTCTTTTTATATTTGATGGTTTTCAAGATAATGCAGTTTTATCACTTTTTCCGTCTTATCCGGGTAGACTGAGCCCATACAAAAAGTCAAAAATTTCACTTATCACCATAAAGATATAATCTAGATAAATTACAGACAGAAACACGATTGTTGAAACTTTTCTCAATAGATTTAATTTCCAAAGATGGCTCTGCAAAAACACTAGTTTCGTTTTTAATCAAAACTATGAATAGTTAGACAGATTCATTTTTATATAATTCGTTAGATAATAATAATCATACTAGCTAAGATAATTACAGACAGTTTCTTTTGAAAATTGATAGTTTTCAACGTTTGACGGGTAGACTCAGCCCATACAAAAAGTCCAAAATTTCATTTATCACCATAATATACATAATTAATATGCAGTGGGTTGGCGTCTCGTACAAATTTTAGTGTGTCCTCTACATATAGCCATGATACATAATTGTTTTTGTATTACAATACAAATTTGTCGAATGTATGTTTTATAACGATACGTTTAGTGGTGCGCAGGTGAGTGAGAAGGTGATTTTCCCATATAAAATTATGTGAGTTTATATTGTGCGCGCGATCCTCTTTTCATTTAAATCTCAAGGACCACTTTGAAACGTTTTTGAAACTCTGGAGCTAGGTAAGGCTACTCCTCCGACTGCTAAGACATCTACAGAGATCTAAGCGCCTGGAGATTCTAAATGATATCTACCATGCTTTGGGAATCCTTCGCCTGTTTTTTGCGTAGGGTTCCGTACCTAAAGGGTAAAAACGGGACCCTATTACTAATACTCCGATATCCGTCTGTCAGTCCATCTGTCTTATCTGTCACAAGGCTGTTGTATCTCATGAACCATAATAGCTAGACAGTTGAAATTTACACAGATTATGTATTTCTGTTGCCGCTACAACAACAAACTAAAAACAGAATAAATTAATATTCAAGTGGTGCTCCCATACAAAAAACGAGATTTTTTTGCTGCTTTTTATAAATATTGGTACGGGACCCTTCATGCGCGAGTCCGACTGCACTTGGCCAGTTTTTTTAACAGGTTGAGCCTCCGAGCCGATAGCAGGAAAAGTGGGAGTAATTGTTGTCCGGCGGGACTTGCCCCAGTTTCGAATAAGGTCGTGATTTCGGAGAATACTTTTAGTAATGAGCTGTATTTAGCAGAGCACACCTTTCTCACGCTAGTACGGCGGTCGATTGATGGGTTACTATGGTAACCACACGTCAATCTAGTCTTAAGAATGCTGGTAGGGTGGCCATTTCAGTTAGTGATATATTCGAACATTCCGAGTTAATTTTCTATACATTTTTGTAAATAAAATAGTAAGAATTTGTGATGGAAAAAATCGTAACGTAAAATGCCCGAATAAAATATAGACTACCTTGTAATTACTAAAAACATCTCCAAAATAATAAAAACACGCAAAAGGAATGATTTTGATATAGATAAAATATGACATCAGTCGTCATGGCAACGTGCGTTACTCTATGAGATTATTGAAATTAGGACAGGACAACGTCTGTCAAAATTTAATCTTAATCTGATTTGACGTTAAGGCCTGATTGAGGCACAAACATACAAACGAACTCACAAACTTTCGCATTTATAATATTACTAGCTGTCCCGCCAGACGTTGTCCAGTCAAATGTCAATAATCCCACAGAAAAAAGCACTTTCCGTTTTTTCCGATCTTTACGCCATCCTTATCACTTAGGGGTATGAAAAATAGATGTTGGCCGATTCTCAGACCTACTGAATATGCTCACAAAATTTCATGAGAATCGGTCAACCAGTTTCGGAGGAGTAAGGTAACCAACATTGTGACACGAGAATTTAGGATTAGGTTTAACTAGTGACAAATTATTCTGAGGACAATTTGCAAATTGTAGGCAAAATGTTTGCTAAAAAGTATTGTTTCCGCGTTTGATTTATTGCACTTGCAATAAGATAAGCCACAGGAAATCTTGTGGGGGCTGGGGAATGCTACTGGGAGTTTAAACCGACTTTTATAAATGACTAGCGACCCGCCCCGGCTTCGCACGGGTAGCATGTTATTATACATATAAACCTTCCTCCTGAATCACTCTATCTATTAAAAAAACCCGCATTAAAATCCGTTGTGTAGTTTTAAAGATATAAGCAAACATACATACATACATACATACATACACAGACGCGGGAAGCGGAAAGCGACTTTGCTTTATACTATGTAGTGAAGGAAGTTTTCAATTATCCTCTTCTAGCTGACCTGAAAGAGTTGTCGTATCCGAATTACAATAAACCCATTAAAAAATTTTTTTTTTCAGATTTATATTTTTTTTTATCGACCACTTTTCAATTTTTTATTTCAAAAATCTGGTGCTTTATTGGTCGAGCCGTTATCAAGTGAGGATCTTCAAAAATGCGACATTTATTTTTATTTATATAGATTTTTTTTAGGGTTTCGTATCCAAAGGGTATAAACGGGACTGACTCTATTACTAAGACTTCGCTGTCCGTCTGTCTGTCTGTCTGTCCGTCCGTCTGTCTGTCACAGGCATTCATGTATCTCATTTTAGCTAGATAGTTGAAATTTTTACAGATTATATATTTCTGTTGCTGCTATAACAACAAATACTAAAAACAGAATAAAATAAATATTAAAGGGGAGCCCCCCTACAATAAACGTGATTTTTTTGCCGTGTTTATAGATAATGGTACGGAACCTTTCGTGCGCGAGTCCGACTCGCACTTGTTCGGTTTTCTTAATTAGATCATTACAACTTTAATAAAACCCATCGAACTTGAAGTAATTTTTTAGTAAATCGTACTTCAAAGGAAAAAAACGAAACCGTGCGCGAATCCGACTCGCACTTGTCCGGGTTTTTGTTGTTTTCATTAAAAACCTATATTTTTTTACACTTTCGACATACCTACTTACTATATATCTCACTGTGTAGTTTTTGCTTTTACACGCCCTATATGGGTATAGTAACTAGTCTAGTGTGCAACCGCTACCGTCTGACGGGCCTCGGTTGGATCTAATCAAAGTTTACGGTCGCCCTTGTGGTTTTTGCTAACTTACCTTGATTTGAGGTGAGCCTCGTGATGGGGGAGGCTGATTTATCTTTTATAGGATAATCTAAATAATTTATTGTAGCGCGCGAGAAAATAATATTGAACTGAAAAAAGCCGACTTTAAGTGTGTAAGGAGTTTTGTTAAGGTGATAAGTGAAAATTTTGACGTTTTGTATGGGCTGAGTCTACCCGGATAAGACGGAAAAAGTGATAAAACTGCATTATCTCGAAAACCATCAAATTTAAAAAGAAACTGTCTGTAATTTATTTAGCTAGTATGATTATCTTACGAATTATATAAAAATAAACTGTTTAGCTATTCATAGCTTTGATTAAAAACGAAACTAGTGTTTTTGAAGAGCCAACTTTGGAAAATAAATCTATCGAGAAAAGTTTCACCAATCGTGTTTCTGTCTGTAATTTATCTAGATTATATCCTTAAGTTACAAAACTGTATGTTACTAAATCTAGGTTAAGTCACTTTCGTTTTGCTATATAATATGTAGGTAGGTACTTTATTGTGTTGTTTCTTTATAAAATTATTAAAATTTTATTCTATCACCTTGTCGGCGTGACTCATTATGTATATTCATGTCAAATTACAGCTTTCTAGCATTAAAAGTCTCTGGGCTAAGCTGCGGATGGACGGACGGACATACATGGTGAAACTATGTAGACTACGAAAACGAAACAGAATTCGCTTATCTAGCCGTGTACAAGTACATGTTAATATAGTTGTGTTTTTATAATATGTTTGTTAGTCTGTAAGGTATTTATTAATATGGTCCTCAGTTTTTATACATTATATTACTGTTGTTGCCTGAATTTTTTTTTATTATTATCTGTTACATAGTTAGTTGCTTAGTTTGTGTCAAGATCGCGCTGTATAACTACGCTACACCAATATATATTAACGTATCTATCAAAAGTCAACTGAAGTTAAATAAATAAAAACAGTTATGAAACAGCAGTAAAATTACCTTCAGGTCGTAAGCTTTTAAAATAAAAATAAAAAACCGGCCAAGTGAGAGTTGAACTTGCGCACGAAGTGGTCCGTACCATTATCTATAAAAAACGGTAAAAACCAGGGTTGTTGTATGGAGCCTCACTTAAATATTTATTTTATTAATTTTTTAGTACCTATTTGTTGTTATAGCGGCAACAGAATACATCATCTGTGAAAATTTCAACTGTCTAGCTATCACGACAGACAGATGAGATAGACAGACAGAGAGACGGACAGACAGACGCACAGCGAAGTCTTAGTAATAGGGTCCCGGTTTTACCCTTTGGGTACGGAACACTAAAAAGGAAAAACATGAATATTCCTGAGCACTTTGCGCGAATACACACGAGTTGCGTTGAACCGTATATTCGAGAATATTCTAGTGTTTGGTGTTCATCTCCTTCGTGTGTTTATAGTGATGCACACCTCACTGCGTCTTTCGAATAAAAAATTGCATATGACAAATTTCTGGTTGTAAAACAACATAGACCGGACGGCCCGTGTTGCTCTATGTAAAACAATGAGTAACTTTTTTGGTAGTAACGCAACTATAGCGTAATGCTCTACGCACATTGGCTGACGGGATGGCAGAGTACTTAAAGGAAATCAGTCAAAACGTACATAAAAAAAGTGTTTGAGTTAGAAAAATCTTAAGAAAACATTAAAGTAAGTAATTTAAATGGATATTTTCTCAACTTTCTCACAATGCAGAATTGGTCTATCTGTTGTTTTGTCTATAATTGACTGATATTCATTATTTTAAACTATTTTTTAAACTCAAATATAAGATCTGCCGCTAGTCGTACACCATTGCTGTCTTAGTAGACAGTAATTCAAACATTATTTTAAATTATAAAAAAATGGCATTTTAATTTTTGGGTTCTTTTTGTTTGAAACCTGACTGATCTTCTTTATCAATTGAATTTAATAGTTATCCAATCAAAATAAGGTATACATTTCAATTCCTTGGAGCATCGCATAACAGCTCTGCTCTGAGGCCGATCACCGAGCATTGAGATATACATTTTTTCGATTGATCGATAGATAACTATAAAACTTAATTGATAAATTTTAAATCACTGCCGTCTCGTCCACCAATGTGCGCAGGCCACAAGGGTGCATTTCTACTGATGTGTAACTGTGCGAAACGAACCATGAATTTACCAATCACAGCGCTTGAAATTTTTGAGTCAACTATTTCGAACACATTTATGATTGGTCAATTAGTTTACGTTCCGCTCCGCTTCAATCCGCATCAGTGAAAACCTACTTTTACAGTTGAAACCAATTAAAATAACAATAACAGATAAGAATACTGAGAAATACTGAGACAGGAGGTAGTCAGAGGCACGTCTGCACATTATAATCGGTACATGCCCACATTTTGCAGTAGTTTCAATCATAATAATAAATAATAGTATCACGACTGTAATCCCCAAGTAGACATCCATCCTCTCAGATCTCCAGGCACTTAGATCCTTTGAAGATGTCTAGTGGGGGTAGTCAGAGGCAGGTCCAAACATTATATTTGGTACATGCCCACATTTTGCAGTAGCTAGCATTCCATACGTGACAGGTTGCAAGCCCATCGCCGCTTATAATAATACTAACTAGTTTCCTCACGATGTTTTCCTTCACGTGTTTTTGATGTGCATATCGATTTGCACGCCAGGATTCGAACCCACGACCTACAGATTGAACGTCGAGGTACCTTCCACTCGGCCAACACGGCTCTTACAATCAATATGTGACAAGTCCTCTGGTTCAACACTAACTGGTTTTCAATGTTTTCCCCCACCGTTTCAAGCACGCAATAATATATTAACCGTTAATATTTACCAACTACTATTTAATGTAACAGGGAATAAGGGAAATTCTATAATTTTCTTCTATTTTCGCCCACGGCCTACGGGCCCACCCTGACCGGAACACCCCCACCCTTTAACAATGTGCCGTACATTTACCACTTCCGGTGCCACGTAGGCTACTTCCTGCTACGTCTTTGGTCCGGGACCGTATTTTTGTAAAAACAAGTTTTGTGAAATTTGGTTGTGTAAAGTAAAAGAGCTTACTTTCTGTTTTTAATGAGTTTATATTTAACAAGTAATATTTATTTAGATAAAATAGAAAATTCTTTATCTATACATATAATAAAACTGTAGAAGAGTTCAATTCTGTACATTGAATGAAAATACATATAATAAAACTGTAGAAAAGTTCAATTCTGTACATTGAATGAAAACTAAAAAAAATACTCCTAGAGGCCTTTAAACAAGTAACACAAGCCAAAAAAAAACATTTTGAAATTTTTGTCTGTCTGTCTGTCTGTCTGTCTGTCTGTTGTCTGGCTTTCACGCAAAAACTACTAGACGGATTTTAATGAAACTTTTTTTGTTATATACTTATTAGTCCTCGGCAACATATAGGCTACAATTTATTTTGAAGAGTGGAATACCAGATGTGAAACTATCTGTCGACCAGCGAAGCGGGCACGGGTCAGTTAGTTGCTCAATATAACCATGACCATAACCTTAAACAAAATATAATAGAATAGACAATTTTTTTATATTTTTTTTATTTTAAACCTTTTCTGCGAGTGTTCATGTTACAAGCCGTGTTGGCCAAGTGGAAGGTACCTCGACTTTCAATCTGAAGGTCGTGGGTTCGAATCCCGGCGTGCATCAATAGATTTTTCTGTTCCAAAAATTATATGCGCATAAAAAACACGTGCTCAAAACGGTGAAGGAAAACATCGTGAGGAAACCAGTTAGTATTTTTATAAGCGGCGATGGGCTTGCAACCTGTCACGTATGGAATGCTAACTACTGCAAAATGTGGGCATGTGCATTTCATCCATTTCGTCAAAAGCTATCGGTAGTGATAGGTTAAGTCGAAATATGATTGATCCCATCCTTGACCAAATAGTCCAAATTATCTGTTACATCCTTAATTTCTCTATTTCCTCTGGGGTATTTCCTACTCTCTGGAAAGAAGCACAGGTTACTCCTCTTCCTAAAAAATTGAATCCAGCTTCTTTCTCAGATTTCCGTCCGATCTCCATTCTTCCCTTTTTATCTAAAGTCCTCGAACGCCTCGTTCATCAGCAACTCACTCTTTTCCTTACTAAAAACAATCTCCTTAATCCTTTCCAATCCGGTTTCCGTCCTGGCCACAGTACAGCATCAGCGTTAGTCAAAATAACTGATGACATTCGCTATCGCATGGACCATGGACGAGTGACCGTATTGTCACTGTTAGATTTCAGCAACGCTTTTAATAATGTAGATTTTGAAGTCCTCCTTGGTATCCTACGCTCTCTTAACATCTCTACAACGGCGATTGATTGGTTTCAAAGTTACCTGTATGGGCGTCGGCAGCGTATTTGCATTGACGATAACTACTCAGCGTGGAGTAGTATATCTGCTGGTGTACCCCAAGGTGGCGTTTTATCACCTCTTCTTTTTTCAATTTTCATTAATTCAATCTCTCAACATCTTACTCTATCGTACCACCTCTATGCAGACGATCTCCAGATATACACACAAGCCACAGTAGAACAGCTACCTGAAGCGATACATTCTCTAAACAGTGACTTGGGTAGTATTCTAAATTGGAGTGAAGCGTACGGCATCCAGGTAAATCCTCTCAAAACTCAAGTCATTGTAGTTGGGGGCTCGCGAATGGTATCTAAGATAGATTGGACTAGTCTTCCTCAAGTTGTTTTTAATAGTACTCACTTAGTTCTGAGTGAAACGGTCAAAAATCTAGGCGTACTCATCGACAGGCAACTTTCGTGGGGACCGCAGATTACTGAAATCAGCCGTCGTATGTTTGCCTCAGTGGGTTCTCTCAGAAGGTTACGGAACTTCCTTCCCATTGCCACCAAAATCTCGCTTGCACAATCACTCCTTCTTCCAATTCCGGATTACGCTGATTCATGTTACTTAGACCTTAATGAACAGCAGCTAAATAAACTAGAGCGACTGCAAAACTTCGGAATACGATTCATATTTGGTTTACGCAAGTATGATCATGTTTCGGAGTTTCGCAGTAAGCTCAAGTGGTTACCCATACGTCTTCGTCGGAATACTCACTTTCTAAATCTTTTATATAATATTTTATTTAACTCTTCTTCACCTTCCTATCTTAAAGAACGTTTCCAATTCCTCCACCAATCCAACCCTCGTTCCTTGCGCTCCTCCGAAACTTTCCAACTTAAGACACCTGTTCACTCCTCCTCCTATTATGATAACTCTTTTACAGTGCAGGCTGCTCGGTTGTGGAATGCGCTGCCTGTGTCTGTCAGGAGTGCTAAATCTCTCCCTATTTTTAAATCTATGTTAAGGGAACACTATCTGTCCTGTTGTCGCTGAGTTGTTTGCTTTATTTTTCTTTTTCCATAAATATGTATTAAGTAGTTATTTTATTTTTATTTCATTTATGTCATATATGTAAGTCTCATTATAAAATTGCATCATCAATGCCCCATATAATATCATCAGTCCTTCTCCATCCAAAGGTTGTCTGGAAGAGATCGCTGATTAGCGATAAGACCGCCCATTGTTCAGCATAGTTTTTTTGTTGTGTATTCTTATTATATATGTTTTATTTCTTTTTATGGTGTGCAATAAAGTATTTTCTATCTATCTATAATGTTTGGAAGTTCCTCTGACTACCCCCACTAGACATCTTCGAAGGACCTAAGCGTCTGGAGATCTGAGAGGATGTCTACCGTACTTGGGGATTACAGTCGTGATCCTATTTTTTTTTATTGTTTTTTTATATATGTTACGCGATTAATCCGGCGTTTCTGGACGGATTTACAAAATTATTTTAATAATTGAAAGCCTATACTTCCGAGGTGGTCCCATTACCACCAAGTCAGCATCTGATGATGGGATCCCAGGGAAATCGAGAGAAACCTTCAAAATTTATAGGCATTGATAGTGGTATTCAACTACATAATATATACCTTGCCTTTCTTTCATTGGCATACACCGAGTGGAGGGCTAGCCGCGGAGGGGGAGCTCCCCCCCACTACAATTTTTATTTATAAACATGAAAGTCACAAAGTCGGTTTTGTTTTAATTTTAAAAACGTAATTATTTTCAAAAAATATCTTTTGATTTTCTGGAATATAATTTTTTTACGGTCGTCAAAAATTGATTTGCTAATTCTACGCTGACGAAATCGCGGGCAAAAGCTAGTATCTCAATAAACCTAACCAGTATGATCCAGTTTAAGCCAGTTCGTGCAAGATCACATGGCGTTTATGCTTGCACGTAAACTGGGTTAGCGAATTATTTATGTGCTTTAAAGTTTTGGTTTCTTTACGACTGTTGCCGTCAAATTATGTCCGCGATAAAACGGTTAACATCACCCAAGTGCTTGTACTGTAGTTTGATAATACTGTAGCTAACTGGTTCTGTGCCTAACTTTCAGATCAAACTATACATTTCTACCAACGAAAAAAGAGGTTCTCAATTCACATATTTTTTTTATTGCTTTTTTAGGGTTCCGTATCCAACGGGTAAAGACGGAACCCTATTACTAAGACTACGCTGTCCGTCCGTCTGTTGAGCTGTATCTTATTAACCGTGATAGCTAGACAGTTGAAATTGTTGATACGATCATGTAAAAATATATATTATAGCTGTCGTGTGTGAAGCCTTTAAGAATTGAAGAGTATAGTAATAGTAATAATAATAACTTATGTACTTTTTTTTGTAAATACATACTTAATATACATATTAACACCCAAACACAGAACAAACATCTATGTACATCACACAAATATTTGCCCTGGGTGGGGATCGAACCCACAACTGTGCAGAAGGCAGAGTTACTACCAACTGAGCTGTGAGGCCTATTTAGAAATAGTAACTCTTAGTAAAAGTGGAAATCCACGGGAGGGGCCTTCGCTCAGCAGTGGGACAACATGGCTCATTAAAAAAAAACTCTTACAAATTTAAATAAACAATTTTACGTTGACAGTTTTCAAGGAAACAACAGTTTAACAGAAACATACCGCCGTAACCTTTCAGGTAAACTGCGATAAGCGAACGGTTGAAATACTGAGCTTTTTAGAATTGAAAATGCAGAAGTTTCTATTGATTTTATTATCATACTTTTTAGAATGCCGTACATCCGATGTGCAAACAGAACGGTTGTCTGTCTGTCTGTTTATCAAAGCGTTTTTACAAGTTTTTAAATAACACGTTTTGTTAGTTTTTAAGTTAGTGTAGGTTCAAATCCTGTAGTTCAAAACATATATATATAATATTAGTGTCTAAATTTTTGTATCATATGAAAGAATTTATGTTAAATACCTAATAAACAAAGATTTATATATTTTTAAGGTTAGTAATTATTAAATAATTAGATTATTTTAAGAAAAACTAGCTGACCCGTGCCCGCTTCGCTGTGCGTAAGACATTTCTAATACCATCGTTGACTTTTTTGTAGACGTTTTTAAGGTGTACAATACTGTAGTACATTATTTTGATATATCTCGTGGGGTTCAGCCAGCATTTGCAATGTAAGCGCAAAAAAATGTGTTTATTTACGACATCACATTAGAAACCTCTAAAATTATCAGTGTTTCTCTACTATATTATGCATTTATTATACATATAAACCTTCCTCTTGAATCACTCTGTTTATTGAAAAAAACCGCATCAAAATCCGTTGAGTAGTTTTAAAGATATAAGCAAACATACATACAGACATACAGACGCGGGAAGCGGAAAGCGACTTTGCTTTATACTATGTAGTGATAGTTATTAGATTAATAGATTAGTATATTGTAGAAGATTAATATATTGTAGTATATTAATATATTGTAGTATATTGTATTAGTATATTGTAGTAGCACTCTGTGATACCCTAAGACCATTGTAACTAACTGGAGCAATAAATAAATGAATATGAATATGAATAAGCAGCTTGTTTTTGAAACTATTGCATCAAAACTTTAGAAAAAATGCAGATTATAGTCTATATAATTATATATACACATTTTATATGTAGTATACTAATAATAACTACTTTAACACGTTCCCTGTCCAATGAACCACATGTGACTCATAAAACGTGAGCGATTTTGTTGAGTTATACATTTACACTATGAACGCAATTTTAGTTGTCTGTCATGCATAATCATTTAAATACTATTAAGTCACTAAAAGAACTAAAAATTGTGTCTTTATTGACAGCGATCTAATCGCCAATAGCACTTTCAAAAGGTTAAGGTTCCTAAGAAGCGAGATCGTGATATGACGACCGTAATAACAGCGATGACCACACTTTCGAATTATTCATAGAATACCAATACTAGCCCACTAGTAAATATTACGCCTAAATACAATGCGTTACATAAAAAATAATAGCAGTATATATTAAAAGCCATAACTTGAGAACGGCTCCACTGATTTTTTTTGTGTGTCAAGACAAAGTTTTTAAAAATATTTTTTTTTTAAATTCACCGGAAAATATTTGAATTTCGGAATCTGAAACTGCCTTTTAGGACTAGCTGCTCGCCCCGATTTCGCACGGGTGGTAACTGGGTAAAATCAGCCTGTGTTATTCTGATGTATATGCTATATTACTGTAAAGTTTTATTTTTACGTAAAAGAGTAACAAACACACACACACACTCACCCACAAACTTTCGCATATATAATATTAATAAGATTATTAGGGTTCCGTACCCAAAGGGTAAAATCGGAACCCTATTACTAAGACTTCGCTGTCCGTCTGTCCGTCTGTCCGTCTGTCCGTCTGTCTGTCTGTCACAGGGCTGTATCTCATGAACCATGATAGCTAGACAGTTGAAATTTTCACAGATTATGTATTTCTATTGCTGCTCGAACAACAAATACTAAAAACAGAATAAAATAAATATTTAAGGGGGGCTCCCATACAACAAACTTGATTTTTGCATTCCAGCTCCATCTAGTTTCATTTGATGTTACTACGTATTATAGGTACTTTTCGCGGTCTCATGCGACCGCTCGGGGTTTGAGAGGTAAGATGAAAGAGGTTTGCGATTCCGCTGGCAGGTGGCGCTATTTTACCACTATCGGTAAAGTAAGTCGGTAAATAGGTGGTACTTCACATGATCGAATAAAATGTTTGAAATTGAATTATTGAATTCATGTAGTTAGGTAAATAGGTACCTAGGTAGATATTATTAATTTCCAATTCATTTCGAGTTCGAATCCTGGCCGTGCATCAATGGATATTTCTGTTCGAAAAATGTACCTATATGCGCGTTACACGTGTTTTTATCAGTGAAGGAAAACATCGTGAGGAAACCTGTTAGTATTCTTGAAAGCGGCGACGGGATTGCAACCTGTCACGTGTGGAATGCTAACTACGTAGTTAGGTAAATAGGTAGGTTACGAGATATTATGAATTATTTTTTATGTTTCTGGGGTTCCGTATCTAAAGGGTAAAAAACGGGACTACTAAGACACCGCTGTCCGTCTGTCTGTTACCAGGCTGTATCTCGTGAACCGTGATAGCTAGACAGTTGAAATTTTCACAGATGATGTATTTCTCTAAAATCAGCATAAAATAAATATTTAAGTGAGACTCCCGTACAACAAACGTGATTTTTTTGCCGTTTTGATAATAGTACGGAACCCTTCGTGCGCGAGTCCGACTCGCACTTGGCCGGTTTTTATTATATTATATTATTATTATTTTGATATATACCTATTATTTTCATACATATGGGAATGTACCAAATATTTTTTATTGGAGTTCACTCCTTAAGAATCGTTTTTTGATATAAGGCGCCCGGTATGAAAAAAATGTGAGTAGTAAAATCTACTGAACGCATGACCTCGTTACGTTTTTAGTGCGCAACTTTCTAATTTGGTGTGAGCAGTGCAGCTAGATCGTGGGTAGTGTGTACCCTTACTTTGGCTATACTTTATAATGCTTTCTCTCACTCTTACTGATGGCAAAACATCTTATAGTGGGGGTACGCTCTACGCACGATCTGGTAAACTCCAGTCGTGCGTCGGAGCTGACACACAATTTTTTTGGACGTGCCTCTGACTACCCCCACTAGACATCTTCAAAGGATCTTAGCGTCTGGAGATCTGAGAGGATGTCTACCGTACTTGGGGATTACAGTCGTGATCCTATTTTTTTTTTTTTTTTTTTTTTTTTTTTTTTGTATTATTATGTATCATCATGCCCTACATTCAACATTCATGTGTTGGTGTAAAAAACTACAATTAGGTACCGGATCCTACTCGCACCCCAATACCCGGAACAAATATTTGCAGATCATACAAACATAATGTCTCGCCGCGGGTTCAACCCGCACCTTTTACACCCCAACTGGGCACTCCGCTGCCGAATTTGTCATAAAGAAAGTGGTTGACTTTTCCCCCTTGGTCAAATTACGAAGTGTATTATTAAAAAAACATTGAAATCACATCTATACTAATATTATAGTGAGGAAAGATTTGATGGTTTGTTTGTTTGTTTGCATCGAATAGGCTCCGAAACTACTGGACCTATCTAAAAAAATATTTTACCATTAGATTCCTACATTATCTCTGATGAACATAGGCTACAGAATATTTTCAAAAACGTTAGGGATCCGTATAAAAATTTCGATAATGTAACCCAAGGTGTGAAAAAATAGCCATAAAATTATTATTACACACGTGCGACGCCGGGGCGGACTGCTAGTCTTCATATAATTTAGTTTAGTTAAATTGAAGTCGAGTAATAAATGTTTTTGATGAATGCAAAATCGTTTTTTCTCAATAACCGCAAAACAAACAATGGATATAAAATAGATAATTATAGAAAGAAACACGATTGATGAAACTTTTCTCGATAGATTTATTTTCCAAAGTTGGCTCGTTTTTACTCAAAACTATGAATAGCTAAACAGTTCATTTTTATATAATTCGTTAGATAATCATACTAGCCAAGTAAATTATACACAGGTATTATAGACAGTCTCTTTTAATGTTTGATAGTTTCCAAGATAATGCAGTTTTATCACCTTTTCCGTCTTATCCGGGTAGACTCAGCCTTGATCTGGTTCAAATAGTACAAGCTTTGCTTAGTTTGGGGGCTAGATGGCGCTGTTTGAAATGTTCTCCAATATTTATTTATTATTATTTAAACATTTCACATATCACCATAAGAGCTTACGCACACAGAAACTACAAATGACAGTGACATCTACACATACTCGTACATAAGACCAACCCTCCTTCATTTGATAAAACAATTGCATACTGTTACGGATACTGCTTCTTAGAGTGCCAAGGTTTTATAGAAATGAGGTCCGCTAAAACAAACAGGGTATAATTTCGATAGCAAAACATCACGTTTTCAATTTAGTTCGTGCTCTTACAGGTTGCCTGTTATTTGTAGGCGCCAATTATCGCTTTAGGGGATTCCATTTTAGTAGAGTTGAACCTACTAATGGAAAGTCGATGAAAGAAAACATACTTCGAGATGGTTTTCCAGTCACGTGATACCTGCACGTGATGCTGTCGAGATAGAAATGATGTATTTTCAGAACGGCGTGAAAAAGATTTCTATAAATATGAGCGTGGAGGTGGACCCGAAATTGCAAACAGACATATAAATATTGTTATTACAAGCTTTTATTTAACGTATGCAACTATGTAACTATGTTTGTTAAGGTGGAATCTTGGAACTCAATTTTGAAGCAGTTATCTTCAACCGATTGAGCTGAAATTTGGCATACTTATGTAACTTCGGTGACAGTGCAATAATATGACAGCGAGCTGATCTGATGATAGAATCAGGTCAGTCAGCAACGATAGAGTTTTTTGTATATATTAGATAAAAAATGAATCACTTTTTGTATTTTCCTATGATATTAAGTTATATTGAACTTTTACCAAATTCTTTTTGTTACGTCTAATGAGTGCCATCTGGTAAAACTTTAGTTTCTTTTAAAGGTTATCGATTTATTAATAATTTTTTTAAGAATCTAACTTTATAGACTATAACTTTATATTGAAAATTACTTAAACAACCTCAGTAAATTAATGTATGTAGAAAATTATATTAATTATTTTACTGCAAAAAGTTGTTAGTACTCGTACTTATAATTCAAATTCAAATTCAATAATCATTTATTTCAATAAAATCACAAGGATCACTTTGAAACGTCTTAGGTACTAGGTGAAGCTACGCCGATTCCACGCGACCAAGTCTAGAAGAATAAGGCAACAAACACGGCTTGGGGTCTACCTTTTTTTTAATAATCCTTTCCTTAATGTAGATGTCCTTTCTATGTAGAGCTCCAGTGTCAGGTGCCAATCGAAAGAGGTGAAGGCTCAAACAAGAATAATATTTAAAAGTACCTACTACTCAAGTACGTACAACAATAAAAAAATAACTAAAGACAGATATTAATCTAACACACGCTCTTTTCAGGTACAGAACAATGTGGATAACATTGCCGGGTCGCAAAAGCGATGTAGGCCGCACAACAATAGACCGCGGGCCGCACTTTAACGACCACTGATCTACGTCTTCGAAATTCGTGTTATGTCAAGCATTGGCTTTTTCTTGGTCTGATCTGCTTTGTCCTTTTAGAGTCCTGGAAATAGTCTCCTAAAAGTATTACTCATTGAAATACGTATCATATAAATCCTTTTTTGTGTACGTTTGACTGGCCTCACAGCTCAGTTGGTAGTAACTATGACTTCTGCGCTGTAGGTTGTGGGTTCGATCCCCACCCAGGCCAAATATTTGTGTGATAAATATAGATGTTTATTTTGTGTTTGGGTGTTAATGTGTATAACAAGTATGTAATTACAAAAAAAGTATATAAGTATTCTATCAGTTATCCGGTTCCGGTACAAGCTTTGCTTAGTTTGGGGCTAGATGGCGCTGTGTGTAAAGTCCGCCAATATTTATTTGTACCAGTCAAATAAATTTTATAAATAAACGACGGGTCACGACTGTAATCCCCAAGTACGGTAGACATTCTCTCAGATCTCCAGACGCTTAGATCCTTTGAAGATGTCTAGTCGGGGTAGTCAGAGGCACGTCCAAACAATATAAATGGCACATGCCCACATTTTGCAGTAGTTAGCATTCCATACGTGACAGGTTGCAAGTACATCGAAGCTTATAAGAACACTAACTTGCACATGCACGCCGGGTACATTCCGGTACATTCCACTCGACCAACACAGCTCCATAAATAAATAAATAATAATAATTTTAAATAGCTTGATTCGAAAATCCATGGTAGAATGCATCGCGTGACGATACTGATTAACACCGCATGAAGACCAGCTGATAGTTACCTGCTTTTTAGCCATACCTTTTAATTTTAATCGGCATCTTTTAATTTCGAATTGTCTTAAAAGGGTTTGTATATTAGAAGTTATAGGAAAAATTATGAGTCATCCATAAATAAAGCCACGTTCAAACTATCGCGATCTAACTATAAATTTTTACGGGTCTTTATCACCTTTAAGTTATTCATTAAAGTTACGTGATATAGACCCGTGAAAATAACTTTATTAATGTATACTAATCACGATAGTTTGAAAAATAATATCGCGATCTAGTACAGTTGTTCAATTTCATGAAGGCGGTTACTTGAACTCCTCATTCCTTATTGGTCAAAATACCAATTTGACTAGTGAGGAGCTTGGAATGAGACTGCCTCACTGGCCAGTAACGAAATAAACTTTTTGAAAATAACAAATGAACTGGTCGAAGACTTCTGTCATCCTAATAATATTATAAATGCGAAAGTTTGTGAGTTTGTATGTATGTTTGTTCCTCAATCAGGCCTAAACGACAAAACGGATTAACTTGAAATTTGCTGTAGATGTCGATATGTAATAATAGACTACTTTAAAAAATTAAAAACATCCCTAAAATGATAAAAAAAACGCAAATTATGGTATAGATAGCGCTGTTATGCAACAAATCTGACATCACATACTAAAAACTCAGCATCTCAAAATCGGCTAGTTTCTTTATAAAATATCATACTTAACTTTAACCTTTACAACTTCAAGGACAGTGGTTGCCTTTGGATTATTCGTGATACCTTGAACTCCTCATTCCTCATTGGTCAAAATAACAATTTGACCAATGAGGAGCTTGGAAAGATACTGCCTTACTACAATGCTGGCCAGTAACGTAATAAACTTTTTGAAATAAAAAACAAATAATGCCTTCCTGAAACTCATTGATAAGATTTCGGAACTTGATATTCCCGAGGTGTCCCGGGTGTGGAAATAAAAAGTTATCACAGAGTAATAAATAAAATTCAGAGTAAAAACTAGAAATAGTTCTAAGAATTAGTTCAGTTAGAATTCTCATAAGCGGCGGTTTGCTTGCAACCTGTCACAAATGAAATGCTACTGCAAAATGTGGGTATTATTCCAAACATAATGTTTTGATGTACCTCTGTTTACCCCCTTAGATATCCCCAAGGATCTAAGCGCCTTTAGATCTGAGAGTATGTCTACCATACTTGGGGATTACAGTCTAAGAAAAGCTTGTACTATGGGAACCAGATAACTGTTAAAATACCTTTATACTTTTTTTTTGTAAATGCACACTTATTTTACACATTAACACCCAAACACAGAATAAACATCTATGTATACCACACAAATATTTGCTCTGGGTGGGGATCGAACCAACAACCTACAGCGCAGAAGGCAGAGTTACTACCAACTGAGCTGTGAGGTCACTATGTTATTTTCTTGTATTACTGATGTTTCGAGACAATTCAAATGATGATGATATTGATCGCAGTCGCGGGCAGTGCTCACGATGAAGAGCATCTGAATTGTCTCGAAACGTCAGCAATGTAAAAAAAATAACGCGGTAATTAGCCGTATTTCTAATTCAAATTATTAACAACCACGATAGTTTTCATTTCTACAATGTTTGAAAGTATATTGTCTACTTACCGAATTCATTCAGTACAAGGTGAGCGATATTAATAGATATCTAGTAAATAATATATTGTATCAGAAGAAATACAATCAAAAAACAACATAACCCTTGACATTATGTCTACTAAATATGTACGAGTACCTAGTTTAAAGTTTTTGATAAAATTCAATGATCTGTCGATTTATAAGAGTGTAATAATAATAATAATAATAATAATAATAATAATAAAGCCATTTATTCAGACATAAAAGTGAAACGTAAGTACAAAAATTAGGTGCTAATGGTAAACTATTCTATTACTACATTTTATAAAACTAATTACTTAAATTATTTATTACCTAATTATAATGTTAACCTAAATTTTTTTTTTAGAGTTAATATGGATTTTCAAATTACCTATCGCTGGCTATCTTTTAATTATGTTATGAGTATAAGGGCCTCACCATCTTCAAGTAAAGTCCTAAGTAAGCTACTCGGCGATTACCAAAAACGAACGTACCATTTGACATTTGATAGTTTTGACACTTTCATACATCAATTTAGCGCTAACTGGAAAGTAACTAATCAACACTTTACTTGAAGATGATGAAACAGACCCTTACCCTCGTATTCAAGAACGACACTATGAGAACACGCACCCACAGTGGACGAAATATTTTTTTTCATAAAAATCACTTTATATGTTGTGCGACACTGCATAGTGTGACTAGAGGCACATTGTCGTGTGCCTCTAGCCAAAGTTGAGCTCTAAAGGCACACGGTAGCATGCGCCATAGTGCCACTCAACACATAAAGTGATGTTTATGAAAAAAGATTTCGTCCACTGTAGTGCGTGTTCTCATAGTATCGTTCTTGAATACGAGGGTAAGTATAAAAAACAATCTTATGACACATACCTAGAAAATAGAAGTAAGAAGAGATTAATTTATTTTCTTCTTCTTTTCCTTCGGGACAACTTATTGCGAAGTTGCGAAGAGGATGCTGCTGGATGAAGAGGAGCCTTATGTTTAACAACCGGCCGCCTACCTGACGTCGTTATCGGCGGCGGGCGTTGGACATGGAGATGATGCGAGATGGTCATGCACATCCGATTCCGACGGTAAAAATAAATTGTCAAGCTTAAATTATAGTATTCATTAAAAGCTTATAAGTACCTTGGAACCTGTCACAAAGTAAGCTTACTGTGTCTGTGCCAAATGTAAAGTTTAAATGTGTCTTTGACAGTATCTCATACTAGCCGACCCGTGACAGACGTTGTCCTTTCAAATTTCAATAATCGAATAGAAAAGACTGAATGTTTTTAGTCTGTGATGTCAGATTTGTTGCACACCAGCGCCATCTATACAGAAATTATCACTTTTGCGATTTTTATAGTTTTGGGGATGTTTTTAATATTTTAAAGTAGTTTATTATTTATTCGGGCATTATATCTACATCAACAGCAAATTTAAACTTAATCCGTTTTGTCGTTTAGGCCTGATTGAGGAACAAACATACATACAAACTCACAAACTTTCACATTTATAATATTATTAAGATGATCGCAAAGTCTGACGGGATTGTCCTCTGAAGTCTGAGTGCCTAGAAGATGTCTACCACGGTTAGTAGTTACAGTGTTTAGAAGTAATGCTAGTAGTAGTATGTAAATGATGCTTACAGTTCATACTAGAAGATGTCTACCACGGTTAGTAGTTACAGTATTTAGAAGTAATGCTAGTAGTAGTATGTAAATGATGCTTACAGTTCTTACTAGAAGATGTCTACCACGGTTAGTAGTTACAGTGTTTAGAAGTAATGCTAGTAGTAGTATGTAAATGATGCTTACAGTTCATACTAGAAGATGTCTACTATGGTTAGTAGTTACAGTGTTTAGAAGTAATGCTAGTAGTAGTATGTTAATGATGCTTACAGTTCATACTAGAAGATGTCTACCACGGTTAGTAGTTACAGTGTTTAGAAGTAATGCTAGTAGTAGTATGTAAATGATGCTTACAGTTCATACTATAAGATGTCTACCACGGTTAGTTAGTTACAGTGTTTAGAAGTAATGCTAGTAGTAGTATGTTAATGATGCTTACAGTTCATACTAGAAGATGTCTACCACGGTTAGTAGTTACAGTGTTAAGAAGTAATGCTAGTAGTAGTATGTAAATGATGCTTACAGTTCATACTAGAAGATGTCTACCACGGTTAGTAGTTACAGTGTTTAGAAGTAATGCTAGCAGTAGTATGTAAATGATGCTTACAGTTCATACTAGAAGATGTCTACCACGGTTAGTAGTTACAGTGTTTAGAAGTAATGCTAGTAGTAGTATGTAAATGATGCTTACAGTTCATACTATAAGATGTCTACCACGGTTAGTTAGTTACAGTGTTTAGAAGTAATGCTAGTAGTAGTATGTTAATGATGCTTACAGTTCATACTAGAAGATGTCTACCACGGTTAGTAGTTACAGTGTTTAGAAGTAATGCTAGTAGTAGTATGTAAATGATGCTTACAGTTCTTACTAGAAGATGTCTACCACGGTTAGTAGTTACAGTGTTTAGAAGTAATGCTAGTAGTAGTATGTAAATGATGCTTACAGTTCATACTAGAAGATGTCTACTATGGTTAGTAGTTACAGTGTTTAGAAGTAATGCTAGTAGTAGTATGTTAATGATGCTTACAGTTCATACTAGAAGATGTCTACCACGGTTAGTAGTTACAGTGTTTAGAAGTAATGCTAGTAGTAGTATGTAAATGATGCTTACAGTTCATACTATAAGATGTCTACCACGGTTAGTTAGTTACAGTGTTTAGAAGTAATGCTAGTAGTAGTATGTTAATGATGCTTACAGTTCATACTAGAAGATGTCTACCACGGTTAGTAGTTACAGTGTTAAGAAGTAATGCTAGTAGTAGTATGTAAATGATGCTTACAGTTCATACTAGAAGATGTCTACCACGGTTAGTAGTTACAGTGTTTAGAAGTAATGCTAGTAGTAGTATGTAAATGATGCTTACAGTTCATACGAGTTCCTAGTAACCTGTAGCTAGCTTATACTCCTCTGAGGTGACTTCAAAACTTCGTACTTACCTAATCATACTTTTTCATCTCTAGAGAAAAGTTTTGTCAGAAATATGAAAAATAAAAGACATTATAGTTCGAAGAGAAACTAGTCAAGGGTCGAACTCGAGTCTTGCTCTTGTTTCGGAAATCAAATGGAATTTTAGATCAGTTTTGATGATAGAGAACTTTGTTACCTTTGAAAAGAACTCGAGAACAAATAATCAGGCAACCAGAATTGTTCAGAAGTTGGTGCCAGATAAGTATAGCTAAGATCTATACATATAATAAAACAGTAGAAGAGTTCAATTCTGTACAATAAATAAATACTAAAAAAAATACTCCTAGGGGTCTCCTCCTAGGTCCTCATACAAGTAACACAAGCAAAAAAAAAAAACTTTTTGAAATTTTTGTCTGTCTGTCTGTCTGTGTTGTCTGGCTTTCATGCCAAAACTACTGGACGGATTTTGATTAATTTTTTTTTGTTATATTGCTATTAATCCTTGGCAACTTATTGTCTATAATTTTGGAAGATCGGAATACCAGATGTGAAACTATCTGTCCCTCAGCGAAGCGGGCACGGGTCAGCTAGTAATAATATAAAACTGATGGACATTACACACATCGCCATTTAGCCCCAAACTAAGCGAAGCTTGTACTATGAGAACCAGATTACTGATATACTTTTTTACTTATGATATATTAAAACACCCAGACACAGAACAAACATCTATGTTCATCACACAAACGTTTGTCCCGGGTGGAAATTAAAACAACAAACTACATATCAGAAAGCAGAGCCACCAACTGAGCTGTGAGGCCAGTCAATAACTGATAAAACAGACCTATAAAATAATAAAAAACCGGCCAAGTGCGAGTAAGACTCGCGCACGAAGCGTTCCGTACCATTACCTATAAAAAACGGCCAAAAAATCACGTTTGTTGTATGGGAGCCACCCGTATATATATATTTTATTCTGTTTATAGTATTTATTGTTATAGCGGCAACAGAAATACATCATCTGTGAAAATTTCAACTGTCTAGCTATCACGGTTCATGAGATACAGCCCTGTAACAGACAGACGGACAGCGAAGTCTTAGTAATAGGGTCCCGTTTTTACCCTTTGGGTACGGAACCCTAAAAAACAGCCTGTAAAAAGAAGAGTTTCACGTCAATCAAAACCTACTAAACCTATCCGAATTATTAGTTCCCTCATTACGCAAAACCGTCAATCATAACGACGCGACGGGTCAGAATCCTGACGCTAATGAGGCTTAACTTACTTATAACTTACAAATTGACTTAGTTTAATGACTATGTTGTGACAAAAATTAAATTACGTAAATTGCTTCAGTTGTGTAACTACCGTACAATTTTCAGCACTAGCTGCTCGCCTCGGCATCGCATGGTATCTGAATAAAAAGTAGCCTATGTTTTATTATGATGTATCCTAATAATATTATAAATGCGAAAGTTTGTGAGTTTGTATGTATGTTTGTTCCTCAATCAGGCCTAAACAACAAAATGGATTAAGTAGAAATTTGCTGTAGCTGTAGATATTATGCCTGAATAAATAATAGACTACTTTAATATATGAAAAACATCCCCAAAACGATAAAAAACGCAAAATGGATGATTTCTTTATAGATGGCGCTGGTGTGCAACAAATCTGACATCACAGACTAAAACCATTCAGTCTTTTCTATTCGATTATTGAAATTTGACAGGACAACGTCTGTCACGAGTCGGCCAGTAAACTATATTACTGTAAAGTTTCATTTTAATCCGTTCAGTAGTTTTTGCGTGAAAGAGACAAACATAACACACACATCGCATTTATAATATTTGTAGGATTATAATATTTAATATACATATACCATAGACTTTTCCTGTTCGACACCTAAATAAAAAATCGCTTTTATATTAGTCCAAGCTCTATTATTAGCCGTGTTGGCCGAGTGGGAGGTACCTCGACTTTCAATGTGAAGGTCGCGGGTTCGAATCCCGGTGTGCATAAAAGGATTTTTCTGTTCGAAAAATTTAAATGCGCATCAAAAAAACGGTGAAAGAAAACATCGTGAGGAAATGAGTTCGTATTCTTATAAGCGGCGATGGGCTTGCAACCTGTCACGTGTGAAATGCTAACTACAGCAAAATGTGGGCATGTGCCAAATATAATGTTTGGACGTGCCTCTGACTACCCCCACTAGACATCTCCAAAAGATCTAAGCGTCTGGATATCTGAGAGGATGTCTACCGTACTTGGGGATTACAGTCGTGATCCTATTGTTTTCAAAGTATGTCAGGATCGTAGCAAGTGGAAAGCCGTAACCTCTGCCTACCCCTCTAGGAAACAGGCGTGATTTTATATTATGTATGTATGTTGTATTATTATAGCAAAAAGCAAAAAAGAATAATATACACATTTTATTGAAAAGGAGGCCTTTGCCTAAAAATGGGCATTTCCATAATAAAAGAAATTAAATCATAATAATATAAGTTAAGAATAATTAGTAATATGTAGGTATATTGAATTGAATGTATTGGAATATAACTTTAAAAAGGAGAATAAATGGCTATAATAATAATAATAATAATAATGTATATTGTATGTATTTGACCTAAAATATCCCGTTGTAACTATTATTAACTAGTTAGTAGCTTCAGGTCTGTAATTACAAATGTAATATTGATGTAATCAAACCATTTAGTATGAATTATTCGATATTGTTAATTAGTTACATCATGACATGACAATTCGCCGGGTGTTAATCTAGATTGGAGCTTTGTTATCAGGCTTTAAGGCGCTCCATGTCGACGATTGTTTTTTTTCGAAACGAAAAAAGAAATACTTCTGTACAAGCCACATCTCCTATTTTATATTGTATAGTATAATGTGAATAAAGATGTACCCATCTTTAATCACTTCGATAAATAATCCTACCGACCGCTGCAATGACGACAAACACACGTCGGCGCGTGGTCCGCCTTTGCTTTTCGAATAAATTAATGATATATATAAATTATGTATAATTACTTATCAAAAATCTATACTAATAGAAATCTAGATCTACATATTACCTATCTTTAACAATAAATCACAAGTTGATTTTAATAGTAGGTATCAAAATATTTCGATCATAAATTCTAAAACGTATCATTTTGAAATAATATTTTTATCGTGAAAAGATTTTGCTATTATGTTTTCAGCTTAATAGAAATCTAGTTAGGAACCTGAAGTAATATACTTATAAAAATAGAAGATGTGGCTTGTTCAGAAGTATTTCTTTTTTCGTTTCGAAAAAGAGCAATCGTCGACATACAGCATAGATAGCAACTGGCACACTATTTTTACCATTTCTAAATCTAAAGGTATTTATTTCAATAAAATCACTTTGAAACGTCTTAGGAGGTGAAGCTACTTCGAGTTCCTCGCGACCAAGCCTAGAAGAATCAGGCAGCAAACACGGCTTGGGGTCTATCATTTTGTCAAAAAGAAGAGGTTCTTAATTCAACATGTGTATTGCTTTTTATTTTATGTATGTATAATCGCACATATATTATATCTATAATAAATATATATAGCTCATAAATCAGTTGGTAGTAACTCTGCCTTCTGCGCTGTAGGTTGTGGGTTCGATCCCCACCCAGGGCAAATATTTGTGTTATAAACATAGATGTTTGTTCTGTGTCTGGATGTTAATATGTATAATAAGTATGTATTTACAAAAAAAAAAAGTATATAAGTATTCTATCAGTTGTCTGGTTCCCATAGTACAAGCTTTGCTTAGTTTGGGACTAGATGGCGCTGTGTGTAAAGTCCGTAAAAATATAAAAAATATAAAAATATAAAAATATTGGTTGACATTTCACACTGGCGCTGTGTAGCCCCAAACTAAGCAAAGCTTGTACTATGGGAACCAGACAACTGATAGATAGATATATTTGAATAGTCCCAAGTTTGTCTCATTCTAATATATTCACATAGAACTAATAGTTTCACCATAAAACATAATAAACCTTGTCTTTACGAGTGGTCGGTTTACTTTTTAATTTTTTAAACGCAAAATTTCTAACAATTGCTGTCAAAAAATTACGTTTTCTACAAGGCATCCAAACTGTGACCTTGTTCCGTATCTAATGTATTAAATACACACTGCATTTTGACTGCTAAAACAATTCAAGTTTGACAGTTATTGCCGATTACCATCATTAGTTATTGCAGTTGAGCAATAAGGCCTCTGGCGCTAGCTTTGGTGTCAAACTAGACCAAACATCGTTATTCAGTCTTACTTTGAGATATTTACTGTTACATTAAAAACGTTCAAAAACGTTAGCTAGTTTTAAGTAATTTAACGGTTTTCATGCTATTTTACGTAAATCTAATCAGCATGTAAAAAAGTGAAACTTGTTTTTTGTTTTATTGTGCTTTCGAAATATACAAAAAAACTAAATTTCTAAAATATTCTATATTTAAGAACTTCCATGTTGAGTATACTCTAATTTAGACTTTAATGTTAAGGAATAGGAGCGTTTTTTTTTTGGAAATCTTAGCATCTTAGCTTTAGCATGGACATAACAGAATTGCCACTAATGTGTAACTAGTACTCACGAAAGTTATTAAAGTCAAACCTGAAGAAAATCACCGAATCTTCGCTATAACATAATACATAGGTACGTTTAAAAAACTTAAAAAAAAACCGACTGTATTGCATATTCATTATGCATATTGTTATGTTTCATGCATATTGTTATAAATTGAATTTAATAAGTCCAATACAAAATTTCATCCCCTATTTTTTACCCTTAAAAGTGGTATATTTTTCTTAAATAAAAATAGGACCACACGTGAAGCACCAGCTTTCAAATAAAAAAAGAATCATCCAAATCAGTTCACCCAGACGAAAGTTCTGAGGTAACAAACATTAAAATACAGTCAAATTGAGAACCTCCTTTTTTATAGTCGGTTAAAAACTACCAGTCTACGTAGAGTATTTCACAGATTTCAAGGAGTACATCGATGATTGATTTGCTGGAACAACAATAATTTCAGAAATGGTTTGAAGATGATCAACAAATTGAACAAGGAATTTTATTATTCTCTGTGTTTGATCTTTCTCAGTTTGCGAATTCAACATTTTGCAAACCAAAGAAATAGATGATTACTCAATCGACAAAAAACAGGATTTCAAGTTTTTTACATGTAGCTGTTCACTTAGTAAATACACTTAGATTTTTGTGATTCTGTTCTTTAGCGACCATGATTGTTTTTAATTCCTGTAGCATTATCTATATCTATACTCCTATACTAATATTATAAGGAGGAAAGATTTGATTGTTTGTTTGTTTGTTTGCATCGAAAGGCTCCGAATCTACTGTACCGATTTGAAAAATTCTTTCACCATTACAATCCTACATTATCCCTGATGAACATAGGCTTTAGATTTTTTTCAAAAATGTTAGGGATTCGTATGAAAACTTCGATAATGTAACCCGACGTGTGAAAAAAAATCCTTATATCGCTTACGCTGCGGAAATTATTGACAATAGAGCAAAGTATTGTACTACAGTTTTATATATATCATCAATATCAACAAAAAAGTCCATAATACCATATGTCTAACTATTAGGGATCTGTATGAAAACTTCGATAATGTAACCCAAGGTGTAAAAAAATTACCCATATCATTATTACACCCGTGCGACGCCGGGGCGGACTGCTAGTCGAAAACCTAAATCTACGCCGACAAAATTGCGGGTAAATAATTTCACATTTTGTTATGAACTTTTCATAATTTTCATACAATTATCACGAAGTACGGTTATAAGCAAGAATTTGTAATTGAATTCAAATCTACCTAAAATAATTGTTATCGAATAAATTTTCCCTAATTTTAGGGTAAGATCTAAAGTTATTTTATTTGACGATACTTAATAAAATAATGTTTCTGTATTTAATAAGACGCGCAATAACCGAGAACCAATAAAATAATGCCAGAATTCTAATTAACTAGTTGATTGAAAAGATTAATGAAGCAGGAGTTAGGGTGACGTCACGTTTGTATTGTTCAATCGGCACCACACCAGTTCTACATAGCATTTACGAAAAGGATCATCGAAAAAAATAATGCGCACCGAGCTGTTTGTTGCTTGATTCTTCTAGGCGTTTCAAAGTGATCCTTGTGATTTTATTGAAGTAAATATTCTTTGAATTTGACTTTCACAAAAAAACGGTTTATTTTACTGTAATTACCAAATGACATCATATATAAAAAGTAAGTTTTATCAGATAATTTGTAAAAATAAAGTATTCGTTCTGAATAGTTTGGACATATGTAATTTTTATAAATGTTCCGAAACAAAATAGTTATAACTCGTATTTTAATAAAAAAAAATGTATTACGTATTATTACATTGAAATTCAGTGCTTATTTAACTATTATAATGTACCTCTATATGCAGTATCTTAATTTATTTTTACTCATATTTTCGATACAAAAACCTTAGTGCGCAAGTCGATTCGCACTTGACCGGTCTCGTCACACAAGACAATATTCTTATCGAAATCGGCACAACATTGTGTATTTCTTCCATTTCCCTCTATCAGTCGTCATCTCATCACTCACTCCTTTCTTACCCATGTCATCTTTTACACAATACATCTTTTCCTTGGCCTACCTCTACATCTACATCCATCCACATTCAATCCTAACATTCTTCTCCACCACGCTTATCTTTTACTTCTCATCTTTTCTGTCACAGACGCCACTTTCAAACTTCTTTCAAATTCTTTAATCTTTAATCTAAAAATATCGTAAACTGGGGTCACCCTACTCGTAGAAATAATTTACACAACAAAGTGTTTATTAAAATCATAAAGTCTCCTTGAGTGTTTTTTAAAACTTGATTATCTATTTATGTTTTATAGAAAGGTATAATTTGTTTTAAACGTTTATTAATAAACTATTATTTTATTCGTCCAAATTGCCTTTTTGGTCGCACGAAATTAAAGTTCTAAGATTTATTTTCATAAAAGACATTTTCACAAACCAATAATCGAAACACACAACAAAAAATAGTTTTAATTTAATAATAATAAAAGCCGTGAGGAAGTGGGAAGTGCTTCAACTTTCAATCCGAAATGGGTTTGAGTTCCGGCCTGGAATGGATTTTTCTCTTCGAAAATGTATATACATTTAACACGTGCTTGAAACGGTGAATGAAAGCATCGCGAGGAAACCAATTAGTATTCACAGCGGCGATGGGCTTGCAACCTGTCACGTAGAATGCTGGAGATCTAAAATGATGTCAACCGTACTTGGGGATTATAGTCGTGATCCTATTTCGTTTCATTTGATTATTCATTATGCTGAATAGAATACCTCTAGATAGAAAATGATTACTGCCCATCATGTCCTTGACGCACTAACGCGTCTGTCATTACCTTAACACACGGCGGCTACAAATTCAGATTAAACGACTTCGATCTAAATAGCCAAATGTTCGACAACCCTGCCGAGTCACACCTGCGAGCAGAACCATTCGTCGACCGGCCGCCGAACCGAACGGACGCGCTCCACGCGTCTCCGTGAACGTACGGGATCGTACGAGAGTGCAAACGGAATACTGTGCAAAAGTTCTGTTACCGTGATTTATTAGACTCGATCGTGTGTCGTTTTTTCTCCTGTTATCAGTACGTCGATGGAATACGCAATACGTGAGGACCTTTTTTCTATTATGCTAATATGATTGTTGTTTTTTTTTCTGAAAAGGGTACGGTTCCGTTCGTTAATGGTACAATTTTATTGCTACTTGAATTTGGAATACGCACGTAAACGGGTTTTGTTTTTTTATTTATGTGCGGTCAGTCGGTTACTGCTGATTTGATTTTCGTGTTTGAAGACTGAAGCTTTTATTTGTTGAGTGTGATTTATTCGGAAATGTTGACGAGCGCTGTTCATTTTAGTTGAAAAAATTAGACTTTACGTATTGAAAAAAGGCCATGTCAAGAGTACTCAAAACCGACGAGCATGTATGGGGAATGTGATGAGAGTTAATGAAGCAAAATAATATGTCAGGATCTTAGCAAGTGGAAAGCCGTTATATCTGCCTACCCCTCTGGGAAACAGGCATGATTTTATGTATGTATATAGCCTAAAATTCATGTAATAATTTCGTTTAGTGTAATTGACATCATTATCTGCATAATCTATGGTATAAATGGGGGCTAATTACGTACTAGCTCATTTTCCTATCTTAACCAATTTCTAACATTTACGAAACAAACTGTTTAGACACCTACAATTATTATAATATAACTAGATATCCCGACAGACGGTGTCCTGCCAAATTTCAATAATCCTACAGAAAAAAGAACTTTCAGTTTTTCTCTTACACCTTATCACTTAGGGGTATAAAAAATACCCTACTACCTATTCTCAGATCCAATTTTTTCTTCTATTGAAGCTAATATAAAGCGTGTAAAAATCGGTCTAGCCTTTTCGAAGGATTTTGATTAAAATCTGTGATACGAGAATTTCATATATTAGAAGATTATTATTAACTAGCGACCCGCCCGGCTTCGCACGGGTTTAATACATATAAACCTTCCTCCTGAATCACTCTATCTATTAAAAAAAACCGCATCAAAATCCGTTGTGTAGTTTTAAAGATATAAGCAAACATACATACAGACGCGGGAAGCGGAAAGCGACTTTGCTTTATACTATGTAGTGATTACAATTAGAAATGTCTGACGTAGCAATGCGGGTACGGGTTTGCTAGTATAAAATATACTTAGTGATAAGTCCCAAACTGAAGATTTTCCTTTTCGTACTTCCTAGTAATGAGTAATTTATTAGCTTCCTACACACTTATTCTTCTTATGTTATTAGATGTCTTATTGCGCCTACCCAAGGATTTAAATAATAATAATAAATAAATATTGGCGGACTTTACACACAACACCATCTAGCCCCAAACTAAGCAAATCTTGTAATAAGGGAACCAGATAACTGATAGAATACCTAAATACTTTTTTTTGTAAATACATACTTATTGTACAATTGTACATATTAAAACCCAGACACAGAACAAACATCTATGTTTATCACACAAATGTTTGCCCTGGGTGTGGATCAAACCCACAACCTACAGCGCAGAAGGCAGAGTTACTACCAACTGAGCTGTGAGGCCAGTCTACTAGTGTGAGTTAAGCTCGCGTGGTAAGGGTTCCGTTAGATGAATGAACAAATTTAACTTTAGTTAAACGAGATATTGGGTTCCTTCTATCTGGTCAATTTCAAATTTTCATATCTAAACTATTATAGTCTAGCTAGAAAAAACATGAAAACTCGGCCAAGCTGTTAGAGATCTTCGTCCGCTTGATATATTGGATAAATTAATACTTTAATATTGATTAGGTATATTCATTTTGACAACAATTGGCATTCATATTTGACATGTTAAAAAATGCATTACACCTTTAAAAGCTTGATTTTCAAATACACCATAATTAATCCTAACATTATTACAAAAAAACAAAGAAAAAAAAAATCTCCAAGTACAGTAGCTTCCAGATCTCCAGGCACTCAAAATGTCTAAAAGGGTTAGTCAGAGGCACGTCAAGAAAAAAACACACTAATAAAAAATAAAAAAAGATCTTTAGTAATAAAACAAAATCTCTCTGCGCTATCTTCTAGTGGTGACAATGATAAATTGTCTAATTATCTTGGACATTTTCACGCCTTGTTGGATCGACGAAAAGGTAACTTTTTGTTAGGTCATTAATCCTGACATGCTTAGGTTGTATGAATTGTAAGGGCTCATTCACAATGTGACAGATTAAAACCAGCTAGAACTTACATTACTGTAATATGTAAAAAGCCGTATTGGCCGAGTGGGAGGGACCTCGACTTTCAATCAAGATCGTGTGTTCCCGGCGTGCATCAATGGATGTTTACGTTTGAAAAATTTATATGCGCATCAAAAGCTCAAAACGGTGAAGGAAAACATCGTGAGGGAGCCAGTTAGTATTCTTATAAGTGGCGATGAGCTTGCAATTTGTCACGTATGGAATGCTAATTACTGCAAAATGTGGGCACGTGTCAAATATAATGTTTGGACGTGCCTCTGCCTATCCCCACTAGATATCTTCAATCGTCAGGAGATCTGAGAGGATGTCTTCTGTACTTGGGGATTACAGTCGTGATCCTAAATATATATATTTTTTAATATGTGAGAGTTTTTAGAGATCAATAACCTACTCTGTGAACTTTTCTCTGTAATATTCATTTTCTTTACAAAAAAATATTGAAATTAATTGAATAATATGAAAAAAAATCAAATAGCAGAAAGAGAACAAAATTAAATAAAAATGCTTACTAAAGACGCTAAATAATTATTTATAAAACGCTAATCATTCATTGATTTGAATCTTAATCATTTAAAATCAAATTAAATGTTTAATTTTGCGTTTACGATAAAACGTTATAAATAGTAAAAACTTACTGAAAAAAATGCATCGTCCGCTGCTGAAAACCATTTCAGAAATAGGCTTCTAGCAAGATGGTGCCATCGACCGGCCGTACCTTAGGAGTACGTCACGATGAAATTAATAGTACCGTGTCGGGTTGACATCGCAATCAATGTTTTCTATTTCGCTATTACAAGGCACCGATTAATTCCAGGGGCCAACACAAGCTCAAATGTAAAGTAACAACGCGTTGTCACTTTCACATCGAGTAATGTTTTGATATTACTTTAGGTATGGCTCCAGGTTTGTAGTGGCAATGTGAGTACAGCCTTAGGAAAGAAAGGCATGCGTGCTAAAACGCCGCAAATTAGTCTCCAGGCATAAAATGATAATGCTGATGTCAGCTTAGTATATAAGTGGAGTTTTGTGTTTTATGTTGGTTTCGCTGAGTTGAGAAAGACGTGATCTATTTGTTTAAAATGAGACGGAATTTTATTTGTCACAGTAAAGGTGTGACCAGATATTGCGCGGCAGTCGTTCGCGCCTAGCCGCGCTATGTTTGGACGACAGCCGCGAGCTACCTGCCGCGCTCAAACGGTGTTATTGTTGGTTCGCACGGCATACTTGACGCGTGTGGTTGCCGCGCTCTATTGCCGCGCAATGTTTGGTCAAATTTAACAAATAGGTTTTAAAATAAGTTACTGTCGCGCTGTGCCCGAGCTATTAACGTGTATGAGTGGTGATACAGACAACTCCAGCTCGGACCAATTATTCCTATTCAAATTGTCGAAATCGCCCATTTTCTCTGCCAAAACATTAAATTTAATCTTCTTTAAACAATAATTCTTCTGTACGCGTGTTTGTCACCTAACTCCACTTAAACGGCTGGACCGATTTGGTTGAAATTTCGTATATACATAAAAGTAAATGTACGCGCGGTCGTCGTCTAATCATAGCAGAGCGCGGCTGCCACGCTCAAATGCCGCGCTATGTTTGGTTACACCTTTAAGCCATAGATAGCGTCATTGTAGATTCGTTGTGTTTTTCAGCACTATTTTCAGTTTTTGACAGGTGGTTCCAACATTACCAAATAAAAACGTACACTATGTAATAGCTCTAAACCACGCTATTATATATTTCTTACTTTCTTTATAATATTTTAAAAACTATCGTGATTATTACACATAACTATTGGTTCTAACACGGGTCTTTAACACGTACAACGTTATTTATTTACCAACGTTTTGACTATGTTACTTTGATTATTATAGTTGAAATGTCGTTTAAAGGTAAAAACTTTCTCTTTCATCTTATTATAAAAATGGAAAAAAAAACATTCCCAATTGGCATTCATGTTTATTTCATTTCTACCCACATCGCAAACAGAAGCAAACGAATAAAACCGCCCAAGTGCGAGTTGTACTCGCGCACGAAGGGTTCCGTACCATTATCTATAAAAAACGGCAAATAAATCACGTTTGTTGTATGGGAGCCCCACTAAATATATGTTTTATTCTTTTTTTTTAAATAATAATAAAGCCGTGTTGGCCAAGTGGAAGGTACCTCGACTTTCAATGGATTTTTCTGTTTGAAAAATGTTTATGCGCAACAAAAACACGTGTCAAACGGTGAAGAAAAACATCGTGAGGAAACCAGTTAGTATTCTTATAAGCGGCGATGGGCTTGCAACCTTACTCGTATGAAATGCTAACTACTGCAACATGTGGGCATGTGCCAAATATAATGTTTGAACGTGCCTGACTACCCCCACTAGACATCTTTAAAGGATTTAAGCGTCTGGAGATCTGAGAGGATGTCTACATTACTGTACTCCTATATAAATATTAGCGGACTTTACACACAGAGCCATCTAGCCCTAAACTAAGCAAAGCTTGTGCAACGGGACAGCTAGTGTTTTATACACAGAAAAAGTTCAGACACTCTCACACATTGCAGAATTCAATTCTCCGATCTACTCGTCACTACAGTTTTATGCTTTTTCAATTACCCATCATTTTTATGACCCATCCGACCTTTTTCTACCCATTACGAAAACTACGCTTGGCCTAAACGCTTGAAACAAAAAGCATATTACTCTAACGATCTTCCAATGAGATAAAATAGGGAGGCTGCCCTTGAGGATATTTCAACCCCTTTTGTCCCCGTAAGCCTAAAGCGTCGTTCACGAAATGATGGTTTTAATATTTTCTTTTTTCTTATTTTACTCGTATTCTCTACCTTGATACTACAAAATACAAATTGTAATATTTATTAAATTACATTATATAAACATATAATAGCAATAAAGCCCTTTATTAACCTTATATAATCTAAACTAAAGATTTATAAAATCACTACATAGTATAAAGCAAAGTCGCTTTCCGCTTCCCGCGTCTGTATGTATGTATGTATGTATGTATGTATGTATGTTTGCTTATATCTTTAAAACTACTCAACGGATTTTGATGCGGTTTTTTTTAATAGATAGATTAATTCAAGAGGAAGGTTTATATGTATAACACATGCATAATATAGTAGAGAAACACTGATAATTTTAGAGGTTTCTAATGTGATGTCGTAAATAAACACATTTTTTTTTCTACAATAAAGTCCGCGATGGTATTAGAAATGTCTTACGCACAGCGAAGCGGGCACGGGTCAGCTAGTATATTATATACTAAGCTATATGGCAATATGTTTCTTTATATATAGTATTGACTGATAAAGTATATTCGTATCATTATTATGATCCATATGCTTGTTGCATATTATTACATACTACTATATTGTTCATAAGTATTTATAATAAATATTTATAAGAAATGTACATTATTTTATAATAAATTCCTGTTTTTATTATTATTTTTTTATTAAGTATTAACTAATAACTAAACGGAAATTAGTAAGAAAATTAAGGTATAAAACATTACTTGTTTAATGTAATGTTTGGACGTGCCTCTGACTAACCTTTATAGACATCTTTAAGGATCTTAGAAGATGTCTACCGTACTTGGAAATAGATTATAGTCATGATTCTATTTACAAACTCTTAAACCTGTAAAATAAGAAATAATAAGCAATTCAAGTATTGTTGCGCGTTCAACGTAATATGGCAATAGGCATTTTTTTACATTTAAGCAAAGAATTGGAACTCATTCTTATTATGTGTAAAAGCCTTAACACATCACACCTCTACCATATTATTATATCATGTATTTATTTCCCGTCCCGGCTTCGCACGGGTAGCATGTTATTATACATATAAACCTTCCTCCTGAATCACTCTATCTATTAAAAAAAACCGCATCAAAATCCGTTGTGTAGTTTTAAAGATATAAGCAAACATACATACATACAGACGCGGGAAGCGGAAAGTGACTTTGCTTTATACTATGTAGTGATATCATGTATTTATTTGTAAAACTCATCTATACATATAATAAAACTGTAGAAGAGTTCAATTCTGTACATTGAATAAAAACTAAAAAAAATACTCCTAGAGGCCTTTATACAAGTAACACAAGCCAAAAAAAAACATTTTGAAATTTTTGTCTGTCTGTCTTTTTTTTTTTTTTTTTTTTTTTTTTTTGGTGGACATTTTACACATCGCCATCTAGTCCCAAACTAAGCAAAGCTTGTACTATGGGAACCAGATAACTGATAGAATACTTATATACTTTTTTTTTTTTGTAAATACATACATATGATACATACTAACACCCAGACACAGAGCAAACATCTATGTTCATCACACAAATATTTGCTCTGGGTGGGAATCGAACCCACAACCTACAGCGCCGAAGGCAGAGTTACTACCAACTGAGCTGTGAGGCTGTCTGTCTGTTGTCCGGCTTTCACGCAAAAACTACTGGACGGATTTTGATGTTTTTTTTTTGTTATGTAGCTATTAGTCCTCGGCAACATAATATAGGCTATAATTTATTTTGAAGATTGGAATACCAGATGTGAAACTATCTGTCCCCCAGCAAAGCGGGCACGGGTCAGTCGGATTCCATTTTTGTGACGTCATCATGTGTATTATTGTGTATGGTACTGAGAGACACACCTTTAGTTTATTAGTTGTATAAGGAATCTATTTTTTTTTATTGTATATTGTCATGTTACCATTTTGTTACCATTCTCGTTTTTTTTTTGTCTCTTTGTTCTGCTTTGTAATGTCACAATTAAAAACGTTTTCTTTCTTTCTTTCTTTCTTTCTTTATTTATAATGAGTTTTATAAATAAATATAATGATATAATACTAACTATTGCAAAATGTGGGTATCGTGCCAAACATACTATAGGATGTATCTCTGAAGCATGAAGATCTATTTATTTATTTACAATATTTTTTTGTGGTTGATGTGTAAGGTCCCTAAGTCTTACTTTCTACTCAAACACCAATTTATTTTCATCCTTTTGGGCGCGAGAAGATTCTTACCATATTTTTTATTTTTCGGGTACGATTGCATATTTGAGACAACGATTACCTGTCGAAATGGTTATGTCTTTAGATAACCCTAAAACAGGGGTTTTTGGGGTCAACAAGGCTCTAATCCGTGGCCCAGTTAACACGCATTGAATGGTAGTGGTAAAATGGTCCACAGAATTTTTTTTAAATAAATATTTTTTAGGGTTCCGTACCCAAAGGGTAAAAACGGGACCCTATTACTAAGGCTTCGCTGTCCGTCTGTCTGTCTGTCTGTCCGTTTGTCTGTCACAGGGCTGTATCTCATGAACCGTGATAGCTAGATAGTTGAAATTGACTTCAACTTCCACTGCACCTTATCAGTCAGTCAGTCAATCAGTTATTATCGCAAGAGTTTTATATATTTCCATTGATGCACGCCGGGATTCGAACCCACGACATTCAGATTGGAAGTCGAAGTACCTCCCACTCGGCCAACACGGCTAATAAATTTATATGCGCATCAAAAACACGTTCTCAAAACAGTGAAAAAAAACATCGTGTGGAAACCAGTTAGTATTCTTATAAGCGGCGATGGGCTTGCAACCTGTCACGTATGGAATGCTAACTACTGCAAAATGTGGGCATGTGCCAAATATAATGTTTGGACGTGCATCTAACTACCCCCACTAGACATTTTCAAGGGATATAAGCGTCTGGAGATCTGAGAGTATGTCTACCGTACTTGGGGATTACAGTCGTGATCCTATTTTATATATTTAGATAATAATGTCTAGTTTTATGATTATAATAACACAGAAACAATAAAAACAATGCAAATTGGTCAAACTAGTAAAACTAACGACTTAACTTTTATGTAAATTAAAGTTGGTAGAATGCCATTTCTTCGCTATTTTACAGCCATTTTATGACGGTAGTCGCTTTATAAGAAATTTTGATGGGATAATAATGGAGGCACTGATCTTAAATAAGAGGATTGTGGAACCCGAGAGTTGTGAGGATAATTTTAAGATTTCGCCAGATAAAAAATATTCCATCGACTATTTTTATATTGCTTGATCGGATTTGTCAATAAAATAGGGTGTTTTTTAAGGTGATCGTCAAATCTTTCATTATTTATAATGGTTATGTACTAGCAGACCCGGCTACGCGTTGCTGTGTCAACAGATATCGCCATCTGTTTGTTAGAATATTTTAAAGCCAACAGATAATTGTGACTGTCAGATAATAAACAAATAATTTGCAATAAAAATTAAATGATATTGCGACTATAAATTGAGATGTAAGCTATCCTATCTTTCAAGTTGGATCAAATAGCACACTATGTGCAAAGTTTGATTAAAATCGGTTAAGTAGTTTAGGAGTCAGGACAAACAACGTGACGCGTAATTTATATATACATATATTAAGAAGATATAACGACAAAACGGATAAAAACAACATTGATAACTACTTAAAAGTAAATTGTCTTTAATTTAGGTAGGTACTGTAATTTCCTTCTAAATTATGTAATAAAAAACTTTTAGAACAATTTTAGTTTTGGAGCAGAAACGAAAAAGGTGGCTTTAGAGCCATTATACTAATCATACTGCTATTTTTATTTAAAACATAAAGTAGCCTGTGTTTTGAATAAAAGAATAAATAAAAATAAATAATAAATTTATTTTTTTGTAAGTGAGACAATTAATAATGTTACAATTGCCTTTGTATCAGTGTTTTTTTTTCTGTCCTAATAAACTTTAACTTTACTTTACTTTTAATATCAAAGCTGGTATGTATACGTACCCTTGGAAAAAACACGACCAAAATGACCAATAAAAACAATAACCTTATCCGTTTCCACTGAACACATCACAGAGCTCGAAGTAGTTGACCCAAAAATTTAAAGCACTTTGATTGGTCAATTCACGGTCTTTACTCCGCTCAGCTCCGCATCTGTGGAAACGCATCCTTGACATAGACTAAAAAAGTTAGTCGTCGTGTTGCGTTCTAATAATTAAACCGAAGGAGAATATTGCGTCAATCTTTCCAACATTTTGCTTCCCACTTTCAGCGGGGGGCGAGGCGAAACACGTATAGGCACAAACTCACCGGGGCGCACGGATAGGCGACGCACGTGCGTCAAGCTTCGCTTTGCAAAAATATATTGTGTCCACTGCAACCCACGGACACGCTGCGCATGTATTGACATCATTGGTACACGCGTGGCTTGCTCAAAAATGGTGCTCACTTAAGGTGACTGTTAAATTTATGACAGCTCGCATTTTTTGTACTCGGTCGTATTCTGTGGCCGCACACTAAGAATAGTGCAAACGCACACATTGAAGCTACTTCACACTTCATTTACCAAGACTAAATAACTAGTCTTGATACTTGAAAATATTTGGTGCAATAGGTATGTGTTATTTGTATAGGTAGGTATGTACTTAATAATTTTATAGGTTGCACTTGACAAAAAGAAAATAAATATAGAAAAAATTAATATATATTAAAAGACAGGTTACAAATCGTAAAGTGCTACTACACAGTTACTAATATTTGACTGTGCAAAAAATATTTGTTAGGTACCTACTAATAAAATACATTATGACAAAACGGTAAGTATCGTTTTTTTACAAGCTCTTATTTAACTTGCAGTTTATGTACATATTTATGTATGTATGTTTGATAAGGTGGAATCTTGCAACTTAATTTTAAGCAGTTATCCCCAATCGATTGAGCTGAAATTTTGCATACATAATATGGTGACAGCGAGTTGATATGATGATGGAGTCAGGAGCTGTTCAACGGAACCCTTCACAAAATAGTCGAATTGAGGCAAAACTTTGCATACCTATCAATCTCAATGACAATGTAAAATTATGGTACTAGCGAGCTGGTCTGATGATGGAGGTCGGATGTAGCCATCGGAACTCCTCAACTACACAACATAACCACGTCGCGTTTGGGCTCGTTATTTTTATCTTGACGAGAACTAGAGCAGAAGACATTACAAAAGCTTGATTTAAAAAATATATTTTTAATAAAAAAACTTATTGTCATCTAAAATCGATGACGGCACCGTCAACGTTTCGAGTACCACTCACAGAAAGTTTTGAAAGTGAAATACTGATAAAATATGTAGGTATGCTTTTGAATATTGTGTGCGAGCTATGATCTCGAAGATCCATAGACCGCGCGTAGCGAGGGTCAACAAGTTCTGGAATTAAACAGTTATTGTAAAACTTTACTAAATAACCCTCCATAATATTTTCTTTCCAGAAAAATCAAATATGAATTTATAAAAAGAGATGACCAACTCTTTTTAAAAATTCATATTTTCCATTGTATTTGTACTAAATGATATCACAAACCTGCAATACTTTTTAAGACCTATCCAAAGACATGAGGAGTATGCGAGAAAAAAAAACATCTGAAAATATGTATTTATTTCTACCACATTGTCGGCGTGACTAATGTATATTCATGCCAAATTACAGCTTTCCAGTACTAAGAATATCTGAGCTAAGCTGCGGACGAATGGACGAAAATGGCAAAACTATAAGGGTTTTTTGTGAACTACGAAACACTAAAGAGCACTTTCAGTATTTAGAATTAAACAATTTTTCAGGACACTTTATTTTTTTTAACTATTTAATTATTTGCATCATGTACTTAAACTTAAGTATATGCCATTAAAAACAACTTGTAAAAATAAAAATAAAAAGCCAATTCTCGCAACGCAACTCAGTTTCTTTTTTTGTCTTTTTTTTGTTGGAACTATGCTCGTGTGTAGTAAACTTAACTTGTGAGATATTGTATAAGTAGCCTAAGATGACCAGAGATAATCTGTCGATGTCAGTCTCTCTTCCCTGTTCGCTTGTTACGGCTGGTCGTGTTCTATATCTCTACAATAAAGAATCCATATATATCACCCAGATCGTGTATATGTATAATTTAACCAAAAACCCATCAGTTCTTCTATCGTAAAAAGTTGTGAGATTTCAATGTCTGTCTGTCTGTCTAAAAAATGGCCTGAACTGCTTCGAGAAAAGGATGGTACGACTGTGCCGCTTTTTTGCTTGACTTGGCGGGGGCACTACCGTGCCCCCAGATAAACCTTGCTTTGATAATAACAAATACCGACCTTTTTAGAAGGTTCAACATTTTTGGTTCAATGCGTATCGTATCATTCGTCAGTCATTCATCAGTCGTCAAAATTGATTAATGCTAGATTTGTTGCACACCAGCACTCGGAGTCTTTTTATAGTTTTGAGGATGTTTTTTAATTAAAAATAGCCTATTTATAAGCTAGAGGTATATTTACATCGACAGCAAATTTCAATTTCATCCGTTTAGTCGTTTAGGTCTGATTGAGGTACAAACATCCAAACATACTTAACATCCGCACAAACTTTTAGATTTATAATATTAAAGGTAGATAAATAATAATTATAAATTATATTCATAATCTGAAATTTATGTAATTTTTCTAAATCCAATTATAGATAAAGTATCATTTTTTTCCATCCATGTATAAAAAAACACGCTTGGTAATATAGGGTAGATTGGGTCTAAGCGATACAGGTAAGGATCATGGTACCTTAGAACTTTCATTTCAAAACAGAAATGTATCAAATCAACATTTATATTTATTTAATAGGACTAATTAGGGACACTTCAAAAACCACAGCAAAAGACGTTGTTCAGAAAGTATTATCACTAAAATGGAAATAGGCCGGGCACATACAAAGATTACAAAATGAGAGGTGATCTAAAACAATTATGAATTGGGACCCAATACATAAAAAACGAAGAAGAGGAAGGCCTGCTATGCGATGGGATGATGACATCGTGAAAGTAGCAGGCAAAACATGGAGCAGAGCCGCTAGAGATCGGGAAAAATGGATAGAGCTGGAGGAGGCTTTTACCGCTGAAAGCGGTCCTTACACATAATTTTATATACCTATGCATAGATACATATTTAAGTTAATTTTATATTGTGCAAGGAAATAAAAGCTTTTATTATTTATTATTAATTAGGGACACAACCAGGTTCACATTTTCCTGAAATTTAATATTTTTATTAAAATAACAATCAAATACGAAACATCGGCTTATTTCGATTTTGCTCCGACGCGACGTATGCAAAAAGGTAAAACCGTATACTATTATCATATTGTTTCGAAACCAAACTCGATGAAACGCATCTTCTACAAAATAAAACCATCCAACTCTTTCAACAAACCATGCATTGTACCTAACCTTCATCTGTGTGGCTTGCACTAAATTCTTCAAGGCAATATATTATACAAATGTTATCATTAGTTTTGCATGTCCAGTATTTTACCCCGGTATTCCATTATGTAAGACCTCCTCTAAATTCGAAGAAAAATGTGACGTGGACGTGCTTCCCCGAGCGCGTCTGAGCGCTAACTGACGTGCCGACTTGAGGTGAATGTGAGTTTTGTATGGAAAAAATGTATGGAGAAGTTTTATTGCATTTTATATTGTTCATAAATGAAAAAGTAAATTATTTGAAAACAAGATAATGCCACGCGGTATAGAGAAATATAAAATCTACAATTTCGTATTATTTTCAAATAAAAATATGCTGTGGGTCTAAAGATATTGGTACCTAACCAGACCCCATTTTTCGACATTTTCAGCGGTTCTTGCGACGGTAAAAACGTATTTTTTTGAAAATGTTGTATAGAACTGGCCAGTTTTTATTATCTACTATTAAAGATGAATATATTATCAGTAATTTTGTATCATTATATCCTCACAACTGTGATTCCTGGTTTTTAAATCGGTACCTGAAAATCATTGAAATACGTGTGTGGGTGTGAGCCGGGCCTTAACTCAACGCTGTAAACGCTATGCACGCTGTGTACGTGGTACACGCAAAACAGTTTTGAATTGCATAAAATATACAATTCAAAACTGTGTTGCGCTACAGTTGTACATAGTTGTGAGTTAATATTCGTGTATTGCGTGGCAGTGGAAATAGATAAATAGATATCGTTTATTGTTAACAAGATTACATATTTTTGGTTAATAGTGCCTTAAATCCTAAGTTAGGTTTAACTAGACACTATGGTTCTCTAAAAGTAGCAATAAATAAAGATAAGTTGTTAACACGGCAGGCAGTTACGCACACAAACACAGCGGTGTCACCGTATAGTTCACGTGAGAAGTTGTACACAAAGTGAGCGGTATGAAGTTGAACAGAAAGTGATCGAAGTGACCAATCACGCGCATCCTGACATCGCATCGGCCAGTTAGTGACAACGCTGCGCTTGAGCCCAACTATAGGATGCTTCTTTTTATGACAAAGTAAAACTAATAAAATAATCATAAAATTCTTGGTGAATTAGGTACTAAATAGAGAAACTCTTACTGAATATCTTCTTACTGTCGTAAGAAGATAAATAAATAAGTTATGTTACGATAAGTTTTCTAATCGATAAGAGATCTAGGTAAGTTTTAAAGGTTCGGCCATAACTTGTAAGTCCATATGACAATATACTTTCAACTAATGTTTTGAATAGGGTCAATAAGATATGATAAGGAATTTTACATTTGATTATACAACATTTTGCCATAATGGCTCTCAGCTTATTGCAGATTTTATCTATGTGATGAAATGTAGACTTACGTTGTCAAACAACTGAACCCACGCAGCTAAGATGCATCGCGTGCTCATGCACAGCATGCGCTGCGGTGGGTTTGCACCTTTATACACACGCATATGTGCGTCAAAATGTTGTGTGCTATAAACACGCACAACAATAAACTCGGAATACAAACAAGAAACACGCACACCAACAAAGATTTCATTATCTTTACGCAAGTGTCTACAGACATAACAAATTGTGATGGGGTATAAAAAGACCGGTAAGTGAATTATACAATCAACAAATGAATTACATTTCTTGGTGTACCTACTTTAATTGTTTGTGTTTCTTTAACCGACGAAAAAAGTTTTAAAATTTGACAATAATATATATTTTTATGTATAACCGCGCATATATTTTTACCTGCTGATCTGATTCCTATAATTTTTCTATTGTGTAAAGAATAGTTCCAAGTTGGTCCCATTTATATTATATTAATGTAGGACTATATTCCTTCGTAACACTTAAAAAACTAATATCGTCCCTTGACTTTAAAACTGGTCAAAACATTAAAAAAAAATGCATTATTATTATTTTTATTAATTATTAAATGCTGGTGTAGGGCTGATTCTTGACAGATTTGCAAAGAACGAAAAAGAACGATTATCCACTGAGATGATTATGTGGGCATGAGATAAAAACATATTATTATGCCAACATAAACATAACAAACTTATCAAACAAAACCGTGGCAACATAAAGAAACACGAACAAGCTCAAATTCAATATTGAACTTCGGTTAGAAATCAAATTATGCCAACAATAATAAAGTTTCACTCGTCTAAAACTTTTTATATTACATAGAACTAGGTACAACGTTTGTTTGAATTATGTAAACAAGATCCTGACATTTAACTGATTTTAATAAGTAATTTTGATATTCCCCTTTAAATATCTTCAAGGATCTGAGAGCTTGGAGATCTAAGAAGATGTCTACGGTATTTGGGAATTACAGTCGTTATCCTATTCTATTTTGTACTAGCTTTTAACCACGACTACGTACGCGTAAATTCAAGAAATCGATTTTTGACGAATCGGAAAATGAAAAGATTTTTTTGGAAAAAAAAGTAGCTTATCCCTTGGGATAGTCTACTAGTAAGTCTTGACTTTAAGCTATTTCTATATGAAATTTCATGTAATAATGTTGCCATTATGTAAGTCACTTTTTGTTGACACGAAATAAATGTATTCTTTCTTTCTTTCTACGCCACGAAGGTTGTCAACAATGCAAGTTTAAAAACGGAGAATTCGTAGAACGTTTTTGAAAATATAATGGTTCTCAACGCCAACTTATTTAAAACAGTCATAAATTCTGTTTGAAACAATATAACAATCTATTCCATACAAAACATTAGTCTGTACATAAAGTTCTGTCTCATTATTTTGAGTTCGCGAAAGTAAACGTAGCTTTGACATCGCGGTTCGCGCTTTTGAACGTCACCGTAATTTGTTATTTCCTTTTTTGACAAGCCACAAACATCCTTAGTTTTTACCTCTTTTAGGAACATTTCAAGGACCTCTTGTGAACCAACTTCTTATTACAAAAACATATAACAAAAAAACCGGCCAAGTGCGAGTCGGACTCGCGCGAAAAGGGTTCCGTATCTAAAAAAACAGTAAAAAAATCACGTTTGTTGTATCCCATACAACAAACGTGATTTTTTTACGCCCCACTTAAATATTTATTGTATTTGTTGACACAGCAGCAACAGAATTACATAATCTGAAAATTTCAACTGTCTAGCTATCACGGTTCATGAGATACAGCCCTGTGACAGACAGACGGACAGCGAAGTCTTAGTAATAGGGTCCCGTTTTTACCCTTTGGGTACGGAACCCTAAAAACTGTACATTTTACGTGTGTTTTATGTATTTCAGTTGTTTTATAACATTAATTGCATTAGCATTAGTTGGTAATATGTGGGTATATGCCAAATGTAATGATTTAACGTGCCTCTTTCTACCCTCTTTAATCATCTTAAAGCATTTTAGTGCCTGGAGATCTGAGTAGATGTCCACTGTACTTGGTACCTACCAGTACATTTTATCTGGGTAAAACGCGTACAAAGCCGTGTGCAGAAGCTAATAATAAAATAATAAAACACTCTTGAGATCACGATATCAATTAATAATAAGCAATAAGAGCTCTGCCTCATTAAGACGCCATGGCGACGTCGCCGGCTACGTATCCAAGCTGTTAATATTGAAATGTATGGTAGCTAACTCACTTGGCGACGGTTTGGCAACGTCGCCAAATTGGAATCGTGGCCACGAGCTACAGTTCTCTACGAGGCTTCTGCATACTCTGGCGACTTGGCGACGTTGCCACTATAATGTACACGGTAAACTGCACCTCGCTCACTCAGTCGCCAGTCAGCCGCCATTTTGGACGCTCGCTCGAAATATAGTATCTAGTTGATATTGTAAATAATGAGTTTCGATACTGAAAAATTTATAATAGAAATTCAAAACCGTCCTTGTATATGAGATAGTTCATCTATATATCAAGATACTATTGACATTCTCGTGTAATTAAAAAAAAACAGGATATTTTCGTAAATCTCCATACAGTTAAAAATACCACTTCGGCTTTGATCTGATATAAAAGGATGAACTCATAGTTTATTTTTTTTTCTATTTTTCTACGACGTAGATAACAAAGAAGTGCAATTTCTTCTACATCTATTCCTGACGACGTAAACGAACTGACTGTCGAGACGCCATTGCCACTAGACTTGGCGACCTTCAGATGCCAGAAGTAGCCAGGCCTGCGCCACTGGCGACGTCGCCATGGCGTCTTAATGAGGCCGAGCTCTAAGTTTTACAATAAGCTGTCATATCGCTGTCAGTAATGTCTTTAGTTGACTAGTTGACTCATTCGAACTTGTTTTACTACAAGTATATCACGAAGGTGGGTGAGCAGTACTTGTAGTTGTAATGTGTATAGACACGCGCTTTTGTGCGGGACTGAAGGTGACCAAACATAACGCGGCATTTGAGCGCAGTAATCACACGCGGCTAACCGAGCTAAGTTTGGACGACGGCCACACGCACATTACTTTTATCGCTAACCTAGTCACGTGGCATTGTCTCCTGCGAATGCCGCGGACCTTGCGCGCTGTGTTTGGACACAGCGCTCCTGAGCTTACGCACACAGAAACAATGGTCACGTACATCTACAAGCACAATTAGGATCAACCCGTCTGTGTGAGATGGAACTGTACTTTAGTCGCATTTACATTTTGTTTAAAGGTCTTGTGTTTACTTGTCTTCTCAAGCAGCTTTGCAACAAAACCCGAAACCCATTTCAATGAGCACAATAATTATAATTGAGTACAACCCCAACATTTCGTTACCAAAGAAATTAATTAACAATACATAATCACGGGTTTAACAATAGGACCAAAACATGAATATTTTGAACAAGAAAACTAATTGTTTACGAAATACGCCGAGGTTCTGCGTAATCAGAAAGGAGATACCTTTATATTGTTCTTACACGGACAGCTTTTTTCTAACTGGTGTATTAATTATTTTTTTAACTCACGATAATTTTTTTTTTGCTTCTTAGGGTTCCATACCCGATGGGTAAAATAGGAACCCTAATACTAAGACTTCGCTGTTCGTCTGTCTGTCCGTCCGTCCGTCCGTCCGTCTGTCTGTCACAGAGCTGTATCTCATGCAGATTATGTATTTCGGTTGCTGCTGCTGCTATAACAACAAATACTAAAAACAGAATAAAATAAATATTTAAGGGGGGCTCCCATACAACAAACGTGATTTTTTTGCCGTTTTTATAGATAATGGTACGGAACCCTTCGTACGCGAGTCCGACTCGCACTTGGCCGGTTTTTTTTATGTATGACCGCGCTTATATTTTTTGCCTGTTGATCCGATTTCGATGATTTTTCAATTGTAATAGAACAGTCCTAGTTAGTATTATTTGAAATTTATTATTATTCATGTAGGACTAATATTTCCTTCATAAAACTTAAAACACGAAAAAAACACGTATAAATATTTATTAATGATAATTTTAAGTGCACTGCATGATAATTTTATGTAAGAAATACATAAAATTATCATGAAATAAGTAAAAGTAAAAGTAAAAACTAATATCACCAGGTAGTAGGTCACCACTAATATTAATAGATCGCGCTATCAATGAGTTTTAGATCCCCAGTAGATCCTTGGATGACATAGTGTGATGTTTTCTAGCATACTTACGTTACTATACGTGACAGGTTGCAAGCCCGTCGCCGCTTATAAGAAATTAAAATTGTGATTGTGTTGCTTAAAGTAGAGCAATTAAATTGTCCGCGTAGAATTAAGGCTTTAAAGCCTTTCGCTTCACCTTTTGAGGAACAATCGCACAATCGGGATTTCGTTTCAGAAGCCAAATGAAATATTTCCAATTAAGATTTAAGACTTGAAATCCCAACATTGAAACGAAACTAAGATGTTTCGTTTTTGTAAAAAAATAAAATATTAAAAAATATCACGACTGTAATCCCCAAGTACGCCTCTCAGATCTCCAGGCGCTCAGATCCTTGATGATGTCTAAAGATGTTAGTCAGAGGAACGTCCACACGTGACATAAGCCCGTCGCCGCCTACAAGAACGCTATAAATAAAGTTTTAGTATTTGTTGTTATAGCGTCAATAGAAATACATAATCTGTGAAAATTTCAATTGTCTAGCTATTACAAATCTTGAGATACAGCCCCGTGACAGACGGACGGACAGACGGACAGACGGACAGACGGACAGACGGACAGACGGACAGACGGACAGACGGACAGACGGACAGACGGACAGACGGACAGACGGACAGACGGACAGACGGACAGACGGACAGACGGACAGACGGACAGACGGACAGACGGACAGACGGACAGACGGACAGACGGACAGACGGACAGACGGACAGACGGACAGACGGACAGACGGACAGACGGACAGACGGACAGACGGACAGACGGACAGACGGACAGACGGACAGACGGACAGACGACACGTCATGTTGAGAACCTCCTTTCTTCGGTTAAAAATGATGCACGGCCTATTAAGGCGAGTAATAAATGTTTTTGATGAATGCAGAATCGTTTTTTCTCAATAGCCGCTAAACATACAGTTTTGTGTTTCATGACAAAGATAACTAAAGGATATAATCTAGATAAATTACAGACAGAAACACGATTGGTGAAACTTTTCTCGATAGATTTATTTTCCAAAGTTGGCTCTTCAAAAACACTAGTTTCGTTTTTAATCAAAGCTATGAATAGCTAAACAGTTTATTTTAATATAATTCATAAGATAATCATACTAGCTAAATAAATTACAAACAGTTTCTTTTTAAATTTGATGGTTTTCGAGATAATGCAGTTTTATCACTTTTTCCGTCTTATTCGGGTAGACTCAGCCCATACAAAATGTCAAAAATTTCACTTATCACCTTAAGCCATGACCTTAGGTTTTTAAGTCATGGCTTGTACCTCCCACACGGTAAACAAGTCTATGTTGACCAGTTCTACTTTGGAGTATACTGCTACTAAATTATTGAAAAAGTAATCAATGGGTAAAGATAAAGAGTAATCGATTCGATATGTCAAATATACGTAGCCACTGAAATAATGAAACTTCTTTTTAATCGACTATTTTTTCACGTATGTACGCTGATAATCTAGTCCGCTTTAAATCCCAATCCAGTAGAGGATGAGTTCGTATTATACTCGTACTATTACTTACAGAGCTGTGACAGACGTTGTCCTGTCAAATGTCAATAATCGAATAGAAAAGACGTTTTTAGTCTGTGATGTCATATTTGTTGCACACCACCGTTTTGTCGTTTAAGCCTGATTGAGGCACAACATATATTATACAAACTCACAAACTTTCACATTTATAATATTACTAGCGACCCGCCCCGGCTTCGCACGGGTTTAATACATATAAACCTGCCTCCTGAATCACTCTATCTATTAAAAAAAACCGAATAAAAATCCGTTTTGTAGTTTTAAAGATATAAGCATACATACATACATACAGACGCGGGAAGCGGGAAGCGACTTTGCTTTATACTATGTAGTGATTAGGATAACATAGTCAAATTAAAGGTAAGTGATAAACACCCATAGTTATAGACAATGAGTTTTAACAGATCTAAAAACGGCAAATAAAAACACGTTTTTTGTATGGTAGCCACACTTGAATATTTTTTTTATTCCGTTTTTAGTATTTGTTGATATAGCGGCAACAGAAATACATCACCTGTGAAAATTTCAACTGTCTTGCTATCACGGTTCATGAGATACAGACTTGTGACAGATAGACGAATAGACAGTCTGACAGCGGAGTCTTAGTAAAAATGATATTTTTAAATATACATCAAAAACAAATAATATACCTAGACAATGTTATCCTAAAATCAGTTCAATTGTGGGTTGGATATGTTTATTCAACTAGAATTCCAGCGTTTATGTTGGCTTTGAATCTAACCGTTTTAATAGCAAACTTTTCCTTTGTATAATTGAACAAAACGGAAACTTTTTAAAGTTAACACTTTGATAGCGGTTTTTCATTTCGTCCTGTTACTGGACTATTTCAGTTCTGGCGTTTTAGAAAATAAGCCGGTGGTGTAAGTTTTAATTTTTACACATTTAAACAGAGCCATTTAGAATGAAATTAAGCTAAGTTTGTATTAAGGGAACTAATTAACTGACAAATACTTAATTTTTTTTTTGTTTTTTGTTACTCACCAAGTTCCAATTGAACCAGAAATGAATAAACCAACAAACGAACGAACGAACGAGCAAAATATGAATGAATTAACGAACGAACAAACGAACGAACGAACGTACGAACGATCGAAGGAGTGAATGAATGAATGAACTAATGAACGAATGAATGAATTAATGATTGAATGAATGAATGAATGAATGAATGAATTAATTAATTAATTAATTAATTAATTAATAATTGAATGAATGAACGAATTAATGAACGAATAAACGAATGAATGAATGAATGCTTGACTGAACTCAGCTGTGAGGCCAGTCTAATATAGGACTGTTTGTAATAGTGGAGACTATTAATAGCCGCAGTTTTATTGCTGTATCGTCAAGATTGGTAACTTTGTTGCATATCAACCAGTACACAGTATAAACCTAGAATTTTTGACTAGTGAAGCGCGCACAATATCAAGTTTTTATGACCAGTGTTTTAGGTTGTGCGTTGATACATCAGTGAGTCAATCATTCTTGTTTGACCCTTCGCCTTGTTCGATTGGCACCACACTGGAGCTCTACATAGCATTAAGGAAAGGATCATTAAAACAAAGGTAGAACCCAAGCCGTGTTAGTTGCCTGATTCTTCTAGGCATGGTCGCGTGGAATCGGCGTAGCTTCACCTAGCTCCTAAGACGTTTCAGTGTCACTTGTGATTTTTTTGAAATAAATGATTTTTGAATTTGAATTTGAAGTCAGTCAAGTAACGCAAGAATTTTATATTATTTTAATTCCTGTGTAAGCTTACACTTAGCGACGCACTCGCGTAGGACGTATGTTTGCTAACCAATTACGATGAAACAGCTGAGCCAATATCGACAAAACTTTGTTAATAAAGAAGTTAAGTTGGTTTATCATTATTTATTTATTGTGCTCCTTGACACAGTCACACAGATTCTTATAAGATACCAAAACTTACTAACTAAATTAGTTCTGGTGTTTTGGTTGGCAGAGAAGATAGGCAATACATTCTTGGGTTTTAGGGGAGGGTGGGCATTTTGCAAATTGATTTATTGAAATGAAATATAATATTACAACTTCCAAGCACAGTAGACATACTCTCAGATCTTCAGGCTCTTAATTCCTTAAAGATGTCTAAAGGAGGTAGTGAGATTCACGTTCAAACATTATAGTTATACTCCCTATAAATCCTACCTTTCATAAATAACCACTAGTTATTTCCCTATATAAATAAATTTATACCGCTCTGCTTATCGCTTCGCTCATGACTCTTTCCTGTAGGTCAAATTAAATAAGCTCTTGGGTTGCACTGGTAAGCGTGTTACGAAGTTACAGAGTACACTCGTAGCGATCTCGTAGCAATGCTACGTAGCAGTGCTACGCCGTAGCGCGCTACAAGTTTTAATACATAGTGTTTTTAGTTTTAATTTTAAAAGTTGGCAAAACTCTTAAGTTTTCTTGCAATAGCTGTTTCCGTTCTAATGTTTACCAATGTATTTGATCGTGAAACTTCAGAAAACATTGCACATTGTAGAAATTACATTGTAAACGAAACTTGTAGTGCTTTTTACAAAAAACTTAAAGGAACTTTAGCTCGCAATAAGAGAAGCATCATTTTACCTTCTACCAATACAAATAACGTAAAGAAGAAAGACACAATCAGAAAATAATAAAAAGTATTCATTGACTGGCCTCACAGCTCCTCAGTTGATCTCTGCCTTCTGCGCTGTAGGTTGTGGGTTCGATCCCCACCCGGTATAAACATTTGTGAGATGAACATAGATGTTTGTTCTATATCTGAGTGTTAATATGTATAATAAGTATGTATGTACAAAAAAAAAACGATATTATAGCTTTGCTTAGTTTGGGGCTAGATGGCGCTGTGTTAAATGTCCACCAATATTTATTATTATTATTATTATTACAGTCGAGTTCTTGTTTCATTTCATTTGACCATGTACGTTTTATTAACCAGTCGATATAATAATATATTATAGTCCTAGTAGTCCTATAATAGGATAATCCTATACCATCACAAACATAAAAGGGGTAAACCGAAGTAATACCAGGGTATGAGTATTTTAACCGTTTCCCCCATGTACTCCAATATGCCATTAGATGATAACTGTTTAATATTCTACTAATTATAAATGTAAAAGCTTTTGTTTTGTTTGACTGAATGAATTTTAATAATAAGAATAAGTTTAGTACATGACTTGGAATACCTTATTGTACCATGTGTAACGGCATACTAAAATATACAAGTAAAGTACAAATTCAGTGGTACGCTTATCGTAGGTAGAATACACGTTTGGTTCTATGCTTGGTTTTTGAGCAAAGTCAACTGTCACTTTGACAGGTATTCTGACAGAGAGGTTATTGGAGGGAAGTGAATTGATGTGTAGCGATACTATTGAATTATGAAATATGAATTAAACATGGATAAAAGTATGACCCTGAAGAGACTTACACTTACACATGCTAGCGAAGGCTAATTTTCTAGAAATATATTTTTACTGGTAAATTATCTTCATTATCACTAACGAACGTACTCATACGTGACACAGTTTTAGAAAGAGCATCTATGGTAAACGTTTTTAAAAGCACCACTAATCTATACATATAATAAAACTGTAGAAGAGTTCAATTCTGTACATTAAATAAAAAATAAAAAAAATACTCCTAGGGGCCTTTATACAAGTAACACAAGCCAAAAAAAAACATTTTGAAATTTTTGTCTGTCTGTCTGTTGTCTGGCTTTCACGCAAAAACTACTGGACGGATTTTGATGAAACTTTTTTTGTTATGTAGCTATTAGTCCTCGGCAACATATTGGCTATAATTTATTTTGATAATTGGAATACCAGATGTGAAAATATCTGTCGCCCAACGAAGCGGGCACGGGTCAGCTAGTCTAAAATATTTAAATTTTTATACAGAATTAATAAGCGGTATAAATTCTGTGATTTTTCGATGATTATACAAATTTCAATGTAAATACGTTTAAAGATACTGTCCTAAATTTTTTTTAATAGGAATACATAATTTTATTATAAAAGTTGTATCATAAAAAAAACTTACAAACTATTTTCGCCGCGGCCGTTTTTGCGCGTTTATAAATAAAATCATAAAAAAACTATTGTAACTTTACACGATAGCTGTTAAATAATGTTTGAATTGTTGGAAAATTAGAGTAATGTGTAGTTGAAATAAAAATAATACATAAATTATTTTACTTTAACTTACAAACGAAGCCTAAGACCAAAGCTAGTAGTTACGTAAAGGGCAATTTCATTTTGCGGCCATAAGTACTCGTATTAGTTAAAAATAACCCTTATTGAGACTAAACTATGATACTCTATTTAATGACATACGTTAAGGGAAGGCACGGGGGATGAAATGGGACAACTTTGCGTAATTAAGACAAATCTTTGTTTGATAGAGGACAAATACTTGTGGAGATAACTTTGTAACTCTGTTAGTTTTTAGCACACTAATTAAACTTTTTAGGGTTTCGTACCCAAAGGGTAAAAATTACCCTATTACTAAGATTTTGCTGTCCGTCTGGCCGTCTATCCGTCTGTCTGGCTGTATCTCATGAACCGTGATAGCCAGACAGTTGAAATTTTCACAGATGATGTATTTCTGTTGCTGCTATAACAAAAATTACTAAAAACTAAATATTATAAATATTTAAGTGGGGCTCGCATACATTTTTTTTTGCCGCTTTTTATAAATATTGGTAAGGAATCCTTGACTCGCACTTGGCCGGTTTTTTTTTCTTGGTTGAGTGATTTTCTGAGACACTTAAGGCGGTTCAATCCCACACGAGGCGGGACTAAAATGAAATAATTACGCGCTACTTCAAACTGCATACATAATCATTACGATGTGAGCTCACCCATAAACACTAAGCCTAAATCTACTATCCCAACTATTTAGCTAAATCAATTTAATTTTAACTACAAAGACTGGTATCACTTACGTCTTCAAAGGCTCCTATTAAGGAGCTCGTCCTAAATGAGGGCCGGTCATTATATTACATTATCCTAGAAAGCCTTTGTACAGTCGGTGGCAAAAGCTTTGGAAATCATTGGACACAAATAAATGCCCTCTTGCTTAGAAATAAAATATATAGTTAGGGTTATAGTGCCCAAAACTAAGTAAAGTTTCTATATGCGGACACAAGTAGAGACTCCTAGTCAAATCAAGATTGCTTTATCTTAAAGAATATTCGACTTACGAATATGATAAATCTTATGACAATGGCAATACTACATTATTATAGAGAACGCCATAATGGCCGCTAATCAATTGAACCTAAAGTACAAAAATATTATCTTCACTTAGGCAACGTGATTTTGGAAAAGGGCCAATAATATCAATAATATAAAAAAAACAACTTTTGTTTTAGTTTTTTTCGATAGCAATCAATCAAAATGCATTTTTTGAACATCTAGATTCAGTTTTGTTTATAAAAACCAGATAACGGATAAAATAATATATTATACCTTTTGCAAGTTCTACGAATATGTAGCTTGTTAAAAATAAGATTAAAAAAGTCACAAAATCATTCTTGAATTATTAGTTAGATTATTAGTTAGACATTTTGTCACTGACTGTACGCACCCAAAAGATTATGCTTAAACTCGCCAGATGTTATTTCGACGAAGATAAACCCGGCGAGTGTCATTATTTTTGCATACCTAATTGTGTGTTGAGCCTATTTCATATTTTATGCGGATTTTGTACCGCGCCAAAAGTAATTATATAAATAACTAAATATATAAAAATTGGATACAATAAAAACTAAAATCTAAAAACACGCTTTTATAGTAAATTTAACAAAAAATTAGTTTTTTTTTCGCATTGTCATAGTATGCAAAGTTTCAAATTAACTTCACGTTTTGAAGAAAGTCAAAATCACGTTTAAAGTTTCCGTTACAAATATATACCTAACTAATAAAAGCTCCTGTCTGACTGACTGATTGACTGATTTTACTAACGCACAGCCTAAACCACTGTCTAAACTAAAAATTTTGGTGTATTCCTTTTGGATTGTAAAAAATAGAATTTGAGAAGTAAAAAATTATAAAAATTCAACCTTTAAGGGGCTACAGCAGTGTTAAAAGTCTTTTTGAAATTATCCACACAGTAAGAAATATTCTGAATTGGAATTGGAATTCTACTTGGTCGTGTGTTCAAATTCCTGTAGTGCTGCGATGGATTTTTCTTTTTTCCTTTTTCTTACTTCTCCTCCTCGACGACTGCATACAAGATTCTAATATTTTAAAGTTGTTAGGTTTATTTTCAACCGACGAAAAATGAGAAGATTCTTAATTTGACATGCATTTTTGTATGTAAGTTTGTGAGCGGTTGTGTGTGTTTGTTACTCTTTCACGCAAAAACTGCTGAACGGATTTAGATGAAACTTTACAGTATTATAGCTTATACATCTGAATAAAACATAAGCTACATTTTATCCAGGTACCATGCGGGCGAAGCCGCGGAAGCTAGTGTATGATATATTTTTATAAGGTAATCTGATTTCTATGTTTTTATTTTGTGTAAAGAATAGTTCCGAGTTGGTATTATTTTAATTATATTTATGTAGGACGAACAGTTAATTTATAACTCTAATATCGTCTCTTAACTTCTCGATTGGTAAATTTTTCAATTTAGTTTTTAACGCGTAATTATTTATATTAAGTTGTTTTATCAAGTGAGCGTCAAGTTTTCTTGAAGAACTTAAGAAGTGCTAAGCAATTTACAAACAAGCAATATTGAGGATAAGTTTGTAACATAATGTAAATTAATCTTAATAAACTGCGATGAAACTGAGCACACTTCCTTTAAGACTACAATGTAAAATCCGTTTTATTACGCTGTATTATGATTTATTTTTCCATGAACTGCTGACTTCGGCTTTGTTCGGAAAATATGTCTGTGTTTAACAAACTAAGAGCTGACACCAAATAGTGGATATGTTTTTAACAAATGCTTTTATTCGCTAGCTAATAAATATAACATACTTAAGTAAAATATATTCACGACTGTATGATACTTTTCCCCTTAGATCTCCAGACGCTTGGATCCTTGACGATATTTAACAAAAGAGATAGCCAGGGGCATATCCAAACATCCCAAACTGATGTTCTCATCGTCGCTCAAAATAATACTAACTGGTTTCTTCACGATAACTTTCTAAACAGCACGTTTTATACGTTGTGGTGTGGGTTTTTAGTAAAAAAAAACAATTAATACACGGTCAGGATTTTTACCATGACTTTTTGATTGGAAGCCAAAACCTCCCACACACCTTACACTCGATCAACACTGTTCTGCTTAGCCAAGATCAGGTAAAAATCATCAGAAAAAAAAATAAAAATAATAATAATAACATTGCTGTTTTTTTGACACATCGCTATCTAGCGCAAAAGTGAACATAGCTTACATATGAAAACCAGATAGAATACTTATTTAGTTATTGATGTGAAACATCTATAGCGGCGTTTCAGACCGGTTGGCATGTTGGATAGTCGCACGCCGCCATGCCGCGAACTGTGTCCGATCCGGTTCGCGATGTTCTGTCACGATGTTTCACATCTGCCAGGCGTCCCGCGACGGCTTACTTTTTTTAATAGGTTGGTGAACTTTCAAGATAATAAAGCCAAAAGGCAAACAATCTACTCACTACTCGTGTTAGAGTGTAATTTTGTAGTGGCCCATTATACCGCCTTGACGTTGTAAGGCTGTAGGGCCGTAATTGTGACATAAAGGTGCGTGCACACAGCTAGAATAATCATAATTCAAGAATATCACGTGTTCGTAATTCTGAAATGAAATAGGATCACGACTGTTATATAAAAGTAATTCTCTCAGATTCTTAAACATGTCTTAAGTTGGTAGTTAAAGGTACGTCCAATCATTACATTTGGCACATGCCCACATTTTGCAGTAGTTAGCATTTCGTGACAGGTTACAAGCCTGTCGCCGATAACAAGTGTACTAACTGATTTCCTCACGATGTTTTCCTTCACACGTTAATGCGCATATAAATTTTTGAGTTGGCCGAGTGCAGTGGGATGTACCTCGACGTTCATTTTGAAGGTCGTGGGTTCAAATCCCGTTCGAAAAAATTATATGCGCATCATAAAAACGTGCTTACAACGGTGAATTAAAACATCGTGAGGAAACCTGTAAGTATTCTTATAAGCGGCGATGGGATTGCAACCTGTCACGTATGGAATGCTAACTAATGCAAAATTTGGGCATGTGCCAAATACAATGTTTAGACGTGCCTCTGACTCCCCCACTAGACATCTTCAAGGATCTAAACGCCTGGGGACCTGTGACGATGTCTACCATACTTGGGACTACAGTCGTGATCCTATTTAATTATTTTTATTTAGTTTTAGTGTATCATAGCCTTTACAAGCTTGCTCCAGCTAAATAGTTGAAATTGGAATAAACGAGAAGTGGGTTTATCATTATTACAGGTAATTACTAGGGCGTTAGCTTCGCCCTTCCTTGTTAAGTTGGGCTTATTGTGTGCTTGTAAGTTTACGAGAGCTTTTATTAACATTAAAATAGCATTCATGAAATACTTGCGTCCTTCCGCGGCTTCCCTCACGTGGTACCTGAATAAAAAGTATTTATTTTAATATAAAATACTTTTTATAAAGCGGTGATGCGCTTGCAACCTATCACGTGTGGAATGCCAACTACTGCAAAATGTGGGCATGTGCCAATATAATGCTTGGACGTGCCTCTGACTACCCCTTCTAGACATCTTCAAAGGATCTAAGCGCCTGGATCTGAGAGGATGTCTACCGTACTTAGGGATTACATGTTCCTTTTTTTTATGGAAAATTAAAAATGAAATATCAACAATATTTTTTATAATTTTTTTCATAATATTGCTGTAATTACCCAATCACATTTAGCAAAGTTAGAATTTTTGTAGTTTGTAGTATTTGAAAGTTGTAATTGTACGTCAAATAAACTCACGTATTCACCAAATACCGTTAATTTATTTCAAAACAAAAATACACCTAAAAGCTCGGAAAAGATCCTCAGAAAATACAAATAGCATACTTTCCTCCAGATTTTAATGAACAGCGGATAGCTAGGAGTTTTATTATTTCCATTTTCTTTGCTATTCCGAAAGCAAGAAAAGCAAAGGTCGTTTCCGAGTTCAATAGTAAACATCGGAAGCTTGTTTGTTGTTACAAGGCAGCCAGAAATAATAAGGCATTGTATGTAGTGGCGTATTTAGAAAATGTTACGCGTATTTTCGTTTAAACGTACTGAGAAAATATATTTTTGTTACAACATTCCATGATTTCCATTGGTTTATGAAAAGGTGCGTTGGTTCGTTGAAAGATTTCTCACATTTTTGTCTTACTGTGGTTTCGTATTAGGCGTGACCATTGCGCGGCTATCTGCGCTATTTTTGGACGACAGGTACAGCCGCGAATTACCTGCCGCGCTCAAACGGTGTTATTGTTCTGCTGCCGCGCTCGATTGCCGCGCAATGTCTGGTCACACCTTAAGATACTAGCTTTCGCTCATAGTTTCGTTCGCGTGATATTTGGATAAAAAGTGGCTTATATGCTATTACAATGCCCTGTTTAGGGCTTTATTATGAACGAGTATATTCCAAGTTTCATCCCAATCCGTTTGGTCGTTTGGACGTGGTTGTCCAACCACAAACATCTAAACATATAAACATCCTTTCAGATTTATATTTCTAGCAGACCCGCAACAGTCCTATCCAAATTTCAATAATCACATAGAGTGACGCACGTTGCTATGACGACTGAAATCAACACAGATCACATGTTAGATTTTTTGCACACCAACGCCGTATATAAAATCATTCTTTTTGCGTTTTTTTATCAATTTAGGCATGTTTTTCGTATTTGAAAGTAGTCTATTTTTTATTCGGGCATTATATCTACATCTACAGCAAATTTTATCTTAATCAGTTTGGTCGTCTGGGCGTGATTGAGTCACAAACATCCAAACATATAAACATCCTCGAAACTTTCAGAATTGTAATATTAGTCGGATTTCTTATAACTTTCTCTGCATTTCCTCATTATTGAATAGATTTAAATCGGCGACAAACATTAATTCCGTCATTCAAGCGGAATATTTGTGTAAAATGCAAAAAGGGAAATATTTTTACTTATTTTTCTTTAAAAATAAACGTAACAAATTGTAGTACTTATTACATTTCACAGATTTTTGTGTTACATTCCCGAATAACGAGATTAATTTTAATTCAAGTCTTCTCCAAGTATTCAAGATTAAAATAAAACGTAGCTTTGTCGGCTCTGAGTAGAACTTGAGCTTGGCCTTTTAAAATCTGGTCGGAAAATTAGGTCTTGAAAGTTTTGCAAACGATACTTGCTTATAGGAATAATGCATTTTTTATTATAGTTTATTTATGTTATTTTTTACCGCTGCAGTACGGATACTAACAAAGCATTATAAATCTTCTAATATATAACATTTTCAAAGTCTTTGTAAGCAAACTTCTCTGAAACCGCTTGACCGATTTTAATGAAATTTGCGTATATTACAGTGAGTATAGTGGAGTATAAAATTTTGAGTATATTTAGTAGAAATGCGAATATGTCATAGGGTATTTTTATACCCCTAAGTAATAAGAGTAGCGTAGTGTTCGGGAAAAACTGAAAGTGCTTTTTTCTATGGGATTATTTCAATTTGACAGGACAACGTCTGACGCGGGACAGCTAGTAAATTAATAGAATCACGAGAAACAAGTTTCCTCGTAAGTTTTTTTTTTAAATGCATGTTTAAAAACCGGCCAAGTGCGAGTAGGACTCGCGCATGAAGGGTTCCGTACCATTATCTATAAAAATGCCAAAAAAACCACGTATGCTGTATGGGAGCCCCCTAAAATATTGATTTTATTCTGTTTTTAGTATTTGTTGTTATAGCAGCAACAGAAATACATAATCTGTGAAAATTTCAACTATCTAGCTATCACGGTTCATGAGATACAGCCCTGTGACTGACAGACGGACAGCAAAGTCTTAGTAATAGGGTCCCGTTTTTACCCTTTGAGTACTGAACCCTAAAAAACAAATATTTTAATCTAGTACTCGTCACGTGAAATCCAACATTGCACATACATTGCAAGATGCAAGAGCTTTTGAATAGAAATATCAGATAAAAATGTTACTTTGAAGTTTATTTAGAAGATAATAACTAAGTGATTATAATAAATTAACTTTGAACCTCTAAAACGAGAGGCTTTCTTTGAAGTGATTAAACTTTTCCCTATTTTATATCACAATCACGTTTTTATATTACAAATTCGCAGAAGTTACGTAAAAGGACAAGGGCAGTGAACTCATTTGAACCATTCGAAAGTGGACTGTAGCTAGTACTACTTAGAGATCATATTTGATTCACATATTACACACATTATTTTTGCGATGTGTGAAAATTCTATCAATATTTATAAATATTTATATATAACTAGCGACCCGCACCGGCTTCGCACGGGTAGTATGTTATTATACATATAAACCTTCCTCCTGAATCACTCTATCTATTAAAAAAAACCGCATCAAAATCCGTTGTGTAGTTTTAAAGATATAAGCAAACATACATACATACAGACGCGGAAAGTGACTTTGCTTTATACTATGTAGTGAAAATGAATTTCTGTTTAAAAGTCTTGCTAAAACTCAAAAACGGCTGGACGGATTAGGTTAATTTTGGTTTTAAAATATTCGTGTAAGTTCAGGAAAGGTGAGAGAATACGGAAAAAATGCGAGGACTAATAGTAAAAACCACATTTTTCTTTTTCCATACAAACTGTTCCTACCTGTCAGAAATTTTGATATTCTTCCCGTTCGGTACAGTAGATTCGGGTCAAATTGAATAACGTATCGACAATATAATAACAACTATCGCGTAGGATTTGATTATTTCGGAACGGAGAAATGGGAACGGGAACGGAAAAACGGAGCATCCAATCATTGCATTGGAATATGCTGCTTATTTAGCAGTCATGAAGAACGGCGAAGGATCATGACGAAAGTTGGTATCCTTTTGTACGGCTATGAGCCTAAAACCTGTCAAATACGCGGACAAAGTCGCAGGTAAAAGTTAGTTATGACATAACATAATGCTATTATACGTCAAAATACAGTACAATTTTGTTGTCGTCGAAAACGAACAAGTATTAAGTAAAATACAATCAATACAATCCTTAGATTCCTTGATAAACTTTACAACGAGATTTAGAATCGTCTAACTTTACTTAGTCTACATGCAAATTACTGTTGACATGACACTTGGATGAAAATATGCAAAATTAAATTGAAACTCGATTAAACTATCCTAACCTTAAAAGTCTCTAAGGTGTATGCTAATTTAGACTTTAACTTTAACAGACTTTTACAAATTTAAGGCAGTTTGTAGAGATAACAGGATTGCCACCATTGTTGAATCAGATCAACATTTTCGATCCTTTAACACTTACACCAATAAAGAGAGGTAAACTTTGTAACTTTGAGATTTGTAAGTTTGGATGTAGGAGGTAACCTTCAATATCTACAGAGCCGATTTTGAAAATTCTTTTACTAATAGGATAAAGTGTAGATCAAAAAGTTGGTGACAGCCGATTGGGAGATACCTCGACTTTCAATCCGAAGGTCGTGGTTTCGAAAAAATTATATGCGCATTAACACTAGAACGGTGAAGGAAAACATCGTGAGGAAACCTGTTAGAATTCTTGTAAGCGGCGACGGGCTTGCAACCTGTCACGTGGAATGCTACTGCAAAATGTGGGCATCTGTCAAATGTAATGTTTGAACGAACTTCTAACTAACCTTTAGACCAATCTGAGCGCCCGGAGATCTGAGAGGATGTTTACTTGGGGATTACAGTCGTGAATCTATTTATTTTTATTTTTAAAAAGTTGGCAAGGTACATCTTTGAGCGATCGTTGCTTGTTTATATGTAAAAAGTTATAACCATAAACTTTAACCTAAAAAATGTCGCAACTTTATATTTTGATGTACATTTATGTTTGCAGAGCACTAGCTCCCTCACTTTTAACGGCTTGAACCCATTATGCGGTTGTTACGTAAATACTTTTAGCTTGTGTACATACCTTTACTTAAGGTGATGCTTGAACTTTTTGTATGAGCTGAGTCTACCCGGGATAAGACGGAAAAAATGATAAAACTGCATTATTTTGAAAACCATCAAACTTAAAAAGAAACTGTCTTTAATTTATGTAACTCATATGATTATCTAACGAGCTATTCATAGTTTTGATTAAAAACAAAACTAGTGTTTTTAAAAAGCCAACTTATAAAATAAATTTATCGAGAAAAGTTTTACCAATGGTGTTTCTGTCTTTAATTTATCTAGATTATATCTTTAAGTTATCTTTGTCATAAAAACAAAACGATATGTTTTGCGGTTATTGAGAAAAAATTATTCTGCGTTCATCAAAAACATTTATTCTAGAAAAATTATAGACAGAAACACCATTAGTAAAACTTTTCTCGATAGATTTATATTCCAAAGTTGGCTCTTCCAAAATACTAATTTTATTTTTACTCAAAACTATGAATAGCTTCACAGTTAATTTTTATATAATTCGTTAGATAATCATACTAGCTACATAAATAAAAGACAGTTTTTTTTTAAGTTTGATGGTTTTCAAGATAATGCGGTTTTATCACTTTTTCCGTCTTCCGGGTAGACTCAGCCCATACAAAAAAACTAAAATTTCAAACATCACCTTAATATTAGTCTCTTTCACGGCAAAAGTTTTCCTTAACAAATATTTAGATACGTTTTCGTGTCACTGCATTTACATTTCTTAACCACTTATATTTGCCAAAAAGCTAACCTTGACGCAACTTTCATAACATTGCCAACTTTGAAGCCCTACTGCACACTTAAAACCGGCCAAGTGCGAGTCGGACTCGCGCACGAAGGGTTCCGTACCATTATCTATAAAAACGGCAAAAAAACACGTTTGTTGTATGGGAGCCCAACTTAAATATTTATTTTATTCTGTTTTTGTATTTGTTGTTGTAGCAACAACAGAAGTAGATCACCTATGAAAATTTACAATGTCTAGCTATCACGGTTCATGAGATACAGCCCTGTGACAGACATACGGACAGCGAAGTCTTAGTGATAGGGTCTCGTTTTTACCCTAGGGTCCCGTTTTTTTGGGTAAGAAACCCTAAAATAGAAGAATGTTCTCAAGTCGGTTTGTTTGTTTATATAATTCTCTTTAGAACTCCTTAATTTATTAACCTATTTCAAGTCAAGCATTTGCAACTAAAAAGTATTATTTAGGACGTGGAATTAATTAAAACCGGCCAAATGCGAGTCGACTCGCGCACGAAGAGTTCCGTACCATTATCTATAAAAACGGCATAAAATGTATGTGTTTGTTTTATGGGAGCCCTACTTAAATATTTATTTTATTATATTTTTAGTATTTTTGTCGTATTTTATTCTATTTTTTAGTTCTATCTATCCTGCCATTACGGTTCATGTATGCCTGGTGACAGCCAGACGGACGGACAACGGAGTCTTAGTAATAGGGCCCCCTTTTTTGCCCTTTGGGTACGGAACCCTAAAAAATATCACACATGGGCATTAAACCTTCTAACTAACTCAAATATACGTAATATGCGTAAGTACTATTAGTATTAATTGCAATGAATAATTTATAAGTATAAAAAATAATTATTTAAATTAGTATTCATATTTTTATTTTGCTATGTCCTAATAAATTATATTTATTAATATCAAAGTAAAAAAATGTAATTAGTAATTATGTAGATTGCGGAGAGTAATAATCCCAAGTTTAAAGTCAATCCAACTTTCTCATACAAACTTTGGCACCCCGTTGCATCCTCTTCAAGGTGTATATTTGCTTTTTACATACACACACACACATAGGAAACTAGATTATTCTATAGACTGTTTTTATTTTGATAAAAAGTAGTTTTTGCGGGTAAAACCGCCTGCGGTACTAATTAAGTAAGTTAGGTTAGTTATCTTAATAAGCTTTTTTTGCGTCGGGACGCGGCTAATATAAAAAAAGCTTATATGAGTACTACTTTTAGAAATTAGTTATGAGTTAAGTTTTTCTTTTAAAAATTAGTTAGAGGTAACTCGAATATGGGCATGTGGCATATTAAATGTTTGTACCTCTGACTACTCCATCAGACAATATCTTCAAGGATCTTAGCGCCTGGAGATCTGAGAGGATGTATAACGTACTTGAGGATTTTAAATGTACCTTTTTTACCGTTGCAAAATAAGGAGGTTCTCAATTCAACATGGTATGTTTTTTGTTGCTTTTTAGGGTTCCGTACGCAAAGGGTAAAACGGGACCCTATTACTACGACTCCGCTGTCCGTCTGTCTATCTGTGACTGGCTGTATCTCATGAACCGCGATAGCTAGACAGTTGAAATTTCACAGATCAGATCAGAAATACATCATCACAGATGATGTATTTCGCATGATGTATTTTTCGATGTTATTTTGTTGCCGCTATAACAACAAATACTAAAAACAGAATAAAATATACTTATATTTAAGGGTGGCTTCCATACAACAAACTTTTTTTTTTGCTATTTTTTTAAGATTTCTCCCTTCGTGCGCGAGTCCGACTTGCACTTGGTCGGTTTTATTAAACGTAATTATTAAATTTTTGTCCTAAAAGAACGAAAGAAAACATTGAAACATATACGAGTATTTTCATCTAGAGTTCGTTTACGTCGGGTTTATGTAACATAACGAAACATTTTACAACAAATTCCGCTTTCGAACTTATAATTGAGAGGTCTCTCGAAGTACATTGGGCACTTGATCTGAAGAAAAATCAGGGCAAATCAAAGTGGAATGGGAAAATTTATTCGTTTTCAGATTCAATTCACTCTGAGGATGTGTAGGTACTTGTGAGGTAGGTGTAGGGTAAAAACCGGTCAAATGCGAGTCAGACTCGAAAACGAAGGGTTCCGTACTCTATAAAAACGGCAAAAAACATGTTTGTCGTAAGGGAGCCCTACTTATATATTTTATTCAGTAATACCATATCACTAACTATATTATGATCCAATTTAATCTTAATCGGTTCAGTCGTTTCGTGGTAATTACCATACCATTAACTTTTTTTGATTATCTTAGTGAGATTCTACCATTTTCAAACTCAAACCAGATAAAATGTTTAAACGTCAAGATGAATAAATGAGCTCTCCTCATTCAGAATTGTGTAAGATAATACTAAATCATTGGTTTGTCATGAAAATTCTGAATGAAGCAGAATTTTTGTTTTACTTATTTTGTATAGAAAATATTAATAACCCAACAAAAGCTGATAAAAACCGTGCTGATCGAGTGGGAAGTACCTTGACTTTCAATTCATAGGTCGTGGGTTTGAATTCCGGCCGTGTTTTCATGGATTTGTCTATTCAAAAAAAATATCCGCATCAAATTGTGCTTTAGGCGGTAAAGGGAAAATCGTGAAAAAATGTGGGTATGCGCCAAATATTGTGTTTGGAAGTGTCTCTGGCTACCTCTTTAGTCGTCTTCAAAAATATAAGCATCTGGAGATCTTAGAGTATGTCTACCGTACTTAGTGATTACAGTCGTGATCCTATTTTATTTATTTCTTCTCAATAATTAAAACACGGTTATCCAGTTTTCTTTATAACTCGGTTCAAATTTATTTTCTTGGCTTTTCGGTAATAATCATAAGCATAACCAAACTTAATAATCAAACGTAAGAAACCCTGTACCTCAATAACTCATACCGAGTTTAATAATTAACATAGCTATGTGTGTACCTACACAAGATAACATAGGCCTCCGAACTCGGGGGTCATACCACAAGGCCCTAAAGAAATATAAACGTAATATTATACTTATATTGTTATAAATTGATGCTTGATTTTTTTTTTGTTTGGTCGGAGTCTACCCGTATAAGACGGAAAAAGTGATAAAACCGCATTATCTTGAAAACTATCGAACTTAAAAAGAATCTTTATTTTATATATGTAGCTAGTATGATTATCTAACGAATTATATAAAAATGAACTGTTTAGCTGCTCATAGTTTTGAGTAATAACTAAATTAGTGTTTTGAAAGAGCCAACTTTGTAAACTAAGACCGGCTTGCACAACAATCGCTAAAAGTGTTTAGCGGCTAAATTTATTTAAATTTGACGTATTTGTATGATTTGACAACATCCTAAATGTATTTAGCGTGCTAATCACATTTAAGAATTATTGTGCAAGCCGTCCTAAATCTATCAAGAAAAGTTTCACCAATCGTGTTTCTGTCTATAATTTATCTTCTGTCTATTTATTAGTTTTGACATAAAAAACAAAACTGTTTTGCGGATATTGAGAAAAAACAATTCTGCATTCATCAAAAAAATAGTCCTCATCTTAAAGTAATTAAGACGAGTAAATTAAGAACGACAGTGACAACGCAATAGCGTTATCACTTTCGCACCGCCTGTAATATTATTTTAATATTACTTTTGGATCTTGTGGTGCGGCCCCGGGTCACGTAATCCTTAGCTGGGGTCACACCCGCGTTTCGGCTATGGACATTAATTAATTGTAGTACAAATATATGCAGGTCTTACGAAGAATCTCTTAACTCTGTAGGTACTCTAATTCCCATATTCTTAGTTGTAACCTCGAAATATCTCCACCTCGACTCGACCTCTAAACCGTGTTTTGGTAGTTTAAGACAGTTTTAGTTGATAAAACTACCTCTAGTCGAGTATTCAGTCAACAGAACTGTCAACTCAAGGTACCTCGAGATGTACCTTGACATTCCTTGACAGCTTCTGAACTACGCATGCGTGTGACGGTTTGTTTGATGAAAATCTCCTCGTACTGATGACTTATAACGTAATTGAGGAACCTCCAAAAATGTTAAATACCAAACATGAGGTACTTTTCGAGTGAAAGTTCAAGGAGTCTCGAAATAGTGTGAACGAATCAAGGTAGAGTCGAGGTTACAACTAAATATATGAGGATAACCTTCAGAGATTCTGACTAAATGACTGACTTAATAAAAATGAAATGAAATATCACGACTGTAATCCCCAAGTACGGTAGACAAAAGACATTCACAATTTTCCAGTTCTTCCTACTTGTGAGTTTGTTTGTATGTTTGCCTCAATCCGGCCTAAACGACAGAATGGATTATAATGAAACTTGCTGTAGATTATGTAGATTTATTGCCCGAATAAAAAATAGATCACTTAAAATAATAAAAACATCTTCAAAATGATTAAAAACGCAAAAGGGATGATTTTGATATAGATGGCGCTGGTGTGCAAAAAATCAGACATCAGTGGTAATAGCATCGTGCGTTTCTCTATGCGATTATTGAAATTTGATAGGACAATATCAGTCACGTGTCTAATATGATAATAACATGATCTATAATAATTGGACGAATGACTTTATGAGAAACTTATGCCACGATATTTTCGAAGCAAGTTTTTATTAGCAAAGTTACATCACGACTGTAATCCCCAAGTACGGTAGACATCCTCTCAGATCTTAAGGCGCTTAGATTCTTTGAAGATGTCCAATGGGGGTAGCCACAGGCACGTCCAAACATTATATTTGGCACATGCCCACATTTTTCAGTAGTTAGCATTCCATACGTGACAGGTTGCAAGCCCATCGCCGCTTATATGAACACTAACTGATTTCCCTCACGATGTTTTCCTTGTAAGCACGTGTTTTTGATGCGCATATAAATTTTCGAAGAGAAAAGTCCATTGATGCACGCCGGGATTCGAACCCACGACCTTCAGATTGAAAGTCGAGGTACATCCCAGAGTTTTTTATTAGGTACGATATTAAAAGTTACCTTAGAAATTTAGGTAATTCCGTGTTGTATAGAGCCAAAAAAACTCCCAAGACCTCTCCAGATCATGAATTCCAATCTTCAGCACACAATCACTTTCATTCAACCAAATAGCATTCCGATAAGAAAATGCCTGAATACAAATTCAGAAGTACATTGATACGAAGTAATATTTCAGTTTTGTATTCCCAAACAAAGGCTCACATCTCGCGTTGAGTAACGGCGTTTTTATGTTGATCGTAAAAGATTTAACCCGGATTCGTTTTGAAGGCCTCTCATTATCACATGAAATATTACAGTCTTTATGCCTTAGGAAATAGGGTTCGGAATTGATCGGTCGTTATTTAAAGCGTTTTGTATAAAGCGTGATGCAGATGGGCTATATTAAAATTCTGGTTTTACACCCGATTGTAATCTAGAGCTAAGAATAATGTTCTATTGCTCAAGGGAGTTGATTAGATAAACTTACTATCCAGTTGTTCTTTTATACTTCTTATTGTTTGTTTATACATAAATACAAGCAGTCCGCCCCGGCGTCGCTCGGGTGTAATAACCCGGTTTTACACCTTGGGTTACATTATTGAAGTTTTCGTATGGATCCCTAATAGTTAGACATAATGGTATTGCAAACTTTTTTGTAGATATTGATGTCCTCTATAAAACTGTAGTCTATTGTTAATAATTTTTGCAGCAAATGCAATATAAGGTTTTTTTTTGGATTTTTTTTCACACGTTGGGTTACATTATCAAAGTTTTCGTACGGATCCCTAAAGTTTTTGAAAATAATCTATAGCCTAAGTTTATCGGAGATAATTTATAATTCTAATGGTGAAATAATTTTTCAAATCATTCCAGTAGTTTCGGACACAGACAGACAGACCGAGTTACTTTCGCATTTAAAATATTATTATAGACTAGCTGCTCGCCCCGGCTTCGCACGGATTGTACCTGGATCAAAAGTAGCCTGTGTTATTCTGATGTTTGAGCTATATTACTGTGAAGTTTTATTTTAATCCGTTCGTTAATCAAATCGTCAAACTAGTAAATGTCTAGTTTGGTGATACGATGACGATAAATTCAAATTCAAATTCAAATTCATAAATCATTTATTGCAATAAAATCACAAGGATCACTTTGAAACGTCTTAGGAACTAGGTGAAGCTACGCCGATTCCACGCGACCAAGCCTAGAAGAATCAGGCAACAAACACGGCTTGGGGTCTACCTTTTTTTTATGATCCTTTCCTTAATGCTATGTAGAGCTCCAGTGTGGTGCCAATCGAACAAGGTGAAGGCTCAAACAAGAATAATAATTATAAGTACCTACTACTCAAGTACGTACAGCAATAAAAATTCATGCTTAGGTCACTGAACGTAGGTATATCTATCTAATATACTAAGGGTATACTATACAGTCGAGAGCCTATTTAATTTGCTTCTGTTTGCTCTATTCTGTTTACATTCTAACTTAGACTCAATTACATTTTATTTCAAATAACTCAAGAGAGTAAAATACGAGTCTTCATTTAAGAACCTAGGATTTTCTAAATTATTAAGACTCCAGACTAATTGAAATTGAAAGCTTTGCTTTTGTTGGCTCCTAAAAAGTCTGTAAATAAATATCTGAGATTTTCATTGTGTAGGTCTTAACTTAATCAATTCGAGCTCCACAAAAAATACTTTACAAAGCGACCGCGTAATACTATATCAGAATTCAAAAGGACTAACAAAACAAAGAACAAAGCGCGAGATGTCACAGACTGTATTTCAGTAAAAAAATAAAACGATGGAAGTAACGACTTTCCTAAACGGGCAATACCAAGAAATAAAATAAATAGGATCTGGACTGTTATCCCCAAGTACGGTAGACATCCTCTTAGATCTCCAGACGCTTAGATCCTTTGAAGATGTCTAGTGGGGGTAGTCAGAGGCACGTCCAAACATTTGGCACATGCCCACATTTTGCAGTAATAAGAATTCCATACGTGACAGGTTGCAAGCCCATCGCCGCTTATAAGAAAGTATTCTGATATAACTGGTTTCCTCGCGATGTTTTCCTTCACCGTTTTGAGCACGTGTTTTTGATGCGCATATAAATTTTTTGAATAGAAAAATCCATTGATGCTCGCCGGGGTTCGATCCCACGACCTTCAGATTGAAAGTCGAGGTACCTCCTACTCGGCCAACACGGCTTCGGCAATACTAAGACTAACCTCATATCTCAGTTAGTAATTAGCCAACTCCCCAGGATAATAATTTGTGTGACAAACATAGATGTTTGTTTTGTGTTTGGGTGTACATATAATATGAATATATTTACAAAAAAAAGTATAATGTATTCTTTAAATTATCTGGTTCCCATATTACAAGCTTTGCTTAGTTTGGGGCTAGATGGCGCTGTGTGTGAAGTCCACCAATATTTATTTATTTTAGTTTTGCAGCAATTATTGATGTGCGACAAAGTAAATTTAAAGTTTCATCCATTGAAATTGTCAAGTCCTAATTATACCAGCATTACTTCTCTCAGCAAAATATCATCCTACGCACTTATGTATATTTTATGTAGATACGATTACCATTTTTTTTCCAAATAAAACCAAAGATAGCTGGAAGAAAATACTAACTAGCATAGATTTAGGTATGTACTGTACATGTTTTTGTCATGTGCAATAAAGAATTTTCTATTTATCGAAATTTATAGTTTATCCATAAAAAATGCAGCATCTGTTTTAGAAAATAGTTGTCCAACTCCTTATTTATCTTATGGTTTTTCTACATCGATCTTCCTCGATTCCTTCGATTGAAAAAGTTGCCATAAATTGCTTGGTGTCTGTTATGTCAACTTGACTGGTAGCACCACTTTACCCTCCCCATGTTGCCCAGAATGGAACAATTAAAATCGCCTGTGTAATAACATAAACAAAAGTCACAAAACACAAGCAAAATTTCCGAGTGGCTTACATTTGTGGAACTTTTTATGAAGTTTTATATATAACAGAGTCGCCAGAGTAGATACACAACACCGAGCATTAAGAAACCTTTTTCGAGTCTAACATTTTTACGATTATTTTGAAAGTGCTTGCAGGAGCATCTTTTGATACTGTTGTTGTAAGTTGCAAGCGGGTACGTCTCAGATCTGTTTGTTTGACTGGCCTCACAGCTTAAGGCGATACTTGAAATTTTTGACTTATTGTATGGGCTGAATCTACCCGGATAAGACGGAAAAAGTGATAAAACTGCATTACCTTGAAAAACATCGAATTTAAAAAAAAAACAGTCTGTAATTTACTTAACTAGTATGATTATCTAACGAATTATATCAAAATTAACTGTTTAGCTATTCATAGTTTTGATTAAAAACGAAACTAGTGTTTTTTAAGAGCCAACTTTGGAAAATATAAGTTAATAATAAGTTATCTTTGTCATAAAAACAAAACTATATGTTTTGCGGTTATTGTGAAAAAACGATTCTGCATTCTTCAAAAACATTTATTACTCCTCTTAATTGGTAGTAACTCTATCTTCTGGCACGGTTGCGATTTTGATTCCCTTTCGGTACTAACATTTGTGTGATGTTTGTCATTACGAAACATATATTCAAAATGATAAAAACAAATTATTATTTTTTATTATATTATTAAAATTTAAAAAACTGATGTAGTCTCGTGACTTTGCAAAACATTTTCGTCGGTTAGTTGTTAAATTTTTATCAATTGCAATCACTGATAAATGTTATATTTCTTCCAGAATTTTCTTACGGAAATTAAAAATATAAAGGGTTCTGTACCCCATATCAACAGTCAGTAATAAAAAATAGATCAGTGTTTTTTGTCACTTAATATGTACTACCTATTTCTTTCTGTGGCTCTGTTGAGAGTTACAAACCACAGTCACTATCGAGTATCGTCAACTATTTGTATGGAATCCATCACAGCGCCTCTAGCGGTAACTACACTAAACTAAAATATTTTATACAAATAGCTTACGATACTCGATAGCGACTGTAGTTATAAAATCTGATTATTGGGCTACTGTGTTTTGTCTGTATTGTGTGATGTAAATAAAACTTTTTCTATTCTATTCTATACTAGCGACCCGCCCCGGCTTCGCACGGGTAGCATGTTATTATACATATAAACCTTCCTCCTGAATCACTCTATCTATTAAAAAAAACCGCATCAAAATCCGTTGTGTAGTTTTAAAGATATAAGCAAACATACATACATACATACATACAGACGCGGGAAGCGGAAAGCGACTTTGTTTTATACTATGTGATAAAACGCTGTCTTCTAATACTTGTCCTACATAAAAGTCTGGGCTTAAATTATAAATCAAGCGGACACAAACGCACCTGGGACGCCGGACTCTTCCTAATGCTAATGTTTATTTAACATCACTCTCTCTAGATCTGAGGGCGGATGAGTTGAGGTAGAAATACGGGTATGGCTTAAACTTTTAAAAGACCCTTCACTTTATGTAAGCGGCGATAGACTTGCAAACTGTCACGTGTGAAATGCTAATTAGCATAAAATATGGGCATGTGACGAATGTAGTGTTTGGATGTGCCTCTGACTAACCTCTATATACATTAAGGATCTGAGCGCCTGAAGATCTAAGAGGATTTCTACCGTACTTGGGAATTACAGTCGTTTTTTCATTGTAACCTTCAATCATCATCATTACATCTAAAAGACATATTAAGTAGTTCAGATGTGTGTGTTCCAGATGTGTATCTCAAGGCTTCCAACAACTTTTATTAGCAAGATGGCGGCTTTAAAAAACCAAGATAATAATGATCGTAACATGAAATAAAACAATGGAGTTTTATATACCTAATTCATTACACAAATATTTATCCTGAGTGGGGATCGAACCCACAAAATTCAGCGCAGAAGGCAGAGCTACTGTCAACTGAGCTGTGAGGCCAGTCAGCGATATTCGTACATAGTTCAAATAAAATAAAAAAATTCACAAACACACACATTCACAAACACAATACCCGAACACAAATAGTGAACAAAACATCAGACATTTTGAGCCTGTCAAAGGAGGGGCATTGAACAAGTTTTCAATACGACTCGAGTACTTTCTGTAATAACAGGAATATGAAATGAGAGTAAACTAAAGCTGGGGTCTCGTAGACTGTATCCTCGTAGTTTCACAAGCGTAGCCACTACGAACATCTACGGCGTAGCAGTTGCTACGAGATATATTCAAATTCTGTCGATGCAATTGCTTATATTTCAGTAATAATTAATTTTATAATATTTTTAGGGATTCGTACCCAAAGGATAAAAACGGGACCCTATTACTAAGACTTCGCTGTCCGTCTGTCTGTCTGTCTGTCTGTCCGTCCGTCCGTCTGTCTGTCACAGGGCTGTATCTCATGAACCGTAATAGCTAGACAGTTTAAATTTTCATAAAATATGTATTTATGTTGCTGCTATAACATCAAATACAAAAAATAGAATAAAATAAATATTTAAGGGGGGCTCCCATACAAGAAACATGTTTTTTTTGCCGTTTTTATAGATAATGGTACGGAATCCTTCGTGCGCGAGTCCGACTCGCACTTGACCGGTTTTTATTTTAAACATCTAAGAATTTGATACAACGCCTGAATTGATAAATTATTTCATACACCTTAACTACCTATATAAATAGTGAATTATTTTTATGCTAAACTTTTTTAATGCTAACTACTTCAAAAAGTAATGTTTGGAAGTGCCTCTGACTAACCCCTATGGACATCTTCAAAGATATGAGCGCCTGGAGATCTGAGACGATGTATATCGCACTTGGGGATTGAAGTCGTGATCCTTATTTTTTTTTTTTAACCTCTTTTAGTTTACTTTTTATCCACGTGGGATAGCGCTAACAAAAGCTAGTATGACAATCATTTATACGCAATATTTTACAGTGTCAGTGTTCAACACGTGTGTCAGTTGAGTCAGCATCAATTTACATCTTAACGCATTTTAGTAAAATTCAGTTTTAATTGTTGACGTTTCTTTATTTTCCCCTAAATACATTTTGACATATTATTAAGAGGTTGTGTATTTTATCAAAAGTTTATTAAGTCCCTAGAGAACAATTTATCTAAAGTAATTTTTTTGTTATCATGTACCGCTTTGATTTTATGGCATGGATAGCTTTAGGGTTTTTTTTTAAATTAATTACCAAACTTTTCTAGTAAGGTGTATGCATTCGAAACACAAAAAAACTACCTCTGTCCTTTACAGACCTAAATAGCTGGACCGACTATAATATTTTTTGTTTAATATATGTTAAAGTCCGGGAAAGATTTTTATGCAGAAAAAAAAATATCACGGAAACGGGATAAATATAGGTAATACTAATATTAGTATTACCTATATATTACGCACGGGTCAGCTAGTTCTGTTCGACAGATAGTTTCATATCTGGTATTCCAATCTTCAACATAACATTATAGTCTATAATTAAGTTGCCGAAAACTAATGACTACATCACAAAAAAAGCTTCATCAAAATCCGTCCCGTAGTTTTTGCGTGAAAGTCGGACAACAGACAGTTAAAAATTTCAAATTGTTTTTTTTTGGCTTGTGATAAAGGCCCCTAGGAGTATTGTTTTTAGTTTTTATTTAATGTACTGAATTGAACTCTTCTACAGTTTTAATATGTATAGATGTTAGGTGTGTACAAAATACATATCTAAAGACATTGCAATTAGCTCGTAAATGTGAGCCAGTCCTTAAGTAGTACTCAGTCGCACCATTCCTTGTAAGCTTCCGTATCTCAGAATTGGAAATTAAGATGCTTTGATAACGCGGAAGAGGTATAGTATATATAGTATATAGTATAGTATAGAGGTTCTTCTGTGTTTGGGTGTTATAATGTATCATAAATTGTATGTTAAATACATACATATTATAGAACTAGATAACTAATAGATCACGTATTAATACATATTCTATCAGTTATCTAGTTCTAATAATACAAGTTTGGTTTAGTTTGGGGCTAGATAACGCTGTGTTGTAATGTACACCAATATTTTTTTCATATATATTTGTAAGATTTTCTTAAATTATAGCTTAAAAATACCTTTACTTCGTACAATAAAGAGTTATGAAACTTTAATAAATCTATGTAATTTTAATAACAATCACAGGGACGTGGCGAGTGAGTTCCGTGCTAGGACGTAAGAAGTACAGGTTTGAACCCGGTGGTGGACAAAACGTTGATACGAACTGCAAATATTTCTTAAATTTTCTTACTGTACTGTATGTAGGTATATTAAAAAATGGGCATGTGCCAAATGTAATGTTTGAACGTGTATCTGTATACCTCATTTAGATATCTACATGGATATTAACGCATGGAGTTCTGAGTGGATGTCTACCGTACTTGGTAATTACAGTTGTGACCCTATTTAATATGTTCCTGGCCACTATTTACGTTAAAAACCTTCAAGACATGGACATAATTGTTCCATTTATCTCTCGAACTCCAGTTTGCATGACAAAAGGCTCTTTAATCAAATCGATGGTAAACCACTTAAGTTAATTATGTTAAATGTTTTACTTTGCCACTGAATTGTTCAAGCTAAATTAGGTTCTATTGTAATGAAATAGAGTGCACGTGATAAATGAACCGTAAAAACTCATTAACATTCAAATGCTGACTGTACTGTTTGTATTGTCCATCTTGTTGAACAACGAGCATGTGTAGTAGTTTGTAGGTTATTAACTTTTGGCGAGAAGGAAAACACACGCATCTTCAATCGTTTCTTAAAGAAGCTGAAGGTTTTATTTCCTCTTGACAGCAATAAAGATGAAAACACCCTCAAGACGAGCTTAAGCTTAAGGAAAATACAGCTATAATCAATATTTTGTACTTTAAACTAAAAAAAAACCGACTTCAATTATTATTTACTAGCCGACCCGTGACAGACTTTGTCTTGTCAATTTTTAATAATCGTTTAGGAAAAAGCAATTTTAGGCAACTTCCCATTTTTTCCCTACAAACCTGAGAAAAAACATTACGAATATTGGTAGAATGCGTATCATTAATTAGTCAAAACTGCGTTGCTATGACGATTAAATGTTTTTAGTCTGTGATGTCAGATTTTGTGCACACCAACGCCTTCTTTACCAAAATCGTCCTTTTTGCGTTATTTTATCATTTAAGGGTTTTATGGATTATAAGTTCCCCCTTTATTTATTCTGATTTTTTATCTACATATTACAGCAAATTTCATCATAGTCCGTTTTGTCGTTTACTTTTGATTATTATTATTATTATTATTATTATTACAGCTTTATTTCCACTTAACACTTTACAAAATTCATGCACTTAAATTTATTTCACTTGACACATTTTTCACTGTTACTTTTGATTAGGGAATAAATATAGCAGCTTTATCACAAACTTTCACATTTATAATATTATTAGGATATAATATTATAAGTAGTTAGGTAGTAGTAAGTCTTTATAAGGGCAGTATGAAAAACTTACTGTTGCATAACATACATTTTCCTTTAGATACTGAGATAACAAACCCGTCAAGAATTTTATTATCCAAATAAATATCGACAAAAAATTACCCGGGTGAATTGCAATGATTATTTAAAAGCTCAAACACAGCTAGAGCTACACAGCTCTTACAATCATAGCAGCTTAATTATTCAAACTGACAGTCAATTCCACTTTCAAAACGGCTTCCCATTAAAATCGCTGTCACTTCTCGCTGTCACCACATCAAGGCTCAAGTTGGAGTACCCATTTGTCCTTCACACTGACCGCTTCGAGGGCTGTCGAGTGTGTCCTGTTAATTTTGTTTGGTTTACTTAGCTCTGTTCAGCTGATGAGACCGACTACAACACTTAAGCTCTTATTACCTTTTCACGTAAACGCGGTTGTTATTTGTAAATATAAAATCTGTCGCTTCGAATATTAACGCTACACAATTTTGTAGGGTTTCTTTTCTGTATCATAACATGCTAAAAAAATACATAGTTGTTGTACTATTTTGTAGGGTTTCCCCTATGCTACAAGCTTAGCTTGGGTACCTACCACGGAACCTAAATCCCACACCGGGAATCAAACCCTCACTTTAGATAGAACTTAGCGATTCTTTAGGTAGATATATGCTGTACTGAAAAATGAAAAAAAAAAATGAAAAAAATATTTATTTTCAGCTAAAAACTTAAAACTAATTACAAAAGGTTAAACTAAGGTTAATTAGCTGGTTAGGTTTATTTAAAAAGTAGGATATATCGGCGGTCTTCACACTAGGCAAGCCCGTATCGTGAAGACTGGTAGTGATCTGGATCAGTTATCGACTGTTGGCTACGGTTTTTAGATATCTACATTTTTTATCGTGTTTTTAAAAATATATTGTTATATAATTATCAATTAGATATTTAATAAAGCCTTGTTGGCCGAGTGGGATATACCTCGACTTTTAATCTGAAGGTCGTGGGTTCGAATCCCAGCGTGCATCAATGGATTTTTCCGTTCGAAAATTTATATGCGCATCAAAAACACGTGCTTACAACGGTGAAGGAAAACATCGTGAGGAAACCAGTTAGTGTTCTTATAAGCGGCGATGGGTTTGCAACCTGTCGTATGGAATGCTAACTACTGCAAAATGTGGGCATGTGCCAAATATAATGTTTGGACGTGCCTCTGACTACCCTCACTAGACATCTTCAAAGGATCTAAGCGTCTGAAGATCTGAGAGGATGTCTACCATACTTGGGGATTACCGTATTGATTCTATTTATTTATTTTTATTTTTTAGATATTTAATATTCTCTAGTACAAAAAAAAGAATGATCTTGTTTTGTAAACAACCAATTTCAAATAAAATTCAAAGTAAACTTTTAGTGTGACGTGTAATTTATTATCACACGAGTTTAATAAAGAGAAAAATGTGAAGTTATCAATACTGACATCAACATAAAGTTCCGTTTAGGTAGTCAGCAGTGTGTATATAAAAACCGGCCAAGTGCGAGTCGGACTGGCGCACGAAGGGTTCCGTACCATTATCTATAAAAACGGCAAAAAAATCATGTTTGTTGTATGGGAGCCCCCCTTAAATATTTATTTTATTCTCTTTTTAGTATTTGTTGTTAAAGCAGCAATAGAAATACATAATCTGTGAAAATTTCAACTGTCTAGCTATCACGGTTCATGAGATACAGCCCTGTGACAGACAAAGACAGACGGACAGACAGACGGACAGCGAAGTCTTAGTAATAGGGTTCCGATTTTACCCTACGGGTACGGAACCCTAAAAAGGCACTTTGGAATAACTTTAGCGAGTTTACTGTGCAGCGCTGACTTCTGAAATTTCTTGTATTATTTACGTGGAGAGACCTTACCACTAGTTTTCTCAAGTTTCGTAATCTCGGTCGACGGTGGCATTTTGTAACTTTCATATTTTTACAGGAATTATTATGAACGGCGATGGGCTTGCACTTCACGTATGGAATGCTAACTACTGCAAAATGTGGGCATGTGCCAAATATAATGTTTGGACGTACCTCTGACTACCCCTACTAGACATCTTCACAGGATCTAAGCGTCTTGAGATCTGAGAGGATGTCTACTGTACGTGGGGATTAATGTCGCGACCCTATTTATTATTTTATTTTTTTATTATGATATACATAAATATGTTGTCATTAATGGCGTTTAATTAAATAAAAGTAAAGGTAAGGTTTATATTATTTAGCAAATAATTAGAGAATTAGACAAGATAACAAAGGATTATAATGATAATAATTATAAGTTATTGATGTTTGTTACTCACAGAATATTATTTCTTTAATCAATCAGTTATCTGGTTTTCATAGTACGAGCTTTGTTTAGTTTGAGGCTAGATGGCATTGCAACTGTAAAGTCCACCAATATTTATTTATTTCTTGTAATACTTTAAACTAACCTTACATTATTATTTTCGCGTGAATCGAACTACTAATTATACTAATGAAATTACAACAGAATAAAATATAACCAGTTTTTTTTTAAATTTCTGTCTGTTTTTTATAAAATACTTATTTTCGAGTATCATTCATTAAAGTCAATATAGAAGTTGCTGATGAATTTAAACAGACAAAGCAAATTTCAAAAAGAAACCTACGTGATATTCACCGAAAATTCATTTATACGTAGAATTCGGCTTCACTCGGATTAAAACTGTCACACATTTTACCTGAAAACCCCCGCCATTTTTAGGGTTCCGTACCCAAAGGGTAAAAACGGGACCCTATTACAAAGACTTCGCTGTCGTCTGTCTGTCCGTCTGTCCATCTGTCTGTCACCAGGCTGTATCGCATGAACCGTTATAGCTAGACAGTTGAAATTTACACAGAAAGATTATATATTTGTAAACCCTTTAACAACAAATACTAAAAACAAAACTAAAGAAATATTTAAGTGGGTAAAGAATGTATGGGAATACATTCTTTATATTTTTTGGTTGTTTTTTATAGACAATGGTACGGAACCTATCGTGCGCGAGTCCGATTCGCACTTGGCAGGTTTTATTCAATTACATCACGGATGCTACACGGTAGCTGCACTTATGAAAACCATTTTTGGAGCGAAATATTTCATCTTTGGCTCAATATTCCCCCACCCTAACTCATTCGTATCTGCAACGATTGTGAGTGGCTTAACCTTGGTTTCCTTAGAAATTACGACCGTTATAAAACGTAATGTTACAGGGCCATACCACAACTTCCTAAATTAATCTCAAATATATTAAAACAATATTACTCGTAGTGCAAAAGTGACAAAACTATACGAGTTCGTTTTGCGTTGTCATTTTCGCACCGTGAGCAGTATTATTTTAATATTACTTTTGAGCTTGTGGTATGACTGGTGGCAGACATCATTTCGAAAAAGTATGAGTTTTTCTTTTTAAAAATAAATTACATAATAAAAGTATACATTCATAACACAATATTTATAATAAATCCCTAAAAGATCAATAACAGACGGTATAGGTTCTAGACAAGCCTTCTGCATCTAAACAGCACTATTTTCACCCTCGTATTCAAGAACGACACTATGAGAACACGCACCCACAGTGGACGAAATCTTTTTTCATAAACATCATTTTATGTGTTGAGCGGCATTATGGCGCACGCTACCGTGTGCCTTTAGAGCTCGACTTTGGCAAGAGGCATACGACAATGTGCCTCTAGTCACACTTTGCAGTGTCGCACAACACATAAAGTGATTTTTATGAAAAAAGATTTCGTCCACTGTGGGTGCGTGTTCTCATAGTGTCGTTCTTGAATACGAGGGTTAGTATCCTATGAGTAGAAAGTTTCACCTGACGTTGTCTGTAAAGATGTAAAAAGATCTGACTATGAGAATAAACTAAACTGATTGTCATGACTATGCTGAATTACGTTTAAAAAACTAAAAATAAAACCGACTTCATGCATGTTGTTATAATTGTATAGAATAATTTCATCCCCTATTTTTTAAATAGGACAACACTGGTAGCACCAGCTTTCAAATAAAAAAGAATCATCAAAATCGGTTAACCCAGTGCTGAGGTAACAAACAAAAAAAATACAATCGAATTTGACACTTTCTAGTTTTTTTGAAGTCGTAAAAGTAAAAAAATGCGAAAGTTAATTATGAAGGCGGTAACAATATAACAGTAGCTACTTTTTTAAGAGACCAAGACTTTAACCTTGCTACGGAACACAATAAAACACAGTGAGTTCGTCCCTGCTGGTCGTAAAAGCAACACCTTTTGTAAGAGGGCCCTTAACCCAACCTTCGACCCTAGTTTAGGTTTTTTTAAGACTCTTCAAAAGAAATAGAGTTTTTCTTAGAATAAATGGGGTAACTTGAGTAACTTTATATTAATACTAGCTTCCGCCAGCGACTTCGACTGCGTGTTACCTGGATAAAAAGTAGCCTATGTGTTATTCTGATGTATAAGCTATATTACTGTAAAGTTTCATCTAAATCCGTCTAGTAGTTTTTGCGTGAAAGAGTAACAAACACACAACCACTCACAAACTTTCGCATTTATAATATTAGTAGGATATTGTAGAACTTGACCTTTTGGTAAACTTTTTAAGTTAAAACTAGACCAGTAAGTACGAATTGACGCGGCTTTTGTACCAAAATTCTAATGTGGAAATGAAGCTCTTTCATTCAAATATGATACCCCACCTGACCTTCTAGCCCCACTTAAATAATATGGGGTAATGAAGTTTCATCACTCTCTCCTGATATTAAGTTTTTATACAAAATAAAAACATTTTAAATTGAGAACCGTCATTTTTCGTCCGTTAAAAAACCGTGATAATCAAAGTTTTCGTTATAATAAATAAATAAAATAAATAAATATTGGTTGACATTTCACACAGCGCCATCCAGCCCGAAACTAAGCGAAGCTTGTACTATGGGAACCAGATAACTAATATAATACATATACCTATACGTTTTTTAGTTGTTAATAAATACATATTATACATAATTGTTTGTTTTTTCATGTTTGAGCTGTGTCTGGGCACAGAACAAACATCTATGTTCATCACACAAATGTTTATCCCGGGTGGGGATCGAACCCGCAACCTACAGCGCAGAAGGCAGAGCTACTACCAACTGAGCTATGAGGCCACGGTTGCATGCGAATTAATGAATTAATCGAAAAATTTCACTGTCATACTTAAGACGAGTAATAAATGTTTTTGATAAATGCAGAATCGTTTTTTCTCAATAACCGCATAACATACAGTTTTGTTTTTTATGACAAAGATTACTTAAGGATATAATCTAGATAAATTACAGATAAAAACACGATTGGTGAAACTTTTCTAGATAGATTTATTTTCCAAAGTTGGCTCTTCAAAAACACTAGTTTAGTTTTTAATCAAAACTATAAATAGCTAAACAGATCATTTTTATATAATTCGTTAGATAATCATACTAGCTAAATAAATTACAGACAGTTTCTTTTTAAATTTGATGGCTTTTAAGATAATGCAGTTTTATCACTTTTTCCGTCTTAACCGGGTAGACTCGGCCCATACAAAAAGTCACAAATTTCACTTATCACCTTAAAGTTTGCTTGTGAGTTTGTGAATTGAATCTGAATTTAGGAAACGGCTCCAACGATTTTCATGAAATTTCGTATGCAGCTGGTTTCGAGGGCAATAAATCGATCTATCTAGGTTTCATTTTAAGAAAACTTAGTATTCATCCGTGTTTTCAGGCAGTGAATTACCGATCTAAGCTTTCGTCCAGGTAAATATGAGACCCGTGACAGACGTTGTCCTGTCAATTTTTAATAATCGCATAGGAAAAAGCAATTTCAGGCAACTTCCAATTTTTTTCCTACAAACCTTGTACTGATAAATTAAATTAAGAATTTTGGTAGAATGCGTACCATTCATTAGTCAAAACTGCGTTGCTATGACGATTAAATGTATTTAGTCTGTGATGTCAGATTTTGTGCACACCGACGCCACCTATACCAAAATCATTCTTTTTGCGTTTTTTTTATCTTTTTCGGATTTTAAGTCCCTTTATTTATTCTGATTTTTTATCTGTCGTTTATTTTTGTTAAGGGAACAAACATTATTAGGAACATTTATTATTAGGATACCTTGCAGAACTATGAACACCGCTGTGCCGCATGTGTATAAACATTGTCTTACTGTCTTGAAGATAAAATGTATTTAGTCTGTGATGTCAGATTTTGTGCACACCGACGCCACCTATACCAAAATCATTCTTTTTGCGTTTTTTTTATCTTTTTCGGATTTTAAGTCCCTTTATTTATTCTGATTTTTTATCTGTCGTTTATTTTTGTTAAGGGAACAAACATTATTAGGAACATTTATTATTAGGATACCTTGCAGAACTATGAACACCGCTGTGCCGCATGTGTATAAACATTGTCTTACTGTCTTGAAGATAAAAGCCTTATCGCCACCATCTCTTCGCCGCTTTCAATGCTTCCGCAAATACTCTTGCGAAGTTATGTAGAACACGGTCTAAACCCCGTTCAAGCTTGACCCGTATTTTCGCAGCTGTCTCCATTTAAATAAAAGAAACTCCGGCGAATGCTGTTGACTTTGCGAGTTCCTCCACTATTTTTAAACCTCAACTTAAAATGAACCTTATTGCGCTGAATTAAGGTATTACTTCCAATTTTTGTGTTATTGCATGGGCTTAGTCTATTCGGATAAGACGGAAAAATTTATAAAACCGCATTATCTTGGAAACCATCAAACTTAAAAATAAACTGTCTTTAATTTAGGTAGCTGGTATGAATAACTAACGAATTATGTAAAAATTAACTGTTCTGATTTTCATAGTTTTGAGTAAAAACGTAAATAGTGTTTTGGAAGAGTCAACTTTGTAGCAGAAATCTATCGAGAAAAAATTCACCAATCGTGTTTTCTTCCTATATTTATCTGGATTAAATCCTTAAATTATTTTTTTCATCAAAAATAAAACTATATGTTTTGCGATTATTGAGAAAAAACAAGTCTCAGTTCATAAAAAATGTATACCTTGTCTTAAATAAATGAAACTTGGCCAATGCTGTTGACTATACGCGGCCCTCCACTTCTTTTTAATTTCAGCATAAAATGAACCTAACTGCGCTGAATTACAATTCAATATAGAAATCAAATAGTTATGCAGCGCTATTTTGTGCGAAATTGGACTATCACACGCTGTATATAAGTTACAATATCGCTTACGTTCGCTGCACACCTAAGTTATATAAAACTATTGCGTTACAGATTGATCTATCAACGCATTGCAAAAACAACTTGTCCAACTTGAAATTTGAAGGATGTATTTTTATGTAAGAAAAGAACTCCCAAAATTCTACCCCTAAGAGGGTGCGGGGTAGTCTGTTTGAATGTAGCTTCACGAGAACGAAGTCGCATGTGTTTCCATTATGGTTGGCGCACACTGGCGCAAGGTGCGGTAAAGGATTTAAAATTTATCAATCGAATTGAATAGTTATCCAATAGATATAAAGCATATATTTTAATGCTCGGTGATCGCAACACAGCGCATTTTTTTGCGATATTACCGAGCATTGAAATATATACCTTATTTCGATTGGATAAATATTATATTCAATTGATAAGTTTTAAATCCTCTGCCACACCGTGCGCTAGCGCTACATAGCGCCATCTAGCCCAAAACTAAGCAACTTTTTTTGTTGTAAATACATAATAACACCCAGACAGAAACATCTATGTTCATCACACAAATGTTTATCCTGGGTAACTCACAACCTACAGCACATGAGGCAGAGTTACTACCAACCAAGCAGTGTTTGTTGCCTGATTCTTCTAGGCTTGGTCGCGAGGAATCGGCGTAGATTCACCTAGTTTCTAAGGCGTTTCAAAGTGATCCTTGTGATTTTATTAAAATAATGATTTTTCAATTTGAATTTGAATTTGAGCCAGTCTAAATAAATATATGGCTTTGCTATACTAAAATCAAAGAATAGAGCTCTTCATTCAGATGCATATATTTTTTAATTTGGCTTACGTCGGTTGTCGGCAAACACATAGTTCGCTTCTTTTACCATTTGTACTTGTAAAAAGTAATGTGTATTTCATTTCTCAAATTTTATTTTGTGAATATGAATGTTTGGTGAAAATTATCTTACAGCTTCATTGACCAAGTAGGAGGTACCTCGACTTTCAATCTGTAGGTCGTAATCTGTAGGGGTTTGAATCTCGGCGTGCAATAGATTTTTCTATTCGAAAAATGTATTTATGCGCATCAAAAACACATGCTCAGTGAAAGAAAACATCGTGAGGAAACCAGTTAGTGTTCTTATAAGCGGCGATGGGCTTGCAACCTGTCACGTATGAAATGCTAACTACTGCAAAATATGGGCATGTGCTAAATATAATGTTTCGACATGCCTCTGACTACCTCCACTAGACATCTTTAAGGGATCTAAGCACCTGGAGATCTGAGTGTTTACCGTACTTGGGGATTACAGTCGTGATCCTATTTCTATTTATTTCATTTTTTATTAACAATACTTATTAATCACATTCTGGTATCAAACATAAATTGTACTCGCAATTCTAGAAATGAATACAGACCGTACGTAAGACTATACGATGCAATACGTGTTCGCAAGCATTGTCCCTTTCGCTCTTAAAGTAATACTGATTTAGTCTTACTTTAGAGATTGTAGTACGGCTCCAATACGTCACTTCTGCATCTATAATAGTGTTGTTCCTTTGTCCACAGGTAATCTAAAGGATGTCAGGGCGCGGGAACATCAGTGGCGTCATGTAACTCTGTAACATGAGGCCGAGCAATTTCGTCGTGTACATCACTAGCCTGTTGTGGCTCAACCTGACTGACGCAAAAATTGGTGAGTTTCACGTTCCAAACACAATTTAGTCGTAGGTAATTAAATTTATTTTAATATTAATTTTTAGGTAATTTGCTATGATAACAAGCATTTATTTCACTTTGTCCGTCTGTCCGTCTGTCTGTATCAGGGCAGTATCTTATGAACCGTAATAGTTAGACAGTTGAAATTTTCACAGATGATGTATTTCTGTTGCCGCTATAACAACAAATACTTAAAACAGAAGAAATTAAAAATTTAAATGGGGCTCCCATACAACAAACGTTTTTTTCCGTTTTTTATAGAAAATAGAACGGAACCCTTCGTGCGCGAGTCCGATTTGCACTTGGCTGGTTTTTTGGTATTCGATTGAGCTGAAAATTTTGCATGCACCTTTAAATTAGTTCTAGTGACAGCAAGCTGATCAGATTATGGAGTCAGGAGCTGTTCAACGGATACTCACAAATGGAACTCCTTAGTAAATAGTTACATTGAGTAAAAACTTTTTCTACCTGATAAGTTCTAATGACAATATAATATTAAATGACAGGTGATAGCGCGCTACTCTGATTTCTATCTCAGAGGAGGGTTTTACAAAAGCTTGTTTTAAAAATATATTTTTAACAGAAAACTTATCTTATACGTATTACTAGCTGACCCGTGCCCGCTTCGCTGTGCGTAAGACATTTCTAATACCATCGTTGACTTTTTTGTAGACGTTTTTAAGGTGTACAATACTGTAGTACATTATTTTGATATATCTCGTGGGGTTCAGCCAGCATTTGCAAAGACGAGTAATAAATGTTTTTGATGAACGCAGAATCGTTTCTCAATAACCGCAAAACATACAGTTTTGTTTTTTTATGACAAAGATAACTTGAGGATTTAATCTAGATAAATTACAGACAAAAACACGATTGGTGAAACTTTTCTCAATAGATTTATTTTTAAAATTTGGCTCTTCAAAAACACCAGTTTCGTTTTTAATCAAAACTATGTATAGCTTAACAGTACATTTATATATATTTCGTTAGATAATCATACTAGCTAAATAAATTACCGACAGTTTTTTTTTAGTTTGATGGTTTTCAAAATCATGCTGTTTTATCACTTTTTCCGTTTTATCCGGGTAGACTCAGCCCTTACAAAAAACCAAACATTTCACATTATATCACCTTAAGAACATATTACAAAAACTAAGAAGTTTCTCGAGTAAAAAATACATTGTCGATGTATTTTTATTCACATAGACACCGACAAAGTTTCAATTCAGCTTGTTCATAGATTTTACGATATTTTTCAATCAAAAATTCACAATTCACAAAGTACATAACCTGACACAGATATTCCTGAAGCTCGACTCAGTTTCAGCAAAGTTTCAAAATACGCTCCTAAAACTCGTATAATAATCATTGCCAAGACTTCGGGGCTCCTGCTGTGAATACAATATTTCCTGAAAAGAGAGAATAAAAGGGCTCATTTAAGATTTTGAAATGCCGTGATTTTTTCAGTACACTGTTTTTATCCCGGGAAATCACCGGAGCTCCTAATTTTTCGTTAAAAATAGCACGTAAAGGGTCTACTTTCTTAAGAGATTTAAATTACTCGCTATTCAATTAAATTAATGGGTCGAATTCAACGCTAATTTAAAGCAAAAACCATGTCTTTTAAAGCCCTAAATGGGTTATTTTTTGAGGAATCAAATTACTTGAGTTAGTATTCATTAGTTTGATGTCCTTAGCACCAGTTCAGGTTAACACGAATCGACAACGTATCGTCCAAATGCTAAAACTCAGGCCTCAGTTAATATTGAGTGGCAAATTTATGTTTGAAAGTTATGTCACTGTTTCTGACGTGGTAATTCTACAATTAAGTAGGGAGAAAACAGACATCGAATAAATAGGTAGGTTGTGGGTTCGATTTTTATCCAGGATAAACATTTGTGTGATGAACATAGATGTTTGCTCTGTGTCTGGGTGTTATTATCTATAATATAAAAATGAATCGCTGAATGTGTTGCTAAGCGCATCTCGAGAGCAGCTGAACCTATTTTGCTAGTTCTTTTTTTGTTGTATTCGTTATTAGCAGAAGGTTCTTAGGGAAATAAAAGGAATTTGACAGGACAACGTCTGTCAGAACAGCTAGTTTATAATAAGTATGTATTTAAAAAAAAGTAAATCAGCATTTAATCAGTTATCTGATTCTTTAGTACAAGCTTTGCCTAGTCTGGGGCTAGATAGCGCTGTGTGGAGATAAAATAAAATAAATAGGATCACGACTGTAATCCCCTAGTACGGTCGACATCCTCTCAGATCTGCAGACGCTTAGATCCTTTGAAGATGTCTAGTGGGGGTAGTCAGAGGCACGTCCAAACATCATATTTGGCACATGCCCACATTCCATACGTGACAGGTTGCAAGCCCATCGCCGTAAAATCAATATAAAAAAAAAGCAGAAACTGGTGCTAAGGGTCGTTCCTTTTCGATGGTTAAGTACACAAGACCACTTCAATTAAATATTAAAGTACTCGTTGAACCTTTTGTGTAGCTAATGAAATTCGATGTTAATGGTATATCTTGTAATCTGGCAAAGTGTCTGAAAAAGCCTTGTTGACCGAGTAGGGTACATCGACTTTCAATCGAGTTCTTGGTTCGAAACCCGGCCGTGCATTATTAAAACCGGTGCGGTGGTTGAAGCAAATCAGCGACTTCCGGTGGTTATAATACCTAGTATCTTTGATGGATTGTATGTGTTCAGTGAATTTTGGTTTTCCTTGAAAAAAAAACACTTAGTTTTTTCTGAATTATATAATTTCAAAATTGCAAATTTCTGTAATTTTTTTTCTTTATAAAACTTGATCTGACTATAAATGAAAAAAACAAGAAACAAATCAGCCATAGGTCGAGCTCAAATGATAATTTTTGATATTATATGCTTTAATTATATTTTATATAGATTTCTTTTCCCAACATGCACAAGGCTTGTAGCCAACACACTAATACAATATTGATTTTTGGCGTACAAATCGTAGAAATAATTCTCTTTAAACTGCATTTAAATAAACCCTTAACCAAGAGGTGGTCATTCTAGGAAGTATCACCTGAAAAAAACATGAAAATAAGACCGGTCAAGTGCGAGTCGGACTCGCACATGAAAGGTTCCGTACCATTATCTATAAAAAACGGCAAAAAACACGTTTGTTGTATATAAGCCCTATAGCGGCAACAGAAATACATTATCTGAGAAAATTTTAACTGTCTAGCTATCACGGTTCATGAGATACAGCCCTGTGACAGACAGACGGATAGATGAACAGCAAAGTCTTAGTAATAGGGTCCCGTTTTTACCCTTTGGGAACGGAACCCTAAAAACGACAAAACAAAATTAGCTCATAACTAGATATTTGTTTGGGATGAACGCTACCCATACGTATTTATTTACCTACACGTGCCAACTTTTGTTGTTGCAAAGTGGGTAGGCCTAGTGTTTGTCCACACTTCCGAGCCTAGCACGGTGGCGACGACGGGCGCAAAGTTTCAATTGAAACCCGCTTTTGTGGCCGTAGTGCAGTGTTTCATATGTTTAACACATCGACCACACAGCCTCCTTGACATATAGACTCCATGCATGCAAGGCGACCACTTTTAGACAACACCATAAACCTTAATTAATTAGTAGGGTCAAAAACCCGGTTGTGGCGCCTACCCTGGTTTGGTCATTTTCAATTTTGGCAGTCAATAACTAACATATCAAACAAACTTGTTTAAAATCTATAGTTAAAATATATTAATGTTTTTGTCTATGGTAACTTTTGATTAGTGACAGATGTATTGTGATGGCGGGCCGTTTTATTTTATTTATTTATATATACATAATTAGCACGGTGCAAGACCAATTACACTAACTATTTACACATTACAATGAGAGTGTATTTTGTACAGTAGCGCCCGCACACAGCGTGTTGACAGAATTATTTGTTTGATGAAATTAAGTCAGCGTCTATTGAGCTATGTGGTCGATGGTTTGACCCGCGCCCGTCGCCGCCACCGCGCTAGGCTCGTCAGTGTGGACACACGCCTAGGGTATACCGCGGCCTGAGGCCTACTTCTTAAAGTAAACAAGCTACGACCAGTCCATATGTCCCGCCATTGTTATATTGTAGAGGAGATTTGCATAATGTGGCTGTAATAACTGACTGGAGTCAGCTCAGTTAGTTAGTAACTCTGCCTTCTGCGCTGTAGGTTGTGAGTTCGATCTCCACTCAGGGCAAATATTTGTGTGTTAAACATAGATGTTTGTTCTGTGTCTGGGTGTTAAGTAAAAAATAAAGTATATAAGTATTCTATCAGTTATTTGGTCTCATATTACAAGCTTTGCTTAGTTTGGGGCTAGATGGTGACGTGTGAAATGCCATCCAATGAATATATTTTTTTATATTTCTACAGACCATTGGAGTAAAATTTTACCTGTATTTTTAGCCAAGTGAATATTTTCACTTCCCTCGCAAAGACATTATTTTCATCGAAATTAATGTTAAACATAATTTATACTTTCGCTTACAAACATTTCGAGCTTTTGTAGGGATTTTAGAAATAAACCTCCAGGCGATTTTTCTTCAAACAATGACATAAAAAAATTGTAGCTAATCCTAATCTATCTATATATATAAAAATCAATTGCTGTTCGTTAGTCTCGCTAAAACTCGAGAACGGCTGAACGGATTTATCTTATCTTGGTCTTGAAATGTTCGTGGAGGTCTAGGGAAGGTTTAAAAGGTAAGAAAAATTCGAATAATCGCCCGAAAAACCCTAAAATGAGCCCTTTTCTTTTTCGCATACAAAAGTTTTCTAACTAAAACGTAGAGTCAATTTGAAGTTTATTGCTATTGTATAAAGTTCACTGTCTAAGCAATGTAGGTGTGTTCTGAAGAACGGGAACGGGAACGGGAACTTCAAACAACATTTGTCAATTGCGATACGAAGTTTGCCGGGTCAGCTTGTATTTAATAAAATTTTAATGATTTAATAAAAAAATCCTTTTCGGTTCAAAACCGAAAAGGATTTTTTTAAAAGATTTTTTTAAAAAGAAGTATGCAACTATAATAATAATAAATTTTGGCGGACTTTACACACAGTGCCATCTAGCCCCAAACTAAGCAAAGCTTGTACTATGGGAGCCAGATAACTGATAGAATACTTATATACTTTGCTGTGATGCGTTACACCTCTAGGTTTGATTGACAACAACTAAGTATTTCCCGTTTTATCTATTTATATATGAATAATTAATAACTAAGTATCGCCTGTTACAAAACCTTTACTTAACCTAAGAGATAGATATAAAATATACTTTATTCTATGTTGTTTAAAAATCGTTCTTTTAATAATTTTTTTCAAAATAAAAGTTTAATAGAATTTTTTTTTGTTAAAATGCCCACAACACGCTTTCACCCTATTTCATAGACCGGAGAGTAACATAGACTACATTAAATCCGTTTACCCCTAAACTAAATATTTTCAACCTAAAATTTCTACATAACTAAATGTTTAAATATTGTTTGGGCTCAACATTTCATAAAATACTTTCATCAAAACTAATATTAATTCACATAACTAGGCCTAAACGATTACGTGGTCTAACAGTGAGTGGAAACCGCAGAGTAACAATTGTATAGAGCGTGCGTATTCGTCACGCCTACAAAGCTTTGAACATTATTCAAAGTGATTTATATAGCGTCAGGTGAAACTTTCAACTAACTTAGATGGAACGGCTGTAGTGCCGGGGATGTGTTATAAGAATGAGTAGGCATTCTCAGTATATACAGGGTGTAGTAAGACCACTCCCAAAAACTAGGTATTCAGGCCAAGCAATTTGATCGATTTTATCACCAAAAATAACAAAGAATAGTGGTGAAATTTTCAACTTTATTTTTGAGCTTTTTTCAAAATTTCGAAGCCTGAATGAAGATAATACTTTTTTACTTTGAGTTCAGCTCATTAGCGGTCAATATACGGTCACTAAGCTAAATATATTAGAAAAACAATGGTTCACTCCGGAAATTACGGATTCACGTACGGAGATCAGACAGATCAGGAAAGGCTATATATATACATTTTTAAAATTAATATGATTAATTGGTTCACAACCGAGATTCAAACCTACGACATCGATAGGTGGTCCTTTTCTTTGACTAATACATAAAATCACGAAACTGGTTCTTATGTATTTGTGAATATTCTGTAAAATAATATATTAGTACATTATTTTATTTGTTTTTATTTGAAATAAATGTGTAATCATGAAGTAAAATAGGATCACAGCTATAATCCCCAAGTACGGTAGACATACTCTCAAATCTAAGCGCTTAGATCCTTTAAAATGTCTAAAGAGGGTAGTCAGAGGCAGGTCCAAACGTTATGTTGGGCGCATTACTCACATTTTGCATTAGTACTAGGAGGTGCAAAGTTATGTTGCGAGTACTATTTTACGTGTAATATTTTAACTCCAGGCCGGCGTCGGACCCTTCGGTAACTAAATGTTAACCTGTTTCGTTTCATTTCAGGGTACTTCTGGCACATCACAGATCTTCATTATGATCCCTTCCACAACTCCCCGGAGTTTCATAAAGGTAAAGTTATCTGCGCCGCAGATTGTTAATTATGTTATTTGCGTACCGTTGCCTTCTTATTAAAGAGGCAAAGTCGCGCTGTTTTGTTTGTTTTAACCGAATTAAAATGTACAAGTCGTTTCTTTAAAGATACCGGGGTTTATCTAATTTAAATTTTAAAAGTTTATGATAAAAAAAATTTAGTGTTTAAGTATTCGTGGACACATCGCAAATATATTTTATGTAATTTCTCGTAAATACTAACATGATATCACCCAGAACGAACATGATAATAGAGCTATTACCAACTGAGCAGTAGGCTAAGTTATTTAATACTAGCTTCTATTAATTAAAAAAATATATAACTTATTATTACAGTTCTGGTAGGTAATAACAATCAGAACTTACTTTTGCGGTTATATAAAATAAATAAAATGAGCCTTTATTTCTACTAACTTACTAGTTTAACTTAGGTATAATTACTTATTTATTGTGTATCACTTTTATCAATAGTCGCCTCGATGGCGTAGGCCTCCCCCAATTTCTTCCACGGCCTTTGTCATCCAGTTTGATCCAGCTTTCTCTATGAAAATGTCTTCCCATCTTTTTTCTGGTCGACCTCTGCCTCTTGTTAGGTTTCTTGGTATCCACTCTGTAATTTTTTTGGCCCATCGACTGTCTTCCATCCTAGACATTTGAGGGATCTTATCCTATCTTATCTTATCTTAACTTTGTTATTTTCCTTATTATTATAATATATTTGTTAAAATACACTCATATTTTTACTGTTCTGAATAAAACAATGATTTTGATTGATTTAATTAATCTAATAATATTTTGAGTACTAGGCGGATGTTATGTTGTACTGTGTACCTTCATCAGGCTGCAAACACAACCGTGGGAACAACGAGCACAGTCATCGCAATGAGCACACACACCGCAACGGAAGGCATCGGGACCACACATGTGACACCTCCTGGCCCCTAATACAAAGCGCCGCTGCCTTCATGGCAGAACGGCATCCAGACACACTGGAGTTTGTGCTTTGGACAGGGTGAGTAGTGTCCAAAATCCAATGAACGAAGATTATGCACCATCTTATCAGATGTGGTTAAGGATATTATAATAATAATAATAATATAATAATAATAGCCTTTATTAACAATCTAACATAAATATTGTATACAGAGTTTTAAATTATGACACCGGTAATGATTGTTTTGCCTTAGCATAGGCAACCATAGGTTAAGGATATTACTTGACAACAATGTTAGACAAATAATAGAATTTTTATATAGAAAATTGTATATTTCCTCAAGGGATCAGCTAATTTGATTTATGTTTATCAATCATTGAGGTAAAAGTCGCAAACTCTATCCATAGTTTGCGTCCCTACATACAACTAAAAAAACGAATTGCTGATGGACAACTCCAGCAAAAAAGGTGACATTTTTGATCATTAAACCTATTGTTCCTTGAACAGAGATATCCTCTCATCATCAATGGAGCACCTGACCGAGGAGATCAAGCTGGAAGCGGTGAGAAACGTCACCGATGTCCTCAGCCGTACTTTTAGCAGCCAGTTCGTGTTCCCAGCGCTGGGACACAACGATCCACCGCCGTCGAGAAAGCTTGTTGATATGTGGATGCAGTGGTTACCAACCGAAGCACTACAGACTTTTGAAACTGGTATGTGGAAGAACTTTGAACTCCTTACCATTACCATCCAACATTGGTAATAGCTTTCTTTGTATATCTGTAAACGTTAGTTTCAAAACCTGTCTAGTATTACAAATACTAAACTTAACTATAGATTTTGACACGGGTCTTTATCACTTTTTATTATTGAGTCTGCCCGCGACCATGGCTATTGAAACATAGCCGAAACGACCGGAAAGTAAATTAAAGGTAATTACGTGATAAAGACCCGTGTCAAAATCTATAGTTATGTCTACTAATCACGATAGTTTGAAAAATACTAAACTACTGTATGTTCTAAAGAATCAATGACATAAAAAAAAACTTGAATTTTGACGACGTAGCTAACTTGACTTGCTTGTTCTCAGGAGGATACTACACCATTGAACAGTCGCACAGCAAGCTCCGTATAGTGGTTCTGAACAGTGTGTTGTGGGCCGGCGGAGCAGCTCGTACCGACGGCCCTCACCGAGGCCGAGCACAATGGGAGTGGTTGGAACAGGTTCTCAGTAAAGCTAGAAGGAAAAATGAAATGGTAATCTTTGGCGAGAGTTATGACTGAAGCAATTGTAGACCGATTGAAAATCCTCTAGACTCGAATTGAGTAACGATTATGACATTTTGAGTTCTTAACTGGCTTATAATGAGTTCTCTAGATCAGCCTTAAGCATCCATTACTCTGTCATACCCATCAGGCAGGACCAAACAATAAAATTTTGGAAAAAAAAAACTACATCTCACTTTTTTATTCGATTAGGTTTGCTACACCCTCTTTAGAAACCACATTAGAAGTTTAACTACTAGCGGCGAGTTAAATCAATAATATCAGCTAAGCTAAGTGTTTTTGTTTGTGTGTACCCAGGTATACTTAGTAGCCCACGCTGGCCCTGGAGTGGAAGAGCGCCATAACGCTGGAAGTGCTTCAGCAGCTGGTGGTGGAGAGCTGACTCCGTCTGCAAACGCCAGGCTTCTCCACGTAGTCAGAGCGTTCAGTGACGTCATTGCTGGCCAATTTTACGGGCATAGACATGCTGACACGTTCAGACTAGTTTATAGTGAAGGTAAAACTACATTAAACTGCTCTTCAAAGATCTATTAAGGTTGTATAAGCCCACCCTAATTAAAAGGTCGTTTTTGCCGCACTGTTGGCTTAAATAAGTTTGTACGCATTGAAAACGCGTTAAGGCTTTTTGAGCCTGTATTTCATGTTTTGAGCGGAAATTCCATATTAAGAATTTAATTTGACAGCTATTGCAATGATGGTTATGTGTCTGATATGAGAACAGATATGAGTGGGAGGGAAAACAATGCAGAGGTAGTAGCTGACATGCTTTAATGCCTGTAATAAAATGAAATAGGATTACGACTGATCTATTGATGCGTGGCCGGATTTGAGCCCACGCATTCGGATTGAAAGTTACTGTTGAGGTAGGTACCTCCCACTTGTTCAACACGGCTTTCTATCATTAGTACCTACTCATTAACTAATGAGAACTAAAGAATCAGTCAGTCAGTCAACCAAAGAGAATATAAACCAGTCAACCTCAATATACGTATCGAATATTCATAAATCATTATTATATCAGGGTAAAGTTATTTCCGACTTATTAGAACTGAAGCGCCCGTGGCTGCTAGTTCTACAAGGTGGTGTTTACAACCAGGTGCCGTGACCAAGATGGCATGTTGAACTAACACTATAATAAAATACCATTGATACCTTGACCAGGGTTAGTCACCAGCTCTTAACTTACGTGCATAAAAGTGTAATAATTAAAACAATATTTTGTTTGTAGGTCGACCAGTGTCATGGGCACTCCTGGCGCCATCATTGACACCGAGAGGATCTGGCAGTATATCAAATCCAGGATTAAGACTTTATAAATTCGACTCTAATACTGGAAAGGTATATTTTATCTCTAAGTCAACAGCATTGCTTGAAATACCTCTAACACCCGTTTAGCATTGCAAAGTGTTCGAGAAAACAATAACGTTTCAACACACACAGAAATTATTCTTATCTTATAAACTTATTTCAGGTTTTAGACTACACGCAGTATTATTTAGATGTAACAAATACTAGAGGAGAGCTGCATTGGGCCGTTGAGTATAATCTAACCCAGTATTATGGACTAAGGGAAGTGAGCGCCACTTCGCTTGATGCGTTAGCGGATCGCATGAGGAGTCATTACGACCGCGGACCTTTTAACAAGTAAGTTCTTTAAACGAAATGTATGTACAATGTACCTATCCAAATATTGTGAAACGTACATCAATGGAATTTCCTTCTGGGTATTTTTTATTCGCTATTTGCGCCCTTTCTGGTTTTGCCAACAATTTTTTTGAACCCCTGCAATTTGTAGATTTTTGCCCCTTTTTCGGAATCATTTGTGTTTTATCAGTATTTCGCCCACTATATCGACACTAATTTAACTTGAAGTCAGAATAACAAAGAGTCACTATGAGCACACTCACTATCATGGTTACTACGAAAAAGGAACGTTGATCAAACATTATGTGCTCCTATGTTTCTAGGAATATTAATTTAGTTTCACCTTTGCTTTTACTAACATCACATTATTTTGCGTGACAGGTACCTATCAGCACTCCGAGTTCGCCATAACCCTGAAACGTCAGAATGCGATACCGCTTGCGTACACGTCCACTACTGCGCGATCACTAGAGCTGACTACCACGAGTTTCGCGCGTGCGTCCGCAACCCAGCTTCGGCGCTAGCGTCGCGGGCGCCAAGCCACTCCGCCGCCATCTTGGTTTACGCTATTTTGATTTTATTGACTTGATCATTTTATTATCTCGATGTTAGTTGTGGACTTGTGGTTTAGTTTGATTAGATCAAACAGAAACATCTAAATCGGTATTTCATTTGATAAACTGAATCAAAGCAAATCAATTCATAATGTTGGATAATTTCAGGTATGCATACTTCAAATTGTAAATAACAATTATGTGCAATATTAACATGTTTATTTCAATGAATAGCCGTGAGATTTGTGCCAGCTTCATTTATCATATACATTTACGCCAATTAGATTATAATAACTTAAAATTGTTGATGTTAGCGGTGATTTCATTTATTTACTAGCCGAACTAAGTAAAAATAAATTATTACGAGTATTTATAAGGTAATAGTTTTGTTGCAACAAGTTGTGTTGCGTTAGTGCAAGATTTCTTCAGGGTGTCACCGATACTTCAGAATTTTAAAAGAGCGAGATTTTTATTGGAGATTTGTTAAATAAAATACTATAATCTAGTTTATCTATTTATTAATCTATTATTGTAACTGGTTAATTTCAGTTTCATAAGTATTTGTGTTTTGGACACTGAAACTGAATAGAGTTTGAATTTCATTACCTATCATAATAATTATATTTTTAAACTAGAAATCTAATCATATTTTTTGACAGACGGACAGACGCAGCATTGCCTCAACAATGCTCCTATTGCGATTGTAGGAACCTTTGATAAAAAAAGGTTTTTTTTTTGTAAATAGCCTGATGATTTATCTTGATTAGTATTGTTATTTGATAAAAATATCAAAGTAAAAGTATATAACTAGTATAGTTTGAATGGTATTCGCTAATTTGATTGTGATATAATAGAAATTTTGTAAATAAATAGTTATTTGAACTGAAATATCGATGTAAATAAATTTGGACATTTAACAAAAACGTGTTTATTTTTTAATTCCCTAATTTATTAACACAAAATAGAAATCTTAGATATCTATAGCATAAAAACTGAAATGACGTAGGTATTTCCCTGAAAAGTTTTTCTGAACTTGACATCAGTTACAAGTTTTAGTAAAGTTATGTATGGTTGATGATGTAATGTCTGTTTTTAGGGTTTCGTATTTACTTTTAGTTGTTTATTTACCAAAGGTTCTTGACATTCAATCATTGACTTTATTGTCTTTTGACTGTACACAATGAGTACTTGACATTCAATACTTTCGTAAGTTGTACTACACATTATGACAAAACGGAAATTTCATGGGTATCTTTATCGATAATTTATTTTCGTGTGTGTATTTATATTTTGTCATAATGTGGAGAGTACTTGATAGTTGAAACCGATTACGATTATCAGTGAGCATTCACAATAAGCCTGCTCGCCACTGTCCTGTTCAAGTAATGGCGGGTGATGCGACGATTTATCTTCGACAGTAATATCAATAAAGTTTGTCAATCTTGTTATCAAATAAAGGAAAACAATGGTGGTAATTCTGTTGTGCCTAAAGCTAAAACTTCGTAAAAATACGACCGCTCTTATTTGTTTTACGTTAAAGTCTAAATTAGCGTGACTCCAAAAGGGAAGTTCATAAATTGATATTTTTTTGTATATATCAGATCTGCAAACAAATAAGTTAAAATTTAAATTCCTACGTTTTAGAATTTTCATCCAGAGGTTACGCAAATTTGGACTTTAACATAAAAGGAATAAGAGTGATAGTTTTTTTAGGATTTTCAGCCTTTAGCGGGGACACAACAGAATTTCCACCAATAAATAAAATAAGCTGAGTCTCGCTTTAACTTTAGTTGAAGTGTCTGTTTTCTTAGCTTAATCTAACTTGAATTTTGTTTACAACCTGTAGTTAATATCTTTGTAAGTTTGTGAATATCATTTTGTGGGTTTTGTTGTATTACTAAAGTTAGATTGAACTTGACATTAAATTCACGAGACTGGTCTTAATCAATGGATTTGTAATATAAACTAGTTTTCCGACCCGGTTTTGCACGGGTATAGTAATTAAAGACCAATTTTTGATATCTTAGGTTACACTGTATGTCTTTCATTTTTCAAATGTTTCAATGGTTACTCTGCATCGACTACATAGCCTAATAGACGCCTAATGGCTTCATTTCTTCAAACAAACAACTCTGTCAAGTCAGTGAGGTATGAGGTACGGGGGGAGTAGGAAAAAATGCATTCTGATTGGCCGATTCAAGATGACGTGATTCACTAGGGATGGGAAGTGTTGTCATGAGTTGTCGATAGCAGTCAGAGGCACGTCCAAATATTATATTTGGCACATACCCACATTTTGCAGTAGTTAGCAGTCCATACGTGACAGGTTGCAAGCCCATCGCCGCTTATAAATATACTAACTACTGGTTTCCTCACGATGCGATGTTTTCCTTCACCGTTTTATATACGTGTTTTTGATCTTTATATGTATAAAAATCAATTACTGTTCGTTAGTCTCGCTAAAACTCGAGAACGGCTGAACGGATTTATTTTATCTTGGTCTTGAAATGTTCGTGGAGGTCTATGAAGGTTTAAAAGGTGAAAAAAAAATCTAATAATTGCCGGGAAAACCCTAAAAACAGCCCTTTTCTTTTTCCCATACTTACAAAAGTTAAGAAAACGTAGAGTCCATTTGAGCTTTATTAGGTTTGATAATACGCGAGCGCGAACGCGAAGGCGAACGATAACACGAACGCGAACGCGAACGGGAACGGGAACGGGAACTTAAGACAACATTTGTTAATTCTAAAGCGATAATATTATAAATGCGAATAGCAAATAGGTTACTTCATATCCATGTTGGTACAACGCGAGCGAAGCCGCGGACGGAAGCTAGTTGGCAATAAGTAGTTTTACTAGTTTGGTCCAACTGTTGTTGTTACTACTATGTAGGTTTATCGATCATCAATTATTGAGTAGTGGTACAACACTATTGACTTTCGACAAGGAAAATAACCAGTGTAACTTGAGCTTGTGGTAATGGTTTTTAGCATAAACAGACGAGATGTGCACGGGTCAAGGAAGTGGTCGGTACTACTGCAGGTTTGACGCGCGGTATTTTTTATCGGCCGTATAAGCCTGATGTTTTGGATGACAGTGTTCGCCTTGCATGCGGTATCTTCTGGGCTATGTAGTCGATGTTACTCTGCTATTTCGGGCGAAAATCATGAAAATCCAGCTGCCAGCAGTCCAGCTGTTCTTGAGTATAAATGGTGTTACTTATCCGACATTATCATTGTAATATCCTATAATTGAATAGCTGGCTCACCACAGCACAAGAATTATTATTATACTTTATCTGCCTTCAGCTTTTAGCTTGAACCTCTCTCAGTGTCCCTGTCTTACGTCCCACGTCCCTCGTCCAATGCCCCGGAGCCAAGCTTACCAAGTACCGTGGTCCGGCCCGTCCGGTCGACATTGACAGTTGACTGACATTGACAGCTGCTTGTCATTGACACTGGCAGATGCTTAACCGGCTTACTTCTTGTACTCATGAGACAGCAAATGTAATCTACTTTAGGTAGATACTTGTTATGTTTATTGCATACACTACAACCCCTTTCTTATTTTAAATATTTTTATTTATATATACATGACCTGCTTACTACACACATCACATTAAACAATAAATACAGACCTGCATTTCTAGTACATTTATAACACACAAATAAAATTAAGTTCTAAGCAACTATGTTCCTTCTTAGCTTTTGTCCTGTTTCCTCATCCCTGATTGTTATTCCCGCTCACTGCTTTTTCCACTAGTGATGTAGGGTTGAAGTTGGGGATCACTTTTGTCTTTTCTGCCTCCTTGACCTAAACCTTTCTTACTTCTGTTGTCTGGAATTTCTGCTCTTATTTGTATGTCCCCATATTCCTTCCCCTTTTGTTAATATGGTTGACAAGCCATAGAAAGCATTGCAGTTATTCTATAGTTCTTGACATAATATTGAATTCCAAAATGTTCTCTGTATTTTGATGCAATTACCATTTTAGAAGTTCTTTACTTTGGAGAGGTCTTCCAGTACCTTAGATAGCCTCCCAGAAGGTTCCTTGATCCATCCTTCACAACATTAAATGGTGCTGCAATCTGTAATTTCATCTACTTGGATGTCAGTTCCTAATGAGCCTACTATGATTAGAGGTGTTTTGCTTGCATATGCCATCAAAGTTGTGTTAGGTGATTTTTCTTGTTTGGAACACGTAGTGTGTTCCAAACAAGAAAATTCATTCATTTTTCAAATATTTCCATGCTTCATCAGAAATTTAATTAAATTTGCACCCAGAATCAACAAACATTTCTAGGTAATCCTCCTCCTTTAAGACATTTTATTGTTGCATCCGCGCATTCATATTAGAAAACATAATAAACTTCTTTCTTGTTATTAACTGTTGAGTCATTTCGAGATCTTTTGTAGTTTGTGTTTCCATTTTGCCTTTTATATTCTATGTCTCGTTTAGTCCGTATTTTAGGAGTTCCACAGCATCTCTGGAAGTGCCCAAGTCTATTGCATGTTCTACATTTCTCTGTTCTCGCTGGGCAGTATGGATTTGAAAAGTTGTGTCTAGAACTGCCACATCTACTACACTGTATTTTGTCATCAGCTGAGTTACCAGTTTTTTCCCACCTTGAAAGTCCCAAATTATTCCTTAAAATTGCATTAACTCCGTTTGCTATATTTTCCTTCTCATAGCTTCCAATCTGATAGTTTACAGCTTGCAGAGTTATTCCTAATGTCACAACTTTACTTAGTGTAGCTTCATTTCCCATAGTTAGAATCTTTTTTCTCAACTCGGTTGAAGCACATGCTTCTATTACTTGATCTATTATGTGATCATCAGGTTTTTCAAACATACATTTTGCAGCTTGGTCTCTTAACCTTATTAGAAACTTTTCAAAGGTCTCCATTTCTTGTTGTCTTATCAGGCAGAAAATATGTCTCTCATAGGTCTTATTTTGTTGTGGAAGAAAGTGGTCATCTAGCTTTTTAATAGCCGTCTCAAAAATACTTGCACTTCCGGTAGTAGTAGCATCCTTAGTTTCTGGTAAATTGTAAAATATTTCCTGAAGTCCTGTACCTCCCAACAGTAACAATACTGCTCTTTTTTTTGTAGAACATGTTACATCGGCTGCTTCAAAGTAGATTTCTAAGGATCTCTTCCATTTCTCCCATCTTAATCCAATGGAAATGCTGTTTCCATCCAAATCAAATTTGTCCGGTGGTGGCAATTGATTCATCATTCCCTGAAAATGAAAGATTATTTTAGCTTTGGTATAAATACCATCATAAGGTAAGCTTTAGCCAATGTGCAACCAATTGAATAGTAAGCGTTGGTCAATGTGCAACCTTTTTAATGGGAAGCCCTGGTCAATGTGGAACCTTTTTAATGGGAAGCCCTGGTCAATGTGGAACCTTTTTAATGGGAAGCCCTGGTCATGTGCAACCTTTTTAATGGGAAGCCCTGGTCATGTGAACCAATTTAATGGTAAGCCCTGGTCATGTGCAACCAATTTAATGGTAAGCCCTGTGCAACCAATTTAATGGTAAGCCCTGGTCATGTGCAACCAATTTAATGGTAAGCCCTGGTCATGTGCAACCAATTTAATGGTAAGCCCTGTGCAACCAATTTAATGGTAAGCCGTGCAACCAATTTAATGGTAAGCCATGCAACCAATTTAATGGTAAGCCTGTGACCTTAATGTGCAACCAATTTAATGGTAAGCCTGTGACCTTAATATGCAACCAATTTAATGGTAAGCCTGTGACCTAAATGTGCAACCAATTTAATGGTAAGCCTTTGACTATCTTATGTGCAACCCATTGCGGTAAGCTTTTGACTATCTTATGTGCAACCCATTGCGGTAAGCCTTTGACTATCTTATGTGCAACCCATTGCGGTAAGCCTTTGACTATCTTATGTGCAACCCATTGCGGTAAGCCTTTGACTATCTTATGTGCAACCCATTGCGGTAAGCCTATGACCATACGTGCAACTAATTCAATGGTAACCTATCGACCACCATAAATTTAGCTGCCTGCTATCCTATTCAGCTGGTTCGTATTTACTCCGTATCTCTAAAATCATTCCAAATGAAAGAGAATGTGGATCACTTACAGCGAGTTACACTGGGTCTTTCCCACGTAAATTTAGATAAAATCTGATAGAATTTCTCGTCGAGGAATCCTCGACCTAGCAACTAACTTCAATAGTGCAATCCAGAAAAAACTTAGGTACTTACTTACTTTTCGTAGCGGAAGGTCGTTCACCATATATTAATCACTTTTATGTATTAGAACTGATGAGATTCCGAAAAGCAGTGGAAAAATATTAGCGAAAGTGCTTGGATGTTTTTTTTAGACCAGTAACAATTTTAACCGCGAACCGCGTGCTTGAATCAAGCAGCTTGATGCTTTCCTTTCTTATTTTTTTTTTTTTTTTTTTTTTTTTTTATAAATTGTTCATTCATTCTCTTTCCCTCTTCTGAAACTTGCTGTAGTATTAGTATGTAGATAAAAAATCAGAATAAACAACAGGGCATCTCAAAATTCGAAAAACAACCCACAAACGACAAAAAAAACGCAAAAAGACGACTTTGGCATAGATGGCGATCGTGTGCACATCTTCTGTAAAGATTTTTTTTTATTTTCTTTTACAGTCGACTAAAATTCTGCAGTAAGGAATGCAATGCACAGCATTGCCAACTATGCAAAACGAACTGACGTTTTTGGACATCAGTTTTGGAGGGAAATATAAACGAAACGAATGACAAAATTTATGTAGATATAAATATACGATTCCACTGTACTATTTATCTAGCACTCATGATATTAAACCACGAATTGTTCAAAACGCTACTTTTAATTTGATCACTTACCGTATGGAGTATATACAATACACGCTATTGATGGTCAAACTCAATTCATCAGTTATGAAAACCGCTGTTTGGTCTTCTTTTTTTTAGAAATGTAGTTCTTACTGACCTTTATCCTCGTCGCCAATGTAAAATCCTATAATTGAATAGCTGGCTCACCACAGCACAAGAATTATTATTATACTTTATCTGCCTTCAGCTTTTAGCTTGAACCTCTCTCAGTGTCCCTGTCTTACGTCCCACGTCCCTCGTCCAATGCCCCGGAGCCAAGCTTACCAAGTACCGTGGTCCGGCCCGTCCGGTCGACATTGACAGTTGACTGACATTGACAGCTGCTTGTCATTGACACTGGCAGATGCTTAACCGGCTTACTTCTTGTACTCATGAGACAGCAAATGTAATCTACTTTAGGTAGATACTTGTTATGTTTATTGCATACACTACAATCATCACAATACTTTTTTGTAATAATCGGCTTAAGACAAATAAGTTTACTGTTGAAAAATAATCAATGCTTTTGTAAAATCATTCAAACCATCAAGCACCTGTCACATAATATAACATTGTCATTGGAACTTGACAAGAATGCAAAGTTTTTACTCAATCAGAGTATTTTCTAAGGAGTTCCGTTGTGAGTGTCTGTTGAACAGCTTCTGTCTCTATCATCAGATCAGCTCGCTGTCATATTATTGCATTGTCATCGAAGTTACTTAAGTATGCTAAATTTCACTCAATCGGTTGGGGATAACTGCTTCAAAATTGAGTTGCAAGATTCCACCTTAACAAACATAGTTACCTAGTTACATACATAATATATTGCAAGTAAAATAGCCCTTTATCCACAACAATCGAAAACCTTGCCTATTGTTCAATAAATAGATTATATATTTAGACGTTTCAAATTACGAAACATCATAGAATGACGTAAATGGAGTCATTCCGAAATATTACACGTACGCAACCTTCAAAGCATAGAACCTTACGTCGTAAAAAACACATCCTTTTATTCCATTGTTACATTGAACAAAACATAGAAACGACCTTTAGAAATACCAACATTATGTATCGACCCTCAATATATTCACGCAATAACGAAACTCATACATTCATATGAATATTTTTCTAAGGCCGACCTAGTACTAATCTTTGAGGTGCCCCCGAAACGGTCGGAGAAATGGGTCATACTGTACCTCTCTGTGAAAGCCTGTTTGTTGGGCCAGCTTACGTTGACCCACGCCGCTCGATCACTGCCTTGGGATTTAAAGACGCGTGTGGAAGTACGTGGTCGCGGTTAACTGGTCGTGAATAAGTTTATGCCATACCTCGCAAAGTACAGAAAGGGTTAAGTTCGCGTGAAGAAAAGTGGTAAAATGCTAGTAAGCATTTATGGGTTGGAAAAGGAGGCATGAGGGTTCGTCGCTTTGAGAGCCTTTTGTCGTTGGTGACATGTTTAAGCGAAAATATAGGTATTGCCGTACTGCGGATATGAAGGTAACCATTTGTCGCTTTTGTTGAAGTTAGTTTTTATTATACACTGTCACAACATTACGCGTAGAAATAACATATTTTGCAGGAAATTCAAGAATGAAAATAATGTAAGAAAATAATGTCCGTTATAAATGAAATGATATAATGATCACGAATTAAATGATTCCCAAGCACGGTAAGCATCTCAGATCCTTGAAGATTTCTAAAGGGGATAGGTAAGGGCACGTCCAAACATTTCTTTTGGTATATGCCCACAGCAGTAGTTAGCTTTTTATACGTTACAGGTTGAAGAGTAGACGTAAGTATAAATTATGTGAATTTTAGATCAAAGAAAGTGTTGAATTTTTACTATTATTATTTCTTGCGATTATCAGGTATTCAGGTTATGCTAGGTCTGCTCGAAGTTTGACTTTTAAAATGTATTTCACTACATAGTATAAAGCAAAGTCGCTTTCCGCTTCCCGCGTATGTATGTATGTATGTTTGCTTATATCTTTAAAACTACACAACGGCTTTTGATGCGGTTTTTTTTAAAAGATAGAGTGATTCAGGAGGAAGGTTTATATGTATAATACATGCATAATATAGTAGAGAAACACTGATAATTTTAGAGGTTTCTAATGTAATGTCGTAAATAAACACATTTTATGCGCTTACATTGCAAATGCTGGCTGAACCCCACGAGATATATCAAAATAATGTACTACAGTATTGTACACCTTAAAAACGTCTACAAAAAAGTCCACGATGGTATTAGAAATGTCTTACGCACAGCGAAGCGGGCACGGGTCAGCTAGTATTTCAATAAAATCACAAGGATCACTATGAAACATCTTAGGAGATAGGTGAAGCTACGCCTGTTCCTCGCCTAGAAGAATCAGGCAACAAACACGGCTTGGGTGATCATTTTTTTTTTTAAAGTGAGTATTTAACTAAAATGTTACCCTATTAGTAAAGACTTCTCTGTTCGTCTGTCTGTCACAGGGCTGTATCTCATAAACTGTGATAGTTAGACATCTGAAATTTTCCCAGACGATGTATTTCCATCGCCGCTATAACAACAAATACTAAAAACAGAATAAAATAAATATCTAAATGGGGCTCTCATACAACAAACGGTTTTTTTTTTCGGTTTTTTATAGATAATGGAACGGAACCCTTCGTGCGCGAGTCCGACTCGCACTTGGCCGGTTTTTTAAAATTATGGTGTTTACAAAATAGGCTTTTGTATTAAATGTGATAGCTCCATTATTATTATTCAGTCAGGTTTGTCTAAAGGACAAAAGCTCATTTCTCGTCAAGTTCCAGAAAATATGCAAAACCGCAAAATGTCCTCATCCATGAATACTTTGCAACATTTCCGAGTCGGGTCACTTTGTAGAATGTACGTAACTTAATTCTACAATAAAACTAGCGCTTTACGAAGCTGTTGCCGTCATATAACGGCGAAATTATGAGTAACGGAGGTGCCTCGATAAACCAGGGGATTTCTTAGACGTGATGTTGAAAAATCCTGTATTTTAGTTGAGCTAATACATGTTGGTCGAAGTAGATAATGCCCACCAATATTTATTTATATCTATTTTCAAGAAAACGCTGGAGGGATGATCTCGACTCCTTCGAGAGCGCATGGTGGGAGAACTCGAAAGATAGAGATGGTTGGAAAGATTTGGGGGAGACCTTTGCCCAGCAGTGGGACCAAATAGGTTCAGAAAAAAATACCGTACTTGGGGATTACAGTCGTGATCCTATTTTTTGAAATTTATTTCTAAAGGGACGGCAATCCAGTCTATTTCCAGGCACCGCATTTTAAGAACTTTAGCTTATAGAGGTTTGGACCGCGACTTTGTAGTCTGTAGATTTGCGGTCCGATTAAATTAGCTGCCTAATGATCACAGAAACGGATCTTTTTAGGGTCGGTTGTTTTTTTGTGGTGTATAAAATGGTAGGTTTTATTCGGAAATTTCTATTTCTAGACGGAAAAAAAATAATTGATGCTTACGCTCATCCTGTTCTTTATTTTGTATCATTGGTTTTTTATAAAATAAATTAAGTTGAAGCCTTGTTGGCTGAGTGGGAGTTACCTCGACTTTCAATTTGAAGGTTGTGGGTTTGAATCCCGGCGTGCATCAATAAATTTTTCTGTTAGAAAATTTATATGCGCATCAAAAACACGTGCTCAAACCGTTAAAGGAAACCAGTTAGTGTTCTTATAAGCGGCGATGGGCTTGCAACCTGTCACGTATGGAATGCTAACTACTGCAAAATGTGGGCATGTGCCAAATATAATGTTTGGACGTGACTCTGACTACCCCCACTAGACATCTTCAAAGGATCTAACCGTCTGAAGATCTGAGAGGATATCTACCGTAATTAAGGATAACAGTCGTGATTCTATTTATTTTTTTTATTTTTTATTGGCGAGTTTAATGGTACACCTAAAAATAATAATAATATAAATGTATTAAAAATATTTATTGTAAATTACACAGTTAATGACAAAAAATACTTTATAAAAACAGTACATAAAAACTATTTGTATCTTATTGTTTTCGTTGGTCACCATGTGAGATACAGTAGCGCTAAATTTAAAAGAATAGAATAGAATAAAATATTTTACACCTTATACTAAATAAAATATGGCATAAAAACTATATAAATCAGTGTAACGAGGAGCGGTCATAAGCGCTAAGAGCTACATATGCTACCTACATAAATAAGTATTTTTTTTTTACATTTTCAGTAGGAAACTTCCATAAATTCAGATGTTGTTAATTATTTAAAACAATTAATTACATTAATCTCACTATATTGACCAATCGTTCTACCCTGAGATCACAAACATTTCCATACTGAAAAAACCTTCAATATGCTATAAAAATATATTATAGTACGCGGTCATTTTGGGTCATACAGGCACGAAAAAGACATTCGTTTCGCCCCAGGAAATTGCCCGCAGACGGTCCCACGCTGTATTTCACGACATTTTCATATACTGAAAACTTGATGCGACTTCATGATTATGGAATAGAAATCATACTATTCGAGAAGTTTATTCTCACTGGTTATTTCTTGGGTATTCTGGTTTGAATGTAATATCTACACTATTAAACATCTATTATAATGAGATAAGGTATTTTTGTTTGTAATGGATAAACAGTAACTAAAAATCCGGCCAAGTGCGAGTTTTACTCGCGATGGGTTTCTATAAAAAAACCGGCCAAGTGCGAGTCGGACTCGCGCACGAAGGGTTCCGTACTATTATCAAAACGGCAAAAAATCACGTTTGTTGCTGTTTTTAGAGAAATACATCATCTGTGAAAATTTCAACTGTCTAGCTATCATGGTTCATGCATGAGATACAGCTATGTGACAGACAGACGGACAGACAGACAGACGGAAAGACGGACAGCGAAGACTTAGTAATAGGGTCCCGTTTTTACCCTAATTTATTTAATATTTACTAGCTGTCCCGAAAGACGTTGTCCTGTCAAATTATTTTGTTTCCATAAGAACCTTCTCATAATAACGAATACAACAAAAAAAGAAATAGCGAAATCGATTCAGCTGCTCTCGAGATTTGCGCTTAGCAACACATTCACCGATTCATTTTTAGGGTTCCGTACCCAAAGAGTAAAAACGAGACCCAAATACTAAGACTTCGCTGTCCGTCTGTCTGTCACAGGGCTGTATCTCATGAACCGTGATAGCTAGTTGAAACAGTGAAAACAGTTGAAATTTTCACAGATGATGTACTTCTGTTGTTGCTACAACAACTAATACAAAAAAACAGAATATAATAAATATATAAGTATATCCCATACAACAAACGTGTTTTTTGCCGTTTTTTATAGATAATGATACGGAACCCTTCGTGCACGAGTCCAACTCGCACTTGGCCGGTTTTTATTATATATAAGATTAACTAGCAATTTCACAGATATTTAGCTTCAATGACTACAAAATATTTTCCTTCACCTCTACTTCTTGACCCTTATCCCACATCATGTGGGGTCGATAGCTACTCAAATATAGTCGAAGAGCTAACGTTACTCGTTAGCGACTGTAGTTTGGAAATCTCTTAATAGATCTTAGGATCACGACTGTAATCCCCAAGTACGGCAGACATTCTCTCAGATCTCCAGACGCTCAGATCCTTGAAAATACCTAAAGGGGTTAGTCAGAGACACGTCCAAACACTATATTTGGCATATGCTTACATTTTGCAGTAGTTAGCATTTCATACGCAATTTTTTTACCTGAAAAATCCTACCACCTGGTCCCAAACGCAATACATGGGCCGTACCAGAAGCTCGTTTAGCCTTGTCTCTTTCGCACCGTTAGTAATATTTGTATGTCATTACTTTAGGTCCTTGTGGTACAGCCCCAGGAATCTGAAGACAGGTTAACCCTAGCAGTTCACTCACCAAATCCAATCTATGCAGGAAATGAAAAGTAAATTGGCCTATTTTGTTTTGACGAGGGTTAAGGTACCTTCCAATTATTTTAGTCATTCTAGTTTACATTGAGTAGGATATAATATTCGATCCATTTCATACAGGTCCCTAAACTAATAAACACTTTTCACTTATAAAACAAACAGTTACTATATTATTAGCTACTAGTGCGCCTTTCGACCACACTAGTACGACTAATGGACAAAGAAATATTATAAATTTGTATATTTGTAAGTATCTATATAATTATAAAAGGCAATGTCCCGACTGACATATTCGCCCAGCCTAAACCACTAAATGGTAGATGTTTAAAATTTTGAGAGGATATTTAATTTTAAGAAATCTAATTAAAAAATTCAAATGATTTTTCGAAATTCATCATTATAAAGAGGTGAAATAGAGGATGTAAGTTTGTATGAAAATCTGTCATATTTAATTTGTAATAAATGAAATGTAGTAGTAGCCTCTAAATTGATAAAAAAAATATAACTATAGATTTTGACACGGGTCTTTATCACGTAATTACCTTTAATTTACTTTCCCGACGTTTCGATGCCCGCGACCATGGTTATTGTAACATAGCCGAAACGTCGGGAAAGTAAATTAAAGGTAATTACGTGATAAAGACCCGTGTCAAAATCTATAGTTATGTCTACTAATCACGATAGTTTGAAAAATAAAAAAAATATAAATAATTAATTTAATTTCGTCCCTCAACGGGGTAAAAAGGTTGTTTATTTGGAATATCAATGAGGACTCCAAACTCTAACAATCTAAAAAACTAAAATTCAGTCCAAAATTACCGTAAGTCAAAGCTAATAAGTTTTTTTTTAAAATCAAGCTTTTTTAAATTCTAGGGCTCTAGTACTCGTCATGACAAATCAAACAAGCCCAAACACGACGTGGTTATGTTGTGTAGTTCGGCAGTTCCTAACTCAGCTACATTCGAGCTCTATCATCAGACCAGCTCGTACCATAATTTTATATTGTCATTGGAGATTGATAGGTATGCAAAGTTTTATCTCAATCTGACTATTTACTGAGGAGTTTCGTTGAACAGCTCCTGACTCCATCATCAGATCAGCTCGCTGTCACCATTATGGCATTGTCACTGAAGTTATATAGATACATCTATACTAATATTATAAAGAGGAAAGATTTGATTGTTTGTTTGTTTGTTTGCATCGAATAGGCTCCGAAACCACTGAACCGAATTGAAAAATTCTTTCACCATTAGAATTCTACATTATCCCTGATAAACATAGGCTATAGAATATTTTCAAAAATGTTAGGGATCCGTATGAAAACTTCTATAATGTAACCCGACGTGAAAAAAAACCACAAAAAATCCTCACATCGCTTACGCTGCGGAAACTATTGACAATAGAGCAAAGTAATGTACTACAGTTTTATAGATATCATCAATATCTATCTATGTCTAACTATTAGGGATCCGTATGAAAACATCTACAATGTAACCCAAGGTGTTAAAAAATTACCCATAAAATCATTATTACACCCGTGCGACCGACGCCGGGGCGGACTGCTAGTAGTTACATACATACAATTTGCACATTGTAAGTTAAATAAAAGCTTTTAAAAAGCTTCCAATTGCGTAATATTTAACCCATTCTAGAATCCCAAAAAATCCACAACTTGATTTCACGTCCGGCGACTACGACCAAAGATTACAGCTAGCATAAGGGTGAGAATTGCACCTCAGCGCTTCATTTGTTTACTTTCCAGTCACGACCAGCGGTGGCCGGACATAAAATCAAATTAACCCACTAATAAACCAAGGCAATCTGCTCTTGCCCGGCCAATTTAATATGGCGACTGAATTCCCGAACGAAACGTTTGGCTTTTCCCCTTTTTTGCAAACGGGCTAGGAATAGGATTATTACTGAAATACAATACAGCGAACTTCAATTAAAAGTTTTTAACAGGTTTTTGGGCCAATAGACTACCACACTACGCACACTAGTATTTTTGATATGTGCACAGTTAAATATTGGAGGTCATTTTGCACAGCGTCATCTGAATACACCAAAACTAAATAAAGCTTGTACTATGGGAACCATATAACAAATAAATTACTTACCTGTGTACTTTTGTATATATATACATTGTTATAACACTCACACACAGAAGAATATTTATATTCATCACACAAATGTTTGTCCAGGGAATCGAACGCACAATCATAAAAGTCAGAGCTACTACCAACTGAGCTGTGAAGTCAGTCTGAACAGTTACACTATACTAGTTGACTTAAAAGTCAAATAATAGTCTGATTAATACGATTTGCATGTGCCAAATATAATGTTTGGACGTGCCACTGACTACCCCCTCTGCTGTAAACATCTTTAAAGGTTCTGAGCGCTCAGAGATCTGAGACGATGTCAAAAGTACTTAGGGATTACAGTTATTATCCTTGTGAAATATTAAGCTTTAAGACGCTGCCAGTCGACGATTATTTTTGTTCGAAACGAAAAAAGAAATACTTGTGAACAAGCCACATCTCCTATTTTATAATGTATAGTATATGTGAATAAAGATGTACCCATCTTTAATCACTTCGATAAATAATCCTACCGACCGCTGCAATGATGACAAACACACGTCCGCGCGTGGTCCGCCTTAGCTTTTCGAATAAATTAATGATATAAATTATGTATAATTACTTATCAAAAATCTATCCTAATAGAAATCTAGATCTACATATTACCTATCTTTAACAATAAATCACAAGTTGATTTTAATAGTAGGTATATAAAATATTTCGATCATAAATTCTAAAACGTATCATTTTGAAATAATATTTTTATCGTGAAAAGTTTCTGCTATTATGTTTTCAGCTTAATATAAATCTAGGTAGGAACCTGAAGTAATATACTTATAAAAATAGGAGATGTGGCTTGTTCAGAAGTATTTATTTTTTCGTTTCGAAAAAGAGCAATCAGCGACTGGCAGCCTCTTAAAGTGCAAAATTTTGTCAGAGTCAAGTGTCCTCCCCACCAGCTAAACGATTGGTTTTGGAGATGTGAACGAATAACGAATTTAAAATAATTTAAAATAACATATAACGAATTTAAAACTAAAACTATCACGGCTAAGTAGGCTAACTTATTAGTGCAAATATCGTTGAAAATTATTTATGTAAGATTGATAGCTGTGTAAACTACGAAACCCTTCATTGAGCGTGGCTCGATACGCACTTGGCCAGCTTTTTATTTTATACTAGCTGACCTGTGCCCGCTTTGTTGGGGGACAGATAGTTTTACATCTGGTATTCCAATCTTCAAAATAAATTATAGCCTATATGTTGCCGACGACTAATAGCTACATAACAAAAAAAAATCATCAAAATCCGTAAAGTTTTTGCGTGAAAGCCGGATAACAGACAGACAGACAAAAATTTAAAAATGTTATTTTTTGGTTTGTATTACTTTTAAAAAGACCCCTAGAGTATTTTTTTTAGTTTTTATTCAATGTACAGAATTGAACTCTTCTACAGTTTTATTATACGTATAGATAGATGTATAGATGTATAGATTAGGTATCAGTGTTGATCTCGCTAGATTCAGTAACGGTAAAACTAGTGCTTAGGGCTCGTTCTTCATCGAACCGACCAACAAATAACCCTAACTCTGGCCTCGCCACATAGTGAATTATTAAACAGAATGTTGATTGAACTTTTCGTTTGAAATAAACTATTTGTAGGATACTACCGAATTGCGTGGTCACAGCACAATTTTAATTAATGGCATCGGTAGCGCGGTTGGCGAAAAATAGACTAACGTTTTTATTGTGATATATAGCGTTTTTTGCAAGTTGAAGAATGCATAGTTAAAATAATAGAAATGGTTACAAATACCGTCTGATTGTCGCGATTCGCCGATCTGTCGTTGATCGCGGTCGCGAGCGATGCTCATGATGAAGAGCATCTGAATTGTCTCGAAACGTCAGCAAATAAAAATAAATAGGGTCCCGTTTTTACCCATTGGGTACGAAACCCTAAAAATGTACCACTTTTGTTTGTTGGCCGAGTGGGATGTACCTCGACTTTCAATCTCAAGGTCGTGGGTTCGAATCCCGGCGTGCATCAATAAATTTTTCTGTTAGAAAATTTATATGCGCATCAAAAACACGTGCTCAAAACGGTGAAGGAAACCAGTTAGTGTTCTTATAAGCGGCGATGGGCTTGCAACCTGTCACGTATGGAATGCTAACTACTGCAAAATGTGGGCATGTGCCAAATATAATGTTTGGACGTGCCTCTGACTACCCCCACTAGACATCTTCAAAGGATCTAAACGCCTGAAGATCTGAGAGGATGTCTACCATACTTGGGGATTACAGTCGTGATCCTATTTATTTTATTTATTCAATCAAAAATTTATCTCTCAGTTCGTAATAAGCCGTGTTGGCCGAGTGGGAGGTACCTCGACTTTCAATCTGAAGGTCTTTGGATCGAATCCCGGCGTGCATCAATGGATTTTTCTGTTCGAAAAATTTATATGCACATCAAAAACACGTGCTCAAAACGGTGAAGGAAACCAGTTAGTGTTCTTATAAGCGGCGATGGGCTTGCAACCTGTCACGTATGGAATGCTAACTACTGCAAAATGTGGGCATGTGCCAAATATAATGTTTGGACGTGTCTCTGACTCACTAGACATCTTCAAAGGATCTAAGCGTCTGAAGATCTGAGAGTATGTCTACCGTACTTGGGGATAACAGTCGTGATCCTATTTATATTATTTATTCAATCAAAAAATTATCTCTCTCTCTAAATATGTATGTATATATTTCACGTACTTTATGAATATTAAGACACGGATTAAGTAATCTTCCAAACATGTAATTAATGTAAGTAACCTTAATGTGGATACGGTCATAGTAACCTACTTAACATAAGTAGAATAATTTATCTGGTAGCAATTACTTTAAGAACCATTCTCGGAAGTAGATCGATTTCGTGTAAACAAGCAAGTGAATTCACAAGTAAAGAAAGTAACGCTACTATGATGGTTGTTTTTTTTATCAGAATAATAATTTAATTTATTATTTAAATAAATATTGGTGGACTTTTACACACAACGCCATTTAGCCGCAAACGCAAAGCTGAAACGGGAACCAGATAACTAATAGAAGACTTATCTTATAAACATATCTGGGGGGTCCTATGGGTCCTTTTGCCTTATGTTATTACGTAATTAGCTAACCTTTACGCAATAACTTAAGACAGAAGGACCCTTAGTAGTGACTGAATAAATTAACCGACTTTGTATTACATGGATCTCACAACTTTTTACGGTAGAAGAACTGAGTTGCGGTGCGAGACTTTTTTTACAAGTTTTGTTTTTGATGGCATACTTAGTATACTTGTGTGATGAACATAGATGTTTGTTCTACGAGTACGTCTGGGTGTTATAATGTATTATAACTACAAAAAAAGTAAGAATTCTATCATTTATATTTTAAATTCAAAATAATCCAAGGGATATCAATGATTAAAAACTAATTTGATTTTAATGTATATAGTTCTCATAGCCAAATTTCATAGTTTTTATTCAAACACCCTCCCAAATTTTCGGATTTATATATATCATATAATATATATACCTTTAGCAATTTTTGTATTCTGCATCTAACAGGTACAAAAAATATTCTCAGACAGAGATTTACAGCTAGATTTCATTTTTATAAAACGTTGTATAATCCGTGTTTTCAGGCATTGAAATACCGAGTAAAGTTCAGTCATCCAGGTAACAAAATACTAGAATATGCAGGTACATGGGATATATTCTAGTATTTTTTATTTTCGCCTATGTATCGTGTATTTTATTTGCCTCCCAAAATGGGACAACTTTTTCACAAAAATAACGCAAGCAACGTTTATGAAATTTATGACTTTTTCTCGTTATGTGACGCTGCAACGAGGTAATACTTGTCTATGGTATATTTATGGACTAGCTCTTCCGCGACTTCATCCGCGTAGATTCAGGAAATCGATTTTTGACGATCTTATTATATATATTGAAATTCCTGAAAATTAAAACAAAATTGAAAAAAAGTAGTCTATGTTCATCCTAAGACTTTTAACTATATCTATATGAAATTTCATGATAATCGGCCTTCACTTTGTTCGATTGGCACCACACTGGAGCTCTTCATAGCATTAAGGAAAGGATCATTAAAAAAAAGGTAGACCCCAAGCCGTGTTTGTTGCCTGATTCTTCTAGGCTTGGTCGCGAGGAAGCTTCACCTAGTTCATAAGACGTTTCAAAGTGATCCTTGTGATTTTATTAAATTAAATGATTTTTGAATTTGATCTACACCGCAAAAAGCAGAGTTACTACCAACTGAGCTATGAGGCCTGTCAAATTAAAACCTAGTCCCTGGAATTCATCAGCAAGAATGAAAAACACGTTGGCGCCCCACAGCGCCATACTGCTATAACTTCTGTTACGACGAGGAAATATGACTAAGAGTCATTACTAACACTTTTCATACAAACGTATCATTCTCTATATTTATTTTCTTGGTTGATTAAACTAGATTAGCGTTACTATTATATTTATTAAAATTATAATAACGTTTAAAAAACTTAAAACAAAAACCGACGAAAATGTATTGACCGTCTAGGGACGATATTTTATGTTATTGAAGGAACTGTAAGTCCTACATAAATGTTTTTTAAATGGGACCAACTTGGGACTATTCTCTACACATAATAAAAAAATCATCGAAATCGGATTACCAGGTAAAAAGATATGCGTAGTCATACATTAAAAAAAAAAAAAAAAAAAAAAAAAAAAAACTTGATTATTTTCTCCGTTTCTGTCGGTTAAAAACAAATAGTACCATAAGTATATATGTATAAGTATAACACTTTGTTTACGTTACTTACTTCAAAAACATCAGTTAGTCAACATTATAATATTTAAAATATCGGCATAGATTTTACAAAATAGTTACCTACTACTCCTAAGTATATTTATATGGTACTAGTGACCCGCCCCGGCTTCGCACGGGTAGCATGTTATTATACATATAAACCTTCCTCCTGAATCACTCTATCTATTAAAAAAAACCGCATCAAAATCCGTTGTGTAGTTTTAAAGATATAAGCAAACATACATACATACAGACGCGGGAAGCGGAAAGCGACTTTGCTTTATACTATGTAGTGATATTTTAATAAGATTTTCTCAAGATGATTGCCTTTACGCATAAAATTTTTAATTAAAAAAAATCATTAACGTTCGGTATTTAAACACACGGGGACCCTCGGATCGAAGACAAAATACCTCCCACTCGACTAATCTATATTATATAAGGCAATAAAGCATATATAGGAACAACGGTTTGTTGTAAAGTGTAGGAACAGGCTTTCACGCATCTTTCCTTTTAATATATTACGCTATAAATCGCGGTTACCTTAAACCGCGCCAATCAATTACATTGTACAACTGCTAATATTGTGATTATTTAGGCTGTTAATGAAAGGGGTTTAGAGTTAACAAGCTTTTGTCCACAGTTTTACTTGCAAAATACATCATATTTATTTTATTATACTCCCTATATACCAATATACCTTCCAAATTTAAAATTTCTATGACCTAAGCTGTGCGTTGATAATACGAGTCAGTTGATAATCAGTCGATCAGTCGATCAGTCGATCAGTCGATCAGTCGATCAGTCGATCAGTCGATCAGTCGATCAGTCGATCAGTCGATCGGTCGATCAGTCGATCGGTCGATCAGTCGATCGGTCGATCAGTCGATCGGTCGATCGGTCGATCGGTCGATCGGTCGATCGGTCGATCGGTCGATCAGTCGATCAGTCAATCCGTAAATCATTCAATCAGCCAATCAGTCGATCAGCCATTAACGCAAAAGTTTTTTTTTATTTAGAAGAAGTACCTGCTCGCTAGCGATTCGTAGCTCGTGGTAAAGGTTATGGTAGGCTTCAAAGGGATTAGACACAATAATAAATCTGTGCCATAAAAGCACTTCAATCAGTTACATTGTGTGATAGCGCTAATTGCGTTATTATTGCCACTGTTCCGCTAAAACAATGTATTCAAGCGCTCTTTTCCGTAAAGAGTCGGTTGCTGGTGAAGCGGTGGCCGCTATGTGACGGGCATGTTTACTAAGACCGCCTATTGTAACATACATTTCTGTAATTGCTTACATTTGTAACAATAAAGAATTTTTAATTTCATTTGAATATTCTATGATATTATAATAGACTAGCTGACCCGTGCCCGCTTCGCTGTGCGTAAGACATTTCTAATACCATCATGGACTTTTTTGTAGACGTTTTTAAGGTGTACAATACTGTAGTACATTATTTTGATATATCTCGTGGGGTTCAGCCAGCATTTGCAATGAAAGCGCAAAAAAATGTGTTTATTTACGACATCACATTAGAAACCTCTAAAATTATCAGTCTTTCTCTACTATATTATGCATGTATTATACATATAAACCTTCCTCCTGAATCACTCTATCTATTAAAAAAAACCGCATCAAAATCAAAAAACCAAGTTAAACCAACCAAAAAAAAAAGTTTTAAAGATATAAGCAAACATACATACAGACGCGGGAAGCGGGAAGCGGAAAGCGACTTTGCTTTATACTATGTAGTGATATTGTGAAATGAGTAACGAAAATCACGATAGGAATCGCCAAGCACGGTAGGCTGCTCAGATTCTTGGAGGCATCTTAGAGTGGTAGATAAAAACACGTCCAATAAGGCTGTATCTCATGAACTGTGATAGCTAGACAGTTGAAATTTTCACAGATTATGTATTTCTGTTGCCGCTATAACAACAAATATTAAAAACAAAATAAAATAAATATTTAAGTGGGGATCCCATACAACAAACGTGTTTATTTACCGTTTTCATATTTATTCGGGCATTATATCTACATTTACAGCAAATTTCAACTTTATTTGTTAGGTCGTTTAGGCCTGATTAAGAACCAAACATACCTACATACACAACATACTTTTGCATTTATAATATTACTAGCGACCCGCCCCGGCTTCGCACGGGTAGCATGTTATTATACATATAAACCTTCCTCCTGAATCACTCTATCTATTAAAAAAAACCGATTCAAAATCCGTTGTGTAGTTTTAAAGATATAAGCAAACATACATACATACATATTGCATACAGACGCGGGAAGCGGAAAGCGACTTTGCTTTATACTATGTAGTGATAAGGATACATCAGAATAACAAATAGGCTACTTTTTATCCAGGTACCACCCGTGCGAGCTAGTAACGTTATATAACGTGAGATTTTGCGAGACGACTGAATGAATGTGGTTTTAGTTTGGTAGGTATTATATGTTCAAATTTGATTACTATTATTATTGTTTGTTGTATTTTTATTATTGACTTTTGTACTTACTTATTGGCTTTTTATATTTATTAACACATTGGACATTATTTGTGGTTAACTTTTTGTAATTAATTAGTGTAACTGGTATGTACCGTGCTAATTAATAAATGGAATTAAATAAATAATAAATAAATAATAACCTGCACTGGTTTATAAATAACCGGAGTTTAATTGATCGGTTTAGTAGCAATTCAAGTGCATCGTCAGAATGTATTCAATAGTTTAGGTTTAGTGCACAATGTGTTAGCGACATTGCATTTTATTTGTTGTTACTTTTTAGCCGTGTTGGCCGAGTGTACCTCGACTTTTAATCCGCAGATCGGGGGTTTGTAACCCGGCTGTTGCGATAATGGATTTTTCAGTTCGAATAATGTATGCGCATCAAAAACACGTACTCAAGACGGTAAATGTGATCATGTGCCAAGACATCTTCAAGGATCTGGAGATCGCGCCTGGAGATCTGAAAGGAAGTTTACCGTACTTGGGGAATACAGTCGTGATCCTATTTTGTTTTTTTATAATTCACAGTGCTATTTAGTCCTAAACTAAGCAAGGCTTAATGTAGATACCATTTTACATAACTTTTTTAACCGACTTCAAAAAAGGAGGAGTATCTCATATCGTTAGTATTTTTTTTAACAACATGAATTTGGTTATTTTTAACGTTATTATTTATTAAAACATTCTTATAAAACATTATCCACAGACACACAACAAACATATATGTATTTTATCAGTTATCTGGTTTCCATAGAAACTTTGCTTAGTTTGGGACTAGATGGTGTTGTGTGTAACCACTAATATTTATTTATTAATCGAACACCTAGAGAGGTACAAACAAAATGTAAAATGGTTAAAAAAATGAATTACGTAAGTTGCAAACTTCATTCTGAACAAACGAATACAAAAAGCACTTTCATCTGAATTTCAGTCATAAATAACTGAACACTTTTTCATTGAACAAAAATGTTAAGCTATTTTCAAAATAACGCCAAAATAAAATGCAACCTACATAGGTCACGTGTAGAATGATAACAACAAAATGTTGGCATGCGTTAGATGTTTGGACGTGCCTCTGACTAATCATTCAGACATCTTCAAGGATCTGAGTACCTGAAGCTCTGTTATGTTTGTATGAGCCTCTGACTACCCCCTTTAAACGTCTTCAAAAGCACTTGAAGCTCTGAGAGGATCTTTACCGTACTTGGAGATGACAGCCGTGATTATAATCTTTATCTTCTTATGTATAAAAATAAATAAAATAAAATATTGGTGGACATTTCACACAGCGCCATCTAGCCCCAAACTAAGCAAAGCTTGTACTATGGGAACCAGATAACTGATAGGATACTTATATACTTTTTTTTTGTAAATACATACTTATTATACATATTAACACCCAGACACAGTACAAACATCTATGTTTATCACACAAATATTTGCCCTGGGTGGGAATCGAACCCACAACCTACAGCGCAGAAGGCAGAGTTACTACCAACTGAACTGTGAGGCCTGTCAAAAATGAATCCCTATTTCCCTTGGTCACGGCATCACGCGTGAACGGCTGGACCGATTTTGTATTTTTCAATCTATGAAACAAAAAGAGGACAAAAATACATTTTAAAAATTAAAAACCAGCCATATGCGAGTCGGACTCGCGCATGAAGGGTTCCGTACCGTTATCTATAAGAAACGGCAAAAAAGACACGTTTGTTGTACGGGAGCCCCACTTAAATATTTATTTTATTGTTTTAGTAATTGTTGTTATAGCGGCAACAGAAATACATCATCTGTGAAAATTTCAACTGTTTAGCTATCACGATTCATGAGATACAGCCTTGTGATAGACAGACAGACAGACGGACAGCGGAGTCTTAGTAATAGGGTCCCAGTTTGGGCACGGAACCCTAAAAATGATGCGACAAATCGATAGGTTAAGAGACGATTATTTTAAATTTTATGAAGGAATTCCATAATTTTAATAGAATTCACTTGGTATATTCAGACATTAGAAAAAAATAATAGAATTATTTGTGTTGAATTGAAAACCGTCAGTTATTTTGAACGTGTCTTTAAGGGGCTCCCAGTCGCTGATTGCTCTTTTTCGAAACGAAAAAAGAAATACTTCTGAACAAACCACATCTCCTATTTTTATAAGTATAATACTTCAGGTTCCTACCTAGATTTCTATTAAGCTGAAAACATAATAGCAGAAACTTTTCACGATAAAGATATTATTTCAAAATGATACGTTTTAGAATTTATGATCGAAATATTTTATATACCTACTATTAAAATCAACGTGTGATTTATTGTTAAAGATAGGTAATATGTAGATCTAGATTTCTATTAGAATAGATTTTTGATAAGTAATTATACATAATTTATATCATTAATTTATTCGAAAAGCTAAAGCGGATTACGCGCCGACGTGTGTTTGTCGTCATTGCAGCGGTCGGTAGATTTTTTATCGAAGTGATTAAAGATGGGTACATCTTTATTCACATATACTATACATTGTAAAATAGGAGATGTGGCTTGTTCAGAAGTATTTCTTTTTTCGTTTCGAACAAAAACAATCGTCGACTGGGAGCGCCTTAAGCTGAAGTTTTAGTACCTACCCATCTACACTGAACCCGTGACCTCGGGTTAACAACTTATGTCATTAAATTGTTAGTTAATTTCTTAAGTGTAACCTTTTAGTGCGATTACTTGCTTATTCATTACGTTAGTGCAGAGTGAAGCTAAAATAAGCATCTACTTATAAATAAATATTATATCATACAGTCTAGAATAATATTACATTAAACCCATGTAATATATAATACACTAACACTCCCGACAGACGTTGTTCTGTCAAATTTCAATAATCACACAGAAAAAAGCACTTTTAGTTTTTCCTGAACTTTACGCAACCATCACTTAGGGGTATAAAAAATACCTGTTCCTACCTACAAAATATACACGATAAAAATCATATAAATCGGTCAAGCCGTTTCGGAAGAGTTTGGTTACAAACACTGTCACACGATAATTTTATATATTAAAGAGAAAGAAGATTAGATAAATAAATACATATTTCCCTTTGTATCACGCGTGAACGGCTGGACCGATTTTGATAATTATTTTTTTCTGTGTGCTTAAAATTTTAGAAAATCTACCATAAAATTGTAAAATTCGGAAAAAACTAAAGTGCTTGGTTGAAAGACACAGAGGACACGTCTTTCGGGATTACTAGTAAATAAATAAGTATATATAGATGGATATTATCACACAGCGCAATCTAGCTCCAAACTAAGCAAATCTATGTAAAGCTATGTATTATACTATGTGAACTAGATAACTGACAGAATAATTATATATTTTATAACTATATCTACTTAACTAACTAACTCGACAGACGTTTGTCTTGTCCAAATTTTTATAATAATAATCTTTCGTACATGCGGCAATTGATTTTATATAGATAGGATACTCAATCGTTCATTCATTCAAATGACAGACGTGCTATTTCTCATTCCGACATTTCATTTCCTAAAGAATGAAAACAAATCTAGGTATATTACCTACAAACACTATTCATTATTTTCAACCGACATTCAACTGTAAATTTTGTTTTCATCCCGTAAATTTTGTTTTTAGGATTTCGCATAACCATACTTACAACTTCAATGTTTCAAATTTTACTTTTTAATAAAACAACTAAATCAAAATAAATCCCGATAAATGATTTCACACAACGCCATCTAGTCCCAAACTCAGCAAAGTTTGTACTATGGTAACCAGATTATTGAAAGACTCATAAATTTAGACACAGAACAAACATAAATGTTCATTACACAAATGTTTTTCCTGGGTAAAAATCGAACCCACAACCTACATTTGATTTTGTGCTGAGGCTCTTTAGTTATTATTATTATTATTATTTTTTATTGTTTACGTACTTGAGTAGTACTTTTAATAATTATTCTTGTTTGAGCCTTCACCTTGTTCGATTGGCATCACACTGGAGCTCTACATAGCTTTAAGAAAAGGATCATTAAAAAAAAGGTAGACACCAAGCCGTGTTTGTTGCCTGATTCTTCTAGGCTTGGTCGCGTGGAATCGGCGTAGCTTCACCTAGTTCCTAAGACGTTGCAAAGTGATCCTTGTGATTTTATTGAAATAAATGATTTTTGAATTTGAATTTGAATAACAGCGCAGAAGGCAGCACCGACCAAGCTCTAACAAGTAGTACTGTAGGCTAGTAACAAATGGTAGATCCGAACTTATTTCCTGAATGTTTATATTGTGTGTGTTACTGTCTATTGTTTTCATTACCTAGTTTTTAAGTTTTTTTTATTTGTCAACTACATTTTCCACTGCCAATTAGGTTGGCTGGTAGAAAATGCCTCGGCATTAAGACCGCCTTTTTGTATTTATTTTATAAGTGCAATTAAAGTATAAACAAATAAATAAATAAAATAATAAATAATTTCAACTAGTACGAATCCTGCTACAGACTTTGTTTATTGTTTATTTCATTATTTTTGGTACTAACTGCTTTGTCTTCTCTACCAACCATGTTATTCATTATCTGTGTTTGTTGTCTTGCCAAAATATATATATTTTTCATTTCATTTCATTTTTCAAACTACAAACCGAGCTATAAGTTATCAAATGGTAGATTCACCCACGACGGCACGGAGACGGTATATACATTTGGAGTGAGAGATGTTTTTTTTTTTTTTTAATCTTTATTTATTAAAGAGGGTTTAATCAAAATTGATTATGCCACCCTCGAAACGGCACATTAACCAAAGTTATACATCAACTTAATTTATTTATCTCCTACGTATACCTATTTTAACTAATTTTAATAAAGCTTTGGCTTGCTCCGATAAGGGGAAAGCCAAAACATTATTGCACCTACCAATCAAAAATAAATTGCAATATTTATTAACAAAAGTATTTCTTTCTGCTTCGTTCCGGACACATTCCACGACAATATGGTAGACGTCTTCTCTCACATCACATTCTGCACAGTTAGGTGAACTAGTCTTGCCCATTAGATAACCAAAACTATTCAATGGAATGTGTCCCGATCGTAGCCTCATCAAAGTTATGATGTCAGGCCTCGCCATATCCGACCCATCAAACCACGGCGCTCTAGTTAGGCAAGGCTGTATCGTTTTATACCAAATTCCCTTACTCAACGATCTCTCATCGAAGTATTCTGTCCACATTTGTCTACATTTTGTTTTAACGAGCGGGAGAAGATCACTGTGATAGGATAAAAAGTTCATAGACATACCATCGACGTGTGCCTCCCTAGCTAGACGATCGACGTCCTCATTGCCGGATAGGCCGACGTGAGATGGTATCCATTGTAATGTGACATGTTTGTTTCTACTTGAAAGATTTAAAATCGACTCCAAAATGCTATACGCAATCGGTGCACAACGAAAGTTTGTGGTGCATCGAGCGAGATGTTGAAGGGCACTTTTGGAGTCTGTCAGAATGACATAATAACCGGCCTCAAAAGAATTAATATAAGAAGTCGCTTCTGCTATTGCAATCAGCTCAGTAAACATTATAGATATGTTAGACTTGATTTTTATTTTAATTGCGCCTTTTGTTTGCGGGTCGAACACGGCCACACCTGACACGCTATCTATTTTGGAACCGTCCGTATAGATCTTATAACAACTTTTATATTCCTTATTTAAGTAATCTTCACACATTGTTTTTAAAGTATCCGTATTATAACTACGTTTGGGTTGAGTAATAGTATCAATATGAGGTTTTATATTTGAAACATCCACACTGCTTACCCACTTATCTAATGAAAACATTTCATTCCTAGGACTCGAGTACATAGGTAGGTCTTTATGCTGGTCGTGAAATGTGATTAATAATGGTTTAACCCTGCGTCGCCATAAAATATTTTGACTTAGTATATTTAATTCGTTCAACAAAATAATAATTTCGCTGTCGGTGAATGAATTCTTACGTAGCCAATATTTGCCGGCAAGATAATACCTACGCACACACAGAGGCGGTAAATAAAGTTCTGATTCCATGACATGTATGGCTGTGCTGCGTATGAATCCACCTATAACACGCATACATTGGTTTTGCGTTCTGTCCAGTTTTACTAAATGTGTTTTACAGCTGTTTCCGTAGATAAAGCTCGCATAATCTAACCTACTACGTATAGTAGCTATGTATAGCCGCCTTAATTGTCGAGGATGCATTCCCCAACCAGATCCGCTCAGTATTTTAAAGATATTTATAAATTTGGAAGATTTTTCTTTTATCTCATTAATATGTTTTGCCCACCGTAATGACCTATCTAACCAAAGACCTAAATATTTAATATTGTCAACAAACTGTAACGGTGAGTCGTTCAATCGGAGACATACAGGGTGTGTTATGGAGTTATATTTAAAGATACATACTTTACTTTTTGATGGTGAAACGTTTAAGCCTATTCTATCAAGTATGCTCGTCAATTTATTTAAAGCCTGCTGTAAGTTCTGGGTTCCTGTAGTTATATTAGTGCAACTATCGTACAAAACAAAATCATCTGCATATTGCGAAATGTACACGTTGTTTATATCTTTGCATACCTGGATTGTCGCGATGTTAAAAAGTAGCGAGGAGAATGGATCCCCTTGAGCTAGGCCCCGAGATGTACTCCGACAGAGGGAAGAATTTTCAGTTAGTATTTTTAGATTTCTCTCTTTTAGAAAGTTCCAAATATATCGACACATCTGTGTACCTACTCCTATTTCATCCATGGTATCTAAGAGGCTTTTTATGTCGACATTATTATAAGCGTTATCGATATCTATAAAACAAGCTATTGTGCATTTTCTTTGTAAAAATCCTAATTGTATGCGCGTTACTAAGCTAGTTATGTTATCTAAGGTCGAGTGACCTTTTCTGAACCCGATTGTGTTAGGAGACAAAATACTATTTTTTTCAACAAACCATTCTAATCTTTTGATTAGTATGTTGTGGAAGATCTTACATAGACAGGATATCATAGATATTGGTCGCAAAGCAGATAGGGATTGGAGGTCACGTCCTGGTTTAGGTATTGGGATAATAGTAATATCGCGCCATTGTCGGGGAACGAAACCGGTTTTATAAAACTCATTAAATAATGTTGTTAAGATATTCTTACCGTTATCAGGTAGATTCGAAATCATCGAATATGAAATTTGATCACACCCTGGAGATGTATCTTTAGAGCGCATACAGTGGTCTAGCTCTTGTCTCAATATTGGAGATTCTAATTGGATGTTACACGAATTAAAAATTAAATCTTGAGGACGGACATAATCGGGGGTTAAGCTTTGTAGCATGCGGTTGGCCTTATCGCTGTCAACGTACGTTCGCGGAGCATTATAGCCCTTAAACCATCTTATCTTACGCCATAGTTCGCTTTGAGGTGTAGAACTATCTATTGATGAACAATAATCCTGCCAGGTTTTATTTTTTTCACTGCGTATTAATTTTTGCGCTTCGCCTACTTTCTTTTGATAATGAGATAGATTATTAGGAGTAGGATTACGTCGGAACATAGAAAATGCAAGGCGTCGTTCTGCAACTATTTTAGATATGGAAGAATTCCAATAAGGTTTGGGTGCAAACTTAGAGTTAGGGTTTGGGTTAATCTTAATCGAGGGAATGTGATCATCAGCTGCTATGTTAATACAGTCAACAAAATGATTATAAGACAGTTGAAGCTCGTTCGAAATAACAAAATTTGTAAACAAGGTTTCTAGTCGCTCTTTGTAAGCAGTCCAATCAGCTTTTTTAAGGTTTCTTTTGAGTATAATATCAGTGTTAGAATTAATATGTGATGTAATTTTTATTAAAACGTGATCGCTGCCAAATGTTTCACTTAAGGTGGTCCAATTTAATCTTACTGCGATATCAGATGAGGCGGCGGAAATATCGGGGGAAGATTTCTGCATAACGTTATTCACTAATTTGAGTCGTGTATGTTGGCCATCATTTAACGTAATAAACGAGTTGTCAATCATTGCATCAAAAATTTGTGAACCCCTTTGATCAGTTTTGTAAGACCAATTTGTATGATGTCCATTGAAATCGCCAAGAATTAATGTTTGAGAATTAAACAATGAAAAAATATGATCCCAGTTATTTTGGTTTGTTCTAAGTGGTAATGGAGCACAATATAATGATATTAGATTTTGAATTTTATCACAGTTATAAATTCTAACACCTACCATTTCAGTCTCAGAATTATTGACGTTATCCAAATTGAGTAGCACAGATTTAATAGATTTATGGACTAATATTGCCACACCACCCCATCCTCCATCTCTATCTTTTCGATAAATATTGTAACCATTCACCTTAATTTGGACCTCCGGTACCAACCAGGTTTCACTAAGGGCAGCAATGTGGATGGTTTCTTGCGAGAGAAATTGTTCGAATGCAACTAATTTAGGTCTTAAACTTTGAGCGTTCTATTGTATTATATTTAAACGGATTATTTTTGATTTTGTGTTATCCATTTTGACAGAAAAAGTCAAAGATGTTCTGCAATATTGGCCAGTCTGGAATAAAGTCAACTAACATAAACACTACACACTCCATACAGCACTTAAGACCCATTTTTAACTTGGATTGAATTGATGCACCTTTTAAAAATAAAATGTCCTTCAACCTCGTCAACAACTCCTTAATTTTAGTAATTCTGTCTGATTTAATTTCATTGTCTTCGGGGCTTCTTGAGTTAGAAGGAGTGTTATTCTCAGGCTCCTCTGTCACACTCCCAGCCCATGGTGAAGGAGGCCTATATTGTCGTTTTTTAGTAGTGCGTTGCGATGGTGGCTTTTTATTTTCTTCATGGACATCAGCTTTTGTTTTTAAAACATCTGCATACATTGACACTGACGACGGAGTAGCAGTTGGTGGTTGACAGTATTCGGGGAATAGGTTTCTTAAGAACTCCGAGCTTGGTTCTGTCTCTTTATACGGTTTGATGATAGGTTTATGTTCAGCGGGGCGAGGAGGTGGAACATACATTGTTAAGGCTCTTCTATAGGTGACATTGAAGTCTGCCATAATTTCTCGCAGTTTTTTCTCTTTTAAGAAGGAGGGGCAAGATTTCATCATAGCCATATGATTGCCATCGCAGTTTACACATCTGAAGCGTTTAATCTCGCAGTTCGCATGATCACCTCCACATTTAGGGCAGATTATTCTACTAGAGGGATACCTCTTTGTTACATGGCCGAGCTTCCAGCATCTCGCGCATTGTGAAACCGGAAAAACATAGGGATCCACCTTGATGCGTATTCCATCTACTGTGACGTGGCTAGGGAGGGACGATCCCTTAAAACAAAGCCGGACTGATTCACACGCCTTCCAACCATCCTCTTCTTTGCACCGCCGTTTAAGACGATAGATAGATAGTAGTTCCAGACTTTCCGAGCAAACAATGTTTTTCAAAATTTCTTCGTCTTCCAAATCAATGTCAACATTTTTGATCACACCAAAGGATAGGTTTTTCTCCATGGCACGATGGATTCGCCAACCCTTATCTAGTAGTTCTTGGCATGTTTCTAGTTTAGAAGCACATATGTCGGTATTGACATCGATTCGAACCTTGAAGGGGTTCACGTATTTGACCTTTTCAATGCCTGTTAAATCATGCGATTTTAACATTTTTGCTAAAGTAAAAAGTTTAGGCATTTTTTCGCTGCATGAGATGTACATTTCTATAAAGTTGCTTTTTAATTTCCTTTCCTTTGTTTTTACTTCGTTCCATTCTTGTTCATCTCTTTCTATAACTCTCTTAGTTGGTAATCTTCTTTTCATATTTGGTCTTTCTGTAGCATTTTCTGATTCCTCGTTCCTAGTTCCCTGAATTCTTTGTAGTTCTATCTCGTTCTCCATGTTTTCTTGTTCACTCACATAACTGTCGCTATCTAGTATGGCAAATTGGTTTGCATGATCGACGTTACAAAAATCCATCTCCAAAGCGCAAAGATTAACGCAATTGCATCGTTATCAGTAGCCCGGCCGCTAGGCAGGACCCGACGCACACAGGTGCACCGAATAGCAAAGAAGTCGGTGCGCTCGACGTACGCTGCAAGTACCTATCACACAAACACCTCGTTCGCATGCCGAAGCGAGACTGAGAGAGATGTTTGTGTGTGCGTTTGTGCAAACCAATGTTACTCGTACCATTTATCTCCAAAACCACGGGTCCGATTTTAATGCGGTTTTCATTTCATTTCCCAAACTACCAACCGAGCTGTGAGCTATCAAATGGTAGATTTGAATTAGTACAAAACCTCAGGGTAACCTACACACACTTATCTATATATTCAAAGCGGTCGCAGCTCGTTCCAACCTTTTCATAGGGTTTTACAAACCATCAAACCGATACGATATCTCATTGGGAAATTTAGCGTGAAGCGTCGCCGGCCTGGGAAACATTCGTGATATCGACGAACTCATTTGACGCTCGTAACGTAACTTACTACATACTTGTCTACCCGTGGAACGACGGGCTAGTGTCCGGCTGAGGCTTAAGAGGCTGCCAGTCGCTGATTGCTCTTTTTCGAAACGAAAAAAGAAATACTTCTGAACAAGCCACATCTCCTATTTTTATAAGTATATTACTTCAGGTTCCTACCTAGATTTCTATTAAGCTGAAAACATAATAGCAGAAACTTTTCACGATAAAAATATTATTTCAAAATGATACGTTTTAGAATTTATGATCGAAATATTTTATATACCTACTATTAAAATCAACTTGTGATTTATTGTTAAAGATAGGTAATATGTAGATCTACAATTCTATTAGAATAGATTTTTGATAAGTAATTATACAAAATTTATTTCATTAATTTATTCGAAAAGCTAAGGCGGACCACGCGCGGACGTGTGTTTGTCATCATTGCAGCGGTCGGTAGGATTATTTATCGAAGTGATTAAAGATGGGTACATCTTTATTCACATATACTATACATTATAAAATAGGAGATGTGGCTTGTTCACAAGTATTTCTTTTTTCGTTTCGAACAAAAATAATCGTCGACTGGCAGCGTCTTAAGAGGTTTTTTGGCATGCTTTATTTATCTTAATATAAATTACGCGTCACGTTGTTTGTCCGCGATGGACTCCTAAACTACTTAACCATTTTAATCAAACATTGCACACCGTGCAATTTGATCCAACTTGAAAGATAGGATAGCTTACATCTCAGTTTATAGTCGTAACATTATTTTATTGCAAATTATATGTTTTTTATGTGACAGTCACAATTATTTGTTAGCTTCAAAAGATTCTAACAGATGGCGATATCTGTTGACACAGCAATGTGTGGTCGGGTCTGCTAGTTTACTAGTAAAAACCTCTGCGACACGATCACGTGTAGTATTTTCAAACGAATACCAACTCCCGCTGCATTCCTTTAAGGACCAAATTTCATTGCACTAATGCACATTCATTGAATTAGTGCTTTTTTATTTAATAAAATAAATATCCCCTCCGAATTTGAAGTTTCTATGACTATTTGTTTATTTTTTTACTTGTTAATTATATCAAATTCAAATTCAAAAGGCATTTTCAATAAAATCACAAGGATCACTTTGAAACGTCATAGGAGCTAGGTGAAGCTACGCCTGTTCCTCGCGACCAAGCCTATATGAATCAGGCAACATACACGGCTTGGGACCTATCATTTTTTATGACCCTTTCCTTAATGCTATGTAGAGCTCCAGTGTGGTGGTATTTCTGAGTCTTCAGTTTGTTCAATTAGCTTCTCATTAGAACTCTACCGTGTTTGTTGCTAGTTTCTTCTAGATTTAGTCGCAGGGAGCAGACGTAGATGTAGACCTAAACAAATCATACTGGGATTGATGCTGCACCTTTTGCATGTCAGTCAGCCTCTGCCCCACCACTTCGCTGAGATCGTCCTAAAACAAGTAATTGTTTTAGGACGATCTATATTATTATTTATTATTATTTACTATTGACTTTTCAAAATCTACCCAATACTTATGCAATGGATGTTTTTACTCAGTAGATGAATTTAAGGAGAGAATATGACATTATGTAAAGTGAATGTGTAATTGTTTGTGTGTATTTCTTCCATAATGAATGTTAATTGTTTTAATTCTAATTTTTTTTTTAACCTGATTGAATAAGATAATAATATAAGTAGGTAATAATGTAGCATTTTGACTAATTTATAATAAGTATTTTAAGTTTTTTAGGTATTGTGTTTTAGCTTTAAGTTATTATTTCAGGTACAATTTTAATTGTTATTGAATAAATGAATATGAATATGAATATGAATGAATATTGAATGCACTCGTAAAGCCAAGATGGGCCAGCTAGTGAGGTGCTTATAAGGCGATGAAAAAAAACCAAATGGTTTATTTTTATTCAAGTACCAAACACTCATACCTAACCGCGAATAAAAGTTCTTTTTCCCTAACGACGGCCCTAATGGCGGAATAACGACAAATAATCGCCAGAGATCGTCGATATAACTCATAAATTATTCATTCAACAATTAATATCTGTACCATTTACACGAGGTTCCTGGGCTATCGATTCGATTAATTCAAATTTACATGCAAAAATCTAAATGTGACACATAAGTGATTTTTGTCTAATTTTTAGGGTTCCGTACCCAAAGGGTAAAATCGGAACCCTATTACTAAGACTTCGCTGTCCGTCTGTCTGTCCGTCTGTCCGTCTGTCCGTCTGTCCGTCTGTCCGTCTGTCCGTCTGTCCGTCTGTCCGTCTGTCCGTCTGTCCGTCTGTCTGTCTGTCACAGGGCTGTATCTCATGAACCATGATAGCTAGACAGTTGAAATTTTCACAGATTATGTATTTCTATTGCTGCTCGAACAACAAATACTAAAAACAAAATAAAATAAATATTTAAGGGGGGCTCCCGTACAACAAACGTGATTTTTTTGCCGTTTTGATAATAGTACGGAACCCTTCGTGCGCGAGTCCGACTCGCACTTGGCCGGTTTTTATTTGTTCTTGTTTATTAAACTAGCTTTCTGTCTCGCTTCGCACGGGTGTACATAAGAAGATTTTTTATAATTTTTTCGTACTTAATGTTACATTATTGCATTCGAGGTGGATGAAGGTTTCTTGCGGCAATGGGCTTGCAACCTGACACGTTTAGAATGCTAACTACTGCAAAATGTGGGCATGTGCCAAATATAATGTTTGGACATGCCTCTGACTACGCCCTTCTGGGGATTACAGTCAGTGGTTTTATTGTTTTTTTTAATTAAAGCCTTATTTTATTCACTGAAAAGGTAGCTTTTGGAAGATGAATTCATATAGATAGATAACACTTTATTGATTACCACACGTTCACACGAATACAAATATTTATGAACAGAAATAAAGTAAATAACACTATGATTAAAGGTAATACAATGGGTATAGGTAGGGTAGTATTAATAATCCTAATAATATTATTAATGTGAAAGTTTGTGAGTTTGTATGTATGTTTGTTCCTCAATCAGGCCTAAACGACAAAACGGTTGAAGTTTAAATTTACTGTAAACGTAGATATAATGCCTGAATAAATAATAGACTACTGTAGGAGCGCAAGTGACGTGCACTCGGCTTCAGTACAAAAATCAAAACTGAACTCAACCGGGAACGGACTAAAATGGCGTGCATATGCCCGCGTGTTGATGTCCGTTTCCGTTCACAGACAAAAAAACTAACGACTAAGCTTATAGACTAAATATAAACAACCATAGACAATTATTTACAACTTAGACTAATAAGTACTATCGTACTCCCTACATACTCCCCCGATTAATCTGCTGTTGGACCCCACGCAAGATTAATCATTCAGGTGCTTTACGGGGTCGACCGCGTTTCCGTTTAGGTACGACGGTTTACGTTCATCTCTGGCGTGATATCGCTTAAACTGTGATACATGATACTTGCCGACTATTTCGTCCTGTTTATGATGGTAAGCTAAAGTGTATGTAGTGGGGCTCACTTGGTCCACAATCACGTACGGCCCATCTTGCTTGGGCAGGAATTTCGCACTCAGACCCTTTTTAGCATTGCTCAACACGTGAGTTTTCAGGAGCACTAGATCGCCTACGGCAAAAGTATCACCTTCTTGGCGCTTGTTGTCCTTAGCAGCCTTCCTGATATCTTGTTGACGCTCTATAGACGCCTTACTCTCTGCAATGGCGTTGGCGAGTTTGCGGAGGTACGGCGTGATTTGGGGCACGTAGTTGACGGCGTTCGCTACTTCTCGTAAGTCCGAGCGGGTGTCGAGCGGGGAGCGCAACTCGCGCGCAAACGTCAAGTAGGCCGGCGTTCTCTCCGTCGACTTGCAAACTGCCGTGTTCATTGCGAAGCGGATGGCGGGCAGCGCTTCAGGCCATTCTCGGTGACGTCCCTCGACCAGGATAGCTAGCTGAGTCTTGATGTCTCGGTTCTTTCGCTCGACCGGATTCGCCTCTGGGTGGTAGAGCGGGATGAGGTTTTGCGTGACACCGAGCGCGGCCATCGCGTGTTTCATCACGTCGGCGACGAATTGAACGCCGTTGTCGGAAATGAGACGTCGCGGCACACCATAGCGTAGGAACACCTCGTCGATGAGTGCGCGCGCGCACGCTTCAGCCGTGGCATCCACCAGCGGGAACAGCTCCACCCACTTGCTAGCAGGGTCCTCCACCACCAAAATCCAACGCTCGCCAAGTTCACCGCGCGGCAAAGGTCCGAACAGGTCCACGGCGAGTACTTCGAAGCGCTGCGCGGGCACCGGTGTCTGTAAAAGGCCAGCGGGTTTTAAGTTAGATGGTTTGTACCTTTGACATTCTATGCAGGTCTTCAGATACTCCGTCACGTATCGGCGCATCCCGGGAAAGTAGTATCGCTGTGCGATGCGTTTTAGTGTCCGTTCGATGCCACCGTGTCCGGCCGTAGCCTTGTCGTGGCACTCGACCATAACTTCCTTTCTGAGTCTCTCTGGCATGACAAGTTGGGGTTCTTCGCTGTCCTCGTCATGAGCGTAACGGTATAGAACTCCTTGCGTCATGCAATAGCCCCTCTCGGCCCACCGAGTACTCGCTACCTCCTCTTCTCCTTCCAAATCTTTAATAATTTTCCCAACATCCGAATCGGCCAACTGCGCCTCTCTGAGCGCGGGTGCCTCCCAGCGCGGGGTCTCCACTACGACCGTACATATCCCACAAGCGGGGCGCGACTCATTCTCGCAAGGCGGACGACTCAAGGTATCGGCAATGACGTTGGCTTTACCTGGGGTATACTCCAAGTGGAGGTCGTACGCCTGTAGCTTCATGGCCCAGCGTACTAGGCGGCCAGTGGGCGACTTCAAGGTTAGCAGCCATTTGAGCGGTTGGTGATCGCTAGCGACGCGCACGCGGTGTCCATCGATGTACCCGCGGAACTTGTCGACGGCCCACACGACAGCGAGCGCCTCACGCTCGGTAGTGGAGTAGTTGCGTTCGGCGGGCGTAAGCAGGCGTGAAGCGTATTCGATGGGATGCTCGTCGGCGGGTGACTCCCCCTGGAGTAAAGCCGCTCCGAGAGCGTAGTTGCTGGCGTCGGTTCTGAGGATGAATTCAACATTGTAATTAGGTTGACTTAATATTGGTGCAGTAGTGAGCAATTCTTTGAGCCTCTTAAACGCCGTATCCTGCGCCTCTTCCCACCTCCAGGCTACATCCTTCTTGGTCAGTTGGGTGAGAGGTTGTGCAATTTTAGAGAAACTTGGCACAAACTTTCTGAACCACGAACAAGTTTGTAGGAAGCTCTTCAGGTGCTTCATTGAGTTAGGGACTCTCATGTTGCTAATTGCAGTAACCTTATCTGGGTCTGGGGATACTCCATCTCGAGTGATAATATGGCCGAGGTACTTGACACTAGTACGAACAAACATACACTTTGTCCTGTTAGCACGCAGCTTGAATATTCTCAACCGGTCAAAGACAGCCTGTAGTTCGGCCAGGTGTTTTGTGTAGCTACCCTCAGTGATTAAAATCAGGTCATCCAGATAGCATAGCAACGTCAGATCTTTCAATGTAGTGCCAGATTTGAATCGATCGATCAGTCTTTGGAAGGTTGCAGGAGCATTGCACATCCCAAATGGCATGACAGTGAAACGGTACACACCTAGTGGACAAGTAAATGCACTCTTGTCCCTATCCTTCTCAGCAAGCTTCACTTGCCAGTACCCTGATCGCAAGTCTATGGTGGACATGAAACAGTTCTTCTTAGTGTACTGCAATAGGTCATCGATCAGTGGAAGAGGATATGAATCAGTCTTGGTAATGGCATTCAACTTACGGTAGTCCACACAGAAACGGAAAGTGCCATCTTTCTTAGGTACCAGTAGAGCCGGTGAAGCCCACGCAGACTCGCACTCCTCGATGACACCATCGCTCAGCATCTTGTTGATTTCTGCTTCCATAACAGCTCTCTTAGCAGGGGTGAGACGGTAAGGGGGTACAGCGATGGGCAGATGGTCTCCGGTGTCTAAATGGTGCTCAGCATACGGGGTGCATTCTCCTTTCTCGCTGAAAATATCATCATAGCACATTAGCAGATTTGCTAAAGAAACACGTTCATCTGCAGCGAGCATGCTCCCTTCATCTCCTCTTAGAAACTCAGCTGAGTAACATTCCACCGGCCTAGCGATAGCATCTTCACACTTGAGGTGATGAACAGTCTGAGGTGCGTTTGGTAAGTACCAAGTCATATCAGAAAAATTCAAAACTAACCCCGCTTGCGTTATGAAGTCAATTCCCAGCAAAGTATCATTATTAATAGCATAAGGCAGAATTACAAATGTCACCGGGATTGTAAGCTTTGTTTTATAAACACTAACATCAACATCAGCCAACTTAACAATTGTGTCTTGCATGCTGCCGTCTGCAAGCTTTATAAGCATGCTTGAAGAGCGGAAAGAAGTCCCTTGTTTGAGGAGGAGTGCATAAAGAGTACACCCAGCAATGCAACGTTTAGCAGCAGTATCAATCAAAGCCGTGCCATCAATACCATTTATCTGAATTTCAAGGATAGGACGGCTCATATCCTTTATATGCCCAGGTACCGATAAGCTACTTAAATCTAAGGCGTCATTCATGCACTTCACACAATATGAGTTATTTACAACGTCCCTACTTATACCTGACTTAGTGTCCCTATTGTTATCACACATAACGCACTGTGGACGCACATCACTCACAGAGTACTCACATGATTCCGCGGTCGAACTTACACGCGAAGGCACGGACGTCGGAGTAGCGGCGGCGGGGTCGCAAACCTCTATGGTCTGAACGCGCGCAGGCGCAGGCGCAGGGCAGGCCGGCGTCGGTGAGGACGCGGCGCGGCGAGCAGCGGCTGCGAGGCGACGGCGGCGGGCGCGGCCTCCAGAGGCGCGCGGGGGCGTAGCGTTGCTATCACGGGTATCAGGACACGCAGTTGTAGAGATAACCTCTTCCAGGTAGGCGCCGAGTGACGTTGGCGTTGACGTTTCTATCGCGCAAAATTTGACCGTACGACCGGGTGAATGAGCGGTTCGATCGACTGAACGGGGTCGCGAATGAAGTGATTGAGATACAGCGCCCTCTTTACTAGGGGAAACGGCCGAATTTCGCACTACGGGCGCAGGCGACAAAGTTCGAGCGAATCTGGAACTGCGGTTGTCGCGTTGTTGCCAGGCACGAACATTTCCGAAATTCGACGAAGGCTGTTGAGCGTCGTTTCGGTTGTTGTTGCTAGGCGTGTTCGTTTTCGAATTGCTCGAATTTGAAAATGGGCGCGAAAACGAACTGGCTGGATCGATGTTCTTTTTAGGTTCTTCTGGTTCCCGTCGACTTTCTTCGATCGCCCTACCTTTCTCTAACATCTTATCGAAGGTCTCGAACGTTGAGCGTTGCATGCGTTTCCTGAAGCTGCGGTGTAGGAGGCCGAATACCATGTCGAGTTGCACTTTTTCTGTTAGATCTCCCTCCGGTAGCTTGGCCAGGAGAGCCCGAGCGTTTGCCACGAATACGTCTACGCGTTCATTTTCTTCCTGCTCGCGCGCAAATAATCTTTTGTAGGTTTCATGCGGCGGCTTTCGTTGACCGAATGCGCATCGTAGTTTTTCAAGAGCGTCGGCCCAACTTGTAGTTGTTGTTTTCACTCCAACGTACCACACCGCGGCTTGGCCCTCAAGGAGGAGAGGCAGACCACGTAGCGCGTGATCGTCCCGCATGCCCACGCATTCCTTGTATATTTCGATGGCGTCTATGAACGCCTCCAAATCGTCAGCGTTTTGCGACGAGCCGTTGAAACGGGTAGTGCAGCCGGTGAAATTCGCAGGCAGCGTGCTGATGACGGTCGTTCCGGCAGCGTTGTTCAGGGTCGGCGATGGCAGCGAAGTCGCGTCGTCTGCTAGATGAACAGGGGACTGCGCCGGCGTCAGCGTCGGTGCCTCACTATTTGTAGTCGCACTCGACGCGATCAGGCGGTCCACACGTTCCAGAACTTGCATGTTTGCTTCGGCCTGCGTCCTCGCAAGCATGGCGAACATCGCAGAAAGCTGCTCCTGCGACAGCATCACACTGGCTAGAGAATTCGATTCCGGAGCGATGTTCGTGGCACTTCCGAACGACGCATTGTCGAAGTCATCATCGCGTCCTGATTTTCGGCTACGAGTTTTCGGCATTTTGTTTTTACGCACGTATTTTATTATTTATATAAGTCGTTAAACGTTTAGTGGGTGGGTTCTCACACAATAACGCGACGCGGAAAACTTAGCCAGTTTTCTATACGCGTGGCTTGTGTTGCCTCTAGTTGGCGCCAGTGTAGGAGCGCAAGTGACGTGCACTCGGCTTCAGTACAAAAATCAAAACTGAACTCAACCGGGAACGGACTAAAATGGCGTGCATATGCCCGCGTGTTGATGTCCGTTTCCGTTCACAGACAAAAAAACTAACGACTAAGCTTATAGACTAAATATAAACAACCATAGACAATTATTTACAACTTAGACTAATAAGTACTATCGTACTCCCTACACTACTTTAATAAATTAATAACATCCCCAAAACGATAAAAAAACACAAAAAGAATGATTTCTCTATAGATAGCGCTGGAGTGCAAAAATCTCAGACTAAAAACATTCAGCCTTTTCTATTTCTATTATTGAAATTTGACACGACAACGTCTGTCACGGGTCGGCTAGTATAAAATAATTGCGAGTAACTATATCTTTTTGTTTTAGTCGAGTTAAAAAGAAACAGCTTGCAAGTTATCAAAACGATGCATTTGTAAGATAAACTAGTGCTAACAGTACATCGCAGTCGCAGCCGACAGGTGGCTCAAATAGATTACATTCCTTAGAATTTAATGAATAAAGTTTTCTATTCGACGAAATTATTTCCTTTTGTGGATGATTCTTTGCAAACATCTTGAGTATAGAGTTTTGTTGTGTCCGAGTTGATTCGATTGAAGCGTACATTTTACAGCTAATGGGATTTTGTCGTGTTGGCCGAGTAAGATGTACCTCGACTTTCAATCTGAACGTCGTGGGTTCGAATCCCGGCGTGCATCAATGGATTTTTCTGTTCGAAAATTTATATGCGCATCAAAAACACGTGCTTAGAACGGTGAAGGAAAACATCGTAAAGAAACCAGTTAGTGTTCTTATAAGCGTCGATGGGCTTGCAACCTGTCACGTATGGAATGCTAACTACTGCACAATGTGGGCATGTGCCAAATATAATGTTTGGACGTACCTCTGACAACCCCCACTAGACATCTTCAAAGGATCTAGACACCTAAAGATCTGAAGATGTATACCGTACTTGGGGATTACAGTCGTTATCCTATTTTTTTTTTTAATAACTAAGCAGTATTGCCCGAATGGGAGGTACCTCGACTTTGAATTCTAAGGTCGTGGGTTGGAATATAAAGTGCATCAATGGATTTTTCTATATAACATTTGTTCTAATTCGGTTCGGTTAAGGGAAGAATTATATTAGACCGGGCTATGTCCGGACCGGGCCGGAGCTATTAATACAGCTTCTTACAAAATGTATGTATTGTTAAATAGTTCTTTCATCTTAAGGTTTTGTTTTAAATGTGTAGCAAGTGCTGCAAAAGGTAGATCCCAAGCCGTGTTTGTTGCCTGATTCTTCTAGGCTTGGTCGCGAGGAATCGGCGTAGCTTCACCTAGTTCCTAAGACGTTTCAAAGGGATCCTTGTGATTTTATTGAAATAAATTATTTTTGAATTTGAATTTAAATTTTCAAATCCATGACCCGTCCGGGCCACGTACACGGCACGCCTTGGGCATGGCCCGGTCAATTATAAATCTATCCTAAGTATTCAAATTCCAATGAGCAAATATGAATACACACCATCTCCATATCAAAGTATCTACTTCAAATAGACATTGCAAATGCATTTGTTTGTTTACGCGGATCTGTACTGCAAGTACTAGGTCAACACGAATGGCTCCGATACGCCCTGAATCTTGCTTGCTGGTTGGGCTATGAAATTTCAGGAAACTGAAACTTATAAAATCGCACATCAATGGATTTTTCTGTTAGAAAAACTTATATGCGCATCAAAAATACGTGCTCAAAACGGTGAAGGAAAACATCGTGAGGAAACCATCAGTTAGTATTTTTATAAGCGGCGATGAGCTTGCAACCTGTCACGTATGGAATGCTTACTACTGCCAATGCTTACTACATGTGCCAAATATAATGTTTGGACGTTCCTCTGACCCCACTAGACATCTTCAAAGGATCTAAGCGTCTGAAGATCTTAGAGGATGACTACCGTACTTGGGGATTAAAGTCGTGATCCTATTTTTTTTATTAAAACTATCGTGGTTGTTACTTGTTTGAATTATAAATACGGCTAATTACCACGTTTTTTCATGTATTGCTGACGTTTCGAGACGATTCAGATGCTCTTCATGAGCATCGCCCGCGACCGCGATCAACGGCAGATCGGCGAATAGTCACAAATAATAATTAATAGTAATTATAGCCGTATTTATAGTTACAACTGTAACTTTTTGACTGAAGGTACTAACAGTGTATTTCCACCTAAGAGATTAGATGGGCCTTTAGATTAGACGCTCGAAGAAGCCACTAAGCCAGCATAGGTAAAACAGTTGTAAAAATGATTTATTCATTCATGAAGTATAAAGATTTTCTTGTAACTGACGACATGATAATATCGAGCGTTGTCATTAGTCTGCTCCGCAGAGCTCGTCGAGACTCACACTAAAGTATGGCTGTCTGACAGCTCAGCTGATATAAACTCTGCCTTCTCTGCGCTGTAGATTATGGATTCATTTCCTACCCAGGTCAAACATCTATATAAACACACTCGTAGATGATTGTTCTGCCGTAATCATAGCATCGTAGCTTCGTAGCAGCAACTTCGTAGCCGTAGCCACGTCGTAGCACAATAGCCATACAACTCCGTAGCCGCTTCGTAACACTATTATCTGCATTTCCTAGCTCCAAATCATCATCCCAATAAATTTATATGTGGACTTTGACTTTGAATTCGTAGCAGTAACTTCGTAGCCGTAGCTCCTTCGTAGCACAATAGCCATACAACTCCGTATCTACATTTCCTGGCCCCAAATCTTCATCCCAATAATAAATAGTGGCACAATCCGATCGGTGTCGTCGCGTGCCGTGGCAACCTAATGGACTATTATGTGGTTGCTTCCTTATGCATGCATGCAATGTTGTATCTAACGCTGAATGTACACGTGCGGGATTAAATGCCTCAACATACATTTTTTCACACTTTAAATAGAAATAAAAACGTTATATCTAACGGATGGGATGGATGGGCTTGCAACCTGTCACGTATGGAATGCTAACTACTACAAAATGTGGGCATGTGCCAAATCTAATGTGTGGACGTGCCTCTGACTACCCCCACTAGACATCTTCAAAGGATCTAAGCGTCTGGAGATCTAAGAGGATGTCAACCGTACTTGGGGATTACAGTCGTGATCCTATTTTATTTATTTAGACTCGTGAAATTTCAATAATCGAATAGAAAAGACCGAATGTTTTTAGTCTGTGATGTCAAATTTGTTGCACACCAGCGCCATCTTTACCAAGATCATCCCTTTTGCGTTTTTTTATAATTTCGGGGATGTTTTTATATATTTTAAAGTAGTATTTATGTTTTATTCGGGCATTATATCTACATCAACAGCAAATTTTAACTTGACCCGTTTTGTCGTTTAATAATTAATAAAATATATACAAACTCACAAACTTTCACATATATAATGTTATTAGGATATTGCTGACGTTTCGAGACAAACAATTATCCCATCAAAAACATTTTTATATAAAATGTGGCCAAAATCAGACCATACAGCTCGCACAGTTAAAAAGTTATCAGATCTCGTGAAAAGCCAAGCTTCTAACTCTACAAGCCCTAACTCTATAAGCTCTAACTTCACAGACTCTACCTACACCTTTATCAAAATAAGCACGGTGGATATCCTCTCAGATCACCACGCGCTTAGATCTTTGAAGATGTCTAAAAGTGGTAGTCAGAGGCACGTTCAAACCTTTGTCACATGCCCACATTTAGCAGTAAGCATTCTAAACGTGACAGGTTGCAATGTGGCTAGCGTGTTTGCGCCTTTCTAAGAGAAGTAGTTGCACGTACATTTTGATGCTCAATGCTTTATCATTCCGAATTGGTGTTCCCAAATATACTCGTACATATTTGATACTAGCAGTCCGCCCCGGCTTTGCATGAGTGTACTAAAGATAAGACATATTTAAGATACCTTCTCCTTGTCTCCTTTTCCTTGAAGATGCTTCATTTTTTTTTACTTGCTCTAACCCGCGACTTCGTCCACGTAGATTTAAAGTGTATTTACTAATTCTATTTGTTTCGACTTTATCATAAAACATTAAAATTCATAAAAACCAATAGTGACAACTTATGTTCGTCCTAAGACTTTGAACTATCTTTATATGGAATTTCATCATAACGGTTTGGCCGTGATAACGTTACAGAACGACAGACATATTATTCAAATTGACAGATTGTTTCTTAATTGTTTAAGCCTCGCAGCTCAGTAGGTAGTAACTCTGCCTTCTGCGCTGTAGGTTGTGGGTTCGATTCCCACCCAGGATAAACATTTGTGTGATGAACATAGATGTTTGTTCTGTGTCTGGGTGTTAATATGTATAATAAGTATGTATTTACGAAAAAAAAAAAAGAGTAAGTATATTAGTATTCTATCAGTTATCTAGTTTCCATAGTACAAGCTATGCTTAGTATGGGGCTAGATGGCGCGGTGTAAAAGTGTCCAAAAAAAAAAAATAAAAAAAAAAATAAAAAAAAATAGTAGGGGGCCACCTCGACCGCTCTTTAGGTATATACCTTAAATTATATTATTGAAATTTTCATAAGAATTTATATTTTTTTAAATACATCATGGCTAACAATATGTATATAATATGTAATTAGCTGGTAATGTAGCTTTTGATGGGTGGAAGAATCTTAAGAGTTGAGTCAGGAGTTTTATAGTTTACTAGCGACCCGCCCCGGCTTTGCACGGGTTTAATACATATAAACCTTCCTCCTGAATCACTCTATCTATTAAAAAAAACCGCATCAAAATCCGTTGTGTAGTTTTAAAGATATAAGCAAACATACATACAGACATACAGACGCGGGAAGCGGAAAGCGACTTTGCTTTATACTATGTAGTGAAGTACCAACAAAAATAAAAAATTTGCCTCTTTGTTATGGTAACGGGCCATCCCGATTACGTATTGAAGACATTTTGTTTTTAGTAATAAAATGGTAGTCTATGTTACTCAAAGATAATGCAGCATTCTAATGGTAAAATAATTTTTGAAATCGGATCAGTAGTTTTGAGGTTAATTGTTACAAACATACAACAATACAAATATTTCCCCTTTATAATATTAGTATAGATATAGATAGGTAGTCTATATTGCTATGTATAAAGCTACGTTGCGGTGAAACTATGCAAAATGTAAGCACTCGTGCATTTGGAGGGTTCTGTAGCTCAAAATGAAATAACGGAATCCTTATAATATGATCTCTTGCGTCTTGTCTGTCAGACGCACCTTGCTCGAAAAGATGCGGAGTTTTCAAATTCGCTACAGCCTTAGGTATTTATATTTCAAAAATTGTAATAGCAAAGTGATAAATATTAATTAAATAGTTCTTTTTAGTTCAAAAAAATACATTCACTTCTGTAGTCTCCAATTATAGAAGACATAGACTCTAAGCGCTTAGATCCCTGAAGTAGGTGTAAAGGGTGTAGTCAGGGGTACGTCCAAATATTTAATGCTAACATTTTGCAGTAGTTAGCATTTCATTTGTGACAAGTTTGAAGCGCGTCGCCGCTTTATAAAGATAAAAAAAATCTTATAAAAAAAACTGACGAAAATGTTTCGACCAATCGAATAGTTAAGAGAAAATATTAGTTTTTTAAGTTTTATGAAGGTACTAGTAAAGTCATCATATATACGTATATAATATAATAATAATAATAATAATAATAAGCCATTTATTACCAAAATTAAATTAGAATACAAAATTTATAACACAAAGTAGAACATATTAGAAAAATAAAAAATTTGATTATTACAAGTTTACGAGTTAGTATATAAATAAAATAAAATTTATAAATTAATTTACTATAAAAAATTCACTTCACTCATTGAACAAGTTAAGTCCTACAATTATTATTATTTTTTTAATTCGGGTACCCATCTTCGGGTAAAGGCCTCCTCCATCCATCGCCACAGACTCCTGTCTTTGGCATGTCTAGTCCAGGTAGAGCCGGCAACGTCCTCGATATATATAGTCCATATATAATATAGTCCTACATAAATAAAATTAGAATGGGACCAACTTAGAACTACTCTCTACACAATATCATATCATTACAATATCAAATCATTGAAATCGGATCACAAGTCAATGCGCGGACATACACAAAAAATTACATACATATACATGTCAAATTGAGTACCTCCTCTTTTTACGTTTGTTAAAAATAAAGCTCTTTTATGAATATTTATTAAAGTAAAAGGGTATTTTTGTCATGTTATTATAAAGAACTAAGCAACATTTTTATAACGAAACTTCGAAGTGCTAACCCCGCTGATGGTCGAAGCTCATTATATAAATTACTCTCATCTACCAGCAAAAAGGGAGGACCGAGATAATATTTAACTGCGACACAGCTCAAAATAAACCGCCATCTCACTACACATTATCTTCTTGTCCTTATCCCACTTTATGTAGGGTCGGCACAACATGCAGAAAAATATGTTGCAAATATTTTATTTTCTTTACAGAAATAAAAACCATCTAATATTATAAATGCGAAAGTTTGTGAGTGAGTGAGTGGGTTTGTGTGTATGTGAGTGTTTGTTACTCTTTCACGCAAAAACTACTGAACGGATTTAAATGAAACTAATAATTAATATAGCTTATACATCGGAATAACACATAGGATATTTTTTATCCAGGTATCACCCCTGCGAAGCCGGGGCGAGCTGCTAGTACTAATATAATACAGAATATTTTCAAAATACACAAGAACTAGTTGAGCTAGTGAGTTGAGCTGAGATAGTATCAGTAGTGTCGCACAACACATAAAGTGATGTTTATGAAAAAAGATTTCGTCCACTGTGGGTGCGTGTTCTAACAGTGTCGTTCCTGAATAAGAGGGTAAGCTACACACGTCTTACATTAGGTATTCTGTCTGTCTACATTTCTAATCCACGACTGCCTTTTAGGTTGACGCTAATTTAGGCTTTAACGTGAACTGAATAAGATAGATTATGATATGACGTGATTCTTGATGGTATTACTGTAAATTCAAATTTTCAAATTCAAAAATCATTTATTTCAATAAAATCACAAGGATCACTTTGAAACGTCTTAGGAACTAGGTGAAGCTACGCCGATTCCACGCGACCAAGCCTAGAAGAATCAGGCAACAAACACGGCTTGGGGTCTACCTTTTTTTTATGATCCTTTCCTTAATGCTATGTAGAGCTCCAGTGTGGTGCCAATCGAACAAGGTGAAGGCTCAAACAAGAATAATAATTAAAAGTACCTACTACTCAAGTACGTACAACAATAAAAAAAATAACTAAAGTAGTAGTAAATCAAAGTAGCAATGATTTTTTTACGTTCAGGATACTTGCCACAGATTAAAAAGTTAGCCAGTTAATCACTATGAGCTGTGACTATGACCTAAAGCTTTTTTGTTCAGTTGAGATTGCGGTTTCGATAATTATTTTGCTTTAAAACAGTTTTTAGTGGTTTTATTCCTAAAAGAAAAAGTAGTAAGGTCTTTTAATATCCATTCTATATGAATAATACAGCGATAGAGGGAACTTTTTAAACTAGCTCGGGCATGATTTTAAAGATTGCTTAGCTTCTGCACCATCCCCTTATCTTAGCAAGTTCTTTTCACAGTCAACAAAATACGTAATAAAAAAAATCAGGATCACGACTCTAATCCCAAGTAGATTATCTTCTCAAATCTCCAGGCGCTCAGATCCTTAAAGATGACTAGAGGGGATAGTCAGAGGCACGTCCAACCATTACATTTGGCAAAAAATATGTCCAATAAATAAATAAATTAAAAAATCAAATCAAATCTTTAAAAACTTGATGTACGTATATCCCATATTCCTGCCCTTATCGCACTTAAGTGAGGTCGTACGTCATATTTATTCAAAAAAAACTATAGTGACTGAATGTCAAACATACAAAACATTCAAATATCCTCACAATCTGTCATTCATGTAGCCCTAGTTAGTTAGGGCTCCATTTCTTTTTGTGCACGTTGGGTTTTTCAATACTTTTTTATTATAATCTTGCGCATTTATTACAAAAGTAGAATTAATCTCAAATTACTGCCGCGCTAAACATCTTTGGATACACGTACCTCAAATTGAGATTAACACAAAACTTTGTAGGTACTTCACATCTACGAACACACTCCACTTAGTATAATACAAAAACTTGTTTCCAAAATACAAATATATCATCGCCTCGGAGCTCGAGGGAGGCGACCTAAATCTCTCATTATTAATGAGACAAGTTTTAATTGTGCCCGCTCGCCAGTGTGTTACTACCCTTTGTGGACTTATGTAAGATGGGACGTCTTCTCACGGCCGAGCATGTTGGATGAATCCTAATAATATTATAAATGCGAAAGTCTGTGAATATGTGTGTACCCTAATCAAACCTAAACGACCAAACTGATTAAGATGAAATTTGCTGTAGTATGTAGATGAACAATCAGATAAACAGAAGGGGGAACTTATTATCCGAAATACAACCCCTAAATAATAAAAAAAAACAAAATGGATGATTTTGGCGCTGATGTGCAAACAATTATGGTAGACATCCCATAATTGGGGAAAACAGTCGCAATTCTATCTCATTTCATTTTAATTTAAATATAGAATAGGATCGCTACTGTAATTACCAAGTATAGTAGACGTTGAGTAGATTTTAGGCGTTAAGGGGCTGCCAATCGACGATTGCTCTTTTTCGGAACGAAAAAAGTAATACTTCTGAACAAGCCACATCTCCTATTTTTATAAGTATATTACTTCAGGTTCCTACCTAGATTTCTATTAAGCTGAAAACATAATAGCAGAAACTTTTCACGATAAAAATATTATTTCAAAATGATACGTTTTAGAATTTATGATCGAAATATTTTATATACCTACTATTAAAATCAACTTGTGATTTACTGTTAAAGATAGGTAATATGTAGATCTAGATTTCTATTAGGATAGATTTTTGATAAGTAATTATACATAATTTATATCATTATTTTATTCTAAGACGGACCACGCGCGGACGTGTGTTTGTCATCATTGCAGCAGTCGGTAGGATTATTTATCGAAGTGATTAAAGATGGGTACATCTTTATTCACATTTACTATACATTATAAAATAGGAGATGTGGCTTGTTCACAAGTATTTCTTTTTTCGTTTCGAACAAAAATAATCGTAGACTGGCAGCGTCTTAAGATCTTTGTAGGTGACTATAGAGGGCAGTCAGAAGCACGTTTGAACATTTGGCATTTGGCACATGCCCACATTTTGCATAGTTAACATTTCATACGTGACAGGTTGCGAGCCCATCGCCTCTTATAAAACTACTAACTGGTTTTCTCACTGTTTTCCTTCACCGTTTTCGAAGGAAGTGTAAATGCGCATATAATTGTTTTCTTTTAAATCCTTTGATGCCAGGCCAGGATTCGAACCCACGATCTTCGGATTGAAATTCAAGATACCTCTCACACGGCCAACATAGCTATTGTCAATTATTTCTGTCAACATTTTGTGCCCAACAAGTTGGTCCGTGAATAAACTGTCAACTATTCCAAGTCAATCTCAAGGCAGGTGGAGTTCCGTTGTTAATGTAATACACCCGAAAACTACCTTGTTATGTTTATACGCTGTGCCAATGACAGTTCGTGACGAGTTTCAGACTATTACTGTCACAGAATCGGGCACGAGTTAGGACGCTTTGAAAACGCTAGCGTGTTGATCAATTTCGAGCGACCAGAGAGTTACATGCTATTTAAGTGATATTAAAACAGTACTACTACAATTAGTACCGCGAGTAGTATTTCACATTTGTATTATGATTAGGATTAGGATAGGATTATTTCACTATTAATTAATTTCATTAGCGATTGTTATTGTCTCCTCTATTGCTTGTAGCATTGTCATTATCGTAGATTTTTTTGATTTCTATACAAAAAACAGTCACAAAGTAAACCTATTTGAATAATATTGGCGTTATATGGTGTGGATGATTTGATATGCAAACTGCAATAACGTATAATTTTTTATAATAATTATTATATTTTATTATATTTCAGTATTTTAATGAGTCATTATGACCTAATGATATTATAAAGATCTCCGAAGTGTAATAGTTTTTACCAATAAATTGATTATTTTGCCTATTATTTGGGGGCGCGGCAGTGCCCCCGCCAAGTTGAGCTTTATTATTCTGAATAAAATTTGATTTTCAATAGGGGTATATTGGTAGGGGTAGGTGTGATTGTGCCTTCAGTTTTCGAGAGTAGTTTTAATTCACCCTGTATATTCATACTACCTATAAAACATGCTTTTGTATCTAGGTACTTAGTACTACTTGTATCTGAGTCTGATAAACAACGAAAGAATTCAAGTCGAACTTTTTCATTATAACACATAGACTCCCCTGTTCTTGGAACAGATCCAAATTCCTACAAAATAACATGACCTCTTTAGGGCGAAAAAAAAGAAGAATTTGATCTCGAGCCAAGGAAATATACCAACTCTATCTTTATCATTACATATGGCTTCCTTATTTCCTTAAGAGAAATGGCATATCGTATTATAGCTGAAGAAGACTGTTAGTCATTTTTCCATTAGTGACTGAGACAAAAAGAGTGAATTACATCGGAGATATAACTCTTCGCGAGGACGCAATCATTTCGATGGGATCACGGTCGGAATAACGCACTGTTACGCACATTATATTGTGCTGACACACTGGCGCAGAGCCGCATTGCATTATATTTTGTCAAACATTTAGCTATAGATTTTTACCTACATGGGGCTTTATCACAAAATTACCTTTAACTTATTTTCCTGACGTTTCAAGTTACAATAGCCATGGTCGCGGGCAGAGTCTGCCCATCGGTTATTACGTGATAAAGTGTAAAAATCTATTTTTATGCCTACTAATTACGATAGTTTGAAAAACATAAAGCAAATTTTATGTTATTATGGTGATATGTGACATTAATAATTAGGATTTATCTTAATAAATGAAGAACAGAAACACGATTGGTGAAACTTTTCTCGATTGATTTATTTTTCAAAGTTTGCTCTTCAAAAACACTAGTTTAGATTTTAATCATAGACATAGACAATTATTTATTTACTTCTTTAGCACACAACACAACATAACATAAAAAGGAAATAAAAATAAAATAAAAAACAGTTTAAACTTACATCTAACATAGGCAAAAACAAATCGTACACTTAAAAAAAACAAGAAGAGAAAGTAAAAAAAACTAAATTACAAAAAAAAAAAAAGAAAACAAACATTATAAAATAAATATATGTTATGCTCTGTGCTACAGCAGCAAAAGGGTCTCGGCTCAGCATTATGCTTTCCTATACGAAGATAGGTCACTAAGAACAGCTACGAAGAAAGAAAGAAGTCAAAGAAGTCAACTAAGAATAGCTAAACGGTTCATCTTTATATAATTCGTAAGATATTTATACTAAATACATAAATAAAAAGCAGTTTCTTTTTAAGTTTGATGGTTTTCAAGATAATGCAGTTTTATCACTTTTTTCGTCTTATCCGGGTAGACTCACCCTCGTATTCAAGAACGACACTATGAGAACACGCACCCACAGTGGACGATGTCTTTTTTCATAAAAATCACTTTATGTGTTGTGCGACACTGCTTAGTGTGACTAGAGGCACATTGTCGTGTGCCTCTAGCCAAAGTTGAGCTCTAAAGGCACACGGTAGCGTGCGCCATAGTGCCGCTCAACACATAAAGTGATGTTTATGAAAAAAGATTTCGTCCACTGTGGGTGCGTGTTCTCATAGTGTCGTTCTTGAATACGAGGGTAAGCCCATAAAAAAAACAGGTACTCGACCTTAGATTGCTTTATCACTTTAGATTGCTGTTTTAAGCTACAGTGTGTCGCCTTAGCAATCGTCACAGTCTCCACGATGTTAATGGCCGCTATTTGACACAAGACGTTGACAAATGACGAGACTTCCGCGCAAACGCTAACTGGTTAACCCTCCGTTATCTCACCGAGTATCTACGTACTTGTCTGTAGATAGGTACGAGTAACTGTGAAGTACAGTTTCCAACAGACGTCATTTGCTACTAAACTGACTATTTAGTCAAATTATTTCAAAAAAAAATTGGTAACTAGTTGTTTTATTATTAAACAAGCTGCTCGCCCCGGCTTCGCACGGGTGGTACCTGGATAAAAAGTGACCTATGTGTTATTCTGATGTCTGTGCTATATTACTGTTAAGTTTAATTTTAATCCGTTCAGTACTTTTTGCGTGAAAGAGCAACAAACACACACACACACACCACTCACAAACGTTCGCATTTTTAATATTACTAAAATGACCCCCAACTCACAGCTCAATTGGTAGTAACTCTGCCTTCTGCGCTGTAGGTTGTGGTTCAATCCCCAAATAAAAAGAAATATTAATTAGTACTTTTTATGTAGTGCGTATCGCGATCAAAGTTACGGCGAATATTGTAGAATTTTCTATGAAAAATTATTAAAAACCACAATAGTTTTAGTTTTACAGTTTGTAGATATTCGTAAAAGTGGTGACATTACTGTTCTCACATTTTTTTTATAATAAATTAATGTGAAATATAAAGATGATAAGAACAATAATGATATAAATGATAATGCGGCCAATAACAAATATATTTTTTACAATTTGCTAGGTCTTGGTTTTCGTACCTACTGTGTTTAAAATAATTATAATCTTTTCACCCAAATCTTTCCCCAAAATTTAATTATATCACTCACCCAGTGAAACGGAATTCCATGCAGGCTATCCATTTAAGTTTAGTTTTCTTAACGCGGCGACCGTCATATAATAACCATAATGCGTATTTCATCCTACATTTTCAATTCTAACAGCTGAACCAATTTAGATACAACTTGGAATAGACCTGAACCTGACCGTTACCTTGCTGCTCGCCCCGGCTTCGCACGAGTGGTACCTGGATAAAAAGTAACCTATGTGTTATTCTGATGTGTAAACTATATTACTGTAAAGTTTCATTTTAATCCGATCAGTAGTTATTGCGTGAAAGAGTAACAAACACACACATACACCCACTCACACTTTCGCATTTATAATACTAGCAGACCCGTGGCAGACGTTGTCCTGTCCATATTTCAGTAATCGCTTAGTGTAACAAGGATGTCAACACGGATCAGTCAGATTTTTTGCAATCCAGCGCCATCTATACCGATATCATCCCATATGTGTCTTTTATCATTTTGGGGATGTTTTTCGTATTTTAAAGTAGTATATATTATGTTTTATTCGAGAATTATATCTACATCTACAGCAAATTTCATATTAATCCGTTATGTCGTTTACGCCTGATATAGACACAAACATACATACAAACTCACAAACTTTCGCATTTATAATATTATTAGGATTAATAGAATTTGGTACTAGCCAAATACAATAGACAAGCTAGTCTGTTGCAGTATTAACGAAACTGACGGTATGCGTATTTTAGAAGTCTGGAGCTATGGAGAAGGCTGGTTTATAACGTTTTCCGTAAAACGCTCTTTGATCCTCTGATTAGTGGGCTTTGATCTCCAAGCGTTAAATTTCAACAGATGTTCCGGTTGCCACTTGGTTACTTCCTGTTTTAGGGTTCCGCACCCAAAGATTAAAAATGGTACCCTATTACAAAGACTTGTCTTGTCGCTGTCTGTCCGTCTGTCCGTCTGTCCGTCTGTCCGTCTGTCCGTCTTTTTATTGTACAAATAGGTACCATTGAAAATTACTTATTATAACGTTGCCAGCGGTATGAACTACGAAACCCTACATTGCGCGTGGCCCGACACGCACTTAGCCTGTTTTTTTAAATAACAGTCTGAATAAGTTGTAAATTTTTGGAAGAATCTAGATATTATTGTTGCTATAGACGTAGCTACGATAGATTTATAAAAGAAAAATATGTTTATGTAATCTACTCAAGAGGAAAGAAGCAAGAAAATAATTGCTTGAAACGTAATAAAATAACCAAGAGTATTTTTTTAACATATATATTATTATACAGGCTGTAGACAATTTAAGACAGTTCCCGAATACTAAAGGCAAAAGCATACCTACCCCTACCTACCTCAGCAAAAACCAAATTGCTTACCCTCGTATTCAAGAACGACACTATGAGAAGACGCACCCATAGTGGACGAAATCTTTTTTCATAAAAAGTCATAACGTTTTAGAATTTATGATCGAAATATTTTGATACCTACTATTAAGATCAACTTGTGATTTATTGTTAAAGATAGGTAATATTATGTAGATTTAGATTTCTATTAGAATAGGTTTTTGATAAGTAATTATACATAATTTATATCATTAATTTATTCGAAAAGCAAAGGCGGACAAAGAGAAAATGGTTATTGAGGGGTGGGTAAAGCTACCCCTATTACTTGCCTACGTAGGTACCAGCAACACGATCTCATAAAAACTGTCGATAATATTTACGATACGCATACGCCATCTAGAGCTTGCCGTTGTCAACTGTCTTAGTCGTTTCTGCCGCGGTTTTAGGAACTGGTAGCGCCTTAACAGAAAATATATTAATTTTGTTTTTCTATGCATGGTCTGACCATCCAGTTTCAGTTATAGGGAGTTTAATGTATACGGAACATTAAAGATATGTTCGTGTTCGTTGGCGAAGCGAGCCGAAGTTAATGGTACGAAGAATGAGGTTCTTCGGCACTTGAAGTAAGGCCGCTACGCTAGACGGACGCATTGTAACAGTTATATCATAATTTGATACCCAGCAACCTGTACAGGGAGTAGTCTTTATTCACCCTGTATTCTACCTACCAAGTAAATCTACAATGTATTATGTTAATACATTTCCATAAGAATACAATCTTTCATCTGGTATAAGATTAAAGCGAACCAAACCCGCTCGGAAAACCTTTCGAATGAACCTCATCTCTTCACTAGTGGAACGTCTGCACACTCGAGTTGTGTTATTCCATTACCCTTGTGACCCCTCCTGTTCGGAGATGGAACAACATGACGGGTTCCATACCCAAAGGGTAAAAACGGAATTTTCACAGATTATGTATTTCTGTTGCTGCTATAACAACAAATACTAAAAACAGAATAAAATAAATATTTAAGAGGGGCTCACATACAATAAACGTGATTTTTTTGCCGTTTTTATAAATTATGATACGGTTTTTTTTTATGTATGTATGTGTTGTTTTTGTGTTGTAAAATGTATGTGTACATAAAAAAAGTATTTATGTATTCTATCAGTTATCTTGTTCCCATAGTACAAACTTTGCTTAGTTTGGGGCTAGATGGCAATGTGTAAAATGTCCACCAATATTTATTATTTATTATTATTATTGATCTAGTTCCTAGTTTGGGGTTAGATGGCGCTGGATGTGTGATTATGTTTACCATTATTTATTTATTTGAAACCGATTTCGAAGGTTTTTTTTCTATTGTGTAGAGAATAGTCCCAAGTTGGTCACATTTAAATTATATTGATGTAGGACTTACAGCTAATTTATAAAACCCAAATAACTAAAATCTTCTCTTTACTTATCGTTTAATTAAAATTTATTCATCGGTTTTCGTTTTAGTTTTTTCTTTATTCTCTTCTTTTTATTTTTAACTGCCGTGTCGGCCGAGTTGGAGGTTGTTGTTTTAACTTCAGTCTAGTAGACTAATCTCTGTCAGGCGCTAATTTCATCCAACTTAATTAGTTTTGTCGCTTAGGGTACAAAAATATATAAAAACTCACAAACTTTCGCATTTATAATATTATTAGGATAATAAACATCATAATCCTTTTCAAAAATGATTGGTCCACTATTCCTTATTCTCCCCGCCAATTAAGCAACCTTTTTGGAATAGAAACTCGACTATAGAGTTAAGTTACGTTATGTTTTTCTTATGTTGGTTGTTAGATTTTAATGGTGCTTTTTACAAGCTTTTATTTAACTTGCACTGTTTGTTTGTTTGTAAGTTGTCCGTCAAAATTTGCAAACAATTTTTCTACCGTTTGTTGGTATCCGATTGAGCTGAAATTTTGCGTACCTCTTTAGTTTTAGTAAAAATGCAATATGATGACATCGAGCTGATCTGATGATGGAGTCAGGAGCTGTTCAAGAGAACTCCTTAGTAAATAGTTCGATTGAGTAAAAACTTTTCATAGACAATGTAATATTATGAGACAGGTGATAGCGCGTTGCTCTGATTTCTAGCATTAAGAAGGGTTTTACAAAAAGCTTGTCTTTAAAAAATACATTAAAACAAAAAACTTTTTTAATATTATTTCTGGTTAGTTTTGAAACGAATAAACAGTGTTTGAAGTTTTAGAGTATTTTTAAGGTTATATATGTATATGTGAAATGTTTGGTTTTTTGTATGGGCTGATTCTACCCGGATAAGACGGAAAAAGTGATAAAACTGCATTATCTTGAAAACCATCAAACTTAAAAAGAAACTGCTTTTTATTTATGTATCTAGTATGATTATCTAACGAATTATATAATAATGAACTGTTAAGCTATTCATAGTTTTGATTAAAAACGAAACTAGTGTTTTTAAAGAGCCAATTTTGGAAAATAAATCTATCTGTTTCTGTCTTTAATTTATCTAGATTATATCCATAAGTTATCTCTCTCATAAAAACAAAACCGTATGTTTTGCAGTTATTGAGAAAAAACGATTCTGCATTCAACAAAAACATTTATTACTCGTCTTAACGTAACGCTTTTGAAAGTGAGATTCGTGTTCACAGTGACGTTTACATTACGAACTTTAGAATTGTTCGTGCTAGCCCTACCAAGACTATCTGCACGTCCACACTATGTCTTTATAAAGCTTTCACGACGCTATTTTCAGACTGTATTCCATAAGTCTGGTCGGTAAGGCTAGGAATGATCGCGAGAATCCGGGGCTTAGTCATGGGGAGCTTTACAGTGTACGACACGATTCGAATAAGTAAATATTTATTAAACTAGACAAGTGCGATTTGGAGTAGCGCAACGTATGGTTAGTGAGTGATATAAGGCGCTAGAAGAAAGATAGAACGTTTTCTTTCTTTCTATTTAGGGTTCCGTACCCAATGGGTAAAAACGGGACCCTATTACTAAGACTTTGCTGTCCGTCTGTCTGTCCGTCTGTCTGTCACAGGGCTGTATCTCATGAACCGTGATAGCTAGATAGTTGAAATTTTCACAGATGATGTATTTTGGTTGCTGCTATAACAACAAAATTAAATACTAAAAATAAATATTTAAGTGGGGCTCCCAAACAACAAACATGTTTTTTTTGCAGTTGTTTATAAATAATGGTATGGTACGGAACCCTTCGTGCGCGAGTCCGACTCGCATTTGGCCGGTTTTTTCCTTTCTATCTTTATTTCTTTTTTTATTTTTTTCTTTCTAGAAAAACCTCATTTTTGAATGGTTTTTTTCTATGGGGATATAGATATTTTTTCTTTTTTTTATACCTTCTTTAGGATCTAACTTTTTTATTATTTGTTGTGACAGCGACAACCAGGTATCTACATATTTCTGTTGAAGAGATAAAGCCCTGCGACAGGTTAATAGGGTTCCATTTGTCAACCATTGGGTAAGGAACCCTTATAAAAGTAGTTTATATTTTAATAGATCCTCTGTAATAAAAATATGGAATACGCATTAACACGTGATTTAAGCGGTTCAAAAAACATATTATGGAAACCAGTTAGTAGATACTTATTCTTATAATCGGAGCATAAAATTAAATAAAAATAGGATCACGACTGTAATCCCCCAAGTACGGTAGACATCCTTTCAGATCTCCAGGCGTTTAGATCCTTGAAGATGGTAGGAGGTAGACAGAGGCACGTCCAAACATTATATTAGGCACATGCCCACATTTTGCAGTAGTTAACATTCCGTATGTGGCAGGTTGCAAGCCCAACGCCGCTTATAAGAATACTAACTTGTTTCCTCACGATGTTTTCCTTCACTGTTATAAGCGTTTTGCGTCGCGCATTTTTAATATTTTTTAGTTACAAATCTTGTCGTATATTTTTAAGTGCTTATAAGCTTAGTGGTCTAGCTCTGGTCTAGGTTATGACGGTGTAGTGCTTAGTGGAGACGTATACGTTATTAATGTTTCTGCTGCTTGCCGCGTGATTTATGAACAAAAATATATCATTGAAATATATTTCGTATAGTAAAACACAAGTCCCTAAGTTGATCATAACTCACTAACCTGCCTTTTTCGCGGTTTAATATTAGTACTAGCTTTTACCCGCGACTTTGTCCGCTTAGATTTACGTAATGACGACCTGTTTACATTAATGTACTTTTTGAGCAAGCAGTGCTCAATCAGATACCAAAAAATGGTTTGCAAGTTTTTATGGTACAAACTAACAAACAGTGCATGTTGAATAAAAGCTTGCAAAATGTATCGCCTCAATTACCCAACACCCATAACAGACAAACCAAGTCCAAACGAGGAAAAAGGAGTCCAAATACAAACAAACTAACACTAAATGCTAGTGGCCAACCACTGGGTTAATTTATCTCCGAATTCAAACGAACCGAATGTAGCAAGCAAGAATGCGGCATACCGAACTTTATTTTTTAACTGACGAAAAAAGTAGGTTCTTAATTCAACGCGTACATATTTTGTTGCGTTTTAGGGTTCCTTAAAGGGTAAAACAAGACCCTATTACTACTGTCCGTCTGTCTGTCTTATGTCACAGGGCTGTATCTCTTGAACCGTGATAGCTAGACAGTTAAAATTTTCACAGATTATATATTTCTGCTGCTATAAAAACAAATACTAAAAACAGAGTAAAAAAAATATTTTATATGGAGCTCTCATACATGAAACGTGATTATTTTGCCGTTTTTTATAGATCGCACGAAGAGTTCCGTACCATTGATTGTACGGAACTCTTCGTGCGTGAGTCTGACTCGCATTTAGCCGGTTATTTTATGTATGCCCTTATATATCTCTTTACCTGGTGATCCGATTAGGATATTTTTTATGTTGTGAATAAAATATTTTAAAGTAGATTACATTAAATTTTTGACATATTTATGTAATACTAAAAGTTCCTTCACAAAACTTAAAAAATGAATACTATCTACTCGTAATCGACTAAATCTACGGTTTTCTGTACATTTTTAAAATTATTTTTAAATGACGATCCGATTACCGAAGCCTCGGGCAAAATCAAGATATATTTGACTCAAAAAATAATCGTATTAATCATTATGTACTTTTCCGTCTATTGCGCGAAAGAAAACAACTTTAATTAAAAATAATATTTATCTCAGCAGATAATAATATTTTTGAGCTTTCCCTAAAGCGGTAATCTTTTTATAGCAGTACTAGCTAGACCCGCGACAGACGTTGTCCTGTCTAAATTTAAATAATCACATAAAAAAAGCACTTTTAGTTTTTACAATTTTTAATTCCGATTTCTGTGCATAAAAGTACAAAGTTCGATAATAAACTTTAATGCTCCTTTTTACCCCGTTAAGGGATGAAAATCAAAAAACCATAAAATATGAATTTCTTTAATTGCATTGATAAGAAATAATACTCTCATCTGATAATAAACTTAAACACCCCATTTTACCCCCTTAAGGGATGAAAATCTAAAAACACAGAAAAACACTTCATCCCCTAGTTCACCCTCATAGGGATAGAATTTCAGAAAATCCGTCATACAATGAACACACCCTCCAAGTTTCAGGTCTCTGCGATCATAGGTTTAGGCGTTGATAGTCGGTCATTCAGGACAAAGCATTTTATAGGTATAGATATAGCAGATTTATGTAGAAACTGACAATTATTACTTTGTACAAGCTTCCGCCCACGTCTTCGCTTCGTAGTACCTAGATTTTATTAGACACAAAGTTGCTTATTTTAAAAGCTTTTATTTAACTTGCAATGTATGTAACTATGTTTGTTATGAAATCTTGCAACTCAATTTTGAAGCAGTTATCTTTAGCCGATTGAGCTGAAATTTTGCATACTTATTAAAATGCAATAATATGTCAGCGAGCTGATCTGATGATGGAGTGAAGAGCTGTTCAACAGACACTCACAATGGAACTCCTTAGTAAATACTTCGATTGAGTAAAAACTTTGCATACTTGTCAAGTTCCGATGACAATGTTATATGGCTGAGTCTGAGGCTGAGGATAAGACGGAAAAAGTGATGCCATCAAAAACATAACTTGTAAAAAAAGCCAAGTCTCGCAACGCAACTCAGTTCTTCTACCGTAAGAAGTAGTGAGATCCATGTAATACCAAGTCGGTTAATTTATTCAGTCCCTACTTTAAGGGTCCTTCTGTCTTAAGTTATTACGTAAATGTTAGCTAATTACGTAATAACATAAGTCATAAATAATAAATATCATTGAAAGTAATTACGAAATTAATAAAATAAATAGACTTGTAAACCTTTTCACTCAACACCCGACAGTATGACAGTATAATTTACGGAGTTACAGTACGCGCCACTTAATTTCACACATGAGGGAATTTACAATTGAAAAATATGAATTTCTCTTTGACTGTTATTCTCCTGCCTGTAAGTAATCAAGTACGAGTACCTGTACTGTACGTACATGATAAATAAAATTTATAAATAGGATTACGACTGTAGTAATCCCCAACTACGGTAGACATATTCTCAGATCTTCAGGCGCTTAGATCCTTTGAATATGTCTATTGGGGGTTGTCAGAGGCACGTCCAAACATTATATTTGGCGCATGCCCACATTTGCAGTAGCTTGCATTCCGTGACAGAATGCAAGCCTATCGCCGCTAACAAGAACACTAACTGGTTTCCTCACGATGTTTTCCTTTACCGTTTTGAGCACGTGTTTTTGATGCGCATATAAATTTTCGAACAGAAAAATCTATTGATGCACGCCGGAATTTGAACACACGACCTTTAGATTGAAAGTCGAGGTACCTCCCACTCGACCAATACGGCTTGTACGTACATGTAAAAGCTTATATAATACAAGATGACCCCGCGAACTTCGTATCGCTTTTGAATTAACAAATGTTGTCTTCCGTTCCCGTTCCCGTTCCCGTTCCCGTTCCCGTTCCCGTTCCCGTTCCCGTTACAATTCCCGTTCAATAGTTTTTGTAGCGCACACGAAGAAAGCAAAATTTTTGTAAATTTTTTACACCTTCCAAACTATCGTCATTCTTATAAAGAATTTATTACTTTATCAATATAAAAAATAGCCTATGTTACTCAAAGATAATGTAGCTTGGTAATGGTGAAAGAATTTCTGAAATCGGTAAAGTAGTTTTTGAGTTTATCCATTACAAACATACAAAAAAACAAAACTTTTCTCATTATAATATTATACATTGTACATGTATTAGTAATTAGTATAGACGGTATACATGTAAATGTATTGTATACTCCATGTATAGTATCGCCTAGAGATGGAACAAGGGACAAGATGGTTCGACATCATAAAAACAGCAGGTCATTGATAGGTCAGTAGCCCTATATGAGATTTCAAAACTAAAATCGAATAACCTATTTGTATGGAATCTAGCGCAGCGCCTCTAGCGGTAACTACACTGAACTAAAATCTTTCATACTAATAGCTAACGATACTCGATAGCAACTGCAGTTTGGAAATCTCTGAATAAGGCTACAGATGGGGCAAAATGGCTCATACGTAGATAACTATGGACACAGAACATTGACTACCTAGTATTCATATTCAGGCGTCTACTACACAAAACGATTATACAGTACGACAGTGCTCCGATACATACGGTCAAACCGCACTCTTAGAAATCGTCGTCTGTCTTAGTAGCATGTATGACAATAATTGTCAATCTAGTCATAGTCGGAAACGATGTGTCGTTTATCGCGATATATCGTTTATCGTTTTTAAGAGTAGATTGGCATAAAACATTCTCTTCCTACAATTATGTAGACCCTAAAAAAATAGCAATCACAATAAATCTTACAGTTGATTGCCGGGCGTCGTAATTTGCCTTTCCGTTTACGCCTAGATATGTGGCGTGTACTGTAGGGTCAAAAACCCGGTTGTGGTGCCTGGTTTTGGTCATTTTCAATTTATGCAGTCAATAACTAAGCATAGCAAACAATCTTGTTTAAAATCTATAGTTAATACAATTTCTTGTCAATGGTCTAAATTCAAATTCATATTCAAAAATAATTTATTCTAATAAAATCACAAGGATTACTTTGAAACGTCTTAGGAACTAGGTGAAGCTACGCCTGTTCCTCGCGACCAAGCCCAAAAGAATCAGGCAACAAACACGGCTTGGGGCCTATCGTTTTTTTAATGATCCTTCCCTTATTGCTATGTAGAGCTCCAGTGTGGTGCCGTAAGAACCAGGTGATTGTCCGTTTTGATTAGTGATAGTTGTGATGCGTTATACCTCTAGACTTGATTGACCACAACTAAATATTTACCGTTTTGTCTATTTATATATGAATAATTAATAAAAAAATATCGCCTCCTACAAAACTTTTGCATAACCTAAGAGATTGATAAATGTTGTTTAAAAATCGACTTTTTGATATTTTTTTAAATAAAAACCGTTTGTTTGAAAATTAAAATGTTTTCAAAATGCCCACAACCCCGCTCTCACCCTATATGGTACGCTGTAAATAAACCCCGATTTGAATGCGTTACTTTTAAATATTCATTATGCAGGGTTGTTGTCTCTGCCCACTCTTACGTAATGCTGCCCGCAATCCTATTAATATTACAAATCCGAAAGTTTGTAAGTATGTTTGTATATTTGTGGTTCAGGATCGCCTAAACGACCAAACGGATTTGGATGGCTTATTATTATTATGAACAAGCTGACCCCGCGAACTTCGTATCGTTTTAGAATTAACAAATGTCGTCTTAAGTTCCCGTTCCCGTTCCCGTTCCCGTTCCCGTTCCCGTTCCCGTTCCCGTTCCCGTTCCTGTTCCGTTCCCGTTCCCGTTCCCGTTACCGTATTATCAAACCTAATAAAGCTCAAATTGACTCTACGTTTTAGTTTAAACTTTTGTACGGGAAAAAGAAAAGGGCTGTTTTTAGCGTTTTCCCGGCAATTATTTGAATTTTTCTCACCTTTTAAACCTTCCCTAGACCTCCACGAATATTTCAAGACCAAGATAAAATAAATCCGTTCAGCCGTTCTCGAGTTTTAGCGAGACTAACGACAGCAATTGATTTTAATATATATAGATTTATACAAATCATTACTTGCTTTTTCTCAGGCCGTCAATTGTTTTATTTTCGTCAATTTTGTTTTGTGTAGTTTTTGTACTAAACTTGCGACATTCATCATCATCATCATTAACCTATAGTAATCCACTGATGGACATAAGGTCTCTCCCGAGACGCGCCACTGAGCAACTGACACTTTTGTATTGTAAAAGTGTCCGTTTTGGCATTTGGACGATACGTTGTCGATGTGATAGTGATTTATGCTTACCCCCCTGAGGCCAGTCAATCCTAATCCCAATAATATTATAAATGCGAAAGTTTGTGAGTTTGTCTGTTTATTGTGCCTCAATCAGGCCTAAACGGATTAAGATATAACTTGCTGTAGACGTAGATAAAATGCTAGAATAAAACATAGAGGTATTTATAATCCGAAAAACATCCCCAAAATGTAAATAAACGCAAAAAGGATGACTTGGGTATAAAAAATCTGGCATCAATCATCGTCGTAGCAACGTCTGTTGCTCTATGCGATTATTGAAATTTGGACAGGACAACGTCTGTCGCGGGTCTGCTGTAGTATACTAGTTATACTTCAACGGTTATACTCACACGCACAGCCCTATTAGGAAATGCAAATTAAGGGTAGGTTTATATTAGACCGGGCCGTGTCCGGGGCGTGCTGTGTACGTGGCCCGGACGGGGCACTGACGGGCACGGATTGAAAACGTTACATATATTTTGTATGAAGCAATTTATATTAATCAGTGCCTGATCCGTGTCCTGTCCGGGTCTGTCTTCTAACTATAGGCTACGGCTTGGCCCGGATACGGCCCGGTGTAATATAAATTTACCCTAAAGCTGTCATGTTTACGTTTTCACACAGTCGGGTGACCAATAAGGTTCTGTGTTTCGATCGTAAAGCCAGATTAAAGGTTACGATGGGAGGTGAGCTTAAATGCAAATTTAACTTAACAAAATTGAGTTGAATTAAAACTATCGTGCTTGTTATTCATTTTAACTATAAACATTGAAACATACATACGAAATTTCAACTAAATCGGTCCAGCCGTTTAGGAGGAGTTAGGTGACAAATACTCTTACAAAATAATTATATTTATTAATATATTTGTGATGATAATCATTAAATTATTTCAATCAGAAAACGACAATCTAGAAAATATACAAAAACATATTTTTTAGAACTGATTTTAATCAACTCAATTTTAACTATAAATACGGCTAATTACCACGTTTCTTGTTGTATTGCTGACGTTTCGAGACAATTCAGATGGTCTTCATCATGATCATCGCATCGCGACAGCGATCAACGGCAGATCGGCGAATACTCAACGAAACGTCAGCAATACAACAAGAAAAGTGGTCCATGCATAGTGGTCGTAGAAAATTGGCCGTATTTATAGTTTAAATTGAGTTGATTAAAATCAGTTCTAACAATTATGTTTTTGTATATTTTCGAGATTGTCGTTTTCTGATTGAAATAATTTAATGATTATCATCACAAAGATTTTAAGAAATATAATTATTTTGTAAGAGTATTTGTCACCTAACTCCTCCTAAACGGCTGGACCGATTTAGTTGAAATTTCGTATGTATTTTCTATTATTTGTATTTATTTGTTTTCGTATTATTACTATTATTATTTTTTATTGTTTACGTACTTGAGTAGTACTTTTATTAATTATTCTTGTTTGAGCCTTCACCTTGTTCGATTGGCATCACACTGGAGCTCTACATAGCTTTAAGAAAAGGATCATTAAAAAAAAGGTAGACCCCAAGCCGTGTTTGTTGCCTGATTCTTCTAGGCTTGGTCGCGTGGAATCGGCGTAGCTTCACCTAGTTCCTAAGACGTTTCAAAGTGATCCTTGTGATTTTATTGAAATAAATGATTTTTGAATTTGAATTTGAAATTTGTATGTGTCAATGGGTTCCTGGATGGTTTGAAAACACAATTAGTCCCGGTAGGAGGCTCTGCTGTCGGTATGTTACTCAATTAGTTTTGCGGCTTTTCAGCTAACTCGTATTTTTTTTTTTTTAAATCTTGTTGTAGATTCAATTATGTCATGGAGATCTGAGAGAATGCTTACCGTACTTGGGGATACAGTCGTGATCTTATTTTAATTCATTTAAAATAAGCTATAATGTGACAACAAAAATGATTAGGTACAAAACTTAGTTTGGTACTAGGTGGCGCTGTATGAAGGGTCCACCAAAAAAAAACTAAAATTTTTTATGAACAAAAAAACCGGCCACGTGCGCTTTGAACTCGTACACGAAGGGTGCCGTGCCATTATCTTTTGAAACGGCAAAAAAATCACGTTTGTTGTATGGGAGCGCAACTTAAATATTTAGTTTATTCTGTTTTTAGTATATGTTATTATAGCGTCAACAGAAATACATAATCTGAAAATTTCATCTGTCTAGCTATTACGGTTCATGAGATAGAGCCCTGTGACAGACGGACATTGAAGTCTTAGAAATATGGTCCCGGTTTTACCCTTTGGGTACGGAACCCTAAAAAGGTACAAAATTATAATAATATATAATAACTGTAAACTGAGATAATCACAAAACGAGCAACAGATTCAAATTTGCGGCAGCGGTTGTGGACCGCATCATTTGCAATTTCCCGTATATTGCGGTTTCGTGTATTTACAAACGAACTCTGATTTGAGGACTAATGGCTCTTCAGCGGCATCAACCATCATTTAAACCCTGGTTTCCAAATTTCCGAGCTGTGGTTACCTAATGGTAGGTTCCGTGACATTCGATGGAAAGGTCTTAGGTTGTTTTTAGGGTTCCGTACCCAAAGGGTAAAAACGGAACCCTATTACTAAGACTTCGCTGTCCGTCTGTCTGTCCGTCTGTCTGTCTGTCACAGGGCTGTATCTCATGAACCATGATAGCTAGACAGTTGAAATTTTCACAGATTATGTATTTCTATTGCTGCTCTAACAACAAATACTAAAAACAGATTAAAATAAATATTTAAGGGGGGCTCCCATACAACAAACGTTATTTTCGCATTCTAGCGCCATCTAGTTTCAGCTGATGTTACTACGTTACGTAACACGTACGTACGGAACCCTTCGTGCGCGAGTCTGACTCGCACTTGGCCAGTTTTTATAGAACTACCCTCATTTGATCATCAGCTGACTGCTTATCCACTAATTCTTCTATTACTTAGACTCCGCTGTCCGTCTGTCCGTCCGTCTATCAACAAGCTGTATCTCATGAACCGTGAAGTGACAGTTGAAATTTTCACAGATGATGTATTTCTGTTGCTGTAAGAACAAATACTAAAAACAGAATAAAATAAATATTTAAGTGGGACTCTTATACAACAAACGTGATTGTTTTGCCATTTTTGATAGATTGTACGGAACCCATCGTGCGCGAGCCAACTTGCACATATTCGGTTTTTTTTAGTATGTTACTCAATCACGTCGTAATTTTTAATCCCAATAAAACAACCCTTAAGAGATTGAAACGGGGCGTCATCACGACGTTTGTATATTTATGAAAAAAAAAATAAAAAAAACCCTTTATTTCTACTACTATTAAAAAGTTTCTTATGATTAGTATTGTGTTATAATGTGTATATGAATAATTTTGTATGTTTAAGTATGTGTGTATATAATTATTTTTTATTTATAGTAGTCGCCTCTTCGGCGTAGGCCTCTCTTAAACCTTTACACGTATCACGTTCCCATGCGTCTCACATCCAAGTTTGTATATTACGAGCTTTATAATATAACTAGCCGACCCGTGACAGACGTTGTCCTGTCAAATTTCAATAATCGAATAGAAAAGACTGAATGTTTTTAGTCTGTGATGTCAGATTTGTTGCACACCAGTGCCATCTAAACAGAAATCATCCCTTTTGCGTTTTTTTATCATTTTGGGGATGTTTTTCATATTTAAATTAAAGAAGTCTATTATTTATTCGGGCATTATATCTACATCTACAGCAAATTTCAACTGAATCCGTTTTGTCGTTTTGGCCTGATTGAGGAACAAACATACATACAAACTCACAAACTTTCGCATTTATAATATTATTAGGTTTAGGATTAGGATGGCTAGTTTTTAGAAACGAAAGCTTAAGTATAATGCTTGCTGTAATTTACACGTTATTAATGGCCTAATTGTTTTGAAATAGTTGGTCTGAAAGTAATGGTTTTGGATGAATTGTGAATGTGGTTAAGCGGCAAATAAACCGACATATCACAGTAAATAGGCTCATTTGGTAATAGCTTTTGATATGTAATTGTAAATCCTTTCTATGTTTCTAATTTCTGTTTTCTGACTTCTGTAACACTGGTGTACGTAACTAGCTCAGGTGTCAGGGACTTCATAGGAACTTTGTTACCATTTTTAATGTCAATAAACATTATTATTATTATTTTTTTTTTTTTTTTTTTTTTTTTTTTTTCCTTCTCGAGCTATAATGCTCGGTATTCTCTGAGCACCCGCCCCGAGACCCTCAGGGAAAAGGTTGCTCAGACTCTCTCTCACTACTATTATTTGCTCCCCTATTGATAAAAACTGTATCCCCCAGAACTTTAGTAATTATTGTAACTGTGTGTATAGCTGCTTGTTTCTGAATGATGTGAATATTTATGTGCGAATCTAACTTATTGCAATATCTGTGTAAACTTTTAGCTATGATACCTGTGGCACCGACTACAATAGGTATGACTTCAGTAGGTGTTTTCCAAAGTCTGGTTATTTCTGTTTTTAACGCGTGATATTTACTTAGTTTTTCAATTTCTTTAGCTCCTATATTGTAATCGGACGGTACAGTGACATCTATTAAGTATGTTTTTTTTTCTAGTTTGTTTATATATATTATGTCTGGTCTATTGTGTACTATCGTAACGTCTGTTTGGACCGGTATTTCCCACATAAGTTTTGCTGTGTCATTTTCTTTAACTTGCGGTTGTGTTAAGTGTTCTTTCCACCACATACTGGACACCTCAAAACTATGTTTCTTCGCCAGCGTCCAATAAACATATTGTACAATATTATTATGTCTTTTAATGTAGTAAGTGCCAGCTAATTTTTCGCAACCCGAGACAATGTGTTGCGTAGTCTCGTCCTTTGTCAAGCATAAGCGACACTTACCATCTACTGCTCTTTTGAATATATCTCTTTCATGCTGTCTTGTAACTACTGCCTGATCTTGTATCGCAAATATTGATGATTCTAGTCCTGGTGTTACTGGTTGTTTTTTAATCCACTTAAATGAAAACGTTTTATCTATATTTTCTTTATCTAAAACTTTTTTGTGAAATTGACCGTGAAGCGGTTTAGTTTTCCATTTATTAATTTTAGTATTAATAACGGCATTACTTAATTCTCTATCTGTATAGTTTTCTTCACATCTCAATCCTATTTCTGCTAAATTTACTTTCGATTCTTTATGTATGGAATATTTGACTCTATTTTTATCATGTTTAACTATTGCTTTAATTATATGATCTTGTTCGTTTTCTAAGTATTTTTTGTATTTAATGATTTGTGTTTTGTATAGCATCTCTAAATTAGTTAATCCTCTTCCACCTTCCTCTATAGGTAAGTAAAGTCTTTCAACTTCTGCTTTTTGCTGATGTGCTTTATTCATTGTTAATATTTTTCTAGTTTTGACATCAATTTTCTTTAAATCGCTAGTTTTGTAGTTTATAATACCAAATGTGTAAAGAAGTACCGGTACAGCGTATATATTTATGGACCTTAATAAATTTCGTGAATTTAAATGAGATTTGTTAAGACATTTAACCCTGCGGAAATATTCTTTTTGTATTTTTTGCCTAGTTTGATGATGATCTATTTTACCTGACTCTTGTATGCCTAAATATTTATATTGCTCATCTGATTTTAAATGTTCAAACTCCTCACCGCTCAGCAGTACATGACCTCTACCATCATGTTCTTGCCGCCTACCTTTTGCCAGATGTAGTACGTTACATTTACTCAAACCAAATTTCATCCCGATGTCTTCTGTAAATATTTCTGTGCTATCTATTAAAATTTTAAGGTTGTTTGGGGTGTTGGCATATAATTTTAGGTCATCCATGTATAACAGATGATTTATAGTGCAATTGTCTTTTAACTTGTATCCTTTGAGATTATATGTATTCAATACCAGAGAAAGTGGATTTAAACCTAGGCAGAAAAGGAGGGGTGATAAAGAGTCTCCTTGAAAAATTCCTCGGCGTATGTATATAGAGTCGGTGGTAACAGAAGCGTTAGCGCCATAGGCTTTCATGACAACATTCCAAGTGGGCATAACTATCTCTAGGAAGCCTTTGATAACAGGTGGACATTTATATATATCTAGTACTTTGAGTAACCACTCATGTGATATACTATCAAAGGCTTTCTGATAGTCAACCCATCCCATGCTTAAGTTTTTGTTGCACTGGTGTGCATCTTCAAGTATGGCTTTATTTATCATGAGATGATCTTTACAACCCCTGGCGCGACGCCTGCATCCTCTTTGTTCTGGTGCTAATATGTCGTTTTCATCGCAGTGTTTGTAGAGTTCGTTAGCAATTACAGACGTCAATAGTTTATACATAGTTGGTAAGCATGCAATAGGCCGCCAGTTTTTAGGATCTTCTGTGTTTTCATTTTTGGGTATCAAAACTACCATGCCTGTGGTAAACCATGAGTCTACGGGTTCGATTCCTTTAATAATTCTATCAAACAGTTGTGCTATATATTTATGTGTACTTGTTAAATATTTTAGGTAATAGTTTTGTATCTTATCTAATCCTGGTGCTTTCCAATTACGAATCTTTCTTATAGCTGTTTTCAATTTATCTATATCAATTTCCCTAAATGTATGCTCTTCTCCAACTTCGTCCATAGATTCTTCTACTTCTTTTATCCACCTTGCTCCCGTATTATATGGTACTGGTTCAGATAAAATGGAAGACCAGAATTGTTGGATCTCGCTTTTTGTTGGAATTTGTGTTGGAACTTGTTGTTCTCCGTTTAAACTTCTATAGAATTTACGTTGATTTTCTTGAAATAATTTATTTTGTAATTTTCTATCATTCATGTCACTGTATCTTTTAATTCTACCTGCTATTGCTTTTACTTTTTGTGTATGTAATTCTATTCTGTAGTCTAAATCCTTTTCGTTTATTATATTATATTTATTAAATAGTTTTAATCGAACCCTATTCATTGTTCTGCTATTATTTCCTCTCTTAATTTCAATAAGGCGCGCAAGTTCTTTTCTGAGATCATCTATCTTGTTCTTTAATCTAGTTTTCCAGGGTGGATCTTGTTTAGGTTTTCGTGTAGAAGGGTTTGTATAAGAATTTTGGTTATTGTTGCTTATTAAAGTTTTAGCAGACGCATAGATAATATCATTAATTTCACGTAAAGACGTATTTGTTATTAAAAGACTAGGTAAGAAATTATTAATTATATTTAGATTTTGAATAAATTGTTTATTGAAGTTAGGTTTTGGCAAATTTTCTCTATTCTCTACTGATATCTCTTTTGTTTCAGCTAGTATCTCTAGAAACTGTATTATGATTGGATCTTGGTTTTCATCTACTACGACCTCAGCAGGGGCACCTACTTGATCTACGTTATTTTCTGTTGATATTTGTTCATCTGATTCTGTAACCGTTTGATATTGTTGAGTGTGTGTGATTGAATTTGGTGTGATATTAGCGATAGATGTCTGTGTGGGTGTTATTCTAGGTGGCGTTTGAATATTTGAGTCAAGTGTGGAATCTATATTTTCATTTAAATTTTGTATTGATGACTCTTCTGCTCTATCCTTAATCTGATCTAGTACTTGTGTTGACAGTATTTTACGGGTTAAAATGCTTCTGGCTTGATTCGCTAACATATTTCCTGTAAATTTTTGGACTTTAGGATTGTCCGGGTTCCGATCTTTAAAAAGTTTCTCGAAACGTTTGATATAGCCAGCTCCTCCGACTTTGGCTTTAAAGAAGCAGAACATAAGTTCGTGAAGTTCAACTTCTGACCACTTTCTCCTGGCATCATCACTAACTGTTGTTGAACTTCCAGTGGTCACTTCTGGTGCACCGGCAGAGCTAGTGGGAGATATTTCCCTACTCCGCAAAGTATCACCAGGCATGGGTTGGGTAGTCTCACTTTGTTCGGGTTCCCCGACAGAGGGCCGACCCCTAAGCCCTCCGTCACCGATGGTTCGTATGCTGTAGCGTCCAGCATCGGCTCCAGACGCGCCCCGGCGATCGCCCCCGGGAAGCGACCATATACGTGAATTCCTATTACTCATTGTCTCCATAAAGGGTTTGCCATAGCCTTATTAGCAAGTATGTTTTAGTATTACAAGTGTCCCCCTCCCACGTGGAACTGATGTTCGTTCCGGACGTTAAGGCTGGACTTTGGGAGGGTTATTATTATTATTATTATTATTATTATTATTATTATTATTATTATTATTATTATTATTATTATTATTATTATTATTATTATTATTATTCTAAAAATATGAATACTAGACTGCCGTTTTAGAAGTCTAGCCAATAAAGTGCTAAAGAATAATGTTCTAAATAATTACGTTTTCATTAAGTACAAATAAAAAAGAAAACCGATGAACATGTTTCGACCGAAAAGTAAAGAGGCGATATTAGTTTTTTTTAAGTTTTATAAAAAAATAAAAAAAAAATGGGATCAACTAATACTCTGTAGAGTATCATTCGAATCGGATTGTCTGGTAAAAATATGTGGCCATAAATTACACAAAAGTAATAATTGCATATACACGGCAAATTGAGAGACTCTAACCTCCTGAGGGTTATTTTCGTCGGTTGAAAAATGATATAGATCTACCATCAACCAACTTAAGTTGAAAGACACGTAGTGCTGACAACTCAATTCCAACCTGAACCAGCGGTAACCATGCGCGACGTTCGTTCGAGTGGAACGAATACGTTTCCTTTCATAATTTCAGTTCTCGATAACGTACGAAAATAAATTACACTTCCAGGAACTAGAACTTTAGGCTATTAGAAATAAAAAACATAAAATAAAAAAAATATAGTATCACGACTATAATCCCCAAGTGCAATAGATATTCTTTCAGATTACGCTTAGATCCTTTGAAGATGTCCAGTGGGGGTACTTAGTCAGAGGCACGTCCAAACATTATATTTGGCACATGCCCACATTTTGCAGTAGTTAGCATTCCAAACGTGAAAGGTTGTAGGCTCATCGCCGCTCATAATAATACTAACTTTAGATTTTATATTTTAAATTAGACATAACTATAGATTTTTACATGGGACTTTATCATGTAATTACCTTTTTATTTTCCCGACATTTGACCGCCATTGTAACATAGTGGAACGCATGTAGGTAGATATAGGTAGACCTTAGGTTAGTTATTAGTTCATAAGTTTAAGTCTCTTGTTAGTTTGGGGTATCTCGGCGTCGCACGGGTGTAATAATGATTTTATGGGTAAATTTTTTACACCTTGGGTTACATTATCAAAGTTTTCATATGGATCCCTAATATTTAGACATATGGTATCGGATTTTTTTGTAGATATTGATGTCCTCTATAATACTGTAGTATATTACTTTGCTCTATTGTGAATAATTTCTGCAGGAAACGCAATATAAGGATTTTTTTTCACACGTCGGGTTACATTATCGAAATTTTCATACGGATCCCTCACGTTTTTTAATATAATCTTTAGTCTACTATGTTCATCAGGGATAATGTAGGATTCTTATGGTAAAATAATTTTTGAAATCGGTCCATTAGTTTCGGAGCCTATTCGATGCAAATAAACAAACTAATAATCACCTACACGTATTTGCTATTTTGTATGCAAACCATCAATCTATTTTCCTAGATTACATTATCATCCGTCTGAATAATATAATCTACCATTAATTCTTCAGAGATACTAATACTTTACACCCGATATTAAAGGCTTCGCTTTCTTACACTCCTGTTTCAGTAAGTAATCTAATACGCAATTTACATGACAGAGGGATAATGTGCTGTCATTCTCGCAATACCCAGTTGTAAATGGTGGCCTGTCACTTTAGGTTCAGCGTACATTTGCGACCAGGGGCTTAGGTATGTACACTTGAAGGCATTTCCAATCGATCGATATTAGAGTTGTGACATTGCTTACGTCTGTTTTTTGTGCCGTGGGGGAGGTATCTCGATTTTTTGAAGGTCGAATCCCGGCTGTGCATAAATCTATTTTTCTTTAAATTTTAATAAAATAAATAGGATCACGACTATAATCCCCAAGTAGACATCTTCTCAGATCTCCAGACGTTTCAGAGGCACGTCCAAACATTATATTGGGCACATGCCCACATTTTGCAGTAGTTAGCATTCCAAACGTGACAGGTTGCAAGCCCATCGTCGCATATAATAATACTAACTGGTTCCCTCACAATGTTTGCCTTCACCGTTTTGAGCACGTGTTTTTGATGCGCATATACATTTTTCGAACGGAAAAATCTATTGATGCACGCCGAAAACCCACGATCTTCAGATTTAAAGTCGAGGTCCCTCCCACTCGGCCAACACGGCTTTTTTTATTATTGGAACGAAGTTCCTTATCGCGCGTTGTGAAAGGGGGCTAGACGGAAAAAATTCTTACGAAAAGTTGTCACGAAAAGTTGTCACGACACTTTTTTGCTATAGTATATCTATTAATATATATATCTATTAATTGTGTCGAGGTCGAGGTCGAGGTCGAGGTCGAGGTCGAGGTCGAGGTCGAGGTCGAGGTCGAGGTCGAGGTCGAGGTCGAGGTCGAGGTCGAGGTCGAAGTCGAAGTCGAAGTTAAAGTTGATTCCCCTTCCCTTGTCCCACGTTATTTTGTGAGAACTTCGTTCCATCCGGGTGTCCCTTGACACCTCTCAAGTTTTTTTTCTTAATTTTTGTAATGTAATGTTTAGTTTGCGTCTATCCTTATATCTGATATTATTATAGTTGGGCCCGGAGGGTTTCACTTGTCAGACAGATACGAGCTTATTAAAATAGATATAAATATAAATACCGTGTTCAGTTTGAAATAACTATTAATTTTGTTACATTTGCAGTTATCTGCTGTTGATGGCAAATCATTTCCTGTTCTCGGAATGTTTTAAATCGAATTTAATATGCAACAAATAGAATGTTAAAATATATCCTAATAATATTATACATGCGAAAGTTTGTGATAAGGCTGTTATGTTTGTTCCCTAATCAAAAATAAACGGCCAAAAGGGTTTAAGATGAAATTTGCCGTAGTATGTAGATAAAAAATCAGAATAAATAATGGGGGATCTTATAATCCAAAAACAACCTTTAAATAGTAAAAAAATCCAAAAAGGATGATTTTGGTATAGATGGCGGTGGTGTGCAACAAATCTGACATCACAGACTAAAAACATTTAGTCGTCATAGCAACGCAGTTTTGACTAATGAGTGATACGCATTCTACCAAAATTTGTAATTTATTTTATCAGTAGGTTTGTAGGTAAAAAATTGGCCAGATATTGCTTTTCCTATGCGATTATTAAAATTTGACAGGACAACGTCTGTCACGGGTTGGCTAGTATTTTTTTTAGTCATAAGTTCTAAAATATCAAAATCAAATAGGATCATGATTGTAATTCCCAAGTATGTTATCTATCTATCGTTATGTATCTCAGATTTCCAGGTCCTTGAAGATATGTAAAAGGGGTAGACAAAGGCCGGGCCAAACATTACATTTGGCACATGCCCACATTTTGCAGTAGCAATCCATATGTGACAGGGTGCAAGCCCGTCGCCGCTTATCAGAATTCTAACAGTAACTTGTGTGATCAAATTCTTGCATATAGATAAGCCTAGTATTTTTGTATGTTTGTTTATAATTAATAAACTGATAAACTAATAGACCAATTTTAAAAGTTATTGTACCTATCAAAAGCTTAATTATCAACGAGTAACAAAAGCTATATTTTATTTTAAAAAAAAATTGAGATCTTCACGAAAATTGCAATAATGTAACCTAAGGTATCAAAAGAATGCCTATAATGTTCACCAATGTTCACCCGTGCGAACCTTGGATGGGTTAGTTTTGAAATAATACAAAAAATACTCGGTTTAGAACATTATTAGATTCCATCGAGCGAGTCGAGCAACATCAAGAATGTTTGTCTAGCGGTAGATGGCGCTAGTGCTTAGTATATCTTCACAATGACCCTTCAGGGCGGGATGTCGTTTTATCAGAAGTGCATTGTGATCTGCCGTAAACTGTAGAAGAACGCGGAAGTGTAAAAATAAAATTAAATAAATAGGATCACGACTGTAATCCACAAGTACGGTAGACTAGACATCCTCTCAGATCTCCAGGCGCTTAAATCCTTTGAATATGTCTAATGTGGTCAGACCATACGTGACAGGTCGCAAGACCATCGCCGCTTATAAGAACACTAACTGGTTTCCTCACTATGTTTTTCTTCACCGTTTTGAGCACGTGTTTTTGATGCGCCTGTAAATTTCAAACCCACGACCTTCAGATTGAAAGTCAAGGTACCTCTGACTCGAACAACACGGTTTTAAATGATTTTACATCAAGTTCCGTAATGGCCGGTTGAGAGGTGCTTTTAATCCGAAGGTCGTGGGTTTGAATCCGGGTGTCTACTTACGAACTGAAAACGATATATCGTAACAATATTCGTGTCAAAGGACATAATTTCGACTATAGTTTGAACGATGGAACGACTGTAATAACTTTTGACAATCTATATCTATACAATATAATAAAACTGTAGAAGTGTTCAATTCTGTACATTGAATAAAAACTAATAAAAGTACTTCTAGGGGTCTTCATACAAGTACCACAAGCCAAAAAAAATGTTTTTAAATTTTTTGTCTGTCTGTCTGTCTGTTGTCCGGCTTTCACGCTAAAAGTACTGGACGGATTTTGATGAAACTTTTTTTGTTTTATAGCTATTAGTCCTCGGCAACATATAGGCAATAATTTATTTTGAAAATTGGAATACAAGATGTGAAACTATTTGTCCCCCAGCGAAGCGGGCACGAGTCAGCTAGTCATCGATAATCGTTGTGAGGTTATCACTAAAAAAATACGAAAATTTAAATTTGACAACGAAACAAATGTTACGAAATATCATTTCTGGTTTACGGAGTAGTCAGCCAGAGAATTGCATCAATGGATTTTTCTATTAAAAAAATGTCTATTATACACTTTTTGAATAGAAAAATCCATTGATCCAAAAATCGTTTGCAAACTTTTATATAATATGTATTGATAAATCCTGCATTATGTGTGAGCGTTCTAATATTAGAAACAATATTAGAACGAATAATATGCCAAATACAATATTTCAACGAACCTCTGACTACCCTTTAGAGATCTTCAAGGCTTATCACCTATAGATCTGGTTTCTACGTACCGGTTACAGTCGTGATCCTATTTGATTCACATTTGCTGCAAATCAGATCAGACGAATATTGATTCTAGAAATTGGCTGTATTGTTTGTTTCTCAGAATCAAGACAAAAGCTGATTAAGCTTTCTCGGAAGCACAGTTGGCATATTGCATGGATCCGTTAGCGATTTGATGCTTTATGGTTATGACAAACTGCGCCAAGATAATATTCATACACCGTTGCTCGTGTGTGTAGGTTTCATTGGCTTATATACAGTACTAGCTGACCCGTGTCCGCTTCGCTGTGCGTAAGACATTTCTAATACCATCGCGGACTTTATTGTAGAAAAAAAAATGTGTTTATTTACGACATCACATTAGAAACCTCTAAAATTATCAGTGTTTCTCTACTATATTATGCATGTATTATACATATAAACCTTCCTCTTGAATCACTCTATCTATTAAAAAAACCGCATCAAAATCCGTTGTGTAGTTTTAAAGATATAAGCAAACATACATACATACATACATACAGACGCGGGAAGCGGAAAGCGACTTTGCTTTATTTTGATATAATATCTCGTGGGGTTCAGCCAGCATTTGCAATGTAAGCGCAAAAAAATGTGTTTATTTACGACATCACATTAGAAACCTCTAAAATTATCAGTGTTTCTCTAATATATTATGCATGTATTATACATATAAACCTTCCTGTTGAATCACTCTATTTATAAAAAAAAAACCGCATCAAAATCCGTTGTGTAGTTTTAAAGATATAAGCAAACATACATACATACATATTACATATTACATACAGACGCGGGAAGCGGAAAGCGACTTTGCTTTATACTATGTAGTGATTTTAAGATAATATTCTGAAAATTGTAAGATTCTTTGGTAGGTTCTAAATAATAAAATTAGATAACACTTTGTATCTGTATTTAAAGATAATATTCTGAAATTTGTAAGATTCTTTGTAGGTACTAAAAAATACACGTGATTTTGGATGGGGCGAGGGGAGATAGTCTTAATCCTCAACACGTATCACCAAGGGGGAGAGGGGGTTAATAAATGCTAAAAAAACATCACGTGATTAATGGACGGCCTTTAAGCCGGTAATTAGTCTGATTGGAACTTTAGTTCCTAATGGCTCAGTCGGTGAGACTTCTCGCGAGGAGTATATCTATAAGAACGAGAAGGCGAGTAACAATACACACTCACGCCTCTTGGGAGTTCTCACCGTTGCCTAAAAGACGTTTCAAAGTGATTCAAAGTTTTCGTGTTTGTTGCCTGATACTTCTAGGCTTGGTCGCGAGGAACAGGCGTAACATCACCTAGCTCCCGAGAAATTGCAAAGTGAGCTTTATAATTATTATTGAAAAAAAACCTTATGACAGAGTAAAATTAGGTAGACAAATTAGTTTCTCTTCACTTGCGCCATAATATCAACATAGGCTAACACGATATTGCTTTTGTCGTATGGGAATATCTGTTCTCTTTCATGTAAAACGCGCTATGATCCACGCTGAAAGAATGCAATTTCTTCAGTTTTACAGAAGAACATTTTATAAAGAAGGCAGAGCAACTGAGTTACTTCAGAACTCTTCACTGTACATATTTCTACACGCTCATGACCATTTATATACACTAACTAGCGACCCGCCCCGGCTTCGCACGGGTGCAAAGCTGATACCAAAATATATTACAGAATGTCTTTGACTACTCGTTAACAGAATTTAAAATTAAAAAAAAAAAGTCACGCTGATTTGAAATCTTAAAATTATCAGTGGTTCTCTAATATATTAAGCATGTTATTATACATATAAACTTTCCTCCTGAATCACTCTATCTATTAAAAAAACCGCATCAAAATCCGTTGTGTAGTTTTAAAGATATAAGCAAACATACATACAGACATACATACAGACGTGGGAAGCGGAAAGCGACTTTGCTTTATACTATGTAGTGATAATAAAATGTAAAAAAAAATGAGTTTGCAAAATTGCTAATTATATGTATAGGTTACTACTAGACCAGCTTTAAAATTCTTTCTCTTTCTCTTTTTTTATTTTTTTATTAATATTGGTGGACATTTAACACTGCGCCATCTAGCCCCAAACTAAGCAAAGCTTGTACTATGAGAACTAGATGACTGATAGAATACTTTATACTTTTTTTTTGTAAATAAAAAAGCCGGCAGCTAGTTAAAAATAAGATGGAGCCACAAAAAATACTTAACAAAATCTGATGTGGCCTGAGTGAGCAGAACTATTAAAAAGGAATGTACATTCAGAAACTGACTCTTAAAACGGCTCAAACTTTTCAAACTTAAACGACGAAGTTTGAAGGTTCAACCATTTTGAAACGGGACGAGAGCCCAAAGTAGTTTACAGTCTAGTAAATAAAATGCCAAACCAACTACTTACTACCAACTATTCCAATAAAACAACATAAAGAAATGCTATCAACAAATAAACACTTTGTAGGCATTCAAACTACATTTGCAACACAATATTATGAACTACTTACTAACTGGTCGCCCCAGCAGCAACGTGCATCTGTCTTACATGAATCGTGATAGTGGGAATGATCCTACTTAATTGACATAATTTTAATTTTTCTCGAGCTATAATGCTTGGTATACTCTAAGCACCCGCCCCGAGACCCTCAGGGAAAAGGTTGCTCAGACTCCCTCTCTACGTTTGAAATATTATTATGTGTACAATATAACCAATACATAATATTTATTTATTTATTCATAGACACACTATGATTTCCTATGTCGATTTCCATAAGTACCAGACGCTACGAATATCAAGGTTCTATATAATCTAGACACGGACTTTCCAAATCTAAATATATAAAACTCTTGCTTTACTGACTGGTTGTAGTAGTAGACACTTGAAATTTGTAAGGGAGTACTAAGAAATTCCCGAAATTTTTGCCCTAAAGGGGTGCAGCGAGTGTTGAAGTCTGTTTGAAAATAACGTGAACAAAGTCGCGTGGGTTTACACTAGTCTCGTATAAATTTAGTGACCCGACTGGTTCTTATCTGGCACAACGGATCGGTATTGCTTAACAGCGTGGCAATTACTTTGGGATGCTTACGACTTGTAGTGATCTGAATCAGTTCAGCTACTAGTACTTATGAGTTTAAAATGGTTCGTAGATAGCTCTACTACTCGTTATTCATAAAAAAGATTGAAAAAACTATCTGAGCCTTGAGATCTGAGAGTATGTCGGGATTACAGTCGTGATCCTATTTCATTAATAATTACGACTGTTATCCCCAAGCACGATAGACACAGTATATGATAGGGGGTAGTCAGAGACATTTCCACACTCAATTTGGCACATGTCCACATCACCGCTTGAAAAATACTAACTGATTTCCTCACGTTTACTTCACTGTTTCAAGCACGCGTCAATGCGTATAATATAAATTCATCTAACAGAAAAATTCATTGATGCACGACTGGGATTCGAACCCATGACCTTCTTCAAAGTCGTGGTACCACACAATCGGCACTATTTCTTTTTAAAAATAAAATAGGATCACGACTGTAATCCCCAAGTACGGTAGACTTCCTCTCAGATCTCCAGACGCTTAGATCCTTTGAAGATGTCTAGTAAGGACAATCAGAGGCACGTCTAAACATTATATTTGGCAGCACATGCCCACATTTTGCAGTAGTTAACATTCCATACGTGACAGGTTGCAAGCCCATCGCCGCTTATAAGAACACTAACTGGTTTCCTCACGATGTTTTCCTTCACCGTTTTAAGCACGTGTTTTTGATGCGCATATAAATTTTCGAACAGAAAAAACCATTGATGCACGCCGGGATTCGAGCCCATGACCTTCAGATTGAAAGTCGAGGTACATCCCACTCGGTCAACACGGCTTTTTTATATATATGGTATTTTCTACTACCCGCATTGTGTAGTGCCCCGTTTTTGTGCCTTCCATCATACGTCAAAATGCTTTTAACACGTCCGTTGCGTTCCCTTTCCGTTGAGTCCTAAGTAGCCTTTCAGGTTAAGGGGGTGAGCGCACTGGAGCCCTGACGTCCTGAAAAAGGGCGCAAGTGGCAACATTACACTTTCGCGTCACTCCGAGCTACTTCGCGTCCTTGTAAGTTGTAATAGCGTCTGTAATAGACCTGGGGCCGTACCAGAAGCTCCTAAAGTAATATCAAAACAATATTACCTATGGTGCGAAAGTGATAACGCTATACTCGAATAGCGTTGTCACTTTTGCACCGCGAGCTATATTATTTTGATATTACTTTAGGACCTTTTGGTGTGGCCCCAGGACTTGAATAATACATTAGGTACCAACATGTAGGTATACCATAATTAAGTCCATTACATATATTATATACAGCAGTGTTGGCCGAGTGGGAGGTACCTTGACTTTCAATCTGAAGGTCGTAGGTTCGAACCCCGGCGTGCATCAATGGATTTTTCTGTTCTAAAAATTTATATGCGCATCAAAAACACATGCTCAAAACGGTGAAGGAAAACATCGTGAGGAAACCAGTTAGTGTTCTTATAAGCGGCGATGGGCTTGCAACCTGTCACGTATGGAATGCTAACTACTGCAAAATGTGGGCATGTGCCAAATATAGTGTTTGGACGTACTTCTGACAACCCCCACTAGACATCTTCAAAGGATCTAAGCGTCTGGAGATCTGAGAGGATGTCTACCGTACTAGGGGATTACAGTCGTGATCATATTTATTTATTTTTATTTATCTATCTCAAGCAAAGGTTTTTGTAACAGGCGATATTTATTTATTAATTATTCTAGCTCTATGGAGGATTTTACAAAAGCTTATCTTAAAAAGATATTTTTCATCAGAAAACTCCTTTCAAACAAAAGCTCTATATTTCTCGAAACAGAACATTATTTTATTTATTTTCTCCTCTTTCTAGACTGGCTTCGTGTGGCCAAGAAGTTACAAGCAGTAAATGACCACTTACCCAGTTAGTTCGGTTACCGCCACGGTCAATTAGCACGGGATGGATGTACGCAGAGCGTGACGTCATGCGCAAGGCACTAGTTTAATGTGCGGGTTTTCAAGGGCTGAATGCAAGTTAGCATTCGTGTCACACGTGTACATTGTACAATAATGATGTACACTTGTACACGGATATATAGAAAGTAAATAATTGTAATCTCCAACTATGACTAGTTTAATGTGCGGGTTTTTTGAGGGCCTAATGCGAGCTAGCATGGCTTTCGTGTCACACATGTACATTATACAATCATGATGTACACTTGTACACGGATTAATAAAAAAGTCTTGATTATAATTTTCCAATCATGAAATATAATATGAAATTAAAAAAGTTTATTTTGACACAACGTAAACAGATGATTTAGAATTTTTGGTGGTTACCTGAGGTACCTTAGTTAGGTACAAAATAAATCTCCGGTGCTCTTTATGTATATCGAATGGGAGTTGTCAGAGGTATGACTAAATAATTCCACAATTTGTAGTAATTATAATTACATACGTGACAGGTTGCATACCCATCGCCTCTAATACGAATACTCGTGTTTTACTCACGATGTTTTTCTTCACCGTAAAAAGCACGTGTTAATGTGTATATATTTTTTTCTCTTTTTTCTTGTCTGGAATTAGTACCTACGACCTCGGAGAGGGTCTTATTGCAGTTGGTGTAAAAACGATTGCTCGAGTTACACTTGCAAAAAGTAGTAAATATATTTTTTCAACAATTTTATAAATCCGTGTTAAACCTTCCGTCACGGTACACGGAGCTGCCCACAAAACTTACACTAGTCCCACTGTGGCTATAGAGCAAATCCACATAGTTTGTTCTGAGATATAACCGAGGGTTTCTAAGACAATGTCTATGGTTCGTTTGACAAGACAAGACCGATAATTTTGGGCTCTCTTAGTACAGTTCCGTATTGATTTTAGTAAGAATCACAGATTTAGGCGTCGTTGTCTTTGCGTCCATTTTAATAAGATTACAGAGAAATATATATAACTTTTACGTTACTGACTGACTGACAACGTACAGCCTAAATCATAAGGCATGAAACATAGAGGTTATCTTTCTTCTATGGTAGTGGTTTAAAAAGAAATCAATAAAACCCACGGGAATATAAGTCTGTTTACAAAAAAAAACCGGACAAATGCGAATCAGACTCGCACACCGAGGGTTCCGTAAAAACTTCACTACAAACAACTTTTTTTTTCAAAATGTTAGCCTAGTAGTTTCGGAAATAAGTAGGGTGGGGTTTTTAAGTTTTTCCGATCCGTTTTTTTAAGGTACTCTCAAAAATAACTTTATGTGAACGTAGCCTTGGAAATTTCCACTAGTTAGTGATAAGGCAATTTAAACATCGAATGAATAACGGCTCGGATCAGTTAGGGTCAGACAATTTGCTTTGTGGGTGTCTTCGGACGTACCTACTCTTTACAATGTATACAACATTGTGTACATTGTACAACTCGGGATTTGCTTCTCCGGCTGCTGCAGGGGCGGTTGACTGAATCCCACTTCAATAATACGCCTAGACTGACAATATTATATTGAACTAGCTGCTCGCCGGTTTCGCATGGGTGGTACCTTGATAAATAGTAGCCTATATGTTATTCCGGTATATAAGCTGTAAAGTTTCATTTCATCTGTTCAGTATTTTTTGCGTGAAAGAGCAAGCACTCACAATCTTTCGCATTTTGATAATTAGTAGGATTACGCCATTGAAATCAAATCAAATCAAATCAAAAAAGAGTTTATTCATTGAAATCACTTGGATAATTTAGAATCGTCAAATTTAATTAAGTTTAATTTTGTTCATTGTTTGTTTTGTTTTTAAGTCTTTATACTTATTTTTAATACAAAATGAATCTTAATTATTATTGATAGAGCGAGTTGGAGCAGTCCCAGGCTTTTTTGTCGTCTAAATAATCAGATATTTTATAGTAAGCCTTTTTGCATAGTTTACGTTTAATTAAGTTTTTAAATTTGCTAATATATAGCTTTTGCATGTCATTTGGGATTATGTTATAGACGCGTACACATTGCCATTGAAATGATTTCTTAGTTTTAGTGAGCCTAGTCGTGGGAACAGCGAGTTTATCCTTATTTCTAGTATTTGCATCATGATTATCGCTATTTTTCTTAAACAAACTAATATTTTTACGAACATACATTAGATTTTCATAAAATGGATTCTCAAAAGTATCATATTGCACCTCACTCACTCTCACTTCATTTGGTTGGTACATGAAAAAACATGTTGTAAAAGCATTTGGCTTGGAGTGTTTTACACCGGCCGCCTGTCGTCAACTCTCTTGGGAATACTTGCTGGTTATACACCTAATATGGATTAAAATCAAATAAATGTATGTCCTCGTGCCACTTCAAAGCCCTGATGAGTTCGTAACAAAATTAACTGATATCCAAGGGTGCGTAAAAAATGGGAGTGAAATCGTTGAAAAATACGCGCTCATAAAACCTGTGACATTCTAACTCTGAGCTGGATGTGATAAATCAATGTGATTTCGGTGCGTTCAACGCATAAATCACGCAAGAACACATTCGCATAGATATCTTGTACAAGCAGTAGGGGTACAATAAAAGCTCATACATATTTATATCAAACTCAGAAACGTTTGCATCAATCATTAATATCTGAAAAATATTAACACTTCCATGGAGATAGCAGTTGGCGTCCCGTGTCATTGATCAGTCTCTGAATGTTCATTTCACCAAGCCTCAAATACGTAGTCGATTAGTTTTTACCATGGTTCGGGATATCAATCTGTTTTCTGTCTGTAATGAGATTTTATTTAATAAAAAATGTAATTATATTTATAAAATTTCTCGTGAGCTTTTTACTTATAATAATTTATGTTTTTTTGACACTAAAATCTATTTTAATATGCAAATAGATTGTTTTATTTAGCTAGAAGAAACCAACGAAAAATTTCTAACCTGTCTTTTTACCCGACTGCACCAGATGTATGTTAATTTTTTTGGCACTATTTACAACAATTACAACAATGAGGTTTCATTGGATTTGTCTCGATTGTGGGAGTGACATAAGCTATATAGCTTATACCTACCTAACGTGTAATTATTTTTTTGCTTTTAGGTTTTATGTTTATATAATAATTTGTTCGCTGTGAGTAAAATAAAGTATCATTACTGGTTATTATCAATTTACGTTACTGTGCATTTGGGTACGCAATGCTCAATAAACATCATACCTGTACAGTCCGAGATTTATTGGTTTCCGCGTAGGAAAGTTTTGAAAACCTAAAGGGACCCAAAACCTGCCGGGTTATTATAAAATGACGTGAAAAACGGCGTTTCACTTTGGGAAACTTTTGCAACTGTAACAAGCAATAAAGTTATATTTTGTTTTACCTGGATAACTAAGAGTTTAAATACATTTAAAACAAATGTTGCCATCGCAGGACGCCTGGCAGATGTGAAACATCGAAATTATTTTGTACAGGTAATATGCATAAAAGGATAGTTTACGACAGCCAATAAATAGTACAAAATAGTCGGCATTTCATTCAGTAGCTCATCTAGTTCGTGTACCTACCGCGTGCAGCCAACTGTAACAGCCGGTCTTACCCACTGCTGTATATGTTTCACATCCAAAACTTAGCAAAACCCGATTATCTTGCAGGTAAATTTTTTATAATAAAAATAGTGACATTTGTGGCAATGTGCTCATTCATGAATGAATGAATGAAGAAAGGATGGCGTTTTTGACGATTTGTGAGACTTCTTCAGAACTCTCTTCTAAGAAGTCTTAAGAGTTCTTGAAGAGTTCCTGAGTTTCTGAAGAGTTCTGAAGAACATTGAAATCTAGGCGTTATGAAGTAACGGGTGATACCTACATAATAATATGATATACAAATAGAAAAATTTATTATTACAAAAATAATAACTAACAAAAATATCTCGACTGTATTTCACAAAAATGACGGACATCTTATATCTTCAGGCGCTCAGATCCTTGAAGATGAAAATGGATTGCTCAGAGTCTGGGTGTTGTGGTTCCATAGTTTCTGAAACCAGTGACACTGGGGTTAGGACTAACCCTCGTATTCAAGAACGACACTATGAGAACACGCACCCACAGTGGACGAAATATTTTTTCATAAACATCACTTTATGTGTTGAGCGGCACTATGGCGCACACTACCGTGTGCCTTTAGAGCTCAACTTTGGCTAGAAGCACACGACAATGTGCCTCTAGTCACACTATGCAGTGTCGCACAACACATAAAGTGATTTTTATGAAAAAAGATTTCGTCCACTGTGGGTGCGTGTTCTCATAGTGTCGTTCTTGAATACGAGGGTTAGTCACGTATCTACGTAGGTATAAATAAATACAAAATCTATGCATCTGTACATATAAATAAAATAAAATTGTCTATCTGTGATTTCTAAATAAATTTACACGATATTAAAACACAAACAAACTAACTATTTCATAAATTGTGTCTGTCTTTCTATTTGTTCGGGCTTGCTCTGAAACTGCTGAAACGATTTAAATGTAATTTTTACTGGGAAATAGAGGTGGTTATAGGGTAAAATATTGGCTACCACTGCTATTTCTACTTCACATTAGCGAAGTAGCGAGGTTTTACATTAGTACAAGATAATTTAAATTGAGAAATTATTTCATTATTTATTTTATTAGCAGACCCGTGACAGACGCTGTCCTGTCCAAATTTCAATGATTGCATAAAGCAACGCACGTTGCTATGACGGCTGATCAACACGGATGTCAGATATTTGCACACCAGATACTATAATCATCCCTTTTGCGTTTTTTTATGATTTTGTGGATGTTTTTCGTATTTTAGATTCTATGTTTTATTCGGGCATTATATCTACATCTACAGCAAATTTCATCTTAACCCGTTTTGTCGTTTAGGCCTGATTGCGGCACTACCATACGAACAAACTCACAAACTTTTGCACTTATAATATTACTAGCTGCTAGCCCCGGCTTTTACTTATTACTTTTACTTATACTTTTACTTATTACCGTATTTTACTTCAAAGTTTCATTTTAATCCGTTCAGTAGTTTTTGCGTGTTAGAGTAACAAACACACACACACCCACTCACAAACTTTCGCATTTATGATATTAGTAGGATAGGATCTTACCATCTTAGTAAAGAACCCAACCGTCGTATTTCGGTATATGCCTTTATTGGTTATGAAAGGTTAATTTAAGGCCATAATTCTAATCTCCAAAACCTTACAACCGTAATCTCAACGCGTATAATGGGCACTTCAATCCTACCATCGTAGAGACGAATTAAATTATAAATCCAAGAGCACTTAAATTTTCAACAAGCAAGTCGGTTTATTATAAACTATAATGTATGAGCAACCCTTGTGAGTTGAGTTGTGTGTTCCGGCTTTTTAGATTTGCCGGATAATACTCGATGACACACCATTTTTTTTCTAGTCTAGAATTTGCATCGAGCACTCCGATTATAGGTACAATATACTAAAATACTAGCTTTTATTCGCGTCTTAGCTCGAGTGGTAACTGGATAAAACGTACCAATATAGGGCAGGGCATAGAATGTGTACATTTCAAGTTTGATCTAAATCCGTTTGGTCGTTTAGGAATGATTTAGCCGAACATACAAACTTGCTCACAAACTTTCGGTTTTATAATAATACTAGCCGACCCGTGACAGACGTTGTTCTGTCAAATTTCAATAATCGAATAAAAAAGACTGAATGTTTTTAGTCTGTGATGTCAGATTTGTTGCACACTAGCGCCATCTATACAGAAATCATCCCTTTTGCGTTTTTTTTATCGTTTTGGGGATGTTTTTCATATTTTAAAGTAATCTATTATTTATTCGGGCATTATATCTGCATCTACAGCAAATTTCAACTTAATCCGTTTTGTCGTTTAGGCCTGATTGTGAAACAAACATACATACAAACTCACAAACTATCACATTTATAATATTAAGATTGGGTGGTAGGTGCCTCGACTTTCAATCTGAACCCACGACGGGTTAGAATTGTATTAAATAATTGATGTACGCATTAACACATCCTTATAATGGTAAAAGAAAACATTGTAAGAAAGCCAGTTAGTATACTCGTATTTATAAGCGACGATGGGTTTGCAACTGACACGGAATATAAAAATGCAAATGTAATGTTTGGACGTGCCTTCGACAACCCCTTTCAAAGATCTAAGCACCTAGAGATCTGAGAATACCTATCTTTAAACCACACCAAACTTTAAGTTAAAGCCTAACTTAAAACGCATTGAGGATGTCATATCTCTGCTAGAGAGAGACATCATGAATTAAGACGGGCATAATTGGTTGGTATTCAAAATCCTGCCTAAAAACCGCTGCTTGCTTGCAAGTTGAAGCCGCAACAAGCTGAGCTAGAACCTATTTGGTTACACCGAACACAGAGCGGCACTAGTTAGTTGGTACGTCCTATTTATTCATACTCTTTTGTCTTTTGTTCTGTTATTTCTACCTTGTTCTTGTGCAATAAATAATATAAATGTTTTCTGTTCCATTCTGCTTTGTGTAAACCAATTACATAAATATAAAGCCCATTTTTTTACTAGATATGTAATAGAATAGAGCTACAGTCTTTCAAAACTATTTACGTGATCTAAACACAAGACATTATAGAATATAATTTGTTTATCTTATTTTATCTTTTATGTCCGTTTTATGTTATTTCTCGTTTTATGTCGTTTCTATAGGCCTAGTTTCTATATTGATCGTGTGTTTTCAAATATTATTTGTACTCATTTGAAATTCTATAGACCCAGTTGTCTGCAATAAAGAGATTTGATTTATATTTCAAACGGGTATTTACCACATTATTATATTCAAAACAGACTTCACAAAAAAGGAGGTCCTCAATTTATTTATCTCGACCTACGCGTTATGAAAAGGTAATAACACAATACATACCCGTTTGAATTATTAATTAGTATTTAAGAGCTGTTTTGAAAAGTTCAAAAACGATCAATTAATGGTTTTGGATTCAACAAATTCAAATGGCATTTATTTCAATAAAATCTCAAGGATCACTTTGAAACGTCTTAGAATCTAGGTGAAGCTACGCCCGTTCCTTGCAACCAAGCCTAGAAGAATCAGGCAAGAATCAAACATGGCTTGGGGCCTATCATTTTTAGGGTTCCGTACCCAAAGGATAAAAACGAGACCCTATTACTAAGACTTCGCTGTCTGTCTGTCTGTCACAGGGCTGTATCTCATAAACTGTGATAGCTAGACAGTTGAAATTTTCACAGATTTGGGGGCACGGGAGTGCCCCCGCCAAGTCGAGCGCGAAGCAAACACTGCCGTACCATCCTTTACTGGAACCATTTCGCCGCATTTTCAGGCCCCTATTTGAGAACCTCTGGATAAGACCAGAACGCTAAAATTTTCGTCATCCAGTAAGCCATAATCACATACTTAAAATCCAAAATTTCAAGTCTGTAGGTCATTTAGTTACGAAGTTAAGCGAAAGCAAAGTTTCGAATTTTAGACAGACACTCACTCACTCATGATCATCAGAATAGAACTAGTACTTCCCATAAACTCAGAGAGCTGAAATTTGGTACAGAGTTAGGGTTTAATGGCCACATAAAGGAAAAACCATAAAAACTAGGATAATCGAAGATTTGGAGTACCTGGTGACCCTGATAAGAAAACACAAAAGCCTAACCAAACTATTAGAGATCGACATACCGCCTTTACAAAAAATATTCAACTACTGGACCGAATTGAAAAATTCTTTCACCATTAGAATCCTACATTATCCTTGATGAACATAGGCTATAGTATATTTTCAAAAATATTAGGGATCCGTATGAAAACATCGATAATGTAATCCAAAGTGTGAAAAAATAAAAAAAAATCCTTATATTGCGTTTGCTGCGGTAATTATTGACAATAGAGCAAAGTAATGTACTACAGTTTTAAATAGGACATCAATATCTACAAAGTAAGGTACAGTAAAGAACCTCAGACTTGACACGACTTTGTCTAGATTTCATTACTTTTTAGAGATAAACAAGCAGCTCCATCGAGACTTGGCTAGTTTTTTACAGAATGTTTTTGGTGGGATTATGTATTTCTGTTGACGCTATAACGACTAATACTAAAAACAGAATAAAATAAATATTTAAGTGGGGCTCCCATACAACAAACGCGATTTTTTTGCCGTTTTTTATAGATACGTACGGAACTCTTCATGCGCGAGCCCGACTCGCATTTGGCCGGTTTTTTTCAATGATCCTTGAGCTCCAGTATAGTGCCGATCGAACAAGTTGAAGGCTCAAACAAGAATACGCGATCACGAATGATTTTAAGTCGCTTTTACGTGAATCTATGTTAGTTCAGCATTGTACTTCCTCCGTCTATCCTTACATCTCAGTAGAAACCCTCGGACCCTCGGGACACAAGGTCCTTGGCGTTAGTCATAAACGTTACGCATTCAGAAGTTATGTTTACCGAACGAGATGGGGTACTTAATTACTGTACCTTTCGTTATGAAGATAGCGTGTAGGGAGATCGTGAAAATGATTTTGGGTTACTACACGAGCCCATAATCTGAATAAATAAAGTTTGTATCCGGAGTTTTTTTTGTTTTTTGTTTTCTTTGTTCTGTTTTTTGTCTTCTAGTTTGTTTGTTCTGGGACTAATGGGTATGGTAAATTGCCATTTCTGGACTAACCCTAGGTTTACACATAATGTCAAAACTAAGAAATTACTCATGTAAAAAAAATTAATTGTCGATAAAGACATCGACAATGTTTGGTTTCATCTAGCTAGAGAATCAGGGCAGGGTGAGTTTTATCTGAAAAGCCACGCTTGGCGCCTCAGACACCTAAAGTAACCCTAGGTTTTGTGGTAGAATCACCATAAACAGTTTCAAAAGGGGTTTTATAAATGTTAATAATATGTTTGGATGTTTGTGCCGCCTCAATCATACCCAAACGACCAAAAAAATTTGGATGAAACTTACTTACATAGCCCTGGAATAGCAAATAGGCTACGTTTTATCTAGACAGGAGTAAAGCTGCGGAAGTTAAGACGCTGCCAGTCGACGATTATTTTTGTTCGAAACGAAAAAAGAAATACTTGTGAACAAGCCACATCTCCTATTTTATAATGTATAGTATATGTGAATAAAGATGTACCCATCTTTAATCACTTCGATAAATAATCCTACCGACCGCTGCAATGATGACAAACACACGTCCGCGCGTGGTCCGCCTTAGCTTTTCGAATAAATTAATGATATAAATTATGTATAATTACTTATCAAAAATCTATCCTAATAGAAATCTAGATCTACATATTACCTATCTTTAACAATAAATCACAAGTTGATTTTAATAGTAGGTATATAAAATATTTCGATCATAAATTCTAAAACGTATCATTTTGAAATAATATTTTTATCGTGAAAAGTTTCTGCTATTTGGGGGCACGGCAGTGCCCCCGCCAAGTCGAGCGCGAAGCAAACAAACACTGCCGTACCATCCTTTACAGGAACCATTTCGCAAGAGAAAACACAATGTATTAGAGATCGACATACCGCCTTTACAAAAAATATTCAACTTGATGGGCCGCTTCATTTGATGTGAAAAGTCGAAGGTCTGAAGTATCTGATGAAGAACCCTCAGCTGGTCTCAGCTGTATTAGAGATATGGTAATGCCCCCTTCTACTATTGGTACATAAAAATATCGACTGTCATTGCAAAAAACTATGTCAAAAAAACTGTGTCAAAAAAGAAAATCTATTAAGAGGCTCCCAGTCGCTGATTGCTCTTTTTCGAAACGAAAAAAGAAATACTTCTGAACAAGCCACATCTCCTATTTTTATAAGTTTTTTACTTTAGGTTCCTACCTAGAAGTTTCTGCTATTATGTTTTCAGCTTAATAGAAATCTAGGTAGGAACCTGAAGTAATATACTTATAAAAATAGGAGATATGGCTTGTTCAGAAGTATTACTTTTTTGGTTCCAAAAAAGAGCAATCGTCGACTGGCAGCCCCTTAAGTACGTATTTAATAAATCTATAATATAAAAATGAATAGTTAAATGTGTTGCTAAACGCAAATCTCGAGAGCAACTGAACCGATTTCGCTAATTCTTTTTTAGTTGTATTTGTTATTATCAGAAGGTTCTAATGGAAAAAAAATTACATGACAACGTCTGTCGAGACAGCTAGTATAATAAAATTATCATCAACTTTTGAAAAAAAACGGGTTTCTTTTAGCGTTGTGTGCGAATATTTGTTCCAGATCTAAATGTTGTGTTACTCGTACCATGATACAACTACTCGTAGTTTATATCATCATATTCTCGTCATACCTATGAAAAAGGGAATCCTAGAGTGGACTCAGGACTTTGTATGTGACTATTTTTATTTTACTCATGAAAACATTCGTTAGATATCCGCTTTGTTTTCCACACAAACTTTGGACATCCTATTTCAATCCCCTGAAAGGTCATAATATTACACATATACATCTATCGATACACCAAATTTAATTGAAATCAATTCAGACGTTACAACGTGATTAATTTTTTTTTCTTATATACCTTGTATCCTGATAAACAGCAAATTCATCTTAATCCGTTTTGTCGTTTAGGCCTGATTGAGGAACAACCTAACAAACATCCTCATAAACTATCGCATTTATAATATTATTATATAATAATATTGGTGTGAGTATTTAAATGAGTATACGACAATAAACTGTATAGCAAATTCAAGATTAAGTTGTATAGCATGATGCACGCTACTTCGCTCGCACCTACGAGTATGCAAGGAAACTAAGTGGCTCCATAAATTTTGCTGGTGTAAGTTTAAACGGGCGAGGAGTTATAGGACTGGAAGTGCTTTTACAAGGTTTTTATTGTTGAAAACTCTATTTTAGAACAAGTTTTTGTGACTTTATTTTGACTGTATACAGAACCATATTTTAATGTCTTATCTTGACCAAACATAAAATGACATTCAATTATAAATAGTTTTTTGGACATATTTTTTTAAAAACGCGTTTTTGATGCGTTTATAAATTAACAAACCTCAAATTTTAATTTTACGTTTTTGATATCACTAGCTAGCAAATTGACATCTACACAGACCTTCATAACGTTGTACATAACTTAAAAAATACTTGATCTTGATCGGTGAAATAGGGTACTTTTTATGCTGTTACCACGTACACGAGTAAATGGTGATACGGAGGCCAAGCGCGAATCACTATCGTATCGTAAAGTTATCGTCCAATTGTCAAAACTGACACTTATACAATACAAGTATAAGTTTTGACTTATTTTCCAAACTGTCGTTATTAGTAGACATATCTATAAATTTTTACACAGATCTTATAGTTATAGACATTTAAAACTCTATAGTTATGTCAGTTATGACGTTTTACGATATGATGACGATACGATAGTGATTCGTGCTAGCCCCCCTGAATGTTCACTCCGATTTATTTAGTCATATCCAGCCATTCTATATCCGCAGAAACTTTTCCCCGAGGCATATATTTCTCCATACAGTGTTGTCAGTGTGTCTAATAAAGTGGTCACAGTCGAAGCAAGATTAACAGCCTCTCTTTATTATTGTTTGTGTTGGGATGTTGTTGTGTTGCTCGCTAGAGACATTGCTGGAGTTTGGGATGGAATTATGAATACCTGGGGCACGTGTTTGTCACTGCCAGCCAGCTTGTATTGTAAAATGGACTTTAGGTATACAGATTTAAAATTCAATATAGAAATACGTTATCCTCGTACCTTGTAATTGCGCTGAAGCGTACAGTTAGTGGATTATTGTATTCTGTTGAATGAAATTAGACTTTATGCTTTGACTATAAGGTTCATTATTTAGTTTTAATTTCGTGCTTACCGCTAAATCATTTCGCTTCTTTGTTATTTTATGAGTAGTTTTATTATATTCCATGCCTAGGACAGCGGTTGTCATAAAATGTTGTTTTTTATTTGATTGCCTGCCGAGCCACTTACTCTTTTTTGGACACTTGGTTCTAGGAACTCGAATAAAAGTGACTTTGAAAAAAAATATCTACAATAAACGACCATCAAAAGCCGATATATTTATTTATGTAATAATAAATACTTTATCTATGGTTTAGGTTTGCTTTATAACGCAATTAATTATTCCACAAAAACTTTATGCTTACTTTTGCCTGTAGTTCACTCAGTTGGTAGTAACTCTGCCTTCAGCGCTGTAGGTTGTGGGTTCGATCCCCACCCAGAGCAAATATTTGTGTGATGAACATATATCTTTGTTCTGTGTCTGGGTGTGTAGTATGTATCATAAAAAAAAAAAAACGTATATAAGTATTCTATCAGTTATCTAGTTCCCATAGTACAAGCTTTGCTTAGTTTGGGGCTGGATGGCGATGTGTAAACCAGTATTTAAAAAAAAAAAAAAAAAAAAAAAAAAAAAAAAAAAAAAAAAAAAAAAAAAAAAAAAAAAAAATTTTCGTATCGTTATCTCTACTATCGTATCAAAACGTCAAACTAGACACTTATTAGTATTACTGTATAGTGTGTAGTTTGACGTTTTTAAAATATGATAGTGATTCGTGATCAGGCCACAAAAATAAAAAAAGTTTGAATATTGGCTATTGCTATATAACTAAAAACATCATTTAATGATAGTCGCGTCGCCGCTTAGGAAGTTAGTATAAATTATGAATAAAAATATTCACTGTTTCACCTACTTGTACAAATTTCACTGGTCTAGTTTTGACGTTTTTACAATACGATGACGATACGATAGTGATTCGTGCTCAAGCCACTGTACCTACAAACATTCTTGAATGTCTTTACATAATTCATCATCTTTATCCATGACCCACTTTTCAAAAATACCCAATTACAATGAACCTGGTCTTTCGAAGCCATTTAACCATTATTTCACCAACAAAGTTCGCACGGCAATAAAACCATCAGATAAATTGACAATTTATTACGAAGGAGACAAAATTCTATTTCCTCGTTTGTATCAAGACGTCATCGGGGCACATCGGACTTTGAGGATATTTATGAGCATCCGACACGATTTTGAGATTTTAAACCAATAGGGTAGAATACATTAATACCAACACCCTTAATAGGGTAGAATACATTGATACCACAAAATTATAATTATTAACATCTTTGTACATGTGATTCAGCAATAAATATACTTTGACTTTGACTTTGACTTAAAAACCTGAAGTTCCAAATTTTTGATTAAAAAATTATTAAGTTTTTAAAACGACCTCAAAAGGGTATTCTCAATTCAGTGGATAACTATGCTATATGTTATGCATATTCACCGTTAGCTCTCTGACAGCTGTTCTTTTCACAATCAAGTATATTCGTTAGTAAATTAGTTCCGGAGTGATTCTATTAAAGTTTAATCAACATCAGATTAGTAATTTTTTCATAAAAGTTACATAAACCCAATCAAAAAATTCCTCAAGCTTGAAGTTGTTTTTTTTGCTAATACATCCTCTAGGATCTGAGTATCTTAAGATCCGACCGTACTTGGGGATAATAGTCCTGATCCTATTTAATTTAATCATAGTTTCTTAGTTCATTAAAAAATGATTCCTTAAAATTTTAGTAAAGATTTTGGCTTATAAAAGACTTGCCGACCCGTGATAGACGTTGTCCTGTCAAATTTTAATAATCGAATAGAAAAGACTGAATGTTTTTAGTCTGTGATGTCAGATTTGTTGCACACCAGCGCCATCTATACAGAAATCATCCCTTTTGCATTTTTTTATCGTTTTGGGGATGTTTTTCATATTTTAAAGTAGTCTATTATTTATTCGGGCATTATATCTACATCTACAGCAAATTTCAACTTATCCGTTTTGTCGTTTAGGCCTGATTGAGGAACAAACATACATACAAACTCACAAACTTTCACATTTATAATATTACTATAACGGCTTCGCACGGTTTTAATACATATAAACCTTCCTCCTGAATCACTCTATCTATAAAAAAAAATCCGTTGTGTAGTTTTGAAGGAAGCGTGAAGCGACTTTGCTTTATACTATGTAGTGATTAGGATTGTAATTCCCTAATTCAGTCTGTTATCGTTTTAAAAAATATTGTTTTCTATTTCTATCATAGATCGTATCGGACTTATTGAGTGGGACCCGAAGACTTTGTACCTATCAAGACATCGAGGCAAATTACACTCAGCAGTGCCTCGCCGAATTATTTCCATGGTATTCTATGAAAGGCACAAAGACGTATGCAAATATTCTACTTTGTTTTGTAACTTTGTCCCAATTTGGGAAAAAACAGACGAATGACAATTTCCCGGAGTTTTTCCTGATTTTATGCGACGTGAGCACGTTTCTTAGAGGAAAAAGGAATTTATCAAGATAAGTACTTGCATATTATGAAGACAATAATAAATTTAATTTTACATTATACCATTTAGGTAATTCTCGGTGGGTTTAAAAAACCGGCCAAGTGCGAGTCGGACTCGCGCATGAAGGGTTCCGTTCCATTATCTATAAAAACGGCAAAAAAAACAATGTTTGTTGTATATAGGAGCCCCACTTAAATATTTATTTTATTCTGTTTTATTTAGTATTTGTTAGAGCAGCAACAGAAATACATAATCTGTGATGTCTTGAATATGTCAACTTTCTAGCTATCACGGTTCATGAGAAACAGCCCTGTGCCAGACAGACGGACAGCGAAGTCTTAGTAATAGGGTCCCGTTTTTACCCTTTGGATACGGAACCCTAAATAAAAAATATATGCCCGTCGAAATGAAATTCTCGTTTTTTTGTTGTTTAAAAATGGGATAATCAAAGGCGATGTGCCTTTAGCATATTTTAATTGCAAGCAATACTTTTAGCATATTATGCCAACACTTTGCAGTATACACATGCAATTTTAAAATTCAGTTAAGTACAGCTAAAGCGTATCCCAAAATTTATTTCTACAAAAACACAACAGAAGCGAGCTGAGTCTAATTTCAACAGGAAACGAAATTAGGCCCGTAGCGTGTTACACTTTGCGAAACAATTTTTGTCTTTTACGCGAAAATTGCTGTAGATGCTACCTTATGTGAAGCGACGTGGGACTGCTTTGTATAAATTAAATAAATGGCGCAAATGAAAGAATTTATCATTTGGAGGCTTAGCACTAGTTTGGTACTCATAGTAAAAAAATAAATCAATATACATATATAAAAATCAATGCCACTTTTCGTTTTAATTTTATAACTCAAGACCGGGCTCACCTATCCAAACCAAATGTTTAGGCTTTGTTCGGACTATTTAGTAGATGGTTTATAAGAAGTTTGCACAAAATCAGTAGACTTTTTATCTAGATACCACTCGTGCGAAGCCGGGGCAGCTTGTTAATTATAAAATAAAATAAATAGGATCACGACTGTAATCCCCAAGTACGGTAGACATCCTCTCAGATCTCCAGGCGCTTAGATCCTTTGAAGCTATCCAGTGGAGGTAGTCAGAGGAACGTCGACACATTATATTTGGCACATGCCCACATTTTGCAGTAGTTAGCATTCCATACGTGAAGCCCAAGCCCATCGCCGCTTATAAGAATACTAACTGGTTTCCTCACAATGTTTTGAGAACGTGTTTTGATGCGCATATAATTTTTTCGAACAGAAAAATCCATTCATGCACGCCGGGACGTCGCGGGACATCGCCCGATATGACACTGTGATATGTCTTCTAGTGCAGAGCTTTATCTTCGTGATGATGCAAATCATCTCATTAGTTTTAAACGTTTACGACGTTCACTTACGTTGTGATTCGTAAGAATTGGTGCTATGGGTCCAGTAGGTACGTATGCCTAACCTTCGAGCGACTAATTGGATCGCCTTTTGTTTTGTGAAAATTTCTCCATAGCATTTCTCCCAATTTCGAGTATCACAAAACGTTGTAAGATAGAACAAGAATACAACGAAAATTAAACAAATAAAATTCTCTATACAAAAAAAACTTGGGACCGAATATGCTTTAACTCCTCTTTCTTTTCATATAAAACCATATTGTACAAAAATATACGGTTTTTAGGGTTCCGTACTCAAAGGGTAAAATCGGAACCCTATTACTAAGACTTCGCTGTCCGTCTGTCTGTCTGTCTGTCTGTCTGTCTGTCACAGGGCTGTATCTCATGAACCGTGATAGCAAGACAGTTGAAATTTTCACAGATTATGTATAATAAATATTTAAGTAGGGCTCCCATACTTCAAACGTGATTTTTGTCCTTTTTTATGGATAACGGAACCCTACGTGCGCGAGTCCGACTCGCACTTGGGCGGTTTTTTTATTAAGATATAATATTTTACGGTGCTTCTGCCAACTTGAGGCATATTATGTGCTTGTAATATCAGCGGCCACTTACCCTTAGGTGGCAGAAATAGGTATGGTGGTAGTACTGCCGCTAACAAGGCACTTCATAAAGGACTCTACTCCTAAAAGTCTTACATCCTGAAGCCACGGCATTATAGTCAGTCCATCTGATATACTGAAATACTGATCTTTATTCGAGTTCAATACTAGCCTCACAGCTCAGTTGGTAGTAACTGTTTTTTTTGCGCTGCAGGTTGTGAGTTCGATCTTCACTCGGCGCAAACATTTGTGTGATGAAATAGGTGTTTTTTTTTTGTGTCCCAGACACATTACATATTTATGTATAATAAGTAGGTATGTATTTACAAAAAAGAATGTATAAACTTAAGGCCCTGTATGTCGACGATTGCTCTTTTTCGAAACGAAAAAAGAAATACTTCTGAACAAGCCACATCTCCTATTTTTATAAATATATTACTTTAGGTTCCTACCTAGATTTCTATTAAGCTGAAAACATAATAGCAGAAACTTTTCACGATAAAGATATTATTTCAAAATGATACGTTTTAGAATTTATGAATTTATTATAATAATTTATTATTCTATTTATACTACATTTTTTGTACATTAATGCGTACTAATTGGTATAAAATAAAAATGTTCAAACCCAACTGCCTTTCAAACTCGGCCCATAATAAAAGAACTTGGTGTGAAGATAATTTGCAAACGTGTTTTATAAAGCTCGCCATTTTAAAATGAAAAAGCCTCTTGCAAAACTTTTGAAACTATATTTCTTTTAAGAGTACAAGTATAAACAGCGCAGCTCATAATTATTTAACTTTCGCTTCATTATTTAATTAACTCCATAAAAGTCTTATGTTTTTTGGAAGTCATTTTTAGGCATTTTCTCAGGTCTAGCATTATATTCATGAGCATCAAAGACTTTTTTACGAAATAAGATATATGTAGAATGTTGCGATGCGGGACAAATAATGGCATGAGTGTCATAAACTAGGTACCCCTAGGTAAACTGGGTAGATAGGTAGGTTGGTGGTACCTAGTTTATGATACCTTCAGGGAAACCGTGTGGGGTCAGAACTATAATAAATTATTCGACCTAGTCTTTCGTTTTGTATACGAAAATATTTTTTTAAAACAAGCTTTCACAAAAACCTGCAGGGCTATTTTGTAAATACATGATTATCATGTTATGATGTTGAATACAATACCTAATGTTAGAGAATCTGTACACTTTTCATAGTAACTATTTACTGTTTATGCACCTATACCTACGCTTCTGCGTAGGTATTGTATTGGAAGCGTAGGTATAGATGCCTAAACAGCATAAAAAGTGTAGGTAATGTGGCATTCAGTACCAATCAATATTGGTATGAATATCATAACATAATAATTATGTTTTACAAAATAGCCCCACTTTACTTGTCAAGAAAAATCCAGCTCGCTCGCAGACCAGTTCGCAATCAACATATTATTGTATCGTCACTGAAGTTACATGTATGCACACACAGGTATGCAAAATTTCAGCTTAATTGGAATGTACATTCAGTTGCTAAATTGTACCTAAAATGTATTTATTATTTCAATGAAATTATGAATTAAAAAGTGTGAATAGTGTAAGGAAAAAACCAGCCAAGTGCGAGTCGGACTCGGATTTATTATATTTTGTTTTTAGTATTTGTTGTTATAGCGGCAACAGAAATACACCATCTGTGAAAATTTCAACTGTTTTGCTATCACGATTCATGAGATACAGCCCTGTGACAGACAGACGGACAGACGGACAGCAAAGTCTTAGTAATAGGGTCCCGCTTTTACCCTTTGGGTACGGAACCCTAAAAATGTATTCTTTAATAACTATTACCGTAAGATGAATTTCGCTTCTACCGCAACGAACGGGTTCGTACGCGGCCGAAGGGATTTAACCCACACATACCTACTTATTAACAAACATATAGTAAAATTTTTGACATTTTGTATGGGCTGAGTCTACCCGGATAAGACGGAAAAAGTGATAAAACTGCATTATCTCGAAAACCATCAAATTTAAAAAGAAACTGTCTGTAATTTATTTAGCTAGTATGATTATCTAACGAATTATATAAAAATTAACTGTTTAGCTATTCATAGTTTTGATTAAAAACGAAACTAGTGTTTTTGAAGAGCCAACTTTGGAAAATAAATCTATCGATTAAAGTTTCACCAATCGTAATACTGTCTGTAATTTATCTAGATTATATCCTTATGTTATCTTTGTCATAAAAAACAAAACTGTATGTTTTGCGGTTATTGAGAAAAAACGATTCTGCATTCATCAAGCACATTAATTACTCGCCTTAACAGAAATAAATAACACCTAACGTCATAACTTATTACAGAATATTTACAAAATAAACAATAACCAGCTCTCTCACGGCGCGTAAGACGACGGGCCGCGCCGGATGACGCTCCGCCTGTCCGGCGCGTCGCGTACAGAGCGTTCCGAGCACGGGCCACCACGGATGCATCGTTCCCACGGCGCGTCCGTCCGCCTTGGCGCGGTCTGGCGCGTGAAAACGCGGGCCGTGGGATTAGCTATCCAAAGACCGTTGTAAATAGTCTATTATATAGGTCAACTGATCCAGATCATTACCAGTCACTAGCGTTCCCAAGATACTGGCGACATTACCACGCTGGATAGCAATGCTGATCCGTAGTGCCAAATAGGAAATAGCTCTTGGATCAGCAATCGTATCTCTTACTGACGAATCAAATAAATACAATACAAAATAAAATAAATATTTGTAGTCAATAATCACACTAAGAAGCCACAAACTAAGAAATGCTTGTACTATGGCAACCAGATAAATGATAAATTGCACTCTTTTTTTTTGTAAATGCATTCCTAATACATATTAACAGAGACGCAGACCAAACCCACAACCTACAGCGCAGAAGGCAGAGATAATACTAACTGAGCTGCAAGGTTAGTCATCATCATCATTTTCTTCTCCTTTTCCCACTTAATGTGAGGTCGGCGCAACATGTGCGAAGCCGATTTGGCTTAAATTTATAACAGACGTCAACCATCTTTGGGTTTGTGGCAATTGTTAAAAGATTATATATTTACGTTTAAAAAACTAAAAACAAAACCGACTTCATGTTTATAAATAAAAATTGTAGTGGGGGAAGCTCCCCCCTCTGCGAGATCTAGGAGCCCTACTCCGATTAGCCCTCCACTCGGTGATGCCAATGAAAGAAGGGCAAGGTCTATAGTTGAAAACCACTATCAATGCCCATAAATTTTTAAGGTTTCTCTCGATTTACCTGAGATCCCATTATCAGATGCTGACTTAGTGGTAATGGACCTCGGAAGTATAGGCTTTCAAATAATTTTGTAAATCCGTCCACAAACGCCGGATCAAAACATACAGGCGAATAGATAACCTCCTCCTTTTTTAAAGGCAGTTAAAAAGTGAAGGATTCACTTATAAAAATTCTTCTGGCTTAGATATTCCGTAAACCCTTAAAAGACGCTTTCTCCATAAGATATTCTGTTATGAGTCTCTCGGCTAAGCATAAAATTATTCAGGGAACACTGCACCGTGAAGGGGTTGACGCGGCCCTAACCCGTCACTTAGGCCCGCGCACGACACTTCGGGGCTTCGTAGTGGGTACTTTAGGCAGCGTACAACGGAACTCCATTTACTCAACGCACCTTACCGACCTTTTTACTCGAGAGATTAATGCTCATAAAATATTTTCCCTCGCTTTAAATAAATATTGCATCTAGAAATATTTTTAATGTTCAAGACGTTCTTTTCGATCCCCAAGCACTTAGATGTCTGAACGGGGTGGTCAGAGACATGTCCAAATATTTCAGTACAGCTAGGAAGAATACTAAGATGTTTCTTCCATCATTTTGAGTATATGTAAAAGACAACCCGAATTCCAACCCATAACCTTCGGATTGAAAGTCGAAATACCTTTCACTCAGCCAAAACAGCTTTTTTGATATAATATAATGTTTGCGAAAAGTAATACGTCGATTCAACTGGGATGGATATGATCGATTGTACCTTTTAACAAAAGTTTTTTTTGGTAGATTAACTACATCCTTTTTCCATTATGGTGATTCCATTGTTTCAAGTTTTGCCTTTGTTCATTTATATAAAAAAATTACACCATAACTCAGATTATTTAAATACCTACTTAGTTATTCGTTATGTTCACACTTCGTACAAACTGTGGGGACAACAGCGAAGTCTTCTGGACCTCTGTATATCTATCTCCTAACGAACGATCACTCAACAATTAAGATACTTCCTAGCCGGACCCCTTTCAAACGTAAATATCTCGGGACTCATTTTGATTTTTGGTGGTTTCATCATTTAATTCCTGATTTTTGGAGTACAATTCGTACAATTCCATAATCTTTGTAACTGCATTTAAATGAACTCTTAACCAATGTGGGTCCGGTTGGGTAGTATCACACCATTCGTCGTGCCGTCGGTCACCCTGCATTTTTACACTGTAAAAATTCTGTTGACAAATATTTTTAAATATTTTTGAAACTTTTCTCAATAGATTTATTTTCCAAAGTTGGCTCTTCAAAAACACTAGTTTCGTATTCAAAACTATGAATAGCTAAACAGTTCATTTTTATATAATTCGTTAGATAATCATACTAGCTAAGTAAATTACAGACGGTTTCTTTTTAAATTTGATGGTTTTCAAGATAATGCAGTTTTATCACTTTTCCGTCTTATACGGGTAGTATCAGCCCATACAAAAAGTCATAAATTTCAAGTATCGCCTTAACTATTTCATCTATCACACAGTCCATTAGAGACCTACCTCTTAAATCTGGATACAAGGTAAAATATATTTTATTATATCTGTCTTATCATGAACTGTCGATTCAAAAACAATATAATAGCATTAGTAACTAGTGCTAGGGGTGTTAGAATTGGAACACACTTCTACAATGAAGTAAATAATAGAAAACTGAGATAAATCTACATAAACTGCATGTGAAAGCTTTTCGCAATATCCTCAGTGCAAATTCTCAATAAGCTCCTCTGAGTTGACCTCAGGGCCTGGTTACAGTTTCAGCGAGGAACAGCTGTACTGAAATAAATGAAATGAAATAAATGAATCCTAATAATATTATAAATGCGAAAGTTTGTGAGTTTGTATGTATGTTTGTTTCTCAATCAGGCCTAAACGACAAAACGGATTAAGTTGAAATTGGCTGGAGATGTAGATATAATGCCCGAATAAATAATAGACTACTTTTAAAAATAAAAATATCCCAAAAACGATAACAAAACGCAATAGGGTTGATTTCTGTATAGATGGCGCTGGTGTGCAACAAATCTGACATTACAGACTAAAAACACTCAGTCTCTATTCGATTATTGAAATTTGACAGGACAACGTCTGTCATGGGTCGGCTAGTTATTTTAATATTATAAATGCGAAAGTTTGTGAGTTTGTATGTATCTTTGTTCCTCAATCAGGCCTAAACGACAAAACGAAATAAGTTGAAATTTGCTGTAAATGTAGATATAATGCCTGAATAAAACATAGACTATTTTAAAATACGAAAAACATGCCCAAATTGATAAAAAAAGCTTAAGGGATAATTTTGGTATAGAAGGCGCTGTTGTGCAAAAAATCTGACATCAGTGTTGACATTAGTCGTCTTAGCAGGACAACGTCTATCGCGGGTCTGCTAGTCTATATCTATACACTAGCGACCCGCCCCGGCTTCGCACGGGTTTAATACATATAAACCTTCCTCCTGAATCACTCTATCTATTAAAAAAAACCGCATCAAAATCCGTTGTGTAGTTTTAAAGATATAAGCAAACATACATACAGACATACAGACGCGGGAAGCGGAAAGCGACTTTGCTTTATACTATGTAGTGATGATATAATAAAACTGTAGAAGAGTTCAATTCTGTATATTGAATAAAAACTAAAAAAAATACTCCTAGGGGCCTTTATAAAAGTAACACAAACCAAAAAAAAACATTTTGAAATTTTTGTCTGTCTGTCTGTCTGTCTGTTATCCGGCTTTCACGCAAAAACTACTGGACGGATTTTGATGAATCTTTTTTTGTTATGTAGCTATTAGTCCTCGGCAACATATAGGCCATAATTTTTTGAAGATTGGAATACCAGATGTGAAACTATCTGTACCTCAGCGAAGCGGGCACTGGTCAGCTAGTATGAAATAAAGGAGAGTGGGCAAAAATAAACGAAACCTATTGTTGGAAATGGCTTTATAAGTCGAAATGTTATAATGAAATAGGATAAAGATTGTAATCCAAAAGTACGGTAGACATCCTCTCAGATCTTCAGGCGCTCAGGTCCTTGAAGATGACTAAAATAACAATACTTATTATGTCAGCTTTATTGAAATGTTAGTCCTGTGCGAGTTGAGTTATAAAGGTAAACATGATTATCTATATTTAAATTATATTTAGTACTAGCGACCCGCCCCGGCTTTGTACGGGTGCAAAGCTGATTCCTATAAACTTTCCTCCTGAATCACATCTATTAAAAAAAACCGCATCAAAATCCGTTGTGTAGTTTTAAAGATATAAGCATACATACATACAGACGCGGGAAGCGGGAAGCGACTTTGCTTTATACTATGTAGTGATTTATGGAGAAAATAAATAAATATTAGTAGATATTTCACACAGCGCCATCTAGCCCCAAACTTAGCATTAACTGTATTATTGTAACTACATAAATAAACATAGAGGGGCACGAATTTGTTCGAAATGAGAAGTCCTTTATTTAACACAAACACAGTTATAAAACAGAAAACAAACTATAATAATTGATAATTAATGACGATAATTGATAACTATATAGAGGGAATTGCTCTAAAGGAGAATTTATTTGACATAAATACAGATAGAAGACAACATAAACATTAAGGAAAAATAAAAATAAAATTTAAGGTAATATGTGAAATGTTTGGTTTTATGTATGGGCTGAGTCTACCCGGATAAGACGGAAAAAAAACTACACTATCTTGAAAACGATCAAACTTAAAAAGAAACTGTCTATAATTTACTTAGCTAGTATGATTATCTAACAAATTATATAAAAATTAACTGTTTAGCTATTCATAGTTTTGATTAAAAACGAAACTAATGTTTTTGAAGTGCCAACTTTGGAAAATAAATCTGTTGAGGAAAGTTTCACCAATCGTGTTTCTATAATTTATCTAGATTATATCTTTAGGTTATCTTTGTCAAAAAAACAAAACTGTATGTTTTCGGGTTATTGTTAAAAAACGATTCTGCTTTTATCAAAAACATTTATTACTCATAACTATTTGATTTTTACACGGGTCTTACATTCGTTTTCAATTTACATTCGTCTTTAATTTAAAACGTCGGGAAAGTAAAATGGTAATTACGTGATAAAGACCCGTGTCAAAATCAAATAGTTATGAGTAATAATCACGATAGATTGAAAAATCATTTACTACTCGTCTTAACAGAAATAACAGAAGGTGGATGTAGTGTACTACTGTGCTGCGTGGGCCAAAAAGGTGCAGTCACTTAAAAGTCGCTGCATAAACATGAACATCGCTTTTTGTGGGTTTACCGATGATGACCAATTAGTTTTACCTGTGGAGTTTGGCAGTAATCGGTCGGTTGTAAAAACAGTCGTAAGTTTAACATCCTTCTGGATTAAGCAGAAGGGTTTCACGGCATTGTTTGTGCCATCAGTTTTTGAATACTGTATAATATATTTTGACATGCGTAGGCGTAGATTTATAGTTATTTTTTTTTCTACTTTTACACATAACTAGCAGAAGCTTTGCACCGGTATACCAATAAAGATTACAGGCACATATTTGCCTGTAATCATACATATTATTACATTATTGACGGCCTCACAGCTCAGTTGGTAGTAACTCTGCCTTCAGCGCTGTAGGTTGTGGGTTCGATCCCCATCCAGAGGAAATATTTGTGTGATGAACATAGATCTTTGTTCTGTGTCTGGGTGTGTAGTATGTATCATAAGTATGTATTTACAAAAAAAACGTATATATAAGTATTCTATCAGTTATCTAGTTCCCATAGTACAAGCTTTGCTTAGTTTGGGGCTGGATGGCGATGTGTAAAATGTCCACCAGTATTTATTTATTTATTTTATTATTGCAACTTTCGTGAGGATCTCTGAGGGGTTAGCATGAACCAGTATTGTATCGGCAACGTATCGTCCAAATGTCAAAACTGACTTACTATAAAAAAGGGTCAGTTTTGGCATTTGGACGATACGTTGTCGATACGATAGTGAGGCCATTATTTTTAAAAATAAAATATGACCAATGTTACTCACTTATAGTGTACCTTTTGATAATTGAAAGAATTTTTAAAATTGGTTCAGTAGTTTTATTTTATTTTATTCATACAAACAAAAATACAGAAATATAACAATAATATAAAACGAAATAGGATCAAGACTAATCCCCAAGTACGGCAGAAATCCTCTCAGATTTCCAGGCGTTCAGATCTTGAAGATGTCTAAAGGGGTCAGTCAGAGGCACGTCCATATATTACATTTGTCACATGGCCATTTAGCCTCTAGTAGTGTAGATAATCTCTACTCTCCAGCAATGCGACCAGCTGACTCATATCCGCTATCAAAGCCGATAGGGTTACAAGATCAACTCACTATTGCCACAGAATGCACTTAGATAAGTTTGTCTGCACCATCGTATAAGGACATTGGGATATTGCACTATTTCGATGATACTTGTTTGATTGCTTTTGAGAGTTTAACTGTAGGAACACACATTAAATGTTACGTCATATTTTGGATTTGTTTAAAATATGAATTAGAAAATGTAAATAGTTTATAAAGAACTTTATTTTTTAAAATATTTAATACACACATAAGAAGTTACAAGACACTTAAGGTGATAAGTGAAATTTTCGACGTTTTGTATGGGCTGAGTCTACCCGGATAAGACGGCAAAAGTGATAAAACTGCATTATGTTGAAAACCATCAAATTTAAAAAAAAAATGTCCTTAATTTAGGTAGCTAGTTTGATTATCTGACGAATTATATAAAAATGAACTATTAAGCTATTCATAGTTTTGATTAAAAACGAAACTAGTGTTTTTGTAGAGCCTACTTTGGAAATTAACCCTCGTATTCAAGAACGACACTATGAGAACACGCACCCACAGTGGACGAAATATTTTTTCATAAAAATCACTTTATGTGTTGTGCGACACTGCATAGTGCGACTAGAGGCACATTGTCGTGTGCCTCTAGGCAAAGTTGAGCTCTAAAGGCACACGGTAGCTTGCGTCATAGTGACGCTCAACACATAAAGGGATATTTATGAAAAAAGATTTCGTCCACTTTGGGTGCGTGTTCTCATAGTGTCGTTCTTGAATACGAGGGTAAAAAACTATCGAAAAAAGTTTCACCAATCGTGTTTCTCTCTATAATTTATCTAGAATATATCCTTAAGTAATCTTTGTTATAATAAACAAAACTGTATGTTTTGCGGTTATTGATAAACAACGATTCTGCATTCATAAAAAAATCAATTATTACTCGACTTAGTTCATTTAATTTTAGTTTTTATTGTGTAAGAATAAATTTAGGCGAACGAAGTGGCGTCCTTCACTAGTTAATTTTAAGATGTTTGGCAAAAGAACCTTCATAATTCAAAACAACCCTCCGCGTTCTTTTGGCATTGAATTCCAAGAAAATAATTTGTTCTTAGTCTCATTTCCTTGAGCTCTTCTGACATAAATTCCCTAATAAACAATGTACCATTAATGCAGATTGAAACATTTTTTATCAAAATGGGGCTGCCTTCAAGCTGTTACTGAAAAATCAAATAATTGACAATATTGTAAAATATTGTCATCTACTACTCCATCGTGTCCTATCCAGCAAAAAGCGTAATCTACCTTCCGTCTTTTTATTTAGGAGAAACTAACTAAATTCAGAAATTAGGAGTTACATAACATGCAGACCTTGCGGCTCAGTTGGACCCACCACGCCATCAAGTTTGTCGAAAGTGGCTTAAACGACTTATACCATACAAGCGCATAAGTATACGATAGCAAAAAACTAATTAAACATATATACAACACAAAACCCTACTGCTTAAAAATTGTAAACTAAAAAAACCTTCCTTTTTGGGGAGGGGAGGCGCCATATTTATAAAAACATATGGTCACTCCCACATTTGAGACGAATATAACGACAAATCAATGTTGTAATCCGTTGAGTCGTTTAGGCTGTAGAGAGTGCTAAAGAATACATACCTACATACACGCGCAGTCGGGTAAAAAGCCTTTAATGAGTTTTGTAACAGCTTCAACATGATTACTGGTTGAAATAAAAATTCCGAACATACTAGTATATCCATTTATAGTTACAATATGGACATGCCAGCTTGAATCAATGTAAAGTGAGCTTTATATCGATTAAATAAGGTTGAATTTGTTCTAAATAAAGGCTGTAAGCCATGGCTCGGAGCCGTGTAGTCAGCCCATAACACTGGACTTTGCTATCAAATTACAAAGACGTTTTGCGGTGAATTTCCTTCTACGAGATTAAATTCAAGAGAAGATCGTGGGAATATTTGTACGCACTGGGTTGTTTTGTTGCAGCATTTTATTGTATTAAGTACTAGAAATTAATAAAAAAAAACGTTTTGATCTGAAAATGGCGCTTAGCGCAGCTTTGCGTGGTTCGTTAGGGCTTAACTCGTTTGCTTACTAATACCTAAGTCCGTACTTAGGTATTAGTTTAGGTAGGTATTGAATCTATTTTTGGGCGCGGTTATGTTATGTTACAACCAGTTGAAAGCCTTGTGACTTTGTTTACGTGAAGCTATTTTCAAGCCCGCTGTACCCTAATTTCAAGAATTTCTTTTTAGTGCACCCCTACACACCACCAGGAAAACACCCTTCAAATTTCAAGTTTCAAGGACCAGGGGCTCTACTCGCGAATCGAAATCGAAATATCGTAACAATATTCGTATTAGAGTGTCGACTAATATGATCGACGAGACGGTTCGAATTGAGAACCTAATCTTTCGTCGGTTGAAAATGTTCGAAACGAAAAAAGAAATACTTCTGAACAAGCCACATCTCCTATTTTATAATGTATAGTATATGTGAATAAAGATGTACCCATCTTTAATCACTTCGATAAATAATCCTACCGACCGCTGCAATGACAACAAACACACGTCGGCGCGTGGTCCACCTTTGCTTTTCGAATAAATTAATGATATAAATTATTTATAATTACTTATCAAAAATCTATTCTAATAGAAATCTAAATCTACATGTTACCAATCTTTAACAATAAATCATAAGTTGATTTTAATAGTAGGTATCAAAATATTTCGATCATAAATTCTAAAACGTATCATTTTGAAATAATATCTTTATCGTGAAAAGTTTCTGCTATTATGTTTTCAGCTTAATAGAAATCTAGGTAGGAACCTGAAGTAATATACTTATAAAAATAGGAGATGTGGCTTGTTCAGAAGTATTTCTTTTTTCGTTTCGAAAAAGAGCAATCGTCGACATACAGCCCCTTAATTATATTTTTCATTATATCGTCAAAACGTCAAAACTATTTTTCAAACTATCGTAATTATTAGTCATAACTATATGTAGATTTTGACAAGGGTCTTTATCACGTAATTATCTTTAATTTACTTTCCTGACGTTTCGATTATGTTGTTGTTGTTCGATGTTGCGACCATGGCTATTGTAACATAGTCGAAAGAGTGCGGAGACAAAAAGATAATAAATTACAGTTCAATATGAGAATAACCTTTTAAATCTTCATTTTTTTAACTGAATGAATTCTCGCAACGTTTGTAAAGCCAGTGCGTACGACAAAATCTTGTGACAATCGTCAACATTTATCAGTGTCGCGCGACAAATGATCGCAATTAACATTCCACAGCATTGTTAGCGACGGCGTTACCAGGCTATTGTTGAACAGTTGTGGTAGTCCAGGAGCTAATGTTACCTTCCAATAATAATTCCTTCGGACTAACACGGTTATGGTTTGTTAATTATAAATATATTTTTCCTTATAAACATACTTTACCTACAAACAAAAAATAAATAGGATCACGACTGTAAACCCCAAGGACAGTAGATATCATCCTTTCAGATCTCCAGGCGCTTAGATCCTTGAATATGTCTAGAGGGGGTAACCAGAGGCATGTCCAAACATTACATTTGGAACATGCCCACATTTTGTAGGGCGTACACGCTTGCAACCTGTCACGTATGGAATGCTAACTACTGCAAAATGTGGGCATGTGCAAAATATAATGTTTTAACGTGCCTGACTACCCTTACTAGACATCTTCAAAAATCTAAACGCCTGGAGATCTGAGAGGATACCGTACTTGGGGATTACAGCCGTGACCATAATATATATTATATATTTTTTTAGTTAGGAATAACTGTACTTTTAAAGTTGCCAATAAATGATTTGAATTAAAACTATCGTGGTTGTTAATCATTTTAAATAGAAATACGGATAATTACCACGTTTTTTCTTGTATTCCTGACGTTTCGAGACAATTCAGACCGCGATCAACGGCAGATCGGCGAATATATTCGCTAGCAGAAACGTCAGCAATACAAGAAAAAACGTGGTAATTAGCCGTATTTCTATTTAAAATGATTTGAATTTTTTAAATTAAATTTTTAAATTGGTCAATATATACGCATGGATTTTTTAATGCCTAGTAAAGTATGTTTTTTTTTTTATTACCCACTAGCTTTTAGTTTATTGGTTACAATAAAGATGCATGTATTTTTTTTCTGCCTATGTAATTTTTTTAAATTATTCACTAGCTCTTGCTCTACAATCATTTGTCTGTCTCGGTTAGTTAGGCTGATGTTGCATGATAGATGGATGACATCAATGTCTAGCCAAATTAACACTAGTTATTTATAATATAATCGATTATGACAAGCCAAGGCCGTGAGCTCAGATGCAGAGCTCTACTTTCGTTGTAGGTTGTGGGTTTGATTCCCTGCCTGGACGATTATTTTTACATTCTAAAAATTTTAATATAAAAACGTGCTCAAACGGCGAAGAAATTTTTTTAGGAAAGCAATTGGTATTCTTATAAGCGGCGATGAGCTTCCAACCTGTCACGTATAAAATACTTAGTAGTAAAAGTAGAGTAGAGAAAAGTATAAGTATTCGAAACTAATGTGCCTAATATTTGCGAAAAAAAAAAAAAAAATAGTTCTTTGCCTGATACAGAACCTATAAGAAGTTTACGTACGGGAACCTCGGTGCGCGGGTCCGACTCGCACTTGCCCGTTTTTTTCTATATCTCGTAAAAGATATTCATTAAAAATATATTATACTAGCAGACTCGGCCACGCGTTGCTGTGTCAACAGATATCGCCATCTGTTAGAATCTTATGAAGCTAACTGATAATTGTGACTGTCAGATAATAAACAAATAATTTGCAATAAAATAATATTGCGACTATAAATTGAGATGTAAGCTATCCTATCTTTCAAGTTGGATCAAACTGCACACCGTGTGCAAAGTTTGATTAAAATTGGTTAAGCACAGTCGGACAGGTTAAGTCAGTACTAAACAGTAGTCCATCCGCACTTGGCCGGTTTTTATATTATTACCCTCGTATTCAAGAACGACACTATAAGAACACGAACCCACAGTGGACGAAATCTTTTTTCATAAACATCACTTTATGTGTTGAGCGGCACTATGGCGCACGTTACCGTGTGCCTTTAGAGCTCAACTTTGGCAAGAGGCACACGACAATGTGCCTTTAGTCACACTATGCAGTGTCGCACAACACATAAAGTTCTCATAGTGTCGTTCTTGAATACGAGGGTTAGTATAGATGAGCTCAGGAAGTCTAGAAATGATTTTCGTTAATCCAACATGGCGGGATATTCCCCAGTGTCCCGAACCTTGATGAACTAATTTAAGTTTGACGAGACATTTCAGCTCAGAGAGTATGAAAACTTAATAATTTGACACAAGTTTTATTGTTTTGTTTAAATATACATGTGTTAAAGCAATTAAACCATACCAACTGGTATGGTTTAATTACGTTTAACAAAACCGGCCAAGTGCGAGTTGGACACGCACGAAGGGTTCCGTACCATTATCTATAAAAAAACGGCATAAAAATCACGTTTGTTGTATGGGAGCCCTACTTAAATATTTATTTTATTCAACTTTAATATTAATTAGTTAAGGCAGCAACAGAAATACATAATCTGTGAAAATTTCAACTGTCTTGCTATCACGGTTCATGAGATACAGCCCTGTGACAGACAGACGGACAGACGGACAGCGAAGTCTTAGTAATAGGGTTCCGTTTTTACCCTTTAGGTACGGAACCCTAAAAAATAGTAAGTGAGGTACATGTAAAATAGAAAACCTCCTGTTTTTCCGTCAATTAAAAGCTTAATCATTAATTTGACACAAGCTGTAATTGTAGAAAAAAGCTAGAAATTTGTTTAATTTTATAGTGATAAAAAACTTGCAGCAGAACGTAAACAAAAAATCACCCCATTAATAAGTTCGGAACCCACTACCGACGCCATTCGTCAAGCTTTCGATAAACCACAAAATAAAGTAACTTTAAAAGCAACGTTATTAAGTGTCCTGAAGTACTTTCTGTACTTAGCACTAGTTACTAGTTAAAATGTATTAATAAATAAAACCGGCCAAGTGCGAGTCAGACTCACACACGAAGGGTTCCGTACCATTATCTATAAAAACGCAAAAAAACTAGAGAGGTGTCAAGGGACACCCGGATGGAACGAAGTTCTTTTCGATTAATTAGTGAAGGAATTGTAATAAAATTATATTTCTTTTAAGTTAAAATAATATGTTTTTTATTATTATCAAAAAAGTGTCGTGACAACTTTTCGTGACAACTTTTCGTAAGAATTTTTTCCGTCTAGCCCCCTTTCACAACGCGCGATAAGGAACTTCGTTCCAAAAAAACACGTTTGTTGTATGGGAGCCCCACTTAAATATTTATTTTATCCCGTTTGTATTTGTTGTTATAGCGTCAATAGAAATACATAATCTGTGAAAATTTCAACTGTCTAGCTATCACGGTTCATGAGATACAGCCCTGTGACAGACAGACGGACAGACAAAAATAAAGACAGATAAAAAGTATGTAAGTAATCCTATCCGTCATCGGGTTCCTATAGTACAATCTTTGTAAAGTTTGGGGCTAGATGGCTCTGTTAGTGTGATATTTAGTATGTTTGTGGCTCAATCACGCCCAAACTACCAAATGGATTTAGATGAAACTTGGAATATACATCGCTTATGTCCTGAAATAGCATATAAAATACTTTTTATTCAGGTTCAACGCAAACTAAGGCACCGGAGGAAGCTAATATACTAAAGTCTGTACAAATCATGATTTCAGGGAGGGGGGAGTTCGGTAGCGAAGTTGAATATCGCATCTTCGTATCTTAGTGTGTGTCTACACTGCGAGCCTAGCGCTGTTGCGACAACGATCGCAAAGTATCAAAGATTTAATAAAAAAATATATTTTCTTATTTGTAAAACCCATAACGGGTAAAATGTAATTGAAAAAGTATAAAATAAATACTTACTGCAGCGCCCCTTAGTGAGTTGTTGCCGTAACACCTATCTAAGAACATGCACCAATCAAATCGAAACCCATCACTGAAAACCGCATTAAAATCGGAGGAGTAGTTTTGGAAATAAATGGTAACATTGGTTTGCACACACAAAAATCCTCTCACCCCGAACGTATATACAATACATATATACCATCTCCGATTTGACGTGGGTAAAAACGCGACTTTGCGTCCACACTGCAGTGATGTTGCAGTTTCATATATTAGACACATCGCGTCCGTCGGCGCCACCAGTGTGGCGACACGCTATGGCGCGTTTTATGGCGTTCTATGGCGCGTTTGATACTTCGGGTCGTCGCAACCGTGCTATTCTCGTAGTGTGGACACACACTTTGGTAAGACAGTAGCTTCGGTCGGACGGTAACTAAAAATCCTGAAGATTTAGGAAGTTAATTAAAACGAGATACCAACCACGCCATAGATTGAATGAGCTTTGTTTGTGGCTACTATTCTTGAGGGTTACAGTCGTAAATCTTTATTTATTTCTTTATAAAATCAGGGCGCTTACTCTGCAAAACAATTTTGACATTACCGATGACAGTGACAGTTCTCCTATATATTCAGCTAAAGTAGAATATATGCCATCAAACACATAACTTGTATTAAAGCCAAGTCTCGCAACTCAGTTCTTCTACCGTGAAAAGTTGTGAGATCCATGTAATAGGTACCAAGTCGGTTAATTTATTCAGTTAATTTATCTTTTATGTTTTAAATGCCGTTTTTTTGCTCGTTTTGGCGGGGGCACAGCCGTGCCCCCAGATAATTTTAATTGTAAAAAGTAATGTTGGTCGTTCCATCCTTCAAAATAGTCGGAAACGATGTGACGTTTGTCCCAATACATCGTTTATCGTTTTCAAAAATAGACCCTCAGATGAAGTATGCACTAGGTAAATAAAATTGACGGACTTGCTAAGAATTATAAACTGGTGCTTAGGATACCTGTATTCTCCTGCAGGAGATAAAATCATGCTATACATGTTTAGGTAGAGGTGCTTGTTGATATAATGATTCTCAACTTAAGCCCGTGTTCACCAATAACGGTCTAATCTTCATAGCCGCAAATAACCACGATTTTATATCATACTTCAAAGTGTAATTTTCACTTTTCAGGATCATGGTACGACCTACATCTAAAAAGGAGGAAGTTATCAAATCGCGGTACGAAATTTCTAAAAAGATAAAAGATACGAAGTTTAGTTTATAACTACTGCAAAATGTGCCAAATGTATTGTTTGGACATGCCTCTGACCAACCCCTTTAGACAACTTCAATGATCTAAGCGCCTGGAGATCTGGGAAGATGTCTATCGTACTTAGGATTAACAGTCGTAATCCTATTTTTTTTTTAACTTTGGTATCATTAGACGTTGTGTTTATGTTTAGAGCTGTTTAGAGAATTAGGGTCAAAGACCCGGTTGTGGTGCCTACCCCGGTTTTGGTAATTTTCAATTTTTGCAGTCAATAACTAAGTATAGGAAACAGATCTATAGTTAATACGATTCTTTGTCAATGGTCCGTTTTGATTAGTGACAGTTGTGGTGCGTTACACCTCTAGAATTGATTGACCACAACTAAATATTTCCCGTTTTGTTCTTATTTCCCGTTTATTTGAAAATTAAAATGTTGTTAAAATGCCCACAACCAGCGCTCTCACCCTATTACGCAATGAATTGTTATGAAGCTATTGGCACGTAGAGAGAATATCGAGCTTTGACCCCTTTTCACGTTATCAATTTACTTTATGTCTGTCATAAACGACAAACATTAGTCTGTCGAATTGATAAGATTAACTAACGTGTATGTCATAGACAAATATAAGTTTTCTAACGACCAACACGACACGTAAACAATAGTAGCGATGCTTAAGGCGCTCCCAGTCGACGATTGTTTTTGTTCGAAACGAAAAAATAAATACTTGTGAACAAGCCACATCTCCTATTTTATAATGTATGTGAATAAAGATGTACCCATCTTTAATCACTTCGATAAATAATCCTACCGACCGCTGCAATGACGACAAACACACGTCGGAGCGTGGTCCGCCTTAGCTTTTCGAATAAATTAATGATATAAATTATGTATAATTACTTATCAAAAATCTATTCTAATAGAAATCTAGATCTACATTTACCTATCTTTAACAATAAATCACAAGTTGATTTTAATAGTAGGTATATAAAATTTTTAGATTATAAATTCTAAAACGTATCATTTTGAAATAATATTTTTATCGTGAAAAGTTTCTGCTATTATGTTTTCAGCTTAATAGAAATCTAAGTAGGAACCTGAAGTAATATGCTTATAAAAATAGGAGATGTGGCTTGTTCAGAAGTATTTCTTTTTTCGTTTCGAAAAAGAGCAATCAGCGACTGGGAGCCCCTTAACCGATAATTTTTTTGTCTGGTCATGGTTTTGGCCATCGACCAAGCCCATAGACACATAAAAACTTGATTTCTTCGAACAAACAATTCTGTCAAGCCGTTGAGGTGTGCGGTTCAGGGGGATCGGTAAAAATGCATTCTGATTGGCCAGTTCAATGTTACAGCCTGCTGCGGGGCGCGTCCTGAATCGTGCTTGGTGTCTTATATTAGCAGTATAATGCGTTGTAAGAAAGTATTCGCCTTGCATGAGGAGTCTATAGGCTGTGTGGTCGATGGTTTAGGCTGCCAACATAATTCGTGTTTGTAGGCACCCCGACGCTATACGAGTATAAGTACTCGTAAATGTATTACTGAAGTATTCTTCTAGGCTTGGTCGCGTGGATTCAGCGTAGCTTCACCTAGTTCCTAAGACGTTTCAAAGTGATCCTTGTGATTTTATTGAAATAAATGATTTTTGAATTTGAATTTGAATTTTTAGAGTGTAATCTACATCTAGACTAATATTATTAGCGTCACATAGATCCAAAGATGTTTCTTTTGATTTTTACTTTGTGTAAAAAAAATGTTTAACTGTTATTTTGTAATGGATATGTAATGAATGGATCAATTTCAAAAAATATGTTACCTATCAAAAGTTACATTATCACAAATAACATAGGCTATATTTTATTTAGAAAGATATAGAGATCTCTACGAAAATTGCAATAATGTAACCTAAGGTAAAAATAACCTTATACAATAATAGTTTTAATATACCGAAAAAAAAAATTTACCGTTGCAGCAGAAGCTTCTTATGATCTGAGCACTGTCAGCATGATTTATTATTGCACTATCACAAAGTTATCGAGGTTTCTTTTTAACCGAAAATTGGCACTAATTTATGGTCTCAGTACTAGAAAATACTACACAAATTACAACGGAGACGGCGAGCTATTTATGAATGGATAGAATCGTGAAAATATGAGTAGCTATGTGGTAGGTGCGTATGAATAAACGGTTAACTAAATATTGTGTTTTTTTAAGGATATTATTTTTAATTTTTTAATTTAAGTTTTAACTACTTAAATTTAATTAGTAACAGACACTGACAATACGTTATTTTTTTTTTGGTAATTAAAAACTAGTGTTGTATATATAAATAAAAATACCTTTAATCTTCATAAGTACACACGTGCGAAGCCGGGGTAAGCAGCTAGGTATATATTTATAGTACAATTTTATCACACCTAGACACAGAACAAATATTTATGTATAAATAAACACAAATGTATGTCTGGCACAATCTACAGTGCAGAAGGCAGAGCTACCAACTCAACTGTGCGGTCAGTCATATTTGTTTAAGTTTATGTTTATTTTACCTTTAGCCATAACTAAAACTTATTTATTAACCGACAAAAAACGGAAGAGGTTCTCAAGTCGACACGTATATTTTTTTAAGTTTAGTAAAAATAATTAAAAAAAATAAATATCTAAGTTTTTGAAAATAAATTTACATTGGGTTTTCTGTAGCAAAATAAAATAAAAAACGAATTCGACTTAAAAGTTAAAAAGAACATTCTTTTGCTATTCAAAAGCAGTGTAATTTAATTTAATAATAAATTCACTAATACCTATATCAACGGTTTAAAAAAACTGCTCAAATTTTTTAATTTTTTTTAGAAGCCCATAACTCTGCAATTAGGCATAACACGAAAAAAATGTGTGAACATTATGTATGTCTACTCTAAGTGTAATTAACCGGAATATAAACAAAATCCACGACCTCACATTTTTTTTGTTTGTGAAATGTGTTTTTTTTTCTAAATGTGTATTTCTTTGGCGTGAATATTCATATTTATGTCATCAGCTAACAACAGTTATTACAAGCAACGTATCAGCAAAACCATTTAGTAGTAAAAAGCAGTTTTATTGAATAGAATAATGACCACACTATTATATATGTATATTAAAATGGCATTTTATTATCAAATCACTAAAACTGGTTTATACCTGGTTTAATTTATTTCTTCATCAAAGCCAACCCTACGTTCTTCAACCGTTAACTGAATGGTCATCGCTTACGTCCACTTTATAACCTTTGTAGTCTTAGATTATTTTGTCCAGCGGATTGACGAAATAGAACGCCTCTCTCAGAAATTTACCACATTTTGATCATGACCATTGGACAAGTTGGCTTTGATTGTGTTTTATGATTGTTTATATTTAGTCTTATACATAAACACCGGGTATTTACCCAAGGGTACCCATTTGCCCAAGGGTATTTACCCTTCTTTCTAAAAGTTTTACCACATTTGTCATGATCGGACAAGTTGGCTTTGTTTGTGTTACAAGATTGTTTCTATTTAGTCTTATATCATTTTAATCACCGGGTTGACCAAATATGGCCCTATCTTCAGAAATTCTACCACATCATGACCGCCGGACAAGTTCCCTTTGTTTGTGTTACAAGATTGTTTTTTTCGTTTTAATAAACAAGAGAATCTTCAAGTGTGTACTTCATCATTTTACATCGTTTCTATGTAACGCAAGAGTCTGCCTGTCTGTGACGTTATCATGGCCAAACCGCTGGGCCGATTGTGATGAAATTTCATACAGATATATGTAGTTTAAAGACTTAGGACGGACATAGGCTAGTTTTTACTGATTGTTTTTTTGATTTTATAAATTTCGATATTGTACGATAAATTCATCAGACTTACACACAGCGCCATCTAGTCTCAAACTAAGCAAAGCCAGATAACCGATAGAATACTTATATATACTTTTTTTTATCCTACTTCCCACTAATATTATAAATGCGAAAGTTTGTGTGTGTACGTGTGTGTTTGTCTAACAATGAACGGATTAAAATGAAACTTTACAGTAATGAAGCTTATACATCAGAATATCACATAGGCTACTTTTTGTCCAGGTACAACCCGTGCGAAGCCGGGGCGAGCAGCTAGTATTAAAAACGCGAAAGTATGTGAGCGTGTGTGTTTTTTACTCCACCCGTATGAAGACGGGGCGAGCTGCTAGTATAGTAATAGTAGTGATATTACTATACTAACTGCTCTTATAACTCTTACATCACCACTTAAAAAAAACAGTTATAACCCGGTCAGAATATCTGTGCACCTCGCTGGAATGCGGCGCCTCTCCCGCTCTCTTTCTCTCCCGCCTCGCCCGCGATATGACGTCACGAGGTCAGGTGCACAGATATTGTGACCGGGTTGTAAATAATTGATATAACGCACCCTCCCATTCCGACATGTCAATGCCTATTGTTAATCAACCCTTTGATTAAAACTGGGGATTATATCCTTTATAAAACAACCATAAACGTCTAAATAGAATTGACCGTCTAGGTTTAAGGCTTTCGCTAAATGAAGTCTTTTGTGCTTGGACTATATTGGACATGGACATGAAAATAACGTGAAACTTTAACTTTTTGATTTTGCTTGGTACATCGTTATCCTAATACCTAATTCCTAATCCTACTAATACATAATATAAATGCGAAAGTTTCTGAGTGAGTGAGTGAGTGAGTTTGTGTGGGGTGTGTTTGTTACTCTTTAACGCAAAAACTACTGACAGGATTAAAATTAAACTTTACAGTAATATATCATAGACATCAGAATAACACATAGGCTACTTTTTATCCAGGCACCACCCGTGCGAAGCCGGGGCGAGCAGCTAGTAATATTATAAATGCGAAAGTTTGTGAGTTTGTTTGTATGTTTGTGCCTCAATCAGGCCTAAACGACAAGTCGGATTAAGATAAAATTTGCTGTAGATGTAGATATAATGCCCGATTAAAACATAGACTACTTTAAAATACAAAAAACTTAATATAATAATTTTGGTATAGATGGCGCTGGTGTGCATAAAATCTGACATTAGTCATTAATTGACATTAGTCGTCATAGCAACGGGCGCTACTCTATGCGATTATTGAAATTTGAACAGGACAGCGTCTGTCGTTGATCTGCTTAAACCGCTTATTAGTACGTACAATAACTAATCGTCATATACAATGAATAAAACCAATGCAATTTTCATTTTTACGATAACATGTTAATAAGAACCATTTATAAAATGAAATGCAACTCGTATAAAACCGTTTTAATAAGCATTGCTAGTTTAAGCAATGAAAATACATCAAGTGAGTACCCACTATAGAAATAAATGTTGGTTTAAGACGAGTCGTTTTGTTTATTTATGTCAAAGACAGAAACACGATTGGTGAAACTTTTCTCGATAAATTTCAATTTAAATTCTCCAAAACACTATCGACTATGAATAGCAAAACAGTTTATTTTTAGGGTTCCGTACCCAAATTGTAAAAACGGGACCCTTTTACTAAGACTTCGCTGTCCGTCTGTCTGTCACAGGGCTGTATCTCGTGAACCGTGATAGCTAGACAGTTGAAATTTTCACAAATAATGTATTTCTGTTGCCGCTATAACAACAAGTACTAAAACCAGAATAAAATAAACATTTAAGTGGGGCTCCCATACAACAAACGTGTCTTTGTGCCGTGTTTTATAGATAATAGTACGGAACCTTTCGTGCACGAGTCCGACTCGCATTTGGCCGGTTTTTTTGTATATCATTCGTTAGATAATCATACTTGCTACATAAATAAAAGACAGTTTCTTTTTAAGTTTGATGGTTATCAAGATAATGCGATTTTATCACTTTTTCCGTCTTATCCGGGCAGACACCCATACAAAACACCAAAAATTTCAAGTATCACCTTAAATGAATTCAGCAGCTATGAAATAAAATGGCGGAGTGAGTCGTAAACGGAATACTTGAAAGAACTTAGAATAAATAAATAAATATTAGTGGACATTTCATACAGCGCCGTCTAGCCCTAAAATAAGCAAAGCTCGTAGATAGGAACCAGATAACTATAACTAATACGTAGAATTAGAAGAAATTATTGTTTGAGGCCTTCACCTGGTTTGATGGGCACCACACTGGAGCTCTACATAGCATTAAGGAAAGGATCATTGAAAAAAAATGGTAGACCCCAAGCCGTGTTTGTTGCCTGATTCTTCTAGGCTTGGTCGCGTGGAATCGGCGTAGCTTCACCTAGTTTCTAAGACGTTTCAAAGTGATCCTTGTGATTTTATTGACATAAATGATTTTTAAATTTGAATTTGAATTTGAATACTTTAATACCTTTTTTTGTAAATACATGCATACTTAAAATTTATTTTAATAACACTCAGACACAGAACAACCATCTATGTTCATGACACAAATATTTGTCCTGGGTGGGGATCGAACCTACAGCCTACAGCGAAGAGGCAGAGCTACTACCAACTGAGCTAGAGTAAACCAAAACTTACTTATTGAATCTCTTTTGCTGACGTCGGCGTCGGTTGCAGACGTCAGTCTCGCTGATATCCGATAAGCGGATATTGTTTGCTGAATGTCGGTTTTAGGGCGCGTTTCCATTGACGTGGATGCAAGTGAAGCGTGTATTGACCAATCACATTACACCAAATTTTTAGGTTAACTATATCGAGCACTGTGTTTGGTCAATTCACGTTCCGCTCAAAGAAAACGAGCTTCAGAGCCTCATTGGCTGCCTTTATTTACGAAGCATTAGTTGTACTTACATCAATGCGGAGACGGGCTTGTAACCGTGTGGAATATTAACTATTACTACAAAATGTGAGCATGTACCAAATGTAATGTTTGGACGTGCCTCTGACTAACCCCTTTAGATATCTTCAAGGATCTGGAGATTCGAGAGGATGCCTACCGTATTTGGAAATTAAAGTGTTCATTTCATTTATTTTAATTAAAAAACGCTTTTAACTTCTTTTTACAGAAGAAGATTAAAAAATAAACCAAACTGATTATTTACAAGTAGTTTTCATCAAAGATAATTCAAAATTCTTAACACATGATACGCTAGATACATAAATAAAACAGAAACAGTTTAATATCACTCTCCATTAATGCAGTTCGAAACACCGCAAATATTTAATAAGGCGCCGCGACGCGGTAAATACTAATTAATCGCCAGGAAACTTCTGTCCCTAGCGCATCGTTCCATCGACAACACAGCCCAATGGACACCAACGCAAGGCGAACACTTTCTGACAAGATATTAGGCTAATATGATCACTCTAGCCCGGAAAAAAACTTTTTTTTCTTCTTTTTTTTAAGGGCCTTAAGGCCATAAGCCTTCTGTGGGCGAGACATTAAGCTAGTACTGATGATATAAGACATCGTGCGTCTAACCTGAAGTTGTACAGACCACTTCCGTGAACTGTCACTTTGAACCGGCCAATCAGAATGCATTTTTCGGGATACATATATCAAAGGTTTGACTAAATTGTTTGTTTGAAGAAATTAAGCCATTAGGCGTCTATTAGGCTGTGTTGTCGGTGCATTGTTGCAACTCTGCAAGGGAGGCGCTACTTTTGATGTGAAACATCTATAGTGGCAGGTCAGAGCAGCTGTTGGTTTGGCGACGTGTCGCCATGGATCCATTCGCGATACGCTATCACGCTGTTTTGTACTAAAATAATTTAAATAATTTCGATGTTTCACATCTGCCAGGCGTTCCGACGGCTCACATTTTTTTGCATATAATGAATATAAATGTTTTATAAATAAAATTTCATCTTTTTCTTTAAAAAAATCTTTAATATTTTATTTTTCATTTTGCTATATTTGCAAACTATCCTTTTACGTATATTACCTGTACAAAATAACTTCGATGTTTCACATCTGCCTGGCGTCCCGGTCCCCAGCGCATCGTAGACTCTGCAAGGGACGTGCGACTTTTTATTTGAAACACGAAGCTAACTGAGAATATGAACACGGAAACAATGGCCGAAGCCGGACCCTGTCGTAAATAACTCGCTTAGGTAAACAAATAAACAAATATATGGTTGCTCCTCCTCACAGCTCAGTAGGTAGTAATTCTGCCTTCTGCGCTGTAGGTTGTGGGTTCTATTCCCACCAAAGACACTGTGTCTGAGTATTTTACCTAATAATATTTATGTATATATGACGACTGATAGGATAATAATATATATGTATCCTATCAGTCGTCTAGTTCCCATAGTAAAAAAAATTGCTTTGTTTGGGGCGAGAAAAAAATGGTACAATTAAAAAAAAAAGATTTTTAAGATTTTATTCTACCACTTTGTTGGCTTGGTGTATATTCATGCCAATTTACAGCTTTCTAGCACTAATAGTATTTGAGCTAAGCTGCAGACAGACGACATGGCGAAACTATAAGAGTTTCTTGTTGACTCGAAACCCTCATAAAACCGGCTAAGTGTGAGTCGGACTCGCGCACGAAGGGTTCCGTACTTTACGTTATCTATAAAAACGGCAAAAAAATCATGTTTATTGTATGGGAGCCCCCCTTCAATATTTATTTTATTCTGTTTTTAGTATTTGTTGTTAGAACGGCAACAGAAATACATAATCTGTGAAAATTTCAACTGTCTAGCTATCATGGTTCATGAGATACAGCCCTGTAACATACAGACGGACAGACAGACGGATAGCGAAGTCTTAGTAATAGGGTTCCGTTTTTACCCTTTGGGTACGGATCCCTAAAAATGTGAGAAACTGCTAGAAAAGACACACCACGTAGAGGTTTCTATCGCGCACAACCTTCATAAAAACCCGTAAATAATTTAATGAAATACTAGTTGTATCCTAGTTTGCTCGTAATTTATATATTGCTTTATTATCTACAAAGCGCTCGGAATATTCAGCTGTTTTTTCTAAAAATTGGCTTTCGTAATTTGTTGACCGTAATGGCAAAGCACATTGATGTAATAAAGAAATTAATGTCACCTTGTTCTACACATACAATGATAAAAAAATATATATTATCTTATAGGTTCCTATTTTTAGGGTTCCGAACCCAAAGGGTAAATATTGGACCCTATTACTAAGACTTCTCTTTCCATCTGTCCGTCTGTCTGTCTGTCTGTCACAGGGCTGTATCTCATGAACCGTGAGAGCTAGACAGTTGAAATTTTCACAGATTATGTATTTCTGGTGGCGCTATAACAACAAATACTAAAAACAGAAAAAAAATATTTAAGTCTCCTAAAACAAACGTGTTTTTTTTTTTGCCGATTTTTAAAGATTATGGAACCCTTCGTGCGCGCGTCTGACTCGCACTTGGCCAGTTTTTTTATTGTACCTACGTCCGACATGCACAAGCTGTCTACTTTATTTGTATGTAATATTGCTTCAATCTATCATGATTGAAATAAATACAAACCTAACTATACGTCGACTCCTTTTGATTCTGCAAAGTACACACCAGGGACACCGGGCTTAAATTTATTTCACTTTTTCAACGGGGACAGAGACCGGGGACAACGGGAAGTATTTTAAATTGTAAAAATGAATGCCCGTTTTCCCCCTTGACGGGGACACGGTCACCTGGTACAACGAAACTACACCTAGATTGGTGTGGTGTTACCCGGGTCTTTAAGGTTCCTAGGTGATAAAGATCCTTATACCAGTTACTCAACAAACATTAGATTCTGGGTATTGTTATAAAGCGGGTGCAGCTTTTCCCCGAACAAGGGTTTAACAACAATATCATACTCGTAAATTGTGCACCGGAATTGCAGCGTTACTCTTTAATGAGGAAGTAATGAACTTCTTGCAGACGAGCCATAAGCTGAACAATATAGTGTCCAGCTACTATAAGCATTGCAGAACTTCAGATGTATTTAATTGGATACAATTTTGTAATGACGTGCTTGCAACCAAAACCTATTTTGTTACAGTAGGCTTGTTACATTATCGGAATGTTTTTAAGTTAAAATAAAAAAAATTATAAAACTACTAAATAACAGTAGTAATTAATACGAAATTAATAATTGAACAGACATCGTCGGAAACCGACGCAATTGTCCTTAAAAAAAATAAAAACAATTACTAGTAGTTAATACGAGTTCTATTTTTTAGGGTTCCGTACTCAAAGGGTAAAATCGGAACCCTATTATTAAGACTTCGCTGTCCGTCTGTCTGTCTGTCTGTCTGTCCGTCCGTGCGTCTGTCTGTCACAGGGCTGTATCTCATGAACCGTAATAGCTATACAGTTGAAATTTTCACAGATTATGTATTTATGTTGCTGCTCTAACAACAAACACTACAAACAGAATTAAATAAATATTTAAGGGAGGCTCCCATACAACAAACATGATTTTTTTGCCGTTTTAAAGATAATCTTACGGAACCCTTCGTGCGCGAGTCCGACTCGCACTTAACCGGTTTTTTTTATTTGTTATTAATTTCAGATTGATACCACGCGTTCCTAAAAAAATAATCTTGACAGAACAACGAAGTGATCCTATAAGAGTTCCGTTTCTTCTTATAATGTACGGAACCCCAAAAAATTAAACAAAGAACTTCAGCAAAAGTTCTAAAGTCAACACACGCATACAAAAGCTACTTAGAATTCAAGTAAATTAATACCTAGGGCAAGAGCGCTGGTTGTGGGCACTTTACAACATTTTAATTTTCAAATAAATATTTATATTGAAAAAATGATAAAAACGTCTATTTTAAAAAAATAAATATAGGATCACGACTGTAATCCCCAAGTACGGTAGACATCCTATCAGATCTCTAGGCGCTTAGATCCTTTGAAGATGTCTAGTGGGGGTAGTCAGAGGCACGTCCAAACATGTTTGGCACATGCCCACATTTTGCAGTAGTCAGCATTCCATACGTGACAGGTTGCAAGCGCATCGCCGCTTATAAGAATACTAACAGGTTTCCTCGCGATGTTTTCCTTCACCGTTTTTGAGCACGTGTTTTTGATGCGCATATATAAATTTTCGAACAGAAAAATCCATTGATGCACGCCGAGATTCGAACCCGATTGAAAGTCGAGGTACCTCCCACTCGGCCAACACGGCTTGCTACTCGGCCAACACGGCTTGATAGAATAGAGTATTTATCTATCTCTTAGGTTAAGCAAAGGTTTTCTAACAGGCGATATTTACTTAATTATTATTCATATTTAAATAGACAAAACGGGAAATCATTGGAAAACAATCTAGAGGTACAACGCACCTCAAATGTCACTAATCAAAACGGACCATAGACAAAGAATTGTATTAACCTATAGACTTTAAACAAGTTTGTTTGCTATGCTTGGTTATTCACTGCCAAAATTGAAAATGCCCAAAGCTAGGGTAGGCACCGCAACTTCTGCCTTAAATAAATAAATAAATGTGGGTGAACATTTCACACAGCGCCATCTAGCCCCAAACTAAGCAAAGCTTGAACTATGAGAACCAGATAACTGATAAAATACTTATATTATACTTTTTTTGTACCCAAACACAGAACAAACATAATATGTTCATCACACAAATGTTTGCCCTGGGTGGGGATCGAACCCACCTACAGCGCAGAAGGTAGAGTTACTACCAACTGAGCTGTGAGGCCAGAGTAAATATTTATTTATTTACGAGCCACGTATTCTGTTTTCATGAGCTGCTTAAATTATTATAATCTATCTATTTTCTAAAGATAATCATTTATTCTTAGAAAATGTTTGCAAAAGCTCACAGTGCAAAAGCTTTACAATTTTAATTTATCTTTGTATTAAATATTTCTCCGACATGAGCTTGCACAAAAGCATTCCTAACTTGTTCTATTATTCAAAACTAATCTTAGAACGTTTGGGTCGTAATAAAACGTCAGAGAGTTCAACTACCTCAAATATCAAAAATATAATGTCAGACGAACTTACATTTAAAAAAAACCGGCCAAGTGCGAGTAGACTCGCGCACGAAGGATTCCGTACCATACCATCTATAATAATTACGTTTCAAAAACTAAAAACAAAACCGACTTCATGTTAATAAATAAAAATTGTGGTGCAAGGTCTATAGTTGAAAACCATTATCAATGCCCGTAAATTTTGAAGGTTTTTCTCAATTTCCCTCATCATCAGATGCTGACTTGGTGGTAATGAGACCATCGGAAGTATAGGCTTTCAAATAAAAAAAAATTGGAAATCCACAAACGCCGGAGAAATTGAGGAAAAACACACAAAAAAAAAACATACAGACTAATTGGGAACCTCCTCCTTTTTTTGAAGTCGGTTGAAAAAACGGCAAAAAAACAAATTTGTTGTATATAGGAGCACCTTTAATATTTATTAGTTATAGCAGCAACAGAAATACATAATCTGTGTGAAAATTTCAACTGACTAGCTATCACGGTTCGTAGTTATTAGTCGAAACAATTTCGTCGGTTTTCTTTTTAGTATTTAAAACCTAATCATCTCAACCAAAGTATTTTTGAAAAATAATAAAAGCGCTCTTAATTAGCCATAACGCACCGTCACCAGTCTTCGGTGGTTTAGACAATTTATAGACCGGATTGACCAAACTTTAGAAGACATCTCAGAATTTTTTGTTACTTGACCATTGGACAGGTTGATTTTGTTTATTACGAGAGTCATTACCAAGAACTATTTTAAACGAGTTCATGTCTACCTGTAACTGTGTAAATATAGTTTTTGATATCAAATCCCGTCTAAGAAATATTGACATTCGCATTCTCATATTAAATGTAAAAAAGTTATGATCATATTCATATATTCATTTAAAATAAATAAAATAAATAAATACTGGTGGACATTTTACACATCGCCATCCAGCCCCAAACTAAGCAAAGCTTGTACTATGGGAACTAGATAACTGATAGAATACTTATATACGTTTTTTTTTGTAAATACATACTTATGATACATACTACACACCCAGACACAGAACAAAGATCTATGTTCATCACACAAATATTTGCTCTGGGTGGGGATCGAACCCACAACCTACAGCGCTGAAGACAGAGTTACTACCAACTGAGCTGTGAGGCTCTGAAATAATAACTTAAAGCTAAGACACAATACCTAAAAAACTTAAAATACTTATTATAAATTAACCAAAATCAAAATGCTACATTTACCTACTTATATTATTATCTTATTCAATCAGGTAAAAAAAAAAAAAAAAAACACGTGACGACTGCCATCCCAAAGTGCGGAGACATCTACTCAGATCATAAGGCGCTCAGATCCTCGCTGATGTCTTAAAGGGCTAGTCAAAGGCACGCTCAAACATACATAACGTTCGATAAATTGAATTATGGGTTTTTTAATAAGTCATTGTTTATTTTCCAGTTATTTTACTCTATAACGCTTTATGAAGGCATAATTTACACAGATTACTATCAAAAACCCTTTATATTTCACTAGCGACCCGCCCCGGCTTCGCACGGGTAGCATGTTATTATACATATAAACCTTCCTCCTGAATCACTCTATCTATTAAAAAAAACCGCATCAAAATCCGTTGTGTAGTTTTAAAGATATAAGCAAACATACATACAGACGCGGGAAGCGGGAAGCGGGAAGCGACTTTGCTTTATACTATGTAGTGATACTGTCAAATAGTCTATTGACATTACACCTCCTCCTGTATAGAATTGTCGAAGGTTTTAACACCTTTTGTATCCATATTAAAACTGTGCCTTTGAGGATTTTAAGCTTACCAAGCTAATCTACTGTTTTAATTATATTTTTTAAGTTTACGACGAAAAATAAGTAAAAAAATGGTTTTACAGCAATATCGGCTTCATTAAAAACGCTGGCTGTAAATAAAAAATGAGCAGTTTAAGTTATAGCATGCTTAAAAACGGTGTCCGTCTTAAAGCGGATGCAATATATCTAAGCACGTCCTAAATATATTGCAACCGGAGAAAATAAATTATAGGTACTTTTGGTTACTCCTTGCATCCTAAGATCTATAGATCCGATTAAAATTTGTTCAGCAGTCTTTGAGTGAATTGCGGTCATACAAACAGACATACAAAATCTACAAAACGTCTACTTTATATTAATAAAGTATGAGTTTATCGTAAGAATTATTTTTTGTAAATTACTATTTTTAGGGACGCGAAGATATTTGTTACGACCTCGACACATTTTAGACCAACTGCTGCGATGAAGCTAAAGACCACAAAACTTGGAAAAGAATGGGGGAGACCTTTGCCCAGCAGTGGGACAAAATTGGTTGGAAATATATATATATATATATATATATATATATATAATAAATATTTATGCCTAACAAGCTATCTGATAACACGCTTTCATGAATATCGGTTCAGTAGTTTTCGAGTAAAACCCAGTCACACAAACAGACAAAAAAATATTTTGGGATTTTTTATTTGAAATCTAGTGAACAAGTTCTTGCAAAAAAAATGGTGTACTTTTTAAAAGTTTTTATTTAACTTGCAATGTATGTATACTATCTTTGTTAAGGTGGAATCTTTTAACTCAATTTTGAAGCAGTTATATTCAACCGACTGACTGAAATTTGGTATACTTATGTAACTTCGGTGACAATGAAATAATATGGTGACAGCGAGCTGGTCTAATGTTAGAGTCAGGAACTGTTCAACGGAACTCCTCAGTATATAGTCTGATTGAGATAATACATGCATACCTATGAATCTCCAATGACAATATAAAATTATGGTACTAGCGTGCTGGTCTGATGATGGAGCTCGAACGTAGCCATAGGAACTCCTTAACTACACAACATAATCACGTCGTGTTTGGGCTCGTTGGATTTGTAAAAGAATTTATAAAAGCTTGATTTTAAACATATATTTAAGAAAACAATTTTTTTAGTTAGTTTATAATATTTATGTATAGATAGATACACTATACACTACATACACACACTATACACTAACCGCATAAAGCTGTCAACGGTATAAGTGGCTCTAAACATGCGTAATGCACCGCGCTTGTCCACAGGTAATGCATTGGTAGCGATCTATCATTTATTTCAACGTCAGAAACCCATTACCGTCGCCCGTTGTGCAACAGAAGAAAAATAACAGAAAATAAAATTATATAAATAGGATCATTACTGTAATACCCAAGTACGGTATACATCCTTTCAAATCTCCAGACGCTTAGATCCTTTGAAAGTGTCTAGTGGGGGTATTCATAGACACGTCCAAACATTATATTTGGCACATACCCACATTTTGCAGTAGTTAGCATTCCATACGTGACAGGTTGCAAGCCCATCGCCGCTTATAAGAATACTAACTGGTTTCAAATGCTTAATAAGAAGTTTTCGCTCTGTTCATTGCGCACTGTGTCTTCTCGGCCCCGCCAACTCACACTATCTAAGCAAATACAGTAATGGAGTCGCGTCGAGCGATACAGTTGACGTTAATAAATATTTCGAGGTGAAAGAGTCGCGAAATAGCTTTTTCCCGCTTTCGGAGTGAGATGTTGGTTAGAAATATACCTACGCTCGCTGGAGTCTTAGAGCAACACGGGCTTCCTACGGAAGGAAGTAGTCTTAGCGATAGATTACTATTAAGGCGCTGCCAGTTCCTAAAACCGCGGCAGAAACGACTAAGACAGTTAACAACGGCAAGCTCTAGATGGCGTATGCGTATCGTAAATATTATCGACAGTTTTTATGAGATCGCGTTGCTGGTGCCTACGTAGGCAAGTAATAGGGGTAGCTTTACCCACCCCTCATAACCATTTTCTCTTTGTCTGCCTTTGCTTTTCGAATAAATTAATGATATAAATTATGTATAATTACTTATCAAAAACCTATTCTAATAGAAATCTAGATCTACATATTACCTATCTTTAACAATAAATCACAAGTTGATCTTAATAGTAGGTATCAAAATATTTCGATCATAAATTCTAAAACGTATCATTTTGAATATTTTTATCGTGAAAAGTTTCTGCTATTATGTTTTCAGCTTAATAGAAATCTAGGTAAGAACCTGAAGTAATATATTTATAAAAATAGGAGATGTGGCTTGTTCAGAAGTATTTCTTTTTTCGTTTCGAAAAAGAGCAATCGTTGACATACAGCCCCTTAAAATAGTTCTGGCGTTTGTTGCGGGGATAAATGTGCATACAAGTGCAGTTCCGCACACTTACATGCAAAAACAAAACTGCCCACTGACTGTAATGATGACGTTAACACATAAACAATCCAACAATACACTAATAATTTGTGTACAGATGACTCACACGTTGACACGTTGTGTATGCAAACTTGGGCTTGTACTTTGACAGAGGGGACCGAGGCGAATGGCTACTCTCTTCAGTAGGAAGCCCGTGTTGCTCTAAGGAAATATACCTACGCTGGAGTCAATCCGTTTTCTTGTGTTGGTTGTACGTTTTGCATTGGTATTTATTTTGTTGTATTGACAGTGGTACATCGACTTTCAGTCCGATGCTTATGGGTTCAAATCCTTGCCGTGCATAAATAGATTTTCTTTTTCGAAAAATTCATAAGTGCCCATAACATATGCTAAAACGGCAAAGGAAAATATCGTGACATTTATAGTTTACCTATAAAACAATATTATAAATGGCGATTAGTCTTGCAACCTGTTATGTGTGAAATATTAACTACTGGTAAACATGGTCATGGTTTGGACGTGCCTTTGATTACCTTCGTAACGGCCGTACATGAGGATTACCTACAGTCGTGATCCTGTTTTATTTTAGGCTTTCTGCTAGATTGAAAGACGACCTAATACAGCTTGGCTGGGAGCCGTTAGGACAAGATCCTGTCGTTCTAGAAATTTATGGGAAGGTCTAGTGACCTGAAAATATAGGAAGGCCTATGGGAACTAGAGACAGACAGCGACCTCTACCGCACCGCTCATGAAACAAAATGTATTTATATTATAAATATATTTATGGACATTTCATACAGCGCCATCTTGCCCATAATTAAGCAAAGCTTGTACTATAAGAAGATAACTTATTCAATACTTATTTACTTTTTAATTTTGTTTGGTAAATACATATAAACAGACACAAAACAACTGTGTGCATCACACAAATGTTTGTGTTGGGTGGATCGAACTCACAACTCACTACTACCTACTACCAACTGAGCTGTGAGGCCCGTCATTACTTTTAGATAGATTAGAAAGCTGAAGTGAACTCAAATTTCTTTAAATCAAAAGTTAGTCATCAGTTTTCTCCAATTTGGTAAAAAAACTGCAAAAATAAATAAATAAACCATTCTTACCCGTTTCTTTCCATTTTCCCAAGATCGTGCGTTTTTGATGTAGTTTCTTGAAATTTTCACAACATCAGCCTTCCTTGCCTTTCTTCAGATATTTTATCACCAACTCAAGAGTCATTGACAAAGACGGTCCATAAAATACGGCCCAAACTCTGTAAGGTTTTCTAAAAGACGACTGTCTTTGTTTCCTTGTGACGGGCACCGTCATTTGCTGCCAGTAACAGTCTTCAATATAAAATACAATTAAGCCAACGACCGAGGTTAAAATAACAATTATAGGAAGATAAAAAAAATCTAAACTTACTTTGACATTAATATCACGCCTACCGCACTACAATGTAGTGTCGTCTACAAACATTTTTAAGGTTTGTCTACTTTTTCGTAGACTCGTTTTCTCAGGTGAATAAGGGTATTTTCAGTTCTTGATACCCACGGCATAGATTTAATCCTATTGCGATCAGAATCTAGTATGCAATTACTATATGATTACAAATTATTTAAGTATGTACCGTATGTATTTATCAATGTTTTTACGGAAGAAGTGGGTAAAAAAAGGTCAAGTGTGAGTCGGACTCGTCGGACTCGCGCACGAAGTTATCCTTCCTTACCATTATCTATAAATAAACTAAAACCTTTAGTAACGTAGTAACATCAAATTAAACTAGATGTCGCTAGATATGCAAATTCGTTTGTTGTATGGGAGCCACTCTTATTTATTAGCCAGCCACATATTTACTTTATTCTGTTTTTTGTATTTGTTGTTATAGCAGCAACAGCTATTACGGTTCATGAGATACAGCCCTGTGACAGACAGACAATGGTTATGTGCCGTGGGATAAGGGAGTCATGACGATGGTGACGTACCGATAACCGTTTCTTAGCAAACCGGGGCTTAACGATTGACATTTTTTATCTACGAACCCTATAAACTAAAAAGAAACAAACGAAGGGCGAACATAAACCTCCTCCCAGTACTCTATAAATAAAAACTTCGGACAGAGGCTTGGAAACAAAAGTTTTGGTAAAACAATTACGGCAACAACTTTTAAGATTGAAAGGGTTCGCCACTTTTGACCGAACTTTGCTTGGATATCATTTGATTTTTGATGTTTTCTTTCACACTTTTAGATACTAAAGGTCTACCTACTCCAACATACAACTTGCTGCTTACCTCGGCTCCTGATGATGATTAATAGCATTTTTTTGAATACCTTAGGTTACATTATTGCAATTTTCATAGGAACTCAATTTTCTTTAGGAATGAAATATAACCTATTTTACTTGCTGGTCATGTAGCTTTTGATAAGTGAAAGTATTTTTAAAATTGGTCCTGTTGTTTTTTGTTTATCCATTAAAAACCAAAATACAAATTTGACCTCTTTATAAGTAAACTAGCTGACCCGTGCCCGCTTCGCTGTGCGTAAGACATTTCTAATACCATCGTGGACTTATTTGTAGATATTTTTAAGGTGTACAATACTGTAGTACATTATTTTGATATATCTCGTGGGGTTCAGCCAGCATTTGCAATGTAAGCGCAAAAAAATGTGTTTATTTACGACATCACATTAGAAACCTCTAAAATTATCAGTGTTTCTCTACTATATTATGCATGTATTATACATATAAACCTTCCTCTTGAATCACTCTATTTATAAAAAAAAACCGCATCAAAATCCGTTGTGTAGTTTTAAAGATATAAGCAAACATACATATTACATATTACATACAGACGCGGGAAGCGGAAAGCGACTTTGCTTTATACTATGTAGTGACTAGCAGTTCACTCCGACGTGTCGCCAGAGTATACTAATGATTTTATTGCTAGGTACACCTTGGGTTACATTATTGAAGTTTTAATAGGGATCCCTGATTTTTTCTAGAAATAAATATATCCTTTTTCTATCAGGGATAATGTCGGATTCTATTGGTAAAAGAATTTATCGAATCGGTTCAGTAGTTTCGGAGCTTGAATAAGCTCCGAAACTACGCAAACAATATGTAGACATAATAGTGTAGTTGAAAAGTTACATAAATCAAGATAAATAGGTACTTACTCGTAGATAAAATATATTCGTATTATATGTAAACCACGAAATTATTTAACTTGATTATCTGGTAGATTAGTTGATATTTACTCAATTAAGCTTGTCAAGACACGCATTTACTTCGTCGCATAACTTCCGGTGATATTACGTATTCAGCTAAATTAGATTGTATGCTTGCTTGGGATTTTAGATTTGACTTGTGAAAAGGCGAACGTCATTAGAAATAATTACGTTTAAAAAACTAAAACGATGAAAATTACCAACCAATCAAAAAGTCAAGGCAAGGGACAATATTTTTTAAACACAATAAAAAAACATCGGAATCGGATCACCCGATAAAAAAGTATGCGCGATTATACATAAACTAGCTGACCCGTGCCCGCTTCGCTGTGCGTAAGACATTTCTAATACCATCGTTGACTTTTTTGTAGACGTTTTTAAGGTGTACAATACTGTAGTACATTATTTTGATATATCTCGTGGGGTTCAGCCAGCATTTGCAATGTAAGCGCAAAAAAATGTGTTTATTTACGACATCACATTAGAAACCTCTAAAATTATCAGTGATTATCTGCTATATTATGCATGTATTATACATATAAACCTTCCTCTTGAATCACTCTATTTATTAAAAAAAACCGCATCAAAATCCGTTGTGTAGTTTTAAAGATATAAGCAAACATATATACATACATACATACGCGGGAAGCGGCAAGCGACTTTGCTTTATACTATGTAGTGAAGAAGCAAAAAAAAATATAGTTTGGTTAAAAACACTGTGACACGAGAATTACTAGCAGACCCGGCCACGCGTTGCTGTGTCAACAGATATCGCCATCTGTTAGAATCTTTTGGAGCTAACATATATAATTGTGACTGTCAGTAAACAAATAATTTGCAATAAAATAATATTGCGACTATAAATAAATTGAGATGTAAGCTATCCCATCTTTTAAGTTGGATCAAACTGTACTAGTGTGCAAAGTTTGATTAAAATCGGTTAAGTAATATAGGGGTCCATCGCGGACAAACAAGGTGACGCGTAATTTATATATCTTTATGACCGCAAGGAATACGAACAAGTGACATTACTAGCTTTCCGATATAGTAGTTTATGCAACTGTCATATAAGGAAGGGTATTAAAACACGAGTGTGAGTTTATGAAACGAGCGCAGCGAGTTTCATAATTGTAACGAGTGTTTTAATACCCGTGTTATATGCAGTTGCATACACTACTTTATCTTCACTATTAATTTGTATTTTAAAAACAAAACACATTGCGAAACATTAAATTCACGCGTACGTGTATTGTCACAGTGAACTTGCCGCCATTAAAATCTAACCAATAAGAAGAGCGCAGGCTTTCTTTTTTTATTTAATTGGCACAAGATCTTACCAAAGAGTTTTGTGTATGTAAGTTTAGTAGTTTCACGTATAACCCAACTGTTTTCAAAAGCCAGCCTAATATCAAAATTTTATACAACTTGTATGAGGATTTTGACATAAAGCTCGCCAGGTTAATTGGTCGCGTTTTATTGATGTTATAATGAGATTTTACGATATCGATGTGGATATTATACCATCATGTGAAATTGCTTAAATTGAGTGTTTTGTTGTCTGCGCTATAACACTAGTAATTATAAGTCAAGTATTGGAAACATAAGTAGAATGTTACAACATTAGTGTAGATAAAAGGATTTATATTATTGCTTCAACGCCGTCTAATTTCACGTAGGTAAGTCGAATATAAACCACCATAAAGATCCTCGCGAATTGGCTGACAAAAGCCTGTAAGGTATAAAAATTACATTGTAAAGCATACAAAACGCTAGGTTGTGGTTGTAAATCGACGTGGATACAAGGGAGAAATCCTTTTTACGAGATTTACTGACGGGATTCGGCGGGTCGTTCCGTAGCTACGCCTGCTTGGATTTGTGGGGTGGGATATGACATGAACTGAAATTATATATTTTTTTGATTATAACTCAAGACTGTTTCAATATATACCTAAACTAACTAACGAGACATGTTAAAAAAGCGGTGGTTTTCGGATTATAAGTTCCCCCTTTATTTATTCTGTTTTTTTATCTACATACTACAGCAAATTACATCTTAATCCGTTTTGTCGTTTATTTTTGATTTGGGAACAAACATAGCAGCCTTATCACATTTATAAACGTTTTTAAACGTTCGCATTTATAATATTATTAGGATGAAATTAAATGAAATAGGATCACGACTGTAATGACAATATTCTTCTTAACAAACTAGAAACATACGGTATACGAGGCGTTGCCTATGATCTCCTTAAATCTTATTTATGTAATAGAACTCAAACTACATTAATAAATAAAATTTGCTGTTTGTCTAAACGTGAAGAAACATTTACCTCTTCTGAAAGAACTGTGACATACGGGGTACCTCAAGGCAGTGTACTCGGCCCGCTATTATTTTTAATTTATATTAATGACATAACAACGGCTACAAATAATTCTATGATACTTTTCGCAGATGACTGTACTGTTGTGTGCCATAGCGAAAATGAAATTAGTACAAGTCTTGAATCTATTATAAAATGGCTTAAAAATAATAATCTTAAAATTAACCTTGACAAAACCAAATTAATGAAATTTAGACAGTCATCCATTGAATCACTTCCGACTAAAGTTAAGTTTGAAAGTAAAGAGGTATGTCAAACATCAACGACAAAATTTCTTGGCTTGTTTATTGACAGCAATATGAAATGGCAATCGCACTTACAATTTGTCTGCAATAAAGTAGTTCAGGCTGCTTATGCTTTACGTCAGTTAAGAAAAGTAGTTAGTCAAAAAGCTGTTATTGCAGCTTATCATGGTAATGTTGCTTCAAGGATTAGATACGGTATAATTTTTTGGGGAAACGCTGTGAAGATTGACCGGCTATTTATCGCTCAAAAGAGTTGCATTAGGGCAATATGTGGCTTAAAAAGAAGAGAAAGCTGCAAGCCGTCTTTTAAATCTCTAAAATTACTAACACTAACATCAATATATATTTTTGAAATTGTAATGTATATAAGAAAACATCCACATACATTTCCGCATGTAGCAAGTGCAAGACGTTGTGATTTTTTGCAACACAGGACTAGCGTTTCAACGGCACTCTTCAGTAATAGTGTCTTTGTAATGTCCTCCAAAATTTATAATAAGTTACCGTCTTATATTAGGATATGTCAAGACATCATGACATTTAAAATAAAATTATTTAATTATCTCATAGAAAGGACATTTTACTCAATACAAGAATTTTTTGACCACATAGACTAACTTGACATTATTTTTTACTACCTTGACATTATTTATTATTTTCGACATTGTTTTCAGTTAGTTACTAAAATTATCAATAATAATTATTTTAATTTTATCAATATTTAATTTTAACTCCATACATTGTACTTAATAATTGACAGCATGTCATCATATTAGTAAGTAAGCAATCTAAACAACATTTGTACGCTAACCGCAGATCACAGTGCACACAACATTTTTGTAACAACTTTATATAACCTGTGTTTCACAAATAAAGATTTTGAATTTGAATTTGAATTTGTAATCCTCAAGTACGATACATTATAAGGAGGTAAAATTTGTATTTTCATTGTAATGGATAAACAACTAAACTACAAGACCAATTTAAAATCAAAAGCTACATTAATAGCGAATAAAATTTAAAAAAATCTGTAGTTTATTTAGGTAAGATACATACATCCCGTTTGGTACCATTTAAATTTGAGGAAAAAATACCACCTTATGGTGTAAAAAATATGGGATGAATTGTGAAATTTTGTATTGGACTTAAAACATGAAGTTGGTTTTGTTTTTAGTATTTTAAACATACTAGAACTTGAGGATCTACAAACACGTGATCGCTTATCACTTACACCACATCCCAAACCAAACGTCTCAAAGACCAAAGGCGAGGTTCAGATGGAACAAAGGTACCTACTAATAATAATCTTGTTCTACTGCAGGAAATGTCTGATTTAAGGCTAATAAAGTCGCCGATCACATCTTTTCATGCAAATTCTCACAAAGGAACCCATAGACTTCTATTATATTTGTGGTTTTATCCTTGTTCTTACTATTACCGTCTCATTAATAAACGTAGACTAGCGCAGGATTAAATTTAGTCCAACGCATACGTTTGGACTAGTCGAATTCAATATTAATAAACGAGGATTAGAAATGGAGTTGCTTACATTAAGCTGGTATTAACAAGTCTTGGTGTAACCTCAAATGATCTTTGGATAAGTAAATTTTTAATAATAGCACCGTAAGGGTTTAGTTTTTTGATACCTTTAGGTTTTCTTCATTTGTTTTTATATGACTAGCCGACCCGCAACACAATTTTGGTAGAATGCGTATCATGCAGTTGCCAAAACTGATGTAAGTTTTTTTTTTAAATAATTTTAGCTTATTTATTTAATCAATCAACATTGGATCATAAGTACATTAATTATTACATTCTTAAAAGTCTAACTTACTTTATACCTCCAGGTGTGACTGTCAATAAATTAATCATACTGCAATAATTCAGATACTGACAATCAGGAGGAAACCCTCACGATGTTTAACCGTTCGGAGCACGTGTTTTGATGCGCATATACATTTTTCGAACAGAAAAATTTATTGACGCCGAGAGTCGAACCCTCGGCCAACACGGCTATAAGATAAATAATGATTGTGTTAAACAGTCAAACAGTGCATTAATTTACCTATTTTTATCACTAAATGTATATACAAGAAGTCTAAATAATAAATTGGTTGAGACAACTTGTTAAAAATGAAACAAACATCACAAAATCGAAAAGAATTTCTTTATTTCCTTTAGAGCTTTGAATGCAATTCAACACTATCAATATTTGCAAACCATTTTATTCCTAAAATATTCTTCTATAGCCTACAAAGAATAAGCCAGCGTGGTTGCGGCGTGCAAGTCAGTGCGAAGCGCTCTCATCCGGATTTTAACCGGTTTCCACCGGATTGATCTGGATCGCCCGGTGAGCAATACTGTGGAAATACTTTACGACTGTAGCCGAAGGTAGCTGTGTTAAAATTCTCACCGGTTCTCGCCGGTTATTTAAACTGGGTACGTATTGCTCTTACCAATAAAACTCGATGGAAAGTCACGTAAATAGTTATTATAAGTATCAAAAACACGTGCTCAAAACGGTGAAGGAAAACATCGTGAGGAAACTATAAGTGAGGCGGGTTCGATCCCCGAATATTTTTTCCAGATGTTGTGGTAGGTACAGTCGCCTGACATAAGATAACTACATTGATTTTTTGAAAAATAATAAAAAAAAACAATAGGACCACGACTGTTATCCCCAAGTAAGGTACATATTCTCTCAGATCTCCAGACGCTTAGATCCTTTGATGTCTAGTGGGGCTAGTCAGAGGCACGTCCAAACATTATATTTGCCACATGCCCACATTTTGCAGTAGTTAGCATTCCATACGTGGCAGGTTGCAAGCCCATCGCCGCCTATAAGAACACTAACTGGTTTCCTCACGATGTTTTTCCTTCACCGTTTTGAGTACGTGTTTTTGATGCGCATATAAATTTTTCACACAAAAAAATCCAGGATGCACACGGGGATTCGAACTTACGACCTTCAGATTGAAAGTCAAGATGTACATCCCACTCGGCCAATACGGCTCATATTTTCGTTTTTATAAAACTCGTTTGTAATGTTGTGTAGATTTTTTCAATTCTTCACACCAACGGTAAGGTGAAAACGGTAATCCCCATGCGTCGTGAGGTAAGAGGTAATTCAAACTACCGTTTGCTGACTGTTGGGACCATACACGATGATTGAACAAGGAAACGTGCTTCCAGCTAGAATTGAATGAACTAGTTATTGCGAAACTGTTTCGCTTATTTTCCTTGTGGTTGTAAATTAATTAAATATATATCGTGTTGGCCGAGTGGGAGGTACCTCGACTTTCAATCTGAAGGTCGTTGGCTCGAATTCCGTCGTGCATTAATGAATTTTTCTGTGTGAAAAATGTATATGCGTATCAAAAACACGTGCTTAAAACGTTGAAAGAAAACATAGTGAGGAAACTAGTTAGTATTCTTATAAGCGGCGATGGGCTTACAACCTGTCACATGTGGAATTCTAACTACTGCAGAATGTGGGCATGTGCCAAACATAATGTTTGGACTCTGATTACCCTCTGACATCTTCAAGGATCTAAGTGCCTGGAGATCTGAGAGGATGTCTACCGTACTTGAGGATAACAGTCGAGATCCTATATGTTTTTTTATCCATAAGAGTGAAGCCGCGGGCGGTAGCTAGTTATTTACAGTAGAAAAAGGTTGAAAACAAAAGCCGGCAGGTGTTGATTACGAGACGGTCGTCATTATTTTTCTCATTAGCGGAGACTGTCTGCGCCGATTAAGGGTGATGAGCGACCCTTAAGCTAAGGGTAGATTGGAAAATAGTAGGTAAGTCAAGGTTAAATGCTCGTTAATTTGTAGTTGACTTTATGTCAAACTTGACTCATGTCACAGATAATTATTGGCTGATCTCACAGGTAGTAACTCTTCCTTCTGCGCTGTAAGTTGTGGGTTCGATTCCCAAAAGATAAACATTAAAAATAGATGTTTGTTCTGTGTGTTATAATGTATCATAAGTATGTATTTACAAATCAAAAAACACGTGCTCAAAACGGTGAAGGAAAACATCATGAGGAAACCAGTTAGTGTTCTTATAAGCGGCGATTGGCTTGCAACTTGTCAGAATGCTAACTACTGCAAAATGTGAGCATGTGCCAAATGCAATGTTTGGACGTGCCTATGACTACCCCCATTGATGCACGCCGGGATTCGAACCCACGACCTTCAGGTTGAAAGTCGAGGTCAACACGGCTTTTCCTATTTATTTTTATTGCATAAATACAGTAAACATGTTCCTATTTCCTAAACCCAGTATATACTCGTAAGTCTTGCATAATATAACGCACTTACAAACTCGGTCTTCTAAGACTCGACTTACTCAAAACAATTTCTCTAGTTTTCAGTGGTCTGTGAGAAGTTTGACAGTCTGCACAGTGCCTTATACGTCTCGTTAAGAACTAGCTGCCACCAGACAAATTGTTATCGAAAATAAAATCGCTATAAAGGTTAGAACTAGTAGCTGCGAAAGACGGCAAGAAACATGGAAACATGCAGTAGCATTATACTGAGCTGTGTACCATTTCAACACATAACTTTGTATTATTTCTAGGCATATTTTTACATTTTAATATGACATGACTATGACTATATGGATGAATAAATGTTTTTTTTTTCTTAGTTCGGACATCGGCAATAATCATGCTTGAATTTATTTGAGACTAAAATTCATAACATTATATACACGAAAGTTTGGATGTTTGTTTGTAACTCAATCATTATGTAACAGATGAATTGATTTTAAATAAATTTCGTAATGAGATTAACGTGATTAAGACGGCCAACCCTGATAAGATTTTTTTCCTATCAGGGTTGGCCGCGCGAGCGAAGCCAATAATGGCACCAGTAAAATGCTTGAAATTTACCGCTGCATCAACACTCACTGCAGCAGATAGCTGAGTGGTGACCAATTTTATTGTCAATGTTGCCATCATGTAGTCACTTTTTGTTTAGTTTTAATAGATATATTGACACAAAATAAATGTATTCTTTCTTTCTTTCTTATTTGCTTTCTTTCTTTCTTAAATCAATACGAAGAAGACTGTCACTTGTCTAGGAAGTTTGTGAGCTTAATGTTTGTGGACTAATCTGTACCCTGCTTTAATGGTGATAAATGAGACTTCAATCTCTCTTTGAAATATGACAGTTTATTTTCAATGGCATACTATTAAAGGAAACACTTCAATAACTCTTATTTATAGCGGTAAGTGTATTTTAAATCGTTTGTATCTTTAGTTTACACATTAATATGTTATGTGTCTGGGTGCTATAATACCTATATAAAATGTACTTAAATATTTACAGTAGCCATAGGCCTAGTTGGCCGTGTGGGATGTACCTTGACTTTCAATCTGAAGGTCGTGGATTTTCGGCGTGCATCAATGGATTTTTCTGTTCGAAAATTTATAAGAGATCGCAAGCGCAACATAAGTAGTTAGTATTTATGATAGAGAAAAATGTAAGGAACAAAAAATTTCAAGAGTGTTGGTCTAATATAATTTGAGTTAGGGGAAGGGGGGTCGAGATTGGCTTGAAATCATCGACAACACAGCCCAAAAGACGCCTAATAGCTAAATTTTTTAAAACAAATATAGTCAAACCGTTAATGTATGCGGGTCTCGAAAAATGCATTCTGATTGGCCGGTTCAAAGTGACAGTTCATGGAAGTTGTCGGTACTACTTCAAATTTTTATACTAATGTCTTGTCAGACAGTGTTCACCTTGCATGAGGTGTCTATTGTTGTCGATGCTTGAAATGGTTAATACGTGTAATACACTCGTAACAGATGGCCGGTGTCGCTTCTTTTCGAACTTGGCGCACACGCTTACGCGTGTCTAGATAGGATCACGACTGTAATCAAAGTACGACATCCTCTCAGATCTCCAGGCGCTCAGACCTTTGAAGATATCTTAAAAGGGTAGTCAGAGACACGTCACATTTGGCACTTGCCCACATTTGCAAGTCGCACTTAACCCAAGGGGACCATTGGACATAAAAAAATAAATTTTGTCCCAAATTGCCCCCTAAGTGACCGAAGCTGAGTGGCAGTATGGTAATAAACAGTTTTGAGCACGTGTTAATGCACGTCAGATGGTTAATGCAAAAGATTAAACAACATTAACATAAACAACCCTAACAATTAAACAACATGTTTTAAGGTGATACTTAATTTTTATTCTTTTTTTGTGAAGACTAAAAATATAAATACGCATTATTTTGAAAACTATCAAACTTAAAAAGAAACATATTTATCAAACTATCGATTATTAGACATAACTATATATTTTGACACAGTCACGTCACCTTTAATTTACTTTCCCGACGTTTCGACTATGTTACAATAAACATGGTCGCGGGCAGACTGACTGAAATTAAAGGTTAAAAGGTTAAAAGTTAAAAAGGAACTGTCTTTATTTTAGGTAGGTTCTATGATTAGTGCTAAACTACGTAAAAATTATCTGTAATTTATTTTGGAGCTAAAGAAGATAAAAAAAAAATTAAATGTTAAATCTATCTATAAAAGTTTATCCAGTCGTGTTTCTGCCTTTTATTTGTCGAAATAAAACTCTAAAGTTACATGTACCTTACATTAATGCTCTAGCAAAAAATTAGAAAAACACGATCAAAATATCTACTAATAATATAAATGCGAATGTAAATCTCTCTGTCTGTCTGTGTGACGTTATGATGGCCAGACCGCTAGGCCAATTGTGATGAAATTTCATAGATGTAATTTAGTCACCACAATAATTTAGTCAATATTTTTTTTTTAGATTTCAGGAATTTCAATGTTATCGTCAAATTTATTATCCTGAAACTATTGCGGACAAAGTTGCGCTAAAAACTAGTCCTATTATCCTACTTCCTACTAATATTATAAATGTGTCACTTTGAGTGAGTGGGTGTGTGTGTGTGTGTGTGTTTGTTACTCTTTCACGCAAAAACTACTGAACGGATTAAAATGAAACTTTACAGTAATATAGCTTATACATCTGAATAAACATAGGCTACTTTTTATTTAGGTACCACGCGGGCGAAGCCGGGGCGAGCAACTAGTAACTATTTAAAAATTTAACTATCAACATATCACCTACTATTTTTGTGGACAAAGCACACCTAATGTTTTTGTGCGAAGATAAAAATGGTGTTTAGATTATAAATAATTCAAATTCTGTGGTAGTCAATTAGGTGGTGCTGAAGACCGTAAACATTTGGTAGCTCGCTTTGTATATCTGAAAACGGAAATTATTAATTCAACAGCTGTAAATGAAAATCAATCGAATTATCAAGGCTTTTTGAAATAGTGGTGGTAATATTTACTACTATCCTTATTTTAAATAAAATAAATAGGATCACAACTATAATCCCCAAGTACGGTAGACATCCACTCAGATCTCCAGACGCTTAGATCCATTAGTGGGGTAGTCAGAGGCACGTCCAAACATGTTTACGTCCATACGTGACAGGTTGCAAGCTCATCGCCGCTTATAAGAATACTAACTGGTTTCCTCACGATGTTTTCCTTCACCTTCCTTATTTCAGTAATCGGTATTTTGGAAAAAAGGCAAAATATAGTTCAAAATTTTACCAATTTTGTTTAGTATTTTTCAATGATAAATAATCGATCAAGATGCATGGCCAAACATATATTTTCAGGTTTAAAAAATTTTCTTGTACTCGTACAAGCACATACCGAGCTTAAAGTGAGAAGAGACATATCATGTCCAACGGCGGTCCTAACAGAGAACTTTTTGTTCATGTAACATGCTATGATATAGTACTTCTTCTGATCCTTCAACTTCATGCTGGTCCAGTCAAAATGCAGAAATGCCATATTTATCTTAACAGCCTGAAAAAAAATATATAAAATAGAGCTATAATTATTATTCTATTAATATATATAGGAGCACGACTGTAATCCCCAAGTACGCTAGACATCCTCTCAGATCTCCAGGCGCTCAGATCCTTGAGGATATCTAAAGGGGTTAGTCTGAGGCACGTCCAAACATTATATTTAGCACATGCCCACATTTAGCAGTAGTTAGATTTCCACACATGACTGATTTTCTCTTGATGTTTTCCTATAAGCAAGTGTTAATGCGCATATTAATTTTTTCGCACAGAAAAATCCATTGATGCACGACCGGGTTTGGAACCCACGTCCTTAGGTAAAAGACGAGGTACCTCCTACACGGCCAACACGGCTTATGCGCATTAATATGTATTTTTATAATAATAATATTTTAACTCCTCAAACTTCTTGCTTATGCTCATCTAATCTACATCATTTGAATGTCAACGTCATCGTTTAGTGGGTTTGATAGAGTTAGGCATGAACTTAAAGATTAATGCGGAGTAAAAGATCGCTGACTCTCTAAGCACCTCATCGATGGGTTATTCCCAACGGATCGCGCCATCATTCGTTCTCGGTCTGATCTATCAAACATAGATAAAGTTAGAAGTGGTTGTCAGTTTATGTTATACGTTTAAAAAACTAAAAAAAACGATAATGTATCGGCCAATCGAAAAGTCAAAGTACGATATTAGTTTTTAGGGTTCCGTACCCAAAGGATAAAAATGGGACCCTATTACTAAGACTTCGCTGTCCGTCTATCATAGGACTGTATCTCATGAACCGTTATGGCAAGACAGTTGAAATTTTCACAGATGATGTATTTCTGTTGCCGCTATAACAACAAATACTAAAAACAGTATAAAATAAATATTTAAGTGGGGCTCCGATTCAATAAACGTGTTTTATTGCCGTTTACAGTTCCGTACCGATAATGGTACGGAACCCGTCGTGTGCGAGTCTGACTCGCATTTGGTCGGTTTTTATCCCTAGCGTAGTTTAAAATCCATATCTTTTAAAAGGAGTTTATATTTTAAGGTACCTATAAAGAGTGCACCAAGTGCGCTCGATCGCTTTCTCAACTGAGGGTAATATTAAATCTTTCCTATGCGTAGCGACTGAAAGTTGGCGATGAACATTTTAGTATTTTTTGCGTAGTTTCTGCCTGCGGTTTCGCTTGTACGGGATAAAAGTACTATGTTTCATATCATTATGCCGAATTTCATCAAAATCGATTCGAAAGAATTTTGAAAATCGGTCCAGTAGTTTTTGAGTATATTCGTTACACAAATACAATTTTTTGCTCATTATAATTTAAAGTATACTAGCCGACCCGTGACAGACGTCCTATCAAATTTTAATAATTAAAAAGCAATTTTAGGAAAATTCCAATTTTTTCCCTATAAACTTGTACTGATAAAATATAAAGAACAAATTTAGCAGTCAAATTTATGTCAGGTTTATTTGACAAAATAAATTTCGAATACCGACCTTAGTAGGATTCAACCTTTTTGGTAGAATGCGTTGTTATAACAACTCAATGTTTTGCACACTTGTTCCATCTATACCAAAATCATTCTTTTTAAAAAAAAATTTACAGTTGTTTTTCGGATTATAAGTTCTTCTGTTTATCTGATTTTTTATCTACATACTACAGCAAATTTCATCTTGATTAGTTTGGTCGTTTAAGATTAAGGTACAAACATATATGTACAAACACACAAACTTTCGCATTTATGATATTACAAGCTAACCCGGCGAACTTCGTATCGCTTTAGAATTAACAAAATGATATGTCCCCGTTTCCGATTTTTTAATAGCTATTCTTCTATTCGTGGCGCAGACAAATCCAACAAATAAAAAATCATGAAAATCGGTCCAGCAGTTCTCGGGTTATAAGTGTTGTAACAAACCCGACTTTCTTTTATATAGTAGAAGATTAGAATGATATACATGAATGATTGTTATGATGAGAATTATTCTTCATCTTGGTAAGTAATAAAACGAAATACGACTCTATTCGAATAGTCTAATTAGAGTTCGTTACATAAAAGAAAAGGCATAAATGTAGGTCATAAATAAAATATCGCGCGTCGAGTTTCTGTCTGTTTCTTTAGGAACTTTGTCGCGAAGAATATACCTAAATCACTAAGTTTATAAACGTAGATACGAAATACATTTTCGTTACTTAGTTTTAAAAGACAGTTTAATTGTTATTTAACCGACGAAAATTAGAGGTTCTCAATTCGACACGTATATTTTTTAGGGTTTCGAGTATACAAGAAACCCTTATAGTTTCGTCCGTCCGTCCGTCCGTCTGTCCGTCCGCAACTTAGCTCAGAGTGTTTAAGTGTTAGAAAGCTGTAATTTGAATATACAATTATACAATACATATTATGTATTAGTAATGTTAACAAAGTCGTAAATCTAGAAAATCGTTTTTTTTTTGGTAATTCCCCTACACCTAAAGTGGGGATGTTATTTTTTTTTCTCATTTACCCTATAGTGTGTCGTTGGATAGGTCCTAAAAAAGGGAGGGATGGGGAGTTATAGAGGGTTTGTAAAAACATATTTTCGATTAAGATATCTGTTTGTAAAATATCGGACAACAAGGAATCACGAATTCTTGACCGTCAAAAAGTCAATCCGTTGCGTTTGTTCCTGCTTATGGTTTTAGCTTCAACACTTAGGTAGGTTGTGTTCGATCCCCACCCAGGGCAAATATTTGTGTCATCACATAAGATGATTAACATAGATGTTTGTTCTGTGTCTGGGTGTTTACTATGTATAATAAGTATGTATTTACAAAAAAAAAGTATATAAGTATTCTACTAGTTATCTGGTTCTCATAGTACAAGCTTTGCTTAGTTTGGGGCTAGATGGCGTTGTGTGTAAAGTCCGCCAATATTTATTATTATTATTATTACTTACCGTAGAAGTAATCCTATCTCCAAACAAATTGTATGTGAACATTTCACCTGAAGCTGGCAACATAGCAGCGCCTATTTGCATGTTTAATCCCTAAGAACAAAAATACATATAAAAAATACAATAAACTGTATGAAAACCTTCATGAAATTCTAGGGCATACAGAAAATTATCTTATCTTTCTTCTAATATATAAAACTAGCTGACCCGTGCCCGCTTCGCTGGGGGACAGATAGTTTTACGACTTCATATTAGAAATCTTAAAATTATCAGTGGTTCTCTAATATATTAAGCATGTTCTCTAATATATTATACATATAAACCTTCCTCCTGAATCACTCTATCTATTAAAAAAAACCGCATCAAAATCCGTTGTGTAGTTTTAAAGATATAAGCATACATACAGACGCGGGAAGCGGGAAGCGACTTTGATTTATACTATGTAGTGATTATCGTGTCACCGTTTTTAGGGTTCCGTACCCAAAGGGTAAAATCAGAACCCCTATTACTAAGACTTCGCTGTCCGTCTGTCCGTCTGTCTGTCCGTCTGTCTGTCCGTCTGTCTGTCCGTCTGTCTGTCACAGGGCTGTATCTCATGAACCGTGATAGCTAAACAGTTGAAATTTTCAAAGATTATGTATTTATATTGCTGCTGTAACAACAAATACTAAAAACAGACTAAAATAAATATTTAAGGTAATAATACTAAAATAAATATTTAGTATTTCCATACAACAAACGTGATTTTTTTGCCGTTTTTATAAATAATGGTACGGAACCCTTCGTGCGCGAGTCTGACTCGCACTTGGCCGGTTTTTATTTTTTTATATTTGGTAGGTATTTGAATAGGCCGTAGGGTATTTTTATACCCTTATGTGATAAGGGTGGCATAAAGTTCGGGAAAAACCGAAAGTGATTTTTCTGTGGGATTATTAAAATTTGACAGGACAACGTCGGTCGGGACAACTAGTTTTAATATATAATATAACTAATATAAGCTTTCATCCATGGTTTTGCTCTTGTGATATCTACCTGGGAAAAAAATATTCTATAAAAAAATAACTTAGATTATACCTAGCCAGTGCCTAGGAATAACAAATAGGCTACATTTAATTTATATTATGTATCACGCGAGAAAGCCGTGGGTGAAAACTAGTAATTGTATACTATACTTTTACCTCTTTTAAAAGCATAAGAAAAAGACTTGTCGCCACAAGATTCATTATAATAGGAACCAAGCAGATCCACTTGAAAATATCATTGAAAAGGTTTAAATACTGCATAATTTCCACGTGAAGAATATAAAACTCCCTCAATGCGTCATCTAGCCGTTTCGCGTATACATCGTCACTGTCTCCGTTTCTCTTTACACTTTCCAAAATCTCAATGGAAACTTCACTAGCCTCAAAAAAGAAGAAACACATCAAGATGAAATATAGATCTGATACCAAAATGCAAAATGCAGCTTCTACGAGATAATAAAAGTGAATGAGAAACCCGATCTCGTAATACGGTGTCGTCATCGGCATCAGAGTGGATGTAGACCGCGAGAGAGTAACTCGTTCGCCAATGCAAGATAAAATCACAGCGATAGACAAGTAAACAATTACTGGAAAGACTACCATAAAAGTCAGGGCCTTCACCGATAGTTTTAAACGCTTGATGGTCCTGACACGTTTTTTTGGGGAGTCTTTGATCAGGTCGTAGATGTAAGTCTTTGCTTTGAAGTAGTTCCTTTGAAAGTTCTTATATTGGCCGGCGAATAACAACCCCCTGACAAACGTTTGAAAGGTGACCAGCATCGTAAAAACACCTTCTATGATCAGGATTAGATCATCAGTTTCCATGCACACTGCAATAGTTCCAATAGTAACGTAAGTGCAGAGTATGGAGTTGAAAAATCTGTAGATTCCGAATTTTTTCCAACTCCATTCCGGACTAAATATTTGTAGTCCGTAAAATCTTTGCGCTAATAAAACGGGTTCGAGAATTTCGTCTATTTCAGTTCTCTCACCAACTGTTTGGGAGTATTTTAGAATTGTTTCCTTTGAAATTAACTTCATTTTTGTAGAACGTTTAGCGCTTTAAAGAGCTACGTTGTGATGCCAACCAAGCTTTATATCAAGTACAGACGATAACAAAAACGAATTTAAAATCGCAAAAGGTTCAGCTTAACTCCAGACGCAACAAATTTATGCCATTACGGGCCGATTTTTTATTCATCAGATAAGTGCTAACTGTGGAATAAAATTGACATTTCCTATACGATATGTCAAATTTATTCAACAGTTGGTATGAGAGACTTATTCCCGTATTTTCGGTGGAGAAATTTTGAGACTCGTTATTTTCATCGCAATTACAGTCAAATTTGATTCTCTCGATGACATTATCTCTCAAAACTTCTCTGGTTAATACTAAAAGTCCCATTTGATATGTAACTCGTACATTCTCGTAACTAACATAATACTGCTGGTTTATGAGTACTACGACTACGCTTCGAGTCCATTATGTACTCGTATGTACCATAAGATCGTATCATAAGATCAAGGAGAATACAGTGACAAGAAAGAAATAAATTCCTGTAGTTCAATTTGATCTTAGTGGGTCTTGCTTCAATGCATTTTCTTTTATTATATACCGGCTTATGCCAGCAGTTTTGCTCGCATGGTACCTTGATACAAAGTAGCTTTTTATACTATTCTAAGGCATAGGCTATTTATATTCCAAGTTTCATCTAAATCCGTTTGACGATTTAAGCGTAATAAGCTTTAAACATACGATACAGGCTAGACCTAGTGAGGAAACCACTAAATGTTACCACTGTAGGCATATAGTTGTCTGCAAAGTACGACATCGTGTTTGATATATGTATTCATTTTATAACTTTGTGTAAACTTGCAGTAATAAATATTTTTCATTTTCATTTTCATTTCATTTTCATTTTCATTTTCATTCAACAAACTTTTAGAATTTTAATATTATTAGAATTTGACAAATAAACTCTTAAAACTACTATACTACTTACTACTTATACGTATTTATAAATGATAATAAAACGCAAAAAGGATGATTTTCATATGAATGGCGCTGGTGTGCAAAAAATAGACATCTCAGACCGAAAACATTGAGTTGTTATAGCAACGCATTCTACCAAAAAGGTTGAATTCTTCCAAGATGGGATTTCGACATTGATTTTGAAAAAAAAATTGGACATTAATTTTGCTACTAAATGATACGCATTCTACCAAGATTCGTAATTTATTTTATCAGGTCAAAGTTATATATAGAGAAAAAATTAAAAAAAATCTAACAGTGCTTTTTTCTATGCGATTTTTGAAATTTGGCCAGCACAAAGTCTGTCGCGGGTCGGCTAGTATTACATATATCTCGGTATAAATTATGATTTTTACAATGTCATATCAATATATTGTTTAATTACTAAAACTTTTGATACTGCCAGTATAGGATAATCGACGTAGTTATTATCCAATCACATAATTAATCTTTCGACGCCTTAACGTTTCGCTGCAATTTCAGCACAACTGTCTGCCATTTTATGCAATTAACCACCTAGGTTTACCTTGAAGTTCCTGCCATTGTAAAATAGAATGTATCACTGCGGAATAGGATACATAATTCTATATGGGAATAGTGTGCACACAATCGTTTGTTATAAGGTACTTCCAGGAAATTCTAGTACTGAATTTCTTACGGAATGATTGGATAAATGCTATCTAATTTAAAACCATTATATTAATTGACTTAAGAACCTGGGAGAAGTGTATACTGAGTATCTATACTAATATTTTTAGGTGATAATGTGAAATGTTTGGCTTTTTGTATGAGCTGAGTCTACCCGGATAAGACGGAAATAGTGATTGCAAAAACTGCATTATCTTGAAAACCATTAAACTTAAAAAGAAACTGTATTATTTACTTAGCTAGTATGATTATCTAACGAATTATATAAACATAAACTGTTTAATTATTCATAGTTTTGATTAAAAACTAAACTAGTGTTTTTGAAGAGCCAACTTTGGAAAATAAATCTATCGAGAAAAGTTTCACCAATCGTGTTTCTGTCTATAATTTATCTAGATTATATCCATTTTATGTTATCTTTGTCGTAAAAACAAAACTATATGTTTTTCAGTTATTGAGAAAAAACGATTCTGCATTCATCAAAAACATTTATTACTCGTCTTAAATGCGAAATTTACTGTCTGTCTGTCTGTCTGTCTGTCTGTGTCTTTGACGTTATCACGGCCAAACTGTTGGGCGAATATGATGAAATGCCACTTAAAGATAATTCAAAACTTGGGACGAACATAGGCTACTTTTTTCACAAGATTTTCTTTGAATTTTTAGGATTTTTTTTTATTTACGATAATGTCTAGGAGCTAGTAATAAAATAATTGATTAACTAATACTGTAGCTACATTATCGGGATTCGGCGAAACATACGTTTTGCATCTTTGTCTTTCCCTTGATCTGTAAATTACGTCAAAAAAGTAAACTCCACAAAGTACATTAACTTTATAAAATCCTAGGCGCCTTTGTGATGCGCATATCTTTTAATATTGACAATAATTACGTTTCATTAACTAAAAACAAAACCGACTTTATGTTAATAAATAAAAATTGTACTCCTTTAAAATACATAATGAAAAAACCCAGGGGCCCTGTTATCTGTGCTTTATAGGTGGTTCAAGTTCGTGACGTCAACTCGAGGTGTTCATGATTTCTATTTCGAACGTATCTCACGGGGGGAAGGGGTGGGGGGCTCCCCCCTCACTCAGTGTATGCTAATGAAAGAAGGGCAAAGTCTATAGTTGAAAACCACTATCAATGCTTATAAATTTTGGAGGTTTCTCTCGATTTCTCTGGGATCCCATCATCAGATGCTGACTTGGTGGTAATGGGACCACATCAGAAGGCCTTGGTACTTTGGAATAGGCTTTCAAATAAATAAAAAAATGGAAATCCGTCCACAAACGCCGGAGAAATCGAGGAACATACACACAAAAGACAAACTCTCAGATCTCAAGGTGCTATTCTTGAAGATGTCTTAAAGGCGTAGTTACGGGGAAGGCACGGCGAAACATTACGTTTGGCACCTTACCCACATTTTGCAATAGTTGGAATTCCATACGTTGCAAACTTCGCCGCTTATAAGAATACTAACAGGTTTCCTCACTATATTTTTCTTCGTCGTTTGTGTAAAACACAAATAAATGCACGTCAAACTTTATATTTCTGGATATTTAATATACGAGTATTTTCTAACAGGTGCAGTTTTAAAATACATATTCAAAAGCTGTGAAAACTCTAGGTGCACAGGAACCGTAGTAGCTTACAAAGCCAACAATTGGCGGTCTCTCAAGAATGCCGAATGTGCCACGTTTCTTTGATATATATTATTAAAGTGTGTTGCATGAACCTGTGGTTTACTATGCGGAAACTTTGGGAAGGGATTTTGCGGGGTGGGTTGGGCATTTTTGGTTTAAATCTGGCATATAAGCCTATAAACAAATGACACATTGGCGATGGGGGAAAGACAGCAAGGGGTCACCATGTTTTTAATTATCTATACTAATACTGTAAAATTTTAATAATCCCACAGAAAAAAGCACTTTAGTTTAGTTTAGTTTATGCCTCCACAAACACTGGGACATGATAATTTTATATATAAGATTATAAAACGAAGAATAAAACTGATTTTTATGTTTATTTTATACTAAAAAACTACTAAGACTGAATGATTTCAGTTGTCAAAAAAACTGATGTCAGATTTTTTGCACAGCAGCGCCATCTATACAAAAATCATTCCTTTTGCGTTTTTATATCATTTACGAGAGGTTTTTCGTCTAATAAAGTGTTATATTTTATTTCTTATTTAAGCTAAGAACACCACATTTCATTCTTAATCGTTCTTTTAAGCCTCTTTTAGGCACAAAACATACAAACATTCGCATTAAAAATATTATTAGAAGTTATTAAAACAAACGATATAATACGACTCGAAAGCTAATAGTCAAGTTTTCATCGCCTATTTTGCAAACCATATTAAGTTACCTGAGCCGGGTAGTGACTACAACTGAGCTCTTTTGTGCTTTGAAGAGCACGAACCGAACATATCGGTTCCAGCTATAACAGCCGTTAAGCTCGTTAGTCAGTTGTTAAAATAACTTCGTCGCCGGTGTTAGGTTACCAGCTCATGCAAACTAACCTACTTAATATCTATCTATAATAAAAATCCTGTATGGAATGTCAACTACTGCAAAATGTAGGCATGTGCCAAATGTAATGTTTGGACGTGCCTCTGACCGACTTCTTTAGACATCATCAAGGATTTGAACACCTGGAGATCTGAAAGGACGTCTACCGTACTTGAGTATTACAGTTGTGATCCTATTTTTTTTCATGTTTTAATAAAATTCAATTGCCCTGCGTCTTCGGTTAGTCTTGCAAACTTAAAAAGGTCGAACAATTTATCAATTTTTTTTTATTGTTATATTAGAAAATAAATTGAAAAATTTGGCCATTAATAGTATGAAGTGTTAGCAATCGTACGTGAATTATAAATACGATTGATGCTAAGTAGCTTTTTTATAGACCTTTTGTTCTAGAAATCGACATGAATTTCGTAGAGGCTCACTACGCCGTAGCAAAGTTGTAGGCATTCGTAGAAGTTGCGTTTTGAGATAACTCATGGCAAAAAATAATGATTTGAAATTATAATCACAAGTCAAATAAAATTTATATTTGTAGGTACATAAAAAACATGAAATGAAAATGAGCATGACCATGTTATAGCAAGGTCATTTTCATTTACCTTTATTTTTCATTATCAAACGATATGGGCTATCCACAATATTATTATACTCTATGCGGATAAGTAAAGCCAGGAAATTGAATTTCCTGCCTTTCCCGCTATTTCCTCAACGGCATATTAGGCCACATCTACACAAACTTTGGCGTGAAAAATTCCAAACAACAAAAGTCACTTGGGTAACTGTATGTAATTCAATCAACCTTTGTATTTTTCAGATGTAGGACTCGTAGAGAAATTTTAAAAGGTCAGTTTCAATCATAAATAACACCGCCTAAGGATAAATATAAACAGTCTTGATACCGCATTAGAATTCTCCGTGTCATGGGTATTAGAATACGGGTTTCAATTAAATTAAATATTCAATAGAAGAACGACTGTAATCCTCAAGTAAGGTAGACTAGACACCCTTTCAGATCTCCAGGCTCTCAGATCCTAGAATATTGTCTATAGAAGGTAGGCACGTACAAACATTACATTTGGCACTTATCCACATTTTGAAAAATGCTTGCATGCCCATCGTCGCTTATAAGTTTCTTCGCTATCTGGTTTTCTCACGATGTTTTCCTTCACATTTTAATGCGCATATATCATTTTTACGGATATATAAATCCATTGAACCTCCCATTCGGCCAACATGAGTTTTTTAAGGTTAAGTGTACCTTAATCTATCTATATAAATATAAATGAGTCGCCGAAGTGTTTGAACGCGCATAACTTTGGAACGACGATAGTTTTAATTACGATAGTTATAAATTATACTTAAACAACTATTATTTTTTGGAAATATAATACTCAGAAACTGAACAAATATTTATTTCCATCACACAAATTATAGTTTTATATGGGAATTGAATCTTTAACCTACAGCGCAGAAAGCAGAGTTACTACTAACTGAGCTATGAGGCCACTTATGTTTGGAGGTGCCTAACTTGTGCCCTTGAAGATGTCTAATCAATGGGGGTCCATTAGGCATCTTTAAGAATCTAAACGCCTGTAGATCGGAGAGGTTGTCTACCGATCTTGAGAATTACAGTCTTGATTCTTTTTAATTTTATTTACTTTAACCATTATGTTTCGAAATGAATATAAATGACCGTTTAACCAAGCCCAGTATACAATACCACTAAGTAAATCAGCATTTTATTACATTTTGCATTAAATCAAAAAGACAGTTTAGTGTACTAATCGCAAAGGCATGAACCCCGCCTTTAAGACGTAAATTATGCGCTTAATAGCTATTTTATTGGGTATGAAAATTATTATTGCGCTATTCTGAAGGCTGGCTAATTAGAGAAACAGCTTTTGATTCGGGGGAGTTTTCGCGGAGTAATATGCGGGCACGTGTATTGTCTGCAGTAAACTTTAATTGTATGCCCCAGTTTTAGGACGCACATAGATATGTGTTTGGGATTTTATTAAAACCAACATCTAGCACTATGCAATGAGAGTGGAGACCGCAAAGTGTATTTCGCCCTCAGTGGTAATCAGAGGTACCGGTAAGCATTACATTTAACATATGCTCACATTTTCTAGTAGTCATCTTAGGTCGATATAAAATATAAAATAAAAATAAATAGGATCACGACTGTAATCCCCAAGTACGATAGACATCTTCCCTCTGAGATCTACAGGCGCTCAGATCCTTAAAGATGTCTAAAGGGGTTCAGTTAGAGGTACCTACGTGCTCACATTTTGTAGTAGTTAGCCAACGTCGTGATAGTTTTTGCAAATAACAAATAAATAATAAAGCAACAATGAAATTAATTATATCTATCCTCATACAATTCTATTAGGTATCCCTTAGTGAGATATCATCTCCTAATCTGCAGTAATCGAGGAGGATTAGAACACATCTTGTTGGTGTGAAGGCGTTTATTTAGTCTCCAGAGAAGCGCAAATACAAAACCTATTAGATTACATTGTTTCGTTTTATATTTACTTAGAACTAACTTCTGCTTGCGTGGTACGCGAATAAAATGTATACCTTTTTCCGGCCTATAAACTTTACCTATCCAAAAAAAATGTCTATCCATTTGTACGTTGCTGCGTGAAAAAAGTACAAGCCAACAAACCACACATCCGCATTTGTAACGAAAAAATGCTGATAACAAATTATTTTTACATTTGGTAGATATTTAAAATGCATTTAGATAAAATAATAAAAACTTAAAAAAATAAATATTTTTGAAATAAAAACCAGGTTAATCCACGCTACACTGTGACCGGAGCGGGCCGTGTCGCGGACTAGGCAAGGATTTAAAACTTTACAAATATTTTATAAGCAGTAAGCGGTACCCGCATGCATAGTGCCGAGACTCAGCTCGGAAAGAGCTCAGTGTAAATAAATCTTTATCAACATAAAAAAGAAAACGAAAATTGTCAGAGCAAACAATTATGACATTCAGTATGACAACTGAAACCATACCTACAGATTTTTGAGAAATTTCTAAATAAAAATCCAAGCTTCACTCTTTGTATTGAGATCACCACAATCATTTAAGATAAACAGAAAACTCACGTACCTAAAGAGGATTTGCCAAACCGCGGCCTGATATCGAAGGTCTAATGGGAAAAATAATGGGAGTCTTTATCTGGCCCCTATCGGCCTTTGAGTGGCCTTATTACTATCATTTATACTGTGGCGTTATCTTGGAGGCTGTATTAATGACCGTAGTTATTTGTGCTCGGGGCCAATGAGAAATAAATAAAGTCGAAATGAAGGTGAGTATTGTATTCTTTGTTTTCACTTTTTGTTAGGATGAAATTAGTGGAGATAAAATCGAGTCGCTTAAGAAACGGAGGACGTAAGGCGGTCGCAATATCTGCTTATTATGAGGAACTAGCTGACCCGTAACAGACTTTGTAATGTACAAACTTCAATTTCAGTAATACGGCCGTCGTTATAACGGTCATCGGCATTTAGGAAACCTAATCTCGCCAGATAAGGTGAATGCTAAATATTTTTCGGTATCATTGTATTTTGTAGCGTGTTATAAAAAGTAATCGTGAAAAATTCAAGGAAATGGCGAAATAATATCATCTTAAATGTGATATTACGATAATATCTGTGTCAGAACAAAATTCAATGAATATAATAATTACCAACAATAACAATTTTTTTTTTATTTTAAAATTACTAACAGCATATAAAAAGAGCGCAATAAATAATTAAAAAATAAAATATTTTAATAAATTTACTAAAAGCAGATGATAAGAAAACGCAAAAGGGATGATTTGGTATAGATGGCGCTGGTGTGCAACAAATCTGACATCACAGACTAAAAAATAATAGGATCACGACTGTACCTAATCCCCAAGTACGGTAGACATCCTCTCTGATCTCCAGGCGCTTATATCCTTTGAATATGTCTAGTGGGGGTAGTCAGAGGCACGTCCAAACATTATAGTAGGCACATGCCCTAATTTTGCAGTAGTTATCATTCCATACGTGACACGTTGCAAGCCTATCGCCGCTTACAATAATACTAACTGGTTTCCTCAGATTTTTTCCTTTACCGTTTTGAGCACGTGTTTTTGATGCGCATATATATTTTCGAACATAAAAATCCATTAAGCACGCCAGGATTCAAACCCACGACCTTCAGATTGAAAGTCGAGGTACCTCCCACTCGGCCAACACGGTAATTTAGGAATTGCGCTTAAATTAAAATATTTACGCCATAAAACCATTTGTACAACATTTTATGATTCAACTATGCTTCTTAATCGAGTAACGACTGAACTTTCTGTCAAACTCATTATCGCAGTACGTTTAAAAGTTATGTCCATGATTCAATTGTATTTGAATCGTAAAATCATAGCGATAGCTGATAGATCAAGTTTAAATATTAAACCATAATTCTATACTAATATTCAGTCCGTCTGTCCGTCTGTCCTAAAATAAATATATAAGGGGGCTCCCATACAACAAACATGTTTTTTTGCCATTTTTATAGATAATGGTACGGAACCCTTCGTGCGCGAGTCCGACTCGCATTTTGCCGATTTTATTTATCGGTTGATAAACAAGCGAATTAAAGTATCCACATTTATATACCAAGCAACAGTTAAACTCAAAACAATAACACCTGGATAATGAATTTGGCAAAACTGAACCACTTTGAGCTGAACCACGGTCAATTGATATTCATTAAAACAGTCCCAATTAACAGCTGGGCAGGAGCTATTGAATTGTAAACATTTTCGGAGACGAAAGGCTTGATGCCGAGTTACGATATTTAATCTAAATACAAGTATCTAAAATCGTTATAATACTATCTATAAGACTAAGTGTATGTAGAATAAGAACGACAATGAATTACACACTTAATCCAATTTGAAGTAATAAATAATGTTAAAAACCTTTGTGCTTTTGTACAAGATCATAGCTTTTTTGTAAAGCCGTGTTGGCCGAGTGGGAGGTACCTCGACTTTCAATCTAAAGGTCGTTGGTTTAAAAAAATATAAGCGAATTAAAAACACGTGCTCAAATCGGTGAAGAAAAACATCGTGAGGAAACCAGTTAGTATTCTTAAAAAAAAAAGAGGCGATGGACTTGCAACTTGTCACGTATGGAATGCTAACTACTGCAAAATGTGAGCATGTGCCAAATATAATATATGGACGAGCCTCTGACTACCCCCACTAGACATCTTCAAAGGATCTAAGTGTCTGAAGATTTGAGGGGATGTCTACCGTACTTGGGGATTACAGTCGTGAACCTATTTTTTTTTGTTTAGTATTTTAATACTAACGAACAAGCAACTCAAAATAAAATACAGTATTTTCTAGTATTTCTAGTCTAGGGCGCATCGGCTGCCAATTTTTTTTTGGACAGTTTAGTGTCAATATCGAGGGGTTAATAAAGAAGTTGTTTAATAATTTGAAGAATTTGTCTGTCTGTTGTTATGACTCAAATTTATTCGAAAACCAATCGAATTATTTTAATAAACTCGGTAATATTTAGTAGCATAGGATCAAAGGAGGTTTGAAAGATTTTACAAAAGCTTGTTTTAAAACAAATATATTTTTGGACAAAAAACGTTTCAAAACCGTTTCTCACAATAGCTTCCATTTCCACCTACCTATTTCGATTTTCATTTGTGTTTTCGCATTGTCGCGAACAATTAGCAATGCATGAATTATCACTTCTATTCAGAGCATCTACTGAATTAAACTTTGTATTGATCCTTTACAAAAGAGCAAGTGACTTTGAACTCTAATTCAATGGAGTAAGATTGAGAATTATGGTAAGTAGAATACTTCCCGTGTCTATTTGCTGATTGAGATGGCACTTAAAGTTTATGTTTCTGTAAAATGGCGTCCGTCAAGAGCATTACCTGCTTTAAAACAGTAGAAGATAATTTATAATCTCTATACTAATATTATAAATGCGAGAGTAATTATGTCTGTCTGTGACGTTATTACTGCTAAACCACTCTGGACCGTTTGTGATAAAAATTCATACAGAGTTCAAAGTTTCGGCACGGAAATAGGCTACTTTTTTCTCAAAATGTTCGAAATGTTATAGAATAAAGTCGTGTTTTTATGAATCTACGCGAACAATGTCGCGGGTAAAGGTATGTATACTCTATTAATTAGTCTTGTTGAACTTATCTCTACCAAAATACTACTGATAACTACTATTCAAACGCATTTTTTGTGGCTGTATTTTTGGACGATCTTCATGAGTTTACAGTCATCGTTTGAACAATAATTTTATCCCTAGCAATATCGGACACTCGATCCCCATCTATTGTTTACTGATCAAGCTTTTATAAATTCTAACGCTTTAGTACTCGTCTAGCCAAATCCAACGAGCCCAAACACGACGTAGTTATATTGTGTAGTTAAGTTGTTCCTATGGCTACATTCGAGCTCCATCATTTTATCATAATTATATTGTCATTGGAGATAGGTATGCAAAGTTTTATCTTAATCAGACTATTTACTGAGGAGTTCCGTTGAACAACTACTGACTCCATCATCAAATCAGCTCGCTGACACCATATTATTGCATTGTTACATGAGTATGCCAAATTTCAGCTCAATCGGTTGAAGATAACTGATTCAAAATTGAGTTGCAAGATTCCACCTTAAGACATGCTGGTCGAAAACGTTGGCCCTATCCCACGTCATGTGTGGACACACACTCACACATATTTATGTCTGTCAGCTTGCTTCATTTCCAGCTCTGCATTTTATGACGTCGAAATATAATAAAGGGCTGATATAATTCGCGCGTTTGAAGCACGTAACACCCCAGGTAAGTTCGTTTATCTCAGCAACTCCGGCTTGATGCATCAGTCTCATGAATAACGCATCAGGAGTGAACAAAATCAGGGAAGGTTTACTTTTCACGGCTGAACGGCTTAGACACACTCGAGTTCGGCTTCAAGTTTAGTTTGAAAGTGTTTCTGTTGGAGTTTTAAATTGTTCTTGTGAAGTAGTTTGGATGGAATAATTTTGGTACCTGTCAAAATGCTTGCCTGGACGTAAACGATTGGGTACGCTTTGGTGCTTCAAATGGAACTTATAATATTAAATTACAAGCTTTTTTAAACTTGCAATGATTGTATGTAACTCAATTTTGAAGCAGTTATCTTCAACCGATTAAGCTGTAGTTTGGCATACATATGTAACTTTGGTGACAATGCAATAATATGGTATGCAGCTGTTCAACAGACACTCACAATGGAACTCCTTAGTAAAGACTTTGCAAACTTTGCATACTTGTCAAGTTCCGATGACAATGTTATATGATGTGACAGGTGATAGCGCGCTGGTGCTCGATGGTTTAAGGCGGCTGTTAAATTTATGACAGCTCGCATTTTTTGTACTCGGTCGTATTCTGTGGCCGCACACTAAGAATAGTGCAAACGCACACATTGAAGCTACTTCACACTTCATTTACCAAGACTAAATAACTAGTCTTGATACTTGAAAATATTTGGTGCAATAGGTATGTCATATTTGTATAGGTAGGTATGTACTTAATAATTTTATAGGTTGCACTTGACAAAAAGAAAATAAATATAGAAAAAATTAATATATATTATAAGACAGGTTACAAATCGTAAAGTGCTACTACACAGTTACTAATATTTGACTGTGCAAAAAATATTTGTTAGGTACCTACTAATAAAATACATTATGACAAAACGGTAAGTATCGTTTTTTTACAAGCTCTTATTTAACTTGCAGTTTATGTACATATTTATGTATGTATGTTTGATAAGGTGGAATCTTGCAACTTAATTTTAAGCAGTTATCCCCAATCGATTGAGCTGAAATTTTGCATACATAATATGGTGACAGCGAGTTGATCTGATGATGGAGTCAGGAGCTGTTCAACGGAACCCTTCACTAAATAGTCTAATTGAGGCAAAACTTTGCATACCTATCAATCTCAATGACAATGTAAAATTATGGTACTAGCAAGCTGGTCTGATGATGGAGGTCGGATGTAGCCATCGGAACTCCTCAACTACACAACATAACCACGTCGCGTTTGGGCTCGTTATTTTTACCTTGACGAGAACTAGAGCACTAGACATTACAAAAGCTTGATTTAAAAAATATATTTTTAATAAAAAAACTTATTGTCATCTAATATCGATGACGGCACCGTCAACGTTTCGAGTACCACTCACAGAAAGTTTTGAAAGTGAAATACTGATAAAATATGTAGGTATTCTAGGTATGCTTTTGAATATTGTGTGCGAGCTATGATCTCGAAGATCCATAGACCGCGCGTAGCGAGGGTCAACAAGTTCTGGAATTAAACAGTTATTGTAAAACTTTACTAAATAACCCTCCATAATATTTTCATTCCAGAAAAATCAAATATGAATTTGTAAAAAGAGATGACCAGCTCTTTTTAAAAATTCATATTTTCCATTGTATTTGTACTAAATGACATCACAAACCTGCAATACTTTTTAAGACCTATCCAAAGACATGGAGAGTATGCGAGAAAAAAAAACATCTGAAAATATGTATTTATTTCTACCACATTGTCGGCGTGACTAATGTATATGCATGCCAAATTACAGCTTTCTAGTACTAAGAGTATCTGAGCTAAGCTGCGGACGAATGGACGAAAATGGCAAAACTATAAGGGTTTTTTGTAAACTACGAAACACTAAAGAGCACTTTCAGTATTTAGAATTAAACAATTTTTCAGGACACTTTATTTTTTTTAAATATTTAATTATTTGCACCATGTACTTAAACTTAAGTATATGCCATCAAAAACAACTTGTAAAAATAAAAATAAAAAGCCAATTCTCGCAACGCAGCTCAGTTTCTTTTTTTGTCTTTTTTTTGTTGGAACTATGCTCGTGTGTAGTAAACTTAACTTGTGAGATATTGTATAAGTAGCCTAAGATGACCAGAGATAATCTGTCGATGTCAGTCTCTCTTCCCTGTTCGCTTGTTACGGCTGGTCGTGTTCTATATCTCTACAATAAAGAATCCATATATATCACCCAGATCGTGTATAATTTAACCAAAAACCCATCAGTTCTTCTATCGTAAAAAGTTGTGAGATTTCAATGTCTGTCTGTCTGTCTAAAAAATGGCCTGAACTGCTTCGAGAAAAGGATGGTACGACTGTGCCGCTTTTTTGCTTGACTTGGCGGGGGCACTACCGTGCCCCCAGATAAACCTTGCTTTGATAATAACAAATACCGACCTTTTTAGAAGGTTCAACATTTTTGGTTCAATGCGTATCGTATCATTCGTCAGTCATTCATCAGTCGTCAAAATTGATTAATGCTAGATTTGTTGCACACCAGCACTCGGAGTCTTTTTATAGTTTTGAGGATGTTTTTTAATTAAAAATAGCCTATTTATAAGCTAGAGGTATATTTACATCGACAGCAAATTTCAATTTCATCCGTTTAGTCGTTTAGGTCTGATTGAGGTACAAACATCCAAACATACTTAACATCCGCACAAACTTTTAGATTTATAATATTAAAGGTAGATAAATAATAATTATAAATTATATTCATAATCTGAAATTTATGTAATTTTTCTAAATCCAATTATAGATAAAGTATCATTTTTTTCCATCCATGTATAAAAAAACACGCTTAGTAATATAGGGTAGATCGGGTCAAAATGAATACAGGTAATGATCATGGTACCTTAGAACTTTCATTTCAAAACAGAAATGTATCAAATCAACATTTATATTTATTTAATAGGACTAATTAGGGACACTTCAAAAACCACAGCAAAAGACGTTGTCCAGAAAGTATTATCACTAAAATGGAAATAGGCCGGGCACATCCAAAGATTACAAAATGAGAGGTGATCTAAAACAATTATGAATTGGGACCCAATACATAAAAAACGAAGAAGAGGAAGGCCTGCTATGCGATGGAATGATGACATCGTGAAAGTAGCAGGCAAAACATGGAGCAGAGCCGCTAGAGATCGGGAAAAAAGGATAGAGCTGGAGGAGGCTTTTACCGCTGAAAGCGGTCCTTACACATAATTTTATATACCTATGCATAGATACATATTTAAGTTAATTTTATATTGTGCAAGGAAATAAAAGCTTTTATTATTTATTATTAATTAGGGACACAACCAGGTTCACATTTCCCTGAAATTTAATATTTATATTAAAATAACAATCAAATACGAAACATCGGCTTATTTCGATTTTGCTCCGACGTATGCAAAAAGGTAAAACCGTATACTATTATCATATTGTTTCGAAACCAAACTCGATGAAACGCATCTTCTACAAAAAAAAAACCATCCAACTCTTTCAACAAATCATGCATTGTACCTAACCTTCATCTGTGTGGCTTGCACTAAATTCTTCAAGGCAATATATTATACAAATGTTATCATTAGTTTTGCATGTCCAGTATTTTACCCCGGTATTCCATTATGTAAGACCTCCTCTAAATTCGAAGAAAAATGTGACGTGGACGTGCTTCCCCGAGCGCGTCTGAGCGCTAACTGACGTGCCGACTTGAGGTGAATGTGAGTTTTGTATGGAAAAAATGTACGGAGAAGTTTTATTGCATTTTATATTGTTCATAAATGAAAAAGTAAATTATTTGAAAACAAGATAATGCCACGCGGTATAGAGAAATATAAAATCTACAATTTCGTATTATTTTCAAATAAAAATATGCTGTGGGTCTAAAGATATTGGTACCTAACCAGACCCCATTTTTCGACATTTTCAGCGGTTCTTGCGACGGTAAAAACGTATTTTTTTGAAAATATTGTATAGAACTGGCCAGTTTTTATTATCTACTATTAAAGATGAATATATTATTAGTAATTTTGTATCATTATATCCTCACAATTGTGATTCCTGGTTTTTAAATCGGTACCTGAAAATCATTGAAATACGTGTGTAACTGTGAGCCGGGCCTTAAAAGATTTTACAAAAGCTTGTCATTGAAATTTATTTTTCAATAGAAATCTTATTGTTATAAGGTATTACAATACAACATAAAATCACTACATAGTATAAAGCAAAGTCGCTTTCCGCTTCCCGCGTCTGTATGTAATATGTAATATGTATGTATGTATGTTTGCTTATATCTTTAAAACTACACAACGGATTTTGATGCGGTTTTTTTTAATAACTAGAGTGATTCAAGAGGAAGGTTTATATGTATAAACATGCATAATATAGTAGAGAAACACTGATAATTTTAGAGGTTTCTAATGTGATGTCGTAAATAAACACATTTTTTTTGCGCTTACATTGCAAATGCTGGCTGAACCCCACGAGATATATCAAAATAATGTACTACAGTATTGTACACCTTAAAAACGTCTACAATAAAGTCCACGATGGTATTAGAAATGTCTTACGCACAGCGAAGCGGGCACGGGTCAGCTAGTATAGTATACTAGTATCCGCCTGCGGTTTCGCTCACGTGGTACTTGGATAGAAAGTAGCGTAGGTAGTATGTACCTTCGGATTCCGGGATACAGACTATGTATATTCCAAGTTTCATTCAAATCCAAAGATTGGCTAATAGATCATATTACGAACTTTCTTATCTAAATATGTAATTTTGTTAATATATAAAAGTAATTTCACTTTCAAAACTTTCGTGAGTTGTACTACACATTATTACAACAACGGGAAATTACTCACGTAAATGATAAATTGTTGACGGCAGTGCGAGACGGCAATGCGAGCAGGGTAGCGCGCGCGTTATGGTCCACTCACCCTGAAGAAGATTCTCTAGATGAATCGAAACATTGTCGGTGTCCTCATTGACAATTTATCATTTACGTGAGTAATTTCCCGTTGTTGTAATAATGTATATAAAAGTAAATTTAGATATATAAAGCATAAATTTAGCTAAAAGTCATGCTCGTATAAATTACTAGCCGTATTTATTTCTCTTACGTTTCACAATAAAAGTGATAAAAACAACAAAAAACAAAATATTTTTCACACCATTTACACCACAATGTAGAGGATGTCCCTAATCTTTATTGTATTATTTATTTACAAAACATGAGAAGGTGAACATGCTATTTTAAATCTTAAGACCGATTCAGACCTTAAATATATTAGAATACAAATTGAATTTAATTGGCCGAGTGGGAGGTACCTCGACTTTCAATCTGAAGGTCGTGGCTTCGAATCCCGGCGTGCATCAATGGATTTTTCTGTTCGAAAACTTTATATGCGCATCAAAACACGTGCTCAAAACGGTGAAGGAAAACATCGTGAGGAAATCAGTTAGTATTCTTATAAGCAGCGATGGGCTTGCAACCTGTCACGTATACAATGTAACTACTGCAAAATGTGGGAATGTGTCAAATATAATGTTTTACGTGCCTCGACTACCCCCTCTAGACATCTTCAAAGGATCTAAGCGCTTGGAGATCTGAGAAGATCTACCGTACTTGGGTATTACAGTCGTGATCCTATATTTCTTTGTTTTAGTTTTTTTTTCTTAGTACATGTTTTTTATCTTGCCTTCTGTCTTCTGTGTGTGTTTGTGTCTAATAAAATCATTTCATTATTTTTTTTAAGTCTTTAAGGAATTAACTTTTCTGTGGTCACTCGTGTGATTATTACATAGTCAACACACATAGAACACCCTGTGCGTATCTACATACAAAGTGTCCGTGTATTCGTCCGCTGTGAATAATTAATTTGTTGTGTTGGAATGACGCCGTTTGGGAAATTTTTACTCTTTTAACTTAAATGAAATTTATTCGTACGTTAATTAGCCTTTGTCCAATTTTATTGTTGAGTGTGTTTTTGGTAACAGCTTCGGTTAATGATTTCTCCAAAATCACTACATAGTATAAAGCAAAGTCGCTTTCCGCTTCCCGCGTCTGTATGTAATATGTATGTATGTATGTTTGCTTATATCTTTAAAACTACACAACGGATTTTGATGCGGTTTTTTTTTAATAAACAGAGTGATTCAAGAGGAAGGTTTATATGTATAATATATGCATAATATAGTAGAGAAACACTGATAATTTTAGAGGTTTCTAATGTGATGTCGTAAATAAACACATTTTTATGCGCTTACATTGCAAATGCTGGCTGAACCCCCACGAGATATATCAAAATAATACTGTACACCTTAAAAACGTCTACAAAAAAGTCCACGATGGTATTAGAAATGTCATACGCACAGCGAAGCGGGCACGGGTCAGCTAGTATATTATATTTGTACTTCTGTATCTATGTGAAAATTGAATCTTTCATGGTAATTATTTGGCAGATGGGACGATCGGTAAACGATGTCCATTTCTTTGGCACAATCGACGGTCAAACGACTTGACGGATTACAACATATTAGTTAGTTGTCGTTGGATTTGTCTCAGTTTTATAAGTGAAAATATGCTAAATATTTTTTCAAAAAATGAGGGCATAACAATTTTTTAGTTATAAAAAATAAATAGGATCAATACTGTACTCACTTAATCAGTTTTATTAACAGTAAAACTAAACTATGCACGCCTGAATTCGAACCCACGACCTTCAGATTGAAAGCCGAGGTACCTCCCACTCGGCCAACACGACTTATGCAGTCGGGTTTTGTTTTTATAATAATTTGATTTAATTATTTTCGTATTGCTATTTAATTATTATTTAATCAAATAGTTATTAGCTGTCGGTGGTTTCGAGATATTGAAAAAAAAAACAAATTTGACAGCAATTGAGATGAAAATATTGTCTACTCACAGTGTGAACAGAGTTTCAAATTACGGTCTTATAATATGACACGTGTAGTCAAAAGCGTAGCGTACATGTACGGTGGTAAGGTGACGGCCGTTTTCTACCGTCGTTGACCGCCCAGGAAACCACAGCTTAGGTACAACTTAACCCCAAAAACATTAGTTTGCAGTTTAGATTACAAGTTAGCAGCTTAGATTATCGCAATCTCCCACACCAGTGGCTCTATCCGCAGCTAAATTTAAATTAAATTGTCTAAACAGTTTAAATACGTGCAGTGCAATGGGGTCGTTCTGACCGATTCTAATAACACTAACATAGTCGAATGGTACTCGTAAAAACGTATTGCAACAGTGCGGTTTTCAATTCACATTACAGTCAAGTTGAAATTATTGTTCCATTGCATTTTGCAGGCTTATTCAAAGTTTTTATGTTTTCTCTACATCATTATTATCAGTGGATGATGTGGCAGTTGAAACAGTCATTGTCACAAACGACACAAACAGGGTCATTTCGGCCTAACCCATTTTCCAGATTTGCACTCATTACCGCCCAACGGTCCTTTGCAAAGGACTTGCAAAATTAACTGTATACTACTTTTTTATATTTCACGGGAAGATAGAATTGTATCAATGCAATTTTAAACGGAAAATAAAGGATTGTCCATGGATCTGTTCAATATAGTTCAAAGGTTATATCAAGTGAAACTTGTCAATTTGGAGAAAATAGGTGAAATGATGGGATGACACAGGCATGCGCTGGCCCGGAGTCACTACTTTTGTGTGGTTCTTTAGGAAGGACCACTGGGTCGTTATGACAAGTGGACAATTAGCAGCCCTGGATATTACGGGGATAGATGAATACTAGTGATGGGATAAGACAGAGTAGGGTATACATAAATGGGTTGTTTTATTTTTGTTAACGTCGTGTCATAAATATTCTTGAGTAAACATAGAAAATCCCATCGAAGATTTTCGCTTCAATTCAAAATCATCCTTTAAACATAAATAAATAATAAAGATGAAAGGTGTTCTTTTTGGGGAAAGTCATTGGCCATTTCTAGAATAACCTGTTAAAAATGAGCTTGTGAACCGCCCAATCTGTAACAACGGTTATTCTAGACTCTAGACTTTTTACAATAACATGTGAGTAAGGACACTAGAATGACCACCTGGGGACTATTTCTCAGCATGAGAAGCGATAAGGTTACTAGTAAGGTAAAAGTCGGAATATTACAGCTCAAATGACTGGCCTCACAGCTCGGTTGTAACTTTGCCTCATGCGCTGTAGGTTGTGGATTATGGTGAACATAAATGGTTGTTCTAGATTAAGTATGTGATTACAAAAAAAAAGTAGTTATGTAAATATATTGTATAGAATCACTACTGTAATCGCTAAGTACGGTAGACATCATCTCGGATATCCAGGCGCTCAGATCATTGTAGGTAGATGTCTAAAAGAGTTAGTCAAAGTCACGTCCGAACAATGCATTTGGCACATACCCACATTATGCAGTAGTTAGCATTCCTTCGATCAGTTAACCGGTTCTCATAGTACAAGATCTGCTTAGTTTAAATGGCGCTGTGTGGATTTCTACAATATATATTTATTCAAATACTTTTTGTCTTTGTCTATAGACAAGCGTTTACATTAAGCATGTATGTTTAGCAGCTTTAAACGCCTTTAATTGAACCAGCACTTAATACCATATTGGGCCCCGTTCAGGATTAGTCAGTCGTCACGTTGCCTCACCGGATTATTCGTAATCTCTCGAGCAGTATTTGCAAAAGAGCAAAACCAGTATAGCTAAACCCGTTCACGCTATTTCAGTTTTAACCGTACGAGTATTTTGCTAATGTATTCCATATCAATAGATTTAAGCGCTTTGGTTTGTGTGACCGCGTAATTTCGATGTTTGGGCAGCTGTATTTGTCTGAATTTTAATGCGTTTGTACTTCGAATAATAAGCTGCTAGAACTCTATAATCGTAACACACTCAGATGAGATAGTGAAAATTAAGTTTGAGAGATTCGAGGTTAGTTTTTAGGGTTCCGTACCTAAAGGTTAAAAGCGGGACCCTATTACTAAGACTTCGCTGTCCGTCTGTACGTCTGTCCGTCTGTCTGTCATAGGGCTGTATCTCATGAACCGTGATAGCTAGACAGTTGAAATGTTCACATATTACGTATTTCTGTTGCCGCTATAACAACAAATACTAAAAACAGAATAAAATCAATATTTAAGGGGGGCTCCCATACAACAAACGTGATTTTTTTGCCGATATTTATAGATAATGGCACGGAACCCTTCGTGCGCGAGTCCGACTCGCACTTGGCCGGTTTTTTTTTAGTTGTAGTTGTGTATCTTTGATCATCCGATTGAATTTAGAACTGGTTCTAAGAAAGCAGGTATAAAAAAAGAAAAAAAAACGATAGTGCTTATCATGGCTAATAAATATTATGTTCTTAACACAATTAATAAATGAGTGAAAAAACAGGAAAGTAGATTGTGCTATGAGGGCAAATAGGTTCCCCTCTCATCATTGAACTGCACAGCACCGAACCTAGGGAGTAGGCGAAGTGCGGTACAAATTCGTAATATTTCGTAGTCTAATAAGAAACTCTCCTATTTCCCCATGTATAACTCATGCCAGTTCATAGTATTTCAACCTTATCATGCTGAAAAATCAAATAATAAAACCGGCAAAATGCGAGTTGAACTTGCACTAGGGATTCTGTATCTATAAAAAACGGCAAAAAATTACGTTTGTTGTATAGGAGCCCCACTAAAATATTTGTTCGGCACTCGGCAACAGAAACACATCATCTGTGAAAATTTTAACTCTCTAGCTATCACGGTTCATGAGAGACAGCCCTGTGACAGACAGACAGACGGATAGACAGGTGGTCCCGTTTTTACCCTTTGGTAACAGAACCCTAAAAATGAAATGAAAACGAATAAAATAAAATGAAATATTGCTCAGTATTTAATCGTGTTAGTGACGCCTACAAAGTGATGAAATAAAAACTTTCTTAAAAAGTTTATACAAGCTACCTCCCCCACATGTAAAGTGAGGTCTGTATCGTACAAAAACTTATAAAAATCCTTCCATATGTATGACGTATTCGAATGGTTAAGCTGCGGTTTCTTGAAAATGTCACGATTTAATTAACATAATATAAATGTTTACCAACTTAAGTACATAAGAGACGTAACATCTTACTTGGTCGCGAGGAACAGGCGTAGCTTCACCTAGTTAGACACCTATTATGGCACTTCAAATGTGATCCTTGTGATTTTTTTGAAGTATATAATTGGCCTCACAGATCAATTGATAGTAGATCTGTCTTCTGCGCTCTAAGAAGTGAATTCGATCATAACCATTTGTATAATTAAATTATGCAAGTAAGCTATCAAACAAATTAAAAAATTAATTCAAATATTCAAGAAACTTCTTCCGAGAAATTCACTCGAATGAATTTATAATTCCTTCTTGTAAAAAACTGTTTCTACGTTTTATACAATCAGTTGGAAAATGCAGTGGTTATCACTATCACTACATAGTATAAAGCAAAGTCGCTTTCCGCTTCCCGCGTCTGTATGTATGTATGTATGTATGTTTGCTTATATCTTTAAAACTACACAACGGGTTTTGATGCGGTTTTTTTTAATAGATAGAGTGATTCAGGAGGAAGGTTTATATGTATAATAACATGCTACCCGTGCGAAGCCGGGGCGGGTCGCTAGTGATATGATATAGTAAAACCCAGGACAAATATTTGTGTAATGAACATAGATGTTTGTTTGTATTTACAAAAATAAAGAGTCTTAAGTATTATATCAGCTTTGCTTAGTTTGCGGCTAGATGGCGCTGTATTAATGTCCACCAATCTATATCGATACTTATAACATAAAGAGGAAACTTTTGTATTTTTGGATGGTTGTTACGAATAAACTCAAAAATTACAGGACCGATTATAAAAATTCTTTCACTGTTAGAATGCTACATTATCTCTGAGTAACATAGGCTATAGTTATTACTAGAAAAAAATAGGGATTCCTACTAAAACTTCAATAATGTAACCCAAAGTGTAAAAAATAGCTATAAAATGTAAACAAAGTGTAAAAAATTTGTACATCCGGCGTCGCCGGGGCCGACTCCAAATGTATTATAAAAAAATATTTTAGTATTCTATTAGTTATCTACCATATCTACCATAGTAGTCATTTGTGGGGCTATATGGCACTAAATGATAACGTCCACCAATGTTTAATATTTAAATAAATTATTAACTGAGCAAACTATTTATTTACCTATCCAATGTTGCCGTAAGTTTGAAAACCGGGGCTTAGCGTCGGCAAATCTATTCCGAAATTCCCAGTGAGAGGAAGTATTCAACTTGTTACCAGTGGTCTTTTGAGACTTCAGCATTTCTCATTCAAAGTTCACGCCTCGAGTGTTGCGGCATTTTTGTATTTAGGTATAAATAGTTTATTTACTTCTACTTTACTATAGTGTTGCCAAATATTTATCGGGAAAAAAAAATATAAACTTGTGGCATATTTTTTTTCTATTTAGCACAAACTTGAATTGGTAACTAATTAGATGAAGAGACGATAAATAAAATGAATGTATGTTCTAATAAATACATGTTCAAAAACTCTACGCTAACATTTAATTTAACTATGATTAGTAATAATATTAAGCATCGTGAGGAAACCAGTTATTATTCTTGTAAGCGGCGACAGGCTTGCAACCGGCTTGAAACGCTAACTAATGTTCAAACTTGCCTCTGACTAACTCTTAGTCATTTTCAAGAATCTAAACACCTGCAGATCCGAGAGGATTAGTCGTAGTCCTATCTCATTTAATTTTCCAAATTTACTTATTCCCATTACTTTAATCCAGTTAATATTATAAATGCGAAAGTTTGTAAGTTTGTATGTATGTTTGTTCCACAATCAAGTCTAAAAGATAAAACGGATTATATTGAAATTTGCTGTAGATGTAGATATAATGCCCGAATAAATAATAAACTACTTTAAAATATGAAAAACATCCCCGAAACCATAAAAAACGCAAAACGGATGATTTCTGTATAGATGGCGCTGGTGTGCAACAAATCTGACATCACAGACTAAAAACATTCAGTCTTTTCTATTCGATTATTGAAATTTGACAGGACAACGTCTGTCACGGGTCGGCTAGTTTGGTCATAATTGCACTACTTACAAGCTTTGTATAATTAAATAATGGACAATGCAAGTAAGCTATCAAACAAATTAAAAAATTAATTCAAATATTCAAGAAACTTCTTCCGAGAAATTCACTCGAATGAATTTATAATTCCTTCTTGTAAAAAACTGTTTCTACGTTTTATACAATCAGTTGGAAAATGCAGTGGTTATGAATTCAATGAGCGTTGCGCTACAGAGCTACGAATGTTAATGTCTACGGCGTAGTAGTTAAGGCGCTTTATACAATGCGTAGCGTTGTTTTGAACTAGAATAATAGCTACAAGAAAGTTTATTTTAAAACTAGAATATATTATCCTTTAAACTACTAGTAAGGATTGAGATTAAACTATACAGCGCTACAAAATTTATAGGAGTTAGAATCAGGATATATTTTTAGGGTTTTGTAGTTTACAAGAAACCCTTATAGTTTCGCCATGTCTGTCCGCCCGTCCATCCGTCTTAACGTCTGTCCGCAGCTTAGTTCAAAGACTATAAGTGCTAGAAAGCTGTAATTTGGCATGTACATATTATAATTTTTTTCTTTGCATTTGTTATTTTTTTTCTTCATATATAGGTAAACATTTAGAAAACAGTAAACAAAAGATAATACGCGAGTATATGACGGGATAATTATAATCGGGAGTGTAAGTAAAGGGTCATTGTTGTAAAGTAGTTTTTGTTTTTTTCAATGTTGTAACATTGCATTATTTTCAAGCGTCAAGAAGTGATCCACATTATTTGTAAAGTTGCAGCCGTCTGAACTCACCTTAACTGCTACGAGGCGCTACGCCGTAGCAAACTGCTACGATTACGTGGTGCGATTTGACTGTTCTACATTAATTCAATTGAATACTTGATATTTGGACTAGATAGTGGTCTGAGTTATATTGGCATGGTTGGATTCTGTGTTATTCAGGAGGCAAGACTAGCGTAGTAATATGCAGCATCAAAAACCATTGCAGTTGTAGTTATAGTACGAAAACGCCTTTTGGCTGAGTAAAAGAGAACTCTACTTTCAATCGTATTCCGGTCGTGTTCAATAGATTTTTAAAGCTCAAAGCGGTAATGAGGAAGTAAGCAATCAGTTGTGAACTATTTTTTATATTGTGAAGCGCTGTACAAATAAAATTACATGAATTTTTTTTAATTAAAAATGATCGTTATGCCTACTGAATAAAGTAAATATTGAGTTTGTATTTGAGAAAGGAGCTATTTATACATATAATATTTCTGATAATAAATAGGATCACGACTGTAATCCCCAAGTACGGTAGACATCTTTTCAGATTTTCAGACGCTTAGATCCTTTGAAAATGTCTAGTGGGGGTAGTCAGAGGCACGTCCAAACATTATATTTGGTACATGCCCACAGTTTGCAGTAGTAAGCATTCCATACGTGACAGGTTGCAAGCCCATCGCCGATTATAAGAATTCTAACTGGTTTCCTCACGATGTTTTCCTTCACCGTTTTGAGCACGTGTTTCGATGCGCATATAAATTTTTCGAACAGAAAAATCCATTGATGCACGCCGGGATTCGAATCAGTCAGATTGAAAGTCAAGGTATATCCCACACGGCCAACACTTTGGCTTTTAATTTAGCATTTTATACGGTTGCAAACCTGTCGCCTCCATTACTAATTAATAATTATAACCAACGAGATTATTAATCCTCTGTTATTATTATATTGCATTGTTCAAATGGAAATTTGGGATATGCAACGCCCGTGAAAATATATTCAATTCTTCGAAACTTAGATTGTTACGTTCTACGTCGCGTTAGGAGTCAACCCGAGGTCCCTCGTCTCATTTCAGTATTCCGTCTCTATCGCACAACTTTAATGCTTATACTGCAATAAATTTGCGAGGAATCGTTCAATACTTGGAAATAGATTGATAGATTTTTATAGATTTTTATTTGTACTTGTACCTATTTTTATAATAATACTAGCTGTCCCGACAGACGTTGTCCTGTCAAATAAGCTGAGTGACGGACGTCACAAAAGAGACAAAAGAGTGATTATAAAGGTTTCCTTTTTATACCGGATGTACAGAAAACATACAAAATTAAATTATACTTTTAAATATATATTAAAACTGTGCAAAATGTATTGACGTGCCTCTGGCTACTCCCTTAGACATAGTCAAGCACCTGAAGATCAGTGAATAAGTCTACCGTACTTGGGGATAACAGTCTTTATCCTATTTATTTTATGTATTAAAATAAGAAATTCTCGGAAGCACCTCTACTACCAAATCTACACGTATCTAGCTTATATCAGAGTTTACTTGCACGCAGTTTAATAAACTCATAATATCATTAAAATTTCACACTCGCAATGATTGTCTCGTTGGGCACCGCTAAGTTTCTACACCATTAGCAGATTAGTTCGCTGGAACTTACTACAAACTTACTTATCGGCATTACCCAAACCATTACCAAATCTGCATGCTAAAATACACTCTATCCCAAATACATAAGGTTCAAGGAAACTGCAGAGATAAGGTAGCAAATGTAACCTATCGCAGAAGTAAGGGAGCTGAACCACAAAAACAGGTGTTCCGATTTTGCGCTTGCGGTAAGAAATGACTTAATTTCTTTTGTAATTAAAACTTGTTTGTTTTAAGGCAGTTTGTGATAGAAATATTTTTTTTATAATGTAGAAAAAACGATTTTAAATTATAATAATAATAAATAACATATCTGCCCGCTGGTCGAGAAGAATATGACTCTTTTTAAATTTGTTTATAATACGAGTATAGTTAAGTCGTAGGTAGTAAATAGTTGCAAGTTGTAACGGGACTGACAATATCGCTAAGCGATTCAAAGCCCTCATTAATAAAAAAATATAACCCAAAGTATATTTTTTTTTATTTCTAAAGCCGTCTGATTGCGATTTATTCGAGATCTACTGAATCGATTTTTATGAAAACTGTGTCATCTGATAGTTTATGTTTCAAACAATAAAGATATATGGCTCAGTATTAGACATGAACGTAAGAGGGATCTCGCATTGTTGTAATTGCACTGACATACCCTAATGAGTTGCTCTAGAGCTAGGCCCGGCTCACACTCACACAATATACTCACACGATATATTTTTACGAGATTAATTTCCGCATTTCTCATTAAATCTACGCTATAAATTGAAATAATAATAATTGAGGAAAACTTAGGCTGTAAAAGACAATATCGCTAAATTCAAATTTAATTCTTCTTAAACGAGTAAGTTTATTGAACGATTACGTCAAAAACTATAACCATCTATAACGAATATAATCCTTAACTCATGATAAAGCTGAAACGTTTTCTTAATGTTATTATACCTCAATTATTAATTACTGCAACATGTGGGCATGTTCCAAATGTAATGTTCAAACGTGCTTCTGACTACCCCCTTAATATGCCTAATATTCAAGAATATGAGCACCTAGAGAATGTCTACCGTACTTGGGGATTACACAATTTTCACCTCAATAATCAGTACTTATATGAAAGTGTGTTTGAATGTTTGACCGTCTTTCGGCCGAACGGATTGGTGTGATTTTTTATGTGAAGATAGTTTAAAGGCTGGAGAGTAACATAGGCTTTTCATCTAGGTATCACGCGGGCGAAGTCGCTGGCGAAAGCTAGTTCCATTATAAAACTAAAAGCATCTAATGAAACAGACGCCGACGTATGCAAAATCCTCAGAGGTTGGGAGTTTGCAAAAGCTTCTACGTAGAGGATAAAAATCAAGTTCGTACAAACAAAGGCTTCTTTCACTTACGCTGCTTAAACTTTGACGGCGTGCGAAGAATTTAGATAGGTTAGATGTTTCGTTTTAGAAGAAAAGTGACTCTTGCTTTGAGCTAAGAAAGCTTCTTTTTACAAAGACATAGAATTTTAAACACAATGCTGTTCTTAGTAAAGAATGTGTCGTCTAACACAAGTAATATTAAACATTCCTTTATCTTTTGATCCCTTTATTATAATCTAAAGAGGGTGGTCAAAGACACGATCAAGAATTATATTTGTCTGACGCATGCCCATATTTTGCAGTAGTTAGCATTCATACGTGACAGATTGCTAAGCCCATCGCCGCTTATAAGAATGCCACATATTTTCCTTCACCATTTTAAGCACGTGTTTTAATGCGTAATTTTTTTTCTAATAGGATTATCCATTGACGCAACTCACGACCTTTGGGAGTACCTCCCACTCAGCCAACACGACGTTTAATTATTATACCACTTGATTATAAAATCTGCAAATGCTAACCATGTGTGGACTGACCATGAATAAATTAAATCATTTATACCAGATTGTGCCAGATACGAGGCGCGGGACTCGTATGGAAATCTACGTGCATTATGGAATATGAATTTGTTTATACTATTAGCATGCTGTGTCCGTGCCGCGTACGCGAGCTGGCTCGATTCACTTGGACTTGAAATAACCTCTAATTCTATCTCTCTCTATCTCTTTATCTATTTCTTTCTTAAGGGGCTCCGTGATTACAGTCGTGATCCTATTTTTTTTATTTTTAGAAAACAATATGGGGGCTATAATGCACACCCTAGTAATACAGCCATGTAGCTTCTTTGGGGTAAAACTTATTTTCCATGTCTTAAATGGTCATGTGTGCTTACTTTGGACTAGCGGTAGCCATCTTTTTACGACCTTTACAGATTGCCATCTGCTACTCGTAACTCCTAACAAAAACATAATCAAAGGGGCATGATAAATAGCACAACTTCAGATTGTACATTACCTTGACAAATGCCAGTCGGCGTGGACAAACTCACAAAAACTCTTGACGCTGCCTAATTGGGGAAGAAAAATGAGTTTCTCGTTGAGGCTTAGGTAGGTGTACCTATGTTTTTACCGAGATTGTTTGTGGAGATGAAATTCCGGTTCTATTTTTTAGAATGTTTGCAGAGTTGTTTATGTTTTTGGGCGTTTATTTTTGTCGAGAACACTTAGACTTCAGTCCTAACTACTCCTAAATAAGCATTTGAAAATGCTCAGCTTGAAATATTGACTTTCCTAGTCAAAGGCTCATAAATATGTTTTGTTCTTAGGAACCACGTTCTGACCATCTGACATGACCTGGTAACTTTTACTTACCAATTTTAGAAAAAGCTTTAAGAATAGCTCCACGTTTCATTTTGATTAAAGTGTAAGTAGATAGACATTTTTAAAAGCTAAAAGCATATTGACTGACCTCACAGCTCAGTTGATAGTATGAGTAACTCTGCCTTCAGTGCTGTACTAGGATAAACATTTGTGTGATAAACATAGATGTTAGTTCTGTGTCTGGGTATAATATGTATGTATTTACCAAAAAAAAAGTAAATAAGTATTCTATCAGTTATCTGGTTCCCATAGTACAAGCTTTGCTTAGTTTGGGGCTAGATGGCGCTGTGTGTTAAGTTCGCCAATATTTATATATATTTATTTTAAAATATTATATAGCTTTTCAATGGTACTACTACAACGATCAAATCGCAACACAGTAATGCTGCTTGATTGCAGAAATAGGTACTTATGGTCATAGTAAGGGACTTCCCCGGACGAGACCCTTCACAATGAATACTACTAATTGGACTGGCCTTGCAGTTCAGTTGGTAGTAACTCTGCCTTCTGCGCTGTTATTTGAGGGTTCGATTCCCACCCAGGATAAACATTTGTGTGATGAACATAGATGTTTGTTCTGTGTCTAGGTGTTAATATGTATAATATATGTATGAATTTCTAAAAAAAGTAAAGTATTTAAGCCATAGTACAAGCATTGCTTAGCTTGTGACTAGATGGCGCTGTGTAAAAATGTTCACCAACATTTATTTGTTTATATTATTTATTAGGTACTCTTAGAAAGAAATACGGCTAATTACCACGTTTTTTTGTATTGTAATCACGATAGTTGTAACTCTATACTCTTAGAAACTCTACAAAACTTACTTCTATTCCACGAGACCAAAGATTATCGAAACAAAGTTTCCAGCCAGCAAACGGTAAACAACTCAGTTATTCACAAAAGCGTACCTACTCATTAACATTAGTTAGTTACACATTACCCGTAAGTTCAGTCCGCGACTTACCTGTTTTGCCTTTAACAAGTTGTAGTGTTAGATTACGGAAAGGTAAAGATGTGAGCTATGATGCAAACCTGTCCCCATATTCTTAATTTGTAACCTCAACTCTACCTCGACTCTAACTTTTTCGAGGCCCCTCGAAAAGTACCTCATGGTACCCTTTGGGTTAGTCCAAAAATGGAGAAAAGTCCAGAAATCCCTATTGATGGGGATAGTCAATGGGCATTTATGGACTAACCCATTCCTTTCTTACCCATGTCTCGACGTAGCAGCTAGTGATGTAACTTTTACCCTTTCAGCCTATTCAACAGCTTTTCTAGTTCTTCACAATACCTGGCGCAAGTAAACAATAAACACAGCTCGGGTAATATAGGTAAGCCAGAAGTTCATAGCTCACAGCATGAGCATGAGCATTGAGCATGCTTTACTGAGAACCGGCGACCGTTATGTCGGCGGTAGATTGGTTGCATCTGTTCGCGCGCATTCTGCACACGACACCAAGACAGCGGAGCGGTAGGCGCGCGTAGCGAGGGACGAGGAACAGTCGCCGGCCGGCGCTCGCGCCAGCCGGCGGTGGACAGAGACCACCATTTCACTACACTAGATAGACGCCCGTTACTTACCTTAGAATCAGTGTCCATTTAAATTTACCTGTACATATTTCTTTACTTCGATTATAATAGTTTTCTACATAACTATCTGGTTTTGTTTAGTCTAGTTGGTTTTGTTCTGGGGCCGTACAACAATCTCTAAAGTAAGAAAGGGTTTCACGCACAGCAGCTATAAATTCAATAATCATTTACATCAATAAAATCACAAGGATCACTTTGAAACGTCTTAGGAACTAGGTGTAGCTACGCCGATTCCACGCGACCAAGCCTAGAAGAATCAGGCAACATACACACGGCTATAATGTAAAGATGTACATTGTACATTAAAGCACGATACATCTCATTACATCATTCCATAGAAATCGTCAAGAGACACACGACAGTTATAATATATATTTTTATATCTTCGTATCTTAAGATACAGAGCGATATGAAAATATACATTTATTTTCGATTCATCTTAATACATTTCAATACATTTCCGTAAATCGTTCTTCGAGATGTTCAAAACAGTTCAAAAAGATACATTACATTACCTGTTGTGATAATTTAAAGCTATACATCACGGAATGAAAAAAATAAATAGTATCACGTCACGACTGTAATCCTCAAGTACAGTAGACATCCTCTTAGATCTCCAGGCGCTTAGATCCTTTGAATATGTCTAGTGGGGGTAGTCAGAGGCACGTCCAAACATTATATTTGGCACATGCCCGCATTTTGCAGTAGTTAGCATTCCATACGTGACAGGGTGCAAGCCCGTTACCGCTTACAAGAATACTAACTGGTTTCCTTACAACCTTTTTCTTTATCGTTATAAAATCGGTTTTAATGCGCATATAACATTCTCGGACAGAAAAAATCATTGATGCACGGCCGGGTTCGAATCCACGATATTTGAATTGAAAGTCGAGTTGCCTCCTACTCGGCCAACACTTTTTTTTAAAGTATTGAATCTATGCATTAAAATCGCTAATGTTATACTCCGAGTTGTGGCCACCAATTTTACAACGTCAAGGCAGACTTTCTAAGCTGTGTTCAAGGACAACGCCCGACGACGCACTGGACATTAATTACGGCCTTCAAATGATGTTCACCGTTTCATAGAAATGTAAGACTTCGAGCGAAGTATCCTAAGTAAACGCCGGCTGCGAACAGCGAGCGAGCTCATATTTGCATCGCAGTGCACGGTTGCAGTTTTAGTTAGATTTAGATTATGATAATGCATGAGTTGGTACCGTCTTTTTAAGAAGTTTCTACATTAGATACCTACTTAACTACCTAGATATTTAAAAGAGGTTTAATGAAAAGATCAAGATGCATACCTAGACATTATAAAACCCTGTAGGTGGAACTAATAGCGAGATCATTGTACCGTCGAAATATAAAAAAACGGCCAAGTGCGAGTCGATCTCGCGCACGAAGGGTTCCGTACCATTGTCTATAAAAGACGGCAAAAAACATACATCTTCTGTGAAATATTCAACTGTTTAGCTATCACGGTTCATGAGATACAGCCTTGTGATAGACAGACAGACGGACAGCGGAGTCTAAGTAATAGAGTTCCGTCGCTACCCTTTGGGTACGGAACCCTAAAAATTAATAAGATCACTGCTGTACCTAATACCCAAGTACGGTAAACATTCTCTCGAATCTCCCGGTGCTTAGCTTGAAGATGTTTATAGGTGTTAGTCTGAGGCACGTCTTAACATTACATTTGCAATATGCCCACCTATTTCAGTAGTTAGTTGTCAGGTTATCCATCGGAATAATGATATTCCTTCAGAATCTTCAGATACGTTTACTAAAAGTCATTCCGAATTTTCTATTTTCACCGGAAATGCGGGCATAAAGATCAAATGACAATAATCTAATCAAATATTGGGACCAAATATTAGGAACGACGGTAAATTAGGAAAAACGGTTTTATTCAGTGATTTAGTCAATAAAGCTCCTTGTACCCTCGATCTATTTAAAGATTTATCCCCATATTCTTAGTTGTAACCTCGAAATATCGCCACCTCGACTCGACATCGAAACCGTGTTTTAATCGTTTTAGTTGATAAAATGACCTCGAGTCAAAGATTCCTAGGTCAACAGAACTGTCAACTCAAGTTACCTCAAAATAAACCTTGACATTCCTCGACAGCTTCGACAGTTTGTTTGATGAAAATCTCCTCGGACTGATGACGTAACGACTTAATTGAGGAACCTCCAAAATGTCGATTTAATACCAAACATGAGGTTTTCGAGTAAACTTCGAGGTGCCTCGAAAGAGTGTGAGTCAAGGTAGAGTCGAGGTTACAACTACGAATATGGGGATTAGCCAATAAAGCTCCATCGGTCTTTTTAAAGATTTAGGTCACGAGTCTTCTCTATTGTGCGTTTCGTCGAATCCATTCTACAATTCCGCTAATTCAAATAAACTGCCTACCGATGACCCTAAATTAAACAGAGGAAGCAATGACGTGACCACATTCGTCTTAATTTACAGTTTATTAGATACGTATTAACTTGTAGCAAGTTTCGGGTCACAGTTTCGAATTTTGGGACGAAACTGTTTGACAGTTTTCGGTTTATAACTTCAGTATTTACTAGGAGCGCGTGCTAGATACTATAACATTGAAAGTACTTGCTTCCGCCTGCGGCTTCGCTTGAGGAGTAGGAACATGGATAGGTATAAAGTATTTTATACGCCATTCCATTACATAAGATATGTATTCCAAGGATCTAAATCCGTTTGAATCTAAGTCCGTTTTTGGTTGTGTGAGTGTGGTGCGGACACAAACATCCAAACATACAGACAATGGTGTCGATTCTGTTGGCATCGAGCTAATCCTAAAATTTCCTAACGTAAAATTAAAAAACAATTTCGCTTTTATTCCTTTACGTTAAAGTCTAAATTAAAGTAGGTGGCGATTATGTTGTGTCCATTTTACAATTTGGGAATAAGAGGATCGTGTTTTAACACGATAGGTGCCAACAGAATCGACACCATTTTCATCTCAAATACTTTCGGATTTATAATAAGAATAGGATCACGTACCTGTAATCCTTACTTATAATCCTCAAGTACCTCTCAGATCTCTAGACGCTTAGATCCTTGAAGACGACTAGAAGTAATAGTCGAAGGCAAGTCCGAACATTACATTTGATTGGTACAATGCCGCAGTAGTAGTGCGTTTATAATACGCAATAGCCTATTACCATAAATGTTTGCTGTTGAATCGAAACCACAACAGCGCAGAGAGTTACTACGAACTGAGCTGTGAGGCCAGTTATAGGCACTCCAAGACAAGTCAGGCTTATTGAATAAACCCTTACAAGTTTACATAGCATCTTAGCAACAGATCATTGGCGATCAGCTCACTTGAACGAACATGAACAAACATAGACGCTGAGCATAGACAATGAAACAGATACCGCATAGCCGTGGATTTATTGTTTACGTGCCTATTGTATCGGCTAGGGTTGTCTGATACAGCATTCTCGCTCGACTATTAAACAGGCTAGATTGCACCAATTACAATTATCCGCTCGTCTGTCAAACCTCTGAATTTTATATCGCTGGTATTCTTAGTTATTATAACAAGCTATTTTTACATCTCGGCTTAAGAAAGTTGTTAGATTGAGTTCACATGATTTAGATTCAGTTCACTTGCTTCCATTATTGCGACTTATGGCTGTAGTATTGCCATTATAAAAAATGTAATACATCTTGTATAATTATTATGTTACTTATAGTCGGATTTAGGCATACTGGACCATTGATTCTTTTCTTCGAAGCGAGTTGAATGAAACAGTCGCCACCCAAGCCTATTCTAGAGAGAGTAGACGGCTAGAGTGTGTAGGCTGTAAAGCATTTGGGCCTAGATACCGCTGTCATGGGGCCAAACAGGAAGCCCGCAGATTTATCGTCACATCCCTATTGTGTCTAGTGTAGCCTAATTCAATGCAATGTATGGTCGGATTCAGATGTCTCCTGTTTGACTGAGAATGGCTTTCAATAATTTCAGAGAGGGCATGGCCTATTATGAAACTCAATACCTACCTAATATTTAGATAGAAGATTATTATGAATACCTAAAATGGAATTCGAATGGCCTTAAAGCTCATTTGTACTTGGCTCTGCCTTTTGCGCTGTAAGTTGTTTGTTTGTGTGATGAACATTGAGACTAACTATATAAAAAGCCCATCTACATTATAAAAAAGTTACGTTCTATGAACCTAAAAACTTAGGTATGTAAGTAAGTAGGACCTACGTTCCGCGAGACGTCATGATCTTCACTGAATTTATTGGGTAAACTAAAAATAGGTAGCAGATAAATTAACTACGAATTATTCTTTCCAAAAAACTACATTTAAAATAATTAAAATATATACCTACACAATCAGTATATCATCCATTTAATATCACAAGGTATCTAACAATAAAGATAATTAAAAAAAACTCGTTTTAACTTTGTCGCATATGTGTAGGTATAAATATTTTACCCCACGCAAAGCAATAACATTTAATATAAAAAAAACACATATTCACAAGAAAATTCAATTAGTATTTTAAGACGCTGCCAGTCGACGATTATTTTTGTTCGAAACGAAAAAAGAAATACTTGTGAACAAGCCACATCTCCTATTTTATAATGTATAGTATATGTGAATAAAGATGTACCCATCTTTAATCACTTCGATAAATAATCCTACCGACCGCTGCAATGATGACAAACACAAGTCCGCGCGTGGTCCGCCTTAGCTTTTCGAATAAATTAATGATATAAATTATGTATAATTACTTATCAAAAATCTACTCTAATAGAAATCTAGATCTACATATTACCTATCTTTAACAATAAATCACAAGTTGATTTTAATAGTAGGTATATAAAATATTTTGATCATAAATTCTAAAACGTATCATTTTGAAATAATATTTTTATCGTGAAAAGTTTCTGCTATTATGATTTCAGCTTAATAGAAATCTAGGTAGGAACCTGAAGTAATATACTTATAAAAATAGGAGATGTGGCTTGTTCAGAAGTATTTCTTTTTTCGTTCCGAAAAAGAGCAATCAGCGACTGGCAGCCCCTTAATAACAGATCAGTCAACCTTCAATATGATTTTCAAAATGGTGGTTTTTGATTTACATCCAAATGGGTCATCCATTTTTTATCTTTCAGTTTTGAACTTTATAAAAACATTAGACATTATAATTAAGGGGCTGTATGTCGACGATTGCTCTTTTTCGAAAGGAAAATAGAAATACTTCTGAACAAGCCACATCTCCTGTTTTTATAAGTATATTACTTCAGGTTCCTACCTAGATTTCTATTAAGCTGAAAACATAATAGCAGAAACTTTTCACGATAAAGATATTATTTCAAAATGATACGTTTTAGAATTTATGATCGAAATATTTTAATACCTACTATTAAAATCAACTTGTGATTTATTGTTAAAGATAGGTAATATGTAGATCTAGATTTCTATTAGAATAGATTTTTGATAAATAATTATAAATAATTTATATCATTAATTTATTCGAAAAGCAAAGGCGGACCACGCGCCGACGTGTGTTTGTCGTCATTGCAGCGGTTGGTAGGATTATTTATCGAAGTGATTAAAGATGGGTACATCTTTTTTCACATATATTTTTTATTATAAAATAGGAGATATGGCTTGTTCAGAAGTATTTCATTTTTCGTTTCGAACAAAAACAATCGTCGACAGGGAGCGCCTTAAGTAAGTAGGTTTTACTCTACTCAAGAACATTGTTTGACAAAATGAATATTCCTTCTATCTTTATTATGTCTAAAATCCAGCAGCGCTTCCATCGCTACGAGGGTCAAATGCACCTTCCATCATTCCATTTGGATGCCTGACCAGCGCTCCAGCCTGACCCATAATCTCACTATATTCTGGCAGAAGAACAATTTTATGACTTCTGTTTCGAAGATACTCTATCGTCTTTTCGTTGAATCGACCTTCCAGTCTAAGATTATCATTATGATCCCCTGATTTACGACCGTAGAGCCACCTAGGAGCGGATACTGAAGTCTGCAAATCTTTATGCTGAACCACATATCTATGGAAGATTGCAGCTTGAGTCTGTGGTTGACCATCGCCACCCATGGTACCATAGATCATAACCCTTCCATCTTTAAGTTTTGCTGCAGCAGGGTTCAAGGTATGTAATGGTTTTTTGCCTGGTTTGATTGCAAGAATATGATTCTGGTCAAGATTGAACGCAACTCCTCTATTTTGCCACAAAATTCCAGTACTTGGAAGCACAACTCTACTCCCGAATTCGTGATAAATACTTTGTATAAATGAAACTGAGAACCCTTTGTCATCCATCACGCCCATCCAAACTGTATCACCAAGTCCTTTGCCTGGTTCAGCTTGTAATGCCTGATCTAAATTGATATTTTTTGCCATTTGAAGCAGTGTTCCACTCGATATCAAAAATTTAGGTTCTATAGTCATTTCACGTGGATCGGTTATGTATTTGTCTCTAAGCCTGAAGACTTGTTTTGCAGCTTCTACTGCTGCGTGTATGAATTTTCCTTCATCTTGACCATCGATGTTTAAGTTATCTAATATTCCAAGTATGCCTAATGATGCTGCACCTTGTGTTGGAGGAGGGAGATTGAATAATTCACCATTCTTGTGCAAGAGGCGTAAAGGAACTTTTCTTTCAGTTGTATAATTTTCCATGTCTGATTCTGTTATAGGCAACCCTAACAAAGCCATGTCTTTTGTTATCAGTTTGGCTACACCTCCTTTGTAGAAACTCTTTAGACCGTCATCGGCTAGACTTCTAAGCGTTTTGGCCAATTGCTTCTGATACAAAATATCTCCTACTTCTGGAATCTTTCCATCTGGCAAATAAATCTTAGCAAATTCTGTAGAACTAATATTTCCTTTCACATTTTCTAAACAAGTTCTATAAAATTTTGTTACAGCAATACCGTCTTCAGCATATCTGATGGCATCAGCTAGAAGTCTGTGAAGGGAGATTCGCTTATATCCACATTCAGAGGAGAACTTAAGTGCTTCTTCCCATCCTCCTACAGTGCCTGCGACAGTTAGAGCAGATTTTGCGCCAGTATATGGTATATTCGAGAGACCTTTAAAAAAATCTGGAGTAGCTAAGCTGCCTGCTGCTCCACAAGCTTCAATAGCAAAAGGCTCGCCATGCGGAGGAACGATTAGCCAGAAGCCATCACCACCTATACCGTTCATGTGCGGGTAAACAACAGCTATTGTTGCTGCAGCAGCCACCATAGCTTCCATAGCAGTCCTCCCTTCTCGCAGGATGGCCAAGGCGGATTGAGAAGCCAGATGGTGAGGTGTAACCACCATACCCCTGGGTGCTATGTTACTTTGCATGATGATCTCTTCTCTTTTTTCGCGTCTGCTTATTATACCTGTAACAATAAAAATACTTATGACTTTACTTTATGATTGTACACTTTTACTCAAGTCTCAAAGGTCAACTCAGATTTACTAAACGACGCAATTTGCATCGAAGTTTCGGTTTTTTATCACTACATAGTATAAAGCAAAGTCGCTTCCCGCTTCCCGCGTCTGTATGTATGTCTGTATGTATGCTTATATCTTTAAAACTACACAACGGATTTTGATGCGGTTTTTTTTAATAGATAGAGTTACTCAGGAGGAAGGTTTATATGTATAATTACATGCTTAATATATTAGAGAACCACTGATTATTTTAAGATTTCTAATATAAAGTCGTAAATAAACACATTTGTTTGTGCTTACATTGCAAACGCTGGCTGAACTCTACGAGATAGATCAAAATAATGTACTACATATTGTATACCTTAAAAAGGTCTACAAAAAAGTCCACGATGGTATATGTTTATCTCTTAGAGATAACCCACAATAATCAATTTCTATCCTTTACTTTTTACGAGAAATAATGGCTTATTTACGATACTGTTCTCGATTTGGAAGAAGCTGTTCATTTTCCTACAGAATTTCTTAATTCTTTGAACCCGTCTGGTCTTCCTCTTCACAAAATGGTGTTAAAAGTAGGTTGTCCCGTTATTTTATTGAGAAACCTGAATCCACCTAAACTTTGCAATGGTACGCGTTTGCTGGTAAAATCACTAAAAACTTTCATAATAGAGTGCACATTGCACAATACTAACAGGATATGGTACTGGGGAAGATGTATTGATACCCCGAAATCCTCTGTTTCCATCGGATTTACCGTTCCAATTTAAACGCCTACAGTTTCCGGTAAAGACATCTTTTGCAATGACCATAAATAAATCGCAGGGTCAAACCTTCAACGTTGCAGGCTTAGACTTGAGCGTTGAGTGTTTTTCACATGGCCAAATGTCGCTCTTTCAAGAGTAACATCTAAAGAAAACATGTTTGTATTGTCTAATGACAAGAAAGCTGTGAACGTTGTATATAGAGAGATTCTGTGTTAATTGTAAAAGTAAAATAAATAAGTAAAAATGTAAAAAATAAATGCTGTTAACGAGTATACAAAGACATTCTGTAATATATTTTGGTATCAGCTTTGCACCCGTGCGAAGCCGGGGCGGGTCGCTAGTTAAGATATTTATTTACATTTACATGTGTTTACATTTTTGTGTTAGACAACATATTATTTTTAATTTAAGATCATGGCATGTTTTACATCGGTTAGTATGCAAATTTTATGATGTTAAAATATATACTAGGTAGATTATTTTTTATTATTTAGTCATTGAGATTTTATCAATTATCGTAAATTGTGTAATTAACATTTATTTATCTATATTTTTATGAATTTTATCTTGAATAAAATGTGATTTTAATATTTGTAGGCCATAAGTATTTTGTAAAAAAAATTTGGTACTACACAGACAAGACTTTTGCGTAGTAATGCGGTTTTTGATGGATAAATACAAAAACTGCTGTTATCACCTCGACTTCTGCTTACAGTGTCTGATAATCGTGAAAACAAATAAAAGTTTTCCTTAACAAACATCGCATTCTCAAAGATATGAAGGGACGGAAGTTTTAGAATCTTGTGTTTTAAAAATAGTGGTTTACTAACAGTAATTTTTATTTTAAACATTGAACACAGACATCGTATTTGCATTTTAAATATTATATTTTTATTTGTAGAGTTGCCCCAAAAAATAATAGCCTTACTTGATTCGTAGATTTTTTTTGATGTCATTTATTGAAATTAAAAAATATTAAAATTATTGTTTTTGACTTTATCGTAATAATACTAAACTGTTTTACTTTATTTTTAAATTTTTGATTCATAATTTTGTTTACTGATGCATTTCTTGTGATATGCATGCAAAACATAATAAATCTTCAAAAACTATTTACGAGTACAAATCTTAGAATAATTATATTTGTCAATGGAGCCTGAAATTTTCTACAAATCTAAGTGGTGAATTGTCTCCAAATTTAATACAAAATCTACACTTACGAAAATGAAAAGGTCTGCCTGTGACGTTATCACAGACAAACCGCTGCGCTGGCTGTGCCGATTGTAATGAAGTTTATTATAGAAATAGTATATTTAAATACGAAACACATTAAAAATTATAAAAATGACAAACCTGCATGGATGATGGATCCTTACTGTGATAAATTCAGTGGTTATAATAATATTGCAAGTAAACACAAGATAATAAATTATTATCTACGAGTAAAGGCTCAACGCCAATCAGTTCATAACTTATACTAGCTACCACGGCTTCGCACGGTTGTTACCTGAATAAAAAGTAGCCTGTGTTATTCGAAATGTATCTACATAGTATAAAGCAAAGTCGCTTTCCGCTTCCCGCGTCTGTATGTATGTATGTATGTTTGCTTATATCTTTAAAACTACACAACGGATTTTGATGCGGGTTTTTGTAATAGATAGAGTGATTCAGGAGGAAGGTTTATATGTATAATAACATGCTACCCGTGCGAAGCCGGGGCGGGTCGCTAGTAAGCTATATTACTGTAAAGTTTCATTTTAATCCGTTCACTAGTTTTTGCGTGAAAGAGTAACAAACACACACACACACACACACACGCACAAACATTCGCATTTATAATATTAGTAGGATATATTAGACGCGTGAGGAAACGCTGCAGTGGCGCCACAATGGCGCGCCAGTCGTGCCACAACTACGAGTATGTTTCATACAATATCTAAAGGCGCACTTGCAGCGCCACTATCATCACACTAAATACAATTAGTACAGCGCTTAATTTGAAAGCGCCCATAGTTCTTCTGATATCAATAGTTGCTCTCTTTTTATGTGAACACTTCTAGCCGACCTGTGACAGACGTTGTCCTGTCAAATTTCAATAATCGAATAGAAAAGACTGAATGTTTTTATGTGATATCAGATTTGTTGCACACCAGCGCCATCTATACAGAAATCATCCATTTTGCGTTTTTTATCTTTTTTGGGATGTTTTTCATATTCTAAAGTAATCTATTATTTATTCGGACATTATTAATCTACATCTACAGTTAATTTTAACTTAATCTGTTTTGTCGTTTAAGCCTGATTGAGGAACAAACATACATACAAACTCACAAACTTTCGAATTTATAATATTATTAGGATGGTGATTAGTGAATGATAAGTGTGTTTACAGCAAAGTGTGCCTTAGGCATAACAGAATTAGTTTGATATTAATTTGCATTTTCATTTATCTATTTATATATTAGGTACCTAATAGTTGTTTAAACTGGAAATATGTAATTGTGTTATCATAGGAACACGTCCAACCACTTCAAATGTTGGTTGTGACCTGGTTGTAGCCTAATTCAATGTAATGTATGATCGAATTCAGATGTCTGCCTGTTTGACTGAGAATGGGTTCCAATGATTTCAGAGAGGGCATAGCCTGTTATGTGAATAATATTTTAGTAGGTTTTTTTTTTATTTATTTACCATGTTTACATTTATTACATAGTATTTGCTTATATAATAGCATCTAAAAACCACTAAGGTTTAAGCAGTGCTACGCGAGATCACATCACTCAAGAAGTAAGTAGCTACAAATAAACAAGTAAACAAAAAAATAAATTGTTACGAAACTTGGGAGCTACGCATTTACCTTATACCTACCTAACGTGTGTAACGTGTTATATTAATCACGAGCTGACCCGTGCCCGCTTCGCTGTGCGTAAGACATTTCTAATACCATCGTGGACTTTTTTGTAGACGTTTTTAAGGTGTACAATACTGTAGTACATTATTTTGATATATCTCATTTGCAATGTAAGCGCAAAAAAATGTGTTTATTTACGACATCACATTAGAAACCTCTAAAATATCAGTGTTTCTCTACTATATTATGCATGTATTATACATATAAACCTTCCTCTTGAATCACTCTATTTATTAAGAAAAACCGCATCAAAATCCGCTGTGTAGTTTTAAAGATATAAGCAAACATACATACATACATACAGACGCGGGAAGCGGAAAGCGACTTTGCTTTATACTATGTAGTGATATACTTACATAACTTATTGTAACGTTGTTGAAATTCTACACCGCGCGTAGCCCGACATGCACTTGGCCAGTTTTTACATAATTTTTTCGCAAATATTTGACGCGGGGTTCGAACCTGAAAGTCTTGCGTCTCAGTTAGGTACTCGCCCACCGACCACCTCACCACCCGATAAAACCAAATTATTATTATTTTAAAAAAACCTAAAATCAAGTTACAAGTCTTACGGACAAGATCGGACGGTATCAAGTACAAAACAAAATATTATTAAAAAGCATATTTCACAAGAGAATTCAATCAGTATTTCAATAACGCTTACAATATCTATAACCATCAACAAGAATATTGTTTTACAAAATGAATATTCTTTCAGTCTTTATTGTGTCTAGTACCCAGCTGCACTTCCATCGCTACGAGGGTCAAATGCACCTTCCATCATTCCATTTGGATGCCTGACCAGCGCTCCAGCCTGACCCACAATCTCACTATATTCTGGCAAAAGAACAATCTTATGACCTCTGTTTCGAAGATACTCTATCGTCTTCTCGTTGAATCGACCTTCCAGTTTAAGATTATCATCATCATTTCCTGCTGAACGACCGTAGAGCCATCGAGGAGCGGATACTGAAGTCTGCAAATCTTTATGCTGAACCACATATCTATGGAAGATTGCAGCTTGAGTCTGTGGTTGACCATCGCCTCCCATGGAGCCATAGATCATAACCCTTCCATCATTAAGTTTTGCTGCAGCAGGGTTTAAGGTATGTAATGGTTTTTTGCCTGGTTTGATTGCAAGAATATGATTCTGGTCAAGATTAAACGCAACTCCTCTATTATGCCACAAAATTCCAGTACTTGGAAGCACAACTCCACTCCCAAATCCATAATAAATACTTTGTATGAATGAAACTGAGAACCCTTTGTCATCCATTACGCCCATCCAAACTGTATCACCGGGTCCTTTGCCTGGTCCAGCTTGGGATGCCTTATCTAAGTCTATATTTTTTGCCATTTGAAGCAGTGTGTCATTCGATATCAGAGATTTAGGTTCTATGGTCATTTCACGTGGATCTGTTATGTATTTGTCTCTTAACTTGAAGACTTGTTTTGTAGCCTCTACTGATGCGTGTATGAATTCTTCTTCATCTTGACCATCGATGTTTAAGTTATCTAATATTCCAAGTATGCCTAATGATGCTGCACCTTGTGTTGGAGGAGGAAGATTGAATAATTCACCACCCTTGTGCAAGAGGCGTAAAGGAACTTTTTTTTCAGTTGTATAATTTTCCATGTCTGATTCTGTTATAGGCAACCCTAACGAAGCCATGTCTTTTGTTATCAGTTTGGCTACACCTCCTTTGTAGAAACTCTGTAGGCCGTCATCGGCTAGACTTCTAAGCGTTTTGGCTAATTGCTTCTGATACAAAATGTCTCCTACTTCTGGAATCTTTCCATCTGGCAAATAAATCTTACCAAATTCTGTGGAATTAATATTCCCTTTCACATCTTTTAGAAGGGTTCTATAAAATTTTGTTACAGCAATACCGTCTTCAGCATATCTGATGGCATCAGCCAGAAGTCTGTGGAGGGAGATTCGCTTATATCCACATTCCGAGGAGTATCGAAGTGCTTCTTCCCATCCTCCTACAGTGCCTGCGACAGTTAGAGCAGATTTTGCGCCATTGGATGGTATATTCGTGAGACCTTTAAAAAAATCTGGAGTAGCTAAGCTGCCTGCTGCTCCACAAGCTTCAATAACAAAAGGCTCGCCATGCGGAGGAACGATTAGCCAGAAGCCATCACCACCTATACCGTTCATGTGCGGGTAAACAACAGCTATTGTTGCTGCAGCAGCAACCATAGCTTCCATGGCAGTCCCCCCTACTTGCAGAATTGCCAAGGCCGTCTGAGTAGCCAGATGGTGAGGTGTTACCACCATACCCCTGGGTGATATGTTGCTTTGCATGATGATCTCTTCGCCCTTCAACTTATACCTGTAACAATGAAATTACTTATGACTTTGATTGTTGTACATTGTACATATTCACACAGTTTCTGATTAGACCGATCGTTTGTAGATAAACGAAAAGTCCAACACTATTATTAAACTCTGAAAATACGCAACTTTTTTTGACTAAGAAATTCGGGAACAGGACGGGTAATTTACTATACAATTTTACTAACTAATAAAACTGGCCAAGTGCGTGTCGGCCACGCGGTAGGGTAGGGTTTCGTAGTTTACACAGCTAACAACGTTAAACAAGAAATTTTCAACGATATTTGTCCTAAAAAGTTTACTTCTAGTTTACGAGTAATCGTTGAGCAACTTAGAAAATAAATTTTCTTAATTGGTCGATGATTACTATAGTGATAGTTTTTCTTTTAGATTCGTTATATGTACTACCACCGTGATTTTTTTCACACACCCAAAACCAATCGTTTAGCTAGTAGGGGGGGGGGGACATTTGACTTGGCTAAATTAAGCACTTCAAAGCTTAACACTACCAATTATGTATATACCTACATGCCAAATTACAACTTTCTAGCACTTAAACTCTCTGAGCTAAGCTGCGGACGGACGGACGGACATGGCGAAACTATAAGGGTTTCTTGTAGACTACGAATCCCTACAAAGACTAAAAAAGATTATTTTAATACGGAACACATTAAAAACTTAAAAAAGTCAAACCTGCATGGATGACGGATCCGTAGTAAAATAGTTTCACAAGTTGGTTATAATAATATTGCTTGAATACACAAAATAACAAAATCTTATTTATTACGTAAAGGCCCAACGCCAATCAACTCCGCTCATATCGAATATTGACACAAAAATGACATCACGTCGGTTATCTTACTACATAATAAATATAATTATTTTTAATCACTTGCAATATACTTAGTTCTTCTGATATCAATAGTTGCTACTAGCTTTCTTAATGGTTTATATGATTTATTTGAGCATGGTGATCAATAATTATTATTGTTAAGTGTGTTTACAGCAAAGTATGCCTAAGGTTTAACAAAATTAGTTTGGTATTAATTTGCATTTTAATTTATCTATTTATAATGTACTAGTTGACTAAACTGGAAATGTATAATTATGCTATCGAACATGTCCAAATTGTCCAACCACTTTAAACGTTGTTTTTAATGATCCTACAATTAATAAAAATATGTAATAAACAAGGAAATAAAAAACAAAAATTATAAAATGCTTATTTTTTGGTTAACCTATACTGTCCCACTGTTGGGCAAAGGCCTACCCCGTCCTCTTATTAAACTAAAAACTAAATACTTTTTTATATTTTTATAATATCCATAGCTTAAAACATTAGCCTAAATTGCCGTATAGCCTGGAGTAGCTAAGCTGCCTGCTGCTCCACAAGTTTCAATAACAAAAGGCTCGCCATATTGCCGTATAGCCTGGAGTAGCTAAGCTGCCTGCTGCTCCACAAGTTTCAATAACAAAAGGCTCGCCATGCGGAGGAACGATTAGCCTTTGATAATTTGAGTATGAGTTTGAGTTTGAGTTTGAGTTTGAGTTTGAGTTTGAGTTTGAGTTTGAGTTTGAGTTTGAGTTTGAGTTTGAGTTTGAGTTTGAGTTTGAGTTTGAGTTTGAGTTTGAGTTTGAGTTTGAGTTTGAGTTTGCTGATTTCCTGAATCTACGCTGTAATAATAGATACATACAGTTTTTACTAGTACGGAGGATAGTCTCTCATCTGGGTACAAGTACGAATGGTATAATATAATGTATGACGATTTCTAGACTTTTATTGTTATAAAACTATGCTTTAATCTAATATACTCTAAGTCTAGGTTTAATACCTACTAATACTTAGAAATAAAAAAAAACATAATTAAAATTAGTTATAGCTTTGACTAGATATAAATGTACCTATTTTTTTAAGTGCTTCTTTTATGAATAAACGTTTACATTACTTTAAAAAAAAAAACAAAAAAAAAAAAAAAATATAGATGTGTAAAAATAAAAGTAAACTTTATTAGAATAATTTTAAATAGAAATAACAGAATAGAAATAATTTTTATGGCTGAAGCCCGGCATCACTACAATGAAATAAACAAAACATCGAGCGCCAGATGCCATACTTCAAAGTTATTAGAAAAATAACTTACCGGGATAGATCGGTTTTTTATTTTAATTTATCCTGTAAAGTTACTTTTTAGGGTTCCGTACCCAAAGGGTAAAAACGGGACCCTGTTACTAAGACTTCGCCGTCCGTCTATCCGTCTGTCTGTCACAGGGCTGTATCCCATGAAAAAAACGCTAACGCTAAACGCAGATCACAGTGCACACAACATTTAATTAGTCATTTTTTGTCATTAGACAATTATTGATGATTTCTTTTTTTCTCGAACGTTCGCGACCTGCCGAACTGCGCGTTTGACGCCTAGCTGTTAGACCGGTCGCGAACGTTCGAGAATGTTCGTTTTACGAAGCTACTCGCTAGGTGACTCACTAGCCTCTAGGCGCCAAGCAAGTCTCCTACCTGTGCGTTCGCGTTTTTAATTAGGGATGACTGAGAGTGTTATAAACGTAAGAGTAGACAAATATAATCGGAAAGCTTCGAACTGCTAAGCTATCGGGAGTTACACGTGTTATTGTAAGTCAACCATAAAAGATAGACATATGCTGTCATGATATATTTTTTATATAATTTTAAGGACAACATTTCCGTCATACATGATTTCTATTTAGCTTTAACCATTAAGGTTGCACACGCGACGGAAGCTTAAGAAATGGAGTAACTTATCCCGTTTTCCCAACATTTTCCTTCACTGCTCTGCTCCTATTGATTGTAGCGTGATAAAAAGTATACTATAACCAGCTCAGGAGTATGAAAAATAATTGTACCAAGTTTCGTTAAAATCCGTCGAGTAGTTTTTGTTTCTATAACGGTTATACAGACAGACAGACAGACAGACAAAAATTTTACTGATTGCATTTTTGGCATCAGTATCGATCCCTGTTAGTTATTTTGGAAATATATTTCATGTACAGAATTGACCTCTCTACAGATTTATTATAAGTATAGATAGAAGATATTTGACATTCATTGATCCGTCTCGGGGTTCGAACCTGCAAGTCTTGCGTCTCAGTCTGGCACTTGCCCACCGACCACCTCACCACCCGATAAAACCAAATTATTGTTCTTTAGACAAAAAAACCTATTCTATCACCAAAAACAATTTACAAATCTTAGATCGACCGGTATCTAATACAAAACAAAATAATATAAAAAAAAACATAATTCACAAGAGTATTCAATCAGTATTTTAATAACGCTTACAATACCTATATCAGATCAGTCTACCTTCAATATGATTTTTAAAATGGCGATTTTTGATTTACATCCAAATGGGTCTTTGTTCTTTCCCTTATCTCTCCAATAAACGTGAATTATTGGCGACCACTGTTCAGGAGAGCACAGACTATATATCAAAAAGATTGTCTAATTTAAAACTGTTCCTAGACTGTTTAATTTAAAGCTCCAATCCTAACCTCATCTCTACTGAAATAACTTCAGCAAACGAGATTGCAATAGAGCTAAAAGATTCCCAGCAAAATCCTCAGAGACCCGGTATTTTAGTATGGCTGTGACAGTCCCAATAACTTTTAAAACTTCCCAAAGTCCTGTCCCCAGTCGCTGTATTAAAAAAAGTTTTAATAATGAAAGCAGAGAATAATTCATATTCCACTAGAAGTAGAAACAAAGCTTATATAAAGCAGGACCCGCAAAGTTTTGAACTTTACAAAAACATTGGACATTATAATTAAGTAAGTAGGTTTTATCCTACGCAAGAACATTGTTTTACAAAATGAATATTCTTTCAATAAATATTGTGTCTAGAATCCAGCTGCGCTTCCATTGCTACGATAGTCAAAAGAATCTTCCATCATCCCATTTGGATGCCTGACCAGCGCTTCAGCATGACCCACATAGTCACTATAGTCTTGCAAAAGAACAAATCATGACCTCTGCTTCGAAGATACTCTATCGTCTTCTCGTTGTATCGACCTTCCAGTCTAAGATTATCATTATGATCCCCTGATTTACGTCCGTAGAGCCACCTAGGAGCGGATACTGAAGTCTGCAAATCTTTATTCTGAACCACATTATCTATGGAAAATTGCAGCTTGAGTCTGTGGTTTACCATCGCATCCCATGGAGACATAGATCATTACCCTTCCATCAAAGTATGTAAGGTAAGGTGTAAGTGTGTAGGTTTAATTAAAGTATGTAATGGTTTTTTGCCTGGTTTGATTGCAAGAATATGATTCTGGTCAAGAGTGAACGCAACTCCTCTACTTTGCCACAAAATTCCAGTACTTGGAAGCACAACTCCACTCCCAAATTCGTGATAATTACTTTGTATGATGTGCGGGTAAACAACAGCTATTGTTGCTGTTGGTTGTTGTTGTTTATTGTTGGTGCTGCCAGCAACCATAGCTTCCATAGCAGTCCCCCCTTCTCGCAGGATGGCCAAGGCGGATTGAGAAGCCAGATGGTGAGGTGTAACCACCATACCACTGGGTGCTATATGGCTTTGCATGATGATCTCCTTTCAGCTTATACCTGTAACAATGAAATTACTTATGACTTTGATTGTTGTACATTGTACACTTTCACGCAGGTCCTGATTAGACCGATCGTTTGTAGATAAGAACACGAAGTCCAACACTATAGTAAACTATGAAAATACCCAATCAATTTTATGATATGAGAAATTCGGAAACAGGACGCGTAAATGACTATAAAATCTAACGCATGCTCATAATATAAATTTCAGGCGATAGCTTATAAGCCCTCGTAAATAGCTACAGGGTTTATGCCAGAAATTACTCCTGAGGGAACAGAGGCCGTAAAATAATGTCGATAGCACGTACCTATACGCTGTAATAAAGATTAGGACTCAGGACCGGTAATAGATTGTTCGGTGGCGATGTGTTTGTAGGATATTAATATGCCTTCAGGGCGTAATATTTTTCGCTCTGGCTTAGTGAGCCATATTAACTGTTAGTCATTCTGCGGCTTAAACATACTAGCTAATATTTCTTCTGTGGTTATGGGTAAGATTGGACAGGGTTTTAATTCAGAACACATCTGCGTTGCGGTCCGCGCGTGCCCAGAAGTGGTTTATTAAGTTTATTTTAAAGTCTCCTGCTGGTGGAAACTCATTAGCTTTAATAGGTAGGTAGGTATTTGTTTAAACGACAACTGCAAAGACAATAGTTACTTGTATTCAAATAGAGAAGGAAGAGGAAAGAGATGAACCTAGACCTCAGTCTAACTATCCCAATAGATATTTAGTCGTGTCGCGATCTAGACTTAGGCACGGGCTACCCAGTATTAGACTATAGGCTAAAAGATTATCATTCCGCACACGTGACAGGTTTCAAGCCCACTGGTTTCCTCCATTACGTAGTCCTGTCAATTTAGACCAAAAAATTAGAGTTACATAAAGTCCCAACAAGCTGAATTTCAGTGAAATTGTTCAAATCATAATTATAAACAATGTCTAGAAGTTCCCCATCATTCCCCTGTAAGGAAAAAAAAATATTCAAGGTCAAAGGACAAAAAAATGAGTTTTTCGCGATTTTCAGCAAAACGGTAAGTTTTATCATAAAAGTACCTCAGATAAAAATTGTAGATCATAAAATTATCTATAAAAAATGTATCAATACTTTTTTTCTTACGAGCCACCGTTTCTGAGATATAACGATTCAAAAAGTTATAAAAGTTGTTATCGTCATAATATGCATGAGTACGCCACGTATATCGTGGTCAACTAATTAGGGACATGCAAGATAGTGAAGAACAATAACCGGTTATGTACATACAAATATAAAACCCTATTGATTTCTCAGAAACTATTATTTGCATAATTTGGTCCGATTATTATGCTTTAAATGGCTGTAAATAAAAGAATAAATAAATAGAAAAAAGTATTTAATATCAAAGGTTGAACATGTATTCAATTTTAAGGTATAATTCTGTAGCTGGACATTTAATTAAGGACAGTAAACTATAATGAAAAATAGAGTTAAACAAAACTAATAATCTGCAGTATTATAATATCTTTAACAGCTCCATTTTATTACGTGTAAAATCAGTACCCAGTAGCAAAACCTTTGTTAGTAATTACCGCTTGACACCGATGTGGCATAGACATTATCAGTTTCTGGCATGTTTCGACAGGAATGTTTGCCCATGCCTCACAAAAAGCTTCATTAAGTTCATCTAAAGTTGTGGTACGATAAGAGGCTACTTTTTTCTTGATTTCGTGCCAAAGGTGCTCGATTGGGTTAAGGTCCGGGCTATTTGCTGGCCAATCTAGCACCGATACTGACTGACTGGTAAGAAACGACTTGACTGAACGGGCGGTATGTTTCGGGTCGTTATTATGCTGAAACGTCCATATAATAGGGAGATGCTCCTCAGCATAGGGAAGCATCGTTTCCTCCAATATTGCCTTGTATTGATGTTGGTCTAAGTTACCCTGAACTTTCCTCACAGGTCCCACTCCACGTCCAGAAAATGAACCCCACATTTTAATGTTTCCACCGCCATGTTTCACCTGCTTTTTTGTGAATCTTGGATTCATTTCCGCTTTTACTGGACGCCGTACGTATTGCCTTCCATCTGAAGAAATCAAATTAACCTTGGTCTCGTCAGAGAATAATACATGTTGCCATTGGGCGTAGGTCCAATGTCCATATTTACGTGCAAACGCCAAACGAGCATTTCTATGTTCTTTCTTCAACAACGGTCTTTGCGAGCCACTCTTCCGAACAACCCTGCTTCTACCAGACGTCGTCGAACGGTCCTCGCTGAGACACCAGCTCTTTCGTCTGTCCCAAACACTTCGTGTTTAATTAAAATAGAGCCTAGAAACGGATCTTTCTTAGCTAACCTGGTTATCATTCTATCTTCTTGCGGAGTTGTTTTTCTCGATCTTTTTGTTCTGGACACATTTAAATCTGTGTTATTGCGTCTGACATGTTGCACTGCATTGTATACCATAGTTTTTGAACAATTTAAATGTTCTGCTATCCTTCGGTATGGCCAACCATGCTCGGTTATTGTTATTACAAACTTCATGATAATTTTTCGTAGTGTTGGATCGCAACTTTTATTTTTACCCATTTTTCTTCAAAATATTTTTCAAAACTTAAAATAAATATCGGGATTGCCGCCAAAACTACCACGAAACAATAAAAGAAGAAGTAAAAAAGTATTGAGATTCAAATTTTGAAAATAGAACGCAATATCTCAGTGTCCCTAATTAAATGGCCAGCCAGCATTATTTGAACAAATAGCACTACGATAATCTATCAGCTATACTGTAAAGAGGTTTAATGTTCAAGAAGTTGTTATTGTTTGTATAATCGGGCACATAAATGACTAATTATACTTACATGTAAGAGATATGGAATATGGTTTAGACTCGTTGGAAAATAAAAAATAAATTCACAATTCGGTTTAACCAAAGAGTGTCCCTAATTAGTTGACCACGACTGTGTATATATATATATATATATATATATATATATATATATATATTCAACAGCATTATTATCATATTATTGAATTCAACAGCATTATGCACGTATATATATATATATATATATATATATATATACGTGCATAATGCTGTTGAATTCACCTTAATGTAAACTTCAATAAATCTTCACAATTTGAGAACACTTCCACCTTCTTATACAAAGCCGACAAGGCATAGGTATATATACCTATGCATAGGGATACCTATACCTTATATATATACCTATGCCTTGTCGGCTTTGTATAAGAAGGTGGAAGTGTTCTCAAATTGTGAAGATTTATTGAAGTTTACATTAAGGTGAATTCAACAGCATTATGCTGGGAGGAAGTACAAAAATCTAAGTTGACGTGCCAGTCTGAAATGTTACTATAAATAGAATCCGAAGCAAAGGTGATGTCGATTAAGGACGATCGCTGACGGCCATGAGTCACGGTTTCAAAAGTAGGGAGGTTACCGGAATTGCAGATGTAATGTACATATCATTGCCGTAAATGATGTCCATAACCTCTCTGCCTCGGGGGTTGGATGTTACACTACCCCACAGAGGGTGCCAACCATTGAAGTCTCCCCCCACGATTCGATGGGAATTGTGGGTAGCCTTCAAAAAGAAGTCAAGGCGTTCGATGGTGTTAAGGTTGTCGTCATCTGGTTTGACATAAGAAGATGCTATAAATATGGAACGATAACTTGTACTACACTAAGATCCAAAATGAAGATGAAGAATAAGCAGGAGAAGAAGAACAAGAAGAAGATCAAGAAGAAGAACAAGAATTTGAAACTTACGAATAAGACGAATAAACTTCAACACTTTTTTTTAATTTACATCGCTTTTATCTTTCCCAATCTTTGAAAATTTCCGTTATTATGCAATAGTTTTACATTAAACAGGATCACAACTGACCCGTGGAGTAGGCCTACTGGGGAAACCACGTTAAAAAAACGCGCTAAGTACACTACCTCATAGGTGGCGTGGAAACGTGTGCATATTATGACAACAACTTTTATAACTTTTTGAATCGTTATATCTCAGAAACGGTGGCTCGTAAGAAAAAAAGTATTGATACATTTTTTATAGATAATTTTATGATCTACAATTTTTGTCTGAGGTACTTTTATGATAAAACTTACCGTTTTGCTGAAAATCGCGAAAAACTCATTTTTTTGACCTATGACCTTGAATATTTTTTTTTCCTTACAGGGGAATGATGGGGAACTTCTAGACATTGTTTATAATTATGTTTTGAACAATTTCACAGAAATTCAGCTTGTTGGGACTTTATGTAACTTCGAATGTCTAAATTGACCGGACTATACGTGGTTTAAATTAAACAATACAAATGTGACAGTATCTTTCTGCCTATGTACCTAGTAGGTAGATAGGTACTTACCTACCATGTCTATTGGACTAAGAAAACCGTGTGTGACGACTGACGACTTGTGCTCTCCAAGTTTAGAACTTTGTAAACTTCGTTAACTCAACCTTTGTGCAAAAAGTTTTCTGACAATGTAGTTAGGTAGGTAGGTACCTACGTACCTACCCAACTCGATGTACTGTTTGTCCAGCAGCCATTACTGCGGGCAGACTCGGCTTTTTAGAAAAATAAGCTACCTAGGTACATACCTAAGTAGGTACCTACTGTTTATCTAAACTGAAAAATCTGCACAGCTGGCTTATTTCATAAAAATCCATGAATAACATTATTATGGCTTTCGAAGCAGTTTAGGTAGGTACCTACCTACCTATACCTACATAGATTCTATAATATGTATGTACAACTTGATATTCTCTACAATTGTGATAATAATATTCAAAGCTATGGCTATGAAAATTATAGATTTTTACGAAATAAGCCAGCTGGTTTGGAAGTGTCTTTAGTATAGAGGTAGGTCCATAAATATGATAATATAAACTATTCAGAAACAAAATGATACTAGGTACTATGTCGGCGGTAGGTAATACTGTGAATTATCACTACATAGTAGGTATAAAGCAAAGTCGCTTTCCGCTTCCCGCGTCTGTATGTAATATGTATGTATGTATGTTTGCTTATATCTTTAAAACTACACAACGGATTTTGATGCGGTTTTTTTAAGTGATTCAAGAGGAAGGTTTATATGTATAATACATGCATAATATAGTAGAGAAACACTGATAATTTTAGAGGTTTCTAATGTGATGTCGTAAATAAACACATTTTTTTGCGCTTACATTGCAAATGCTGGCTGAACCCCACGAGATATATCAAAATAATGTACCTACTACAGTATTGTAGGGTAAGGAGGGGGAATGGCGTTCACCTAAGGAAAACATGGTGTATTTTTTAAATTATACAATATAAATCAAAATTAAGAAAAGTAATTAAGTCTTTAACTATCTAGTAATCAACAATTTAACAACAAAATCATATATCATTGATCTACTAGGAGTAGGAATACATTAAAAAAAAAACACGTTTTTTTTCCCAAGGTCAGGGGTAATGCCGCTCAGGGTACGGAGTAATGACGCTCAAATATGTTTATTAGAATATAACAAGAAATATACATTTTAATTATATAAATATTAATTAGATCAACATTATACAATGAAAGTAAGGTCTACAATCACAAATTAGCATCAATTATCCCGATTTGACAAAAACATCTAAGTAACTCAATTAGATCAAAAATTAGATCAGTGCAGCCGCAAACGAAAAAACGCACTTTACGTTCGCATGACGCGAACTGACGGTCCTTTTGCATCACTTTCTGTTAGAGACTCCCTATCCTCGCCTTTCATGCCAAGTGGCGTTTTGCTTACATTTTGACAGAGTTACAGAGGCGAGCGCCATTACCCAGTGGGCGCCATTCCCCCTGCTTACCCTACACCTTAAAAACGTCTACAAAAAAGTCAACGATGGTATTAGAAATGTCTTACGCACAGCGAAGCGGGCACGGGTCAGCTAGTTAGGTATTAAAATTCACAGTTTACAGAACTACCATAAAAAACATGTAACGCCATCTAGTAATGTTTCAAAACATTAGGAACTAGTACAATATCCTGGGAGGGCTCCTCTCTCTCGACGCTTTCGTCCACTTCTCGTCAACAAAAGCGCCATCTATGGGCTGGCATGGCAAAAATTATTATGCTAAGTGCCAAATGTAGCCATACGCAGAATATAAAATATCCTTATATATGTGTCTTTTCATCTCAGTGAAGTATATCACTCATCTAGTTCAATAGTTCATTTAGTTCATTTAGTTCATCTAGTTCATTTAGTTCATCTAGTCCAATAGTTCGTTTAGTTCATCTAGTCCAATAGTTCGTTTAGTTCATCTAGTCCAATAGTTCGTTTAGTTCATCTAGTCCAATAGTTCGTTTAGTTCATCTAGTTCAGTTTGTCGCTTAGTTCTTAGTTTATGCATTGAACTATCGTAATTTGCATTCATCTAGTTTATGTGGTCAACAGAGATGATTTTGTTAGGTGTTCTTTTATCTTTCCTAGTTCATCGAACTAAAATAAATAAATAATAAATAGAATCGCGACTGTAATCCCCAAGTACGGTAGGTAGAGTAGACATCCTCTCAGATCTCCAGACGCTTAAATTTCTGTAGATGTGTAAAGATTAGTCAGAGGCGTGTCCAAACAGATAAGTAGGTAGGTAATTAAGTAATCATGGTATGATTAGTGTTCAATGTAATTTTGGTGGTTTATCGCCACAAATGTAGATGTTCCTGTACTAGGCTCAGTGTACCTACTACTTTGAAACTCTGTTTGATAGGTATTAGTATAGATGGTATGTTCCAATAGCGAAAACCATACCACACAACCAGTGTAACAATACAATTTTCAAATGACGTGTAGACGAAACTCACCCATAATATTTAAATTTTAATATCTTCATCTCGTTTACGCGCTTGAAAGTTAGCGCGCTAGAGAGGGATGCCATTATTATTTTATGGTTCGGCACAGTAGGCACATCTTCGCGGCGAGTGTTGTCGTACTTCTCTTAAACTCATGTTATCTCTATCTATCTAGTTCGCGTATATCAGAATCAGCGTGTAGTTCGCGAATGAAATGAAGTACTGAAGTACTTCAATTGAAGGAGATATAGTGAATGAATAAAGGAATACAGGTGAAGTAGTCCAATTGAAGAATTCATTCGCGAACTACACAAGGCTAGCCAAATGTAATATTTGGACGTGCCTCTGACTAATCCCTTTAGACATCTTCAAAGATCTGAGCGCCTGGATATCTGAAAAGATATTTACCGTACCTACCTACTTAGGAATTACAGTCAGTAAAAATGTTTTCTCTCAAATTTAACATAATATATAAATGCTGTTTTGAAATAGCCGGATAGGATTGTATTATGGATAGGGTGCACCACCCCAATCCACTCGAATCCGGACATCACTTAACCCATTCAGCTCCGGCAACGCGCCATATGCGTTTTCACGTTTGTTCACTGGGAGCCGACAACGCACCATATTCGTTCTGTAGTAGGGTAGTTTCAAATAGATTTTTTACTGTGAGTTTCTACATATATTGACAAGTTTGACGTTAATATGACAGAAAAATAATATTAGAAACTGGCAATACCCTTGGTTTCAGGATAAAAAAATATCATTTTGTTCTGCAGACGTTTTAAAAAACACGTGAAAGTGGTCCGACTTCTCCATAAGATATTTCGATTTTGAATGGTTCTAAAGTGTGTTGGGCAACTGTTTTCGAAAGGTAAATGTCTATATTAAATACAATTTCTTGCAAATGGTTATTTATCAGCAAATTCTGCCAAAAAATGCATCAAGAATTTTTACAACTCAAACCGTGCGTTTATTGGCTCCCAGCAATAAAAATATTCTGGGTGGTATTCTACCACCATTGTTTTCGATCGAAGTAAGTTAAACTAAGTCGGTAAGTACATACATAGGTATCTTTATTATTTTGATGATTGATTAAATCTCTAAATAAGTGACTTTCTTTTATATGAATATCAATATTGATGTTAGGTAGGTACCCATAATAGGACCCAGTAAGTAATTATTTAGCTAATATGGTATAACCTACTAAAGATTTAATTTAGAAAGTTTGTGCACATATTTAGATGTGTCCTTATGCCCTCGAATAACATATAGGACAATTTTAATCGAGGTACCATGTAAGTAAATCCGCGGGCGGTAGCGGCCTATTTCTAATCATAGTTGTGTTAGCAAGTACATATTGTATAACATCATCCTAAACCTCACCGCAAAAGGCGCGTCGTCGGACCTGGTGAATAACTTTTGTTGCTGTGAGCCACCAACGCAACATATACGGTTATGGTTTTTTCAAGTGTTACAGTCGTTGTGTACAGTAAAACTAATTAAACTAATCGATTTATATGCTTATTTAGGTACGGAATCACCAAAAATACGAAGTGGGTATTCTTGAACATTTTATTTTTTTCGCCAGAGTTGAAAGGGTTAAACGTCAGAATTCGCGAGAGCAAAAAAAAACAGTAGTAATGCGGATAAATGAAAATGGCCTATTGAAACTAGCAGTTTTCATGTATTCAAGTGGCTTCATAAACGGTTAACGTAATCCTTAACCGGGCGGGTGGTTGAGAACGGACAAAACGTGAACGACCATGAGCAGAGTGCGTGTCTTGCAAAAATAGATTTTCTTTAAAATTTTACGTATTGTGACGTGTTATCAGGACTAAACGAACTCGATACTGCCGCTGCAGAGCTAAACAAGCAAATTTCTCACAGAAAAACATTGTTTTGTGTATAACAAAAATACTGTAATGTTTAAATCTTTGTTCAGCTCTTTGGTAACTCAGGCCAGCTGTCAAGAGGTGGGTAAGTTTTGAGTTTTTTGCAAAGAGCATACTAAATACCGTGGCTACCGTGGGACGAGGTTGCGTGTTTTGTTTGTATGCGGATATTTTTATAGTCGTAATGCCCTTGAGTCGTCCGTCCTTGAACCTGCAGAGGAAATAGCGGAACTTCTGCAGTTTTTCTCACGTTGATAGACTGGATACATTATATACTTGTATTACCAATTTCATCACATCACTGGTTTGCTTATTTACATAGATACTCGTTAGATAACCGACCTAACCTCTTTGACCTTACATGAAACTTGTGAAAAACATCATTGTTGTTTATAAATGTACCTATCTATTTGTTCCTAATTCAAACATCTTCTACTTTTAAAAACTGACTTCATTTGTTTATGATTATTTAAATAAGGAATAAAAATAAATAAAAAAATGTCCAACCTGCATGAATGATGGATCCGTAGTAAGATAAATTCACGAGTTGGTTATAATAATACTGCTTGAGTACACAAGATAACAAACTCTTATCTATTACGTAAAGGCCCAACATCAATCAACTCAGTTCATAACTAATATTCACACCAAAATGACATCACGTCGGGTAACTTAATATACTTTTATACACCTGCCTAAAAATACTTATTTCTTCTGTTAACAATAGTTGCTTTCTAGCTTTATAATGGTTTGATTATGTGATTTGTGTTAACATGTGATGAGTGAATGATAAGTGTGTTTACAGCAATATGTGCCTTATACTGAATGGAATTAGTTTGATATTCATTTATCTATTTAAATGTGTCTAGTTGGCTAAACTGGAAATGTGTTTCTTAAAGGAAATCTTATTTCTTAACAGTCTATGATTTTCATAGCAATAGCTATGAATTTATTAATGAATCTATGTAACTAATCTGTTATCATACATTTTTGAGAATACCAATTTCATAGTAAGTAACTATTATAGAATCTATGTAGGTACCTAAACTACATTGAAAGCTATAATAATGATAATCATAGATGTTTACGAAATAAGCCAGCTGGTCAGTTTTATACCTTTGGTTGCAATAACATGGCACTACACTTTGACTCCTAAACCCTTGTCAATAGGCTTCAAAAATGAATGTTAAACTGTTATTTTCCAGGGGGCTGGTTATTTGAGAAGGGCTGATACAGATAAGCTACATGATATATTCCTGAAGTTTGCAACTGTCGAAAAGAATGGCGAGAAATGCATCACCAGTGAGGATTTTGTCAGGAAATACCTTGGATTATTCAACGAAGGTATGTTTATTCATAGTTAAACTGAAATTTAGAGATATCCCTATTTTGGGGTTGAGAACCTGGGTTTTAAAATTTTATCAGGTAGCTGGTCGAAGCCACAGTATAAGGCACAACGGATCAGCTATTGCTGTCCAGCATGGCAATGCTGCCAGTATCTTGGGAACCCTTTCGACTAATTAATTAATTCTGAGTAATCTGGATCAGTTGAGCTACCTATTACCTAGCAACTATTTGCAACGGTCTTTAAATAATTCAAGTTCTTGTGTATTTTGTAAATATTCTTTATTATATTAGTATTAGATATATTTTTTATATAAAGAGTATTTTTAAGTACCTAAGATTTATAGAGGTCCCCAAACTCTTCTGTGTCCTAAACGATTTACCATGTTTTTAGATAGAATGACTAAACAAAAATTCTTACAACATGAAAAGCCAAATTAAAAATGGCCGGCTTAAATGAGATCCACTATTGTAGACCCTCATGTAAATCTCAAAGACCCCGATTTTTGCTGGTCCTCGTCAACTTCTGGGGGTCGATACACCACTTTGGGAATCACTGATTTCGACCAGGGTTTCTCAAAGTGAGGTTCGCCATTGATTCATGGCAGCGGCTTAGCTGACTGGTTCGCCGGATTTAAAATAAGTACCTACTTACAACCCGGTCAGAATATCTGTGCACCTCGCTGGAATGCGGCGCCTCTCCCGCTTCCGCTTCTTCGTTGCCGATATGAGAGAGACCGCCGATATGACGTCACGAGGTCAGGTGCACAGATATTGTGACCGGGTTGTATGTTATATTTCAGCACACTTCAAAAAATCTTACAAGACATTTTGGCAACGTTATGTAGTCGTTGTTTGTGCATTTTTTCAAACCTGAAAGTCGTAAATAAAATCTAGTGTTGTCGGTAAACAAAAAACGGCTGGTATTTAATGTATCTATCTTAATTTTCCACTCAATGTAGTTAAATGTATGTGTACCTACATACATTTAACTACATGTAAAAGGTGAAAACATTAAAACAAAGACTGCTGGCTCAAACAATAATAATTGTTGAGTTTAAGTTAGTTTGAAAAATAGTAGATTTTTACGTAAATTTCTTGACGACTTTGTAGCGAGTAGTAGTGGTGGGCGATTAAACTACTGAAATGCGGGTTGTCCTGTCAAATTTCAATAATCCCACAGAAACCAAAAACCCAAAAACTACTTTCAGTTTTTTTCGCACTTTACGCTTTATTTTCCAAAAAGCGGTATGAAATATACATAATCGACATATAAATACAATAGCAACAAATATACATAAAAAAAAACTTAAAATCGGTCGAGCCATTTTGGATGAGTGCGACCACAAACACCGTGACACGAAATTTTTATATATTAGAAAGAAGTTAAACTTCCTAAAATCCCGATCGAAAGTTATTGCCAATGTGTAAGATAACCCCTAGGGATTGCTATACCTACACATAATCCAACACTACATGAAGCAATGATTAAATAAATATTCATTTGAAAATGAACCCTACATCAAACTAAATAAGCTCTATTTCCAGATGACTACAACAAGGAATCGGTCAAACTTATCGCGGGCATCGTGGACATGGACAAGGATGGATTCATCTCATTCTCAGAGTTCCAAGCGTTTGAAGGGCTGCTGTGTGTGCCTGACGCGTTATACAAGACTGCCTTCCAGTTGTTCGATACCAATGGCAATGGACTTGTGGCATTTGGTAAGTCAAAGGATCCCTTGAACGACTTACCCTCGTATTCAAGAACGACACTATGAGAACACGCACCCACAGTGGACAAAATCTTTTTTCATAAACATTACTTTATGTGTTGAGCGGCACTATGGCGCACGCTACCGTGTGCCTTTAGCTCAACTTTGGCTAGAGGCACACGACAATGTGCCTCTAGTCACACTATTCAGTGTCGCACAACACATAAAGTGATTTTTATGAAAAAAGATTTCGTCCACTGTGGGTGCGTGTTCTCATAGTGTCGTTCTTGAATACAAGGGTTAGGAGCTAGGTGAAGCTACGCCTTTTCCTCGCGACCAAGCCTAGAAGAATCAGGTAACAAACACGACGCGTGTGCCTATCATTTTTTTTTAAATGCTATAATGAGCTCCATTGTAATAAGTAGGGGAACGTCATGTTGTTTGTTTGTAGATGCACTAAGTAGATGCTTGGGTAGTAAGTTTGAGCTGAGTAGCTGAGTAATAATCTCTCTGGCCTAGGCGCCCCACACCCCAGTAAAATCTTCGGAAGCCCCCCAATTCTGAAGGCACGCCTGGGGCCATGACGCCCGTGCGCCCGCACCCCTTGCCCCCCGGCTAGAGACGGCCTTACATACAAACGTATTCCCCTATTTCCTCTTTGGATAATTTCAGTATTAATCGTCTTTAATCACAAGAATTGTACAGTTTTACCGCCCTCTTGGGTTACCAGAAAGTGAAAGATCTAATATATGCCATTATGGTTTTAAAGAAGTCTAGCAGACTTTCCTTAGTCCAATTAATCAAAAACTATCTCCTAAGATAAGATATTACGACTTTTGTATAGAAAACTAGCTATTACCTGCGACTTCGCGTAGTTTCAGGAAATCTATTTTTGATGGCTTTATTTCAAAACATTGAAATTCCTGAAAATCAAATGAAAATGTTGGGATTACTTATGTCCGTCCCAAGACTTTAAAGTATCTCTATAAGAAATTTAATCACTATCGGCCCACCGGTTTGGCCGTGTTACCGTCACAAAAATTCAAAATTAAAAATCATTTATTTCAATAAAATCACAAGGATCACTTTGAAACGTCTTAGGAACTAGGTGAAGCTACGCCGATTCCTCGCGATCAAGCCTAGAAGAATCAGGCAACAAACACTGCTTGGGGTCTACCTTTTTTTTAATGATCCTTTCCCTAATGCTATGTAGAGCTCCAGTGTGGTGCCGATCGAACAAGGTGAAGGCTCAAACAAGAATGATAATTAAAAGTACTACTCAAGTACATACAACAATAAAAAACAATACAACAAATTCAAAAAGCAGCACAGACAGACAGAATTACTTTCGCATTTATAATATTTGTATTAGTATAGATAGTGTATAATATCCGAATACAAGGTAACAACGCGACATTGCATTTTCCTCGTGTCTTTATTCAAGGCCAACAAAATAGAATTTACAAAATATACTTCTGAATTTCTCTGGTTTATTTTTAGAGTTGCATGTTTGTTGCTTGTTTATTTTATGCAAAGAATAGAGTTAAGTTGATCTTCAAGGTTTTATTTAAACTGCTAGTATTCATGTATCCTAAATGCCGTTATAGATTACTAGCTTTCGCCCGCGGCTTTACTCGTGTAGTACCTAGATAAAAAGTAGCTAATATTCAAATTCAAAAATCATTTATTTCAATAAAATCACAAGGATCACTTTGAAACGTCTTAGGAACTAGGTGAAGCTACGCCGATTCCACGCTACCAAGCCTAGAAGAATCAGGCAACAAACACGTCTTGGGGTCGACCTTTTTTTTAATGATCCTTTCCTTAATGCTATGTAGAGCTCCAGTGTGATGCTAATCGAACAAGGTGAAGGCTCAAACAAGAATATCCTATAACCTATATCTATTACCTATGCGGTAATGTCTATTCCTCAAACATTCCTATTACATACAAACGTTCGGATTTATAATATTAGTATTGAGACTGGCCTTACAGATAGGCTGTAGGTTTGATTCCCATCCTGGGCAAACATTTGTGTGATGAACATAGGTGTTTGTTGATTGTCTGTGTGTTATTAAAGTCTTATCTTTGTCTTATAAAGCCTTACATACAGATATCAAAATCAAAATCCTGGTTCTCATAGTACAAGTTCTACTTAGTTTGGGGCTAACTGTAACTACCTACTTTTAACAAACCAATTTTAATATTCCAGACGAATTCGCCGAAGTCATGCGTAAGACAGTGCTCCATAAGAAACTACCCTTCAATATGGAAAGTACATTTGTGCGTCTCTACTTTGGCAAGGTAAGAAAGTCAAAGTCAAAATCATTTATTTCAATAAAATCACAAGGATCACTTTGAAACGTCTTAGGAACTAGGTGAAGCTACGCCGATTCCACGCGACCAAGCCTAGAAGAATCAGGCAACAAACACGGCTTGGGGTCTACCTTTTTTTTAGTGATCCTTTTCTTAAAGCTATGTAGAGCTCCAGTGTGATGCCAATCAAACAAAGTGAAGGCTCAAACAAGAATAATAATTAAAAGTACTACTCAAGTACGTATACAATTAAAAATAAGAAGATCCTAGAAGTAATTTATCACTCCGCTAGATGTGAGCAATGTGCCTAATGTTATGTTTGGATATGCCTTTGAATAAACATAACATAACATGTTTAAGGATCTAAGCGCCTGGAGATCTGAGAGGGTGTCTACAGTACTTGTGGCTTACATTACATTCTACCAAAATTCGAAATTTATTTTATCAGGACAAGCTTTATAGTGGGTTAAAGTGGGCAGAAATTTGGGCAAGACATAGTCTGTCATAGTCTGATTGATGTATGTACTAGCTGTCCAGACAGACGTCCTGTCAAATTTTAATAATCCCACAGAAAAAAACACTTTCAGTTTTTCCGAACTTTACTCCACCCATGGGGTATAAAAAATACACTGCGACCTACCGTATATACACAAAAAAAACATAGAAATTGGCCAAGTCGTTTCGGAGGAGTTTGGTTACAAACACTGTGACACGAGAATTTTATGTATAAGATGTACCTGTACCTATATTTAAAAAAAAACTTGTACGCTTCCAGGATAAGAAGCGACTAGTCACATACCCCGAGTTCAGCCAGTTCCTCCACGACTTCCACGAGGAGTACGGAGTAGAGGCGTTCAAGAAATGCGACAAAGATGGCACCGGCTTCATCAGCGCTGGTGATTTCAAGGATATCATGATGAGCGTCAAAGACCATCTGCTTACTAAGGAGTTGAAGACAAAGGTTATGAATGTGAGTATTATTACAATAATAGCATTCTTATACGGGCTTGCAACCTGTCACATATGGAATGTTTTATGTATGGCATGTCATTTTTGAACATGCCTCAGACTACCCGCATTCGACATTCAAATAAAAAAATATATTTGACCAGAGGTTTAGGTTGTACATTGACAGATCAGTCAGTCATTAACGCAAGAGTTTTATATGTTTAGATTAATTTGCTTATTTCCATCATCAATCATCCCCCATGTCATTTTATTACCTACTGTCAATCTATATACAAACGTCTGATAGAGACCACTTGTCAGCGATAATACCGTTTATTGTACCGCATATACAGGCTGTCCCAAAACTTAACGATAACCTGATATCAAGTGGCCAAGTTATATAAGTTCTACCTTTTTTTTAATGATCCTTTTCTTAAAGCTATGTAGAGCTCCAGTGTGATGCCAATCGAAAAAGGTGAAGGCTCAAACAAGAATCATTATTAAAAGTACTACTCAAGTACGTAAACAATAAAAAAAAAAGACGTGTGGCACTCGGAGACTGCCGCGGTAAAGCTATTGCATAACATTTTTTGTCAACTTTTTTAATTATAATTATTTATTTTTTATTTTATTTATGCAGTATTTTTTTTCCCTTTGTTTTTCTTTGATATTAATTCAACTTTTTGAGCGTGGTGATAAGAAAACTCTTTCAAAAAAATCAACTTTGACTTTGACTTTGACTTTGACTTTGACTTTGACTTTGCCTTTGGCTTTGGCTTTGGCTTTGGCTTTGGCTTTGGCTTCGGCTTCGGCTTCGGCTTCGGCTTCGGCTTCGTATTCGACTTCGACTTCGACTTCACCTCGACCTCGACCTCAACTTGCTGGAATGCGAAAATCACTCTAAGCAGGCATGAGTCACCAGATTGCGGGGCGATTACGCATGCGCAAATCGTCGTAATTTATTTTTGTTACGGAATTTCTAGTTTCGGTCTCCACGCTCAAGGCCCGCGATAGAATCTATGCAATAGCTTAATAATAATAATTACAACAACTAAAGAGCCTCAGCACAATACAAAAAGCAGCACACGCTACACTTGATTTAGAAATAAAACTTAAAGATAAAATAACTATTTGCTTAAAAATAATTAAAGTAGACAAATGTTACACAAAATAAAATAGTGTAGATTAAGTAAATTAATATTTAGCTGTCGAGTGGCAGAGCGACATCAGCCCACGAGGATTTATCATTTATATAATCATCTACAGTATAATACGCTTTGTTTATAAGATTATTCTTTATGTAGGCTTTAAATCTTCTAACGGGAAGTTTTGTTGCGTTTTCTGGCAGTTTATTATAGAATCGTATACAATTCCCCATAAACGACCCCTTCACCTTTTCTAATCTAAATTTGGGTATGTACAATTTGTTCTTATTTCTTGTGTTAATACTATGTACAATGTGTCTATGGTGTGCAATAAAATATTTTCTATCTATATTCCAGGCATCTGGCTTCCCCCAAGGCGAGAGAAAGATCAGCTTTCCCTACTACATGGCGTTCAACAGTCTTCTCAACAACATGGAGCTGATAAAGCGGGTGTACCTTAACGCGACCAGCGGACATCGCAGCCAGGAGGTCACTAAGGAGGAGTTCCTTCACTCAGCACAGATGATGAGTCAGATCACACCGCTCGAAGTTGATATCTTGTTCACATTGTGTGATGCCCTCACCCAAAGCAACGGGTAAGTTTGGTGATATGTGAAACTAGCGACCCGCCCCGGCTTCGCACGGGTAGCATGTTATTATACATATAAACCTTCCTCCTGAATCACTCTATCTATTAAAAAAAACCGCATCAAAATCCGTTGTGTAGTTTTAAAGATATAAGCAAACATACATACAGACATACAGACGCGGGAAGCGGAAAGCGACTTTGCTTTATACTATGTAGTGATGTTTGGTTTTTTGTATGGGTCACCGGATAAGACGGAAAAAGTGATAAAACTGCATTATATCGAAAACCATAAAACTTAAAAAGAAACTGTCTATAATTTACTTAGCTAGTATGATTGTATAACGAATTATATAAAAATGAACCGTTTATTTATTCATAGATTTAAATATAAACGAAACTAGTGTTTTAGAAGAGCCAACTTGAGAAAATAAATCTATCGAGAAAAGTTTCACCAATCGTGTTTCTGTCTATAATTTATCTAGATTATATCCTTATGTTATCTTTGTCATAAAAAAACAAAACTGTATGTTTTGCGGTTATTGAGTAAAAACGATTCTGCATTAATCAAAAACGTTATTACTCGTCTTAAGACTGTATGGGGAGAGTGCTGAGTTAGTTGGGAGGTCTACAGAAAAACATGGCAAGTGGTCTACGACACAAAATAGATTCAGGATCTCTGCTTGAGGCATCGGTGTACTGTGCTTCCAGTTTTTGGTAGTATAAATTCACCCGGTTTAATTTATTTACTAGCTTCCACTCGCGTCTTTGCTCGCATGGTACCTGTATAAAAAGCAGGACATAGGTTATCTATATTCAAAGTACACCTACATCCGTTGGGTTGTTGGGCGTGATTGAGCCACAACCATCCTCACAACCTTTCGGATTTATAATCTTCTTATATATAAAACTAGCGACCCGCCCCGGCTTCGCACGGGTAGCATGTTATTATACATATAAACCTTCCTCCTAAATCACTCTATATAATAAAAAAAACCGCATCAAAATCCGTTGTGTAGTTTTAAAGATATAAGCAAACATTCATACAGACATACAGACGCGGGAAGCGGAAAGCGACTTTGCTTTATACTATGTAGTGATTCTCGTGTCACAATGTTAGTTACCTTACTCCTCCGAAACGGCTTTACCGATTTTTACCAAATTTTATATGCATATTCAGTAGGTCTTAGAATCGGCTACTATCTATTTTACATACCCCTAAGTGCGTAAAGATCGGGAAAAACGGAAAGTGCTTTTTTCTTTGGGATTATTGACATTTGACAGGACAACGTCTGTCGGGACAGCTAGTATTATATAGGATAGGATTTGAAACCAACATCTGTCCATGGCTTCACAGTAAAATAGATAAGGTAGTAGTACTTTCCCGCAGTTTTGACTAGTTTCACCTTACTGGAAATAAATTATAACACGACAAATATCTAATTTATAAATATTCTATGTTCATCTTACAACATTAGTTAAATGATTAAGAGGGATCACGGAATAATCATCAATCGACCACTCATTGGAAACAGATAATTCGTAACCTTGGTCGATTAGTGTATAAGTAAACCAGTTAGTATTCTCATAAGCGACGATGGGCTTGTAACCTGTCACGTATGGAATGCTAACAACTGCAAAATGTGGGCATGTGCCAAATATAATGTTTGGACGTGCCTCTGACTACCCACCACTAGACATCTTCAAAGGATCTAAGCGTCTGGAGATCTGAGAGGATGTCTACTGTACTTGGGGATTATAGTCGTGATCCTATTTTTTTTTTTTTTTTTTTTTATGATAAGTGCTTATAACTAGAAAAAAAATGTCTTCCATATTTTTATATTGTTAAAAAAAATAATCTACTATATAAAACAATGTCGGTTTTGTTACAAGACTCGAGAACAGCTAGGCCGATTTTCATGATTTTTGATTTGTCGAGACTAATCCAGTCTAGCGAATAGCAGAATAATTATTAAACATTTGTTAATTCTAAAGCGCTACGAAGTTCGCTGGATCAGAAAAACTATTCTACATTTATCAAAAAAAATTATACCTCGATTAACGGTTTTGTTTATTCTTTCCAGACGCATCGTTTACAATGATCTCAACTCGTTAACCCCCGAACAGTACTTCAAGCAAGTCACGCGGAGGGTCGCTGAAATCAAAGCAGTGTCCGTAAGTATCTTGTATCTCCCTCACACCGACTATGCACCACTCTTTCTAACCTCTCATGCGTTTACAGGAGCTGTCCACGAGATACCCCTTAAAATGTATGTGTAGGTAACTTTAGGTGTCTTCACACGGCTGGCTATAATATGAGATGCTTTATTTATGTCTTAGGAATCGATGTTTCGAAATATCGCTTGATTCATGGTGGTTCGTGATCAACCATTTGCATTAGGCCGGATTCAGGGTCCTATAAATTTCAACAAAAAAACATGTTTTGCCAAATATACAACTTTTCCTTAGCACATGTTTTGTTTTTTTTTTATTATAAACACTTAAACGAAATAAAAATTTCATATTTGTGGAAATCTTTGTTGTCTCCATTTCTTTGTTGCCCCTGGGCCTCCAGACGTCTAAATCCGGCCCTAATTTGCAGTATAAATTGTCGGTCGTTTCATCGTTTAAAAGATAATCGGAAACAATGTTACTTAGAGTAAGTTTGGCACGATTATTGTCGCGATCCTCGTATATCGTTTATCGGTTTCAAGAGTAGACCTAATATTTGACTTATATTATCGCCAGCCGTTTGGAGTTAACTTTAGATAATGTAACTTTAGAGTTGTTTTTGGAAACATCACTAACTTATGGTCTATGTTTTTCTGTTTCTTTCAATGCGCAAAAGGATGAGGTAAATATAATAAGAGAGCCTTATCGATTGTTAGAGTATTTGGGGCAGTTGATGGTGAGTAAAGGTCGAAGTTTATGATGTTTCTACTTTTGAGTTTTCTTCTCTCGTAGTCTTGTTTTGGTCCCTGCTTCTCGGTTTCGCACGAGCTATATTAAATGTTTCTACATTATCTAGAAATTATTTAAAAATAAAACCGGCCAAGTGCGAGTCGGACTCGCGCACGAAGGGTTCCGTACATAAAAAACGACAAAACAAACACGTTTGTTGTATGGGAGCCCCACTTAAATATTTATTTTATTCAGTTTTTAGTATAAACAGAAATACATAATCTGTGAAAATTTCAACTGTCTAGCTATCACGGTTCTTGTGATACAGCCCTGTGACAGACGGACAGCGAAGTCTTAGTAATAGGGTCCCGTTTTTACCCTTTGGGTACGAAACCCTGAAAACGTAGTTCTTGGTAGTAACTATGTAATGTCTTGTCTGTCACGGCTCGCCTATTAAACCTCATTGGTCGCTTACTGTTTGGATATCATATATTACAAACTTTTGAAAATTTTGCAGTGTTGTAAATCGAGATAGAAGTAATGTTTCGGATAGGTTACATACCTAGATCTACTAATCTACCACATTGCAAATATAGTTGCGCACGGGAACAGCGTTTTCAATAAAATCACAAGGATCACTTTGAAACGTCTTAGGAGCTAGGTGTAGCTACGCCTGTGACCAAGCCTAGAATAATCAGGCAACAAACAAATTTTAAGCTATGTTGGCGAAATGAGAAAGAGATAATGTAACTTTTTTATAAGTAGTTTTTTTGTCTTTTAGAAGAACATGGGACCAAAACATCTCTATGACTTCTCAATAGCTACTTCATCATACATTTTCATGAAAAAGAACACAACTCAAAATACTTTATTTACATTTATGTCTATACACAAAGTACATACTCGTTTTGTATACAATGTACACATAAACTCTTCATAGGTTTTTGGTAAGGTAAATGTTTTGTATCCATCTCCATTGTATTGAGAAGGCTACTGTAAAAAGTTGCTAAGCCATTTTCGGTAACACCGTTTCAGTAAAATCAGTATAGACCATTAAATGCAAAGCTATTTTGAAACTACCTCACTAACACGACCATGCTCATTACAACTCAGAGACAAACATCACAAACAGTTTTGATAATTTTTAAGATATTTAGTGCACTTTACTCCTTATGCATCTATATAGTCTGTAGCTCAGAAAAATAGAATGACGACTGTAATCCCCAAGTACAGTAAACATTCAGATCCTTGAAGATATCTAATGAGGTGGGGTGGGCACATGCCAACGTTTTGTAGTTAGCATTCCATAGGTGACACAGGTTGCAAGTCTATCGCAGTTTGCAAGTCAAAAGTAAAAGCTTTCTATTATACTAATCAATAAGCATTTTGTGTCAGTCACCTGGTAACGCACGCGTGTTTAGTTTCAATCAAACACCAAAAAAAAAACTACGGTGGACAAAGATATGAGTTTAGTTAAAGAACATTTCCATGCTAAAGTGTTCTGCGTCGCATTTTGTAAATATATTCACATCTAATTACACAAAAAAAAATTATCTACTGTAGTCAAAATTTCAATGATGTAAAGCAATAATTTTAATATCTCGACCTACGTAAGTTTACATATGTGCAGATTACAATTTTGGCTACATGGTGATAAGTGAGTAGCATCTGCCCCTTACCATAAGCTTTAAGGTAATATTAAAACAGTATTATTCGCAGTCCGAAGAGACAACGCTATACAAACTGGTATAACATTGTCATATTACTGTTGTAATATTACTTTATGAGCTTCTGGTAAGGACCTGGTGACAGGACGTGAGCGCATAAAAATAAAATACATTTCGGGATCTAACACTAAACTAAGCAAAACTGGTATGGGAATCAGATAACTAATAGACTACAGACTGTATCGATGCATTGCCCTCATCATCACAAGAGTTGGGTAAAGACTTGTTTGCATTGTTCCAGAGCCCAGAGGAGAGAGGTGTGCTTATTCAGATATTGGAGAGCACATACAGATTCACTCTCGGTTCTTTTGCTGGTGGTAAGTATCTTAAACATCATCTAGGTTGTTATAGGTATTATAGGCTAACATACTTTTTTCCTCCTGGGAAAGAAGAAACAAACGAGGGATTTCCAACGTAAAAAATAATAATATAAGAAAATAGAACATTAGAAGATCGTATACGTGTCGTGGTAAAGACCCGTCTAAAAATGAATAGTATCTATAAGAACTTTACAACTAAAAAATATAAAGATACTAGCAGACCCAGCCACGCGTTGCTGTGACAACAGATATCGCCATCTGTTAGAATCTTTTGGAGCTAACAGATAATTGTGACTGTCAGATAATAAACAAATAATTTGCAATACAATAATATTGCGACTATAAATTGAGATGTAAGCAAAGCAATCCTATTTTTCAAGTTGGATCAAACTGCACACGGTGTGCAAAGTTTGATTAAAATCGGTTAAGTGGTTTAGGAGTCCATCGCGGACAAACAACGTGACGCGTAATTTATATATATTAACAAGATAGATTCGCATATTAGAACTGTATAGGAATTATAGATATAACATTCACTATTAGTACTCGTGAAAGTAAAATTACCAAAAAAAGTCCCGCAAAGTAACTGACTCATAGTCACTGTCATATCTCGGGGTGAAGAAAAAACTAATGATACTAAACTTAAAACTAATCAATTTATTTCTATTTCTTAGCCATCGGAGCTTCGGCCGTGTACCCCATCGACCTCGTCAAGACCAGGATGCAAAACCAACGCACAGGGTCGTTCATCGGAGAAGTCGCGTATAGGAATTCTTGGGATTGCTTCCGGAAGGTCATCCGACACGAAGGCATGCTTGGATTGTACAGAGGATTGGTGCCACAGCTGATCGGAGTGGCCCCAGAGAAAGCTATTAAGCTAACGGTGAGTGAGACTAGTTTTTTCTTAGCCACAAGGTTAAGCCGTGATGGCCGAGTGGGAGGTACCTCGACTTTCAATCTGAAGGTCGTGGGTTCGAATGGATTTTTTCTGTTCGAAAAATTTATATGCGCATCAAAAACACGTGCTCGAAACGGTGATGGAAAACATCGTGAGGAAACCAGTTAGTATTCTTATAAGCGGCGATGGACTTGCAACCTGTCACGTATGGAATGCTAACTACTGCAAAATGTGGGCATGTGTGTGTGTGAGCCTATGGATTCATTTAATTATGTTCACTGTATATTATGTCAATATTAATAAATAAATTTGAAATTTGAAATTTGATGTGCCAAATATAATGTTTGGACGTGCCTCTGACAACCCCCACTAGACATCTTCAAAGGATCTGAGCGCCTGGAGATCTGAGAGGATGTCTACCATACTTGGGGATTACAGTCGTGATCCTATTTATTTATTATTTTTACAAGGTGAAGTAAACTGCTCGGAGTAACGTGTAGGAACTTATTATCATCCGTCATCATTGAAAAATATATTTTTTCAATGACAAGCTATTATTTTAACAAAAAACTTATCTTAGCTACTTTTCTATTTTTTTTTCCTTAAAACCTTGTCCTCATAATTACGAATGCTGCTGGATTTATAATACCCATTAGTTTCATTAATATTGAAAACCTTTTATTTATCCCGACGTTATTATATACCCACTAGTAACATGCAAAAACGCAACTGCAGATGAATAATATTTCGGATGCTATTGTCGTTAATGACTGATAACACTGAGTCACTTATTTATTATTAAATCCAAAAACCTACCTACATCCTTTAGAATATGCGTTGTAAATGGACACTCTCACTCTTCATTCGAATCACAAACGTAGTTGGTAAAGGATATGTTTATTATACAACTATAATTACGGCTAATAACGTTATTTCTTGTATTGCTGCCGTTTCGAGACAATTCAGATGCTCTTCATCATGAGCATCGCATCGCGATTAACGGCAGATCGGCGAATATTCGCCGTCAGCAATACAAGAATTTAATGTTACTTAAATTATATTTTTGATTAAAAGCAGTGCAGTTTTTTTTATTGTTTTAAACATAGCTAACTTTGTTAATTTTTATATTGTGTCAAAATAAATAGCATATTTATTGAGACTAGCTTACGCCTCAGGTATCGCTCACGTGGTACCTGGATAAAAAATTGCCTATTTGCTATTCCAGGAGGATATATTCTAAGTTTCATTTAAATCCGGGCTGTTTGGGCTTGATTGTGGCACAAACATCCAAATATCCTCACACACTTCCAGGAAAATTCTCTAACTTGATTTCTATGTTACAGATGAACGACTTGGTTCGTGACAAATTCATGGATAAGAACGGAAACATTCACCTCTATGCTGAGATCTTCGCCGGTGCATGCGTAAGTTTACTATAGTCTGGTATGAAAACTAGCATTACATTTTTTTTTTTTTAATTAATAAGAACATTGTGTGCGCACAGCCTAAACCACTAGTCCGAAACTTTGACATTTTGAGGGTATATTCCTTTCGGTGAAAGTTGGTTCCATTTAAGAATTCCCGATGTTAACGCCCTAAGAGATTGCAGCGGGGGTTAAAGTTTGCTTGAAAATACCTTCATGTGAACAAAATCGCGAGGGTTTAAGCGAATGCCGAAGCGACCTGTCACGAATGTTGACGAATTTGGGCAACAGTTTTGTCACGATTGTTCTACATAATCCCAAATTCATTCTAGTTATTTAAAGAAAAGAAGTTTTTATTTATGACGACAGAACAGAATATTAGATTAGATTATAGCTTTTTTGTTCACCATAATAAAAATACAAATCTATAAAACAGGACACAAAATCTAATAATAAATGGGCCGCCTTATCGCTAAAAGCGATCTCTTCCAAGATGAAGTTATACAATTATTAGTTGATACACTACAATTCATAATTTCACATATATTGTTGTTACTTCCAGGCCGGTGGTTCCCAAGTAGTATTCACAAATCCGTTGGAGATCGTGAAGATCCGATTGCAAGTGGCGGGTGAGATCGCGGGCGGGGGCAAGGTTCGGGCCTGGTCAGTGGTCAAAGAGCTCGGCCTGTTTGGCTTGTACAAGGGCGCTAAGGCGTGCTTGCTGCGAGACGTACCTTTCAGCGCCATCTATTTCCCTGCGTACGCACATGTCAAGGTAATTTTTTTAATGGTAAATCTGCCAAAACGGCATAAATATAAAAAATGTGACCCGTCGCGGGACGCCCGGCAGATGTGAAACGTCGTGACAGCATATCGCGAACTAGATCGGACGCTTATTCACTTATTCGGCAGCAACTCATCTAGTTCGCGTAGCCGCGTGTAGTTAGCGGCGGTAAGGGACATGGCGAAGAAGAAGATAAGTATGAGCATTGTTCTGAACATAATATTTGGACGTGCCGTTGACTAACCCCTTTAGAAATCTTCAAGGATCTCCAGGTGCTCAGACATTTGAGAGGATGTCTTGTCTACCGTACTTGACTTTTCAGTCGTGATCCTATTTAATTTCATTTATTTTGCTGATGAAGATGAAAAATGATGATCATTGATCAATTTGATCATTCAAATAAGCTATTAATGACGCTGACTCAGTTCAGTTCGGGCTTGCAATCAAACTAGGCATTTTGTTTAGTACCTAAGGGAAACCGGAAAACCCGTCAAACAAATAGATAGTACACATTTCAACAATTACAATACCTAAATAATATTTTGTTCGCGGATGATTAAATATAAATAAAACTAATGCCGCAATTCCACTGGGGACATTTTGTCCGCGGATTATTGACAATTTATTTTTCACAATGAATGTATTTTTGAATGATTTCAGGCGAAATTCGCAGATGAAAACGGTTACAACCACCCCCTAACTCTGCTAGCAGCCGGAGCTATAGCCGGTATCCCTGCCGCTTCGCTCGTCACACCAGCTGACGTCATCAAAACTAGATTGCAGGTAACTTATAACCTCACTAGCTTTCGCCAGCAGCTTCACTCTATTGGTACCTGGAAAATATAGCTTATTTGCTATTCCAGGACTTTGTTAGGCTGTGTATATCTGTGTTTCATCCAAACTCCCGGATTAGGAAAAGTAATAAATGTTTTTGATGAATGCATAATCGTTTTTTTTTCAATAACAGCAATACATACAGTTTTGTTTTTTATGACAAAGATAACATAAGGATATAATCTAGATAAATTACAGACAGAATCACGATTGCTGAAACTTTTCTCGATAGATTTATTTTCCAAAGTTGGCTCTTCAAAAACACTAGTTTCGTTTTTAATCAAAACTATGAATAGCTAAACAGCTAACTAGTGTTTTTGAAGAGCCAACTTTGGAAATTAAATCTATCTAGAAAAGTTTCATCAATCGTGTTTCTGCCTATAATTTATCTAGATTATATCCTTAAGTTATCTTTTTTATAAAAAAAACATGTATGTTTTGCGGGAAAAAATTATTCTGCATTCATCAAAAACATATAACTCGTCTTAAAAAAGGAATCCGCGAAACTTGACTATAAGAGTGCAGGGATTGAAGTCTGTTTGAAATAACTTTTCAGGTGGTAGCGCGAACTGGCCAGACTTCATACACAGGGGTCATCGATGCAGCTAGGAAAATATACGCGGAGGAAGGTTTTAGAGCTTTCTGGAAGGGTGCTGTCGGTGAGTAGACTGTCACCATGTGACAATGTGAATGAATGATAAAGCTTTATTGTTCACCAATGACAGAAACTTAAACTATAGCAAAAACTGTACAATGGACGGTCTTACGCTTATGGAATGCTAATTACAGCAAAATGTGGGCATGTCTCTGATTAACCCCTTTAGAGGACTTCAAGGATCTTAGCAACTGGAGATCTGAGAGGATGTCTAATGTACATGGGGATTAAAGATCCTGTATTTTACTCGTAGTGTCTGGTTTTTTTTATGTCCATAGATCCTAGTATTCTATAGTCCGCAGTATTTATCTTATCTATTTTAGTAATAAAAAAACCTACAATTCAAAAAGAAAAAACTTTAAAATAGCTTTTACTGAATGAATTTAAAACACAAATTGTTGTTTCCAGCGCGTGTGTTCCGTTCATCGCCACAGTTCGGTGTGACGCTGGTGACGTATGAAATCCTACAGCGTCTCTTCTTCGTTGACTTTGGAGGATCGTGAGTATAAATAATAAAATTATAGTCTTAAAATTAAGCTTTTATATGTATAGGAATTGAGTGTGTATACAAAGTTTGGAGGTTAAGAGATAAATAAATAAATAAATATTGGTGGACATTATCACACAGCGCCATCTAGCCCCAAACTAAGCAAAGCTTGTAGGTACTATGAGAACTAGATAACTGATAGAATGCTTATATACTTTTTATTTGTAAATATATATGATACATAATAATAACACCCAGACACAGAACAAATATTTGTCCTGGATGGGGATCGAACCCACAACCTACAGCGCAGAAGGCAGAGCTACTACCAATACATCAAAACTATATTCGCGACGAATTGAGAACCTGCTTTTTCGTAGCTTGAGAAGTAAATAGCTTTTTACTCGTATATTCAGGAAATCGATTTTGCCAACTTTTCCATTAAACATTAAAATTCTTGGGAATCAAAAGATTTTTTTTTTGGAAAAAAAGTAGCTAGCCTATGTCCGTCCCAATACAATCCAATCTTTATATAAAATTCCATGATAATAGGCCCAGCGGTTTGAGCGTGATAACGTCACAGACAGAGTTATACTTTCGCATTTATAATACTAGCCGACCCGTGACAGACGTTGCCCTGTCAAATTTCAATAATCGAATAGAAAAGACTGAATGCTTTTAGTCTGTGTGTCAGATTTGTTGCACACCAGCGCCATCTATACAGAAATCATCCCTTTTGCGTTTTTTTATCGTTTTGGGAAGGTTTTTAATTTTTTAAAGAAGTCTATTGTTTATTCGGGCATTATACAGCAAATTTCAACTTAATCCGTTTTGTCGTTTAAGCCTGATTGAGGAACAAACATACATACAAACTCACAAACTTTCGAATTTATAATATTATTAGGATTAGTATAGATACAGCTACAAGTTTTTTTCAATTTCCAGCCGACCAGCCGGCTCAGAGCTCCACGTGTCCACTTCCATGGAAGAAACCATTAAGAAGCCACATCACATCGGCGGCTACCAAGTGGCGTTACCTGTTCTTACCGGACTCGAAACAAAGTTCGGAATATCCCTACCGAGGTTCTCCTTCGCCAAACCACCACCACAGTAGAACCAACTAGAAGTCCGTGTTTCTGGTACGTTCTTGGTTAAGGCCTAGCTTTTTGACCCGAGAAATAGATTTGTCTACAAAAGAATAGACAAGAATTACGACGAGAGACGAAGAATATAGCGTGATAGAAACAACTTTTTTCGTACATTCTTGCGATTACCTTCAAGTAGAAAAATTGCTGCTTTTAACACAAAAAAATATGTTTTTGGCTATTACTTTCGTAAAAGAAACGTTTCTCGAGTCATCAAGCTAGCCGAGTAAGGACCCAGCACCCTTACTCTGCAAAACGATTTTGACATTATCGACGACAGTGACCCGATATATACAGCCAAACCGTACTCTTAGGCTGCGTTCCCACTACGCCGGACCGGCAAATCTGCCGGAAACCGGACACCGGACAGAGTGTTCACATTACATCGGATGCCGGAAGAAATTCAGACAGTCAAGTACTGAGTGACAACACGTAGTGACAAAACGCTCGGTAAAAATGCCGGGCTCGGCAAAAATGCCGGACCCGGGATAATGTGAACAGATTCATATAAATTCATATAAATTGTACAGCCACTAGCCCTTCCGGCAGATTTACCGGCGCGGCAGATTTGCCGGTCCGGCGTAGTGGGAACGCAGCCTTAGAAGTAATATTCGTCGTACCATCTTTCAAAATATAGTCGGAAACGATCGAAATCGTTTTCAAGAGTGAACCCCTTTATTTAGTTATAAATACCATGCCCTATTATTCAATAGAACGTACCATGAATGTACCTTGTGAAGATTATTATTTTTAATGCTGGAACTTTACATGGCCTTTTTGGGTGTAATGGTTGGATTGAGTGTTTTGATTGACACATCTATGTATATACTTAGCAAAAAAAAAAACCGGCCAAGTGCGAGTCGGACTCGTGCACGAAGGTTTCCGTACTTATTATCTATTAAAAAAGGCAAAAAAACAGGTTTGTTGTATGGGAGCCCCACTTAAATGTTTATTTTATTCTGTTGTTACAACAATAAATACATCTTCTGTGAAAATTTCATCCGTCTAGCTATCACGGTTCATGAGATACAGTCCTGTGACAGAGAGACGGACAGCGAAGTCTTAGTAATAGGGTCCCGTTTTTTTACCCCTTGGGTACGGAACCCTAAAAACAAAAACTCTCTTACGATGTCCTTGATTTAGTGGTTGCTTTTTGCTGAACTAACTTATTCGAGAATCACTTATATTTTACGGCGAAGCTACCCATCTAAAGTCGAAATCGTTAATTCCAACCATTTGTAATCAAAAGTATAAACACACTTTTGTAAACGAACTGACAGTAAAGTTCCAGCATTTTAAGCGTTGTGGTTGAAACGGAAAGTGGATCTTTTTACGTTGTTGTTTAATTTTTAATTCACTTTTCATTGGGAAATAACAACAGAGAAATTATCGGGATCTTTTTTAATATTTTTGAGCCGTGTTGATCGAGTAGAAGCTACCATGATATTCAATCTGAAGGTCGTGGGTTTCTATTATAGAAATGTATATACGCATTATCACGTGATCAAAACGCCGAAGGAAAACATCGTGAGGAAACCAGTTAGTATTCTCATAAACTGCGGTGGGCTTGGAACCGTCAATGAATACTAAATACTGCAAAGTGTGGGCAAGTGCCAAAATAAAGATTTGGACGTGCCTCTAAGTACCCTAAGTCAGGTACTTGGGGAATTCAGTCGTGATCTATTTAGTTTTCTTCGCTCGCACGTCGTCGGTCGTCTTTCCGTTTCACATGTAGAATTTACAATAAATTTTCTGCGGACTATTTATTAATTTTATTAGCAAAATCAAGTAAATTTTTATAAATTCGAGTGTGATCGTATCCTATAGTCGCGGTCCCCCCTCAGCATTTGAGCCTTCAAGGAAGGTACTTTTAGAATTTGTTTTTATTAGTTTGTAAGAATCGAAATCAATGTTGAACATTTTTATTGTTATTTTTTGAACTATTGTATTTTTGGTAATGTTAGTATGAATCTGGTTGAGATTCATTTCTTATTGTTTCTTGAAGTGAATTCCATTAATAACTGCTTTTATGCTGATTGTTAAAACGTATTTGTTTAAAATTGATCTTTACAAAGGATGTAGACTATAGTAATGTTGTAATTTTCTTTACATACAAGTAGGTAACGTAACATCAGTACATAAGTTTGGAGATTATATTTTGTTATACAGGGTGTACTAAGACTACTTCCGAAAACAGAACAGATCAAGCAAACTCACCAAAAAAAAAGTGAATTTTTTACTTTATAATTTGGCACTATTCTAAAACCAGGTTTCCTGAATTAAAATAGTAATTTATTACTGTTTATTCAGTTCATTGTCGCCCTCTATTACCCGTAGCATTGTCATGCAAAAACAGTCTTAAAGTTGAATATCTTTAAGATTTAATCTATTTTTTTGTGAGACATTGGTGTGTTTGCGTCTCCAGTTTTCTGAAGTTATCTGAATAAACCGTGTATTGTAGATTGGCACGTCCACATATTTATACTAAGTGTAATGTAATATTAAGTAACTATGTATTTTGTATACGCATAACATATAAGCATCAATGTTTAGCACCAAATTAGTGCCAGTACAAACTTAAACGTGCGATCTTAAACTTTCAAATATATCTTCACTATTTTAATACTATATACGCAATATTTTTTTAAAAGCAATCTGTATTTTGCAATATTATTTTGCTCACCTTTTACTTTAGTCTATAAGGTTTACCAGCAAGGATTTGTGAATGCAATAATTCAAACTGAGTTGAAAGTATTATTACAACAACGGGAAATTACTCACGTAAATGATAAATTGTCAATGAGGACACCGACAATGTTTCGATTCATCTAGAGAATCTTCTTCAGGGTGAGTGGACCATTAAACGCGCGCGCTACCCTGCTCGCATTCCTGTCTCGCACTGATTGTCGGTGTCCTCATTGACAATATATCATTTACGTGAGTAATTTCCCGTTGTTGTAATAATGTGTAGTACAACTCACGAAAGTTTTGAAAGTGAAATGAGTTGAAAGTGTTGAAACTGCTTATTTCGCTTGTTTAGTCACCCTTGTGCCATTCGATGATGAACAAAAGGCCTAAGAGGGCTACACGGTATAAAACAACTAGAAAACTATAGTCCTTAGTTTGTTGGTGGTGATTCTGCTGTCTCAACCATCTGATTAGAAATTATTTACATACGAACGTTTTTATTTTGTTTATAATGTGTAAACTTTATTGATTAACAAAATTGAAATTGTTTTCATAAAACTTTTCGTAATGTAATTTTGAATCGTCAATCTGTAAAGAAAAGAAAGTCAACATGTAAATTACCGTTGACTAATGACTTGGATGTGTAAAATATGCGATATATAATAGAAAAAACCGGCCAAGTGCGAATCGAACTCGCGCACGAAGGGTTCCGTACCAGTATCTATATAAAATGGTAAAAAAAAATGCTGTATGGAAGCCCCACTTAAGAGGAGTAATAAATGTTTTTTAAGAATGCAGAATCGTTTTTGCTCAATAACCGCAAAACATACAGTTTTGTTTTTTATGACAAAGATAACTTAAGGATATTATCTAGATAAATTACAGACAGAAACACGATTGGTGAAACCTTTCTCGATAGATTTGTTTTCCAAAGTTGGCTCTTCAAAAACACTAGTTTTGTTTTTAATCAAAACTATGAATAGCTAAACAGTTTATTTTTATATATTTCGTTAGATAATCATACTAGCTAAATAAATTACAGACAGTTTCTTTTTAAATTTGATGGTTTTCAAGATAATGCAGTTTTATCACTTTTTCCGTCTTATCCGGGTAGATTTAGCCCATACAAAAAGTCAAAAATTTCAAGCATCGCCTTAAATACATATTTATTTTATTCTGTTTTTAGTGTTGTTGTTATAGCGACAACAGAAATACATCATCAGCTGTCAAAATTTCAACTGTGTAGCTATCACGGTTCATAAGATACAGCCTTGTGCCAGACAGACGGACAGTACTGTACTGTACTCTAAAAATTACTATACCTACTAAGTATTTAAAACTGTTAAACTGTTTACGCCAATATATACTTTAATGTAAACATATAAAACGTTCGTATTTTACTGATTTCCAATCACTCTGTCGAGATAATAGAACTGACACCATTATGACTCAGGTATTGATAAAGTATTTAATCAAGTTGTTTGAAGCTCGGATGGCAAAAAGCACAATTTATTCTGAACTTTACATATTATTATAATAAGTCATGTTGTAAAACAACATTGTAAAAAGTGAATCATAGTGTAAAACGAGTGATAGATAACCTATGTGACTATATTTATTGATATTGTACATTTTTTGTGTTAAAATAAATCGAATTAACTATTAAAATTTATTTTATTACAAGCTAACCCGGCGAACTTCGTATGTTGTGTTAAGTGCCCGTTCCCGTTAAAAAGTATCCTATGTCCGTCTCCTGGTTCTAAGCTACTTCCCCACCAATTTCCAGACAAATCGGTTCAGCCGTTCTTGAGTTGTAAATAGTGTAACTAACACGACTTTCTTTTATATAATAAAAGTCAAATCCTGCCAGGAAAACAATAAAATACAAATTTAAAATAAAAGAGAATTATTGGTGAGGTAATTTTTATATTCATTTTAGTCGAAACAATTTGATTTAGTTGAAGTAAAAATATTCTAAGTAGGTATATAAACAACATTAAATTCAAAGACCGCAACTTTTTTTTATACAAAAATAGATTCTGGTGGTAGGTAAACTCGCAAGATTAAGAGAACCACAGTTGGCTGAATTTCAGTCTAACGTGGGTTCGATTCCTGGACATCAAAGGATATTTCGAAAAATTCATGTTTAAAAACGGTGAAGGAAAACATCTTGAGAAAACCAGTCAGTATTCTTATAAGCGGCGATGGGCTTTTAACCTGTTTAAGGAATGCTAATGCCACAAAGTGGGCATGACCCAAATGTGATAATGTGATGTTTATACATCTAGACTACTACCTTAAAACATCTTCAAGGGTCTGAGCGCCTGGAGAACTGCAGGGCTATTTCGTAAAAACATGATTATCGTGTTATGATGTTGAATACAATACTTAAGACGCTGCCAGTCGACGATTATTTTTGTTCGAAACGAAAAAAGAAATACTTGTGAACAAGCCACATCTCCTATTTTATAATGTATAGTATATGTGAATAAAGATGTACCCATCTTTAATCACTTCGATAAATAATCCTACCGACCGCTGCAATGATGACAAACACAAGTCCGCGCGTGGTCCGCCTTAGCTTTTCGAATAAATAAATGATATAAATTATGTATAATTACTTATCAAAAATCTACTCTAATAGAAATCTAGATCTACATATTTACCTATCTTTAACAATAAATCACAAGTTGATTTTAATAGTAGGTATATAAAATATTTCGATCATAAATTCTAAAACGTATCATTTTGAAATAATATTTTTATCGTGAAAAGATTCTGCTATTATGTTTTCAGCTTAATAGAAATCTAGGTAGGAACCTGAAGTAATATACTTATAAAAATAGGAGATGTGGCTTGTTCAGAGGTATTACTTTTTTCGTTCCGAAAAAGAGCAATCAGCGACTGGCAGCCCCTTAATGTTAGAGAATACCTAATCTGTACACTTTTCATAGTGAAGCCGGAAACACACTTACGTGTCATGTCGTGGCGCGACACGCCACTAGCTAATCGCTTTCATACATTTAGTATGGTTAGAGACATTAGGTTGTCGTGTCGTGTCGCAAACGCTGTCTTACGATTGGCTAGTGGCGCGACACGCCACGCCACGACACGTAAGTGTGCCGGCGCCATAACTATTCACTGTTTATGCACCTACACCTACGCTTCTGCGTAGGTATATGTGCCTAAACAGCATAAAAAGCGTAGGTATTACGGCGTTCAGTCGTTCAGTACCAATAAATATTGGTATGAATATGATAATCATGTTTTCACAAAATAGCCCCACTGATAGGATGTCTACCGAACATGTATATTACAGTCGTGATCCTATTTCAATTTATTTTTCTTACACAATGGGACATTGCAAAATAAATAAACTAAATATAACAATCAGTATGAATTCAACAGCTGCAACTACAATAAACAGCAAAAATATGCATGTTTCAAAAACATTATTGTAAATAATAAATAGGTACTAGCATCCGCCCGCGGCTTCGCCGGCATGGTACCTATTATAGGTGACAAGTGACAAGCTAGCGAAGCTTGTTAATTTAAATTGCTTTAACCATTCCAACGCACACGATTGAACCCGAAACACCCCAACAAACTTACACATCTTTAATATCTATAGTTTTAATTGTAGGTTTGGTGTAAATGTAGTTTTCATTATAATTAAATACAACTAACACAGTTTACAGTAACTACAAAAATTGCTAAGAATCACAACACAGCAATTTTAATTGACAATACACCCAAAGATAAAATACGACTTCTTTTTAATTTCCAAACAGTTTATTGCTGTAGTTATTCTGAGCAATATTTTACATTACATTAAAATTATGTTACATATTTAACCAATAATTTACACGACATTTATTTTTTGAATAATTACGTTTTAAAAATCTATAAACAAACCGACTTCATGTTGTTATACAGTTTCTTGCCTTAGGTTAAGCAGGTCGTCTGGAAGAAATCGATTAATCGATAAGACCGCCTTTTGTAACATACATAATTATTTGTAATTGCTTACATTGTGTTACAATAAAGAACATTTCATTTCATTTATTAAGTTCAATATGAATTTTTACCCACTTTTTTCACTCAGATTATTTTTTTCAAACGGAAAAAATATTTTCCAACTCGGTTAATAAGTTACGGAAGTATTAAAAAATACAGCCGAATTGAGAACCTCCTTTCTTGGAGTCTGTTAAAAATACAAAAGAGTATGTACGCGGTTTAAATAAAACTCACCAATATTACACAATATTTCATGCTATTTATTCTAGTTATCAGTAATGCATGCACCATCATTGTTATTCTGTAGGTATCTTATATATTAAGACGCTGCCAGTCGACGATTATTTTTGTTCGAAACGAAAAAAGAAATACTTGTGAACAAGCCACATCTCCTATTTTATAATGTATAGTATATGTGAATAAAGATGTACCCATCTTTAATCACTTCGATAAATAATCCTACCGACCGCTGCAATGATGACAAACACAAGTCCGCGCGTGGTCCGCCTTAGCTTTTCGAATAAATTAATGATATAAATTATGTATAATTACTTATCAAAAATCTACTCTAATAGAAATCTAGATCTACATATTACCTATCTTTAACAATAAATCACAAGTTGATTTTAATAGTAGGTATATAAAATATTTCGATCATAAATTCTAAAACGTATCATTTTGAAATAATATTTTTATCGTGAAAAGTTTCTGCTATTATGTTTTCAGCTTAATAGAAATCTAGGTAGGAACCTGAAGTAATATACTTATAAAAATAGGAGATGTGGCTTGTTCAGAAGTATTACTTTTTTCGTTCCGAAAAAGAGCAATCAGCGACTGGCAGCCCCTTAACCGTATCGTTGATAGCCTGCGCACATTGCCGGACGGGACGACAGAGGATTTTATAGTTATCTAATAGAATATTATTCCTTATTTCGATAGGACAACTATTAAATTGATTTGATAAATTTTAAATCCTTTGCCGTCCCGTCCGCCAATGTGCGCAGGCCATAATACGCTGGAATATAAAATATTAAATCTTTATAATACTTCTATGTGCGCGGTATATAAGGCAAATCCGAAAGCTACTTTGGTGAATCGATGTTATTTAATCTATTATAAGTACATTAACAAACAAAATTGTACAACTAGTGTTCCATAGCGACATTAATTAACATAATTAACCTTTAATAGTTTTAATAATAAATGAAGCTATTAAAACCTCCTATATAATTTTATAATTCGATTTGTGTCAAAGAAAAAGATTCTACGAACATGAATTATAGAAACAAAATTAAACTATTGTGTTGTGTCCACAAACTAAATCGTTTAGACGACCACATTTTGCATTCTTCAAGCTTACAACAACTCCAGCCTCCTTACCACAAGCTCTAAAGTAACAATACTACCGGGATAAGGATGTAAAATATGAGTTAGAAAAAAATATTTTTTTCACGTAGAGTACAGGAAAAAAGGGTCCAATGATTGAGAACAGAAGAGGGAAGATAATTGGCCACCTTATACGGCACGACAGTTTTATAAAAACCATAATGGAAGAGAAGAGAGGAAGAGGAAGGCCATGAATAAACAACATGAGCCAGATAAAGGAGAAAATAGCTGTCGTGTCGTATAAGAAAGTTAAGGAGGCAGCGCTGGAGAGAAACAGATGGAGAGAGCTGCATCAATTACACCGACAAGAGCAAAACTCTTAAGTTAGAAGAAGACTACTCACGGTGCGAAAACGACGTCACACGAGTTCGTATAGCGTTGTCAATTTTACACCGCAAGTAATACCGTTTTAATATTACTTTAAGAGCTTGTGGTACGGCCCCTGTATAACACCACTAGCTTTTGCCAGCGGCTTCGCGTGGGACCTGGATAAAAAGTAGCCAGTATTCCAGGAATATGTATATTTAAAGTTTCATTAAAATCTGTTTGGTCGTGATTGAGCCATACATACTGTGCACGACGAAAACCTTTTTATTTTATTATTTAGTTTAAATTTTATGTTATGGTAAGAAGACGAGAAGAAACGTTATTATTTTTGTGTTACAATTTTATCTGTCAGTGTCTCGTTATATTAACCAAGAAGATTATTAGAGAAGAAGAGACATTACAAGAGAAATAACAAAGCTTCCCAAGACGGAATCATCCAAACAGTTCAAATTTTTTTATTAATGTTTAATAGCAATCATGAGTCTAGTAAGAGTATCAACTCAGAAGAGAATAACTCCGCGAGCACCAACAAGTGCGATTCAAGTCCAATATCCGACGACATGGTTTGAAGAAAATCCCAACAGCAAGCCGATCTTGAACATTCAACTGATAACGAATGATATCAAACTAATACGAGGCATAATAAGAGCAGGAATCAACAGCAATAATTTGAAGCTCAATGCTGCTGTGACGTTTCTATATCTATTCAGCAAAGAGATGACTGAAACTTTAGACAAAGACTGGACAATGGACATCCTACAAGTGTGAGATAGGGAAAATGGGAGACATAATCTCACCAATAAATGTCGTCGAGGTGAAGAAGAGTGACTTCCCTGAAGAGATGGACACAACCAGTGTCGACACAAAGGATGATGCCTGGATGGCTCTATATCTATTGAGCATCTATCGAATGATCAGGGCCAATCTGTCCGAATTTCGCTCATCAATCAATAAGAGGATCACAGCACAGTTGAAATCTCTGTCAACTCGAGCACCAGATATGTCGGATGTAGTCGACATGTATCAAGGTTGGAAACATAGCAGACCGTATAAAACTCTAGTGGCAATGTTTGATATGTTTTTCCATCGTTTCCCTTTACACAAATTTGCCAATCTTCGGATCGCTACAACCGGATCTAGAAACAATCACTGCGCTGCTTTGATGTTCTACGGTTACATTCTTGGAGTACTGGGAATGGATCAGGTAACCGACTTAATGGACTGGGTCTTTGTAGATCAGATAGGACAAGATATTGACAGAATGATGGACAATGAAGAGTTGACAATGGAGTACTCATACTTCCCATACCAAGTAGACTTAGGACTAGTGTCCAAATCGACGTTTTCAGCTTCTGCAAATCCTTACTTCTTTGAATGGGTTCATTTGATAGGTGCCATGCAGAGACAGATACGTTCCATGAATGCTAAACATATTTGTGAAAATCAAGCCATGAATCTGATGTTGAATGCCGCTTGCGTTGCATTTGTGTATTCTCACACGTTCACAATGCAGAAAGTCAATACAGCAGATGTAAACGCTGTTGAAGCTGTGATAGAAGAAGTAAATCCTAGTGATGCTGCCATTTACTTCACGAGACCCTCACGACTGGATTATGTTCATGCAAACATCTGGGCTTCAAATGCCCGATAAGGTCAAAAAGTACATTAAGGGGATAGGACACTCCATCAAGGACCCGAGAAAAGGGACAATTGACAAATATCTCTGTGATCATAGACGGAATTTAATGCAAAAAAAAAAAAATGTTTTCGTCGTGCACATTCTCCCGCTGTGCACCGCGTGCAGTTTATTCCGTCAGCACGGCGAGCTTCTTCGTTGCTCGTCTTCGGATTCCTGCCTTCGTGGCAACACATACAAACTTTCAGATTTATAATATTTGTAGGATTAATAAAATAATAAAGATGAAGAATCAACTTCAAAACATTTATACAACGACAAATTCTGAATCATTTCTTATACAAAAAAACTATGAATATTTTAGTAGAGTATTTGAGCAACTTTATTTATATTCTACTAGCATCCGTTTGCGGCTTCGTCTGGTACCCGAGAAAAAGTAGTCTATACTATATATCCAAGTCACGAACTATGGTGTTGAAATAAACATAGAAACATCCTCGTAAACTTTATCGCCTACCTTGTGCGGGTCAAAAAGTTAAGAGACAATAACTATAGCCATTCCAATGGACTGTAGATCTATTTAATGACTACCAACAAATTCATATTACAGGATGTAAAAAAACAACTACTATAGCCCTATTAGGAGATTTCCAAACTACAGTCGCTGAAATGGAATATGAAATATATATTTATTGGAAAAGGAACATTGATTATGAAAACAGTCAAAAAACGATTATGCCTGCAGAAGTGCTAGACTGTGTTGCAGACACCAACGCCCTCCTCTCGATACAGAGAATAAAGGTTCCAAATAAAACTAAAAACAAAAATGGAAAAAATGTTTCAAGGGTATGAGTGTAAGTGTGTGTAGATATATGTATGTATGTGTGTGTGTGTGTGTGGGAGAGAGTGTGTGTGTGTGTGTGGGAGAGAGTGTGTGTGTGTGTGTGGGAGAGAGTGTGTGTGTGTATGTGCTATCGAGTTTCGTTAGCTATTTGTATGAAGATTTTAGTTTAGTGTAGCTACCGCTAGAGGCGCTCGTAGCGAATCGATAGCGACCGTAGTTTAAAAATCTCATAATAGAGCTACTTAAAACTGAAACTGAATGTTCAAATCATATATATCGTGGTCAATAAAAACTGAAACAAAAGTGATAAATTTTTCAACTTGATAAAGTATTTTTCCTAAATCCCGTTGCCTGAAATTTTTCACTCTAGCTTCAGTATATTAGTGATCATTAAGGTTGGCGCACACTGGCGCACGGCGCGGTAGAGGATTTAAAATTGATCTATTGAATTAAATAGTTATCCAATCGAAATGAGGTATATATTTCAATGCTCGATGATCGGTCTCGAGAGTATCGGAGCGCAATATTGCGAGATTTTAAATCCGCTGCCGTTCGGTCCTCCACTGTACGCCAGGCATTATAGTTTCCTCTACACATGGAAAACGCGCGATGATACGCCGCTCACAGCGCTATATGTGGACACAACCTAATCTAAAAGCTATCGCTAGACCTCCCCAAAGTTTGTATGAGAGGTTTCCTTCGCGTGTTTCTGCGCCTCGACCTGCCCGGTAAGGAATTTATCGCAAATCATGCATTTGAGCGTGAATTTATTTAGGTCTGTGAACTGTCTTGAGGATTTCGCTTCGTGAGCCAACTGTTCTGCTTCCCTGTAGATGTCCATGTCTTCCGCGGGAAACACAGTTTGCATACCACCCTGGAGAAAATATAGCAAATATACAATTGGTATAACAAAAAGATTTAAATAAATAAATAAATATTGGTGGACATTTCACACAGCGCCATCAAGCCTAGAGCTGTGAGGCCAGTCAACCGGTTTTTTGTTATATTACTTATCCTGCTGAAAACGGTGAGAGAAAACATCGTGAGGAAAACCAGTTAGTATTCTTATAAGCGGCGATGCACTTGCAACCTGTCACCTATGGAACTACTGCAAAATGTGAGCATGTGCCAAATCAAATGTTTAGGTGCCTTTGATTACCCCTCTTGGACATATTCAAGGATCTAACCCTCGTATTCTAGAACGACACTATGAGAACATGCACCCACAGTGGACGAAATCTTTTTTCATAAACATCACTATGTGTTGAGCGGCACTATGGCGCACACTACCGTGTGCCTTTAGATCTCAACTTTGGCTAGAGGTACACGACAATGTGCCTCTAGTCACACTATGCAGTGTCGCACAACACATAAAAAGATTTTTATAAAAAAAGATTTCGTCCACTGTGGGTGCGTGTTCTCATAGTGTCGTTCTTGAATACGAGGGTTAGTGTCTTGAGATCTGAGAGTATGTTCACCTTACATGGACCCACAAGTAAGGTGAACAGTTAGTTGTGATCCTATTCCATTTTCATTTACTATAATTATTGCCATCAATAGTGTGACGGTCATACTTAAATTTAAGAAGGTGACCTTAAAATATAGGTACTTACATCTGCTTGCTCCAAGTACAACGGATCATAATGAACTCCGTCAAATAGAAGGAAGACTCTTTGACCATAGTTTTTATCTTCTCCAAATCTATTTATTATTGCATTTAATGTGTCTACAACCGCCATCTCTACTCCGTAGAATCGGGATAAAATAGCTACCTGAAACAGTAATTTGTTGATTAAAAATGTATATGTGACAGTTAAACTCTGTCTGTGACGATATTACGACCAAACCGCTGGGCCGATTGTGATGAAATTCCTTAATAAGAGATAGGTAGTTGAAAGTCTTGAGTCGGTCATAAGTTACTTTATATTTTATTTTCAAGAATTTCTATGTTTAAGCGGCTGCCAGTCGACGATTGCTCTTTTTCGGAACGAAAAAAGTAATACTTCTGAACAAGCCACATCTCCTATTTTTATAAGTATATTACTTCTGGTTCCTACCTAGATTTCTATTAAGCTGAAAACATAATAGCAGAAACTTTTCACGATAAAAATATTATTTCAAAATGATACGTTTTAGAATTTATGATCGAAATATTTTATATACCTACTATTAAAATCAACTTGTGATTTATTGTTAAAGATAGGTAATATGTAGATAGATTTTTGATAAGTAATTATACATAATTTATATCATTAATTTATTCGAAAAGCTAAGGCGGACCACGCGCGGACGTGTGTTTGTCATCATTGCAGCGGTCGGTAGGATTATTTATCAAAGTGATTAAAGATGGGTACATCTTTATTCACATATACTATACATTATAAAATAGGAGATGTGGCTTGTTCACAAGTATTTCTTTTTTCGTTTCGAACAAAAATAATCGTTGACTGGCAGCGTCTTAATGATATAATCAATCAAATCAAATCGAGTCAGGGAATACACTCTGAATCCAATCAGACAAAGATACGGGTAAAAGTAGTAAAATAATAAATAAATGGGACATCTCTTATTAAATTTTCTTTACCTCTATAGCACCGCCCCAGGAACTCGGTTGCATTATCCACTCACAGTACTCTACATTAGGTTTCCCGAGGAACGCTTCCGTGTATGTGTCCAGGTCGTTTCCCACCTCCATTGCTATGATCTGTCGCATTAGCGAATGAACTGTCGTATCTACATTACCATTTAACGTAAAACCTGAGAAAAAGTACTATCAATTAATACATCGTACTGGTCTATACTGCGGAAATACAATTGACTTTTAATTAAATAGAATATAAATGTACTACACCCCATCAACCACATAACCTAATAGATGCGTTCATTGGCTTCATATCTTCAAACAGTCTATCTAAACAATGAGGTAAGAGGGTCAGGGAGAGCAGTAAAAAATGCAATTTGATTGGCCAGTTCAATGTCACAGCCTGCCGCAGTGAAGTTGTGATCCATGCTCGGTGGTTTACCCAGTATCTGTAGCCCATATGTGTTGTCTGACAGTGTTCGCTTTGCAGGATGAGTCTTGGCTGTGTGGACGATGACTATCCAGTACTGTACAAACACATTTGCTTATTAAAACAGTTTTTTTTTTGATATATCACAATCTAGTCATATGGAAGGCTAATGAGTAATTTCACTTGAACTAAATTGTTAGAGTATTTTACTAAACTAAGAATGTGTCCACTAACACTTCTTATTGTCTCTCTATTGTAAGTAATTAGAACAGTGCTGTACAAATATATTTCTATTGCTTGTAAATTAGTGTATTATTTAATGGTACAAACATAATGTGTTTCTAGAATAAATATTGATGGGTTGATTCATTATCTGATTAGGTTCTGGTACTTACACTTTGTAATCATACAAAACCCATTAAAAGGATGTGGTTGGACCAGAATTTTATGAATGACAGTTCTTTATAAGTAGATATTTATTATGTTAATTGAAATTAGGCCTTATGAAACTAACAAAGTTGATCACAATGCGATGCTATGCTATGTAGGTACTTACCTCAACACAAACACATTACATAAACAAACCCATTGTTTAATAATCATTGTATTGGTAGTATGTTTTAGGTTATAAGATGAAGAAGTAACATTTTAAGAGATTTATTATAAAAAAAACTCACCTATACTAGTGAAAAGACATGAATTATCAGAAGGAACCACTTTTTTCATCAGAATACCAGGTCTTGTGATGATGTCATGGGATGTTCCATTCTCCACAGGCCTGGGGGGCTCTTTAATCGTGGGCACAGCGGTCTGCGTAGCTGTAGAACCCTGGCTGGGACCAGACTTTTCTTCCACGAACAAAGTCTCACCAGACTTTAACCCTATTTCATTCAACGTCTTGTTATCATCACTAATATCTATGGGCTTGGGTGGATACCCACACAAAACGCACACTTTCTCCACGCTCACGTCCGATATGCTGGACAGAAACAGTTTTAATTCACCAACTGTACTCTCAGAGGTCAAATCTTTCAATACCTGCTGACCATTTTTACTTTTGACTTTGAACGCCAACGCAGCCATTTCTTTATTTTTTCTAGGACTGCGCGTTACGTGTTTACGATTTTATATGCCAGTACGACGCGGTTTTATGAAAATTTATTTCAACTTTGATGACTTTTTATTTTGAAACGATTGCTGGGCTGCAATGACGAGAATTGAAATAAAAGAAAACAATGAAATGAATGACACATTGACACAATAAGACTGACATGCTTGCTTGCATGACAGCCACGACGGGCGGACCAGGACCTACATAACTGTCAAACACAAAATGACAGAAAGCAATTCATTTCCGGTGTGCCTATTAAAATAAAAAGTAGGTAAGTAGAAAAAAGCAAAAACTGGAAAAAGCAACAAACGCAAAAAGTATTCCGTAGGTTTAATAAAAAATTTAATTGAACTGAGAAGAAAATATTGTAATCCCATTGTTTTATTCAAGATGCCTAGCACTACCGATTCAGGTTTAGGCTTGTCCTGAAGCAGGAGAAGGCCGGTTATGATCAAAAATATTCATTGTGTAGGATCAGGATCAGAATGTTTTAAAGTCGTCAACTTTCATTTCAACGCCTAGAATTTTAACGACATTGTGAAGTCGACGCCTTTTTTTTATAAAGGTAGGTTTAATTACCTATATAAAACGGTAGGGGAACCGGGGGTAATCAGAGCCAGTAGGTAATGGGAGCGGTGCGTCTAGAGACTATAGCTCGTATCGACTCAAATGCCACTCGGGCGCCTTAGTCACACTGCGGCCGTGTTACCATGCCGCGATAGGTTCGCCAGTGCCACGCGTTATGTGATCACAGAACGCTTGTTGATTTTATGCACCGCGCTTATAAAAAATACGGAATTTCAACGGCCAGGTAAGTGTGAAATATTTGGTTTATTACAATCAAACCCGTTTTATTTTATAGCTAATGTTATTAATTTTGAGTATCTGTGCGTTTATATTCATTTCAAGCTAGATTCAGGATATCATTTTATACAATTTCAATATGGTGGTAATCGGGTAATCAGAGCTTACCCCATATGTATTTTAATATGTATTTTTTCAGATGCCAAAATGCCAAGAAAAAGAGAACGCACCACTACAAAAACGTTTTGGACCATTGAAACCTTAGAAAATGCTGTCAAAAATCTTCGAAAAATTTTGAGCTCTCATTACACATTAGGAGAATTTATAGGCTCTAATTTCCCGCAATGTGGGGTAATGGGAGCGATTCTGTTTTTTTGAAAAAAGTTTATCTGTGGCCAAATGCCTTATAATGAGACGTTGGCGCTGTGATTGAATGATAGTCAAATAAGTAAGGATTTAGTTTCTAATAAAAAAATCCTAATGTATACATAAATTTGCCTTTTATTGAACTTTTCCCTTAGTAGGGAACTTTTCCTTTAGCCATCAAATTAGAAAGGTAACACAATAGGTCACTAGGTATGTACTTAGGTATTTTTGCTATTAGAGTAATAGACAATCATTCTCGCAGGCCACCACTTAACCGCCATGCAATAAGTTTATTTTAATTTACTGCTCCTACGCCTATCTGCGAATTTGCATCGCATCGCAAATATCTGCGAGCTGTTATTCAATTATTATAGGAAAGAAGAGCTATTATTTTTGCGTGCGGGCGTCGTATCACATCGCATCACGGTTTTGTTTGAGAGCCCTTTAATTAAGGATACCTTCATTGGGAGCTCTTCTAAAATGTTATAAAATTACTTATAGGAAAGTAGATAAAACCAATATTGCATTTTAAATATTTTATTCAAAATAACATTCTACTCTTATAAATATTTCATCAATTTTAGTGTAAGTTATAAAACGCTTGCTTATTTTATTATGGCATACTATGAACAGTAACATGGTGTTGTTTAATATTTTTGGCACAATACCTTTGGTAACGATTATTTAAAAACAGTACCTAAATATTAATGTACCTACATTTTTATAGTTTTAAGTACAAAATTATATTACAACAGAAAATAATTATTATAGCTCGCCAAAATAAAGGCTTTTTAGTTAAACATTTATGTATATGTAGGTAGGTAGGTACCTACAGTATTTAGGTAAGTAAAGAGGTGTGAAAATTTGTTCTAGATATACGTTTGGGAAACTGCGAAAAAAAACTGGATTGAGGGGTTAAAAATGTTACGTGAGGGGTTAAAAATGTTACGTGAGCGGTTAAAAATGTTACGTGACATACTTTACACATTATCATTATTTGATATGATTTGAACATCAGCTATCTTAAATTTAATATTAATCAATTACATTTTCCACTTAGCGTTACAATATTGTCTCAATAGTCTTCACTAAACTATGCTACAATAAAATTAAGGGGTATGATAATAAAATACCTACACATAAATTGGTATTGGTAAGTACTGTTTTCTTTCTTCGAAGCTTTCTTAACAACATAAAAAATTCACAAAATCTTGAATCACTTGGCTTTTTAATAAATACATTTTTATAATAAAATTATGTTTTGGTTATTTTGATAATTTATGTACGCCTAGATAGGTACTTAGATTGTGTTAAGTATTTGTCTATCAGTTCTAGGAATTTAACTAAAACTAATGGCATCGCTAAGATTTAAATCTTATAAAAAACATGTTTTACTTAACCTATTACCTAATCAAGCACTAACAAACTTTGGATGTCTTTTTTTTGGTTACCGCTATTTGAGAAATTATTAAGCATCAATTGTTATAACTTGATGCTGTCCCTATGTAGATAGGTATGTAACTAGTGAGTATTTAATATTGGTTTATTTACACATTCATTAAATTGCATTGTTTTTTTTTATTCATTGTTTGTAGACCCGCAAAACCGCATCGCACACGTCACAAGGGTTTTGCAATTTTACTTATGGAACGCCAAACTGTTATCTGGCAACATCTACTTAAAAATAATCTGCAAACCGGAACTACCGACCTTAGTGAAAAGTTTTTATTCATTTCGTAGCGAATTTTTGTCGGGATAGAATCGTAAAAAAAAAATAGGTAAATGAACTGTAAATTATGTGAATCAAAAAATAATTTAGATCCGATTGTGTGTGATGCTTAGCGGCCGCCTATGCCTCGGGTGTCGTGCCAGCGGCCACCGTCACGTAGGCCTCCTCACGAACCGAGGCAAAGGCGTTCGCAGCCCCCTCCTGGCCACCACTAAAGGGGGCATTCGCTCATCCTCTTCCTCCTCTTCGTCCTCCCCTCCTTCCCCCCCTTCCAGGCTATCTTCATCGCTCCACAACGGCTTCACTATTTGGTAAGAAGCTGAGAATCCTTTGAAGACTAGAGAATCGTCGGTGCGGAATCTGACTAGTAGGGCCTCCGAGGTTGAGACTATTTCTGGTGGCATCTGTTAAGAAACAAAAGAAATAACTTATCTAATATCTATACCTACTAATACTTACTATAAAATGTGAAAGTAACTCTGTCAGTCAGATTGTCAGATTTATCCGTGATAACGTCACAACGTTATCACGGATAAATCGCTGGACTGTTTGTGATGAAATTTAATATAAAGATAGTTTAAAGTTAGGTAGTCAGGTATATAGTTAGGCAGTAGTCAGGTAGTCAGGTCAGGATTTTCAGTGTTATACGATAACATCGTCAACAAAAAATCTGAATCTATGCAGACGAAGTCGCATATTATATAAAAAAAAAATATAATTTGCAATAGAGCCACGGGCTCATAAAACTTAAAAAGTAGGTAGGTAGCATCGTATAAGCTTGTAATACCTACCTACGCATACGCCTATTTAATCAGCCACCTGACCGGGCTCTGAAGGCCCATGAATTTTTAAGCGCATAAAAACCTAAATTCGCGTAAGTAGACACCCACCCTAAAAATCTAACACGTTCGGTAGCTCACCTTGGTCCCGCAAAAAGTGCCATAATTCCCACCACTGCCATCCAAGCCCCCAAACACCTGCACATAATCATATCTGCAGTTCGTCTCCGGCTCCAGATCAAACGTCAAGAAGGTGAGTCGCACGAAGTGGTTTGGAGGCGCCTCGATGTTCCAATCGCAGTCGGCGCGGGATTCGTAGTTGTTGTCACCGTAGCGAGCGTGTGAGTATAAGTGCTTTACCGCTTCTGTTGCTGCAAGGTAGCCACCGCAAGCTGGAAAAGAAACAAGATCGATGTAAGTAGGTATCTTAGGTAAAGAATAGGACCTCGACTGAATAACTCATTAGGTACGGTAGATAGATCTCCAGGCGTTGAGATCCTTGAAGATGTCTAATAGGAGTCAGAGGCACGGCCAAGCATTGCAGTTGGCACATGCGCACATTTTGCAGTAGGCAGTTAGCATACCATGCGTAACAGGTTGCATACTCGTCCGCTTATAATAATTCTCAGATATTATGAAGCAGAATGACTACCTACCAACTGAGCTGTGAGACCAGTCTTACCCTCGTATTCAAGAACGACATAATGAGAACACGCAAAGCAACATATAAAGTGATTTTTATGAAAAAAGATTTCGTCCACTGTGGGTGCGTGTTCTCATAGTGTCGTTCTTGAATACGAGGGTTAGTATATAGGTAACTTACCAGTAGAGTGTGTAGCCAAGAAGCCCTTCCGTTGCACGGAACCATCACTCTTGAACACGACGTACATCTGGTTCTGAGACGCCACCACCGGGTGTGGTAGCTTACTGCCGCAGAACAGGCCCAGGGTTTTTACGTCAGCTGACGCTCCATCGTAGATTGTCACGTGATCGTATGCACATTCCTGTCGAAATAATAATGGCTTTGCAGCTAATGCTTTTGCCGTCCTTTTGTTGTAAAAAATTCAGAAGTAAGGCAAAATATTCCCTATCCCTACTAATAGATACTTGGACTTTACCAAGTACGCTAGAAATCTTATCTGATTTCCAAGCGCTCAGAATCTTGGTGATGTTTTAACTTCTGGAGAGATTGACTTCTATATCTCAAAATGATGACTGATGACTTTATTAGCTTCTTTGAAGCTTCTCTAAGTTTCTTACCTGATGAGGCTCCAGCTCGAATACGTTGAAGATCAACTTGATTCGATGTCCTGGTGTCGTTGAAAATTGCCACACGCAATCTTTTCTGGCGGGGTACGCGGCTGGGTAGTTCGGACTGGAACAAAAATATTCAACTTTTTATATAAACACTTTCCCTTACCTCATCATCTTCCTGCTCTTATCCCACTTAAGTGGGATCGGCACAACATGTATTTTTCTTCCAATTCCCTCTACCAGCCATCACTAACTAACTTTTTTACCCTTAATATCATCTTTCACACAGTCCATCCATTTTTATTTGGCCTATCTCTACGTCTACATCCATCCACTTCAGACCTTACCTTACCTAAGACTAGAATAGTCTTTAGTAACAAGAATGTTAACACACAATAAACTTTTCTTTCTTTGCTTCTTTGTAGTTCTTAGCTGGTATGTTCTCTTACCTGAATATAGTGCCATGTGGTAATGTCACATCATGTTTGCACCCCCCTTCTTTGCAGTCATGCTTGTTGGGGTGCAGCGTGAAGCCGCTATGACAGGCGCATTCATAGCCACCAAGTGTGTTGTGGCACTCGTGTTGACATCCGCCATTGTTCTCGGCGCATTCATCTACGTCGATGTAGTAGGCGGCAGCGAAACCGGACCGGTGGACTGACGCGTCTGATGTGAACTGAAAGTGTAGGAAATTTCTAGCAAAAAGTCTGTAATCGCATTTGGTTATAGGTATATACAGCCAAAAGGTGTCTATCTGGTCTAAAAATTCAGTATCTATCCAATGGCTTTTTTTATATCTACGTACCTATTTACTTGCCACCAAGTTTCAAAGACTTATAAACACAATGCCAGTTTAAGTTTTTGAGTTTTAATGAACCTTCCTTCATCAGTGGCTATTGAAAATTAAAAGTGGCAGGGTTTCTTAGAAACAAATTGAGCAGCAAATATTATTTTATCTCTACTCTCAATCACAGTTGAAACAATTTTGATTTAAGGGGCTGCCAGTCGACGATTGCTCTTTTTCGGAACGAAAAAAGTAATACTTCTGAACAAGCCACATCTCCTATTTTTAAAAGTATATTACTTCAGGTTCCTACCTAGATTTCTATTAAGCTGAAAACATAATAGCAGAAACTTTTCACGATAAAAATATTATTTCAAAATGATACGTTTTAGAATTTATGATCGAAATATTTTATATACCTACTATTAAAATCAACTTGTGATTTATTGTTAAAGATAGGTAATATGTAGATCTAGATTTCTATAAGGATAGATTTTTGATAAGTAATTATACATAATTTATATCATTAATTTATTCGAAAAGCTAAGGCGGACCACGCGCGGAAGTGTGTTTGTCATCATTGCAGCGGTCGGTAGGATTATTTATCGAAGTGATTAAAGATGGGTACATCTTTATTCACATATATGTACTATACATTATAAAATAGGAGATGTGGCTTGTTCACAAGTATTTCTTTTTTCGTTTCGAACAAAAATAATCGTCGACTGGCAGCGTCTTAAGGTTGCGGTTATCTTGATCCAGACCAACTTATGAATTCCAGTAATTGAGATACCAGCAGCCTATTGCGTAAGCTCATCAGCTGATAATTGTAATCACAATGAAGAAATTTGACAGTTGACGCCAATTAAGATTACCAGTGAGCCTACATAATGCCGGGGTCCCACGGCCCGCGTTTTCACGCGCCAGACCGCGCCAAGGCGGACGGACGCGCCGTGGGAACGATGCCGTGGTGGCCCGTGCTCGAAACGCTCTGTACGCGACGCGCCGGACGCACACAGGCGGAGCGTCATCCGGCGCGGCCCATCGTTTTACGCGCTGTGGGAGCCCGGCTTAATGAGGTTGTTGATTCGAAGAAGAAAGACCGATAACTTGAAGACTTACCTGTACCCTCAATACGTTTCCATCAGAGGTAACAGGTGGTGGCAAGGCAGTCCCGCAGAAGGCTCCGTGTCTTCTTAGTACGTCAGCCAGCTTGGAGTGGACTGTCACACTGTCGTATTCACACTCCTAGAAACAAGCAGTTGAATGAAATATTTAGTTCTGTGTAGGTAGTAGAGGTATAAATAAATACAAAAAAAAAACCATTGTTTTAAGTAAGTAAATATATTTTGACGATATCTCCTATACCTACGTCCCAGTAGAAACCTACTAAAAATCGTCCAAAGTGTCTGAACTTACCACTAATTTGCTCTTAGAAGAGTCATGAATCTATAAAATATGGTAACAATTGTCACGTGAATCATATCTGATGCATGGTACAGAGAACCTGTGAAATACAGTTAAAAATGTATTTCCACCTACTTGCTGGTACATATTGTTTCCTTCCAGGTCAAAGTGTGTGAAGTTTAGGGTGATTCTGTGCTGCGGGGGCGCAACTATCTCCCATAGGCAGTTCTTGGAGGGTGGATACAGGTCCGGGAAGGAGGGCGATGTGATGGTCCCGTTAGGGGCATAGAGAGCTCCACCACATGCGTCTGCAAAATACACCAATATTAGCCAACTAGTAGAAACCCTCACGACTTCGTTCACGTGGAGTTTTTTCAAACAGACTTCAACCCTCGCTGCACCCCATTAGGTGATGAATTTCGGAAATTTCTCTTTTAATGCACACCATACAAATTTACCCAAATTTGAATCGTGAAGACGGCTTTATTAAACTCTTTTCTTCATGGAATCCTGTGGTGACTATGTGTGGGTGTCGCGATAGACCATCTCAATGCGTGGATAACTAAACTAGCTGTTAGTGTGGTGTGTCGTAATGTGAACATGGACATTTCTATTTCTAAAGACCAAGTTAGGGTAGTTTCTTCAACTGCCTCCGCTTCTCGACGGTATCTCCTAGTACTCCAGTCTGCCCGCGACCACGGCTATTGTAACATAGTCGAAACGTCGGGAAAGTAAATTGAAGGTAATTACGTCATAAAGATCCGTGTCAAAAATCTATAGTTATGCACACCGTACACACCAAAATGAATACCTACACTCTACAAATTTCAAGTTTCTAGGTCTAGTGGTTTAGGCTGCGCATTGATAGATGAGACAGTCTATAACGCAAGAGTTTTATAATTTACAAGCTGACCCCGCGAACTTCGTATCGCTTTAGAATTAACAAATGTTGTCTTAAGTTCCCGTTTCCGTTCCCGTTACCGTATTATCAAACCTAATAAAGCTCAAATTGACTCTACATTTTAGTTAGAAAACTTTTGTATTGGAAAAAGAAAAGGGCTGGTTTTAGGGTTTTCCCGGCAATTATTAGAAATTTTCTACCTTTTAAACCTTCCCTAGACCTCCACAAACATTTAAAGACCAAGATAAGATAAATCCGTTCAGCTGTTCTCGAGTTTTAGCGAGACTAACGAACAGCAATTGATTTTTATATATATAGATAAGATAGTGAAATTGATATATATGTAGACTAAAAGACACAGGCAGAAGCTAGTATTAATATTGTATCGCTAGTTCATACAGCAATTTGATACGTTTATCCCGTTCTCTGAATGTAGATACTGTATCAAGAATCCCAAGATTTATACTAAACTCTAGCTACATAACTTTGTGGTGAATGAGGGTATTTTATCCCACTAGGCGAGAAAATATTATATCAAAGGCAGCTTTTATAAACACCTAACCTATTGTACAATGGTAGGTGCCTACCCGACCAGAACATGAAAGGGATGATCTCATCCTTTGTAGTTGGGTATTGGTTTCTCGAATTTGGTTTTCGCTAAAACTCAACCATCTGCGTCCGTCAAGATGATGATCAACGAAGTGAAAAATAGTACTTTAAAGTATGTGTGACTTATGTAGGCTACTATTGCGGCTACGGTGTGAAGTTAGAGAGCCTGAGTCTTGCCTGAGAGGAAGCGAGGGTATGCTTACACACTTCGAAGGACACTAAAAAACCATAAAAACCTGGTAACCTCTTTTGTTTCTCTTTTTAACCGACGAAAAACGGAGAAGGTTTACGAAGGCATACGAATCTTTTATTTTTTATGTATGACCATTTTTTTCTTTTGTGTAGAGCATAGTCCCAAGTAGGTCCCATTTAAATTATATTAATGTAAGACTAATAGTTACTTCATAAAACTTAAAAACTAATATTGTCCCTTGACTTTTCGATTGGTCGAAACATTTTTGTCGGTTTTCTTTTTAGTTTTTTGAAAAGTAATTATATAAACATGCTATTTTTCTAAGCGTCAATGACAAAGAACATAATTAGTATTCTCTCTGGTTTATTTGTATCAGTGCAATAATTAAATTAGTACATTAGTTATAGCACGGTGTTTAATAATGGACTACGTAAGTCATGAAGAAGCGTGCCATAATTGAGTCTTTAGGTCACACCGTGCTATAAAATTTAAATTTAAAAACTTACTTTCGCATTTTTTTCCATCAGAGTGCAGCTCGTAGCCTATATTGCACGCACACTCATACCCGCCCAACGTGTTGACACAGGAGTGACTACATCCGTGCTCAATGGATGCGCATTCGTCGAACTCCTTCATAAAGGTCGCCGAGAACCCAGCCTTTTGAACCGTGCTGTCCGACTCAAAGATTACCAGCAGCTTGTTGGAGGTTGATCTGGAATTAGAGGTGAACTATGAAACGAGGCCATTAGATGTAGACTGTAATCCTCAAGTATGTTAGACTTTTTGTCAGATCTCAAGGCGCTTAGATCCTTGAAGATATATAAAGGGGTTAAACTCCACGTATTATGACGTTTATCAGAATACTATCAGGTTTTCTCACGACTTGGAAGAAGGAATCTTCCTTAGAAAATAAAAACAGCTTGTATTCACTTGGTGCAATAATTACCTTATATCAGGAGGTATCTTGTGTCCGCAGAACATGCCAATCAAAGGACTGTCCATCGAATCTCCATCTCTGACTTTCACCTTATCATAAGAGCATGTGTCGTGGTTTTCCACTTCGAATGAATGGAACCTTAGAGCTACTTGATAATCCTGAAATTAATGTTTTTAATGTAAAACAAGCAGTTCGCACAGTTTGTATTATTTAAGATGTGGCAAATATTTCATACTTATTGCAATTTTAGTAGGAATCTCTTATTTTTACTGATATTGTAACTTTTGGTAGATTCAAAATTAAATTTAATATGTAATAGGTAATTTTCAAAATTAGTCCAGTAGTTTTATTTTTACCCATCTTCTATAATATAAAAATGAATCGAAAATATGTTGCTAAGCGCAAATCTCGAGAGCAGCTGAACCGATTTCGCTAATTCTTTTTTTGTTGTATTTGTTATTATCAGAAGAAGAATCCTATGGAAAAAAAATTGACAGGAGTTGTCTGTCGGGACAGCTAGTTACAAATAAATACAATTATTATCTCTTCATAATAATAGCAGTGTAAATATAGTGTAAAGTTTTCAACAAAACCAATAAAATGACACAATTAAGGTACGAGCTAAGGTTGTAGGGAGTGTTTAATGGTGAGGTTCCTATTTTAATTTGTTTATTTTTATAAGGTTTAAAAATCACCAAGGTTGCGGATAGAGGTAAGGAGACTTACTTGTGGAACTGAAAGTCTCCAAACACAGAGTTTGTTGGGCTGGTAGTCATCAGGGTAATTTGGCGATTCCAGATGTCCACTGCTGTCCACTTCAATGTCACCTCCGCAAACCGCTGTTTTGAATATAAACATTTTTAATTTAACCCTTCAACCACCTAGCCTCGTTCGCAGTGACTCCAACGAACTTAAACTTATTGAAATTATTAGAAACATTAAAGAGGGTTGATGTCAGGAAGGCGGCCAGTCAAACCAACTCTTTCTACAACATAAATGTATACATAATATGTTTGAAGTGTGATAAGGGCAAGGATATTATGATGATTCAATAATTCCCAAAAAATATTCTATAAACTTTTTTTTTGCTCTTGCTCCTTCTTGCTTGATCATAGGTATGTAATTTTCATGATGATGAGGTAGGTAATTTTCAAAATGTTTAACTGATTAACAAGACACTCTTTCTGGGAACCTCTTTCTCTCGCCACGCTATTTCGTTTACAAAAACAAATCGGTTGCATCATACTAAAATATTTTTATGACAACCAATACAACGATGAGTTCTGTTAACAAACAAAATACCTTCATAAAAAGCTCTGAATCCACGATGAGGCTTCGGTCTAGGCCCCGGCTGGTAGACCACCGTCAATCGAGATCCAGTAGACCTCATCATAGGCCCTTTCCCGGAGCCACAGATCCGGCCCAAGACGGGTGCGTCGGGCATGTACCCATCTCGGACTTCCACCCATTCTGAACGGCACTCTTCTGACTTATGGATGTCGATGTCTGCAACAATCAAATGGTAGGTTATAAGCGGTGATGGGCTTGCAACCTATCACGAATGCTAATTACTGCAAAATGTGGGCATGTGTCAAATGTGTTCTTTTGGACGTGTCCCGGACGATAGGCCGGGACGATATGCTTAAAGGGGATACCCTTTAAGCATATTCAAGGATCTGAGTGCCTGAAGATCTGAGGGGATGTCTTATGTACTTGGGGATTACCGTCGTGATCTTATTTCTTTTGAAGAAAATAATTTAACGGGTAAGCTACGAAAGTGCTACGGCGTAGCATAAAAACAGAATACGTAGAACTTCCTGCTCCGCTGGCTTATTTCGTAAATATCTTTTATTTTATCATTTGTATTCAAAGCCATATTATAGCTTAGAATCTTAGAGCAACACGGGCTTCTTCCGTAGGAGGCTTCCTACGAAGCCGTGTTGCTCTAAGCTTATTAATTACTATGAAATTGGTATTCTCTTAATTCGACTGATATTCATAGATATTAAAATAATAGATTTTTACGAAATAAGTCAGCTGTGGTAGATTTCCCGAACCATCGCAATTACAATTAAAATCAATTGTTCGAGGTTATTTTTTACATATTGTTTATTAAAAAAAACATAATTATTATGTTGTTGTATTCAACAATTGAAATCACTAATAATTTCAAAAATAATTTTACTTTAAATAAATATGAGTCAGTAAATTAAATTGAAACCGATTGAACGAAACCGCAGGTGCCGCGTAATTTAATGTGTTACTTAAACAGGGTGCTTCGAATTATTCAGAAAATGTAGTCTACCCAGAACGAAAATTGGGTTTTGTATAACGACTTCCGGAAATTAAAATTCACAAAATGTACGATAGACTCCAAGTTTGACCAAATTGATTAAAAATTTGGAATCTATTCTATTTATATAAAAGAATGTCGTGTTAGTTACACTATTTATAACTCAAAAAAGGCTGAATCGATTTGACTGAAAATTGGTGGGGAGGTAGCTTAGAGCCAGGAGAAGGACATAGGATACTTTTTTATAATGGGAACGGGAACGGGAACGGGAACGGGAACGGGAACGGGAACGGGAACGGGAACGGGAACGGGAATTTAACACAACATTTGTTAATTCTAAAGCGATACGAAGTTCGCCGGGTTAGCTTGTAAATAAATAAATATTGGTGGACATTTCACATATCGCCATCTAGACCCAAACTTGTATTATGGGAACTAGAATACTGATAGAATACTTATATACTTTTTCTTATGTCAATACATACTTAGGATACATTATTACACCCAAACAGAACAAATATCTATGTTCATCACACTTTGTCCCGGGTGAGAAACGAAAACAACCTACACAACCTACTGCGCAGATGGCAAAGTTTAAAGACCAGTCTGTATCGATATAATTTTTCGAACTATAGTGATTAATAGACATAAGTATAGATTTTTACACAGGTTTTTATCACCTTTCTTTTAAAACTGCCCGCGACCATGGCTATTGTAACATCAGTCTGTATTTATTAAAAAGAGTAGATTTAATTCTGAATCACCCTATATTTTCGTAAATATATTTTACATTATGCAGAATCCACGTCGATGAGTTTACTAACGAACTACAATTTTGTATAAAGTACTAGCGACCCGCCCCGGCTTCGCACGGGTAGCATGTTATTATACATATAAACCTTCCTCCTGAATCACTCTATCTATTAAAAAAAACCGCATCAAAATCCGTTGTGTAGTTTTAAAGATATAAGCAAACATACATACAGACATACAGACGCGGGAAGCGGAAAGCGACTTTGCTTTATACTATGTAGTGATTGGATTAATTGCAGTAATTTAAACAGGAAATAAAGATTGGAATTAAAATAAACTTTTGCTTTCTGGCTGGCAATAATATGAATAAGTCGAGATATAATTTGATATTCCATGCGTATCTGTTTTTTACGCTCCATAATATTTTATTAATATTATTAATATTAAAACTTTAAAACTGACTCAACAATCGACATCGTAATATCGTCCAAATGTCAAAACTGATTTCGATGACAATGTTATATAGTCAGGAGCTGTTCAACGGAACTCCTCAGTAAATAGTCTGATTGAGATAAAAATTTGCATACCTATCAATCTCCAATGACAATATAAAATTATGGTATATGGTTTCGATTTATTAAAAAATCTACATACCTACAAATAAAAATCTATAAAACGACTCTTCCTTACCTCCGTGCATTACAAAGAGCGGTCGTATCAAGGGCTCTTAAGGTTGCTCTTCATAGTGAAATCGGGCACGGTGGGCCTTCGCAAACACTTAATGACAGTGCTCCTTTGCACAAGTACGAGTACCTCGTGGACAAGTGGGAATTGACTGGCCTACAGCTCAGTTGGTATTAGCTCTGCCTTCTGCGCTGTAGGTTGCGAGTTCAGTTCTCACCAAGGATAAATATTTATTATGTGTCTGGGTGAATAATGTATTCTATGTGTGTATTAAAAAAAATATAGAAGTATTCTACCAGTTATCTGGTTTCTATAGTACAAGCTTTGCTTAGTTTGGGGCTAGATGGCACTGTGTGGTAATGTTCACCAATATTTATCTATCAAATTTCTGTTGAAAACCTTTGCTGATTCAAATCTACAATAAGTAGCTCAGGTAAGACTCGATAGAAATAGAACAAATTAAGCTTACAAAACGGGTCTTGTTTTCCGCCTTACCGCCCTAACCCTGTAGCCACTTGGCATTTCACGACCCTTTCTAAAGCTTAGGTCCACTATTTAACGGTGCCTGTCATATTACGGTCGTAAGACCCAAAGAACTATTTTTGAAACTGACTCTTAAAAAGGTAGTCGTTATCTATTTGGTGCCCTTTCCCTTTTTATCAAGTACATTTATAATCTGTGATAGCTGGTTAATTTTTTTTACATTATTTTATAGAACTAGCCGACCCGTGACAGACTTTGTCCTGCCCAAATTTCAATAATCGCAAAGAAAAAAGCGAAAAGAAAATTGTTTATTTGTATTTACGTTTTTTTCTCTCCATAATACCTAACCTTCCTCAGACTTCATCAAAAATCTTCTTTTCATCAAAATTCAGAAATCAGCCAAATTGGTTCAGCCGTTCTCGAGTTTTGAGCAACACATTTAGCGATTCATTTTTATTTATATAGTTAAATAGATTATCCCTCATAATGTTTTTTGTTTGTAATGTTTTTTTTATTTATTACTAGCGACCCGCCCCGGCTTCGCACGGGTGCAAAGCTGATACCAAAATATATTACAGAATGTCTAAGTCTATGTATACCGTTAACAGCATTTAAAATTTAAAAAAAAAGTCGCGGTAAAAAGTAAAGGATAGAAATTGATTATTGTGGGTTATCCCTAAGAGATAAACATATACCTTTGCGGACTTTTTTGTAGACCTTTTAAGGTATACAATAATTAGTACATTATTTTGATCTATCTCGTAGAGTTCAGCCAGCGTTTGCAATGTAAGCGCAAAAATGTGTTTATTTACGACGTCATATTAGAAATCTTAAAATTATCAGTGGTTCTCTAATATAATAAGCATGATTGTAATTATACATATAAACCTTCCTCCTGAATCACTCTATCTATTAAAAAAACCGCATCAAAATCCGTTGTGTAGTTTTAAAGATACAAGCATACATACAGACATACATACAGACGCGGGAAGCGGGAAGCGACTTTGCTTTATACTATGTATTGATTAAAATGTGTTAGAATTCGTTTCCATAATATCACTACATAGTATAAAGCAAAGTCGCTTTCCGCTTCCCGCGTATGTATGTATGTTTGCTTATATCTTTAAAACTACACAACGGATTTTGATGCGGTTTTTTTTAATAGATAGAGTGATTCAGGAGGAAGGTTTATATGTATTAAACCCGTGCGAAGCCGGGGCGGGTCGCTAGTATAGAATAAATATAAATAGTTCACAAAATAAAATAAAACCATCGCCTCTACTTCACGGTTCAATATCGGTGAAGTTCTAATAAATCAATTAAGAGATATTAAAGAAAATTTCTTAAATTTTAAGCCAGTTCCTGTTTAGATTTTAAAACGGTATTATCATAAAATACCATCAATTAAATTAAATGTTTTTATAATGAGACTTCAAACGCGGCCCACTAGACGGTAAGAAATTAATTAATGACGAAGTTATGAAATGATAAATATAATAATATCAATATCAAAAATCAGTAAGTAAATAATTATAATAAATAAATATTGGTGGACATTTCACACAGCGCCATCTGCCCCAAACTGATCAAAGCTTGCACTATCGGAACCAAATAACTGATAGAATATTTAAATACTATTTTATGTAATACATACTTTAAATACAGTGTATAGCTGATGCAATAGCATAGAATACTTTAATAAGATAAATCTTATAAATAAAAATTGGCCATAGCATCAGGATTTAATTTCTGTAGCAATTTAGCTAATTCTTTTTTGTTGAAATATTCGTTATTGTCAGGAAATGGTTCTTAAAAGAAATGTATGACAGGACAACTTCTATCGAGACAGCTAGTCACTACATAGTATAAAGCAAAGTCGCTTCCCGCGTCTGTATGTAATATGTATGTATGTCTGTATGTATGTTTGCTTATATCTTTAAAACTACACAACGGATTTTGATGCGGTTTTTTTTAATAAACAGATTGATTCAAGAGGAAGGAGGAGGATAATATAGTAGAGAAACACTGATAATTTTAGAGGTTTCTAATGTGATGTCGTAAATAAACACATTTTTTTGCGCTTACATTGCAAATGCTGGCTGAACCCCACGAGATATATCAAAATAATGTACTACAGTATTGTACACCTTAAAAACGTCTACAAAAAAGTCAACGATGGTATTAGAAATGTCTTACGCACAGCGAAGCGGGCACGGGTCAGCTAGTAAATAATAAATAAATATTGATGGACATTTTGCACATCGCCAGCTAGCCCCAAACTAAGCAAACTTGTCCTACGGAACTAGATAACTGATAGAATTCTTAACTTTTTTTTAACTATATACATATGATACATACTAACACCCATACAGAACAAACATCTATGTTCATCACCCAAATATTTGCTCTGGGTGGGGATCCAACACACAACCTACAGCGCTGAAGGCGGAGTTACTACCAACTAAGCTGTGAGGCCGTCACGATAGTTTTTATAATATATCACAATAAACTATTGTTTAGGTATTGCGTAGGTAAGGTTGCGTGGCCACACCACAACAATATCACTGCCATCATAAGCATACGTTGTGATGGTCGCTCCTTAAGGCTCCAGGGTCTTACGGCTCAACATAATCGTCTGATCATCTGCATAGATCTCCGCAGTATAATCCGTTATTGTCGGCATAACAACTCATCTGGGACCTCGTTAAGGAGACAAATGGTTGTTGGGACATGCGTATGATAACTATGTTTCCAATTGTTAGGGGCTTATTTGCGAGATGAAGGAGAATCATCCGGCCGTTATCCTCCACTAGTAATTGTGCTATAAAACTGTTTATTGAAAAACATTGAGAGGTATCTCGACTTTCAATCTGAAGGTCGAAGGTCGGTTCAGATCTCGGCGTGCATCATTGGATTTTTCTGTTCGAAAAAATTATATGCGCATCAAAAACACTTACTCAAAACGGTGAAGAAAACCAGTTAGTATTCTTATAAGCAGCGATGGGCTTGCAACCTGTCACATACGGAATGCTAACTACTGCAAAATGTGGGCATGTGCCAAATATAATGTTTGGACGTGCCTCTGAAAACCCCCACTAGACATCTCAAAGGATCTAAGCATCTGAAGATCTGAGAGGATGTCTACCGTACTTGGAAATTACAATCGCGATCCTATTTATTTAATTTTTAATGCATGAGTTGTGTAACTCGCTCGTATATTTTTTGTATACGAAAGAAAATAAATGAAATACAAAACGTAAGAGTGAGCTCAACCTATCCTCTTTTACAGCAAAATAACTGATTGATAGCTACACTTTACCTCCCCGCCGCGTAACGGCTATATTTCCGAGTCAATGAACGAGAAATTCATTTGATATCTCGCTTTGTATTCAATGATGCAGTCGTGATTTAGTAAAGGGATGAAGAAGGGAAGTAGTACTTGGGTTTGAAAGATAGAAAGATTTGCGAAGAAAAATTTACGACACAATATATTATTTTGATGATACGAGTAGGTACCTAGGAGAAAAGATCGTACTAATATAGTCAAGTTGATCTAAGTTATATTTATCACAAACTAGTAGTCCTACGCTGCTTCACACGGGTGTATGTACTAATGAAAATTAAGTATAGAAATTTCTAATACCTTAGATTAAATTATTGCTATTTATGTGGATCTCTAATTTATTTTGATAATCAAATGTGCCTATGTTACTCATTGATAATGAAGCTTTAAATAAGTAGAAGAATTTTTTAAATTGTGCTTGTCGTTTTTTAGTTTATATATTTTTACAAAACTATTTTTTTAGCCATGTTGGCCGAGTCGGGGTACCTCGATTTTCAATCTAAAGGTCGTGGGTTCGAATCCCGGCGTGCATCAATAGATTTTTCTGTTCGAAAAATCGTTATATGCGCCTCGTGCTTACAACGGTGAAGGAAAACATCGTAAGGAAACCAGTTAGTATTCTTATAAGCGGCGATGGGCTTGCAACCTGTCACGTATGGAATGCTAACTACTGCAAAATGTGTGCATGTGCCAAATATAATGTCTGGACGTGCCTCTGACTACCCCTACTAGACATCTTCAAAGGATCTGAGCGCCTGGAGATCTGGGATGATGTCTACCGTACTTGGGGATTACAGTCGTGAACCTTTTTTTTCCATAAAACATTAGTGTAGTGTAGATGTAAAAGCGGTCCATTCATTTTCATTGGGAAGGTAAATTCTTGTAGAATAAAATTTCGTAACCGAATTTTCTTACAAACAAAAGCCTAATAGATACGGGTAGGTCCATAGGTGATGCAAAACACCGCCGGAATATAAATGGTTCCCTGAATTAATGAATTTATTGCACGCTTTTATTTTAAGTGGCTCGAGAGACGGTCACTAGCAATAAATCTTTAGCCACGGCTCTCATGTTCTGCTTTTTTGGAAGCTTTTACAAAAGGCGAGTGCCTCAAAGTACTTTTAACCGCGTACTCATACGGCATTATTTTATTCCGTACTAGCTTCCACCTACGACTTTGATCGCGTAGTAGGTACTTACCTAGATCAAAAGGCCTATTTGGCCTATTTGGTATTCTAGAGCGTAGGCTTGGTTATTTTAATTTTCATCCAAGCCCGTTTAGTTGTTTGGGCGTGATTAAGCCACAAACATACAAATATCTTCACAATGTTCGGAATTTGAAAAAAATATAGGCACCAAGCAGCGTTTGTTGCCTGATTCTTTGTTGTTGCTTCTTCTTGTGATATACATACACATATATACATGTGATATACAGCTGACCCCGCGAACTTCGTATCGCTTTAGAATTGACAAAATATGTTGTCTTAAGTTCCCGTTCACGTTCCCGTTACCGTATTATCAAATTGAAATATTAGCAATTGATTTTTATATGTATAGATACATCATGATATGGATAGAATCACTTTTTGTTCCAAACCATGTTTTAATTAACAAATTTCAACAACAAACAGTTATTATACCTAATGTATAATATTGAGACATACCATTTGCAGACTTTCTTATGCGCATTGATAAGGACATTCAATATGTATCATATTTGTTTATGTACAATCAATAGTTTTTGTAGCGCACACGAAGAAAGCAAAATTTTTGTCATATTTTTACACCTTGCTTCAAACTATCGTCATTCCTATAAATAATTTATTACTTTTTCAAAATAAAAAATAGCCTATGTCACTCAAGGATAATGTAGCTTGGTAATGGTGAAATAATTTTTGAAATCGGTTCAGTTGTTTTTGAGTTTATCCATTACAAACATACAAAAAAACAAAAAAACAAAAAATCAAAACTTTTCTCTTTATAATATTATATAATTAAATAATACACTAGCAGACCCGTGACAGACTTTGTCCTGTCCTGTGTAGTCAAAACTAATGTCAGATTTTTTGCACACCAGCGCCATCTGTACCAACATCATCTCTTTTGCATTTTTTAATGAGGATTTTTTTTTCGGATTATAAACCACCTTTTTTTTGGGCATTATATCTACATATACAGCAGATTTCTTCTTAATCCGTTTTGTCGTTTAGGCCTGATTGGGGCACAAACATACTAACAAACTCACAAATTTTCGCATTAATAATAATTTTAGGAGATAAGTGAGATTGGTGGATCAGTGGTTAAGAGAATACATACCAGTTATGTTGAGTACAACGCGTTCGCCGTGCGTTGCGACAATACGCCATTCGCAGCGCTCCGGTAGCGGCTGCGTCTCCGAACCCCATCCCGGAGAGTTGAACCAACCAGAGTTGCCAAGCAAGGTGCGACCACACTCTAAAAAATACATTAGGATTTAAGATACAATATACTTGTCAATTACACTTATTACTAGGTACACTTATTAATAAACAAGAACCAGAGACCGTTGCAAACAGTCTACAGGTAGCTCAAAAAATCCCGATCACCCGTAGAAAGCGTTCATATTCATATTCATATTCATTTATTTATTGCTCCAGTTGGTTACAATGGTCTTAAGATATTATAGAGTTTCTCAACGTGGATTAAGATTATATATTTTTTCAAGATACTGGCGGCATTGCCACGCTAGACGCGCGGCTATTTTGTAAAAACTATGTGTATCATGTTATGGCTTTCAATGCAGTTTTGACACATCTTAAATTGATGATGAATTTTACGAAATAAGCTAGCTGGACGGCAATACTGATCCGTTGTGCCAAATAGAAACCAGCTCTACCATAGTTTAGCTAATCGTACGCTGTTCATACTAGTTTGTCCAATTAGAACAAGGTTTCGTGAATACGTCAAAAGCGTTTATGCTCTGAATATTATAATATATATTTAAGACCTCTGAATCATAGAGTTTGGAGCAAAGGTCCTGTGTGAGGCCACCAAAAGAAATCAGACGCCCTCATAAATCTATATAGCCCAGCAATAGACTAGAAACTAAGAACTATACTAACTTCTGCCCGTAGTTTCGCTCACAAGTATAGCCGCACAAAAAGTATACATTTCAGTGGGGCTATTTTGCAAAAACTATGATTATCATGTTATGTTATCATGGTATCATACCAATATAATTATTGGTACTGAATGCCATAATACCTACGCTTATAACAACATGATAATCATAGTATTTACAAAATAGCCCCACAGGTCACAAACTACATTTGAATTACATCCAAATTCCTACAAACTTTCCAATTTATATTATAAGTAGGAATATTCTATCAAAGAATTTGTGTGAAAGTCACGATAACACACAAATTTTGCTATAATTATGCTCAGAGAAATCCCAAAGATACCTACAATTCGGTTTGTTATTTATTACATTCTATTTTAGTAAGCGACAAGGCTAGTTTATTAGTAGGTAGGTAGTATACATCTATAGCTATTGTTGAATCGCTATATTGCAAATAAACTTCACAAAAGGAATGAAGATACACAAACACATTGCATTCGTCTCGGGGCGCTCGTAGACTTTCATTGAAATAAATGTTTGCGATTCTGTATTTACTCGTGCGGTTCTGAACAGATAAGTTTCGTGTTGTTTACCTACTTGACCGCATACGTTTTGTTATTTAGATGCCGCTACCATTTGATGGTTTTAATATACAGTTTATAACTTTACTCGTCTATTTTGTTTACGGTTTCCATTGCAACCTTATGAAAATCTATTTCAAAATGTGTGGCAAGTGCCTTTCACTACCCCCTTGGACATCTACAAGGATCTGAAAGCCAGATGTAAAAGGGTGTCCACCGTACTTGAGGATTAAAATTCAATTTATTTTTATTGGCGTTCTATTACAAAAGTTGTAGTGCCGACTGACGGGCGATGCAAAGCCGATTACAAAGTATTAGATACACGAGATTATTTCACTCTGTTTTGAAAGAGGAAGGGGGAGGGGGGGAATCTGAAAGTATCATAATTATACGTTTTTAACAATTTTACTTACAGAAATAAATTACATCTAATATACTACACAAGATTTAAAAGTAAACAAGAACCAGTTGAGCTATCTAAAGATCGTTGCAAACAATCTATAGGTAGCTCAACTGATCCAGATCAATACCAGTCGGAAGCGTTCCCAAGATACTGGCGTCATTGTCACGCTGGATGGCAATGCCGATCCGTTTGGGATAAATAGGAGTCAGATTTGTTGAGTAAAATTTTACTTACTTGCACATTTATACAGTAAATTCGTCTGAGCGATATCACTCGCGCTCAATCTCACACGCTGTCCTATCTCCGGTCTCTTCTTCCCGTGAACTTCTAGAGGTAGTATCGTGTCCAGGTATGTGCCCTTACTGAACGTGTTGCGCGCGTAGTGCATAATGGAGTCATAATCATATGTCTGCCCGAGAGAATTGACTTCTTCATCCGTTAACTTGTTAAAGTTGTATTCTTGACCTGGAAATTAAATTGTGTTTGTAATCGGTGTTGTAAGGTGACCTTCGGTGACGAGGTTGTAAGGTATCGCTGCAGGCCTGGACGCAAAGCTGGGCGGAGTAGAGCGGAGCGGAGTGTGAATTGACCAGTCACTTTGCACAAAATTTTTGGTTCAATAACTTCGATTGCTGTGATTGGTCAATTTACGGTCCATTCTGCTCCACTCTGCATAACTCCGCGTCAGTGGACAATAGGGATTATTATTTATAGTCGCCTAGATGCAACAAACAAGCATACCGAGGGTTGACGTTAGGCAGGTTACCAGTCTTAAAACAACAATATGCCAAAAATTCTTACAACTAACATGTTGTCCACTAGAGTGGAATGAGGGCAGGAAGATAATGACGATGTTGTAAGGTAACAACGGTGTCCATCGCTTAAAATGCATGCAATGTAAAATTAGTCTTCAATAAATCATCGTAAGAAGCACTCGTTAGTTTTAATAAATTCCTTCCCATCATTCAAATTTGTACCCTAACGCACTGAACAGGGGGAAAGAAAGGAGTAAGTGCGTGATTGACGGCTGATGGAAGGTTATTGTATCCCTGACCTGAAAATTAAATTGTGTTTGCGAATGGTGTTGTAAAGTGATATGGGCAAGAAAGGAGTGAATGCGGAAATGACGGTTGATTGAGGGTTCACGTAAAAATACTGGGTCGAGCTCCGAACTTAAATAATGTGAAACAAGGGCAGGATTATCATGGTGAGATGGTATTGTGAGGATACCGAGGTGATAGAATACACAGTTACTTTTTAGGGTTCCGTACCCAAAGGGTAAAAACGGGACCCTATTACTAAGACTTCGCTGTCCGTCTGTCTGTCACAAGGCTGTATCTCATGAACCGTGTTAGATAGACAGTTAAAATTTTTACAGATGTATTTCTGTTGTCTCTATACTAAAAACAGAATAAAATAAATATTTAAGTGAGGTTCCCATAAACAAACGTGTTTTTTTGCCCTTTTTTATAGATAATGGTACGGAACCCTTCGTACTAGTCTAGGCCTCTAAACGAGAACCAAAGACAGATTTAAATAAGCTCCCAAAGAAGTAACAAGCACGACGAAAATGATAGATAGATATCGTTTATTGTTAACAAGATTACATGTTTTTGGTTAATAGTGCCTTAAATCCTAAGTTATGTTTAACTAGACACTATGGTTCTCTAAAAGTAGCAATAAATAAAGATAAGTTGTAAACACGGCAGGCAGTTACGCACACAAACACAGCAGTAGGAGTAGGTACAATGCATTCACAACATAATTCGCGAGTGAAAGGTCATGGATTCGAATTCTGTCACACAATCACAATAATCCAATTATCCGTAGCGCCCACGCGGCTCTACATCAAAGCAATTGTCACAAACGGATTCCCGCACCAAGCCTGAATCAGGCATCCAAACAAGAATTATACTGTTTGCCTGTAAATTATGTGTTTGTTTGGAGCTAGTTACTAGCGCCATTTACGGTCGTGCTACGACCATCGTAAGGACTTTATGGCCAATACTTAACCTGGTGGCACTATCATGGTACTCTGTAGGTTCTTGTAATGTACGACACAGAAAATCCTTGTATGGGTTAAGAACTATGAATGTGACTATTGCGTGTTATTTTCAATTTGTGATCTAGGTTATGTAGTTGCACGTAGCGCATGTCGGACATTTAAGGTAAGCAGTTCATCTGTAGATGATAATAGGGACTTTTGAATAAATCCTTGAAATTGTTGCATTTCAATCAAAAATAAAAACATATAGTCCTCGGAAAATACATTACATACACAACAAAATAAATAGAGACTAAGTTTTAAAATAAATAGGTGGTTAAAATATTTCTACTAAGTGGTCGGTCAATGATTTACATCTAAACTGACTTAACTATAGGTAGATCGTAGGTCTTGAGTCTGTGCGCGACCATGGCTAGGTGATAAAAACCCGTGAAAAATCGAGAATTGTCTATCAATCACGATAGTTTAATAATAATATAAACTGGCGCCAGTTACTAACCCTATCTAAACGAGCCCTCAAACTCTGTGTATCTTCCGAAAACAAATACATATTCCAAAATTATCTATCTCAAACGCCAAACTCTTGAATTATACGAGTTAGCGAACCGAAAATGGGTTCCGTGGCTAATTAAACGCGATAATTTAGGGGTCTGCTTGCGATAATCGCCAGCCGAAAACAATTTTGAAGTAGATTTTGATTCGATTGAGAAATACGATTTTGTTTTGATTGTTTATTTATTACTCGAGCAATAGGCCGCTGATCAAAAAGAAGAATGATTGAATTACGCTCCTTTCACAGCACCATCTGAGATCGAATTTATGATTTACATTATAAAAACACACTCGTTAAGTGCCACTGAAAGACGGCTCTATTGAAAACAAATCAGCAAAATATTTCTTATTTTAACGTATAAAATGTAGGTTTTTTTCCTTAAACGAAGACTCAATAAATCTGATTAAGTTAATAACTCAAACAACTAATCCCCTCTCTAAATTTCAAATTCAAATTCAAAAATTATTTATTTCAATAAAATCACAAGGATCACTTTGAAGCTATGCCGATTCCACGCAACCAAGCCTAGAAGAATCAATGTAGAGCTCCAGTGTGGTGCTGATCGAACAAGGTGAAGGCTCAAACAAGAATAATAATTAAAAGTACTTCTCAAGTACGTACAACAATAAAAAAAATAACTAAAGAGCTTCAGCACAAATTTAAAAAGCAGCATTCTAAGATTTTATGTTTAAATTTGACAACTATTTTCACCCCCACGATGGGAATTCTAAAAACTGATTTACCCTTAGCTATTGCCTACTTTATAAAAGTACGGAATTATAGAGTTTTCTTGAAGTTATTACAGTGATATCTGTAAATTCACTTCTATACAAAAACAGTTTGACCAAATTCCTAAAAAACAGATAAATAGACAGGAATTTGCGCAACCCTTGGAAAAACACAATAACGTCTGAGAATACAAATATTTGTTCCGCGAACAAAAATAGAACCCGTAACCTTTGAAGCTTACGAACTAGTAAGTACCCACTAGTGTAAAAGATGTTGGAAACTTAAGAGAATGGAGGAAAAAACATGTGACAATGGGATTAGAAACTTTTTACATCCACACAACTTCCAAGCCATTTTCACGTACTTAGGACCTATATTGATAGCGATTGTGTTTTGTTTGTGTTCATGCCAAAATTTAGGATTTCTATAACACGATCGCTCTTATCCTATCACGTTAAAGTCTAGCTAAGCGTAACATCAAAATGACAGTCTTAAAACTTAGGATATTTTAGTCATTTCTCTAATTTATTTCGCATATTCGACACATCCAAATCTCATTTTAGTCAAGACCAATTTACAAGTTGATTAAATTTAGCTTGACGTTTCTAAATTACTTACCAAAAACTTTAAATTCATAACTATCTTCAGTTTTAGAACTGTCACTTTGAGGTTACGCTAATTTAGACTTTAACGTAAAAGGAATACGATAGATCGTATTTTTAGGAAGTTTTAACTTTAGGCGGAACTTTACAACAGAATTGCCACCATTATGTGTACTCGTAACGCTTAATGGCTTGTAGTAGTCACTGCTTAATAGTTTCACCCACAGCTTTACTTCCGTGGTACCTGAATAAGTATCCTATGTTTTAATCCATTTTAGTCCGACTCGCACTTGGCCGGTTTTTTTGAATTGATATTATTGATACCTAGTTGATGGTTACTGAGCGGCAAAATTTTTGAGAGAATGTCTATCGTACTTGGATTTTAGCCTATTTATTTATTTACCCATGTGTGGTTATTAGCTCGTATTGTACTTCCCGAAATAGGTAGGTACTTAAATTACTTTTTCTTTGTTGTGTCACATACCTAACTTTACCTTCTTTATTTTATCTACCTGTCTGTTAAATTACCTTGACGAAGGTACCCAGGGTCGTATTTAGCCTATCTTGCGCCGGGGTGCAAACCTACGCGGCGCCCCCGAACAACTTAGCCCTATTATCATGACAGAATTTTTAAGATGATAGTGAAGAGAAAAGTGAATTTTGTAGATGCGCTTAGTAAGTCAAATTCAAAATTCTAATTCATAAATCATTTATTTCAATAAAATCACAAGGATCACTTTGAAACGTCTTAGGAACTAGGTAGGTACAAGCCTAAAAGAATCAGGCATCAAACACGGCTTGGGGTCTACCTTTTTTTCAGTGATCCTTTCCTGAATGCTATGTAGAGCTCCAGTGTGGTGCCATTCGAACAAGGTGAAGGCTCAAACAAGAATAATAATTAAAAGTACTACTTAAGTTTGAGCCTAGGCCCAGTAAAAACCTCTGCGCTGCTCCTAAATTTTGAAGGCACCCTGCATCTGAGGGTCGGTGGTGCCCCTAGGACCTCGACGCCCGGGCGCCCCGTACTCCTTGCAGGGTAGAGACGGCCCTGAGGGCACCTTCCGTTTTGTATTAGTTTGTGCTGCTAATGTATGTGTCCTAAATAAATGTAGCTTTCTTTCCTGCTTATAAATAAGACGGCCATAATAGAAATACTTTTACTGACTGACTGATCTATCAACGCAAAGCCTACACCACTAGAAACTTCACTAAGAACTTTTGTTTTGTCGATTAAAAATATAAACAAATCACGACTGTAATCACCAAGTACGATAGAAATACAATCAAAGCGCTAAGATCTTATGAAAATGTCCAGAGGGGTAGTCAGCGGCACGTCCAAACATTATATTTGGCACATACCAACATTTTGCGGAAGTTAGCATTTCATACGTGACAGGTTGCAAGCCCATCGTTTAATAAGAAAAGAAGAAAGAAAGAACAAAAAACATTTATTTGCTCCAAAGGCACAACACAATTATTGCATAAAAGAGAACAAAAAAACAATCAACAGCAGATTGTGCCATGTGTAGGCAAATAGGTCCCTGTCTCAGCATTGAGCCGCACAGCACCGAACCTAGGGAGTAGGCGAAGCGCGGTGCGAATAACAAATATACACCTTTAAATATATGACTCTACTTAGTAGTCATTATAATACGAGTATAACAGAAGTTATGTCGGTACGTTGTATATTTTTATCGTACTAGTTGTTTGTTATGTTGTTGGTACCTATTTATCCCACTCCACGTTAGCAAGCCAACCTTTCTTTTGTTGCCTTTGAGGCTGGCAGTTAGAAAATGCTTGAAGAATTATTGCCCTCTTTTTCGTACAGCATTTTTTTATATTTTTCTGCAATATAGTATTCATTTAATAATTCAAATGGAGCAAAAATTTAAGTATATTTGGGTATTTCCGGTTCACAGATGCCGTAACGGACTAACCAATTAGGATGAAATTTAAATTATGTTATCTACTTTTAGGGGCGTAGCTAGGATTCTCTATAGTGGGGTGGGGGACAAATAATGATCGTAGACTGTATTGTTTTAATCGTGATTTTTAACTTAATAATGATAATGAGTATCTCACATAATAGTAGTTAGCTTTTCCGGGAGTGGGGGTACAATTTGTAATATGTTGTAACGTGGATATCTGAAATAAAGTCCTGTGTCAAAATCAGTTATTTTTATATACTTTCTTACAAATTCTTATCTTGTATCGTATCTTGGCTAGGTATATCTAAATGAGAATATTGTATTTGAAGAGTAGGTAATGTAGTTCTGTGTCACTCACTCACCGAATGTATACTTGACCCTATTCCATTACAATACGTCTTCCCTTCAAATCTTTCCAACTTGGACGCTGTCACACCGTATCGTATCGTATACCGAATAAATGAATATTGATTAAGAATATATGAATATATCGTTACGAGAGATTATTTCTGTTTTTAAAGGACCTCGAAATAAAGAGTGTTATTTCAAATCCAAAGGGCAAATTTACCTACGAATACGTTATCACTACATAGTATAAAGCAAAGTCGCTTTCCGCTTCCCGCGTTTGTATGTATGTATGTATGTATGTTTGCTTATATCTTTAAAACTACACAACGGATTTTGATGCGGTTTTTTTTAATAGATAGAGTGATTCAGGAGGAAGGTTTATGTGTATTAAACCCGTGCGAAGCCGGGGCGGGTCGCTAGTTCATAATATTTGAAGAATTGTAAATGTCAATGTTGCTTTATTTTTATGAAAACTACTCTCAGATACTTAAGTATCTATCCCACAGATTAAATTTATTTGGGATCACCTTTTGTAGTATGAATAGATGCGAAGAGTAGCGACGTAGATTAAAGAATTCGGTCCATCTAAACTTTATACTAATATTACCTATAAATGCTAAAGTAATTCTATCTGTCTGTCTGTTACATTATCACGGCCAAATCGTTTTGCCGATTTTCATGCAATTTCACATAGAGATAGTTCAAAGTCTTGATACGGATATAGGCAACTTTTTTCGATTTTAATTTTTATTTTAATCTACGCGTACAAAAACGCGGGTAAAAGCTAGTCGGTCCATTTCACTTATGGTTATATTATTTACTTATTCGTTTCGGTGTAAAAGCTGTCCACGCTCCACAAATACGTGTCCCGTGACGCATAATCAGAACCCACTTCGGAGGGCAACACGCACTTCCGGTTTATTATCTAAGACGTCTGCTCCATACAGTTTTTAGTTTTAGGCAGAGGTGTCAGTTTCATTAAAAAATTCTCAATCAATGTACATTTGCATTTTATATTTCTACTGGCTGTCCCGGCAAGCGTTGTTCTGTCAAATATTAATAATCTCATAGAAAAATATCCTCCAAGTTTTTCCCGAATTTTGCAATTGTACGGTAGATTAGACAAATTGTTTAATTTGGTGCAGTGGTTCTAAAGTTATGCGCGTAACAAACATTTCGCCAATTTTGTGTTTCTACAAGCTCCCCTTAGGAACCTTAAAAACCCCTTGATCTATGAGATCATTTACTTATCATAAAATCTTGATAGTACAGCCTATTCCAAATTTCAGAATTATACATTCAATGGTGCGACAGTTACGCTCAAATATGAGTAATCATAGCTTGCTTCGCTCGCTCGATTAATAAACCGCATTATATAACCATCTTAATTATATAAAACTCGTGCGTTACTGATTAACAGATCTATCAATGCACAGCCTTTAAATTTAGAGGGTAAATCCCTTTTGATGTGTAGAGGCGTATTAAAAAAGCAATTCCGTAAATTCAACCCCTAATAGATGCAACGAGGGTTGAAGTCTTTGAAAAATAACTTTACGCGAACGAAGTCGCGAGGGTTTCTATTACTTACGACATAAACGGTGCTATTAATAAAAATTTACTTATCCAAAGATCATCTGAGGTTACACCAAGACTTGTTAATACCAGCTTAATGTAAGCAACTCCATTTCTAATCCTCGTTTATTAATATTGAATTCGACTAGTCCAAACGTAAGCGTTGGACTAAATTGAATCCTGCGCTAGTCTACGTTTATTAATGAGACGGAAAGCGAGTGAAATAATTTAGACGGTGAGCTAAAAAATTATAGCATTTCTTATTCTCTTTACCGCGATCTAGGTCATCACTAACTAGCGCAAAAGGATTATTAACTGCATTAACTCGTTCAGTTAAGTGTTATTGCCCACTTATATAATCTTGTCTCTTTCAGCACGTACTCATTCTATCGCTCATGATTGTGTCGTGTCACTGGTTCTTTTTGTAAAGGTATAGGTGATATATTCTACTAAATAAATAAATATATTTAAATATTGGCGGACTTTACACACAACACCTTCTAGCCCCAAACTAAGCAAAGCTTGTACAATGGGAACCAGATAACTGATAAAAAAAATTGCCTTTAGGCTATGAACGAAAGTTATAAGTTTTAAAATATCAAAATATGTTCAACAGTATACGGCATTATTGTAACAGAAACATCCTCACATACCTATAATATCTATATATTTTCATACTAGATTTCACCCGCGGCCTTGCTCGCGTGGTTTCTGAATAAAAAGTATCCAAGTCAATGATGTTTTAAGAACATCATTGATCCAAGTGTTATTCCAAGACGTAAGCTATATTCCAAGTTTATTCTCAATCCTTTGGTCGATAAGGCGTGATCGAGAAACATACAAACATCCTCACAAACTTTATCATCACTACATAGTATAAAGCAAAGTCGCTTCCCGCTTCCCGCGTCTGTATGTATGTCTGTATGTATGCTTATATCTTTAAAACTACACAACGGATTTTGATGCGGTTTTTTTAATAGATAGAATGATTCAGGAGGAAGGTTTATATGTATAATTACATGCTTAATATATTAGAGAACCACTGATAATATTAAGATTTCTAATATGAAGTCGTAAATAAACACATTTTTTTGCGCTTACATTGCAAACGCTGGCTGAACTCTACGAGATAGATCAAAATAATGTACTAAATATTGTATACCTTAAAAAGGTCTACAAAAAAGTCCACGATGGTATATGTTTATCTCTTAGGGATAACCCACAATAATCAATTTCTATCCTTTACTTTTTACCGCGACTTTTTTTTTTTAATTTTAAATGCTGTTAACGAGTATACAAAGACATTCTGTAATACATTTTGGTATCAGCTTTGCACCCGTGCGAAGCCGGGGCGGGTCGCTAGTTTATAATATTTGTAGGATTTAAAAAAGATTAAAAGAGATGCTATTCGTTTATCCTGATCAAGTTAAAACATAAACAGGGTTATGAAATAGAAACAGGCGGAGACCTAGTAAACCAGGTCATCAGCTGTACTTATGCAAGGATAACTAAAATACCAAATGAGCTCTGAAATCCCCCGAGGCATTCCAACTATCCTCCAGCTTGTGCAAGCGAAACAATACTTTATTGCCAAGCGTTTAGTTTCAATTTGCTGTAGCTGGTAATGTTACTAACCGTGACAAGGGAATTCCTGCTTTATACAACGAGCGGTAAAGTTGAAATTTGAAGGGCGGGAGTGCTTAAAACTTTTGAACCTGAATTGTTAAGGTTCCTCAGATGACTTAGTTCCGAGATCGTGAAGCTTTCGCGATAAAATTATGAATACCACTATTATGCATATTCCTCAGCTGTTAGCATTCCAGTGATGAAATGCCAGCTTCAGATGGCTCAGAGGGTGGAATTCTATCCGCGCAAATACCCCAACGCGATAAAGTACGATGATGTTTCATAGCGCCGTGTAATTTTACTGTTTTATAAAATACTAGCAGTCCACCCCGGCGTCGCACGGGTGTAATAATGATTTTATTGATAATTTTATTATACCTTAGGTTACATTATCGAAATTTTCATACGTATCCTCAGACATATGGTATTACATAATTATTGTCAGTAATTTCCGCAGCAAACGCGATATAAGGATTTTTATTGGATTTTATTTTTGGATATATTTTCACACATCGAGTTACATTATCGAAGTTTTCATACGGATTTCAGACAGAGATAATGAAGGATTCTAATGGTAAAAGAATTTTTCAAATCAGCCCAGTAGTTTCGGAGCCTATTTGATGCAAACAAACAAACAAACAATCAAATCTTTCCTCTTTATAATATTAGTATAGAAATGGAATAGGAACACGACTGTAATCCCCTAGAAATACATCCTTTCAGATCTCTAAAAGCTTGTTGTCTAAAAGTCAGAGGCACGACTAATATTACATTTGGCACAAGCCTAGATTTTGCGGTAGTTAGCATTCTATACGTCATAAATCGCAAGCCCCATCGCCGCTTGTAAAAATGCTTACTGTGGCAGGAACCACTATCGTATCGTCCAAATGTCAAAAGTGTTACTTTTTGTATCGTAAAAGTGAAAAACCACAATAGTATACAATGTCCGCTTTAACATTTGGACGAAATGATAGTGGTTCCTGCCACAGTAACATGGCTAGTTCATACTAGCCCACGAATGCCTCACGATGCTCACGATGTCTCCTTTTATAGTTTTAAACAAGTACATATACATATTTGAATAGAAAAAATCAAAGTTGCACATCTGGGATTAGAGCCCACGACCATCGGATAAAAAGCGAGCTAATACAGGGATATCATCGCGTCTCTTTTTATTTTTTTAGACTCTCCGTGTACTAAACGTAATATTTTATTTATGCCTCCAAAGTCGAAAAAGTTTTTGCGGACATAACCGGATGGCCTAGTTATTTTGGCAGTAGAGATGATTAACGAGTTGTCTAGAGTTCACCAAGACATTAACAGGCCGTTCAACTGCTAATAGATATTGCAGTCTGTATAAGTATTGCAGATTTTTTTACCAGCCAACCTAAGTAATGATTATGAAGATGATTGGCATGACAAGGACACAAATAATTCAGAAGGAGCGTCAGAATGATTGTAATACTTTTTGAGCGTATGTAATGCATGTCCATCTTCACAACATGTTATGCCGAGTCCACATTGAGTGGGAAAAATAGAAGAATTTTTTTTTTATATTATTTTATTTTATTTTATTCGGAAAACAATCTGTTTTACAATCTAAATAAAAAACACTTAATGAAAATAATAACCAAAACCATTTTTTCGCCTATAGGAATTAAAAAAGAAAAACTTGTTTGAGAGAAAATGAAAAAACCTAAAAAACTAGCTAGAAATTAATGTAAAACAAAAATTACCTATAATAAACAGTTATTGAACCGAATCAAACCAACGATTGGAAATAGCGCGCTTAAAGGAAGAACGTTTAGAATTAAACGCTCTATAACCCAAAAAACTTGACGGATTAAAACATATAAGATATCGTTGGATTCGTCTCAACTGTGGGAATGATTTATGCTATATGTTTTTTAGGGTTCCGTACCCAAAGGGTAAAAACGGGACCCTATTACTAAGACTTCGCTGTTCGTCTGTCTGTCCGTCTGTCTGTCTCAGGGCTGTATCTCATGAACCGTGATAGCTAGACAGTTGTTTTTTTTTAATATGGCGTCCCCCTTCCCCAAAAGGGAGGCATAACGTTATTTTTTAACAGTCGAGTTTTTTTATAATAATTTGTTTGATGTTATGTAATCTTACCGTGCATTATGTTGTCCCTTATGATCTGCACGTGCTTGTCCCGGTCCGGCCGCGTATGCTCGTGCCAGAAGCCGACCACGTGGCCCAGCTCGTGCACCACTATGCCGAACTTGTCGCAGTTCTTCCCGATGGAGATCGCTTGGGCGCCACCACCGCGCTTGCCGACAAACGAGCAGCATCTAAAAAACAAAAAATAAATAAATATGATCACGACTATAATGCCCAAGTACGGTAGACATTCTCTCAGATCTTCAAACGTTTAGATCCTTTGTAGATGTCTAGTGGGGGTAGTCAAGAGAAAAAATTACATTAATTATGTTTTAAAAACGAAAAAAACTGACGAAAAGGTTTGAACCAATCTAAAACTATAGACGGTATAGTTTTTTGTATGTTTTATGAAGAAACTATTAGTCTTATATAGATATTAATTACATGGGACAACCTTGGGATTATTCTCTACCCTAAACAATGAAAAATTCGCGTCGAATTGAAAATCCTTTTTTCGTCGGTTGAAAATATTCTCAGGATTGTAATAACAATGTTTTGAAGATTGAATATTTTTTTATTTTTTCTTGTGCACAGACCATCGAAGATGTCTAAATGGAGTAGTCGAAGGCACATCTAAACATAACATCACACATTTTGCTGAAACCAGCATTCCATACGTGACAGGTTGCAAGCCCATCGCCACTTATAAGGATACTATTTGGTTCCTTCATGGAAGGATGAACAAATTCAAATTCAAATTCAAAAATCATTTATTTCAATAAAATCACAAGGATCACTTTGAAACGTCTTAGGAACTAGGTGAAGCTACGCCGATTCCATGCGACCAAGCCTAGAAGAATCAGGCAACAAACACGGCTTGGGGTCTAACTTTTTTTTTATGATCCTTTCCTTAATGCTATGTAGAGCTCCAGTGTGGTGCCAATCGAACAAGGTGAAGGCTCAAACAAGAATAATAATTAAAAGTTAAAAGTACCTACTACTCAAGTACGTAGGTACAGCAATAAAAAAAAATAACTAAAGAGCTTCAGCACAAATTCAAAAAGCAACACGAACGAAGACGTCAAAAGGATTCTGTTACATCATTTAAGTTTGAACCCTAAAAAATAGTTTTACTACTAGTGAATTTCTTTCAGATCCGGCTGATGATAATGATGATGAAGCTCTGAAGCTTTTTTTTTTTGTTTGTATGCAAAAGTTCCTCTGACACATAAAGAGTCAGAGTCGTTATTTAGCTTACATTTCGAACCAAGTCAGTTTGCTTTATATATTTTAGTCAACGAGAGTTATAAAACATCTGTCCAGTTTAAATACATTATGTGTATCTGTTTTTTATTTATGTGTATGTTGTGTAGTGTGTTGTGACTAGATAAGTACACGAATAAGAATAAAATATCTTTTTCTTTTCTTTTATTAAAAAAAAAAATGGACAAAAATTACAAAAAAAAAATGAAAAGAAAATAACAGATATTTTCTTTTCATTTTTTTTTTGTAATTTTTGTCCATTTTTTTTTTTTAATCTGTTTTTTTTCCTTTTTATTTTCTTTTTCTTTTTTAGCTTAATAATCTAAATTACAATTTACTTACATCTATTCTATATTTTATAAACACTTATTTAGGGGGTACATAATCTGGCCCTGGGGCAACTTATCTAATATCTACTCTGAAGCTTAACCTGATACTCCTTTTTCAATAAGCTCGGTACTTAATCTTAGATACTTACCAACTGCTTTTTAGTTCGATCGAAGTGAGGTATAGTCAGCAACAAAAGTTAATATAATACACTAATGGAAATTAAATGAAATAGGATCATGACTGAAATCCCCAAGTACAGTAGACATACTCTCAGATCTCGAGGCAAATACTCTTAGATCTGTGAAGATATTTAAAGGGGGTAGTCAGAGGCACGTCCGGCACATTTTGCATAAGCAATAAGCATACCATATGTAACAGGTTGCAAGCCCATTGCCGCTTATAAGAATATTAACTGGTTTCCTCACGATGTTTTCCTTCACCAACAAAAACCTTTAGTATTCAAAGTTAGTTATTATGTTTATGCAACTGTTTATTAAAACGAACCACATACCCAAATACGAAAAAATTAAATGTCCTAAACATTCTCTGACTACCTCCTTTTATGATCTTCAAGGATCTGAGCACCTGGAGATCTGAGCAGGTATCTGTACTTTGGGAATTACAGTCGTGATACTATTTAATTTATTTATTTATTTATTTGCATCATGTACCTACAATAAATAGTAGGGATATGTCTTATAAATAGGGTAAATAGTATTAGTATAAGTACATGGGTCCTGTTAGGACATAGCAAAATAAAAAAATATAATTATTGTTATCATTGTAAAATATAATTAGTATTAATATATTTATATATGTATCTATATATATTTATATATTTTTTTTTTGAACAGTATCATTTTATTATTAAAATATTATCATTTTACCATGATTCGAGCATTATGTTTATTTTCTTTTCATGCTGATTGTACTAAGCCTTAAGTAGCAAAACTTCGTCTAAGCTAAACCAGATAACTTCGATTCGAGGATTAGCTACGTCTTCTTACTCTTAGTTGGTAAACAAAAACACTTAAAAAGGATCATTATAAAAATCGGCCAAGTGCGAGTCGGACTCGCGCTCGAAGGGTTCCGTACCATTATCTATGAAAATTTTCAATAAAATCACGTTTGTTGTATGGGAACCCCCCTTAAATATTTATTTTATTCTGTTTTTAGTATTTGTTGTTATAGCGGCAACAAAAATACATCATCTGTAAAAATTCCAACTGCCTAGCTATCACGGTTCATGAGATACAGCCCTGTGACAGACAGACGGACAGACGGACAGCGAAGTCTTAATAATAGGGTCCCGTTTTTACCTTTTGGGTACGGAACCCTAAAAATGAATCCCTATTTCCTTTGGTCAAGGCATCACGCGTGAACGGCTGAACCGATTTTGTTAATTCTTTTTTTGTTGTGTTTGTTATGGTCAGGAGAAGGTTCCTCAAAATTGACGTAACAACGTCTGTTGGGACAGCTAGTAAAAAATAAACTTGCACCCGTTATCACCAGATCCTCCAAGATCCCAGGCCTTGAAGATGTTTAAAAGGGTAGCCGGAGGCACGCACTATATTTGAAAGATTTAACACATTTTGCAAGCTATCGTGGCTAAAGAACACACGAACTGCTTTAATCAAAATGTTTTCCGATGAAATGTTTTTGAGGTGATAATGGTTGAAGGGTAAATTAAAGTTCCGTATTTGCTTTATAATGCCAAAACTCACTAGTGAGCCATTACTGTAACCAATCCATCGACCACACAGCCTATAGACTCCTCGTGCAATGCACTTCAAACAACACATTAGGCTTATATATTGCTTATCTTATACACCGAGCGCGATTATCTTATCATGCTTATCTTATCACGACGCGCCCCGCAGCGGGCTGTGACATTGAACCGGCCAATCAGAATACATTTTTTACGGCTCCCCCGATCCGCACACGCTTTAATAGAAGAAATGAAGCCATTAGGCGTCTATTGGGCTATGTGGTAGATAAACCCAAACCGTCTCATTAATAAACGTAGACTAGCGCAGGATTAAATTTAGTCCAACGCTTACGTTTGGACTAGTCGAATTCAATATTAATAAACAAGGATTAGAAATGGAGTTGCTTACATTAAGCTGGTATTAACAAGTCTTGGTGTAACCTCAGATGATCTTTGGATAAGTAAATTTTTATTAATAGCACCGTAAACGTCTCAACAAGAATCTCGGCTCGCTGCGATTGCGACTGGTACCTTGTACACACTATGGTGTTACTGTTTCAGTTACTATTCGCTAGCGAGTACCCGGCTTAGGTACAAAATCGTAAAAACGGTTTTACAATGAAATGTACAAGTAGGTATGTCGTTGTGTAGGTAGATGTTAATAAAACGCATTCAGTTTAGTAATGTGCGTTTCCTTTGTACGTCATATTTAATCCCAAGATGTGATTCAGAACAATTGAAGGATTTACTGAGCGATAAAAAATAAATGTTTATGATGTCATGTTGTATGAAATCATACTAACCAAGACGGCTTTAACAGCATGCAAACATTTGTCATGCCGTGTACCCGTAATTTGACCCCTCAAGGGGTCCAGGGAGGGCTGAAACCTGTTTGAAAATAACTTCCACTAGTTTATTTAAAGTTGACTTGCTGTCAGACGTAGTCCTGTCAAATTTTCTTTTATAAGAACCTTCTTCTGATTAAAACGAATACAAAAAAATTGGAATTAGGGAATTAGGGATTCATTCATAAATATAAGATAGATAGATCTAGAGATCGTCAGTACTCACCCGCAAGGTCGTTCAGTGAACACAATATAATCCTTGTGCAGATCACCATCTCTCTCCACAAACTTGACACACGTGAAGTTCTCCCAATGCCGCATCGCTTGCTTGAACAGAGACTTGTGTGCGCCACTGAAGTTGCCGTCTATCTCGTACGGTATCACCCCGTGCTCCCAGATCCGCTCCTTGCGGTTCGTCGCCGCCCTGATGGAGCGATGTCTGGTCCTGACCTGGGAAGTTACTTAGAATAAGTTTTCTGTTAAAAATCTTATATATAAAATTCTCGTGTCACAATGTTCGTTGACCGATTCTCATGAAATTTGAGCATATTGAGTAGGTCTGAGAATCGGCCAACATCTATTTTTCATACCCCTAAGTGATAAGGATGGCGTAAAGATCGGGAAAAACGGAAAGTGCTTTTTTGTGTATTTATTGTCATTTGACAGGACAACGTCTGTCGGGACAGCTAGTCACTACATAGTATAAAGCAAAGTCGCTTTCCGCTTCCCGCGTATGTATGTATGTTTGCTTATATCTTTAAAACTACACAACGGATTTTGATGCGGGTTTTTTTAATAGATAGAGTGATTCAGGAGGAAGGTTTACATGTATAATAACATGCTACCCGTGCGAAGCCGGGGCGGGTCGCTAGTATTACATAAAAATATATCTTTTGTTTTTTGATGAATGCAGAATCGTTTTTTTTTCTCAAAAACCACAAAACATACAGTTTTTTTTATGACAAATATAACTTATGGATTTAATCTAAATAAATTATAGACAGAAAAACGATTGATAAAACTTTTCTCGATAAATTTATTTTTCAAAGTTGGCTCTTCCAAAATAGTAATTTAGTTTTACATAAAACTATGAATAGCTAAACAGTAAATTTTTATATAATTCGTTAGATAATCATTAAGCCACCTAAATTAAAGACAGTTTCTTTTTAAGTTTTCTTTTGACTGGCCTTACAGCTCAGTTGGTAGTAACTCTGCCTTCTGCGCTGTAGGTTGTGAGTTCAATTCTCACCCAGGATAAACATTTTGTTCTGTGTAACATTTTGTTGTTGTTTTTGTTCTGTGTCTGGGTGTTAAACGTATGTATTTACAAAAATATTTACATATATTTACAATAGTTATGTATTATATCAGTTAACTAGTTCCCATAGTAGATTTAGCTAGATTTCGATTTGTGAATGTGTCCACCAATATTTATTTATTAATTTAAGGCCCATACAAAACACATAGCATTTTATTTATTAATGCCTACGAGCGAAGCAAGCAAACAACAAAAAATATTATGTTAAAAATTTATTGGTTTAAAATGCAGTAATAAAATACTCGAATGCTGCAGCGGCTGGCGTCCAGCCAAATTAATATGATCGTTTTGATATTTTAATTCGGTGGAGTTTGAGTGGCTTAAATGCAGTCAGTTAATCTGGATTTTCGCTTAGTTTATTGGTATTCACAAAAAAATATGAACTAGTAGTTTTATTAAGTAAAAGCTACGTTTAAAAGTTGGATATGTGCCATATGTAGAAGTTTAACGTTGCTCTTTGCCGAGATCTTCTAGGTACGTGAGCCTATTTCTTTACCATTCTAGTTCGTCAGTTAAAACCCACATTTCTGTTTACTTTTGCACTAAATCGTGATCTTATTTTATTTAAATAAGTTTGTAATGCGAACTTTTTGTATGTTTTCAATAAAAAAAAAATACAAAAAAAATATTGATTTAGATACCCATATGACTGATACATTTTCGTTCTTTCTTTTTTTTTGTTAACCTTAACTAGGTAGTTGTACCGATTGGGCGGTGTGGTCGCAAAGCGACAAAGCCCTTTTTTTTCTTACGTTTAATAAATAAAAAAAAAAAAATATGACTGATACACAGTGCTCCCGAGTTCACGCATACATAAACAATGTAAGACACAATAGGAGTAGTCAATGAGCATTTCTGGACTCAACCAAACCACCTTTGTGAAATAGAACAACAGTTGTCTTTCACTATTTTTTTATGGTTTGAGACGAAAAGCTACGAAATGGCAATTTAATGAAAGTCAATCAAATACCTTCCTGTCAAAATAAATCATCCCTGTAATACCACAACAATCTAATCTTTCAAAGCACATTTAGTGTGTAATCAGTAACATAAAATGGGTCCTCCGTTTCGGCCATCATTAGGTCGCTAAGCCTTAGTTTTCAAAAAAACGTCCTCTGTAATATGACGGACGTGTTAGCGGAAATACAGCAAAAGTTCTATTTAATAGCTGATTAGAGTTGCAATTCATGTTAATATTCATTTATAGAATTAAAACTATCGTGGTTGTTTCTTATGTCAACTATAAATACGGGTAATTACCACGTTTTTTCTTGTGAGATGCTCTTAATTTAACTTCATCAAGTATTAATTTATACATGAGCCTTCAAAAGCTAATAAAAAGTATCATAATTTTTCAATTCAAATCATAATAAATCTATGATTAACCATTAAATTTCGTCAAAATCATTAGCGCCTCTTTTGAATTGTAGCACAGTTTGACTGACCTCACAGCTCAGTTGGTAGGAACTCTGCCTTCTGTGCTGTAGGTTGTGGGTTCGATCCCCACTCAGGGCAAATATTTGTGTGATATACATAGATGTTCTGTGTCTGGGTGTTAATATGTAAAATAATTATGTATTTACAAAAAAAAAGTATATAAATATTACAAGTTTTGCTTAGTTTGGGGCTAGATGGTACTGTGTGTAAAGTCAGTAAATATTTATATTTATTAGTGAGTATCTCTAATAAGTATAAATATTTGCTGGCATGGTGTCTAAAGTAACGCACACCAGGTAAACCAGGTACCAGGTTAACTATATTACGGTGGCCGCTCTTTAAGAAACATACTATACTTTGCCACTAATTGTTCGATTAGCTTAGTTACAATGAAACTGCCATCTACATAATTGTTATGGCATGTCTCCATAATTATGTAACTACTAGCTTTCGCACGCGGTTTAATTCGGCTGGTACCTGTATTATCCTCAATGCGATTCCAGGACATAAGCTATCTATATTGCAATATTCATCAAAATTCGTTCGGTTGTTTGAGCATGATTGAGGTACAAACATCCAAACAATCTTTAACTATAAAAGAAAGTCGTTTATTTACACAATTTATAACTCAAGAACGGCTAAACCGATTTGGCTGAAAATTAGTGGAGAGGTAGCTTAGAACCAGGAGACGGACATAGGATACTTTTTAACGGGAACGGGAACGGGAACGAGAACATGAGTTCATATATCAGTAAAAATTTCTTACCGTTTTGTTGTAGAACTGACTCTCCATCTGGCTTTCCATTGCTTCTAGATCCTGCTCGTCATCACGAAAAAACCAATCGCTAAACTGATTAGTTGCATTAATCTTGCTTGCCTGATCATGTCTCGCCTGTCCTTTAGGCAGAACTGTCAAATCAGCCCTTATGTTGACATCTTTGGGGAGTTTTTTAAATGGGATCTTTCCTTCGTTATTGGTATCTAATCGCGTGTTTAGTTTCACCCTTTCTTGGTCCAAAGGTGTATTCAGCTTGATTTTTCCTTCATTAGTATTCTTAGATGGTGCTTTTAATTCGAATCTCTCTTCAAACTCGTGTTCGGGGACTTCGAATCTTCTCTCTTGGTTTTCCCGGCTGGTGTGTTTGTGGTGACGAAAAAACTTCTTTCTTACGAAGTGAGTATCGTGCTTTTCTGACAGATCGTTGTGGCCGGTACGGTCACCGGAGTGTATGTTTCGTAGTCTGTAAGAAGATATTTTTATTTATTTTATTGGTAGATACTATGCGGTATTGTGCCAAACATGATGTTTGGGCGTGCCCCTGATTATCGACTTTAGAAACATTCAAGGATGTAAGCGATAGACACACTCTCAGATCTCCAATTACTCAGTTCTTTGAGGATATCTTGTATATTTTATGGGGGTAGTCAGAGGCATGTCCAAACATTACATTTGGTACATGAGCACATTTAATACTGAAACCTCCTTAGTCAATAATATCTGCCCGCGACCATGGCTATTGTAACATAGTCAAAACGTCGGGAAAGTAAATTAAAGATAATTACGTGATAAAGACCCGTATCAAAATCTATAGTGAGTAAACTAATCTTATAAATAAAAAGAATTTCTTTTAATATTATAATAACGCGTAAGGTAGTTTTCCGAAGTCTCTAATCCTCTTTGATTCAAGTCAGAAAAATAAGGCTTCATTTCTTAGAGCGCAATGAACTCGGTGAAATTATTTTATGGGACTCATGTTTAACTTTGGCGACACATTTTGCGATGATATTATGATAGTAAATGTACACGTGCTTAAAACGGTGATGGAAAACGTCGTGAGGAAACCAGTCAGTATCCTTATACTGCAAAATGTAAGCATGTCTCAAGTATAAAGTTTGGACGTGCTTCTGATTATCACCTTTAGACATACCAGATAGACGTACCTAGAGATCTGAGAGGATGTCAATTCTATTTTTATCTTTATTTTTTTATTCTATATTTTATTTTAATTTAAAATATTATGACGGATTTTCTTGCGTTTCTTATTATGTTTATAGGGAGTTGAATAACTATGTTATTGTCATATCTACATCTTCAAGAATCAAATAGGTAGTAGGGAAGTGCTATGAAAACGAATACTCTGTTGTTCAATGTGCGACTCTGTGAGAGACATAAATCTATCTAATCTCTAATAACATAAAAGAAAGCTTTTTACGTTAATTATCTCTCGTCACATAAATTATTAAAGTTTTTTGATTATTTTATCTTTTTTCAATTACAATTTAAACGTCGTAGGTTGTTTCAAAAAAAATATTTTGTTTTCTATTATTTTATTAATTTTGATAAACATTTTCATTAATAAGTATGTCTTAAAAAGGACGGTAAACATCGTCTCAGATCTCTAGGCTATATAGATTTTTGACAACGCGCACAAAATGTTTTTGTGTCTAATTTTAATTAGCAAACTTAGCGAAACTAAATGGCCTAGAAAGACAGCATAATGCATTCCACAAACAACTTACTAACTAGTTATGTAGGTAATGATGCAGCACTGTTCATGGTTTGTTTTGTTTAATTTGGGTCACAGAATAAACAACACCTAGTAGGGTGGTGATAACTTGGGTCAATTGCTAGGGAAACCAAAATAATTTCGGTAAGATGGATTGACTTTAGCAATAAATCATTTCCTATAAGAATTTCTGGTTTGTTTTTTTCTCACAATAAAAACATCATGAGGAAACCACTTAGTATTTCTTGTATGCAGCGATGGACTTGCAACCTATCATGGAATAATAATAGTAATAATAACTAATGAAAAATAATATGCCAAATGATACATTTGAATGTGCCTAATTTGGAAATTTACAACGACCTAAAAGACCGGATTTTTTGAAATTTTATTATGACGCACCAAACACATTACTATAAGAAGAATTGTTTGATCTGGTTTGCACCGTTAACAATGTGCATACAACTAACTTAAGCTACACTAACAATGAGAGGATGTTTACCGTACTCGGAGATTACAGTCGGTTAAATAATAAAATAATTTTGAATAACGTAATAGGTCGTATTTCACGAATTAAAACAGTCAGAAATCCAAGAGTGCTACGATATATTCGTAGCTCGTAGCTTCGTAGAAGCTCGTAGCAAAATTACTACGTACGTGAAAATGATCCTAGGTACCTACACTACAATGTTACCTTTGTAATTTGAAACAAATTAGAACAGAACTGGAACTTTTGGACACCAACATCGTCAAAATGATGTCTTTGACTTTAGTAATATTACGTCCAACGCTGTTTCGGATAAAATCTCAACTGAATTCCACATTTCATATTCCTTGCGTAAACTAAGCAAAAGGAAGGAGGCCTTTGAGCTGGTGCAATTACTAGGTTGTGTAGGAGTGCATAGATTTGTATGAAGAAATACAGAAATACGAAATACGAAATGGGAATGTGGGTAAGAGAGCGAATCTTTACGAATGACATTTATCTGCAGTGATAAAACAAATTGATCGGGATATTAATTACTTACTAGTTTATATTGTGAAACTAGGGCAGAAAAATGATGATGATAGCATGTTTATGTGTATACACTTATGATTAAGAACATTGTACATTATATGTATACAGTTACATATTATATAGGGCACCAAGAAATAGTTTCAAACCAATTCTAGAGGTACCAAAATCACCCCCGATATCGAGTTCGTTCCGCATTTTTTGTTAGTTTTCGAGAGTTAAGCTATTTTTTTTTCAAAAATTCCGAATAGAGATCCTACTTGATGCATAAAGATTTGTAAGATTTACCTACCAGTGTAATAAATAGTGTCAACTTACCGTCTTCTGTTCCCATGTCTTCGTCTCCTTCTCCTCCTACTGTTGGTCTCTTCCACCAAATTCTGCAAACTCTCAGTCGGCCTCAACAGATCATTCGCAAGCAGCTTATCTTGTAAAGTCTTAGTCTTCTTGTTCGCTATAAACTCTTCCTCTTGCTCACTCGAAGGCAAAACCCCATTGGTTGGAGAAGGACCTACTGTAACATTGTCTGGCACTTCTTTAGATTTCAGATTGTTGTTGATATCGCCTGTGATTTCTCTGCTGTTGCTCTGAATTTTGTTGGTTATTTCGTCCATTTTGCTTGAGATGTTTAGTATACGTATATGTGGATAGATTTCGTCTAAGTTCAAAATGTTGTTCGTTGAAATGTTGACAACGAGGACGCCATCTTGCTCTAAGCTATCAGACTCTGTAAGATTGTCCATGGTTTGGTTTGTATGATCTACGTTTGTTTGGTTGATGATGTTTGTGAGGTTTTCTACATCATCTGGCGGAAGTCTACCGTTCTTCAACAGAACTGACTTATCTAGTCCTGCTGGTAGTGTCTGTAACAAAAACAATTATAATTTAAAAGCCCCCGATCTTCAATTATTTGGACATTCCAATAATATTATATATGCGAAAGTTTGTGATAAGGCTGCTATGTTCGTTCCCTACTCAAAAATAAACGACAAAACGAGTTAAGATGAAATTTGCTGTAGTATGTAGATAAAAAATCAGAATAAATAAAGGGGGAACTTATAATCCGATAAACAACCCCTAAATGATTTTGGTATAGATGGCATTGATGTGCAACAAATCTGGCATCACAGACTAAAAACATTTAGTCATAGCAACGCAGTTTTGCCTAATGCATGATACGCATTCTACCAAAATTCGTAATTTAGTTTATCAGTACAAGGTTTGTGTAGGGAAAAAATTTGAAGCTGCCTGAAATTGCTTTTTCCTATGTGATTATTACAGAACAACGACAGAACAACGTTTATCATGGGTCGGCTAGTATGGTTAAAAACACTCTCGATCAAGTCACATATTAAACAAAAAACATATAATCAAAATCGGTTTATCCGTTTAAGCTAATGAATTAAAGCTATGATGCCACAGACAGACACGATAAACTTAAACTTAACTCTTTTTGCGGCGGTTTATATAGTTTTATTATTTACTGCTTGTTTGATTGAACTTTATAATATGTTTGTCATGCCAACATGGATGGTCTTTAGGAAAATGTAAATATCTTAAAGGAAAGGATCATTGAAGAATTAATAGGCCCCAAGCCGAGTTTGTTGCCTGATTCGTATAGGCTTAGTAGAACCTAGCTACTAAGACGTTTAAAAGTGATTTTATAGAAATAAATTACCTCTTGACTTTAAATGTTTTACCTTCGAATTAAGTACAGCATCATTGTATTTCTTAGGCTTATCCTGCGACAGCGCCAAAGGCTGTTTGGTCCTCTTCCTCAGTATATCAGGCATACCCTCTTCTTCTACTTGCAAACCCTCAAGTAGCACTTCTTTTTTCAGTCTTTCTACTTCTTCTTGGAGTGATTTGTTGATTTTGGTCTCCGGTACTGGTACCCGCGTCGCGTAACGTTGCAAATCTGAGTCTGGGATCGCGATGTCTCCTTGGAAGTTTTCTGTGATGGAAGAAAACACTAAATTAGCATTTAAAGTTTACCAGTGACATGTCATGTCTTTCTAAGGGTGAGTTTCCATCGACGCACCTAAAATTATGACCAGGCATAGTGCGGCATCCAAGCGCGGCATTCGCAGGACACAAGTTTGCCGCGTGACTAGTTTAGACTGTTGGAGGTAGCTCGCGGCTGCCGCGCTCGATTGCCGCGCTATATCTGGTCACACCTTAAAAGCTCTTTCAAACGAACGGCAGGTTGCCAACGACAAAAGCCGAAATGTTTCGACGGCTGTAGTCGACGCGTCGACGGCTGTAGTTGCCTCTGTTGTTGGTATCGTGCCGTTCGTGTGTAAGAGCTCTAAGGTGAATTTAGAGCACGTGAAAGTTAATATTGGTGATCACGTTTAAAAATATAGCTTGAACTAACAAATTTCCAATTAATCATGTGGAGTTACGACAATCTATGAGAAATCACGTTGTTAATATATTACGGTAGACATCCTCTCAGATCTCCAGATCCTTAGATCCTTTGAAGATGTCTAGAGGGGGTAGTCAGAGGCACGTCCAAACATTACATTTGGCACATGACCACATTTTGCAGTAGCATTCCATACGTGACAGGTTGCAAGCCCATCGCCGCTACAATATAATATATTAGTCATATAAGGTGACTGAAGCCAGGAAAACCAATTAAATTATTTACGAAACAATCTTCTACGTCCCCGATGCTGTTATGCCAAATCCCAAGTCACACTCAGCAATTTTCACGCGAATTTTCCTGACCCTAAAGTTTCACTAAAGCAGAGTTTATAAAAGAAAATTTATAAAAGAAAAAATTGTAAGTATTACGTCTGTAATCCCCAAGTACGGTAGACATCTCAGATCTGAAGACGCTTAGATCCTTGAAGATATCTAAAGTGGGTAGTCAGAGGCACGTCCAAAACATTACATTTGGCACATGACCATATTTTGCAGTAGTTAGCATTCAATACGTGACAGGTTGCAAGACACTTTTTTATTATTTTTATTGAATTCTTGGTACTTGAGAAAGTTTCTTTGAAAGTTACTCGTAACGTGATATAACTAAAACTGCCAAAACTAAACCATTCCAAATCGGAACGCCTAATTCCTAACTGAAATTCAACAAAACATCGGGCAATTGCATACGGCCATTAACGACGAGGTACATCTGCCGCGATCATAAAATTTAATGGGCAAAACCCGTGTCTATGCGGCAGCTGGTGCCCAACGCTGGCTCGCAACTAATTAATCGCCTATGTGTGCTTACAAGCGCGCAATGGATACCGCAGTTTACGATAGGTGCGACGGTATGAATATTCATTATGAGGTCGTGTTACAGGATTGAATTTGATAATGGTGCCAAGTTGGAGAATGTTGGACATTGGAATTAATCGCTTTATAAACTATCGTTTGTGTTTTTGGATATAATTGCTTTCCCTGAAAGAGTTTATGAGACGTGATAAATTTGAGTTTCATTTTATTTCAAGGTCAAAAATTGTCTCTTTGAGGTTGTTATTTACAACCTATTGAAGGAAAGCGTAATTCTATTTTATGCGCGTTCGATTCATTCGGTATCTAAGAAATATGCTTTAAATACGCTTTATTTTGTGGCTCGTCTCGTTGTTCAGAATTATTAAATGGTGTGCCTTGTCTCTATGTGTTATGCCTTTTGATTTAATTTGTCTATTTCTATCTAAAACTAAAAATAAGAAATTTCCTAATTCCACCTAATAAAATGTGGGCATGTGTCTAATATAATGTTTGGACGAGCCTCTGACTAACCCCACTAGAAACCTTCAAATGATATAAGCGCCTGGTGATCTGAGAGGATGTCTACCGCACTTGGGGATTAAAGTCGTGGCCCTATTATTATTATTTATTAATAACAAGCTAACCCGGCGAACTTCGTATCGCTTTAGAATTAACAAATGTTGAGTTAAGTTCCCGTTCCCGTTCCCGTTATAAAAAGTATCCTGTTCGTCTCCTGGTTCTAAGCTACCTCCCCACAAATTTTTAGCCAAATCGGTTCAGCCGTTCTTGAGTTATAAATAGTGAAACTAACACGATTTTCTTTTATATATTTATATAGATTATGAATCAGAAAGTTTGTGGTTTAATCACGCCCAAACGTTCAAACGGATTTGAATAATTAAAATACATACATAGTTTATGTCCTGTGGCCTGAGCACGAACCATTATTGTATGATAATCGTAAAACCGATTTAGAACCTTTAAGCTGCTTTTATCCAGGTACCACGCGAGCGAAACCGCAGGCGTAAGCTAATATTTGATAAACTCGAATCAATGTTCTGATTCTGCACATTAAAGCTCTTGTTACAATCTCGTCTGTGCGAATTAGGGGAATCGCGTTTACGAGGAAACGAGCTACGAGATGGCTACGAGAATTGTTCAGGCACAAGTCATAAGCTGCAAATATTGAAATGTAATACGATCACAAACTGTAATGCCCAACGGTACGGTAGACGTCCTTGCAGATCTCCAGGCGCTCAGATCAGGCACGTCCAAAAAGTAGTTAGTATTCCACACGTGACAGATTACAAGCCCGTAACCGCTGAAAATGCTTTATGTAACCAAAAGGGCTCTCGCACGTTTATACAGATTTAATATTTCTATTATTTAGAGTATGTAGATAATAGATTATTGTCTAGTAGACAATAAAAAAACATCCAAATCGGATTAACAGGTGAAAAGATATACCTACCTACATAAAAAAAAACAACAAAAATATGTAAATACGCGTTGAATAGAAAACCTTATTTTTTCGTCGATTGAAAAGTACGGCTGTCTCTGAACCTTTTTAGTCGGTTGAAAAGCACGATAGTCTCTGAAACCCATAAAATACTGGAACTTTGCGTGAGCTTATAACTTAAAGCACAAAGTTATACGTTGTATAATTCAATCAGCGCCGCATTGCCTGCAATCTCAATTCGTGCCCGGTTTATATTCAAATACAATTCGTATTGTTACGGATGGTAGCAAAAGTTACCAAGCGTAAGTCAACAGTTCATATAATACAGGGCCTTAAAGACTACTCCCGAATACTAAAACTGGAGTACGGTAGACATCCTCTCAGATCTCCAGACGCTTAGTTCCTTTGAAGATGTCTAGTGGGAGTAGTCAGAGACACGTTCAAATATTATATTTGGCACATGCCCACATTTTTCAGTAGTTAGCATTCCATACGTGACAGGTTGCAAGCCCATCGCCGCTTATAAGTATACTAACTGGTCTACTCACGATGTTTTCTTTCACCGTTTTGAGCACGTGTTTTTGATGCCATATAAATTTTTAAAACAGAAAAATCTAGTGATGCACGTCTGGATTCGAATCCACAACCTTCAGATTGAAAGTCGAGGTACCTCCCACTCGGCGCACACGGCTTTTAAATTATTTATTAAATAGCCAAAAATAACTAACCCGTAGCACGATTAGATGAGGAAGAAAAAATGATGGAAGCAGCACATAAAATTCAGCCAGGTGTGCAGATATTTCATGGAAAATGTTGCGTTTCCCTCAACTTTGACGATATCACCTGTGTAATGTGGGATTCGCCCCCACGCCGCCGGCTCTCGGTTATTGTTAGGGCTGTCACTGGAGAGATAGTTTTATCGCTATTCCCTATACTCCATAAAATATGAACGCACTGCCAGGAAGGCAATTTTTCAATACAAACTTTTGTAAAATCCTCCTTCGAGAAAGATATCAGAGCAGCGCGCTATGACCTGTCACATAATATTACATTGTCATTGGAACTTGACAGGTATGAAAAGTTTTAATCGAACTATTTAATAGGGAGTTCCGTTGTGAGTGTCCGTTAAATAACTCCTGACTCCATATTTATGTATTGTCATCAGAACTTAAGGTGTATGCAAAATTTCAGTATTAATTGGAAACCAACAAATGGTCGAAAAATGGTTTGCAAATTTTGACGGACAACTTACAAACATAAACATACGAACAGTGCAAGTTGAATAAAAGCTTGTAATAATAGACAAGTATTTACAGCGACGAGTAGGTAATGCAAGTATTTGTATCCACGCGGGGATCGAACCCACTAATTGAGTCTCAGCCCATCAACTACGCTCATACATCAGTTCAGTGCATCAACTACGACTTTAATAAAGTCGCAAAATATCAAAACTCGCCGATCTACCGTTGATCGCAGTTGCAGGCCATGCTCATGAAGAGCATCTGAATTGTCTCGAAACTCCAGCATTGTATTGCTGAAGTTTCGAGACAATTCAGAAAAACGTAGTATTTAACCGTATTTATAGATAAAACTAGCGACCCGCCCCGGCTTCGCACGGGTAGCATGTTATTATACATATAAACCTTCTTCCTGAATCACTCTATCTATTAAAAAAAACCGCATCAAAATCCGTTGTGTAGTTTTAAAGATATAAGCAAACATACATACAGACGCGGGAAGCGTAAAGCGACTTTGCTTTATACTATGTAGTGAAGTCACAAGAGATGCTACGAAACGCCTTAGAAATTGGAAACTTCATGTTCCTGGCGACCAAGCATTAATAAATTAAGCAACAAGCAGATAAAACGGCTTTGATAGAAAGTGTATGTTCTTGTTTTGAACTAATAGTTTTTCGAGTAGTGATAGCCCTAAAGCATCGGCAGCATTGCGCATTTAGATGCCATTCACGAAGCTATTCGAAAAAGCCATAGGTTTATTGAAGAGGCAAATATTTTTATTTCTCCAGCAAATAAATATAGGGAGCTTTACTATCCGTATTTCGTAGACTCAGGTGGTAAAGATGTATTGAAGGTAAGTTGAAAATCTGTTGTGATTTTCATTTTCTACTGGTTTTGCTATGATAAGCTCGTAACTGAACTGATGTAAGTCGATAGAACGCCTCTACACAAATATTAATAGTAGGTACATACCTCTACACGTCTGATGGGATTTTTTTGACTAAAATAAAAATTAATTGGATCCCGACTTTAATCCCCAAGTATATACGGTAGACATCTCCAGGCGCTTAGTTCCTTCAAGATGTCTAATGGGAGTAGTAAGAGGTACGTCTATTGGACACATGCCCACATTTTGCAATAGTTAGCATTCCATACGTGACAGATTTGCAAGCCAAACAGCATCATGTACATGTAGGGTTTAATTATGGGCGACCTCAGACACTATCCATGCTATGTACGTACTTGGAGATCAACTTACATTGATCATGGTTATTGTAAGACTTCTTCTTAGTAGTTATAATATTCTGAATTGCTTGTAAAGCACAAAACCCGCTGTATACAGTTTAAAATCCAATTTAATCTGCTTGCTTTTATGTATGCGTTTAAATGCTTGCATATTTTGTGTCACTTTTCTGCTTTCGTTTGCGTTCTGGAGCCAACTTTTAAAACGATTTTTTGGTATTATTTAGTGGGTTTTAAATGGGATAAATATCTAGTCATCTAATAGGATGTTTTGACCATAAGTCTAGTACACTGAGACACTTTATACATACTTATGTATTAAATAATAAATAGTCCACGACTGTATTTCCCATGCATGGTAGACATCTTCTCAGATCTTGGAAAATACCTAAAGGGGTTGTTATAGGCACGTCCAATCAACATTTGGCATTTTGGAGTAATTACAATGCCGTTTGTGTGAATATCTACTAACTAGTTTCCAACCATTTTGAGCACGTGTTTTTGCTAAAGTAACTTTCTGAAATAGAAAAAGTTATTGATGCATGGCCGAGATTAATACCCGTAACCCCTTAGATTGAATATCGAGATACATCCAACTCGGTCAACACAGCTCCCTAAATAATCTATATAAATTTACGCCTGTCTTCCGCAGTTTTATAAAAAACTATGGCTACATATAAACTTTTTCTCATTTCTCCCATGGAATGTGGATCACACGGAAACGCATAGAGAACAATGTACAGTTCGGTACAAAAGTGAGTCGTGCTCGGTAACCCGTGCAACCCGTGCATTCAGCGCTGGGTGCGACGCGCCGGAAAATGGCTTTTGTCCTTCTGCTTTTAGAGTTTGCTCGGTATGGTGCACTGTAGAAAAATGCATTTACTTGAATACATATTTTTACTATGACATATTTTACTGCATAGTATCTGACCATGCTATAACCACGTAAAATTTTGAAAGAGTCAAGTGTCAAATGTTTATGTATCTATTCTATCTGTGTGGTGGGTATGGTTATTAATAAAGAGAGATATATATATATATCTATTTACCTTAGTGTTCGAGGACATATACAAAAGTAATATTTTTGACAGCAATCAATTATGCTCATGTGAATAATCCCTTGATAGCACCTAAATCGATGATTGTAGCTTGTGAGTAGGTGTTATTCGGTTTTTCAAAATTTTTATACATGGTGTCTCAAAAAAATTATGAAAATTGGAAGTTCATAGGTAGCACACTTGGAGGTACCCGAATCATCTTCATGTATCTGTAAGTTCCGTGATTTTATTTAGTTTTAGTGTTTATTTCACTTGCCACTATTTTGGGACACTCTGTATTATGAAAGCACACGTCCCTTACCATCAAAAGGGAATCTCCGAGTATGAAGCACTCGTGTCGAACATGCGCTAATTACAGTTTTGCAATGGGCTTAGCTGCATACCATGATATGGCAGACGAGCTATTAAAGTCGTTATACTCTCGGAAAATATTCGTCTTCTTGATTTAACATTTGTCTACACTAGTGTACTAATATTTTTTTTTTATAATGGATATTGCCAACTACTATTTTCTTACCAACAAAAAGTATCACAGTGCACTTATAATTTTTTTGTTATAAAATATTAGCATTTTATCACTTAAATTATAATTTTCAAGTAGGCTGTACATGGATATAATGTAATCAATCACCTTACATTCAGCGCGTACACGAAAAAACTTGCGCGCGATTTATGCAATACATTTTTGTTTTTTCATCGCAAGTGTGTTAAAAAAGTGCGTAGGAAACTCGTGAGCTACTTGCTCATTAGACACTCAGCTGATTTACGCCCTCGCCTGCGGCTCGGGCTGCAATGTACGGCCTCGTGTGTAATGAGCAACTTAGCTCACTTGTATCATAATATACTATTATGCCAAGGAAAAGCGTGTAATAATAGCGGGTTTAGGTCACACTGTGCTATCTATATAATTTATATCTTAGAAAAATTAACCCCTATTTCCTTTGGTCACACATCACAGGTGAATGGCTAGACCGATTTTGCAAAAAAAATATTTGTTGTGTTCGTTAGTGTCAGGAGAAGGTTTTATGAAAGAACAATTTTAAAAATCTAAAAATTTGATAATACAACTTCTTTCGGGACAGCTAGTAATATTATTATATTAATTGTTGTTTTTCAGTGCTGCCTCGTGACGTTCGTCAAACCGACGCTTGCCGCATGTTAGAAAAGCAAAGTTCTTCAATTTTCACGTACGTTAGCTTCTCAAGAGCATACCTACCAAAGAATTATGAAATACGCGTTATTTATAGAAAAAAACGGTGTCAATAGAATACTTTGCCTCAAAGACGCTGGAGAAACCCGTCAGCAAATATAAGAGGAGCCCTAGTAAACAACTCTGAAAGTGTTTTTTAGTCTCTGCGAGCATTACGAGTGGGGTTGAGATGGCTCTTTTTAATTTGGACAAGTAGGTACAAGGCTGACAGTTTGTATTGTAATAAATCTTTTGCCAAAAACGGAGTTGATGGCTATTTAAATTCTTGGTTTACCAACGAGTTATATAGATTTTTTTCTTTACACGGTCAGGGCCCGAGCACGATTATTATTTTCATTTTCATTATTATTTATTTTGTCAAAACTGACATACATGTGTGATTCGTGCTAGCCCAGGTCACAGTAGTAACCCAGAAAGTAATAATTATTAATATAATATAAATAAACGTGCCGAATATCCTAAAGCTGTAAGCCTCAAGAGGCGGATTATATGAAAAATATGTCATAAAAATTATATAGAATAAAAAGTATTTAATGTATTTAAGCATGTATTTTTCAAGTTTCAGGCAAATCCGTTTTCGGTTTGGCGTTATTGAGGCACAAACAAACTCACAAACTTTCGAATGTTTAATAATAAGAAGATTTATGCACAATTCTCCAATATTAAGTTTAAAGCGCACAAAGAGCTCTATCTCTAACAACGTGTCAAAACTTGAGCTAAGCAATATAAGTCCTCCAACTTGGTTCGCAGTAACTTGGCAGTGCATCTAACTTCACTCTTTGTCTCCTTACTGACTTGAGCAAAAATAGGTTTTCAATTCGACATGTATACATAAATATATATTTTTAAATAAATAAATATTGGCGGACTTTACACACAGCGACATCTAGAACCAAACTAAGCAAAGCTTGTACTATGGGAACCAGATAACTGATAGAATACTTATATTATTATACTTTTTTTTTGTAAATACATACTTATTATACGTGTATATATACTTCTTGTTGCTTTTTTTTGCATATATTTTTATCTGGTAATCCAATTTCGATGATTGTTAGTCTAGTTGGTTCAGTTTTTAAACGTACGTAAGGTTCACTAGTGGAAATCTCGCGACTTCGTTCACTTGAAATAATTTTGAAAAGTCTTCAACCTCTGCGGCATTCTCTTAGTTTGCATTTCGGAAATTCCCTTTTTAGTGCACCCATACACATTAAGTTTCTAGGATCAGAGATTTAGGCTCTGCGTTGACAAATTAGTCCTATACACATATAACTAACAATACTTGATAGCGACTGTAGTTTGGACATCTCATAATAGGGCTACAGATAGATAACATTTTTTCTTATATCTGTGTGAAAAATATTGTAAAAACCAAGCAAAGCCGTTCGATTATACAAGTTTCAGATTCCATTGATGGTTCGACACGTTCTACAACAATGGCTTGTCTGCATCGAACGCGCACGTACTAGGCCTTTGTGGCGCGAGGTATTGTTGTGGCACAATACCTGCAGCCCCCTTACGCTATGGCTTCGAAGGCGAACGGTGCCGACAGATATCGGACGGCCGTCACCTCAATCTTGAAAAAAATAATTTTAACGCGGCGTTCAGACGCGCGTATATTCACAAGCGCGTGAACGCGTTCACGCGCACGAACATGTAAACAGGTTGCTTTTTGAGTGTGTTCGTGAGTTGCACCGACCCGATACGCTCTCCATTTAACATTCAATTTAACAAGCAATTCAACGCGCCGAGCTTGTGAACATGTTGCTTTTGAATGAGCTCGTGAATGCCTTCGAGCCGTCGGTTGAAAACTAAACAGAAACCCGGAGAAAACGTTTTGACTAATTGAAAAGTCAAGGGACGATATTAGTTTTTTTTAAGTTATATGAATTACACAGTTCTAGGTACTACAATCTTTACATCTATATCTATACAAATAATAAAACTGTAGAAGAGTTCAATTCTGTACATTGAATAAAAACTAAAAAAAATACTCCTAGGGGTTTTTATACAAGTAGGTAACACAAGCCAAAAAAAAACATTTTGAAATTTTTGTCTCTCTGTCTGTCTGTTGTCCGGCTTTCACGCAAAAACTACTGGGCGAATTTTGATGAAACTTTTTTTGTTATGTAGCTATTTGTCCTTGGCAACATATAGGCTATAATTTATTTTGAAGATTGAAATACCAGATGTGAAACTATATGTCGCCCAGCGAAGCGGGCACGGGTCAGCTAGTTTTTTATATAATTGTGCAATAAAGTATTAAATAAAGACTGAAGTCTCCTAGCTGACGTGAATTGAAACCTCTTTCTCGTCTATTACGAGTACAAAGAGAACGAATTCAATAGGATACGCATGGCTAAAGAAAATAATAGAATACTGGCAAGTTCGCATCAGGGATTCTAAGAACTGTGAGAGCTAAAATCCTTGGATACCAAGTTCATTTTAACTTAAAGGCAATCTTTGTACTTTTATAAGACTAAGGTAGGGTGAGAGCGCTGTTATGGGCGCTTTAATATCATTTTAATTTTCAAATAAACGATTTATATTGAAAAAAATATTAAAACGACGATATTTAAACAATGACTAGGATATTTATCTGTCTCTTAGATTAAGCAAAGGTTTTGTAACAGGCGATATTTATTATTTAAATAGACAAAACGGGAAATCATTAGTTGTTGTCAATCAAATCTAGAGGTAATAACGCATCAGAACTGTCACTAATCACAACGGACCATAGATAAATAATTGTATTTTACTATAAACTTTAAATAAGCTTGTTTGCTATGCTTAGTTATACTACCAACATTGAAAATGCAAAAAGCCTTTACACTCCGGCAGGCACCACAACCAGGTATACGACCCTACCTTAAGATATACCGTTCATCTTTTCCCAGAAAATGATCATTATCTTCGATGTATATAGTTACATAAAGCTTGAAACTTTTAACAAGTTTCAGTTCTTCCGTAAGCTTTGTAATATGAAACGAGGCGTCATACTTTGGTCTAGAGAGTTTTTTGAAAATCAATATTCATAGAGATTAATTGAGAAAAGTACGCCTTTTACACCTTGGGTTACATTACCGAAGTTTTCATACGGATCCCTAACGTTTTTAAAAATATTCTATATCAGGCATAATGTAGGATCCTAATGGTAAAAGAATCTTTGAAATCGGTCTAGTAGTTTCGGAGCCAATTCAATGCAAACAAACGATGAAATCAAACAACAAATCATTCCTCTTTATAATGTTAGTATAAATACGAGTAACTAGTCTTACTACTATTATCCTCAAGCTTGGTAGACATCTTCTCAAGGGTAGGCAGAGGCTCGTCCAAACATGTTTTTGTGGTGTTTTCAAAAATGGTCCATGCCGTGTTAGTTAATAAGTTTTTACTTTGGTGACAGAGATTTAGGCCACCTAAAGGCTTCCGTAGCGACTTAGTAATTGAATTCCATGCGAGCTGCTGAACACATGGTGGAAGTCCTCAAAGGATATATATATGATTGGAAGGATTTGTGGAAGACCTTTGCCATGCAATGAGACGATAAAGGTAAAACAAAAAAATATATACCTATTTTAATTATTTAATCTGTTGGCCCTAGCAGACGTATACAGTAGGTACCTATACTATTTACTCGTAAAGGCACTGTCGCACAAAAGCGTTTCAGCAATAATATGTACGCAGTAATATTACGCACACCTACGGTATAGTCGCGTACATAATAGCAAACGCAGACACGCATGTGTTAAACACTGCAATGCATCACCGCGTTCACCACGTGTCGTATTGAATGGAGCCGCCTTCGATTGATTAGTGGGTACAGTCATGACGAAAAAAGTACTCATTCAACTTAATGAGCAAATATTTTTCCGTTGTACTAAACAAGTAAAAATAACGCTGAATACTGTCAGAGCATGGGATTATTATATTGATAGATATTGACTGCGATTTGGGTATGTTAATTGTACTTTTCTTTATTTTTGAAATGTCAACAGGGCCCACAGTATGATAAAACTTTTGATAAATATTTGTTTTGTGACAATACTTATACACCACGATTGTTATAATACAATCGAAACGTCGGGATAAATAAAAGGTAATTCTATATGGGTACAAATCCACCCCTACCTTAGTGAAAATAAATTGCTTCATCGTGAAGGATATTCTGATGCGAATTTTTTTTGTATCAATCCGAAACGCGAAAAATAGTTTTTAGAGATCTAAACATAATATTATATCATAAGAAGCGGTAATAATGAACGTATATATTATGGCAATAATTAGTTATTTTAATAATGGTTAATTCGATAATGTACCAGTGGGATTCAAAACCAACCTACCTATACTTATTTAAATATTAAACTCTCAAAGTAATCCTTGTATTATTATTGAAATTAATACCTTTTTACTTTGATACAAATAAATAAAAATAACGAGAATACCGATTACATTTTGCGACAGCCTGACGCCCGAGGATTATTTTAACATTAACACACCACAGAAAAACCGCGTCAAAATTCTGAAAAAGTATTTCAGTGATTTATTGCCTCTCAATGTTCAGCTGTCACAGGTGACCATTCGTTACAATAACCTCTCGACGTTGATGACTCGTTTCATGTTATATTTTCTTTTATGAAACCCTCAAAGGACTAGCACAATTTTGTGTTCAGATAATATAAAAGGAATTCAAAGAAACGTTTTTTGCGCGCGATTGTACCTGACGGCATTCAATAGTTCCATAGCTATTATAGCGAGCAGGTACAGTCATGTACATAATAAACCACATACATATAACCGGCCGGCTGGACAGTTGCAACGAACGTAAATGTGCCGCTCACTTCCGGTTAATAGAGCTGGGGAATATTCAACTCGATAAACTCATAAAAAAAAACATCATAATACGAGTATGTATGTGATATCAATCTTCTTTCTTAGTTTAAATAAATAAATAAATAAGTTAATGGAACAATGATAATTATGACGTTTCTCTTTATCTCTTTACTGTTTTCTTAAGGAGAATAGGATGTTAAGGCGATACTTGAAATTTTTGACTTTTTGTATGGGCTGAATTTACCCGGATAAGACGGAAAAAGTGCTAAAACTGCAATATCTTGAAAACCATCAAATTTAAAAAGAAACCGTCTGTAATTTATTTAGCTAGTGTGATTATCTAACGAATTATATAAAAATGAACTGTTTAGCTATTCATAGTTTTGATTAAAAATGAAACTATTGGTTTTTGAAGAGCCAACTTTGGAAAATAAATCTATCGAGAAAAGTTTCACCAATCGTGTTTCTGTCTGTAATTTATCTAGATTATATCCTTAAGTTATCTTTGTCGTAAAAAACAAAACTGTATGTTTTGCGGTTATTGAGAAAAAACGATTCTGCATTCTTCAAAACATTTATTACTCCTCTTAATAGGTAATTTTACTGATAAAAATAATGACAGATTTTTTTTAGTATTAAAACTTCTTCGCTCCCAAAGTAGTACTAATACTAATCATAAGTGATGATATGATTACTAATAAATAAATAACAGCTACACAAAGGATCTTAATCCTAGGATAAAGGATCTTAATCCTAGGATTAATCCTAGGATTAAGATCCTTTGTGTAGGATTAATCCTAGGATTAAGATCCTTTGTGTAGCATTGTGACATAGCTATCAGATACTAAGAGTATGATACCATGGTACCTAACCACAACAAACAAATCCGGAAACAACCAATCAAATATTTCTTGATTGAAACATTGAATCGAACGCGTGGATCAAACGAACCTCCTGCATTAGACACTAGTGTAAAAGTCTCCTAAGGCGTCATGTAAAATTGTAAATTTTATCGATAAAGCTACGTCACTATTCGAATACTAATATCGATTTATTCGATACCTATCAACTGTCGAACAATAAAACTACTTCGAAATGAGGCTCAGCTTTGCGCGACCATATCCAATTGTCCACGCATAAAGAGTATCAAGCTTTACTGAATACAATTTACTGTTTCTTGCTTGTATTGTAGTGTTACTAGTTCTCTCTTGGTCGTCCTGTATTAGGTCATTGATCATTTTGAAGTATGAAGGCTCTAAAAAGTGAAACTAAATATCCATCAACTCTTATCTCGAATAGTGTTAAAGCAGCAATCATTTTAGAGATGTATTTTTAGTTTTTAGTTTAGTTTTAGGTTTTGCCAACAGAACACCAATTTAAGCTTATATTATACCTATTAGGCGGAGAGAGAGCGCTCGTAATGGGCATTTTAACATTTTAATTTTCAAATAAACGGTTTATATTGAAAAAAACTATTAAAAAGACGATTTTTAAACAACATAGAATATAGTAAATTAATAAATAATAAATTTATCTACCTCTTAGGTTAAGCGAAGGTTTTGTAACAGGCGATATTTATTTATTCATAATTAAATAGACAACACGGGAAATATTTAATAGTGGTCAATCAAGTCTAAAGGTATAAAGCGTCACAATTGTATGAACTATAGATTTTAACCCCTAGAATCCCAAGCAAACGCCGGCGTTCGGGCTGTGACGTCACTGCGCAAGGGTTTTTTTGAAAATTTATTATTTGGTAACCCGAAGAGCTATCGCTTCCGGGTTTTGACTGTTACGAAGTTGACAGATGACAGTATCGTTCTGTGTAACAAAACCATTCATTAAACAAGTTTGTTTACTATGCTTAGTTATTGACTGCAAAAATTGAAAATGACCAAAACCGAGGTAGACCAACCGGGTCTTTGGCCCTATATAAATTTATATTTCTACAGTGACACGACTTTTTCCGTAACAAAACATCCCATTGAACCTAATGCTAATCTACATTACTATTATGGTAAAATTTGTGTTTTGTATTTCTGTTTATAAAATTGAATAAACAAACAGTTATCAGCTACATTATCAGCGAGTAACATAATCACTATTTTATTTTTAAAATAAATGTATATCCCCACGAAAACTGCAATAATGTAACCTAAATTATCAACTTTTTGCCTTAGTAAACCAGTGCAAAGCCGTAGAAGACTAAGTATCTAAAAAAAATAGGACCACGACTTTAAGTAATCCCCAAGTACGGTAGACATCCTCTCAGATCTCCAGACGCTATAGTAAGACTAACCCTCGTATTCAAGAACGACACTATGAGAACACGCACCCACAGTGGACGAAATATTTTTTCATAAACATCACTTTATGTGTTGAGCGGCACTATGGCGCACGCTACCGTGTGCCTTTAGAGCTCAACTTTGGCTAGAGGCACACGACAATGTGCCTCTAGCCTTTAGTGTCGTTCTTGAACACGAGGGTTAGTATCTAATATGTTTTTTTACCTTTCTTCTTTACTATTAGTTCCATAACTCCCACCGAGGATTTATCTCGTGTACGAAGTGTCAGTGGCCATTCAGGGTAAAGGGCTAGCAATTCCTTTTTAAATTTTATTGCAAGAACATGTTTGACACAAAAAGCCGAGGCAGCGGAACGTATTGGGACAGATGGCAAAACAAATCTAAAACAATTTGCAATTCAAAATTAACGATACTTCGAATCGAAGCAATTTCAGAATTTATGTAAGAAATTGACGAGTTTGGTTAATATTAATTAGAAAAGACGATTGATGATATAACAGTCTATGTTTTTTTATCAGAGGTCACAAAAATAAAGTATAATTAAGTTAATTAGTTCAATCAAGCATAATTTCACATGTTTTTGACACAATTATTGCTATTTATGATTTATTAGCAAATTTATACCACTCTATAAGGTCCGTTTAGATTGATTTCTTACCGAGTCACAATAAAAAACCGCGTTGGCCTAGTGGGAATTATTTTAACTTTTAATCCAACGGACGTGAGTATGACTCCCGACCGAGCAATGTTGAATTTTTTATTTGGAAGATTTACCATATTGGCCGTGTTGGCCGAGTGGGGTACCTCGACTTTCAATGTGAAGGTCGTGGGTTCGAATCCCAGCGTGCATGAATAGATTTTCTGTTCGAAAAATTAATATGCGCATCAAAAACACGTGCTCTCAACGCCAGTTGGCAGCCACTGGTTTCCTCACGATGTTTTCCTTCACCGTTTTAAGCACGTGTTTTAATAAGTTTTTGAAAATAAAAATCTATTCATGCACGCTGGGATTCGAACCCACGACCTTCACATTGAAAGTCGAGGTACCTCCCACTCGGCCAACACGGAGTTTTCAGATCTTTAAAAATCTCAAAAATGCAACATTGCATTTCTCTGCTGTCCATACCCAGTTGTATACTGTACAAAAGCGGGTTCTATTGAAATCGGTCCAGCTTTGTTGACCGACCCCAATCCTCGACTTGGTCAGTTTTTCATTTCACTAATGATATTGGTTTCGGATTTTGTTAAAGGATAATTGAGTACATAAGTACATTATAATAGGATAAAGACCGTTTCTAATTTGTGAATATCGTAAGCCGTAGAAATATTTTATATTATTAACTAAGTTATTGATTTTGAAGAGAAAAAAAATGTGTTTTTGTATATTTGCTTGTAATGGATAAACTAAAAACTACTGGACCAATTTTAAAAAATCTTTCACTTATCAAAGGTTACATTATCAGAGAGTAACATAGGTCATGTTTTATTTAAAAAAAATAGAGTTCCTCACAAAAATTGCAATAATGTAACCTAAGGTATTAAACATTTGCCTACAAAGCCGGAGCGAGTCAGAAATAATATTAGAAAAGTGTTAAGCTGCAAATCGACGCGTCTAAGTGACTTTGAAGCAATAACAAATCGACACGTCGGCGTCAGACAGACCTTCCATTCGTCTTTGACGGATAGGTTTTAGAATACTAACGTCCGTCGTAAGCTCATGTTACAAAAGAACAAGAAAATACAAAAGGAAGTTTTTCTACAACAAAATCTGTCTCTATTTAAAAAAACGCAATAATACTATACAGTTATAATACTGTTCACGTTAAAGCCTAAATTATAATCACTACATAGTATAAAACAAAGTCGCTTTCCGCTTCCCGCGTCTGTATGTAATATGTATGTATGTATGTTTGCTTATATCTTTAAAACTACACAACGGATTTTGATGCGGTTTTTTTTAATAGATAGAGTGATTCAGAAGGAAGGTTTATATGTATAATAACATGCTACCCGTGCGAAGCCGGGGCAGGTCGCTAGTAAATCATAAAGTGAACGTTCTAAAATTAGGACAGACCTAACTTTATTAAAAATACAGTTATTGCATACGATTTCAAATAAACGCGTGCTTCTATGAGGCGCGGACAAAGAAAGTATTCACATTTTACTCTTCGGAGTAGGTACCTATCTAAGGTTTGGCCGTTTTAGCCAACTTTATTGGTGAATCATCTTAAAGCCGCTTGGAAACTCACCAAAAATACCATTTAGCGCAAAGTAAAATTTATAGCAACACCAATCTGCGTTTTTATTCAAAATAAAAAGTCTTTTGGCAATGAGACCGCACTATTTGTCATTATTTATACCTACTTTTGTACTTATTTATAACGTGTCCGTTTTTGTTGGCACCAACTCATAATTTTAAATAAAATTATGACTTTCTTGGGGTTGTGATCTTATTAGCTTTATAATATTAGAAGATTAGGTACAAACGAACCTTTTTGCGTAATTATTCGAAAATGGTAAAAAAAACCTTGAACCTTAGCCTAGGATGTCAAATGACCTTCAACTTTTGGAACGAAGTTCCTTATCGCGCGTTGTGAAAGGGCTAGACGGCTAGACGGAAAAAAATCTTACGAAAAGTTGTCACGAAAAGTTGTCACGAAAAGTTGTCACGAAAAGTTGTCACGACACTTTTTTGCTATAGTATATCTATTAATATATATATCTATTAATTGTGTCGAGGTCGAGGTCGAGGTGGAAGTGGAGGTCGAGGTCGAGGTCGAGGTCAAGGTCGAGGTCGAGGTCGAAGTCAAAGTTGATTCCCCTTCCCTTGTCCCACGTTATTTTGTGAGAACTTCGTTCCATCCGGGTGTCCCTTGACATCTCTCAAGTTTTTATTACAAAAATACTTACTAAGAATAAAAATAAAATAAATAGGACCACGACTGTAATGCCCAAGTACGGTAGACATTCTCTCAGATCTCCAGACGCTTAGATCCTTTGAAGATGTCTAGTGGGGGTAGTCAGAGGCACGTCCAAACATTGTTTTTGGCACATGCCCACATTTTGCAGTAAATAGCATTCCGTACGTGACAGGTTGCAAGCCCATCGCCGCTTATAAGAATACTAACTGGTTTCCTCGCGACGTTTTCCTTCACCGTTTTGAGCACGTGTTTTTTGATGCGCATATAAATAGAATACAAATAAATAAATACCCTGCTATCACATAAATATTCCTAGCACAGCACTAATCCCATGTGTTATGAATATAAGAATCTATAATAATCCTACTTCTTATTTTTCAAACTATCGTGATTAGTAGACATAACTATACAGCTTTGGAAAATAAATCTATCGAGAAAAGTTTCACCAATCGTATTTCTGTCTGAAATTTATCTAAATTATATCCCTAAGTTATCTTTGTCATAGAAACAAAACTGTATGTTATGCGGTTATTGAGAAAAAACGATTCTGCATTCATCAAAAACATCGAAGTATAGGCTATGTTACATTTAATTTAGGTACCAAGCGAGCGAACAAAATAAGAGAGCCGGGGTACCACGACATACAAAAAGATTACAGCTATTCCCGTAATCTAAATGTCCATTACTCTACAAATATTTGCGAGGATTCCTTTAATTACAGAAAACCGCAAGCCTAAGTGTACGGGGTTCGGGGGGACCGGGGGTCAGTAGCCTTGGTTTCCTAAGCGAACGGTCAGCCGTTGGCCGTCGGCGATTGACAGTCGTTTACGATACCATTCTGACGGCGTCATGTTAAAGAGACAACGGCGGACGGCACCGTTCGCTTACGAGGGCGGTAGAACCTAAAAAAAACGCGAAACCAAGTAAAATAATTGGCTTTTATCAAAAAAATCCTAAAATAAATAAATTTCTAATTAATTTAGCAATTTTTATGATAAATATATTATTTAATTGCATTGTAAAATATTTTGGGATTTTTTCGATTTTCAGAGATGTGTTTGCCATTTTTTCTTAACTTATTATAATTATTATTCTTTTGATAAAATAAATTTGTCACTTATATACCTGAGTATCTTCCATTTAAATTTCAATGCCGTACCAGCAAGCAAGGGCCTTACTACAATCTCTAAAGTAAGACTAAAGCATTATTACTCGCGGTGCGAAAGTGACGCCATACATGTTCGTATAGCGTTATCACTTCCGCTCTTAAGGGGCTCCCAGTCGACGATTGCTCTTATTCGAAGCGAAAAAAAAAATACTTCGGAACAAGCCACATCTCCTATTTTTATAAGTATATTACTTCAGGTTCCTACCTAGATTTCTATTAAGCTGAAAACATAATAGCAGAAACTTTTCACGATAAAGATATTATTTCAAAATGATACGTTTTAGAATTTATGATCGAAATATTTTATATACCTACTATTAAAATCAACTTGTGATTTATTGTTAAAGATAGGTAATATGTAGATCTAGATTTCTATTAGAATAGATTTTAGATAAGTAATTATACATAATTTATATCATTAATTTATTCGAAAAGCAAAGGCGGACCACGCGCCGACGTGTGTTTGTCGTCATTGCAGCGGTCGGTAGGATTATTTATCGAAATGATTAAAGATGGGTACATCTTTATTCACATATACTATACATTATAAAATAGGAGATGTGGCTTGTTCACAAGTATTTCTTTTTTCGTTTCGAACAAAAACAATCGTCGACTGGGAGCGCCTTAAAGTAATACTGTCTTACTTTAGAGATTGTAGTATGGCCTCGGGGTAAGGATTATTTGGACTGCAAATATTGAAAATTCGGTTGAAGCCTGCTTTTAGGAAACCAGGGCTTAAGGGACCAAAAGTAACACAACAGGACATTTGTTTAGACATCAGCTATTTGCGGCTTACAAGAGTCCTTTTATTTGCGTCGGTTTGTGTTTAAAACGTTAGAGGTACACCGAGTTCGGGAGAGCTTAAAAATAAACCGGGATTCGCTACAAGGCTTCCGCACAAACTCGTATGTTGATAGTTCATCTATCATGGAAATGAGGTGTCTTAGATTTTTGAACGCTTTTCAATATTTTTATATTTTGACGTGATTACTATACATATAACTACTTAATATTAGTTTTCGGATTCATTCCTTTAATTATGCTGTTATACCTCTGCTTCTTGCAAAATTTCATGATTTTAGGTCAACGAGAAGTACCAGTAGGTTTCATTTAATTACGAGCAAAATTGCGACATGAATAGGCTTGTATGTTTGATATTAATTTCAACTTGTTACTTTTACACTTTCTTGGGATAAATGGTTTTGACAGACAGACAGAGCTTATATAACTTTGTTTTCATAATTTAACATAATTGTTACTCTTATTTTGCCATAATTTAATTTTAAAACCGGCCAAGTGCGTGTCAAACTCGCGCACGAAAAGGTTCCGTTTTCTGTTTGGAATCCTCAAAAAAAAACAACGGCCGTCGAATGTTATAAAACAGAAAAGAAGCATAAGCAATTCAATTAGAGTCCCGACTGACATATAGACAAAGCACAGCTTAAACTGCTGGTCGTAGAGATCAAATATTTGGATATTTGTCTTGGCGCGTAGAATCGTTGAGAAAGGAATTTTGAAAATTTGCTTTCGAAGGGTTTAAATCAAAGTTTATTTTAATGCTCTGTATTTCAGAAACCGTTAGAAGTAGACCCTTGGAATTTTACATGTAGACTCTTCAAACAAAAATAATCAAACACATTTTGAAATATTACGTATTATCAGGGTACTTTTGCCTACCTTATATTTAGTTTTATGCGAATTATAGAGAACAAAGCTAGTTATAACTAGCAGTCCGCCCCGTCGTCGCACGGGTGTAATAATGATTTAATGGGTAATTTTTTTACCCCTTGGGTTACATTATCAAAGTTTTCATACGGATCCCTAACATTTTTGAAAATATTCCTTAGCCTATGTTCATCAGGGATAATGTAGGATTCTAATGGTGAAAGGATCAATTCAAATCAGTCTAGTAGTTTCGGAGCCTATTCGATGCAAACAAACAAACAATCAAATCTTTCATCTTTATAATATTAGTATAGAAGTACGTTACAGAATTAAAACTATCGTGGTTGTTCATCATTTTAAATAAAAATACGGCTAATTAACAAATACGACGTATTCGTCGATCTGCTGTTGATCGCGGTCGCGGACGATGCTCATGATGAAGAGCATCTGAATAGTCTCGAAACGTCAGCAATACAAGAAAAAACGTCGTAATTAGCCGTATTTCTATTTAAAAAGTACGTAATCTCAATAAAGGGTTTCAAGGTTTTGAGTATACGTCTAATTACACGTATTTTTTACCACTACAACTTATCATATTTGATTGTATTGTCACAACTACTTTTGTATAGCAAACCAACTTTACAGTCTGGTAAACAATTTCAAACGGTTTCCCCAAAACAAACGACCGCTGAACTAAATTGTAGTGTCGTTTATCACGCATCAGGTTTCAGAGGTCAAGAGCGAGCTATACAAATGACCCCCCACTAATCAAGCGAACCGCTGCAATCTTTGTTCTGCGGATGTGCGCGCTTGGAGAGAAATAACTTTAAAATAGTTGTGGCTTACTATTACCTACCTACACAGATGGACAACCACAGTTCACAACCTACTTTAAAAAGTCTAGTGTAATTTCGAGAAACCTCTACTTTCAATCTGAAGGCAATGGCGTGCATCAATGGATTTTTCTGTTCGAAAAAATTATATGCGCAACAAAAACACGGGCTCAAAACAGTGAAGGAAAACATCGTAATGAAACCAGTTAGTATTCATATATGCGGCTATGAACTTGATGGATTGTCACGTATCGAATGCTAACTACTGCAAAATGTGGGCATGTGCCAAATATAATGTTTGGATGTACCTTTGACTACCCTCACTAGGCATCTTCAAAGGATCTAAGCGTCTGGAGATCTGAGAGGATGTCTACCGTACTTGGGGATTACAGTCGTGATCCTATTTTTTTTTTTCTATAGTATAGAGAAAGCTTCCGAAGTGGTGGAGCTTTACAAAATTGATTATGGATAAATAAGAAACATTTATCACATTATCGCTAGACTTCACAGTTTTTGAAAATAACTGGCAGACACGAATCTATATCGGATCGTCAAAACGTCAAAACTGACACTTCTAGTCATTCGTACTAGCGCCACTGGTTTCTTAGTTTTTTGTTCTAAATCATCACTACATAGTATAAAGCAAAGTCGCTTTCCGCTTCCCGCGTCTGTATGTCTGTATGTATGTTTGCTTATATCTTTAAAACTACACAACGGATTTTGATGCGGTTTTTTTTAATAAACAGAGTGATTCAAGAGGAAGGTTTATATGTATAATACATGCATAATATAGTAGAGAAACACTGATAACTTTAGAGGTTTCTAATGTGATGTCGTAAATAAACACATTTTTTTGCGCTTACATTGCAAATGCTGGCTGAACCCCACGAGATATGTCAAAATAATGTACTACAGTATTGTACACCTTAAAAACGTCTACAAAAAAGTCAACGATGGTATTAGAAATGTCTTATGCACAGCGAAGCGGGCACGGGTCAGCTAATGTTGTATTTAAAAAACCTCCAAACGTTATTACACGTTTCATGATTAAAAATAATACTAACTCGTACAACGCAAATAACTTTTTAAAGGAAGCACAATTTTATTATACCATAAAAACACTAGATAAGTGTATCATATAAAAAAATGGTAATCACACCTAAAGTACCTCAAATTTCACAAGCTACACTTCACTCAGGTGTACAGTAAAAGGGGAGCCGTTAAAAGTGATCACGTCCCTTATCACAGTTTCATTCCGTGCCTCATTGGCACGCGTCAGCCGCCTCAGGATATGAGCTTCTCACACATGTCAAATCTGACACACTGATGAAACGCTTAGGAAAAATCGAAGAACTTAAAAGCCACCAAAAGCCAATACTACTTTAGGACTGAAAGTGATCCTACCAACTATCAAAGGATGTATAAAAAACCGGCAGAATGCGAGTCGACCTGGGAGTTCCGTATTAATCTATAAAAAACTGGTCAAGTGCGTGTCAGACCACAATGTCGGCGATGTAGGGTTTCATAGTTTACACAGTTAACAACGCTATTTATGTAATTTTCAGTGATATTAGTATTTTTTTTATTACTTAATATTTGTACAAAATTTTTAGTTTCTAAGTTGGTCGATGATTACTCGTAAACTTGTAAAGCCTACTTAACCGTGATAGTTTTTCTTTTCAATCACCTCATTATATTGTAATCGGTCAAGTCGTTTACGCTGTAAAGCGTGCAAAATAAGTAAACATACATACAAACATACGCTCGAAAAATCACTATCACTACATAGTATAAAGCAAAGTCGCTTTCCGCTTCCCGCGTCTGTATGTAATATGTATGTATGTATGTTTGCTTATATATTTAAAACTACACAACGAATTTTGATGCGATTTTTTTTAATAGATAGAGTAATTCAGGAGGAAGGTTTATATGTATAATACATGCATAATATAGTAGAGAAACACTGATAATTTTAGAGGTTTCTAATGTGATGTCGTAAATAAACACATTTTTTTGCGCTTACATTGCAAATGATTAACCCCACGAGATATATCAAAATAATGTACTACAGTATTGTACACCTTAAAAACGTCTACAAAAAAGTCCACGATGGTATTAGAAATGTCTTACGCACAGCGAAGCGGGCACGGGTCAGCTAGTATAAAAATAAGTTAAATTAAAATAAAACAATGCCAATACCCCAACAGCTGAAAGGTTTTTAATGTTACTTGGTAACCCGTATGTCACATAGCACTCCACATTCCAGGGAGAAAAAATGCTAAGCAGTCATCTCGACATGTAAAAGTAGGGTTGTTTGGGCGCGCTCTTTTTCAGTGTTTGCGTGTGGTATCTACAGATGGGTACATAATGTACCCAGCTGGGCTTTCGAATTATTTCCACTCGACAACGAAGAGTTATGTTTTTGTTTTAGCATTTTACTTTTCGTTCGTGATTGGAGTTTAGTCCCATATTTTTAAACGATGAATAACGATGCTCTCAATATTTTTTATTTAATTTTTGAATGCGCATATCTTTTTATTTTAACAGATGATCCGATTTTAATGATTCTTTTGTAGTTCTAAATTGACCAATTGTATTTTTAATCGACTTCAAAAAGGAGGAGGTTATCAATTCGCCTGTATGTTGTTTTTTATTTATTTTTTACGTTTATAAAACTAAAAAAACAATACCGACTTCATGTTTATAAATAAAAATTGTAGTGGGGGGGGAGGTTTCTCCCTCCGCGAGATCTAAGAGCCCTACCCCGGCTAGCCCTCCACTCGGTGTATGCCAATGAAAGAAGGGCAAATAGTTGAAAACCACTATCAATGCCCATAAATTTGGAAGGTTTCTCTCGATTTTCCTGGGATCCCATCATTAGATGCTGACTTGGTGGTAATGGGACCACCTCGGAAGTATAGGCTTTCAATTAAAAAATCAATTTTGTAAATCCGTCCACAAACGCCGGAGTAATCGCGTAACATACGCACAATATTTTGTAGTCCTAAATTGACCAATTGTATTTTTGTAGGACATGTTCTACAATGAAATGCATTTAGTCGTATGTATTGCTTGATTCTTATAGGCTTGGTCACGAGGAACGTGGCTACTAGCTCCTAAGATGTTTCAAAGTGATCCTTATGATTTTATCAAAATACCTTTTGACTTTGATTGAATCGAGAGTCCTAAATATAAAAGTATCTAAAACAGGGAATCCTAGTGTAGAGAATCTAACTAATGGTAATAAGTATGACTAGTTCGTACTTTTTTTTGTACTCTAATTAACTAAAATTTTGCACCTCACATTAATTCCGCATGTCGTTAACCTCCGCAAACTCTTCAGCCCATTCCGACTTTTATTAATAAGGACTGAACACACGAAGATACGAGATAAAGCATGCACTGCACACAACCTTTACAACCTCTTTGAATAAGGCTTCGACTGCGTTTATACGCACAGAGCAGTACTTTGTAAATGAAAATATGAAATAGTATCACAAGTTTTATTTTCCGGTCTGTTTTGATTTCTTTCCCATTTTCAAGACAAGATTCGTATAATATTTTTTTGTAATCCCTTGAAAATCCCTAAAATTGTCTATGGAAATTTGAACAAAGTCTGTCGGGTCAGCTAGTTTTTAATAAATGTCCCGTGTTTAGTTTCTTTATGTATTAAATGACAAGCACAAAAAGCGAAAGGGTTTGATATAGTGCGGGTCAACGCTTCAGGCCTATTCATATCACGCGGGACCGAGACGCAGTGTCATCGACCACATAGCCTAATAGACGCCTTCTTCAAACAAACAACAGTCAAAACGTTGAGGTGTGCGGGTCTGGGAAAGCAGTAACAAATGCATTCTGATTGGCTGGTACAGCCGCGCGGTGCGCCTCGTGAACCGCGCTTGGTGATTTACACAGGATCTGTAGCTCATATGTGTTGTCAGACAGTGTTCGCATTGCATGAGAAGTCTAGGCTGTGTAGTCGAGACGTAGTGGTAGAGGTCAAACGAACTGCCTACGCACAGTTTGCGACGTATAATGTAGGGCAAGTTTTGAATTCCAAACGTAGCGTTCAAAGAAAACACGCCTTCTAAAGCCAGGGTTTTAACTTGCAGTTTTCTTATGAAATACCTATTTTTAACTAAAAGAGTCGACTGAAAAATGCAAAAATATAACACTAGAAGCCAAAGCGGCTTCGCACGAGTGTAATGATGAAGATGATAGGCAATTTTTTAATACCTTAGGTTACATTTTTGCAGTTTCAGTTCTCCAATATAAAATAAAATATACAGAAAAAAATATGACCTATGTTAAGTACTTGCTGATATTGTATCTGTTGATAAGTGAAAGAATTTTTAAAATTGGTCCTGTAGTTTTATAGTTTATTTATACTAATATTATAAAGAGGAAAGATTTGATTGTTTGTTTGTTTGCATCGAATAGGCTCCGAAACTACTGGACCGATTTTAATTATTTTACCATTAGAATCCTACATTATCCCTGATGAACATAGGCTATAGATTATTTTACAAAACGTTATGTATGAATACCTCGATAAAGTATCCCAAAGTGTGAATTTTTTTTTTTTTAAAATACGCGTTTGCTGCAGAAATTATTGACAATAGAGCAAAGTGATGTACAGTTTTATAGAAGACATCAATATCTACAAAAAAATCCATAATACCATATATTAAATATATCTAACTATTAGAGATCCCTATTAAAACTTCGATAATGTAACCCAAGGTGTAAAAAAATTAGCCATGAAATCATTATTACACCCGTGCGACGCCGGGGCGGACTGCTAGTCCATTACAAACAAAAATACAAGGTTTATATTTTTAAAATGATAGTGTAGATATAGGGTGGAGTTTTCATCTCTACCTAGAAAATAACGCAAGGTACGAACAAAGGTTGTAGGGTGTTTAGATGAGCGTGGTTCTGAATTAATTTAGAAAATTGTTTTTAAAAGGGTTCTTAAGTGTTTAACACTCAGACAAAGCTTTAGAGTACTTGCACCTTCCGATATTTTACAGTTCGAAACAGCATTCTTGATCTCCCCTCTGTACTATCTCTTTACACAAGATCCTACTTACTGTACTATTTCATGTCTTCTACGGACAGCAGTATTATTGAACCTTACTATAGAGTGTACTAGCCAACCCGTGACAGATTTTTGTCCTGTCAAATTTCAATAACCGAAAAGAAAAGACTGAATGTCAGTGATGTCAGATTTGTGGCACACCAGCGCCATCTATACCAAAATCATCCCTTTTGCGTTTTTTTGTCATTTTGAGGATGTTTTTCATATTTTAAAGTAGTTTGTTTTATTCTGGCATTATATCTACATCTACAGCAAATTTCAACTTTAACCGTTTTGTCGTTTAGGCCTGATTGAGGAACAAACATACGTACAAACTCACAAACTTTCACATTTATAATATTATTAGGATATTCTGTAGAAAGCCCCTGATAATCAAAATCAACTGTTGTGATGAATTTCCTCTGTATAACTTGTAAAAAAATTGGTATTTATTCTGTATCTGTTAAAATAATTTAAACATTTTTTTAAGATGTAGCCTATTAAGATTGTTCACAATAAGAGAGCCTTGAGCATTTTTTGAATAACTATTAATAAAAAAAATAGGTTCACGACTGTAATTCTCAAGTGTGGTTGACATCCTCTCAGATCTCCTGGCGCTCATCTTTGAAGATGTCTGAAGGGTTTAGAAGCACGTTCAAACATTATCAGTAGTTAGTACTCCACACGTGGCAGGTTGCAAGTCCGTCGCCGTTGTACTAACCTACATATAAAATCTGAGTAATTGACCAGTGGACTCACACTCTAAGTAAATTATTAGAATTTACATTCATCTCTAGTGAAGACCAGGCCTTTTTATCAAAGGTAAGCCAATTATTCTGCGGTATTTAATCAGTGTTCAAATTCACTTCAGCTTAATGAGAAATCGATCAACACAAATTCAAAAAGAACTTCCGAACTACAGAGAGGCTTTGCCTGTAGCTATTAATTCCGGCAATGTTTTCTGCCGAAAGGTTTTATATTAGCCTTAATCGCTCATAGCCACGCCCTGCTTTAATATATGGCACCACCTTTTATGGCGTATAATCTGTATGAGAACGGTGCCAATGACCTAAGCGGCCCTCTGAATGAGGCCTTCACCACATAAGGGTCAGTTTCGGCCTACGCGAAGCTGTGCGAAGCTATGTGGAGCGAACCAATGACAGCGCTCTAATATTCGAGTTCGATAATGTCGAACGCAATCATTGGTTCGGTCAGCACAGCTTTGTGCAGTTCCGCACAGCTCCGCGTCATCTTCAATACAGCTCAATAGACACCTCATGCAAAGCGAACACTGTCTGACAAGACATTATGCTAAGGATGTGACCAAACATTGCGCGGCAGTCGAGCGCAGCAGCCGCGCTATGTTTGGAAGAAAACCGCGCGTGGCAGCCGCGAGCTACATGCCGCGCTCAAATTAACGGTGTTATTGTTCGTTCGCACGGCATACTTGCCGCGCGCGGCTGCCGCGCTCGATTGCCGCGCAATGTTTGGTCACACCTTTATACTGCTGATATAAGACACCGCGCGTTAAATTTGAAGTAATTCCAACCACTTCTGTGAAACGTCATTTTGAACCGGCCAATCAGAATGCATTTTTCGGGTTCAACGATTTGACTATTAAGCCATTAGGCGTCTACTAGACAGTGTTGATGCTCCGCGTAGTTGGGAACTCACCCTAACAGCCAAACCTCTTGTAGTGCGTGGCCCTTATCAAAACCCTCCTTCCAATTATCCTGGCAAAGTAGCCATAGATGGGATTTATTTTAAGATTTGACATTGATTTATTGGCTAGAAACATGGTTACAGGATATTAAAGGCCATAGTATAGTGTTACAAATTTCACCGAAGATGCTGGCTTGCAAAACTATTATGACAAGGTTTTCTGAAAGAGATCGCTTTTCAGTGATAAGACCAAATAGTTATTAGTTTGTGCTAGTAAGTATTTGCCATATTTTCGTGGGCTACACTTATGTGTGTCATGAGCTTTATGTGGTCTAAAACATACTTTTTAAAAGTCACCACTTTAGTATCTTTGAGTTTTTGGAACTGTAAATTATTTTAAATGGTTTCAGTGTAAATCCACTGGCTAATTAGCCAATGAATTATACTGAAATTGGTGGGCGTAATGAATTTTGTGAAGTTTTCAGTATGATTTATAAGGCGGGGGTCACACTGCTACTGTTAATAAAACTTGATAAAATGGAGTTTGGATAAAGTTAAAAGATGTAAAATATGGAGTTGAAGAATGTAGTCTTACCAGCTTACCATAAGCTCTTAAGTAATATTTAAACAGTACAACTGGCGGTACGAAAGTGACAATGCGGTGACAACATTGTGAGATTGTGGAAATCCAAGAACCTCTAGTGGTAGATGACAACATAGACAGCCACCTGTCACGGTGGGTTCTGATACGATTTTTGTATGAAGAACTATGGTTCTCGAAATCACCACCAGAGGTGCTTATCGTGACTTCATACAAAAAATATGTCTATCTACCGTGACAGTTGACAAACTATACTGTCATCTCATTAAGTGATTGTATATTGCATAGTAATATTAAATTTAAGTTTTACCCTAAAAATCTATTATTAATTCTTTACAATATGAAACTACCTTGTTAATAACTAAATATTATGTTTTATGAATAACTATTTTTGAGTTCAAAGGGCCTATTCACAACTAACACACTTTTTAAATTTTTAATTGCGCTATGTTATTAATTAATTTATATTTAGAACCAATTAACTACTCACACTAATTAATGAAAATGTAACATTTAAAATAATCAATTTACGATGTTGATCGAGTAGGTTCCCGTTTATTATTCTACTTCTCACTTTATTCCCTTCACCACACTGTTTCATTTACCAACGTATAAGAGACTGGCTATCATGCCATAACCAGGTCAATGACCGAAATAACAATGACTACGAAACACGATAAATTAACTTACCGATCGTAGCACGTGTAGCAGCGTAGGCTGGTGCTACGAAATTCGTAGAACCTTAACTATAGATTTTTACACGGGTTTTTATCACGTCACCTTTAAGCTGCGCGTCCACTGGATCGGAATCGGAGCGTACGAAACGAAAGGATTTGTTGCTTTGTATTGATTTCGAGGTACCTGCGTCCACTGGATCGGCATTTTTGCGCCTGAGACCGGAATTTATTCTGATGACGTCATCCGCAGTGAACGCGTCATTCGGATTCCGAACGTTTCGAGTTCTGACGTGTTTGCGTAGTTAAGCTATACAAAAATACTTATTCACGATGAACGACGATGTTTTAATTAGTTTAGTGGAAAGATATGAAGAACTTTACAATCTAAAACATCAGCATTATCATAACCAACTGAGGCGAGACAATATTTGGGATGAAATCGGGCAAATAATGAATGAAAGTGGTGAGTAAACCTATTTATTATTAATCTTAATAATCCCCGTAAAAGATATGTGTTAAATATTGTTTATGTAATCCAGTTTCATTTGTTTATTATTTTTCATTATACAGTGTGTCCGGGGACGTATAGTGGAAACTTTAATATCGTAAAATATGATCAATGATGACTTCTAGGTCTCTTAGTTTTACAAATTTGGTAGTTCTAGTTATCATACTAAAGGGAAAAAAATCGCCTATTTAGGAGAATACTAAAACAGCTCAAGATCGCCGATTTTTTTTAGATATATAAGACAATATTCTTTTATTTATAAGGAACTGTCAAAATATGTTAATACCTAACCAATCAAAAGATTTTTATTCAACAATTTTGTAGTAAGTACCGAAACACAACTTAAAATATTCTAATCTTACCAGTTACCTACCTGAAAACAAAGAAACGACATTCAAAGTTATTTTATAATATTGTCAGTTCCTTTTTATGTTTCATTTATAATGAACAGTTTTATATTCAGAATTTTCTTTGGTAAAACCTAAATCGCCATCTTAACAGCAATCCACCTGTTTTATCTACGGTATGCAAATAACGCCATCTATCTAAATGAAATATAACTAATTTACCGACTGTCATTGCATGGACGAAACCAAAGATATTATATAAGTAGGTAAGGTAGGTACATTCATATCTTTACATGTAGGTACTTAAAGATATTTTTAGTAAGTAAGTATAAGAATAACGCTTTATTTTATCTCGATTTTTATTTATTTATCATGTACACAACGAAAACTAAGTCCATACATATTGTATCTTTTCTATACTTGGTTATTAGTGTTTGAGATAGTTTACAAATTGACACCATAATTACATCTCTATGTCAAATACACAAAGAGCTATTGTTGCCTGAATAGACCCCTGCACAGGTGCGTCGTCAAAAGTTTGCAGATTGGCCATACGGTTCGGATTCTCGTTCGGGTTTAGCGAGAACAGGTAAAAAAAGATCCTTCGTCTTGCCATGGTAATGTAACTTTATGTAATATGTTATTTACTGCATCAACCTGCCAGCTCTCACTCTGCTCAATTGCCATGGTAGATTTCCTGCGTCACTACAAAAATATTCTTTGAAGCAATCTCTAACATCTAAAGCAGCGGTCCGTGCATTTCCACCAAATCTATTTAGGTCTCGGATACCATCCATATCTTCTAAGGAAACGTTATCGCTTGCATGCCAATGACACTCGTCTTCCTTTAAAAAATTATGCAAACAACACACCGCCTTTACCACACAAACAGTATGTTCATGAGACATGCACAATCTACGTTCAAAAAGTCTAAATTTTTTCACTAATTGTCCAAATGTATCTTCGACGGTATTTCTGGCACGGCTTAGTCGCAAGTTAAAGATTTTTTTTTCTTCATCTTCTCGAGCTTGTTCACGCCCATAAGGTCTCATTACATTGGTACTCAACGGAAAAGCCTCATCTCCTACAATTACGTGTGGCAACGCCACATTTCCTCCAGGGGGTATTTTGCAAGGAGGTATATTCAATCTATTGGAATCCAAACTTCTGCCTAAACTTGAGTTTCTAAATATTGTAGAGTCAGAATTTTTCCCATATGCACCAACATCTATAGCGATAAACTTATAATTTCCATTAACCAACGCTAAAAGTACAGTGCTAAAATGTTTTTTATAACAATAATAATTTGTGCCACTGTGCGGAGGTGCTTCAATTAGTATATGTTTACCGTCAAGAGACCCTATCGCGTTCGGAAAGTTCCAACGTTCACTGAAAACTCTTTCAGAAGCAATCCAGATATTTTCATCTGGCATTGGCATTGCAATAGGTTGCAACACATTCCAAATCATACGACAAGTTGATTGAACGATTTCTCTTACTGTACGTTCTCCCAGTCTATAATTGTCTGCTAAAGTTCGAAACCCATTTCCAGTAGCCAAATATCTGAAAATATAAAAATAATATTTCATATATTTTACAGGTAAAACCTGCAGAGATCGTTGGACTAAAATAAGGGATAATCACCGGAAAGCATTGCAGTTGCGCAAAACTAAGAGTGGTCAAGCTGCTTCTAAAATGAAGCCGCCAAAATACAATAAAGAATTAAGTTTTTTGGTACCATATCTGCAAGATGACGAAAATCGTAGTACAAATATACATAGTTATGATCCAAGTCTTGATCATACAATAGAGCAAACAAGTCTAAATAGTCCATCGTCTTCTGTATTATCTCCTTATCCTTCTTCCCAGTGTGAATCGTTCGATTATCAGGATGTTTCAACCCAAAGTACTAGACGAGCGAGATCCAGAAATTCTGATGACACGTCAACAGCATCTGTGTTGAAAGAATACTTGGAACGCAGAGAAAGAGCTAACAATACTCGAGTAACTCAAAGTTCTTTTTCTTATTCAGATGAAAAAGATCCTCTCATAGGATTTTTTATGAATATGGCAAGAACAGTAAAAGGTTTTCCTATTGATGAACAAATAAAATTAAAAAATGAAATTTTTTCCTTGGTAAATAGCGCTGAATTAAGGATAGCAATGCAATTAACTGCTCGCGAGACTGAGCAGACTTCTGCAATACTATCCCAGCCTCAAATAAAAGAGCCCAGATCTTTTATGCTATCCCATCCTGAAGTAATCAAGACTAATGCGAATCAACATCAAGTGATTCAGAGTAATGTAAAGGCGACTACATCTACTCACCAGACAATACAAGAAGACGACAATTGTACTGCAATGCTTTCTCAACCTCCAGTGCCAATAAACAATATGAACTCATTAACTCCCTCAAATGAAATACAGGTGCTACAAAGTGAAACTTTTCCAGAGAATACCTATACTTTAACACTTACTCAATCAGATCTGGCCAATTTTGTAGTATTCAATAACAAACCCAACAATTAAAAATGTTTATTGCTGCTGGGACAAGCTCATATTGAAAAAAAAAACACTTGAAGAAAGTGTTGTTTAGTATCGATCATAGATATCTTTGATACATCCTGTATTTGCTGTTATCTATGGTCGATACCATTACCACACGGTCTTAGTGTGATTTTTTAATTTGAGCTTGCCTCGCCCTCAATAAATATTTTAGAATGTTGGGTAATACAGGGTGTATTTGCTGTTATCTATGATTGATTCCGTTGATTTAATTACCGAAAATCCTTCCTCTAATCACTTGTGTGAAGGTTTTCTTTGACACGCTGTATTTAAAAATCAGTATTCATCGTTAGTGACAATTTTAAAATAGGCCTATTTATAAAACACCTGCATAGTTTTAATGTTAGAAAAGGGCAATGTGAGAAAATTGATATTTAAAAATGGCTAAAATGAATATATTATTTTTCTTAAATTAAAACCGTGTTAGACTAGACAGACGGACCGTATTTCAACTGCAATCTATCTGCAAATTGCAGTTCAAATGAGTTGACAATACTGTATCGGCTGGATTGCAGTTGATATGCGGACCGGCTGTCTAGAGCCTTATAGTTTAATAAATAATAGGTAAAATAGTTTTGTTTAGATATAGATATAGTATAGTTTTTGCTAAATTTTCAAATTTATTTGGGAAAATAATTTTCCTGTTTTCTAGGTGCCTTGTATTTTTCTGCACTCTTTATCACCTTTTGTTATAATGTTATTTATCACAAATAAACTCAGGGACAACATTTAGAGGAACGCAAAAAAATAACTACAGGTTACAAAAAAGTTAGGCTTAGGTATATCATGTTTCTTGTGGCTCAATTCAAATAAACTTAATTTTTTTTTTATTAAATACAGAAACTTCAATTAGCTGAAAAAAATATACAAATTACAAAGACTTTTTTCTTGCGTTCCCCTAAATTTGTCCCTGAATGTTATTACCTACAGCTATAACTTAACAAAAAATTACAAGCCACCCTGTTGTGTTTTTTTTTAAATTTTGTACTACTTTTCTTAGTATGTATCAACATTAAAGTATTTACCTTAAACACAATAGAAGCCTTTCCTTTGTTCCAATCGACTTTCTGAAATTAGTATCCTGTTTCGTTATATGCGGTTGTAGAATATAGTGCAGTTCAAAAAACTTTTTTCGAGTCATATGAATGTACCCAAAAAATCTATTTTCATCTTCTAATAAATCAGAATATAATGTATGAAATTCTCCGAAAATTAATCTTTTTGAGTTTATATTATGAACCCATATCTTTCGTTTTCTCTTGATTCTCTCTTCCTCTTCTGATATAATACAGCTAATTACAACAATATCCTCGTCACTATCCTCCATAATGCAAATGCACGTTAACAGTCAATGACGGTTTCTTTAAAAATGCCTAAATTGCCGATGCTGAATCCCAATGCAATGGACGCACCTCGTCGGCATTTCGTAAATGACGACGCTCCGTACGCACCGTACGCTCCGATTCCGATCCAGTGGACGCGCAGCTTAAATTTATTTTCCCGACGTTTCGACTATTTTACAATAGCCATGGTAGAACATCATTGAACCTAATTAGATTAGAATATTTCAAGTTGTTTCAAGTACAAATTCTGAATTGAAATATTTCTAGATTGTACCAAATAATTGGAATAGATAGGTATTTTCAATGTTCCTACAGAATAAAAGACCTTGATGAAGTGAATATTTAGTTCATCAACTTCGTTCACGAGAAGTTATTTTCAAACAGACTTCAACCCCGCCTGTACCCCTTTATCACCCTTACACATCAAAAAGAATACAGCCTCTAAATTTCAAGTTTATAGTATCAGTGGTTTAGACTGTACTTTAATAGATCAGTCATTCAGTCAGTCAGTCAATAATACAAGAGTTTTGTATTAAGATTTTATCACATCGGAAAGTAGGCGGAGTTACAAATGTTTATTCTTGAAAATTATGTTAACGCGATCTTGGTAATTGTTTATTCAGAACAATATTGAATCCTAATAATTATATTGTTGGTTGATTACAAACAACATCTCTATTAACATTCCAACATCATATTTTATCTGCTAGATTATATTAAAAAAAAATAGGAACACGACTGTACTCCCCAAGTACGGTAGACATCCTCTCAGATATCCAGGCTCTCAGAACTTTGAAGATGTCTAAAGGGGTTGGTCAGATTCTAATCCAAATATGACATCTAGCACATGCCAATATTTTGCACTAGTTAGCATTTTACATGTGACAGGTTGCAAGCCCGTTGCCGCTTTTAACCCGCTATTATTATTATTTTCAACTCGCTATAAATTCAGATAAAAAAATCAAACAATGTAAAAAATTATCCAGTTTCACATAAAATAAAACGTTACAGCGCGTAAAATAAATTGCGAAATACCGTCAAAAGAGTAGCTATAAACCGGTAAAAAGAGTAACGTTAAACCGGTATAAACCCGTATTGTCCGATTTAACTCCCACCTGATAGGGATGGGACCCTGATTTATTGACTTTAAACTTTTATCGAGTGTCAGATTCCAATTTACGCTTCTGTGCGTACTAGAAATAGCTTACGGACAAATAACTTAGTTATTACTACTAACTTTGCTTTAGAATATTTCGCTTCAATAATTTATAAAAACCGATTTTGAATGTCTTATGTAAGCAGTCGCACAACTCATAATTATAAGCTAGGACTCGAGCGAAAGAGGTTCAATAGAATTTATATTATTCAGCCAACATTGCTAAAAACTTTCATAGACCTATCATGATAGCAGACTACAAGACCGAGAAGATTTAAAGAAGCAAGAAGGCAAGGTCTTTGCGACGCGAACTGAGACACATTCTCTCATGAGTACGCGCGCGCGTACGTCGGTTGTTCGTACCGCAAGTATTCCGCATTGATACCGCGCGGTATTCCCCTCATTGCATGCACCAGAACTACTCAATATGATGACAGTTCAGACACCGAGAAGAACCACATCGTAACCACATCTATCTATTTATGTTATTTGTACCTATACTTTAAACGTTTTGGTTTTTTACTGTAATTTTTGTAGTGTTTTGAATAAATAAATAAAACAGATAAGTTTCTGCTGTGTATGTGTAGGTACTGACATATATGCTGCACAGCGATGCGGTTAAGTAAATCACCTAAATGCACCAGCTGTTTTTGAGCTACGACGCTGCTAAATGTTAGCGGATTTTTCATTTACACGCAATTCAGAGAAGTGCTAATTGTTTTTATTCGAGGCCGTCCGATAAGCAATTTATTTTTGTATTGTTTACTAAGAGTATACGTGCGCTGTTGCGTTGTATATTTTGTTTTGTTTGGCTTTTCTTGAAATTGATAATGATACCATCATCTTTGTTTGTATTGAGGTATGATGTTCTTGTTTGTAACGTTAATTAAAAAAAGGTTGAGGTGAAAATGAGGTTCGAAGTTTGTTTAATTAGATTCGCACAAAATTTAGTTTTTTTGTACGAATGGCTAAATAAAATATATTGTACCAATTTTAAATATTATTTTTAATAATAGCTACATTAACAGCAAGTAACATGAGCTTTTATTAATAAGTTCTCACCGAAATTGCAATAATGAATTTACTGTGCAAAGCCGAGGCGAGCAGCTGATCTCTTATAAAATGAATCTCAACATAAAACCTCCGCTCTTTCTTCTACATTTATAACAATGTGCCAATCCTAAGCCAATGACAAAGCCGATGAAACTTTTAACTGTGGAAAAACTCTTAACTATTTCCATTCCGCCGGACAATGTAGGTATTTAAATCAGAGTCTGCGAGGGAACATTAAAAAGTGCTAAAACTGAAATCAACGGGGGACTATAAAAAGACCCGCTGCTCGTGATGCGGTGGGAATCTCTTTTAATCTGTGGCGCAAGGGATGAAAAATCAGAGGTCTTAATAACCTTTGTATTCGTTCCTACCTATCACTCTATCCGCGCATAAGTTCTACAGCCTAGTAACTAAGTTTTTAGATTATAAACTGTATATTTTACTTAATTAGGTTTGTACTCGTAGGTACGAGTAGTATTTTTACAAAGTATTTTATATTTAGTTTATTTCGTTTTTATTGTGTACTGATTCTCATAATGTATTCTTTGAAATAGCTTTAGGTAATCAATCTTACATCCATATTATAATCAGCGGAACTGTTTACTCACATATGGGACGATATAGTGATAAGGGCTTTATAAAATAAACCTGCCCAGCAATTTTCTCTGTTTAACCACAGAAAAGTCGCGGAAATAAATAATGAATTGTGTTTTATTTAAATGGAAAATCCATCGGTACACAAATTAAACAAGAATACGGCTTTTCACGATAAAACGAAAACTAACTAAAATTCTACTGTTTCAGCCTACACCACGTTCCCTACATGAAACGGCCATATAAAGGTAATCACCGACCATCATAAGGTGTTTGGATCGGCCCAACCTGGCGTCATATTGTCCATTTTATGGGCCTGTGAAACACACAGAACGAAACTTTGACAAGCGAAAATGACTCTTATAGAGATCACGTAAAAATTTTACTCTTTTTGCCAACAAATACATTTTTATCTATACACCCTAGTTTAAACTTTGTGACTGCTTAGCGCCGGCGTGGCGTCGTTATAGATTGAACGATTTTGCATGCAGAATAATCCTTTTTACGTAAATAGACGGGAAGGAACTATTGGGAAAACGAATAATGTATTTTTACTAAACAATTTAATATAGTAGCAGTAGGTACTAGAAAAGATTGTAAGACATTTATTGTATGCGGTTGTTCGTGTTAACTAATTATAAAAGTTCAATACGATTACTTAATTTAATGACTATTGGAAACCCTCGCAACTTTGTCCACGTGAAGTTATTTTCAGACTTAATTTCCCGCTGCACCTTCTAAGGGATACATTTCGGAAATGTCCTTTATTAGCACACTAAAAGAAATACACTGTCCAAAATTTCAAGTTTCTGGGACCAAATAATTTGTGCGTTGATGAGTCAGTAACAGTAGTCAGATGAGTTTATTGAGATGAAAGGTCTATACCATATCTTTGGAATATAAACTTACTTGCTTTACACGGATCCAATCCTAGGTCACCAGAGTCTTTATGTTCCACGTTCATGGACAGCAGTTCCTCTATTGTGAACTTGTGCGACTCCCCCTTCCCCTCAGCCGAGGCTACCTTAATGATCACACACACTAATAACGTCATTATCGCGCCGACCGTCGCCGACGACGCAAGTTTACACCGGCACATCTTCATTATTAACACTACACAAACACTATGGCATAGTTTTTCAGGGTCATTAGAGTATCTGAAACAAAGCAAACAGATTATTAGCTTCTGAATTTTTCTAGTTTTCGATTTGAGTCAAAACTTTTTATATTATTAAAAATTCCTTTCATTTCTTTGACTTTTTACGAACGATTGAATCAAGTAGAGTAGAATACGATCACGACTGTAATCCTTAAGTACGGTAGACATCTTCTCTGGTCTCCAGGCGCTTAGACCCTTGAAGATGTCAAAAGGTTCAAATATTACATTTGGCACATGCTTCCACTTTGCAGTAGTTAGCATTTCATACGTGTCCTGTTCTAAGCCCATCGCTACTGATAAGAATACCAACTGGTTTCCTTGACCGATTTGAACACATGTTACATAAAAAAAAAAAAAGTTTCACTAGATTTTCAATAGATCTCCAGACGCTTAGATCCTTCGAAGATGTCTAGTGGGGGTAGTCAGAGGCACGTCCAAACATTATTTTGGCACATGCCCACATTTTGTAGTAGTTAGCATTCCATACGTGACAGGTTGCAAGCCCGTCGTCGCTTATAAGAATACTAGCTGGTTTTCTTACGATGTTTTCTGCGTTATGAGCACGTTTTTCGAATAGCAAAATCCATTGATGCTCAGTTCTAACGAACTCTCTACTCAAACTCACGACCTATGGATTTAAGCTACCTCTTAGTGCTTATTCACGTTGACTCGCGGGCGCGGTGGCGGGCGCGGTCACGAAATATCAAACATATCGCTAGTTAGCTCGCTACTTAGACCGCACGTGCGTTTTGAACGTGAACACTTGGAAATCACGTCATATGTTTGATATTTCGTGACCGCGCCCGCCACCGCGCCCGCGAGTCAACGTGAATAAGCACTTACTCGGTTACCAACCACGGCTTTGGCTGAAAGTATCATAATTATATTTATCAACGTCAATGAACTCAGTATGTGATAAAGTATCGTGCTTATTAAATAATATTGTTTAAACTCGTGATATTTTATCATGTGGCAATTCACACTTTGACCGCCTATCCGCGCGGGTGAATTGCGTGTGATAGGTGCCAGGGGATAACATAGCAGATGGTACACAGGTGATGGTACAGATACATAGATGATGGTGGTAGTAACATGACACTTGTAGTTTCTGATACCCACAACACAGGGAATGTATATGTGATTTGGGGTTCTTTATTTATTCAGATACCTCGATCTCTCGGAACAACACTTTAAATTGTAAGTAGAACGTCCAATTACGACACTCAGTACATCTTCTAAATTACGCGTCACGTTTGTCCGCGATGGACTCCTAAACTACTTAACCGATTTTAATCAAACTTTGCACACCGTGTGCACTTTGATCCAACTTGTAAGATAGCTCTAGACAACAGATATCGCGACTATAAATTGAGGTGGCCGGGTCTGCTAGTACATACATAAAATCACGCCTGGTAGAGACCACGGCTTTCCACTTGCTAAGATCCTGACATACTTCTATTGCTTCATTCACCCTCATCACATTCCCGATGCATGCTCGTCGGTTAAGAGTTATCTTAATCTGGTCTTTTTCAAAATGTCATTAATTGGATCCAAGAAAATACAGCGAGGTCTTCCAATGGTCCTACTTACACTCAGTTTTTTTTTGTAGTAGAATTTTCTTAAGGAAATTCTGTATTAAACCCGTACAATCCATTCCATTAGATTTTGCAAGTTATAATATAATATAAACGTCTTTTGAAATCGAAGCCTAATAAGCCTAATAAGCCGCTTAATCGAGCGAAACACAAACTTACCTAATTTGGAAACTTTTGTTGGAATCAACAAACTTTTCTACCTTTTCAAAGTGAAAACCTACAAATCGGACGGAAGGGCACAGTTCTATTTTTCTTTTATTTTTCGTAAAAATGCTCGTGAAACATATTTTTTGTTTCATGTTTCATTTCCGGTTCGTTCACATGCACACATTGTCGAGAGTCAGCAATTTTGATACAGCGGTTCTTATTGTTTTGCAATGATAGATTGTTGGCGACTTCAAATCATATTACGATTATCATTGCAGCGGTATAAAACAATTAACGTGATTTTTCGACTTTTTCTTTCTTCACAAGTTTATTCGTTTTCATACATCAAAAAAATATATAATACTGGTATAAGCGTCGAGTGAGACCCTCCTCCTTTCCTAAAATCGGTTAAAAACGTCACGACACGTTATATTAACCCGATTTTGCCACAATGGGGTTAGCTTACAAAGACTTCATTGATCACCGTATCCCAGAAACAATTCCATTGTGTATCCCGTTCGAGAACTATCTCCAAAGTTATGAAGCATCCAAAACTGGGGGTCTACTTGCAAACCGAAAACGAAATATCGTAACAATAATCGTTCCAAAGTTACGAGCTATATGTTCGTAACCCTATTTACAAATACTTACAATTACTGGCCTCGCAGCTCAATCGGCAGTAGCTCTGCCTTCTGCGCTGTAGGTTGTGGGTTCGATTCCCACCCAGGATTAAAATTTGTGTGATGAACACAGACGTTTGTTCTGTGTCTGTTAATGTGTATAATAAGTATTTACATAAAAAAGTATTTAGTATTCTATCAGTTATCTGGTTCCCATAGTACAAGCTTTGCTTAGTTCGGGGCTAGATGGCGCTGTGTGTAAAGTCCGCCAATATTTATTTTATTTTTAATTCACAAAAAACCATAAATTTGAATTTGACAACGCAACGAATATTGCGATATATCGTTTTCGATTTGCGGAGTACAGGTTGCTCGGTAACAGGTGATTTGCGGGCTTGATTTGGCGTAACCAAACTAACTCACTCGTACTACGACCGTTGTTAGAAACATGATTTTCTAAAGCTTTTATTTTACTTTCAATGTACGAGTATTTACGTAACTATGTTTGTTAAGGTGGAATCTTGCAACTCAATTTCGAAGCAGTTATCTTCAACCGATTGAGCTGAAATTCGGCATACTTATGAAACTTCGGTGACAATGCAATAATATAACAGCGAGCTGATCTGATGATGGAGTCAGAAGCTGTTCAACGGAACTTCTCAGTATATAGTCTGATTGAGATAAAACTAATATATATTAATTAAATTTGAAAATACAAATCAACTTAGCCGTTACAACTTGCCTAAAAGAATACGCTTTTTAGCGAAAAGATCGGCCATTGTACTCTATTAGGAAGTTACTTGTTTTATAATTAGTCTTTGTAATTATAAAACAAGGTTTATAACAAAAAAATTGAAAAAGTTGAAAACAATATAGTAAAATTCGGGACATACAGAAAGTGCTTTTTCTTTAAGATTACTGAAATTTGGACACAAGTCTTTTTTAACTGCCTTTAATTTATTTTCCCGTTTTCAGTATTCGTCATCGTTTTAACACAAGTCTGTCGGGTCAGCTAGGTTTGTTAGATTCTATATATTTAAAAATCAATGCCACTTTTCGTTGTAATTTTATAACTCAAGAACGGGCTCACCTATCCAAACCAAATGTTTAGACTTTGTTCGGACTATTTAGTAGATGGTTTATGTGAAGTTGGCACAAAATCGGTAGAGCGGTTTAATTTTTTTTAATATTTCACTTTATACGTAGCGAAGTGCGTACCGGGCCGCTAGTAACATTATACTCGTAATTATCATAATGAATACCTACCAGTTACATACGACAAGTTTTAATAATAAACCTACACAAAATAAAATGAACCCACCAATCTCTGCGCTTTTCATTGGAAAGGAAACCATAAGTACATTAACTTTGAAAGCTTGCCTGAACACCGGCCATGGAACTTAAAGGCGAAAATTGCATCATTTTATTGCTCTGAGGTTTCCGAGCTCTGATTTCGCCTATTCAGCTTCCTGCAGCGCCTTTAGCGGTCTTCCATCTTTAATTTACCATTTCAAAGTAGACTCATGTTTCCTTGGGTAAGTTTTGCTTTTAGGAAGAAGCAGACTTCAATTAAATTTTACCGTTTGGTCGAGAACCTAGCGTTCATCAACTCTGTGATATCTTTGTAATCAAAACTTCTGGAATTAAGCTTAAGTAAATTATAATAAAAGCGTTTATATATGGATAAACCAAAAATAACTGAACCAATTTTCAAAAATCTTTCACCGATCAAAAGCTACATTATTTTGACAGCCTCACAGCTCAGTTGTTAGTAACTCTGCCTTCAGCGCTGTAGGTTGTGGGTTCGATCCCCACTAGAGCAAATATTTGTGTGATGAACATAGATGTTTGCTCTGTGTCTGGGTGTTAGTATGTATTTACAAAAAAAAAGTATATAGGTATTCTATCAGTTATCTAGTTCCCATAGTACAAGCTTTGCTTAGTTTGGGGCTAGATGGCGATGTGTAAAATGTCCACCAGTATTTATTATATATTATCATTGAGTAACACAGACATAGAGATTCTAATTTAAATAATAATAATTAAACTTAAGGTATCAAAAATTTGCAATTTTCGAATATTACCTAATGCGAAGTCGGAGCGGACAGCTAGTGAGATCAAGTGACGTTCGAAATAAATTTAATTCTAGTTAGTTAGGATGATTTTTTATCGAATTACGCCGTAATTCCCAATAACACACGAATGATGAAAAGTGGATGAACTTGCTCGATAAGCGAGGTCACGGGCATTGGGTGATAAAGATATCCTTTAAACTAATATGTATTTTATTTTCCTGTTGACAATAACCTCAAAAGACTTCGCCCAAGTTGATTTGATGCTTCCATCGACTACATAGCCTAAGTCGATGGATGCTTCGAATGCGCAGTTTCATATAATGATGACACTTTGATTATAGCTTGTAGTTTGAGAGTAGCGTGTAACAGAAGAAAAAATAGGATCACGAATGTAATCCCCAAGTACGGTAGACATCCCCTCTGATCTTCAGACGCTTAAATCCTTTGAAGATGTCTAGTGGGGGTAGTCAGAGGCACGTCCAAACATTATATTTGGCAAATGCCCACATTTTGCAGTAGTCAGCATTCCATACGTGACAGGTTGCAAGCCCATCGCCGCTTATAAGAATACTAACTGGTTTCCTCACGATGTTTTCCTTCACCGTTTTTGATGCGCATATAAATTTTTCGAACCGAAAAATCCATTGATGAACGCTCTGATTCGAACCCACGACCTTCAGATTGAAAGTCGGGGTACCTCCCACTCGGCCTACACGGCTATTACAGAAAATATGAGGAGCAATAAGTTAGCAAGGTATGGGCATTTTATGAGAAGGGAAGCTTATGTGACAAGAAGAATGAAGGTGGATGTAGAAATAGAGGTAGGCCAAAAAAAAAGGTTATACTTACCATTATAGAATTAAAACTATCGTGGTTGTTATTCATGTTAACTATAAATACGGCTAATTACCACGTTATTTCTTGTATTGCTGACGTTTCCAGACAATTCAGATGCTCCAAAATCACAAGGATCATCTTGAACGTATTAGGAGCTAGGTGAACGCTACGCCTGTTCTTCGCGACCAAGCCTAGAAGAATCAGGCAACGAACACGGCTTGGGGCCTATAATTTGTTTCAATGTCCAAACTTGATGTATGTACACCGTACACCGTATTACATTGATTTTCGTTGTGTCTTTAGTACTTACTAGCTGACCCGTGCCCGCTTCGCTGTGCGTAAGACATTTCTAATACCATCGCGTACTTTTTTGTAGACGTTTTTAAGGTGTACAATACTGTAGTACATTATTTTGATATATCTCGTGGGGTTCAGCCAGCGTTTGCAATGTAAGCGCAAAAAATGTGTTTATTTACGACATCACATTAGAAACCTCTAAAATTATCAGTGTTTCTCTACTATATTATGCATGTATTATACATATAAACCTTCCTCCTGAATCACTCTATTTATTAAAAAAACCGCATCAAAATCCGTTGTGTAGGTAGTTTTAAAGATATAAGCATACATACATACATACAGACTTACATACAGACGCGGGAAGCGGGAAGCGACTTTGCTTTATACTATGTAGTGATAGTGATACTTACCTAGATATTTTGTACGTTTGTAGATTATATTTCATCTGCGGTCACGTCACAACCTCGACGCGAATTCGAATTAATTTCGACAGTGCGTAAATTGAACTGTCACCGTAAACGCGGCACGCTTCAGCTGCTCGCTTTTATGCACGACTGTACTTTGTAATTTGTATGAATAAATTGGCCAGGTTTTTTCAGGTCTTGTTATTCCTGAAGATGAAAGATTTTATTTCAAGCTGATATTTACGAACGTCTTCAAGAAACGTTCATGTAAATTAATATCTGTGAGAAATCCTATTCAGATTATATTGTTTTTGTCTGAGATATTAATTACGAATATTCTTTGAGGACATTTTGAAAATATCAGCTTTGAATACGAAGAAACCGACGATATTTATTAAAAGTTAAGCAAGTTGTTTACGTAATTATTCTAAATATTGCAAAGAGATTTTGAACACGTGCCTCTGACTGAACTTTAGTAATTTTCACGATGAATTTTACGGGGAAAATTATTGTTCTCGAAGTAACCAAAACGACGATTTATTTTGACTTTATTCAAAACAGCTGCAGTCACGCACACAAAAGCGCGTGTCTATACACATCACAACTACAAGTACAGCTAAAGTCTCAAATCTAAAAGTCTAATACTTAGTCACTTTATAAATACCTTTGAGTAGCATAGATTAGGTATTTTTATGATTTAATTTGTTTTTAATAATAATTTTAGGTCGATTTTGTTTTAAATGTATGTACGGTATGTAGGTTGTGCCGCCAAAAGCGTGTACCTACCTACGTACACGCTTTTGGCGGCACAACCGTCGTATATCGTACACCATATATCCAGTCCATCCATACGTTGTCTGGAAGAGATCGCTCCCAGCGATAAGACCGCCCATTGTACTTCAATATTAGATAGTTTGTGTTACTAGTTTTTCGGGTTCCGTTCCCAAAGGGTAAAAACGGGACCCTATTACTAAGACTTCGCTGTCCGTCTGTCTGTCACAGTGCTGAATCTCATTAACCGTGATAGCTTAGACAGTTGAAATTTTTACAGATGATGTATTTCTGTGGCCGATATGACAAAAAATACTAAAAAAAGAATAAAACACATATTTAAGTGGGGTTCCCATATGACAAACGTGATTTTTTTGCCATTATTTATAGGTAATGGTACGGAACCCTTCGTGCGCGAGTCTAACTCGCACTTGGCCGGTTTTTTTATGTTATTGTTATGTAGTGTGTAATAAGGTGTTTTTATCTATCTATCTCACTCGCCTTCGTGAGATAGAACCACTGCATTTCTTATCAATGAAATATTACCCACCCCAATGATAACAATAGGTTCTAGACTGTGAACTCTATATTATTCATCATTTGAGATCTACATCAGAACTTTTCGCTAGCAACGGCTATTAATTGGACAATTAAGCCGATTATTCTGATTGCCGAGCTCATTAGCAACTGAAAACATTTATTATATACTAGCGACCCGCCCCGGCTTCGCACGGGTATCATGTTATTATACATATAAACCTTCCTCCTGAATCACTCTATCTATTAAAAAAAACCGCATCAAAATCTGTTGTGTAGTTTTAAAGATATAAGCAAACATACATACATACATACAGACGCGGGAAGCGGAAAGCGACTTTGCTTTATACTATGTAGTGATAACAGGTATTAGTTTTGATACAAAAACTGGATCGATATCTACTCGAAATAAAAATATTGCTAGTCTATTTATTAGTAAGTATTCTATCAGTTATCTGGTTTTCATCTCTGGTTTTCTATCTGGTACAATCTTTGCTTGGTTTAAGGCTAGATGTTGCTGTGAGAAATGTTCAATATATTTGTTACTGAGCTATTTAAGAAAATAATCACAATAATTTGCACTCAAAAATAAAAATAAAATAAATAGGATCACGACTGTAACCCCCAAGTACGGTAGACATCCTCTCAAATCTCCAGGTGCTCAGATCTTTGACGATGTCTCGAGTTAGTCAGAGGCACGTCCAAACATTGCATTTGGCACATGCCCGCATTTTGCAGTTGTTAACATTGCATATTGCTGTTAAAATGCAGTTTAATAAAATATTATACAAAGAAAGTGTAGATATTATTATTGGAATGTATTCTACTTATCACTACTGATAACGATGTCCACTGCTGTATCCTCCCACAATCCATAACGTAATAACTCACTAAAATTTTACGCGAGACTGAGCATTATTTACACCACTTTAAACGCTATAATTGAGGGTAGTAAAAATGGATGCAAGGGTCAAAGAACAATGGCTGATTAGGCGCGATGATTGAGAGTGAATACTTAGAATGAATGCTGTTTTGAAGTTAATTGTATTTTGCTAAAAACAAATCATTGAGTAACTAACTACAAAATAAATATGAGTAATTACACACGTAAATGATAAATTGTCAATGAGGACACCGACAATGTTTCGATTCATCTAGAGAATCTTCTTCAGGGTGAGTGGACCATAACGCGCGCGCTACGGCAATGCGAGCAGGGTAGCGTGCGCGTTATGGTCCACTCACCCTGAAGAAGATTCTCTAGATGAATCGAAACATTGTCGGTGTCCTCATTGACAATTTATCATTTACGTGAGTAATTTCCCGTTGTTGTAATAATGTGTAGTACAACTCACGAAAGTTTTGAAAGTGAAATATGAGTAATTACGTTTCAAAGACTAAAAAAACAAAACCGACTTCATGTTTGAGGAGGTCTGTTAGCCGTGAATGCCATATTGAATCTTAGGGTAGCTATACTATGGTCCTCTACTTGTTATTTTTGTTACCAGTAATTTGATGAAGTTACTCTGTTTGTACCTGATAAACTAAAAAACTGGCCAAGAGCGAGTCGGACTCGCGCACGGAAGGGTTTCGTACCATTATTTATGAAAAAAAGGAAAAAATCACAAGGGAACCCCACTTAAATGTTTATTTTATTCTGTTGATAGTTGTTATAGCGGCAACAGATATACATCATTTAAAATTTCAACTCTCTAGCTATCACGGTTCTTAAGATACAGTCTGGTGACAGACAGAAGGTTAGCGAAGTCTTAGTAATAGGGTCTCGATTTTACCCTTTGGGTACGGAACCCTAATAAACTACAAAACATTTTTTTCAGCAAGTAAAATAAAGTATATTTTTTATCATGTTTGCCTAGGTGGGATACGAAACCGCAACCTACAGTGCAGATCATAACCCCCATGCTAGCTGTTCTGGTTGGAAGCTTCGCGTAGCCTCGTTTCAGAATATTTGAGGAAAAATACAAAACATTTGTTTTTGCTTTTTCTCTCTTCCTTTTATTTTCACAAACTGACGTTCTAATTCTAATTGAAGGTAACACACTAAATTTAAAACTAAATGATCAAAAAAGGTTTTCGTCGTGCACACTAGTGTAACAGCATACTAAAATATACAAGTAAAGTACTTATTCAGTGGTACGCTTATCGTGGGTAGAATACACGTTTGGTTCTATGCTTGGTTTTTAAGCAAAGTCAACTGTCACTCTGACAGGTATTCTGAGAGAGAGGTTTTTGGAGGGAAGTGAATTGGATGTTTAGCGATATTGTTGGATTATGAAATACTAGCCGACCCGTGACAGACGTTGTACTGTCAAATTTCAATAATCGAATAGAAAAGACTAACCCTCGTATTCAAGAATGACACTATGAGAACACGCACCCACAGTGGACGAAATCTTTTTTCATAAACATCACTTTATGTGTTGAGCGGCACTATGGCACACGCTACCGTGTGTCTTTAGAGCTCAACTTTGGCTAGAGGCACACGACAATGTGCCTCTAGTCACACTATGCAGTGTCGCACAACATTTTTATGAAAAAAGATTTCGTCCACTGTGGGTGCGTGTTCTCTTAGTGTCGTTCTTGAATACGAGGGTTAATGTTTTTAGTCGTGTGTTGTCATATTTGTTGCACATTAGCGCCATCTATACAGAAATCATCATCCCTTTTACGTTTTTTATAGTTTTTGGGAATGTTTTTCATATTTTAAAGTAGTCTATTATTTATTCGGGCATTATATCTACATCTACAGCAAATTTCAACTTAATCCGTTTTGTCGTTTAGGCCTGATTGAGGAACAAACATACATACAAACTCACAAGCTTTCGCATTTTATAATATAATATTAATAATATTATTATTAGGATGAATAAAACATGGATTATAGTATGAAAACTGAATGGAATTTGATTAATTATTGACCTTGAAGAGACAAGAGACGATATACACTAGCATGCTTGACCCCTTGGTCTTTCCCACAGTCACTAGACCATCAGCAGTTCAGCACTCTCATGTAACATTGAAAAGATTTAAACTGACACAATGAGGTAACGTTGACGTAATCATTCCGCGTCACTCACGGCCATTAATTGTACGCGGTGTTGGCTTACATATTCACATACCTAGCGTAGGCAGGATACCTATACCTAACGCATTTGTCTCAATGTGGGAATCTGGATCTGATTAAATTAAACGTACTCGGCGTGGTTGGCGAATGAAATGCACGTGGTGCGGTCTCGATTCTCGCAGAGTCAAATTTTTGGCATAATTTGCAAATAGTTGTTCTGAGTACCATGCGTTTTTTAAAAGAATAAATATTTAAAAAAGGACAGGTCAGAGATGAAAAGTATTCTTCCGAAATTACCCTAAATATTTTCACGCAATATTTTTATTTAGTTGTAGGTTGTGGATTCGATTTCCAACCAGGATTAACATTTTTGAATAAACAATTAATATGTACCTATAATAAGTATTTATTTACAACAATAAAAAGTATATAATTATTTTATCAGTTACCTGCTTCCCATTACAAGCTTTGCCTAGTTTGGGGATAAGCTGTGTGTAAAGTACACCAATATTTATATATTTATGTACACTTAGTCAATGGGGATTTGTGGAATACCTAACCCGTTTTATCAAGTAGCTATTTATTTTTCCTATACAAAATATCTCTACATTTTTTTATGAATTATTTTATAACTTTCAAATTAAATAACATAAAAATAGAAGCAAAATAATTTCCGCAACTCTGAAACGCGAACAGCAAACGCACTGTCATTTGGGGTCACCGCATCCTGATTATCCTAGTTTAGAGGTTACAGCTGTCAGCAGTTTCAAGGTTTGCTTCTGTCATCCCATTACTGCTAGTATTGTCTATGACGGTAACTTTTTGAGGAGATTTTTGTCATATATAACTTCAAAAGTTATATATCGTTCTTTTCTTTTCTTGTATTCATAGTAAAAAACATTTTTTAATGTTTTACGATAAAGTAGAAAGACGATTTTCTTAATCTAAGCGGACGAAGTTGCAGGTAAACGCTAGTAATAAATATGTACAATAGTATAATATAATGTACTCGTACTAACACTGTGGTAAATAATGAGAAACAAATATAAATTTGGTTCCAACCAAACGTAAGCCTAAAATGTTTTCAATTCAAACACGCTATCGTAATTAGCAATACATTAGCAACTAAACCGCACCAAGAAATTTAATAAGATTTAGGCAGATCTATTCTGTTACCAAAATTGAAATTACATAATGGTGGCAATTCTGTTGTGTCCACATTAGCTAATATTTCGTTGAATACGATCGCTCTTATTCCTCTCAGTTTAATGTAATATAGAATAATATAGACATTACGTATTTTTCGTGTATTTCCGATGTGCAAAAAAAGTCAAAATATCATTGTAGTAAACACTTTTACATGCTGACTAATTACTAGAAAGTAGCCCAAGATTTAGAACTGTCTTTTTGAAGTTACGCGAATTTCAACTTTAACGTAAAACTAATAAGAGCGATCGTATTTTAAGAGATTTTAGTCAGTTTGTCGCATCAACAGAATTGCCACCAATGTGGACCCATACCTACTCGCATGTAGCTCGAGTGCTTCTGTGTTTGTTTATAATTAATTATGGAAACGTCAACGTTTGTATGTGTGTGTATTTGTACCGACTTTACATTTGCAGAGGCAGAGGGATGCTTCAAATATGGTGTTTTGTTTGTATTTACGTCTTAGCTTGAGTGTGTGCCTCGAGGTCACGTTTCATTTTACATCATGCTCTAATTGGCTCATCTCATAGATCTGACAAAGAATACGAGTCTTAAGGTGATGTTTGAAATTTTAGTTTTTTTGTATGGGCTGAGTCTACCTGGAGAAGACGAAAAAAGTGATAAAACCGCATTATCTTGAAAACCATCAAACTTAAACAGAAATAGTGTTTAATTTTTGTAGCTAGTATGATTATCTAACGAATTATATAAAAATGAACTGTTTAGCTATTCATTGTTTTTCAATAAAAACGAAATTAGTGTTTTGTAAGAGCCAACTTTGAGAAAAGTTTCACCAATCGTATTTTTGTCTATAATTTATATAGGTAGATTAAATCTATAAGTTATCTTTGTCTTAAAAAACAAAACTGTATGTTTTGCGGTTATTGAGAAAAAACGAATCTGCATTCATCAAAAAAAATATACTCGTCTTAAATTGAAAGCCCCTCTCCTAATACCGTCAAAAATTATTCGTTTCCTAAATGCGTAATGAGAGGTAGGTAGGGTGAGTATTTTTTTCCTGGAAGACCTTTTACTAATAAATATTATATTTGATATAGGTACCTACTTTTACATATTTTACAAACTAACATAGTGAACTTCGTATCGCTTTATTAAATTAACAAACTAATCATATTAATCAATAAAATCTACCAAAAAAACGTATTTAAGTATTGTACTCGTATTAGTTATCTATAACCATGTATTTTTACACAGGTATTAACACCGTGTAAAAATCTATAGGTATTTCTGCTAATCACGATAGTTTCAAAAATAAATAGATATCTAGTTCATAGTTCCCAAAAGTAAGGTGGATACTGGGCCTCAGCAAGTTGTTATTGTAATAAATATGAAACTAATAATACCAGTGAACTTTAAATTGACCTTTACGAGCAAGATAAACTATATTTTATACACGTTCAAATAACTAACAAATACATAGCTTTTTGTATAAAAACTTCTAAAATAACTTGATTTATTAAGGTGACTGTTAAATTTATGACAGCTCGCATTTTTTGTACTCGGTCGTATTCTGTGGCCGCACACTAAGAATAGTGCAAACGCACACATTGAAGCTAATTCACACTTCATTTACCAAGACTAAATAACTAGTCTTGATACTTGAAAATATTTGGTGCAATAGGTATGTCATATTTGTATAGGTAGGTATGTACTTAATAATTTTATAGGTTGCACTTGACAAAAAGAAAATAAATATAGAAAAAATTAATATATATTATAAGACAGGTTACAAATCGTAAAGTGCTACTACACAGTTACTAATATTTGACTGTGCAAAAAATATTTGTTAGGTACCTACTAATAAAATACATTATGACAAAACGGTAAGTATCGTTTTTTTACAAGCTCTTATTTAACTTGCAGTTTATGTACATATTTATGTATGTATGTTTGATAAGGTGGAATCTTGCAACTTAATTTTAAGCAGTTATCCCCAATCGATTGAGCTTAAATTTTGCATACATAATATGGTGACAGCGAGTTGATCTGATGATGGAGTCAGGAGCTGTTCAACGGAACCCTTCACTAAATAGTCGACTTGAGGCAAAACTTTGCATACCTATCAATCTCAATGACAATGTAAAATTATGGTACTAGCGAGCTGGTCTGATGATGGAGGTCGGATGTAGCCATCGGAACTCCTCAACTACACAACATAACCACGTCGCGTTTGGGCTCGTTATTTTTATCTTGACGAGAACTAGAGCACTAGACACTACAAAAGCTTGATTTAAAAAATATATTTTTAATAAAAAAACTTATTGTCATCTAAAATCGATGACGGCACCGTCAACGTTTCGAGTACCACTCACAGAAAGTTTTGAAAGTGAAATACTGATAAAATATGTAGGTATGCTTTTGAATATTGTGTGCGAGCTATGATCTCGAAGATCCATAGACCGCGCGTAGCGAGGGTCAACAAGTTCTGGAATTAAACAGTTATTGTAAAACTTTACTAAATAACCCTCCATAATATTTTCTTTCCAGAAAAATCAAATATGAATTTGTAAAAAGAGATGACCAGCTCTTTTTAAAAATTCATATTTTCCATTGTATTTGTACTAAATGACATCACAAACCTGCAATACTTTTTAAGACCTATCCAAAGACATGGAGAGTATGCGAGAAAAAAAAACATCTGAAAATATGTATTTATTTCTACCACATTGTCGGCGTGACTAATGTATATTCATGCCAAATTACAGCTTTCTAGTACTAAGAGTATCTGAGCTAAGCTGCGGACGAATGGACGAAAATGGCAAAACTATAAGGGTTTTTTGTAAACTACGAAACGCTAAAGAGCACTTTCAGTATTTCGAATTAAACAATTTTTCAGAACACTTTATTATTTTTTTAAATATTTAATTATATGCATCATGTACTTAAACTTAAGTATATGCCATCAAAAACAACTTGTAAAAATAAAAATAAAAGGCCAATTCTCGCAACGCAACTCAGTTTCTTTTTTTGTCTTTTTTTTGTTGGAATTATGCTCGTTTGTGTAAACTTAACTTGTGAGATATTGTATAAGTAGCCTAAGATGACCAGAGATAATCTGTCGATGTCAGTCTCTCTTCCCTGTTCGCTTGTTACGGCTGGTCGTGTTCTATATCTCTACAATAAAGAATCCATATATATCACCCAGATCGTGTATAATTTAACCAAAAACCCATCAGTTCTTCTATCGTAAAAAGTTGTGGGATTTCAATGTCTGTCTGTCTGTCTAAAAAATGGCCTGAACTGCTTCGAGAAAAGGATGGTACAACTGTGCCGCTTTTTTGCTTGACTTGGCGAGGGCACTACCGTGCCCCCAGATAAACCTTGCTTTGATAATAACAAATACCGACCTTTTTAGAAGGTTCAACATTTTTGGTTCAATGCGTATCGTATCATTCGTCAGTCATTCATCAGTCGTCAAAATTGATTAATGCTAGATTTGTTGCACACCAGCACTCGGAGTCTTTTGATAGTTTTGAGGATGTTTTTTAATTAAAAATAGCCTATTTATAAGCTAGAGGTATATTTACATCGACAGCAAATTTCAATTTCATCCGTTTAGTCGTTTAGGTCTGATTGAGGTACAAACATCCAAACATACTTAACATCCGCACAAACTTTTAGATTTATAATATTAAAGGTAGATAAATAATAATTATAAATTATGTTCATAATCTGAAATTTATGTAATTTTTCTAAATCCAATTATAGATAAAGTATCATTTTTTTCCATCCATGTATAAAAAAACACGCTTGGTAATATAGGGTAGATCGGGTCTAAACGATACAGGTAAGGATCATGGTACCTTAGATCTTTCATTTCAAAACAGAAATGTATCAAATCAACATTTATATTTATTTAATAGGACTAATTAGGGACACTTAAAAAACCACAGCAAAAGACGTTGTCCAGAAAGTATTATCACTAAAATGGAAATAGGCCGGGCTCATCCAAAGATTACAAAATGAGAGGTGATCTAAAACAATTATGAATTGGGACCCAATACATAAAAAACGAAGAAAAGGAAGGCCTGCTATGCGATGGGATGATGACATCGTGAAAGTAGCAGGCAAAACATGGAGCAGAGCCGCTAGAGATCGGGAAAAATGGATAGAGCTGGAGGAGGCTTTTACCGCTGAAAGCGGTCCTTACACATAATTTTATATACCTATGCATAGATACATATTTAAGTTAATTTTATATTGTGCAAGGAAATAAAAGCTTTTATTATTTATTATTAATTAGGGACACAACCAGGTTCACATTTTCCTGAAATTTAATATTTTTATTAAAATAACAATCAAATACGAAACATCGGCTTATTTCGATTTTGCTCCGACGCGACGTATGCAAAAAGGTAAAACCGTATACTATTATCATATTGTTTCGAAACCAAACTCGATGAAACGCATCTTCTACAAAAAAAAACCATCCAGCTCTTTCAACAAATCATGCATTGTACCTAACCTTCATCTGTGTGGCTTGCACTAAATTCTTCAAGGCAATATATTATACAAATGTTATCATTAGTTTTGCATGTCCCAGTATTTTACCCCGGTATTCCATTATGTAAGACCTCCTCTAAATTCGAAGAAAAATGTGACGTGGACGTGCTTCCCCGAGCGCGTCTGAGCGCTAACTGACGTGCCGACTTGAGGTGAATGTGAGTTTTGTATGGAAAAAATGTATGGAGAAGTTTTATTGCATTTTATATTGTTCATAAATGAAAAAGTAAATTATTTGAAAACAAGATAATGCCACGCGGTATAGAGAAATATAAAATCTACAATTTCGTATTATTTTCAAATAAAAATATGCTGTGGGTCCAAAGATATTGGTACCTAACCAGACCCCATTTTTCGACATTTTCAGCGGTTCTTGCGACGGTAAAAACGTATTTTTTTGAAAATATTGTATAGAACTGGCCAGTTTTTATTATCTACTATTAAAGATGAATATATTATCAGTAATTTTGTATCATTATATCCTCACAATTGTGATTCCTGGTTTTGAAATCGGTACCTGAAAATCATTGAAATACGTGTGTAAGTGTGAGCCGGGCCTTAAAGAAAGTTTTCGGCACATAATTTAAAAAATAATAATCCAACTTACTATGTACAATTTTACAGCATTCCCCAACACTAAAAAGAAACACACAAGTACAGTCACGGTCGAAAACCCATCGCCGAAAATGTATACCACAAGCACTTCCTTTCTTTCCTTATCTCGACAGACACTAGTAGTAGACACAGAGTAACACTAGACGGACACACGCGTCCGTCTCCCGTACCCAACTGAGTGATAACTTCACTCTGGCAGATGTGCACAGATGTCTATATGTCTACTACTGGTGCGATCGGGATCAGTACGTTTTGACCGATGGAAAAATAAGTATACGTAGCAGAATACTCTACAGATAACTGTATTCAAAATAACGGATTTCCCTAGTTTAATTCAATTTAATTCATTTATTCATACAAATCATGCTTGAATTTTTAAGTAGCATTTACAAACTAAAATTTAGTTTCTAGAAACATTTAAGTTATTTATTAGTTACGAGATTTCGTTTAAAACTTTGCCTTCTAGTTAGACTAATAGACATAATGGGCAAAAATCACAAATAAAATCGTGGTAATAAATTGTATTTTTTAATTCAATAGATATTTATTTTTCTGTCATACGAGTATGTACAAATTCAAAATAAATAAAATAAATAGGAATACCATTGTCATCCCCAAGTACGGCAGACATTGTCTCAGATCTCCAGGCGCTTAGATCCTTGAAGGTGTCTAGAGGGGTAGTCAGTACGTCCAACATTATAATTGGCACATGCCCACCTTTTGGCAGTAGTTAGTTGCAAATTCAAAACTATTTATTGAAATCCCAATGATTCTTCGTAAATGTATTTAATCCAGTTTTACTAAAACCCTCATAGTCCTTTTGCATTATCATATACCTACCTTTATTTAGTTATGTTTACTTTTGTTGTTTTTGTTATAACTTTTTAAGCGTGTGTTAATAATGTAGGTGACCTAAGGTCAGCCAGTCTGGACTGTCAAAATAAATAGATTACACAGAAAATCCTAGTCTGGGATCAGGGCTATAATTATATTGTGTTTTTATTTATCTTGTTACTTAGGTAATGCCTAACCTGAAGCGTAATGGGGTTTTCGTTTGCAGAAAAAACAAATACGTTATTTTATACATTTTTGTACCTCTATCACGTCTAAACGATCAAATGGATTTAGATGAAACTTAGAACATCTATAGCTTATGTTCTTGAGTACCGAAAAAGATAATAGCAAATAAGTAAACTAAAAACATTTGTACGCTTAACGCAGATCTCAGTGCATACGACATTTTGTAAGAATTATATTATACCAGTGTTTAACATATAAAAATAATCTACAAATATTTATCCATTATTAACATGTTTTTTTCTGAAATTTTTTCTTAATTTCTTTCACATTTTCATGCATTGTCATCCTCCTCTGAGATATTATAATCCAAATTTCAAGTATTTAGCTCATCGGGAAGTTAAAAATCAATTACAAAATTCCACCCGGACAGAAATACAAGAAAGCGAGTGAATAAAAACATGGTAATAATATAATACTTTAATAAGTTTTCTGTTAAAAAATATTTTTCAATGAAAAGCTTTTGTAAAATCAACCATCGCGCTATCACCTATCACGACTGTCACTTCATACATTTGTCATCGGAGCTTGACAAAAATGCAAAGTTTTTACTCAATCGAAGTATTTATTAAAGAGTTCCATTGCGAGTGTCTGTTGAACAGCTCACTGTCACCATTTGCATTGTCATCAAAGTTATATATAATATGCAAAATTTCAGCTCAATCGGTTGGGGATACTGCTTTAAAATTTAGTTGCAAGATTACACCTTAACAAACATAGTTACATAACTAAAGATTTTGACACGGGTCTTTATCACGTAATTACCTTTAATTTACTCTCCCGACGTTAAATAAATAGGTATGCCTATTAATCACGATAGTTTGAAAAACATAGTTACATACATACATAAAGGGCAAGTATAATAAAAGCTTGTAAAAAATAATTTGAAACCAGGTACCACACGAGCGAAGCTAGTTTATAAGTAAGTAAAGGATGAGTTCATAAATCAAATGCAATATCTCCGAAATCGACTCGTAGCGATACATCAATATCGTCCTGTCTAAAAGCCCACAGAGTTAGATAAATAATCATCCAACTTCGCTGACCGACACAGCTGGCCATTAAACGTCTGTCAAAACTCTCCATCCATCATTATGTTAAAGTTTATCTCTAAGTAAACATCTTAACAGTACTTAATTAGTTACTAGGAATGCTGCCAATATCTACAATCGTCTTATATTATGTTGTAGCTGACCCGACAGACGTTGTCGTGTCCAAAATTCAATAATTTCATTAAAAAAAGCACTTAGTTTTTTCCCAATTTTACTATATTTGGATAAATAAATAATATAAAATAGTAAAATTGGTTTATAGAGATATAAACTGGTTTTGATAAAAACTGCCAAATCGGTCGAGCTATTATCACGTTTTTGAGAAACTAACGCACGGCAATTGATTGTAAGGGTTTCGTATCTAAAAGGTAAAAACGGGACTCTATTACTAAGACTTCGTTGTCCGTCTGTCCGTCTGTCTGTCACAGGGCTGCATCTCATGAACCGTGATAGCTAGACAGTTGAAATTTTCACAGATGATGTATTTATGTTGCCGCTATAACAACAAATACAACAAACGTGGTTTATTGGCGTTTTTATAGATAATGGTACGGAACCCTTCGTGCGCGAGTCCGACTCGCACTTGGCCGGTTTTTTATAGATAATTATACGGAACCCTCCGTGCGCGAATCCGACTCGCACTTGGCCGGTTTTTATATATAGGTATGTAGATATAATATACAAATGATTTAATTAACAATACTACATTTCATAAGTGTACTTTGTACATTTCAACATTACATTCATGTACATTTTGAATTTAATGACTATTATTCCGAATGATGGACGTCCTCTTAGATCTTCAAGGGCTAAGATCCTTGAAGATGACAAAGGAAGAGTCAAACATTAGTACGTCTAAATATTACATTCTACAATTTTCTACATGCTTGGTTGTACTTAGCGTTAGTTGTCTAGAGCTTTTACTGAAGAACTATTTAATTTTGTTTACTTTGACTTTGTTATTATTTTTAAACGACGAAAAAAGGTTCTAACTAAGGTATGACCACGCATTTATTTTTACCTGGTGATTCGATTTGAATGATTTTTAGGGTTTCGTATCCAAAGGGTAAAAACAGGACCCTATTACTAAGACTTCGCTGTCCGTCTGTCCGTCTTTCTGTCGCATGTATCTCATGAACCGTGATAACTAAACAGTTGAAATTTTCACAGATTATGTATTTCTGTAGCCGCTATAACAACAAAATAAAATTGATATTTAAGTGGGGCTCCCATACAAAAAAACGTGTTTTTTTTGCCTGTTTTTCATAGATAATGGTTCAGAATTCTTCGTGCGCGAGACCGACTTGCACTTGGGCGGTTTTTTTTTAGTTTTCAAATCGTAATCATATTGAAATGCCTTTCGACTTTGTGTGTGACTATGTGCCTTTCGAATACTAACTGGTTTTGCTCACGATGTTTTCCTTCACCAGCTTACTACTCGTATATAAATATTATCACTACATAGTATAAAGCAAAGTCGCTTTCCGCTTCCCGCGTCTGTATGTCTGTATGTATGTTTGCTTATATCTTTAAAACTACACAACGGATTTTGATGCGGTTTTTTTTAATAAACAGAGTGATTCAAGAGGAAGGTTTATATGTATAATACATGCATAATATAGTAGAGAAACACTGATAATTTTAGAGGTTTCTAATGTGATGTCGTAAATAAACACATTTTTTTGCGCTTACATTGCAAATGCTGGCTGAACCCCACGAGATATATCAAAATAATGTACTACAGTATTGTACACCTTAAAAACGTCTACAAAAAAGTATGTTATATGTTACAACATAATAAACTTTAAGTAGAACACGCACGTGCTCTCCTTTGAAACAGCTACTGTGTCAAAAGGGATCTTTGTGTTAAAATAGTAGGCTGACACTAATGTTCACCAACACTAACGGATGGTTATTGTGTAACCAAAGGTTATAATAAAGGTTAAAACTTGATTGATATTATTTATTGTTAATGTTGGAGGCCGGAGGCTGAGACGCAAGTGCGGGTTTGAGCCCCGTGACAGGACAAATATTTGATAAAAACCCCATCTGACTGTCAAAGGCGTGTAATGCCAAACAGCTGTAGAACGACCTGGGTAAAAAAATATATATAAATAGTAGGGTAAGAGCGTTGGTTGTGGCCATTTTAATAACTTTTTGATTTTCAAATAAACGGTACCTATATATTGAACTAAAAAAAGATTTTTTAAACAACATAGGATAGAGTATTTATCTATCTCTTAGGTTAAGCAAAGGTTTTGTAACATGCGATATTTATTTATTAATTACTAGCTGACCCGTGCCCGCTTCGCTGGGGGACAGTTAGTTTCACATCTGGTATTCCAATCTCCAAAATAAATTATAACCTATATGTTGCCGGGGACTAATAGCTACATAACAAAAAAAGTTTTATCAAAATCCGTCCCGTAGTTTTTGCGTGAAAGATGGATAACAGACAGACAGACAGACAAACATTTCAAAATGTTTTTATTTTTTGCTTGTGTTACTTGTATAAAGCCTCCTAGGGGTATTTTTTTTTGTTTTTATTCAATGTACATAATTGAACTCTACAGTTTTATTATATGTATAGACTAGCGACCGAGTGTTTCTGTCTTTAATTTATCCAGATTAAATCCCTTAATTATCTTTGTCATATAAAACAAAACTGTATGTTTTGCGCTTATTGAGAAAAAACGATTCTGCATTCATCAAAAACGTTTATTACTCGTCTTAAACAAGTTTGTTTGCTATATTTAGTTATTGACTGCCAAAATTGAAAATGACCACTCAGATCTACAGGCGCTCAGATCCAAGATAACAAGTAAATATAAAAGCGAAAACGTGTATTCATATTCACTATTTTGCTTCGAGATCCTAATGGCCTGCGTATGGAATTTAATAGTCATCCAATCGAAATCCCAATAATATTATAAATGCGTAAGTTTGTGATAAGGCTGCTATGTTTGTTCCCTAATCAAAAATAAACGACAAAACGGATTAAGATGAAATTTGTTGTATGTAGATAAAAAACCAGAATAAATAAAGGGGGAACTTCTAATCTGAAAAACAACCCCTAAATGATATAAAAATGCAAAAACGATGATTTTGGTGTAGATGCGTTGGTGTGCAACAAATCTGACATCACAGACTATAAACATTTAGTCGTGCTATGATGACGCAGTTTTGACTAATTAATGATACGCATTTTACCAAAATACGTAATTTATTTTATTAGTACAAGGTTTGAAGGGAAATAATTGGAAGCTGCCTGAAACAGCGTTTTTCCAAAAAAATTACAGAACAACATTTGTCACGGGTCGGCTAGTAAGGTATAATATTTCAATGCTCGGTGATCGGTAGCACAGTTTTGCGATGCTCCGAGGCATCTCTCTGCCCTCCCGTCCGCCAATGTAAGCAGGCCCTAAAATCATCGCTTCGCTCCGAATTCCCCGAATCGCATTGAAGAGGGGGCAAAAAAGCAAATCGTCTGTCAATAGCTTTTATAATTGCGAGTTGCGACAGACAGACAGCCGAGAATTGATTTCGTGCCAAGTGGCAGAACTTGAGATTGTTGCTTTTTTACGAGATCCTAAATAAATGCCTTCAGTTGAGTATTTTTAACCGACGAAAAAAAGGGACGTTGTCAATTCCACATTACCTATATTTTTTTTATACAACCGCGCATAACTCTGTACTTGTCTGTCTGTCTCAGGGCTGTATCTCATGAACCGTGATAGCTAGACAGTCGAAATTTTCACAGATTATGTATTTCTGATGGCCTTGACTTTAGATTCGTTGAAACATTTTGGTTTTTTAAACGTAATTATTAAAATAATAAATAAATATAAATAAATAGGTTCACGACTGTAATCCCCAAGTACGGTAGACAGCCTCTCAAATCTCCAAACGCTTAGATCCTTTGAATATGTCTAGTGGCACGTCAGAGGCACGTCCAAACATTATATTTGGCACATGCCCACATTTTGCAGTTATTTGGGGGCACGGCAGTGCCCCCGCCAAGTCGAGCGCGAAGCAAACATTGCCGTACCATCCTTTACTGGAACCATTTCGCCGCATTTTCAGGCCCCTATTTGAGAACCTCTGGATAAGACCAGAACGCTGAAATTTTCGTCATCCAGTAAGCCATAATCACGTACTTAAAATCCAAAATTTCAAGTCTGTAGGTCATTTAGTTACGAAGTTAAGCGAAAGCAAAGTTTCGCATTTTAGACAGACACTCACTCACTCACTCACTCACTCACTCACTCACTCATGATCATCAGAATAGAACTAGTACTTCCCATAAACTCAGAGAGCTGAAATTTGGTACAGAGTTAGGGTTTAATGGCCACATAAAGGGAAAACCATAAAAACTAGGATAATCGAAGATCTGGAGTACCTGGTGACCCTGATAAGAAAACACAAGAGCCTAACCAAACTATTAGAGATCGACATACCGCCTTTACAAAAAATATTCAACTACTGGACCGATTTGAAAAATTCTTTCACCATTAGAATCCTACTTTATCCCTGATGAACATAGGCTATATATCGATAATGTAATCCAAAGTGTGAAAAAATTAAAAAAAAATCCTTATATTGCGTTTGCTGCGGAAATTATTGACAATAGAGCAAAGTAATGTACTACAGTTTTAAAGACGACATCAATATCTACAAAAAAGTATGCAATACTATATGTCTAACTATTAGGGATCCGTATGAAAACTTCGATAATGTAGCCCAACGTGTAAAAAAAAAACCAAAAAAAATCCTTATATCGCGTACGCTGCTGTAATTGTTGACAATAGAGCAAAGTGATGTACTACAGTTTTAAAGAGAACATCAATATCTACAAAAAAGTATGTAATACCATACATCTCACTATTAGGGATCCTTATGAAAAATTCGATAATGTTACCCAAGGTGTAAAAAAATTACCTTTATCATTATTACATCCGTGCGACGCCGGGGCGGACTGCTAGTACGCAATAAAATTAAAGGAAAACTCTGGATAAGACTAGACTGGCTTTTATACTTACAAGTTTACAAGAAAAAATAGTTGAACGATTAACTTTATTCTAATCGAACATTACACAAATTGAATAAACAAATTAACAAATTAAATAAACTAAAATATTAATTTCGCTCAAAATTTGATAAAAATACAATGCATTGGACTAAGAGTGGCGGTGATACCAGCGCACACGTCGCTAGATGGCGTTGGCTGTATTTTAAACGCGCTTACGATTTGTTTTTATAATAAAAAAACAACTCATAAAAAGAAAAAAAAACTGTGTCAAATAAGAAAATCTAATAAAATAAATCAATAAGCCCACGTTTCTACAAAAAGAAGTGAAATCCCACCAAAAACATTCTGTAAAAAACTAGCCAAGTCTCGATGGAGCTGCTTGTTTATCTCTAAAATGTAATGAAATCTAGACAAAGCCGTGTCAAGTCTGAGGTTCTTTACTGCGATTTCTTTATTATTATAGAATGTTATGTGACTTGGCCGTCAAAATACGTCTATTTTATGTTAGATCGGTGGTCGATTTGACGCTCCAAAAAGAAGACAGTAGAAGTCAGCATTTTCAATGCTGAATGCATGTGTTGCACGATCAACAACAGCCTAAACTAAGACACTAGCGTCCAATTACCAATACCTGTATTGGCTATTATCTTGCATAACAAACATAGGTAGTTACAACAGATATAACATTACGTGTAAACAAAATTGACTTGTACCCACTAACGTATAAAGAATGTTCAACGGCCAAGTCACACAACATTCTATAATAATAAAGAAATCGCAGTAAAGAACCTCAGACTTGACACGACTTTGTCTAGATTTCATTACTTTTTAGAGATAAACAAGCAGCTCCATCGAGACTTGGCTAGTTTTTTACAGAATGTTTTTGGTGGGATCAATAATTACACATTACCTATATTTTTTTGTTTATATAACCGCGCATAACTTCGTACCTGGATATTCGATTTCTATTGTGTAGAGAATAGTCCCAAGTTTGTCCCATTTAAATTATACTTATATAGGACTAATAATTCCTTCATAAAACTTAAAAACCGCTGTCCGTCTGTCCGTCTGTCTGTCACAGGTTCTCATGAACCGTGATAGCTAGACAGTTGACATTTTCAATATGTATTTCTGATGCCTTGATTTTAGATTAGTAATTATATGTCTGTAATAACGAAACAAATACAGTATTCTACTCGTAACTAAAACGTAGTTGACTATTAGTCAAACGATGTAACTTGGATACGAATATTGTTACGTTATTTCGTTTTCGGTACGCGAGTAGCCCCCTAGATCCTTGAAAATGTAGGATACGTCCAAACATTTGATTTAAGCCCAATTTTACAATACTTAACAGGTTGGTCGCAGTTTATTAACCGACAAAAAACGGAGGAGGTTTGCGGTTCGGACCGCGCTTTACTTTTTACCTGGTGACCCGATTTAAATGTTTTTTTTAATGTGTAGAGAATAGTCCAAAGTTGGTCCCATTTAAATTATATGAATGTGGGACTAATAGTTACTTTATAAAACTTAAAAACGAATATTATCCGTTGACTTTTCGATTGGTCGAAACATTTCCGTCGGTTTTTTAGTTTTTTGAAACATAATTATTATAATACGACAAAAACAGAAAGTTTATCTCATTACACGATCAGCCTTCAGTCAGTAACTTATATACGTCTACTTGAGTGTGTAATGTACCCCCTTAGGGACAGTACGATCTAAGCAATTACCACTTATTCTGTGGAAGGGTCGATAACGCTGAATAATGGCTACCCTCGTCATGTGAAATCGGACATGAAAATTTGTAGGTGTATTTTGTATCGTTTATGATGTAACTTTTGTAACGGCAGGAATGGCTGCCCCTAATTGCTGACTGGGGTTCGGGATAATAAATAAATATTTTGTGGACGTTTACACATCGCCATCTAGCCCCAAAATAAGCAAATCTTGTACTATAGGAACTAATGTAATAATAATAAGTTTATTAAAGAACCAATACTTAAAAAACAGTAAGTACTTAGAAATATTAATAGGTGTAGAAATATAATAATTGGTAGGTAATGTTAAATACAATACTTATATACTTTTTTAAATACATACATTATGATACTTAATACCCAGACACAGAACAAACATGTATGTTCATCACACAAATGTTTGACCTCGGTGGGAATCGAACCCACAACCTACAGCAAAAAAGGCAGAGTTAATACCAACTGAGCTGTGAGGTCAGTTGATAGTAATGACGGGAATGGGTGCCCCTAATTGCTGACTGGGGTTTGGGGATAATATTGAAGGGTAGAGTTTATTTTATGGGATCGCTAATGGGAAAGGCTACTCTGTTATCTACTACAGCAAAAGGTGCGCGTGTGTTAATTGTTATGTTTGGAAGCCTCTGACTACCCCTATTAGAGATCTAAGATGTCTACCGTAGCTACTATTTGATGGCGTTGGTAGCTGCGACACTGTTTTAATAACTACTGTTGTTATCATCGTTCTTTCTAATAATATTGTACCTTATAACTTGTTCCGAAATTAAAGATTATTATTTAAAAAAAAATCATGATTAAAATTGTGATTCTATTTACTTCGGTTACTCGTATTTTTCTCAAAACGAACTTACATTCTTCTTAGTTCTGTCATTGTCAAAAAACATGAATTAAAATCTCAGAGATCTTGAGTAGGTAACGACTAGAACCCATTCTGATTTTCATGAACCCATAACCAATAGGTGGTCAGGCTGCGAAGTCTACTCACTGGTACATAGTAGTAGGGGAGCCCACAATGCCAAATGGGGATATACACGAGCGTCATAGAGAGCTATTTGGTTGAGAAGCTTAGATGATGAAAAGAATAAAAATGTTATATATACCTTTTCATCGGTGGGGGGAGAATCTATAAATTTTTAAAAATGTAAAAAAACTGTTGCATGTCCCATGTCCATGTCCCACGTATAATAGGTATCTATAGTTTTATCCTATTAAGATGAAATTTGCTGTAGTATGTAGATAAATAATCAGAATAATAAAGGGGGAACTTATGATCCGAAAAACTACCACTAAACTATCAAAAAACACAAAAAGGATGATTTTGGTATAGATGGCGTTGGTGTGCAACAAATCTGAAATCACAGACTAAAAACATTTAGTCGTCATAGCAACGCAGTTTTGAATAATTATAAATTACGAATTTAGGTAGAATGCGTATCATAATTTATGATACGCATTTTACCAAAACTCGTAATTTATTTTATCAGTACAAGGTTTGTAGGGAAATATTGGAAGCTGCCTGAAATAGATTAATAATTTAAAAATTGGATTGATAAAAAGATGTGGTTATTACAAAAAAAATAGACAGAACAACGTTTGTCACGGGTCGGCTAGTAGTAGATAAAGTTCCAAGATGTCATTAAACCATTTTGCATAACAATACAGGAATAGCTTTTGTGATAAAAGCGAATGATAACATTCCAATTGTACTTACCTACTCTACCTATAATGAAAGTTTATGTAAATAAAATAAAATAAATAGGTTCACGACTGTAATTCCCAAAATCCTTGAAGACGGTTAGTCAGAGGCACGGCCAAATGTAACATTTGGCAGTAGTCTGCATTCCACACGTGATTGCAAAGCCCGTCGAAAGATTTGTATAAATAAATAAATATTGGCGGACTTTGCACACAGCGAAATCTAGCCCCAAACTAAGCAAAGCTTGTACTATGGGAACCAGATAACTGATAGAATACTTATATACTTTTTTTTTTGTAAATACATACATATTATACATATTAACACCCAGACACAGAACAAACATCTATGTTCATCACACAAATGTTTGCCCTGGGTGGGGATCGAACCCACAACCTACAGCGCAGAAGGCAGAGTTACTACCAACTGAGCTGTGGGGCCTAATGTGAGTATGTTTGTACTAAGTTCAATCATGCGTAATCGATTTTAACTCTCTTATGATTATGTTATTCAATATTCAAATACAAATTTCGTCAACAAATGAAGCAAAATGATATGGTTGACACGCACGATAAAATTTTAGAATATTTTTAGAAATAGTTATTTCTATCTACATATATGGAGATTCATCTCCCGCGTGGCATTTACTCTTTAAATAGGGACCTAACTATAGATTTTAACTCGGGTCTTTATTACCTTTAAAAATAAATTATAAAAATCATAAATCTATAGTTAGTTATGTATACTAATCATGATAATTTGAAAAATATAGGTATTGATATTTAAATTAAAACCGATTCTAAAATGTACAAGTCATCTTCAGTATTATCTGATACCCCACTATCCCATTTAAAACTTTATTTTAAACTCATTGATACTCCCCATATGTATAATAAGTATGTATTTACAAAACAACAAAAACGCATATGTATTCTATCTTTTATCTGGTTCCCATAGTACAAGCTTTGCTTAGTTTGGTGCTAGATGGCGCTGTGTGAAATGTCCACCAAGATTTATTTATTTATATCTTGAGTTTTCGAAAAAATAAACAATCTGTTTCACTTTCAAAACTTTCGTGAGTTGTACTACACATTATTACAACAACGGGAAATTACTCACGTAAATGATAAATTGTCAATGAGGACACCGACAATGTTTCGATTCATCTAGAGAATCTTCTTCAGGGTGAGTGGACCATAACGACGTGAGTAATTTCCCGTTGTTGTAATAATGTGTAATAAACAATCTGGTTTAAAAATAATGTTTTATTTAATTACTTGAACTCAATCAACTAATATTATATTTGATTTTTAGCTTTGTATAACAATTATTTAAATTTCAAGCCCAGAGAATCACTACATAGTATAAAGCAAAGTCGCTTTCCGCTTCCCGCGGCTGTATGTATGTATGTATGTTTGCTTATATCTTTAAAACTTCACAACGGATTTTGACTCGGTTTTTTTTAATAGATAGAGTGATTCAGGAGGAAGGTTTATATGTATTAAACCCGTGCGAAGCCGGGGCGGGTCGATAGTATATTATAAAAAAAAATTAGTTACATATTTATGTACTATATACTTATACCAAACCATAATATAAAGTGACTATTTTGACCACTATGTCCAAATCGGCCACTAAGCATACCAACCATAAGCTGCTGGCTTATTTCGTAAAAATCTACGATTTTCATAGCCAAACTATGGCTATCATATATTTTAGAGAAAAACAATTTCACAGTAACTATTTAAGGCGATACATGAAATTTTTGACTTTTTATATGGGCAGAATCTACCCGGATAAGACGGAAAAAGTAATAAAACTGCATTATCTTGAAAACCATCAAATTTAAAAAAAAAACCGTCTGTTATTTACTTAGCTAGTATGATTATCTAACGAATTATACAAAAATGAACTGTTTAGCTATTCATAGTTTTGATTAAAATCGAAACTAATGTTTTTGAAGAGCCAATTTTGGAAAATAAATCTATCGAGAAAAGTTTCACCAATCGTATTTCTGTCTGTAATTTATCTAGATTAAATTCTTAAGTTATCTTTGTCGTAAAAAACAAAACTGTATGTTTTGCGGTTATTGAGAAAAAACGATTCTGCATTCTTCAAAAACATTTATTACTCCTCTTAAATAATCTATGTAGGTATAGGTACCTGAAAGCCATAATATGATAATCATAGATTTTTACAAAATAAGTCATTGACTAAACACAGTGACCAAGAAAGATACACTTTCACTCAAAAGTACCAATTGAAATTAAATTGATCTAGGTACTTTGCGCGGCACTTAACTAAAGTGTTGGTTCATTTTGCATAACGTGGGTTTAATGATATCTCGTTCCGCAGAGGACTACAAAATGAAATCGAGCGAAAGAAACGTTCAAAAGCTCCATAGCTTTATTTCTTGATTTGCTAATTAACGACAACCGTAATATGACTGTCGTGATACATCATCATTTTCCTGTCCTGGTCCCACATTTTGTGGGGTTGGCACCACATGTATTTTTCTTCCATATCTCTCATATTTACCATCATTAATTATCATCATTCACACAGTGCACATCACATGTCATGTCATGTATGATATAAAATAACCCACCCTTCTGGTGCTTCGTTATAGTCGGGTAATAAAAAAATAGGCTTATTTCAATCTATGGTAAAGTTCCTGACACTCAGTTCCTTAAAAGGGGTAGTCAGAGCTCTTAGTTAGGGCCTGATTTGTGAAAATCTTACTGATATTATAAATCTGCGAGTTTGTAAAAATATTTTTTGTATGTTAATGTTTGTGGCTTAATCACGCCCGAACGATCAAACGGATTTGGATGAAACTTGGATGGAATTTACATAGCTTATGTCCTAAAATAGCATATAGCATAATTTTTATCTAGGTACCACACGAGCAAATCTGGGGGCATGGCAGTGCCCCCGCCAAGTCAAGCAAGAAAGCGGTACGGCCGTGCCATTCTTTTCTCGAAGCAGTTCAGGCCATTTTCGACCCCCTATAAATTCGTTGTGGATAAAACTAATTAGCTATTATTAATTAGCTAACCTTTACGTAATAACTTCAGATAGAAGGACCCTTAAAGTAGGAACTGAATAATTTAACCAACTTGGTATTACATGGATCTCATAACTTATTACGGTAGAAAAACTGAGTTGCGTTGCGAAACGGCTTTTTTACAAGTTATGTTTTTGATGGCATAAATTGTCGTCAGCTGCATCGCATATTACGACAGCATTAAAACATTTGACGCTTTTCAAGAAAGGCAGTATTCTCTTGGTAATGAACTTTTATCTTGGAGCGTAAAAAATTAAAAGCTTTAGAGCTGATGTGACGAGACAGCCCAAATTTAATCCTGGGTAAGCACCTGGGTACTTGTGAGTTCCAAGATCTGTATCCGTAGCACCAGCTTATAGAGTAATCACAAGTGAGTCTGATACAAATATTCTACTAAAGGTAACCTGTCAAATACAGACTTAAACAAACAGGTCATGCCTTCATCTTATTGAAAACTAGATTACGCCCGCGGCTTTTCTCACTTGGTATCTGGATAAAAAGTAACCTTATGCTATTCCAAGATACAAACTATGTATATTCTAAGTTTTATCACATCCGTTTGATCATAATGGAAATGGTTGAGCGACAAACATCCTCACAAACTTTCGGATTTTAAATATTAGTAAAATAGTAGGATTGTATTTATTGCTTTTACTTATTTCAAACGAAAATATTTATAATATATTTTAATAGTGATTAAACAATTTTAACTAAGGATGATATGGCGCCTCTATAAGGTATTAAATAAACAAATAGGTATTATTAATTCCTTACCCTCATAAACTTTGCATCCTAGATGACTGTCATTGCTGAAATATGTTCTTTAAGAATAACAAAATTATTTGTGCTAGCTTCTCTTAATTTGCCTGAAAAATAACTTTGAAACCAACCCCTAATGAGATTACGGTCGAGCAGCAGACAGCTAAGAAAATTAAATCGTAAGCACAACCGTAGATTAAGTTAAATTATTGATTTCGTTTGCAATTTCGGCAGTTTTGCTACTTATTGATGTCGTGTCTGATAAAGGTTTTCTCCATAATAATAAAAAAATAGCTCAAAACAAATCTCTAGGTATTTTATTTTTGCTTAAAAGTGAGACACATAAAAAAAATTATCAGGTACCTTTATCTGTCAATTTGTTTGCCCGGGTTTCACTTGAAAATTACTGAACCAATTTTCAGCTGTATTATTTTGTTGCTTAGGTTCCCAGGAGTGTTCGGAGGTATATTTTATTTTCTACTTTATCTAGAAATCAAATTATGATAGAAAACGTATTTGTTTGAAGTTACATAGATTTACTAACTTACCTCTTTGTGAACGAAGTCGTTTACGGGTACAGCTTGTATTATAATATAAGCAGTTCGATTATTTGATTTCACACAATACCCACTCGCTCAGCTTTAGTGGATGATGGCCTGGCCATAGCAACGGTAACAATGTATACCCGTTAAGTCTGCTTTCGACGGACCATTAATATAAATCGTTTATGTATCGATACATCGTTGTCGAGTGTAGGTACACGTGACGACACTACGCGGACAATTTTGGGCAATGTTTGCCAACAGAATTTTGATCAATATTTACAATGGTTTATGTAAAGGTTAGTACAATGTTCTAGATTAGCGACAGAAAGAGACAAAAAGCGACGCGAGTAAATCCAGCGTCGTAAAGACAACACGGAGACAATATTTCGTTTCAGAATAGAATTGTTTATTTGTGTCACAAAAAAAATACATTATCACTACATAGTATAAAGCAAAGTCGCTTTCCGCTTCCCGCGTATGTATGTATGTATGTTTGCTTATATCTTTAAAACTACACAACGGATTTTGATGCGGTTTTTTTTAATAAATAGAGTGATTCAAGAGGAAGGTTTATATGTATAATACATGCATAATATAGTAGAGAAACACTGATAATTTTAGAGGTTTCTAATGTGATGTCGTAAATAAACACATTTTTTTTTCTACAATAAAGTCCGCGATGGTATTAGAAATGTCTTACGCACAGCGAAGCGGCCACGGCTCAGCTAGTAAGAAAATATATTACATAATTGGTCGTCACTCAGCATTGAGCTATAAAGTAGCAAGCCTAATAGTGCTGGTCTTCCATTTCCATGTCAATTAGTTGCTCCATTTAAAACGCTCCACAGTGTCACCGGAAAATTGTTTTCAAATTGCTTATGTAAGCTCGTTGTTATGTACGAACCGCACTCGGTACGCCTGCCGTTGACAGTTGATATTTTATTGCCAGCCCTTGTTCAGTTGTCCGGCAAAAGGTACTACTTTATGCTTTCATGGTGCTCGGTCACAAAGTTTGTTGATAAATCGAAAACAATGAAACTATAGCCTGCGGTACAATAATGCGTAACTTTTGGCTGTTCTCGTTTCGTTTCGGAGAGACGGTATTACTCATCGATCACATAGCAATAGACGTCTAATAGCTTCATTTCTTCAAACAAGCATTATGTTAAACCTTTGTGGTGTGCGGTAAAAAATGCACTCTGATTGGCCAGTTCAATGTCACAGGCCGCAGAATGCGCCGATAATCGCGCTCGGTGTCTTATATTAGCAGTATAAGCCTAATGTGTTGTTTGAAAGTGTTCGGCTTGCATGAGGAATGAGGAGTCTATTGGCTGTGTGATGGTCGATGGTGCGCCGCGCGTAGAGTCGGTGATGACTTTTAATGTGAGAAATTATTAAACGTATGTTACGCCTCCGAAGATTATTTATCATATTGGATTTTCAAGTAGTAATAGGTATACACTGAAAACTATATTAATTACAAAACCGATACAAAAGAACAAACGTCGAATTGGGAACCTCCAAGTTTTCGTCAGTTGATAAAGATTTAAGTTATCCTGGAAAGCAATAACTACATTTTGTTGATAAATTTAAATAACTTTCACAGAGTTTTACAGTTTTATCATGGTCATTCAGGATTTCGAACTTGATCTGACAAAGTATTTGGAAACTCACAGCCTCACAGCTCAGTTGTTTAGCCTTCTGCACTGTAGGTTGTAGGTTTGATTTCCACCCAGGTAGAAAGAACTATTGTGTGGTGAACCTAGATGTTGTTCTGTGTCTGGGTGTTAATATGTATAGTAAGTATGTATCTACAAGTATATAAGTATTCTATACGTTATCTGGTTCCCATAGTACTAGCTTTGCTCAGTTTGGGGCTAGATGGTGCTGTGTGTAAAGTTAAATAAAAAAAATATTATTAAAAACTAAAAAACACACTATATTTTTTTTTGTGTTGTCATCGTTCCTTTTTTTCAAATTAATCCGACGGTCTGAAGAAGGACAAAATCAAGTTCAAAGATTCCGTTACATACATACAACCAAAGTATATAAAAGCGTGTTAAAAAAAATATCTACTAAAAAACTGAAGCCACCAATCGAGTAGAAAAAAATCGTGCGTGGTCGTCGGACTCGGCCACTTGTCAAGAGGAGCTAACTGCGAAGTTACCAAGTTTAGAGACTTGACACAAACTTTTTGAGAGAAACTTTTCACTTCGTCCTCTTGTTCTGTCTCAGAAATATTGTATTTTTATTCGACGGGCAGCTATGCCTTCGGGGTAGAAAAAGTTAGAAGCAATTATTGCCGTTTGAGACTTCGGGAAAATTAATTTAATTTGGTGAATAAACCGAGATATTAAAAGTTTTTACACCGCTTGTTCATTGACCTTTGTTCTATAATTTTCAGAGATTTCGAAGATTGTCTTTGGTTAATCAATTTTATTGTTCGGAATGAAAGGCATGCGTGATTGATTATGAGAATATGGCATGAATTGACAACCTCTCAGCTTAGTTGGTCGTAACTCTGCCTTCAGCGTTGTAGATTGTGGGTTCGATCCCCACCTAGGCAAATATTTGTGTGATGAACATAGATGTTTGTTCTGTGTCTAGGTGTTAGATGCATCATTATGTATGTATTTACAAAAAAAAGTATATAAGTATTTTATCAGTTATCTGATGCCCATAGTACAAGCTTTGCTTAGTTTGGGGCTAGTTGGCGATGTGTATAATGTACACCAATATTTTTTTATTTAAATATTTTTTTATAAATTTCAATTTTTTATACTTGTTAGAAAGTACTAAATAAAACTAAATAAACTCCTTATGAGTACCAGCTTATAACGCGTCCTAACTAAGAGTAATACCTATGCTTTAAAAACAAGTTTACATTATCATTCACTACAAGTAAACTCGCATTTAAGTCCACAACTAACTACTTTTGACGATGAGTGAGTGACAACTTAACATAACTTTGAAGGCGAATATCTTGAAAACTATTATAGCTACAAACATGAAATTTAGTTATTTGGTTATGAACATTATGAACATTTTGTGAAATAATTTTCAGCACATTGCTCTGAACCGTTACAAAGTTATAAGGGTCTGAAAAGTGACAGAGTTGCTTTGAGAAAAGGTAGCTTTGTCCTCAAGCCTCATTCGATAGGGTTGTCCCGCCCATCAGATGCACGTGATTGTTCCAACAAATTAATGACACAGCTGACAGCGGCAGTGACACCCCTTTAAAATTGACAACTTTCACAAACAAAGTGTGATGGAAATGTCGTTAGAGCTGTGTAGCCAAAATAAGCAAATAACTTAGAAAAAAACATAATATTAGACCAATAAAATCGAAATTAAAAAATAAAGATTAGAGTTTCCAAAGAGTACTCAACGCATATCGTACCTGCTTGTATTAATGTAATTACAAGCTTAGTTTAATATGGTGGGGCACTTACATATATGTATATTTCTGTTGCGAACTTCGGAACCCTTCATTGTGCATAGCCCGTCACGTGCATAGCCATTAATTTTTAAACGCGCTCACAACATCAAACCGATATTGTCTCGTAATCGGGTGACTGTTATAGGACGAACAAACAAACCAAAAAATATATATATTGGTGGAAATTTTATATGGACTAGGTAACTGATAGAATACTAATTATATACTTTTATTCATATACTTTTATAGCAATGAAATATAGACACAGAACAAGCATAATAATGTTTGTCCTGGTTGGACCAATCGCAACCTACAGCGCAGGCGCAGAATGCAAAGTTACTACCAACTGAACTGCGAGGACTGTCAAACTTTAGAACATAAGATTTAATAACGTCGTATTAAGACGAGTAATTAATGTTTTTGATAAATGCAGAAACGTTTTTTCTCAATAACCGCAAAACATACAGTTTTGTTTTTCATGACAAAGATAACTTAAGGATATAATCTAGATAAATTAAGACAGAAACACGATTGGTGAAACTTTTCTCGATAGATTTATTTCCAAAGTTGGCTCCTCCAAAACACTAGTTTCGTTTTTAATCAAAACTATGAATAGCTAAACAGTTAATTTTTATACAATTCGTTAGATAATCATACTAGTTAAGTAAATTATAGACAGTTCCTTTTTAAGTTTGATGGTTTTCAAGATAATGCAGTTTTATCACTTTTACCGTCTTATCCGGGTAGACTCAGCCCATACAAACAAAAACAAACATTTCACATATAACCAAAGAAAAGTTTGGCTTACGGGTCAATTGGCAAATGAGTACGCGATTCGTTTCCGCGATATAAAACGTTTTAAATAAACTCAAAACAAACACAGTTTCAAGTTATCCGGCTACATCAGAGCTCAATTACCGAGGGGAGAGATCAAAGCGTATCGCAGCTCATCTTATCTTGTACGTACCTATACAGAGATAGGACACGTATCGTGCAGCAATGCTGAGTCTGCTGACCGAGTTGTATGATAGACTTTTTTAATCATTTTTAGGGTTCTGACGGGTAAAAACGGGACCCTATTTCTACGACCCCGGCGTCTTTCCGTCTGTCTGTCTGTCTGTCACAAGGCTGTATCTCATGAACCGTGATAACTAGACAGTTGAAATTTTCACAGATGATGTAGTTCTGTAATAAATACTAAAACAGAAATAAATAAATATTTAAGTTGGGCTCCCATACAACAAACGTGTTTTTTTTTTGACGTTTTTTATAGACAATGGTGCGGAACCCTTCGCACGCGTAAGAAACTGAGAGTAAGACTGTCTGAAAGAAGACATGTGTAAAAAAAATTGAGTGATGAGATGACGGCTGTTAAAGGGAAATGGAAGAATTACGGAAAAGTAAATTAAAGGTAATTACGTGATAAAGACCCGTGTCAAAATCTATAGTTAAACTCTACATAAACAGGCCGAGTTTTTTTAGAGGTCAATTGAGGCTTAAATAAATATTAATGACTTTAGTCATAAGATAAACTTAAAATGTAACTATTGATTTTAACACGGGTGTTTATCACGTTTTTACCTTTAATTTATTTTTCGGGACCGTCTCACTGGATTGAACTACATGACCCAAAAGTTCTGTCTAGTGAACGCCATTATTATAAGAGAATAGTTCGGGAAGCTATTGAAATCAAAAAGTACTCAAATTTCAATCGTGAAGACGGCTATAGACTCTCTTATTCTTGGAATCCTGTGGTCACTATGTGTGGGCGTCGTGACAGACCATCTAAGTGCGTAGATACGGTTTAGTGTGGTGTGTCGTAACACGAACATGAACATTTCTATTTCTGAAGACCAAGTGAGGGTAGTTTCGTCAACTGCCTCCGCTTCTCGACGGTAGCACCGTGTTCTCCAGTCTGCCCGCGACCATGGCTATTGTAACATAGCCGAAACGTCGGGAAAATAAATTAAAGGTAAAAACGTGATAAACACCCGTGTTAAAATCAATAGTTATGTCTACTAATCACGATAGTTTGAAAAACTTAAAATGAGTAATCTGCTCCTTTTTTTATATCTAAAAAAAATTTTTTTTTTTTCTACAGATGTACATTGTAAATACTTAATTAGTTTTCTATCTAATCAATTATTTTATAATTATTATCACAAATCGAGGCCATTAGTTCCTGACCTTAGGTATGAGTCCAAGTGTACTAAGAAAAAATCACCCTGTATGTATAACGTTCTCAAATAAATCAAATAATCTTTCATTCAAGATGGCATACAACTAAAATAATCTTCTATCTCTTACCGTTTCATCTCAATTTATTGAAAGGAAATAAGACTAAAACGGCACCATTAGAAATGACACTAAATAAAACAGAACAGTAAAATAAATAATGAAGAAGATTAGAAGATAATTTTTCATGTATGTAGAATGACATGTTTCTGAAGCTGTAAGGTAGGTAGGTAATGGAGGGCACAAGAACACCTATAAAAAATTGGATCGCGTCTGTTATCCCCAAGTAGTAAGTCCCGTCCTAGGAATCTGAGATGTAACCTTAAATCGTAACCTTAAAATTACTAAAAAAAGTGATTCAGAGGCACGTCCAAACATAAAATTTGGCACATGCACATCTATTCCTGATTTACAAATTAGTGTTATAGGTGTTAGTTACGACAGCGTGGTCATATTATGCTAGTTCAGCCTTTAAGTGGTCTTAAGGTAAAAAGTAAGGGTTATATTGTGATATTCCTACCTTAAGTGTATAATATTTACTTAGTATAATCGAAGGTTTCCCCTACCTGCTGAGATTTAATCAAGCAGACGCCAACACATTTTAAGAAAACAAATATAATAAAAATGTAAATCGCAAGTAGTTTGCCCAGTCGTAAACTCACCCCCGACCATGACTCATCCCCGTCTCCCCATCCCCTATTTCCTGGGCTTCTAATAAAAAGGGTGTGATTGCATTTCGTACATCTTGGAGAAATAAATCTGAGAAGCCTTTGAGCGAAAACCGTTTATTTGAGCTTAATAAAAGAGTTGGGAAAACTAAAGAGATTTAGGTAAGACTAGTGGAAAGCCTCGCGACTTCGTTCCCGTGAATGTGTTAGCAAACAAACTTCAACCCCCGCGGCACCCCGTTGAAATTCGGGAATACTCCTACCTACCCCATAAACCAAAAGAAATACACCCTCTAAATTTCAAGTTTCTAGGACCAGTGGTTTAGGCTGTGCGTTGATAAATCAGTCAGTCAGACACAACTGATGCTTTATGTATCTTCTTCTATCTTCTTCTTCATATTTAAAAAAAACCGGCCAAGTGCGAGTCGGACACGCGCACGAAGGGTTCCGTACCATTATCTATAAAAACGGCAAAAAAAATCACGTTTGTTGTATGGGAGCCCCCCTAAAATATTTATTTTATTTTATTTTTAGTATTTGTTGTTATAGCAGCAACCAAAATACATAATCTGTGAAAATTTCAACTGTCTAGCTATCACGGTTCATGAGATATAGCCCTGTGACAGACAGACAGACAGACGGACAGCGAAGTCTTAGTAATAGGGTTCCGATTTTACCCTTTGGGTACGGAACCCTAAAAATCAATGCCACTTTTCTTTGTAATTGTATATAACTCAAGAACGGGCTCACCTATCCAAACCAAATATTTAGGCTTTGTTCGAACTATTTAGTAGATGGTTTATGTAAAGTTTGCACAAAATCGGTAGACTTTTTATCCAGGTGCCACCCGTGCGAAGCCGGGGCGAGCAGCTAGTATTGTATATGTATAATCACCAAAAGAGACCTTTAGGAGAGTTCGATTTGTTTTGTCATTTTAAGATTGTCATGGTTTTCTCTATATTTGCAAAAGGTTTACAACCTTACCTTAGGACCTGTCTACAACAGTGATAACTTTAGGGTTGTACCTATTTATCCAAATTGTGCACAGAAACACGATTGGAAAAACTTCTAAATAGATTTATCATTCGAAGATAGCTCATAAACACTTTTATACAAAAACTAGCGACCCGCCCCGGCTTCACACGGGTAGCATGTTATTATACATATAAACCTTCCTCCTGAATCACTCTATCTATTAAAAAAACCGCATCAAAATCCGTTGTGTAGTTTTAAAGATATAAGCAAACATACATACATACGCGGGAAGCGAAAAGCGACTTTGCTTTATACTATGTAGTGATGATTATCAAATATTCTTTATGTAATCACTACATAGTATAAAGCAAAGTCACTTTCCGCTTCCCGCGTCTGTATGTATGTATGTATGTATGTTTGCTTATCTTTAAAACTACACAACGGATTTTGATGCGGTTTTTTTTATTAGATAGAGTGATTCAGGAGGAAGGTTTATATGTATTAAACCCGTGCGAAGCCGGGGCGGGTCGCTAGTAAATATATAAGAGACAGTCTACCTATATCAGAAACCTAAAGTATCTAACTAGGTATCCAACCTAACGCCTTAATGAAAATTCTTAGCAGTTGTCACCATTGTGCCAGTATTATTAATTCGGATAAAGCTTAAAGCTTGAGGTTGACATGAGTGTCGTGACTTGTGATCTAATTAAACGAACTGATACTGACATGTTATGAAGCGTTTGTTATTATGTGGCTTTAGAAAATGCCATAAAGCTACCTATAACTTTAAGGATGAACTACTCGTAAAAGCAAACAGAAGAGATGTAATAAAATAATTTAATAACCTCTATAAGTAATAAACACCTTTTAAAATTTAATATATTTTATTTAGCAAGCTTATAGCCCAGGATTTTCAATCGACGGTAAAGTAGGGTTGCCAACGGCCCTTTTTTCAACAGCTTTTATTTAACTTGCAATGTATGTATGTGACTAAGTAACTATGTTTGTTAAGGTGGAATCTTGCAACTCAACTTTGAAGGAGTTATCTTCAACCAATTGAGCTGAAAAATGGTTTTGGGTACTTTTTGTATGAAACCTGAATGATCTCCTTTGATGATAATGATCCTTTAGATGGCAACCCTACGGTAAAGGTATATCAATAACAAAGCAATCTATTTTGGCATTCTATGTGGTAATGTGGAACCGAGCCTAGAATCTATGGAGTCAAGGCGATACTAGACAGCTTCTCTTCATGGTGCATGGGTAGCTCTACCTACCTATACTATAAAATTAAACAATTTATTAAAATTCAAAATCAAAAATCATTTATTTCAATATAATTACAAGGTTCACTATGAAACGCCTATCACTATGCCTGTTTGCCTGTTACTCGCGACCAAGCCTAGAAGAATCAGGCAACAAACACGGCTTGGGGTCTATCATTTTCAATGATCCTTTCCTTAACCTTTCGATCGAACAAAGTGAAGGCTCAAACAAGATTAATAATTTAAAGTACCTACTAACCAAGTACGTACAACAATAAAAAATTAACTAAATAGCTTCAGCACAAATTCTAAAAGCAGCACACGCTACACTTGATTTAGAAATTTACCCTGGTACTTAGGCGTGTCTCAGTTGGGGAGATATTTTTAATAAAAGGGACAAGGATTGTAATTTATGCCTTTTAATAAAATCTGGACAAATTGAGACGAATCATTCTATGACGTACCTTTTTCATTCTCAGGTAAGAATAATCTTCGACATTATTCGAGTTGATCTTTGAACTTCAAAATTGCTCTTTTGTTGAGTGATGAGTAACATTCCGAGATTTTCAATTTATTTAGAGGTTTATCAACACGCTTTACCTTATGTAGCGATTTTTTTTTTTTTTTTTTTTTTAATTTTACATATTTATTTTGAATCATGGTATTCATTTACACTTTTATATTGTACTAGCCGACCTGTGACAGACGTTGTCCTGTCAAATTTCAATAATCGAATAGAAAAGACTGAAGGATTTTAGTCTGTGATGCCAGATTTCTTGTACACCAGCGCCATCTATAGGCCTGATTGAGGCACAAACATACACACAAACTCATAAACTTTCACATTTATAATATTACTAGGTTAACAATCACATAGTACCTGCCTAAATACATTATAGACCCTGTTCAGCTACTAGAACTACCCGTCTTTGTGTCACACCACACCTACTTGATAGGAAGGTACCTACCCACAGACCAAAATCTAATTTTTTATCTGTTATAGTAACACAACACAACTCGAAACAAAAACTTCCCAATTATACAAATATTTTTCATCATGAGTATCGAACACATCATCATTTTAAAATGAACTATGCTGTAGGTAAATAATTTAAAAAACCTGCCAAGTGCGAGTCGGACTCGCACACGAAGAGTTCCGTACCGTATAAAAACGGCAAAAAAAACACGATTATTGTATGGGAGTCCCCTTTAAATATTGATTTTATTCTGTTGTTAGTATTTGTTGTTATAGCAGCAACAGAAATATAATATTCTGTGAAAATTTCAACTGTCTAGCTATTACGGTTCATGAGATACAGCCCTGTGACAGACAGACGGACGGACGGACAGACAGACAGACAGACAGACGGACAGCGAAGTCTTAGTAATAGGGTCCCGTTTTTACCCTTTGGGTACGGAACCCTAAAAATGAATGTACCAACTAATTCCAATTAGTTAGGTAATAAATCACAGGCCCAGCAATAACATATCGCGGTCTGAGGACCCTCATCTAGCAGGTTGCACCGCACTATCACAGCTATGGGGCTAGCTGGATCACTCCTTACAAATCTTCATTCAGTGAACTAATGGAGAGAAATCATGTGACAAGAAGAATGAATCGTAATCTGACGTATGGCAAACGCTGGTAAAATAACCTCCAGTGACTACCCCTTCTCTGTCATCTACTTCATCATCATCATTTTCCTGCCCTAGTTCCACATTATATGGGGTCGAAACAGGATGTATTTTTCTTTCATATCCCTCTATCAGCAGTCATCTCATCACTCACTCCTTTCTTACCCATGTCATCTTCCGGGCCATGCATCTTTTCTTTGGCCACTTTCATTCCTAACATCCTTCTCGTCACATCACATGTCATTATTTCCTTCTCAAGACATGCCCATACCACGCTAACCTATTTCTCCTCATCTTTTCTGTCACAGGCGCTACGTTCAACCTTCCTCTGATTGTATCCTATCTATCCTCGTCACTCAACATTTGCATCTAATTTAAGCTACTCTAATATGTGTGCGTCATATATATTGTTTTTATTTCCTTCTTTCTTTACATTAAAATAAATACATAGCCTCGGAATGGACAACCTCCGTAAGTTGATATTCACATTCCTATCCTGTCGTACGAACAAGCCGTTATCCCGAGGCTGTAAAAACACCATCAAAGTGGAAATTTTTAATTAATCCTCGATTCCTCTGGCAGTGGAACTTCAGGAAAAGTTTACTCGTAAGATAAAATGTTTTTCTGTTTCCCGTTTTCAATCTAAAATAGACTTTACTTTGAGAAGTTCGAGATATTGACTTTTTTAAGTGTTAGGTACCTAGCCTGCGTATTTTTATTATTAGTACTTAACTTACATGTAGGCACTTCCGTTTCAGTTCTAGGTCTATATTATTAGTCTAGGTACCTATTTATAATATAGTATGTATATCTGTAAGTAGGTAGGTACCTATACTAGCCAATTACATTAACATATTCAAAGTAGGTTTGCACAGGCTACCTGAGATACGGGTTTACGGCTAACTCAACACCACCGACCGTTAGTCAACACCAACTAACTACCTACCAGAGTGTAGGTAGATTGACCTAGTATACCCTAAACTTATAACATTGTATTTGTAAAATCGTGTATATAAATAGTACATAAACCCGTATCCGTAGTTTTTTTTTATTAAAAAAGCTGTCCCGGACTTTAACGGACATTATAAAAATATTAAAATCGGTCTAGCCGTCTAAGAACGGACATAAGTATATGAACATATTTTATATTATACTAGCGACCCGCCCCGGCTTCGCACGGGTAGCATGTTATTATACATATAAACCTTCCTCCTGAATCACTCTATCTATTAAAAAAAACCGCATCAAAATCCGTTGTGTAGTTTTAAAGATATAAGCAAACATACATACATACATACAGACGCGGGAAGCGGAAAGCGACTTTGCTTTATACTATGTAGTGAAGTACCTATAGATTACTATCTAACATTAGCTCTAGACAAACCTAACTACTATGACATTACTAACCAGTATCATTGTAATTAGTTTGTTTAGGTAAAGATGAAGTCCTAATGCAGCGTTTCGGGATAAACAAAGACGCAAAACGTAACCATTCGGGATAATGTAGCATTATAAATCTATTGTGCAGGTGACCCGGCTAAAAGGCAATCGTAAAGTCCCAACAGTTGATTGAAATTGAATTTAGGTATTGACCCCTAGCCACCCGATTGAACAAAACACACAATTTGGCTAAGATCAAGCTTTATTGAAACACTGTCTGTAACTAAGATAGCGAATGAAAACTTTAGAATGTTGTGCGGATTTAAGAGTATTAATCATTGGAAGCTTTTAATAATAAATGCATGTAAGCTGTTATACTAGTAATATTTTAAATGCGAAAGTTTGTGATAAGGCTGCTATGTTTGTAAAATAAACGACAAAACGGATTAAGATGAAATTTCCTGTAGTATGTACTGTATGTAAAAAAAGAATAAATAAAGGGGGAACTTATAATCCGAAAAACAACACCTAAATGATAAGAAAACGCAAAAAGGATGATTTTGGTATAGATGGCGCTGGTGTGCAATCTGACATCACAGACTAAAAACATTTAGTCGACATTGCAACGCAGTTTTGACTAATGAATGATACGCATTCTGCCAAAATTCATAATTTATTTTATCAGTACAAGGTTTGTAGGGAAAAAATTGTAAGCTGCCTGGAATTGCTTTTTCCTGTGTGATTATTACACAAATTGACAGAACAATATTTGTCACGGGTCGGCTAGTAAAATATAAATAACAGCTGTTTTTAATTCGCAGCATTCACTTATTATGCGTTATAAACTAAATAACATGCCACCAAGGGCAAATTTTAACCATATGAAATTTTCAAAATGATAAAAATGATAAGCAATATATTTTTATAAGAATTAGGAACCTAATTATGCTTTAGGTAAGTAGGTAGGTACCTGCGTTATAAATATTTATTTATTTTCAGAATTTCTCTACTCTCTACTCAATTTACCTACTTGACATAGATTGCCAGACTTCAGAAAATCTATACTCTATACTCATCGATCTACTAAAACATCTTTAAGTACATACTAATTATTATAATTATCTCTGGTCATCTTAGGCTTATCTCACAAGTTAAGTTTACTAACACACGAGCATAGTTACAACATAAACTAAGTTGAATGAAACTGTTTTGTGAGTCGCGTTCATGTTTCAGTTGCGCTGCAACCGAAAAATAAAGTGCGATGGGGCTGTTGAGATTGTGGTTAGTGGAAATATTCCATAGAGATAGGCAAGAAATATCGTGCGTAGGTACATAAATATATTCTCTTTCCCCCAAGAGAACTTATCTAGAAGCTTCAAACTTTATTGACAAGATAATCTCTTCTCACAATCAACAGCCAAACCTAAACCTTAAATATTTCGTAAAAATCCCTCTAAAGCCAAGATTGGATTAGGAGATAATTAATTCTCGAGTCTGAGAGGCTGGAAATTGAATCTGAGATAGAGATCACTTTTTTATTACAAAATGGTGACGATAGACTATTGGTATCTAAGGGCATAGACACAAACCACAAAAAATTAAAATATATTACATAATTTAATCGAGTTTTAAAAACAAAAAAAAAACCGACAAATATGTTTTAAAATGTCAATTCAATTCAATTAGTTTTTCAAGTTTTATGAATTACTTTAAATTTAATTTTATCTACACAATAGAAGAAAAATCATCTAAATCGGATAGCAAGGTAAAAAGATATGCGCTTTCATACATAAAAGGCAACAAAAAATTAAAATATACGCGTAGAACAGAGAACCTCCTTTTTTGTTAATTAAAAAAACCTACCTACTTATATAAACAGTTAAACAAAATAAGCCTAAATCATTGGTAGAATAGCTAACGTAAAAACAATACAAGTGGGTACCAATCTACCCTAATATCGGGAAAACAAATTGTGGACCTTTCTCATTGCACGTGTAAATTCAATCAACATTGCGACGGATTAGGTACCTACCTAATGTTATGAACGTACCTATCTACCTGTGCATTTCAACACCACCCAACCAAACGATGCCTGCTGCTTTTGGATAAGTGTTTTTAACAGGCTAAAAAGGATTAATTTACTGTCATACTAAGCCAGCTGAATATTACGTTGAGCCCTTACTTACTATATAAAGCGAATTTATTAACCCAAGCTCGGTTAGAACGCGGCCTAAGCAACCCTACCAGGAGGTCTACTCTACTCGCGAACTGAGAACGAAATATCAATATTCGTATCAAAGTTACATCGTTTCGACTCAAAGTCAAACGTTCTTTATTTCAATGTAGGCACAAGGATTACTTTGAAACGTCAGAGCTAGGTGAAGCTACGCTTGTTCCCCGCGACCATCAAGCCTAGAAGAATCAGGTATCAAACACGGCTTATTGAGGCCTACCATTTTTTAGGGTTCCGTACCCAAAGGGTAAAAACGGGACCCTATTACTAAGACTTCGCTGTCCGTCTGTCCGTATGTCTGTCACAGGGCTGTATCTCATGAACCGTGATAGCTAGACAGTTGATATTTTCGTAGATTATGTATCTCTGTTGCTGCTATAACAACAAATACTAAAAACAGAATAAAATAACTATTTAAGGGGGGCTCCCATTCAACAAACGTGTTTTTTCCCTCGTTTTTTATTAATAATGGTACTGAACCCTTCGTGCGCGAGTCCCTTCTCGCACTTGGCCGGTTATTTCAATAGAACTTCACGACTATTAGTTTGAATTGATTTATAAGTAGGATTACGAAATGTATGATTGTCAATTACGGTGGATGGAACACATCTTTCAAATTATAGCCGAAACGAAATTGTTACGATATTTTTGTTTTCGATTCGCTACTACATGAGTAGACCCCCAGTTTAGTTGGGTATATTAATTTTTGTGAGGGAGTGAGGCCGGGGATTAGAGGTCTTCTTTATTGGGTATAATGGGGATTGTTTGTTAGGTATTTTCCCGATGGAAAAATAATCAAATTTTAAGGAAATTTGGGCCAATGCTTATCGTTTTTGTACGATATCTTGACTGAACTCCGGGGAATTTGAATACCTTTTGAAGAATTTAATTATCTACCACCTTTATTTTTTAAGATCATCTACTCGTACCTATATTACTATCTATTACAATAATAAAGATCTTACATGTAACTTTGGATAGGTAGAAAGGGGGCAAATAGCGACTAGACCATTGATTGTCTTCCTTTGTACCTACTTAGGTATCTTTTATCTACGTTAGTTTTATAGATACCTACCCTACCTATTTATAGGTAGTTATTTGTCTTAAAACGATGATCAAATAACACCTACCAATTAAAAAATAAATAAATAAATACTTCACGACTCTAATCCCCAAGTAGGTACGGTAGACATCCTCTCAGATCTCCAGACGCTTAGATCCTTTGAAGATGTCTAGGTAGTCAGAGGCACGTCCAAACATTATATTTGGCACATACCCACATTTTAGCAGTAGTTAGCATTCCATTCGTGACAGGTTGCAAGCCCATCGCCGTTTATAAGAATACTAACTGGTTTCCTCACGATGTTTTCCTTCACCTACCAATTATTTTTTTCTAATTAACCAAGTTATGACTCCTTGGCAAATGGTTCCTAGCTACTTGTGTACACTAACACAGAATAAATAAAGATACAAGTGCGTTCACATTTTTCAGGGACATGGTCAGGTGAGACGGTAAATTCGGCCGGGGATCTCAAAAAACGCAACTTTGCAAGTCTCGATAGGGCTTACATGTTTGAGCCTTTTGGGGCCGAGACACTCTGTCCGTGGGGAAACCGGCCCCTCTGGATTTATTGTAAAAAATATTGCGGCTTATTTAGCAACGGATCAGTATTGCCGTTCAGAGTAGCAATGCTGCCAGAATCTTGGAAACGCTTCTGTTTAGTATTTAGTGATCTGGATCAGTAGATCTGCCTAAAAGTAATCGTTGAGACAAAAATAAATAAAATAGGATCACGACTCTAATCCCCAAGTACGGTAGACATCCTCTCAGATCTCCAGACGCTTAGATCCTTTGAAGATGTCTAGGTAGTCAGAAGCACGTCCAAACATTATTTTTGGCACATGCCCACATTTTGCAGTAGTTAGCATTCCATACGTGACAGGTTGCAAGCCCATCGCCGTTTATAAGAACACTTAACTGGTTTCCTCACGATGTTTTCCTTCACCGTTTTGGGCACGTGTTTTTGATGCGCATATAAATTTTTCGAACAGAAAAATCCATTGATGCGCGCCGGGATTCGAACCCACGACCTTCAGATTGAAAGTCGAGGTACACCCCACTCGGAACAAAACATTATTACCAGTAGGTACTAGGTAGGTATAGCCGGTTAATTGATAACCTCTTTTGTTAAGATTGGTTGAAAATGTACTTATTAACTAGGCAGGATACTTAAGTAGGTAGGTACCTTCGTTAATAACCTAGGTCGAGGCAGGTAGATACTCTTAGAAGTAGGTACTTAATCATAAAATTCATAAAAGCTTTTCAATCAAGTCATTGTTTATTATACCTAAAACATTCTTCCTTATAAAATTCTGCTTCTAGCCCAATTTCTAAAATAATTTGTTAAAAAAAAAAAAAAAAAAAAAATTTTAACCCGCGGCTTCGGCCACGCGGTCTATGGTACCTACCCAGATAAAGAGAGTAACCTTTCACAGTTTTATTTTTCTATTCCTGGTTCCGTCTAGTCGTTATTGGCGTGATTATAAACCACAAAAGCTCAAACATTCACACAAAAATTTAAATTTACATATATAAGGTATTACAATTATTGACATATTTTCTTAACTATCTAATAATAGGTATACCTACTTTACAAGGTCTAAAACTTTAATAACTTACCAAAACTTGCAATGAACACAACACGCGCGAACTTAGATCGCGATCGTAGGGCGGGCGGGATGCGATACGGGCGCCCGCTCTGTCGCCCAGAACGTTATGACCAGTTATGACGCCCGCCCGCCCGTGCAAGCTGTCGTGAGGCTGAGGCCACCTTTGCACACCTAGGGCAACGCCGCAGTGTGAACGCGATTTCTCTATGTAGAATTTTATTCTGAAAATTGTATCCTTATCGCAAACATACCTATTGTACTCGTATGTGTGTATCAAAAAAACGGAATCATAAGTGTGTCATTCATAAGTGTAGTAGGTATATCATAGGTATTTTGTATGTGTATCTCTTAGAAAAAAACGGAATCTTATGTGTGTCATTCTTAAGTGTAGTACCTATGCCTGTCTGTCTGTCGCTGGCATAAGATTGGCAATGGTTTGGAATTTTTAGCTCGGTATAATTTTATTTTTAATTAATAATTTATATTCGATAGAATTGGGTAGGTACCTAAGTATTTCAAAAGGTGCCCGCCCACTGTCACTTTATCTTGCTAATCCTCTTGGCTATGATTCGATCTCCTAGAGAAACGCCAAGCATAAATTTTCATAGCTTATCTTATAGTATGTATTTACAAAAAAAAAAAAAAAAAGTTTATAAGTATTCTATCAGTTATCTGGTTCCCATAGTACAATCTTTGCTTAGTTTGGGGCTAGATAGTGTTGTGTGTAAAGTCCGCCAATATTTATTATTTATTATTTATTATTGGGCAGCCTTGAGCCTTCTTATAATACCCACTATGAGAGACCACATCTCTGTTCTTTATGACATTGTCATCATACCTACACTGGCAAAACACATTGGTCAAAGACATTATTGAGGTATTTTGGACGTGAAGACGTCATACAGCCCAGCCGACGTCTTCACGCCCCCCAGTATCCACTAAAATATTTGAGTACCTGGGTATAGAAATTATAATTTTCATAATGTGAATCGCTATAAAACAATTCGCACCCTCTATTAAGACAACAATAATCACCTGCTCTTAAAATAAAACATTGTCACCGGGATTGTAAAATATTTTCATCGTTCATTTTTCTTTCCGTTCCCCTATCATTGAGAATCAGGGGCTCTGAATAAAAAATAAACATCTGTCGCGTCTGCTAAAGAAAAAAGGCTCTTCTATTGAAATGGCAGTCATTATGGCAAGTTTATTCCCAACCGCACCCTCAAAATATGCAGAGAAAATTGCTCCAATGATAAAAAACACGTGTTATTAAAATAATTGCACATTGAATTTGGTTCGTTATAACCGACGTCATGACAACACCGAGCAATTCATGACGTTAAAGCTATTAAAGACGACTACCCCCAACGGGGAAATTCAATGTCTCGTGCGAGACATCTTTATGTACCAGAAGGCAAGAAAAATAAATGTACCAGTCCTTGGAAAAATAACACCGCATTTCGTTTGATGATAATATTATTACAGAGAATAAAACATTGTTAATCGAATTTCAAGGGTTCTATAAGTTCATTTTGTAAAGCCCAAGAGATTAGGTAGGTACATGGATAAGCACTCTTTGTGTTGTTACAGGACTTCAATAATTATCGGAAGAACAACGAAAAGGAAAATATATATCTATTGTAATCAAAAAACATGGGAGCCATTACGCCCGGTTCCTAATATACCAACTGCTATCGGTAGGAAAACGAAGATTTATTTTGCGGTTTAATAGTTTATTATTAGCTCAGTTACTTCGGTAAGGCATTTCTACCTACCTACACCTAGATCATAAAGCCCCACCGCTAACCATCAACTGTACTTAACTGTCGGTACCTACTAAGAACACTTGACTTACTTTAAGTTTATTTTTGTTTTAAAATCCGTAGCGAGATCGTGCTATTAATATAAAAACTTTAGTCATTTATCACGCGCCGTGTTTGTTGTCTAACTGATTCTTTACAGGCTTGTGCGCGAGGAAGGAACTGGCTAGCTCGTCATTTCAAAATGATCCTAGCGATATTATTAATAGATTTTTTTATTGATTTTAATAATTTTATTAATTTAATAAATATTTAATATCTTTCGGAATCTACACTTGAACCGTCGCGTCGCGTCGTCGGTTTTAATTAATGAAATGCTATGCTTGTCGTTGCGTTGAAGCGGATAGGTTAGGAATAGGCCCTTTGGAGGTGAGAGTGCTCACTTTTATAACCTGATGGCCTTTAGAACTGGTTTTTCAGAGCATTTCTATTGTGATCGGGATGTTAACGGTCGCGAAAAGGATTTCAGTAGCTAGGTATTGTTGTAAGTACTTTCCTACCTATAACGTTGGTGATAGTCTGCGCTGAATAAAATATGAATTCTTTATTGATTTGAAAATTTCCTTTCTAAAAACGGTGATGGGCTTGCAACCTATCACGTAGGTAAGTAGGTACCTACCTAACAGAATAATAGCTACATATCGTAAATGTAGGCATGTCACAAACGTATCTGCTTATGTTTAGATTAGATGTGCCTCTGAAAACCCCTCTTGGACATCTTTGGTAGGTACTTGCCTACCTACGAGTATGTACTTGTTTACAATACTTTAATCAATAGTGTCCATTGTTTTGTAGATATCTAGGTGGTAGGTAGGTAGGTAGGTACCTACCCCTTAGTGCAGCACAGGTCTTTAAAATTCTACGGACCCCGCACGAAGTCTCTATAATCTCTGGATTAACATTATTTATTGTCCACTTTCTTATTTGCTAAGCCCCCACTAAGCCTCTGACGTTTCGGTATACGCAGGGATTCGGGCTCCGTTAATTTTGTGGATTATCCTAAAGTGCATTACGGATTTTAGGTAGGTAGGTACCTACATACCTACACTTTGTGGGGAACGTAAGGAACTTATTTAGTAGATACCTACTAGGTAGGTACATAAGTATATTTTCCTTGCCCGTTTTTTGAGTTAAAAAATGTGGCAATTATGTATATGTAGCAATAGGTTAGTAACTAGGTAATTAGGTAGGTAAGTAGGTAGGTAGGTACCTACAGTAAGAACAGTGGGACTATTTTGTAAACACATGATTATCATGTTATGATATTCATACCAATATTAATTGGTAGTTACTGAATGCCATAATTTTTATGCTGTTTATAGTGGGTGTTACCTACGCTTCCAATACAATATCTACGCAGAAGCGTAGGTATAATAATGTGCTTAAACAGTGAATAGTTAGGTACCTACTATGAAAAGTGTGCAGATTAGGTATTCTCTAACATTAGGTATTGCATTCAACATCATAACATGATAATTATTCATGTTTTTACAAAATCGCCCAGCATATCACATCACACATAGGTAGTTAGGTACCTACCTACCTACTCATTATAGACTGTGGGTAACAGTAGAACGTCTATAATATGTACCTATATAATGGCTGTATGTAATGGCTGGAAGACATAACTATAAACAAATCAGTCAAAAAATAGAACACGCTCGTTTGAAAATGTAAAATAAGTAGGTAGGTACAAAGCGATCAACCAACAAGGCCGTAAATTATTGCGCACAGACGATGGAGTATTGAATCCATTCAACCTCCATAGCTCTACCAAAGAGAATCACTACCTACGCTTTAATCTCTACTTTATTCTTTGTGAACCGTGACTGACGTTAAAAACATGAGAATCGATTATTTTGTAGTGTCAAAAAATATGAAATTTTTACTAGTAAACATTTTAACTTGTTTAGTTTTGTAAGGTGTGCAATGGACGTTGAATCGTGGAATTATCTAATAGTTCAATCGCGAAACGCATTAGTGCGCTCTTTGGATCTTCCAGACGGATGGTTGCATTGCCTTCGAAAGTTATTCCGTAAGTGCAACTTTTGAACTTAGGTACTTACAGTACCTACCTATCTACCTACGGTTGGCAGATCTAGGCAGACGTGAAGATAGCCGTTTGGCATTTTTGCGGTCACCCGGTTAACTTTACATTTACCCAGATCTGCCAACCAATACCATTTAATTTTCTACTTATAGGTACCTACCTAATGAAAAATTCGTTTTCCTCTATATTCTCTTACTCAAATGTTGCAGAACAGTAATACAAAAGAAGCTGATAAGATGGTTGAAGTAGAAATGCCGTTAACCAATGTTTTGTGTAGCTCCAAACTAGGTGCGTACACTAATATTTACATTATAGGTACCTACTCCTTTCCTAGATGTAAAGTAAAACGAAAATTTTCAATGCGTGGTGTGGTTAAATAAAATTGAAGTTGCCTTCCTAGGAAGGACCTATTATTGGTAGGTACTTCAAACTTATTGGTAGGTACTTCAAACTTAACATAATTAATTAACCTTCACGCAAACGAAGTAATGGAGAATTTAGTTTATAATAATACCACCCTGGCTAAGTTCAATACAAAATTCACTTACCAAGGATGGTAGAATACAAATAAATGGTGTTAAAAAAATCATAAAAAAAAGAAAAACTAGTTAAACAGTGACTGCAACAAAGTCTACGACATTGACATTGACAATTTGACATGCGATAAAACATGAATCACTTAGAAAAATTTTATCAAACAAAAATGGCGGCGATTGGAATTGGAATGTGCGAAACTCCCGGTTGCAAATCAATTGCACAGTTACAATGTCCGACGTGTATAAAACTCGGAGTGCAAGGCTCTTTTTTCTGCACGCAAGAGTGCTTCAAGAAATCGTGGAAGTCGCACAAAATCATCCATTCGTTGGCGAGTAAGTGCCAGGCGTTTGAGGTTATGAATCGGTGAAATTACGCGGAGTGCTAAATGCAATATTTGTTGTAGAGGGTGAGAGTACTGATGGGTCTAACGCGGAGTATAATCCGTGGCCTTCTTACAATTTCTCTGGGAAGCTGAGGCCGTACCCGCCGGGGCCGAAGCGGACAGTGCCGCCTCACATCGGCCGTCCTGATTACGCTGATCATCCGACTGGCTTCCCGGCGTCGGAACATGCAGCTAAAGGTTCCGGACAAATCAAAGTGCTGGATGATGAGGAGATTGAAGGCATGCGCGTTGCTTGTCGTCTTGGCAGAGAAGTTTTGAACGAAGCTGCCAAGTGAGTTGTATCATAGATTCTATTCTCATTTTGGTTTATGTTCTTGTATTAGTGTGTAACTATCAGCTGTTATGAGCAAACAGCCTTGTTCCAGAACCTAGATTAGTAGCCTTAAAATGAATGCCTATTGTACCTACTTATTGCATAACTTTACATTAGCTTTTTCTAATTTCTATTATTGATTGATAAGATAACATTATTTAATATTGAATAAACACTATATCACATCTTTTGCAGAGTTTGTGGCGTTGGTGTGACCACTGATGAGATTGATCGCATTGTTCATGAAGCGTGCCTTGAACGTGAATGCTACCCGAGCCCTCTCAACTACCACAACTTCCCCAACAGCTGCTGCACATCTGTTAATGAGGTTATCTGCCATGGAATACCTGATTCCCGTCCTTTGGAGGTCAGTTATTTTACAAGCTATTTTGTTTTAAAAATAAAATAGGATCACTACTGTAATCCCCAAGTTCGGTAGACATCATCTCAGATCCTTGAAGATGTCTAAGGGGGTTAGTTAAAGGCACGTCTAAATATATTTTAAAATTGATTTAAAATGATCCCTAAGAACCAACAGTTTTATTACTAGTCAACTGGTAGTCATAATCAGCTTTAACTTTACTTTATGAATATGTTACAGTGTGAGCTAAGCTAATCACAAATTGATTATCTTCACCCTTGCCATAATAAACTACTACCGGCCAAGTGCGAGTCGGACTCGCGCATGAAAGGTTCCGTATCCTTATCTATAAAAAAACTGGCTAAGTGCGGAGTCGGACTCGCCTACGAACTGCGCGGCTAGCCGCGCTCGATTGCCGCGCTATGTCTGGTCACACCTTTATAATAATAAATCTATTTCCAGAAAGCTAGAATTGTGTCAGCCCAAAGTCTTTGAAACTATCCAATAATTCATTTCAGGATGGAGACATCTGCGATGTGGATGTGACAGTCTACCACCGTGGCTTTCACGGAGATCTCAATGAGACCTTCTTCGTGGGCAATGTGCCTGAAAGCAGCCGTAAACTAGTGCAGGTATTTTCTTATGAATTGTGATAGTTTTGTGTAAGACATCTGGATTAAAACTTTTTATTCCTTATTATTTGCTGTCTATGTATGTATGTATGTAGCGTAAGGTCGATTCTCACATGTTAATTTATACTAATATAATCAAGTTGAGAAGTTTGTTTGTTTGAAGGCGATCTCTGGAAAGACCAGTCGGATTTGAAAAAATCTTTTTGATAGTCTAGGAATGTAGGAACATTCCTAGATGGAAAGGGTGGTTTTCGAAAATCCTAATTTTCTATCAGTGAATTAGTATAAATATTTTTTCTTGACCTTAAATTCATGTCTTGTGGGTTTTGTCAGGCTGTCATTCTGCAAAATTACAGTTAAATGCAGACCTGGCTTATTTGGAGAAAAACAATTTATAAATGAAAGATTCCAATTTTCAATATAATATCTTACTCAGACATTCCAACATGAATTCCAGGTCACTCACGAATGCTTGATGAAAGCCATTGCGATTGTGAAGCCAGGTGAGAAGTATCGGGAAATTGGAAATGTTATTCAGAAGCATGCTCAGGCCAATGGACTGAGTGTGGTGCGTTCTTACTGCGGGCATGGGATACACAGACTCTTTCACACTGCACCAAATGTGCCGCATTATGCAAGTGAGTTTCTACCTTTTATTATTTTTAGTTTGACCGGCACTACCGGCCAGATTCTTCTAGGCTTGGTCGCAAAGAACAGGCGTAGCTTCACCTAGCTCCTAAGACGTTTCAAAGTGATCCTTGTGATTTTATTGAAATAAATACCTGTTTGGGATGTTATTTGCCTGCCTATATTTTAAGTGGACTGTATGCTGGATGATGGTAAATAAAATGCAGGATCTCAGGTAAGGTAAGGCGCAACAATACCGGGTGTAACTAATGGCGAGGAGAGAGTGCTATCTAGCTGACTTCTTGAAACGAACTGAAACTGACGAACGAACGAACGTTTTTCTCTACAATACTTATAGCACTCTCAACCTCGCCCGTAGTATACTGGCCGGCAAGCGCGTTTTCATTTAATCAATATAAATTCTTGTTAACAATTTTTATAACAATACACACTAAACTACTATAAACAAAAGTGGGCACATTCGCTTAACTAATTAGAATCCTATGCTAACACTATTTTTCACTTATTAGAAACTTTCGTGCACATTCACATTGCTACACTATGTTCACTAAACTATTGAGAGTCCGTCGTGCACAATACCTATTGACTTTGACTTTCTCACCATCAGCCAGCTAGATAAACTGCTGTGTACTGGACATACCTCCAAGATAAGATTTTTATTTAGGGCACCTTTGTCGGTGTCCTACTATGTTGATTCCATAACATCCTCTGATAGACTCGCTTCATCAATTCTGATTAACCAGCCCTAATGTGGACTGGTAGAGCATATTAAACCTTAATATAACTATTGATTTTTAGGGTTCCGTACCCAAAGGGTAAAAACGGGAACCTATTACTAAGACTTCGCTGTCCGTCTGTCTGTCCGTCTGTCTGTCCGTCTGTCTGTCTGTCACAGGGCTGTATCTCATGAACCGTGATAGCTAAACAGTTAAATTCACAGCTGATGTATTTCTGTTGCCGCTATAACAACAAATACTGAAAACAGAATAAAATAAATGTTTTAGTGGGTCTCCCATACAACAAACGTGTTATTTTTTGCTGTTTTTAAAGTTAAAGGTATGGAACCCTTCATGCTTCACTTTAATTTTTTTTTGTCATAAATATCTATGTAAAAATCAGTCTACTAATCACTATTTTTTGAAACACCTTGGGAAGTCACATCAAATAATTAGGCCCTGCATCCAACCCGCTACATCCCCACTGAAGTTAAATTGTACTCAAAATATTTCAGAGAACAAAGCTGTGGGAGTAATGAAGCCTGGCCACTGCTTCACCATCGAGCCGATGATCAATGAAGGCGGATGGCGCGATGAGCAATGGCCGGATCATTGGACCGCTGTTACTGCTGATGGCTCACGTTCTGCTCAGGTATTTAGCAAAGTCTAACTAGGATTTTGAGCCGTGCTGGCACCCTTTTTATTCGAAAAATTTCTATTAGCATTACGCTTAAACCGGCGAAGAAAAATATCGTGAGAAAACCAGTTAGCATTCTTATAAGCAGCGATGATGGGCTTGCAGCCTGTCACGTTTAGAATGCTTGTGATGTAATGGTTGGACGTGCCTCTGACTAACCCCTTATCTTAAAGGAACTGAGCACCTGACGATCAGAGAGGATGTCTACTGTACTTGGAGATTTTTTTTTACTGTGACTTTTCGCTCATTTTTCAAGTAGACCTTACTATCCCGCGTATTCAGGAACGACACTGTGAGAACACGCACCCACAGTGGACGAAATCTTTTTTCATAAACATCACTTTGTGTTGTGCTTCACTGCATAGTGTGACTAGAGGCACACGACAGCCAAAGTTGAGCTCTAGAGGCACACGTTAGTATGCACCATAGTGTCGCTCAACACATAAAGTGATGTTTATGAAAAAAGATTTCGTCCACTGTGGGTGCGTGTTCTCATAGTGTCGTTCCTGAATACGGGGGTAAGTCTTTATTTATATTTTTAAAGAAACTTAAATATACGAAAAGTTTCGCCACAAACACTTTCAAATTAGTAGTAAAGAATGAACTTTTTTCGTTTGCAGTTCGAACAAACCCTGCTGGTGACAGAGACCGGCTGCGAGATCCTAACTGCTCGCGAAGGTGGCCGTCCTTGGTTCCTCGATCAGCTGGACAAGCTGAACGCTAACCAATCCTAGTGCCCACTAACCGAATGAGGTGACCGTAGATAGACCTATAATGTAGATTGGTGGTCAAACTTTGCCTATGCACCATGCTGGTTGTAAATGTATATTCAATGGTAGGGGTTACTTAACAGTGGTGGCAATTCTGTTTTATCCACATACTAGCAAATATTTCGTAAAATACGATCGCTCTTATTCTCTTTAATTTAGAGTCTTGATTAGCGTAACCTCATAATGACAAGTTTAGACCTAACGAAATAAGATAGATCGTATTTTAATTAAGACAGTACAGTATTGCCACCATTATGTATATTATCTAATTTATTTGATTTGAGATTAGAAGTTCGTGCCTTGTTATGATTAGTTTAAATATTTACATTACAAACGTCAAAATTGTTTCTACTTGACTTAGAAGGTACAAAAAAACTAGGAGAATCCCATTTTGTTACATAGAACTTGCGTAATAGAAGAAAAGAACAGTTTCTTTCCCAATTTGTACCATAGGACTGCATAGAAGCTTTTTACCAAAGTCCACTTTTCTGTAGCGTTATAGAACAAAACATGTTTTATGGTACAAGTTGGCAAAAACCTGCGTCATTTTGTTCTATGATGTCATGTTCTGTTAAACATATGAGATCTACCCAAAAAACTATACAGTTTCGGAAATTTGACAGGTGCCTAGGTATAGTTTGACCGGTAGAATTGAAAATAGTTACAGCAAGTTATTATAGTAGGTACAACTTTTAACAGAAGCAGTCCTATGACATTGGTTTAGATTTCGGTAAAGACTGCAAAATATTGGGCTACATTTATACAGAACCCATTGTTTTCCTCGCAATTGTTTTATAAGCAGCTGTGCTGTTTTTTTCTTATATAATAGAGCTAGACGGATCTTTAAAGTCCAATATGTTCAGCGATTTTTTTTTAAATCGATCAAAAATCTGCAATATTGCAATATTATGCTACTAAAGCTCAATGCGTTATAATACATTCTCATGTTATGTAAAGCCACGGTTATACTAAGGGACATTTTAACGCGCAACGCTCAATCTACGTGACGTTGCCACGTTACTCAGTGTCCCGCTGAGTAGTGTGGCCTGTAAAAAGTTTCACTACATTGGTGACAATTCTGTAGGTTCCACATACTGACTAAAATATCGCAAAATATATTCTCTCTTATTCCTTTTACAATTCTAAAATCTTATTATTTTTTTGCATATTTCAGATGTGTAAAAAAAGTCAAAATGTCATTTTAATCAACACTAATTTAATTGTTGACTAAATTTACGTAAAAATACCCTCAGTTTTAAAACTGCCATTCTGAGGTAACTCGAATTTAGACTTTAAGGTAAAAGTAATAAGAGTGATCGTAATTTAGTCAATTTTAGTCTATTTGTGGAAACAACAGAATAGTCACTATTGTCCCCGAGACATTCACGTAGTTGTTGAGAACATGTTGTGGAAAATGTCGTTCCATTTTGTCCCCAAGTGCATCTGTGGCTTATGTTTTTTGTGACACAAAGTAATCTATTCTATAAAATATTAGTGTATTTACAGTCGCCTTAGCAAGGTCCTATGTAGGTTTAGTATAAATAAAAATATATTATAAAATTCGTATATTGCTTGGTTAAATTGTTTTGAGTTGTACTCTCTAGTAAATGTAGTGTTATGTATCTATCTATTTACTGGATGTATCTTATGTTAGGTTTACGAGATCCGATGCGTACAATAACGTCTGAGTGTACGGAAACGTCGCGTACGTGAACGTGAACGTTGTTATGCGTACCGCATATGTATGTAGATCAAATCAGCAGCCCTATTGCAAAAGTTCGCTGGTCGGCTTCAACTGTCAAAGCTCATTTTTTGACAGTTACATAAAGGGAATTCGACAGTTGAAGCTGATAACGATTACCAGTGAATTAAAGAATCGTGAATTAAAACTATCGTGGTTGTTAACATTTTTAACTAATTACCACTGTTTTACTTGTCGAGACAATTTAGATGCTCTTGAGTATTCGCCGATCTAGTTAATCGCGGGCGATGCTCATGATGAAGTTTTAGATTCTCGAAAATCCAGCAATACAAGAAAAAACGTGGTAAAATACCGTTTAATCCCGACCATCTGGCAACCCTTATTAGGATAGTCAGTTGGGAAAAATGGAACAGTTCAGAATGATATGATCCGCGTACCTACATACATATTGCTTATGTACGTGTGACCTACACGAAAGACGAATTCGTTAACGCTCACACCAAAAAATATTTCCCTATGAAATGAACAATAAAAAGGCCTTAATTTTACACTGTATGTAACAGTATTTTCAAAGACTTACCATTTGTACCGTGATTATCATAATAACAAGGAAATGTATTTAAGTTTTTTTTTGTAAATTGTTGTAATAGTGTATGGAGAATAAATGAAATATAAACATAGATTAATGTTTTTATTTTCAAGGATTTGGCGTAAAATAACAATACTAAATGCACTAACACAATCTTAACCTAAGTTAATTTATAAATAAAATAATTTAATAGCTATTTACACATTTATAAAAGATTAAAAGTATGTTTGTTACAACAAACTAATTAAAGTAATGTAATAACAAAGGCGGGAAAAATCACACACTAGGTTTTAAGACGAATAATTGAACAAATTTCTTATACATTTTATTATATTGGTCACATATTGACGTGAAGAAATTCCTAAAGAACTAACTTTACCTACTCAGTGTTACATTTGTCATTTATAACAGTCTTACACAAACAATAATCCTAGTGTCTGTATGACCAGACTTTAAGTTCATACATATCTCTCTAGAACGCCCTTAGCGATGACGTTTTGTATGAAATTATCATCGCTAAGCGAGTCCTAAAAAGTCGGACGGTTAAATACCTATGTTTACTTGAGCATTTATTTACATTACTGTCACAAATACCCACAAATGAAGAAATAAACGTTTGTTCATCTCACTCTTCATACTCTTCGAAGAGTGGTATATAGTCATCACTTCTCGATCTCAACTTCAGTCCAAACTGTGTGACCTGATTGCCGTCAAAACCTTGGGTTTTGTCCGCGGCTGCTGCCCTCAATGTGGAGGCCTTTCGATTGTCGACAGTATACGTTTGTGTCACTGCTTGTCTCGCATGCTTTGGTGTCGGATTTGTGACGTCTTTCTGGAAATGAAAGATGGTTCTAGTAACTACTGCTAATATTCGATCAAAGTATGCAGTTCGCATTTTAATATCTAATGAATAATTTTGTTATAAATAGGTATAGGTAGGACCAATTTGTATTTTAGTTAGTAGAAGCTAGCACTGCATTTATTAAAAGTAGTTTGTTTTTTAGGGTTCCGTATCTCATGAACCGTAATAGCTAGACAGTTGAAATTTTCACAGAATATGTATTTCTGTTGCTGCTATAACAACAAATACTAAAAACAGAATAAATTAAATATTTTAGTGGGTCTCCCATACAACAAACGTGTTTTTTATAGACAGTAGTACGGAACCCTTCGTGCGTGAGTCCGACTCGTACTTGGCCGGTTTTTTTTTCTTATCCCACCACAATAAGTATACGGAAGTATTATTATTCCGAATGTAGGTTTATTAACTTTATTAGAGTATTTTAGGCTTTTACAGCCGTACAAAAATTGCCGTAGCGGACGGTATTTCACGTCCTCATGGCGGGGTATTGGTAAAGTTTTCAACTAGCAATAATCGCACCTCGGATTAACCTCATTGGTTACGATATTGCCTCTGCGCAAAGTTAAAATATCAGTAAGTCCCGATGTGAGGCCGCTCCTTTCTCAAAACGCAACGATAGCGCGTTCTAACTTTTCCTGTGGCGACATCTAGTTTTGATTCCGCGTACTAATTTTTTTTGACCGACTTTGCGATAGGGGAAGCTTATGTATTGTTGTTTCTTTGTTATTAAACCGGTAGTGTTACTATCCCCTCTGCAATTTTTAATGAAGGGTCAGGTCGGTCGGTCATAGAATTACAATAAACGTGTTGTAAAATAAATGGTTACAGTACTACCTACGCTTACGTATTCTCTTATGCTACAAAATACAAACCGCATATCGGTTATACAATTTAATTATAGATTTTTACACGGGTATTTATCACGTAATTTCCTTTTTTTACACGGGTCTTTATCACGTAGTTACCTATAATGTACCTACCTATACAATTTAATACAACTAACGTCAATGATTTTGTCTTAGGGTCCATACTATGTAACCCATTTTTCCTTTTTTTTTTACGTTTTTTTACCCCTTTCCCTCCCCTCACCACGCGTAGTATTTGCTAAGAGAATACCACCCCCCTGCCCCTGTGACCATGCGTGGTATTTTTAAAGACCCCCTCTCCCCCCTAAACAGATCACGTAATATGGGTACCCTTACCTGTGCTGGGCCATTGACGTAACTCGCGTATATCCTCAAAACTGGTTCACCTGTCTCCTCATCAAACGTCAGCTTACTCTTCGGTGGGAATTTAGCCTTCACCACAGTCACTTTAGGTACGGAAATCGTCGCTGGACTCGACGCATCTTTCTTCTCCGTCACAGCGAACAGTCTTAGCGGTGGCCTCTTGTGTAAATTAGCTTTTTCTTTGTTGAAATCTTTGTCTTCACTGATACTAGCTTCAACAATTTGACCGGCGTAGACGGCTCCTTCTTGAGTTGATTTAGGTTCATCTTCGGCTCTGAGAAGTGTGTAAGCTAGTTTGACTGAATCTGGTGATTTTGCGAAAGGTACACCGAACATTGGTTTTACTGTCTTGTTATTGCTTTCCTCTTTCTCGGTTTGAGCGATCGATGGTTTTAAATCTGGACTTGATGTGGTTATATTCATCTGAGCCGTGGTCGTTTCACTCTGTACTTGATCGGAGGCGGACGCTGCTCTGACGTCATTGATGGCCGAATAAAAACCATTTGCTATCATATTTCCAACGCTTTGACCTATCTGTGCGTAGTAGATCGGAGTTGAGTTATGCTTCATTGTACTTTCCTTCTCCGTACTTTCGATGACGTATTTTATCGTTGTTGTTAGTGGCCTTGATTCGTCTGCTATTAGTTCTAAAGTTATATTGTGAGGTTGTATACTTTGAACTTTCGTGGTTGGGTTAGGGTTTTCTGTGACATTACTGACAGGTTCCTGTGGTATCAGTGCCACTACAGAGCCTTCGGATGCTTCTCTTTGAAAGACGTTCTTTGACTCGCTCGGAACGAACGGTTCTTCTTTCAACTCCTCGTTTTCTAGAAGCAACAATTGTTGAGCTTGATGCTGTGGGTTATTTTGTTGTGTGTTTTGATTCGACATTTCGGCTTTGTAAGGTATGAATTCAACTGACGGGAATCGTTGTAGAAGCTGCGTTTGAAGCTTTTGTAAGAACATTGGGTCTGATTGGTACAACGCGTTTGGAGCTATCATGATCCCATCAGCTCCTGAACTGAGGAGCTCTTGTTGCGTTGGCACGTTGAAAGTCGGTTGATTGTTCAACCCGCTGAAGCCTTGTGGAGTGAGGATTCCGGTAAATCCTTGTGGAGTTTGAATGCCGCTGAACCCGTTAGGGTTTTGTACGCTATTGAACGAGTGTTGGTTGGGTAACCCGTTGAATCCTGGATGGTTCTGTAAACCATTGAACACTTGGGGACTTTGTATACCATTGTATCCCTGGAAAGAAAAAGCAAGGTTAAGTCAAGCCATCAAAGTGAAAGATGGAAGTTTAAACTTTGAAACAAAACTATTTTTACTTGTATTGTATAATGTTGCGTTTGAGGTATTAGTTGATTTTGCGGTATTCCTATCGACGAAAGCCCATATTCTGATGCCATTTGCTGAAATGTGGCTCCTTCTCTAAGCAATGATTGTAGTTCCGGAGCCGATTGTACGGACTGAAATTATAAAGTACATGCTACATACTTACGATAAAAGTACTAGGTAGTCAATAACTTTTTAGGTTTTGCTTACTTGTTTAGAAAATCCAACAGGAGTTTCTATTTTAGCGACTTGAAAAACATTTTCTGGGTATTTCTCGGTTACTTCATATGTTGGGTTTAAATTGGACTGCAAAAAAATAAAAAACAATAGGATCACGACTGTAATCCCCAAGTACGGCAGACATCCTCGCAAATCTCCAGACGCTTAGATCCTTTGAAGATGTTTAGTGGGGGTAGTCAGAGGCACGTCCAAACATTATATTTGGCACATGCCCACATTTTGCAGTAGTTAGCATTCCATACGTGACAGGTTGCAAGCCCATCGCCGCTTTTATGAATACTAACTGAATTCCTCACGATGTTTTCCTTCACCTTTTGAGCACGTGTTTTAATGCGCATATAATTTTTTTGACAAAATCAAAACAGTCAATAATTGACCTTCTGCCAAAAGACCTGTATGGTATAGTTACAATAAGAGAAACTGCAAAAACACGAGGTTTACGCAACGGACTTTTGAATAAAAGTGACAAAGTGGGTCTTACGAATTCCGTTGTGGGATTGTTTTGCATTTGTTGGTGTTCCGACGCTTCGATAACGACGATTGGCTTCTCTGACAGGCTTAGGTTTGGCGCTGGGATGGTGTGGATGGCACCTGTTGGTCATACAACCCTGAGATATCTTGCGCTCGTCCATAGCTAACTTAGAATGTCACTTTTATTCCTGAGCCAAAAGACTGATAAGATAAAGTCTTGTCTTATTGACTGAATGACTGATAATCCACGCATAGCCTTAACCAAATCCTAGACTATAAGCATGCAATTTGGAGACTATTTTTCTTTTATGGGGTATGGGTGTACAGAGAAAGATCTCCCGAAACCCTACCCGTCAAAGGGTGGGTTGAAGTCTGTTTGAAAATAACTTCACGTGGACGAAGTCACAGGGGATATTTACTAGTCTTATTAAAGTATATTCAAAGCGTCATTGATTTTGGTTCAATAAGATTTCAGGAGTTTGACTTAACGTTGACCTAATTAATAAGATATTATGTAACTTGTGACATTCCAAACTTGCTGTGGACGAGCTCATCGTAATTTAGTGCTAAAGTGCATGAAATGAAAACAAGCGATGAAATTGGTATAAATCGTTCCAAATACTTGCTGTGTAGATCCTTACGATGTCTTTAAACTTGACCAATGAAAGTGGTTCCAACCCCTGGTGTTCCATGGTTTGAATAAATAAATGATGAGTCTAGAAGTAGGTACATGAGATGATAAAGGTAAGAAAAAGAAAGATGTGCCAGTGCTTTCGTAACCAAACTGTACCACCATTGTGTATTAGCGGCGGAGACGACGCAGCTCGTACGAACTCGTACTCTGGAGTGACAGAGGACAGGCCTGGCATCCGTGCGGTGGTCTTCCACGGGCTATTCGCAAAGACATTGCGAGTGCTGGGGCCGTAGTGTTTTACAGCGTATCTGGGGAAAGAAAGAGGCAGTAGATTTTGCTGTGTTATCAGAAATTTTCGCTTTATCCATAACCAAAATCATAGAAATCATGCGGGGGATGTTGGTAGACGGCACTATCTGTGAGTGCGACTTAATAATTACGTTTTAAAAACTAAAAAGAAACCGACGAAAATGTTTCGACCAATCGAAAAGTCAAGAGATGATGTTTGTTTTATGACGGAACTATTAGTCCTACATAAATACTTTTTAAATGGGACCAACTTTGGACTATTCTCTACACAAAAGAATAAAAACATCCAAATCGGATCACCAGGTAAAAAGATATGCGTGGTCATACTTAGAAAAAGCAACAAATAATATATATATGTCGAATAAAGAACCTCCTATTTTTTCGTCGGTTAAAAATGCCTCTTGTTAGAGGGGTTACCTGTGCGAAGGATTTCTATAAACAACGTAAGATGGTGCCCGGTATGAAGCGGACGGCACTATGCGTGGGTGGGTCCAGGGTCTCATGTTCGCGCCAGGCCTGAAGACGGAAGGTGCTCGGTTCCTGTTGACATTCGTCATTCTACTGATGTAGGCTGCTTGGGTGACGGTAAATAGCGTCAGGATAAGTGGGTACTGGAAAATAAACATGTTTTGTTTACATACTGAGTTTTTTTTTTGTTTTAAGTATTCAAATGTGTTTGTGTGTGTTTTTATATCTAGCCGTAACACAAATATGACAGATTTATGTAAATAAAATGAAATGAATTACGATCACGACTGTAATCCTCAAATACGTTTTTACGTTGAAGAGCTCCTGACTCCATCATCAGATCAGCTCACTGTTACTATATTATTGCATTGCCCCCGAAGTTACAGTATGCGAAATTTCAGCTTAATCTGTTGGGGATAACAGCTTCAAAATTGATTTGCAAGATTCCACCTTATCAAACAGAGTTACATAGTTACATACATACATACATTGCAAGGGAAATAAAAGCTTGTAAAAACAATATAAATCTTAGGTGTAAAAGACTCGTTCAATTGTTCCATTATTTATTAATAGTGTCGGAAGCATACTAGTTACTAGTCATGTCTACATTCCGTTTAAGTAAGTCGGGGAAAGATGGAGTGTTTCCAATTAAATACCGGTCCGCCTTTTAGAAAATGATTCTCAGTAACGTTTGTACCTATCTGTGATAGTACAATGTAGAAAATAGTAGAATACAATAATTGGGTTTTTGTTGCTTGTAATAAATATCTAATACTAGCTGTCCCGACAGACGTCCTGTCAAATTCATTTTTATTCCATTTTCTCCAGACACTAGCAACTAAAAAGAATTAACAAAATCGGTCCAGCTGTTCACGCGTGATGAAGGGAAATAGGGATTCATTTTTATATAAAAGACTAGGTGTCCCGACGGACGTAGTCCTGTAAAAAAAATTATGCATTAAAATCGAACTAGCTGTTAAATACAACATACCGTTGCTGTCAGTACAAAAAGTCGTATGTAAAAACGTTAGGTTTTCAGGAGACACAAAAAACTGATTATTATCTTGTCTATGAAGTTTTTTAACAATATTTAAATGTAGCTTTAGTTTTATAGCTTACTTATACTTACGTTTATTATACTCCTGCAAATCGATTTACTACACATACAGCCAATAAAAAAAATAGCAAAATTTTGACATACGACTTTTTGTACTGACAGCAACGATACATAAAAACAGCCGCCAAAACCAATAATTCAAGAAAATATTAAATTTTGGTTTTCTTTTGGTGTCTGTTCTTGTAGTATGTATTGTGTGGCAATCACCTAACTCAGCCTAGTAAGAAACTCTTAGCACAGATTACTCGCTATATCTACATTTAATTATTTACGCCTATTTCCCTTCAGATATAATCTTAGACTACGGATTTCCGCAATTATTTGATACCTTGTAGGTACAAGGTGTCCCAAAAAAGTGTTTAGTCTCTAGCGGACGTCCACACCAGAGGTACAGCATCTTTCGAAGTACCCAAATAATATTGATATTCAGCGATTTTTCTATATATTTCCGTGTTTTTTTTTCTAATTTGGTTAATAATTACCAGTTAGATGTAATAAATAAGTCTAAAATAGAATGTATTGTTAAAAAGTTGTCCATAATCTTTGCGGGTAATTGAAAAATAAAAGTAATTAAACTTTTTTTATTATGTTGTAATTCGAATACCTCTCGAGTGCTACCTCTACCTCTGGACTTTCGCTTGACGCTATTTTTTGAGACACCCTGCATAACCATTATCGATCGGTTGATACTATCTATCATTGGAATATGCATAATACCATGTTATCGAAGTACCGAGGAAGGAACCGATCGGTAACTGTAATGACTTCCAGCAACATTTTCTCTAGTAAAATGCAAACTGCGTTTCACGTTTCACCCTAATGTTCGACTTGTCTGTCGTTATGTTCGCTAATGACCTCGATCATGCAAGTCTTTTTATTATTTCACTCGCAATTGAAAGCTTGACAAGTAATCGCTGATGAGCAAAAAAAAACCACGCACGAAAGGCAAAAGAAAATATATATCACAAATTATGACTTAAATCCATACACACGAGCCTGTTGCTTGCGTAAAAGTATGCATGACAACTTCAAAGACATAAAGAATTAAATTTATTTAGAACAATAATATAAAATGATTATTATTAAATAATATAAATAAACTAGCAGACCCGCGACGTTGAGACGTTGTCCTGTCCAAATTTTAATAACCTCATAGAGTAATTCACGTTACTATGACGACTAATGTCATCCATCTGTATTTTTTGTACCTACACCAGCCAAAATCATCCCTTTCGTATTTTAAAGTAGTCTATCTGGGGTCTGGGGGCACGGCAGTGCCCCCGCCAAGTCAAGCAATAAAGCCATTACCATTGGCTGTACCATCCTTTTCTCGAAGCAGTTCAGGCCATTTTCGACCCCCTGTAACTTCGTTGTGGATAAAACTAGAAGCCTGAATTTTCAGTAACCAAGCAGTCACTATATAAACACGGTATGTTTAAAATTTCATTCAATTTGAACCAGTAGATTAAGAATTATAACTAGTCAAAGTTTCCTATTTTGTCACTCACTCACTCACTCACTCACTGACTGACTGACTGACTGACTGACTGACCGATCATCAAAAGTTTAAGGCACTTCTAGCAGACATAGAAGCTTCAAATTTGAAACACAGTTAGTGTTTAGTGTAAAAAATCCTAAAAAAAACCTGCCAAGTGCGAGTCGGACTCGCGCACGTCGAGTTCCGTACCATTATCTATAAATCACGTTTGTTGTATGGGAGCCCCACTTAAATATTAATTTTATTCTGATGTTAGTATTTGTTGTTATAGCGGCAACAGAAATACATCATCTGTGAAAATTTCAACTGTCTAGCTATCATGATTCATGAGATACAACCCTGTGATAGACAAACGGACAGACAGACCGACAGACCGACAGACCGACAGACCGACAGACCGACAGACCGACAGACCAACAGATAGACAGACGGACAGACGGACGAACGGACAGTGGAGTATTAGTAACAGGGTTCTGTTTTTACTCTTTAGGTACGGAACCCTAAAAAGTAGGGCAAAAATAAATGAGATGCCATCAAAAACATAACTTGTAAAAAAAGCCAAGTCTCGCAAAGCAACTCAGTTCTTCTACCGTAAAAGGGCCCTTCTGACTTATGTTATTACGTAATTAGCTAACCTTTACGTAATAACTTGAAGGACCCCTACTGAATAAATTAACCGACTTGGTATTACATGGATCTCACCACTTTTTACGGTAGAAGAACTGAGTTGCTTCGCGAGACTTGGCTTTTTTTTACAAGTTATGTTTTTGATGGCATATTTTATTCGGGCATTATAACCAACTACATCTACAGCAAATTTCATCTAGATCCGTTTTGTCGTTTAAGCCTGATTGAGGCACTAACATACAAACAAACTTACAAACTTTCGCTTTTATAATATTATTAATACGATTAGTTAGATGTACCTGATTCTGACATTGAGATTAGGGTCAAATAGTACTTCGGAAACTCCTTGATGCACCTAATCACCTCTAGATAGCGTGCAGTGCAACAGTTTTTGAAATATTACGGTGGTCCAATTATCGCTGCCTTCCCCTACTATGCCGGCACTATGTTTATTTCCCGCGGTTACCGGCATACCATAGAATCTTAGCTAATTATTTTCTTTAACGGATCAACAGTAATTAGAGTGAGGAGACCCGTTAATGTTCTGCTTTATTTACTACGCCGCAATGCAAAAGAAAGCAATTTCAAGCGTTTATCAAGACGATACTCTTGATAACTTATATAGGTACTCACTCATAAGTCAAAAATATATAATTTAGGGTACTTCTCTAGATTACAGATAGACTACAGTTGCAGTACGTAAGTAGTTAGTACTAGCCGACCCGTGACAGACTTTGTCCTGCCCAATTTCAATAGTCGCATAGAAAAAAAACTTTTAGGAAAATACAAATGTTTTCCCAATAAACCTTGTCCTGAAAGGACGAATTTTAGTAGAATGTGTATCATTCAGTAGTCAAAACTAATGTCAGATTTATTTATAAAATAAATTTTATTACGAATTTTGGTAGAATGCGGTAATTATTCGGTAGTCAAATAAATGTCAGTTTTTTTTGACAAAATAAATTTCCAAAACCGACCTTGTTAGGATTCAACCTTTTTGGTAGAATGCGTTGCTATGACAACTCAATGTTATCGGTATAAGATGTCTAATTTTTTGCAAATCAGCGCCATCTATACCAAAATCATCCTTTTTGCGTTTTTTTATCATTTAGGGGTTGTTTTTCGGATTATAAGTTCCCCCTTTATTTATTCTGATTTTTTATCTACATACTACAGCAAATTTCATCTTAATTCGTTTTTTCGTTTATTTTTGATTAGGGAACAAACATAGCAGCCTTATCACAAACTTTCGCATTTATAATATTATATTAGGATAGGATTAGGATTTACAAAATCTGTATTTTGTACTCATTATTTTTTTTTTATTAATAGTTGTATCAAGGTTCCTTTTGATGCATATCTTTTATTTTTGGCAGGCGATACATTCTAGGCGACATGCCTCGTCTAGATGGATAGTTGCTCGAAGAGAGATTCTCGCAGAGAGTTGGAGCTCTTTGGATCGTGTAACCGGCACGTACGGTCATCGCATGTTCGTTTATAATTAAAGTTTCCATAAAAAGTTATTTTAATATCCATAACCGAGCCAAAAGGAATACTTTATCGGCTCTCTGCAGTAGAACAGTTTTTCCCGAGTGATATTCAAAGATTAGATGACACTGTCACCAGCCGCAAAGACTTGTGTGAAATCTAGACGGACCGGTCTGTGGCAGTAACTCTCCATACCAATGTACTTTGATTCCAGTTTGGATTGACGAGGGAATGCCCTTGTCACAAGAGAAAGACAAAACAAGCAGCGATTTCGCGTCATAGCCTATCTATACTAATATTATAAAGAGGAAAGATTTGTTTGTATCGAATAAGCTCCGAAACTACTGGACCGATTTCAAAAATTCTTTTACCATTAAAATCCTACATAATCCTTGATGAACATAGGCTATAGATTATTTTCAAAAACTTTAGGGATCCGTATGAAAACTTCGATAATGTAACCCAAAGTGTGAAAAAATATCCAAAAAAATCCTTATATTGCGTTTGCTGCAGAAAGTATTGACAATAGAGCAAAGTGATGTAATACAGTTTTATAGAGAACATCAATATCTACAAAAAAGTCCGTAATACTAATATGTCTAACTATTAGGTATACCTATTAAAACTTCGATAATGTAACTCAAGGTGTAAATAAATTTGCCATAAATATCATTATTACTCCCGTGCGACGCCGGGGCGGACAGCTAGTATAATATAAAGTCAAAGACCCGGTTGTGGTGCCTACCCCTGTTTGAGTCATTTTCAATTTTGGCAGTCATATCTGCTACATACTACCATATCAAACAAACTTGTTTATGTATTCTGCGTGACTGGGTTAGATGGAATATTATTTTCACTTACGCTGTACTTTATTTTGACGGATTTATTATGCTCTTAAAATTTCCTGTTGATATGTGGTAATCTTGGTGAGTGGAAACCGATGATGTAATGAAATAATATTTATACCATACCTACTTTAAAAAGCTTATTTTATTCACGCAAAACAGTGAATAAAAAGGCCTTTTATTCACTGTTTTGTTTTTATTCACTATTTTGGTGTTTGAATTTGGAACACAAAATATATCCGGTCTCTATTTCAATGCTTACACAAACTCCTTGCGCTGAGATTCGAAATTCAAAACTCTTTGGTGCAAATAAATTCTCGAGATTTGATTGGTCGATATTTGCGACAAGGAGTTTGGCATTAGATTAAATAAATATTCTCGTAGTCATGGTATAAAGTATAGTATGCAACTTCTGAATAAAGTACGAATTTATATCGAGGGCCATGAATCACTCGCGTCGTTCAGGATTCTAACAGTTGAATCACTCGCTGCGCTCGTGATTCAATCATTAGAATCCTTCACTTGCTCGTGACTCATCTACGGCCCTCGCTTTAAATCCGTCCTTTATTCACTAGTTGCATAATATACTATTATGTTAGAAATAATGTCGCGGAATGATTATAATCTATGTTCTGTGTTCTAGGCTAATTGGTAAGAGTGCCGATTTTGATTCGTTGAAAATCTCGCAAAGAAAAGTCGATAGATAAATACAATACTAATGCAAAAAAGCAATAAATTTGTCTTTATCAAACTTATTCCTAGAATACCTATTCTGCACAACATTTACTTATATCATAATCTGACTGAAGATACTTTTTTTCAGAACCAGCACTATGTGCGTGTATTACTGAATGTTGCACGCGAGCATTCGAGGTGTTTGGTGAAATTTTTGACGTTTTGTATGGGCTGAGTCTACCCGGATAAAACGGAAAAGGTGATAAAACTGGATTATCTTGAAAACCATAAAATAAAAAAAAAAAAGCTATTTAGCTATTCATAGTTTTGATTAAAAACGAAACCAGTATTTTTGAAGAGCTAACTTTGGAAAATAAATCTATCGAGAAAAGTTTTACCAATCGTGTTTCTGTCTTTAATTTATCTAGATTAAATCCCTAAATTATCATTGTCATAAAAAACAAAACTGTATGTTTTGCGGTTATTGTGAAAAAACGATTCTGCATTCATCAAAAACATTTATTACTCGTATAAGTTCAATAACTCTCAGCGGCCTTGACTACACCCACCACAAAGTAGAATATAGATAACTTTTAATTGCTCTGCTCGGCTTTAAAATTTCTCTCGTTTTATACGTCGATTAATTGTTAATTGACTGAGGTAACTAGATCTTAGGCATTTTGTAGGGTTGGACCAGATTGTTGAGCTGGAGAGAGTGATATCGAGGCGCTGCGCTGTTTTGACAGATATGATTTGATAGAAAATGTATCGGGAAAGTAGACAGCATTTTCTAAGTTTATCTAAAACTAGCGACCCGCCCCGGCTTCGCACGGGTTTAATACATATAAACCTTCCTCCTGAATTACTCTATCTATTAAAAAAAACCGCATCAAAATCCGTTATGTAGTTTTAAAGATATAAGCAAACATACATACATACATATATACATACAGACGCGGGAAGCGGAAAGCGACTTTGCTTTATACTATGTAGTGAAGACCGCAAGTCAATAGGGCGTTAGTTTTGTGAACTAGTAATTTCTGTTTGTGTCTCTACCGAACGTAGCTTACAAGTAGGTGTGAATTGACCAATAACAGCGCTCGAAATTTGGGGTCAACTATTTCGAATACTGTGATTGGTCAGTGGTCAGTGGAAACCCACTCTAATCCTTGCCTGGGATAGCAGAAGTCTCGATTTAGTCTAGTTCCATGTTCGTTCATCAACTCATTGGTTCTTTCTTTGATACTCGTCGTAAGATCAGTGACCAGGTTAAGGTATGTTGGTACTAAATAAGGGCAAGGTGAGCGATGGCGAGGAACCAGTATGGGCTCTAATATCTACCTACCTACCATTTTCTACGTCAGCGTCTGAAAGCACTATGGTATTATTATGTTTTCCCGGACGGAAAATACATTGGAACAAAAATATGGATTCGAACTCATTTTTTCTTGGGTTTCTATTTTGATTCCAACCACTACACCATCAACATTTTACTAAAATCTATCTTTATTGACTAATTCAAATACTCCACGAACAAAAATAACAATAAGTATTATTTTAGCTGTAGGTACTTAAGATTTTTTGCGTTACATTGTGAAAATTCGGAGAAAACTAAGTGCAGACAAGCAGACAAGGTAAATATCATGATAGCTTTCTCAATAATTTGCAGCAGAATACTGAAAATAAACGGATCCTTTTAAAAGAAAATTTTAAACATAGACATGCCCTATTATATAAATATAAACAATTAAACATACCTTTAGCATCTTCGAATAAATCACTAATTGCTCCGAATATTACACTTAGTTCTCACACACACAGTCACATCACCAGCACACGGCACCTAAAAAATCGTAACTTTTTTTAAACAATTTTTACGTAAATCCGTGTCCGTGTCCATCCGATACAATATACCTAATTTTCTTGGAATAATCGAATAGAAAACTGCAAGACGTATAGATTACGACGCGAATGGTCAAGACACTATGGAGAGCGATATAGGTCACCCGCACACTTTTATAGCAGCCCCCACCTACACTGGTCTGCGGAAAAGCTTAGGAAAATGAATGATTAGCACGACTGGTGTACCTAGGTATAGGTAAACTACCTGGTTTTTTGTGGTCATCTATAGCTCAGCGAGTTGTCTAGAAAATGATGGGTCGCGGGTTGCCTTTCGATGCCTGCTTTAGATGATTTTTATTTTATTTTACGGTATTTAATAAGCACTACTCGTACCAACAATTATTAGAACGATGCATGATAAAAAAATACTAGCAAAATAAATAAGGCACAATAGTACATACTGTAATAATTAAATCAGGCAAACACTGCATGCTTTTAGTATGATTAGGTAAGTAGGTACAGTGGACTTTAACGTCCTTTGAGTTAGGTAGTTAGTGGACAAAAGTAGTTTTGACAAAAATTCTCCATAAAATAAAAATAAGCTAAGGGTTTTTAAAGTACTTTGTAGAATATTAAAAAAGCTACACATAAAATTATAAGAGCTGGATTCCTCCTTCACTGACGTCGGTCGCGTAACGTCGTCATTCCCGTTCGAAAACCGATCAATTATCGAGAATATAAACTATAGAATTATAACCATCGTGGTTGTTAATCATTTTAAATAGTAATACGGCTACTTATCACATATTGAGTATTCGCCAATCTACCGTAAGTGCTGTCGCGGGCGATGTTTATGATGAAGAGCATCTGAATTGTCTCGAAACTCAATACAAGATAAAACGTGGTAATTAGCCGTATTTATATTCATAAAGTGAATATCAATGTTGCTAGGTAGGTATGCAGTGTTTCAAAGGGCTTGGTGTATATTTTTACTCCAACAAATGCCGAATGCAGCGAAAAGGATTACCATCTCTAGCATTACACGTCCGTGATTGCCAGAAATGGCGCTTAGGTACGAGTACTTCACGATGTATCCTCAATATGCCATTATAACGGCCGTGAATTATAGTGTGTTTCCTAGTGTGGGGTCAGGTAAATGTAAATGCTAAGGTACATTAATCATAACTGTACTATAAAATACTAGGCTCGTTATCTGATCATGCAAAACTGTCATATTACACGCGATTGAGGAACAGTACGATTTGTGAATTATCTTTGTGATGCCCCGAGCACTTGCCTCGACCAGAAGTGAAATTTTGGGCATGCATGCATGCATGCATTCACGTGAATGTCATGACGTCAACATTCACGTGTTGCGCATCATCATGTTTCTTGACAAATTACAATGATGTAAATTTTACGTTAGGGGAGAGCGAGGATAGTGTTTTTTCGGCACCGACGTCATAAATACGCAACCACTCGGCAACCAACGATTTAGGTACCTACTGATAATTATATAGAATTTGTATCAACTCTATAAAAAACCTCCTCAGTCTACCTGTTTACCGAAAACCGATAGTATCGAGCACAAAACTATAATACTATCTATTTGTGAAAATTGGAAATGTCCTATCATTTATACGTGACACGTACGTGAACATTGAAAAACGCTAGCAGGAGTTGTTTAAACAGCTCAGTTGGTAGTAACTCTGCCTTCTGCGCTGTAGGTTGTGGGTTCGATCCCCACCCAGGGCAAATATTTGTGTGATGAACATAGATGTTTGTTCTGTGTCTGGGTGTTACTATGTATAATAAGTATGTATTTACAAAAAAAAAAGTATATAAGTATTCTATCAGTTATCTGGTTCCCATAGTACAAGCTTTGCTTAGTTTGGGGCTAGATGGCGCTGTGTGTAAAGTCCGCCAATATTTATTTATTTATTTATTATTATTTAAATATTTAGAGTTATTTTGTTCACTCAAGAATCATATGATCTCTTTGGTGAGGGTGCTTTTAACCTTGGCCACATTACAAAACACCAATTTGGAAAAAAAAAACTAAATTCTAGGTCTCCACCTGCCAAAACCATCCTAACATACCTCTCTCGACTATTATCCCTAGGATTAATATTCTTTATAAAATAAGAGTCATCATTAAAACTTGCTCTTGTAGGTACGTTACTAAATTAATCGTCTTCAACCAATTACATCAGAAGTGAGAGTGTATGTAGTTTTTCATTAGAGTCGGTGACTCTAGCGCACGCGAATGTAAAAGTGATGTCAATGAGCGGTGACGGACGCTACCACGAGTATTTTGCTAGTACGTATCCATTTGAATAGCATTCAGACATCGGACAGAAGATCTGATAAGCTATGATTATGTAATTAGCTGTCCGACCCGGCTTCGCACGAATGTAGCAATGAAGGTTAGAGGTAGGTACCTAATTTTTTGATACCTTATGTTACATCATTGCAATTACAGTGGGGAGCTCCTTTTTAAATAAAATATGAACTGTTTTACTTGCTGATAATGTAGCTTTTGATAGGTGAAAGAAGTCTTTAAATTGAACCTAGTTTTTAGTTTATCTATTAAAAACACCACATACATGTTTAAGCCCCCTCAAATCACAGGCACAAACAAATCTTTTGTTTCAATCTTTTTTTAAACAGTGCTGGCAATTCATTTTATAGATTTTATTTGAAACCTGATCTTATTACCTTAGTGGAATTCACATTGTAATCGCTGAATGTTCTGTACGCATGTAATTGGCATTAATCAGCAGTCAATAAATCCACACCTAGTTTCACCTATTTTCGAATGTACCTACCTACCTACCTATTATAACATTTTTACCTATTTTAACACCTTTACGATAATAATTCAACAAACAACTAGAAAAGAAAGTAAAAGCTGGTGACCGGCGTCTTGTTCACGTCCAAAAGCTGTAGTCGCTTAGCTATTTGTTTTGGAAACTGATCTATTTAGCGCGACTAAGTATGGAAACAGCACGAATATCCACAATGAAACGAAAATAGTAATTTAAACAAGAAGCACCGAGAATTCAAATGTAAACAATAGCTCATCTTATTTTTTCCCATGCGGTCATTTTATTTCCTACTCAGCATACATCAGCCATCACCCACGGAAGCGGAACATAGAAAATATAAAAAAAGGCGTTGTAGAAATATTGCTTGCGCAATCCAGTGTCATTATGTCCTTCCTGATTGCAAGACAAGCCTCATTGCTCTCGCTTTCTGTATGATTGAGGCCTGGGGTTAGTAATTAGGGGGTTTGATGAACTTTACTCGGTGTGACATGGTTAGAGTAAGCGTTTGTGTAGTAGAGTACCTACCTAACTACCTACCTACTCTGTTTTAGAACTACTGTGTACATAAATACGAGTAGGTACCTACCTAAGTCCAGATTTTATGTCATAGTGTCTCTAGTCTAGGACTCATGTTGCCAAATATCAAACGCAAAATCGATTCCTAGCAAAGTTGTCAATTATTATATTATGCCTTTATCACACTGTCTTTTCAATTTTCCCCTATTGCTCGTTCTAAATAAATCTTCATAAAGCTCAAAATGGATACGCGCTTGGTAACGCCTGATAGAAATACATGAGCAAATGTGCTCATCGTATAGTTGCTTGCTAGGTCTAGGCGTTGTTTTCGCATAGACAATAACTACCTACTTTATCGATATTATTGCATACAAAAATATCTTGTCTAGTTATGTATGTATGTATCTGTTATCCCTTAAAAAATGTGTCGTTAGGTACACCCCCATAACAGAAAAGGCTTCCCTTCACATATTTTTACATTTCACCTTCAGTTATTTTAACCTAATAGTAATTTAAATAAACCATAGTGAATTGCTAATCCAGCGATTGTCCGGCTTAGACGCTCGAGGTACAGGTTCGATATCCGTCACTTTCAAATGTTTACGACATGATCTGTAAATATACCTAATACCTAATGTATTTTTTTGGGTTTGGCTCTTGTCCCGAATGTTTAATTATTTAACTAACCATAACGACAGATACACAATGTTGATATTTAAAAAGATAGTACAAGTACCAACAATGAAACAGAAACTCACTTCCATCACAATTTATTTACAAAAATAAAAAAAAAGATTTTTACAAATAATACAAAAATATAAATTAATTATTAATTATTTACAGTAAAGAAATTAGCTAATTCAAATAACACCAATATTTCTACTTAGGACAAGTAATTGAGCAATACACATTCAAAGTTACATACAGCATTTCGAAATGGGCAAGAAAACTGATAATAGACATTTTTTTTTTATCTACCTACCTTTATTCCGTAAAAAATTCTTAACTGCAAAATATTAGTAGACAAAACTACAGTAGGTGTAATAAGTTCTTGTTTTCCAATTTAATAAAAAAAGGGTTTGTTTCTAAAGTTAAATAGTGCATATTTGTATCTATATAAATCTTTAAACTTTTACCCACTTCGAATAAAAAATAAATTAAATCCTTACACTTTTAGGTAGTTTAATTCAGCCTAGGACTAAAACTGAAGGCACAATCATGGACAAAAGTACTCCCAACACCTGAACTTTAAAAGTTTCTTTGAGTGTCTAAAACCTGAATGTATCAAAATATTGATCGCACATTGATTTGAGATCAAACCCGTAATAATTACTGGTTTATTATTTTGCCAACGACTGTACATTTCAATTGCAACATTCTCACTACATACTTTTTCTAAGCTTTCTATTTAAAATAATGGTAACATGAATTTATAGTTTTTTTTTACAAACTAAATGATATAATGCTGGTTTGAATTATCTACATCAGTTTTGTAAAACAATTAAGTAAATAATGTTTTAAGTGTGTTAAGAATTAACGGATAACAATACTTAATTGTTTATTTTAACAATATTCATTGTATTGGTCAAGGGTGTGGATAGTGAAGGTAGTGTTGCAATTCTTCAGCTCCTAGCGGTGCAGTCTCTACAGGAATCTCTGAAATTGTTAAAAAAACACGTTATAAAACATGAAACTACAACCCTCATAAATTTAAAGAATTTTCAAGAAATAAAGAACTAGCTAGAACAATATTAGCGCATAGTAGAAGTCGTCTGAAAATAGATAGACTATTAGATTTTACATTTTTTATTAACAAAATGCATTTTGCGTAAGGAATATACTCGTAAGCTTAATTTTGTAATTGCATTAGGGCGAATAAGTTAATAGTATTTATAAATTATAAACATGATTATGTCACCTATCTTATATATAAGTAGTACCTATAATCTTATGTATGAGAAGTACAAGGAAGTAAAACTTTTTGCGTAATCAAACTGGTAAGCATTTATGAAAGTCCATAAGAAGAAAGGAAGTCTTAGTCGTGGTGCAGTAAGAAAAAACTGTACAAAGGTTTAAGTAACAGTCAGTCGATTATGTTAGTAGTCAGGTCAGTCCAGTCATCACGTACCTCCAGTCAGTCTATAAGTAGTCACTATCAGATTTGTACAATCCTGTTGCCTCTCAGGAAGTACTTGACGTCTTTCCTTCTAGTCTCAATCGTGGTCGTCTTTGGCGATTCTGTGGTCGTTGTTGTGGTCGTGGTCGAGGTCGTCGATGTAGTTTTATCAAGGTCGGGAAGGAATTCAGCAGGAAGGACCCCTATCTCATTATCGGTGACCACAGGGGTCGGAAGTAAAAGACCATTTTTAAGCAAATCTCGATACGCGTCTAAACCGTTGAACTGCGGCTGGATTTCGGCCGATCTCTGCTGCTGATTCATGTAGTTATTCAGCTTAGCGAGATTTGCGTTTATCTTCTGCAGCTTATCAGCTGTTAAACCCGTTTTATGTGTAGGATAGGCAGAGGCGGCGGATTTTTTGAAAGACGCGTAGTTGAAAGACGGATGCGGGTTATGTGGGTCATAATCTGGGAAAGTCTCAGAAGCGGCGGGTTGGCCGTAGGAGTCAACTGCTCCCCAGGACATGGGTTTGAACTGTGGGACGGGTTGGGGGGGTGGAGGTGGTTGATGGGCGTAAGGCTCTTCGATATTGGCGGGACCAGATGGGCCAGTAGGCGCTATAGGGCCATTGTACTCCGTATACACAGTATGGGATGCAGGAGCCGTTAGAGCGGGCTCAGAATGCTCTATAACAGGAGCAGGTTTTTGGAAAACATTCTTGATAGCACTGTAGACAGAGGTTAGGATAGAAGGAGGGGGTTCGAGATGCGTGTGTCCAGAGTTCGCCGTCTCCAGGATCTCGCTCGGTGCCAGGAAAAAGACGCCTGCTTGCACGCCGTGCGGTTTCCCACGTCCTGTCTCAGAAAGTCACAGTCATTCAATAAAATCATAGTAACAAAATAAATCTACAAGTTATGTGAAAATTTCGTTGAATAAAGAAGTGTCATGGTCAATTATTGTCCCGTAATTGTGTCAGCATTTTACAGTTAGGCGCTTTCATTATAAAATACTCATACTTTTGGTAAAACGGTCGACTTAAAAAGTAGGAAAACGGACCACAGAGAGAATAGTTTAGAATTAAAATGTAAGATATATTTAAACACAAAAATAAAAAATTGTAGAACTTAGCTAAAGTACTAAGACAATAGTATTAGGATAAGGGTAGTTAAACAAGATTTATAGTTGCATCGCCCTTTGAATATATCAATAATCATTAAATTAAAACATCAGAATTACGCAGACCATTATAAATTATTACAAAAACTAAACTGCATTTTCCAAACCCAGACAAATAAACAATGAACTGCTTTTTGAACCTTAAATCTGCTGTCAAGTCAAGCAAAATTGCGGCACGGCCGTACCATCCTTTTCTCTAAGCAGTTCAGGCCATTTTCGACCCCCTATCTCTTACGTAATTAGCTAACCTTTACGTAATAACTTAAGACAGAAGGACCCATAAAGTAGGGACTGAACAAATTAACCGACTTGGTATTACATGGATCTCCCAACTTTTTACGGTAGAAGAACTAAGTTGCGTTGCGAGACTTGGCGTTTTTTACAACGTACTTTATCATACCCGAGTCATATGGCAATGACAACGATAATGAGTACTTGCTTGTGTTGACCAACTGCTTAATTAGGTAGTCCAATTGACCTGCCCAAATAAACGACGTTCGATTTATACAAACCGGATGATTGCGTTCGCTTTAAAAGCTTGAGTTTATGCAATACTGACCCTTAGACTTACATGGATCACTTTTACTACAGAAGATACTTGCGTAATCAAACCCGGCTTCGTAAGTTATATTGGATCATCACAGAGCTACACAAAGCTTTAATGCACAGATGTTAAGATGGTAGGTAAGCTTAGCTTTATATAAACAGCAAGATCCTATGAGTCGGTCTTCAACAAACTATAAAATGATGACGTAATAAGATAAAATATCTATAAACTTATAATAGTTCATAGGTATTTCTTAGTTTGCAATAGATTTTGTACTAGCATCGCCAAACCTCGGTTTTTAACAGAATTTACTGAAAAAATCACCCTATCATCAAAGTGCATTGCGATTTTTTAAGAGGGAAAAAGCATCGATGCTCTATTGAAAAACATATTACCAAAGAATATCTTCAAAAGCAGCATGTGGTTCCAGGAAATATTTCTGTACAAAATCTAGTCGCTTTGATCGAAATGTTCTTAGCTCGTCGAGCCACTACAAAGAGCCAACCGCAGAAGCTATATTGTCACATTTTATGGCAAGGAAAGTGACGATTCACACTTCTGGGTGCTTTTTTGCTCATGCCTTACGCGGGATGAAAGTTGTCTGAACCACAGAGTAACTTAATTACTCAGTCTCAATGCTGCCTTACTGGATTTGCGGTCATGAGGCTGCACTGTGATTATGGCTGTCCAATGAAAAGGACTGATAAAATAGGTGGGAAAAACAAAAAAGCGGAAAAAATATGTCTCAATAAACTTAAAAGTAACGTAAAAAAGGCTCACGGATCTCCGAGCGCGGTAAACATCCTCTGAACGCTCCAGGCGCAAACTCTAAAGATTAAAAGTCCATATAAATAAATGAATAAGAAAAAAAAAAAAAAAAAAAAACTCTAAAGATGGAGTAGTGAGAGGGAAATATCATACAACATCAAATTTAGCATAGCACCTTTTGAAATATTTAGAATTCCATACGTGACTAGATAAACGCATTGCCGCCGTTTTATTGATAAACGTAAAGATTACCTACGACACGGACATTACGGACAACGAAGCATAATTAGATAAGTCAAAACTATTTACAAAAACTTTAAATAAAAAGAAAAAAATGTAAACCCCAAACATGGAAGATATCCACGAGAGATCCTCGATTATGTTCAAACGTTGCGTTTGGTACATGAAGAAAGAACAACCATGACTATCTTCAAAGCGAAATGCCTGACAACCCTATCACAAACGGGTGGTGGAAAGGTTATCGACATAGCATTTCATATACGTAATATATAAATGCAAAAGAAAAGTTCAGGCGAGCGTTTAACAATTTCCATTCAGTGTAATTATAGATTTCATATAAGTAAAATTATACACAATAAAACAAAAAGTCTGGCCAAATACAATACTATGATGTTAATAGCTGTCCCGACTAACGGGTCCTGGCAAATTTCAACTAAGTATACAACAGAAAAAAGCTCTTTCAGTTTTTCCCGAAATTTACGCTGGATTTTCCAAAAAGCGGTCCAAAATATATTTTGCGACCTATTCTCATACCTACCGAATATGCACAAAAAAAACATAAAAATCGGTCAAGCCGTTTCGGAGGAGTTTGGTTACAAACAGTGAGACACGAGAATTTTTATAAAAAGATTTTACACAGAGATATACATCACCAAGACTGTCTTGACTTCTAATAAACCACGTATGTTCCAAGCAAGCAAGAGACAAGAGTTTAAATAAAATCTATGCCCCGTTGAAAAATAAATATACCGATCTCCTTTTGTCTAGTAACTGACACTAAGAACCAATACTTTGACTACTGAATAACATAAATTTTCTTCCTGGATACTATTTCATATCAAATTGCGCCAATACAAACCTAAGATCCAATTTCACATGACTACACCCACCGCTGACCGAACAGGTTCTGTGATGCAACGCTTTCACTAAAGGGTAAGCGCGAGTGCAATTGTTGGGATCTCATTGCGTCATAATACGTCATCTAGATTAATAGCCACTATAGTTGCTTCCTTGATGTTTGTAGGGTACTGGACTACTTTGATAAAAGCTTGCAGGCTTGCTTTTCCTATAAAGATTAGGTCATTATTGCAATGTTCGAGATAACATTATTTTCAATTGGTATCTTGGGAACCGCATACGATGTTACGTGAGACTAAACCCACGTTCTTAAATGATCGAGCAATGCGATAGTTAAATAAGACAAGCGTAATAAGGTGCAATATTTGAAGAACAATTTTGAAAGTGGTTCCTTGTTTAATTGCTTCCTTGCTTTTAAGATCGCAGATACTCAATAGTCATCTTCCTTATTTAGATTAAGGCATGGTGATGCAATATTTGAGAGCAACTTTGAAAGTCTTCGTGCATTTTGTTTGATTACTTTGGCATAGTTCGTATCAATTTCAACCTCATTTTAGAAATTGGATCTGTAGATGTGTAATGAGTACTACTTCTTATAAATATGTATCATAACATAGATACAATTTTTAATTTTAAAACAAAACATACATGTATTGCAAAAACTATCAATTTTTTTTCGCAACTTTTTGATGACTTTATTTGGCATCCGTTCACAAAATGTTGAGTTGGACAATTGAAGGGTCTTACAAAATTACATGCATAGTTGAGTCTGTCACATGTTTTGGGTTACTACATAACAAAACAAACGCTTATTTCCGTTGGAGGGAAAGTGTATGTAAATGAGGTGAGGAACATTTTGGACATGCTTCAAAGACCGACTTATAAAGTAGGACAGTGTTTCAAAGACAGAAAATATTATCGTAATAGGAAGCTTGAAACACAAAAGGCTGCTATAATGCAATATTGGTAGAAAGAAAAAGCAACTAAATAGATATTGGAACACAATAATGGAAAGCAATAGTAGGCATCACTGGCAAATACCTGTGATAATGGCTGGACGTAATACCTAGATTCAAAGTTATAGCAAATGTATTATACATATATAAACGACTAAAATTATCAAAGCCATGTACCTATATCTTGAACGAATTGTTGTATTTCATTGATGGGATGTCAAACATTATCTTGATTTGTTTACCAATAACATAAGCAGAACCATCAGCAACAAAGAGTGAAAGTGCTTGAGAGAACGAAGGCATAAATATGCAATAAACAATAAAATACGAGTATACACGCTGAACAATAGAGTGATTCTGTTTATATCGTGTTCAAAGATAACATGCTAGGGGAAGACTTCGAAATAGATATACAAAATAATTACAAAACAGAGCATTAATCAACATAATTGATGAAGAAACTTTTGTAAATGAATTTGAAGATATTCCCAAGAAAAGCATCACAGATTGGCAGTTTTACATTGAACTTTCTTACCAAAATCAGATTTCATTAATAAGATCGTAATATCTTTCCATAAGCTCCATAGAGGGTAATGGAGGACCAGGTGGTTCGATAACAGTATCAGCGACTGACGACATTACTATTAATTCTGGAAAATAAGAATGTACAATTTAATATCCTTCTATCAGTACAGTTTTTGGCCATATTATCCCAATATACATATATATGTCATTTCTTTCCTAATCACACAAATGTTTTATTTTCGTCTTGCTCAATTCAAAAGCATTAACCACAAGAAAAAACATGGCTGTGTTTACATCCTCAAACTTGTTATAATCTCATTCGCGTTTTAATTATTTTCTATAAAAGAATTTGTTTTCTCGGTCAGTGTGTAACTAAAACACTTTAAATTTTATAGCTTTCTGTCTGTAGGTCACTTCCGAAGATTATATCGGACTATCGTACGAACTTTCAAATCCATTAGTTTTAAATAATTTTATGTTTTAAGTTTTAATGGTACTTGAGTAAGCACCAATTTCGAAACTAGTGACTTCCTATATCATCATCAACTAACGGAACACGTCTAAACTAAACTTATTATTAGGGTAACTCCCATATTATATTATCGGCAAAGCACGTTAACTTGTTTCATTGCACACTTGTTAGACAAGATGTTATTGACAACTTGTTACATTTAACTTACTACAGGTAATTAAGTATGTACTTAGTTGTGTAACGCTTCCGTTTCGAGTGAAATTAACTGGGTTATATATTTAAAACGTGGCCTAAGTACTAATGATATTTTATTTTATTTCTTCATTCTTGTTTAGGTAAACTTAAATATATAATTTTTGTAAGCCAATTAAAAATAACGTAATACGAAATTTTTCACGCGTTTCGCTACTTTATTTTGAATATTTTTATTTATTTACTTATTTTGTATTATTTATTACTTGTAGTATAACTAGCAGACCCGCGTCAGACGTTGCCCTGTCCAAGTTTCGAGAATCGCAGATAATAACGCACGACGACTGAAGAACATGGATGTCAGATTTTTTGCACACCAGCGCCATCTATACCAAAATCATCCATTATGCGTTTTTTTATTATTTAGAGGATGTTTTTCGTAAGATGTTTTATTCGGGCATTATATCTACATCTACAGCAAATTTCATCTTAATCCGTTTTGTCGTTTAGGCTTGATTAAGGCACAAACATACAAACAAACTCACAAACTTTCGCATTTATAATATTATTATTAGGATTGCCTTTACAAAAACCTTTTTCTGAGTAAGTAAAAATAATTATACAGATTTTATAAGTAGTCTCTTGTGGTAGGGCTCATCCGGGGAAGTACTTACTACCACCATACCTTTTTCTGCCGCCTAGCAGCATTATTGTGTTTCGGTTTGAAGGGTAAATTACAGGCAAATGAGGTTGAACACCTGTATGGAAGCACTCTTGGTGTTGCTTGCTTATTAGTACCTAATCAGATCTAGCAACCTTCAGTGTGGGTGGTCATTATATGTGACCGCTGTGGTATTAATGTTCGTTAGGCCATGACGGAAGGCCTGTGAGCGACCTAAAAACATCGTCATCGTTGGCCACAAACTTATACAAAGTCACTTTTTTAGCTGCAGGTATGCGTATGCTCCTAGTTGGTGTACGCGCATGCAACGCGCGAATTGGATATTCATGATTTACGAATTAGTGTATATTTATCCTACAGTTTTGTTCACCCTTCTGTCTTGTTTAAACAGAAATATAGTTTAGCAAAACCTTCGTTTTCTTGTAATTTAAAATTCAATAAACTTTCAAATACCTAAGTAGGTATATTCTCTAGGACTCTAGGTAATTTATTTCAAAACTTAACGACCGCAGTCACAGGTCAGGTCAAGACAGTGTTTTGAACAAAAAGCTTTGTTAGCAAATTGAAAACAAAGGTGTTGTTCATCGTGGGTCAAATGAACACTAAAAATGTTGAGAGGTTCTGTTAAATTAAGTGCTTTTATGCCAGACAATGTTTCTAAGATGTGTGAATTGTAGCTCTAACAATTATTATGTCCTAGTATTTGCAATGGCACATTAATGTTTTTTATTTTTCTTATATTGCTATACCTACACCGTGTGTCCTAATCTTTTATTATTTAAACAATGCGATCTTGAGATATAATTTGCACCACAATTTGTCTGATTTTATCGATGTTATGACTATTACTATTAAGAATGTCTTCTTCTGCGGAAGCTAGTTATTCATTTTTAATTCTATAAGAGTAACATAAGCAACTGATTTAGTAATTAGCATCAAGTGTCTTCTTCGTCTTCCTTATTTGTTAGGTGTCATTAACCTCGCAGATCTAGGTTACCTGATGGCAAGTTCTTTTATTCAACTGTCCATTCTTGTGCAATTCTTGTGGATGTAACTTATGTGTCACGATTATGCAACCCATTTCCGCGGAATATTTGGCGACCTCTGACTCGTACAGATCGTCAATACTTTAATCTATCTTATGTGGTGATGGTAGTGTCTCATTTTTTTTGTAAATTGTTTCCTCTATTATTATTAGCCGATTTTGAAGGAATAATTTTGCTAGTATTCTGATATCGAGTAAGTCGTTAAAGTTACTTTATGCACTTTCTTCAATATATCAATATTAATATATTTAATGGTTCAATCAAACTATTTTACTACTATTGTAGTAAGCAGTGTTACAATAACTAAGCTAGAGATATAGGTGATATGATATCTATCAATTCACGCTAGAAAACAAAAGACCAATTTGCCAATCACCCCTTTATTTAAGGGTCACTTTACCGCATTATCGTACCGTATCATTTGCGAAGTGTATTGTCAAAACTTGGTTACACAACCTGCATTTATCGCTATGTCTTTCCAGTTTGTTGACTTTGTTACATAAGCTGTTATACTTCGGCTAAAGTGGCGCACTGTTTTTCTGATGTACACTTTTTTCCTTTCTTTAGCTGACCGTTTTCGTCAATATTTAGATACCTATCTCAGATTTGATAAGACTGCTTTTGAGCGATTTCAGTACCTTTTTCATTTGGTAAAACTTCAACAATAGAGTCCAATGAATTTGTGTTTGATTGCAATACAATTCAACAGTTCATTTACCTGCTTATTGTGGAATATTTACTGTTCAAATTTTTATCCTGACAAATTGTTGATTCATGATGATGAAGTGTAAGTATCTATATGACTGCCAGCAGAATCTATTGTTTTTCAAACGTAACGTCTACTATCCACTTTTCTTTGAATGTCCATATCTATGATCACAATAACAGTTTTCTTTTTGTACACTTTTTTATGTTTCAGAATACAACAATCAGTCATAAAATCTTTAAGAAAACAAAGTGTTTTACTATAAATCGTATAAAACGTCAATGAACTCCATTCATAGCAGGTTCATAATACTTTTCTGTGTGCTGCGAAGTTATGTTTTACTTTATATCTAGTAAAACTCACCGTCTAAAGTCGAAGGGTACTTATGGGCGGCATATCCTGTAGGATGTGAAGGCGCGACGTAGTGAGCTGGCGCGGTGGGTGCTCCGTACGCCGATGGTGGTGGGCCGTACTCTATGTGGGAGGGTGGTGGTCCGTACACTGGAGCTGGAATTGGGAGAAATGATGATGAGAATATTTAACCTAAAAATACATTAGCGTCCGAATCCCGTAGGCTTGTTGTATTGGATCAGGGTGATTGGACGCACAGTACAGCGGATCTTGGTTTAGGTGAAGTTAGGCGTGTGACCGCAAAAATGATTTTGTGTCACTGAATAAGGTCGAAAATTGTATGCCAAACGGCTTAGTTCACGTAAAGCTTACACTCGTGACCGTAGTGTACGTGAGGTTGATTCGTACACTGTAGGTGTGAGAATGTATGAATATGTGTACTTTGCCGGAAATACTACGCTTCAACTTTAGCCTCTAGAAATTTTCACGAAGTTTTAACATAAAAAACCATGATTGATTCAAGCAGTAAAACTATCGGGTAAGGTTAGGAGATAGGTAGGCGAATACAAAGGACCGGTGAAGAGAAAGTTATCAAACATTTAAATACCTATTGACAACGAACCTGTTGATCATGTGACTCATTTAAATCGCCGAAAACAACTAAAACTAATTTGTACCTGTGTCGTGCTCTCTCAATTTTATTTAGAGAAATGTATCTTTCGCCTGAGATACAGGTTCTTCCTAGTTCAGACATAATGTAAATTGTTACCTATAAATATCTTATATCAGATTTATCTTATCTAAATATATAATAATGTTGGATTACTGAGTGACTGATCTATCAACGCACAGCCTAAAACATTGGTCCTAGAAACTTAAAATTTAGAGGGTTTAGGCATTGCTTTGATGGGGTGCGCTAAGAAAATAATTCCCAAAATGTTTACCCTTAAGGGCTGCAGCTGGGGTTGAAGACATGTGAACGAAGACGCGAGGGTTACCACTGGTTTATTTATATAATTATCAAACTAGACGCAACTAGACCCGGCCACACGTTTCTGTGTCAACAAATATCGTCATCTGTTAGAATATTTTTTAGCTAACAGATAATTATGACTGTCAGATAATAAACAAATAATCACTACATAGTATAAAGCAAAGTCGCTTTCCGCTTCCCGCGTCTGTATGTATGTTTGCTTATATCTTTAAAACTACACAACGGATTTTGATGCGGTTTTTTTAAATAGATAGAGTGATTCAGGAGGAAGGTTTATATGTATAATGACATGCTTAATATATTAGAGAACCACTGATAATTTTAAGATTTCAAATCAGCGCGACTTTTTTTTTTAAATTTTAATGCTGTTAACGAGTATACAAAGACATTCTGTGATATATTTTGTTATCAGCTTTGCACCCGTGCGAAGCCGGGGCGGGTCGCTAGTTTGCAATAAAATAATATCGCGACTATAAATTGAGATGTAAGCCATCAAGTTGGATCAAACTGCACACGGTATGCAAAGTATTTTAGGAGTCCATCGCGGACAAACAACGTGACGCGTAATTTATATATATTAACAAAGAAAAAGATAATAAATGCCAACATCTGCATCTCAGATGCATTCGTGCACAAACTGAGTAAAATAATGGAAACTCAGGACTTGTTACCAAATTTTATGCAAATAACGAACGCGTTACTACTTATTAGGCAATACGGACACGGATGCGAAACTAGCACACTGCGCCAAGTGGTTATTTGACTTGTGATGAACCGACTGACTCTGTTTTTTATCCTTAACCTTAACTAAGCATAAGTATAACCGGCCAAGTGCAAGTCGGAGTCGCGCACAAAGGGTTCCGTACCATTATCTATAAAAAACGGCAAAAAAACACGTTTGTTGTATGGGAGCCCTAATTAAATATTTATTTTATTCTGTTTTTAGTATTTTTTGTTATAGCGGCAACAGAAATACATTATCTGTGAAAATTACAACTGTCTAGCTATCAGCGGAGTCTTAATAATAGGGTTCCGTTTTTACTCTTTGGGTAAGGAAACCTAAAAACTATGTAGTAGGCTAATCTGAATTGAGATCCAGAGGGTGCCAGCCTTCCATTTAAAATAGGTTGATATCTGTAAAATACTACGAAGAGAGACTTTCAACCCTCTCTGCACCTCCTTAGGTGATGAATTTCGGGAATTATAAAGCGTAATTTTCCTCCTCCCTGTACCTATGTTACTATGTTTTCGACGAATATGTACTCGTATTAAGATTGGAATTGTATGGAACTGTCTTGGACTGCTTTTACATAGAATTGCTACGAACGTGACAATGAATGTCAGTCTTGTTTCTTAGTCTCAACGAGCCTTTATTTTACCCAGAAAACAGATGATAGTCATTGACCATATACATATCACTACATAGTATAAAGCAAAGTCGCTTTCCGCTTCCCGCGTCTGTATGTATGTATGTTTGCTTATATCTTTAAAACTACACAACGGATTTTGATGCGGTTTTTTTAAGATAGAGTGATTCAGGAGGAATGTTTATATGTCGTCGGTTTAGAGGTAAAATTCATTAAATGCGAAAAACTAGTATGGAGTTATAAGCGATAATAAATATTTTTTGCAAAAGATTGCATTTTGCTCATAGTTTTAAATGCAATCCTATTGAGTTTGATTTTGTTTTTAGATTATTATGTTGCTTTTGTAACTGCTTTGTTTTGTAGATATTGCCCTGGTGAGACCGTTTCACGAATTTAATGAATTTGATCAATTATGTCACTTAATGAATTTTACCTTTAAACCGACGATGTATTAAACCAGTGCGAAGCCGGGGCGGGTCGCTAGTTACCATATATAGTTAAGGTTGTATGATGTAGAAATATATTTTGTCTAAGTGCGGTTAAAATATTAGGTTTCTAGATGTTTATTATGTACCACAAAACATGAATAAAACAGATACCTAACCTAACACCAAAGAACAATGAATGACCAGTTCGTCAACGGCCTATTTGACATGCATAATAAGTTTTTTTTTTTATTAAATTCATTAATGTCTCGTATATGTCATCGCTATTGGCTTTAGAAACTATAAATAACAAGCTACCCGGTGAACTTCGTATCGCTTTAGAATTAACAAATGGTGTGTTAAGTTCCCGTTTCCGTTCCCGTTATAAAAAGTATCCTATGTCCTTCTCCTGCCAATTTTCAGCCAAATCGGTTCAGCCGTTCTTGAGTTATAAATAGTGTAACTAACACGACTTTCTTTTATATATAACTAGCAACCCGCCCCGGCTTCGCACGGGTAGCATGTTATTATAAATATAAACCTTCCTCCTGAATCACTCTATCTATTAAAAAAAACTGCATCAAAATCCGTTGTGTAGTTTTAAAGATATAAGCAAACATACATACATACATACATACAGACGCGGGAAGCGGAAAGCGAATTTGCTTTATACTATGTAGTGATGAAGAAGACTAGATGTCACAATAGACGTCCTTGATTCAAGTTTGCACTTTCCGTTAATGTATGTTACAATTTTACGATTCTCCTGACACTAACGAATACAACAAAATAATAATTAGCAAAATCGGTCCAGCCGTTCACGCGTGATGCCGTGACATTAATTTATAGTAAGAAGATAGATAGATAGATAGATAGATAGTAGGTACTTAATTACTTATAACACGTACCTAATAATGTGCTGTAGTGTATGAAAGAAAGAAAGAAAGAAGAAAGAATACCTACGTTTATTTTGTATCAACATTATCTCATATAGCTAAATTACAGTGACATACATGTAATAACAACATTAATAGCAAAACAGATAGACTTGATGACTTGTGACTTGACTTGATTTACAATATTTAAGAACAGTAGTAACGCAAAAAAAAACTAACAAACATTTATGAATGAAAAATAGAAAAACTATTATAGTAGACAATTATTAGGTAAAATAGGTACGTAGGCCTTTCTGTTAAATAATCTGGTTCCCTGACATGACAGCTTACTAGGCTTGACAAATTTATAATTAATTATATTTTTTACAGGGTATTTTGTAACACGTTGTAGTTTGTTGTTATAGTTAATAGATATATGAATAAAAGATCAGTAATAATTGATATTTCGGTCTATTCAGTTGTTTGCATATAGCTTTCCCCAACCAATGACAGCGCTGGACATTTTCAAACTCGAATATTTGAGCGCTTTCATTGGTCCGCTCCGCACAGCTTAGCGCAGCTCCGCACAGCTCCGCGTAGGTAAAAAACACATCCTTATACTTATAGTCTGTTGTTATTGTTAATAGGTATATGAATAGATCTAATAATTGATGCTTCGGTCTATTTAGTTGTTTGCTTAATAGCTCTTTCAAAACCCGCACAATAAAGTGAAATTAAAATTACTAAGTTGTGAAATGAGAAATAAAAGAATCAGGTTTGTTCTTGTTGTGTTTTATAACTGAAATTTCCTGTTTTTTGTAGTTTAATCATCATTCTACTGATTCAAATTAATCATCATACCTAAAATATTATGTAGATAAATAAAAAACCTAAAATTAGTAGGTACAGTGCTCATTGATAAGAACTCCCATTTCCCCTACAATCGTCAGGAGCGATAATGGTTTTTCAAGTTTAATGTTAGTCCTACATCAATATAATTTAAATAAGACCAATTTAAGGCTAATCTATACATAATAGAAAGTCAATTACGATTATTTTTATATAAAAAATGATTCACAAAGACTTAACGAATGAAAATAATACCAAAATCAATTTGATGACGATTCTAAATGATGAATGATGATAAAAAGATGGAAATCCATAAGAAAAGTTTAAGAAAACTAACTTAAAAGGTAGGTTCTTGGTATAATGCTTAGCGAAATTAAAATTTGATACCTACTTACTTAAACACCGTAACCGAATAATAATTAAGCAAATTAAAATAAAATTTTAAGGAGTAGGTTTGTTTTTTTTGTATATAGTTAGTTATTTTTGGAAATTTGCAGTTACCTTCCTAAATTATCTTGTTTTACTCAAAATAAATTAAATTAATTTTATTATGGCTTTGAAGGCTCAATTTAGCCCTTTTTTCACTAAATGGAAAGACGCCTAATATTTTCTTTATTTTTAGGGTTCCGTCGAAAGGAAAAAATGAAACTCTTATGGGACCACTCGTTTGTCCATTCGCCCGTCCTTCAATCCCCCCCCCTTATATCCAAAACTACAGAGCCTAAAGATTTAAAAAAATACTAAGTTTAAATAGTTCTTTACTAGATTGTTGATTGATTCTTTACAAGAAGTTTGTAACCCTCGATTCAATAACCCGAATCGCATTTGTCCGGTTTTATTTAAGTAGTTTATATTGGCCGCACGGGATCGCCCCCCCCCCTAAATCTATGAGCACGGCCCTGTGGACGCCCTACGGCAGAAATTATAATTTCAAAATTTACCTTGCTGTTTCTTATGACTGAGAGCTGCTGAGCTGACGATTTTCTTGCCAAGATTGCTGACAGCATCACCCTTGACCGCTATGACCTTGCCCAGGGTCGAAGCCAGTGCACCACCGCCCTTGATCAGCTGTCCCTTTAGGATGGTGACTCCACCAGTGATGGCTTTAACTGCTTGGAAGAGTGTGAAGAGGATGGATTTCTTCAAGCCCCAGTAGTCGTATTTTTCGCTTTGCTGTTGAAGAATTTCATTATTATAGATAGAAAATTCTTTATTGCATAATACATGTAGATAGGCAAACATAACATTTTCTTCCGGTTTACCTTTGTGTAATTTGAAAAGGGAATGCTTTGTAAGAGATAATAATTGATAATTGAATCATCATTACATATGCGAAAGTTTGTGATAAGGCTGCTATGTTTGTTCCCTAATCAAAAATAAACAACAAAACGGATTAAGATGAAATTTGCTGTAGTAAGTAGAAAAAAAAACAGAATAAATAAAGGGGGAACATATAATCCGAAAAATAACCCTAAATGATTAAAAAAACACAAAGGATGATTTTGGTATAGAAGGCGCTGGTATGCAACAAATCTGACATCACAGACTATAAACATTTAGTCGTCATAGCGACGTAGTTTTGACTATAATGAATGATACGCATTCTACCAAAATTCGTAATTTTTTTTATCAGTACAAGGTTTGTAGGGAAAAAATTGGAAGCTGCCTGATTTTTTTTCCTATACGATTTTATTAAAATTTGACAGAACATCGTTTGTCACGAGTCGGCTAGTAATTCATAATTATACACACACTTACAAAAAATACATAAACAAATAAATATACATAGGTGCTCAAATTGGATGAATATTTTGCAGAGAGAGATAATCCTGGTTTAATTTGGACTTGAAGATTCCCATGGATGAGGCTTGATGACCATGATGATGACTTCAGCCATGGATGACCTTATTCAATACTATAAACTGAAAGTAAGACTGTTTTGTTTATTTATAGAGCTTTTTCTGTTTTGGCTCCAAATCAATTGAAGCTTGACAAATAAACAAACTTAAAGACACTCATAGTCTTGCTGATCAAAGCGATCATTATACTCTATCACCGGGTTGCCTGGAAACTATCGCTTTTTAGCAATAAGGCTGTCGATTGTACTCAATTCATTGTACATTGTGCTCATAATATGTAATCCCCAAGTATGGTAGACATTCAAATCTCCAGAGGCCCAGATCATTGAAGATGATGTTTAGTGGGGGTAGTCTAAACATTACAATCGGCACATGCCCACAGTGACAGGACAGCCCATCTATCTATCTAATAAAAATAATAAAATAGGATCACGACTGTAATCCCCAAGTAAGGTAGACATCCTCTCAGATCCAAGTACTTGGATTTTTTGAAGATGTCTAGTGGGGGTAGTCAGAGGCACGTCCAAACATTATATTTGGCACATGCCCACATTTTGCAGTAGTTAGCACTCTTATTTATTTTTATTTATTTCAGTGAACATAAGTACATTTGAATAAAAACTATGAACACTGGAAAATGCATTAGTATTAAAACTGTGTCGCGCTTTCCAGTGCCCGTCCTTAGGACTAGTTGAACTCTATACGTGACAGGTTGCAAGCCCATCGCCGCTTCTAAGGCGCAAAATACACAGAAGCGATGAAAGATTCGGATACGATGCGGATGTGGATCGGATTTGTTGTCGCTTCAAATTTTATTCGTACAAAATGTATGAAAGAGATGCGTCGTAAATTACACAGAAAGGATGCGGCGCGGATTTATCACTTGAGAATCCGCGCCACCTCGCTTGCAGTTGCGACCGACCGCCGTGCGAAGAGCACGTAATTTGAAGCGACAACAAATCCGATCCACATCCGCATCGTATCCGAATCTTTCATCGCTTCTGTGTATTTTGCGCCTAAGAATACTAACAGGTTTCCTCACAATGTTTTCCTTCACCGTTTTGAGCACGTGTTTTTGATGCGCATATAAATTTTTCGAACAGAAAAACCCATTGAGGCACGACCTTCAGATTGAAAGTCGAGGTACGTCCCACTCGGCCAACACGGCTTATCTATCTATCAATAATCTAGTAATAATAAATCTTACCGGTTCATACGAGTAGCCGGTATGCTCATCGCCTCCCGACTTGCTGGACGCTGATGATATGAACGCCGAAGCTTGTCCTAGAAGACCCACTTTGCTCTGCAGACCTGATGATGCCTTTGAGACCACAGATGTCAGTGCTTGCGCTGATGAACGCTTAGTCCTAGTTATGAGAAGAATTTCGTTGAAACATCTTATTTGTAGCGTATACATGTAAATTAATAAATAATGGACATCACACAGCCTTCCTCACGATGCACGTTAAAGCACGTGTTTTGATGCGCATATACATTTTAGGATCAGGATCACGATTACGACTGTAATCCCCTAGTACGGTAGACATCCTCTCAGATCTCCAGACGCTTAGATCCTTTGAAGATGTCTAGTGGGGGTAGTCAGAGGCACGTCCAAACATTATATTCGGCACATGCCCACATTTTGCAGTAGTTAGCATTCCATACGTGACTGGTTGCAAGACCATCGACGCTTATAAGAACACTAACTGATTTCCTCACGATCTTTTCCTTCACCGTTGTAAGCTCGTGTTTTTGATGCGCATATAAATTTTCGAACAGAAAAATCCATTAATGCTCGCCGGGATTCGATCCCACGACCTTCGAAATGAAAGTCGACGTACCTCCCACTCGGCTAACACGGTACAAGTATTACAGTATTTATGAGAAGTTTTAAAAGTTATGTGCATTGTTCAATTGCATTTCAATCCAAGTTATGAATTTGATTTTAAATAATGATTTGCGTTGCCGAATGATGTTGTGAAAAATAAAGTCATAAATTGCATAGGATAGCATTTCCTCACCTCATGATTTCCTCCGCAGCCAAACCCTCGGCTAGCGTCTCTAGCTGCTGCGGCGACATCCTGCTGATCGCTGCCATGTCTATAATGTCCAGGTACAGCTGGGGATTGGAGCTGGGGGCTGGCAAGGCCATGATGGTTGACGCCAGGCATGCTACGCAGAACCATACCTGTAGAGGAAGATTTGAGTGAGTCTTAATAAATAAAATAAATAGGTACTTAAAATATTGGTGGACATCTTACATATTTAACTAGCCCGAGACTAAACATAGCTCGTACTATGGAGACTAGATAACTGATAGAACATAATTATAATACTTTTTTGTAAATACGAGTACATACGTACATAATACATTATGACACCCAAACACAGAACTTGCTTGTTCTTGGGAATCGAACCCTCTATCTCAAATTCAAATTCAAAAATCATTTATTTCAATAAAATCACAAGGATCACTTTGAAACGTCTTAGGAACTAGGTGAAGCTACGCCGATTCCACGCGACCAAACCTAGAAGAATCAGGCAACAAACACGGCTTGGGGTCTACCTTTTTTTTTTAATGATCCTTTCCTTAATGCTATGTAGAGCTCCAGTGTGGTGCCAATCGAACAAGGTGAAGGCTCAAACAAGAATAATAATTAAAAGTACCTACTACTCAACTACGTACAACAATAAAAAAATCTACGTTGCAGAAGGCAAAGTTAAATCCAACTGAGCTGTCAGGCCAATCGAAAGTCTAATGATATGAATAAAAAAATAAATACATTCAGTTGACACACATACAGATAAATAGGTACACGTAACAAGAAGAAAGATACATAAAAACACAGACAACTATCTACTGCATGGATAAAACGACTCTATCTCAGCTTCACGCTGCTTCACATGCATGAACCATGACGTGGAGCAGGTTACAAGCCAGTTGAGGATAAAGCTCCATTTATTTATATCTATCGATGTTTTTGTGTCACTGCATAAGGTTGACAATTATCTACCGCGCAGTCAAACGGCAACTTCACGATTGTCTAGATCCACCGACCGTACTGTAATTGATTAGTTTGGCAGATCATGCCTAACTTCAGACAGGTGAAGTTATAATTTTGCCCGTTGGCACATGTTGTGGTTGCAAAACCTACGAACAAGTACAGAATTTACAAATACCTGTTACTACAGTAAAAGTTAATGTTGCGTATATTTGACGATCACTATCGTAAATTTTTAGACCAAAACTTTAGGTACTGTAATATTTGTGAAATAACTAACTTGTGCTAGCTTCTGTGTTATATACACATACCAATACAAACCGTGCTTTAATAATAAGCCTAACTATTAACTAAGCCTAAATCTTTACAGTAGACTGTCTATTTCTAATGTTTTGTTAGGTACTAGTAATGATAATGTAACAAATAAAATTGCCATTAGTTCTTTTAAAAAAAATTGGAGATCGTCACGAAAATTGCAATAATGTAACCTAAGGTATAAAAAATTTGCCTACAACCTTAAAAACACACTGATAACTTTGTTTTATACTACGAGCGTGTAGTAAATAAAAACCGGCCAAGTACAAGTCGGACTTGCTCACGAAGGGTTCCGTACCATTATCTATAAAAAACGGCAAAAAAACACGTTTGTTGTATGAGAGCCCCACTTAAATATTTATTTTATTAAGTTTTTAGTATTTGTTGTTAAAACGGCAACAGAATTACATCATCTGTGAAAATTTCTGAGATCTGAGATACAGCCCTGTGACACGACGGACAGCTAAGTCTTAATAATAGGGTCCCGTTTTTTATTTTTTGCACTTTGGGTACGGTATACTAAAAACTCTGTAGTAGGTTAATCTGAATTGAGATCCAGAGGGTGCCAGCCTTCCACTAAACATAGGATGATATCTGTAAAATACTACGAACAGCCGTTGCTAAGTTTCTTGAATATACTGGACTCAATGTAACAATTGGTCAACAATGTAACTTCATTTGGCAGCTAAACGGTATTTTACACAGGGATCGTTATCATAATACATCATTTCCACCATGGTGCAAAGATCATAAGTTATGATGACGAAGCGTGTTATCACTATCACTACAAAGTATAGCAAAGTCGCTTTTCGCTTCCCGCGTCTGTATGTATGTATGTATGTTTGCTTATATCTTTAAAACTACACAACGGATTTTGATGCGGTTTTTTTTAATAGATAGAGTGATTCAGGAGGAAGGTTTATATGTATAATAACATTCTACCCGTGCGAAGCCGGGGCGGGTCGCTAGTGATTCATAACACGCTTCGTCTACCGGCACGACCAGTTCGTTTTGTTTTAATTGTAGACATAGACTGTCAATTTGACATCAATGCATTTTTGCTACTTTACCACAAACACATAATTAAAACCCAGCGACTTCTTTTACGTAAATTTACTTTCAGATCAATTAAGGCATCAATGGATTTATCTGAGCGAAAAATGTATATGCGCATCAAAAACACGTGCTCAAAACGGTGAAGGAAAACATCGCGAGTATTCTTATAAGCAGCGATGGGCTTGCAACCTGTCACGTATAGAATGCTAAACTACACATTATTACAACAACGGGAAATTACTCACGTAAATGAGACGTGCGAGACGGCAATGCGAGCAGGGTAGCGCGCGCGTTATGGTCCACTCACCCTGAAGAAGATTCTCTAGATGAATCGAAACATTGTCGGTGTCCTCATTGACAATTTATCATTTACGTGAGTAATTTCCCGTTGTTGTAATAATGTGTAGTACAACTCACGAAAGTTTTGAAAGTGAAATAATGCTAAACTACTGAAAAATGTGGGCATGTGCCAAATATAATGTTTGGACGTGCCTCTGACTATCCTCACTAGACATTTTCAAATGATCAAAGCGTCTGGAGATCTGAGAGGATGTTTAACGTACTTGGGAATTACAGTCGCGATCCTATTTTTTTTTCTATTTGTTTTTTTTTTTCGCTTTCTGACTTCTACCATCGCTGCACCCCCTAGAGGTTGAATACTGGGAATTACTTTCCTTAACCCCTACAGAACTACAAATCAAAAGAAACACACCCTACAAATTTCAAGTTCCTAGTGCAAGTTGTTTATATCTATCAACGCACAGTTGTTGATAGATCAGTCAGTCAGTAACGCAAGAATTTTATATATTCATTAGTACATAAATATTAAATTATATAAGTTAAGTAATTATATTTCGTAACCAACATTTCATACTAATTTTTAATATTTGAGTTAAGGCGAGTAATTAATGTGTTTGATGAATGCAGAATCGTTTTTTCTCATTAACCGTAAAACATACAGTTTTATTTTTATGACAAAGATAACTTAAGGATATAATCTAGATAAATTACAGACAGAATCACGATTGCTGAAACTTTTCTCGATAGATTTATTTTCCAAAGTTGGCTCTTCAAAAACACTAGTTTCGTTTTTAATCAAAACGATGAATAGCTAAACAGTCAATTTTTATATAATTCGTTAGATAATCATACTAGTTAAATAAATACAGACAGTTTCTTTTTAAATTTGGTGGTTTTCGAGATAATGCAGTTTTATCACTTTTTCCGTCTTATCCGGGTAGACCCAGCCCATACAAAATGTCAAAAATTTCACTTATCACCTTAAGAAAATACCTTAGGAATTACGTTTGCATTACGATTTACGGCAGATGATAGCGAGCCTTGGCAGTGAAAAGCGAAAGTTTTTGTGCGCGCGCGCCGTGACGTCACCCGCGGCTTCCGCTTATAGAGGCTATGATCTAAGCGGTTTTAAGATAACTGTTCGATTTTTATTACTCATTGGAATTCCTCACCTTTATGAAGCTATTCCTAAATAATTGATTGACACTTTTTCTTTCGTTTACAACAGATAACAAACATATAGAAAAGATAAAAAAACTTTTTTTAAAATCTTTATTAATGAGCTTAATCACAATGTGATTATGTCGCTCTGTTAATCAACAGAAAGAAACACAATAACGCTAACTCTTATTAGGTAGGTATACATACACAAAAAACACAACACAGAAAAAGTAAGTTATTATGTAACTAGACAAGTTACAAACCCACTTTTCGTGCGCTATGCAATACAAAAATAATAATATTATCATAAAATATTTGTCGTGTCTAATTGGTAGATTGTTTTTTTAAATTAAAAAAAAATAAAAAACTTGTAATTGAACAAGTAAGTACCTACCTAAATAAGCCATTTTCTTTTTACTCGACTGCGGAGGGTAATGTTTATGTTTTAACTGGAGGCATATTCCGCCTCAGACTAATCCCCTTTAGCTTCGATGATCTGAGCGCCTGGAGATTTGAGAGAATATCTACCATACTTGGGGATAACAGTCGTGTTCCTATTTCTATTCCATTTTTACATATTCCGTTCATATAATTAGACTTTAATGTAAACGGAATAAAAGCGATTGTATTTTACTTAATTTTACGTCAGTTTGTGGAAACAACAGAACTGCCACCATTGTAGACTCAATTCCGCACTCAGTTCTCAGTATGTTCTAGTATGTTCTGCAAAACGTTTTGACATTATCGAAGCGATGTGACAGTGCTCGGATATATCCGGCTAAAGTACGCGTCCACAGGTCGGTATCTTAAGCATCGGACGCATCTAATTTAAGGGATCGTAGTATTCTTTGTATAGAAAGTAACACAAGTGCGTCCACTGATCCAAATTGTACGCAGTGGACGCCATGGCATGCGCTCGATGCGTACGATACCGACCTGTGGACGCGTACCTTTAACCGCACTCTAGAAATTTTCGTATGACGTAGTACAATGTATGATGTAAATTGTAAAAAGTAATGTCGGTTGTTTCATCCTTTAAAATAAAGTTGTCTGTTTATCCCCGTGTATCGTTGATCGTTTTCAAGAGTAAACCCTGGCCACTTGAATGTATTCACTACATAGTATAAAGCAAAGTCGCTTTCCGCTTCCCGCGTCTGTATGTCTGTATGTATGTTTGCTTATATCTTTAAAACTACACAACGGATTTTGATGCGGTTTTTTTTAATAAACAGAGTGATTCAAGAGGAAGGTTTATATGTATAATACATGCATAATATAGTAGAGAAACACTGATAATTTTAGAGGTTTCTAATGTGATGTCGTAAATAAACACATTTTTTTGCGCTGACATTGCAAATGCTGGCTGAACCCCACGAGATATATCAAAATAATGTACTACAGTATTGTACACCTTAAAAACGTCTACAAAAAAGTCAACGATGGTATTAGAAATGTCTTACGCACAGCGAAGCGGGCACGGGTCAGCTAGTATAATAATATAATAATAATAAATTGTTTATTGCGCGCGTTATGGTCCACTCACCCTGAAGAAGATTCTCTAGATGAATCGAAACATTGTCGGTGTCCTCATTGACAATTTATCATTTACGTGAGTAATTTCCCGTTGTTGTAATAATGTGTAGTACAACTCACGAAAGTTTTGAAAGTGAAATAATGTTAGTGAAAAACAAATTACATTACAAGATATATTTCATTTTACAGCTTTGCGTATTGGTATGCAGTAGCATCCAATAATGATTTAGCGGACAGTCCAACCTATCGGACAATACGTTGACGATGATGTTCGGGCTGCCACGGATCCGGCTTCTCAAAGACGCACTTCTTTTGCTTGTCGCTCTTTTCGTGGCCAGCGACTGTTGACAAACATCATAATTCGTGCGCGAGCATTTTAGAAATATTTGATGAAATCTTGAACCACACCTATGTTAGTTAAATGCCGTTTATTAGACACGCTCACACCATTGTTCACTAACAATTTAAACAGGCGATTACTATAACCATGGTTATAAAATGTCTCTCAAAAAGTATGATTAATTACTAGGTAATTTTTAGAAAGAAGTGATACCAATAAGGTTTTACAAGAATCTATCGTACGGCGACGGGCTTGCTACCTGTTAGGTGTGGAATACTACCTTCTGCAAAATGTGGACATGTGCCAAATGTCATGTTTGGACGTGCCTTTGACTAACCCCTTTAAACATCTTAACGGATCTGAGCGCATGGAGATCTGAGAGGATGTCTACCGTACTTGGGGATTACAGTCGCGATCCTATTTATTTTATTTTTAGAATCTATTTATAGTAGAAGCGAGTTTTCACTTATCATGGAATTTCTAAAAACAAGTTCTAAAATGATCTAGTTGATAGACAACTATTTTCGGTGGCAGTTCGTGCACGCCATTATATCTTATTGTGGGCACAGATAACTAGTCAATCGAATCTCACACGGTACGCGCAAATTTCGTGACAGATGACATTGTCTTCACATATTATTACATTTTAAATTAATAAAAATTATCAATAAAACGTGATTTATTTTTCCGAGACTAAATTTTAATAAACTATAGAGTATCTAGGTAATGTGCATCTTCTGCCCTCCTAGTTTCACCAACATCAGTGTTGTCAGTCTAAATTTGTTCTGTTATTATTGTAGTAAATTATTTATCTAAAATATTCGATAGATTTATACATTAAAACTATGTCTGTAATTTCACCCGCAAACATACTCTCTAAATCGAAACACAAAAATGCTGCTTGGCGGCAGAAAAAGTGTAAAACTTTTTTTTTGTATATTAAGTTAATTTCAATGTATGGTGGTGGCGAGCTTCTTTACAAAGAACTCTACTATTCAAATATAATAGACAGACGGCTTTTAACTAACCTTCGTTACGTTGTACGGAATATAAATGACATTGACTAAGCTTACGCAAGAGACTAGGTAGGTCCTACTCGGACCATCAATCATTCATCACTACATAGTATAAAGCAAAGTCGCTTTCCGCTTCCCGCCTATGTATGTATGTATGTATGTTTGCTTATATCTTTAAAACTACACAACGGATTTTGATGCGATTTTTTTTTATAGATAGAGTAATTCAGGAGGAAGGTTTATATGTATAATACATGCATAATATAGTAGAGAAACACTGATAATTTTAGAGGTTTCTAATGTGATGTCGTAAATAAACACATTTTTTTGCGCTTACATTGCAAATGCTGGCTGAACCCCACGAGATATATCAAAATAATGTACTATAGTATTGTACACCTTAAAAACGTCTACAAAAAAGTCCACGATGGTATTAGAAATGTCTTACGCACAGCGAAGCGGGCACGGGTCAGCTAATTGGGTATATTGTTTCAAATGAAAAATTTCTCAAAAGGAAATAACTAATACATCTACACTATACCATTAGAACGCATGGATGCGCGCAAATAACAACGTTACATTTTTCTAGGCAACTGTGCGACACCCCTTATTTCCTAAATGGTTCTAACTCATGGAAACGAAACCAACAATTTAGAAATTAAAAATGATTCTACGAAATTTTGTAAATTTAGAATTTAAAAATTTTGTCGGTAATTTAGTTTTTAGCCGAATTCAAAGGGGGTTATCAACATAATATTAAAGGAATATGGAATAGCTTCTACATGGTACTAATCTTAAACTTCTTATATATAAAACTAGCGACCCGCCCCGGATTCGCACGGGTTTAATACATATAAACCTTCCTCCTGAATCACTCTATCTATTAAAAAAAACCGCATCAAAATCCGTTGTGTAGTTTTAAAGATATAAGCAAACATACATACATACATACATACAGACGCGGGAAGCGGAAAGCGACTGCTTTATACTATGTAGTGATTCTCGTGTCACAGTATTTGTAACCAAACTCCTCCGAAACGGCTTGCCCGTTTTTTAGGGTTCCGTACCCAAATTACTAAAACTGCGCTTTCCGTTTGTCCATGTGTCTGTCACAGGTCTGTCAGAAGTATTTCTTTTTTCGTTTCGAAAAAGAGCAATCGTCGACATACAGAGCCTTAAGGATATAATCTAGATAAATTACAGACAGAAACACGATTGGTGAAACTTTTCTCGATAGATTTATTTTCCAAAGTTAGCTCTTCAAAAACACTAGTTTCGTTTTTAATCAAAGCTATGAATAGCTAAACAGTTTATTTTTATATAATTCGTAAGATAATCATACTAGCTAAATAAATTACAGACAGTTTCTTTTTAAATTTGATGGTTTTCGAGATAATGCAGTTTTATCACTTTTTCCGTCTTATCCGGGTAGACTCAGCCCATACAAAACGTCAAATATTTTACTTATCATCTTAAATAAAATTGCTTCGTATTTCAGCAAGTTTCGAAAGTTATTAAGAAAAAATATTCAACTTATTCCAAGTTAAAAGAAGCGACATTATACATTTATGGTGATAATTGGAACTGTCCACCTGTTCGGAGGAGGTTGTTGATGTCTACGACACAGTTCAATACTTCTGACATGACTGAAATGACATGTTATCGTTTTTTAACAAGTAGTAAAAACAGAATTAAAAAAATATGTAAGTAGGACTCCCTAACAACAAACGTGATTTTTTGCCGTTTTTTTATAGATAACTAGCCGATCCGTGATAGACGTTGTCCTGTCAAATTTCAATAATCGAATAGAAAAGACCGAATGTTTTTAGTCTGTGATGTCAGATTTGTTGCACACCAGCGCCATCTATACAGAAATCATCCCTTTTGCGTATTTTTATCGTTTTTGTGATGTTTTTCATATTTTAAAGTAGTCTATTATTTATTCGGGCACTATATCTACATCTACAGCAAATCCGCTTAATCCGTTTTGTCGTTTAGGCCTGACTGAGGAACAAACATACATACAAACTCACAAACTTTCGCATTTATAATATTATTAGGATAGGATGGTACGGAACCCTTGGCCAGTTTTTTCTCTTTTGTTGTTTTTAGACTCTAATCTAAATATATAAAACTCATGTGTACTTACTGACTGATCTATCAACGCAAAGCCTAAACCAATGCTCCTACATACTTAAAATTTGGAGGGCGTATTTTTTTGGTGTAGGAAAGCACTAGGAATGGAATTCTCGAAATTTTACCCCTAAAGGGGGTGCAGCAGGGGTTGAAGTCTACTTTAAAATATCTTCACGTAAACAAAGTCGCGAGATTTTCTACTAATAAACTTAATCATGAATTTCTTTACTCAGGATGTAAATACGAGTATACCTTAACATCAAATTATAGTACAAATTGTTCAAACCGGACCGGACCTCGACTCAAGGAAAGAAAGTAGTCTTGGGATTTACTAAGAACAGCGGCTTTTGAGTCAGCAAATGACTTATCTACTGTATATTACGACACACTCAGAAAAGGACTTTTCAATACTGACATGTCTTCAACTACGTTACTGATTGATTGATGATCCATTCGTCCTGCAAGCGTATTGTCAAAATTCCATTACGTTTTGACAGATACACAATAATAATTCAATACTACGTTCATCAGTTTAATTAGGCAATAGCTTCTCGTATGTATATTTGAGGAAATGAAATGAAATATAGGTTAAAGACAGCTAGTATTAAATTTCATATGTGGGTCAAAGCAGCAAAGTGCAGTCAAAGTGTGGGCAACTGGAATGCAACTGGAAGTTGCATTCCAGGTGGACGGCTCATCGCCGCTCATAAGAAGAACTGAGTTTGTTACAAATTGTGACAAAATGTCTTCAGTTTTCAGAAGTAGTCAAATACATATACTAATTTTATATAAAAAAAAAACTGGAGACTCATTACCTAACCACAATGTACTTTCTCTGCTTAGGTAAATAAACTGGAAAGTTTAAAACGGAAAGTATACGAAATTTTAACTAAAATAATATTTTTGCATAATGCATATTTTTATTAAAACAGCGTCATAATGTACATAGACTTTATTCTTTGAATACATGCTACTCTTGCATAAGAGAACATAATTATACGAGGATGGAGAGGGCTCAGATCAGTTCAAACTCAAGTTCATACCAATAAGATTCTATAAAATAAAATAAGAAAGATATATGAATATCTTCTAGAAAGATTTAAAACAAAAAAGTTTTTTAAGGTTATGTACTCAAAGGGTATAAACGGGACCCTAATACTAAGACTCCGCTGTCCGTCTGTCAATCAGTCACAAGGCTGTATCTCATGAACCGTGATAGCTAGACAGTTGCCATTTTCACAGATGATGTATTTGTTGCCGCTATAACAACAAATACTAAAAACAGAATAAAATAAATATTTAAGTGTGGCTTCCATACAACAAACGTGTTTTTATTTTGCCGTTTTTTATAGATATTGGTACGGAACCCTTCGTGCGCGAGTCCGACTCGCACTTAGCCGGTTTTTTTTTTCATTGCATGTTACGACCTGTAGTTTATCATTAATCATCATCATGAAATTGTAACTAACATTTGATTATGTCTAGTCTAAAATAAAATTCATATCTACATCCCACCTAGTAAATAAAATAAAAAATAAATAGGATCACGACTGTAATCCCCAAGTACGGTAGACATCCTCTCAGATCTTCAGAGGCTTAGATCCTTTGAAGATGTCTAGTGGGGGTAGTCAGAGGCATGTCCAAACATTATATTTGGCACATGCCCACATTTTGCAGTAGTTAGCATTCCATGCGTGACAGGTTGCAAGCCCATCGCCGCTTTTATGAACACTAACTGGTTTCCTCACGATGTTTTCCTTCACCGTTGTATGCACGTGTTTTTGATGCGCATATAAATTTTCGAACAGAAAAATCCATTGATGCACGCCGGGATTCGAACCCGCGACCTTCATATTGAAAGTCGAGGTATATCCCACTCGGCCAACACGGCCATTACCTAGTAAGATAGATTAGATAAATGTTATTTGAAAGCAAAAGCACTTGTTCATATAATTATTATTTGAAAGCAAATGCACTCAAAACAACACGGAAAAAAATAACTTTAATATAATAAATAGGGTTGGGACGCTTTCTATCGATAAATTACCATATATATATCGATAGTAGCAAGGCCAAATGCACCAAACGCTAAGCCGACTGCGTGATATTCAGAAAGCAAAACGGATCTTTTCACTTTCGATCGATCGGTGTTTGATACGAGTGACAAGGTTGTTGGTTTACAACATTAGAATAACAATAACAAATGTATGACGAAGTTCCTGCTTTCCCAGTAACATCATAAATTATTTTATGTCGATGATACTTATTAAATTATTATCTATTACAAAAAACCAATAAATAAATAAAAGAGTAGCTGTATATTAATTCCATACTTTAATCGAATTTAGGTAAATAGTAATCTTCAAATATATAAAATTCTCGTGTCACAATGTTTGTAACCAAACTCCTCCGAAACGGCTTGACCGATTTTTTTTTAGTGTAAATTGGTAGGTATGAGAATAGGTCGTAGGGTATTTTTTATACCTCTAAGTGATAAGTGTGGCGTAAAGTTCGGGGAAAACAAAAAGTGCTTTTTTCTGTTGGATTATTGAAATTTTACAGGATATTACGTCTGTTGAAACAGCTTGTAAATACAATCCATGAGAAAATGGTTATAACTATTATTTGAAATAAACAAGGGTGAATGATGTAATGTGGAATATAAACAGGAAGTTCTATTATTAATATAACTTCCTGTTATGTGTATTTCATTACTTGACCGAGTAGGTTATAATCCACAAATCTTTTGAGAAAAAACTAAACCAAAGTGACAGCCATTACGTTTTGACGGTTGCCCAATAATTAAGCGCCCTCAATATACTAAAATGGTCTTGAATATATTGATTACATAAGCTATATGTAGGTACAACTTAAACTTTTTTGATGCTCCAAAAGTTACACAAGTAGGTATATTATTATGAAACAAATCAGTTTAGTTGGTTGATCAATATGTATGAAGAGTAATTTCATGATTAAATAACATTCACATAATATTGCCTAATTCACATTCACCATCAAAAAAGTGCGCTGTCACAATATATGCGCATCAAAGAGTAGCAGTCAATTATTCTTGGGTTCAGTAGATTTAAATAGACTATCGATCGAAATGTAGTCATAGCGTAACGAGAACAGTTTTATAAGGTAATTCATTTCTATAGGTAAACCCTGCATTAGATTTATTATTATCCCCCGTGGCCGTGCATCAATAGATTTTTTCTGTACGAAAACATTATGCGCATTGTCACGTGCTCAAAACGGTAATCACCGTGAGGAAACCAGTTAGTTTTATTACTTTGCAACGCATGGAATCAACTACTTCAAAATGTGAGCATGTGCCGAATGTAATCATTGGCGTATTTCTGACAATCCCCATATATTAAGACATCGTCAAGAATATCCTGGAAGTAGATATGTAATAAGATGTCTACGGTAATTGGAAATTACAATCGTGATCCTATATTTTATAATATTATCATCAAGATAATAAGTTTGCTCATTGACTTAGGCCCATAAGACTTCTTACTATTAATAAAATTGAATCTATCGTTCGCATTAACTCATGTAGCTAAAACCTTCCGTTTTTTAAGACTTTTCTGTGATATCCCAAAACGTTCAACATGCGAAGCATTAATCAAAATCAAATCAATTTAGCTGCTGACATTTATCAAATTCGTATGTAATATTGGTTATGATGTAATTCGCAAGTGTGATTTTTCGAATCGATTAGAATATACAGATACACTCAATTAACGTGGGATTATCCAAAAACAAATTGCATAATTACTGTGATTCGGTTATTTTTGACCTCCTTACCTGCCGCTCTAATTGCTTCTAAAAGATTGTCTTTATCTATTTTAGCATATATTTTGTACAAAATATCCAAACTGCAGAAATTCTAAATGAGTTAGTTCATTTCGTCTATAAAGTGGTGTTCTATAAACATTTGGGAGTCTAATACAAAATATTCTGAGGATACAAATTTCTCGAAAACAGCGATTCCGAGGTTCATTACATTTCTAAACAGTCTTCAGAGATTATATTACGCATTTCTGCGTCTTTGATTTAAAGTATGTCTCGTCTTTTGCACTTTGAAGAAATATAGGGCATTTGTTTGACACACCTAAGAGTAATGCTTTTATTTATTAATGTTATGTGCATATTTAACATGAAATCATTATTTCGTTCTAATAAGAAGTTATAGCAAATATTAGTTACCTACTGCTGTCTAAGTAATTCTCATCATTTATTATTTAATAGTTTAACCTGGACATTACTAAAACTGTCGAGCTCTGTTGATCTCTATATTTATTTATAAAGATTTTTATCACCAAATAGTGTAAAATAAAAAACATCCGCATGTCTATCCTCATGATCTTAGTATTGCAATTTCATCGAAACTGATGACTTCATAAGCTTATATAAGAAGCTCATTCAATGCTCATTATAAAAGTTCAATTGTGACAGCCAGCAGTCATCGCCCTGTGATTAAACAGCTTTCCTGTCTAGCAAACACGACGGCAGATAATCATGCAAGTAGTAATGAGCATAGCATTTTCGCACTTGCTAATCGTTTATAGGGTTCCGTACCCAAAGGGAAAAACGGGACCCTATTACTAAGACTTCGCTGTCCGTCTGTCTGTCACAGGGCTGTATCTCATGTATTTCTGTTGCCGCTATAACAACAAATACTAAAAACAGAATAAAATAAATATTTAAGGGGGGCTCCCATACGACAAACGTGTTTTTTTTGCCGTTTTCTATAGAAATAGTACGGAACCCTTCAAGCGCGAGTCCGACTCGCACTTGGCCGGTTTTTTAATCAGGAATACAGGTAAGTTATCAAAATATTTTAACCTACATAAACATTTGAATCATAAAAATAGAGAAAGTTGGCGATGACTCCTAGACCCATGAACATAAAAATACCAAACACCAGTTACATAATATAGTTCTGACCCCAATTAACTAATATTCTACTAAGATATGTAGCTATGAGGAATCAAGAGGGACCTGATTTTTTTTATCGTAGGTACAACTCAAATATAACTATCGATTTTTACATGTGTCTTTATCACGTAATTACCTTTTATTTTTGTTTGCTGTATATAATTTAAGTCTGCCCGCGACCATAGTTAATCAATACATATTCAAAACGTCGGGAAAATAAATTAAAGGTAATTACGTGACAAAGACCTGTGTTTAAATTTATAGTCATGTCTACTTATCACACTCAAATACTTGCAATTCATGCAAACTTGTCCCGACGTGGTGATTTAGCCCGCACCCATTGCTTCTTAGTCAGGCACTAGCGCCCCCTCTCCCCTAACTAATTGACGATAATTGACTGAGAGTTTGAATAGATATTGTCAAAATACTGAGAAATCCTTTTTTTTACAAATCCAACGATAGCTTTCTTAACTGCCTGCATAGCTAACAAACGATGGTGCTATTCTCCAAATAATCACACCTTTTTGCAAGAGTATTGTTAGCTTAGTGAAACTATGTTTTACCAGACTATTTTGATTGATTGTTGTTTTTATAATTTTTATAACTTTATACCGTTTATTCCGTTTAAAATTGTAGGTAAAAATTCTATAAAATTATTATTAATGCAAAAGTGACTTTGTCTGTCTGTCTGTGTCGTTACCACAGCCAAACCCCTAGGCCAATTGAGATGAATTTTTATATAGAGATAGTTTAAAGTCTTGGGACGGACATAGGCTACATTTTAGCCCAAAATGTTATTTTTATTTTCAGGATTTAAATTTTTTACAATAAAGTCGTCTAAAATCGATTTCCTGAAGCTAGACGGACGAAGTCGCGGATAAAAGCTTGTAGATTATAATGATACTTTAGCTAAAATTCTTACTAGCAACTTTAGTTCCGGTAATGTTTCTTCCTCTTAAGGTACTTACTGGAACTTAAGTTCTAATTACACTGCTTAGCTTAACCATTTATTTTTAACCCAGGTTTATCTACTAGTTAGTATCTATATTATGTTTTGGTGTAAGTTTAGCGACTACGAAGTAATTGCGTTATTTGTGTCATCGTGTTTTACTAAGTATAATTAATTGAATTAGATGAATATGGGCAAAAACACTCGAGCAAAATCCAAGTACCTATTGCACCCATTGGGGTTTTCCGTGACACAAACTAAAAAGTCCATTGTTATTAATTAGCAGCCTGTATACGCATTATAATTTAATAAAACACATTGCATGTATATTACGACGTAGATACGAATTCCAATAATCCCCATGAGGAATTACGCTTGCATGCTATTGTGTAGAATGCATTGTACCTAAGGTTCGTCAATTCTTACTTTTAAGTTACGTGATTCCATCATCCTTAGTGTCGTAGCCGGCGAAAGTCACTTAGCACTTCCACGCACTCACAAAGTGCGAAGGGACACTCAATTTCACTTTATCGATATAAATAGTTTACAAAATATCGATCGATGCCCTTCCCTGTTTTTGTAAAAAAGTTTGAAAATATACAAGATGGCGTAGTGACGTTTGCAAATGGCGCCAATTTTGTATTTCGAATGTTACTTTCACGCGCGAAACGTGCGTCGGCGACCAAGACGCTCTCACTCTCACCTTAGAACGTAAAGAGGTTTTTATTTAAACCATCCCCTCCGCTTCTTTTGTGATTGTGAACTATTGCAATAAATCGCATCAGAGGTTATCAAATTCATATCTAGGGCGAACGGAAGGATCTGACTCTAGATTCGCTTCTAGAAGTGCTATGCTATACTTAGATACGATATGAGGGAGACTTATTAATTTTATTTTATAATTTTGAGAACACTTACAGAAAATTGCATGACAATTTAGGTCGGTTTTTAAAATTGCCATCGATCGTTCTTAAGTGATATCTATGAATATTTTTGGCATGCATGACTAGGTAGATACTAAAATAATAAATTGTTATCATAGTCTCTATGAAAAGTGAAAACTATTTTAGGATTTTAGGCTAAAGACTTATAAACTTCCAAAATCACACTTAACCAAACCTTTAAAGGTATTGTAGGTTCCTATAACATACATTTGAGTTATATGACCGACTGAAACTAGAATAAACGAGGGACATGCAAGTGGTGAGAGATCGATCCCGTGACGACTGTCTGCCTATCTGTCCGTCTATTCGTCCGTCCGTCCGTCCGTCCGTTTGTCTGCCACATGGCTATATCTCATGAACCGTAATAGCTAGACCGTTGAAATTTACAGATTATGTATTTCTGTTGCCGCTATACTAAAAACGGAATATAATAAATATTTAAGTTGGGCTCCCATACAACAAACGCGTTTTTTGCCGTTTTTTTATAGATAATGGTACGGAACCCTTCGTGCGCGAGTCCGATTCGCACTTGGCCGGTTTTTCATACATCTACGAGCAAAAATACGCAATTTACTGCTTTATTTAAGTTTTCTCATGTACATAACATACTAATTAAATCTTATTTTATAGTAGATAGATATACATATAATAAAGTTATCTCAAATAGGTAGGTGATGCAATTCGATAATAAAATATAAATTTTACTCAAACAGACATACATCGCATAATATTGATAGATGTACATAGGTACTTAGGTACCCATCAAAATGTGTAATAGGTACTGGGTTTTTTTGCCAATTTGGACAAGCACCAGAGGCGGCCTTCACGTTGAATATCTTGATCAACATCCAATTTCCGTTATTACTAAAAAAGATAAAAAATAATTGCATCTGATTTGCGAGAAATCCGTAAAGTGTAATAAAGAACGAAGCCTAATACCTTTTTAATTCGATGGCTAAAGGAATATCGTAGGTACAGTAGACATTTTAGATTTCCAGGCGCTTAGATCCTTGAAGATGTCTAGAGGGGGTAGTCAGAGGCACGTCCAAACATTATATTTGGCACATGCCCACATATTGCAGTGGTTAGCATTCCATACGTTACAGATTGCAAGCTCATCGCCGCTTATAAGAGTACTAACTGGTTTACTCACGATGTTTTCCTTCACCGTTTTGAGCACGTGTTTAGATGCGTATATACACAGAAAAATCCACTGATGCACGCCGGGATTCGATCCCACGACCTTCGAAATTAATGTCAAAGTACCTCCCTCTCGGCCAACACGGCCGACATCTTCGTAATCTTACTCTTCAAGAATCTAAGCACCTGGAGATCTGAGAAGATGCCTACTATGAAGAGAAAGATGTCTCAAGGGGTTAGTCAGAAGCACGTCCAAACAACATATTTGGCACATGCCCACATTTTGCAGTAGTTAGCATTCCACACGCGACGGAGAGTATGCCCGTTGCCGGTTACACTAAACTTTTCAAAGAAAGCAAATTCAATAGCGAGTTTTGTTATAACTTATTAATAACTAGCTGACCAGTGCCCGCTTCGCTGGTCGACAGATAGTTTCACATCTGGTATTCCCATCTTTAAAATAAATTATAGCCTATATGTTGCCGAGGACTAAAGCTTCATAACAAAAAAGTTTTATCTAAATCCGTCCAGTAGTTTTTGCGTGAAAGCCAGACAACAGACAGACAGACAGACAAAAATTTCAAAATGTAATTTTTTGTCTTGTGTTACTTGTGTTCTATTCAATGTACAGAATTGAACTCTTCTACAGTTTTATTATATGTATAGATGTATAGATAATTGTGTTTAAAAAACGAATTAGTAACTAAGTTATAAGAAAGAATTACTAGTATAAATGCAAGTAGATTATTATGTTTCGACGAAAATATTTCGTCCAATCGAAAAGTGAAGAGTCAAGAGACGATATTAGTTTTTTAAGTTAATCCCATTAGTTTAAATTATTATATGAATATAATTTAAATCTGTCCAACTTAAGACTATTCTGTACACGTAAGAAAAAACCGGCCAAGTGCGAGTCGGAATCGCGCACCAAGGGTTCCGTACCATTATCTATAAAAAACTAAAAAAAAACACGTTTGTTGTATGGGAGCCCCCCTTAAATATTGATTTTATTCTGTTTTTAGTATTTGTTGTTATAGCAACAACTGAAATACATAATCTGTGAAAATTTCAACTGTCTAGCTATCACGGTTCATGAGATACAGCCTTGTGACAGACAGACGGACAGACAGACAGACAGACGGACAGCGAAGTCTTAGTAATAGGGTCCCGTTTTTACCCTTTGGGTACGGAACCCTAAAAACCGACCAAGTGCGAGTCGGACTCGCGCACGAAGGGTTCCGTACCATTAAAACGACAAAAAAATAATGTTTGTTGTATGGGAAGCCCACCTTAAATATTGATTTTATTCTGTTTTTAGTATTTGTTGTTAGAGCAGCAACAGGAATACATAATCTGTGAAAATTTCAACTGTCTAGCTATCATGGTACATGAGATACAGCCCTGTGACAGACAGACGGACAGACAGACGGACAGACGGACAGCGAAGTCTTAGTAATAGGATCCCGTTTTTACCCTTTGGGTACGGAACCCTAAAAACAACAAACATTATAAAAAAAATAAGAATCTCCACCTTTTCTTTTTGAAGTCTGTTATGAAATATTGTCAAAACCTTCTGTATTTCTTAAAAAACTGGATCCAATAACAATCTCTACAACTCAGCTCAGGGAGTTCCAAAATTGCTCAAGCGTTCCACATTCAATGGTTATCTAACCGCACGCACATCCTAGCTGGTGGTCCGGCTTGCAAGACGAGGTTTTCCCGTATATCATTTTGTGTGTATGTACAAATAAGATAAAACAAAAAATATTATTAAAACATAAAACCCGACTGCTAAAAAATAATGCATATTTTATTTTTATTTAGGATTTGTGTCTAGGTAACATAAAAGTTATACGATAAATATATTTTGGAACGGCCTATGATGAAAGCTACTAAAAGCTTTCATTATGATCCCATATTGATATACGAGTAAATATTAAAATCAGTTATCTAGTTCTCATAGTAAAATTTTAAATATAGGATGCTCTATTAAATTTTAAAATAGTTTTTGAATTAGATTTTTTTTGGACATTATAACCGGAAGTGAAATTAGTTAAAAATAAAAAAAAATGTCGCAATGTCTGAAAACTTAATTCAAAATTTTTTACTTCCGATTTTCTTAACAAAAAATAATAATTTATAATCGACTTATATCCTTTTTATTATTCACAACTAGTTTATTTAAATTTAATATAAGGTTTACATTATTAATATTTTATAAAATTTCAGAATAGTTTTTTCTCAATAACCGCAAAACGTACAGACAAAGATAATAACTTTAATATATTTAAATGAAGAACATAAACACGATTGGTAAAACTTTTCTCGAGAAATTTATTTTTCAAAGTTGGCTCTTCCAAAACAATATTTACTTTTTTACACAAAACTATAAATAGCTAAACAGTTCATTTTTATATAATTCGTTAGATAATCATACTAGCTACATAAATGAAAGACAATTGCTTTATAAGTTTGATGGTTTGCAAGATAATGCGATTTTATCTTTTTTAGAAATACGGCTAATTACCACGTTTTTTCTTGTATTTGTATGCGTATTCGTCGATCTGCTGTTGATCGCGGTCGCGGACGACGCTCATGATAAAAAGCATCTGAAATGTCTCGAAACGTCAGCAATACAAGAAAAAACGTGATAATTAGCCATATTTCTATTTAAAATGATTAACAACCACGGTACTTTATATAAATTATATCGATATATCTTCTTATCAGCGTAGACTCAGCCAACCTTAAGAGGCTGCCAGTCGCTGATTGCTCTTTTTCGAAACGAAAAAAGAAATACTTCTGAACAAGCCACATCTCCTATTTTTATAAGTATATTACTTCAGGTTCCTACCTAGATTTCTATTAAGGGGCTCCCAGTCGACGATTGCTCTTTTTCGAAACGAAAAAAGAAATACTTCTGAACAAGCCACATCTCCTATTTTTATAAGTATATTACTTCAGGTTCCTACCTAGATTTCTATTAAGCTGAAAACATAATAGCAGAAACTTTTCACGATAAAGATATTATTTCAAAATGATACGTTTAAGAATTTATGATCGAAATATTTTATATACCTAATATTAAAATCAACTTGTGATTTATTGTTAAAGATAGGTAATATGTAGATCTAGATTTCTATTAGAATAGATTTTTGATAAGTAATTATACATAATTTATATCATTAATTTATTCGAAAAGCTAAGGCGGACCACGCGCCGACGTGTGTTTGTCGTCATTGCAGCGGTCGGTAGGATTACTTATCGAAGTGATTAAAGATGGGTACATCTTTATTCACATATACTATACATTATAAAATGTGGCGATGTGGCTTGTTCAGAAGTATTTCTTTTTTCGTTTCGAACAAAAATAATCGTCGACTGGGAGCGCCTTAAGCTGAAAACATAATAGCAGAAACTTTTCACGATAAAAATATTATTTCAAAATGATACGTTTCAGAATTTATGATCGAAATATTTTATATACCTACTATTAAAATCAACTTGTGATTTATTGTTAAAGATAGGTAATATGTAGATCTAGATTTCTATTAGGATAGATTTTTGATAAGTAATTATACATAATTTATATCATTAATTTATTCGAAAAGCTAAGGCGGACCACGCGCGGACGTGTGTTTGTCATCATTGCAGCGGTCGGTAGGATTATTTATCGAAGTGATTAAAAATGGGTACATCTTTATTCACATATACTATTATTCATTATAAAATAGGAGATGTGGCTTGTTCACAAGTATTTCTTTTTTCGTTTCAAACAAAAATAATCGTCGACTGGCAGCGTCTTAATCATAAAATAAAATAAAAAAATATAATTAATGTGATTTTTGAAGTTTTTGCTAGCTACTGCAAAATGTAGGCATGTGCCAAATATAATCTTTAGACGTGCCTCTGAACCCCCACTACCGTACTTGGGGATTAAAGTCGTGATCCTATTTAATTTTTTATTTTTTTTTTTCAAAAAAAATATATTTTTTTTTGTAAACGCATAACACCCAGACACAGAACAAACATCTATGTTCATCACACAAATGTTTGCCCCGGGTGGGAATCGAACCCACAAATTACAGCGCAGAAAGCAGAGTTACTATCAACTGAGCTGTGAGGCCAGTAGTAGTTAATATTTACTAGATGTGTAATTGACCGAAATATAAGCAAATTTTACGACCTCACTTTTTAGGGTTACGTACCCAAAAACGGGAACCTATTACTAAGACTTCGCTTTCCGTCTGTCTGCACAGGGCTGTATCTCATTTTTATTCCTTGTCCGCTTCACGTAAACTCGCAGATAATTGTGAATGAGCAAGTCGCCGCGTTACACCGGGTCATTGACTACTTTATCAGTAGTAGTATGTATAAAGTTTTTAGGGTTCCGTACCCAAAGGTTAAAACGGGACCCTATTACTAAGACTCCGCTGTCCGTCTATCTGTCACCAGGTTGAATCTCATGAACCGTGATTGCTACACAGTAACATTTTTCACAGATGATGCCGCTATAACAACAAATACCTACTAAAAACAGAATAAAATAAATATTTAAGTGGAGCTGCCATACAACAAACGTAATTTTTTGTCGTGTTTACGGTTCCGTACCCAAAGGGTAAAACCGGGACCCTATTACTAAGACTTCGCTGTCCGTCTGTCTGTCATAGGGCTGTATATCATGAACTGTGATAGCTAGACAGTTGACATGTTCACATATAATGTATTTCTGTTACCACTTTAACAACAAATACTAAAAACAGAATAAAATATATATTTAAGTGAAGCTCACATACAATTAACGTGATTTTTTTGCAGTTTTTATAGATAATGATACGGAACTCTTCATGCGCGAGTCCGACACTTGACCGGTTTTTTATAGATAATGGTAAGGAACCCAGCGTGCGTGAGTCCGACACTTGGCCGGTTTTTTACATGACGTCACACGACAGACTTGGAGTTTTGGTCAACAAATAATCTTAGTACCTAATACTTATCCAATATCATTATTTTATTCTTCTTTACGTATTTTCTTGAACCAAATCGGTGATGTTTTTAAAACGGCCAGGTCAAGAGTACTCTAAACCGACGAGCATGCATGGAGAATGTGATGAAGCAACAGAAGTATGTCAGGATCGTAGCAAGTGGAAAGCCGTGGTCTCTGCCTACCCCTATGGGAAACTGGCGTTATTTTATGTATGTATGTTCTTCTTTTTCCATTTAATGTGGGGTGGGCACAACATGTTGACAAACAACTTATTTTGACCTAATACTTTAACTTATAGTTAGGTAAGTACAAAAAAGTTGAGGAACTTGGGTAACCTTAATTACCTGTCTTTTTATTCTTATTTTTTTGATTTATCTGCGTCTCTGCTCTAGTTTCGTAATCATGCTTATATTAAAATTGCAAAAATTTAAATTTTTGCTTGCTTGTTTTTTAGTCGATTGCGTTGTAATGGCTGAAAAACAATGAAGTTTGGTATACAGATAGATTACCCATAGGTATAGGTTCTCTTTTTATATAGGTATCACGAGAGTACAGCCGCGCGCGAAAGCTAGTCAAACTAATATCAAAAATGCATAACTTCCGATAGCTAGAATGATAGATGGGTACAACATTTTGGAATTTGAAGTTTCTAAAGATGTAATAGAGATGAAAAAATCGAATGAAAAAAATTACCGGCCAAGTGCGAGTCGGACTCGTGCACGAATGGTTCCGTATTAATAAAAAACGGTAAAAAAACACGTTTGTTGTATCGGATCCCTACTTAAATATTTATTTTATTTTGTTTTTAGTATTTGTTGATAGCGGCAACAGAAATATATCATCTGTTATAATTTCAACTGTCTAGCTATTACGGTTCATGAGATGCAGCCCTGTGATAGACGGACAGTGGAGTCTTAGTACCTAATAGGGCGCCGTTTTTACCCTTTGGTTACGGAACCCTAAAAAATGTTAATTAATATATTAAGACACTCACACCATATTTTTTTTCAGTTTCACCAATCTAAGTTCGTAACGTTACATTTACATAATAAATAACTTATGTTCCAAATTATTATGTCATTAAAAAGTCTGCCCGGCTTCGCTACTGTACTACTACTTATTTGTTTTTTTTTGATATCTTAGGTTACAATATTATAATAAAAATAAAAATACTTAGTTTATTTCAGTAGCCAAATATTACAGATTCATAAACAAGGTTCTTACAGAGTACTTGTGCCAGAGAGTTCCGCTCTTCCATAGCCATATTAATGGTTACAAAGTTGAACTACCTATTACATTATTGCAATTTTCGTAAAGATCTGTAGTTGTTCTGAAAAAGCAATCTAGCCTATGTTACTCCCTGATAATGTAGCTTTTGATAGGCAAAAGACTTTTTATAATTGGTTCAGTAGTTTTAAGGGGTTCCGTACACAAAAGGTAAAAATGAGACCCTATTACTAAGGCTCCGCTGTCCGTATGTCTGTCATCAGGCTGTATCTCATGAACCGCGATAGCTAGACAGTCGAAATTTTTACTGATGATGTATTTATATTGTCGCTTTAACAACAAATTTACAATTACACTTTTTAAGAACAGGGTTTAAATGCAAAAGAAAATAGATTTCTCGTTTACCTATATTTATATATATTTTTTTTGTATAAACTATTTTTAGCATTCCACACGTGACAAGCCCGTCGCCGCTTACCAGGCCCCGGCTGAAAACCAGCGTCGCACCGCGCTTTGCATAGTCCCTAGGCTCGGTGTTGTGCAGCTCAATGCTGAGACAGGGACCTATTTGCCCCCACATGGCACAATCTGCTGTTGATTTTAATTATTGTTCTCTTTTACTAATTGTGTAGTGCTTATTTTGGAGCAAATAAATGTTTTTCCTTTATTTATTTCTTTCGCTTACGAGAATACTAACTGGTTTCCATCCTCACGATGTTTTCCTTCACCGTTGTAAGCACACTTTGGCGGACAATGGCCTTATTGTTATAATATTTAGATGGTAGTAGACTAATTAAAACTGTTTGTAGGTATGTTATTATCAACAGGAAGACAGATATTGATAATTATTAATAGCATACAGGGTAAGGCCTAATTACGTAACACAGGATAAAGGATATATTGCAAGCTTTTTACCAATCGATTTCGACACTATTGTGAATTGTTAAGTAATAAATAACTATCGGTGGTTGGTATAATATTTCACACGTCGCCATCTAGCTCCAATCTAAGCAAAGCTTGTACTATGGGAACCAGATAACTGTTGGATTGCATAAGTTTATCGCACAAATGTTTGTCAGCGCTGCATCAACTCTCGCTGTTGCAGCATATAGCTGAGTGGTGACCAATTTTGTTGTCAATGTTCCCAATATGTATGTTTTTGTTTAGTTTTAAGAGATTATGTTGACACAAAATAAATTTATTCTTTCTTTCTTTCTTTCTTAATGGGTGGTGACCTACAGCGCAGAAGGCAGAGCTACTACCAATTGAGCTGTGAGGCACATTAACATTATTTGATTTGAATAAAAATTAGAGATACTCATTGCAATATTAACTTAAGGTATTCCATAATCTTCATTAGTATATCCGTCCGAAGCCGGGGCGGACTGCTAGTAGGTTGGTTACCTATATTTTATTGTGTAGGTACTGAGGTACACCAATTACTCCTTGATAGCTGGTCCGATTTAAATGTGATTTTTGTTATCGAGTATGAAATGTTCCCGAATTCCATTTAAATTTCTTCAATAAATAGTGGTTTTTCCATTACCTCATGATTTACAGGTTTTTTTATATGCTTTATCGAAGTTGATAAAACTGGAAAAAACGAAAAGCAACAAAACTAAGGCGACTAAAAGTCGGTATGTAATAAGCGAGCGAAGCGAGAGCGAAAAGATCTCTGAAAAAACTTGAAAGAATTGACATTGTATGTAGGTAGGTGAATTTTTCCGAACATAACTGTCAACAGATCTGTATGAAAAAAATAAAACTTAATCTAAGTATTCGATATTATGATACGGAAGAGCGAGGTCTCCTAACACAGGTATTTTCATACTTAAATGGAGACCGCTACACTGTTATATTTACTGTGATTAAGAAATAAATAAAGCATTATTATTATTATTATTAGTATGACATTTGGAATATGAATAAGTTGTAAATTTATAAGCGCATCAAAACACGTGCTCAAAACGGTGAAGGAAAACATCGTGAGGAAACCAGTACCTAAGTATTCTTATGAGCGGCGATGAGCTTGCAACCTATCACGTATGGAATGCTAACTACTGCAAAATGTGGGCATGTACCAAATATAATGTTTGGACGTGCCTCTGACTACCCCTACTAGACATCTTCAAAAGCTCTAAGCGCCTGGAGATCGTATAAGATATCTACCTTACTTGGGGATTACAGTCGTGATCCTGACGTCGGATCCAGACGTTGTCCTCTCCAAATTTCAGTAATCGCATAGAAAAAAACACTTGTTCTGATAAAATAAATTACGAATTTTGGTAGTATGCGTATCATTCGGAAGTCAAGTTGTCAGATGTAAGAAAAAAATCCAATACCGAACTTAGTAGGATTCAACCTTTTTGGTAGAATCCGTTGCTATGACAACTCAATGTTTTCTGCCTGATGTTTTGCACATTAGCGCCATCTATACCAAATACATCCTTTTTGCATTAGTTAATCATTTAGGGGGGGTTGTTTCTCGGATTATATACTTATGTTTTATCTACTTACTACAGCAAATTTCATCTTAATCCGTTTTGTCATTTATTTTTGATTAGGGAACTAACATAGCAGCCTTATCACCAACTTTCGCATTTAAAATATTATTAGGATTAGGATTAGGATTACCATTATGTAGGTTGAATTCAATAATGTGCCTTAGTCAAAAGGATAAATAAGTGGCCACAATCTGCGTCATATACCTGCTTTATTACAATTTATAATAATGCAATCTTGGCGTCATATTGCAGAACTAACGCACGTCTATGACGACAAAGTGTTGTCAACCCGAAGAATGTGTTAACAACTCTGTCCAATTGTTATAATGCACACAATTTCTGTAAGAAACAGGGCGAAACACACGGAAGATGTGACCTTCGTTGCAAAATAACGTCTATTGTTGGCAGTGTATGGTTCAGTTTTGATGGGATAAGTGGCAGTTGCAGAATCTTACGTGTTTAACTTGTCTTTATCGGTTTTAATGGTGGTGCGTGGTGTTGACAGGTACTTGTTCTGAGAGGATTGCCAGGAGTTTTCGAAACGTGATTATGATACTGTAAAATTGAACCGTAGCCGTTTTGACAAAGTTATCTTTGATCTAAAGTAAGTAGTTTTTTTTTGTGTGTATGTTACTCGATTACTCCGGCGTTTGCGGACGGACGGATTTACAAAATATTTTTATATTTATTATATATATTTATACTTCCGAGGTGGTCCCATTACGGCCAAGTCAGCATCTGATGATGAGATCCCAGGGAAATCGAGAGAAATTTTCAAAATTTATGGACATTGATAGTGGTTTTCAACTATAGACCTTGCCCTTCTATCATTGGCATACACCGAGTGGAGGTCTAGCCGGGATAGGGCTCCTAAATCCTCGCGGAGGAGGAGCCCCCCCCCCCACTACAATTTTTAAACATGAAGTCGGTTATGTTTTTAGTTTTTTATACGTATGTAATTATTATTGAATATTCGAACCAAGACTAAACGCGTGCTTACTAGGCCTTTTGGTTGGCATTGCGAATAACCAGAGTTTCTTGAGAACTTTACAGCAGTGTTTTGTATCACTACAAGTGAACTAGGATTCTCTGTATCGTGATTGCTGCTCCAAGTTGGCGGACACAAGGTAGTGCATTCTAGGGCGTGATGTGTTCGTGATCTACGAGTTAGCGTTTTGTTATAAACGATGGTAGGTACCATGCCAGTGGGCTATTTTATAAAAACATGATTATCATGTTATGATGTTCAAACCATTTATTAGTACTAAATGCCATAATACCAACGCTGTTTATGCTGTTTAGGCATAGGCACCTCCGCTTCCAATACAACACCTACGCAGAAGCGTAGGTATATAAACGGTGAATAGTTACTATGAAAAGTGTACAGATTAGGTATTCTCTAACATAAGTTAATGCATTCAACATCATAACATGATAATCATGTTTTAACAAAATAGCCCCACATTTTTGACAAAGCCGTCAGCTTATTCATCAGTACCTACCTACTGCCATGTTACGTTGAAGATTTGTCTTTACCGCACAGTTGCAATAATTTTACCATGATAGATGTGGACGATTAAGCTAATGCCAAACTTTATGATGTCTAATTTATTTATAGGACTGTCGTAAGTTATCAGCTAACTCAACCGAAAGATTGCGCTAATGTTTTAAGACCAATGTGTAAAGAGTCCTAATCTGACTTTGAATACGACGATCGTTTGCAACTAGAAAAAAAATCACGTGTTTATTTATTTATTAAAAAGAATGCCCAATACGGGTTTACACTGCACATTCAAGATACAGTAATAGAAAAAGTTCTTAAGCCTAGTGTTCCCATAAGTAGACGTTTAATTAACTAGATTTTTAACTTTATAATTTACTAGCCGACCCGTGACAAACGTTGTTCTGTCAATTTTTTTTTGTAATAATCGCATAGGAAAAAGCTATTTCATGCAGCTTCCAATTTTTTCCCTACAAACCTTATACTGACAAAATAAATTTCGAACTTTCGTAGAATACGTATCAGTCATTAGTCAAAACTGCGTTGCTATGACAACTAAATGTTTTTAGTCTGTGATATCTGATTTGTTGCACACCAATGCCATCTATACCAAAATCATCCTTTTTGCGTTTTTTAATCCTTTAGGGGTTGTTTTTCGGATTATAAGTTCCCCCTTTATTTATTCTGATTTGTTATCTACATACTACAGCAAATTTCATCTTAATCCGTTTTGTCGTTTATTTTTGATTAGGGAACAAAAATAGCAGCCTTATTACAAACTTTCGCATTTATAATAATAATAGTACCTATATTAGGATATCAATAGTTTAGCGGTTTCAAATAGAAACTGATATATAAAATATAAAATATAAAAAATAATTGCTGTTCGTTAGTCTCGCTAAAACTCGAGAACGGCTGAACGGATTTATCTTATCTTGGTCTTGAAATGTTCGTGGAGGTCTAGAGAAGGTTAAAAAGGTAAGAAAAATTCGAATAATTGCCGGAAAAACCCTAAAAACAGTCCTTTTCTTTTTCCCATACAAAAGTTTTCTAACTAAAACGTAGTCAATTTGAGCTTTATTAGGTTAGGGAACGGGAACGGGAACGGGAACGGGAACGGGAACGGGAACGGGAACGGTACGTATTATGTAAAGTCTGTTCGTAGACAGATCTTCTGATCATAATATTACCTCACAGGTACGTACATAACTAAATACGTAACTCTAGACATCTATTTCTATTTCGATGGAAAGATTTGAATGATTCGAATCGGGGGAGTTTAAGCGTTCGTGTGCATTTCTAAAGAGCTACTAAAGCGCTTTTTTTAGGTGCCTAAAGATACCATTTTAAGCCCCGTATATAATGGTAGTATAGGGTCTATACAATCATGCGTTTTTAGGGTTCCGTACCCAAAGGGTAAAAACCGCGACCCAATTACTAAGACTTCGCTGTCCGTCTGTCTGTCACTGGGCTGTATCTCAAGAACCATGATAGCTATACAGTTGACATTTTCACAGATTAAGTATTTATGTTGCTGCTCTAACAACAAATACTAAAAACAGAATAAAATAAATATTTAAGGGGGCGCCCATACAACAAACATGGTTTTTTTGCTGTTTTATAGATAATGGTACGGAACCCTTCGTGCGCGAGTTTTGGATGTTTTGAGAGAGTGTCTTGATTTTAAAAAGTTGGTAAGCCATGAGGCTATGAAGTTTTTGGGCGGCTAAAATGTACCTATTGAATTAAAACAATATAATCGTACTAATATTATAAATGCGAAAGTTTGTGAGTGAGGTTGTGTGAGTTTGTTACTCTTTCACGCAAAAACTACTAAACGGATTTAGATGAAACTTTAAAGAAATATAGCTTATATACATCAGAATAACACATAGGTTACCACCCGTACGAAGCCGGGGCGAGCAGCTAGTAATATTTATATACCTACCTTTTTTTTAGATTGTAAGTACTAAGTAGTTACCTAATCAAATCAACTACATATAAAGTACCTTTATCTAATTACAGTAGTTGGTAACTACACTACCTATTCGTTGGACATAATAAAATAAAATGATTTACTGACGTAATATACATGACTCTGTTAAAAACAGGAAAATTATGATTATTCGTTGTTAGTATATAAGATCCTAAGCGTATTGTAAATTTAGCATTTAATAAATATCGGCGCACAACAGCGCGCTTGTCACAAAAAAGTTATAACAATTTGTGACTTTAGTTCACTTTGAACAGTCAAAATTAATAAAAATTATTGTTACATAACTTGGTTTCCAAGTATAACAATAGTTTGTACTTCAAAAATGTCTCACTTCACACTTTTTTTGGTGGTAAGTACTTATACTTATTTATTTATGTATTTTTACCTGTTACTGTTTACCTAGCTCTAATCTGTTTCAGTTTTAGTTAGGCATATTAATATAATAAAGGATTTATAACCTAAAATCAACTTTCAATATGTAAGATGCTTGCCACAATTAAAGTTACTGCCGTGCCTGCCAAGTCATCTCCCGCCAAGTCGAGCAAATTTATATTTATAATTCTTTAAGATCTTTTTGTACATTTAAAATTACCTGATTGTTTTTGCGGTTAAACAACAAGTTAAAGTGATTATTGTTTTTTTTTTAGATTGCAACACTAGCGATTAGTGGATATTCCGCCGGTAAGTTGCCAAAATATATAAAATAAACTAAAAAACCTGCCTAGTGCGAATCGGACTCTCGCACGAAGATTACCGTACCGTTATCTATAAATAGCGGGGAAAAAACACGTTTGTTATATGGAAGCCCCACTTAAATATTTATTTTATTCTGTTTTTAGTATTTGTTGTTATAGCGGCAAGAAATACATCATCTGTGAACATTTAAACTGTCTAGCTATCACGGTTTATGAGATCCAGCCTTGTGCCAAAAAGACAGACAGACAGACAGACGGACAGCGGAGTCATAGTAGTCTAGAAAAAAGAAATTTTATCATAAAGAATTTTTGAAATTTTTTATAATTTGACAGGACAACGTCTACGTCTGTCGGGACAGCTAGTAGTATATACAATAATAGTTTTAATATACCGAAAAAAAAATGACCGTTGCAGCAGAAGCTTCTTATGATCTGAGCACTGTCAGCATGATTTATTATTGCACTATCACAAAGTTATCGAGGTTTCTTTTTAACCGAAAATTGGCACTAATTTATGGTCTTAGTACTAGAAAATACTACACAAATTACAACGGAGACGGCGAGCTATTTATGAATGGATAGAATCGTGAAAATATGAGTAGCTATGTGATAGGTGCGTATGAATAAACGGTTAACTAAATATTGTGTTTTTTTAAGGATATTATTTTTAATTTTTTAATTTAAGTTTTAACTACTTAAATTTAATTAGTAACAGACACTGACAATACGTTATTATTTTTTTTGGTAATTAAAAACTAGTGTTGTATATAATTATAATATATATAAATAAAAATATATTACTTTTTATATATTCTTTTTTTATTTTGCTATTATTTTATTATGTATGGTTTTATAGGTAATTCAATTAAGATGCCTCCATCGTGTGAAAACTCAACTTATTGTACAATAAAACCAGAGGATTATGAAATATACGCCGCTGCAGTGGACAAAGCTATACATAAAAACAAGGCAAGTACCACTAAAGGACAATGGGCAAATATGTATGAAATACTAATCTGCCCATTCTCTTTTGTTTCGTTTTCTTAGTTTTTAGGGTTTCGTAGTCTACAAGAAACCCTTATAGCTTCGCCATGTCCGTCCGTCTGTCCACAGCTTAACTCAGAGACTATCAGTCTAGCACTGAGTCTCTGAGTCTCTAAGCTGTATTTTGGCATGTATATTGTATAATACATAATATTAGTATTTTATTTGATAAATGCCCACATTTTGAAGTAGTAAGCAATAATTACAAATAGTTAAATTTTAATACCACTTATTTCTTTTTATTTTTAGTATTGGGCAGGTCCGAACTACATAGATGACGACACTGACAAGCAGCATTTCAACATTGATGACTCTGAAAATTGCGGGTCCGTAACAACGGTAAATACTAAACACCCATTTTTATTATTGTACTAATACCTACATATAAACTGTGAGGTTTTTGTAAGGCTCAAATCTAAGCCAGATTTTAAGTAGAGTATATTATTTTATAAATAAAGTCATGTCTTCTAAAGACTTCTCATATTTCGAGGCATATTTCTTTAACTCTACCGTACATCCGGGAGTTCCGTGCGGAAGGTTTTTATTCAAGTGCCTAGGCCCGGGGTATTATTATTCAGCTATTACTAAGCTCAAACTTATTAAGCATCTGCTTAGAACGGTCCTGTTGCTCTGTGTAAGTAGGTACTTGTAGGTTAAACTAACAATTGATTATATGATCACGACTGTAATCCCCAAGTACGGTAGACATATTCTCAGATTTCCATGCGCTCAGATCCTTGAAGATGTCTAAAGTCTAAAGTCATAGACACATCCAATGAAAGTCGAAATGACAGTCAAGACTTTTACACGAGTGGCCAGTGTGTCAATCTGGTGTGACCACGAGTCCGCAGTGGGTTTTTTCGCGGTTGTGTGTTTATAAAATGTAGATAGCGATAAATTTGGGTTTTTTTTCGCGAAAAAATCCGTGACTCGTGGTCATACCAATTCTCCGATACTTAAGAATGTATAGATTGGGGTAAGGTATTGGTAGGGGTACGTATATGTAGGTAGGTAATAAGTATTAACCAGTTATCAAACTTGGTTTTCTACTGGGAATAAACGTTAGTCACATCCTATCTTTTACGAATCTCAGAACAAAATGAGGCTCATAGGTGACGAGTAAGCTGAATAAGGTGGAACAAACTGATGCAACTACCTGGAGGTAGTTGCATCAGTTTGTTCCACCTGTCACCTGTTTATGGTCACCCTGGAATAGGTGAAAAGGACCTATTGATCGCTAGTTTCATGTATTACTTCACCGTTATGCGCATATAGATTTTTTCGCAAATAAATATTAATTGATACACAAACGTTATTTGAACGCACGACATTCGGATTGGAAATGGAGGAACCTCCCACCCGGCCAACACGGGCTTTTCAGTTTTTTTTTTAATGATGAGACAAGTTTCTTACTAGATCAATTTTTTTCAGTTGCTAAAGCCGTATATCATCAAAGCGGAGGTAAACACGACACAGTTTAAGAATAAACTAGTGGTTCAAACAGAAAATTTTTGGCAGAAAATAAATATAACGGAGTGCTAGTAAGTATTTGCGTTTTTATTATAAGATATTATAGGATCACGACTGCATTCATCAAGCATGGTAGACATTCACTCAGATATCCATCCTTGAAGATCTAGGGGCTAGATAGAAGCACGTCCAAACTTTACTTTTGGCACATGCCCACATTTTGCAGGAGTTACAAGTAGCCTTTCATACGTTACAGGTTACAAGCCTATCGCCGCTTATAAATATACTAACGCGTTTCCTCACAATGTCTGTTTAGAGCAAATGTTAATTCGAATATACTTTAAAAAGCTCCAACGTGCATTAACATTCGACCTTACGACCTTTGGATTGAATGTCAAGGTACTCGTACCTCCCACACGGCCAACAAAGTTCTCACCGCTATGGTATCCTTGTCACTTTTTCAACGGGGACAGAGACCGGGGACAACGGGAAGTATTTTTATTGTAAAAATGAATTCCCGATGTCCCCGTTAACGGGGACACGGTCACCGGGGACAACGAAACTACACCCCTTGCAATGTCTATCCTTGCAATGTTCTAACACTGTGTAACTACCTCATGTAATTTGCATTGAAATAACTTATTTTTTCAGCAATATAGATGAATCGAAGCAGTGCTTCGATACTATAAAAGGAGAACAGGGCAACATCGAAACGAAATGCGAGCAAAACTACGCCACAATTACGTTGTACGTGTTCGAAAACGATATTATCCAGCCTCAGCCGTTCATGATTCCGGTGAGCTGCTCGTGCAGAATCCAGTTTCGTTCATTTTAAACTCTATTAACGCCACACTACCTAAAATAATTGACTTTTATTTATTTATTAAAAAGGATACCCAACACAGGTGTACACATTCACATTCAAAAAAGTAATACCAAAAGTTAAAGCAAAGTTCTCCCGCAATCTATATATCTATATCTATATCTATAAATATAATATATAAAAGGTAACTTAAAATTTTGTTGAGAATTATAGAATGTAAACGATCAAGTACACGTTTATTGTACTTACTTTATTGTACTTACTTTAGTTGGTTTACCTTGATTTCCATTCAATAGGTACACTCTGTAGCATCACACCCACACCAAACTTACTATACTAGGTTGCCAACATTAGTAAGAACTGTAACTGTGTACGTTATTTTGTTGCTTTATTGTCTAGCCTACACTGTCGCCATCATACCAATAATTTTGTATTTTTTAAAGTATATAACATGCAAAAATAAAGAATTAAATTAATTATTTGTTTTTTTTTCGTTTTAAGATGCAAGTCCTATACTTTATTTAATTAAACTACCTGCAGATCATTTTGTTTGTTTTAATTAAATTATTATTTTATTTTAGAATTTTAGGAGAACTAACAGCCAGGTAAAAAGAATAAATCATATTACAATAGATACATGCAAAGTGCATAAACGCTTATGGCCAATTAAAAGTTTTCACAGAAAGAAAAAGATAAAATCGCTTAGATCCTTGAAGTCTAAAGGTAGTCAGAGGCACGCAATGAATATGAGGTACTAGCAGTTCATCCCGGCTTCATACGGGTTTACTAGTGAATATTATATTCCAAATTGTTCATACCTTATATTAAATTACAGGCAATTTTGGTAGGGACCTCTATTTTTCCTTAAATAAAATATATCTTATGTTACTCTCTGTTATTATAGATTTTGATAGGTGAATACATTATTAAAATTAGCACCTACAGTAGTGTTTTAGTTCAACCATTACAAATAAAAAATATCTCTTTATAAATACTAACTTTTCCCGCGACTTCGTTCGCGTAGTTCCAGAAAATCGTTTTTTGATAACTTTATCGTAAAACATTGAAATTACTAGAATAAAAAAAAATTGTAAAAATTTTGCCTATGTCCGTCCCGAGATTTATCTTTATATGAAATTTCATTACAATCGGCCCACCGTTTTGGCCGTGATAACGTGAGAGATAGACAGACAGACAGAGTTACTTTCGTATTTATAATATTAGTATAGATTCGTGTTGCTATGGAAGTCGCACGAGGCAAAGTAATCACTGACTACCTACTGCGTGGCTCAAACAGGCCCCATCTCAGCTTTCTGCTGCTCCACACGCATGAACCATGACGTGGAGTAGCGCTGGTTTTCAGAAAACTTTACAGCAAGTTTACGTTTAAGTTTAGTTCTTCTCGAGCAGACTGTCCTATCCAAAACAGATAGAGGCATGTTATGATGGACTCCATCTAAATTAATTTTAATTTATAATTTAACTGTAATTTTATAACTTAACTTACTTCCTTAAACGAATTGGACGGCCCGTATGTGAGTAATTTTTTTTTATTATTTAAAACAAACAACAATAGCACATTAAAAGTAGAAAACGATTACATTTGCAGAAGTATAAATACTGTGTCGCAGACATCATAAATGTTAAATGAATTTGGTTTAAAATTTTATAATAAGTATTGTAATGTTACCTATGGATTTTTTATCTGAAATAAATGAATAATAATAATTAATTTCCCCATTAGGTACTATGGGAAGGGGCAGGATGTAAGGGCAGGAAAATGATGATGAACAAAACCCACTCTCAAATCCTCATTTATTTCTGTCCCTAGCGGTATCCTATTTATAGTAGTGACTGGCCTCACATTGATATTACTATAGTAACTGCCTTCTGCGCTGTAGGTTGTGGGTTCGATTCCCAGGGTAAATATTTGTGTGATGAACATAGATGTTTGTTGTGTCTGGGTCAATAATTATGTATTTACAAAAAAAACGTATATAATGTAAGTATTCTATCAGTAATCTAGTACCCATAGTACAAGCATGTGTATAAATAAAATAAATAAATATTGGTGGACATTTTACACATCGCCATCTAGCCCCAAACTAAGCAAAGCTTGTACTATGAGAACTATATAACTGATAGAATACTTATATACTACTTTTTTTTGTAAATACACATGATACATACTACCACCCAGACACAGAGCAAACATCTATGTTCATCACACAAATATTTGCTCTGGGTGGGGATCGAACCCACAACCTACAGCGCTGAAGGCTGAGTTACTACCAACTAAGCTGTGAGGCCGTATGTTATAATGTCTGCCAATATTTATTATTTATTTATAGTTATATTCGTCTACCTATTTTAAATATTATTGGTTTTCCCCCCATGTATTAGTAATTTAATAATATTAATAAACACAGTTTAAATTAGCTAGGTAAGTTTTTCAAAGGTACGTTTCTCCCCCACACACTCTTATGTGAGCTTTTTCTAATTTTGCATACCTACCTTACCCTTAAAAACCTACCTTAAAAACTGGTCATGTGGGAGTCGGACTCACGCACGAAGGGTTTCGCACCATTACCTATAAAAAAAACAGCAGCAAAAAAACACGTTTGTTGTATGAGAGCCCCACTTAAATATTTATTTTATTCTGTTTTTAGTATTTGTTGTTATAGCGGCAACAGAAATACATCATCTGAAATAAATTCAACTGTCTGGCTATCACGATTCATGAGATACAGCCCTGTGACCGACAGACGGACAGCAAAGTCTTAGTAATAGGGTCCCGTTTTTACCCTTTGGGTACGAACCTTAAAAACGATACCACACACGATGGAGGGTACTTATCGTATTAGGTATATAAAATGTCAAAATATTGTCATTTTACATACCTAATACCTAATAGATAAGTACGAGTAAATACATTATATAAACGGTATTCGTTTGATGTGTCTCATTCATCAAACACATTCCATTAGGTTTACTTGGTCATTATTATTGACAACTCTGTTGCTGTTCTTATTTATAGGCTGACTTATTTTGTGTGGGAAGGTTAATAATAAATTAGTGGTCATAATTATTTCTGGACACTTTACCAATCTACATAAAATTTGACCCTTAAAATGGCGTTATCAGCTATTTTCAATGTGTTATTGGTAAGTTTAAAATTATTATAAAACTAATAACTGAGGTTTCGCTCTGGCTCAAAATAAAAACTGGCCAAGTGCGAGTTTGACTCGCGCACAAAGGGTTCCGTACCATCTATTAAAATAATAATAATAATAATAATAATATTATGCCTATTTACTGCACATTCATAAATTACATCACTCGTATATATAAGAAATAAATTGTATAAGAAACTATTTATAATTTACCCGCAAAATAAATTGACATAAACAAGAACTGTTGATTTTGGTATTGTTTTATAAATTGTACAATAAGTTAAATAAATAATAATAATAAATATACGCGGACTGGAGCAAGACTTGGGCCAGACAAAGCAACTATGGGAACCAGATAACTAATATAATACTTATATACGTTTTTTTTTGTAAATACATACTTATCTTATTATACATATTAACACCCAGACACAGAACAAATATCTATGTTCATCACACAAATATTTGTGGGAGAACCCACAACCTACAACGCAGAAGGCAGAGCTACTACCAACTGAGCTGTAAGGCCATCAGTCAATTTGGATGCTTAAAGCTTAAAACACCTATTTTACTTTCAGATAACTCTATACCTGGCTCCATTTAGCACGATGATGCCCTCAGTTATGCAAGGTAGGTGATGTTATTTATTTAGAGTTTCGAATCCTATGAAAGTGTTCCAGAACACAAAAGTTTTTTCAAATTTGAACGCGCGTTAATGTCCTTTAACGCGCGTATAGACAGAAACAGCATTGGTGAAACTTTTCTAGATAGATTTATTTTCCAAAGTTGGCTCTTCCAAAACATTAATTTAGTTTTTACTTAAAACTATGAATAGCTAAACAGTTCATTTTTATATAATTCGTTAGATAATCGTACTAGCTACATAAATGAAAGACAGTTTCTTTGTAAGTTTGATGGTTTTCAAGATAATGCGGTTTTATAACTTTTTCCGTCTTATCCGGGTAGACTGAGCCCATACAAAGAAACTACAATTTCAAACATCACCTGTCTCAAAAAATAGACCTGGTGCAGAAATCTTTTTTGATTCTTTTTCAGCAACCGAGCTCAAGTTGTCACAGTCATGCTTCGATAAGGGGTATTGCGTTGAAAAGCATGATTTGTATCCGCAAGATATAGTCAACAGGTTATTACAACAATGGGTAAGATATTTGAAGTTTTTGTATAACCAATGGCGCATCCCTATTTCACCCCATCTCATAACTTGAGAAAAACTAATTTAATAAAGCCGAATTTACACGAAACAAGTTTCATGGATGATGAAATTAATTTCATGACCTGTGAAACTAGTTTCATTCAAAATAATAGTGTCGTGAAGTTCACAGTATAAATAAATAATAAATAAATATTGGCGGACTTTACACACAACGTCATCTAGCCCCAAACTAAGCGAAGCTTGTACTATGGGAATCAGATAACTGATAGAATACTTATATACTTTTTTTCTTGTAAATACATACTTGTTATACTTATTAACACCCAGATACAGAACAAACATCTATGTTCATCACACAAATATTTGCCCTGGGTGGGGATCGAACCCACAACCTTCAGCGCAGAAGGCAGAGCTACTACCAACTGAGCTGTGAGGCCAGTATGAATGTCCATGACTCCGCAAATATCAAAGATTTATACAAATTTTACTTAAAAGACACGGCCTATCAGCGCAGGCGCTTTCGCGACGACATAAGTTGCATGATAGTAGTTTTATCCAAAAATCGCGCGCGACACGAAACTACTTCAGTGTCGTGAAATTAACGCATGCATTGTAAAACTTAAAGTTTACAATGCATGGTTAAATTTTCGTGATTAAATTTCTTTGATTAGGTACATACCAACATCTCCGTGCTACCCCCCAGTTATGTACTGGGGGGGTAGCACGAACCACTAATGTCAATATTTGTCATTCTTTATATACCGACGACGTCGATACCAAATGTGAATCGATACGATAGTGACTAGTGCTAACCCTGATTAAAATATTTTAATTATACAGATCATAACAGTCAACACGGAGAATAATACAGAAGCAGAAGGCGTCGACAGACGAGACACGGTCGACGGCTTCGCCCAGAAATTTTTAACTCTACCAAAACGAGATTCATTCGATAATGACTGCGCTACAAACGTGGTTGTAAGTGATACAATCATCGACCACACAGCCTAGACTCCTCATGCAAGGCGTACACTGTCAGACAACACATACAGGCCTGGATCCTGTGTAAACAACCGAGCGCGGTTCACGACGCGACCCCCGACGGGCTGTGACATTGAACCGGCCAATCAGAATGATTTTTTTACCCCTCCCCCTGACCCGCACACCTCAACGTTATGACAGAATTGTTTGTTTGAAGAAATGAAGCCATTATGCGTCTATTGGGCTATGTGGTCGATTGATACGATTGAGGTATGCGGTCTAAAAGACAACTTTGCGATTATATGATTGCAATTTTTCTAAAAAAAGCCGTGTTGGCCGATTGGGAGGTACCTCAACTTTCAATATGAAGGTCGTGGGTTCGAATCCCGGCGTGCATCAATGGATTTTTCTGTTCGAAAATTTATATGCGCATCAAAAACACGTGTTCAAAACGGTGAATGAAAACATTGCGAGAAAACCAGTAAGTATTCTTATAAGCGGCGATGGGCTTGCAACCTGTCATGTATGGAATGACTACTGACTACTGCAAAATGTGGGCATGTGCCAAACATAATGTTTGGACGTGCCTCTGACTACCCCCACTAGAAATCTTCTAAAGATCTAAGCGTCTGGAGATCTGATAGGATGTCTACTTGGGGATTACAGTCATGATTCTATTTTTTTTTTTTTTTTTAATGTAATTTGAAATGAAATAGGATCAAAGTCAAAGTGTATTTATTTCAATAAAATCACAAGCATCACTTTGAAACGTCTTAGGAGCTAAGTGGAGGCGATCACGACTGTAATCCTGAAGTACCTACCTATTAGACATCGCTAGCCACTCAGATCCTTGAAGATAACTAAAGGGGGTAGTCAGAGACACGTCTAAATATTAAATTTTGCACCTTTAAAATCTATATGAATAGCAAAATGTAGGCACAGTTTGCTATTCATAAAATTTGTAAATAAATATTGATGGAATTTCACAGAGCCATCTAGCTCCAAACTAAGCATCCCTACTTACTATGGGCACTAGACAGACAATAAAATATCAACTTATATTCTCTAGTTATCTATGATCATCACACAAATGGTTGTCCTATGTGGGAATTGAACCGACAACCTACAGCGCAGAAGGCAGAGCTACTACCAACTGAACTTTGAGTTCGACTCAAAGCGGCTAAAGAAAACATCGCGAGGAAACCAGTTAGTAATACATAAGTACCATTAGGTATTAGATATAAACGGTAATGGGCTTGCAAGTACCTATGCCAAATGTATTGTTTGGACGTGCCTTTAACTACCCCATTAAACATCTTCAAGGATCTACGCGCCTGGAGATTTAAGAGTTTCTATCATACTTGGGAATTGCTTGAAAGTTCTTTAATGCACAAATTAAAAACATGTAGGTTAGCATTTTCGTCCAGCTAACCTTTGTAAAATCACGACTGTAATCCCAAATTGAAACAACTAAAATCTTCAGGCACTCAGATCATTGAAGATAACTAAAAGGAGTAGTCAGAGGCATGACCATATATTACATTACCTTTCTGTAATTTTGAAAAAGAATGTTAGTGTTTTGTAAGAGAAAGATAATTAATTATTATATTTATACATACTTACATAAATAGTAGGTATCTACAAAAAATATACAATAACACTTATTCTAACAGTGAGTAACATAGCCAAATTAAATATACAACTAGTTTTCACATAACACCTTACCTATACATATATATGCTTAAATTGGATTCTAAATCAATTTTATTTTTCCATCAGAGGGGTACAATTTTTGAGATAGTCGACCGGAATAACAAAACTCGCGTGGTGGTGCAGTCTAGAAGCCACATAGAACAATTAATTGACATCGAGGAATGCACGTAAGTAGTATCTATCACTAATTTATTAACCGACGAAAAACGAAGGAGGTTCTCAAGTCAACGCGTATATCCGGCCACGCGTTGCTGTGTCAACAGATATCTGTTAGAATCTATTGGAGCTAACAGATAATTGTGACTGTCAGATAAAAAAACAAATAATTTGCAATAAAATAATATTGCGACATTTGCGATGAATGATGATGACATTTTATATTGAGATGTAAGCTGTCCTATCTTTCAAGTTGGATCAAACAGCACACTGTGAGCAAAGTTTGTAAAATTAAAATCGGTTAAGTAGTTTAGGAGTCCATCGCGGAAAACAACGTGACGCGTAGTTTATATTTTTCAAATACATATAAATACTAGCCGACCCGTGACAGACGTTGTCCTGTCAAATTTCAATAACCGAATAGAAAAGACAATGTCTGGGATGTCAGATTTGATGCACACCAGCGCCATCTATACAGAAATCATGTATAGACAAATAGACATATCTACATCTACAGCAAATTTCAACTTAATCCGTTTTGTCGTTTAGGCCTGATTGAGGAACAAACATACATACAAACTCACAAACTTTAGCATTTATAATATTATTAGGATATAAAATCTTGTTATCAAAATATTTTATACAGAGAGATTTATTTATTTATTTTAGCCTGTATCGTCCCACTGCAGGGCAAACGCCTCCCTTTCCAGTTTCCACACCTCTCGATCTCCAGCTAAATCACGCCAGAAATGCTAGAAAAATATTTTATTCACAGATATTTATTTATTTATTTTAGCCTACATCGTCCACACCTCTCGATCTCCAGCTAAATCACGCCAGAAATGTACACCTCCATCCAGATCTCCAGCTAAATCGCGCCAGAAATGTTTTGAAAAATAATGTATCCTGAGAGATTTAGAATAGTTTTTTTTTCCGTTTCAGAAATGCTGGTCGAATATCTACGCCCAGCCTTCACTTTGACAAAGACGCTGTAATGAGATACCACCTTCAGTGCGTGCAACAAACCTTAAATTATAAATTCCTAGTTCTCAACCTGAACTGGACAGGTTTTGAGATGGTGGAAAGTAAGAACGGGATACCTGTAGCTTGCTGTTGCATGTTCCTTGGTTTTGCTTAGTTTGCAATAGTTAGTTCATTCAAATTCAAAAATCATTTATTTCAATAAAATCACAAGGATCACTTTGAAACGTCTTAGGAACTAGGTGAAGCTACGCCGATTCCACGCGACCAAGCCTAGAAGAATCAGGCAACAAACACGGCTAGGGTCTACCTTTTTTTTAATGATTCATTCTGTTGACTAGCCTCACACACAGCTCAGCTTAGTAGTAGATCTAATTTCTATGCTGTTGGTTGAGGGTTCGATACCCACCCAGGACAAACATTTTTGTGATGAACATAGATGTTTGTTCTGTGTCTGGGTGTTCAAATTTGTTATTAGTAAGTAACTAGCCGACCCGTGACAGACGTTGCCCTGTCAAATTTCAATAATCGAATAGAAAATACTGAATGTTTTTAGTCTGTGATGTCAGATTTGTTGCACACCAGCGTCATCTATACAGAAATCATCCGTTTTGCGTTTTATTATCTTTTTGGGGATGTTTTTCATATTTTAAAGTAGTATATTATTTATTCAGGCATTATATATACATCTACAGCAAATTTCAACTTAATCCGTTTTGTTGTTTAGGCCTGATTGAGGCACAAACATACATACCAACTCACAAACTTTCGTATTTATAATATTATTAGGATTACAAAAAATATAATTGTTTTAACTATTGATTTTAACACGGGTGTTTATCACGTTTTTACCTTTAATTTATTTTCCCGACGTTTCGGCTATGTTACAATAGCCATGGTCGCGGGCAGACTGGAGAACACGGTGCTACCGTCGAGAAGCGGAGGCAGTTGACGAAACTACCCTCACTTGGTCTTCAGAAATAGAAATGTCCATGTTCGTGTTACGACACACCACACTAACCGTATCTACGCACTTAGATGGTCTGTCACGACGCCCACACATAGTGACCACAGGATTCCAAGAATTAGAGAGTCTATAGCCGTCTTCACGATTGAAATTTGAGTACTTTTTGATTTCAATAGCTTCCCGAACTATGGTAAAAGTACTCAAATTTCAATCGTGAAGACGGCTATAGACTCTCTAATTCTTGGAATCCTGTGGTCACTATGTGTGGGCGTCGTGACAGACCATCTAAGTGCGTAGATACGGTTAGTGTGGTGTGTCGTAACACGAACATGGACATTTCTATTTCTGAAGACCAAGTGAGGGTAGTTTCGTCAACTGCCTCCGCTTCTCGACGGTAGCACCGTGTTCTCCAGTCTGCCCGCGACCATGGCTATTGTAACATAGCCGAAACGTCGGGAAAATAAATTAAAGGTAAAAACGTGATAAACACCCGTGTTAAAATCAATAGTTATGTCTACTAATCACGATAGTTTGAAAAATAATATAATTGTTTTCTATCAGTTATTTGCTTCCCATAGTACAAGCTTTGCTTAAATTGGGGCTAGATGGCGCTGTGTGAAATTTCCACCAATATTTATTATTATTACAAACAAACAAATTATTTGAACAAGATTACAATATTTTTTATATTGATTGGAGCTTTTTCTTGAGTAATTTAAACACATGTGTTAGAAGATTTCTTTCATATCGAGATTATCCAAAGAGATCGATGTGATAAGTATTATTGAATAATTGATTATAAATAAAAACCTTTTGATTTCGATTTTATTTTGACTTTAACCTTTATGATAGTTTCCAAAATTCCAATAGAAATCTTACAATCACCTTACATAAAGGTTATATACAAAAACAATCATATTACAATCGTTTTAACCCTATATTGTGTATTTAAGTAAGATCCATTTTTTTATATTATTGTAGTTCTATTCGTAATAGGTAAATTAAATTACCCATGTGTATTTCCTTAACAAAAACGCAATTGTATTGTTAAAGTGACGTCAAAATCTCAGTTATGTGAACTGTAGGGATTCCCGAATATGTTACTTATTATTCAAGTCCATTTATAAATGTCAACTAAATTCTCAGAAAGATGGATAATGGTAGTCATTTACAGTTTCGTGTTTTTGAACTAGCAACTAGTCCGGTCGTCCCGCGCCTCGTCAGTAACTAACGAGCTCAGATATTGTAATATCTGTAGATTTAATATCGGATTAAGGTGATAAGTGAAATTTTTGACATTTTGTATGGGCTGAGTCTACCCGGATAAGACGGAAAAAGTGATAAAACTGCATTATCTCGAAAACCATCAAATTTAAAAAGAAACTGTCTGTAATTTATTTATCTAGTATGATTATCTAACGAATTATATAAAAATTAACTGCTTAGCTATTCATAGTTTTGATTAAAAACGAAACTAGTGTTTTTGAAGAGCCAACTTTGGAAAATAAATCTATCGAGAAAAGTTTCACCAATCGTGATTCGGTCTGTAATTTATCTAGATTATATCCTTATGTTATTATTGTCATAAAAAACAAAACTGTATGTTTTACGGTTATTGAGAAAAAACGATTCTGCATTCATCAAACAGATTAAGTAATTCCCGTGTTTTCTTATAATGTGTAGGTTTTGGAGTTTTAAAAGTGAAATTGTATTAAAGATAGAAAACGATTGTAAAAAGTCTGTATGAAACTTGTAATAAGTAAAAAAATAAGATAATAACGAGCACTGTATGTTAAAAACTACGTGCACTGCATCCCAAACATCTCTAACTTCGAACGATTATAATGAGTGGAATCTGAATGGAAATATATTTAGGAAAAAGTTGAGTGGATGGCTAATTGAAAAAAATAATATTTGGAAATTTGAATTGTAACAACCTAATGACAAATACTTACTTACTTCTAATAATATTACTCACCTCACAAAACATTTGCATGCCTGCGTGCATACTGAATCTAGGTGCACCGCAGTGCCCCCGTCAAGTGCCCACTTGTGACATGGTGTATCTGTGTACCACCTATCTATATTTACACTAATATTTCATAGAGAATTTTTTTATTTTTGTTATAAACTAAAAAACGACAATACTTAGCAATTTAAAAAAAATCTTTCACCTATTAAAAGCTACATTATCAGCGAGTACCTAACATGAATCTAAATTTGTCTTTATTCTTCACTAGCCGACCCGTGACAGACGTTGTCTTGTCAAATTTCAATAATCGAATAGAATAGACTGAATGTTTTTAGTCTGTGATGTTAGATTTGTTGCACACCAGCGCTATCTATACCAAAATCATCCCTTTTGCGTTTATTTATCATTTTGGGGATGTTTTTCAACTGAGTAGTCTATGTTTTATTCGGGCATATACATCTACAACAAATTTCAACTCAATCCGTTTTATCGTTTAGGCCTGATTGAGCCACAAACATACATACAAACTCACAAACTTTCACATTTATAATATAATTAGGATTAATATACCCGTGCAAAGGTTGGCCAGAAAGCTAGTATAGTTAAATATATTATAGAAGGCATCGTCTTAAGCATACAAAACAAAAGACTCGCGCTGTACCCGATGTGACTACTCAGTTTATGAGAAGAATACGTCAAGAACGGTTGTGCGATCTCAATTCATAATAAGACGTTTGTGTGTGACCTTGTGAAAATGTTGCTTACTGGAATATGCTTCTTACTTGTAAGTTTAAATAATACTTAGATACATCCTATTATTCTTAATGATATTAAAAATCCGTAAGTTTGTAAGAATATTTGGATGTTTATGCCTCACGCGCGTCCAAACGATATAACTATTTTTAATGACTTAGAATATATACATAGCCTACGCACTGGAATAGCATTAGACTACTTTTTATTCAGGTAATACGCAAGCAAAGACGTGAGCGAAAACTAGTAATTTACATCTTTTACATTTATATAAGTATATAAAAATCAATGCCACTTTTCGTTGTAATTTTATAACTCAAAAACGGGCTCACCTATCCAAACTAAATGTTTAGGCTTTGTTCGGAATATTTAGTAGATGGTTTATGTATTGTGAAGTTTGCACAAAATCGGTAGACTTTATCCAGATATCCTTTTATCGTGCGAAGCCGGAGCGAGCAGCTAGTATTTTATAAAAAACAAGAAAATAACTAATTATGTCTAAGTGTGCGAAGGGACAAAGCGAAAAGTTAGGTACAAATATGCTATTCAAACTTACGCTATTAACTACATATTTTATGTTTTATAGAAATCTGTTATTGTTTGAGTAAGTAAGCACCTACAAACAAACAACAAACACGCGATAAAACCTTGGCATTTTAAATAGGTAAGATACCTACATTACTTATAAAATTAATTTATATTATAAAGATTTAGCGAATAGGTAAACAAAATAAATGAAAATAATCCTCGTCCAGTAGATTGAAGATATTCATTACTCGAATTCGCGTAGATATTCGATCTTATACATTTATAAAAATGTTTATAATATTATTTATCCCCTGCACTTCAAATTTCAAATTTATTTATTAATATTGACATAATATACAGTGAACATAATTAAATGAATCCATAGGCTTCCGAACTATTGAAATCTGTGTTTCAGGAGCCAGTGGCTTCTCCCATAATAGGATACGGTATAATATTACGTCTAAAAAATATAAAAATAAAAATAAAAACTACCCCTACACCACCTTACACAAAGTAATAAAAAAAAAACAATGATTATGAAAATAGACCAATAAAAAGAAATAAATTACAATACAACAGCTCACTTGTATGTATTATCATATATAAATAAAAAATATATATATATAAATATATCTAAAAAAATATATACATACACTAGATGGGTTTTGAAAAGAAAAAAAGAAAAAATAAAAAAAAAGACGTGTGGCACTCGGAGACTGCCGCGGTAAAGCTATTGCATAACATTTTTTTATCAACTTATGTATTTATAATTATTTATTTATTTATTTTATTTATCCTTTTTTCCTTTGTTTTTCTTTGATATTCAACTTTTTGAGCGTGGTGACCGATAAGAAAAGAAAAAGAAAAAAAAAAAAAAAATTTTTTTTACATCCCTAGATTGCGGGGGAAGAGGGGGATTAGGCATGCGCAGTAACGCCGATACAACCAATGCCACCTATTGGCGAGTTGCTAAACTAAAGAGACAAGCGTGATATTTGAAAAAGTCATTCAAAGTTCTGCTATTCATCGATAGATGTCAAAATCTTTAACCTACCTATTTACCTAACTACGTAGTTAGCATTCCACACGTAACAGGTTGCAAGCCCGTCGTCGCTTTCAAGAATACTAACAGGTTTCCTCACGATGTTTTCCTTCACCGTTATAAGCACGTGTAACGCGCATATACATTTTTCGAACAGAAATATCCATTGATGCACGGCCAGGATTCGATATTTACCTAACTACATGAATTCAATAATTCAATTTCAAACTTTTTAGTCGATCATGTCTGTGAAGTACCACCTATTTACCGATAGTGGTAAAATAGCGCCACCTGCCAGCGGAATTGCGAACCTCTCAAACCCCGAGCTTTCGCATGAGACCGCGAAAAGCACCTATAATAACGTAGTATCATCAAATGAAACTAGATGGCGCTGGAATGCGAAAATCACTCTAAGCAGGCATGACATGAGTCATAGGGATGTAATATTAATTGAAAAAAATCTATTAATTAATAATCGATTTTTTGTCCCTACAAATAAATCGATTTTCCAAAAAATCGAATTATATGGTTCGGATCGCTTTCGGAGAGACGATCGATGGGTCGGTTCCCGTTTGTGAAGCGACTATTGGTCGGATCACGTTCGGAAAAACGATCAATGGTTCGGTTTGCGTTCGGAGACAAGACCGATGAGTCGGTTTCCGTTTGGGAGGCGACTATATGTAGGTTCACGTCCGGGAAAATGGCCAACGAACGATTCGGTTCGCGTTCGGAAAACTTAGTTTACAAAAATCGATTTATATGTGTAATTTACATAATCGATTTTTTAAAAATCGATTTTTTGAAATCCAAAAAGAGAAATCTCTAACACTCACACTCACGCATATTGCGTGAGTGTGAGTGTCTCGTAAAATTTTGTGTAAATTTTCGTTACGAAATTTCTGGATTCGGTCTCCACGCTCAAGGCCCGCGATAGAAGCTATGCAATAGCTTAAAAATATATATATGTATATAATTAATATATAATGTTAAAAGTAGAATTCAGATAACAAGGACTCAGCCTCGTATTCAAGAACGACACTATGAGAGCACGCACCCATAGTGGACGAAATCTTTTTTCATAAACATCACTTTATGTGTTGAGCGGCACTATGGCGCACACTACCGTGTGTCTTTAGAGCTCAACTTTGGCTAGAGGCACACGACAATGTGCCTCTAGTCACACTATGCAGTGTCGCGCAACACATAAAGTGATTTTTATGAAAAAAGATTTCGTCCACTGTGGGTGCGTGTTCTCATAGTGTCGTTCTTGAATACGAGGGTCAGTGTCGTCGTAGTTAAAATCTGTAAGCCAGGCTTATTATGTATACTTATTTGTTATCTTTCTTATTTATACTTCTATAATCTATAATAATAATAATGTTTGTTTGCATTGAATAGCTTCCGAAACTACTGGATCGATTTGAAAAATTCTTTTACCATTAAAATCCTACATTATCCCTGATGAAAATAGGCTATATTCATTACTTGAAAAAATCAGGGATCCTTAAAACTTTTATAATATAGGTAAACCAAGGTGTAAAAAAAATGGCCATAAAATCATTAGTACACCCGAGCAACGCCTGGGCGGACTGCTAGTAGGTAAAAAAAAATCTTGTTTGTCAAACACTGTGGTTTGTAACAAAACACGGCTTAACCGATTTTTATATTTTTTTTTGTGTATATACAGTATATTATACCTATTCAGTAGGTCCGAAAATAGGTCGCAGGGTATTTTTACACCCCTAAGTGATCAGTAAAGTTCGGGAAAAGAAAGAGTGCTTTTTTCTGTGAGATTATTGAAATTAGACAGGACAACGCCTGTCGGGACAGCTAGTTTTTGTATATAATGTGATGTGTAGTGTAATGTACCTACATCACTACAATTCTGGTGTTGTCCCCTTTTAAATCAAAACACTGTCTCAAGGCCTTATTTAAACTTAACTTCTACAACAAATTAATAAATAATTATCCAAAACTAAGTTGTTTAACTTGTTTGTACATCTTTAAGTTCCTGCATTATAATTTGAAATTTCATTGAACGTAGGTATTTATTTATCTTTATTTATCTGGTGTACCTTATTATGTTATTGTTAACTTATATGAAACTGCCTGCCCGGCTCCGCTCGGGTGTACCTACCTACTAATATAGATTTTATCGGCATAAATATTGGGTTGGTCCAGAAATGCCCGTTGACTATCCCCATCAATAGGCATTTCTTGCATTTCTTGACGATATATTCGCTGATAATGATAATGTAGCTTTTGATAAGTGAAATAATTTTTAAAGTTGGTTTAGTAGTTTTTTAGTTTATTCATTAACTTAAGTACAAAAATAAAAATTATCCATTTTAATATTAGTACCTATGGTATATTAGTTTAGATAAATGTTGTCGAAATTGTAACAGAGTCTAAAGACTCTTTTTGTTATTTATTTTACCTTTTTCCTATATATTCGACGCGGAATGCTGAGCGCGTTGCGTGCGCGCATCAAGCAAGTATTTTATATAGTCTCAAAATAAAATACGAGTTAGTATGCAGCTTGCAACTTCATCTGTCACTCGGAAAATACAGCAGCGCGCATGCGTGAAGTAAAACAAGTTGACTGTGAAGACATTATGTAGATCCCTATTAATGGAACTGCTATATTTTCTTGACATTCAGAAAATTAATTAATGTTTTTTGAGATCATCTAACCCTCGTATTCAAGAACGACACTATGAGAACACGCACCCACAGTGGACGAAATCTTTTTTCATAAACATCACTTTATGTGTTGAGCGGCACTATGGCGCACGCTACCGTGTGCCTTTAGAGCTCAACTTTGGCTAGAGGCACACGACAATGTTCTCTAGTCACACTATGCAGTGTCGCACAACACATAAAGTGATTTTTATGAAAAACAGATTTCGTCCACTGTGGGTGCGTGTTCTCATAGTGTCGTTCTTGAATATGAGGGTAAGAATCTCACACAAACCAGTTCGTTGTTGTTTAGAGATCTTCACTCGCGTCGCTTACTCGATCATTAATTTGATTTCATACTACCTCTCATGAGCAATCTAATTATAGTAACCATTGATAGGTTTATAGGAACAGGTAAGACAGGTTTTTATAAATAGCATAGGCAGATCAGCTTGTAACCTGTCACGTATAGAATGCTAACTACTGCAAAATTTGGGCATGTGCCAAATATAATGTTTGGACATGCCTCTGAATACACCCACTAGAAATCTTCAAAGGATCTAAGCGTCTGAAAATCTGAGAGAATGTCTACCGTACTTGGGGATTACAGTCGTGATCCTATTTATTTTATTTTTATTTTCATAGGCAGACAGAAACTTAGTTGGTACTAAGTACCTAGGTGCAGTGTTTATTACATGTTAGATACCCGGTAGCAAACGCGTGCTAACCGGAAAAATGCAGCCTATGTAACTCTCCAGCCTATGAACTATCTCTATTAAAAATATCATGTTGATCCGTTGCTCCGTTGCGTGAAGACAAACCAACACACTTTACATCTAACAGTATTTTTCCAGTTGCTACGCTCGAGTACCTGGATAAAAAGTGGCCTAATGTTATTCCTATACCCAGGACTGTAATAGGTATAGGCCTACTTTTAGCCAGGCTATGTACCTATTGGTGGTAATAGCTTTGCTTTCTGCGATGTTACGTGTCGAATGAAACCTCAATTCGTTAAATATGTTCCTTTTACAGGTGGCTATATGCGGTATTCAAATGACAAATGGAGCAGTAGCCAAAAAAGGTAGGCATACGTCTTAGGAGCTAGGTGAAGCTAAGCTAACCTCGCACTCGCAACCAAGCCTAGAAGAATCAGGCAACAAACACGGCGTTGTGTCTATAATTTTTCAATGATCCTTTGTAGATTTTATGTAGAGCTTTAGTGTTGTGCCGATCAAACTGGGTGATGATAACATTCAATTAAAAGTTTTAAAAAACTCCGGTCTCTGAAGTCTCAGTATACTTAAACGGTATATTTCGAATCAATCAGACCAGTAGAAGTTGCTTAAACATTCCTTCATCAATCATAGCTAAGAACCGTCTCGATCACATTAGGTAATAAAACCGGCCAAGTGCGAGTCGGACTCGCGCACGAAGGGTTCCGTACCATTAACTATAAAAACGGCAAAAAAATCATGTTTGTTGTATGGGAGCACCCCTTAAATATTTATTTTATTCTATTTTTAGTATTTGTTGTTAGAGCAGCAACAGTAATACATAATCTGTGAAAATTTCAACTGTCTAGCTATCATGGTTCATGAGATACAGCCCTATGACAGACAGACGGACAGACAGAAGGACAGCGAAGTCTGAGTAATAGGGTCCCGTTTTTACCCTTTGGGTACGGAACCCTAAAAAACCGCATCGAAACGATACCTACACAGATAGACATACAGATATTTAAAAAGATTGGCTACTTAGTAGATCCGTGTGTAATTTTTGCAGATGAGTACGTGCCCATCAGGTACCCAGGACCGATCCAGGAGGTGGTCTTCAACCGTTACGGTGAGGTGCCTGCTTCGTGTTCAAACAAGACCTACTGCACCATCAAACCACCAGATTATCCCCAAGAGTTGTTCAACAGAATGTTCAAAGGCACGGTGAGATAATTACAAATAAATAAATAAATATTGGTGGACATTATCACACAGCGTCATCTAGCCCCAAACTAAGCAAAGCTTGTACTATGAGAACTAGATAACTGATAGAATCATAATATGTATGTATTTATACATTATAGTGATACATAATAACACCCAGACGCAGAACAAACATTAAAGTTCATCACCAAATCAGGCAATGGAATGTTTAAGCAAGTTCAAGCAACTCGCACTTGGCCGGTTTTATTACCTAATGTGATCGAGACGGTTCTTAGCTATGATTGATCAAGGAATGTTTAAGCAACTTCTACTGGTCTGATTGATTCGAAATATACCGTTTTGATTTTGAAGTCTACGTCCAAAATTCCTAAAAAACGATCTCTCGTATTCCTTTTGCGTTAAAGTCTAAATTAGCGTTACATCAAAGTGACAGTTCTAAACTCAGCAATAGTTTTGGATACATTTATGATTTTCGTAACTGATTTAGAAACGTCAAGCTAAATTTAATCAACTTACAAATTGGTGTTGGATGTGCAAAATATGCGAAAAATCGAGATGTTTTATCAAATTTTAATTAATCTCTCAGTTTTCATATTTTTTTAAGATTTTGTTCTCAACCACATAGGTACTCATACTACGAGCTAGATATAACTAAGTAGGAATCATTATTTTCTGTTCAATGTATCTACAAACTTATTTTGCAAACACAAAACGTGTTTGCAAAATAAGTTAAAACAACAAGAAAAATGAGCGTTGGGCTATTTGTGTACTGAAGTAGGTAGATACTTAATATGTACAGAAACAGGCTTTTCCTATTCGAGAACCCGGTATAACCTGCTGTGAGGTTACTACCTTACCGAGGATAAGGTAGGGGAGAGTGGGTAACAGTGAATCTGGGACCGCACATACATATAAGACAGGACAAGGGTCACTCACAAATGTTTACTTACCACAGCAGTTATTTTAAGACTTTTCCATTAAGTTCGTACATTTCGTATTTTATAAACGGCAACCGTTATTAACTCATTATACAATAAGTATCACTCGATTATTTTCCTTTTATGTCAACTTTATATTTTTAGTTTAAGTAAACAGTTAACGGGAAATTTTGGGTTAATTTGCTTATAATAGACTTATTTGTTCATGATTCACTATTATTAATATTACAATAATTCTATTGATTAATATTTATGATTCAATGCTGATTCACTGCTACCTATTTTTATAATCCTAAGTGACATAATCAATGGGTGAAGTGATAATCTATAATGTTCTATTCAATTTGTACCTTAGTGATAAATCAAATAACCTTGAAAAGAATAAAATAATATAATATTTACTTTAAGTACTTATCAGATAGAATAAAAACAATTAGCTAAAGAAAAGAAGTTGCCCACTCTCCCCTACTTCTAAGTACTTAAGTTGGTACTTATTAGTACCTGTTCTCTCTTTACTGTGCAAGCTAAATATGCTAAACCTACTCCTACTTGTAAGTAATAACATAAAACTTGATTGTTAGAAACCGGTGTCGCTCATAACTATAGATTCTTACACGGGTCTTTATCACGTAATTGCCTTTCATTTATTTAATAACTTAATAATTTATTTGGGTAATGACGTGATAAAGACTCATGTAAAAATCTATAGCAAATCTACTAATCACGAAAGTTTTAAAAATAATGGTGACGCTCAATCTTCACTACATAGTATAAAGCAGTCGCTTTCCGCTTCCCGCGTATGTATGTATGTATGTATGTTTGCTTATATCTTTAAAACTACACAACGGATTTTGATGCGGTTTTCTTTAATAGATAGAGTGGTTCAGGAGGAAGGTTTATATGTATAATTACATGCTACCCGTGCGAAGCCGGGGCGGGTCGCTAGTACTAATATAAATCCGAAAGTTTATGAGGATGTTTGTATGTTTGAATGAGCTTCACTACTATATCTAGGTAAGTATCACTACATAGTATAAAGCAGTCGCTTTCCGCTTCCCGCGTCTGTATGTAATATGTATGTATGTATGTTTGCTTATATCTTTCAAACTACACAACGGATTTTGATGCGGTTTTTTTTTATAAATAGAGTGATTCAAGAGAAAGGTTTATATGTATAATACATGCATAATATAGTAGAGAAACACTGATAATTTTAGAGGTTTCTAATGTGATGTCGTAAATAAACACATTTTTTTGCGCTTACATTGCAAATGCTGGCTGAACCCCACGAGATATATCAAAATAATGTACTACAGTATTGTATACCTTAAAAACGTCTACAAAAAAGTCCACGATGGTATTAGAAATGTCTTACGCACAGCGAAGCGGGCACGGGTCAGCTAGTTCATAATAAAGGTATAGAACAAAAGTACACAAATAAAAAAAAAATACAGTTTTGATATAAATAACAAACAACGATACGTTATATCGACGATAGTGTTTCATGTTGAGCCCCCTGTACCTACTTTGGTGGTGTGACATCCAAAATGCGTCCCAACGCGTCCCGAGTACCTACGTGGGATTCATACATTACCATTCACACTCTCCTTATATACCTGTTTTGTCTATCTTTCTTCATTCATTCTCTACAAGCCCAATCCATCTCAGCACTGTGTGTACTTAGACACCTAATGTATATTGCAGAAAGCAGTTTCCCAGCCAACCCTGGTGATAGACGACCGGTCGGGGGCTCCGAATCGTCACGGGGAAAACGATATGGACAACTGCGAATCCACTGTCACGGTAAGAAAGAATTCATATTGACTGGCCTCACAGCTCAGTTGGTTGTAACCAAAGAGCATGTTGTAACACCTTCTGCCATGTAGATTAAGAGTTCGTCCCACCCAGGTAGGGTTGCCAGATGGTCGGGATTCGTCGGGATTGTCCCGACAAATGTAATAAAAATTACTAATATTTTGTCCCACTATAATCTAATCCCATCATCCCGACATTAGGTATGCTTTCTCGTAAAAATGGTAAAAACAAGTTCAATATTATGATTAGATACTTACCTAGTTGCCTCTACACATTTATTGCTGTACTTGCTCTATCAACATAACATAAAGTATTTATAGATTCGAGTACATAAATATACATTATATATTAATACATAAATTAATGCCGCAGTCTATTTATGGTGGGTTTACACAGTACCCAGTACCATCGTCATATCGTGCAGATAACGCAAATAATATTATAGGTACAAGGTTATTATATGATTTTCCTCTAAACCTAGGTACATTATAATAATTATTGTAGCAAAATTGTAGGTAAATATAATAATATTACATGTTCAAATTCAAATTCAAATTCAAAAATCATTTATTTCAATAAAGTCACAATGATCACTTTGAAACGTCTTAGGAACTAGGTGAAGCTACGCCCGATTCCTCGCGATCAAGCCTAGAAGAATTAGGCAACAAACACGGCTTGGGGTCTAACTTTTTTTTAATGATCCTTTCCTTAAATCTGTTCCTTCCCTCCGCGGATATGCCAACCCTTATCCCGTTCCCTGTTCCTCGACAATTCCGCCTCTGCTGCAGTGGCCTGATCCTGCAGCCCCTCAAACAAGAAACAAAACCTTTAGGTTCTACGCAGTGATAAGCCTGCTAGAGCTCAAGAAAGGATCCTTGTAATGCGGAGGACTTTACGGAGGTGGTGTGGAAGAAAAGCCATACCGACAAATAACAGATTACATTATGCCGAATAGAGCAAGCTCTACGTGGCTTCCAGTTTCCAGTGGATATATCTAAGTACACTACATGTCGCGTTCATTTCAATGTGACGGACAAAGAGGTGGTGGAATACATCAGAAAGAAGACTGTAATCATCAAGGCTACACGCAAGGAACATAGTGCGCAACACTCAATAAAGCTGCAACATGCCTCTGCAACGTTCTAGTTTCCCGCAGAATGCCTTACAACATTTGACGTGACGCGGAACATGTTGCTTGATGCAACATCTACCTACAATTTTTTTACACAGAAAAAGAAGACACGTAAAAATTTCCGCAGCGTTGTCCTCGAAACATTCACGTAGTTGATGAGCGACATGTTACGGAACATGTTAATTTTATCTCCAACTGTATCCGTGGCTTCATGAGGGTCAAATTGAGGGATTCTCGTCATAATATAAGCTTTAGGTCCATCGACCTTCAATAATAAAATGTGAAGGGTGTCCCAAGCTACGACAGTTCACGGACTGTCTGCAACAAAGAATAATTAGCTAGGTTCATATAGGTATGTCTGCAATGTGACTTGATACGTTGTTCAACTGCAATGCAATGTGTCCTGGTACGTTGTATGTCAGCTTGACATCACACGTGCGTCACACTCACACGTCACCGCTCCTGTGCTACACAGTGTTGCTACACCATATAAAGTAACTTACTATTTATGGACGGTACCACGAGGCTACCATCTACAAGCTTTTGTGACGAGGGATTAATCAGTTTTAGCGTGGTCTGAGTGGTCGCTGCTTTTGTTATTTCGCTCGAACGTCATATGACAGTAAAAACCTTTAAGTCGGCTCTACACTACTCGCGAAGTTGACCGAAGTTAAGCGAATACGATAGTGTAGAAGGGCACTTCGTATAACTTCACTTCGCCTCGGGCTACTTCCATTCGGTGTCGGTATTTGCGCCCGAGTCGAAGTGTGATTCGAAGTGTCCCGAAGTTCGAAGACGAGTGTGTAGACACGTACTTCGGACTTCGATCAACTTCGGCAAGTACTTTGTCGAAGCAACTTCGCGAGTAGTGGTAGAGCCGACTTTACAAGCACAAGCAAGCTATCACCGGTACTATCATGGTTCCTATACATATCAGTAAAAAGCGATGTCTTTACTTATAGTAGGGGATTTCGGAATTTTAGTGTCACATAATAAGAGCTTCTGAAAGTCTCTGAAGTATAAGTTGTAATAACCGCCTTAAGATTAAAAAATGCAGTTTTTGTCTTCACACATACACATTTAATCTCCTTCTTTCCAAGCTTTCTTTCTACGGGTTTGATTCTCGGACTATTAGTTGGTTCCACAGCTACCTGGATCGCAGGCATCAGTTTGTGGAGCTAACTATGCCAAATGGGTCTAAAACTAAATCTTCTCTTCAGTCAGTCCCTAGGGGTGTCCCACAGGGTTCTATTTTGGGACCAATACTTTTTGTCCTCTATTGTGCTGACATCATTCATACAATTGCTCACTGTAGGTATCATCTTTATGCTGATGATTTGCAGCTGTACCTCTCATTCCTGCCTTCTAACCTTAATGATGCGGTCACTAGGATTAATTCAGATTTGAATGAAATATGCAACTGGTCCAAACATAACTGCTTGGTAATTAACCCTAACAAGTCAAAGTATATGATTATTGGCTCTAGACAGAAAGTGCAGGAACTTGAGCTAGCCCCCATTCATATTTTGGTTGATGGAGAGGCCGTGGAGCGTGTGGATGAGGCTAAAAACCTTGGGCTTACTATGGACAGCTACTTGCATTTTGAAAAGCACATCGCTGAGAGTGTGCGCAACTGTTTCTACCGTTTGAAGTTACTTTATAAGATCAGACCATACTTAAGTGAGGCGGTAAGAATAAGTCTATGTGAATCTCTGATCCTGTCACGGCTAAATTATTGTGATGTTGTGTATGGACCGTGCCTGCTTAGTAGGACTGAGCGACTCATTCAGCGTGTCCAAAACGCATGTGCTCGTTTCTGTTTCCATGTTCCTCCTCGCTCCCATATCACACCTTTCCTAAACTCATCCAATCTTCTGAAAATGGCAGCACGCAGAAGGTTACATCTTGCGGTTCTCCTTTTTGGGGTGATAGGTAGGCAGTACCCAAGATATTTATTTGATAAATTTGTATGGGCACATGCCACTAATAGGTACCCAAGCAGAGCGTGTACCTTCGTGTTTGTTACTCCGAAGCACAAGTCCATGGCGTTCAGAGGTTCCTTTAAATTCGCCGCTTCACGGTGTTGGAATGACCTGCCTCCGCCTGTGCGCGCCCTGAAAACAGTCAGTATTTTTAGAAGGTCATTAAAGGTCCAGTTTCTGCGAGAGCAATCTGAGTCAACTTAACCAAATAACTTACCTTCCTACCTACTAACATGCCACATCCTCACTACCAAAGATAACCTCAACTTACCCTCGTTTTATGCGCGTCGAGCATTTGCGTCGATCTCTCCTTTTAATCTATTTCCACATATCCAATCCATCTCCCATCCTTTCAAATTATGTAATTGTAATCAATAAAATCAAATCAATATAAATCAGTAAATAATAAATAAAAACATGTGTTACTTTACTTTTACCACAGACAAGTCGGACAGACCGAGACCGCGACCACAGAACACCTATCGCTAAAGATGGATTACGTGTATTTTAATTTTTTGTTTTTCATTATATTTATTTATTTTCGTTTACCTTTATATATATTATGAATATTTATATTTACCAGGCACACTCGCATACTACTTTGATATTTATTTATTTTATTGTTTAGTCTATTGTACGTAAATTCTTTAGAATTATGACTTATTTCTTATTTAGTTTATCGACTTGTTGTGTCGCCACATCGCGTCCAGGCCCCGACTGAAAACCAGCGTCGCACCGCGCTTCGCCTATTCCATAGGTTCGGTGCTGTGCGGCTCAATGCTGAGACGGGGACCTATTTGCCCCCACATGGCACAATTTGCTGTTCATTGTTTTTTGTTCTCTTTATTCATTAATTGTGTTGTGCTTTTGGAGCAAATAAATGTTTTTTCTTTCTTTCTTTCTTTCTTTACATGATTTAATTAAATCGTATCTACTAGGTACATTAAGACAAGTAATAAATGTTTTTGATGAATGCAGAATAGTTTTTTCTCAATAACCGCAGAACATACAGTTTTGTTTTTATGACAAATATAACTTACAAATATAACTTAAGGATATAATATAGATAAATTAAAGACAAAAACACGATTGGTGAAACTTTTCTCGATAGATTTATTTTCCTTCTCGAATAGCAGAACAACACAACATTTATTAATTCTGAAGCGTCGGCTACTGATTAAAATATAATTTTCTATGGAATTAGTTGTTCTAGCCTGAAACTTGATTGTCTGAGGCGAACTCACACTTAACCGATAATTTTGTTTTCAGTACGAGCCCCTGTACAAGGTGAGGAGCAAACGTGGTTGGCACACAGTTGTGCAAGCGCCTACAGAAAACTACGTGCAGATGGTCAGACTTGAGACATGCAGGTGAACAGTAACAAACTGCTTGTAGGAAGCATTTTCGAACTTAAATGATTACCTACAGGGATAACTATACTATACTAACTGTCCCGACAGACGTTTGGTTGGCGACATACAGACAGCAGCGCCACCTACCGGGTCCAATTGTGTTTTCAAACCATCCAGGACTCCAATATCTCGGTCCAGTCGTTTAGGAGGAGTTAGGTGACAAGTAGTATAGAAGAATATCCTAAAAATAAAACTCGTGTCCCAGTCCCAGTGTTTGTAAACAAACTCTTCCGAAACGGCTTGACCGATTTTCCTTTCAGTATATTTGACAGGTATAAGTCGTAATTAGTGTATTTTTTATACCCCTAAAGTGATAAGGGTGGCATAAAGGTAAGGAAAAACAACAAGTGTTTTTTTCTGTGGGACTATTGAAATTTGACAGGACAACGTATGTCGGGACAGCTAGTAAGATATATTTTCTAATCAACCTTAATTTTCCTTTCAGTACAGACGAAGGGTCCTGTTTCACAGCCTTCCCCACGCTCCCCGATTTAAAGACGTTCTGTAAGCAGAAGTACAGCGTCTGGGAATTCCTGGTGGCAGACGACAACGGTGGCACTGAGAAGGTCATGACTGAACTGCCTATATGCTGCTCTTGTCATTACAAATCTATTATTTAGAATTGTCATAAGGTATATATTTTAGTGGTTACTTTTAGTAGTTTAGGGCTGCTCCAATTTAAAGTAAAAAATGTCACGTTTTTATTGAATCCTGTAAGCTTTGCATGCGTAAGAGACTATTGAATAACATATGTTTTGGTAATATATATCAATTCATAAAATAAATAATAATATAAATTCAAAAGTAACTTTCTCTCTCTTTGTACCTCTCTCTGTTGTTGGGACAACGTCTCATGGCGGACCGCGTGTTAGGGACACGACCCCTAAGGCTGAGCACGAACCACTATGGTATCGACAACGTAGGTATTGTCCAAATGTCAAAACTGACACTTTTTGTGTAGTTTAAGTGTCAATTTTGGCATTTGGACGATACATTGTCGATACGATAGTGGTTCATGCTAACCCCCCAGAATTGCTACTCAATGATAAAAAATGAGAAACCAAAACAGCTGGGTTTTGCATATTTATAAGTACCTAGGTACTTAATATTATTATTTATGGAAAAACAATCTAGAACATGTTAAACATCCTTAATTTATTTACTGCATTGTGCACTAGTGATGTGGAAAATATTCGGGTTTCTAAACATTACTAATTACTGAGAAACTCCGTATAGGCATTTTTGATGTGCCGAATGAATTCAAAGAAGTCTTAGCGCTCAGAGCGGGATAGTCAAAGACACGTCCACATAGCGTCAGCATTCCATACGTGACAGGTTGCAATCCCATCGCCGGTAAAACTAACTGGTTTCCTTACCGTTCAAAACATTGTGTTAATGCGTATTAAAGATCCAACTCTTGTATTGAAGACACTGTAAATAAAATTAGAGTTTTGTTTCGGGTTACAAGGCACTTACCTAACCTTGTTCCTGTACCTAACCGGCAACGGAAATCCTTATTTCAGATAAACTTTCATTAATTAAGGTTATCATTTATTAAATTAGGATTAAACTAAAAGGAAATAATTACCAACAAACATCCGTATTACATTCATCGATTGTACTTATCTAATATAACATTTTAACACTGTGGGTAAATGTTATAATGATATATTATTTAATGACAATACATAATGGTAATTTTTGATCGACTGTATTTGCCTTTAAATACCCAAATACGGTTAGGTAGGTAAACAACAAATTCGAATGCAATCGGACCAAATTAGAATTAAATTATATTCAAACTTAACTGTATTGAAAACCGTGTTGGCCGAGTGGGATGTACCTCGACTTTCAATCTGAAGGTCGTGGGTTCGAATCCCGGCGTGCATCAATGGATTTTTCTGTATGAAAATTTACATGCGCATCAAAAACACGTGCTTACAACGGTGAAGAAAAACATCGTGAGGAAACCAGTTAGTATTCTTATAAGCGGCGATGGGCTTGCAACCTGTTACGTATGGAATGCTAACTACTGCAAAATGTGGGCATGTGCCAAATATAATGTTTGGACGTGCCTCTGACTACCCCCACTAGACATCTTCAACGGATCTAGAGTCTGGAGATCTGAGAGGATGTCTACAGTACTAGGGGATTACAGTCGTGGTCCTATATTTTTTTTAAACTTATCTGATGATGTTTTTGGGGCTGTTGTCGTAGCGATGGAGGCCGTCGTCGTGCAGCAACAGATGTTGCTGCAGCGGCAACTTTAACAGCTGTTTCGCCAGCACCTTGCGTTGGAGCTGTTAGGTCATCTGTGACCTAACTAATACCATAGAACAAAATTAAATGTCTATGCTAATACGCAACAGTTAGTAAGTTGTTCAACCCCCTCTGCAGGACATAATATTTTTTGTGCGGAGTCAGGACTATTTCAACCTATAATTTTATGATTGTTGGGTGTTATTCATACTTAGTTATTATTAATACTTATTATTATATTATATGTATTATAAGTATTTTTACAATGATTATTGTGCTAGCATGATGTCAACTGATGGTGTTTCCCAGTTACGTAACAGGATGATGGCATATTAATGATTCTGTATCTGGTTGTATGATCAGTCTCCCTTGCTCGATGTAGGTACCTACTCCTATGAATAAGTTGACGAAAAGACATTTCATTCAGCTTCAACCAGTCCAAACTAAGCAAAGCAAAGCATGTTTTTTTTCACCATTTTTGTAGGTAGCGGCGATGGGCTTGCAACCTGTCACGTATGGAATGCTAACTACTGCAAAATGTGGTCATGTGCCAAATATAATGTTTGGATGTGCCTCTGACTACCCCCACCAGACATCTTTAAAGGATCTAAGCGTCTGGAGATCTGAGAGAATGTCTACAGTACTTGGGGATTACAGTCGTGATCCTATAATTTTTTTTTTTTTTTGTAGTTTATGAACTTATTAACAACTAGCTGACCCGTGCCCGTTTCGCTGTGCGTAAGACATTTCTAATACCACCGTGGACTTTTTTGTAGACGTTTTTAAGGTGTACAATACTGTAGTACATTATTTTGATATATCTCGTGGGGTTCAGCCAGCATTTGCAATGTAAGCGCAAAAAAATGTGTTTATTTACGACATCACATTAGAAACCTCTAAAATTATCAGCGTTTCTCTACTATATTATGCATGTATTATACATATAAACCTTCCTCTTGAATCACTCTATCTATTTAAAAAAACCGCATCAAAATCCGTTGTGTAGTTTTAAAGATATAAGCAAACATACATACATACATACGCGGGAAGCGGAAAGCGACTTTGCTTTATACTATGTAGTGATGGAACTGTATTAGGCAGGACGCCTAATACAGTTCCATTGAATCATATTATGATATTTGGTGCTCCATTTTATGGTAAAAAAGCGCTCGAAATAGCTAATAGTTAGTCGCCGACTACTCTACTAAATACCTTAAGTCGAAAATATTTTACCCATATGCGATACCAGTGATTGCGTAAGAAGCAGAGAAATATAGTTCCTAACTGTAGGCCACATATGAAGGCTCAAGTTCGCATTGCTGGCATTGCGTTTTTATACAAAATCGAATCCGAAATGGTAAGAACCGTAGGAAGAGCTAAAGTCACCGACATAGCTCGAAGGATGAGCAATTAGAGCAAGTTGAAGTTGCAGTGGGTGGAGCACATACCTATCTTAGAGAAATTACGAAGAACCGAAACCTTAGACCGCTAGGTTCATAATTACGTTTAAAAAACTAAAAAGAAAACCGACGGAAAACGGTTCGGCCAATCGAAAAGTCAAAGGACGATATTAGTTTTTTAAGTTTTATGAAAGAACTATTAGTACTACATTAATATAATTTAAATGGGACTAACTTTGGACTATTTTTTTCACAATAGAAAAAAAAACATCGATATCGGATCAACAAAAAAATATATTTTACATTTCCAATTGAGAACCTTCAAGTTACTTGGTTCTTCAGAAACCGCAGCGTAGGAAGTTCTCCATCACTATGGAAAGACGACCTGATAAAGTAGGTGGCTAGGAAGGAACAGGCTGCAGGACGTAAAAAATCGGTCGCTCTGGAAATCTATGGGGAAGCACCTTAGTAGTGGACGTCCTCCATCCATCCATTGAAATGATGACGACTATAAAACTGTAGGTACACAGCGGATCTTGGCTACGCGCCTTAAGCCGGGGTCCCACGGCGCGTAAAACGACGGGCCGCGCCGGATGACGCTCCGCCTGTGTGCGTCCGGCGCGTCGCGTACAGAGCGTTCCGAGCACGGGCCACCACGGATGCATCGTTCCCACGGCGCGTCCGTCCGCCTTGGCGCGGTCTGGCGCGTGAAAACGTGGGCCGTGGGACCCCGGCATTACGCAGCGCTCATGGGCTGTACCCACAAGCTTCTAAAGTAATATTAAAACAATATTACTTGTGATACTATCACACCCTTAGTAATATGGTTTTAATATTGTTTTTGAGCTTGTAGTTAGCCCCATATTTAGGCATAGGTAGGAAAAAAGTAGAATAACTTACTAGGTACAAAGTACGATTAATTCTATAGCAATACGTAACAGGATAAATGTCATGACGTAACTGGACAATTGTCATAGACATACATTATTTGTCATAATAAATACCACAGCCCATAATGAGATAATACTAGTGCCGTTCATTAATTTATTAGGTACATAGTATTGTACGTATTTTACGAGGAAATTTGTAACCTTATATAATACCAACTGATTGCTAAATCTTCATTCAGTCAACAACAGTTCGAGAAGATGGATCGGCTAGTACAATTTGTTCTGTTCACTGCGTTCATTTCCAGCAGTTATGGTTTTCGCATTGTAAGTATTTACCACATATTATTTCTATTTAAAAAAGAATGCAGAATTTAAAAATAATTATAATTGTCATCATTGACCTCCTTGCCCGTAACCCACTTCATGTGGGGTTAGCACAATATGTTGTAGAAAAATTTGACTTGAGACATTTTACAACCGGCCGCCTGCCTCACGTCAACCCTGACATCAGGCAGTTGTAAAATGTCTGAGAATAAAATTGTTTTAAGATGAAATTTAAAAATGTATTTAAATATGTACCTTTACTTAGTAAATCATACTTTTCTAATATATTATTATGTTAATAAATTTCAATAGTACTTAGAACTTTTAGGGTACCATGTAATTTGTAAATAGTAAATTAACTGCAATATAAAATACCTACTTTAGGTTAAAGTCGAGGACAAAGATACCAAATATTGTGTTTTTTTAATTGCCAGAGACGGCAAACGCCACAGTCTTCAATTGCACAAGACGACGAGTATTACGGATATGAGAGTCACATATATCCTGATAAGTTAATCAAGGAACGTCTTTCTCAGGTAAGTTTTTTACACAAATTAAGAAAACACGTGCTCAAAATGGTGAAGGAAAACATCGTGAGGAAACCAGTTAGTATTATTTTAAGCGGCGATGGGCTTGCAACCTGTCACGTATGGAATGCTAACCACTGCAAAATGTGGGCGTGTGCCAAATATAATGTTTGGACGCGCCTCTGACTACCCCCACTGGACATCTTCAAAGGATCTAAGCGTCTGAAGATCTGAGAGGATATCTACCGTACTTGGGGATTACATTCGTGATCCTATTTATTTATTTTTTTGTTTATTATACATTTTTTTGACGCGATGACCTATTAGTTTAATAAACCATGAACTAGGTTTCTGTGTCTTGTTTAATCTCATTTGTCTTATTTTTGTTTTGTCGTTTACAGCTCAGTCCCGATGAATTAAAACAGTTAGAACCTGGTAAAATCATAGGAGATAGAGTAGATGACTCTAGTTCTCAATTTTGCAATTGGTTCCCTAAGGTAAATATTTATTTTTATTACAGGGTGTGTTAAGACGACTTTCGAATACTGAAGGCACAAGCACACCTACCTCTACCAATTACCAACCTACCCCACCCTTAGTAAAAACAAAATTGCTTAATCCTGAAGGATGTTCAAGTGTGACTGTTTTTTTATCGATTCTAAAAAATTAAAAATATTTTTCAAAAATTCTATGCTAATGGCAATAGAGGCCGTTATTAAACTGAATCCAAGGAAAATGAATATTTTTTTCATCCCTGTAACCTCATTTTGAAAAGGGCTACATTATAAAGTTGAAAAATGTACCACATTTGTTTTTGATTTTAAGGTCAATAACGATCAAGATGAATAGTCTGAACATTATTTTTTCATTTCATTTCTTAGACATCATAGCTTTGTCTAAGCTCTAAATTCCAATTCACTTAAACCACGCGCTCTGGCGCTATCTAGCGCTGGCGTTGTGCTGCAAATATATCTTAGGCGCTTCCTAACCTAATTAGAATAGAATAGATTTAAAGTCGGTCACCCTTGCACCCTTGGTAGAGATTGCCCTGCTTATTAACTAGGTATCCAATATTATACTGACTGGTATCGGTATATCGAAGTTATCTGCCAAACATATACAGTCCATGCAAAAATTTGACAAGGTATATTTATAGAAATTAATTGTAGGTATATTTTTTTCACAGGAATTAGAACCAAAGATATTGCCAGAAGCAGATAATCTGAGAGAGAAATATTTTATTGCGCCCATGAAAAGAGAACCTTATCAAATCCAGGTTTGCAAGTAAGTTGAACCTGTTTTTTTATAATCAATTGAACTACCTAATTCATGGTTACTGGAGTTATAATTCTTAAAATTACAATATATAGGCGTGTTGGCCAAGTGACAGGTACCTAGAGCTTAAATCCGAAAGTCTTGGGTTCGAATCCTGAACGTGGAACTATATGAGCATTATCACGTGTTCAAAGCGGCTAAGAAAAACATCGCAAGAAGATTAACAAACTACTGTCAAGGCAAATACAATGTTTATCGTGCCTAAGACCTTTAGACATCTCCCAGTATCTGAGTGCCTGGTAATCTGAGAGGATGTCTTACGTACTTGGGGATACCGATCGTAATCGCACTTCGTTTATTTTAAACTAGCTGACCCATGCCCCCTTCGCTCATGCCCCATTCGCCCTTCGGCATGGGTCAGTTTCACATCTGTCATCTGTCACATCTATTCCAATCTTCAAAATAAATTTTAGCCTATATGTTGCCGAGGACTATTAGCTACATTGCAAAAAAAGTTTCATCAAAATCCGTCCAGTAGTTTTTACGTGAAAGCCGGACAACAGACAGACAGACAGCTTTTTTTGGCTTGTGTTACTTGTGTAAAGGCCCCTAGGAGTAATTTTTTTAGTTTTTATTCAATGTACAATTTAACTCTTCTACGGTTTTATTATATGTATACATTTACAAATGTTTGTTTTATTTCTAGCACAAAGGTCTCTAAGGGTTTCTGTTATGAAAACGCGACCAACATAGAACGAGGTAATAGAGGCTGCTGTTTTCCTGAAGTAGAGAAGGAAGAAATGGTAGTTGTGTCTATGCCAGTTCACAATTTCAACGCAGAAGAGTTTAGTAAATTGAAGGTACCGTTTGTAAAAAAAATGATGCATTTAAGGAGTAAATGCTATTGTCAGAGCGTAAAAACAAAACCGAAAGGAGATGACGGAACATGTGACAAGCCGGCAGATGCTTATACTAAACAATTTGAGAAATAAATAGATTTAGAATTGTTAACAGTGTTGGTTGTGTCCTAATAATATTAAAATTGTAAAAGTTTGTATGTTTGTTGAGGCACAAACATACAAACGAACTCATCAGGCCTTAACGACAAAATGGATTAAGATGAAAATTGTTGTAGATGTAGATATAATGCCCGAATAGATTATGTAATAATATATCTATTTATGGTAGTATGTTTTTTTTAGCTATTATTTAATACTTTGTTGAATTTTAATTTTTATTATGAAATATTATATTTATATGAATATTTCTAATTTTTTAAATATTGTTTAGAAGTACACCTCAACCAATCTTCCATTCATTGTTATATTCACTCTATCCTAAGGTTGTACAGTGTTTGCTCTAGTTAAGTTTCTGTTATTATTATTATTTTGTGTTATTGGTGTACAATAAAGTATTTTCATTCATTCATTAATTCGTATTTTCTATACTGTGTACAGAGGCTCCACACCATGTAGGTACGAACGTGCTCCACATAATGTACCAAAACCACGCATGTGGGGTGCTTTCGTACATACGATTCTCATGCTAAAATCGTGTCATTGCTTAGTTATAATGGTTTTGACATCGTGAGGAAACCAGTTAGTATTCTTATATGCGGCGATGGGCTTGCAACCTGTCACGTATGGAATACTAACTACTGTGTGGGCATGATGTGCCAAATATAATGTTTGGATGTGCCTCTGACTATCCCTACTAGACATAAAATATCACAGTGAATAAATTTAGTTCAGATTGAATCCGTTACGCAATAAATTTCGTGAAATTAATAATATGAACGTGTAATTAACCGCGAAAACCCTATCAAATCCCTTTAACTGGATAGGGCTTTCAAAACTCTTCAAAATCGATTGAAAGCGATTTTTTTCGCTTTTATAATGACCCTCCCTTCTACCTAGGTACCTACTAATTTTCAAAAACAAACAAGATTATTGAACTATAAAAACTTGCAATATACTTACACTACACGCGTGCACGCTAATAAACTTGAAAACACTAAGTCGGCCCTTCAAAACCACCAGAATACTCTGAACCGCATCAATGACTCCGCGTAGAAGAGTCTTTTAAAAACGTTAAAACTATTCGCAGGTCAAACATAACTGGGCGGTGATGGTCCGTCAGTTATCGACTGTCTATGAGATGAATTTATGCTAGACCCTTATGAGACACGGGTGAGGCACGGATTCAAAACTTTAGGAACATTTTCTACTAGTGTGGAAAACCTCACGAATTCGTTCACATTACTTTTAAGTTATTTTCAAGCAGCATTCAACTTCCGCTGCACTTACAAAGGGGTTAAATTCTAGAAATTTCTTTTTAGTACACACTAAAATATGTACACCACAATTATGTGTTTTGGTGTTTTAGTGTGTCCACTACACACAATTATGTGTGTAGTGGACACAACCGCAGCAGTGTTCATGAAGTTTTAAATCCGTGCCTCATATTTGCTTCGTATGAGCCACTGCCCGCGCCACGGTCTACGATAATTCATCCATTAATCGACTGGTAGATGTGTCGGGTTTATCGATAGTTTCGCATCCCTGTTGTACGGCAGTGCAGTGACATCGATCGACATGTAAATAAATAGTGACAGCACACAAGAACCCGTCGTCTAGTCTCTAGCAGGCTAGAGCACAACAATTTAAACAATCGCATAAATAAAAATGACGCGGGTATTGCAGAGCCTCGTTTGGATCGCTGTTGTAAGTGTTTTATAATATCACTTTGTTTGGTACCTACTTGTCTAGTTATTAATAGAGTCTAACTAGTTAATTTTAAGATACTTTTAAAATTACATAATTAAACGAATCTTACCTTTCATTCAATAAAATCATTTAAGAAATAATAAATATCGAATCTTTTTTCTTATTTTTATATCGAATCTACTTCTCACTATTTTTATTAGATTAAGTTAGTGTCTAAATACTCCCTACAAACCACAACCACATTGGCGATTTTACCATAAGATGCTTGTAAGTAAATAACAGGTTACGGATGCAAGTGTCCCTAGAGCAAGCTACGTGGACCTCGGACATGCGACACAACCGATCCTGAGGTCAACACCTGCGGCTAGGAACATGGCCTTCAGTTGCTAGCTTTGTAAACTACGAAACGTTACATTGTGCGCGGCTCGTTCACTCACAATTGAAATGTAGCGGGCGAGTCAAAGGTGAATGTTCCGACCGCTGGGAGATTTGAGAGGATGTCTAACATTTTAATATTCCGAATGCTTTCATTTCAGCTGATAGCATCAGGGCCTAGACAGAGAAGCTATTCCTACTTGAAAAATTCACATTCCATCACTTTACTGTCATTTTCTTTTCTGGGACTATTCGAAGCTCTGGGTAACTACAAAATGTTTTTCATTGTATGCTGTAGGATGGTATATTTATATACATAGGATGCAATATTTTTTCCACTTGAACGCAGGACAAGCGTATTACTATACTAACAATAAAATACTAACGCATAGATTAATACACAAGCGGCTTCCTACGCGATGTCTGATAACTCCTTACGACAGCTAACTTGAGGCATATATTTCACAGGAACCTTTCAAACCGGAACACAGCAATCCTAAAAATATAATAAATGTGAAAGTTTGTGAGTTTGTATGTATGTTTGTTTGTATGTGAGTTTGTATGTTGTGCCTCAATCAGGCCTAAACGACAAAACTGAATAAGTTGAAATTTGCTGTAAATGTAGATATTATGCCAGAATAAAAGATACTACTACTTTTATATACGAAAAACATCCGCAAAACGATAAAAAACTCATAAGGGATGATTTAGTTATAGATGGCGCTGATGTGTAAATAATCTGACATCAGTGTTGACATCAGTCGTGATAGCAACGCGCATTACTTTATGCGATAAATGAAATTTGGACAGGACAACGTCTATCGCGGGTTTGCTAGCGTCTGATAGATAAACTCTTTATTGCATACAAAGAAAACAAATAGTAGGTAACAACAAAAAAAATAAATGTACAATAGGCGGCCTTATCGCTAAAAGCGACAGGACAAACAAAATCAAGAAAAGACGGAGGTGTACAAAAGTTTAACTAAAGAAAACAATTACTACAAAATTCTACTTACTACCTACTTTTAATTTATCTTCTAGTAATAATTGGTAGGAACATTGGTAGGTATGTTCCTACCAATTATTACTAAAAGATAAATTAAAAGTATCCCCATACTTTTCAAGCCGGAACACAGCAATCCTACTACCTACCAATGTTCCTACCAATTATTACTAAAAGTTAAATTAAAAGTATGAGGGCGTCTTATATTTCCCAACTAGCTACTTCGTTCGCAGCCCAATATTAAAGGCAAGTCGTGATAGACATGCCACTCTACTTCACAGCTAGCATAGATAAGCACCAACATGTTCTAACAGCCAATATTGTATTTCAGGAGCCATAGACACTGAGGACACGTTCGTACCGGAAATCTCTGAAGAGTGCAAAGAACTAGGTTATTGCGAGAGGATACCTAACTATCCTATAGAGCGAGCCAGAGAACAAATTAAAGAGGTAAGCTACTGCTCATAACTTTAGAGATTAAAGATACATCATACAATTTAATATCTAAGACTATTTTAATCAATGTTTTTTACTATATTAGCCACAGCGCAGCGAACCTAATAAGAATTTGTATGGGTACTTAGCTCAAATTATCCACCTTTATTTCTGCTATTGTTTAAAAACCATAACAATAGAAATACAAGAGCATAAAATTTGATTAGTTCTATTACTTATACCAGGGAAAATTAAATGTTGAGGGCAAATATTGGGTCTAATCTACTTTATGCATTAAAATCACAGACCACATCGACATCGATAGTAGTAAATTTAAGGTGAGGGTCTCACACTAATAAAAATTAAGTTTGTTCGTTACTCAAACACTTCGTAACGTAACGGCTTTACCAGTTTTGGTTACATTTTGTATAAGTATTATAGATTATGGATAATGATCGGCAGGCTTATTAAAAATCGTTTTTTTCCTGAGCTCTGAACATCGATCGAATTTAGAGAATACCAATGTCCATAGTAACTATTATATAATCTTAGATCTATTCTAAGATTATATATAGTGAATGATTCTAGTAGTAGTTCACACACGGCAGCTATAATGTATTTAATGTACATTACATCCCGGGATGTAGGTATAGCTTTAAATTATATTAATGTATCACACATGCAACAGGTAATGTTATGCATCTTTTTTAACTTTTTGACAAAAATGTATATTATAGCTGTCGTGTGTCTCCTGACGATTTCTATGGAAAGATGTAATGATATTATGTATCGTGCTATAATGTGCAACTTTACATTGTAGCTGCAGTGTGTGAAGCCCTTTACTTTAAGAGATTGTAGTACCTACCCTGATATAATATACTCAACTCACAGGAAGTTCGTTTTTAGGGTTGCAAGGGTAAAAACGGGACCCTATAACTAAGATTTCGCTGTCCGTCTGTCTGTCACAAGGCTCATCTCATGAACCGTGATAGCTAGACAGTTGAAATTTTCACTGATTATTTCTGGTGCCGCTACAACAAAAAAATATTAAAAACAGAATAAAATAAATATTTAAGTGGGGCTCCCATACAACAAACGTGACGTTTGCCGTTTTTATAGATAATGGTACGGAAACCTAGGTGCGCGAGTCCGACTCGCACTTGGTCGGTTTTTACCCTTTACGTACGGAACCCTAAAAAGCACAAAAAATATGATTGGATGTACTTACAGAATTTTTGGATTAACTCTTGTATATGTACCTATAGATAATTAATGAAATACCTACATAGTTATTAACTTTATTTTATGTTTTATAATGCGGCTCTCTGTCTATCAAGCTACACTCTGCCCACAAAAACTAATATTTCAAAGTATCGCCATAATCACTATCACTACATAGTATAAAGCAGTCGCTCTCCGCTTCCCGCGTCTGTATGTCTGTATGTATGTTTGCTTATATCTTTAAAACTACACAACGGATTTTGATGCGGTTTTTTTTAATAGTTAAAGTGATTCAGGAGGAAGGTTTATATGTATAATAACATGCTACCCGTGCGAAGCCGGGGCGGGTCGCTAGTCTATATATATAAAAATCAATTGCTGTTCGTTAGAATTGCTAAAACTCGAGAACGGCTGAACGGATTTATCTTATCTTGGTCTTGAAACGTTCGTGGAGGTCTAGGGAAGGTTTAAAAGGTGAGAAAAATTCTAATAATTGCCGGGAAAACCCTAAAAACAGCCCTTTTCTTTTTCCCATATAAACGTTTTCTTAATCAAATTTAGAGTCAATTTGAACTTTAATAGAGAACGGAACGGGAACGGTAACGGGAACGGGAACGGGAACGGGAACGGGAACGGGAACGGGAACGGGAACGGGAACGGGAACGGGAACGGGAACGGGAACGGGAACGGGAACGGGTACTTTAAACAACATTTGTCAATTGCGATACGAAGTTCGCTGGGTCAGCTTGTTGATTATATAAATCTTATATCCGCAGCTTGGGGATGATTTAAAGGCAGTGTTTACAACGGACCAGTTAGACGACGACGTTCAGATCGAGAAGAGAATTGATGATAGTGATATCAAATTTATTGGCATCCCGCTCTGCAACCTGACGAATAGGGTAAACCTATATAATTATCACATCGCCATCTAGCCCCATACTAAGCAAAGCTTGTACTATGGGAACTAGTTAACTGATAAAATATTTATATACTTTTTTTTGTAAATACATACATATGATACATAATAACACCCAGACACAGAACAAACATCTATGTTCATCAAACAAATGTTTGTCCTGGGTGGGGATCGAACCCACAACCTACAGCGCAGAAGGCAGAACTAACAACTTCGCTTTTAAAAATATTTATCAATGACAAGCTATTGTAAAATCATTTAATTTATCGAGCACCATTGGCATCGGAACTTGATAAGTATGCAAAGTTATTACTCAATCGAAGTATTTACTAAGGAGTTCCGTTGCGAGTGTTTGTTGAACAGCTCCTGACTTCATCATTAGATCAGCTCGCTATCACCATATTATTGCATTGTCACCGAAGTTACTTAAGTATGCAAAATTTCAGCTCAATCGGTTGGGGATAACTGCTTCAAAATTGAGTAGCAATATTCCACCTTAACAAACATAGTTACATAGTTGCATAGTTGTACATATATAGAGAAATACATTGCAAGTTAAATAAAAGCTTGTAACAAATATCACACTATGTAAAATAAACTGTAATAAAATTAGCAGGGCAAATGGATTACACTAATCCCCATATTCTTAGTTGTAACCTCGAAATATCTCCAACTCGACTCGACCTCGAAACTGTGTTTTGGTAGTTTTAATTGATAAAATTACCTCGAGTTTGCCTCTAGTCGAGGATTTATCAGTCAACAGAACTGTCAACTCAAGGTACCTCGAGATGTACCATGACATTCCTCGGCAGCTTCTGAACAACGACACATGCGGTTTGTTTGATGAAAATCTTCTCGGACTGATGACGTAATTTTGGAACCTCCAAAATAGAGGAGAGGTTTCGAAAGAGTTTGGGTCAAGGTAGTTTCGAGGTAGGTTTGAGGTTACAACTAATATGGGAATAAGTGTTTGGGCGTGCCTGGAGATCTGAGTACCTACTTAGATGTTTACCGTACTTGGGAATTACGGTAGTGATCCTATTTTATTTCAGGTTCCTTATCCTTCAGGATAAAGCAATTTTGTTTGTACTTCAGGTTTTTAAGGCAATTTTCCGGGATCCGATATTATTTATTTTTAATTTTACTAATATTGAAATCTTAAAGTTTACGAGAATGTTTGTATATTTGTAGCTCAATCACGTTCAAACAACCTAACGGATTTAGATGAAACTTGAAATATAAGTAGGTACATAGCTAAGCGTGGAATAACATAAACGAAACGATAATTTTAATCTACGTCTCGCGGCGGGCGGAAGTTTGTAGGCAGTTTTATAAAACAAACTCAAACATGGTGGAGCTCAGACGCAAGCTAATACATCCCTTTTCCTTTTAGGTTTTAATTCCAGATTCTTTGCAAGATAAAAACAACGCATGGTGGACAGTCCTACAGGACAGAGAAAACAATTTGACGCAAAAATTCAATTTTGAGTATTGCAACCAAAGGTAAACTTACGTCTATCTTTCATCTATCTATATATATAAGACAAAGTCATCTTAGTTACCCCATTTATAAGTCAAGAACGGCTGGACCATTTTTATGTATTTTGTGTTTTTGAAATGGTCTGTTTTTGAACTGGTTTTTGACCGGAATAGGATAATAAGTATTAAAACTTTTAAAAACTAAAGAAATAATAATTAAAAACCTTGCAGTTCAGTTTGATAACAGGAACGGGAACAGAACGGGAAAGGGAACGAGGATTGGCTATTTAAAGCATTTTTTCATATTGAGCTTCAAAACCAAAAATGTTTAACAGATTATTTTTACATGATTTGGTAGGCAATCATATCTTATTTTTAAGTTTTTAAGATAATGCGGTTTTATCACTTTTTTCGTCTGAGGTAGACTCTGCCCATACAAAAGAACAGAAAACATAAATATTTCTTTAAATTATAATTATTTGTTCTCTCAATAAACTTTCACAGGTCTAACTTGGTTTCTATTTCAGAGACGGCCCTTGCACCGATTTTCCCACCTTCCCGAAAACCTACACTGGCAAATGCTTGCAAAAACACTTATTCCGGCCTGTTATTATCGTGAGACCTAACGTATTCCAAAATCTCTCATTAGTGTCCATGAAAAGGCTTAAAATACCCAGTTGCTGCGCCTGCACGGCCTCTCCGAAGATCTCAACATGAGAAAACTATTAATATACAGAGAAATAGACGGGAACTATAGAAACATTTAAATTTAATATATTCTTACGAATGTCATGCTCAAAAAAAGTTTAAATTGTGCTGGGACACCTAGTAGAGGTAAAACCCACTCACCACGCGATATATCGTATACCCCCTTACACGCGTGACAGAAAAAAATCAAATACCCTGTCTATATAGAAGTTTGACTTCAAAAAAATTTGTTTTCTCTACACTTCTGTAAACTTTTACTCTGGGTGCACATGCACATGACAGGTCTGCTCATTTTGCCAGTACAAAGATTACATTATGAAGTGTCAGTCAAACTTAAGATACCTCATTGCCCGGCGTGAGGGGTAAATTTTTAGAAAGCTTCTGTTGCTTCGCTGTATGTTGTGTGAAGTTCTTTTGCTGTATCAAGCTGCACAACATTGAGACCAGCAAGTCAAATATTTCTTGTCTATTCTTCTGTAGAAAAAACTTTTACAAAACTACTAAATAAAATTATCAGCAAACATGTTTTCTTGGAATAAAAACTTTTTAATAAAAGCTCAAGGCATCAAATAATACATTATTATAATATTTTAATATAATACCTGTCTACTATATTTTATGGGTACTGAATCCAAAAAAAAATATAGTTGGTCTAAAAAATGTTGGCAACTCTAGCTGCTAAGTATTTATTATATTTGTATGAATAATCTATTATTACTCTAATGTGTGCGACTAATTAGCCAATATTGTAAGTAGATTTATCTACCTTCCTACTTAGAAGCCATATGGCATAATAAGTAATTAAATTACTTTATAATTTTTAAGTATTACATAATTTATCAAGCTAATATAAATATTATATAAATACGAGTGTGTCTTACCGGAATATCCTGTGTTTTTTTTTAAAGATTTACCTATCTTGTTATGTAGATACCTATTGGGTACTAAATTGATACTTACCAAGGTCGGCACAATGTGCTTGTCGACAACTACCCTCGTTTTAAGGTGCGTTTTCACCTACGCGGAGCTGCGCTAAGCTATGCGGAGCGGAGCAGAGTAGAGTAGTGAAACGTGACAAGTGTTTCCAGTGAAGCGGAGCGGAGCTAAGCTAAGCTCGGTGGAGCAGAGCCAAGGTTGTCAGATGCACTATTTACGTACAAAATTATTTTTTAAGGATTTCTTACGGAACACGTGAAATTTGCTGTAGGTGTAAATAAAAAATAAAAATAAAGAACGGGTACTTATAATTCGAAAAACATGATATAAAACACAAAAAGGATGATTTGGGTATAGATAGCGCTGGTGTGAAAAAATCTGACATCTCAGACTGAAAACATTTCGTCGTTGTGACGCAACGCATTCTACCATAACCGGGTCTGTCGCAGGTCTGCTAGTCTTAAATATAGAAAAAAAAATGTTTTTTTTTTTTTGTTAGTGTCAGGAGAAAGTTCTTACAAAAGAAAAAAATAATGAAGTTTCGCAGAAAATTGTGGGATTCAGGAAAAACTGAAAGTAGATTTTTTCTAGGGGGTTATTGAAATTTGACATGACAACGTCTGTCGGGACAGCTAGTTGTTTATAATTAATATTAGTATTATTGTTTGTACCGAATAAATTTAATAACTATGTGCTAGAGCTATTTTAAAAATTATTTCCCCTACCAAAAACTACATTATCAGCGAGAAACATTCCATATTTTCTTTTAATGAAATATAGGTAGAGCATTTTGGATGAGCAAGCTTTGCCTGGCCGTTCTATGTGAAGATGATTGAAAACAAAACCGGCCAAGTGCGAGTCGGACTTGCGCACGAAGGGTTCCGTACCCAATGGGTAAAAACGGGAGCCTATTACTAAGACTTCGCTGTCCGTGTTGTCTATCTGTCTGTCTGTCACAAGGATGTATCTCACGAACCGTGATAGCTAGACAGTTGACATTTTCTCAGGTGATGTATTTCTGTTGCCGCTATAACAACAAATACTAAAAACAGAATAAAATAAGTTTTTTGTGAAACATATTTTTAAAATCAAGCTTTTGTAAATTCTAGGGTTCTAGTACTCGTCAAGACAAATTCAACGAGCCCAAACATGGTGTGGTTATGTTGTGTAGTAAGGGAGCTCCGAGCACTCCTGTCTGCCCGCGACACCTATTGTATTACAACATCATAGTCGAAACGTCTCGTCGGGAAAACGTGATAAAAACCCATTTAAAAATCAATAGTTACACAATTCGTAATTAATTAGATCTCATAAACTACTAATTAACCTATATTACAATAGGTAAGGTACCTACCTACTTAGATATTAATATAAAAAACCGGCCAAGTGCGAGTCGGACTCACGCACGAAGGGTTCAGTACCATTATATATAAAAAATGGCAAATAACACGTTTGTTGTATGGGAGCCCCACATAAATATATATTTTATTCTGTTTTTAGCAGAAATACATAATCCGTGAAAATTTCAGCTGACTAGCTATTATGGTTCATAAGATACAGCCCTGTGCCTGTGATAGACAGACGGACAGACGGACAGCGAAGTCTTAGTAATAGGGTTCCGTATTTACCCTTTGGGTACGGAATCCTAAAAAAGCTGTGGTACCTCTGTTATCGTAACGCGTAAGCGGAAGCGGGATAACGGTAATGATTTAGTTTTTTTACTGAGGCTATGTAAATCATTACATTATAAGAGTCTTGAAATAACACTATAACAAGTTGGGTTGGGTTAACATACACTAACCACTGGAACCATATTCATATTTTGAGGGTTCCGAAAATGACTGGAATTTCATTTCCTGAAAACACGGATAAAACGACATATTCTAAAAATTAAACCTAGCTAGATCGATTTATCGCCCCTGAAATCCCGTGCATACTAAATTTCATGAAAATCGTTGGGGCCGTTTCCAAGATTCAGATTATATTTAAATAACTACCTATATACAAGAATAGCTCGTTTAAAGGTATAAGATAGATATATTGAGTTATGTGACCTAATCACGAATGGGGTTATTCGCATTTCGTACACTCGACCTTTTAAAACGTCATAAAAAATAATTTTGAAATCCCATACAACGATTCTCACTTCGTACACTCTTTCTATAAGGTTGAAATTAGCATAGAAAAATTGAGAGTTAAGTACAGTGAATGATAAGAGTTTTAGCAGTTTTTATAAATACGTATAGTATCGATATACGTACGAATCAAGAACGTATCGTATTCGTGATTAGCGTAGGTACTTATCTAACATAAAAGATTGCAGTAAAGAAATTTACGCAATAAATTTCGTGAAATTAATATTATAAACGTGTAAGTAACCGTGAAAACCCTATAAAATCTCTTTAATTTAATAGGGCTTTCAAAACTCTTCAACTCGATTCAAGTCAATTTTAGCTTCCAAAATGACCCACACTCGGTACTTACTTACTTTCAAAAACAAGCAAGACTAATGAACTACAAAATCTTGCACTATCCCTAGAGTGAGTTTACATTTACACAGAGCTGTGCGGAGCTGTGCTAAGCTGTGCGACCAATTACAGCGCTCAAATATTAGTTTTAAAATGTCGAACACAGTGTTTGGTCCGCTCCGCACAGTTCCAAACAGCTCCGCTGGTGGAAACTTACTCTTATACACACGTGTGTACGCAAATAAACTTGAAAATACTAGGTCGGCCCTTCGAAACCACCAGAATACCCTGAACCACGCCAAACGTCTGTCAGTTATCGACTGTCTATGAGATGTATTTATGCTAGACCGTACCTCGTCCATACGTCCGGGACGAGAACGCGCCGCAGCCGCAACCGCAGCAGTTAAATCCTAAACCTAATATCCTAATAATATTATAAATGCGAAAGTTTGTGTTAAGGCTGCTATGTTTGTTCCCTAAGCAAAAATAAACGACAAAACGGATTAAGATGAAATTTGCTGTAGTATGTAGATAAAAAATCAGAATAAATAAAGGGAGAATTTATAATTCGAAAAACAACCCCTAAATAATAAAAAAACGCAAGAAGGATGATTTTGGTATAGATGCCATCTGCCATCGTTTGTGTGCAGCATTCTACCAAAATTCTTAATTTATTTTATCTGTACAAGGTTTGTAGGGAAAAAAATTGAAGTTGCCTGAAATATATGAATAGCTTTTACCTATGTAACTATTACGAAAAAAAAATGACAGAACAATGTTTGTCACGGTTCAGCTAGTGCATCATAATAAAATGATCATGAAGTTTTAAATCCGTGCCTCATATGTGCCTCGTATGAGTCACTGCCCGCGCCACGGTCTACGATAATTCATCCATTCATCGACTGGTAGATGTGTCGGGTTTATCGATAGTTTCGCATCTCTGTTGTACGGCGTAAGTGCAGTGACATTGATCGACATGTAAATAAATAGTGACAGCACACAAGAACCCGTCGTCTAGCCTCGAGCAGGCTGGAGTACAACAATTTACACAATTGCATAAATAAAAACCCAAAAAATGACGCTGGTATTGCAGAGCCTCGTTTGGATCGCTGTTGTAAGTGTTTTATATGCTTTGTTTGGTACTTAGTTACTAAGTGTCGTTAGTAGTTATTAAAAGAGCCTACCTAGTTAATTTGAAGATATACATGTAAAATTACATAATTAAACAAAACCTACCTTTCATTCAATAAAATCTTGAAGTTTAATAATAATAAAAACACGACAGTTCCAAAACCTTTGCAATATAAATCTACTTCTCACTCTTTTCACAAGCTTTTATTTGACTTGCAATTGCAATGTATGTATTGTATGTAGGTATTGTACATATGTATTGTATGTATGTATTGTACATATTATGTATTGTATATAATATGTATTATGTAGGTATGTAACTATGTTTTTTCGGGTGGACTCTTGCAACTCAATTTTGAAACAGTTATCCCAAAACCGATTAAACTGAAATTTTGCATACTTATGTGACTTCGGTGACAATGCAATAACATGGCAACAGCGAGCTGATCTGATGATGGAGCCAGGAGCTTTTCAACGGAACTCCTCAGTAAATAGTCGGATTGAGATAAAACTTTGCATACCTATGAATCTCCAATGACAATTTAAAATTATGGTACTAGCGAGCTGGTCTGATGATGGAGCTCGGATGTAGCTATAGGAATTCCTCAACTACACAACATAATCACGACGTTGGATTCTAGAGTCCTAAAATTTATAAAAGCTTGATTTAAAAAATATTTTTTTAATTATAATAACTTATTATTATATTAAGTACCCACATAGGTACAAACCAGGCGGCGCCGGCGTGTCAAAAATGAATGTTCTGAGCGCTTGAAGACTTGGTGTTGAGAAGATTTCTATCATACTTGGAGATTACAGTCGTGATTTTAATTCATTTCAGATGACAGCATCAGGGCGAACTCAGAGAAGCTATTCCTACCTGCAAAACCCACAATCCATCACTTTACTTTCATTTTCTTTTATGGGACTAATCGAATCTATGGGTAACTACTACCTAAATGTTTTCATTGTATGCTGTAGGTTAAAAGATGCGATATTCAGCGATAATTTTTGTTTCCACTTGAACGCAGTTCAAGCATAAAGCATACTAACAATAAAATCGGACAAGTGAGTGTCGGGCCACGTGCAATTTAGGGTTTCGTAACTTACTTATAACTAGCAGACCCACGATAGACGTTGCCCTGTCCATATTTCAATAATCGCATAGAGTAACGCACATTGCTATGATGACTGATGTCAACACTGTCAGGTTTTTGGCATAGCAGCGCCATCTATATCTTACTAATCATTAATCTTAATCCGTTTTGTCGTTTAGGCCTGATTGAGGCACAATTATACAAACAAACTCACAAACTTTTGCATTTATAATATTATCAGTATTATCAATGATTTTTGTACTAAATTTGTTTTATTACTTCTCCAAATACAATTTCTAAGTTGGTCGACTATTACTCGTAAACTTGTAAAGCTGTGATAGTCTAACTAAACCAATAGTTTAGCTGGTAGGTGCACTATAAAACTCAAGATTTCATACTAAATCAAAAAGTTATTTTCACAAACCACATACGATAGGGTGTACGCGAGAAAAATTTAAAATATCCCCACATGAGGTGTAGAGGAAGTACCCAAAAAAAATTTTTCTTTTATTGTACCAATTTGTCGAGGTGACTATAATATTTATAATTCATGCCAAATTACAGCTTTCTAGCACTCACAGTCTCTGAGCTAAGCTGCGGACGGACGGACATGGCGAAACTATAAGAGTTTATTGTAGACTACGAAACCCTAAAAAACTAATGCGTTGATAACGAATACACAAGTAGCCCTACGTTGCACTGCCTTACGTCCGACTACTGAGCCTTGTACCTAGGAGTGAAGTGGTCTAGATTGTATCCTATAGGTACTCCAGTTATAACAGCTAGCATAGATACCAGCATATTTAAACTGCCAATATGGAATTTCAGGAGCCATGGACCCAAGCAGCCCGTTCGAGCTAGAGATCCCCGATAAGTGCAAAGAGCTAGGTTATTGCGAAAGGATACCCAACTATCCTGTAGAGAAAGCCCGTGAACAAATTAAAGCGGTAAGCTACTGCCCATACATTTGTAGACATTTTTTTGATGAACGAAGAATTGTTTTTTCGCAATAATCGCATAACATACAGCTTTTTTTTGATGACAAACATAACTTAAGGATTTAATATAGATAAACTTTATAGACAGAAACACGATTGGTGAAACATTTCTCGATAGATTTATTTTCCAAAGTTGGCTCTATCAAAACACTAATTTCATTTTTACTCAAAACTATGAATAGCTGAAGAGTTCATTTTTAGGGTTCCGTACACCCTTCGTTCGCGAGTCCGACTCGCACTTGGCCGGTTTTATATAATTCGTTAGATAATCTAAATAAATAAAATACAGTTTATTTTTAAGTTTGATGGTTTTCAAAATAATGCAGTTTTAATCACTTTTTCCGTCTTATCTGGGTAGACTTAGCCCATACATAAAAACAAAAAATTCAAGCATTACCTTAAGGGTAGATTTATATTGGACCGGGCCGTATCCGGGGCGTGCCGTGTACGTGGCCCGGCCGGGGCACGGATTTAAAAGGTTGGCATACATTTTGTATGAAACAGTTTATATTAAACAGTGCTTGATCCGAGTCCCGTCCGGGCCCGTCTACTAACATAAGAATCCGGCCTGGCCCGGTCTAATATAAATCTTCCCTAAAGCTATATCAGCAATAAATGCTCAATCTTCCTTCATATTAATTCACGGAATTAAAGACTCACAATATAATTTAATATCTCCGACTAATTTAATCAATTTTCTATATTAGCTACAGTACAGCGAACCTAACAAAAATTATACCTATAGGTAGTTAATTAGTTCAACATTTCCACCTTTTGTTCTGCTATTGTTTATAAACCATAACAATAGAAGTACAATAGCTTAAAATTTTGATTCGTTCTAGTATTTATATTATACCTTTATAATCTGGGGGCCTAAATTTGTGAGTATGTATGTATGGATGTTTGTTACTCTTTCACGTAAAAACTACTGAATGGATTTTAATGAAACTTTACAATAGTTTCGTAATTAGTATAATAAATCGTACATTCATACAAAAAGTATTTATAAGTCAATATATGAATAATTTTTATATTCACTTATTCGTACGAATCACTATCGTATCGACATCGTATTAATCGTCCAAATATCCAAACTGATACTTATTGCATTGTATATGTATAAGTATCAGTTTAGACTGTAAGCCAATTAATACGATGTATATTATACAAGATGTATATTATCTATTCTATACATATCTATACATATAATAAAGCTGTAGAAGAGTTCAATTCTGTACATTGAATAAAAACGAAAAAAAATACTCCTAAGGGTCTTCATACAAGTAACACAAGCCAAAAAAAAACATTTTGAAATTATTGTCTGTCTGTCTGTCTGTTGTCAGGCTTTCACGCAAAAACTACTGAACGGATTTTGATGAAACTTTTTTTGTTATATAGCTATTAGTCCTAGGCAACTTATAGACTATAATTTTGGAAGATCGGAATACCAGATGTGGAACTATAGCGGTCTGGGTTTGGGTAATCTATAAGAGATATTAATATACTGCTTTTAGTTTTTATATAAAAGCCGTGTTGGCCGAGTAGGAGGTACCTCGATTTTCAATCTGAAGGTCGTGGGTTCGAATCCCGGCGTGCATCAATGGATTTTTCTGTTCGAAAAAATTATATGCGCATCAAAAACACCTGCTCGGTGAAAGACGGTGAAAAACGGTGAAAGAAAACGTCGCATCGTGAGGAAACCAGTTAGTATTCTTATAAGCGGCGATGGGCTTGCAACCTGTCACGTATGGAATGCTAAGCATGTGCCAAATATAATGTTTGGACGAGCCTCTGAGTACCCCCACTAGACATCTTCAAAGGATCTAAGCGTCTGGAGATTTGAGAGGAAGTCTACCGTACTTGGGGATTACAGTCGTGATCCTATTTATTTTTTTTTTTTTTATTATTTGATGATTCGTGCTAGCACTCCTGATAAAAGAATGATTTTTAAGGCTTGTTATTTGAGATCTCTGATTTTTGCAAAAAAAATGGGTCTAGGTATAGAATTTGATTAGTCTTTTATTACTTGTATCTACATATGTGTACATATAATTAATTAAATAGTTAAGGCCCTGTATGTCGACGATTGCTCTTTTTCGAAACGAAAAAAGAAATACTTCTGAATAAGACACATCTCCTATTTTTATAAATATATTACTTCAGGTTCCTACCTAGATTTCTATTAAGCTGAAAACATAATAGCAGAAACTTTTCACGATACAGATATTATTTCAAAATAATACGTTTTAAGGTGCGGTCACATACGTGTCCATTCACTAGCGCGTTCAACGAGCACGGGCATGTGAACCGGTTGCATTTTGAATTTGAACGTGAATTGCATTGAACCGATACGCTCTCCATTCAACGACCAATTCAACAATCAATTCAAACCACCGAGCTTGTGAACACGTTGATTTTGAATGAGCTCGTGAATCCGTCCGATCCATCGATTGTCGGTATTTCGACACAACATCAAAGTGGAATTGCTTGGCGCTCGATGACAAATTAGGTAGGTACTGACCTCGGTTTTCAATCCGATGGTTATGGGTTCGAATCTCGACAGGTCAAGCGATGGCGTATTATTTTATACCTACCTTTATTTATGTAGGTAGATGTAGGAATACCTACAAGCAAAACACCTCCCTTCCTACTTACTAGCCATTATTATTATAATGCTGTAGCCAAATGTAATGTTTGGACGTGCCTCTGACTGACTCCTTTAGTATTTTTTCCTTTATTATTTTCTCCTTTTTTTGTGGATCTGAGATCTACCGTACTTAGTAACCCACCTACTTGGATTAAAGTCGTGATCCTAAGTATTTAATTTCATTTTTAAATAATTATTACCTACCTACTTCCTACCTACTTAGTACTTGGTATTAGCTAAAAATAATGAAATGAAATAGTTAGGATCATGACTGCAATCCCTAAGAAGAAATCCTCTCAGATGTCCAGGCGCTAAGGGGGTAGCCAGAGGCATGTCCAAACATTGTATTAGGCATATGCCCTCATTTTCAAGTAGGTAGGTACCTACCTACTTATTTAGCATTCCATACGTGATATATAGGTAGTTAGTTAGTTATAACTAATAATACGCGATGTACCTACCTACCTACTTATAAGTACTTAGGTAGGTAGGTATATAATAATATATAAAATAATAACATGGGACTCTCATCAGAATCTATACTAATATTATAAATACTAATTAATTACGTTTCAAAAACTTTAAAACAAAACCGACTTCATATTTCTGACTTCTTAGTGTATATTATTATATTATACTCATAATTTTATTACATTACTCAACACATAAGTAAAAAAACAAAACACTTCCTTTTTTGAAGTCGGTTAAAAAAATTGCTTTGATCGGCGCTCGGCACTCGGCACTCGTTTACACGCTTCGATTTGAACGCCGCGTTGAATGTTGAATTGCTTGGTGCTTTGAATATCGAGGCCCGATCGCCTGTTCACACGCGGCTTGCTGCACGCCTAGATGAATGGACGAGTGGATGAGTGTGAACGTAACATTAGAATTTATGATCGAAATACTTTGATACCTACTATTAAGATCAACTTGTGATTTATTGTTAAAGATAGGTAATATGTAGATCTAGATTTCTATTAGAATAGGTTTTTGATAAGTAATTATACATAATTTATTCGAAAAGCAAAGGCGGACCACGCGCCATTGTCGTCATTGCAGCGGTCGGTAGGATTATTTATCGAAGTGATTAAAGATGGGTACATCTTTATTCACATATACTATACATTATAAAATAGGAGATGTGGCTTGTTCAGAAGAATTTCTTTTTTCGTTTCGAAAAAGAGCAATCGTCGACATACAGGGCCTTAAGTATAAAGCGTTTAGACTGCCGATAAAAAAAATTCAAGGTATCGCCTTGCTTTGAGTCTATAAAACTTATATTCGCAGCTTGGGGAAAATGTAAGGGCATTGTTTACAAATGACAAGGTATCTGACGAAGTTCAGATCGCGAAGAGAATCGGATCGGATGGGGATCCGGGCTTAATCTCACTTTGCAGCACCAGTGTACAGGTAAATCCTAATTATACAGGGTTACTGATTATTCCACCTATTCCTGCTAGAAGGTTCTAGTGCGAAAATTAAATATTTTTAAGAAAAAAAAATTTCTTTAACAATTTAGAGACACAAAAACTATATAAATGTAGGAAATACTAGATGGAAACATCATACATTTTCAACTGTATGATGTTTTCGTCTAGTATGTCCTAATTGGGACAAACATTTGTAGTTTTTGTGTTGTTAAAGTGTTGTTGAAAAATATGTAATAATAACAAACAAACATCACCACTTTTATTTTAACTATAAATACGGCTAATTTCCGCGTTTTTTCTTGTATTGCTGACGTTTTCGCCAGACTTTTTTAGGGTTCCGTACCCAACGGGTACAAACGTTACCCTATTACTAAGACTTCTCTGTCCGTCTGTCTGTAACAGGGCTGTACCTCATGAACCGTGATAGCTAGACAGTTAAAAATTTCACAGGTTATGTATTTCTGTTATCGTTATAACTACAAATATATAAAACAGAATTAAATAAATATTTAAATGAGGCTCTCATACAACAAACCTGATTTTTGCAGTTTTTTATAGATAATGGTACGGAACCCTTCTTGCGCGAGTTTGATTCGCACTTGACCGGTTTTTATTTCAGTATTCGCCGATCTGCCGTTGATCGCGGTCGCGGGCGATGCTCATGATGAAGAGCATCTGAATTGTTTTGAAACGTCAGCAATACAAGAAAAAACGTGGTAATTAGCCGTATTTATAGTTGAAATGAGTAACAACCACAATAGTTTTAATTCTAAAGATCACCACACTATATAAAATGAGGTTTAATAGAACTAGCGGGACGAATGGTTGGATGTTAAGTGATTGTATTTGCCTGAAGATTTGAATATAGATGATTATCGTACTTGGAAATTAGGTACTACGTGATCCTATTAGATAACTTTTTTCTTAATCCTTCAGGATAAAGCAATTTTTTTGCACCTAAGGCGTTCTTGTGCCTTCTTATTAATAATGCAAATCTCAAATTTATTCAGAACAAAGCACAAACGCAAACATGGTGGACCACAGAAGCAAACTATTACATCTCTTTTCTTTTTAGGTTATCGCTCCAGAAGCTTTGCAAGATCAATACAAGCAATGGTTTTTAATCCTACAGGACAGAGGTAACAACTTGACGCAAAACTTTGTATCTGAGCGTTGCAACGACAGGTATAGTGTAGATTCATCTATCTATTTAAAAAAAATGTTACACACTCTTTACCTACTAGAAAAACGCACTTTCAGTTTTCCGAATTTTTAATTTTTTTAGGGTTCCGTACCCAAAATGTAAAAACAGAACCCTATTGCTAAGACTTCGCTGTCCGTCTGTCTGTCTGTCTGTCAGTATGTCTGTCTGTCTGTCTGTCTGTCTGTCTGTCTGTCTGTCTGTATGTCCGTCCGTCCGTCTGTCTGTCACAGGGCTGTATCTCATGAACCGTGATAGCTAGACAGTTGAAATTTTCACAGATTATGTATTTCTGTTGCTGCTCTAATAACAAATACTAAAAACAGAATAAAATAAATACTTAAGGGGAGCTCCCATACAACAAACATGATTTTTTTGCCGTCTTTATAGATAATGGTACGGAACCCTACGTGCACGAGTTCAACTCGCACTTGGCCGGTTTTTCTTATAAACCGTAACCTGATAAAATAAATGACGTACGTAATTAAGTACCAAGTTGCCTAAGAAATATAAAATATCTGTAAAATTGGGGATAAATTAAAGTACTTTTTCCTATGCGATTATTGCAATTTAGACAGAACAACATCTGCCGCGAGTCGGCTAGTCATTTATAAAGTCACAAGCATACTACAAACGCCCCTAGTGAACGATTATAAACGCCCCTAGTGAACGATTACAAACGCCCCTAGTGAACGATTACAAACGCCCCTAGTGAACGATGTTAAACCTAAGAATGTTTTTGAATCGCTTCGAAAACACGAAAAATTTAAGATGAATTTATAGTGAAAAATAACAATTTAAGATATTGGAAAGTGCGAAATTATGACGTTGAAAAATGTTCCACTTTTGTTTTTTCGGTAATATCTGCTCAAAATGCATGGTCTGAAAATCCTGTTTCAGTTTTCGGTACAGCCTGTATATTAACGTGTCTTGGGAAACATAATTATTTCTCTTAATTAGGGTTCCGTACCCAAAGGGTAAAAAGGGATCCCATTACTAAGACTTCACTGTCCGTCTGCCTGTCACAGGGCTGTATCTCATGAACCGTGATAGCTAGACGGTTAAAATTTTCACAGATGTATTTCTGTTGTTGCTCTAACAACAAATACTAAAAACGGAATAAAATAAATATTTAAGGGCGGCTTCCATACAACGAACATGATTTTTTTTGCCGTTTTTATAGATAATGGTACGGAACCCTTCGTGCGCGAGTCCGACTCGCACTTGGCCGGTTTTTATTTTTATTTGTTGTCTAAAAAACTTTCACATGTGTTTATATGGTGATTATATTTCAGAGATGCCAAATGCAGTGTTGTCACCTTCCCAAATGGCTACGAAAGCAAATGCGTACAACGTTTTATGTTCCGGACACTTTTGTTCGTGGACAATAGCGATTACGCCAATTTTAAAATACTAGCTCAGAGGGAATTTCGAGTACCTAACTGTTGCAGCTGCACTGCCTACCCGAAGTTATTAAAATAGAAGCACTAGAAGGCGTTGGCGGATTTACTACCTGGCTGAGTTAGGGCCCTAGGGCGGCAGATCAGCCTTTATATTCCCACTGCAGGACAGCCTCCTTCCCTTTCTTCTACATCTCGATCTCAAGCTAAATTTGACCAATCACTTGATTTTGCCCAATGTTCTACAGGAATCACCATTTAAATTTTTTAACTAAATCGTTGGATTGTAAAAATAATCTAGAATCAACCCCGATAGCCTACTGGCGGCAAAGGTGTAAATCCGCCACTGCTAGAATAGGTACCTAGCATGATCACAATATGAGAAAACTATTATTCTTCAGATGAATAGACGGAAAATCTAGAAACATATATTTGAATGTGTTCTTGCAAACGCCATGCTTATTTGGTAGAAATATCGCTGCTTTCGACGCTCAAGCTAGGTCTGCAGGGCTATTTTGTAAAAACATGATTATCATGTTATGATATTCATACCAGGGATGTTACGGAGCTTCGACTCCGACTCCGATAAGTCGGAACTTCCGATTGTTATTACACCTCCGACTCCGACTTCGGTTCCGAAACTTTTAAATCGGAGGTTTAAATCGGAGGATGTGTGATACACATGTCATTAAATTATTACTTCAAGGTTTTTTTAACATTTACATTTACTAAAACAAAGTCGGGATTAATAATATTAATGATTAATGATACAATCCCGACTTAAATGATTGTATCACTGACACGCAAGAAGAAGAAGAACTAAAACAAAATAAAAATCAACACAAAAACAACCTTGGAGTGATTTTGATTTAATTTGTTAACTGTTAAAGGGTAAACTGTTAAATGTTAATAGGAAACATGGCAATTTTTATTTTTATTGTCAGTAAATTGATTAAGTACTTTCAAATTAAAATTAAAAATGTTCACTGAATAATGTTTTTATTCTTCTCTGCCGCCACTTCTGATTCCTGATACTGCCTCCGACTCCGATAAATCAAATTTAAAAACTCCGACTCCGACTTCGGTTCCGATAAAATTACCTCCGTTACATCCCTGATTCATACCAATATTTATTGGCACTGAATGCCGTAATACCCACACTTTTTATGCTGTTTAGGCACCTATACCTACGCTTCCAATACAATACCTTCGCAGAAGCGTAAACAGTGAATAGTTACTATGAAAAGTGTACAGATTAGGTATTCTCTAACATTAGGTATTGCATTCAACATCATAACATGATAATCATGTTTTTACAAAATAGCCCTGCTGATGCTATAAGTGTTTATATTTGTATGAATATAAACCATTATTATGTACTAATAAAATATGTTTGGCTAGTAAGCCAATTTTGTTAGTAGGTTTAACTACCTTCCTAAATTATAATAAGTAGCAGTACCTAGCCTATCTAGGTAGGTACTATAATTTATGAGGCTATACCTAATGCAAGTGTATAATAAATCCGGTAAATACCTACTTACCAAACTAGAAAACCTGTTTTCTTCGCTCAAATAAAATTAAGGTCTCCAATGGTATATTATTCGATCCCCACCCAGGGCAAATATTTGGATGATAAACATTGATGTTTTGTTTAAAATAATTTAAAAATATACATCCCGAAAGTTCAAACTACACACAGTTTGTATTTAATTAAATCACTTTATCATATTCAATTATAACCAACATTAGAGTACCTACCTACCTACCTACTTTATTAATTTAAAATAAGCTGTGGCATGTTATCGGAAAAGCGTAGGCGTGATATGATAATGGTAATGATAGTAAGTAATGATTTAGTTTTTCTAATGCAGGCTATGTAAATAAACTAGGTAGGTACATTTTTAGGAGATATAACAAATCCGGCCAAGTGCTTGTCCGACTCGCGCACGAAGGGTTCCGTATCCGTACTATTATCTAAAATAAACGGCAATGAAACACGTTTGTTGTATGAGAGCCACTTATATATTTATTTTACTCTGTTTTTAATATTTGTTGTTATAGCTGAAACAGAAATACATCATCTGTCTAGCTATCACGCTTCATGAGATACAGCCTTGTGACAGATAGACAGACAGACGAACAGCAGTCTTAGTAATAGGGTCCCGTTTTTACCCTATGGGTATATACCTACCTATAATTCAACGACAAGTTTTTTTCTGTACCTACTTACACCGACTTTACTAACGACTGGTTCAATTAATATTTTGAGGGTTCCGTACATCCGATATAAAACGGAACCTTTATGACAAGGCCCATTTTATATTGGTATAAACAGTTCTTTAGCTATCGGAAATGGTCTTAAGAGGGCGATACAACCTAGGTCCTAGAGAAAAAAAAGATTTCACCCGCGAAAAAAGCAAGAAAAAAAGAGCAAATTTATTATATTCAATTTATATATAGGACCTTTAGAAGACCTATGTGACCCAATCACGAATGTATAGCGTAGGTATATGTAGGTACTACCTAACATAAAAGATTCTTATTGCAGTGAATAAATTCGGTTCATATTAATTCCGTTATGCAATAAATTTCATAAATTGATTACATAGATAGTAGGTAGTAAGAACCTACCTAAATTAACCCTATCTCTTAAAAAATAGGTTGGATTGAAGTCGATTTTTTTAGTTTGCAAAATTACCCTTATTACTTTCAAAACCAGAAAAAATCAAACAAGATTATTGAACTTTAAACTTTAAAAGAGGAAGGTAGGTGGCATCTACCGCACGCGTGCACGCTAATAAACTTGAAAACACTAGGTCGGCCCTTAAAAACTACCAGAATACCCTGAACCGCGTCAATGACTCCGCGTGGAAGAGGCTTGTAAAAACGTGAAAAACTATTCGCAGGTCAAACATAACTGGGCGGTGATAATTACGACGTCTGCGGCCGCGGCCAGCCAGTCTGACTCGTGTCAGACCGCGTCCGGTCTGTCAGTTATCGACTGTCTTCATCGACTGGTGGATGTGTCGGGTTTATCGATAGTTTTCGCATCTCTATTGTATCGGGTCAGTGCAGTGCCATCGATCGACATGTAAATATATAGTGACAGCACACTCGAAACTGTCGTGTCTCGGGCATGCCTGGAGTGCAACAATTTGCAAAATTGCATAAATAAAAATGACGCGGATATTGCAGAGCCTCGTTTGGATCACTGTCGTAAGTGTTTTATAATATCGCTTTGTTGTGTACCTTACCTACCTACCTAGTGTCGTTAATAGTTATTAATAGAGCTAAGTAGGTAGGTAGGTACATAGTTAATTTGGTGATACTTGCTTGTAATATTTAATGACTAGTTTAGAATGTCTGTGGTAACGTTATCATAGTTTCGGTTGAATTTTTCTACTAATAAGTTAGATAGGCTCATTTGTGGTAGGTATAATCACGTCGCAGTGGCTAAACCTATTTGGTTTAAATTTGAAATATTTACCAGGAAGCCGCTTAAAGCCACGGGCAATAGCAGTTGAAACGCTAATTTCTACTACCTAGTAGGTATCAAGCTAGGCTATACAAACATTGACCAATTAGGTAAGTTTATTTGGAGACTTTACAAAGTGGTAGCACAGGTTGTAGGTAACTTTCCAAAATAAGACTTGGAAAGCAGTAGGTAGAAGTCAGTAAGACCCAAGCATAACTTATGATTCTTACGTAGGTATGTAAGTAAGTAATAAAAAAACTTGTTTTCGATTATTTTCGATTGGCTGGCTTGCCGGATTCGGGTAAAACTTTATAACATTATATAACTTGTGACCTAGAACTGCATATAAACAGGCGAATTCTTTTCCGGGTTCAACTCGAGCAAAACCACGGGCGGAAGCATGAATTAACATAGCTAAAAAAATCAAACAAATTAACTTTTTAGAACCTAGCAGCACATAATCATTGTTAATATGTAAAGCCGGCCGAAGCGTAAACATGGTAATAAACAAAAAAACCAGCCTGAGATGACCTCTCGTTTGTATAGCAATGTCAGGCCGCCGCAGCTCAGGCTGTCAGCTCATGCTGCAATCAGCAGTAGGGTATGTGAGCCCGTTCGCCGGCCCCTTTCTGTTTTCGGCCTTTACGCGTTCTCGGTGCCGTAAAATTGAGATACTATCGTTTTCACATACTATTTTCAAACAAAATATTTAATCGGACATCTGAAAATGTTAACCTTATATCTGATAATACTTTTAGTCGCGAAACATCTACGAGTGATTCATAGCGAATTGTTTAGTTTGACGACGGGTGTCGGAAGTCACGCCACGTGCAAAAAGTAAAAAAAAATTAGTGCCGCGCGTTTCACTCCAAGGTAAGTATTGCGTTGTTCTTCAAACTAAATAATGGCAATAGGTATGTAATTCACTTCAAATATGACGTATTATCATACTCGTAATATGATTTTTGTGATATGATAAACAAAACCACTGTAATTTTAGGGGCCGGTATCTAAAATCTAAATTTTTAAAAAAGTTTGGTTTTCGGCCTAGGGGCCGATATGTGCTATATCAAGTCTTCTACGCTTTTGTCTTGTTTATTTATTTGGTTAAGGATATATCTGAAGATTATTTCTATTACCATTGTACTTAATGTGAGTAATCTAGCCATTAATTTTCGGCCGTCAAATTACGTGGTATTCAGTTAAAAATTGATCTTATAAATGACCATTTTCGGGGTGGCCGAAAATCTCATCATAGATAAAATGGTACCGTAGTTTTCGGCATGACCTATAATTGTATGGAGAACATGGTGGTCGAAAATTGAATGTCACTGTTAGTTTTCGTCTACAAGTTTCTAATAACATTTTAAACATTTTATTCTGCAGATTAATCTAAAGTTAGTTATTTTGATTAAGCGTTACATTCAACCGACTTTATAAAAAAGGAGGTTCTCTTTTCAACGCGTATATATTATATGTTTTTATTGCTTTTTTAGGGTTTCATAGTCTACAATGTTGCTTCTGGGGCTTGGCGAAGAAAAGATAGATAAAAGAAAAGATACAATTGAAATGCGCCTTCTGTGAAGTCATTTTAATAAGCGACACAGAAGAAGATACGGAGAAGAATCTTGGCTGTAATTTTTGCACTAATTTAAGATAAACTGACTTGGTAGGACTGAAATATGAAGATGTTCAGGACAAATCATTTAAACGAAATGTTTGTTATACTGATTTCTGATCGCAAAATGTAAATTTCGTTCGTAAAAATGTGGTTGATTTTGAAATAGGTGTATAGATAATACATTTATTATAGCTTAATAAATCATTACGATTAATATTGGGTAGTCAAACCCAAAGACTTATCATCTTCCTGCCCTCATCTTACTTAAGTGGGGTCGGCACAATATGTGTACTTCTTCCATTTCCCTCTATCAGCCGTCATCTTATCACTCACTCCTTTCTTACCTATGTCATCTTTCACACAGTCCATCATCTTTTTTTTTGCCAACCCCTACGTCTACATCCATCCATCTTTATTCATAATATTTCTTCCTCCTTATCTTTTCTGCCTCAGGTGCTACTTTTTTTTCAAGCATCTCTGATTATTATCCATCCTGATCTTATCCATCCTCGTCAATCTTCTTTCCGACACTCTCCAATTTCATTTGCCATTTTCCCAGTCTCAGTTGCGACCGTTCTCCTACAAGAACAATGTCGTCGGCGAACAACATGCACCAGGGTGCCTCCTCCTGTATTTGCGATGTCAGTGCATCCATTTCCAGGAGAAACAAATAACAGCTTAAAGCCGATCTCTGGTGCAAGCCTACAACCACATTGAACTTGTCCGTAACGCCAGCTTCAGACCGGACATATGTACCGAGCCTCGGCTGTACATGGCCCGTATAAGCTGCAGGTCCTTTCCAGGTACTCCTTTCTTTTTCATAAAAGCCCACCACAAAACCTCACGGGGTACCCTGTCGTATGTGTTGATCTTCGCCAGGTCAGCACGTGCAAGTTCATATGTGCACACTGTGCACTCCTGTACTTTTCGCACAGTTTTCGAAGTGCAAATACGGCGTCTGTTCCCGAAACCCGAACTGGCTCTGCAATATCTCACTCTCGGAGTCTCGGATCTCTCATTCATCTCGCAATCACTTTCTCCTAGATTTTCATATAGTATGTGACATGAGCTTTATATCTCTGTAGTTATTGAAGTCCTTTACGTCCCCTTTGTTTTTGAAAATGGGCACTAGCTAACTATTACACCACTCATCCGTAATCGCCTCATCATGCAACAACTTGTTAAAGAACAAAGTCAGCCACTTCCATCCATCTGCTTTTAAAAACGTCCATACTTCCACAGGACGTAGGTAAGGTATATCATCTGGTCCAACTACTTTCCTATTCTTCATATCTTGCACTGTTTTTTTTACCTTTATCCATACTAATCTCGTTTACAACAGAGAATAACGAAGAATAACTATTTTAATTAGAGAGACAAAATGTTTCTAAAATGTTAATTTTTATTAGATTACTTGAATAATTTTGTTTGTGATTTTTAATAGCATTTGGATTTACAATAAAACAATATTTAACATACAAATAAAGCGTTTTTATATTATTATATACTTATAAATTCATTTAAAAACCATCACAATGCAGTGGCCGAAAACTGAAAACCCTATGGCCGAAAACATAATTTTGGGGCCGAAAACTGAATTTTTGGCATTTTTCCGGATTTCAATTAATATAAAAATAACTAATAGCTTTATATACCTTATTGTATTTTTTAATCAAATTTGATTATATAGGCTATCATATGACATCATTAGAACAGGCATATTAAAGTTGCAACTATTTTTTATGATGTCCTAAAGTTGGAGGGAGCACTAAAAGGCCGATATCCGGCACATCGACCCTACTTACCTCTACTAGTTTTTACACGCTGATTACAAAACGAGGAAAATTAAATATTCGGGCTTCCGTGACTTCCGCACTGATTTCGAACTATTTTTATCGATAAGACTACAATTATTACATACAACAGCACAATATTTTAACGTGACGACAAGTTTATACCTACTAAGTTTCAAAAAATAGTGTCAAGCGGTAGGTATAGTCCAGGAGACCCACCCAGTTAAAAAACTTTAGTCGTAGGTAGGACCTTCTCTTATTATTTTGTCGGAACCGTACAACAGCTGATAAATCATTTGAATAAGAGTTAACAAACACTGTCGGTTACCGAATCAACCAAAATAATAATCATAAGGTTTTTCTTAAGAGGCTGCCAGTCGACGATTGCTCTTTTTCGGAACGAAAAAAGTAATACTTCTGAACAAGCCACATCTCCTATTTTTATAAGTATATTACTTCAGGTTCCTACCTAGATTTCTATTAAGCTGAAAACATAATAGCAGAAACTTTTCACGATAAAAATATTATTTCCAAATGATACGTTTTAGAATTTATGATCGAAATATTTTATATACCTACTATTAAAATCAACTTGTGATTTATTGTTAAAGATAGGTAATATGTAGATCTAGATTTCTATTAGGATAGATTTTTGATAAGTAATTATACATAATTTATATCATTAATTTATTCGAAAAGCTAAGGCGGATCACGCGCGGACGTGTGTTTGTCATCATTGCAGTGGTCGGTAGGATTATTTATCGAAGTGATTAAAGATGGGTACATCTTTATTCACATATACTATACATTATAAAATAGGAGATGTGGCTTGTTCACAAGTATTTCTTTTTTCGTTTCGAACAAAAATAATCGTCGACTGGCAGCGTCTTAAGGCCATAATGTGCTATGACACTTGCCAAAAAGTGCCAGAAAGTATTCTCCTAGCTTCCAATTCAGTGACAAATTCATGGAAGCGGTCCAGTCCTTTATGATAATAAAAAGCACTTTCAGTTTATCCCGAACTTTAAAATTTCCAGGCAACTTATCCCACTTTCTTTATTATTAAACCGCCCTTGTATTAATTCGAACCAAACAAAAAAAAACATATCGATCAAACCGTTTTGATTTTTAGCGAAATAAACGAACAGTAATTCATTTGTATACATCGTTACCTAACCTAACCATCAATTTGAGAACCTCTTTTGCCAAGTGGGAAAAGGAGGAGAAAATTATGGTTGAAAAACACCTCTAATAACAGTATCTGGGGGCACGGCAGTGCCCCCGCCAAGTCAAGCAATAAAGCGGCACGGCTGTACCTACCATCCTTTTCTCGAAGCAGTTCAGGCCATTTTCGACCCCCTATAACTTCGTTGTGGATAAAACTAGAAGCCTGAATTTTCAGTAACCAAGCAGTCACTATATAAACACGGTATATTTCAAATTTAATTCAATTTGAACCAGTAGTTTAAGAATTATAACTAGTCAAAGTTTCCTATTTTGTCACTCACTCACTCACTCACTCACTCACTCACTGACTGACTGACTGACTGACCGATCATCAAAAGTCTAAGGCACTTCTAGCAGACATAGAAGATAGAAGCTTCAAATTTGAAACACAATTAGTGTTTAGTGTAAAAATCCTAAAAAAACCTGCCAAGTGCGAGTCGGACTCGCGCACGTCGAGTTCCGTACCATTATCTATAAATCACGTTTGTTGTATGGGAGCCCCACTTAAATATTTATTTTATTCTGTTTTTAGTATTTGTTGTTATAGCGGCAACAGAAATACATCATCTGTGAAAATTTCAACTGTCTAGCTATCATGGTTCATGAGATACAGCCCTGTGATAGACAGATGGACGACTGACAGACCGACAGACCGACAGACAGACAGACGGACAGACGTACAGATGGACAGACGGACGAACGGACAGTGGAGTATTAGTAACAGGGTTCCGTTTTTACTCTTTAGGTACGGAACCCTAAAAAGTAGGGCTATCTACAAAAATAAATGAGATGCCATCAAAAACATAACTTGTAAAAAAAGCCAAGCCTCGCAACGCAACTCAGTTCTTCTACCGTAAAAAGTAGTGAGATCCATGTAATACCAAGTCGGTTAATTTATTCTGTCCCTACTTTAAGAGTCCTTCTGACTTATGTTATTACGTAATTAGCTAACATTTACGTAATAACTTAAGACAGAAGGACCCTTAAAGTAGGGACTGAATAAATTAACCGACTTGGTATTACATGGATCTCACTACTTTTTACGGTAGAAAAACTGAGTTGCGTTGCGAGACTTGGCTTTTTTTACAAGTTATGTTTTTGATGGCATTATCGCTTTATTTTTAATAAGTTACCTAAAATCTGGGGGGTTAGCATGAAAATGTCAAAACTGGCACATTTTGTAAAGTAAAAGTGTCAGTTTTGGCATTTGGACGATACGTTGTCGATACGATGGTTCGTGCTCAGACCACTGTATACCTAAATACCTATACTATTAGGTAAGTATTATAATTTATTATGTGACCTTACCAAAGTTATTTTTGATAAAAACCTGCATATTATAGACGGCTCAAATTACCGCTAAAATACAATTTAAAGTAGGTATATAGACATATTTATTTTTTTATAATTTATTTATGACTGTATAATTGATCTCATTTATGAACAGCATACCTACCTATTACCTATCTACTTAATATGCATTACAAAAACATGCTTCACCTATTATACAGATTACGTATCATTTATATCTCAAATCTCGCTTAGCCCCAGAAATCATGTTCCTACGAGTAGTACAACCACAACCTATACAGGTGTATTAAAACTACTCCCAAAAACAGAAATTGGATGTTCAGTCCATGCATTACCGAAAAAAAATTGTCATATTTATCAACTTTAAAATTTTGCACATTTCCAAAATCAGGTTGCCAGAATGAAAATAGCATTTTTTTACTTTTGATTCAGTTCATTAGATGTTTTTATTGCCTCCTCAATTGCCGGTAGCCTGTTTATCTTAAGATTTCTGAAAAAAAAACCATTTTTTTTTTTCTATAGAATCCATACAAAAACATTCTACACTACAGAATCAAGCAATTTGGTATTTACAAGAAGCATCGGTTGGTGTGTCTTCACTTTTCGGACGTTTCGGATAGTGATATGACGAAAATATGAAAGAATTTTTAATAAATAACCTGCCGCATTTTTTTAAACACAATGTTGAAGTTAAAAAGAGTATGAAATGTCGTGGAATACCGTGTTTGTGTTGCATAGGATAAAGTTCGTAACCACAAAATATATCGTATCATGCTACAAGTGCGTAAGTCGCCAGTAATAATATGTACTTTATGTGTGATTAATACTTTACTGTAATTGAATTATGGGAACTCCACGTAGGTACTACATACATACTTTTATGAATAATTAGCAGTCTTCGCATGAGTGTTTAATGAAGATGTATATGTATATGTACTAATGAAGATAGAATTTACAAATTTACGTGGGGGTCTCATTTTATTTGAAACCAAAGTAAAGCCAACTACGCTATATTTGTAACATATTTTTTTTTATTGGTCCAGTTTATTTTTTATTTTATCCGTGTATTTTTATTATGTATTTCAAACAGAAATACAAAAAGTATATATTTTACTCTTTCATATTAGTAAAGTATAGATGTAGATTTACATAGGTATTCATCACTTTCGTTTTGCATGGTCTGATCTGAACATCCAGTTTCAGTTTTAACTGATGATTTTATATCGTAAGTCGTAACTAGATTAACATAATACGATAAAACCATTATACCATTCGTATTACGCTCAGAGAGCCCCCTAACACTATACCTACATTGTTTGATCCATATGAATCATTTACAGAGGAGTTCATTGAGTAAATTTGTAGGTAGGTACTCGCACTTCGCCTTTTAAAAATACCCATAAAATAATTCGTAACTCGAAAACTACAAAGAATTGCGGAACATACATGAGGGTGATTCAGATATCTCTCGTTACGAGCCACCTAAGTTTTCCCTTTGAACGTCACTTCTTTGGCCACCTGTATGAAACGCACCATCACTACACTATGAGGACACACACACTGCGAGCCTAGCGTAGTGGCGGATACGGGCGCGATGTGTCAAAAATATGAAACGCGTCATCAATCACTGTTCTCGTCACTGGACACTGTCGTTGTCGCAACCGCGCTAGGATCGCAGTGTGGACGCACACTTTTAGAGGTATCTACCTACCTAAACACTTTACGTGTATGTGACATCGATAAACAGTTTTGGCAAAACAAAAATGGAAATGCCAATTTGAGTGCGGGAAACCCCGATATTTAAATAGCTTTTACTCGTGATGCCATAGCGATAACAATTGATTGTGTAAACTGCATTGGAAATTTTACCATAATAATAATTCCTATAATAACTTTGAAATTCCCTCTCTCAGTAGGTACACCTACTTTACTACATTGTAGGTAGGTACTACATATTGCTAACCATTTTATTTTGGTGAATATGAGTAATATAATTAATTACAGCAGGAAAAACTGAGTCAATTAACAGTGCAATATAATCATGAGGTCTTTGAGTATGTAGGTAAGTGTTTTAGCAATTGTCTGGATCTCATTAATACAAGCCTTGCTAAGCTATAGGTTAGGGTAGCTGGTCACTTATTGAATTCGAAGCTATATGTTACAGTTCCCTTCAAAATCTGTTCAATAGTTTTCAAGTAAATCGTTTTATACTAATCGTTTATAGAGACAGACAGCTACATTAACATTAAAAAAAAACCGGCCAAGTGCGAGTCGGACTCGCGCACGAAGGGTTCCGTACCGTTATCTATAAAAGCGGCAAAAAAATCACGTTTGTTGTATGGGAGCCCCCCTTATATATTTATTTTATTCTGTTTTTAGTATTTGTTGTTATAGCAGCAACCAAAATACATAATCTGTGAAAATTTCAACTGTCTAGCTATCATGGTTCATGAGATACAGCCCTGTGACAGACAGACGGACAGACAGACAGACAGACGGACAGCGAAGTCTTAGTAATAGGGTTTCGATTTTACTCTTTGGGTACGGAACCCTAAAAACACTTGATCATTCAGGCACTAGCCCACCAAATTTACAAGTGCATATTTTATATGCATAGTACTACCATCAAATCGCCTGATGTCAATTTGTTGTTTCTCAGTAAAATTTATTACATGTATAAATATCACATTTATTCTTTTTATTTGTGACGTGCACGCACGCACGGATCGAAAGTAAACTCACTGTCACTTTCTTTCTTTTCGCCACACGCGGCGCGCGCGCAGTTCGCTCAATAGTGGGTAGATATTATAATAACATTGATGCTAAACCAATGTAAACAAACTTTAAGTTCATGCCTCATTATTTAGGACGCATTTAGCGATTGTACAAATTTCAAAGTGTTTGCAAGGTAATCGTAAACGCATCGCTTCGTAAATTGCACCAGATTTTAAAGTACATGCTGGACTTTCTAGGACGCGCCTAGCACAAGTAATGTGCTAATTAAAGTGTGTTCAAAAGCAATAAGCGTGAACTTATTGTTAGGTACAGATGGTATTATGTTAACGATCAGTCAAGCAACTCGCTAACGCCTTGACCTTCGTACAAAACATTAGCAAAAAAAATTGCTCTAGAGACGACTCTTAGAGTTGTTTCTTACCTCATACAAAATATATTAAGACGAACTGAAAACTGAAACTGCTTAGGTGTTCAGACATTTTGATCGTTTAATTTAATTATTATTGAAAACAAAAGTACCTAGTAATTTTAAAATTCTAATGGACATTTTTCAAATCCCGTTTCTGAAAATAAATTGTTCTACTTTCTTTATGTAAGTAAGATACTTAATTGTTGGGATTTTGTTTACCTACCTAGGTAATCGTAGCATCTTGCAACAGAATCAATACGAAATCTTCATGCTAGTAGGTAACCTATGACGTCATCAACTTGACATTTAAGATAGGTACCTATAAGAAACATAGTTTTTAGTTTACTACACTGTGCCTAGACTTCTACAAACGCAGAGGACAATGACATTATAGTAGGCATTTCATAGGATACGTGATTCAATTCACTTGTAGCTTTACAACGATACAAATTATAACTAATTAGTAATTATACTAACCTAACCCAACCTAGTCATTTGGATGGTCTACGATTATTTTCAGGTGGGATTTCCAGAGGTGATTAATTGAAAGCAAGCCATTTTATAGGGTACGTGATTCACTTCACTTGTAACGATACAACGATACAAATTATGAATACAACCTAGTAATTTGAGTGATCTACGATTATTTGCACGTGGGATTTCTAGAGGTAAATTGAAAGCAAGCCTACCATTAGGCAAGCGTAATATTAGATAATAAGTACATATGTTTAGACACCTACCAGAATAACTCGTCAACTTAAGTATCAATCTGTCACCGCTGTTTTTAAACTTTTCCAACAGTCATTGTTTTGACTATATGGGATGCGTAGCCTATTCTTACCAAAGAGTCCACATCCACAATTCTCATAACCATGTAGGTTTTATATCATTAGTTAAGCACCTACTCGTAACTTGGCCAACGTATAGATAAGGAAACGATGGGCAAACTAGAATAGGGGGGATCTTAGATTACTAATTAGTTATGGTGTTTTCTTGTTATTATTTTTTACTTTGGATTATAATTATTCAGACTTTAGCGTAAAGAAATAAGAGCGGTCGTTTTCAGGAATTTTAGGTTTAGCGTGGAGACAACAGAATCTCCACCAATGTAACAAAATTAAACCTAATACAAATTCCATAAAAAAATATCGAAATTCTATCTATTTTGATTATTCATATTATGCATGGTTGTATAGATTGTTTGTCCTGCCACTTTGACGTGTAATCTATAAAAAACCGGCCAAGTGCGAGTCGGACTCACGCACGAAGGGTTCCGTACTATTATCAAAACGGCAAAAAATTACGTTTGTTGTACGGAAGTCCCACTTAAATATTTATTATATGCTGTTTTTAGAGAAATACATCATCTGTGAAAATTTCAACAGTCTAGCTATCACGGTTCATGAGATACAGCCCTGTGACAGACAGACGGACAGACAGACGGAGAGAGAGACGGACAGACAGACGGACAGACAGACAGACGGACAGACAGACGGATAGACAGTCGGACAGACAGACGGACAGGCAGACGGACAGACAGACCTGCAGACGGACAGACAGACCTGCAGACAGACAGACGGACAGACAGACGGACAGACAGACAGACAGACAGACGGACGGACAGATGGGCGATGGGCTTGCAACCTGTCACGTTTGAATGCTAACTACTGCAAAATGTGGGCATGTACCAAATATAATGTTTGGACGTGCCTCTGACTACCCCCAATAGACATTTTCGAAAGATCTAAACTAATGAAAATATGAAAATCGTGATCCATAATTAGTTAAGTGTCAAAAAAGTAAAAAAAAAGATGCAATCATTTTTACCCGATATAAATTGGGTATAAATAGGAATGAATGGGTAAGAATGACGTCATTTTTACCCGATATAAATTGGGTATAAACAGGAATGAATGGGTAAGAATGATTGGGTATAAATAGGAATGAATGGGTAAGAATGAATTTATATCGGGAAAAAATGATTGCATCTTTTTTTTACTTTTTTGACACTTTCAAGAATACTAACAGGTTTCCTCACGATGTTTTCCTTCACAGTTATAAACACGTGTAACGCGCATATACATTTTTCAAACAGAAATATCCATTGATGCATGGCCAGGATTCGAACTCGAAATTAATTTGAAATTAATAATATCTACCTAGGTACCTATTTCTAACTACATGAATTCAATAATTCAATTTCAAACTTTTTAGTCGATCATGTGAAGTACCACCTATTTACCGACTTACTTTACCGATAGTGGTAAAATAGCGCCACCTGCCAGCGGAATTGCGAATCATTGGTTTACCTTACCTCTCAAACCCCGAGGGTCGCATGAGATCGCGAAAACTACCTATAATAACGTAGTAACATCAAATGAAACTAGATGGCGCTAGAATGCGAAAATCACGTTTGTTGTCTTAAATATTTATTTTATTCTGATTTTATTCTGATATTATTTACTGATAAATTATTTTTCACTGAAGATCATCGAAGTACACGTAAAGGGTGCGCGGGAACGCGCAATTTACTCGACCAGGTTTGCAAACCTGGTATAGGCATAAAAACAGCCTGCAGACAGACAGACGGACAGACAGACGGACAGACAGACGGACAGACAGACAGACGGACGGACAGATGGGCGATGGGCTTGCAACCTGTCACGTTTGGAATGCTAACTACTGCAAAATGTGGGCATGTACCAAATATAATGTTTGGACGTGCCTCTGACTACCCCCACTAGACATCTTCGAAAGATCTAAACTAATGAAAATATGAAAATCGTGATCCATAATTAGATAAGTGTCAAAAAAGTAAAAAAAAAAGATGTAATCATTTTTACCCGGTATAAATGGGTATAAATAGGAATGAATTGGTAAAAATTATTTTTACCGGGTAAGTGCCCATCTCTGGCTAGAAGTGCCTTAAACTTTTGATGATCGGTCAGTCAGTGAGTGAGTGAGTGAATGACAAAATAGGAAACTTTGACTAGTTATAATTCTTAATCTACTGGTTCAAATTGAATGAAATTTGAAATATACCGTGTTTATATAGTGACTGCTTGGTTACTGAAAATTCAGGCTTCTAGTTTTATCCACAACGAAGTTATAGGGGGTCGAAAATGGCCTGAACTGCTTCGAGAAAAGGATGGTACAGCCGTGCCGCTTTATTGCTTGACTTGGCGGGGGCACTGCCGTGCCCCCAGATATGCGCATATAACGGAGAAGGAAAACATCGTGAGGAAACCATTTAGTATCTTGAAGCGGCGACGAGCTTGCACCCTACTGCAAAATGCGGGCATATGCCAAATGTAATGTTTAGATTAGACTAACCCCTTTAGACATCGTTAAGGATCAGAGTGCCTGAAGATCTGGGAGGATGTCTACCGTAATTGAAAATAAAGTCTTGATATTATAACTAATATAGGTAGGTATTATACAATCCTCAAACAAAAATAAGACGTGTTTCCGCTTCTGTATCCGTTCTACAATCTGGATCGCCGATCTGAATGATGCTTGATGATCTAATAAATGTAGTTCACAGGGTCGATCTACTCGTCTGACTGGTAGGTACCTACCTACATGATGTAATTAACTTTTCCATGTTTGAGCATTTCGGCCGTGAGGCTTTATTTATCATAACAGTTAACGGTACCCCACAAGGTTCCAGTGTAGGTCTTAAATTTCTCTACAAATACATTCTAGGTAGATACCTACTTTAAAAACAAAGCTAGAATAACCGTTATGGTTTAGCTCTAGCTAGAGTAAGGTACCTCTTAGTTTACACTAAATGTACAACCTTTTAGAGCAGTGTCAAATTGTCTGGTTGAGACAAGGGTTGCAATTTGAATCCTGGTAGGTATAGGTACCGACCGGTATTGCAAAACGTGTAGGTAGAAATATGCCAAAAGGCTGCAACATAAAGACTAATGAGACTGTTAATGTTGGGTGTTTGAGGATAACAATTGGGATAGTACCTATTTACTTATTTATTTTTAGAAAGTATTTTATTTACCTATTTCATTTTACCTCGTTTCTGATACTCACTATAGTCACTATACAGGGAATCCTAGTAAGGGCTTAGGACTTTGACAGTCTATGACTGTGTTGGTTGTAAGGAAAAACAAAGAGACTCGTTTTTTCTCGAGAGTCCGTGTTTTCGTCACAATATACTGAGAACTGAAGGAAAGAGATTGCACACGACCTTCGCAAGCAACGGTTTTGTTATGTAAATAAAAGTACCGTAACAGAAAAATATGAATTTTAAAATGCATGAGTATAAAGTTGATTTTACCTTCTAGTTTACTTGTTCTACCCAAAGTATCTAAAGATGTATGTAGGCTAATAATTAACACAAATAAGGCCTGGGGCAATTACGCCGGCCTTAAGTGGCCTGGATAACGAATCAAAACTAATTAATAACATCTATCTATCAAATTTATTATTCATAATCAAATCATTATCTATTGAAGGACTTTGTAGAGCAAACAGAACATTTATTTTACAAGTATAAAAAGCACATTTTTTTTCTTAGACACCTTTAAGGTGGTGTTAATATTTTTTTTAATTAGATTAAATTTTTAACAGCGGATGTACCGGGGTACCTATATAAGATAAAAGTTCATAGCGCTTGGATATTTGAGAGAATGTCTACCTTACTTGGGAATTACAGTCGTAATCCTATTTCATTAACAAATGTCTTTAAAATTCGAAATAATTTCATTTCAGATGACAGCTCCAGGGCGCACACAGAGAGGCCATTCCCACAGCTACCTGCAAAACCCACAATCCATCACTTTCCCCGACACAAGACCACAAGCAATTAATGAACAGTCAAGAAATAGACAGACGGAACAGAACATATATTCAGATCTCCAAGACCCAAGACGGCAGAGAATACAGAACAGAGTATCAGAACTCAGAAGACCAGAACATGGATTCTCGAGTAGAATACAGTTGAGTAAAAGAGGTGGGCACAGAAAACATTACATAACAAAGCTATTTCTGGAACTATTCGAAGCTCTGGGTAACTACAAAATGTTTATCACCGTATGCTGTACAAAGATGCTTCAATTTAGCGTTAGTTTTTCTTTCTTGAATGCAGGACAAGTTAATTATGCTGTAGTGTAGGTATTGTGCAGTAGGTCAGCGGATCTTGGCTTACATAAAGTTAGCCGTTTGGCTGCGCGGCAGACAATTTTCGACCTTATGCAGTGACAATAAACCAATTTTACGGTCACGCAGTTCACTTCACGTTAGCCAAGATCCACCGACCGTACTTTACCATCGCTAACAATAAAACACTAACTCGTAGATCACGAATGCACAAGTCACGCCCTACGATGCACCGCCTTGCGTCTGCCAACTTGAGGTATACATTTCACAGGAAACCATGCGGTTATAGGTAGTATGGTGGTAGAACTTCCCTGGACCAGATTCAAAAGAACTACTACAACTACTAACATTTACCTAGGTACTCTTAAAATAAACATTCAAAGCATGGGGTGGTGGTGCGAGGTCTTATATGTCCCAATTAGGTCATAGAATAACTTCAACTTACAGCTGCTTCAAAGACAATACATGCATTGATACTGTACCTATAACAAATCTGCTTTGTTCTACTTTGATTGTAGAAAAAAACACTTTACACAATGCAATTTATGAATGCATTTACAATGTCCCGACTATAATGTCATGAGACGACATATCTGAAGTATCTATCACCAAAATTGGCAAGTAACTCGTCCGAACCTACTTTTTAAACAATTAGGTAGTAAAGTTTGTATCGTAACGTCACGTACCTAAGCCAAGATCCGCCGATACGAAACCAAGATCATCAGACGAACATGTATTTTTCTTAAATTTTTTCTCATCACCCACTCCTCTCTTACTCATGTCATCTTTCACAGTCCCATCCATCTTTTCTTTGGCCTACTAGCATAATTGCCACCTTCTCTTGTGAGACTAGGTTCTCTTCTAAGGTCGCCCAAAGTTACCCGATTCGGGGAATGTGTTGAAAGCTCGATGATTGCTAATAAACCTGGCAGTTAAGTGGGTGATATGATGATTTTACTGACTGATGACTTTAAGCTGGAGCTAAAATAAGATAAGTACTTAGGTATACAATGGAAAGATCAGTAAAGGTCGCGACCTCCGTCTTGGAGAAACCGCATGCACTTGATTGGAACTTGATTCAGCGCGAAATGCAAGCTAGTGCTTATTTCTTTATATATTACATCTCTCAATAAAGAAGGTACACATAAAAAACTCAAAATACATAATGCTCTTCCTGCTTTTTCAATAATCTAAATCTAAATTATAAACCCAGAAACTTGTGTTTCTGCTACTGAAACTGTTTAAGGGTGCACAAAGCGCACTAAGCGATTCCCGAAATTCAACTCTTAAAAGGCAGCCGGAGTTGAAGTCTATTCGGAAATAACATAACATAAACAAATGCTAAAAGAGCCTACGTAGCTTTGTACCTAAGAGTGAGGTTGTCTAGTTAATGTATCCTACATGACTCGTTATGCTAGCATGTTCAAACAGACAATATTGTATTCCAGGAGCCATAGAACCTGACTCTAGCAGCATAGTGGTGTTCCCTGGCCCTACCTCCAAATCAAGATTCGAGCCGGAGATCTCTGACGATTGTAAAAAGCGAGGTTATTGCAAGAGGATACCCAACTATCCTGTAGAGAAAGTCAAGGAGCTACTTGGAACGGTAAGCTACTGCCCAAGATTTTGTTGTCCCAGCTATGTTTTACATCTATATATATATATATAAATCAATTGCTGTTCGTTAGTCTCGCTTAAACTCGAGAACGGCTGAACGGATTTATCTTATCTTGGTCTTGAAATGTTTGTGGAGGTATAGGGAAGGTTTAAAAAGTGAGAAAAATTCGAATAATTGCCGGAAAAACCCTAAAAACAGCCCTTTTCTTTCCCATATAAAAGTTTTCTAACTAAAACGTAGAGTCAATTTGAGCTTCATTGCTATTGTATAAAGTTCACTGTTGTCTAACCAATGTGTTCCTAACGTCATTTAAAATGCATCAGTGACAACAGTGCAACGGGACAGGAACTTATTCTAAAACGATACGAAGTTCGCCGGGTCAGCTTGTTACAAATAAAAGCTCTCAAAGACAATATCGGACTAATTTAATCGATGTTCTTTACTATAAGTATTAGCCACATGTAAATTTGTATAGGTATAGGTAATAGGTATATCTACTTAGTTCGAAATTTAGATTTACTCCCAGTAGAAAACCAAGTTTGATAACTGGTTATCTAGTGGAAAGAAAAATTTTCGTTCAACTTTTTGTTTCGACCTAATATTTAATTTATACCAGGGATACACTACACATGCATAATAATTATGGATTAAAATCACAGATCACATCGATTTCGAAATTAGCAACTTTAAGGTCTCTCACACTAATAAAGAATGCGAAAGTTTGTTTGTTTGTTACTCAATCACTTCGTAACCGCTGAACCAGTTACGATTGCACTTTGTGTATAGATATGGATAATGAAATGACCTGGATTGACACATAGGATACTTCTTATACGGATCCAGCGAAGCTCCAGCGGAAGGTTTTAATGATGACTGGGTTTTTCTCAGTAATAATGGCAAAGTGTTCATTTGTGTAATAGGATTTGGTAAAAAAAAACCTATAGTTTTTAGGAGGTAAAATGTATTTACGCTTGAGGAGAAAGTGTTCTAATATTTGTAATTCTTTGGGTATATTTAAGTACCTAAACTTACCTAATATTTATTATACTTATTATAATTTTAGTTTATTTATTTTATTTGTATGTTTGGTAGGACCAGTCAGATAAATAACTAGAGACGCTTTATCAAACAAAACATCGATGGGTAGGAAGGACCATCAAAAACCATTAAAAAAAATCGAAGTATCGTCGTGACCCTTTAAATCTTATATTCCCAGCTTGGAGACGATGTCAGACTAAACTTTCAAATGGACGAGCTAGATACGAATGATGTTCAGATCGAGCAGAGATTCGGACCGGGTGGGTACCCGATCTCGCTATGTAACGCCACTGAAGAGGTAAACTATCTCTACTTAACTAAACATTAGCAAAGCTTGTACTATGGGAACCAGATTACTGATAGAATACTGTTAGCCTACTAAAATGGGGTAGGTAAAACAGAATTAGCGGATCGAATGCTACGCGGAGCTATGCGTATCTATGTGAAGCTGGTAGGTATAGGTGCCTAAACAGCATAAAAAGCATACCTAGGTATTATGGCATTCAGTGCCAATAAATATTGGTATGAATATCATAACATGATAATCATGTTTTTACAAAATAAATCCGCTTAGGTGGAAACTCATCCTAAGTCCTGGAATAACATAACTATAGGATACTTTTAATCCAGGTATCCGCGAGCTAAGCCGCGGGCGAAAGCTAGCAGGTAGTTTTATAAAGCAAACGCAATGATGAAGCTTAGAATAGAAGCAAAATAACTTTCATATTTTGTTCCCTTTCAGATTATAATTCCAGATTCTTTGCCAGATAAGAACAACCAATGGTGGACAGTTCTGCAGGACAGGGATAACAATATGACGCAAGGCTTCAGAGCTGAGCATTGCAATGAAAGGTATGTAATTTAATTATGGTGTACCCACCTACCTACATCTATCTATCTTCAAAAACATGTAGTGACAGTGGTGGCGGTTTTGTTGTGTCCACGCTAAACCTAAAATTCCTAAAAAACTATCGCTCTTCTTCCTTTTACGTTAAAGTCTAAATTAGAGTAATCACAAACAAAGTGACAGTTCTAAAACTTAGTTTTAGGAAATTTACGATTTTCGTAACAGATTTTAGGAACGTCTAGCTAAATTTAAACAAGATGTCAATAATAATTAGTGTTGACTAAGATGACACTTGGATGTGTAAAATATGCGAAATGAAATAGAGAAATTACTAAAATATCCAAGTTGTATTACTGTCATTTTGATGTTACGCTAATTTAGACATTAACGTAAAAGGAATAAGATCAATTGTTCATTACGAAGTTTTAGTTTAGCTTGAACACAACAGAATCGCGACCGTTGTTTCCACAAACTATACTACGGCCGTTCAGAGAATGCGTTCCTGACACGTCGCGATTGAACTGACGACGTAACTTTGTAATGGCGTTGCAGTTACGATATGGATACGATGCTGGTTGTTTACCGTTTTAACAATTGATGAGCATTAAAACAACATTATTACAACATTATAGTCACTAGTCGTGACTAACTGATAGGTGTCAGGAACGCATTCTCTGAACGGCCGAACTATAGTAATTATTTTTTTTGTAAATACGATTGCTCTTTTTCCTTTTAAAATAAAGTATAAATTAGCGTAACCTAAAATGACAGTTCTAAAACTTGGGGTAGTTTTTAATAATTTTACGATTTTCTTACCTAATGTATTTTAAATAAATTTAGTCATTCATAAAAATAATTTATAACACCCAGACACAGAACAAGCACCTATGTTTATCGCAAATATGTTTGCCCTTGGTGGGAAAGTGGGAATCGAACCCAAAACCCACAGCGCAGAAGAATTATTTACCTACTGAGCTGTGGGGCCAGTCAAATCACTTTCACAGGTAGGTATAGCTAACTCGGTGTTTCTTTTCCAGTGACGGCAATTGCAACCCATTAATCAGCTTCCCGAAAAACTACGAAAACAGATGCGTACAAAAATACGTGTACCGGACCGTTTTGATCGTGGAACAGAATAAGGCAGTAGCTCAGAGGTCGCTAAAAATACCCAGCTGTTGCTCCTGCATAGCCACTGCGCCTTTTTAAAACCCAAATAGCAAAAGACGGCATAGCATGTTCAATATGGTCAGATCATGGTGACCATATACAATACAGACGATACATACATACAGACAGACAATAGTGGCGATTCTGTTGTGTTTACGCTAAGGCTCAAACGGGCCACCGACCACAGCCACTGCCAGCGATAGTGACTTAGCACACTTTTTCATTGACACTGCTGTAGCGAGTGGCCGCTACCACCGGCTACACATGTGCGGGTCTATACAAAATTTAATAAATAAAAAAGTGTGTTGTCACTGTCGTTCGCTGGCCACCAGTGGCAGTGGTAGCTCGCCGAGCCCTAAATTTAAAATTCCTAAAAAAGATCGCTCTTATTTTACGTTAAAGTCTAAATTAGCGTAACTCCAAAATATAAGTTCTTAAGAATATTTTAGACATTTCGTGTCTTTTTTTTCATATATTTCGGGACACCAGTATCAATGAAGTGTTGTAAAAAGCTGCACATCATTGAGACCAGCGAGCCAAATATTTTTGTCTACTCTTCCGTAGAAAAATCGATTTTCTCGAGTGCTCAAGCTAGGTCTGCTGTCTGTTTATTACTAGGTAAATGTTTGTGGCTAATCAGCCAATTTCGTTACCTATCCACCTACATAAGTAGGTAATTTACCTGTCATAAGCTTTTGCGTGATGATATTTTATAATTTATGAGGCTATATACCTAATACCTACCTACACTTACTCACAGGACTTGAAAACCTGTTGTCATCACTCAAATAAAATCAAGGTGGTCAATGGTATATATAAATAATATCCTGTGTTTTATTTGGAAGATGTACCCACCTACTTAAGTAGGTAATTGGGTACCTACCTTCCTGCCTAACCTATAGGTACCTAATAAATTGATAGGTAACTAACTATGGAGATACCTACTTCAAATAAATCTACCTAGATACGACTTACAAAATACCTAGGCTCCTGAAAAGAAAATTTCTACAAAAAGAACTGAAATCCCACCAAAAACATTCTGTAAAAAACTAGCCAAGTCTCGATGGAGCTGCTTGTTTCTCTCTAAAAAGTAATGAAATCTAGACAAAGTCGTGCCAATTCTGAGGTTCCTTACTGCGATTTCTTTATTATCGCAAAATCGCAGTCAAAATATTTGGTCAAAATAATATTTTGACCAAATTTTGAGCGAAATTAATATTTTAGTGTAATTTGTTTATTTAATTTGTGTAATGTTCGAGTAGAATAAAGTTAATCGTTTGACTATTTCTTCTTGTAAACTTGTACCTAAGTATAAGTATAATAGCCAGTCTAGTCTTATCCAGAGTTTTCCTTTAATTTTATTTATATACGTATTAAAAGCAGAAGGGGAGGCATTCGCCCAGCAGTGGGACGCTATAGGCTAGATTAAATTAGAATTAAATTAGAAGATGTGTCCCACTACGCTGGATTTTTGCAATGACAGTCGATTTTTTTATGTACCAATATTAGAAGGGGGCATTACCATATCTCTAATACAGCTGAGAACAGCTGAGGGTTCTTCATCAGATACTTCAGACCTTCGATTTTTGTCATCAAATGAAGCGGCCCACCAAGTTGAATATTTTTTGTAAAGGCGGTATGTTGATCTCTAATAGTTTGGTTAGGCTCTTGTGTTTTCTAATCAGGGTCACCAGGTACTCCAGATCTTCGATTATCCTAGTTTTTATGGTTTTCCTTCTACCCTAACTCTGTACCAAATTTCAGCTCTCCGAGTTTATGGTTAGTACTAGTTCTATTCTGATGATCATGAGTGAGTGAGTGTCTGTCTAAAATGCGAAACTTTGCTTTCGCTTAACTTCGAAACTAAATGACCTACAGACTTGAAATTTTGGATTTTAAGTATGTGATTATAGCTTACTAGATGACGAAAATTTCTGCGTTCTGGTCTTATCCAGAGGTTCTCAAATAGGGGCCTGAAAATGCGGCGAAATGGTTCCAGTAAAGGATGGTTTATAGGATGGTACGGCAGTGTTTGCTTTCGCTCATTGTGAAAGTGACAAACGACTTGCAGCATTGTTATGACCAGAGACTTATGACTGCGTGTTGTGATCGTTCTATAACTTTATTTGTGTACAGAGATGGGCACTTACCCGGTAAAAATAATTTTTACCCATTCATTCCTATTTATACCCATTTATACCGGGTAAAAATGATTACATCTTTTTTTTTACTTTTTTGACACTTATCTAATTATGGATCACGATTTTCATATTTTCATTAGTTTAGATCTTTCGAAGATGTCTAGTGGGGGTAGTCAGAAGCACGTCCAAACATTATATTTGGTACATGCCCACATTTTGCAGTAGTTAGCATTCCAAACGTGACAGGTTGCAAGCCCATCGCCGCTTATAAGAATACTACTGGTTAATACTAATTAATTATGGTGTTTTCTTGTTATTTTTTAATTTGGATTATAATTATTCAGACTTTTAGTAAAGAAATAAGAGCGGTCGTTTTTAGGAATTTTAAGTTTAGCGTGGAGACAACAGAATCTCCACCAATGTAATAAAATTAAACTTAATACAAATTCCTTAAAATATTACTGAAATTCTATCTATTTTGATTATTCATATTATGCATGGTTGTGTAGATTGTTTGTCCTGCCTCTTTGACGTGTAATCTATAAAAACCGGCCAAGTGCGAGTCGGACTCACGCACGAAGGGTTCCGTACTATTATCAAAACGGCAAAAAATCACGTTTGTTGTACGGAAGTCCCATTTAAATATTTATTTTATGCTGTTTTTAGATAAATACATCATCTGTGAAAATTTCAACAGTCTAGCTATCACGGTTCATGAGATACAGCCCTGTGACAGACAGACGGACAGACAGACGGAGAGAGAGACGGACAGACAGACGGACAGACAGACAGACGGACAGAGAGACGGACAGACAGACGAACAGACAGACAGACGGACAGAGAGACAGACGGACAGAGAGACGGACAGACAGACGGACAGACAGACAGACGGACAGACAGACGGATAGACAGTCGGACAGACAGTCGGACAGACAGTCGGACAGACAGACGGACAGGCAGACGGACAGACAGACCTGCAGACAGACAGACGGACAGACAGACGGACAGACAGACAGACGGACAGACAGACGGACGGACAGATGGGCAATGGGCTTGCAACCTGTCACGTTTGGAATGCTAACTGTTGCAAAATGTGGGCATGTACCAAATATAATGTTTGGACGTGCCTCTGACTACCCCCACTAGACATTTTCGAAAGATCTAAACTAATGAAAATATTAAAATCGTGATTCATAATTAGTTAAGTGTCAAAAAAGTAAAAAAAAAATGCAATCATTTTTACCCGATATAAATTGGGTATAAATAGGAATGAATGGGTAAGAATGACGTCATTTTTACCCGATATAAATTGGGTATAAATAGGAATGAATGGGTAAGAATGACGTCATTTTTACCCGATATGAATTGGGTATAAATAGGAATGAATGGGTAAGAATGACGTCATTCTTACCCATTCATTCCTATTTATACCCAATTTATATCGGGTAAAAATTATTGCATCTTTTTTTTTACTTTTTTGACACTTAACTAATTATGGATCACGCATCAGGCGCAGATGTCTAGTGGGGGTAGTCAGAGGCACGTCCAAACATTATATTTGGTACATGCCCACATTTTGCAGTAGTTAGCATTCCAAACGTGACAGGTTGCAAGCCCATCGCCCATCTGTCTGTCCGTTTGTCCGTCTGTCTTTCTGTCCATCTGTCCGTCTGTCCGCCTGTCCGTCTGTCCGTCTGTCTGTCCGTCTGTCTGTCCGTCTGTCTGTCCGTCTGTCTGTCACAGGGCTGTATCTCATGAACCGTGATAGCTAGACTGTTGAAATTTTCACAGATGATGTATTTCTCATTTCTCTAAAAACAGCATATAATCAATATTTAAGTGGGACTTCCGTACAACAAACGTAATTTTTTTGCCGTTTTGATAATAGTACGGAACCCTTCGTGCGTGAGTCTGACTCGCACTTGGCCAGTTTTTTATAGATTACACGTCAAAGTGGCAGGACAAACAATCTATATAACCATGCATAATATGAATAATCAAAATAGATAGAATTTCGATATTTTTTTATGGAATTTGTATTAAGTTTAATTTTGTTACATTGGTGGAGATTCTGTTGTCTCCACGCTAAACCTAAAATTCCTAAAAACGACCGCTCTTATTTCTTTACGCTAAAGTTTGAATAATTATAATCCAAAGTAAAAAATAATAACAAGAAAACACCATATTTAATTAGTAATAACCAGTTAGTATTCTTATAAGCGGCGATGGGCTTGCAACCTGTCACGTTTGGAATGCTAACTACTGCAAAATATGGGCATGTACCAAATATAATGTTTGGACGTGCCTCTGACTACCCCCACTAGACATCTTCGAAAGATCTAAAGTAATGAAAATAAGAAAACCGTGATCCATAATTAGTTAAGTGTCAAAAAAGTAAAAAAAAAAAATGTAATCATTTTTACCCGGTATAAATAGGTATAAATAGGAATGAATGGGTAAAAATGATTTTTACCGGGTAAGTGCCCATCTCTGGGTAAGAATGACGTCATTCTTACCCAATCATTCTTACCCATTCATTCCTATTTATATCGGTACTTTGAGGTTTAATCTATAATAAGTAATCTAAAAATAACTTAAACAAGTAGTATTTCATATAAGCACTTAGTGTTTAGGTAACATATTTAACCCTATACTTGGCAGAGTGCCTAATTTGGTACGTTCAACTTTCAAAAATTCCCAACGCGTGAAAAAATATTTTTAATCTATTTTAATTATAACATAATTTAGAAAATATTGTCCCAATTCTACTAAAAAATACTTTTTGATGATTTGCAACTCTCAATTTGAAGTAGAGCGAATGATAGCTGACCAGTGAAAGGAGTCTTCGCACCGCAGGGTAAAAAAATTAAATATTACTAGTATTTTTTTAGTATTTCTGTCAAAAACGGTTGATATGTAATAGTTAACATTTTTTTACACCCGAAATTAATATTTTCATGTTCCTAAATGAATTACAATGGCATGCAATCAACTGGTTTTTCATGATGTACCAAATAAGTCACATTGCCAGATGAGCGCCATTCAAGTTTATCTTCACTATGTACCTGATATGTGACATTGCCATACTCGTATAAATTATATTTTTACAAAATTACATACATTTATGATTTTTGATCGAGCGAAGCGAGATCTCTTTGACAACTCGGAGGTGTCGTCGGCCCTTTTATGCGAGTATGAATGTTTTTTCGACGAAAGCATTCTAATTGTTGCTCCAATAAATCAAAATTCACCAATTGTCATAAAAAATTTCAAGCTTGAGCTTTAATTGTCAAGAAATTATGGAGATAAGAATGTACGTAAGGTGTCAGTTTGATGCGAAGTACTTGGTAAAATGACATTTTAGCGCCACAGGTGCCGCAACTATATCAGCAGCAGCAACATCGACCTCGTCAACTTGTGAGTCTTATTTTCGAGTCGGGGGCAAGTCAGATTTAGACGAAATTTAATCATCAGATGATGAACAATAGAAATGCTGTGATAGCAGTTCACCGCCTTCACACCTTCCCATTGCCATTTTCACTGGAAAACCTAAACTTTTTATGAAATGTTGATAATGAGATGAATCAAGTTGTTACATCAACATTTCTGCTACAATATCAACTTTCATCGCTGTCGATCACTGTTCACTGCCCGTTGATTCTGAACAAGTACCTTCCCTATTGTAGGTATGCAGCCTTGACCCTAAGCAGCTACCTCATCAATAAGACCTAATGTATTAAGCACGAAGGAAGGTCTTAAAGACTAACACCTTATTGGCGTTGTAAAAAGTTCACTAGTTCTGCTGAAGTCAAAGATCATGTCTTCTTTGGGGTTTGACTTGCAGGAAAGAGTGTCATTCAATACTTCAAGCTGTTCTACTTAGATGACATCATCTCTCTATATGTTCAAAAACAAATCTTTACAGCACATAAATAACTAGCACTCCTTCCGAAGTTTCAGAAGGCGATGAAAAATATTTTTGACAATCATTTTCTGATCTAGCAGATCGTTTTGGGCATATACATCATTTCGGGGCTGTTGATAATACTCGCCTATCTTCTCTAAAACGCTTGATTAAATTTCTCATCACCCAACTTTCAAATTTAGTAGAGGGAGGTGCATACATTGCACAAAAGTGCAAACTAAGAAAGGTTTGGGGGAATACTAAAGAGTTTTATATACTTATATATATATTATCTACAGATTATAAATTGAAAATGAATATAACGTAATCGCAAATTATTTTTAGCATGTTTTTGTTACTTTTTAATGTAAGAATGTAATATTTTTGTTATATAAAGTGTTAAACACAAATGTATATAAGCCTGGCAGTGTGACACATATGGTACGTTGATTTAGTAAAGTTGACTATGACACATCTGGCAATGTGCCAAATATGGTACATTCAATAAATCTAAAAGTATTAATAATATAATTTTTTTTTTCATACCATCCCCTCTATTAATGACCCTAGATCACAAATTATACAAAAAAAACAACATTTCAAAAATAAAAATTCCTGCCAAGTATAGGGTTAAATATATAGTTTTGTGTCGAGCGTAGGTACGAGTAGGTACTTTGGAAAAAAGTAGACTAGCCCGTCAATCCCCAAGCGAATGCCGGCGTTCGCGCTGTGACGTCACTGCGCCATACATTCCGACGTTGCGGCCGGGGTTTGAGTGGCTAGAGACAAGTTTAACGGGAAGATGGGGTGGGTGGGGGATGCATTGCGTTGTACTTGGTACTGCGGCCATTTTGTTTAGTACCTAGACGTTAGAGGTGGGTACTTGTGTTTTGACGTACCAGGTCTAATTAATACCACCTCCATCAAATACCAGGTTGAAATACCAGGTTTAAAATACTTTAAAGTATTTAGTTTCAGGCGAACCAACTCTCCACCCAGCATCCCCCCCACCTAGGATTGGTAATTTGTTGAAAAACACTGAAGTACGTACAAAATTACTTTTAAGTACAGAAATACTTGAGTATTTTTCAAAAATACTTTCAAGTACAAAATACGCGTTCAAACTGTGTCGTAATACCTGGTACGTATTTTTTTATGCCTATTGCCTATACCAGGTTTGCAAACCTGGTCGAGTAAATACGCACCACCTCTACTAGACGTACGTGCACGCTCCCGCGCACGTTCACACACGCGCGTTTAAACGTCCATTCATCTAGGCGTGCAGCAAGCCGCGTGTGAACAGGCGATCGGGCCTCGCCATTCAAAGCACCAAGCAATTCAACATTCAACGCGGCGTTCAAATCGAAGCGTGTAAACGAGTGCCGAGTGCCGAGCGCCGATCAAAGCAATTTTTTTAACCGACTTCAAAAAAGGAGGAGGTGTTTTGTTTTTTTACTTATGTGTTGAGTAATGTAATAAAATTATGAGTATAATATAATATATATATATATAGGGAAGTCTGGCAACGCTGGTACCTACAGACAGACAGTTACCTACGTTAGTATTTATAATATTAGTATAGATTCTAATGAGAGTCCCATAGTCCCATGTTATTATTTTATATATTATTATACACCTACCTACCTAAGTACTTATAAGTAGGTAGGTAGGTACATCGCGTATTATTAGTTATAACTAACTAACTATATGTATCACGTATGGAATGCTAAATAAGTAGGTAGGTACCTACCTACTTGAAAATGAGGGCATATGCCTAATACAATGTTTGGACATGCCTCTGGCTACCCCCTAAGCGCCTGGACATCTGAGAGGATTTCTTCTTAGGGATTGCAGTCATGATCCTAACTATATATTTTATTTCATTTATTTTTAGCTAATACCAAGTACTAAGTAGGTAGGAAGTAGGTAGGTAATAATTATTAAAAAATGAAATTAAATACTTAGGATCACGACTTTAATCCAAGTAGGTGGGTTACTAAGTACGGTAGATCTCAGATCCACAAAAAAAATACTAAAGGAGTCAGTCAGCCTGGACATCTGAGAGGATTTCTTCTTAGGGATTGCAGTCATGATCCTAACTATATATTTTATTTCATTTATTTTTAGCTAATACCAAGTACTAAGTAGGTAGGAAGTAGGTAGGTAATAATTATTAAAAAATGAAATTAAATACTTAGGATCACGACTTTAATCCAAGTAGGTGGGTTACTAAGTACGGTAGATCTCAGATCCACAAAAAAAATACTAAAGGAGTCAGTCAGAGGCACGTCCAAACATTACATTTGGCTACAGCATTATAATAATAATGGCTAGTAAGTAGGAAGGGAGGTGTTTTGCTTGTAGGTATTCCTACATCTACCTACATAGATAAAGGTAGGTATAAAATAGTACGCCATCGCTTGACCTGTCGAGATTCGAACCCATAACCATCGGATTGAAAACCGAGGTCAGTACCTACCTAATTTGTCATCGAGCGCCAAGCAATTCCACTTTGATGTTTTGTCGAAATACCGACAATCGATGGATCGGACGGATTCACGAGCTCATTCAAAATCAACGTGTTCACAAGCTCGGTGGTTTGAATTGATTGTTGAATTGGTCGTTGAATGGAGAGCGTATCGGTTCAATGCAATTCACGTTCAAATTCAAAAAGCAACCGGTTCACATGCCCGTGCTCGTTGAACGCGCTAGTGAATGGACACGTATGTGACCGCACCTTTGATCGGCCAAATGTACCGTGCTTAACTACTTAAGTGTAGGTAGGTCGATGTTTGCCATTGGTTTCGCAGACACCGGCAACAATCAGTGTTTGTTACTTATATTTGGAGATATGGATCTTTGTTCATTTTTTAGGGTTCCGTACCCAAAGGGTAAAATCGGAACCCTATTACTAAGACTTCGCTGTCCGTCTGTCCGTCTGTCTGTCTGTCTGTCACAGGGCTGTATCTCATGAACCATGATAGCTAGACAGTAGAAATTTTCAAAGATTATGTATTTCTATTGCTGCTCTAACAACAAATACTAAAATCAGAATAAAATAAATATTTAAGACAACAAACGTGATTTTCGCATTCTAGCGCCATCTAGTTTCATTTGATGTTACTACGTTATTATTAGGTACTTTTCGCGGTCTCATGCGATCGCTCGGGGTTTGAGAGGTAAAACAATGATTCGCAATTCCGCTGGCAGGTGGCGCTATTTTACCACTATCGGTAAAGTAAGTGGTACTTTACATGATCGACTAAAAAGTTTGAAATTGAATTATTGAATTCATGTAGTTAGAAATAGGTACCTAGGTAGATATTATTAATTTCAAATTAATTTCGAGTTCGAATCCTGGCCAGTGGCCATGCATCAATGGATATTTCTGTTTGAAAAATGTATATATGCGCGTTACACGTGTTTATAACTGTGAAGGAAAACATCGTGAGGAAACCTGTTAGTATTCTTGAAAGTGTCAAAAAAGTTAAAAAAAAGATGCAATCATTTTTACCCGATATAAATAGGGTATAAATAGGAATGAATGGGTAAGAATGAAGTCATTCTTACCCATTCTCATTCTTACCCATTCATTCCATTTTATATCGGGTAAAAATGACGTCATACTTACCCATTCATTCCTATTTATACCCAATTTATTTCGGGTAAAAATTACGTCATTCTTACCCATTCATTCCTATTTATACCCAATTTATATCGGGTAAAAATGATTGCATCTTTTTTTTTACTTTTTTGACACTTAACTAATTATGGATCACGATTTTCATATTTTCATTAGTTTAGATCTTTCGAAAATGTCTAGTGGGGGTAGTCAGAGGCACATTTATAGGGCCAAACATTATATTTGGTACATGCCCACATTTTGCAGTAGTTAGCATTCCAAACGTGACAGGTTGCAAGCCCATCGCCCATCTGTCCGTCCGTCTGTCTGTCCGTCTGTCTGTCCGTCTGTCTGTCCGTCTGCCTGTCCGTCTGTCTGTCCGACTGTCTGTCCGACTGTCTATCCGTCTGTCTGTCCGTCTGTCTGTCTGTCCGTCTGTCTGTCCGTCTCTCTGTCCGTCTGTCTCTCTGTCCGTCTGTCTGTCTGTCCGTCTGTCTGTCCGTCTCTCTGTCCGTCTGTCTGTCTGTCCGTCTGTCTGTCCGTCTGTCTGTCCGTCACAGGGCTGTATCTCATGAACCGTGATAGCTAGACTGTTGAAATTTTCACAGATGATGTATTTCTCTAAAAACAGCATAAAATAAATATTTAAGTGGGACATCCGTACAACAAACGTGATTTTTTGCCGTTTTGATAATAGTACGGAACCCTTCGTGCGTGAGTACAACTCGCACTTGGCCGGTTTTTTATAGATTACACGTCATAGAGGCAGGACAAACAATCTACACAACCATGCATATTATGAATAATCAAAATAGATAGAATTTCGGTAATATTTTATGGAATTTGTATTAAGTTTGATTTTGTTACATTGTTGGTGGAGATTCTGTTGTCTCCACGCTAAACTTAAAATTCCTAAAAACGACCGCTCTTATTTCTTTACTAAAGTCTGAATAATTATAATCCAAATTAAAAAATAACAAGAAAACACCATAATTAATTAGTATTAACCAGTTAGTATTCTTATAAGCGGCGATGGGCTTGCAACCTGTCACGTTTGGAATGCTAACTACTGCAAAATGTGGGCATGTACCAAATATAATGTTTGGACGTGCCTCTGACTACCCCCACTAGACATCTTCGAAAGATCTAAACTAATGAAAATATGAAAATCGTGATCCATAATTAGATAAGTGTCAAAAAAGTAAAAAAAAAAGATGTAATCATTTTTACCCGGTATAAATGGGTATAAATAGGAATGAATGGGTAAAAATTATTTTTACCGGGTAAGTGCCCATCTCTGTTTGTGTACGATCCTCCTTGGTCGGTGGTCCTTGTCCTACGCGCCGAACAATCTTTTTCAATATGTTTTTAATTAAATGTTCTGTGGTCCTACGTTCAAAGGTATTGATTCTAACTTCGGTCAGTCAGTCATATAATAAATTGTCAATGTCAAATAGAGTCAAAAAATCGATAAATCGACTACATTGTGATTTGAAATTTCTCTCATAGCCTAAGAAATAACTATTTTGGCTTACCTAAAATTAAAATCTATTCGATTCGATTCAAATGATTTTGTACAAGCAAATATCGAGTGTGAGAGTACTGTGTAGTGCTGTAGTGCTACAGGCTACAGTAAATCGCTGCTATGCGATTTCGGTCTTTCGAATGCAACCACTCCAAATACACGCATTATTATGTAATAAAGTTTAAATATTATGTATTTTGAATCATTACGTGGAATTATAAATCAATTTAGAGTCAAGTTAAAGTTTTAAAATCCGTATTTTCTTAGTATTCTTGTATTTTTTACAAATCCTTTTCGTTATAAAGTTGTATCTAAATACAACATGAACATGCGTGAAATGGAATTCATCAAACGTCAGTTAGTAACTGACAGTTACGTCTGACAGATTGGAATTGATTGAATTGGCTAAAACTAAAAATGAAAACACTAGAAGATTGAAAATATTGCTTAAATTAACGCTCTGGGATTGAAATGTACTTGCCATTTAATAAAAATCACATATTTGCTTTATATTTTACGATTCTGCGGCCGTGTTTATCAACTACTTACGCAAATATGTCTTCGGGAAGTGTCGAAGCCGGTAGGTCATAATTATTTATTTTTCTTTTGATTTTGAACACATTTTCTGGCGGAATTATGTCTAGTTTGATTCACGATTAATTTCAGATAAATATTCAGTTGCCTACGTAACAGTTCCAAGCACAGACGTGGGGAAATCTATCGGACGCGGGCTTGTGAAGGAGAAACTTGCAGCCTGTGTTAACATCATACCTCAAGTTACCTCTATCTATGAATGGAAGAACGAAATCAATGAAGACAATGAAGTAAATTTTGCTTGAATGCATATTCATATATCTATTAGAAAGGCTCTAAGTTTGTGTAGTTATCTTTAAAGAACATTATCCAGAGCAGCTATAATAACGAGTAAGATTAGGTACCTACCTACTAAAAACTTCAGCTTCAGTTTATTGATTAACCTCTTAAACTTAAGGTTACACAATAATAAATATTAGTGGACATTTCACACAGCGCCATCTAGCTACAAACTACACAGAGCTTGTAATATTGGAACCTGATAACTGATACAATATTTTCATATTTGTAGATACATACATAACATACAATATAATACCCAGACACAGAACAAACATTTATGTTTATCACACAAATCTTTATCCTGGGTGGGAATTAAACCCACAATCTACAGCGCAGAAGGCAGAGTTACTACCGACTGAGCAGTTAAGGTGATACTTGAAACTTTTGACGTTTTGTATGGGCTGAGTCTACCCGGATAAGATGGAAAAAGTTATAAAACTGCATTATCTCGAAAACCATCAGATTTAAAAAGAAACTGTCTGTAATTTATTTAGCTAGTATGATTATCTTACGAATTATATAAAAGTTAACTGTTTAGCTATTCATAGCTTTGATTAAAAACGAAACTCGTTTTATTGAAGAGCCAACTTTGGAAAATAAATCTATCGAGAAAAGTTTCACCAATCATGTTTCTGTCTGTAATTTATCTAGATTATATTCTTAAGTTATCTTTGTCATGAAAAACAAAGCTGTATGTTTTGCGGTTATTGAGAAAAAACGATTCTGCATTCATCAAAAACATTTTTTACTCGCCTTAATTTATTTGTTTATTCTCCAGGCACTTCTAATGATCAAGACCCGCACATCCCAAGTTGACCGACTCACTGATTATGTTCGTTCCAACCACCCATATGAAGTCTGTGAGGTCATTTCCCTACCCATCAAGAATGGAAACCTCCCATATTTGAAATGGATTGGAGAAACTGTTCCGGAAACTCAGTGCAGTGGTTGCAAAGACTAGATTACTATTATATGAATGGTTAGATAGTTAAAACTAGATTATTTTATTACTATAAGTATAAGAAACTAGGATTATAAGGGCTACTTTAACGACACAACAAAGTAATAAATTCTGTAAATATGTATTTAATTGTTGAATTTATTGTTCTCAGGAAACCAAAATCGTTATCTGATGTTAGAGAGGGCTCAAATTTTATTTAAAATAGCGCCATCTATTGAAAACAATGCGTACTACGTGTTATTTGCGAAGTCTGAACAGAGATGTCTTTATTAGTGTTTATTACTACCGTCAGATGGGGCGACAGTCTTCGAAAAAACCAGCAAATATAAAATCTCGTGGAAAAGACTTCCAATTGCTAAAACTGAATTATAGAAAATAAGGTAAGTCAGAGTTTTTAAGCTCTTACGTGAAGAAAGTAGGTGACATGTCATTGTATTAATTAAGTAATAACCACCTACATTTTTATCTAGGTAGGTACCACCATTTCAGCAGATAGGTAGGAAGTTTGGTATGTTCATAAACAAACAACTACTTAGGTAGGTACTTATTAGAATGTCCTGGAATACTTCATAGTTTTCTTCAAAATTATACTCCTGTTCAACTAGGCAGGTTAAGTTAAGTTACCGTCGTATTTAAGAACGACACTATGAGAACACGCACCCACAGTGGACGAAATATTTTTTCATAAACATCACTTTATGTGTTGAACGGCACTATGACGCACGCTACCGTGTGCCTTTAGAGCTCAACTTTGGCTAGAGGCACACGACAATGTGCCTCTAGTCACACTATGCAGTGCCGCTCAACACATAAAGTGATTTTTATGAAAAAAGATTTCGTCCACTGTGGGTGCGTCTTCTCATAGTGTCGTTCTTAAATACGAGGGTTAGAAAGATTCCTAGGCTGCCTATGTTGATCAATTATTGTGATCGTACTAGTTATCAAGATCACAATTAGGTACATACTCAAGGGTAAAAGACGTTACCTATGTTATGACGGTATCATTGTCAATGATGCGAGTATTTTAAAAGTTTAACCCTCGTATTTAGGAACGACACTGTAAGAACACGCACCCACAGTGGACGAAATCTTTTTTCATAAACATCGCTTTATGTGTTGTGCGACACTGCATAGTGTGACTAGAGGCACACTGTCGTGTGCCTATAACCAAAGTTTAGCTCTAGAGGCACACGATAGTGTGCGCCATAGTGTCGCTCAACACATAAAGTGATGTTTATGAAAAAAGATTTCGTCCACTGTGGGTGTGTGTTCTCATAGTGTCGTTCCTGAATACGGGGGTAAGAAAGTAGAAAAATGCTAAACAGGTCTCTGGAAAATCCAAATTTCCTAGGTCACCTTCATAAAAATGATACCGTTCTAACAATGCGTCTGAATACCCCCTTGAGGATTACAGGCGTGACCCTATTTTTTTTTGTTCTATCAGTAAAATAACTTCATTAGTTCAATCATGCACATCTGTTAACCTTATTTCCAACTGCTAAAAAAGTTACAATCTTCAATTTGTATAAAAAGCTCGCCCACCAAAACCTTACGACATTGCGGCAGAGATTGTTATCAGCCACGCCCTTTCTAAAAATATTGGTGGCTCGGGACCGTACCACACGTTCAAAAGTAATATCAAAACAATATTACTTGCGGTGCGGTGACAACGCAATATGAACTCGTATGGTGTTGTCACTTTTGCACAGCGAGTTATATTGTTTTGATATTACTTTAGGATGTTGTGGTAAGGCCCCTAGGTTGGGTTCTCAACTCAACTAGACCAGCAGGGCTATTTTGTAAAAAACATGAATATCATGTTATGATGTTGAATGCAATACCTAATGTTAGAGAATACCTAATCTGTACGCTTTTCATAGTAAATATTCACAGTTAATGCACCTATACCTATACGCTTCAGCGTAGGTATTGTATTGGAAGCGTAGGTATAGGTGCCTAAACAGCATAAAAAGCGTAGGTATTATGGCATTCAGTACCAATCAATATTGGCATGAATATCATAACATGATAATCATGTTTTACAAAATAGCCCCACATGGTTGGCCTCCTTAAGGGGCTCCCAGTCGACGATTGCTCTTTTTCGAAACGAAAAAAGAAATACTTCTGAACAAGCCACATCTCCTATTTTTATAAGTATATTACTTCAGGTATATTACTATACCTGAATATATTACTACATAATAGCAGAAACTTTTCACGATAAAGATATTATTTCAAAATGATACGTTTTAGAATTTATGATCGAAATATTTTATATACCTACTATTAAAATCAACTTGTGATTTATTGTTAAAGATAGGTAATATGTAGATCTAGATTTCTATTAGAATAGATTTTTGATAAGTAATGATACATAATTTATATCATTAATTTATTCGAAAAGCTAAGGCGGACCACGCGCCGACGTGTGTTTGTCGTCATTGCAGTGGTCGGTAGGATTATTTATCGAAGTGATTAAAGATGGGTACATCTTTATTCACATATACTATACATTATAAAATAGGAGATGTGGCTTGTTCACAAGTATTTATTTTTCGTTTCGAACAAAAACAATCGTCGACTGGGAGCGCCTTAAGGCCCAGAATACTCTGAAACGCCCTTGGGTTTTCCCAAATACTACGAGTAGGTACCTACTTCTTCTGAACAGAGCTTCTACCAACTGAGATGTAATGAGGCTAGTTATTTAATTCAAAAATGACTTTTGCGTAATTTCAAAATACTAATACCATAAAAAATATTTTATAGCACTCAGGATAATATAACTTCCTAAGATTCGGATCTACAACCGAACTGCAAACAAACTTTACCTATTTTTGTGTATAAAGTAGGGTCTATGACCGAAGTTTCGAAGGTCTGTCCAAAGAGCATATAAGTTGGTCTGTCTAGCTAGAGAGACTAGTAATCTATTCTTCCTACATGCCATTTTTAACCGACTTCAAAAAGGGGGAGATTCTCCATTCGCTTGTATTATGTTTTTTTTGTGTATGTTACGCATGTACAGATAACAGGGACCCTGGGTTTTTCATTAGGTATGTATTTTAAACATCGACTATGATTTTAAAGCAAAACAATTATTATTTATAAACATGAAGTCGTTTTGTTTTTAGTTTTTATTAATTCTCCGCGACAAAGCCTAGATCATAATTATTTTCAAGGAACCACTTCACAGCGGTGATGTTACGTAAGGACTAACTCCTGCAAAATGTGGGTATTGTGCTAAACATAATGTTTGGACGTGTCTCTTGACTACCCCCTTAAAACATCTTCAAGAGACGCCTTGAGATCTGAGAGTAGGTATACCGTAAGGATTACAGTCGTGATCATTATTTTTTTTTTCTCTTTTCACTGGCTGTGTTCAGTTGTAGAAAATGTTTCTTCAAATACTTTATTGTACACAGAAAACATTAACAATTATGACATTACAAAGAACATGTACAAAGGCGAGTTTAACCCTAAAAGAGTTTTATACTAGCACACCTTTGAGGCTAGGGAGAGGTCATAAAACAATTGTGGACAAACCGTACGATAAAAATATCTAGAAACTGTTTTTCTTTTCGCCTGTTGTAACATTCCATCTGAGTTTCTACTGTTGATATAACACTATTAAAAACCCTCGCGACTTCGTTCTTTTATCCGGGATACTTGGATTTCCTTTTTAAAAACAGATAAAAATATATTTATAAAATTGTATAAAAGTTTATTGACACGAAAATAAAATATTAGATTTATGAGACTAGTGTTCTCATTGGGAATCTAGTTAGGACTGACAGGGGGGACACCTGGGATCTAGGAACAAGGAAAGAAAATAGCTGACGTAAGATAAAAGGTCATCAGATTTAGGGACAAAGGATAGGATATAACAGTTCACAAGAAGTTATTTAAAAAAAGATTTTTTTTGTATTATTTTTTTACAATCAAACTTTTATAATTTCTAGGGCTCTAATACTCATCAAGACAAATCCAACGAGCCCAAACACGACGTGGTTATGTTGTGCAGTTAGGGAGTTCCTATGGCTACATTCGAGCTCCATCATCAGACCAGCTCGCTAGTACAGAAATTTTATATTGTCATTGGAGTAGTGCGCATACCAAAAGAATTACACCCTCCAAATTTCAAGTTTCTAGACTTTGCAATCCGCAAAACAATCTTAAGGAGCTGTATGTCGACGATTGCTCATTTTCGAAACGAAAAAAGAAATACTTCTGAACAAGCCACATCTCCTATTTTTATAAGTATATTACTTCAGGTTCCTACCTAGATTTCTATTAAGCTGAAAACATAATAGCAGAAACTTTTCACGATAAAGATATTATTTCAAAATGATACGTTTTAGAATTTATGATCGAAATATTTTGATACCTACTATTAAAATCAACTTGTGATTTATTGTTAAAGGTAGGTAATATGTAGATCTAGATTTCTATTGAAATAGATTTTTGATAAGTAATTATACATAATTTATATCATTAATTTATTCGAAAAGCAAAGGTGGACCACGCGCCGACGTGTGTTTGTCGTCATTGCAGCGGCCGGTAGGATTATTTATCGAAGTGATTAAAGATGTACCCATATTTATTCACATATACTATACATTATAAAATAGGAGATGTGGCTTGTTCAGAAGTATTTCTTTATTCGTTTCGAAAAAAAACAATCGTCGACATGGAGCGCCTTAACATTCGTTGTGTTCTCAAAATTCTAACCCCCGTAGTGTGCACCATAGTGTCGCACAACACATAAAGTGATGTTTATGAAAAAAGATTTCGTCCACTGTGGGTGCGTGTTCTCACAGTGTCGTTTCTGAATACGAGGGTTATACCATGGTATTTATCATGTATTTATAAAAAAAAAGTTTAGGGTTACGAACATCGATGATTGCCAAAAGTAATTGCGGTCGTTTCATCGTTCAAACTAGTCGAAACGATGTAACTACGACACGATTATAGTTACGATATATCGTTTTCGGTACGCGAATAGACCCCCTGTGGTTTAGGCGTTGATAGATCAGTCAGTCAGTCGTTACTGCCTTTTATATATTGAATATTAACGAGTTCCGTTGGCTGTTATTAAGGAGTACGTGCAATTTATTGTTAATTGTTCTTGACTACCTTTTGATCTCTTCCTTGTAAATTGGAGGAGTTGCGAAATATCGGTAAAAACATAAGTAGGGTGAGAGCGCTGGTTGTGGACATTTTCATTTTCAAATAAACGGTTTATATTGAAAAAAATGATTCAAACGACGATTTTAAATCAACATAGAATAGAGTATTTATCTATCTCTTAGGTTAAGCAAAGGTTTTGTAACAGGCGATATTTATTTATTAATAATTCATATTTAAATAGATTAAACGGGAAATAATTAGTTGTCAGTCAAGTCTAGATGTTTAACGCATCACAACTGTCACTAATCAAAACGGACCATTGACAAAGAATTGTATTAACTATAGATTTTAAACAAGTTTGTTTGCTATGCTTAGTTATTGACTGCAAAAATTGAAAATGACCAAAACCGGGGTAGGCACCACAACCGGGTCTTTGACCCTAATTGAAGTAAAGAACCTATTTCTTTGTTGTTAACATAATATTAAAGGTATTTTTTTTTATTTCAATTTACATTACAATATTTTTATTGCCGACCCCGACCCTACTTAAGTGGGATAAGGGCAGGAAGATATTTATTTTATTTTATTTACATATGCCAAGATAAATAAAATGCAAGGTAGGTGTAGTACTTACTTACTATATAGACAATTTATTATGAACTACGTAAAGTTTATTATCATTATGTTGTACATAGGTGTAGCTGTACCTATTGATTTTTGTACAATTTCACCAGAAATGGCTTAAGACGCTGCCAGTCGACGATTATTTTTGTTCGAAACGAAAAAAGAAATACTTGTGAACAAGCCACATCTCCTATTTTATAATCACTACATAGTATAAAGCAAAGTCGCTTTCCGCTTCCCGCGTCTGTATGTCTGTATGTATGTTTGCTTATATCTTTAAAACTACACAACGGATTTTGATGCGTTTTTTTTTAATAAACAGAGTGATTCAAGAGGAAGGTTTATATGTATAATACATGCATAATATAGTAGAGAAACACTGATAATTTTAGAGGTTTCTAATGTGACGTCGTAAATAAACACATTTTTTGCGCTTACATTGCAAATGCTGGCTGAACCCCACGAGATATATCAAAATAATGTACTACAGTATTGTACACCTTAAAAACGTCTACAAAAAAGTCAACGATGGTATTAGAAATGTCTTACGCACAGCGAAGCGGGCACGGGTCAGCTAGTGTATAGTATATGTGAATAAAGATGTACCCATCTTTAATCACTTCGATAAATAATCCTACCGACCGCTGCAATGACGCGCAGGCGCGATAAATAATCCTACCGCGCTGCAGGCGCGTCCGCCTTAGCTTTTTGAATAAATTAATGATATAAATTATTTATAATTATTTATCAAAAATCTATTCTAATAGAAATCTAGATCTACATATTACCTATCTTTAACAATAAATCACAAGTTGATTTTAATAGTAGGTATATAAAATATTTCGATCATAAATTCTAAAACGTATCATTTTGAAATAATATTTTTATCGTGAAAAGTTTCTGCTATTATGATTTCAGCTTAATAGAAATCTAGGTAGGAACCTGAAGTAATATACTTATAAAAATAGGAGATGTGGCTTGTTCAGAAGTATTTCTTTTTTCGTTTCGAAAAAGAGCAATCAGCGACTGGCAGCCTCTTAAGCATACTTACTTTCAAGATTGACTATTAATTGTGAATACATATTAGTAAATTTAACGGTATCAGCCATATCATTCATAAACTTTATAGTCTCGTAACTGTTCGTTCAATACCATTCAGTGCTAAAAAACTTTTCAGTTACATAACAATTTCACTTTACTCTAACGGCTACAGAAACTACCATTACCCTCTAATTGGCTCATTTGTATGGTAACTTACACAAAACATACGTACCTACCTAACAAAGAAAAGACAAATAGGCTTGTAAGGGACCACCCTGAACATAGTCACATTAGAACATAGTCGACTCGCGGCCAATCGTAGCGCGCTCGTAGACGTCTACGAGTACCGTAGCGTTCGCTGACGCAGTGACAGGGTGGCGTAGCGCTACGCCTATCCAGAGATTACACATTTGCAACATCAAATCCGCTCGTGATCCACGAAGCTATGATGGCGAGGATATCAGGAGCCGTGGAAATGGTGAAGTAAGGTATAGTGAGAAGTGGCATGGAAGCTGGGGCCAGCGGTCGGTAGTGCGGAGGCGCGGCGCGATCGATCGCGGCAGCGGCGGCGACTGGGCGCGGGCGGGCTGTGGTGTGCGCGGCGCTGCTCAGTCGCACGCGAACCGGCGTGAGGCGTGCGTGGTGCGTGGCCGCGGGTGCATGGCACGCCTGACTGGATGCCTCGCGCCCGAGGGGAATGGCTTCGTCCGAGGAAGAGACGACTACCGCGTCGCTCCCTGACGAGGTCGAATGCCTCAGCGTCCGAAAATGGTGGTGCTTTCTCCTCTCGTCGATCATCACGTTCCTTGCGGGGCTATGCGTGGTGCTGGTATGGCGCGCGTGCGCGTTTATCTGCTGCCACAAGGAGCCCGAGCTGGCTCCGAACGATCCCAAGCAGAAGGAGCAGAAGGCGGCACGGCAGGGGAAACAGGAGTTCGAGGGGACGTTCATGACCGAAGCGAAAGACTGGGCCGGCGAACTTATCTCCGGTCAGACCACCACCGGCCGGATTCTGGTGAGTCTACCCCCATTTTTTATTTTTAAGTAAAATTTTGATTCTCTGAAAGTTTAAAGCAACTTGCCCATACGCCAAAAATCCAATGATATTCTCTAATGAAATTAATAAAATATTAACGCTCCGCTCATATATCACTTCTATCTATAAAAACAATTCTTGGAAGTTGCATCATAACCGAAGTCGATCACTGAAATAACGAAAAGGTCAAAAGTAAATGTAATACTTAATTTAAATACGAAGGAAGAAATTAAGGCGAATCGTCGACCTGAGCGCTTTTGCGGCAGTGCTCATGATAAAGAGCAATACAACTTGAAACTCGGTAACTAGTCGTATTTTTATTCTACAATACTCAATTCACTGAAAAATAAATCAATGTCAAGCAGGTGTCTTTTCACACACACATAAGTACGAAAATGTACCTACTCGTAAGGTAGGTACAAATAAAACTTCAATGAAATCGACCGTCAACGCTGTCTTGAATCATAAGTATAGCCACAGGCTAGAGTTTAATTCGGAAATACCATGTACGCGAACTCACGTACTTACCCATTTACGGTACAACCAAAAAAGTATTATAGTCTATAAGTATTAAATTATATTCTACGGTTTTTTAGGGTTCCGTACCCAAAGGGTAAAAACAGGACCCTATTACTAAGACTTCGCTGTCCGTCTGTCTGTCTGTCCGTCTGTCTGTCCGTCTGTCTGTCACAGGGCTGTATCTCATGAACCATGATAGCTAGACAGTTGAAATTTTCACAGATTATGTATTCCTGTTGCTGCTCTAACAACAAATACTAAAAACAGAATAAAATATATATTTAAGGGGGGCTCCCATACAACAAACATGATTTTTTTGTCGTTTTAATGGTACGGAACCCTTCGTGCGCGAGTTTGACTCGCACTTGCCCGGTTTTTATGTATTACGCAGGCTGGGGATGAGTATGGTTAGTATATATTGAGAAAAAGTTAGTTCTTCTCCTTAAAATCCTCCTCTTGCAAGATTACTTTTGCAATTTACGAGAAAAATTGCAATTGACTGTTTTTATTATATATATAGTATATACGTAGATATTGTTTTATTATACAAAAACAAAAAGAACATCTTAGGTATGACTGATAATAATCAGTCAAAATGACTGTCTCAGATCTATATTATTATATCAGTCAATATCATAATAAAATAGCTTATAATTAATGAATATGCATAAGCGCGGAATCGTACGCCAAGTTAGATTTATTTGTATAAGGATAGCTGCACTTCTGCGCACCGGCGCGGGCGGCTGTGAGGCTATACCCCGCGCACTCAAAAGCCTCTTTCAGGAAGAATAAGTACTGGAATGCGTGGATGGTCCTTTCGACCATACCTCACCATACCAATGAAGAATTGATATATGTATTAAATAACCGGCCAAGTGCGAGTCAGACTCGCGCTCGAAGGGTTCCGTACCATTATCTATTAAAAACGGCAAAAAAACACGTTTGTTGTATGGCCCCACTTAAATATTAATTTTATTCCGTTTTTAGTATACATATATTGTTATAGCGGCAACAGAAATACATCATACATAATCTGTGAAAATTTCAACTGTCTAGCTATCATGTTTCATGAGATACAGCCCTGTGACAGACAGACGGACGGACGCACAAACAGACGGACAGCAAAGTCTTAGTAATAGTTTCCCGTTTTTACTCTTTAGGTACGGAACCCTAAAAATAAATCGCCAAAATGTTTGTACGCGCATTACTTCTAAACGACTGCACCTAATTGATAGTTCTTTGTTGTTTGTTATTGTCAGGACAAGGTTTGTGTGAAAGAAAATTTGAAAAATCCACCATAAAATTGAAAAAAAATGGTTAAAACGAAAATTAATTATTATTTCTTTTAAATTTGACAGGACAACGTCTGTCGGGTTAGCTAGTACCGGATAAATATCGCTTGACAACCTTGCTGCAACGTGCGTGAGGCATTACACTTTAGGCGTGAGGGGTCGTGCGTGGTGGTACTAACGACTACCACATTGCTAGCCATTAGGCGAAGCTACATCCAATGTGTAGATTTCACGTGACCACATACATAATACTACACCTTTGTATACCTAGATTTATGGTTTCTCCATATATCGATGACAATTGCAAGACTTGGGTTTCCAACAGATTCTTGGAACTTCATATCATCTCTACACAGTTAGTAAAGTCCGCGGCCATGTTTGTTTATTTGATTGTTGGGGTTGTGACAAATGGGTTCTATCTATTAGTAATTTTAGGGAAGGTTTGTATGACGTATTTAAATGAAATTACGCGTGCGAAGTCGAGAAGGTCAGCGTATAAATGTAATTAAATAAAATAAAAATTCAAAGATACATCCAAAATAATAATAATAAAGCCATTTTATCACATCCAAAATACGCGGGTATAAAGCTAATTTGCCGCGCTCGCGTTCACTTCTACCCTCATCATTTCAGATCTCACTCGCCATCATTTTGGCTCACTGATGAAAACCGATTACCGATCTATCAGGGCACAGAAACTTTTAGCAAGGAGAACACTGACTTTTGTTCCTAAAGTTTTAAAACTTACACTTGAAAGATTTATTTACTTTATTAATCTATATAATTTATTCATGATATATAGATGGCGCTGTATAACATATCGACCAATATTTATTATTTACACAATCTTATATCCTACCTAGACTTCTTTATTGTTATTTTTAAATTATTTATGTGAATTGAATTAGCTAAAGACTACTGTATAAAGTAGGGAATCTTCAATACAAGTTATAAAAATTTAACCCAAGAAATATTAGGTTTATTTTTAATGTTGTGAGCAAAATAAATATTGAAAATGTTTTATTTTAGGTCTAATGCTCGAAAAAACGTACCTATAGTAAAATACCTCTAAGTTTTAAAAGCTTAAATTTTAATATTACTCGTATCAAGGTCAGTCAATGTGATAGGAAAGCTATTTTCAAAAAGCACTTTAAATATTTTTTTAATGAATTCGCAAGCTGTTTACTTTAGTAATGGAAAACACCATGCAAACAAATTTTTATCTGCTTTTAATTGCTACTAGTTGTCTGGTTTCTAGGCGAATGACGTAACACTTTCCCATAGCGAAGACCCATTATATTTTCAATATAAATTTAGCATAGATATGCAACTCCTTATGCTACTACTTCTAGTTATAGCGGCTGGATATAACGACGGATGTCATATTTGGGGCGATATCAATCCGATACGAGCATACACCAGCATCAAATCTCGAGAAAGTCACTGTTTGGTGCAGACTTTGGTCTGTCAGAAACACCTGCGGTCCGAACTTTTTCGTACTTCCATCGTAAATTGATCCTGCAGAATACGTGCCACCAAGCTCCGGTGGACATTTGAAAGACGTTTTGCTTTATTTAAAAAGTCCTTATTAAAATACCCTTTATTTTGATAAAAACAGTCAATTTTTTTAAGCAGGTAAGTTAAGGCCCGGCTCACACCCACACACGTATTTCAATGATTTTCAGGTACCGATTTAAAAACCAGGAATCACAATTGTGAGGATATAATGATACAAAATTACTGATAATATATTCATCTTTAATAGTAGATAATAAAAACTGGCCAGTTCTATACAACATTTTCAAAAAAATACGTTTTTACCGTCGCAAGAACCGCTGAAAATGTCGAAAAATGGGGTCTGGTTAGGTACCAATATCTTTAGACCCACAGCATATTTTTATTTGAAAATAATACGAAATTGTAGATTTTATATTTCTCTATACCGCGTGGCATTATCTTGTTTTCAAATAATTTACTTTTTCATTTATGAACAATATAAAATGCAATAAAACTTATCCATACATTTTTTCCATACAAAACTCACATTCACCTCAAGTCGGCACGTCAGTCAGCGCTCAGACGCGCTCGGGGAAGCACGTCCACGTCACATTTTTCTTCGAATTTAGGGGAAGTCTGACATAACCGGATACTGGGGTAAAATAGTGGACATGCAAAACTAATGATAACATTTGTATAATATATTGCCTTGACGAATTTGGTGCAAGCCACACAGATGAAGGTTAGGTACAATGCATGAGTTGTAAGGGCTGGGCTCATGTACACTGTACAGACTATGAAAGAGTTGGATGTTTTTTTTGTAGAAGATGCGTTACATCGAGTTACGTTTCGAAACAGTATGATAATAGTTTACGGTTTTACCTTTTTGCAGAAGCAGATGTTTCGTATTTGATTGTTATTTTAATAAAAATATTAAATTTCAGAAAAATGTGAACCTGTTTGTGTCCCTAATTAGTCCTACTAAATAAATATAAATAATGATTTGATACATTTCTGTTTTGAAATGAAAGTTCTAAAAAGGTACCATGACCCTTAGTACGGTTTTAACCCAGCCTCCCCTATATTACCAAGCGTGTTTTTTTATACATGGATGGAAAAAATTGATACTTTATCTGAACAAAATGCGAAAAATTACCTGAATTTTCGATTACGAATATAATTTATATTTATTATCTATCTACATTTAATATTATAAATCTGATTTGTTTGTGCGGATGTTAGGTATGTTTGGATGTTTGTACCTCAATCAGACTTAAACGACTAAACGGATGAAATTGAAATTTGCTGTCGATGTAAATATACCCCTAGCTTATAAATATGCTATTTTTAATTTAAAAACATCCCCAAAACTATAAAAAGACTCCGAGTGCTGGTGTGCAACAAATCTAGCATTAATCAATTTTGACGACTGATGAATGACTGACGAATGATACGATACGCATTGAACCAAAAATGTTGAACCTTCTAAAAAGGTCGGTATTTGTTATTATCAAGGCAAGGTTTATCTGGGGGCACGGTAGTGCCCCCGTTAAGCAAAAAAGCGGCACAGTCGTACCATCCTTTTCTCGAAACAGTTCAGGTAATTTTTTGGACAGACAGACAGACATTGAAATCTCACAACTTTTTACGATAGAAGAACTGAGTTGCGTTGCGAGAATTGGCTTTTTATTTTAATTTTTACAAGTTGTTTTTGATGGCATATACTTAAGTTGTACATGATGCAAATAATTAAATATTAAAAAAATAATAAAGTGTCCTGAAAAATTGTTTAATTCGAAATACTGAAAGTGCTCTTTAGTGTTTCGTAGTTTACAAAAAACCCTTATAGTTTTGCCATTTCCGTCCATTCGTCCGCAGCTTAGCTCAGATACTCTTAATACTAGAAAGCTGTAATTTGGCATGAATATACTAGTCACGCCGACAATGTGGTAGAAATAAATATATATTTTCAGATGTTTTTTTTTCTCGCATACTCTCTCCATGTCTTTGGATAGGTCTTAAAAAGTATTGCGGGTTTGTGATGTCATTTAGTATAAATACAATGGAAAATATGAATTTGTAAAAAGAGCAGCTGGTCATCTCTTTTTCTGGAAAGAAAATATTATGGAAGATTATTTAGTAAAGTTTTACAATAACTGTTTAATTCCAGAACTTGTTGACCCTCGCTACGCGCTGTCTATGGATCTTCGAGATCATAGCTCGCACACAATATTCAAAAGCATACCTACATATTTTATCAGTATTTCACTTTCAAAACTTTTTTTGAGTGGTACTCGAAACGTTGACGGTGCCGTCATCGATTTTAGATGACAATAAGTTTTTTTATTAAAAATATATTTTTTAAATCAAGCTTTTGTAAATTCTTGTGCTCTAGTTCTCGTCAAGATAAAAATAACGAGCCCAAACGCGACGTGGTTATGTTGTGTAGTTGAGGAGTTCCGATGGCTACATCCGACCTCCATCATCAGACCAGGTATATAGATATGCAAAGTTTTGCCTCAATTCGACTATTTAGTGAAGAGTTCCGTTGAACAGCTCCTGACTCCATCATCAGATCAGCTCGCTGTCACCATATTATGTATGCAAAATTTCAGCTCAATCGATTGGGGATAACTGCTTAAAATTAAGTTGCAAGATTACACCTTATCAAACATAGATACATAAATATGTACATAAACTGCAAGTTAAATAAGAGCTTATAAAAAAACGATACTTACCGTTTTGTCATAATGTATTTTATTAGTAGGTATAGGTACCTAACAAATATTTTTTGCACAGTCAAATATTAGTAACTGTGTAGTAGCACTTTACGATTTGTAACCTGTCTTATAATATATATTAATTTTTTCTATATTTATTTTCTTTTTGTCAAGTGCAACCTATAAAATTATTAAGTACATACCTACCTATACAAATATGACATACCTTATGCACCAAATATTTTCAAGTATCAAGACTAGTTATTTAGTCTTGGTAAATGAAGTGTGAAGTAGCTTCAATGTGTGCGTTTGCACTATTCGTAGTGTGCGGCCACAGAATACGGAAAAGTACAAAAAATGCGAGCTGTCATATTTGAAACAGCCGCCTTAAGTTTCTTCAGTTGTCGTTCGCCTTCGTAATTTATGTTATGGAACATAACCATGATTACATGTCATGGTCATGGCCATTATGCTAACATAATTGCCCCCCTGGTATATTTAGTGCATTCTGTCCTTCACAAGCATACAGATTGACGCAGTAGGTACGTTGTTATAGTGGTAGTTTGATAAACCAAACTAAACCAAACGATCTTTATGTGTGCCATGAACAGGGCTTTCTGTACAAATAAAGTTCTAACTGCGTTGTCGGACTCGCCGAGTCTCACTTCTATGTTATTCGTTAGCTTTGTCATAACTATAAAACTATTATTTTCTATACCATGATATCACCCTTGTTCTAGCTTGTTTACGACATGCCTGTCCTTGTGTCTGAAGCTTACATTACAACTTTCTATAGGGAAAGTTATGTAGATAGTATTGTTTACTCCAACGGGCGAGAAAGGATTTCGTTTTATATTCTTCTATATTTTCCTTGAGAGCGAATAACCCATTACTGCGATTAAAACATTATCGTATTCTTGGGGAGTCGGATAAAATAATCGTTAGGTTACTCTTAAAGATTGTGAACACGATGGATTACATGAACCTATTTTATTTTTATCTTGTTGACGGTAGATTCAAGTATTTTCAGGAAAAACACCAATCTAACAGTTTGTCTGTTGAATCGAGTAAGTATAGATTTTTCCTGTTTCTAAGAAAACAGTCTTAGACTAGAATCTCGCATCAAATATTTAGAGTTCTTCCTCTACTGCAGGTAGCTGGTACCTACTTTAATTTATTGAAACACCTCAAGGCTCCCAATCCCCTCAGGCTCAGGCCATTCCCGCGACAAACTTTAGATTAGAAAGAACCCATTATAAAGTAATCCATCAGCGTCCGTATTGTGCCCCTTATCTCGGATTGATGATTTCCAGATTTGACTGAGTGCCGATAATCATTGATTTATCCCAAAATAATCAGTGACATAATGTGAGCGTCGGGGTGTGTTTTTGTCTGACATTTTCCATGACCTATTTCGAAATGAAAAGAGAAAGGAAAAATATTTTGTTTCTTAGTATTTGTGCAAAAAGATATAGCGCAGTTCCTAGCCTGACCGAAAAAGAGGTAGTTTGGTTGGGCAACGTTCACCGCAGTCAACATTTGGATGGATGACGGCTAGTGGCATTATAAATGAGCTCTTTCGTAGTATTGATGGCACGTTTGTACTATTTACCTACTCCAAGAACTCGTCTGAGCTTAGATCATTGCTATGCGATGATTCATGATTCATTGTTTGGTTAGAGCCGAGATTTTGGTATAACACTGAGTTTTAATTGACTAGATTAGTACATGACCCGACTCATTGTGAAGGTGTCAGTAAGACTAGTGTGAAGTCAATGAATCACTAGGATTCATTGACTTCACACTAGTCTTATTAGAAATCTGCTGTTTCAAAGAGTTTTTGACTGCCCTCTTTATAGTTACCTCTCATGGTTACACAATGGAGATTTGACAGTTGAAGACAGTTACAGTTCGATCGGCGGATCTTGGCTTACGTGAAGGTAGTCGTTTGGCCGCGCGGCAGACAATTTTCGACCTTATCCAGTGACACAAAACCATTTTTGCGGTCGCACAGCTAATTACGTAAGGCAAGGTCCGCCGACTGCACTGTTCGATTATCAGTTCAGTTACCTAAAAGGCTGGTGATTGATCCAACGCAGGAAGCTAAAGAAAGAACCAATGTAAGAAAGAAACAAGTAAACCTAGGGTTGAGGCTTAGGTCTTACATTGAACTCTGAGCATCAATGGTGGTAACGAAAGGGACGCACATCAATAACTTCTAAGTAGGTCAGGGTTTCGGAGACCCGGCGCGGTTACGGAACCGTAAGCTCATTACCTAGTTTACTTCCTTAGGCTACTGTTCATGTTTAAGCGATCCTTTAGATTTGAACGTGGATACGAATCCGGGTCGTGTACCAATTAAGTTCTATACGTATGTGTGTGTGCAATGAATAGTACTTTTAAGCAACCGACTATGTATGACAAGTAATATGGTGTAACATGTAGCAGCGCATTAATAACCTTTCAATAATCTACTCGTAAATACATCAAAAAGTTGAAGAGCGTGAGCCATGAAAAAAAATGGGATGATAGATATCTAATGGGGGTAGTCAGAAGCACGTCCAAACGTTATATTTGGCACATGCCCACATTTTTGCAGTAGTTAGCATACCATACGTGACAGGTTGCAAGCCCATCGCCGCCATACGTATTGTAATATGTATATGATTGTATTTTTTACATTACGAGTATTATATGTACAAATTATCACTAATAAGAAAAAAGTTATATTGAAATAGGATCACGACTGTAATAATGAGTTCTCTCTAGACTTCCTCTCGGATCTGTATGTCTACGCAAACTAATAAGATTATTCTAAGAAACTATTTAGTTTTTACTGCGTGGGTACTTTATCCGTAAGAAATAAACATTTAATAGTAGCTAGATCCGCCGTAGTATTCAATTCTTAAAAAGACATCAACGCGCGCGCACTTTTTGCAGACTTTGGAGTTTTTTATCGTCCTCAAACATTTTCTTACAACATTTTTTTACTAAATTCTTTATTGCCAACATTCTATTTTATTTCTTTGTTTATAGTGAATAAGAAAAACTAGTAGTATACAGTTTTTAGTATAGGTATGGTTATAAATTAATAATTGATATACGATCAAAAAAAGTTTAAATAAACTCGTCTTAGATATATTATCATATAGATTCTTAAAATCAAATAGTAAATAATATAATTGAAAATTCGTGAGCTGACAACTCACCTGATCGTATGACCTGTCTGTCTGAAGGTTACAAAGTCAGTCTTATTTAAAAAAAGTCAATGAACAGAATTAAAGTGTACATCTTATGTCTTGCCTTTTTATCTAATCCTTCCAACAGAATTTGTTTTTTTTTTTAACAAAATTTCCCTAAGTTCAACAAAGTATTTAACTACTATAACTAATCAACACTTAACTTGAATTTCGTGGAACCCTTACTGACAAAACTAACTCGTTTAAGTAAAGGTATAATTAAACTTACCTATGCCGCAAAAATAATTATCCAATTAAACTATAACAATTTTTAGTGATTAGTGATGTTAATTAATAAGTTATTTTAATTACCACCATCGGCTACACATTGCGTGTGATGGCGTCCTTGTAATGCTTTCAATTTGCTTTTATGAAACTTAATCTATACTTACGAGTAAATAATAAAATAGAAATGATAACCACTTTTCACCCTTACACATACATGAAACCGAACAAAAATTACCAATTATTGTTTCTTCTGTAGTCTTTGTCTGAATGTATGTATGCGATTTATTCTAAAACTACTTGAATGGAATTTAATAGGTACTGAAATATCTTAAAGCTTGGGGTTTAATGCCTAAATCTATATAAATAAAAATGAATCGCCGGAATGTATGTACGCACATAACTTCGAAACGACTGCACCAAATTGGATAATTCTTTTTTTTTTTATTATCAGGACTAGGTTTGTATTAAAGAAAATTTTGAAAAATCCACCTCTAAATTGTAAAATTTGGAAAAAACTAAATGTGTTTTTTATGGGATTTTTGCAATTTGACAGGACAACGTCTGTCGGGACAGCTAGTATATAATATAAATCTTATAGCATGCTCCAACGGCTCCCAGTATCCTTTGTCAGATCGTCTTTTTATTTCGTCAATAAAAAAAAAATATCGTTGATCTCTCATGGGCCATGTTTTAAAGTACCTGAACACCCTACTCTATAACTACCATGTTACTCTTTACATTTTTTTTTACTTCAATAGTTATTTTTCCATTTTAAACAGTCCATAACTTGATAAGTTCTGCATTATTCCTCTATCTTACCACTACCTTTAACACAACACCATCAAACCTCACTCTATAGCCTAAAACTATAACCAACGCAGGGGCTCTTAAAAAAGCTTTTTAAAAATCGTCAAATTCAATTCTTTACGGTTCCAAAATTCTATTTCACCCTCTTTTAACATGAAAAATGCATCGGATCCGTCACACACAGCCAACTGTGACCTATAAAACTTTCATCGCATACTCGTGACAGAGGGACTACGCGATATAACTTTCATCGTTTGGTCAGACGGACTTCAAAAGATGTGTTAGAGGCAAATTTTAAGGCCTGGTCCTATATTAGGGCCTAGAATGTTTTCTGAGTTGTATGAATCAAGTCGCAGTTCATGTTATAAAGAAATTTTGAACTCGGTAACTAGTATGTCGTTGATAAAGCTGATGATTTTAGAACATATTACTCTCTGACTACCAGCCTGTTACATTGTGTTTTCTATATAATTGTTTGAAAATACTTTCTGGATTTGCAACGTAGGCACAAGTACTTTTTATCACTCGTCAACTCAATACTCACCAACTCGACCAACATTTGCCCCGATCCATTTTTTTTTTGTAGCACACATTGAATTTTAGGCCGTTTTTTGTGTATGACTCAAGCTAAGTATCCAATGTCGAAAAAATATTTATCGAACGAACTAAATATTACGCACTTGTTGACCCAGCGAACTTCGTAACGCCTTAGAATTACCAATTTTAGTGTTCATTTCCCGTACCTGTTCCCGTCTCGAAATAATAAAAATTATTCATCGATCCTTTGTAAGTTTCTGAACTTACCCAACAATATAGGAACAATTTGTATGAATAAAGAAAAAAAAAGTTTTATTATTTCCCTCGCATTTATTCCGTGTTTTCTCACCGTTTAAACCTTCCCTGAACTTACACAAATATTTAACTAAAATTAACCGAATTCGTCCAGCCGTTTTCGAGTTTTAGCAAAACTAACGAACACATCAATTAATTTTTATATATAAAGATTTATAAATTTTGTCAAAATAATTAATTTATATTAATATTGGATATAAAATCTTCTTCTAGGTATACCTACCTCTACAAGGTCGCTAACATGGTAGTTTTTTGCACTGGTTATGAAACAAAGTATAGTTTCTAAGTACAAGATACAATAGAAATGAATATTGAAACAAGCAGGTGATATATTTTTGTTTCTCAAAGTTACCTTTCTTTACTAAGAAATAAATGTCTCTAAACTGTAGTTATTATAACCTTTATCTCTTGAGAATAGGTAATAAAACACGCTAAGCGATTCAGCAACCATAGTTCATAATATACCGAGTAGTCCGATGTTACTCTTTAAATTCTACGTAAGATCTACGATGTACTCGCTTACATGTAAAATGCATCGGAGCCTCCACTGTGACCTACAAAACTTTCAGCAATTGCTTATTCCAATATGCACAGAAATGGAATATTGCATGGAACTTTGAAAAGGCATATTTGGATCGTCTGGCCAGTTTGACCTTTAAAAGCTTGCGACTATTTTAGAGCTTCGACAGCCGGCGCTCGATATAAAACGAGGAATTAGTTGCATAACAAAATAGAATATGTGATATTTGTTTTATCATGCATTGATTGCTTTTGTACACCTAACAAAACAACCTCGGAAACTAAAACTAAACAATGGGCGATGTTATCGCTAAAAAGTGATATTTTCTGATAAATTGTGTTCGTAAATACTTATAATAACTTTTACTTTGATATGCTTGTTTAAAATTCAATATGGAACCAGACCCCTGCCTTAAATTGCCTTTTATAAAACTTATTGATAATTGCACAAAAACATACATGTAACATAACTCAGCATGGAAAGTGTTCTATTTTACTCTGCACTTATTGTGTTAGAACCATGTACGCTAGACTTGTTAATACTTATATATCAGACATTTAAAGCTGAATTATTACGACATTTTCCATGTTTTAACCCATTTTAAAAGTCTCATATCATGTGCTAGGAAATATACATAAAGTTTAATAAAAATGACATAATACGAGTAATAACACAACAATAAAACTTCAAGAAAATAGAGTAATGGACTGGATAATAATAAAATAACAAAATTGTTCTCTCATTTGAGCTAGAGATAAGATCGTAGCAATTCCATTGGGGTCGCCTTAGATATAGGTTTCGTTTCATTCTAGCAACCATATGTGATCGATACCCAGCGGCTGTGCCTGAAACCAATGCTTTATCTGAGATAAGGATCTTTAGTTTGGTTGACTTTATCCGCAAGTAAGGCAAAAATTTGGCCTGGTTTTTAGAATTCAATGAGAAATTCTTAAGGAAGTCAAGAGTTTCAACAAATTTAATTCTATCAATTTTAACAAAAATTGAGATGATAAATTAAGATGTAAGTTAAAATACGTACCTACTAGGAACTGGTAAAATATTTTTCTTCTAAAATGTGCTAGACTGAAAATTGCAAGTCAAATTTCAATTGGATAAAGAATTCGAGATTTTGGATTCACAAATGTGAATCACTACATAGTATAAAGCAAAGTCGCTTTCCGCTTCCCGCGTATGTATGTATGTATGTTTGCTTATATCTTTAAAACAACACAACGGATTTTGATGCGGTTTTTTTTTAATAGATAGAGTAATTCAGGAGGAAGGTTTATATGTATAATAACATGCTACCCGTGCGAAGCCGGGGCGGGTCGCTAGTTATTTATATGTGGAAGCCGTGGTTCAAGTATACAAAATTTATAAAACATTTTAAAAAATTACGGTGCCACTTCCGGCCGACCTGTTTCAATATAATTACGCTCAGTTCAAAATGGGAATAGAACCAATCGAATGCCTTTCGGTCAAGGCTGTATGGCCCTTGAAACCTGGGTCTTGCCAGCTTTAGATCTGTTGACGCGAGTCCTAAATAGAACTACGTTTCGCTGTAGCTTTTTCTATTTCCTTCTTTTGTTACGTTTAGTCACTGTTACGAGACAGTTTTATCTAGATTCTAGTGAAGAAGAGATTAGTAGTGAAGAAACAAAGAACTGATGGTATATAATGAGATTTGAATTGGTCAAGAAAGCCATATGAAATATTATATTTATTGTTACTGATATTTTTTTGAGCAGCAGTGTTCATTTATTGTAAGTATCTAAGGGTCTATTCTTTATTTAATTACATTTAAAAAATAATATATAGAAATAAAAAAAATAGAAATTAAAAATAATAATCACTACATAGTATAAAGCAAAGTCGCTTTCCGTTTCCCGCGTCTGTATGTATGTATGTTTGCTTATATCTTTAAAACTACACAACGGATTTTGATGCGGTTTTTTTTAATAGATAGAGTGATTCAGGAGGAAGGTTTATATGTATAATAACATGCTACCCGTGCGAAGCCGGGGCGGGTCACTAGTATTAGGATAAAATAAGTTACAAGCTCCTTAAACACTGTTAAGGCGAGTTCGGGAGTTTTCCATAGATTCAAAAAGCAAATTCTGTTAACAAAAATAATATTTACATTCTAATAAAAGTATATCACACAATTCACCAACTTATCCAATTCCAATCGGAAGCAACATGAATTTTAAATGCGAGACAGGCTTTGAATTATATATCCCGTAGTCTGTAGCCGGTAGTCCGTAGCCACCGTAGCCTGTGATTTCTTCCCTTCGCCTGAAAAACAAGCCGCTGCCTAAACAATCGATCAATGTCCCTCCCGGTCATCAAACACACTCACCGCCCCTCAACCTAACTGTAAGCTAGGGTTGTTAAATTGGCAAATGTATCTCAAACTTGGTAAACTGGAGTACGGCTGGTAGAGGGAAATGGAAGAAGTACACATGTTGTGCCGACTCCACTTAAGGCGCTCCCAGTCGACGATTGTTTTGAAGCTAAAGCTAAAGCTTGTTCAGAAGTATTTCTTTTTTCGTTTCGAAAAAGAGCAATCAGCGACTGGGAGCCCCTTAAGTGGGATAAAGGCAGGAAGATGATGATGATGAAACTAATACTTCTGAGCTATAGTCGTTTTGCGACGAAAACGTCAGGATAACTGATCCGAAAGAGATTTAGGCTTACTGGCTACCTAGACATATAGATATATAGATAGACATATAGATAGACTAAAAGATTAAACTATTGCCCTTTCTTAGGTATTGAAATTACTTTAACTTTAGTAGGATACTTCATTCCTGCCCCCCCTACCTAAAGTAATGCTAGTACCTACGGTGCGAAAGCGATTTCGTTGTCAATTTCGTACCACGAGTAATACTGTTTTAATATTACTTTACGAGCTTGTGGTACGGCCCCTGTACTTGGGGCCAAATGGTAATTAACAGCGAGACGGAATTATACGAGCATGTAAAAGATAGCCAGCTGCCAACAAAAATGCCAATTAATCTGACATACCTACTTGAAGTAGATTCACGAGACATATTCTAAAATCTTTGGGTTCATAGATCCTTGAAAATGTTGAAAAGGAGGAGTCAGAGGCACGACCAAACATTATATTTGGCACAAGCCCACATTTCGTATCGCCGCTCGATAATATAAAAATAAATAACCCACAAAAGTAGCATGTGTATCCAGACCCTAGAAATTTTTGTATATTAGAAACTTTGAATACCATGTACTAAAACATACAGATAGGTGGTATGTGTCAATAGATAATAATTACGTTTAAAAAACTAAAAACAAAAACGACTTCATGTTTATAAATGTAGTAGGGGGGGGGGCGAGGAAGGAACGAGAAAGGAACGTGATTCAAACTGAGGGTAGTCTGAGGTTTCAGCATTATTTCGGCGTTTTCAAATCAATATTGCCGGCGCTCGGCTATCAAACACACTCACCGCAAAAAGACATAAACCTAGACCGTATACTACAGTGCTTCTGCGTTTTACATTCGGCGATAAAATAAACTGGTTTTATTTGATGCTTCTGGTTCCTCTTATAAATAAACTAGCTGTCCCGACAGACGTTGTCCTGTCAAATATCAATAATCCCACAGATTAAAGCAATTTCCGTTTTTCCCGATCTTTACGCCACCCTTATCACTTAAGGGTATGTAAAATAGATAGTAGCCGATTCTCAGACCTACTGAATATGCATATAAAATTTGGTAAAAATCGGTAAAGCCGTTTTGGAGGAGTAAGGTAACTAACACTGTGACACGAGAATTTTATATATAAGAAGAAGATAAACCCTGTTTCCATTAATAATAATATTCTTAACAAGTTTATATTTACAAAAAGTTTTCTATGAGTTATCTGGTTCCCATAGTTCAAGCTTGCTTAGTTTGTGGCTTGATGGCTTCGTGTACCTTTGTTCACCAATATTTATTTATTAATTTAATTAATTATTGCTCGAGTTGCCTAAGCACGAACCACTATGTTATCGTATCGACAACGTATCGTCCAAATGTCGGTAAGAAAGTGGTTCATGCTAACCCCCCTGCTTCCATTTGACAATTTTATTAATATCAAAAGAAATAATTATAAGGATCACTTTATAAAACACTAGCTGTCCGCCCGGCTTCGCACGGTGTACCATTGAAAATTATAGACAAATCTTTGATACCTTAGTTTATTGTTTCCGTAACTATCTAAAACAATGCTATCTATTCTAAATAAAAATATAGGTAGGTAATATAAAATAAATTTAGATGTTAGCTAAGGCCCCTTTCGGATAAAAGCCTCAACAACCAACAAACATACAAAAATACTTTTTAAATAGAAATACGGCTAATTACCACGTTTTTCTTTGTAATGCTGACGTTTCGAGACAATTCAGATGTTCATGATCAGCAATGCAAGAAAAACGTGGTACACATTATTACAACAACGGGCGCGCGTTTAATGGTCCACTCACCCTAAAGAAGATTCTCTAGATGAATCGAAACATTGTCGGTGTCCTCATTGACAATTTATCATTTACGTGAGTAATTTCCCGTTGTTGTAATAATGTGTAGTACAACTCACGAAAGTTTTGAAAGTGAAAAAAAAAACGTGGTAATTAGCCGTATTTTAAAATGATTAACAACCACGATAGTTTTAATTCTATACAAAAATACATTTATTTTTCTTTATAATATTAGTGTAGACAAGTAGTGGGCGTATTTTTTATTAATTGCGTCAATAACCAGTGGCGTAGCAAAATCGAACCATTTCACTGGATAATCGCTATGAGAATTCATAACTTATCGCTTCTATGCTTCGGGCACATTAAACTGTCGGCCCCAACTGTGTGCGTCCACAATGCGAGCCTAGCGCGGTTGCGACGACGCTAAGTATCCTACATGAAACGCGCCTTTGCGTCCATAGTTTAGTGGTGTGGACGCACACTAAATTCAAATTCAAATTCAAAAATCATTTATTTCAATAAAATCACAAGGATCACTTTGAAACGTCTTAGGAACTAGGTGAAGCTACGCCGATTCCACGCGACCAAGCCTAGAAGAATCAGGCAACAAACACGGCTTGGGGTCTACCTTTTTTTTATGATCCTTTCCTTAATGCTATGTAGAGCTCCAGTGTGGTGCCAATCGAACAAGGTGAAGGCTCAAACAAGAATAATAATTAAAAGTATAACTAAACGTTGCCAAGCCGACTGTACTACGCGTACCTACGCGGTTCACGAATTACAAACATATTACGCATTCCACTTGCTCACGAGAGCTTATTCTATAGGACAGAATTGAGGATACTTTATAAGTAGAGGCTTGGGAGCGTTATAATATGATAAGCTTACATTTTAACGCGTTTTATATAAGATTTATAAATCACGTGTGCAAGAGCTTAACCCTCGTATTCAAGAACGACACTGTGAGAACACGCACTCACAGTGGACGAAATCTTTTTTCATAAACATGACTTTATGTGTAGTGCGACACTGCATAGTGTGACTATGCAGTGTCACACATTGTCGTGTGCCTCTAGCCAAAGTTGAGCTCTAGAGGCACACGGTAGCGTGCGCCATAGTGCCGCTCAACACATATAGTGATGTTTATGAAAAAAGATTTTTGTCCACTGTGGGTGCGTGTTCTCATAGTGTCGTTCTTGAATATGAGGGTAAGAACTAAGTTACTTCTTAATTCAAATTTATTTATTTTTATTTATAACTTCTCAGAAGCGCTTAAGCATTTCAAGGTTTTAAGCGCCCAGAGATCTGATAGGATGTTTACCGCGTAGTTTTTATTAAACTCATTTTTATCTACTCCATCCGCTTAGATTTTATTTGTGAAAGAAAAATATCACCTTGTTTATTTGAAAAAACTAATCTTATTATCGCTACTCGCATATCGATAGGCACCACAGTTATTGGCGAACGTGGTGACCCATTTAATCATTTCCAGTCTAATTGGTTGACGTGGCGTGGGGTCCGTGTTTGTCGAAATGTAACGAAACGGGGGTTACAACGTACCACAGAGTAACAATACTCAAATTTACTTATGTTAATAAAAATTTCTAAAAAATAGCCTTTTAGAAATACAGATGAAGGGCTTGTCAGCAGGTGCTACGCCCGTAGCGCCTCCGTAGCGGGGCCGCCAAGCGCGTAGCATCGCGGCTACGTGCGTAGCAAGTTAACCAGATACCAGTTATTCAAGATCACCTCCAAGTACCAGATGGTCAGAATCAGAATCGAAATCTATGATGTTATGAGTTGGAATCTTTTTTAACATTTCAAGGTGATAACAAGTTTTAAAAAAAAATTATATTTAATAGGTATGACGAGTGTATAGAGTGCACACACCAATTCGCGTCGCTAAGTGCGTTTTCGAGATAAGCATTGACTTGAAGTATGGCGTAGACTTACTAAGTTTTATGATTTATGTCCCACCCAATACGGCAAGTCCTGGTAGATAGTTTCTCATGCCCCGGGGTAGGTGTGTTCATTGTAAAAGTAGCAATTTTGAAGGTTCGTAGATGCGATAAAATAGTGATAAAAAGGGTTTACATCGCAGCCGAGGGAAAATATTTAAAGGCTCTTGTTCCGCCCAAGTGGCCACTTCGGTCCCTCGACATAAATACTTTTTTGTTTGGCTAGTTAAGGATTGTTTATCAGTTACGAGTACGTTGTTCCCCGTTTTTGTTCGTTCAATTGTTTGTCCAACGTCAGCTTCCCTTTTGTCGGACGAGAACCTCAACAGCCTACTTTAGGGGGTATATTGTTGAAGGATTTAATTGTTATTCTGTGCCTGGATAGTGTTTTCTCAGTATTTTTACAAGCTTTTAATTAACTTGCAATGTATGTATGTAACTATGTTTGTTAAGAGGCTGCCAGTCGCTGATTGCTCTTTTTCGAAACGAAAAAAGAAATACTTCTGAACAAGCCACATCTCCTATTTTTATAAGTATATTACTTCAGGTTCCTACCTAGATTTCTATTAAGCTGAAAACATAATAGCAGAAACTTTTCACGATAAAAATATTATTTCAAAATGATACGTTTTACAATTTATGATCGAAATATTTTATATACCTACTATTAAAATCAACTTGTGATTTATTGTTAAAGATAGGTAATATGTAGATCTAGATTTCTATTAGGATAGATTTTTGATAAGTAATTATACATAATTTATATCATTAATTTATTCGAAAAGCTAAGGCGGACCACGCGCGGACGTGTGTTTGTCATCATTGCAGCGGTCGGTAGGATTATTTATCGAAGTGATTAAAGATGGGTACATCTTTATTCACATATACTATACATTATAAAATAGGAGATGTGGCTTGTTCACAAGTATTTCTTTTTTCGTTTCGAACAAAAATAATCGTCGACTGGCAGCGTCTTAAGGTGGAATCTTGCAACTCAATTTTGAAGCAGTTACCTTCAACCAATTGAGCTGAAATTTGGCATACGTATGTAACTTCGGTGACAATGCAATAATATGGTGACAGCGAGTTGATCTGACGATGGAGTCAGGAGCTGTTCAACGGACACTTACAATGGAACTCCTTAGTAAATACTTCGATTGAGTAAAAACTTTGCATACTTGTCAAGTTCCGATGACAATGTTATAAGATGCGAAAGTGATAGAGCAACGGTTTAAATTTTACAAAAGCTTGTCATCGTAAAATATTTTTCAACAGAAAACTTATTTATTAGCAAGCCCAGTTGCGAATACGGAAGTTATGAAGTTATGATCTCATAAAATACACTTTGGTTCCCATAGCAGCTTGGATAGCGTTTTTAAACCGTTTAGGGTTTTTTCCCAGAAGTAATGACATTCCGATTACAAAAGACTAATGGCGCTCCCCAGCTTCGTATTGGTAAACTTTCACATCCAATTGGTATTTTTATCCCTCTTTGGGGGTGATTTGGAAAAACCAATCTAGTTCGCTTGTAAAATACGCAAATTTATAGACAAGACTATTAAAACAAAAAGCCATTGCACTCTTTTCCATCACGTTAGGTGGTTCTAAGGGTTCCGTACCCAAAGGGTAAAAACGAGACCCTATTACTAAGACTTCGCTATCCGTCTGTCCGTCTGTCTGTCACAGGGCTGTACCTCATGAACCGTGATAGCTAGACAATTGAAATTTTCACAGCTTATGTATTTCTGTTGTCGCCATAACAACATACTAAAAACAGAATTTACTAAAAGTTTAAGTGGGGCTCCCATACAAGGAACGTGTTTTTTTGGCGTTTTTTATAACCCTTCGTGCGCGAGTTCGACTCGCACTTGGCCGGTTTTATTTTAAGTCCTTTCTTACCGGGCGTCTACGTTTATAAAGAAGTAAGTGGGTGACGCATATTTTAGATCCTGTGGTTAAGGAGATTTTGTGATAATGAGTCTTTACTTTACTCACTTCTTTGATATACAGGATGTCTCAAATAATCGTGTCAAGCGGAAGTTCAGAGCTAAAATAATAGTGATAAAAGTAATAGAAGTAAATAGTACCTACTAGTGTTATAAGTAAAAAAAAATCAAAATCAAAAAAGCGTTTATTCATTGAAATCACTTGGATCATTTAGAATTGTCAAATTTTGTTAAGTTTTTTAAGTCTTTGTACTTATGTTTAATACAAAATTAATGTGTAAATAAAGTGCACAGAAACAGTCTTTATATATATCCAATAACATAACTTTTTACTTTTGATTGATGACACGAAAAGACAATCATCATCTCGCGTTAGCCGATTACGTAAGAAGTTATCCTCGAGCGTAGGTTATAAACTTGGCTATGAAAGTGCACCAAAGGGATTTTATGTACTTACGATATATTATTCAACGGCCCATTAGTTCTAAAGCGAAACAAAAAGGCATCGTCTTGCGGAAAACCGCTGAGTGAGCCTCCGAATGAGCCTCTAGTATCTTCTAATCCTCGAAAATAGGTCAGTGGGTGGCGCGTCCTATCGATTGCCGCCACTTGTTCAGCTCACAGGAGCGTGCTGCAGAAACGTTGAAGGATACCTACTAGTACCGTTTGACGGTACACTGGTTTGAATGGGCATTATGCATAGGTTAGTAACCAGGTTGAAGTATTAGTGACCTTGAGCTGCCCTGCTGGAGGTGAGACTTGGCTTGCTCTGAATAACTTAAGTTTTTTATCCTTTACTAGCGACCCGCCCCGGCTTCGCACGGATGCTACCCGTTATTATACATATAAACCTTCCTCCTGAATCACTCTATCTATTAAAAAAAAACAGCATCAAAATCCGTTGTGTAGTTTTAAAGATATAAGAAAACATACATACATACGCGGGAAGCGGAAAGCGACTTTGCTTTATACTATGTAGTGAAGATGTATATTTTTATATTACTTTATTTGGCCCTAAGGGTTTTTCCAATCTTCAGATAAGAGTGAGTTCTGTGCAAAAACATTATTACATTTTCTACAGTCAGACCTTATATTCTGTTTTAAAAATAGGGTTATATGAAGTGATAAAAATAAATTAGAAAACAACAGAGTAATCACATATTTCCAGGCACTCAGACCCTTGAAGATTTCTAATAGTAAAGACATCACAAATATTAGGCACATGCCTCTATTTTGTAGAACTTAGCATATCATAGAAATATATTTAATTTTACAAGCTACATCACTATAGTTCTTTTTTGGTCACTCTGTTCATCAATGATCAGTTCATAAAGTTTTTTTCTGCAACAGTAACGTAGCTCGTCCAACAAAACTAAATAATAGGTTCGAGTTTTGACCTATTTCAGAGTATTTGAAGTGGGGCAGTTGGCCTACGGAGAGTCTTTCTTCGACTTTTCAACTTTTTGCGTTCATAATGCGATGGTGAACTTCTTTAAGGTGTTTTTATGGCCGGAAGTACCATGGCTCTATGCCTGAACTGTTTAATTAAGGTGTGGTGAAGCTGTGAGATTGAGTTCCGAAAGTATAAAAGTTTTGAGTTATTGGAATACCTCAAAATGCTGTTCGTTGGTAAACGCATCACAAGAGAACGGCTGGACAGTTAAATAAAACGTTATACGGAAAATTGAAAAAATTCAAAACTGGAAGTGCTTTTTTATGGGATTATTGAAACTGGAATGGAAGTCTGCGGGTGAGCTAGTTTTAATAGAAAAAAAAACGAAAAGATAGTAAAATGGCATTTTGTACTAAAAATAACCTCTGTAGGCCACGTATGAAACCGGAGGTTCCATTACTGTAGAAATAAAACCGCGCACCAAGGGTTCCGTACCATTTTCTATAAAAACGGCAAAAACACGTTTGTTGTATGGGAGCTCCACATAATCTGTGAAAATTTCAACTGTCTAGCTATCAAGGTTCATGAGATACAGCCCTGTGACAGACAGACGGACAGACGGACAACGAATTCTTAGTAATAGGGTCCCATTTTTACCCTTTGGGTACGGAACCCTAAAAAAACGTACGATACGATACGATACTGGTTCCGAAACATTATTATCGATATTATAAATGCATTTTTCCCATGCAAAACCTTTGGATACAATTTCATACAGATCTCATCACATGAGTTTGATGGGTATTGGGTCGTACAAAAGTATGCAGTTAAAGCTTAACCTACACTTTACTTATGCGAATTGCATACTTACTTGCCGCTCGTGAAAAAGTAAGGATCTGCTTTTATTGCAGAACTCATTCAATTATATTTCACGGTTACAACCATTTCTTACGTAGCATGGCACTGACCTTTCCAAGTAGGTACGACAAAAGAAATATAGAAATGGATCACGACTATATTCTACCTACGTTACTAGAATCAAATGAAAATGAAATTATTTATTTGACACAAACACACACAGAAGAGGGATACAATATATAAAAAGAATACCAAAAACATCCAAAACAAAAAATAACTAAGGTAAAACAAAAAAAAAATAGGAAGGAGTCTACTGCGCTGCGTGGGCCAAAAGGGTGCAGTCTTAATCAGCGGCGATTAGAAGCGGCTATGGGTCAGCAACCAGTCATGTAAATAAAGCTAAATAGTACAACATGTAGGTTGGTATGTGCCAAATTTAATGTTTGGGAACGTGCCTCTGACTACCTACCTTAGACATCTCTAAGGATCTAAGCGCCTAGAGATTTAAAAGGTTGTCTACCGTACTTGATATTACAGATGATCACGACTGGATATTACAGTCGTGATCCTATTTTATAACATTTTACTTTACCTACTAGACTACTAAACATGATTGTGTTCAGATCTCCAGGCACCCTTGAAGATGCCCAAAAGGGCAGAGGCACGTCCAACGTTTTGTAGAGAATAATCGCCAAAATAACTTCAAATATAATTTTAAATTCACACGCAGGTATACTGATACTCATGCATGACATGACTGTACTGATCCGATTAACTAACCCTCGTATTCAGGAACGACACTGTGAGAACACGCACCCACAGTGGACGAAATCTTTTTTCATAAACATCACTTTATGTGTTGTGCGACACTGCATAGTGATTAGGGCACACTGTTGTGTGCCTCTAGCCAAAGTTGAGCTCTAGAGGCACAAGGTAGTGTGCGCCATAGTGTCACTCAACACATAAAGTGATGTTTATGAATAAAGATTTCGTCCACTGTGGGTGCGTGTTCTCATAGTGTCGTTCCTGAATACGGGGGATAGATATTCCCAGATGTCTCTTAGCATTATCTGCCAGTGTCTACAGTACAGTCACACAGCTCGATGACATACGGCGCGGCGCCTGCCCGTGACGTGTACGACTCCAATTCCAACTATGACGTCACCACAGTAGGTACTCCTGGCGCTCTGCCATCCCAACTGTCCACTCTGTCCCCAAACCGAATAGATTTTATTTATAAAGTTGTATTTGTTTTGAATCATATCGCAACACGTGATGTTCTTTATGGGGTGCTGGATATGTGTTAACTTGCTGTTTTAATTTGAGGCAGATTATGGCACGTCATGATTTCTTAAATTTAGTTTTGTTGATTCGTCACCGGTTTTTATAGTGCTTTTATTCATAAACAAAGTGGGTGCTAACGATTCAAGACGCATTTGCAATCAACCTATCATCACTGGCCGTAAAACGTCTACTACTGGACTCGTGTACGATTTCGTGGCGATGGTATTCATCAAAATTGAGCTATATTCAAATAAAATTGCCTTTATTTCCTCCTAAACAATTTCCTAACTTAACATTACATGCAAAATAAATTTCATTTCATTACCACTTTTTACATTATAATAATCATTTGCGGACTTTACACACAGCACCATCTAGCCCCAAACTAAGCTAAGCTTGTACTATAGGAACCAAATAACTGATATAATACTTATATACGTTTTTTTGTAAATATATACTTATTATACATATTAACACCCAGACACAGAACAAACATCTATGTTTAACACACAAATATTTGCCAACTGAGCTAGTGAGGCCAGTCGGTAAAATATTATGATTAAATATTTAAGTAATTTATTTATTTGATTAAATTATTAAGTGGTATAAGTATAATATATTTTTCAATTATTTATAAAACGTTTATATTTATTACTTATACTTAAACATATAATTTATGAAATGCCATAGTTGAGGACCTCTCTTTGTGTGAAGTGAACGCCTCCTCCAGAGCTTGCCAAATTTCTCGATCTTGTGCTACGTCTGTCCCAAAATTGAGCTAAATAGTGATAGTAAGTACGTACGATTATTTTTGTTCGAAACGAAAATAGAAATACTTGTGAACAAGCCACATCTCCTATTTTATAATGTATAGTATATGTGAATAAAGATGTACCCATCTTTAATCACTTCGATAAATAATCCTACCGACCGCTGCAATGATGACAAACACACGTCCGCGCGTGGTCTGCCTTAGCTTTTCGAATAAATTAATGATATAAATTATGTATAATTACTTATGAAAAATATATTCTAATAGAAATCTAGATCTACATATTACCTATCTTTAACAATAAATCACAAGTTGATTTTAATAGTAGGTATATAAAATATTTCGATCATAAATTCTAAAACGTATCATTTTGAAATAATATCTTTATCGTGAAAAGTTTCTGCTATTATGTTTTCAGCTTAATAGAAATCTAGGTAGGAACCTGAAGTAATATACTTATAAAAATAGGAGATGTGGCTTGTTCAGAAGTATTACTTATTTCGTTCCGAAAAAGAGCAATCGTCGACTGGCAGCCTCTTAAGTGATAGCTAATAGTTGCTTAAATAGTAAGTGATGAGATGACGGCTAATAGAGGGAAATGGAAGAAGTATACATGTTGTGCCGACCCCACTTAAGGGCTGGAAGATGATAATGATGATGACTAATCTTAAATAGCTATTCAAAGTGTAGGTAGCAACATAAGGAGTGGGCTAAAAGGCCTTTACATAATGGACCTTTAAGAAATTAACAACTTATTTTATGTTCCTTTGGCGCAATTATGGCCCATTATTGTAATTCTCAAATTACATGGTGTGGCAAAAGCGTATATGAATTTGTCATTAGCCTTGCCCTGTTGTAATTAACTACGAGTACCTATAGGTACCAATATGGCTGCTCCCCATGGGAAGAATAGACCAAAACCCCCCATCCTGTACATAGAAAAAAGCAAAAAAGAAAAAATACACATTCAATTGAAAAGGATGGGGGAGGCCTTTGCTCAAAAATGGGCATCTCCATAGTAAAATAAATTAAATAATAATAATATAAGTTAAGAATAATCTATACATATAATAAAACTGTAGAAGAGTTAAATTCTGTACATTGAATAAAAACTAAAAAAAATACTCCTAGGGGTCTTCATACAAGTAACACACACCAAAAAAATATATTTTGAAATTTTTGTCTGTCTGTCTGTCTGTTGTCTGGCTTTCACGCAAAAACTACTGGACGGATTTTGATGAAAATTCTTTTGTTATATAGCTATTAGTCCTCGGCAACATATAGGCTATAATTTATTTTGAAGATTGGAATACCAGATGTGAAACTATCTATCGACCAGCGAAGCGGGCACGGGTCAGCTAGTTAGTAATATGTAGGTATATTCAATTAAATGTATTTAATGTAACTTTAAAAAGGAGAATAAATGGCTATAATAATAATAATAACAATAACCTATAGGTACATAACCTATAGGAACCTAATTGTTTGATAATGTTGAGGACTTACCGTTCGCAGGGTAGGCAGGGAACAGGAACCACTTTGGATATTAGCGTGCGCGAGCGACCAGTGCGTTTTAAGAAGAGAAATAATTAGGGATGGGACTTAGAAAGGATGCGGGATACTAGGGTTGTCCCCTCAATCAAACAATATGCAATCAATCGAGTCAAAAAATCAGTTGTGTATTGCAATTACTAAGGTAGGTACTTAGCTCTGTCTTATCTGTGTAATGGTCATATGTTGCAAAAGCCTTTTGACTTACCTGGTCTTCCTTACTGGTACTTACTGGTGGTTCTACCTTACTGGTTTCACAGCTCAGTTGGTAGTAGCTCTGCCTTCTGCGCTGTAGGTTGTGAGTTCGATTCCCACCCAGGATAAACATTTGTGTAATAAACATAGATGTTTGTTCTGTGTCTGGGTGTTTATATGTATAATAAGTATGTATTTACAAAATATATAAATATAAGTATTCTATCAGTTATCTGGTTCCCATAGTACAAGCTTTGCTTAGTTTAGGGCTAGATGGCGCTATGTATAAAATCCGTTTTTCGCAAATACATACATATGATACATACTAACACCCAGACACAGAACAAACATCCATGTTTATCACACAAATATTTGCCCTGGGGGGGGGGGTATCGAACTCACAACCTACAGCTAAAATGCCCGCTATTTGGACAACTTTAACGTGTATTTTAAAAATAACCTAGCTTAGGTTATTTTTAAAATACACTCTATGAGTTTGATGTCATTGTCCTCACATTTGGCATCGACTTGGCGTTCAGCGGATCTATCGCATCAGATGGCTTCGATGACGACTGGTGTTAAAAAATCGACGCTTCCATTCCCATGGCAGACTTTGTCACACCCACGAACGCAGGTTCATTTACTTCGGACAAACTTAAATAAATTGTAGTGCAGTTTTTTTTATCACTACATAGTATAAAGCAAAGTCGCTTTCCGCTTCCCGCGTCTGTATGTATGTATGTTTGCTTATATCTTTAAAACTACACAACGGATTTTGATGCGGTTTTTTTTAATAGATAGAGTGATTCAGGAGGAAGGTTTATATGTATAATAACATGCTACCCGTGCGAAGCTGGGGCGGGTCGCTAGTTATTTATAAAATCATACTTTATCTTCATCCATTTAGGTAGTTTATTTTACAAACTTCGGGCAAATTTTCCGATAAGAATAATTTTGATTTTTATTACCGCTACTCTATTTTGTATCATTAGCAAATTACGCCATTCTAATCATTTACGTCCCGATCCACATAAGCACCACGACCTAAGCTAATTGAAACGAGCTCGCCCGGTTTCGCACGGGTGTAATCACAGCTTAGTTGGTAGTAACTCTGCCTTCTACGCTGTAGGTTGTGGGTTCGATCCCCACCCAGGGCAAACATTTGTGTGATGAACATAGATGTTTGTTCTGTGTCTGGGTGTTACTATGTATATTATGTATGTATTTACAAAAAGAAAGTAAATAAGTATTCTATCAGTTATCTGGTTCCCATAGTACAAGCTTTGCTTAGTTTGGGGCTAGATGGTGTTGTGTGTAAAGTCCGCCAATATTTATTTATTATTTATTTATTTATTTTAGTATACATTTTAGTATATAATTTATACATGTTACTCGCTGCTAATGTAGCTTTTAATAGATGAAAGAGTTTTTAAAATTGGTGCAGTATTTTTTTAGTTTATCTATTACAAAAAAAACAAATTATTCCTCTTTATAAAAATAAAAAATAAAATAGGTTCACGACTATAATCCCCAAGTACTGTCGACATCCTCTCAGATCTTCAGACGCGTAGATCCTTTGAAGATGTCCAGTGGGGGTAGTCAGAGGCACGTTCAAACATTATATTTGGCACATGCCCACATTCTTCAGTAGTTAGCATTCCATTCAGTGACAGGTAGCAAGCCCATCGCCGCTTATAAGAACTAACTGGTTTCTTGACGATGTTTTCCTTCACCGCTGTAAGCACGTGTTTTTGATGCGCATATAAATTTTCGAATAGAAAAATCCATTGATGCATGCCGGGATTCGAACTTGGTAAGTCCCACTCGGCCAACACGCTCTTTATAATATTAAGATAAACACTTTCTGGTTCAGGTAGAATAGAAAACAGTTCTTGTGCCTAGTGTCAGCTGCTCCCGTCTGCTCTGCATGCCGATTGGCTTTATTAACAGCCAAACTGATTGTCATGCAATCCAAACGCTCTGCCAACACATTGGAGTTGTTTACTCTCCCGCGGCGAATCGCTTTGTGGGGTAAATTGGTGCAGTTTTCTGATTAAAAGCCATTTGATTGGAAAATAGACAATTAACCCTGCGTGCTGAACGGATTAATTGATGCAGGATTTATCTATACTAATATTATAAAGAGGAAAGATTTGATTGTTTGTTTACATCGAATAGGCTCCAAAACTACTAAACCGATTTGAAAAATTCTTTCACCATTAGAATTCTACATTATCCCTGATGATCATAGGCTAGATTATTTTTAAAAACGTTAGGGATCCGTATGAAAACTTCGATAATGTAACCCAACGTGTGATAAAAAAAATCCTTATATTGCGTTTGCAGCAGAAATTATTGACAATAGAGCAAAGTGATGTACTACAATTTTATAGAGGACATCAATATCTACAAAAAAGTTTGTTATACTATATGTCTAGCTATTAGGGATCCCTATTAAAACTTCGATAATGTAACCCAAGGTGTAAAAAAAATTGCCATAAAATCATTATTACGCCCGTGCGACGCCGGGGCGGACTGCTAGTGCTGACTATTAAATTTAATCAAATTGGAAAATAGACAATAACCCCGCCTCTATGCAGGGTGGTATGTTAATTATATGCAAATAGTCATGCAACACTAAACTAATAACGATTAAAACACAGTCAATAGAGTTTGCAATCTGAAATGCAATTAATATTGTATGTAACAGTTTCTGTTTGCTTTGAAGACACTAGTAAGTATAAAGATGTAAGTACACTAATATAATTTCCAATGTTAGAAGGCTGATATTAATATCTGAAATCCTTTTTTTTTATTGCTCCAGTTGGTAACAATGGTCTTATGGTATCACAGAGTTTCTCAACGTGGACCCCGCTAGGGCACTACAATCTATTAATCTAATAATTATTTATTTAGACTAATCTTAAAAATATATATAAATATTATAGCCTATAAGTTGCCGAGGACTAATAGCTATATAACAAAAAAAGTTTCATCAAAATCCGTCCAGTAGTTTTTGCGTGAAAGCCGGACAACAAACAGACAGACAGACAAAAATTTCAAAACGTTTTATTTTTGACTTGTGTTACTTGTATGAAGACCCCTAGGAGTATTTTTTTTAGATTTTATTCAATGTACAGAATTGAACTCTTCTACAGTTTTATTATATGTATATAGATAGATAGATAATAGATATCTTTGTTTAATATGTTTTTACCATAAATTCTTTCATATTATGAAAACACTAGAACTGAAAGAAAAGTAATTCTCTAGCTGCAAATCCTCAAATATGTCGCAGACCTGAAGCAGTGACCAATAAACAAACAATGTGAGAGCGCTAGTTGTTTGTCATAAAACTGGCTATGCTAACACTTCCCTGTGCCTGTGGCGTGAATCGACAATTTGCGGGGTGAAATCGGTCGGCAGCTCGGAATTGCCGTGATTATGTTACGTAAACTGTGTTACTCGGAAAAGCTTGTGTTGTGAGGGTTAAGGCTGTTAATGGAACTTGAGCTTGGCTTTCGCTACCATACAAACAGGCTAAGTAAATACTCAACCTTTCAATCCCGCGCAAGAATTCTGGCTTTCTTTATCTTGAAGAAACAGCATCAAAGGCGTTATATATTTAATTGAAAAATCTTCATTTGTAGGACCCATCTTAAAATGTCCAGCCCATCTCCATTTAAGTCTTGTTATACATCCGTGAAGTTCAATCCCGTGCAAGATTTGTGACCTCTATAAACAAATCTTGAAGAAATAGTATCAAAGTAAGGCGTTATAAATTAAATCGAAATATGTTCATTTGTAGGACTCATCTTAAAATATTCTACCCATCTCCATAAGTCTTGTTACGTTCGTGCAAATACGTATCTACTAATATTGTAGTGTAAGAAGATTCAAGGCAAATGAGCTTGAAATAAGCTTAACACGTGGCAAATACGACACTACTAGCCGATTTTGGCATCAGATTTACGGAAAACATCGTTCAATTAGCAAAAACCTCGCTATTTTTATTTATATAGCTATTTCCCTTTATAGCATTTACAAATTCTGCTTTATTTTTGTCTTTATTACGGTTCCCACTTACAGCAAATCTTTCCAATATTCCATTACTGTCTGCGTCTTACAGAAGCTCTAACAAGCAATAGATTGTTTTAGGTAATGTTTTGTTGGCCGAATGCAATTTCGGAGATAACTAATAAAATTGTAGCAACGACATAATATCGTTCTGTGAGTTTAGGGTTGGGTTTAGTTGTAATATCTTGTATAACAATGGATTACTGAAATGCTTGAAACAAAATGGGAATTTTGTGGGTTCTTCTGGTTTTTTTTTGTAAAACTGCATCTTATCGACTTGCATCATTATGGTGTGACCAGACATTGTGCGGCAATCGAGCGCAGCAGACGCGCTATGTTTGAACGACAGCCGCGAGCTGCCGCGCTCAAACGGTGTTATTGTTTGTTCGCACGGCATACTTGCCGCGCGCGACTGCCGCATACGATTGCCGCGCAATGTTTAGTCACTCCTTTACTCTGTTAGTAATTTGACTTTTTTACACATATCACAGCTTCTTGTGCCGTCTTCGCTCTTGTATGTCATGCACAACTAAAACTTTTTAAGTAGGAAGGTAAAACACTTATGTTTAAATCTCTTTATATCGACTACTAGCTGACCCGTGCCCGCTTCGCTGTGCGTAAGACATTTCTAATACCATCGTTGACTTTTTTGTAGACGTTTTTAAGGTGTACAATACTGTAGTACATTATTTTGATATATCTCGTGGGGTTCAGCCAGCATTTGCAATGTAAGCGCAAAAAATGTGTTTATTTACGACATCATATTAGAAACCTCTAAAATTATCAGTGTTTCTCTACTATATTATGCATGTATTATACATATAAACCTTCCTCTTGAATCACTCTATTTATTAAAAAAAACCGCATCAAAATCCGTTGTGTAGTTTTAAAGATATAAGCAAACATACATACATACATACATACATATTACATACAGACGCGGGAAGCGGAAAGCGACTTTGCTTTATACTATGTAGTGATAGTGATAATCCCAAAGTAAGGCAGACATACTCTTAAATAGAGATCTAAGAAGATGTCTGTATATTTAATTAGATATCGATTTAAGTATATTTGAGTATCTCAGTGTCAAATACTCAAATATACTTAAAGAAGCCAGAGGCTGTAAGAAAATGAATGAATGCAATAGATACATCTATAGCTAGATAGTAGAATGTTTTGATAGCAATAAGAACATTCCCAAAGACATTCCAGCTAGCATAGAATAATAGTAGATATCTACTTAATCGAGTACCATAGCCTTGACCCTCTGCACTAGGATTCCGTGACCTGGCATCGTAAACGCGAAGCTTCAGACAATATTAATAGGTAATAGTTAGACTATTCGGAGTGGATAGTAATGGTTGTTTCATTTTAGGTTAGAATTAAATCTAAGTATTAATATTATAAGGAGGAAAGAAGAAGAGAAGATAACGAATAAACTCAAAAACTACTGGACAGATTTCAATAATTCTAATATTTATTACTAGAAAAAAATTAGGTATCTCTACTAAAACTTCAATATAAGGTGTAAAAAATTACATAAAATCATTAGAACACATAATTAAGGGCTGAAACACAGCAGTTATATGTAAAGATGTACATTATAGCACGATACATCTCATTACATCTTTCCATAGAAAACGACAGGAGACCTCACATATATGTATATACATTTTTACATCTTCGTATCTAAAATACAGAGCGATAATATACATTTTTTCGATACATTTCCGTATATCTCTGTTCGAAAAGGATGTCAAAAAGTTCAAAAAGATACATTACATTACCTGATGTTGTGTGTGTGATATATTATGATAATTGAAAGCTATACATAGCGGGATGTAATGTACAATTAATTACATAATGTACATTATAGCTGCCGTGTATGAAGCACTTTAGACATAATTTAGCAAACCTAGCTCTGGTTTGATTATTCTAATTACTTTGTTACGAATAGTTAGGTACTACTAGCACAAGGTATATCTACTTGTAACAAAGTAAGTAATTACTTTGGTATTTTCTATGAAACTACCCTTTTTTATTTTTATCTAGTTACTTTTAATTAGCGAAGCGAGGGTACTTATTCATTTTGTAATGAATACGAGTAGATATGTAGGATGTAAGTAGTAGGTTTGTACGGAACCATCAGGGCGCGAGTCCTACTCGCACTTGTCCGGTTTTTCCTAAATACGATTTGGTGCACTCACTGTATATAAGCTGTGTCAAGTTTTTATTTTTTTCTGATATTAAAATCAGTGGCCTGAGCACGAACCACAATCGTATTGACAACCAATCGTCCAAATGTCAAAACTGACACTTTTTGTATGTAGTTAAAGTGACAGTGATCGGCCTCACAGCTCAGTTGGTTGGTAGTAACTCTGTCTTCAGCGCTGTAGGTTGTGGGTTCGATCCCCACCCAGAGCAAATATTTGTGTGACGAACATAGATCTTTGTTCTGTGTCTGGGTGTGTAGTATGTATCATAAGTATGTATTTACAAAAAAAAAAACGTATATAAGTATTCTATCAGTTATCTAGTTCCCATATTATAAATAAATATATTTTATTTATTTATTTATAACATTTTGACGATACGTTGTCGATACGGCAGTGGTTCATGCTAATCTCCCTGAGCTCAATTCATCAACTTAAGTTGGTTATTTCAACTGTCGTCTACTAGAACCTGGTCAAGTTATAAATAAATAAATAAATAAATATTGGTGGACATTATCACACAGCGCCACCTAGCCCCAAACTAAGCAAAGCTTGTACTATGGGAACCAGATAACTGATAGAATACATATATACGTTTTTGTTGTAAATACATACTTACTATACATAACACCCAGGCACAGAACAAACATCTATGTTCATCACACAAATGTTTATCCCGGGTGGGGATCGAACCCACAACCTACAGCGCAGAAGACAGAGCTACTACCAACTGAGCTGTGAGGCCAGCCTAAAGTTAGAAGACACAAAAAGAATATTGTTAAACTATGATGATCTAGGTACTTAGAAATACTTTGTAATTTTAATTACAGGATTCATAAGGACATCACTACATAGTATAAAGCAAAGTCGCTTTCCGCTTCCCGCGTCTGTATGTAATATGTATGTATGTATGTTTGCTTATATCTTTAAAACTACACAACGGATTTTGATGCGGTTTTTTTTTATAAATAGAGTGATTCAAGAGGAAGGTTTATATGTATAATACATGCATAATATAGTACAGAAACACTGATAATTTTAGAGGTTTCTAATGTGATGTCGTAAATAAACACATTTTTTTGCACTTACATTACAAATGCTGGCTGAACCCCACGAGATATATCAAAATAATGTACTACAGTATTGTATACCTTAAAAACGTCTACAAAAAAGTCCACGATGGTATTAGAAATGTCTTACGCACAGCGCAGCGGGCACGGGTCAGCTAGTTCTATATAAAAGGGCTATCTATACCTTTATTCCTTCAAAATCCTGTGTTAGTCTAGTCTACACTGTAACGGTTTAAGTACTTAAGCAGTCCTTCAATTACTAAAACCATTAAAGCAGTAGTAATAATTCTCTTTAAGCTGCATTTAAATGAACTCTTAACTAAGAGGCGTTCAGGCTAGGAAATAGCACGCGATAATTACAGTTCCAGTTTTAATTTAACGACCACTCACGTCAATTGTTTATTGATCACAAGCATCAGTTTCCAACAACAAATTATTTAGAAACTTGCGAGGACCATAGCCGCGACCGCGCTCCATTCCGGCTATTCTTGCCTGGCTAAATATAAAACGGCCATGTCACATAACGCGACATCGTCAGACCCATCTGCTTTATCAATTCAAACCCTATCACCACACAAATAAAGACCACGCGATCCACCACCGTGCGACATCGTTAGAATAGCCACAGTTTGCTGTACAAGGCAATTCGAACCTTAACCCGTCCGCATAAATGTCAAGTTCGCGAACTTGGTATACGCTCGCTCCTTTATCAAGGTATGCTGAGTCTTATCAGACTGAATATAAAGGTCAAGTCGAATAGCACGATGAAATGAAGGCTTTATGGAGCTAAAGTTGTCAGTTCAGTAATGATTCGCCATTTGCGGGGAAGTAGATGTCTATGTAGGTACGAGTATATGATAATGGTCCCCTGTAGTTATGTTATGACCTTATGAAGCTTGACTGAAGAAAGTTATGGTAACAATATTGTTATTATATGAAAGGAAGTACCACGTAACGATGACACGAAATACTAGTAAGAGAGTGAGACTTTTGTAAGTTTGAATGTTTGCGGAGGATAATATACAACACGGCACCTATTTGAAAAATTATATCAGCATTTGAAAGATTTACTCCGGATGGACATAGGCTACTTTTTATCCGAGTACCAGAACTACCGCGCACAGAACGATTGTTTTTGTTCGAAACGAAAAAATAAATACTTGTGAACAAGCCACATCTCCTATTTTATAATGTATAGTATATGTGAATAAAGATGTACCCATCTTTAATCACTTCGATAAATAATCCTACCGACCGCTGCAATGATGACAAACACACGTCCGCGCGTGGTCCGCCTTAGCTTTTCGAATAAATTAATGATATAAATTATGTATAATTACTTATCAAAAATCTATCCTAATAGAAATCTAGATCTACATATTACCTATCTTTAACAATAAATCACAAGTTGATTTTAATAGTAGGTATATAAAATATTTCGATCATAAATTCTAAAACGTATCATTTTGAAATAATATTTTTATCGTGAAAAGTTTCTGCTATTATGTTTTCAGCTTAATAGAAATCTAGGTAGGAACCTGAAGTAATATACTTATAAAAATAGGAGATGTGGCTTGTTCAGAAGTATCGTATTTCTTTTTTCGTTTCGAAAAAGAGCAATCAGCGACTGGGAGCCTCTTAATGAGAAAATTACCGCAGAGGTAAGTAACAAACGAAAACTGGGGCATCGACCCAAACTTGCTACACAAAAATGTCTTCTCGAACGCTCCATTTCGCTTTAAAAGATTACTCAACCAGCATATTACTTAAGAATATACAAACTTCCTCTTTTTCGCAAAAGATCCATAAAAAGAAAAACAATAACTAAGTTTACAACATCAGAATAATATATGACTGAAGTTTCAAAAACAATCGCAATCGTTTCCAAAATCCAGGTAACGTTATGTACCTGCTAGATAACCTAAAAACATGCGTGTTTACTATCCACTGAGACTTGAAGATTACTCACTGAGCAATTAAAAGCGGCGGAACGACGAAACCTGTAATAATGTTCATGAAACAATGTCTAGTCGTAGTGATATTGGCAACACGCCTAATTGGTTGAACGGGTGCTTTGACTTCACAATAGAAACAATGTAGAGAATATGATAATTTCTTTTTAAGGAAACCGGCGGGACTTCAACCCGAAACATGCCACTTGAAAAATAAAAAAACGGTTCGGTTTTTTAACGTTCTTTGTAAACTGAAATACTAACAAAATTATGAGTTCTTTCCTAGCCTGACCATGACCACCTCTTGGTTATGGGTTCATATAAATTCAGTCAAGGGCGGATCCAGGGGGGAGTCATAAGGGTCATGACCCCCCGCCTGAGCTGGGTCCTGGACCTAGGTGGACCACTAATTAAAATTTTTAAACATAATGTTTTTTTTATATATTTTTTGTCACAATATAGGTAGATATAAGCAACCTAACCTACTAGTAAATATTTGGCTACATCCATTATTTCGATAACATTTTGCTACTAGAGTAACGTTACCGCTACAAAATGTATATTTAATTATATGTTTTTTGCCTTTGGACACTCGAATTTTAAAATTCGACACACTCACACGAAACCATGGTCTACATTAGTGCATACTTCAAACCCTGATTAAAACCAACATTTTGCCCTAGTAATGCTCACGTGACCCCCCCTGGCGCCAAAGCTGGATCCGCCCTTGAATTCAGTTTTGTAAAGAAATAATTTTACGAATTGTACGCCAAACATCCTAAACACTTTCTTCAGTAAAACTAACCGTGTCTACTAAAGGATCACTCAATCAAGGTTGTTCAGGAATACTAATTATAATGTCTCTGGCCTTGCATTAAAAACTGTTTTAATTTACTCTGCAATCAACCGCACGCGTAAAACTGAAAACATAGAGGACGTCAACGCCCTCAAAACACTTTATAAATATGCGTGACGATGTTCCATTAATAACACCAATTTTAGGAGCATTGTTACTTTACGAGTATTTGAGAATTATTGCCGTTAAAACCGATGGCATTGAAGTCGACACAGAGCCAAGTTTCTAATTGAGATTTTATAGACTAGCACTTCTATATCAAACTCTCACTACGTTTATTACTTTTTAAGGGCTCTGATATATTTAAGAATTAAAAGAACTATTTTTTAAGATTTTTAAAATGATCGTGTGATTTTCTCTGACCTCAATTTATTAAGCCCAAGGTTTGGCACGTAGGGTTTCTCAACAATATACGAATACCTATCAACTTACTAACAACCTGTTGAATTGATTTCCCTCAACATATTTTGTAAATCGCTGGCTGTAATGTATTTGGTTCACTTTCTTTCTTATTTTCGTTATAACGTCCTGTCTTATTTCTGAATTTAGGAGTAGGTAAGTAGTTGAAGTTACCTTAAAAGGTTTTGTAATCATTTTAAATTCAAAAGCTATGATAAATTTTATGGGTTCCTCAATCAAATCTTTGTTTGGATCTACAAGTGCTATCTTGATTTATAACCTATATTATGCCAAATAAAAAATAAAAATCGGCCAAATGCGAATCTTTTCTCTTCATACTCTCAGGAATAGATCTTTTACTTTTGATATGTAGGTATGCGCTTTACGAAACCTAATGGCCTAACACTGAGCTGACTTCCACAATTCTTCGTCTCTACGTTTTGATAAAAACACCTGTAGCAGACAGGCAGAAGTCTAATCTTACTTTACAAGGGTTACATTTTTTCTTTTGTGGTACAGAACCCTAAAAATAACGAACATGCTACGTACATGCGACAGAAACCGTAGAAGACCGTAGTTTCCTACTGGATGAAGAGCAATATACTCGTAAACATTCAGAATGAGAACTTAAAACAGCAGTAAAATTTAAACCCGTACTTTAGTTTTATTAGTAGTAAATCAAAAGAAAACGGCGTTTAGTCTTGAAGAAGACATTGGAGACTGGTGGAAATGAGCGTGGGAATAAGGGTCAAGGGAAACCACAGGAAATAACAACAAATAAATATGGTTTCGAAGAACTTTTAAAAATAACCATGTCAATGACGCAAGATACTTGGAAAATAATTAAAAGCTGATAGTTAGTGCTGGTATGAAAGCAAGTTCTAGATCTCTTTCAATAAACGGGTTATTCAGTTAACTTTACGTCCGAACTGAATCATAATCCTCTCTCCGCAGCGTTCATTTAAAATTGGTAAAGGCAAGCTCCCGTCGAAACGGGCAAGGAATTCGTTTTATTTATACCGTAACATTTATCATTCGCTTCGGAAACTCCGGATTTCTGTGTCACTATTAAAATAGAAGTGTCTTTACACTCGCGTAAAGCGCCTGCTCTAGTAATGAAGACTGTAATTCAGACAAGATTATTATTTGGAGCAGCTCGTGGTCTTTGGTGTAACGTCACGGCATTTTTCTGCGGCCCTTATCTCTAGTGGAGCTAAAAAGAAAAGTCTAAATGAGATTAATACCTAAAATAATGTATCTACCCAATTTTAAACTAAAACAGATTTAGAACTTTGTTCTATGATTGAATGGTTGTAAATTATCACACAGCTCAGTATAAAGTTACTGCATGTTGCCATGCTGCAGCGATGTTCAATGTTGAGGTCGTAGCTTCAGCTAAAAAAACATGGTTTGGTCTAGTTTCTTTACCATTGTTTTAGAGTATGTTATTATTTTTCATCTGGTTTATCACACTTTAATAGTTATCGTTATTCAAAATAAATATTTGAATAACGATAACCATCTGCCGTTTTGAACACGATCTATTTATCATAGCGATATTTTAAATTACAGCTCGCAATAATATTGATTTTGAACGAGTGGATGTGAAGTTTCATCTGAAATATTGAAAAAATATTTTACATTCTGAAGCAGTTTCATTTGCTGTAAGCACTGATGTATCATAGTTACGAGTAGGTACTTTACATTTTTTTCATAACATATTTTCATCTACGAGTATAGAACTAACAGGTTAACAATAGAACTAACGAGCAGTTGGTGTTTTTTCAGCATCATGTTTCATGATAGGGATATTAGATTGTTTTACATAGGTATTGTATTTAGTAACCTGTTTCAGATCTTCACTAATTTTATTAGATTTCACTTAATATTTTTCAGCTTCAATGCTTTTTTTCATCATACGTTTGCCGTTTTGACCAGTAGGTTAGGATCAACCTTTTGTTGTTTTTGTGACTTTTCATTCTCAAAAATAAACAGGTTCTCTTGCATAATCCAAATTTTTGTTTAGACTAGATTGTATACCTTCATACTAGCCACCGGAATACGCGCCTATTGTCCCGCTCACAATACCACCGTGGTCTTTATGCTGAGCTTAATTTGCATTCGTCCAACCAAAATGGCAATTTGGTTAGTTACTAATTAAGCATTGTTGCTGCACATTAATTTCAGAAGACCGCAATAAAACGGTTGTTTTACTGCAAGGTTTTTAGGTGTGACTCTTTAAACTAAAAAAAGCATTAAAAGCTAATACTTAGCTAAGAGAATATAAAAGCTTAAAGACTCATACACATTATTTTCAATTCAAACTAAAGTTTATCCATTATAGCGCAACTTCCAGTTTGCTTAGCATTATGTCTTTATCTCCCTTCCTAAGGTAAAGTCTTAATATAAGTAACTATGCTATAGTTGGCTGTAATACTGACAAGGATAGGCTTTCAATAGTCTAATGGAATAGATCTACAATCTAGATCATCATCATCATCTGTCCTTATCCCACTTTACAAAACTTGTCAAAAAACAAGTTGTACAAAGATTTGACTTGAGGTTAACACCTCAAGTCAAATCTCAACCAGCCACCTGTCTGAAATCCTCTCTTTAGGAATTCTCCAAAATCTAGCTAGATACTCCGATGAAATGTGCAATCCTGCCAGGTAACATTACATTACCAAGCAACACCTTCTACTTGCACCCAAGGCGTGTTGTCGCCTCGTTACAACTGATTTATGTCCTCCAATAGCTCGCGACTTTCGCCAGCAATCGTATTTCTGCTCCAGTGAGTTTTAATTCGAAATTCCTGAAAACACGTAATACCCCTATGCGTTTGTGATGAAATTCCAACGCTGAGGAATTTCTTCGTTGGTATTCTATATTTACCCTTTGGTTTTAATATTGTTTGTATGTCCTAGAAATGGGTCGAGCTCATTTAAGACGAGTAATAAATGTTTTTGATGAATGCAGAATCGTTTTTTCTCAATAACCGCAAAACATACAGTTTTGTTTTTTATGACAAAGATAACTTAAGGATTTAGTCTAGATAAATTACAGACAGAAACACGATAGGTGCAACTTTTCTCGATAAATTTATTTTCTAAAGTTGGCTCTTCAAAAACACTAGTTTCGTTTTTAATCAAAACTCTGAATATCATTTTTTTTTTATTTGATGGTTTTCAAGATACAGTGGACCTCCGGTAATCCGACAAACATTATGCAGGGCAGTGTTGGACTATCGAATTTGTCGGATTATAGAGCACTGCCTAAGACCCCCTATAGTCCTTATTTTTTTTTACAAAAGAGTACCTTGTAATCCGACAAATTACATATCCAATGATAAGATTCTATATGTTATAATTAAACAAAGTCATGTCGGATTACAGGGGGCGCCGGATTAGACAGGGGCCGGATTATCACTGTAATGCAGTTTAATCACTTTTTCCGACTCATCCGGGTAAACTCAGCCCATACAAAACGTCAAAAATTTCACTTATCACCTGAACGTGTTATTATTCAATGAGCATTTATCTAATCTAACAATGGCTCTCGTTAATTCCTTACGGCAGTCCTTAGAGGCCCTTAAGATTTTGGGCCAAGAGAATGGGCCCAAACTTCCAAGTCTGTTAAATTCTAATCTCGGTTCTATCATTTAAGGTTTTTTCTCTGGAAGACATTGGCCTTGGGGAGTCGCTTCGGGTACTGTTATGAATTTGAGTGACCCAATTTTTTTAGTGCCTTCTCTGCACATGTATCCTATAAAACACATTGCTTCATATAGGGTAAGGGAGTTACGTTATTTCGAGTCGCAATTTATAAGGCATTCGAGTTCCCCTTCGGTAGCCCTATCCTTTTTATAGGCACCACCGGTTCGGAAAGAGGTCCGCATTTTCAGAGCTTTAGCACAGAGTTCAATAAAGGTAACAAAGAAAGGGCCGTTTAATGAGACTTCAATCACCTCTTGACCTTTGAGAAGGGTTAGTTTTTGTGTTCAAAACTTACGAGGATGTTACAGACTTTTATCGGAATCTGGAACTACTAGTAACATATCAACTAGTGCAGCAATTTTGTCCAAATTGCTGTCACATATCTCAGTCCGTTATTCTGTTTGGCAAAGTTATAAGGGTCTTAAAAATGGCCTTTTGTTTGATAAATCATCATTTGTAAAACAATGACATATTCCTCCTGAAATATTCAGCCTTTTTTATCGCACTGCTGGCCTCTTTTCGCTTCTTTATTTTGCTCCAATCTTACCTATGTACGACTTACAATTTTTGCGATTTCGTCGTATTCATTAATATAAGTAATTGTTAAAATTTAATTACTCCAATACAACGAAGCATAATGTTATATATTCTTGGAACGAACAGCATGTCCTACTGCAAAGCAATTAAAACTAACGTTACTCGGAAGTCGAAACTAAAACTCTACGACATTCGTAGACGGGCAGCAGTTAAGCCTTTTTATAGAAAGTTTCTGATTGAGATTGTCAGAGTAAATAAAATAAAAAAACTGCCTACTACCCCGGATAGCAGCAACTCTACATAAATGTGTGTGGTTTGCGCATGTGCAATAACAATGTGTGTGTCAATTGCATAACCCAAATAAATGCGATCGTATGAGTACATGGAAAATTCCACCCCGCATATATGTATATTTTGTGTTGAAATTGGATAAAAGACATAATTTTCTTAAGGCATTAATTAAAAAAAATATATGAAACGAAAATTTTCAGATCTGATACTTTAAGTAGACAAGGAACCCAGATCACAAAACACATAAAAGGTTTTCATTCACTTTTCTGATTTACCTCGAAAAGGAAGTCATGGGACGAAACCCCGGATGGCTATGAAGTGGTATGGTAATGTGATGCTTGGAGCTGACATAAAACTTCCCATAAAGCTTCCATTAGGCAGCTCATTAAATTTATTGTTTATTTACTGTTCTTCTGTGGATTTTACTGGGCTATTGAACTAGTCTGTAGGTATTTATTTTGAGTTGAAGCTAGTTCACTCATACCTTTCTTTCATAAAATCGTATCCAACCAAAGAATTGATTGCTTAGCCAGAGTTAGCACATAAACTTCCGAAATTTAATTTAAAAGAACATGCCTGAAAATACTCTTAGCAATGCAGATTTAAGAAATCACGACCAAAAGTGTAGGTATAAGTCCCTGGGTTCTCTCGTTTTTAGGGTTCCGTACCCAAAGGGTAAAATCGGAATCCTATTACTAAGACTTCGCTGTCCGTCTGTCTGTCTGTCTGTCCGTCCGTCTGTCTGTCACAGGGCTGTATCTCATGAAACGTGATAGCTAGACAGTTGAAATTTTCACAGATTATGTATTTCTGTTGCTGCTCTAAAAACAAATACTAAAAACAGAATAAAATAAATATTTAATATAACAAACATGATTTTTTGCCGTTTTTATAGACGGTACGGTTTAATGGTACGGAACCCTTCGTGCGCGAGTCCGACTCGCACTTTTTTTTTTATTACATAAAGGACGGTCAGTGGATCTAGACATTCGTAAATTTAACCAAGTGACTACAAACATGGTTTTGTTCGAAAATTGTCTGCAGCGCAGCCAAGTAGCCAATTTCACGTAAGCCAAGATACGCCGACCATGTACATGAATTATTGTTTAATTTAGTATTTTCAGCTAATCCTTAGATTTCAACTATACCCTTCGTTCTTGCTACATATAATTTCATGCATAATGCAAGTAGCTTCATCAAAACCTTGCGAGCGAAGGAGCCAACCAATTACGAGATAGATTAACCTCGAGTTAGCAAATCTTCCCTTGCTCCGCCTTCAAGGCGTCGTCACCTTCGGGATGCCACCGCCGGCGTTGCATAATTGGATACTGTAAATGGATTAGCCTTGTTGCACGCTGTTATTTTGCAATCCAATAACAGTACACGGGGTATCTAAGAAGCATTTGCAGCGATAAAGTATCATTGCTACTTCTTTTACCTGCTTGACAACGGAAAACACACAAGTGAAATTTGAGTAAATAAAGGCATTATCATTATATCAACCGCATTCTGCGATGCCTATGTTGAGCAAGCATCAGTCGATCAGTCTTTTTGCAAATATCATAGCCTCTACTAGCCAGGGGTTAATCCTAATAATATATAATAAATGTGAAAGTTTGTGAGTTTGTATGTATGTTTGTTCCTCAATCAGGCCTAAACGACAAAACGAATTAAGTTGAAATTTGCTGTAGATGTAGATATAATGCCCGATTAAATAATAGACTACTTTAGAATATGAAAAACATCCCCAAAACGATAAAAAAACTCAGAAGGGATGATTTTTGTATAGATGGCGCGGATGTATAGTGTGCAACAAATCTGACATCACAGACTAAAAACATTCAGTCTTTTCAATTCGATTATTGAAATTTGACAAGACAACGACTGTCACGGGTCGGCTAGTTACCCATATATCCTTCGGATGTTTTAAGAGATTTCTTGAATAAGCTGTATCCTTTGATAGATAGGTAGTGATATAATATAATAAAGAAGAAAGTTTCAACTGAAACAAAGATCTCGATGGAGGATTCATTGCTTTAGGAGATTCTCTTTACATTTACATGATAAAGCCAGAGGACGATTAAGTTTTCTGTAATATATTCGTGTCCATAATTTTACTGTAGCAGTAGCACAAAGTTAGACTGTTCAACGTTTGTAAGTTGGAGTTTGTAAGTTGAAGTAGACAAAGTTTTGTATGTTGGGCTGGTCTGAACTCTGATGAGGAAATTCAGTAAGAATCTTTACTGTTTATTTTTTGAATAATGTAATATTTAAATTTATATTGGTAAGGTTTCTTTTCAATAGCAAAGATCTAATAAAATAAATCGCAAGTCAACAAACAAAACAGCTAGTTTCTAAGGATCCACAATTTCCACTTAAACAGTGGCAAGACTCGGCAAGCTGCCAAGTCGGACCACTTAAGTGACAAGTTAGTGCAATTCGTTTCTGGCCCATTCGTGGCATCCAGCCGTGAAATTATTTCAAAAAGTTGAATGAGCTTTTCGCTTCTGCCTGCTCCATATAGTGACCGTACATGGTGCCAAGATCTAGGGTTCAATGTATTGTTTCGTATTCACAACGTATGATGATTATAGGTACTATTGCCACCATGGTATGTTTTATCTTGGCATTCCTAGTGCAATGCAAAAACTACGAGTAAATGACGAGTGCCAAAAACGTGGGTTATATTTTCCTCTGTATAATTTAGTATTCGGATTTGGCAAAAAATATATAAGAATTCTAGCACGGTAAATAGAGAGGCCTTTGTCGAGCATTTGGCAAAGTAGACCTGTGTGTGAAGCTGATGAACCTACCTAATAAATATACTATGGTTTTTATTAAGCAAGGTCATGATCTAGTTTACAGTACAATCCCGATTATCCGAATCTATTAAACCAGTGGTAATTCGGATAATCGAAAATCCGGATAACCGATTTCGTAGTCAAATCAAACAATATTTGTTTAAATGTTATATTATATAATGAGTTTGACATATGTACCTACGTCGTTTAGACAAAACGATATAAAAAACAATTATATATGTGGTTCAAATATAATGAATGACATTGTTATATGTACCAATTTTATTTACAATTTTGGTTGAAAATAACTGGTTATTGATCTTTGACGTAATGAATCACATCTTTTCATTGCAGCCAAGTCCCTGATGCGCTTCAGTTGTAAAAGCTGTAAGGAATCCGATTCCTCCTGTCTTTCAAACCACTTAAAAGCTATTTCTAGAGCTTCAAAAGCTTCTGCGTGAGATGGTCCTTGACATTCATCCTCAGTTTTCCAACGCAAGATGTTAACAAAAATAAAAGACAACCTATCAGTTAAACGTTATAAGAGGAAATGAAACAATAACAAACACAATCATGCAAACAAATGAAAGCGGGAGTGAACATTCGGAGACGCGTTTAAACTTGTCGTTACGTGTCTAGTTGCGCGGTATAAAATTTTTCAAGCAGCAGCTAGAACCGTGACGCGAGTCCGGATAATCGGATGTTCGGATAATCGGGATTCGGGTAATCGGGATTCTACTGTATCTTAAAGTTTACGTAACATAACATTTATAAACATAAAAAACCCAACGCAATGATATATTGCAAACAAAGCGTAACCATTCATCAAGCTGATTCATACTCGGAAACATGATCACAGCATATGAATATTAATTAGCGAACTCGTACATCATTAAAATGGACCTGATGATAGTCTCTATTTGGAACTGAGATGATATCCGGGCATTATAATCCTACTAATATTATAAATGCGAAAGTTTGTGAGTGGGTGTGTGTGTTTGTTACTCTTTTACGCAAAAACTACTAAACCGATTAAAATGAAACTTTACAGTAATATAGCTTATACATCAGAATAACACATAGGCTACTTTTTATCCCGGTACCGCCCGTACGAAGCCGGGGCGAGTAGCTAGTTTGTACCATAAGTGCGCAAAAGATTCAATAAAACCACCATTGTAAGCACCTATTGTGTTCCAGGAAATCTTACTTCCTCGTATGCTCTTTCAGAATTAATGTCTATTAAACCTTGTCAAGTTTAATTGGTTTGTATGAATTACGTTTTTGCTATTGTACGTTTTGCATTGGTAAATGTGTTGTTATGTATAAGTTTATGTCTGTAATTTTGTATTTTTACCAAACTCCTAAAACAATTTATAAAAACTTCAATTGTTATTGCACATTCCATGTTAGCTTATGGATTAACATTTGCATAATGTAGGGTGAATGACATCAGAAACTTGCTATTTTCTGATGTCATCAAGTCATACATGTCTGCAAATCGAGCATGCTTGATAAATAAGAAACGGGTTTTGACCAAGCAAATTGTTGAAGAACTGCAATATTCATTATTACAACAACGGGAAATTACTCACGTAAATGATAAATTGTCAATGAGGACACCGACACTGACAGTCATAATAATAATGTGCGAGACGACAATGCGAGCAGGGTAGCGCGCGCGTTTAATGGTCCACTCACCCTGAAGAAGATTCTCTAGATGAATCGAAACATTGTCGGTGTCCTCATTGACAATTTATCATTTACGTGAGTAATTTCCCGTTGTTGTAATAATGTGTAGTACAACTCACGAAAGTTTTGAAACTGCAATATTTATAGAAATGGATCTGAAAACACCTACTTTGGTCCGCCGGCCCTTCATGTTCAAGTTTTCTTCATTTGCTGTTTATATTGAACACACAGCACGGCAAGATACTGTGGATTGAGATTTTTTATCAGTGAATTCTTGTAATTCTTGACGCGGAGGAGGGCGTTGCTATCTGCGACACAGTTTTTAACTCATGGTATTATCGTTTCCATTTTTGTACTGAACACCTTATGTTTAATGTTCCAAATAAAGATTGTTATTATTATTATTATTAAAAGTGGTTTTCTCTTTCTATTTCAGGTCGTGTTGGTGTTCATTCTCAGTATAGCATCGCTCATCATTTACTTCATTGACGCATCCAGGTAAATCTCACTCCACTGGTTCATCTTTTGAATTCCATCATGTTGCTAATTTATTAATTTTAATAATCTTGTAATGCTGAAATCATAAGGAATACGTGAGTCAATGTCAATAAATAAATATCCAAACTGTTTGTTGCAACTAGTGTATAAATGTTAGCTTCTGTTTTCTTATCAGCTGAACTGTGTTACTTAGCAGTGGCTTACCCGTGACATGTTTTGTTTGTTTGTCGTATGTATTTTTATGTGTTTAGTTAGTGTTACCGATGTTAACGTGTTCAATTTCAGTGAAGAAGTGGAGAGATGCCAAAAATGGAGTGACAATATCACTCAGCAAATCGACCTTGCCTTTAACATATTTTTTATGGTCTACTTTTTTATACGAGTAAGTAGCACTTCTCTGTTCATTGTTAACCCTGTCTACAAGTGTAATATTGTATGTAATGTCTGTTTTTTTCTGTTTCAGTTTATAGCAGCTAGTGACAAACTATGGTTCATGCTCGAAATGTATTCATTTGTAGATTATTTCACGATACCCCCATCCTTTGTATCAATATACCTGGACAGAACATGGATAGGTGAGTCTACTGCAAAACTAAATACATACCTACATTTAAAACTTGTTAAAATCTAATGGCAGCTTTGGTCTAACTCTAAACAAATGATACTTGAGCAGTAGGGCACGAATCACTATCGTATGAAATCACTATCTATACGATAGATACTTATGCTCACCGATTTCACCACTGCTACAATAAATCACGTTGATAGCTACATTTTAATGATGTATTTTTACAAATATTATTTATCTATTTCAGGACTGAGGTTTCTCAGAGCTCTACGCTTAATGACCGTGCCTGATATTTTGCAATACCTCAATATTTTAAAAACATCGAGCTCGATTCGGTTGGCGCAGTTAGTTTCAATATTTATATCAGTGTGGCTTACTGCCGCTGGAATTATTCACTTGGTAAGTTTAACAATGTTTCATAATGCATATATGTTAGAGCATCCATTGAATACTTCAACGAAACTAATGAAATATTTCATCATAATATTTGAAAACATTGAAATAAGTAGATCATCCAAGTAAACAATCAAATTACTTGTCAGCGTAAACAATTAACGGCCATTCCACTGATCAAGGCCTCAAATCAAGACTGGTTGCTCAATTACCTTAATTCGAAATGGCAAAAAGCATGAATCACAAGAAATTATAATTTTTGTACATTTACCTGTTTTTATATATCACAAACAACATACCAAAAAACAGAAATATGGCAAAGGATATGTCCTTGGTTACGTTTAGTTGAATTATTCAATAAATCTTCAGCATCCTTACGTACTCGTATGTCTGATTAGCTGGTTTCATTTCTTTTCCGTGAGTCTTCATTATCCTGATCTTGATTAAGCGTTTCCAGCGACTGCTACGTTATTATCTTATTATTTTACTAGCGACCCGCCCCGGCTTCGCACGGGTAGCATAGCATGTTATTATACATATAAACCTTCCTCCTGAATCACTCTATCTATTAAAAAACCGCATCAAAATCCGTTGTGTAGTTTTAAAGATATAAGCAAACATACATACATACATACATACAGACGCGGGAAGCGGAAAGCGACTTTGCTTTATACTATGTAGTGATACATTATGCTTTATTAACTCCTTATTTATGTATTTCAGCTGGAAAACTCCGGTGATCCACTAGAGTTTGAAAACTCGCAAAAACTCTCATACTGGACCTGTGTGTACTTTCTAATAGTCACAATGTCCACAGTAGGTTACGGAGATGTGTTCTGCCATACTGTGCTCGGCAGAACATTTTTGGTATTTTTTCTCCTCGTTGGCTTGGTAAGTTTCATTTTCACTTATTCTCTCTCTTACTGATCTATACTTAATTTGATTTTGACTTGATAATGAAATATATATAAATGAATAATTTGATACCACAACAAAATTGATTCTAACTTGTGCAAGGGGAGGCAAGTTTATATCGAATGTCCACAATAAAGTTACGTAGGTAAACTTTTACCTCATTAAATTGATCTGTGCCGAGCTTGCTATTCCTTGCATTGCTGATCCAATAACAAAGCAAAAGGAAATAACCGTGACTTGCCATTTAAAATATAAGCAATAGTTCATACTATGGGACTTGCTAGTAAAGCGTACTGGTTTACCGCACAGCTCGTTGAATGATTGTAAGCCTGACTAGTGCACCATTACTCTAGAGAGCATGTCAATTAATTCGGTAACCGTTCGGGAGAGTCGACCGGCGCCCCCTCCGCCCGGGGGCAGATCTTAGCCGCGTTCGTCACCTCTCCTTATGCGTGGCGGTGGCCCGCCTTTGCTCGAACGACTTTCTTCTACTATCGCCAAACACTAAAATATGCTTAATTTGGAGCGACCGCATGGGTGTATTCTGTTTTTTTCTTTTGCTTTGTTACGTTACGTGATACTCACCATATCGTGCCGCCGGAGGTTCTCACCAGCCACCGGGCACTATGGGGACCGTGCTGCGAGCCTCGTGCTCTCGCTCGTAGTGAAGCGCCGCGTCCGCGCCGCGACGCGTGACCGCCCGGCGGCCCGGCGCCCGCGTCCCCCCAACCCCCCTCTACCCCCCAAACCCCCCCCACACCCACCTCGCGATCTCTGCATGCCGCACCTGTGCCTGGCTGTGTTCCGTTGCTCACATCACCGGTAGTCACACACTCTCGTTCCTTTTTTCTTTTTATTTCGCTCCGCTACCGGCTACACTTTACGACTCTGCGTCACCATAGAATATTTACCGAGACTCGAGGTGGACATTGTCGTGCATCACGCGATGGTGTCCGCGTACGCCAGACTCGTTTTCGATCGACACCGTGGTCTGTTGCAGGCAATGTTCGCTAGTAGCATTCCCGAAATTATAGAGCTGGTAGGAAGTAGGTCCAAGTACAGTGGCGAGCTGAAGCGCGAACATGGAAAAAGGTATCAGTTTGATATATAAATTGATCCTCGGAAGTGAAGGCGACTCATTTCTCAGCAAGGTGCGCTACTTTCGCGCGTCATGCTCGCCATGATTCGCCCGATCTCTCGGAGTAAATGTGAGATCATCACCTCTAAGAAAGCTTGCTCAGTGCCGTCAGATGTATTGTGTCATCTACTCGTGTTCACTCGTCGCCTTCCTCGGCGGCCGCAAGGCACTCCTTGTCTCGCCTCTACGAGGACGAGCTGCTCGTGCCGTAGAGCCGAGACGAGGCGCGCTGAGGTAGGCCTCCGAGGCGGCCGGTCTGTGAATGCGTCTACCAAGCGTCTATATCGAATGCCCACCGTTCCACCGTAGTTCCAAATCCGGTCGAACCGATTTCTTTTAAGTTCCGTTCATCGATTAGTTAGCGTATGTATCCTTAGGCTTTGCATGCACCCGGTCACCCGTCCCCGTACGGCTTGCGTACGGAGGCACAGCTCCCGCCGCTAGCTAGCTCGGCACGGCACCACTCCCTCACACCCACACAGCCACAGCCACAGCCACCACGCAGACAGACGACACTAGTCCCAGGCCCAGGCCCAGGGGCAAAGGGGCAAAGGGGCAAGTGTGCGGGCGGCCCGGGCGGCGGGGGGGCGCGCGGGCGCGGGGGGGACGGGGCGGCAGGCGGTGCGGGTCACTGACCTCGCGGTGTTTGCTGTGTATCGTAGGCTGTGTTCGCCAGCTGGATCCCCGAGATCACGGAGCTGGCGGCGCAGCGCAACAAATACGGCGGCCGGTACAACAAGGACGTCCGCCGCAGGTACCCTGCTCTCACGCCCCCGCTCCACGCGGCTTCCTGCCTTCCTACCTCTCACGGTTTCGATCTTGGTTGATTGAATGCGGAGTTTGCTAATGAAATTTATTAATCCTTCACTAGAATCGGTCTCTCGGTGCCGTGGCGCATGCTCGAAGAGTTAGCTCCCGGCGGCCGCGCCCCTCTCCCCGACACGAGAGATAGGCGCGACCGACCGACGCACTACTACATGCCTTTTTTCGTAAATTTTACTCGAGTTAACTTGAGCTTTTTAATCCTTCTAACGAGACTAGATCTGGAGAGAGCCGATGTAAAGTTTTGTAATGCTGTCGATGAGTAGTGTTTGGTTTGTTCGCTTGCACACGATGCCTGTCGCCACGCTGTAGCGCTAGCTCCGGCACATCGCCACGAGTCCCGACGATCACACACAGCCAGTGCCCGCGCCGCCCCCGCCCGGGTCCGATCCCTGCGTGTCGCGTGAATAACTGTGACTAATGCCGCCGCCCTGTGCCGCCTGCCCGTGCCTGCCCAGCGCCCGACGCCGACACGCCGTCCCGAGAGGACTGTTGGCAGAAGCGAGCCGCCGGCGCCCGAAGCCGCGATCACGTGGCAACGCGGCGCCGGCGGCTCCCTTCCGCTGCGGCCCTCATTACTCACCACTCGATTGAATGTGAATGTCTTGTTTTGTCTGTCGGCGTTTAGGCGATATTTGCCAGTTGTATCCCAGAGATAATTGACTTAATCGGCACTAGACCCAAGTATGGCGGCACCCTCAAGAATGAGCGGGGACGCAGGTGAGCCGCTGTCTTCACTCCGTTCCGTTGAATGTGTTCCGTGTTGTGAATCTATATTCTTCCTTTTCCTCTCTTAGCACGCTTCTGTGTTCTCACTTATCTAAGCGGGACGCGAGTCCCGTGCGTTGTCTTTGTTTTTATGAGTCGATATTGATTGTAAATTTACCTTTTGAATTTGAGTTCAGTTAAAATAGCGAACAGCAGATAGTGGCTAGTGTTATCGCTCGTCTATTATATATATATATTTAGGTTTAATGATTATGTTCTGTTAGTATCTAAAGGAATGTTAATGGTAAAGCTTAGTTACGGAGAGTTAAATGTTGAGTGGTACCGTATCGTAGTGCGTTGTTGGAGTTGTGGTGTGCGATGCGAGGCCTCGACAGCTCCTCTCTGGCGCGGCGTCGCCTGCGTGGGGCGCTGTTGAAGCACTTCCCGCCCCCCTGCCCCCCCCCTGTCCCATGACCCATGACCCCATGACCCCAGTCCTCTCCCGTGCCTGTGCGACCCACGTACGAAAACCACCACCGCTCGCTCCTGCCCACTGCCCCCTCCTGCCTGCACGACTCTGTTCTGTAACTGTATCTGTTCTGTACTCTTACTCTTAATGTTGACCCTCTTTAATGTTTTGATCTTTTATGTACTTTGGATCGATCCCCTCGGTTATTTTAGTGTAATGTATTTACGTAATAAATTCATAGAGCGTGGCAAGGCTGTGTGCATTGAGGACATTTTTAACGCAAAATTAGATTAGTTTGACATACCATTTAACACCTATCGAAATCATCCTAGAAGTGAACACGAATCATTTTTAATGAACTATTGATTTGAAAATTGTTTGCAATGTTTATGCGGTCTTAAAGTTAAAGGTAGAGTTTTTGAAAATATTTTTAAAGAAAATGATCAGTTCTTTGCCACACCTTAGATGAATAATAGTTTGCATGTTGGTATGTAGTTTTGCGGATTGCAAAGTAAAACCTTTTATCTTTCCACTTTTTTCTATTTCTGTGATGATTTTAGTGAGTTTGAGAGCCTCTCCCTTCTTTGTTTTAATTTTAATAACAGCTTCAACCTCCATCATTGTACCAACACTTGACTATGCACTATTCAAACTACTCTCTACTACTACCTTCATTTAACCCTCTACTTGCGAGACAAGAATTTAAAGTTACTAAAACAATACTTAAATCACAATACTCTAAACAACGGGACTTTTCCGTAACATCAAGCTATACTGAGAACAAGCTTTGGTGTGAAACTGTATTGTCTAAACACAGTGTCGCCTAACTAAAGTTTGACGTGAATTTCGCACAATAACAATCGATGAACCAACAATTTCCGAGACTGTGTTGAGATTATGTTTAGGTTACATTATCCCCCACAACACACGTTCACTTTTAAATCATTGTTTCTGTGGTTGAGATGAATGTTATGTTTTACAGTTGATGTTTTCCCAAGTTGTCATCTATCCTAGCAAGCCACCCCCTCCCTTAGTCCCTTGATATAATTATATTTTTAGTGTGGTAGATAGTACACAAGTCCTGACCGAAACTGAGCTTCATAGATAAGTCGTTCATTTCTTTGTGGCATTAAAACTTAAAACTTATGCACTGACTAACCAATTGTCATTTTATATCAAATACATGCAAAAATATACAAAACAACCACAAATTAATGAACACAATAAATGTTAATCGTAAATTATGGAGGTTATGTTTTAGCAACGTCTTCATTTACTCATATTTAAAAAAAATTGTATTAAACCATACTTTATTTATTCTGCTTAAGTCTGTGATAACAAATCGATACCTATAAAAATGAAGACGTTGTATTATTTATGATCTGTAGACCTTTCATGCTTTCTCACGTATTGTTTTGTTTAACCCTGTTGTGACCTGTTTGTTTCAATTTCTTATTTTCAATTTTCTTATTAACATCTTGCGGTCCCAGGAGTTAAATAAGACTTCAAATTGCTATAATTCTTTCTTCTTCTATTTAAGATAAGATAAGCTTTCTGAAAGTTTGCTTTCTGGATTAAAAGAGCTAACGCTGCAAAGCAATGATTAAATTCTGCAAAAATTGCAAGACACAACTTTTTTGTCAAGGCTTTCTTCAAGAGCTTCTGAGCTTTAAATATTACAATTTGCATTCTCTGTAGCTGCACTTTTGTCTAGATTTGTTTACCGCGATACTATAACATATTAAATGTTTCCAGGCACATAGTCGTATGTGGACACATAACATATGAGTCAGTCAGCCATTTTTTAAAAGACTTCCTACACGAAGACAGAGAAGATGTAGACGTTGAGGTTGTTTTTTTACACAGGTCAGTATCATTCAATTTATATTTATACACTGTAGAAAAATTTAGAACTAAATTTACACACGATGTTGTTTGTTCAATAAACAACATTGCGACTTTACGATAAGTACCTAACTACATTTATTTTATAATTCGGGACAGAACATAACAATTTCAGTAAAACGTCCCAAACTACTCGTAAATATAGAAAATCGTTTTACTCGAACTGCTGGTAAATATGAAAGTGGTTTGCCTACTGGTGAATCTAAATGCTATTTTTATTGTGGCTATAAATGTATCAGTAGCGAAAGACGGTGCATAACATGATTGTAAACAAAGTGGTTTATCATGTTCGATCGAACGACGCTTTCAGAAAAGAGCCCGATCTTGAGCTGGAAGGTCTCCTGAAGCGTCACTACACCACCGTCGAGTTTTTTCAGGGTACAATGATGAATGCCGTCGACCTTGAACGAGTCAAGGTTAGAGTAAGACTATATAAGTCCAGGCATTAGAACCGCACGGCCGTTACCATTAAAACGCGTCTACGTGATTTTTTTGTATTATGTGCATAAGTGAAATATTTTTCTTCTGTAAAGGTGCTCTTCCATAGTCACTGTAGGATTTTATCACTTTGGTAATTTTTATCTTGTGGTTATTTTGATGCAATCATCGCTTCTCACGGCGGTGCGAGGGCTACCAGACGCAGGCGCCCTCGCACGGCCCGACTGCGACTTTTGGTAACTAGCGTTGCATGGTAAAGCCTTCACAGGCGGCGGATTGTCCTTACTCGGTCAGTAGTGATAACTTAGCGTTGATGACAGGAAACCGCCCGACCTGGAGCTCGAAGGCCTGTTCAAGAGACACTTTACCACCGTGGAATTCTTTCAAGGCACCATTATGAATCCAATAGATCTCCAGAGGGTAAAAGTAAGTAGCACTGCACACATAAATGTGTTATTTGGGCGTGGTGTCGGTTTTATACTGTACAGACTGTTGTTTGTATAGACGTAGAGCGTGGCTCGTTTACTACCATGCTCGAGTTGTTCTGGAGTCCCTTCTATACCTGAGCGCTGTTTATGCCTGTCGCTATAAGTGTGCTGCCCCGGCTCGGTACCGCGCGTACCGACTCGTGAACTAGGCTGTGTGTCTTTAACTCCCCTCTGGTCCTTCGCCGCGCCCACAGGCCACAGGCCAACTACTTCCACCGAATAGGTGCCGTTTGCGATGCTGGCCCGTGTGTTATTTCGATATCGATTATACTGTACGTTCAGATTATTGGCATAAATGGCTGCCGAAGAAAGGATTCTGTTCCAAAACTTTTCAAAATTTAGTAGTAGTATCGAGTACAGTTATCGATGGTCGAGCGTTCGTGGTAAGTTGTTGCATGGCTCCCCGGAATGCCGCAGTCTTCGCATGCTCTTTACTATCACTTACACCCACTTGCTTCTTCCTAAATGGGCACTACGGATATAAATCTTGATATTTAGAAACAAATCGAGTATCTTACTATTATGTGTACCTCCTATTTCACCGAGAGTACCTTCCTTTACTGAGAGTTATAGAAACCATGATACTAAGTCGTAGTGGTCATTTCGATGTTTGTGTTACCCTGCTATCGTTTGCATGCTTTTTCATGCTTGATTAGTTTCAATAGATGTGTAGTATTGATTTCATGTTTGATGTTGTAAGTATGTACCTATATCTCTTCAACCTGTTGTATAACAATCTTCAAAGAAAAATAACATCAAAAGAACCGCAGTTTGATAAAATTCAGGCCTTTGCTTGAAAAATTATCAACATTTACGGGCAAGAACATAATTTTATTTGATATAAAACTTGACATCGATGCATTGGTAAGTGATTGATAACATAAAAACTGCTATTGCTATTGTCGACAAAGCATTAAAACTGTCGTAAGAGCATACATTTTCAATGGCTATGCTCAGACTTAACTTCAAAGAAACTTTTCAGAAAAAAGTAGAAAGAGTCCGAAATCTTATTTCTTTTTACAAGCAGTAATTTTGCTCAAATCTATAAAGCCCTGCTTAGCTGCTAACGGCAAACCGACAAATTCTTTAACATAATATCTGTGCAGGTGCACGAAGCCGATGCATGTCTGGTATTAGCCAATAAGTACTGCCAAGACCCTGATGCGGAAGACGCGGCTAATATAATGAGGGTCATCTCTATAAAGAACTATTCTGATGACATCAGGGTTATCATTCAGCTTATGCAGTACCATAATAAGGTGAGTTATTCGAATATAAAAAAGAACACTAGAGAAGTATTTATTAATGACACACAAAATTAGCATCAATGCATTTTAAATGTATATATTTAAAATAAACGACTTGCATTAAGCAACAAAATGTAGAGACGTGACAATAAAAGGAACAACCATTTATGAGCCAGAACTCTACAATATAATCCACAGTTAAACACAGATAGGCAAAAAAACCGGACAAATAACGATAAAATAAATATCTAATATTCAGGAGGTATTTGATGATGTTGGGATCGATTTGAGTGATGATTTGATCATTACTATTATTATTTTTTCCGTTTCTCCAGGCATATCTTCTCAACATTCCATCGTGGGACTGGAAACAAGGCGACGATGTAATTTGCTTAGCAGAGTTGAAGCTTGGGTTTATAGCACAGAGCTGCCTCGCTCCCGGATTCTCCACCATGATGGCCAATCTCTTCGCCATGAGGAGTTTTAAGACGGTCAGCTTTCTTTTTGCTTTTAACAATATTACTTTAACTAATTTATGAACAGTGTAAATTTAATTTAGGTATAACTTTACCTGGTAACAACTGTTTTGAGCGCCAAAGTCTATGATTTCGATGCAGTCAAGAACTAGTTTTGTTATTGCTGGGCTAACCAAGCCATGGCTTTAAAAACAGAGCATGCTCTACTAATTGGCAGCAGATTCAAACGTCTCCCTCAATCCATTCGAACATGCTCAGGTTCTAACGACTTATGCGGCATTTCCACAGTCCCAAGAAATGGCTATGTGGACTAATGACTACATGCGAGGTACCGGAATGGAGATGTATACTGAGAAGCTAAGTTCCGCCTTTATCGGGATATCCTTCGGCTCGGCCGCTGAGTAAGTCGGCGTAAGACGCTTGCTACGTGACAAAGACAGTGTCATGTCACAAACTTTTATATACTGTAAAGTGTTTGTGCATACTCATACTTCGAAAATCGTCACTAACCGATGACGCATAGCTTCTCTCATCAGTGTTACAAGTTTGTTTGCCGGCTTTACGATCTGATCTCGATGTTTTTAAATCTCATTGTTTTCAATAAGCTGCACTAAATAACATAGTCGATAGATCGAGTAATATAGGGAACTAATAAAGATAGAGTCGTCGAAGGATTTCGGCTCGAGCGTTGTCCCCCCTGCAATAATTAACATGGCACGAGCTTTAGCGTCTCCTGTTGATTGCAGTCCCCCGACACTCAAGCTTGGCAGAACGATTACCTGCAGGGTACGGGATGCGAGATGTACACGGAAACCCTGTCGACCTCCTTCACAGGAATGAGCTTCCCACAAGCGAGCGAGTAAGACTCTTACCCTCTCGATCCTGGGCCCGCCTACACTGCACCGTAGACTGTGTGACTTGCTAACTTTAGATAGATGCACTAACTTGCCCCTCTAGACAAGCAATTTCTGACCTTAGCGAAGTTTGCAATGACTGAAATGTATGGGTTTGGTTGTCGCTTTCGTCAACCCAAAAGGCATTCTGGGTATTTCGCAAACGCCAAAAAGTCTATTATTGCTACCTGTCTAGAGAGGACTGGATCTAATACACAGGATTGAATTGACTAGTTTTCTGGTTTTCAGAGATAGATGCATGTTGAATGTGTACGTACAATTTAGTGATTAGTGGTATGTATTCTATATATTTTAGTTCGAATTCATCGTTTAGGTCTGTGACTTGTTGATAGATTGTTTTTTTTTTTAGTGTTCAATATTCTTCTGATGATACAATTTAATTTTGTTGAACTTTTATTATTCTACCATTACATCAGTGCAAAAAAGACGATAGGTCTTATTTTGTACTTTAACCTATAATGAATACTATTGTTTTATTATCGTTGCCTACAATAAGGTATAAACGTGATCAAGTTGCTGTATAACTTACACTATTTAAGTCGCTTTTTTAATCTTGCTGTAGTAATGAGCCGAGTTTCTAATATTTATTTTGTAGAAATCACTTGTAAATAATACATTTTTGCATGATTGGCACTGCTTTATTTTATTTGGGTATCAATTTAACAAATAAGAGTATCACGTAAAGTTATGATCGCTTAGCTTTTAATAAAGTAGTCTATACTTAGTTATTGCCTATGCTTATTAATTTATACGCTATAATAGATTTAAATTACCTGTAAACCAAAAATATTTTAGCACAAGTAATTTTAGTAAAAACTGCAGCTCTTATACTTTCTGGCCAGGTTATGCTTCACGAAGCTAAAGCTGCTGTTATTGGCCATTGAAATCAAAGGTGAGGAAGGGGCAGACAGCAAAATCTCCATCAACCCTAGAAATGTGAAGATACACGCTAACACACAGGGATTCTTCATAGCACAATCCGCTGATGAAGTCAAAAGGTAAAGCGCCGTTAAAAACTATGTATTCCAAACTTTTTTCAGTATGTTTTGAAGCAAAATTAAACCCAAAAGTGGGTGTTTTGAGTTGATATACTTCATGTTTCAAAATGCTATAGCTTTTTATACGTTTGTTTAAACAAGAGACTTCCACTTCTTGTCTCTATGCGGTAATGCTGAATGCAAACCGTTAAACGGTACAGTATTTGATACTGGTATATTCATCATTATAGGCTTATTGTGTTTGTTTGTTGTTTTGCTTCCATTGTTTCGCGGTGAACGTATAATTAAAATACGGTAAATTCTCGAACTTCCAGAGCTTGGTACTACTGCAAAGCCTGCCACGAGGACATCAAAGACGAAACACTAATCAAGAAATGCAAATGCAAAAACTGTAAGATCATTGAATTGCTTTCATCCACCCCCTTAGCAATAATATTACAATAAATTTTATAACAAGATTGACTAAAGTTAAACTTTTAACAAAATTCTGTGACATTCTTTCTGGAGGTATAATATTGTCTGTTTACACGTACTGTGTCCTGTAATATAACATCACGATAATGATCACGTTTCCATGAGTAAGTCTATAATGTCACATATTATTGTGTAATATACACCACCTCCTATGGCCGTTTTGATAACAGCCTCATCGACACAGCCACCAGTCGTTATCGACTCACACTGTATACTTTATCTTCAAGAGACATTAATGAAATATTGTTCGGCTAAACTTTTAGTGACCGCACACCAGCGGAAGGTTGGAGCCGACATAGGTAACTTGCACCACACCTAACCTCACAAATTGACGTTTTCCGATATTTATTTTTCGTGTCTATAATTTTGAGTTGCTTTAGTGGTGTTGCGTCCGTACCTCACAGACTGGATCGGCTGCAAGGCAGTTCTTGACCCGTGCTCGTTCACACCCTACTTAGCGATCATTGTGTATGTCCGCTCGCTCTTGAATGAAACCGCCACGGATGAAGCACTCAACACAACCATTTCTATGCCTTTTGAGATCGCTCTGATTTGTATCGACACCGACCGAAAGGTTTAGTGCATCATACGATCGTAACGAATTAAAAATCAGGAACATGAGATTACACAGCAAATTCACTTTCTAAAATGGTAGACCACAACCGATGCAAATCAGTAGAGTTAACATTGATATGATGCACTTGAAAGCCCAGCACAGACAGTAATTGCATGTACCCAAACATAAAGTAGAACTAAATATCGCAAACAGCAAATTGCACCGTCATTGTATCTAGTTTACGAATCCATGAAAGCATGTCTCAGAAACAAAGAGAGTGAAGACAATCACAAAGTGCTAAACGACTACCCCGAGAGTGAGCTTCCCAAGACAAAGACTTTATACGGCAGTCAGGCTTGTCTGCGCTAATAGTCGTGATTAATGCGAGGAAAGCTAAACTACCATCACATCACATCAGCCGCGCTTGTGATACAATCAGATTTCAAATTAACGCCTCACACAATATCGAGCTTGATCCTTCCAATTCAAACTAACATGTGAATGTGATCCCACAAGCGATAGGTTAGGTTCTAGGATGCGTACGTGTTTGTCAGTTTTTGGATTTTTACAGATGTCGGAATGATGATGATGCAGTCTGGGATGGTGAAACAAACTGTTAATACGTACCGTGTTTACGACGGTACGGCACGATAGTCCCGAGAATCCGTATTATCATACACTTTAGTTTGTTTGCATCAACTAACCATAATGCTCATAAACTATAAAATTGGGCTAAAGTATATACGCTAATACACGATTAAACGAAACACGCAGCTAGTTTATGGCAGCTGGGCTATATCACAATTTATTAACTGAAAGTTGCTTAAATATGAACGAAGTTAGAGTTAGGTTAGATCTTCCGATACATGTTATATATAGCATTTCACTTCCAACACCCACAAACTCCATCAACAGACGATCATCTATCACAAGACTTCGGTTACCTTATACCGAATATCGTATTCCAATCTAGCTCTTCTACATCAGCACCCTTGATAATTCATTTTCGGATGAGGTAATGTGAAGTCTGGCTAGGCTTTATCAGCGACAATACTAAAGAAACCGTCCGTACCTTTGCATCTGTGTCTCCATAATTAACTAGGTGTATGTTTATTTTCGTGTACCCCACAATATACAGGTTAAATAGATAGTTATTTATACACCTAACTTTAAAAGGTATTGTTTCTGGTTCAGTGGCTACATTCAGGAAAGGCGTACGAGCCGTCCAGATGGTGGGCAGGGCAAGTACGTAACCTCAATGTATAAAGTCAGTGTATACTGTTATTGTCAATGTGATGTTCTTTGCGGCACGCGGCCGGGTGCAGCACACAGCACACCGACGCAGCGTCGCAGGCGCCGGCGCACCTAGCAATCTCGTGTCCTGTTATCATTGTCTTGTCTGTCTGTATACGTTACTCTATGTGCATTTATACAGCAGTTAGATGTTTGCCTCTCTTTTAGCCGATATCATAAACATCGGGAGAAATTATGTGATGTCGTTTATTTGTTTTGGTGTTGTTGTTATTATGTTATTAAATCGAAAATATATTCTCTAGGAGTATTTTGATCCCTGATTTCTGCATCGATTATAGTCCCTCAGAATATTGATGTTGTGAAGTTAATAGATTTACATTAAAATTTTATTATGCTTATAAAATCTATGGAAAATTCGTTGACCCCGCTTAGGAAAGTTTAATTTAGATGAACCCGCCTCGATAGAACTGTCGGACTTGCAGTCATGTCTACTGCGCCTGGTCCAGTCCACAATTCGGTATATTTGCTGCATTACGATCTCATTCCAGTAATTTAACTGCCTTCATCTGAGCCATTACTCTTAGCAGGCTATTTTAACAGTCGCTCCATTATAAGACCATAGAGTAATTCCTCTTTCATTAGATAACTCATTTCAAAATAGGACTTATAATTCATTTAAATTTACCCTTACCATAGCACATAGAGCTTGTCTTTAGCTAATATTTTTATTTGTATGTTTTAGCTTTTTTGTATGTTTGGTGCATGGGGTTTTGGTAGTGGTTTTGGTAAACTAGATTAGTTAGAAGTTTTTTTGTAACTAATGATTGATTGTTTTATTAAGTATTTTGAAGTGTTCGGTTTCACCTTTCAATTTGGTTTCAACGCTTATGCGTGTGAAGCTTTTAACCGTAAATTCGCTTACAACCACAATCAAAATGCTTTCACTTGAAATTTTTCACGTTCCAAGTTTTGTAAGTAAACTTTTATGCGAAAGCTTATATTTGCAAACTAAAGGTGAAACCGAAATTGATTGATTCGTAACGATGTCATTGTTTAAAAAGCCACACGCTGTATGATATTGCGTTGTGCCAGTAGGTCTCGTATTATTGAGTGGTGTATCGGAATGCGAATATGTGCTGATGTTTTGCAGATGATCACCATCCTCCCCCCACCTTCACGCCGCCAGAGTTGCCCAAGAAGGTCCATGTTCGAGGTACATCTCAGGCTCAAGGACTGAGTGATATTTTTTTTCGTTTATTTTTGTCTTTCTCTATCATCGGCCCGCCCACACTAACCCATTGAACCGGCAATGTGCTTCGTCCCAAGTTACCGAAAGGTATAGTGCACTTAGATGCTTTATCACGCATTTCTCATAGAGAGCACTAAATGCAACGGTCGGAAACCGTCTGGTCGGGAATCAGTTTCGAATCGCATGAAAACCGGCTGACGTACTTGTAGATTAACTCCACTAACTACCGTCGCTCGAGCGAGCGACTATTCTGAACTACCCTCAATAAAAATAGCCGCCAAATTCAAAAAGTAATTTTCCGTAACATTATTTTCCGTTTGCGATCACTACTCTAGAATGGGATGAAATCAAAATTTAAAGTTTCCATCGATATGTGCTTCTTGGTAAACTCTAAAGCGGATGTAATATCATTGTGGTTTGTACCCCTGCGCCGAGCATTGCAAATATTCATGCATTGCATTTATCTATCTACCCGCCATATTTTGTATTTTGAAGTAGAGTTGCCAGTTAATTATAAGCTCATCTTTTTAATATTAGCTCCTATAATGTTATCTATTTTGTCTGAATGTGATGGCAACACTATTTGAAATTTTATATTGTTCTGCTTTTGTTGTAGAAATTGAGAAACGTTTGTTATAAAAATTAAGATATTTAATAATAATATATTACAAAATTGAGTTATAAAATCGAATGAACCTTGAAAATATTAGCTTGATTCAAATTTGATTGGACTATTCAATATCACTACAAAGTATTTTTTAATAAAATTTCAGGCGAAATTGCGAGAGAAAGGGGAGAGGATATTAGTTGTAAGTATTTCATTTACCCACCGATCATATTCCTCAAACCTACCGAATTTTAGACACCTGAGCGATAAATTAATCTTAAACATGGTGGAATTATAACTTTCCGTCTATAGAAACATCATCAATCTAACTGAACTTCTTCCTTCCATAATAATGTTCTTCACAAACATGTACAATAATATATTATGGCAACTATTTTCACAGTAATTAATCGAAATCACCGTAACGCCGCGCCCACCGCATTGCTATCACCGATGGCCAACCAGCTGATGAACACAACCACTACACGGCAGGTCAACAAAGTTAAACCAAATGTGAACAGACAGCCACCTGATACGTAAGTCCTTTACAATCTATCGTGTGTTTGAAATATTTTTTACCTTCAGGTAATTTCTCGCAGTTAAACCCAAATTTCCAACAATTGGATTCTGTCTTAAGTTGATGTTTTTTTTTACTACTTCTATGCACTAATGTAACTAAACTTGCGAGAAGTTACATGTCCAAATCAGATAAGCCCTATGCTTTTTATAATAAACGAATAGACAATTTAAAATACTTACTATAAATACTCCCCGTAAATAAAATGTATCTAATCTTTATTTATTTTCTATCATACTCGAAGCTACCTCTCCTGTTAACTTTCCACGTGCACTGCACTTAAACTGTCCCGCTTTATATGTCAACAAATTAATTTTGCTACACATAGGTATAGTTATATGTCAAAAGAAAAGTAGACGATTCTCTGACTCGGTGTTGCAGGAATCCTCAGGAACAAGATACGAATTACCAGGCGTATCAACTCGCCTACGAAGTGAAAAAACTCATGTAATTCCAATAAGTTATTTCAGCTAGATAATTATTATCAGTAGTTTGAAAACGTGCAACAGTGGATTCATATTTAGTAGATGCGCAAGTGAAGTCTGCTGATAATTTCAAATTTTCTTTTTCTGAAAGAACTAAATACAATTCAATGCAATAACCGAACACATTGGAATAAGCATTTAAAATTAAAACTTTCGAAACACAAATTCGTAAAGAAGTTAAAAACAAAGCTTGCGAACGACTTGCGACCTTTTTATTTGAAGATCTTAAAAAAAATAAGCAAAAGGATAAACGAGTACCTAATGATGAAAAGAGTAGGCAGACTTCTCTTGTAAAGAGTTTTTAAAAGTAGACAGTAGTGCTTGCCTCACGACCAAGTGTTTGAGCTTTAAAATAAACAATATTTTATACATTTATAGTATCTATTGTATATTTTATTTTGCACCTCGATAAAGCACGTCTCACTTTACAATTTTAAATAAAGGCATGTCTATATTTTCTTATACTTGTGCATAAAAACGTTGGTAGCGTAAAACATAATGTAGTTTTCTATAGACATAGACAGATGTTTCCTTTAAACTCAAACCAAAAATTACTTTAAAAGCTTTTACTCCATAGAGTATTCACATTACATAGAGCACATTAGTTTAAAACGAGGTTTAAACAGAGTTTTAATACTACCCACATAACCTCACTGAGAGCACATGTGCAGAACACAAAAAAAAGTTTAGAGCCGCGGTGTTCTGCGACCATGCTTCTATGAATGTTTTTTAACAAGTTTCTTCTGAATTAGGCCCACGAGTAGGAGTAGCGGTACAAATCAGAACAGCAATGGTGGCGTAAGCCTGCCAGCCGGTCTGGCAGACGACCAGTCGAAGGACTTCGACTTTGAAAAGACTGAAATGAAATACGACTCCACTGGGATGTTCCATTGGAGCCCCGCCAGGAATCTGGAGGATTGTATATTAGTAAGTTTTTAGCAGCTTTTCTCTATTTAACGTTGAGCACTCCAATTACCTACTATCTATGTTTCATACAGGTACAGGGTGTATTAAAACCACTCCCGAAAACTATAACTTTATGTTAAGACCATGCATCTTGATCGATTAATCGCCGAAAAAAACTAAAACAAAAGTGATGAATTTTGAACTTCATAATTTGGCCTTTCTCCAAAATCTCGATGCCTGAATGAAGGCATTAATTTTTCACTTTGGATTCAGTTTATTAGCTATCATCGCCATAACATTTCCGTAGCTTTCCAAAACTCTGAACATTTTTCTCTTCACAGGACAGAAACCAAGCGGCAATGACAGTTCTAAATGGCCATGTAGTTGTATGCCTGTTCGCGGATCCCGACTCGCCCCTAATAGGGCTGAGAAATCTGGTCATGCCTCTACGTGCGTCAAATTTCCACTACCACGAGCTAAAGCACGTCGTTATAGTGGGCAGCGTCGAATACATCAGGAGAGAGTGGAAAATGTTGCAGAATCTACCCAAGATTTCTGTGTTGAATGTGAGTTTTAACGAACTGTCTGATGAACGGAACCGTTCCTATTAAGCCTACATGCCCACTCGCGCACAGCATCAAACATTCATTCGTGACGACTCCCAGACTCCTTAGAGACCCCATACACAACGTCTCTGAAACTAACACAACAAACTTAATTGGTAAATCCGAAGCAAATTGACTGTGACAACACACACTAGTAATCCTATCAGGGTTCCGTCTTTTCCGGACTTACGGAACCCTAAAAAACGTAATTTTACTAATACTATAAATCCGAAATTTTGTGAGGAGGTTGTTTGTATGTTTAATTGAAACTTAGAACATACATAGCCTATGCCCTGAAATATCAGACAGGCTGTTTTTTATCCAGGTACCACACGAAGTTATTTAAACAATTAAATATAATCACGACTATTCACGACTGTAATCCCTAAGTAGGCAATGTAGGCATCCTTTCAGATCTCCTTGCGTACAGGCATAGCTTCACCCAACTCCTAAGACGTTTCAAAGTGATCCTTCTGTTTTTTTTAGGTAGGGTTTTTTTTAAAGTGTAGTCTCAGGCAAGTTAGGTATGTATGAATGTGTGTTGTTTCCAGGGTTCACCGCTAAGCCGGGCCGACTTGCGAGCAGTGAACGTGAACTTGTGTGACATGTGCTGTATTCTGTCAGCGAAGGTACCGTCCAACGATGACCCGACGCTGGCCGACAAGGAAGCCATATTGGCTTCGCTGAACATCAAAGCTATGACATTCGACGACACTATAGGTAAAGTGCAACTCTGAATAATATCTTCTCGCAATGATACTTTTTTTAATCGGATATGGCTGAAAATGGCGTAAAAACTTACTATCTTTAAAAACTATTACAATATAAAAATAAACTTTCTTTGATTTGTTTAGGTACTATGCTTGTTTTCTAAGTTCGGTAAAATAAACATGTTTGGATTTGGAGTTAACGTGAAAAAAGTTGGTTTTAAGATAAATCAAGAAATTGTTTACCAATCGTATTTCTTTCTGTCTATAATTTGGATAAATAAAATCCATAAGTTTGTAAAATTAATAAAAACACGATACAAATGACAAAACAAAATAACAATCGGTAGGTACAATTATCGTAAACTTCTTCGATCTCTATATATTTCGTAATTAAAAAAATATTTTAGTTGGTCTATATAGACATTGCATTATATCCTTGTGATCGATTACGAAATCATTAAGTGCGTAAGAAATAAAATGAAATAGTAATTTGTAAATTTTTCCACAAACGCCATCTTCTAAAGGTTTAAAAACAAAAGCATTAAGCTCAACGACAGTTGATATTAATACGCCCATGTTATGTTCTAACTGATATATAAACTTTCACTGAGTAAGTTGTGTGTACTCTTATATCTGCCAGTAAGCGTTGAAGTTTTTGTTTTTGTGGTAAGCTCTCGCTATATCCATAGCTGGTTTTGTTTATCTTTTGACTGGATTTCTGTTGATCGTTTGTTTTTTACAGGGGTGCTTAGTGCAGGGGTGGGGACGAATGGAACAAATAACGCGGTGCCACCACCAGGACAGCCCCCAGCGCCGGTTTTGCTGCAGAGGAGAGGCAGTGTGTACGGTGCCAATGTGCCTATGATCACGGGTGAGCGTTACATGGGTTGATGGGTGGGGACGAAAGGAACCATACACCGGTGCCAACAAACACGCCCAGCCCTAGTGTTACTCCAAACCCCTATTTCAGTTTTAACCGGCGAAAAAAGAGGAGGTTTTCAATGGTCAAAACATTTTCGGCGGTTTTCTGTTTAGTGTTTTTAAACGTCATTATATTCTATTTTTTTCAGAGCTGGTGAACGACAGCAACGTGCAGTTCCTAGACCAGGATGATGATGATGATCCGGATACGGAATTGTACCTAACTCAGCCGTTCGCTTGCGGTACCGCCTTCGCCGTCAGCGTGCTGGACTCCCTTATGTCCACCGTAAGTATAAACCAACAAGCTTTTGACAACTTTTGACCACAACCGGGTCTTTGGCCCTACTCACTACCCATAACTATAAACAAACAGATATATTAACGAGTTCTATTATGTACGTAAGCATGACACTGTCTTTGTGTACACCATGGTTTGTGGTTACAGTAACGTGCAACGGTTACAGATACTGCTCGCTATTGAGTACCCGGTTCGAAAAAGAGCAATCGTCGACATACAGCCCCTTAAGGTATCGCGTTTGTGTTCCAGACGTACTTCAACCAGAATGCCTTAACGCTGATCCGGTCGCTGATTACCGGCGGAGCGACGCCCGAGCTGGAGCTCATCCTCGCAGAGGGAGCTGGACTCAGAGGAGGGTATTCTACGCCCGAGAGCTTAGCCAACAGGTAAACCCAAAATTAAAAAAAAACTCAATTGTAATTCTCCTAGTACGGTAGCTAGATATATTCTCAGTTCTTCAGGCTCTTAAATTCTTGAAGATGTCTGGTCTGGTCAGAGGCAATAACTAAACATTATATTTGGCACATGACATTTGACTGACTGATCTATCAACCCACTGGTCCTAGAAACTTGAAATTAGAAGGGTGTATAGTGTATACCGTTTGACAATAATTGGACGAAGTCGCGGGGGTTTTCACTAGTTATGTATTATGTGTAATGTTTCCAGGGATCGCTGTAGAGTAGGCCAAATCTCCCTCTACGATGGCCCATTGGGCCAATTCGGTGAGGCTGGAAAGTACGGCGACCTGTTCGTGGCCGCTCTCGGCACGTACGGCATGCTGTGCATCGGCCTCTACCGCTTCCGCGACACATCTTCGTCGTGCGACGCGAGCAGCAAGCGCTACGTCATCACAAACCCGCCGGATGACTTCTCGCTGCTGCCTACTGATCAGGTTTTTATACTACTTACTAGCTTCCGCCAGCGGATTCGCTCTGGATAAAAATTATCATATATATGCTATTCCAGGGCATGCCTGTACCTGGATAAAACGTAGCCTATTTGTTATTTCAGGACATGCCTTAATCTGGATAAGACTTATCCTATTTGTTATTTCAGGACATGCCTGTACCTGGATAAAACGTAGCCTATTTGTTATTCTATGAAATGCGCTACGTATATTCCACATTTTACTCAAGTCCATTTAGTAATTTGGGCGTGATTGAGGCATGAATATCCTCACAAACATTGGCCTTAAAACAGGGCAAAACTCAACATACAGTTGAAAATGATGTGACGTTTGTCTCGATATATTGTTTTAAAGAGTAGACCCCAGGTTTATAATATTATTAGGATTTATTATTATTGTTTAAATTCCAGGTGTTCGTCCTAATGCAGTTCGACCCGGGCGTGGAGTACCGTTCGCAACGGCGCTCGGGCTCCGCCACCGGCAGCAAAGATGACGCCTCCTGACTATTGCTGTGCAGCGCCCTGACTGACGGACCATACTCCTACATATAGGCGGTAGGGGATTCCACTGAGACAATCCGACCCGACAATCCCAAACTTTGCCCCCTCGACTGAGTTCCATCGGTTTTTTCATCGGTTCGTGATATATTCGAAGAAAAACAACAAGCTAATATAAAAATATAAATCATTTTCAATTTTAACGGACTAATTATGGCCAACGCCAGTATTAAGCATATCAAATTTGACAGATTTTTATAGAAACCTTATTATGTCCATAATTTAAGCGACCAGTACATACTTGGTCATCGGACGTAAACCCAATGGCCAAGATGCAAAAATGAACTTGATTGTATTTTACAATTAATATCAAGATTCGTCTATTAAAATGGATTTTGATTAGGATTTTTTAAATTCTAATACCTTTTTGATAGAGATATCGAACATATCACGACCCATGAAACATACCTATAATTGCGCATTTCTGTCGCAAATACTGAAAATATTCGCGGCATTAAAATGCGCTAATCCAACCTTTTTAGCACTGCACTCTTTTCTCAGTTTTCCCTTTTTGCTATTATGTTACTACTACTGCAATTATGAATCACTAAGAATTTGGTGACATAAATCGAGGCAATATTTCAAAATCGAGATTTTTCTAAATTTAAAAAACGACATCTGTAAATTTGCTGGTTTGATAGAGTAAAAGGGAGAGTTGAGTTACGCTGCCATTTTTAATTTGATTTTGGCAAAGGTTTTAACCTACACATACAAATCGGATGCAAGGAAATCTGTTACACTTTTCAAATGCACACAATCGAGCAAGATTTTTCACTAGTTTTGTTAATATTTGCTATGTAAATAATGCTAACTATTTACTGGCTTTGCTGGACAAAAGTTTAATCATTTATTATATTTAAAATATATTCGAATACGTTGACTATTTATAATATATTAATGTTGACAGTCGAAATATACTGAAAAGACAATGCACGACAACGTAATTATTAATCAAGTACTCACATTTAATGGCTTTACTTATAAAGGAATAACTTCTAAGTACCCATATATGACACGTCGTACAAGTTGTAAATTATTGTTCGCTGTAATTCGTTAAGTAAGCGAAATTTTAAAATAATAATGTTTACAGCTTAGTACGTCTGAAGAGGGCATTAGAAAGCTTTGAATGTTCGTGCTTTTAGGTATTTACTAAGGAGCGTAACATTATGCAATAACTAGCTCAGAAAAACGTGAAAATAAGCAAAACCTTATGAGTAGGTAAGGCACAGTGCAGGAAAGATTAAATTTAAATAATGAGAATTCAATAAAGATTTTATAAGATCCTGAAAGTTACCGAAATTCATTGTATTGGAACATAAAACCTTGCCATAGATATGGTGATGCGCTAACTAACTGCACTACCATGAATTCTTCCTGGTGAAAACACGATTGGGATATGAAAGGTGACCAATAAACATATAAGGTGTAAGTTCTTTGTTTAAGTCAAGGCTCCTAGATCAACTTAATCTTATACATAAACCTTGTTTAAAAAATAAAGTCTGCTCGATAGGGCAATTCTATATCTAGGGCAAGGTCATTCTAATCCCACTCGGTAACATGTGGGATCTTATAATAATCTTTGCGACTTTTGTCAAGTGTACCTGCACTTTATAAACAAATAGGTAATTCAATGTTATCTTTATTTAGTTATAAATGGTGATGGACGTTATATCTACATACTTACACATACACTTTCCCGTTTGCTTCTGACACACATTTCGATAATTGTGAAGAGGCTTCTCATGGATAGTTTTAACATTGTCTCTCATATTATAGAATCTATAAGTTTCCATCTTTTTCTCTACATTTTTATTCTCACTCTACACTTTCCGAGCTATTTCGCGCAACTCACGCCCTTTCTGCACATTAACTGAATTGTCCCCGAGGCGATGTATCGCATTTGTCAATATTTGCGTTATTGATGCGAATTGACGGGATCAATTGATCGTTTACACGGGCAATTGATGCGATTGCCAAGTCCTACATGAATTATCAGTTGATCTCGTTAATGTGCATCAATGACATAAACTTTGATTTTCCGGGGTACATAAGGGTGGGTACGCATCTTTTTCCTTTTAATCTTCTTGACTATTTTTAGATGTTATTGTTTTGTTATGGAATGACATTGTAATACTCAATATTTAAAGCAACCTTCTAAAGTTTTAAATGCATGACATACGTATTATGTATATCTGGACAAATTTGTACCTAAGCTACGTTTTATCTTGTAATTTATCTTTTTCTTCTTTGTAGAACCATTCCTTTTAATTCATTAGAATTTTCTTTCATTTCAATGAAACGCTATTTATATAAAGCTTTTTATTCGATTAGTTATATTTTTAAGCATTTAATATATTTATTGACTGATTGATTGTTAAACACATCATAAATTACAAAGGCGATGTGAATAATAGACATTATAGTCATTACTTTAAGTTATTTTTTAGTTGAATTCACATTGAATTCTTACTTTATGCGGTAGTTAAGTAAAAAAAAATCAGTCATTGGACAATATTTTAAATGCACGTAGATTTATCTATATAGTTCCATTGCTATTTTCATTTTATGATTATTTTAATTTTTGTTTAGTATTTTATAGAATTTTATTATTTGTTGATATTATTGCTTGGATTTTTGTGCAAAACTTGCCATATAAACACATGTTGCACGCAACATACGTTTTTTTTTAATAATAACAGACCTTTTATCATTCAAAGTAGTGTGCACAGTTCTGCTGAAAGATTTCAAGCAATTTAGCTTATTTTAATTTCACTTAGACATAGCACATTTTTGTTTATTTTTAATAAAACTTATTTAAAGCTTTATTTTATTTTTTTCATTTTTATTTCTATACTTCCCCGAAATTGGGCGGGGGATTGTCAAAGTGGACGTGGTATAAGGCGCTGCACATTAAAATACCTATGAACTATAACAAATTGAATGAACAATATTCAATGCGTGAGATTATAATAGTTGGTTTTGTTGCGAGGACACTGTGTAAGTGAATGTCGCTGTAAATATTATGGATATTATTTTTGAAACGACGTTATTGCGACGGGCTTTTGAAGCCTGCGATGTATTTACCTAGTGTTAACTCGGGTGCTTTGACGATTGTGGACTCATAGATTACTACGTTGATTGTATTAGATAAGGCACACCTTTGGTCGGCTGCACGCGAAGCCAAGTGGCGATAATACCCAAGTGGCAATCCAAGTGGCAACATATCCATGCAGTTGGCCAAAGCACCTTTTAGAATTTACTAGCTAATAGCTACATTCGCATCACAAATTAGAACCATTCCAATCAAATCGGTTAGTAACCAAACGACAAAATTTTACAAGATGTTTGATGAAATGAACCCAAGTCTGCAAGCGACACGCACGAAATATCATCAAATTGTTTTTTTAAACTTACGTAATATAAATACCTAATAATTAATAAATACCTCAATTTTACTGATAGTTAGTAAAGTTTGATTACTATAAAGAGTTTATCAAACATCCTGTACATAGATGTTTTCATGTCATTATAGAGTCATGTCATTCGTCTAGATTATGTAAAACCGGCCTTAATTACAACTAGGTTTAAAAGTGGGTGTTTTTGAATACTCGATTGTGTGGTCAAGCGTGAGTCGTTCAATGTGTCTGATGTGACGAGCGAAAGCATCCCGGACTCCTCCAGGAGACGGCTTCAGTCCTAAGCCCATGTTTATTTGAACCAGTATCATGGCTGGTGAAGGAATTGAATGAAACATACTGCCATATTTTGTAAAATCACACAATCAGTTACCGAAAAACGAAAAAGTACAAAAAAAGCCGATCAAAATTACGAGAAATTTTAAGCACACTTTGTATAGAGCCTCCATGTTATGGACACGAATGGCTTTTAGAATTCAGTGTTCTAGAAAGCGTATAATTGTTATGAGGATTAAAAAAATTATATCATGAAAATATATAAAAAATCACCGGGCGTTAGGAATGTAAAGTTTTGAGATGGTTGTGCACGATAGGTAAATAAATTATAATATAAATTTAATTGGTCTGTCCAAAAAATTATTGGCTTATTCGGCCAAGCGTATTGGCTTCGCCAAATATTTGCCAATGTGTAGAGCGCGCGTCACCCATTGCGCTGTCACTGAGAAAAAATGGCATTATACATTGTAAATCGAAGCAAGACTCGTATGACGTTGCATAACAACTTTTAGCGATCAGAACACTTATTAAGTGCTTTTACTTACCAAGCAACCACGAGTGTTGTAACTTAATCGAAATGATTGTAAAGGTGAACGCGATAAAAATCCATTGGAATATCATAAATATAACTACAACTGAACTCTAACACTAATTGTAATCCAAATTCTTGTGTAGTAAATATCGAGCTTCGACTTATAAAGCTGTGTCCTCTCAGTGATAGCTCCGTGGTACCGACCACCGGTCATCAGAAGAGTCGTTTAGTTGTAATTTGAGCTTGGTACATCGGTAAGTAGACCCTTGCATGGAGCCCTAGCCAAACTAGGTACCTAATATTTAGAGTACCTTCGTGCTACATTCGACACTAACCTTTGTTTTTTTTTAGCTAGATCGTTGTACATAGTCTGAAGTAATTTTGTATGTTAAGTAAGATTTTTGGAATGTCTCCTTTGCCTACGGTTTCGGTAAAACGTATCGCGTGTAGTACGTTGTGGTTAAGCTTCGAAGTCACTGTATGCTAGCTAGGTAATTACGTTAGACTCATTGTAAAAATGTAAAATACACGCTCGATTTGGAATATCTGAATGTTAATTAAGTATTTAAATATAAATGACGATTTTTCCTTTAATATTTTTATACAGCATTACAAAGTATTTAACGCAATTAAAACGTTTTTAGAGGTGGATCAGTGTGCAATGCGTACCGTATGATACCTAGTGTTTAAGGTATTGTCACAGTAATGAATTGGCTGAAGTGATCGATTGAAATATATACCTTATTTCGATTGAATAACTATATTAAATTCAATTGATAAATTTTAAATCCACTGCCGTTCGTTCCACCATTGTGCGTACAAATAAAAAGTTGGTCGAGATTCGAAGCGAACCTTAATATAGCTAACTTTATTTGATCGCTTGTCGTGTCTATGGTGGCAAATCTGTTGTCCGCCTAAACCTAAAACTTCGTAAAAATACTATCGCTCTTCGAACGATCTTACTCGAATTTAGACTTTAACGTAAAAGGAATAAGAGCGATCGTTTTTTTAGGAATTTTAGCTGGACACAACAGAATCGCCACCATTGGTTCTTTCTTGGGCACCCTGCATCGGCCAGCTGGGATTAAAGTGCACCTAAGGGAACGTACCCGTACTACGTGATCTGTTTAGGGGGGGAGGGGGTCTTCAAAACTACCACGCATGGTCACAGGGGCGTGGGGGGTGGTACCTATAAGGTTCTCGTCACGTAACAATATGATCTTAGCAAATACTACGGGTGGTCACCGAGGGGGGGTAGGTAAAAAAAATTACGTAGTATGTACGTTCCCTAAGTAGCGGTACCGTGGTAAAGTGACGTACAATTTTACGACTCGCAAAAGGCAAACTTATCACTCCAACCAATTTCATCACTCCGACTGTAACATTAATATAATCGCCTTAACGAGAGAGAATTATAGCTGAGTCCTTCTGCGTGATTGCTTGGAGTCATGTTATTTTTCAGGTGTATGTGTCTGAGTGAGTGTTCTGAGTAGGTACTTGATTACTAAGTGCTGATGAATGCGATGGTACCTTTTGTGTACTGCGTACGCCTGACACTAGGCCGGCCCTCTGGTAGGTTTCTAGTATAATACGGGTATAAAAATCACACTGGCACATTGGTGGCGATACATTTAGCACCATAAACTAACTAAAATTTCGTAAAATACGATCTATTATGTTTTGTTCACGTTAATGTCTAAATAAGCAGAAACCTTCAGTTTAAAAAGAATTTATGACTAGTGTTCTATCAATTCCCATAGTAGAAGCTTTGCTTAGTTTGGGGCTATATGGCGTTGTGATAAATGTCCCAAATATTTAAAAAAATAGATAAATTTCGATATGTATACGTACTTAATTAGTAACCTACAATTACTCAACGTCAATAAAATATAATAATGGTGGATACTTCTTTTAATTTTTTTATCAGTCAGTATGTTTTGCGTTAATTTTAATTTATCGTGAACAGATAAAAATTTTTGTGTTTTAAACAATTTGAGTTAGTTTTTGGTGACAACAGAATTGCCACCAATGGCAATTGGCACATTGGCGTCGATTTTATTTAGCACAAGGTAGAACTAATATTAATCAAAAACTAACGTTCTTAAATGTGCATCTGAATTAAATTTAGAAACGTCAAGCTAAAATCGCCATGTAAATTGATGCCAAAACAAACACTGCAAAAATGCCGATTTTGAATAATTTAAGAAGTCATTTGAAATGTTACGCTAATTTGAACTTTAACGCGTAAACAAAGAAGTCGTGTTTTATTTAATTTTAGCTTGTGCTAATCAAATCGACACCATTCCTACCAAATTACGTCTTGGTTAGGTACGGTCATGTGTAAAAGACGAATTAACTTCTTTATGTGCAGTATTTTCTAAAGCTGAACTTTTGATAGCACTAAAAATACACTAATGTGAGTATTGCTATTCTGCTCTGAATGAAAGAGACTGCGATATTTTAGCTGTCAATCGTAGCTTTAGGAAGCGCTACACACCAGCGTAAGCTCACTGATAATCGTAATCGGCTTCAACTGTCAAAATCATATTGCTTTCGACAGTTACACAATGGGACCAGTGAGCTTAATAAGGCTCCGGTCATTTTTGGTTTTGGCGGGAGATGTATGCATCAAGAACTACAAGCTAAATAATAGATCTATTAGTAGTTTGTATACCCGGATATTAAAACGAATGCATCTCCCGTCTCTACCAAAAACAAATATGGTTGCGATGGAAAAACCACTCTCACGTCAAAACTGACACTTAAAACGTCATAGGTACGCAATCTAGTACCAACATTTCAATGTTCTGTGTGCATTAAATCTTAGAATTAACATCATTGTTGACTAATGCTAATAGCTTGAGGTTGTTAACGTTTTTAGAACGAAAAATGGTGAATTTTTCAATGTATTATATAAATATACGTATCTTTACGCTCTCTATAATGTTCGCTAGACCCTTTTATAAGCCAATTGCCATCTTGTCGTGTTGTTACACAATAATCCTGTCTAATTAAAGTAGTATCAATATATAATGATGGCTGTGAGATAATTGTAAACAATTTAAATTATATTTGTGTAAATGAGAATATTATATAAGAGTAAATAGCAAATAACTGATCGCTCTATCGCCAACAGCTAACTAGTCTCAGACTGTCTTTGCCCTTCATCAGAAGTTATATCATCCAAGCCATGAGGTTGGACAATACAACGATATAATATAAAAATAGTTTTACCAAAAATATATACTGAGATTTAAAGAAAACATAAATTATATTAGGTAAATAACTATGTTCCTGAAGTAATTCATTAAATTCTGATAGTACAAATCGTAATTTCTGGTGAACGGGTCGTTCAATGCAATATGCAAGTTTTCAGCGCGAAAACTTCATTCAACGGAAGGGTTGCCGTAACAAATAATTATAAACATCGATTCAGAGCATAGCTACTTTTTCTTTGTAATACTGTCCTGTTACCATTATTATCTTAGATCAGTAATTTTATGTAAGGTGTTTTAGAATTGTTACCTATAAGAATTTAATTTTGTTAGGCATCTTTTGAGAAAAAGTTACGTTGGGTGGTGGCAACCCATATTCAGCTCACAGCTTTCTCTGCATTTGCTCAATTTTTTCTGCATTAATTATAAAAAACCATATTTCACCGCTTCTAGTAATTCATTTACTATAAAACCACCATTTATATTTCAAACGATGCTACATTGCCTAAAGAGTGCGTCGGCCATTTTGTGCACCTAACAAAAACAAAATGGCGGCACGCCTAGGCAATGTAACATTACCAGACTGTTCATATATCACACCACAAGAACAAATTATTTAATATTGTTAATGTTGATTGTTAATAAATGCAAATAATGTAAATATCAAAATAAATTCTGTATTTGTATTTGAATAACTCTTTTACTTACCCCCTCTATGTTGTAGTTACAAATTTGTACCTATAGGTTTGTAGGAAAAATATATAAAATCGGTATTTTTGGAAAATATTATAATTATAATATTTATAATCATTTCAGTATGTAATACAAGATTCATTTCACTTTGTCAGATCAAGACTACGGTCATAAATAGTGCTTTGTATAACTAAAATTACTCTACATATTTTATTATATAACATGCTCAAAGCACCGACTTTGTATAATGGACTAGAAATATTGAATTCTAACCACTTATCATTTCGATTCGTGAGATCATAAAAAATAATGTATTTGCTACTTTACCCAGTGTCATACCTAATACATACATTATAACATTGGCCTTGTACACATAGAAGTGATATATCACGGGGATAATATTTTTTCATTCTGTTGTTGCAACAATATCCACAATACTTTCGTAAGTATTAAAAAATTACTTTCTGCAACCATAAAATAAACTAATTACTTTGTGATTTAAAGACAAGTGCACTCACCAAATCACTCCAAATTCACTCTTGGTGCAAAACATTCCTCTAAAAACATTCAAAACTGATCAGTGCCTCACTCTGTCTAGCTGATAGAACGGTTGGCTTCTTTTTCTTGACTTTATATTGTGCTTCTTAGCTGAAGCCACCTTTCTCTTTTCTTCTTCTAGAAGCAGTGGGGGTAACGAGACCTTCCTGATATGGTATTGCTGCGAGCCGTTCATAGTTTTAGGTGACTCGTAAGGTCTCTCCGGGGAGCATAGAGGTTCCAATCTCGCCAATTCTCTATGTCTAGCCGTCACTACTCTGCTATTCAGTATCGTGTTCCGTTCTGACGCACTCAGTGCCATATAGTTGCCAGTGTCTAATGAAACAAACGATTTAGCGCTATTTCTATCACAGTTTAGGGACGAATCTGGTCGATTCCTCATCCATCGCGATGAGGCTATTTCTGATCTGAGGATAGAGCTGGATTGCTTCTTTCTGTGTGAGGGACTACGTATTTGTATTGGCGTGATTTGTAGAAGAGAACAGAAGGAATCCGGGAGCTCTTCGTCATCGTAAGTTGGGTGGAAGGATACTTTCTCTCTGGATAACCTGAAACTTTAAATTTAAACTTTGAGCAAAGATTGGTACTCGTCAAGACACAAGGAAGCCTAGTGTGGTGTCAGGGCTAGTATAGGACTATTGAATGTTTATTTATTATTTATTAGCTTACAGTTACTATCAAATATGTTTAATAGTAATTTAGAAAAAACCACAAGGTCTCAGACACGAGAAAATAATATATATTTACGATACTCTTGAACACATTTCCGCAAAAAAAGTTGAGTTACTTTATTGACTAATTTAATATTATTCCAGGTCCCCACGATACACTCTGTCTAGTGTGGGGATAGTTAGATAGATCAAACTGTGTTCAAACCATCTCTGGATAAACTCTACTTGTAAATTAATTCATACTATTTTTATTTTGAGAATTTGTATGTATGCGGAGGATAATCTCCGCAACCACGACATCTATTTGAAAAATTCTTTCACCATTTGAAAAGAACATTATTCCGCACATACTTTCGGCTACTTTTTCTCCGGGTACCTTAGAAGTTAGTGATGTATAAACGTTTGGAACATACCTAGGTTCATAAATTTCCTCCGGTATAGAGGCAATTGAGGGTCTTGGTGAGTTCTGAGGTGTGACGTCAGCACTGCTCTGTGACAATCTCTCTTCGCTTTCGCTGAACTGCTGGTAGTCGTTGTAATGCATCGCGATGACCTCGTCGTGCTCGATTTGACGGAAGCTGGTTCGCTTCTCGGGTAATTGTATCGCTTTTCCGACCACCCTGGAACAAAGTCAAAAAGTATTTATTTTAATACAAGGTGTCTCAAAAGAAAGTTCACATTTAAATCTTTTTTTAAAAGAAAAGTCTTAGCTTTATTGAAAAAATGTTTATTATACATATATTGAAGTACACTGTTTGGGAATTTATTTTTTAAAAATAACTTCGTCCAAATGTAAACCGTTGCGCTCTCGGCATTCATTTAGTCGGGCACTAAAATTGCCTATGACAGCTCGGCAGGTAGTCTCCGTGATGGCTGCCATTTCATGACGGATATTTTCTTTTAATTGTGCCAGGGAAGTCGGTTTATTAGCGTAAACTTTTGATTTGACATAACCCCACAGGAAAAAATCCATAGGTGTTAAATCGGGACTCCGTGGAGGCCAATTTATGTCACCTCGCCTGGAGATTAATTTGTTCGGAAAAATTTCTCGAACTCGAGGCAGAGATCTGTTGGACGTGTGTGAAGTTGCTCCAACCTGCTGGAACCATGTTCTTTGGTTGTAACCAGGAAAGTTTTGCAGTTGGGGCACGAAAAACTCGTCTAACATCTCCACATAACGCTCTGAATTCACTGTGAGCGTGCGTCCCCTTCCATCTTCAAAAAAGTAAGGGCCGATAATTCCTCGCGCCGACATCGCTGCCCATACGGTGACTTTGGGTGAATGTAGCGGTTTCTGATGTTTTTGTTTTGGATTGGTTGCACTCCAGTAACGACAATTTTGCTTGTTTACATGCCCATTCAGGTGAAAATGGGCTTCATCGGAAAACAAGATGTTGGTGAACGTTGGAAAGCGCTCAATCTTCTGATTTACAAAGTCAAGCCTCTGACCAGCATCTTGAGGCTTCAGTTCTTGCACCAACTGAATTTTGTACGGGTGCAGCTTTAAATCTCTGTGTAAAATGCGGCATAATGAAGATCTGTGCACATTTAAAGCAACAGCACGCTTCCGAATCGAGAGGTTTGGATCATCTCGAATAGACTGAGTAACACTAACCACGTTTTCGGCTGTTCTTGATGTTCTTGGCCGCCCAGATTTTGGTTTCTCCAGAGTTGACCCAGTCTCTTCAAACTTCTCAACCCATTTTGCAATGAGTCGAGTGCTAGGCGCATAATTTAAGTGACGAATATGTCGAATACTGCAGAATTTTCTACGTGCTACAGTCGCCGAATTACCGTTTTTGTAAAACTCACGTACGCACAACGCACGGTCCGCACCAGAGAAACGCTCCATAGCGACTAAATTCCCAAGAGCCAGACTACCGACTGACATACTCCCTCAGAATAGTTGCTTTCGCGTAATAAGATAAGCAAATGTGAACTTACTTTTGTATAATCACAAGGAGTTACTTTGAAACGTCTCACGAGCTGAAGCTACGGCTAACAGAGAAAGAAACAACATAAGAGCATCCCTGGGCAGGCGTTTTTCTAAACAATCGTATTCCCCTGTTTCCTACCTGAATGCTGACACAAGAGCAAATATTTGTCTACCATACAATCTACGAGGAATACTGTATGCTATATGTTTAATTTTTCTCTAAAAACTAATTAGTATAAGAATTAAAAGCCGTCTAAAATCACAAAAATTGGCTTGTTTTATCGCCACATAAAGAATTATCTTATAAACAAAGCGTATTATACTGTAGATGATTATATAAATGATAAATCCTCGTGGCCTGATGTCGCTCTGCCACTCGACAGCTAAATATTAATTTAGGTACTTAATTTTATTTTGTGTAACATTTGTCTACTTTAATTATTTTTAAGCAAATAGTTATTTTATCAGTAAGTTTTAATTCTAAATCAAGTGTAGCGTGTGTTGCTTTTTGAATTTGTGCTGAAGCTCTTTAGTTATTTTTTTTATTGTTGTACGTACTTGAGTAGTAGGTACTTTTAATTATTATTCTTGTTTGAGCCTTCACCTTGTTCGATTGGCACCACACTGGAGCTCTACATAGCATTAAGGAAAGGATCATTAAAAAAAAGGTAGACCGCAAGCCGTGTTTGTTGCCTGATTCTTCTAGGCTTGGTCGCGTGGAATCGGCGTAGCTTCACCTAGTTCCTAAGACGTTTCAAAGTGATCCTTGTGATTTTATTGAAATAAATGATTTTTGAATTTGAATTTTTGAATTTGAATTTGAATAAATATAAAATAAAAACATACAGGCATAGCCAAATCTTTCTTTTTATTATTCTTGATAAAAATATTAAAATCGATCCAGTTTTGGAGGAAACAAGGGAATACGAAAAAGCGATTTCGACCATTAAATAGAATTTATTTGGACCGCGCTGTTTTTGTCTCTATCGCCACTCATACCTTTTTATAGCGGACATAGCATCTATTTTTCAAATTTGTTGCTGCTGGCATTCCCTCTAAATCACGTTTAAAACTCACCAATATAGGTACAGTACGTTCGGCGGATTTCGGCTTGCTATCGCAACGTCGAAAATCGCTAGCCGACGATGTATGTCTCTAGTCCCGTAAAAAATAGAGGCAGAATTAAAAAAAGAATTTCAATCAAATTGTCGTGTATCGGGGTTATTCGCATTTCGTACACTCGACCTTTTAAAACGACATAAAAAATAATTTTGAAATCCCATACATCGATTCTCACTTCGTACACTCTATCTATAAGGTTGAAATTAGCATAGAAAAATTGAGAGTTAAGTAGTGTATCGAACCTCTTTCTCCAAGAGTGTTTGAGTCTCACCAAATCGATCTGAATCGAATTGTCATCGCGGCCAAGGCTACCTAATGTGTAATTAATGTTTTTTTTTTAATCAATAATGGTTAGCACACACTAGTTTACGGCGCGGGACAGGATTTAAAATTTATCAATTGAATTGAAAAGTTATCCAATTGAAATAAGGTATATATTTCAATGCTCAGAGATCGGCCTCTGGAGCAGCGCAGTTTTGCGAGATTACTGACCAATTAAATATATACCTTATTTTTGTTGGATAACTATTAAATTCAATTGATAAATTGTAAATCTACTGTGCGTCAGGCATAAAAGTACCTACCAACTGTAGGTAAGTAGGTACTTGAAATGTGACGTGCCTACAGCTGCTTACTACAAGAAGTTACTATGAGTTTTAACATTGGCTAGAATGTTTACAAGCTTGGTGATACTATTTATTAGTTTTAACATTGCCTTGACTTTTTTTTACTGGTTTCAAGCATATCTGAGATGAACAAAGTTTTTGCTGTATGTCTGGTTGTTATAATGTATTAGGTAAGAGCATGTATTTTTACAAAAAAGTATATTATTAGTGGGTATGAGTATTGTATCAGTTAATTGTTTTCCACAGTACAAACTTTGCTTAGTTTGGGGCTAAATGCGTGAATTGTCTAGCAATATTATACCATTTGGAAGTAGATGGCCATGCTTAATTATTCTGTAGTAGGAGGTAGGTACCTATTATTTCTGATATTAGTCCACTATTGTCGCAGTCTGTCGCATAATACTGCTTTTTAGGGTTCCGTAACCAAAGGGTAAAAACGGGACCCTATTACTAAGACTTCGCTGTCCGTCTGTCTGTCACAGGGCTGTATCTCATGAACCGTGAAAGCTAGACAGTTGAAATTTTCACAGATGATGTATTTCCGTTGTCGCTATAACAACAAATACTAAAAACATAATAACATAAATATCTAAGAGGGGCTTCCATACAATAAACGTGTTTTTTTGCCGTTTTTTATAGATCGGAACCCTTCGTGCGCGATTCCGACTCGCACTTGGCCGGTTTTTTAATTCCTACAACAAACTATTTTAAGTGTTTTACTTTGAAGGAAACAAAACAAACTTAATTACCTACAACATTTTTGTAACTACCATAAAGAATGTCCACTTGACCTAGTGAGCTGAATTTGTGGTTTTTACATAATTTTTCGTGAAGGAATTGTATCAAATATAATCTGAAAAAAACTTCTGTTAGGCAATCTAAATTGGTAACCTAAATATTTTATTTTATAGTTGTACCTATTATATTTTTAACTAACGAAAATATTCGAGGTTCTCAACAACAAATTAAATATTGTTTTTTTATGTATGACTGTATTTATTTGCATATCACTACATAGTATAAAGCAAAGTCGCTTTCCGCTTCCCGCGTATGTATGTTTGCTTATATCTTTAAAACTACACAACGGATTTTGATGCGGTTTTTTTTAATAGATAGAGTAATTCAGGAGGAAGGTTTATATGTATGATACATGCATAATATAGTAGAGAAACACTGATAATTTTAGAGATTTCTAATGTGATGTCGTAAATAAACACATTTTTTTGCGCTTACATTGCAAATGCTGGCTGAACCCCACGAGATATATCAAAATAATGTAACTACAGTATTGTACACCTTAAAAACGTCTACAAAAAAGTCCACGATGGTATTAGAAATGTCTTACGCACAGCGAAGCGGGCACTTGTCGGCTAGTCTTTTTATATGGAGATCCGATTTTGATGTTTTTTTCTTGTACTTGGGATTAAATTTTATTTGCATTTGTTTTTTCTCACCTAAGCTGCGGGTGCAATTGCCTCCACTGCTTACACTCCTCGAGGATATTGGGTCGAGTGGATTTCTCTCCATCCTCATCGTAAAGAGTCCTCTCTATCCGATTCCACTCTTCAGATAAGGTCCTGGTGGCTTCAGCTGTACTCTTACGAAGAACAGAGCCTGAACTGCTGTCGCTTTCTTCACTATGAAAGTCTGGTGTACCTGGGAAATATTAAATATATTGGTGGACATTTCACACAGCGCTATTTTGCCCCAAACTAGGCTTGTGCTATGGGAACCAGATTACTGATAGAATACTTAAAAATAAACGTGTTGGCCGAGTGGGATGTACCTCGACTTTCAATCTGAAGGTAGTAAGTTCGTATCCCGGCGTGCATCAATGGATTTTTCTGTTTGAAAAATTTATATGCGCATCAAAAACACGTGCCCAAAACGGTGAAGGAAAACATCGTTAGGAAACCAGTTAGTGTTCTTATAAGCGGCGATAGGCTTGCAACCTGTAACATATGGAATGCTAACTACTGCAAAATGTGGGCATGTGCCAAATATAATGTTTGGACGTGCCTCTGACTACCCCCACTAGACATCTTCAAAGGATCTAAGCGTCTGGAGATCTGAGAAGATGTCTACCGTACTTGGGGATTACAGTTGTGATCCTATTTATTTATTTTATTTACTTAAAAACTTTTTTTGTAAAACCTTACACAAAACCCATTTTACATTAGTGTCAATCTATAGTTCGGCCGTTCAGAGAATGCGTTAATGTTTTAATGTTATGTTCATGAATTATTTTATTCACGGCCCTAAAAATCATATATGAAGTCTTAGAAGCATTTACCGTAAGCAAGTTACTTTGAAACCATTCATTTATCAAAGTAATAATATTTTTTTTTTTTTTTTTTTTTTAACATTGTTTTTGATATTATTGTTCAATACATCAGAAGTAAATGTATATTTCTATGTATCAATAGTAGGTAAGTAAGTAGATTAATACAAAGTGGTCTTTGAAAGAAAATAAGATATAACAGGACAAAACACTAAATTAGAAAATCTACAGAATCTCACCTGCCTCACTATCAGAGAAAAAGTCTGACAAAGGAGTTCCAGCGCGATCTTCACTGTTTACTAAATAAGAATTAATATCGTATGAATAGTTGAGATTTCTGTTCAACAACTTGCTGGTATTTGCAGACAACGGTGGCAGCTCCTGAGCCGAGCGATAACCAAACTTCTGCTGTTTGATATTCGGTAAATCAATTAATTTTCCATAGTTCTTCTCGCGAGCGGATAGATAGTTTCTGGCAGACATAATCAATGAATGTTGTTATTTCACATATCAACCGGTGCTGTATTATCTAATTGTGCGAGGAGCGTTTACATCCTAAAGATTTAGATTAATTTTATTGAAATTCACGCAATTTTGGTTGTCTGGTTTCAGTTTCAGGTTCAGGGCTTTCAGGTGAATTTAAATAAATTACGGAAGGTGTCTGTGACTTATAATTATAACTTGAATTGAAGTGAAATGCAAAGAGCATATAAGGTGAAATGAAGAGAAAGAGAGGAGAGGAGACCGAACCGAACAAACAATGACAGTGACAGTGAGTGAGTGAGAAACACTTTCCTTCTTGCCCCTTGCCTCAAATCAAAGAGCATTACCTTGCCTTACCGGCTACGGCTACCGCTACTCAACTGTCACTGTCAGTGCCGGTCAAATCAACTTTTATGGTGCCTTTACACGCTTGAAAGCATCTTTCTTTTTTTTATTTATTTATTTATTTATACTTTAATTGCACTTATAAAATAAATACAAAAAGGCGGACTTAATGCCGAGGCATTTTCTACCAGCCAACCTAATTGGTAGTGGAAACATGTAGTTGGCAAATAAAAAAAAAAAACTTAAAAACTAGGTAATGAAAACATGGAAAAATAATATACTTAATTTTACATTATATTTAAAATAAATACCACAGAAAATATTATTATAATAATATAAGAATATGGATATATAAAAATATATAAGTATATAGATATATATATGTACTTATATCAAATTACTTATAATAACTAATAGCTAGCAGCTGCTGCAGTCGGTTTAGCTCTGACTGTCTCCTTTGGTCTCATCTTCAAAATTTTCTTGTTGAAGTTTGCCACTTGTCGCAAATGACAAACATGTAAAGGGCCCTTGAAATGTCAAATCCGATCCGCTCCAAATTACAATGTCAAAAACAGCGGTGAACTGTTTTTTGGTGGGGCGTGGAATACATTGTTTTGAAGAAAGAAAAATTTGTGTAAAATATTGAAATACGTAGTAAATCGCTACAATAAAAAGAGAAAATGTCCATAATTAGTACAAAGAGTGGTGAAAAAACACAAGATGAGGTAAATTTCAGTCACGACATGCCATAAATCTTATGGGTATCATGAATTTATCTAGCCGAAATTGTCTTTGCTAATCTATTTACGTGAAATGCTGAGGCAATGAATTGCTAAATTTGTTAATTGATTGTTCAGAAAACATGTGTGAGTTGTAAGTAATTTATAAAACGGTGTAGTGTGTGTGAACCTTTCGATTTATTATAAAAATGACGCATTGCGCCGTATGCAGTCCTATGCTCTCAGCCAGGAGTGTAGGTCGTACAAGTGAAAATTTAATTTAATTAAAAAGTATTTTTATAAATCTACAATGAAAGGGCTAAAGGTACGTCCTATGTTACTTCGTAGTTCCCTCTTTTAAGAATTAGCTGGCAAGCTTCTACATGCTTTTACAATTAACAACTTATTAAATTAAAAAAAACAATTAAGTCAGAATGTTACTTAAAAAAATGGTAGTATATTTTAGTCAGTAGGTAAAACTGCCTAGAACAATTTGTGTAAAAATTGGTTAAAATGTAGTAAATTAAATAAATGCATTAAATAATGTATATAGACAGTAAAAGCTTAGAAAGTAGTGAAACAAGTTCTTATTGATTTTTGGAATTTATTTTATTAACAAAATCTATTATCTAGTAAGATTCATGTTTAAATAATATTTATTTATTTTAGAAAGACATTAGACTGGTTGTAGCTTTATGATATGTTAATTTAATTAGTTATTACTTTAAATACATTACAAGACAATTTAATAAGATTCCATAGTATTACAAAAAAAAAATTCACATTGATTATTTGTGTTTGTTGTTAATTACATACATAAATTCACACCTGTTTCCCAGAGGGGTAGGCAGAGATCACGACTTTTCACTTGCTACGATCCTGACATACCTCTCTTGCTATTGCAGGAACATAGTAATTAAAAACCTATTTAAAATATTTTGTCATCAATATCCTGTTACCACCCAAAATTGTCCACAGTAAATCCCCACACCTACATTCAGCAAGTAAAAAATCAGTTCACAATGATTATTTAAAAAAAAATTATTACTTGGAGGAAAAACATCAATATCTGTTTAAAATTGTGTAAAAAAAACTATTTAAATATTTAAGACATCATTTAAATATTTAGACATCAAAATCTATTTAAAATCCTGTTACCACAAAATATTGTCCACAGAAAATCTCCATGCCCCACTCCTACATTCAACACCTATATTAAGAAAATAATACTATTTAAATACTCGCTGTCTTGACAGACATTTTCTTGTCAAATTTCAGTAATCCCACAAAAAAAGCACTCAGTTTTTCCCGAACTTTGGGTGGCGACCCTTATCACTTAGGGGGATAAAAAAACCCTACAACCTATTCTCATACATACACAAAAAAAAACAAACACTGTGACACGAGAATTTTATATATTAGAAGATTTAGATAGATTAAAAAAAAAAGATTTAGAATGCAAAATCTGTTTAAAATCCTGTTACCACACAAAATTGTCCACAGAAAATCCTCATGCCATACACCTACATCCAGCAAGTGCCCGGCAAGCAGATACGAACAAAGCTGGCCTCGGCACTTAACTACTGGCTCAAGATCTCTGATGAGAAGCTCACTGCAGTCGGGGAAATTGTGCAGATACTACATAATTCTAGTCTGTTGTAAGTTACCATAGTTTATATTACATATTCATTAGGATATAACAAATGCTCAAATAAATATTCATGTATAAAAATGTGCTTGTAACAATGAAAGAAAACATTGTAAGGATACTTGCAACTAAGTCGGCTTTGCAAGTATTGTCCGTGTCATTGAATACAGCCGATTATGCTAATAGAATGGTAACGGAGCAGGGTAACTCCAACTCCATCTGATTGGGCTCTACAGCAACTTGAGAGAGTAACAAGTTATACCTGATGCTGTATCTAAAATAGATGTAAGCATTGTTAGCTCATTTCTTCCATGTATACCAGAAGCTATTTATGGTTAACTAGCTTCCACCTGGAACTTTGCTCGCAGGTCATAAATATATACAACCCTGTCACAATATCTGTGCACCTGACCTCGTGACGTCATATCGGCGGTCTCTCTCATATCGGCAACGAAGAAGCGGAAGCGGGAGAGGCGCCGCATTCCAGCGAGGTGCACAGATATTCTGTCCGGGTTGTATCTTATATCAACCTAGCCGACCTATGACAGACGTTGTCCTGTCAAATTTTAATCTGAATGTTTTAAATCTGTGGTGTCCGTTTTGTCATTTTGGGTTTGTTTTTCATATTTTAAAGTAGTCTACGTTTTATTCTGGCATTATATCTACATCTATCTATCTATACATCATATAAATTTCAACTTAAACTGTTTTGTCGTTTAGGACTGATTGAGGCACAAACATACATACAAACTCACAAACTTTCGCATTTATAATATTATTAGGATTTCATTGAAATTGGGTCAGCTGTAACAACGTGATTGAGTGACGAACAAACAATCATACCAACTTTTGCATTTTTAATAATAGTGCAACATTAAACTACAAAATAAATCAGGTTACTATCATACGTAACACCAAAGACTTTTATTAATTCCAAACTTTTAGGAGTCCTATAATAATAATAAGCCATTCATTTCCCAAAAAGTAAGTAAAATTAAATTAATCCAAACTCATATTGACATATAAAAAAAAGTGATAGATTGATAATATATAGAAAATTGTAAAAAAACATGCATTTAATTATTTTGGGATATAAGAGGGAAGAAATGGTATAAGAGTCCTACTAGATTTAATAGACGTAAATTCATAATTTGTTGATACTTCTATTTCGCGCGGCAAAAGAATTCAGAACCGGCCTAGATTATGTGATAGATACTACACTACATGATTGTTCCCAGAATAACTCTATTTCTGTTTATTTGCCAAGGGCAATCTAGTTTAGAACACATAACAATAAAAACATCATTAGGAATTTCCAACCAATTACAATGATTAGCAGGACCATACAACAATACCTATACCATAAAATATTTCACTCTACAATGGAATTGGAAAAAATAATATTTTTTTTCATTTTCTCTTCTTACTATATAAAAGAAAGTCGGGTTTGTTACAACACTTATAACTCGAGATCTGCTGGACCAATTTTCATGGTTTTTGATTCGTTGGATTTGTCTCCGCCCCGAATAGCAGAATACATCGGACGAATACATAATTATGAAAGATGAATCATTTTCTCTTACTATATAAAAGAAAGTCGGGTTTGTTACAACACTTATAACTCGAGATCTGCTGGACTAATTTTCATGGTTTTTGATTCGTTGGATTTGTCTCCGCCCCGAATAGCAGAATACTTGTAGATTATATTTCAACAGAATTGACGATATACAAGACAATTCAATCCTACGACGAGGAATTCCCGTAGCTCATTCCATCTACGGTGTAGCGAGCACTATCAATGCTGCCAACTACGCCATGATCGTCGCCCTGGAAAAGACTTTGGAGTTGGGTCATCCTATGGTGAGTCTACTATAATTATAACTAGCGACCCGCCCCGACTTCGCACGGGTAGCATGTTATTATACATATAAACCTTCCTCCTGAATCACTCTTATCTATTAAAAAAAACCGCATCAAAATCCGTTTTTTAATAGATAGAGTGATTCAAGGGGAAGGTTTATATGTATAATACATGCATAATATAATAGAGAAACACTGATAATTTTAGAGGTTTCTAATGTGATGTCGTAAATAAACACATTTTTTTTTCTACAATAAAGTCCGCGATGGTATTAGAAATGTCTTACGCACAGCGAAGCGGGCACGGGTCAGCTAGTTAAAGATATAAGCAAACATACATACATACAGACGCGGGAAGCGGAAAGCGACTTTGCTTTATACTATGTAGTGATAATACATAAATAAATATTGGCAGACTTTACACACAGCGCTATCTAGCCCCAAACTAAGCAAACCTTGTACTATGGTAACTAGAGAAATGATAGAATACTTAAGGCGCTCCCAGTCGACGATTATTTTTGTTCGAAACGAAAAAAGAAATACTTCTGAACAAGCCACATCTCCTATTTTATAATGTATAGTATATGTGAATAAAGATGTACCCATCTTTAATCACTTCGATAAATAATAATACCGACCGCTGCAATGACGACAAACACACGTCGGCGCGTGGTCCGCCTTAGCTTTTCGAATAAATTAATGATATAAATTATGTATAATTACTTATCAAAAATCTATTCTAATAGAAATCTAGATCTACTTACATATTAGGATATTTATCAAAGTGATTAAAGATGGGTACATCTTTATTCACATATACTATACATTATAAAATAGGAGATGTGGCTTGTTCAGAAGTATTTCTTTTTTCGTTTCGAAAAAAAACAATCGTCGACAGGGAGCGCCTTAAGGTTCTGTGCGCCTGGAGATCTGAGAGGATGTCTACTGTACTTGGGGATTACAGTCGTGATACTATTTCATTTCCTCAGAATATTTTCCTTCATCGTGTAAAAAAGAGATATGTTAAATTAATTCGATATTTCGACGCACTCGTACCTACCTATCTGCAACGAAAGTTAGATAGGTATTGCAGATACACCGGATGCCCTTAGATAAGACTTATGTTAATTCACATAATTGTTTGTGACTTCATGCAAACTTATCTACACTAATATGACAAAGAAAAAACAAATGTATATTTGTTTTTTCTTTTTTTAAGTTTGTTTTTAATGCCTAAACTAAAAAACTGGATTAATTCAGCACTATATCAGATAGTGACATTTAAGATCCTTACGAAAATTGTAATAATTCAAACAAAGGTATCAAAAAATTACTTAATATTTTTTTTTATATGAAAACTTGATTGTAAAAAACATCATCTACACATAAGGCGGACTTAATGGCTTTTATTTCCAACCAACTTAAGTAGTAAATATGTTAATGATCGACATGCGACACGAAATCACCATTGGGGCGTGGTGAGCGATTATTTTTTGTTTTTATGTTTATTTTATTATTGTTTCAGGCCACACAAGTGTACACAGAGCAATTGTTGGAGCTTCATCGCGGTCAGGGAATGGAGATCTACTGGCGAGACAACTTTACATGTCCCTCTGAGGAGGAGTACAAGGAGATGACAGTCAAAAGTAAGAAATTGTCAACATCAAATTGTATAATCAACAAGGCTAAACACCTAAATGAAAAATGATAATTAGAATCAAAGTAAAAAATAATCTATAATATAAAAATGAGTCGCAAAATGTGTTGGTAAGCGCATAACTCAACAACGCCTAGACCAATTTGGCCAATTCTTTTTTTTTTAATGTTCATTGAAGTTCAAGGATGGTTTTTACGGCGAGAAAAATTCGAATAGTTGCCGGAAAAACCCTAAAAACAGCCCTTTCGGCTCCTGAAACACAGTTTTATACTAGTTCGGGAGCCTATGGATTCAAAATAAATTGTGTAACATTTCTTTATGTCAAATAAATAAATAAAATTTATTTTATTTTTCCCATACAAAAGTTTACTAACTAAAACGTAGAGTCAATTTGAGCTTTATTGCTATTGTATAAAGTTCACTGTTGTCTAAGCTGTGTTCCTAAGAACGGGAACGGGAACGAAAACGGGAAAGGGAACTTCAAACAACATTTGTCAATTGCGATACGAAGTTCGCCGGGTCAGCTTGTAATTAAAATGAAATTGAATGTGATAAAAGTTCTTTGTTCAGTTGTTGTATTTGTGTACAAAATAATAACACAAATTAAGAATTCTCCATTCTTCTTTCAAGAGTGAGACTTCGTTCGCGTTGATTAAGGAAATCGATTTTTAAGATAAACCATTAAAATTCTTGAAAATTAAATTTTTAGGCAAAAAAGTATGCCTATGTCTGTCAAAAATCCTAAAATATCTCTATACGAAAATTCATCATAATCGGCTCAGCAGTTACACAGACAGATAGACAGAGAGAGTTACTATCGCATTTATAATATTATTATTTTTTATTACAGAAACGGGAGGTCTGTTTATGCTGGCCATACGACTGATGCAACTGTTCAGCACAAATAAGTCGGACTTCAGCAAACTCTCCGCCATTCTAGGACTGTACTTCCAGATAAGAGACGATTACTGCAATTTGAACTTGCAAGAGGTACAAACTGCTCTATAATATATCTACTAGCTTCGCCCGTGTTATAGGTACCTGAAAAAACCGACCAAGTGCGAGTCGAACTCGCGCACGAAGGGTTCCGTACCATTATCTATAATAATATCTACATAGGTACCTATTTACCTAACTACTTACTTGAATTTAATCATTAAATTTTATACTTTTGAGTTGAATAAAGTCGGTAAAGTGGCGCCGCCTGCCAGCGCAATTGCGCCACATCTTTCATTGTTTATGGTTCATTGGCATGGTTTGCTAAAAGTAACGTAGTAACATCAAATTAAACTAGATGGCAATAAAAATGACAAAATCACGTTTGTTGTATGGGAGCCTCCCTTATATATTTATTTTATTCTGTTTTTAGTATTTGTTGTTCTAGCAGCAAGAGAAATCCATAATCTGTGAAAATTTCAACTGTCTAGCTATCACGGTTCATGAGATACAGCCCTGTGACAGACAGACGGACAGCGAAGTCTTAATAATAGGGTCCCGTTTTTACCCTTTGGGTACGGAACCTTAATATAAAGTAGCCTATGTGCTACTCTGATGTATAAGCTATATTACTGTACAGTTTTATAGTTCAGTAGTTTTTGCGTGAGAGAGTAACAAATATACATTCATAAACTTTCGCATTTGTAAAATTAGGAGTATTTCATATCTTTCACAGACGTATCGCTGAGTTGTTAATACCACAACCCACATCATTTTTCAACCGACAAAACAAAAAGGAGGTGGTTCTCAATTCGATGCATAACTTTTTACCTGATGATCCGATTTTGATGTTTTTTTATTATTATGTAGAGAATAGTTCCAAGGTGGTCCCATTTAAATTTTATTTATGTCGGACTAATAGTCACTACATAGTATAAAGCAAAGTCGCTTTCCGCTTCCCGCGTATGTATGTATGTATGTTTGCTTATATCTTTAAAACTACACAACGGATTTTGATGCGGTTTTTTTTAATAGATAGAGTGATTCAGGAGGAAGGTTTATATGTATAATACATGCATAATATAGTAGAGAAACACTGATAATTTTAGAGGTTTCTAATGTGATGTCGTAAATAAACACATTTATTTGCGCTTACATTGCAAATGCTGGCTGAACCCCACGAGATATATCAAAATAATGTACTACAGTATTGTACACCTTAAAAACGTCTACAAAAAAGTCCACGATGGTATTAGAAATGTCTTACGCACAGCGGAGCGGGCACGGGTCAGCTAGTTCCTTTATAAAACTAAAAAAACTACATTGTCTCTTGACTCGATCGGTATATATTTTTTTATTTCAAAATGATATATTGAAATATGATCTGTAACCCCAAGTACGGTAAACATACTCTCAGATCTCAAGGCTCTTTAGATCCTTGAGGATGTCTAAAGGGGGTAGTCTGAGGAATTCAATTTCGTGTTTACACACAACAAAGTTTCCTGTTGAACAATATTACTTTTAGTTTTTTAATCGTATTTTAAATATTTATTTGTTTCACTTTCAAAACTTTCGTGAGTTGTACTACACATTATTACAACGGGAAATTAATCATGTAAATGGGTGGATCAACTATTTTCTGTCATGAATCAACTTTTTTTACAAAAATTAAAAAGTTGGATTTTCGCAAATATGATACCTATTATAGATAAATAAACTTTCCTACTTTATGATTCTACATCGTGCATCAATCTTGTTTGCGTTTTTCTCTGATTTTTATGCATATATTTGAGAACTGACTACTTAAAATGTACCTTGGGTAACGAATACAAGTTAAGGTGTAGAGTCAAAAATAACACTTTTTAAATGAGTGAGTGTGTTTTAATGTCTAAAGGTATCTAGAATAACCAATAAGGCAGTATCAAAAGTCATAATAACAGTCTTTTTCTTAAAATTTTAGGCCACATTGTGTCTTCTGAGTCACTTGATAAAAGAAATGGAGAAAACTTTCCTTTTAATTCTGTCCCTAGACAGCGCACTAAAACGGCGTAGCAATATACCTACGATCCGTTATTTAGAGAACATTATTGTCTATTAGAATCTGTTTCTAACATTACTATTTTTAATGAAAACTGCACTTATTCGATCAAAAAATTGGGGACAATTTGTCACCCCAGAGACAAATTTTGTGATTCAAGAGACATAATGAAGTTCGATATAGGCAAACCACGCGGTAGTTACTATAGTAAATCTTGATAATACTTACCAATCATATTAGTTTATGATTTATTCTCAATATATCTTAACTTTTGGAATAATTAATGGTTATCAAACAAAAATCAAAACATTTTGCTGCTTATAAAATTACATAAACAAAAATATATAAATTCTAAGCTCTTATTTTAATTATTCTACGTATACCACACAACTGTGTGCAGTGAAACTTGTTTTCTGTAGCCCCCAAAATGATAAGCTTGTATCTCTTTATGGTGTTTACAACTGTAATTTTAGCTGAAGTCTGCAACTATGACCATTTCTGCAAATTGAATCTTAATATTGTATACGTGTTTGTTTTATTTCAGTTCTCTTATCAGCTCTTTGACAGTTCCATCCTTAACTTGTTTAACATTTTTAAATGCTCTTAATTGTGTCCCTTTCTTTTTATATAACTATTCTACTCTTCCCCACTCTTTCCACTGGATGGTGTTGTCTTTATCATCATTTGGTTATATTTTAAGATCACAACATTTACAAGTTTCATACTTAGGTACATTCCTTTTATTTTCTTTTGTATTGCAGACTGTAGCAGCAATCAGCTTATTCATAGCGTCAGTCTTAATCACGTCCTTGTTTTTTTAATGCACTGGCTTTGTAAGTTGAATTAATGTGCGTTTTTCAAAAGCACATTTCTAGGCCACTTACAGAAGGCATAACATAAAAATATTAAAATAGTAAATTTTGGTTAAATAATAATATGAATGAGCATTTTATTCTGGTGTTTTTTACTACAAAAGTTTTTACAAGTTTTTCATATTGTCCAACAGGAACCTTCTCTGCATTTTCTTCACTTCCTGCTGTTGCTCTTGAAATATATTCAGAATTAATACTTTTTTAAAATTTCGTATCAGAATTATGCACTTTTATTGTTGTTCTTAAATAAAAAAATTATCAACAGAACTATTTATTTCAGATAACAAGTCAGCTGCTGAAAGGCAAAAACAATAAAATAAAAAATCTTTGAGAATAACAGGACTTCTGTTCCTTGACCATTTCTCTTCTTGCAGAGTCATCAATGTCTTAAATATGTATCCCAGTTTCGTTTCTTTGTTTTTTTACCTTTTGGTACCTTTCTTTGATTGCGTTGGATGACTTTTTATACTTTTCTTCATTGTGTGTTTTTTGTTTACTACTTCTTTGGCTACGTTTTTTGCATTTTTCACTCTTCTTTATTTTGTTTTTGCCTTTCAGCAGCTGACAGCACATGTTATCTGAAATAAATAGTTTTGTTGATGATTTGTTATAATGCCTGCCACGAAACTCAAAAACAGAAAAATATCTTAACTTGAGGTTCAATTTAATAAGATCTGGAATGCCAGCTTACAAGCAGAAGTTGTAGAAAATTATTATTATTTGTCATTAATAAGCAAGAGAAATTGAAACTATGAAAAAAACTAATTTTGTTGTTACAAAAATCACATAAATCTCAAATATTACACGCAGCGCTCAAGACTGATGTTTTGTACTTGGCTTAAATCAATATTTTTCAACGGTATAGGCACTATTGATGATATTTAATACGAAATAGATAAGGAAGTCTCCTGGCTTACGCAAATTGTCTCTTGGGTCACAGCTTTTGTGAGCCAGTGGAATTGTTACTCTGGAGAAAATATACGGTTTTACACATATTTTCATTAGAAAACGTTAAATAAATACTAAATCTCAAGTGTAGGTAGCAACTCAGACTCAAAGGTCAAACAATATTTATCAAATTACTTCAAAAATAAAATTTACTTACCGAAATTTTGACGTTACTCAGTTGACCCACAATAAGCACATGAGGTCTCGGTGCAAGCTATGGACGAAATGGCCGAGCCAAAAATGGGCATAACAATGATGTGCTCTGGTCATTCGACTTTCAGATATGTTTCCTATAAGCTCAGCCATTGAAAATCTATCTCACAGACACTTAATGGTACTTTATTTTTTGTGACTCAGATGACGTGTGTATTTTGTAATTTTGGGGACAGTTTTTAAAACTGCGATTTTTTTGTCAAAAACATAAATTAGAAGATTCACAGACATAGATTTAGAAAGAGTATGACTGCTACTACATTATTGATACAAAATATATTAACACGCCAAGGATTTTTTTTTCAAACAATCGTTAAATGTACAAGGAATGTGCTTTGGGGACAACATGGGTTTTCATAGAAAACAATATATCGACTCCTGGGTCACGACTTTTTTATAATAATTGATTTTTTGACTTTTGATAATATTCAATAACAGACATAATTATTAATGATCTGATTTTAATAGCATGCCGAAAAACCCCAGTTTATTCATTAACAGTAGATTTTAGAAATCGAAAACAATCAAGGACACGTTTTTACAGAAAATAGTTGATCCACCCAAATGATAAATTGTCAATGAGGACACCGACAATGTTTCGATTCATCTAGAGAATCTTCTTCAGGGTTGGTGGACCATTAAACGCGCGCGCTACCCTGCTCGCATTGTCGTCTCGATTGCAGCAGGGTAGCGCGCGCGTTTAATTGTCCACTCACCCTGAAGAAGATTCTCTAGATGAATCGAAACAATGGTGGCGATTCTGTTGTGTCCACGCTTAAGTTAAAATTCCTAAAAACGATGACTCTTATTCCTTTACGTTAAATTCTAATTTAGCGTAACATCAAAGTGACAGTTCTAAAATTTAGCATAGTTTTATATAAATGTTAGTTTTTGTTAGTGATTTAGAAACGTCAAGCTAAATTTAATCAACATGTAAATTGGTGTTGACTAAGATGACACTTGGATGTGTAAAATATGCTAAATAAAATAGAGAAATGGCTAAAATATCCTAAACTTTAGGACTGTCATTTTGATGTTACGCAAATTTAGACTTTAATGTAAAAGGAATAAGAGCGATCGTTTTTAGGAATTTTACCTTTTAGTTTGGACACAACAGAATCGCCACCATTGTCGGTGTCCTCATTGACAATTTATCATTTACGTGAGTAATTTCCCGTTGTTGTAATAATGTATTTATTTGTTGTTCACAGTACACCGAGAACAAGAGCTATTGCGAGGATCTAACAGAGGGCAAGTTCAGCTTTCCTGTTCTTCACGCGATTCGTAACCAGGAGGGAGACAACCAAGTGCTACGTATCCTTTTAATAACCGGCCAAGTGCGAGTCGGACTCGCGCACGAAGGGTTCCGTACCATTATCTATAAAAACGGCAAAAAAAACACGTTTATTGTATGTGAGCCCCCCTTAAATACTTATTTTATTCTGTTTTTAGTATTTGTAGTTATAGCAGCAACAGAAATACATAATCTGTGAAAATTTCAACTGTCTAGCTATCACGGTTCATGAGATACAGCCCTGTGACAGACAGACGGACGGACAGACAGACAGACAGACAGACAGACGGACAGCGAAGTCTTAGTAATAGGGTCCCGTTTTTACCCTTTGGGTACGGAACCCTTTAAAGTAGGATTATAAAAGCGTGTTTATTTTTAGTTTCTTGATATTAGGAAAAATTGGTGGACATTTCAAACAGCGTCATCTAGCCCCGAAGTAAGCAAAACTTGTTCTATGAGAAACTAGATTACTGATCGAAGTACTACTAGATATACTTTTTATTGTAAATACATGATTAATAATACATTATACATTTCCTGAGCCAATCACAGATATATTAAGGCAGCGCACGCGCGACGTAGAGGTAAAGCGATACTGTATATCACTTCTAGAACGTCTCGGCAGCTTCCGATACACGCGCGCAATTTTGATTTCACTCGACGAGGAAGCCAGAACCGAGGTAAATTACTACCATAGCACTATCTATCACTATATACTAAATATAACTATCCACTTAAGGGGCTGTATGTCGACGATTGCTCTTTTTCGAAACGAAAAAAGAAATACTTCTGAACAAGCCACATCTCCTATTTTTATAAGTATATTACTTCAGGTTCCTACCTAGATTTCTATTAAGCTGAAAACATAATAGCAGAAACTTTTCACGATAAAGATATTATTTCAAAATGATACGTTTTAGAATTTATGATCGAAATATTTTGATACCTACTATTAAAATCAACTTGTGATTTATTGTTAAAGATAGGTAATATGTAGATCTAGATTTCTATTAGAATAGATTTTTGATAAGTAATTATAACATAATTTATTCGAAAAGAAAAGGCGGACCACGCGCCGACGTGTGTTTGTCGTCATTGCAGCGGTCGGTAGGATTATTTATCGAAGTGATTAAAGATGGGTACATCTTTATTCACATATACTATAAATTATAAAATAGGAGATGTGGCTTGTTCAGAAGTATTTCTTTTTTCGTTTCGAACAAAAACAATCGTCGACAGGGAGCGCCTTAAAGAGATTTTCTTTGACGTAAAACACAATTTTTCCTGTATTAACCACTCCTGAAAGTAGGAACTGAATGTTTAGACCATGCATCGTGATCAATTGTCGCTGATTTTTTATAACTGACTTAAATCAGTTTTTCTGAATGATTATACCGTTCATAAGTACCTAAGTTCACATAAGATTTAATAAAACATTTTTTTAATATTTTTGAATTGACCCAAAAATAGTCACAAGGCATATTTAATACCAATGTATTTAATCTGATAATCAATTCTTTTTAACCCTTTTCAGGTGGCGAGGCTGGGAGGGAACCCACACCTCGAGGCGCTTTTAGACGAGCTGCTTAGTTGGCGCCGGGAGAGTAAGACGAGCGAACTCAGCGCTGACACCGTCTAAAAGCACATACCCAATACACAACCTTTTGAACACCGACTATCATGATTAGTAGACATAACTATACATTTTTACACGGATTTTTTCAATAAAATCACAAGGATCACTTATAAACATCCTGTTCTTCGCAATCAAGCCTAGAAGAATCAGGCAACAAAAAAAAGTTAATTACGTGATAAAAACCCGTGTAATAATCAATGGTATAAGGCTACTGTCTGCTCGAAGGAGGTAGACACTATACGCTTTGACAACTGCCCGAATGAAAATTTATCGAATGAACAATCTATCGAAAAACTATTTGCCCCGTTGAGTATTTTGAAGTAAGTTAGCCACTTTAAATCGCAAAATGTAAGTACGCACTTAGTGTGGGATTTAGCCACTATGTTTTTAAAAAATGCCCGAATGAAAATTTCCCGAACGGATAGTTTCACGAATGAACAATTGCCCGAACCGTATGAACATTTATTTGAACATTGGGCTTATAAACATTTTGCAATTTAAAATGGCTACATTTTAAACAAAATGAGTTTTATCACATTTCATTTAGATACATTATACCATGGAATGCGTGTCATGCTTTTATGCCAATCCTGTGGGGCTATTTTGTAAAACATGATTATCATGTTATGATATTGATGCCAATATTTATTGGTACTGAATGCCATAATACCTACGCTTTTTATGCTGTTTAGGCACCTATACCTACGCTTCCAATACAATACCTACGCAGAAACGTGGTATAGGTGCATAAACAGTGAATAGTTACTATGAAAAGTGTACAGATTAAGTATTCTCTAACATTAGGTATTGCATTCAACATCATAACATGATAATCATGTTTTTACAAATATCCCTGCTGCTATAGTCGGGTTAGAGAAACTAGAACCTAATAGATTTTTTTAGTTCTGGAATACAGACTTGCAATGCACTAACTGGTCATTAGTTAATAATTATATATCTTCAAGAATTTCATAGTACCGCCATACCATAATAATTAGAATAAGTTTTATTAATTCTGTTGCATTCTTGTAAGCGGCGACTGGCTTGCAACCTGTCACGTGTGGAATTAACTGCAAAATGTGGGCATGCACCAAATGTTATGTTTGGACGTGCCTCTGACTTACTCCTTTAGACATCTTCAAGGATCGGAGCGCCTGAAGATCTGATAGGATATCTCCCGTACTTGGGGATCACAGTCGTGATCTATTTCATTTTTCATTTGATTTGGTTGTATTTTTGTAAACGTATAGTTTTTATAATCTCACAAGGCTGTTGAATAGTACTTTTTTTTTTTTTTTTTTTTGCGGACTTTACACACAGCGCCATCTAGCCCCAAACTAAGCAAAGCTTGTACTATGGGAACCAGATAACTGATAGAATACTTATATACTTTTTTTTTTTTTTTTTTTTTTGTAACTACATACTTATTATACATAGTAACACCCAGACACAGAACAAACATTTATGTTCATCACACAAATATTTGCCCTGGGTGGGGATCGAACCCACAACCTACAGCGCAGAAGGCAGAGTTACTACCAACTGAGCTATGAGGCCACTTGTAGTTGTAATGTATATAGACTCGTGCTTTTGTGTGCGTGACTGATACTGAACGCTCCCGAGCTTACACTTGCATCTACACACAATTAAAACCAAGTCGCCTTCGTGAGATAGAACAATAATTGTACCGTAGCTAAGTACCGAGCTCAATCTCGTAACTTCATAGACAAAAAAAATATTTATAATTAATAAAATTAAAAATTAAATAAAAAAAAAAAACAATTGTGTGGAAACTAATGTTGCAAAATATTAATTATTACTTATACATTGTATTTGTGTGAACTTCGAAATAATTAATTAAAAATGTTATGTACTTATATTATTTTAAGTACACATGTATTTAAGTTTTTATAAAAACATATAAAATGCATAATTGTTGTAGAGCATTTTAAATAGGTAGCAATTTTCTTGTGTATAATAATACAATTTTATTTTTACAACATTGTTGGTGGTTCTGTTGGCGTCATAAACTAACTAAAATTTCGTCAACGACTATCGATCTTATTCTATTCAGGTTAAGGCGCTCCCAGTCGACGATTGTTTTTGTTTGAAACGAAAAAATAAATACTTGTGAACAAGCCACATCTCCTATTTTATAATGTATAGTATATGTGAATAAAGATGTACATCTTTAATCACTTCGATAAATAATCCTACCGACCGCTGCAATGACGACAAACACACGTCGGCGCGTGGTCCGCCTTAGCTTTTCGAATAAATTAATGATATAAATTATGTTTAAATACTTATCAAAAATCTATTCTAATAGAAATCTAGATCTACATATTACCTATCTTTAACAATAAATCACAAGTTGATTCTAATAGTAGGTATATAAAATATTTCGATCATAAATTCTAAAACGTATCATTTTGAAATAATATCTTTATCGTGAAAAGTTTCTGCTATTATGTTTTCAGCTTAATAGAAATCTAGGTAGGAACCTGAAGTAATATACTTATAAAAATAGGAGATGTGGCTTGTTCAGAAGTATTTCTTTTTTCGTTTCGAAAAAGAGCAATCAGCGACTGGGAGCCCCTTAAAGTTTAGATTAGTCTAGTTTCTACTACTTTCGCAACATAATGTTGACTGACACTTACTGAAGTTTACAGGAAACCCACTTTATAGTGACAATCCTAAATTTGAGATAAAATTAAATTTTAAAAACCGGCCAAGTGCGAGTCGGGCTCGCTCATGAAGGGTTCTGTCCATTATCTATAAAAACGACAAAAAAATCACGTTTGTTGTATGGGAGCCCCACTTAAATATTTAGTTTATTCTGTTTTTAGTATTTGTTGTTATAGCGTCAACAGAAATACATAATCTGTGAAAATTTCAACTGTCTAGCTATCACAGTTCATGAGATACAGCCCTGTGACAGGCAGACGGACAGCGAAGTCTTAGTAATAGGGTCCCGTTTTTACCCTTTGGGTACGGAACGTATTTTGTCACTCCGTAGTAATTAGTTAGTTTGTGAGGAAACAGAGTTGCCACCATTAAATTAATATTCATCTGTAAATTTTTTATTTAGACTAGCAACTGGGCTCATTAGTTTTTTAAATAATAATAAGAATGACCAAAATAAATACAGTCATAGTTTTAGATCGTGGTTTGGCTTGTCGTTGTCCGCTTAGTGGTGCAAATAGCTATTAAGCATGCCTAGAATGCGTTCACAATCTTTATTCTTACAATATTATAAATCGGAAAGTTTGTGACTCAATTACGCTCAAACGACCAAACAGATTTAGATGAAACTTGGAATATACATAGCTTATATCCTGGAATAGCATATAGGATACTTTTTATCCAGGTACCACGCGAGCGAAGCCGCGTAGAAGCTAGTATATGTAAATGTTTAACTACCAAAAAAGTCTTAGAAATCATAATGTACAAACTCTTATAATTAAGAGATTTGTTATACATTATGTTCTAAATAGTATAATTATATTTTGTAGCAAAGCTGTATACTAGTTTTTTTAGATCTTGTCTGATTACTATGTGAAATAATTTAAAAAAATATAATCAGTTTTTGAGGTTAAATGAAATGTGGTTAAATATTCTTAAGATGATCTCTGTTATTAGCTTGTTTTACTAAATAATTATAGATTTTAATTAATAAAGTATTTACAAAGCAGCAGGTGCATTGGATTTCCAATAATATTTTGAATAAATTAAATGTTTTCTTATATTAGAATTTTTGATCTTGGCTTTTAAGAAAGTACTTAACATGATTTTTATTAGTAAATATTAAGTGCCATATTTTAACTATGTTTTTTTAATTAAACTCTTGTATTGTGAATTAATAATCATTGTCAAAATGAATGCGCTATACTAGTTATATTAAGCTTCGATCACACTGACGCGACCAAAGTGACTGCGACTAACCCTCGTATTCAAGAACGACACTATGAGAACACGCACCCACAGTGGACGAAATCTTTTTACATAAACATCACTTTATGTGTTGAGCGGCACTATGGCGCACGCTACCGTGTGCCTTTAGAGCTCAACTTTGGCTAGAGGCACACGACAATGTGCCTCTAGTCACACTATGCAGTGTCGCACAACACATAAAGTGTATTTTATGAAAAAAGATTTCGTCCTCTGTGGGTGCGTGTTCTCATAGTGTAGTTCTTAAATACGAGGGTATGTATGGACGCTACATGCAGATAAACAATTAAGTTTTTATGTTTCTGCAAACATCAATGCAAGTTGTTTGATAATTTTAATATTAATAACAAGAAATGAACCAGTTAGGATTCTTGTAGGCGGCGACGGGCTTGCAACCTGTCACGTGTGCAATACCAACTACTGTAAAATTTTGGCATGTGCCAAAGATAATGTAATGGACGTGCCTCCAACGACCCCGTTTGGCATTTTCAAGGATTTAAATCAGGTGATGTCTACGTATTTGAGGGTTAATATTAATCCTATTTCATTGAAATAACAAGAAATAATGAAAAATCGCAGTCACTTCGTTGCGTAGTTTCAAAGTGGCTTTACATTAATAAAAATTGCTGTTTGGTGTTTTGTAGAAAAGGCTAAAGAATAGTGCTTGCACATTCCAATTTAAGTTATCTTAAATCATAGGCCTAAATGTACTTATAACGTTTGTTGTGGTAGGCTAGTAATCAGCCAAATGTGACAATAATAAAATAACTATATATTCGTAGAGCGTATGCTCAAGGAATCGGATTATGTACTGTTTGTTACAAGCTTTTATTTAACACTAGCTGACCCGTGCCCGCTTCGCTGTGCGTAAGACATTTCTAATATAATCGTTGACTTTTTTGTAGACGTTTTTAAGGTGTACAATACTGTAGTACATTATTTTGATATATCTCGTGGGGTTCAGCGAGCATTTGCAATGTAAGCTCAATAAAATGTGTTTATTTACGACATCACATTAGAAACCTCTAAAATTATCAGTGTTTCTCTACTATATTATGCATGTATTATATTATAAACCTTCCTCTTGAATCACTCTATCTATTAAAAAAAACCGCATCAAAATCCGTTGTGTAGTTTTAAAGATATAAGCAAACATACATACATACGCGGGAAGCGGAAAGCGACTTTGCTTTATACTATGTAGAGATATAAGTTTGTTCTGCTTAAATCTCTCAGTATATTCAATTTTCATCTCCTTTTTCCACTTAATGTGGGGTCGGCACTACATGTTGCGAAGAGCATTTGGTTTAGGTTTTACAAACAGCCTCATGCTTGACGTCAACCCTCTTTGATATATAATTTTTACCAGTTATCCATAATAGAGCTGAAATTGTGCATAATAAGGTACTTCGTTAACAATGTAATAATATGGTCACAGCTATGGGGCTATTTTGTTAAAACATGATTATCATGTTATGATATTCATACCAATGTTTATTGGTACTGAATGCCATAATACCTACGTATTTTATTATTTTTAGGCACCTATACCTACGCTTCCAATATAATACATACGCAGAAGCGTAGGTATAGGTGCATAAACAGTGAATAGTTACTATGAAAAGTGTACAGATTAAGTATTCTCTAACATTAGGTATTGCATTCAACATCATAACATGATAATCATTTTTTTACAAAAAAGCCCTGCGGATAATGGAGTCAGGATGTGTAGTGTAAGTACCTATTGGCTAATTTCGAACAAGCACATACCTAATAAGAATAATATATAGCTAATGATTTCGTCATTTTATATTATCTTCACAAAGCCAAAGAGTCCACAGTCCGTTTCCTTGATTGTATATAAATACTTTGAGCAACACGGGCTTCCGAAAGGAGTAGTCTAGCGATAGATTACTATTAAAATAGTTCTGGCGTTTGTTGCGGGGGGAAATGTGCACACATGCAAGAACAAAACTGCCAACTGACTGTAATGATGACGTTAACACAAACAATCCAACAATACACTAATCATTCGTGTACAGATGACTCACACATTGACACGTTTTATAAAATGTGTATGCCCACTTGGGCTTGTACTTTGACAGAGGGGACCGCGGGGAATGGCTACTCCCTTCCGTAGGAAGCTCGTGATGCTCTAAGATATAAATAACACTGCTTACTCATCATTTAGAACTTTTTTATTGTACAGTTGTTGTGAATATAATTTCTCACGTGAAACATCTTGTTTTTATTTCATGTTTGCTGTTTAGTAAAAAGGTAGCTATAACATATCTACTGTATGTCTTCCAATATGACAATAAATAGAGAATTACAGATGAAATTGGTTTTGTTTGTCTACAGTATTCCTTGCCTCAATAATTTGTTGTCAAATTTCAATAATCACACAGAAATAAGCATTTTCAGTTTTTCATGAACTTTATGCCACCCATTACACTTAGTAGATAGGGGAATAAAAAATACCCTACGACCTATTCTCATACCTACCAAATATACACAAATTCATAAAAATTGATCAAGCCTTTTCGGATTTTGTATAACTTAGAAGATTACATCGAATTAATAAAAAAAAAATCTGTTCTTGACAAACATAAAAAATCGGCGACATGGCACATGTTGGACGTGTCTTTGACCACCCCTTTAGACTTGCTTAAGGATCTAAACGCCCGAGGATGTTTACCGTAGGTACTTGGGGATTACAGTCGTGATCCTATTTATTGTATTAAAAAAAATACATAGCTAATATTAAGTAGCTTTACATAGAGGCTTTGAAATGAAAAACAGAGCTAAAAGTTTATGTACTTTATTAAATGTTTTTACAATTGCCACAAACTACAGCACTGCGACTCAATAAGTTTTCGTTGGACAAAATGCTTCCGAACCAAATCAACCAACATAAATAAATCTATCGATAAAATTATTTTTTATGTATAAAATTTCATAATTGTCACAATAAAATATTATAATTTAAAAAATCTAAATTCATATACAAATTATCTCTTATTGAAACTAAAATACGAAAGTCGAAGCGGTTTTAATGGAAAAAACATGATGTTTTATCACAATGTTACGGACACCTAACGATCTAGTACATTCTATCAAATATACATAAAGTTACATTAAACATATAAGCATTTTTGTTTCAAGAAAGCAAAAGGTTCTTTTTAATCAGAAAGCCAGTCCACTACTTTATAAGCCTTACAATTCTCATATGCAATTTAGCAATATTTTATTCAAATTGGTAAAAAACGTGTTAATTCTATGCAACATAAGCTCAAGCTAATTTGCATCTGCGCAAAAGTGTTTTTTAAGACGCAGAACTAGTGAAAAAATACCCAGTAGTTCGATTAGCAGAACTACTGGAAATCAAAGTCATAACCAACATTTTGTCCTTTACAAACACAGAAGTGAATTATATAAATCACTATCAAGATGAATTATGAACAGTGTTGCATAGAATCGACACGATTATAAGAACTAATGTAGACGACAAGAAAATGTGAACAAACCTAGTGCTTTATTGAAAAATTAAAGTTAAAAATAACTCTCCATTGACGCAGAACATGACTTCTCTTAATTTTGAGTAAGTAAGCTCTGACTTTAGCATAAATTCTTTTAAAATATTTAAGTTTTACGTTGTTTAAAAAATCGCCAGATAATTAATTACAAAAACGCTCAATTGTCTGGTAGAAAATGCTTCGGCATTAAGTCCGCCTTTCAGTTATTTATTTTTGACGTGCAATAACAGTAATCTATACATATAATAAAACTGTAGAAGAGTTCAATTCTGTACATTGAATAAAAACTAAAAAAAAAATACTCAAGGGCCTTTATAACATTTTAAAATTTTTGTCTGTCTGTTGTCCGGCTTTCATGCAAAAACTACTAGACGGATTTTCATGAAACTTTTTTTGTTATGTAGCTATTAGTCTTCGGCAACATATAGACTATAATTTATTTTGAAGATTGTAATACCAGATGTGAAACTATCTGTCCCCCAGCGAAGCGGGCACGGGTCAGCTAGTAATAAATAAATTAACATGCGGACCTTGTCATAAAACTTTGCTTAATTCTCAGTCATAATTTTATTAGTAAAAAATATTTATTATTTACGTCAACAATTAGTAATTTTGGTCATAAATCGAAGGAGAAGCATGTTTTGCATTAATGGAATGTTGACATCTATAAAATATATTACAATTTATTATCTTATTAGAATTAATATTAATACAATTATTAGCACTCTAAAGTAAGAAATAAAACGCACAACACACACCATTTACGTACAAGAATTGTCATTTTATTGCATTATATATTTTTTTCCTAAGGGATGGTCCTGCCATCTGTCTAGTGGTTAGAAGTTATGTATGTATATAATATGTTTTTTGGGATAGAATGACAACTCTTGGTATTCGCACACACACTTCAAATATACAATTTTCTGTCTAAAAGGAGTCTTTGTAGTTGTGTGGTTTGTAGGATAACAAAGTGAACAATTTATTATTTTAAGGCACAAGGTTAATTTATACTTATTTTTTAATTTTACTTTTAAATCAGCGTCATCTTTATTTACGACTTTAGGTAGATACAGATTTATACAATTATTTGTGTTCTGTGACTGCGCGGAGCGTGTTAGCAATTTTGAAATGTCCCACGATTTTGATGATGGCATAATTATATTATTATTACTTTAAAGTTTCATCAAAACCAAATACAATTGCATGTATGGAATCGATAGTACCGATCGTAATGTTTTTTTAATGGCACTCTTACATTGTCATACTCAAACATGATTCTTTATACAGAATTTACTCAGAAAGAACAAAATTTGACCAGAACAATGAAGTTACATCACAACTCTGCAAGTGGTTTTGGTTCTCCGATGCAAGACAAGTTTCTCCAGAGCATCAGTGGCTATGACAAGTTTCTCCAACGAGTATCAGTGGATAAAACAAGTTTCTCAAACGAGTAACAGTGAATAAGACAAATTTCTCCAATGAATATCTGTGGATAAGACAAGTTTCTCCAATGACAATCAGTGGATAAGACAAGTTTCTCCAACGAGCAACAAAGCATTTTTTCCTCGACCAATCAAGTTAATTATTACTGCCTAATCAAGCTCATCACAGCTTTGTGTATATTGTTTACAAAGTCACTCTACAAACACGCAACAACAAAGACAGCGGGACAGAGGGTGCCAGCGAGGCGCGGGCGTGCGGCGCGGGTGCGTGGCGGGCGCGTGCCGGCTGCGTGGAGGGCGCGGGGCGGGAGCGATCACGGGATCCAGCCCACCACGTAGCTGTGGCTGCGGACAAATTGCGACACGCGACGGATGCGCCCACCTGGAAATTTAGATTAAATTGTATCATAGAAAGAAAATATTTGTTCCACACCTTGCGAAGTTGTGTTAAACAAGAACAAAACGTCGTATGTTTTTTCACGTACCAGTGAGACTATGACACGGAAATAAATATAATTGCTTCGATCCGTAGCTAGTAAAGATAATTTTTATTATGAAAGGTTTGCTGAAATAACACATTCGTGAATTATATACCATAGAGAGAACGATTAAGGTATGCGGGGGATAAAACGCGCCGTTCTCTAAATTGGTATTAGAGCTAAAAGAGTATCAAAATGGAAACCCACGTTACAAAATGTAGTTATAATTTGTAGAACAATTTTCATATCAGTAATGTACCCCAATGGTCCTAAAATTGTCAGCTACAAGGCATCTGAGTCAGTGGAGTAGGATTTTAATGCACAATATAGCATACACAAAGTACATTTCATAGTATTTGGTGACGTGCATGTCAACATTTATCGAACCATGCACACAAGTGGGTACATCGTGCTTACTTACGAATTAGCCAATATTCTTGGCCTATTATGAATATTGATGCGTTGTTTTGAACCTATGGACATTACTACGAAATATGAGCGATTATTACATAGTTCTTGGTTGAAACTGCTGTGAAAACGAAAACATTATATTTGGGATTCAAAAAGAATACATTTCGCCACCTTAGTGATTATACCCCCTCACACACTTAGGCCAATTGGAAAATATACGAACTACAAATACACAGAGCTACAAATTTAACGAAACGGAGAAATATATCACAATTGGCCTAAGTGTGCATCTACTCAGCAACATTTTTTTTGTTCGATAAAATATTTTTTTTTGAATAGTGGAATTTTTAATATAGGATATACAACTTACCACATGCGAAGATTAAGGGTCTAAGCGCTGTTCTGGCTCCGGCGCTGCTGGCGTACTGCAATACACACACGGATACGTTGACACACTTTTATATACATAGTCTCAATCACTGACATTCACTATACTTACTATAAACAGTCGACTAAATTAACGTCTAAATAAAAAAATATAAATTGAATAGTAGAAAATGTATTGCAAGAGACGTTAATACCAAATAAATATAAAAATTTAACGATTGATGAGCTTAAACAATGACTCCCATGATGGCGGGATGACCCGCCTATACCTTAATGATTAAGGTAGGGCTTACCAATGCCAAATATAGTAGGTACTTTATACCAGTCTTAACCTGACTTAGCTCAAATCAAAAAGAATTTAAAACATTTTATTGGTAGTTTCAGCTAAGTATAATGAATGTCAGCAAAAAAATATCAAGGTACAATATAGGAATGTAACATCATAGATGCATAAGGAAACAAAATCACATAAACGACAACGGGTTTCGGTTAAATAATCACATCAGACCATGCTCACTCATTAGGTGCTTAGTGCGTACGGTCATTCACACATTCGGTTAGGTCATAAAACGACATGCCTATAGTTAGTGGTTTATTTTCCCCTATAAATAAAGGTTGTATAACCGCTTTATTTGACAGCAAGTTTTTTTAGGGTTCCGTACATAACGGGTAAAAACGGGACCCTATTACTAAGACTTCGCTGTCCGTCTATCTGTCACAGGGCTGTATCTCATGAACCGTGATAGCTAGACAGTTGAAATTTTCACAGATTATGTATTTATGTTGCTGCTATAACAACAAATACTAAAATATTAAAAATCAATATTTAAGGGGGGCTCCCATACAACAAACGTTGCCGTTTGTATAGATAATTGTACGGAACCCTTCGACTCACACTTGGCCGATTTTTTTTTAATGTATTTTCATGTCAGCTCAAGGAAACAATCTATTTATTCAGACAAAATTTACACGGAGTTATGCTAATCTTAGTAAGAGCAAGTTTGCCGTTTTGGTATGCGATTGGAGAAAGTAATCGTTTCTCCATATCATAATGTCCTAAAAAACTGATCTTATAGCAACATGTCTTATAAGCAGGACGACCTATATATCCTATTAGCAGATCGACCCATTTGTAAATAATCATCAATATGAAAGTTATTCGGTTATACAACGTTTACTGGTAGAGGGGTTATTCTTTAGTAATTAAATCGGTGAGTTAAATGCCACAGACTGCATCCCGTCTCATTTGGTACCCCACAGCTGTACGTAGCTAGCTAAGCGGCACTCTGGTTAGCAGAAGCCACTGAGCTGTAAAAAAACCGTTATTTTCCGAAATATCGGCTAAAAAAATTTAAATTTTACCGATGTCCACGATCGTTTCAACTAAATATCATTTGTTATGCTCCCCTCTCGGCTAAAAATTAAATGTTACATTAAAATCATGTCAGTTCGGAGAAGTAATAAAATTGTATTAGTGTATTTGAGTTCGAGATCGAGGTATTTAATGAGAGTAGCTGAGGTTTTTTTAGAGTCAATAATAAATCGTTTAGAAAGTGTAAATAAATGTTAAATAGGTAATATACCACTAAATCCATGCGGTTGAAGCAAGGGGGAAGTGGCATATTTTCATAGAAAATCGTCTAACTTCGGATAAGGTGCAATTTTATAAATTCTAACATCAAGGATAATCTAATTCAAAGAATATTCTAAGCCTAGGTATATTTTGATGGGATCGGCATATTAATGACTATAGAGTTGGTTAAGCTTTCTATCTGCTCGCCTACGTTCCAAGGGGTAAAAGCAAAAGTATAAAACTGCACCGTTTTTAGTCTGCCAACCAAATCGAAATTACAATAAGCTAAGCGAAGTATGTTATTGCCGTGCTAACATTGTACCACAACAGTGGCTAGCTTGATACCTCGTTATTATTGACTACGCGCCCCCTTAGGTAGGTTGTTAAAGAACCTGAATTTGAGTCGCAGAGTTAGGTCTTTCCGTACTGTAATGGAAGAAAATACTCTCAAATACATCACTCATGGTGTATGTTTTGGGGATAACATAGTTGGGTATGGGTTTGAACTCAGACAATGTATTCTACAACTCTTAGTTAGGAACTAGTCGGGCACTAAGACGCCATTTTGTATCGTCGTCTCTCTCGTTTATATGAAGTAAGACAGAGAGGGCACAAAGTGGCGCAGCCTCACTAAATCATTGCTAACATGCTCAGATTTCTTACGTTGTCAAAGTTCATAGTAGGGTAAACTAAGTAACGGTGTAAAACCTCACTACAACATTTACACAGGTGGATCACGCGTGAGTGTGTGTGTCATATAACGCGACTACTCACGAATGGGGGTTGGGATTTATGTCTGGTCGCTCGGCTTTTACGAACGTATCCATGCCATTCGTTTCTCTCTCTCCTTCGAGATCAACCGGTATCACTCTTTCCTTGTCTATATTATTCTCTACTGTGCTTTCTGGAATTCCGGCCTGTACTGGTAGTTCAGAGGCTGTTTTGTCTGTATTATCTACAGCTGCTTCGGGTAATTTAGCCTCGACAGTGACAGTTTGTTCGAGGTTCTCGGCTGGTTTATCATTGGTGGGAGTGACGGCTTCAGCGCTTGGCGGAGTAAGGTTGAAGAATGAGCTATCTACGCCCACTCCCGGCGGTCTACCGCGCGGCAAGCGAAGACTGAGCGAGGCGCTAGCCCGCTTAAGCACTCGGCAATCTGGTATGGTAGGTACTTTTATAGCTTGTATCTTACGCGATGAATCTTTGATTGCGGATTTAAATTGTTATACAACATTACAACAAGACTCCAGTCCATACAGGTAGTTGTTTAATTGAGAAATACAGATCTATTTATTTTACACATTGCCGGTGTAGCAGCAGGTACTATATATACAATCCCTAGTAATTAAAATAATTTAAAAATAAAGTTAGATATTCAATATTTCATACATTATCTCGTTTTAGGTATTCTATACAGGTATTGTAGTATACCAGAATTATAGAGACATTTTTGAATCCAACAAACACATAAATAAGATAACATTTATACGAAAAGTTTGTTGAAATATTTAAAACAACTGTATTTCTACAATACTCGTGTATGTTACAGGTAAAGAGAGCATTTTATTAACTAATAGCGTAAGATACAAGCTTTATCACATAAAGATCGTTTCGTTCAATACAAAACAACTTCTTCCAACCCAGATGTATAATTTTACAAGATGTTTTTGTTAGAAACATGTTGTTTATCAATGCGAATTATTGTATCCAATCTTGCAATTATTTACATTTTTTATCTTCTGTAGATATTTTGGTGATACGATGTGTCTAGATTTTTCTTTAGACTTGGTTCTCATTGGCTGATATGAGTATGACGTGATGTCTGCCCGTTTTTATTGGCCGGTATGATAGTGTGTTACTATCGTTCTGTTTGTCAGTATGTGATGGAGAAGCCGAAGCGACGCGACTGATGTGTTATGGAAATGAATTGTGAATGATCAAACTGCCTGATAGCGTATGTGCGCAAAGGCGTGTGTGTTATAAAGGTCGTCACTGGGAATGGTAACTTTGTTACTGTAAAGACGCACGCGACACGCTGCATTGAGCATGTTTTAAAATCCTTGTGTTTTTGGAGATCATGTATTGCGAGAACTTTATATCATAACAAGAAGTGTTGGTAAGCGAGAGTACTATACTACCAACTTAGCAACAATAAAAAATAAAAATAAAATTATATATAATGTTAGGATATTTGGCCATGATTTTAAACTTCAACCATCTATCCTTATAAATCTTGTATGATTATGATTGATTAGACGAGTCTGTTCATTATCAAACACATCTTAGGCACTGCAGTGTCTATAATCCTACTTCTTACTAATATTATAAATGCGAAAGTTTGTGTGTGTTTGTTACTCTTTCGCGCAAAAACTACTGAAAGGATCAAAATGAAACTTTACAGAAATATAGCCTATACATCAGAATGACACATGGGCTACATTTTATCCAAGAACCCGCGCAAAGCCGGGTCGAGCAGCTAGTAAAAGGTCTGTGTGAAATGTCAAAAGCTAAACAAGTTACCAATACCCAGTGACGGCCCAAAGGATACATAAACATAACAATATAATGTATTACTGTGAAGAGTGAGCGAGATGAGAAGACGCGCCGCGAACGCCATCTGTCGCCGCAAACACATATCATTGGTGGTTTTGTTTAGGGCATTTTGTTTCATTGGTAGTGATTCGTAACACAAACTAATCAAAATTTTGTAAAGTACATACTCTCTTATTCTGTACATGTTAAAGTATAGCGCACAAGTTTGATAAAATTAACGTAATTTCATAATATAATTTAGAAACACAACATGTGGTGGTGTTGACTGACTTGACCAATAGACCAGTAGAAACTATTAAGAAATTTAAAAGGAAAATAACTAAACTATCTTAATTTTGAGCTTGTCACTTTATGGTGTACGCAAATTTTGACTTTATTATAAACATAATAAGAAATTAATTAATTTTTGTGTCTTGCGAATCGGTACCAATGTCAAAAATGAATATACATTTTGAACCAAAAACTTAAAGTACCGCTCAACAGAAAAAAGTCTTGAAGTAAAGTACTAAGACTTTCATTTCGTAGAACTACTAAATCAGTAACATAATTACACAAACTTTTATTTATAAGTTTAAACTTTTGGTGCAAATGTGTAAAACATTATGATGTTTTTTTTATTCGTGACGCCAATCAACGTAGCTTTTTTTTTATTCCCATTAATACTAGGAGCTTTGTGAAAAACCGATTGTAAAGTGAAGATTTGGAACTGTATAAATTGAGATCTATTTAGACATAAAAATAATGATGGCCCATTATAAAAGAAATTCTGAACCATTGGAACCTAGAAGAAAAAAAAACCTGAAAAAAAGGTTACACAGAAAAATACCATTATTTCCAGAAGTTTTTGGAATAGAAAATTATATTCGAAAACACAATGTAAGAGTACTATTATCTGCCTTATGTCTTTATCATAATAACATATAGGTAGCAAATATCTCTATATTTCTTGTTAGCTCTGCCATCTATGAGTAGGCTGTCTTTTGCCTACAACTGACTGACTTCTCCCAACTATAATATTACGTGGTCATATTTAACCAAACAACTTGAAAGTACACTTGTTAATGGCCTCCCCTATATAGAAAGTTTCTCTCCCATCCAGTTAGGATGGGAGATCATCTAGCCGATCATTCTCCCAAAACTATCTGTGTTCCCATCTCGAATACCCAGTATTCTCCCTTCTCATATAATTGTTACAGACAGAGCATATCGGTTAAGCTCATGTCCATAATTATCGTTTGACTGATCTTTCCCCACTCTACGTTCCCCAGCTATTTTCCATCACTAACACTATCTGCTATATTACTCCTTACCCAGCATGTACCCCGTTATATATATTTATCTCTTAGCTAGCTAGTCTTCCCCACTGTTTTCCTTTTCTCTGTCTCCCATCATTGCTATCAATCCCTACTCTCATTCCTTATCGTCGGACACTTTTTTCCTCCACTCAGATATCTCTTTTACCTAAGTAGTCTTTCCCACTCTACTACCTCCCCACACTCCCCGGCTTTTTCCCCAACTACCCATCTACATCCTAACCAGTTGTATCCCGTTATTCCTACCCCTCATTCCTTATCCGACAGTCTCCTTTTTGAGTAAGCTAGTCTTCTCCACTCTACTACCCTCCCCGGCTATTTCCCTTCTCTACCCATCACCTCCTACTCATTGTCTCCCATCATTTCTACTTGTCTCCCTCCCTTCCACTTTCCCCCCCCACTCACTTCTATCGATGTTTCGCTGAAGATGGCTCGCAACGCGATGACGCGCGTCGCTGTACTCGAGGTGCAGGCCGAGCCGCAGCAGGGTCGGGTTCTGCTCCACGAGCGAGGTTATCTCCATCTCTATCTTGTTACCGAGGACTTGCGATCGCTGGAAAGGGACGAATATATGTCACACTAACAGTTCGAAGATGCCTATCGATGTTTTCCTTCACCGTTGTAAGCACGAGTTGATGAACATTTTTCGTAAAGAAAAACATAATATGCTATGAGTAACTACTGTAAAATGAATAATTATATTTTTTCAAATGTTTTTAAACATCATCAAGAATCTTAGGGCTAGGAGATCAGACAAGATGTCTACTGTACGTTTATTCAATGAAAAAATGTTTTCATTAATTCAATTAAAACTGTTCAATCACTGTCTTATCACTAAAAGCGTTCTCTCCCAGACAACCTTAGGATGGAATTTATCGAACTGTTCTCACCTGGTTAGAAGCGCGGAACTCCTCAACACTATTAGTAGTGAGGAGCGACTTGACCAATTGCACCACACCACCCGGACTGATGAAGTTGGTTTCCACGTTCACCACTCTTAAGGTCGAGTTTTGCGTGAGTGCATCTGCCAACTTGGCCGCGGTGCGGTCGTTCAGACCGACGTTCACTAGGCACAGCACTTCAAGGTGGGTGTTGGATTTTAGACCTTCGAACAGCTTGTCGAACTTCTCGTCGCTGATGTTCTGGAATTGGGAGACAGGGTGTTAGTTTGTTTGCGTGAGTCGAGCTTGGAAGGTGCGTATCATATCATAATAGCATACCCGCGACAGACGTTGTCTTGTCCAAATTTCAATAATCGCATAGAGTAGCGCACGTTGCTATGACGTCTGTTGTCAACTCTGAGTCAGATTTTTTGTACAGCGCCATCTTTACCGAAATCATCCCATTTGCGATTTTTTATCATTTTGGGGATGTTTTACGTATTTTAAAGTAGTCTATTATTATTCGGGCATTATATCTACATCTACAGTAAATTTCAACTTAATCCGTTTTGTCGTTTAGGCCTAATTGAGGAACAAACATACATACAAACTCGCAAACTTTCACATTTATAATATTATTAGGATGACATACTACCAGTACATACATACATATTACATGTAGATGAGATAGCTGTACTCTATCTCTTTGGTAGTTACTCTGCCTTCTGCGCTGTAGGTTGTGGGTTCGATCCCCACCCAGGGCAAATATTTGTGTGATGAACATAGATGTTTGTTCTGTGTCTGAGTGTTAATATGTATAATAAGTATGTATTTACAAAAAAAAAAGTATATAAGTATTCTATCAGTTATCTGGTTCCCATAGTACAAGCTTTGCTTAGTTTGGGGCTAGATGGCGCTGTGTGTAAAGTCCGCCAATATTTATTTATTTATTTATTTAATGCGATTTCCATAACTAATAATTTTTACTAATAAACGCGAGCGGCATCTATTATTGCCGTCAGCGGAACGACGAAATAATTTAGTATTGATAAATATAAAAAAATATATATATTTCTGAAGTTTTTTTTTCTAATTAGTTTTTTCTGAAAATGAGACCAAATCGATGCAATAACACACCATCTATTGAGAATTAAGAGACACATTTCAACTAGGATTCTTAATTACTGATGAGAACCCATGGTATACTATTACCTTAATATTATTCCAGTTGAGATCTGTTAGCTTCTGGTCGTCGCTCTTCACTCGCGCGATGGTATCCTCCGGGTCTGTATCGTTGGGCGGGTCCATGGGAAACACCTGGAAAGTGCAGCAAAGGTAATTCAAGAAAAGTACACATTCTGCAGGCATAATTTAGACACACGCCAAGTTCAAAGAAAAAGGAACTAGTGACGAAACCATTTATAGCTACTTTTCACCCCTTCACAACTCGAAACCTATTTTACAAAAAAGTTACTGGAGCAACTTTAAAAGTTAATTCATCTATCAAAAGTTACATTATCAGCGAGAAACATAGGCCATATTTTATTTACAAAAGAGAGATTCACACAAAAATTGCAATAGTTTTACCTAAGTTATCAAAAAATGCCTTTTATCTTCATAAGTACATTACACGCAGGACTAGTTAATAAAACAGATTAATAGATGAAGTTGTTCATACTTTGGGTTTGGAAGCTTTGGTGATGCCATCCCACCCGAGACCGACGGGCTGGCCCTTGTTGAGAAGAGAAGCGTGGTATTGGTCCTGGTTCATCATGGAGTGGAAGCCGAGGATAGCTGGAAACCACAAACAAATTATGTTAAGGCCGGACTTCGTAGCAAAAAAAATGTCAACTGTCTAACTATCACAGTTCATGAGATACAGCCCTGTGACAGACATACGGACAGACGGACAGCGAAGTCTTAGTAACAGGGTCCCACTTTTACCTTTTGGGTACGGAACCCTGAAAATGAAATAGGATCACGACTGTAATCTCCAAGTACGGTAGACATCCTCTTAGATCTCCAGGCGCTCATCTTTGAAGATATCTAAAGGGGTTAGTCATGCCCACATTTTGCAGTAGTTAGCATGCCACACGTGACAGGTAGCAAGCCCTTAGCATACAGTTTCAATTTCCACAGCGGGGAAGTGTTTGTATGATCTGGAAATGTTTGTTCCAACTCTAGGTTTCATGGTTCTCGTAATTTATTACATCCAGGACAATTACTAATCTTAATATATATAAATCTCCTGTCACGATGTTTGTCCGCGATGGATTCCTAAACTACATAACCGATTTTAAATTAAATTGGCACACCGTGAGCAATCTGGTCCAACTTGAGATATAGGATAGCTTAGATCTTTAATTATAGTCGCAATTTTATTTTATTGCAAATTGTTGACACAGCAACGCGTGGCCGTGTCTGCTAGTAATATTATAAATGTGAAAGTTTGTGAGTTTGTATGTATGTTTCTTCCTCAATCAGGCCTAAACGATAAAACGGTTTTAGTTGAAATTTGCTGTAGATGTAGATATAATGCTCGAATAAATAATAGGCTACTTTAAAATTTTAAAAACATCCCAAATACTATAAAAAAACGCAAAAGGGATGATTTCTGTATAGATGGCGCTGGTGTGCAACAAATCTGACATCACAGACTAAAAACATTCAGTCTTTTCTATTCGATTATTGAAAATTGTCAGGACAACGTCTGTCACGGGTCGGCTAGTTACTAATATATTTCTCGCTTATATTATAAACCTGAGAGTTTGTGAAACTGTTTGGATTTTTGTGCATCGACGCCCAACCGAAATCGGATGAAACTTGGAATTCACATAGCCTACCGCGGAATAACAAAACAAAGCGAGCAAAGACGTGGGCGGAAGCTAGTTATTACATAATAGAAAAGTAAAAAAATATGATGAGCTGCTTATTGTTCCGCAGAAGTCGTAAAATCTATCTAAAAGTCTGTTTGGTTTTTATGAAGGATAGTCGTGCCAACCGCAGCTCTAAGTGAACATTTACGATTCTAAATGGCTATATTTTGAGCAAACTACTATAGACAAGCGATGGTCTTGCAAAATAAAAGCACTCTATATGCTTGGATGCAGCGTGCTTCAAAAGCGGCGACTGGCTTGCAGCCCATCACCGCATTATTACTAGGGGACATAAGCCGCATTGTACTAGAGGATATCGCGGGACATTTCTCGCTTAAGGGGCTCCCAGTCGCTGATTGCTCTTTTTCGAAACGAAAAAAAAATACTTCTGAACAAGCCACATCTCCTATTTTTATAAGTATATTACTTCAGGTTCCTACCTAGATTTCTATTAAGCTGAAAACATAATAGCAGAAACTTTTCATGATAAAGATATTATTTCAAAATGATACGTTTTAGAATTTATGATCGAAATATTTTATATACCTACTATTAAAATCAACTTGTGATTTATTGTTAAAGATAGGTAATATGTAGATCTAGATTTCTGTTAGAATAGATTTTTGATAAGTAATACAAGTAAACATAATTTATATCATTAATTTATTCGAAAAGCTAAGGCGGACCACGCGCCGACGTGTGTTTGTCGTCATTGCAGTCATTGCATTATTTATCGAAGTGATTAAAGATGGGTACATCTTTATTCACATATACTATACATTATAAAATAGGAGATGTGGCTTGTTCACAAGTATTTATTTTTTCGTTTCGAACAAAAACAATCGTCGACTGGGAGCGCCTTAACGTCGTCTGACTCGTAGAATACGTGACATATTTTAATGTCCCCTAGTGCAGTAGGTGTGCTATTATAGGGTTTGCGTGGACTACCCTTAGATATTATTTATGGGATCTGCGTATCTAGTTAGAGATTTGCGAGTGTTTAGTATACTTAAAGACTAAATTCGTGAGTAAATTTACATAGCAGATTATCCTGCCTGTGGTACGTACCATAGCAATGCTAGGATATAGTGCCTACTTTTTATACCAAGTATTATATAGATTAATTGCTAAAGGCCTGGGATTTCATAGCATGCATAAGCTAGTAGAAAGTAGCATACGCCAGTATCTGGCATAGGTTTGTGTTGAACATTGAAAATAAATTTATTTATCGCTAAGTGATACCTACATTTATTTTATCAAAACACACTCCACAAAATAATAATCATCTGGCCTACAAATTATCTTGCAATATGTGGAAATCACCTATTCATAAGTGCCATTTCAGTCCCATAATGGTTGTTTTTTAAGACGACACGTATTCTATGTTTAAATCCCGTTCATAATCTACCTTTATACCAAATTTCATGGTGATCAGTTCAACCGTCACTACGTGATTGAGTAACAAACATATACATAACTTGTCATGTTTTATAATATTAGTGTGATTAATCGCAGTTTTCATTACGCTCGCATTTGTCTCGGCGGAATCACAAACGATTTTTCTTGTCATTTCTATTAAAAGTCGTCGTAGCACTGGGTGTTTGCCAAAACGTCACAACTATCCTCTTGTTATTAATACAAAAGACACATTTCATCTGTTATAAAGATTATGACACAAACAATTTGTGTACGTGCTTTTCTTCGTTTTGTCGCGAATGTTTTGGGGCAGTGTGCCGTAGACGTTCACAAATAGAATTAGCAAGAACTATTGGCTTCCTAAGGATTGTGTTTAGTTCTCGAAATGAGACGTGATGATTGGTAACCAGGAACCGGAAGACGCGTTTCGTTCACTGGTTCTTTATATCACACTAGCCTCCTCCTCCTCCTCCGCCCCGGCGTCGCACGGGTTTACACCAACCAATGGGGTAATTTTTTACACCTTGGGTTACATTATCGAATTTTTCATACGGATCCCTAACGTTTTTGAAAATATTATATAGCCTATGTTCATCACGGATAATGTAGGATTCTAATGGTAAAATATTTTTTCAAATCGGTCCATTCGTTTTGGAGCCTATTCGATGCAAACAATCAAATCTTTCCTCTTTATAATATTAGTATAGACAAGTCCGCGGAATTCTCACGCACGATACCTGCATAACAAGTAGGTAGCCAATTTGATACCACAGGGCATAGACAATGTATATTCCAAGTTTCATCCAATTTTTTTATAAATCCTAATCTTTATATACAATAATAGTTTTAATATACCGAAAAAAAAAAATGTAAAAACTAGTGTTGTATAAATCAATGCCACTTTTTGTTGTAATTTTTTAACTCAAGAACGCCCGTTCACCTATCCAAACCAAATGTTTAGGCTTTGTTCGGACTATTTAGTAGATATAGATAGGTTTATGTGAAGTTTGCACAAAATCGGTAGACTTTTTATCCAGGTACCGCCCGTGCGAAGTCGGGGCGAGCAGCTAGTATTATTATAAATTCGAAAGTTTGTGAGTTTGTATATATGTTTGTTCCTCAATCAGGCCTCAACGACAAAACAGATTCAGATGAGACTTGCTGTAGATGTCCGAAAAAGATCCTCATAATTATAAAAAAAACTCAAAAGGGATGATTTTGGTATAGGTGGCGCTGGTGTGCAACATTTAAACTATTCGATTATTGAAATTTGACAGGACAACGTCTGTCACGGGTCGGCTAGTCTTTCTATAAATATTGTACCTTAAGGCGAGTAATAAATGTTTTTGATGAATGCAGAATCGATTTTTCTCAATAACCGTTTGCGATACAGTTTTGTTTTTCATGAAAAAGATAACTTAAGGATATAATCTAGATAAATTACAGACAGAAACACGATTGGTGAAACTTTTATCGATAGATTTATTTTCCAAAGTTGGTTCTTCAAAAACACGAGTTTCGTTTTTAATCAAAGCTATGAATATCTAAACAGTTTATTTTTATATAATTCGTAAGATAACCATACTAGCTAAATAAATTACAGACAGTTTCTTTTGAAATTTGATGGTTTTCGAGATAATGCAGTTTTATCACTTTTTCCGTCTTATCCGGGTAGACTCAGCCCATACAAAACGTCAAAAATTTCACTTATCACCTTAAAACTTGTTCCGAAATAAACGCTTATTAATATTATGCTTCAATTCAAATCCAACAGCAACAAAAACTAAAACTAGCGGTATAAAAAAAAATACCATAGCTTATGTCAAAATTGATATTTTACCGATGTATCTTGATAGATCTTATAAACGAATGCAACGCTTACAATACGCTTTAGTTACATATTTCACCGATACCAGTCGGTATAATATAGAAGCGGCATAAACCGATCGTCATCGTCATAATCGCATTCTATAAAATGAGAGTTTGAGTTGACATGCGTTCATTTTAATTGATATTTTGTAGAAAAAACTCAGTCTGGATTTTCCAGGAATATAGTAATTGTAATCCATGTTATGCCGCCCATCTGCCCGTCAGACTATTTTCGTTGACGGAATAAAAAGCAACGCGTCAAGAGTAAATTTAAAGGAAAATGTTTTACAATATTTTTCATATCTGTTTATTTTGAGCGTGGTACTAGCATGTTTGGGTCAATGGCGTTTCACAACCGTACATTAATTTGACGGGTGTTAGTAATTGGGAGCAATAGACACGCGCAGTGCGTCAGTCTAGGCCTTTACTCTGCAAAACGATATCGACAGTAAAGGTATGACCAAACATAGCGCGGCATTCGAGCTCGGCAGCCGTGTGCGACGGGTTAGTCCAGGAATCCCCATTGACTATCCCCATCGACTAGCAAACCTTAAAAGTGCTCCGAATATTCGACCAAACCGCACTCTTAAAAATCATCGTCTGTCGTAGTAGAATGCATGATGACAATTGTCGTCCATTTTTCAAAAATATATAAAGACTAGTTGCCCCGTTATAAGCGGCGATGGGCTTGCAACCTGTCACGTATGGAATTCTAACTGGAAGTACTGCAAAATGTGGGCATGTGCCAAATGTAATGTTAGGACGTGCCTCTGACTACCCCCACTAGACATCTTCAAAGGATCTAAGTGTTTGGAGATCTGAGAGAATGTCTATCGTACTTGGGGATAACAGTCGTGATCCTATTTTTTTTTTTAGTTAATTTCGGAAGGTACTTACCGGCAAGGTCAATGATCTCTTCCTGTGAAGCATCCGTGAGTGCTGCTTCGTATTCGCCGCCGAGGTCGATCGAGATCTGCTCATCCGAGTCTCGTTGCTTGTCCGGCACAGGTGGAGGGATCCACTGAAATTGCACAAAAGGTATTTTTACAACGGATCATAAGAATGAGGTTCTCATTACGAAGCTATGCACTTAACATCTACCTTTTCACCTATGGATAGTTCAACAAATCTCCTTACAATTTTTGGGTGAGGTGCGAATATTTGTGTGATAAACATAGAGTGTCTGAGTGTGAGTATGTATCATATGTATGTATTTACAAAAATAAAAAGTATATAAGTATTCTATCAGGTATCTAGTTCCCGTAGTACAAGCTTTGCTTAGTTTGTGGCTAGATGGCTATGTGTAATAATTTCCACCAATATTTATTTAATTTTTATTTTAATTTTTATTTATTTATGTAATTTGACTAATGTTCTTGGGCATACGGGCGTAAAAATGTGCAAATTCCTTTTGACGAGGAAAATATTAAACAATCATTATTCAATTCGCTGTCTTTGTATGATCGCTCGAAAACGTCATTTTTTTTATTCTGATGGCAACTATAACATCTGATAGCTTAATGCCAAAGGAGTGATCGGTATTATTAATACCCTAAGCTATCGAGAAATCAAACTATGAAAGAAAACGTTTTCGTATCACGCGAATGAAGTCACTCAAGGGTACCTACAGCTATTTAAACATGTATGTGGTATATTATCGCGATTAGGCGAATGTTTGTCTTGCGTCTTTGTCTAACCCGTGACGAATCATATAGCTACACGTCTCACACAACGCGATAGCCCAGTATGTGGCCATAGTAATGCGCTTTTAGTAAACCCGGTGTCGTTTAGCAAATCAGTATTACGTCTAGAAATAGCCAGCAAAATAACTAAGTAGCTAGTTATAAACATTGCAAAACAATAGGCCGTCGAATTTGGCCAACTTTCAAATAAAATTATTGCGTCACGTTCGTAAAATGTCGTGTTGTTGCTGCGAAGGTGAAGGCCGAAGGGCGGAATAAATAGTTCATTAGGCAGTAAAATGTGACCTACACATGTTTAGACGTTTTAATCAAATCAGAATGATATAATTTCTATTTTTAAAAAAGGTCGCAATAAAAGATAATAAATTACAAAGCTGTAGAATCTATCGTGGTTGTTAATCATTTTAAATAGAAATACGGCTAATTACCACGTTTTTTCTTGTATTGCTGACGTTTCGAGACAATTCAGATGCTCTTCATCATGAGCATCGTCCGCGACCGCAGATCAGCGAATAATAATCTGAATTGTCTCGAAACGTCAGCAATACAAGAAAAAATGTGGTAATTAGACGTATTTCTATTTCAAATTACAACTGTTTTACAACTATAGAATTAAAACTATCGTGGTTGTTAATCATTTTAAATATAAATACGGCTAAACGTCAGCAATACAAGAAAATAACGTGGTAATTAGCCGTATTTCTATTTAAAATGTTTTACAAATTATTTCTCAAGTAGGTAGGTATTTGTTGGAGAAATTTAAAAAAAAGCCGTGTTGGCCAAGTGGGAGGTACCTCGACTTTCAATCTGAAGGTCGTGGGTTCGAATCATGGCGTGCATCAATGGATTTTTCTGTTCGAAAATTTATATGCGCATCAAAAACACGTGCTCAAAACGGTGAAGGAAAACATCGTGTGGAAACCAGTTAGTATTCTTATAAGCGGCGATGGGCTTGCAACCTGTCATGTATGGAATGCTGACTACTGCAAAAGGTGGGCATGTGCCAAACATAATGTTTGGACGTGCCTCTGACTACCCCCACTAGACATCTTCAAAGGATCTAACCGTCTGGAGATCTGATAGGATGTCTACCGTACTTGGGGATTACAGTCGTGAGCCCATTTTTTTAATTTTTTTTTTTTATTAAAAAGAACGCATCTTTCATAATCTGATTCGTAGTGAAGGTTTGCGGTTAAGGAAATCGGGATTATCCGGAATCAGATCCATTCACTTGAAAGGATTCAACCAATGAACCCATTAGTGCCGATTTGTAGCAATTTGCTAAACCAGTTATAGCCGTTCTTGTCTTTTGAGGTATTAGAGAAGGACGGCTATATATTCAGCGCAGTTAGTTTTGGAAAATGCAATGGTTTTACAAAAAAAAAATGATGATTGTTGCCTATCGAGACAACAACTATCTGGCGAAGGGCATAGGTATGCCATCATATAGGTTCAACCTAGTTTTTCCTGTGTTTGAAGACTGTTGTATGTAAATATGTAGAGGAATAAAAAAAAACATATCTTTTAACGGTTGTATGATGTAACGTGTAAGTAGTTTCTGACAGCTACAACAGGGACCATACCATAAGCTCCTAAAGTAATATCCAAACAATATTCTTGCGATGCAAAAGAGACAACGCTATAAATAAGTAATTTTGTTTTGATATTACTTTTGAGCTTGTTTTACGGCCCCAGGGGTCTATTGTGAAGTTGTTTCTGTTAGCTGCGAGTATAAAAGGAAATTCTATTGTGTTTTCTGACAGCTACAACAGGGAACTCTATTGTGAAGTGTGTTGGGTGCTTTCATTACCTTCTTCCCCCGAACGGTGCCGGCGACAAATGGTTTCACCTCCGGCCGGTCGGGCGTCTCCAGGGCTTGCTTGTTGATGTGTTCAATGAGCTTTTTACGGTTGAGGGGACCGGTGGGGTCCTTCTCGCAGTCGTAGTTATTCCTTTGGTCGGGAGGCAGGAAGTTATCCTGAAAACATTGAACAGTCTGTCAGCTTACAACAAATTACCACATTTTGCAAAAAAATCCATGATTTTTTTTGTGAATTCCTATTCTGGCCGTTCGGAAAAAAAAATAATTAATCATTCATTCATTCATACTAAAGTACTCGTACTGACTGACTTAACTTTACATACCATAAAATATATTAATTATAGTTTTCCTTGAGTTCAATGTACCCGTTTACCTTTTCCAATCAGGATAACTCACTTCTTTAATAAGGTAAAAAATATACAATAACATAGCAATTTAACGCGTATGAATAAATATTTGCTGTTCACGTTCCCGTACAAGTTAGATAATACGCGTTCTTGCATTGCAGATTACGTATTGCTTTGTGATTATTTGAGATACACGATGCAAGGTTCGTAACAATGGTCACGTACGAACAAACGTACACGATTTTAAACGTTCCCATGTTTTTCCGTCGGATTCTTAACATTATTACCTACCAACTTTTGTTTGATACTAAAGTTAAGAAAAGAAACTATTAGATGTAACAACGACAAGGGGGTCTCGGTCAGTGACTGTTGTTTAAGAATATTCCCAACATTAGTTTAACTGCTACTGGAAGTACCGTTTGACCGATTTCGAAGTTTAAATGCGATAATTTAGAAGCCAGTAATAGCCTGGGAGTCTACTTGCTAACCGAAAACTAATAAATAGTCGACACGAAGTAATTCCGAAACGAGCGAGTAAACCCTCAGATTGGTTAAACGACTGCCTTAATTCGTGTGAAGATATTTTATTTTATTACAATGACTACACGTGCTCAAAACGGTGAAGAATACATCGTGAGGAAACTACTGCATAATATGGGCATGTGTGTTTGGGAGTACCTAAATAGAGATCTGAGCAGATGCCTACCTTAGGTACGTGGGGATGGGGACACATCTAAGTGCGTCCTAGAGAGATAAGCTCGGATTAAAATATTAGTGCAGACAGGCATAACGCTATTGATAATAATAGGAATGTTGCGGCATTACTTTCTGATAAGATTATCGATACTAGACCAAAAAAGTTCCTTAAACGGAAGCCACGCTTCAGTATTCATGATCTCCGTGCGTGCGTGACCCCCCTATTTATGGATTTATAGTAAAAAATACACTTTTTCTTGGCATAGACTCTACAGCATATTTTTCATAAAGTAGGCATAAACCCCAGTTCATCAACAAGCAGTCAACTGATACTATAATCGGTTTTGAAGAAAACAAAACACTGTTTTAGTTCGATAAGATAACAAGTAAGTGTTGGTGAAGAGCGGACTTAATAATTATAAGTAGGACGAATAACAATACGACTTCTAGCAATGCCTAAACATGGAATTAAAGCGTAGAATTCATTATCAGACTTTACACCGGCGGTCTGGCTGGAATCTGTGCTACTAGCACTCATGGAACAAGCCAATATGGTTTAAGTTTTCTTTAATTAAACGACTATTTTAGTCCCCGCCCTTGCGAGCATTCATGGACAGACCTAGACCTGTCCGTGCCCAAGCGGGCAAAGTGCGATCGTCTGGACACAGCAGGTACGGGCCGAAGGGCATGTCCGTGCCCGTCAACTAGAATCCACGGGCAGACATGAAACAGATCTGCCCGCATCGGGCAGCCTGTTAGTGAATAGCCCGCTTTAGTATATTAATGTAATGTGGCGACACATGTTTATCTTTGTTAGCGATAATTTAAACTGATAAATCGAATGCAATAAATCATTAACACAAAAAAAATGCTAATGAGGGCTGTTAATTGATTCGCGGGTAAATAAAGCAGCTTAAACAACCAAGTTTCAAGCAGCTCTTGCGTGAAATGTTTGCACAAGTGTATCTCTATTTCTGTTAACAAGCAGGTACGAAATTTAATTAGGTAGGTAGTCCAAAAATTCGTGGCAACTCTGTTGCCTCGACAAATTGTCTAAACTTTCGTAATATACTATCGATCCTATTCCCTTTACGTTATAGTCTAAATTAGCGTTAACGCAACTAGAGACAAAAATGTACAATGAATGAAACTGATTGTATCTACCCTGTTTAAGGGTGACCTCTAAAACAGGGGTCATTTAGTACAAGCACCTACTAAAGTATTAGGAAATGCCATATTTAGGTAGGTACTTCTATTATGTGGAAAGGTTAGGCGTGCAGTCAAAAGGGTATGCAATCAGATTCTTCGATAGTACAACATTGAGCTGATGCAATGTATTGTGATGTAAAATGTTTAAAATGTTATATCAAACTAATAGAAACCCTTGCGACTTTATTCACGTGAAGTTATTTTCAAACTCCCGCTGCACCCCCTTAGGGGTTCAATTACGGGAATTCCTTTCTTAGTGCACCCCTGCAGCAACAGGAACCAAAAGGAATACACCCTTCAAATTTCAAGTCTCTGCGACCAGAGGTTTAGGCTGTAAGTTGAAAGATCAGTCAGTCAGTAACGTAAGAGTTTGATATTAGATATTAGAGTATTTAGATTAGGTAATAAGCGCCATTCAAATCAATAAATGACGGTAATGTGTATGTAAATGTAAAATAACACATGGAAAAATATTATTGGCGTGAAGGAAACCGGTTCAGTCTAAATATATAAAAATTTTGCGCTACTGACTGACTGACTGTTCTATCAGGTCAGGTCCTAGAAACTTGAAGTTTGGAGGGTCTATTCCCTGCAAGGGTACACTAAGAAAGGAACTCCCGTCATTCAACCCCTAGGGGGGTGCAGTGTTACTGTTTACCTAGCTCTAAGTAGTAGTAAGTTTTAGTTAGGAAGATTGATATAACATAGGATATAATATTGTATAATCTAATATCAACTTTGTATTTGCAAGATGCTTACCACAAATAAAAAAAAATCTATTTCTGTTTTTCTATTTCAGTGTGGATTGAAGTCTGTTTGAAAATAAATTCAAGTGAACAAAGTTGCGGGGTTTCTTATAGTTTGAAAGATAAAATTATGTAAAGGACAGGTTATGAAGACCAGCAGAGCATTAAGGAGGGTATTGTTGAGTGTTGCTCAACTAAATATTTCTGCAGCTATTTTCACAAGCTTATGCCCTAAATACCTAAATGATTGTTAGTTCGGTTTATTTGGCAATTAAGTTTAAAATAAATTAGAAACCTACCGCTCTGTATAAGTTAGTACAGTCAACACCAAAAGTAGATAATGCCTGATGATAATGAAATTACAAGTTTTATATATAAAAAGTGTTTTGAAAACATACACATTAATTGTCAATAAAATTATTTCAAAAATGTTATCAGCTCCTAAAATAAATAGTTTTAAAATTCAAATTTAAATTAAATTGAGAGTAATAAAAAATCAACTTATTTTCAGCTGCTGTACAGGAGAAATACAAATTTCAATCATCATGGTTTGTGGAGCAGCATAAAGCTGAGATGGAGCGTGTTTGACCCAGTAGCTAGTCTGTGTTTTTATGTATCTTCTCTCTCTCTTTAAAATTAACAAAAGTATTTCACTTTTACAAATTATTTGAGTCTATTTTGACTGACACACTGACTGTTATGTAGGAAATAAAACTAGACAGAGAATAAAAATTATATCCAATACATTTTTTTTTAATGAAGCTACGAATCTCCGGAATTCAAGAGTTTGAATGGTGAACATCGAAACCCAAATCCGGAGCTGAAAAATAGTCCGAACTGCAAGCCCTATCTTGCTTCTTGTTGTTTACCTATTTAATCTGTGTGTGTGTCAAATGTATTTCATCTCAGATCTCCAGGAGCTCAGTTAATTTGCCAATACTAGATATTTTTCAAGTCTACAATACTATTTAATTTAGTTAATAAACATTTAGAAGCTGCCAATGAACATAAAACAAAGATCAATAAACAAACATAGGTAACGCTACCTGCCACTAATTCTCCCAGTGTGTACATTCCACCCAAGTTGGGTAGCTGCCAAAAATGTCCATTCATTATGATTTTACTACCTTCACAGGTACAAGTAGGATTGAGGTGTCATTGTGTTTCTTTATAAAAAAGGGCAATTTCTGTGTTTATACACATAAATCAATCTGAGGAAATAAATTCGGAAGTGGTTTTAATTCTCAGGTACTGTTCAATATTTTTTTATATTCAATTAGTTATCTATGTTCCAGACGAGTGTGTCCACAGTAAAGTTTAAGTTAATGAATGGAAATGTCATGACTAAGTCCTAAAAGATAGGTTTAGAAAACCGGCCAAGTGCGAGTCGGACTCGCGCACGAAGGGTTCCGTACCATTATCTATAAAAACGGCAAAAAAATCATGTTTGTTGTATGGGAGCCCCCCTTAAATATTTATTTTATTCTGTTTTTAGTATTTGTTGTTAGAGCAGCCACAGAAATACATAATCTGTGAAACTAGCTATCACGGTTCATGAGATACAGCCCTGTGACAGATAGACAGACGGACAGCGAAGTCTTAGTAATAGGGTTCCGTTTTTACCCTTTGGGTACGGAACCCTAAAAAAGAACATGAAAATGTAGAAGTAAATGAATGAAATAGGATAATGCCTATAGTAAAGTAGACATCCTCTCGGATCTTCAGATCCATGAATATGACTAGTTAAGGCACATCCAAACATTACATTTGTAGCAGTTAGTGTTCAATGTGATAGGCTGTAAGCTTATCGCTGATAATAAAAGAATAAAAAATATAGAACCTAGTGGTTTTTATAATAAGGAAGGATATTTTTAAATGTTATTAATGTTTCATGAATCGCAGTAATTTAGAAAATAACATTTGAATGCTATATTTTTTCTGATGTCAGTTAGTAGCGGTGTGTATTTTACCAGATGGGACATCTCATAGCACTGTAAGTAGCATAACCATCTGATAATGACCTTGTTAATTTGCTTCAAGCTGAATATGATTTTTGTATAAGTACTACATAGCGGTGGGCTTGCAAACTGTCATGTATGGCATGCTAACTACTGCAAAATGTGGGTATTGTGCTAAACTTTATGTTTGGACGTACCTCTGACTAACTTTAGACATCTGCAAGGATCTAAGTGCCTTGAGATTTTAGAGCATGTCTATAGTACTTAGGGATTACCCACAAGTATTTTTTATAGTTAAATTCTGAAATTGTTGATGTTTTTATGGTCACACTTAATCCTCATTTTAAACAACATGAAAATTGATCTAATTTAGACCTAATTGTGATCACCACAAAGTTCAAAATTCAATTAGAAATGTATTATATAAGTAATCATTTATGACAATATCTTTAAGGTTTCAAGTTTGATAAAAACTCAAGGCAGCTTGTGGGAACGCACACTTTGTGTTTGAATCATCGAGCCATTATCATTGTGGCCTTCGTTGCTTATTCACAGAGTAATGGAGCTGTATATGCGGGTAACAAATTGGAAGTAGTCCGATGTGTATGAGGTCAACCAACAAATAGTTAGAACAAACAGTTTTTAAATGCAATTTGTAGTAAAGTTATAGTAGCTTGTTAAAAAAGGTTTGATTACTTGGTACTTTGAAAACTTGATTGCAGTTTTCATACAACAATAGACCTTCGGCTTATAAGCTTGTTTGAATTTGAAAATGATACTCTAGACTCTAGAATGACATATTCAAATTCTATCTAGAATCTAGAATAAAGCTAGATCTAGTATAAAATCTAACAAGAAAATATGTATAGATATTGAAGTTGAGCTAGGTTTTTGCTATTTTTATAGGGATTGAACAAATTAAATGTTCTTGAAAATCTGCTGTGATTAGTAACTAAATAAGCAATGTTACCACAATAGCTTTTATACCTTTGGCCTGCCATAAAAACAACAATATAACAAAGAGGTACTCACGTCAGGATCAACCTCCTTTGCCAGCATATTTAACTCTTCCGTCGTGAGCTTGGAGAGGAGTTCGTCCACGTCCACCTCATCATACGAGGAAAGCTCCCGTCCAAACAGCTTAGCCGGGGTTGTCATCGTTGTGGTCTTCGTAGAGGACGATTTCTACAACCAAAACACAACACTTCTTAGGTTATTTCACTCGTAAATCTATCTTGTTTATCAACAAGGTCAGTGCTATTGATAAAATTACGTAATCTATTCAGTATTTGCAGGGAAAAGGGCATTTTACATCGATAGTAATGATGACACTTTCGGCGTTCACCACACCCACAATTTTAATTGAAATGATGTCTTTTTATCTTTGTAAGCGATGTCTTGCAGTATTATATTGCGATGCTTTTAACTTATTTAACTGATAAATTGAGAGTAATTGCACATTTCTTACAAATTCACGAATATAAAAACACTGTTTTCTTCGAAAATCGCAAGCACGCACGGCCACACACAAACGCCCTCTTCAGCAAATGACAAATAGGGACTACAAAAGTCAAAAGAGTGACAGGGACCACTGTTATAAATTATCGCCAGGTGCGATAGAGACAGGTAGTAAATAGAGAAGGGATTGGTAGACGGTAAATGAGATTAGAATACCGGTTTCTTATCGATGCGGTAAATACAAAAAATAAAGTTGACCGAGACAAGACAAGACAAAACAAAGTAGGAACTAATTAAATAATATAACCTTTGACTGCACAAAATGATGATGTCAATAAATCGAGTTTTATGGATATACATTATTTTTTTATTTCAAGTATTATTTTACGTCGTTCAATGTCCGCCGTGGTTTTGCTTGAAAGCACGTACCTACCTATTTTGAAGGTGCAACTTTCGATGACTTTTTTTGCATAAATCTGGCTGAATTTTCTAATTAACTGGATTGATTATTGATTTAATTTATTGATTCATTATGTTGACTTTCAGGGCATCAATTGTTTGTGGTTTAATCGCATACTTTACGTAGGTACTTACGTACATACATACTCAACTTGAAATAGTTATTGTTGCACTATTATCTAAGTGGTTCAGGAGTCAGTCAGCACCCATAAAACGTGCAAACAGGCAGACATCGAATTCAACCAATTCGAATTCTCTCCAACTATAATAAACACAATAACTAAGAGTTCCTTTTTTACCTTCTAGTAACGGAACCCTAATACAAAATTAGAATACCTACCTAACCAGATAGGTAAGTAGGTAGGTAAATAAAATATACAATATATATATAATATAGTAGGCTAATCGGAATGTATCTCTAATTGTGTCTCACCTAGCACGAGTGTTATTGATCTTGTGGCCTTTCGAACTCATAAGTTCATTTTGTACTGTGCCACTCAAATTAGTAAGGTCAGAAATCATAATACAGGTCAAGTACATTCAAAGCCAATACCTTGACTAAAATCTTTGAAGGTAGGCAATAGAGACAAAAACTTTGGTAGAAACTAGGAATACATTGCTCAAACAAACCCTTTTAAGTACAGTGGCCTAGGATTAGGCCTTACTTTGAAAAACGATTTCGACATTATCGACGACCGACAGTGACAGTGCTCCGATATATTCGGCCAAACCACACTCATAAAAAACGTCATCTGTTGTAGTAGAATGTATGTCAATTAATTGTTATCTAAATTGTAATGTCGCTAGTTCCATCCTTCAAATTATTAAAGTCGAAAACGATGCGACTTTTATCCGTTGTGTCATTGTTGATCGGTTTAAAGAGATGGTGGACGTTGAAGCTGCTACACAGTTTTTAACTTTTATTAAATTAAAGTAGGTACCTAAGGTGCACCCATTTATTTCTGTTGGAAATAAATAATTTGATTTAATATTCATCCAAAATGTTTTCCGTTTATCCTAATTTATTAAAAGAAGATTGCAAACCGTTTTCATGACGTGTTATAATTCCAATAACAATAGCTGCTTATTGTCTATAGAATTGCAATAATTTGATACCACGTGTAGTTTAGCATTACAATTAGCACAAAATATATAGCTATTATATTCACGCATTCATTGTTTTGTATGGGAGAGAAAGTGATGCTGCTTTTGAAGAGGAAGACTTATAACCTTCTTTGTAATAACCGGTTTTATCGGTTAAGTAATCATTTTCTTTCTAAGTAGGTAAGTGGGTACATAAACAATATATTCATTGCCTTCACGATTATTTCCTGAAAACCTCGTACAAGGCAGCCTAAACGTGCCAAGCCAATATTATATTTATCTGAACTTCTAATAGTACGCCCGCCAATAGTTGTTTAGGAAGAGCTCGGATGATAAGGTACTGATTGATTTGAACGATAGTGCGGTTCCGGCTTACCAAACGACAATAATTCGACAGCTGGCTACTCGCCAGTCTGCTATAATTGGTGTCTGCCACAACGGAGACAACTGGTATTCTTAGCCGTTCATTCGGATACTAGTCTTCGTACAAACATACGTGATTTCGCTATAATGAAAAATAAATAAATAAATAACCGTATCCGCACTTGACCTAATAAAATAGTTGTACCGGTTAGGGATGTTCTAAATGCAAACTTTTGCCGATGACGACGGAACGCCGACGACCACGACACGCTCAGGTTAACGAACTTTGCCTGAACTAAAAATACGGTAGGTGCCTACACTATTAGCTGGCTGTAAAATGTGTTACATAAACACTGAAAAAGTGTGATGACAGATGTCAAATATGATTACACACCTGTCACCTTTTATGCCGCGCGCGCTTCATAATCCTTGATCAAATTCATTAAATTCATAGCAAAAGATATAACAAAATGTCGCTACCATTCGGACCTCCGCTACCCGTGTCTCCTCTGATAAGAGGCGCAAGATTTGCTCTACTGATAGCAGGTATTATTTACGCTCGAGGCAAGCAAAAGCTCTACAATGCCATGGAGGAGTCCTGGAAAGAGGAAGAAGCCAAGAAGAAGGTTATTCGAGATAAGCACATGGCTGTATTGAGAGAAAAGATAGCAATGGAAGAGAGGGAATCAGTAGCGCTCTTAGAATCCGGAAAATTGTTTGATCCACCCAACTAAAACGCAACAAAAGATTTTTTCTGAGGAGCAATTACCACAGACCAGAGGTAGGATAATTACCTACCTACTTACCAATTAAATTATTTTTGAAAACAAAATTAAAACTTATTGTTTCTTAGTTTGCCAAGATCATGCCTGGAGAAAGTTGGTAAACTCTACCCTAAAGGATGGTAGGTACCTACGAAGAAATTGAACTAAACTAATATCCCTTAATGTATGTGATTACTATGACTTATCTATGACATTTATTATAAAACTACCTACATATAGACTTAGGTAGGTAACTATATATATCTAGTGAAATTGTTTACTTACGAACTTCGTATGCATTGACGATACAAACAACATGTGAAACTCCAACAATAGCAGCTTTCTCAAGGTGTGAGAGCTGAGAAAAGCTGTCAATTTTCACTATCCAATGGTGACTTACCCAACTATTGCATTGTTATGTTACATTACACGTTTTGCTAGTTCGATTAACATTCACATGGTAAGATCAAGTTGGCTTTCTTCGTGATATGTTAGCGAGATTTGTCGTGCATGCGACTACTTGTAGGGGCGTTATATAGGGTTACCAGATGGGATGACCAGAATTTCTTGGCAAAATTTTAAAAAAGTCGAGATTTTGGGATAATAATAATTGTCGGGACAAATAATTAGAAAAAAAGTAATTTGTATTATACCTACAAGCGGGATGTATCAAGCGCGTTTCGTTCAATCGAATCAGTGAAGTGATAATTAAACAGCGTTTTATAAATTTGTGTTTTGTTTTTGTCGGGACCCATATGAAATGTCGGGACAATCTCGACGAATCCCAACCATCTGGCAACCCTAGGCGCATAGCCCGTTTACCGGTTATTAGCGAAAATTACAAACAGGTATTCTTACGGGTTCAATGGCGGGGTGTGGCAGCGGTCGCGACTTCCATTCTGCCAGAGGCGAAAGTTTAAACGGTTTTGATTGATAGGTCTCGTAACGCAGCACAAAAAATTATATTTAAGCGTCGGTTATGTAAGGCCACGCAGCTGTCTGTGGCAATATTTATTTAACAAAAGCTGACCCCGCGAACTTCGTATCGCTTTAGAATTAACAAATGTTGTCTTAAGTTCCCGTTCCCGTTCCCGTTACCGTATTATCAAACCTAATAAAGCTCAAATTGACTCTACGTTTTAGTTAGAAAACTTTTGTATGGGAAAAAGAAAAGGGCTGTTTTTAGGGTTTTTCCGGCAATTATTCGATTTTTTCTCACCTTTTAAACCTTCCCTAGACCTCCACGAATATTTCAAGAACAAGATAAGATAAATCCGTTCAGCCGTTCTCGAGTTTTAGCGAGACTAACGAACAGCAATTGATTTTTATATATATAGATTTCGTGGTAATGTTTATTTAACACTTCGTTGCCATTAAAGAAAATACCTAGGTTAGGTAGGTTTACCTTTTCACAAGCAGAACGGCTAAGGTAGACCACATAGGTACCTATACAACTGAGTAAAGCACACCTAGGTCGGTACCTTATCGAATACCTACTTAAAAGATTAAGTAATAATTCCCCACTCCACCCAATCCGAAGGTATACTTATCGTATAGGTACTTACCGTAGGTAGGATAGGAACTACTTAATCTTATTACTTTAAGAATAGGATCTAAGCCCCTGGGCATGTTTCTGATTCTGATTGAATATGGCATAAACTTAGTCCTACCGTCTTTTGAAATAGAACCGATAACATTAACATCTCAACAGTTTAATGCATGGGGCACGCAACTGTACTTATCGTTCCACATGCTCACGCCCGTTACTAATAAATTAGTGGTCTGTATTGTATTGTCTGTCATAATCATAGCATAATGAGTACCATGAGTAGGTAGTTACACGTCTCGTAGGTACCTACATGCCTAGGTACATTGCATCAATCGCAACAGAGTTTGCTTTTTGTCAGGCAGAGACTTACCGTTAAGTACCTATCTTTAGGTAGGTAGGTATCGATGTAACAAAAAAATGTAAACCATTTGTTATCCAAATAATAAGCTATTTTAATGACAATTGAGATCTAGTACAATACGATAAAAAGCTATTGTTATTGAAATTATGGAATCTATGGTAACAGCTAAAATCCCATGAACCTGCCGAACCACGAAGATGCCTTTACGCCATAAAAATTACCTATAAAAATAAATAGGATCACGATGACTGTAGTCTCAAAGTACGGTAGACATCCTTTCATTTCTCCACGCGCTTAGATAATTGAAGAAGTCTAGAGAAGGTAGCCAGAGACACGTTAAAATATTATAATTTATATAAAACATTATAAATATATAGCTTTATATGTCGGGTTTGATAAACTCGGGCTAATTTATTCTGCACGGAGACGGTTCAGTTTCCAATCGTCTGCTCCAACGGTGACAGACATAGGGGTCTATAGGTATTATGTGCCTACTACGGATAGGTAGGTAGGTCCCTCTTACCTCTATAACTTAGGGTGAGTTTCCACCTACGCGGAGCTGTGCAGAGCGAACCAAACACTGCGCACCTTTTCAAACTCAAATATTTGAGCATGAGCGAGCGATATTGTATCGATAGAGTATCTTAGCCGTGTGTTTCGCCCTTTATACCTGCTTATCATAGAATAAATCTGCATCTCTATGTTTGTGTCAAAACACACCACAAGCTTTTGCTCGTCTCATGCTAGTATCTACCTACTACAAGGAGGTAAGCAGTTTCTAATTGAATTTCTTTTGCAAATTATTCGCAAGTCGTGACCACGCATATCAATGACGAAACCGAGAGAATCAATTGAAATGTATTTATAAGCGAAACAGTGAATAAATAAATACATAAGTAGGTATGTTTTGTAAGTAGTACGACTTGCATGAAATTGCAAATTTGCGATACTCCACAGTGCTAAGTCTAAGTTATTATGTTTAAGACAAAAATGCCGTGTATCGTGTGTAGTACAATCAGGGCTGCCAGATGGTCGGGATTCGTCGGGATTTTCCCAACATTTCATTCGAGTCCCGCGGCAAAATACAAATCCCCAACAAAAAATAATAAAAATTAGAAAAAAATATTTGACCTGAAATCCCGACTTTTTGAAATTTTGACTAGTTATTCATATCATTCCATCTGGTCTGGTAACCCTTCGTAGAATCGTATTACTAAGCAAGAGATACGAAGCCACGCACAATAATCAAATCCTAAACTCTACTTCTACTCAGCGTTATTGTAACGACGATTACACTACGCAACGCTAAGGTTGCCCTACGCTACATTTAAGCTACACAGATTACCTACTTGATTTTCTGCTGCCTTTACTAATAACACAGACGGACAAAATTACTTTCGCATTATAAAATATAGATTAAGTTTAAATGGCTAAAGTAAAGACCGAATGAATTGGTAAACAGTCGCGCCGTGATACTCGTTACTAACCTAGGTCAAGTCAACATTACTTTACGGTACATTAGGAAATGTCTACGCTGTGAACTGTGATCGTGTATCGAGTATCGAAAGCTGTTATTTATTTACTTCTTGAGCTGAAGGATGCTGGTAATGTTATGTGATGCATTGCAATTATTATGCTTTCCTGTAACCCTATTATGAGATTTCCAAATTACAGTCGCTATCAAGTTTTGTATAGAATCCAAACGCCTCTAGCGGTAACTACACTGAACTAAAATTTCCATACAAACAGCTAACGATATTCGATAGCGACTGTAGTTTGGAAATCTCATAACACATAATAGGGCTATTACTGTGTCTGTTCCCCTTTACACTTCACTGGCAGTAAAAGCTGTAAAAAGTAGAGATCATGGAAAGCTGATTGCAGTGTCAAGCTTCTTTGCGTGCATTTTTTGCATGAGTGGCCCGGATTTCCCGTTAACAGACGTTTATTGGACCGGTTTTGTCACCGCAGTCAGTTTTGTGTGGTGAAAAAATAATACATTATTATTATTTTGTCCGACTTTTACGTGAAACGGAACGAGAACAAACCGTTAGGATTGGATTAAAAAGAAGGAAAGTTATTGTTTGGCGCGTCAATTGATATATAATTTATAATAAAAACAGTAGGGTAAGACGGGGTAATGTGGACCGCACTATCAAATAACAATGTTCTCGTTAATTACACAATAAAAATACTAGTAGGTACCTACTTCCTACCTCAATTAAAATAATATATACCATACTTCCACATTTGTGCGCAACACGTGATCATGAGAACGATTTTGATGAGAAATGTCGCATCTAATTATTAGATCTAATTATAACCGAATGTGGCTATATTTTTATGAACATCAAAATTATAATAGATTCTTTTTCGAACGTATTCGTTAAGGTAGTCGCGCACGAAAATATATAGTTCGTTCTTCGTTCACAAAGGCAGCAAAGTGTGAGACTGCAGTGGTACTAAACAAAATTAAATTAGAGACACAGACTAAAATTTAGTGTGATGATGTCTATCTAATCGACGTGTTACTCGTAGGTAGGTACTATGTGATTTGTTTGCCCTAGTTCAGAAAACATCACTGGCACGTCATAATTCGATTCTGGCATCATGACAATCGATACTAAATACAAAAGCGAACGCGAATCGAATTGCTCGATCGATCGGAGGTACCTATACCTAATCGATTGATCCGCGGCCAAGGGACACAGCTGATTACTTTCGCGTGTAAATAGCGTTTAATAAGTGAAAGCAGAGTTTATACCATAAAACCGAATAGAGAATTGAATTGATGGGGTTATTTTATTTATTGCGTGTGAGATATCGATTTCACTCTCACTACAAAGAAAACTATAGTTGTTGGTACATAAGTTTTAGTCATTAATAAAGTACCTAAGCATCTACGACACAGATAGAGAAATAGTAAGATTAAGTGTCCAAAAAAATAGAGTCCGGAAGTAACTGAATAACCCCCATGTACCTACCTTTATAAAAAAGTTAATCCCATAAAGACAGAAACAGGATTTTAACATTTTAATTATTTTTTAAACGTCTATTGCAAATGTTTATGCTTCGTTAGGTAGGTTCAATATTAAAGATGTTATAAAAAAAATCACGCATGAATGCATAATTCGTTACATGAAAGCTACAAAAAATGGCGGAACATAAGTGTTACGTAGGTACCTACATAAAAGTTACCTTACTGTATGTTACATTCAGCTGCCTCTAACTCTAAAATAGCTCCACCACTAAACTTCTTGATACTATTTTATATAAGTACCCTGTATCCTGTATATAGTGAACATCGACAAAGTAACATAGTCTGAACAATAGTAGGACCATATCAGTAAAAGCAAATTGACTTGCTAAGCTTGTGCAACCGCTGTAAAAAGGCCTAGAAGTTTTGCACTGCTGATTTTGCCAAAAACAAGAACTGGAACATATCACATATCCATTCAAATATACAACAAGCTCCCTTCAAAATAAAATCAATAGGAAATAACTCAATATTTTTGAAAAATCTTAAAACCATTTTAGTGTCTAAATGTTTTTATAATATGAAAGAATTTATGGTAAATACAAGGTGTCTCAAAAGAAAGTTCACGTTTAAATCTTTTTTTAAAAGAAAAGTCTTAGCTTTATTGAAAAAATGTTTATTATATATTGAAGTACACTGTTTGGGAATTTATTTTTTAAAAATAACATCGTCCAAATGTAAACCGTTGCGCTCTCGGCATTCATTTAGTCGGGCACTAAAATTGCCTATGACAGCTCGGCAGGTAGTCTCCGTGATGGCTGCCATTTCATGACGGATATTTTCTTTTAATTGTGCCAGGGAAGTCGGTTTATTAGCGTAAACTTTTGATTTGACATAACCCCACAGGAAAAAATCCATAGGTGTTAAATCGGGACTCCGTGGAGGCCAATTTATGTCACCTCGCCTGGAGATTAATTTGTTCGGAAAAATTTCTCGAACTCGAGGCAGAGATCTGTTGAACGTGCGTGTGTGAAGTTGCTCCATCCTGCTGGAACCATGTTCTTTGGTTGTAACCAGGAAAGTTTTGCAGTTGGGGCACGAAAAACTCGTCTAACATCTCCACATAACGCTCTGAATTCACTGTGAGCGTGCGTCCCCTTCCATCTTCAAAAAAGTAAGGGCCGATAATTCCTCGCGCCGACATCGCTGCCCATACGGTGACTTTGGGTGAATGTAGCGGTTTCTGATGTTTTTGTTTTGGATTGGTTGCACTCCAGTAACGACAATTTTGCTTATTTACATGCCCATTCAGGTGAAAATGGGCTTCATCGGAAAACAAGATGTTGGTGAACGTTGGAAAGCGCTCAATCATCTGATTTACAAAGTCAAGCCTCTGACCAGCATCTTGAGGCTTCAGTTCTTGCACCAACTGAATTTTGTACGGGTGCAGCTTTAAATCTTTGTGTAAAATGCGGCATAATGAAGATCTGTGCACATTTAAAGCAACAGCACGCTTCCGAATCGAGAGGTTTGGATCATCTCGAATAGACTGAGTAACACTGTCCACGTTTTCGGCTGTTCTTGATGTTCTTGGCCGCCCAGATTTTGGTTTCTCCAGAGTTGACCCAGTCTCTTCAAACTTCTCAACCCATTTTGCAATGAGTCGAGTGCTAGGCGCATCATTTAAGTGACGAATATGTCGAATACTGCAGAATTTTCTACGCGCTACAGTCGCCGAATTACCGTTTTTGTAAAACTCACGTACGCACAACGCACGGTCCGCACCAGAGAAACGCTCCATAGCGACTAAATTCCCAAGAGCCAGACTACCGACTGACATACCCCCCGCGCCCCTCAGAATAGTTGCTTTCGCGTAATAAGATAAGCAAATGTGAACTTACTTTTGAGACACCTTGTACTTATTAAACAAAGATTTATATTTTAATTATATATATTTTTAAGATTAGTATGTAATTATTAGATTAATAAATTATCTTTAGTAAAATAATTATTAGATTAATAGATTTTTGTAGTACCCTAGCCACGTTGAGAAACTCTGTGATACCTTAAGACCATTGTAACCAACTGGAGCAATCAATAAATGAATATGAATATGAACATACGTGATGCTATACTTTATCCAACAGACAAAAGTAAAGTACCAACCACCTATGTATGTTGGTACTTTACGTTACACATCACATAGCGTAGCCGCTCTACTTAGTAGATGATATCACTTCGCCTACATCTCGTCGCTAAACATCATAATTGGTTAGCAATTGGCAGTGGCGGTTTAAGCGGTGTTACTAAAAAGAGCTTATTGCAATTGCGAATAGCACTTAGTTAGGTACTTACCTATCTCTAAGATCTATCTAAATAAAACAAGGTCATCCATTAAAATTCCTAATAAATCACACTATTTTTTTATGTATTACAAATGCGAAAGTTTGTGTTAAATTTGTTTTTTTTTGTTTTGTTCAATGATTGTTAGCCAACCACGTAGTAACGGCTTAACCAATTTCGATGATATTTTACATAAAGATAAGCTGCGGGTGAAAGTTATTATATTGTAATACCCCATTACGTTAAGGTTATACGTTTAAGGCGAGAATTTAGCTTTCATTATACCTACGAAGTCAACTGACCCAATATAATGATACAAGATTTCAAAGCACGTTCTAGTTTTCAAAAAATGTTTTCAGATCTTTTTTACACTTATTTTTATAGGTCAGGTCTTTTATTATGAATTGAATAGGTTGGTACTTACGTTTAATAGTTTTAAACAAAAATCATCTTTCTAAAGTTTATTTACAGCACAAATGCCACTATAAAGCATAATAAATAGGATAGACCGGCCTGGATGGACATTCCTCGGCCGACTTTTGCCAAGGTTATATACACCTACACTGAAAAATAAACGAATATGAATAACTCATTTCCTAGATAAAGGTCTAGGACGTTGGATGGAGATGGTTCTTAGGGAAATTAAAAAAAATCTCTAAAATAAGAAAAGAAGACCCAAGTAAAAATAAATAAGAAAATGATTTAGAAATTCCTTCAAAAACGGATGGGACGAGTACAATGCAATGGCAAAAAAGTCTATGTTGCCAACGATTTCGTATATCTGTAATTCTTGCGGTATTCTAACTATGACTTATCCGATCCGAGCCGCTCTCCGATCTAGCGATGTACGCTCTTACCCTGATGCACCTTACAAAAAAAGTAGGTACATTATTAATTATTTTAAAATATGGACGCAGATAAATAAAAATAATAAAAACTACTTATTTCTGACCCTACGTATGTTTTCCTCTCGTAAATATGAACAAAATAAAACCACAACACCCAGACCAAGAACAAATATTTGCAGATTATGCAAACATTCAAACCATCCGAGAATCAAACCCTTCGGTCAACTTGATCGAAGATCAAACCCGTTCCTCTTGCATATCTACCAGTCTTCCGCCACGAGGATGAGCTCGTCATTCTAGTGAATGCCTGGTAGATACAGGATCCATACCACAAGGTCCTAAAGTAATATTGTATTGATATTACCTTTGAGCTTGTGGTACTGTAGGTGAACGTAATATAAACATCGTGCCAGATGCATCTGCGTATTATTGTTTGTGAAATACTGCAACTATTTCTGACGGTTTATGGATGCGCTACGTTTGTATGAATGGCCCGTATTCCGACCGACGTGTAGAGGTGCCCTTGGGTCTACATAATATCAGTTCCAGACAGTGCTGGATTAAGAGTAAATGCTGCCCTTAGCAATCTACGCCCGTGCCGTCCAGCTTCTAGCAAGCTCAGCAGTAAATCTGGTGTAAAAATTGTAGCTGTTTCGACAGACGTTGTCCTGTCAAATTTCAATGATCCCATAGAAAATACACTTTTAGTTTTTCCTGAATTTTATAAATAAAATCCATGTCTTTTAAGAACTTTCTCCTAACAATAGCAATCACAACTAAAAAAATAATTAGAAAAATCGGTTTAGCCATTCACGCGTGACCAAGGGAAATAGGGATTCATTTTTATATACATACATACTAGACCCGGCCACGCGTTACTGTGTCAACAGTTGCGACTATAAATTGTTATGTAAGCTATCCTATCTTTCAAATTGGATCAAACTGCACACGGTGTGCAAAGTTTTATTAAAATCGGTTAAGTAGTTTATGAGTCCATCGCGGACAAACAACGTGACGCGTAATTTATATATATTAAAAAGATGAGTATATGTATAAGAATATATAGATTTTAAAAGCCTGCAAAGACACTTCCTTTCAAGAAATGTAAAGGCAGTGCTCACGTGCTTTTGCGGAAAGTTATTTTCCGCCATCTAAATCACCTCAGTTGGCACCCATGCGCACTACGGCTAATCACACCCAGCCAGAGATTAATTAGCTTCAGGACTTCTTTAATAACAACTAGGTAACTACTACTACCTATTAATCATTTTGGACCCTGAAACTAGCAATGATATATAAATGTGAAGATATGATGTTTGTTTGTTTCTCAGTCTCGTCACAACAGCAGAACTGATTTCGTTTAAATTTGGCTTAGAGTCATGGATTGAAACATAGACGTACTTACTTCTTATCCAAAAGGTCAAGAATAACACCAGTAGTGATTACTACTGCTATTATTGTTTCCTACTAATAAACTGTATCTAGTGTTAGTCGTAGTGATCTGGATCAGATAAGCTACTTGTTTGCAACGGTCTTTAAATGGCTCAACCTTTGAATATTTTGTAAATATTATGTAGATTGTAGAGTAATGTTCTTAAATTGTATGAATAATTTGATTGCGCACCTTTACCCAAACGACTGCTTACTTTAACCCATTTTTAGGAGCAAAAATGCGGTTTTTTACCCCGAATGACACTACAATATTATTTCATTCTGTAATTATCAACCAAAAGTGCGGCTTTTTACCCCTAATGACACTACAATATAGTCTTTCTGTAATTATGAACCAAAAGTGCGGCTTTTTACCCCAAATGACACTACAATATAGTCTTTCTGTAATTATGAACCAAAAGTGCAGTTTTTACCCCGAATGACACTACAATATTGTCTTTCTGTAATTATGAACCAAAAGTGCGGTTTTTTACACCCCGAATGACACTAAAATATTATTTATTTCTGTAAATAAGAACTAGTGAACACTGACTACAAAACTTAATATTAATATCTCTCCAATGTACATAATTCCCTTTGCATTCACACCAGTAAGCTCTGCATCAGAACTAAGATCTTGTTTATGAACACGTTATATCGGTACATTGGTACCTATAACGCGGATTTAGCTCGGGATTTGTGATGTGACGTCAGACACGCTTGCGTGCATTCGGATGTACCTATTTGAGTTTGATTCACATTTCGGATGGATTTACTATTACCTAGTAGGTATTGGTGGTTTTGCGGCTCTTGAACAAGTTTATTTTTCTTTTTCATTTAATTCTCTTAACAACTGCAAAATGTGGGCATGTGTCAAATGTAATGTTTTGACGTGCATTTAGACATCTTTAAAGATGTCTAATATGTGATCTTTAAAGGATCTAAGCGCCTGGACATCCGAGAGCATGTCTACCGTACTTTGTTGACATTACAGTCGTGATCCTATTTTTAAATTTTCTTTCTATAATCATTATCTTCTACTCCGACACAACATAACGAAGGAAAATCATACCTTGCCAATGGTAGCGATTGTGTTGTGTTAGTGACAGTCTAAATTCGCGTAATTAACTGAAAAGGACATGGACACAACACAGCCACCAATATAAAGATATTGGTGGCGATTCTTAGATCTATTAGATTATTCTGAGATCTTAGATTTATTCTCAAAAAACAAATGGCTTGCAGATATTATAATCGAGCAACAATATTATCGATGTGCTGTCAGATGCCAAAGTCATTCAAAGAAAAGGGAAGTTCTATATCGTCATCGCGCGTAAGCTCACTGAACAACGTAATCAACTTTAACTGTCTTTGACATTACACAATTCTGTCCGAAGTCCAAAGTTCAAAGTCTATTTTCTACCAAATTTCTTTATAAGAATACAAGCTAAATTGAAGTATCTCCTCAAGGCCAGCGTACACCAAAGCGGTGTGAGCACTTTAGCAGAACCGTAAAACAAAATACTTAGAATCGACCAAGTATCTACATAAGTACTTCGGACAATTGTTTTTTCCTCTCTGGTTTAGTAGATAAAATCTATGCCTGCCGGATAGTTTCGGTCTGATAAAAAGTAACCATCCACTGTATTGAAATTATACGCGCAAATCGAAAAAGCTAAAAACTATAGCTTTTCAGTCTCTCTCCTCTTCAAACTAAAATAAACCTAAACATTCTTTAGAATAAAGTCTAAAGTGGCCTGATCGACCAGAAATAATCCGGTATTTTTTTGTTGTTGACTATTTTGACCCACTCACTGGGTCAAGTCTGAACCCAAAAGGTATAACTCAAAACTTGTATTGTCTCAAAAACTGACAAACGCTGATCGCTAGACAATTAGACATGCCTGACTGCCTGTTCAATGAGTAAAGAGCAGACGAATGACGTCGTTCATCGTGTGTAGGCGCCTCCAACCCAAAGAACGATGGACGTGTTTGAAACAATATATATTTTTTTTATAAAATATACGGATATTATTGAGAATGATAACTTCAGATTATGACAATGACATGACATTGAAATAAATGAATGAAGTCTTGTGATTGGAGTAGGCAGTTCTGAACAAACGTAAAGTTGACCTTTGCGTGAGTCACCGGAAGGAGCAGCGCACTTTCTATTTACACACAACCTTGTTACTTTATTATTAGACTTTTATTTGATTTCCAAAAATGTACGTATCTCGCTGAAGCCGTGCGGTTGGATCTATTTTAGATCGTACACCACTCAATAGAAAAACGTCGTATTTAAAAACGCTCCTGTCGAATGATTTTCATCTCTATCACGTAATGTTTAGGTATTATAATCCATTGTTGCCGATGCAGTGTATACAAAATGTGAATTTTTCATTTGCCGTTTCGATGCCCTCCCGTTATTTATTTCTGAGATGCCTAAAGAATTTATTGAGTTTTATTTCGTAAGTAATAACATTTTTTAACTGCACTGTAAAATCTATCAAGGGATGTTATGAACCTACTTAGTATGTTGTATGTATTATTAGAAAAATCTGTAGTGCTCTGAGAAAAATCTATTTCTTTTACAAACGTACACAAAATGAGAAGTTGATCCAATAAATACTTTCATTGTTTTATCATAATACCAGACTAGGACTATGGCTGTGTGAAAATCCAGAAAACTTTAGAATAATTGCTGTAAACTTATTGAAGCAAAATCTCGGTGGCTTTTGGCTCGCAACACCAGTGTTTAGTTGGTTGTCGCAGTAATTAGCACTTTTGTCGCCTGTCATCGTACTTTTGTGATGAGATCTCGAAATTTCTTATTGCTTTTCACAAATTCGCTTACTTTATAGGGGAGTTATGTAGCTATGGAGTTTTAGCCTGCGCTACTTTGGTGAATGTTGTCTCTATAAAATTACTGAACTAAGTATAGAGATTTTAGATTTATGATAATAATTACGAATGAAGAGTTTAACCATGTCCTAAGTAGATAAATAAAGATATACATAAATATTGATGGACATTTTTACACAGCGCCATCTAGCTAAATGAAGTGAACTTTGAAATATTAGAAAAGTAGGTACTAACCAGTTTTTATGCCATGCATGCGATAGGTAGGTATTCTACCCAAGGTGAGTAATTCAAAATACATTCATCTTATTAGGTTTAAAAATATAACTGACTAGAATGGGGTGTGCCTAAAATAATTAGATATGATTTAATATCTCTAATTAGTATGACGAATGTGCATCTATGATGCCAAATATCGCACTCCTGTCTCGCTCCACGCTAAATTAATGGCCTATTAGGGATGTGCATGTGCGTAAGTAACTAATCGTACTTTTTTTTATCGATAAAGCTAATCTAGAGATATCGACGTCTGTTCTCACTTAGTCAGTCCGTCGTACAGGCTATTCTAGCCATATTCTAGCCTACTCGTAGTTTAGACACCTCTAAGGCTTTAATACATAAATTTTATTATTACATTTATTTCAGTGCACAATTATTCGTTTTAATAATGTATAATGTATCTTTTTATTCATGCTCAAATTAAAATATATTTTTTGTAATATTGTTTGTTACAAATAACTATAGACAAGGGTCTTTATCACGTAATTACCTTTAATTTACTACTTTCCCGACGTTATTAAAGGTAATTACGTGATAAAGACCCGTGTCAAAATCTATAGTTATGTCTACGAATCACGATAGTTTGAAAAATAATATTGTTTGTTACATTGATATAACTGTACAAATGCCGATAAAAGCCAACTATTAGATATCTGTACTATAGACATCACACAGATATCCAAACATAGTAACCTCGGCATAGAAGGTACTTATTTGTCTACGATGATCTTAGTCGTAGCAGATGTTCTTGATTGGAGTACAATGATCCAAGGCTATCAGAATAGCCACTGTTAAAAGCGTCTGACTGCATTTCTAACTAAAAGGTGTTAAACATTAGGAAGAAGACGGGGTCATTGACTGCTAAAGTCTGGAGGCGGACACTTCCCAGATTTTATTGTAAGAAACCACTTTGTACATACTATGTTGGTTTGATAAATGACGAGGCAGAAAAGTGTGGTTTTGACAAGGATTGATGGAGAATAACTTTCAGGCCCAAAAAAAACCGACCGTAAATAATGGATTTTTTAAAATTGTGAAAGAAAACTGTTTTAAGCGGAGATGTGCTTGCATCCCGTCTCTTCTGGAATATTTGCTTTTGCAAGTGGGCATGTGCCAAATGAAATATTTGGAGGTGTTTCTAACTACCCCTTAAGACATCTTCAAGAGTATCAGCCCCTGGAGATCTGAGAGGATGTCTTCCTTACTTGAAGATTATGCATTTTAAACTCTTCCGAGTCTATTTAGTAGATTAGAATGAAGTAAATTAATACTTTCATAAGACTATATAATTTACAACAGTTTTATCTGACTCCTTTGTATCCAACACTTCATATCGCGCTTGGTACTAAGTAGTAAGTACTCAGTATTTCTAACATCTTTAAATAGATTTTGAAGAATTACCAGTTTATCGGTATGGCGATTTGCAATCGTAGCACTCGAGCGCTCATTTCTGTTATAACTTCTTCTGCGAATGTTGCTTCATAACATTCGGCCTGATTACTAGGTTTCCGCAACAATGTATTCCCGCCTTTAATCCACATCCTATTTGATCACAGTTTATAAAGAAGCAGTAGACTTCCTTGAGAAAGGGTATGGATGCTGGTGAAATCCGTTTCAAGTTTACGACAAGCCTTAGGCTATGAGTCAAGATTAGCACATTGATTCTATAATAGATATTATGAAATTGGTATTCTATAAAATTTATGTTAGCCATAACTATAGCTTATGGCTATGAATGATTCTAACGAAATAAGCCAGCTGTGAAGATTTAGTTATCTACTTACGTTTCAGATTTATTTAATTTTAACGACCGTCTCAGCGTTTTATTATCATTTTAAAATTAGTTTTGTTTTGAATCATTGTCGATAGTGCTCGTCAATTTTGTAGCTGGTTTGTGCATTGCTTCATTTCTTCATCAGCTAGCTTTGCACACTGCTACCCGAACATTGTCTACTCCGAAGTAGAGCAAGCGATCTAATGAATCATACGGTGTTTACAAGTCGTGGTGTTTCATTAAACATTGTTTTTAGAATAGAACGGAATTAGAAAATGTAAGTTACCTATTAATATAAGAATAGGCACTATTTCTTTATGAAGAGGGGAATGCGAATAGCAACATTATCATTGGCTGGCCTCTTAATTTAAAAACAGCTATAATCGATCACGCACTGATTGTTTTTTTGGCTTCTATACAGTCCAGTTCGTTTAGAATCTAGGTAATTTATTAACGTTTTTTCTGATTATACATTTTGTATATATACATTTTGTATTTCTTTGTCTCTTTGTTTCTATTGTAACTCTTTCAATAAAAATAAAGATTGTGGAAAGACGATCGTGTTTCGCTCTCTAACAGACAAAATAATAATTTTATAGAAATATAGACTCATTATTGCAGTATTGTCCATTGTATTGGAACAAAGGGCTATTTAGAAAACTGCCTACTTAATACATAATGTACCATAGATGTTTGCTAAAAGTAAGTGTCTGCTTATGGAGTTGCATTCTGTCGCACGTCTGTTGGTCGTGTATCACGATCATAACATTCGTGACATAAGACCATTGCATTACAAAATCAAGTGTATCTAAGGAGAATTTAAATCACACTAACAGATAAATGCGAAAGTTTGGATCTTTACTTTGATTGTTACTCAATCATGTCGTGAGCTCATTCTAAAACAAATTACAATGAACATTTTGATAATTTGACCTTTAGCCTGAGCACGAACCACTATCATATCGACAACGTATCGTCTAAATGCCAAAACTGACACATTTTGTATAGTAAGTGTCAGTTTTGGCATTTGGACGATACGTTGTTGATACGATAGTGGTTCATGTTCATGCTAACCACCCTGGATTTAAACATAGGCTACTTTTAATCCCGAAAAATAATCCAAAGTTGGAATTGAAAAGTGATTCCTGTGATTTTGTTGAAATAAATAAGTACATTTTGACTTTGACTTTGTATGAAAAACCACGCGAGTGAAGTAGTTGGGGTTTACAGTAGTAGATGAATAATAAATAAATAAATAAATACAAAAGTCACATTAATGGTCTTGACCCTACGTAACTATAGATACACGGGTCTTTATCACTTAATTCTAATTACCTTTAATTTACTTTCCCGACGTTTCGACTATGTTTCAATAGCCATGGTCTGCCCGCGACCATGGCTATAAAGGTAATTACCTACGTGATAAAGACCCGTGTCAAAATCTATAGTTATGTCTACTCATCACAATAGTTTGAAAAATATTTTTTACCCTACGTCACTAAGATTCCCTTTGTTGTAAGAAACTACGTGTAGGTACACACAGTGTTAGTACTTACTGATACGGTTACGGATAGATACGAAATAAATATCACATTTAAATATTTGATCGAACCCGTATTTCTTGTGTCTCTGTCATGCACTCGCCCACCACGCCACCGAAGTCAACATCGAAATCGATTCTGCTTTCAGCTCAGTTGGTAGTAGCTCTGGTAGCCTTTCGCGCTGTAGGTTGTGAGTTCGATTCCCACCCAGGATTAACATTTTATGTGATGAACATAGATGTATGATCTGTGTCTGGGTGTTATAATATATTTTATGTAGTTATGTATTTGTATATATTTACAAATAAAATGTATATTAAATATTCCATCAGTTCTCTGGTTCCCATAGAACAAGTTTTTTTAGTTTGGGGCTACATAGCACTGTGTAAAATGTCCACAAAAAAAAGAGTAGAGTTGTAAACATCGATGCTTTTAAAGAAAATGTATCGATGTTGATGATATGCGAGTATTGTTTGTGAAAGCTTCTGCTAGTGGTCTGTTTTAATGTCGCAGTTCATATTATTATAATGAGCATTTTGAAGGTCGCAGTAATTATTCGTTCACGAGACACTTATGTTATATGAGCCGTAAAGCTGGGACATATCAGCAAAGACAACAGAAATTCGTTCCAAGACATACGCCAAAGTTTTCTAAAAGATATTTATAAAAACTTTAATTTAAACGCGAATGTTGTTAGAACATTTAAAGACGAAATAGTGATGTTTCAGATTATCGATAGTGAACGTTTAATATAATAATTATATAAATAAAAGTTATGTTATTTGATTGATAAGTTTTTAAGCTGGAAAGCTTTTGTTTACAATAAAAGGACGCAGTCAGAGTTGATCATAATGAACTAAGTATTATGATACTCTAAGAAAATGAATAGTAAAAATGTGTTGTATTTTGCATTTCTTGCTAGAAATGTTGTATTTATAGAGATCGTGAGTTAATGCGTCAGTTGATTTATAAAGAGATGTGACAGTTGACGGCTAAGAGTGGGCTGGTGGAGTTCGCCTTCACCTTGGACCAGACGCTGGTTTGTATCACGGGTAGCCAGCATTGACAGCGCCCGTGACACCAGCACTAGACTTGTCCAAAATAAACACCTTAACAATGATACTGGCGGGCGCAATAAAAATAAACGTGTCACACTCTTTCGTTTCAAAGAATGTCTCCATACCAGTAGTTGGGATCAAATGCAGTTGATATGAAAATATTTATTAAATTTATGAAGTCATTCGACTTTCAAAATATTTGTTTGGAACAAAAATACGCCTTAGGTGCGAGTCACGATCAAGGACGCTTGGAGTGGAAGCTTGAGTCACACACAAAGAGACTTACTGATGGTAAACGGGTTCTTGTAGTGGTTGTGGTGATGGTTTCCACGGATTCCATGGTCTCCACCACATCCCCGTCCTTGTCGGACTCGCCGTTCCATGATCCGTAGAATTCCGTCATGTCTGATAAAGTATCCTTCACTCACTGCACTGAACTCCAAACTGCTTGCGACACACATTCACTGCACTTCTGAAGCACCACATCCAAACGCGTTTATTTTACAGGCAAGCTTCTGAGAGAGAGCTTTCTTAGTTTTCGATTTCGATATATCCTTTTGGCTGAATTTGCGGTGCATCCATTGCATCCAGGTAGCACTAGAGAACACCACTAGGCACGCGATAAACTACGATAAGAACACTCTCTCCGCTGCACCGCGGAGACGGCCAGTGCTGGTGTTGTATAAAATCCTACTGGAAAACTGAAATAACCACGGCGAACAAAAAGCACCAGCCAAAACATTTCACGTGCGAGAATATTATTAGTTGGACGATCTAGCCGAAAGAGTTAAAGTGTCGCTACGACCTTCCTTATAAATGAATTAATTCAGGAATTATTTCTGTGTTCCGCGTTTATTATTTATGCTGCAAAATACTGACTTGTCATTTTACATTGTAGGATTTTGCGCGCTTTTTTGAATATACCTTGGCGTACAAGCTCGTTAGATTTTTTTCGCATATTAACGTACAAATCGAGAGGTTGTACTTTGTCATACTGTGATAGCTTTGTAATACTGTCACTAAAAGAGTTCAATAATAATTAATTAACTTTTTTTACAACTTACTAATTTTTATGACTAAATGACTACTAAGCCAAAATACTCGACTCGTGATAAAGAAAAGCATATAAGATTTTGCCTACTAGCTATTTTTGTTAATCTAAGTGAGACCCAATTAATGCAGTAGGTACCTTCATAAGATTATCAATTACCTACTTAATTAGGCAGGTCCCTAAATATCTGCCCAGCCGCACAGGCAATGTGATGAAATGCATAACGCTTTCCAGAATAACTCGGTTTCTTGGTAATCTTACCCAATTTATGCATTATTTAAATACATACATTCATATTAATCTCGTTGTAAGCTGTTGTATGCAGCCATCCAGCGGCGTCAGCGTAGGTGCCGAAAGCTCCTCTACTAATATAAATACGCGGTCCTCCGAACAGCCGCGTTAAGGGGCTGTATGTCGACGATTGCTCTTTTTCGAAACGAAAAAAGAAATACTTCGGAACAAGCCACATCTCCTATTTTTATAAGTATATTACTTCAGGTTCCTACCTAGATTTCTATTAAGCTGAAAACATAATAGCAGAAACTTTTCACGATAAAGATATTATTTCAAAATGATACGTTTTAGAATTTATGATCGAAATATTTTGATACCTACTATAAAATCAACTTGTGATTTATTGTTAAAGATAGGTAATATGTAGATCTAGATTTCTATTAGAATAGATTTTTGATAAGGAATTATACATAATTTATATCATTAATTTTTTCGAAAAGCAAAGGCGAACCACGCGCCGACGTGTGTTTGTCGTCATTGCAGCGGTCGGTAGGATTATTTATCAAAGTGATTAAAGATGGGTACATCTTTATTCACATATACTATACATTATAAAATAGGAGATGTGGCTTGTTCAGAAGTATTTCTTTTTTCGTTTCGAACAAAAACAATCGTCGACAAGGAGCGCCTTAAATCCACCTACTTAAAACACTACGAGGGATTACTGCATAAGTTGCTATTTTAATAGTTTATCGATATAGTCTCATATCGTACGCAAGCACATCACTAAAGTTCACAAACTTTCCTTACAGCGAGACGAATTTACGACTTTATTTTCAAGTAACAAAGTAGAAATTGGCATGTGTTAAATTTTTTATTGGTCATTCAATATTTTCAGCGGTTTTTGCACACCTTCGAACGAATGTTCAGAGCTGAGTGATCGTTTAATTTGTAAACAGTTGGTCGTGTAACAAAATTCGATAATTAAAGACGTTATGCGGCTTTCAGACGACTAACTGAAAACTACTGTGTGAAATGTCCACCAGTTGTATTTATTTGTCTCACGATCTTCTGTTTTGTAGTAGTAAAGTAAACTCTATTATCCAACTTGGTATTACATGGATCTCACAATTTTTTACGGTAGAAGAACTGAGCTGCGAGACTTGGTTTTTTTACAAGTTATGTTTTTTATGGCCTTTATTTCTCTCGCGATCTTCTGTTTTGAAGTAGTAAACTCTACGAAGACATTGAAACGCTATAAAACTAGGAGCTCTAATTGCTTGTAAGTCTTTTCTTCTAAGACTCCCTTTTAAAATAGTTTTACTTTTGTTTATTTTGGTAGTACCTAGTACCTATACCTACCTACTACGAAACTAATAAGGGATCCTTCTTATCGAACTTAGGCATTTATTCAATATTTATTCTGTGGATTCGTGGTGATTATGATGATTTTAATAATGCAATTATTTATCTCTTATAAAGCACTACCATTTCCTTTCCAAATTACACAAAGGTTAGCTGGAAGAAAATGCATTATTTTCGCCTATGTACTTGTTCTAGTATTGTGCAATAAATAATTTTCTATCTTTTTTCTATGATTCCATAATAAACTCAACCAGAAAATAATGATATTTCTAGGAAGCAAATTACCTACCAATTATTAAATCATTGCAATTTTATTTGTTTATTTCATTGCATTAATCAGTTGCTCTGGGCGATTCCCTTCACCGCTGGCAATACTCACGTGATATTGTTTGAATCCGGTCCCATCTTCCTGTTTGGCTTCCCATCGCGTAATTCAAGGTGACTTACCTGCAAGCAGAAAGCATCGGTTATGAAAAAGCCATCATGATAGCCGAAAAAAAAGGCGCGCATTAATGTCAACGTCAATGTCATTGTCAAGGATGTTTGATAGTAACAGCTGATTGCGCGCTCCTGACCTATCCCCTTCTGTACTTCTGATGACCCATCCTATAAATTTACAATTTTGACACCTAGTCATAGTCATTACATTTTATGTTGTGTGGCAGAATGACGTCGTGGACATGTGATTGTACAATTGTGATTAAATAGGTTTAGGTATTTCTAAATAATAGGAGTAGGTACTACGTCAATGTACCTACGTATAATTACTCGTAGGTAATTAAGAACTTAGCTTGTGTGAAAGCTAAGCTAAAACCAGAAGCATTAGGTTTTTTTTAAATGTCCAACTTATATGACTTTTTTATATATAGTTTCTAGCAGCACTGCTGAAACTATATTTAAAAAAGTAGATTGCTGCTAAAATCATATTAAACATAATCAGAATTTTATTAAGTAATCCCAAAATTAAAAATATTGTGGCACTTTTTAGTTACTACTAGCTGACCAGTGCCCGCTTCGCTGGTCGACAGATAGTTTCACATCTCTATTCCCATCTTCAAAATAAATTATAGCCTATATGTTGCCGATGACTAATAGCTACATAACATAAAAAGTTTCATCAAAATCCGTCCAGTAGTTTTTGCGTGAAAGCCAGACAGACAGACAGACAGACAGACAAAAATTTCAAAATGTAATTTTTTGGCTTGTGTTACTTGTATGAAGACCCCTAGGAGTATTTTTTTTAGTTTTTATTCAATGTACAGAATTGAACTCTTCTACAGTTTTATTATATGTATAGATGATACCTTACCTAGGTAATTACAATTATTTTTTTTAAGTGTGGTAAAAAACCTTACCTGAATATTTGAAAAGTTCGCTCGATGATAATCTATAAGTAAAAATAAAAAAAATAAATAGGATCACGACTGTAATCCCCAAGTACGGTAGACATTCTCTCAGATCTCCAGACTCTTAGATCCTGTGAAGATGTCTAGTGGGGGTAGTCAGAGGCACGTCCAAACATTATATTTGCCACATGCCAACATTTTGCAGTAGTTAGCATTCCTTAAGTACTAATATTATAAATGTGAAAGAACTTTGTCTGGGTCGATTGTGATGAAATTTCATATAGAAATAGTTTAAGGTCTTAGAGGACGGAAAAAAGCTACTTTTTTCCCAAAATTTTCTTTTGATTTTCGGGTATTTTCAATGTTTTACGATAAAGTCGACAAAAATCGATTTGCTGAATTTACGCGGACAACCTTTATAGGTCAACCTTTATATTTTTTATTACATTTCACGTGTGGTGGCCGCCATTTACGTCGCAATAAATTCCGATTAATATATTTAACTATGGTAAACAAACTCTTATTATTTTAACTCAACGAGATATGAGAAGTACCTAGGTAGATAGGTAGCAATGCTATGTATGAGTCTAATTAAATACTATTAGGTAGGTACTCATCTATGTTATAGGGATGTCGATGTCTTTGTCTTTGTCAGTTTCACTGTGTGCTAAAATAACGAAATCTATTACAATCTTTTGATACCAGAGAACTGAGAGGATGTTTAATTATTACAGTCACAATATTTTATACCAGACGCTTAAAATATTTAATTGTCGAGTCGTATGAAGTTTTTTATAAAATGTCCGGCAATTATGAATTTAATGTTTTCCTTGTTTATTTCTGGTGTACAATAAAGTATTGTCTTTAAATCTATAAATATTATTATACTAGCTGACCCGTGCCCGCTTCGCTGTGCGTAAGACATTTCTAATACCATCGTGGACTTTTTTGTAGAAGTTTTTAAGGTATACAATACTGTAGTACATTATTTTGATATATCTCGTGGGGTTCAGCCAGCATTTGCAATGTATTTCACTTTCAAAACTTTCGTGAGTTGTACTACACATTATTACAACAACGGCAATGCGAGCAGGGTAGCGCGCGCGTTATGGTCCACTCACCCTGAAGAAGATTCTCTAGATGAATCGAAACATTGTCGGTGTCCTCATTGACAATTTATCATTTACGTGAGTAATTTCCCGTTGTTGTAATAATGTGATTTGCAATGTAAGCTCAAAAAAATGTGTTTATTTACGACATCACATTAGAAACCTCTAAAATTATCAGTGTTTCTCGACTATATTATGCATGTATTATACATATAAACCTTCCTCTTGAATCACTCTATTTATAAATAAAAACCGCATCAAAATCCGTTGTGTAGTTTTAAAGATATAAGCAAACATACATACATACATATTACATATTACATACAGACGCGGGAAGCGGAAAGCGACTTTGCTTTATACTATGTAGTGATGATATGCAGTTTCTGACTTTTTTTATTTATCATCTGGCACAACCCTATTCTAGAAAATAGTTATAACAGCTGATCTGTGGCCAGCGGCCATTAATTCAGATTAAGCACTGATTTACGACTCTTTTACTATTTTCTAGAAATCAGTACGAGATGTTAATTTAATTATTTATAAAACTTACAATAATAATTTAATCGTTATTAAATAGACGGATCATTTCCGTAATTACCTTGACCCCATGTACCTACCGCACGTAACCAAATGGTTAAAAAACTCTTGAAAAGAGTATTTCGAATCAGTAGCGCTTTTATGAGATTTCCAAACTACAGTCGCTATCGAGTATCGTTAGCTATTTGTATGGAAGATTTTAGTTTAGTGTAGTTACCGCGAGAGGCGATGAGCTGGATTACATATGTACATATGTACATAGTACAGTCGCTATCGATACTCGATAGCGACTGTACTTTTTAAATCTAGGGCTACGGAATCATTTTATTGACAACTAGTGGAAGGAAGCCTCGGCGACTTCGTTTGCGTGGTTTTTTACTAATACAATTAATAACAGTAAAGAAAATGTGTGCTTTTGATTGATTTTAGATTTTTTGTTACAGGTTGGCTCAAAAAAACGTTTTAAGCGGGAGTTCTTGTCTATGAAATCTATGATAGAATCGTAAAAAATCATTCAATCCCACACTCACTTTCATATTCAAACACACATCGGTAAAAATTATATATTGTAAGGTCCTATCTACCTACCTACTCAGTCTACTCTTAAGGAGGATGCGACAGACAAAAGTGGACAAAGCAATAGGAAGTGAATTTTTATATACCTACCTACCTACTGCTTCCTTTTAATATGACTCTTAAAACATAATTCTCTTTGGTTTCTAGAGGTTTGGCAGTGGCGAGTGTGAAATGAATCATAATTTCCATTTCACACAGTGGATTGTCGACTCATTGTTGTTGGACATAATATTGTTCTTTACTACCAACAATTAAATCTGTATTTGACATTTATTAAGGGTTTTGTCCGACTTCAACCGACTTGTAAACGACTTCAAAAAAAGGAGAAGGTTCTTAATTCGACAGTTTTTTTGTTACCTCAGTATTTTCGACAAGGTGAACTGATTTTGATAATTATTTTATTTAAAAGCTGGTGCTTCCCGTGTGGTCCTATTTAAATTGAGGAAAAAAACCACATATAAGGATGTCAAAATAGGGGATGAAATTTTGTATTGGACTTATTCAATTCAATTAACAATCAATAACAACATGAAGTCGGTTTTGTTTTTAGTTTTTTAAACGTAATTATTCAAAAACAACGCGTAGGTAGATAACTTATTTTTAAATGCATGTTTAATTGTTTTAATGACTAAAAAGGACATCCCAATTACGTTTTCAGTCCTCTGAACAATGATCTGTTTACATGAAACACAAGCAACAGTACATTAAACTTTGCAGCGTCGGTCGTTTCGTTATAATTATAGTTTTCAATGACTCATTCCCTAATAGCTATCAATAAAATATATCTTCTTAATGCGTATAAACATTAATAGATATACTTGGTTGGTTTAATAATTTAAAAGTTTTGACCAGCAATTTATGTAGATTATATTTAAAACCACCGTCTTTATTATATCCTGTCTATCCAAAGGTTGTCTGGAAGATATCGCTTTTAGCAATAAGGCCGCCCATTGCTCACTGTTTTTATTGTTTTAAGTCCTGCTTTTTTTCAAATGTTGTTTTGATAATGGTGAATATAAAGATATATAAAAAAAAGATAAAAAAATAAAGATATAATCTAATCTAATCTGTCTTTATTCCAGTGTGCAGTAACCGGTAAATTATTTTCGGACAGCTGCCTGCGCAGGCACAGGCGAGACGAGACTCGAGACGCTATAGCTTGTTTATGCGGTCGATGTAGGTTAATGCATGTAGCGACATCTATTCGATGGATTATGAACCAGAGTTTCCGGCGCAGTGTTCATTTCATTTCGGTTCAACTTTTGGAAGAAAATTTGCTGAAAATATTGGTATAAAGATAGAAAGATAGATAACTTTATTGTACAGTAGAAATAAACAAGCAAAACATTAAACAAATATTTTTTGTATTACGTACAATGGGCGGCCTTATCGCTAAAATGCGATTTCTTCCAGGCAACTTGAGAATGAAAAGTACTTATACAAATAAAAAAGTATTTTATCTGTTATTTGGCTCCCATAGTACAAATTTTGCTTAGTTTGTAGCTAGATGGCGCTGTGAGTAAAGTCAGCTAATATATATTTTTTTTTTATGAGTAGTTCCAAACTCGCCCAACAAAATACAGTTGGCCAACGGAAACTGAAATTGTACTAACTGTAATAGGCGTGCAACCATTCAATTCTAACGCTTGTTTTCGTTACCATTCTGTTGTGTGACTTGCAATATATTTCCACAGATACTATTATTTTGAAAAAGGCCGTGTTGGCCGAGTGGATGGTACCTCGATTTTCATTTCGAAAGTCGTGAGATCGGCGAGCATCAATAGATTTTTCTGTTCGAAAAAATTATATGCACATCAAAAACACGTGTTCGAAACGGTGAAGGAAAACATCGTGAGGAAACCAGTTAATGCGCTTGCAACCTGTCACGTATGGAATGCTAACTACTGCAAAATGCGGGCATGTGCCAAATATGATCAGAAACATCACATTACTCATCACACAATGTCTCTCCTTGGTGGGACCAGGGACTGAAAGCGGTAGAGGTTAACGGTATTGGTACCGCAAAAATATAACGGTACCGTTATTCGATAGCGGTTGGGCCATACCGAAATTATACCGGTATGGAATAACGGTATCGAAAAAATCTTGAGTGTCGTTCGTCGGCTATGAGAGAAGGGAGGAGGGGGGGGGAGGGCGCGTGAGGGGCAAAACTCAGAGCGAGTTCGTTTGTTGTGAACGCACACACACGTCTTTGTCAATCGAGCGACACACAGGTTAATAAAACTTTGTTTGTTCTGTTCTGTTGCGCACGCGTTCACGCACAGTAGGTAGGTACCTACCTACCTTTAACTATAGATTTTGACACGGGTCTTTATCACGTAATTAAGTACCTACCTTTAATTTATTTTCCCGACTATGACGTCTGCTCGCGACCATGGCTATTGTAATTATTTGTAGGTAAGTAACATAATCGAAATGTCGGGAAAATAAATTACCGGCAGGTAGGTATTTACCTAATAAATACACATAACTTCTCTTTTATTTCTTTATGATAAAATTTAAATTAAAGTAGGTGGCGATTCTATTGTGCCCATAAAAAAATTTCGGAATCCTAAAACACCATCGCTCTTATTCCTTTACGTTAAAGTCTAAATTTGCGTAACCTCAGGATGACAGTTTTAAAACGTAGGCTAGTTTTAAGTAATTTAACTATTTTTTTACGTAAATCTAGTCAATAAAAGTAAAGTGAAATTTTGATTTTCTTATTTATTTCGTTCATCAGAAATAAACGAAAAAAAATAATTCCAAATTTAAAATTTTGAGATTACTCAAATTTAGACTTTATTGTAAAGGAATAAGAGCGAAATTGTTTTAATTGTTTATTTTTTTGGAAATTCTAATTGTAGAACGTTGCCAACAGAACAATTAATTACTGATTAGCGTATTAGATTATGACCTGTATTTAAATATAGGACAATTTTTATCTATACCCGGTCATAGTCTATCTATAAACCAAATTTCAACCAAATCTGTCTGTTTAGTAGTTGAAGTAGTTGTAGGATGGATGTTTGTTACTGTGCAGTCGGCGGATCTAGGCACTGGTGATGTTAGCCGTTTGGATGCGCGGCAGACAATTTTCGACTTTATACAGTGACATAATAACCATTTGTGCGTTTCTACGGCTAACTTCACGAGTGCCTAGATCCGCCGACTGCACAGTAACAAACATCCATCCATCTACACAAACTTTCGCATTTATAATATTAGTAGGAAATATAAAATAAGTAATAAAGATAACATTAATACATGTTTAAAATTTGCATAGTTTTTTTATTTTTCATCAATTTTGTTGTACATCTAGTGTTTAAAAGGTGGATAAGTTACTTGGATTTCTTCGCCCATTTTATGTTGCCCTTTTACTGCGTCAACAATCTTTAAGATATGCCTATACGCCATGTTTCGCATACATGGACGTACAAATTGTAGCTCATCCAAGAGCATGTGACAGAAATGATAACTTCCCTTATCAATTTTATAACCTTACTTAAATAAATAAATAAATAGATATATATTGTTGGACATTTTACACATCGCCATCTAGCCCTAAACTAAGCAAAGCTTGTACTATGGGAACTAGTTAACTGATAGAATACTTAGGTAAATAATTTTATACTTAAGTAGGTACATAAATAATTATGATAGATATAGTTAGGTACTAACACCCAGACACAGAACAAATATCTATGTTCATCACACAAATATTTGCCCCGGGTTGGGATTGAACGCACAACCTACAGCGCTGAAGAAATTTTAAGTTTCGGTTTAGGCTGTGTGTTGATAGATCAGTCAGTCAGTAGGTAAAGCAAAATTTTTATATATGTAGATAGGTAAGTAAATACGATATAAACTTCGAAAAGTGAGGCATCTATTCCCAGTCTTACCCTTCACTACACACGCACAACAGTGAGGCATCTATTCCTAGTCTTACCCTTCACTACGCAACAGTGCATAGGTGGGTGGGTCAAACAAATATCTACCTATTATAAATTTTTAATTATAGGTAGGTATTAGGTAACCTATACTTACCTACCACATACCACATAATATTTATACTTTAATAGTAAGTAAAGTACATAGGTACTACCTACTCTATACGGCTTTCAATGCAGTTTAGGTGAAATAGGTAGGTAGGTATTCTCTAAAATTTATGAGAATTCCAATTTATATGTCCCACCTAAACTTCATTGAAAGCCATAACATGATAAACATAGTTTTTACGAAATAAGCCGGCTGACCCGGGTTGGTGGATCTTGGCATCTGTGAAGTGAGCTGTTTGGTTGCGCGGCAGACAATTTTCGACCTTATCATGGTTTTGTGTCACTGACACAAAACCATTTCTGCGTACACACAGCTAACTACACGAATGCCTAGACCCGCTGGCAGAACTGTAGGTAGGTACCTACCTACCTAGGTGGGTAGGTACCGAAGTAGGCAGGTACCTACATTCAATAGGTACAAAACATAGTGAGGCAGGTAAGGTCAGTAGGTACCTACCTACCTACGTGCCGTGTCACAGCAAGAATGGTTATGTGTCACTGGATAAGGTCAAAAATTGTCTGCCGCGCAACCAAACAGCTATCTTTACGTAGGTAGGTAGATACTTACCTAACTAAACTAAGATCCGCCGACAATACCTACTAGGTAGAGGTAGATACAGTACCTACTACGTAGGTAGGGAACAGACCTATCATCTAAGTAATGAAATTTTGAGTTCGATTTTGAATTTGCAGTTCGCTATAGGTATAGTTTGTATGTCGCATCACACACAACTGAAACTGACACAACACAACAAAACAAACGTAGTAGGTAAGTCGTTTGATGCACCGACCGCCGCCGCCGCCGCTCCCCGCCGCGCGGGGGAGTGAGAAAACCTATAATATTTGGGTAGAAATTGCGGTATCGTTATTCAACCTTTAGTATACCACTATGAATTTCGGTAGAAGCTTTTCGGTACCGTTATATTTTTAGGTATTGAAATATATGGAATACCGGAATTTATCGGTATGACGTCATATCGATAAATAGAGGTATCTTAATTTTTCGGTTATTCGGTCCCTGGGTGGGACTCGAACCAGAAGGCAGAATTACTATTTATTAGGTACCAATTAAGCTGTGAGACCAGAAATATTAATGTTCTTTGCTTAGCTAAAATAACCAGGCACAGAATAGAATTATCTATTTATTAGGTTCATAACGGTACTTTTTATTTACTTACTAGCTGTCCCGACAGACGTTGTTCTATCAAATTTAAATAATCCCATAGAAAAAAGCACTTCCAGTTTTTCCCGAACTTTACGCTGGATTTTCCAAAAAGCCGTATAAAATGTAACTATTATCAAACTTACCGAATATACACAAAAAAAAGACAAATCGGTCAAGCCGTTTTGGTGGAGTTTGGTTACAAAACACTGTGACACGAGAATTTTATTTATTAGAAGAAGAAAAATAAATCAAGAGCTGGCAACGTCCTGATTGTCTGTGGTTCTGACAGATGATCTGATCGACATGTACGGTCATATAAATCTCACAGTCACATGCCAAGACTGAGGGTGAGACGCATTAATCAAAATGCAACAATGCACCAAATTAAAATAGGATCACGACTGTACCTAATCCCCAAGAACGTTAGACATACTCAGGTCTCAAGGCGCCTAGATTCTTGAATATGTCTAAAGGAGGTAGTCAGAGACACGTCCAATCATTATATTTTGGCATATGTCCACATTTTGCAGTAGTTTTAGCATTATACGTAACTTAAGTATTAAATTAGTTAGATACAATACAATGTATTGTACACATACAATTAGAAGGTAAAGCTTTGTAGCTAAGAAACAAAACTAAGGTGGTGACATGTGGAGCAGATAAGGCTGTTGCGGGATTTAACGTCGTATGCTTCATGACTTAGTTTTTCTTTTCAAAATTGTCAACGGAAATACTGGATACAACAAACTTATTAGTCGAATCTCTCTCACAGTTCCTTATAATTACCCCAGAAAACCTATCGCTCAATTATTTAATACCCCCTTTTCTCGTACTAATCTCGGTCTTAGTTCTCCCCTTACTAGAATTTGTAACGAGTATAGCTTTATTACAGAAAACTTAGCTGAATTAGATCCGTTTGGTGACTCGCTTCAAATTTTAAAGACCAAACTCATGAAGAAGTTTTTAGGCATCCTTCTAACATGAGATTATAGTGTATTTTCATTTTCTTTTCTATTTTTTATTTTTATTGTCAGAATAGTTTTATTTTTATTTTTTATTCTTAGGTAAGTACCTTGAATTATATTATTTTTGTTAAATTTTATCCTGTGTCTGTTGTCTGTCTTTATTATGTCTGTTTTTATTAGTAATGCTTTGCAGTGTGCATGCCTGTAATTGGCTCACATTCTATAATACTTTTTCATAACTTTTTCAAATGTTTACGTATTTAATGTGTATTATGTGTGCTGTTGCCTTAATAAATAAATAAATAAAATAAAAATAACTAGCTCCAAACTAAGCAGAGTATATAGTACCTACTTATATTATGGAAACCAGATATTTGATACAATACTTTTTTTGTTATAAATATATAACCACCAAACACAGACACGGTTCGTATCGTGTATTTATTAAATAAATGTTTGTCCTGGTATCGAACCCACAGCCTACAGCTCACAGCAGCAGCTACAGACTACATGTATTTTGGCCTCGTAGCTCAGTTGGTAGTACCAACTGAGCTACGAGGCCAAAATACATTGGCGAAAGATAACCCATAAACAAACGAAAGTAGAAAGTAACGAATTGACACCTTATTTTAAGTCTAGTCGCATAATAAATTAAAACTAGATCGCTAACTCGTCACGTGCAAGTTTTTTTACACGGTTCCCCGTTTTCACTTTTATTCGGTATCTACGAACGCTAGATTGGATAGGGTCAAAGACCCGGTTTTGGTGCTGTACAGGTTGCTTGGGTATCAAATAAAACATCTCGAATGATATATATCCATCAGACGTGACCGCTTCGCGTGCCGGACTCGGCTTGAGTGCCCCGGTGATCGTTCGGCTGTCTTCGTATTCACTCGCTAACACACACGTTGATAACTTTATTGTTTCGTATACACTACATCTACCTTTTACAAAAAGAAAATGAAATAATAATTCTAGTAACAACCTGGTAACAATAATAATTAATTCTAGTTACATCAGATCATTAAGTACAATATTTCAATCGTTAGGTAAGACTAATTTATAATATTAATTATTTAATTTTAATTAAATTAACTTTAACATATGATTTATTTAGTAGTTACATAAACATTTCAAAAATAGTATTTATTAATATCTGTGTAACCTACATTGTGTTCAAGCAAATAAACTATCTTTATCTTTATCAGACTTTCCACTTGCCTTCAACCCTTTTTTACTTAACTTAGTGTTTTTCCATTAGCTTCATTTTCTGATACAACATCACTTCATTCATCGCATCATTGCATGTCTAATTTATTTTCTTCGATTGCATCTTTGATGACTTTTCCGTCGTCGCCTATCCTTCTTCTTTCTTTTAAATCTTCATCTCTGCATCCATATCCTTCGTTTCAAGATCTGCATGTGTGTCACTGTAGGCGTACTCGCAACGTTCAATTGATCAGAGTGAATGAAGCAAAAGAAGTGTCAGGATTGTAGCAAGTGGAAAGCCGTAGTCTCTGCCTACCTCTTTAGTAAACAGGCGTGATTTTATGAAAGTATGCATAATATTATAATAATATTATTACTATTATGTATTATATCAATAATATTATTTCTTTGTTTATTTCAAAGGCAAGCAAACATACCTTTAAAAATGTTCTAAAGTGATTTCATAACATGCATCTTATCATAGTTCTTTACTAATTGCAATTACCTCATCATGACTGTACTGTACAGACTCCATGATAATTCTTGCACGCGGTTTTTAATTAGGCCCAAATATTACCTCGAAAGGTTTATGATTACTTACCAAATTATTAGTAGCAAATATTATTATGCCATAGACGATTACATGAATGATAGAAATCTTGTAAATTCTAATTGTAATTAGTTATGTTTTATTATTTTAAATGTGCCTAATTATTTCCGTGTATGACTGTTGTCTTTTTAAAAATATTATTATTATTTTTTGTAATTTTTATTAGGTATATCATTTAATTACATTTCATATTGCATGACTTCACATAGGCAGAGTACATTGGTTTCATAATTATCTAATACCTTTAAACGGGCAATTCTAATCTGAATCTCGGTTACGGCTCCAACGATGTTCGTGAAATTTAGTATGCGGGCGATACATCGATCTAGCTAGGTTTCATTTTTAGAAAACGTCCGTATTTCCGGGTAATGAAATATTGTCCTAGTCATCCAGGTAGATGTAATTAATTAACATCTTCTACACCTGTGTTTCAAGCAATGAATTCAAGCTTTGACTTTGACTTTGGACTTTGACTTTGACTTTGACTTTGACTTTGACTTTGACTTTGACTTTGACTTTGACTTTGACTTTGACTTTGACTTTGACTTTGACTTTGACTTTGACTTTGACTTTGACTTTGACTTTGACTTTGACTTTGACTTTGACTTTGACTTTGACTTTGACTTTGACTTTGACTTTGACTTTGACTTTGACTTTGACTTTGACTTTGACTTTGACTTTGCATTCAAAACCAATTTCTTTTTCTGTTTAGCAATACCAATTTTCGCGATCAGAAGACTTTTATTACCATTATACAATAATTCTTGGCCCACGGGGCTACCCATTCTTGACAAGAACAGCCCCTAACCCGACAGGACTAGCGTCAGCGTAAACTTGTGTCTTACCATTAGAATCATAGTATCCTAATGTCTTAAGAGCATTGCTGGGCAGGCATTTTCCTCGACGTTCCTCGTTTTTCCCTGTCTCCTCCCTGAATAATGATGTTTTTAATATTTCGACCATACAATCTATGCGGACCATTGTATGCCTCTATGTTATGTTTTTCTCCAAAAACTAATTAGTTTATGATTTAGAAGCCTTCTAAAATCACAAAATTTTACCAGTTTTATCGCCCTCTTCAGACGTCCATAAAACCAATTTGACGAATGTAAAATAATAAAAGAAAAACATACAGGCAAAGCAAAATCTTTCTCTTTATTATTCTTGAAAAAAATATTAAAATCGATTTAGTTTTGAAGGAGAAAACAGGAGAATACGAAATAGCGATTTCATCATTAAGAATTTAATTGGGTCCGAGGTGCCGTTGTCTCTATCACCATTCATACGTTTATACATGTCATATCGGGCACAGCGCAACAGCAATAGATTTTTTAAATACCTAAGTACCTTTTTTTTCTATTTCTATTTTTTCTATATGTATGTATACCTTTACGTGAAGCTCTCACGATGACCAAATAAGTTTATTTGTTTGACCCTACTATATAAGCATTTGCTCTTATTCGAAAGAACGGGTAATAACTACTAATACTTTTTTGATTCTCTCATCATGTTGGGCGTCGTCGCTTACATAAATAACGATGTCGTCAATAAAATTTACCATGTTTTCGCATGGCAACAAAATTAATTCCAATATTATTATTATTATTATTATTTTTTTAATAGTATTCTCGAGTCAACTAATAAACACCGAACACTGTCAAGCCTTTACTACAAATAAAGGTGATTATAATGTCTACCCTCACTAAGCCGATGAAATGCATTTTTTCCTTGGCTAATTTTTCCACCAACAAATCAAATCTTGAGCTTCAAGCTCAAGATTTTTTGAACATGTTACATGTTCTTGTAACTATTTTTTTTTTTAGGATTTTCTACCCAGAACTTGGTACTCATAGATCTCATTTCTTTTGTCGATTTCGTTGACATAAGAAGAACATACATAAGTTATAATTAACTTGGCTATCATTTCACATTTATGTTTTTGATGGAATATCTGTATATTTTATTTTTGTTTTTCAGGTACATACTTACAGCTTTTTATCTTTATCAAATACCTTTATGGTCGCAATATGTACATAAACTTACATAACACGACGTAAATGGTTAAAAACACCAAATAAAATATTTTATTTAAATACAAGTTAGGTACCTTCACAGATACATAATATATGTGTAATGAAACGACTTTGTCGTTAATCCGACCCGTTGGATAGTAAGCCTTATTAGTTTATTTTGATCTCGACAGTCTAACATAGACGCGTACCTACACTTTGGCAACGTTTCAAATCTTTAAATGATGCCAGCTAATGAATAATTGCAGGTCTCATCAATAACTATCAGAACCACTGTTTATTACACCGCTCGTACTCGACGCGGGTCAAATAACGGTCCTTAACTTATTAAGTTAACTTTTTGAACTTTTTCTTTTGTATACTCCCAATAACCTACCTTGATGCCAAATATCAGGTTTCTAGGTCATCTGGAAGTAAGTTAGGTTTTTGATCTATAAAAGTCAGTGAGTGTGCGAGTCAGTTGTAAAAATACGGATTTTTAAACGTTATTAAGTCAATAACTGTTTGAGCTACATTTGAGCACATCAAAGTCGACATTTTGATGGGGAAAACTATAATGATAGTAAATCCCCTTGTTCAGATTTCTCTAAACTATTTCATATTTAGATAGGTACCGTTTGACAATTTTATCAAACTATAATTTTACCTTTCGTTCAGATTTCTCTAAACTATACCATATTTAGATACCGTTTGACAATTTTATCAAACTATAATTTTACCTTTCGTTCAGATTTCTTAAACTATACCATATTTACATATCGTTTGACAATTTTGTCAAATTATAATTTTACCTTTCGCTTAGATTTCTCTAAACCATACCGTTTGTCAATTTGTCAAACTTTAATATTACCTTCTGTTTAGATTTCTCTAAACCATACCATTAGATACCGTTTGTCAATTTGGCAAACTATCATTTCCATTCAGATTTATATAAACCATACCATAAATGTATTTAGATACCGTTTGTCAATTATGTCAAACTATCATTTCTTTGTCAATTTGTCAAACTTTAATATTACCTTCTGTTTAGATTTCTCTAAACCATACCATTAGATACCGTTTGTCAATTTGGCAAACTATCATTTTCATTCAGATTTATTTAAACCATACCATAAATGTATTTAGATACCGTTTGTCAATTATGTCAAACTATCATTTCTTATTTTCGATTTTACAGGTACCGTTTGGTAATCCAAACTACCTCTTTTATCCAGTGATACCCCAATTAGTTTTTTGGAAACCGACAAATACAGGTGTTCGTTAAATGATTGTAACCAAAACAAATGCATAATGTATTATTTCACTTTGGATGGATGGATGGTCTATTTAAAGACAATGATAATAGTAATTATATTATATAAACGTTTCAATATTTTCTTAATATTGGGTTGAGTATTTCCAAATGAAATAAAATTAAACGTGACAAAACTATAAATAGTTTTGTTATATATAACTTAAAAGTTATGGTTACAAATCGTTTAATATATTTTGTCGGAGACTCAAACCTGAGGTACCACTGTATCTATGTACATTGTACACATCTCGTTTTTCTATGCAGGCATAATAAAATGCCCACTCGTAGGTACCAACCAACGCGAAAACAGTAATTGCCTTCTTACAATATCAGACTAGGATACATACTTACTAAGTTTACTGCCTATCAAAGAAGGTAGGTGTGAATAAACGATATGAAATTCTAATGCAAAATGTATGATAACAAGTCGACCAGAAGGTAGTATGGAGGCGATAAATGCGCTCCTCTTACCTACTAGTCCGATAAGCTAGTAGAATCATTATAAAATGCACCTTAGAAAGATAATAATTAGGTACATTATCTTAGATTTTCGTTTTAGGTACATTAACTTTGATTTTTGTTCGTATTTTATTTGTAATAACAATCTAGTAAGTTTCCCATCTTTTATTTGTAAGACAAAACAGTTTCGACTCGTTGATCTACCTTTTTTTTTTGTGTTTTATTTTTTGTTTACTTACGTAAATAGTTGTAACCACTGGCAAGGTCGCCACTTGTACAGGTTGCTTGGGTATCAAATAAAACATCTCGAATAGAGGTGTTACTAATATATTCGTATTAGGTATATATAATAGGTACAAGACAGAAGTTTAATATTAGGTAATATGAATTTTGTCGTAATAGGCTATTCAATATTAGTCAAATAATAGTGAGCGACTGAGCGACGTAACGGCGACCGAGTGACGCTATTCTTCCCTGTAAGTGACTTGCCATCTCACTCTCACCCGTTGCGAGAGAATGTGACGCCGACATTCCAATTTGCAATGTATCCTCGCGGCTCTGTCCTTGCACGCGGAGGCGTTCGGTGAAGTTATTGCATGTGTTGTAATACATCTCGCTTTTTGTATCGCAGCTTCGTGGATAATTAGAATGAAACCAAGCAATGGGTATCGATAGATTAAAAAATATGCAATATTATGGGTTAGTGATTACCTATTATTTTAACGCTGCCTATTACGTACTATTATTTGAAATATTCGTTTAGTCGTGTTTATATCATCATTGCGCGTGCGTGTACTTAACATTGAGTTCGAAAGTGAGTATAAAAATGAAGCGTGCAAGAACAAGTGAAGTTTGGACAAGAACAAGTGGACAAGACAAGACAAGTGCAAGAACAAGTGAAATAAAAAACAAAAAGAACATAAAAATAATCTACATTAATAATGTAAATACAACTTATAAATCATTGTAAATATCGTGATTTACTTTGTAAATACGCCAACTATTTCGTTGACAGTCCTAAGCCTGTAAAAGTATGAAGGCAAAGTAAATCACTGTAACGGTTAAATTGCGCGTCTTTTAGGAATAAATAATATGATAAGTTCTGACTATTATTTTTGACTATTACCCAGTAATAGGTTAGATAACATAATATTGGCTAAGCGTTATATTCGATAATAGGATTACGAATATACGATCCTAATATAACACCTCTAATCTCGAATGATATATATCCATCAGACGTGACCGCTTCGCGTGCCGGACTCGGCTTGAGTGCCCCGGTGATCGTTCGGCTGTCTTCGTATTCACTCGCTAACACACACGTTGATAACTTTATTGTTTCGTATACACTACAGGTGCCTACCCCGGTTTTGGTCATTTTCAATTTTCACAGTTAATAACTAAGCATAGCAAACAAATCTATAGTTAATACTGGCCTCACAGCTTAGTTGGTAGTAACTCTGCCTTCTACGCTGTAGGTTGTGGGTTCGATCCCCACCCAGGGCAAACATTTGTGTGATGAACATAGATGTTTGTTCTGTGTCTGGGTGTTACTATGTATATTATGTATGTATTTACAAAAAAAAGTAAATAAGTACCTATTCTATCAGTTATCTGGTTCCGATAGTACAAGCTTTGCTTAGTTTGGGGCTAGATGGTGTTGTGTGTAAAGTCCGCCAATATTTATTATTATTATTTTTTAATACAATTCTTTGTCTATGGTCCGTTTTGATTAGTGATAGTTGTGATGCGTGCGTTATACCTACCTCTAGACTTGATTGACCACAACTAAATATTTCCTGTTTTGTCTAAGTATTTAAATTTGAATAATTAGTAAATAAATATCGCCTGTTACAAAACCTTTGCTTATCCTAAGAGATAGATAAATACTCAATTCTATGTTGTTTAAAAATCGACGAATAAAACATTTTTTTATATGAAAATTAAAATGTTGTTAAAATGGCCACAACCAGCGTTCTCACCCTTAACTTAAAAGAAATTAGTTTAATCGGTTATCTACCACTTATTTCGGTTCGACTTCGTTTTTCGGTCAATCGGTTTTCTGGTAACGCGTAATACAGAGCGTGTCGAAAAAGTTGTTTTAAGCAGAAGTTCAGAGATTCACAAATCAACCCTGCAACTTGTATAACAAGTATGCTCTACAATAGGTACAGGCTGTATTGTAGAGCATACTTGCCTAATAATATTGTTTAGGAAGGTATTTCATTGATTGGTTACTCCACGTGTACTATTATAATTAGGCGTTATAGAAATAAATATCTATCTACTGATCTAGGTAATTTGTTTTTAGTATAGGTAATAAACAAAACTTCATCTTCTATACTTATAATAAATCTGTAGAGAGGTCAATTCTGTACATGAAATATATTTCCAAAATAACTATCAGGGGGTGATTAGGGATCGATACTGATGCCAAAAACGCAATCAGTAAAATTTTTGTCTGTCTGTCTGTCTGTCTGTCTGTCTGTCTGTCTGTCTGTCTGTATAACCGTTATAGAAACAAAAACTACTCGACGGATTTTAACGAAACTTGGTACAATTATTTTTCATACTCCTGAGCTGGTTATAGTATACTTTTCATCACGCTACAATCAATAGGAGCAGAGCAGTGAAGGGAAATGTTGGGAAAACGGGAGAAGTTACTCCATTTTTTAAGCTTCCGTCGCGTGTGCAACTTTAATGGTTATAGCTACACAAAAATCATGTATGACGGAAATGTTCTCCTTAAAATTATATAAAAAATATCCCACGACAGCATATGTCTATCTTTTATGGTTGACTTACAATAACACGTGTAACTCCCGATAGCTTAGCAGTTCGAAGCTTTCTGATTATATGTGTCTACTCTTACGTTTATAACACTCTCAGTCATCCCTCATTAAAAAAGTTAACATTATTAACTATTCCATAAAAAAAGAATCATAGAAATCGTGTGATACTACGCAGCCGGACCCACCGTGGATAAGGGTTAATTTTAATGCAGTTACAAATCTATGGAATTGTACGAATTGTACTCCAAAAATCAGCAATTGTACTAGAAGGGGTCAAAAAAAGCTGTGAAAAAAAACGTTTTAATATAAAGACATTCTGTAGTACATTTAGTATCAGCATTGCACCCGTGCGAAGCCCGGGCGGGTCGCTAGTAAAAAATAAAATTTGCCTTCTAGATTTTAATCTATTTACCTACATTTTGAAAGTGTCAGTGAATGCCAAGGTTTATAATGAGGAACTGAAGCCAAGGTAAGACGTGGGCAGTGACAAAACTGATGCTCCTTTGATAACGCCACACTAGCACAATTATTTGTGCCTACAAAAGACAATATTCACATTTTAGAAGGCTACTACACCTACCTAACCCTTGTATTCAAGAACGACACTATGAGAACACGCACCCACAGTGGACGAAATCTTTTTTCACGAAAATCACTTTATGTGTTGTGCGACACTGCATAAAAAATAATGCGGCTCAAACGGCAAAGTAAACATCGTGAAGAAATCAGATATGTAGTATTTTTATAAACGGCGATGAGCTAGCAACCTAATTACTGCATAAGGTCAGGTATAAAGTGCTAATTACTGCAAAATGTAGGCATGTGCCGAATGTATTGTTTGAACATGCCGCTGACATGCCCTTTAGTCATCTTCATGGATATGTCATGTAGTATGTCTACCGTACTTGGGGATTACAGTCGTGATCCTAGCTCGGTAGTCGAGTTCCATCCTCGGTTACTCCCGGTCGATAACACCATGTCGTCGTCACTGTTGATAAACATGACAATCGAGAAAATAAAAGTTCTGTTTACAGTTTTCACAGACGCAACTTTTTATTCCCGATTCTATGCAATTATGTGTTTCTAGAGAAAATATGTAGAAAAAGTTTATATTAATCAAAGATGATAATATTTCCAAAATACTTAAGCAAAAAAAGAAGACTGGGTTTTACCGACTGGGAATAACAAAAAAAAGATTATCCAAGTACGGTAGACAATTCCCAGATATCCATTATGAACATTTGGCTCATGACCATTATTTATTGTAGCTAGTATTCCATATGTGACAGGTTGCAAGCGTTTGCCGTTTATATGAAACACTTGTTATTATTTGACGTTTTCGCGAAAAGTCGACGGCTTGCACTCAAACTAAATACGATACTTACCATCGACTACATAGTCGATGATACTTTCATACTATAAAACCATATCTATAAAAAACGGCAAAAAAATCACGTTTGTTGCTTGGGAGCCCCACTAAAATATTTTTTTTATTCTTTTTTTAGGATTTGTTGTTATAGCGACAACAGAAATACATCATCTGTGAAATCATCATTTCAACTGTCTAGCTATCACGGTTCATGAGATACAGCCCTGTGACAGTCAGACGGACAGCGAAGTCTTAGTAATAGGGTCCCGTTTTTACCCTTTGGGTACCTACGGAACCCTAAAAACAGAATATTTGTTAGCACACTCTCAGTCCGTTTGTTTCAGCCTATTCTGCTCAATAAAAAGAGTTGCAATTTTTCAACACTATTCAAGCTAAAATTTTGTTTAAGTTTAGTTTACTGGATCAGTTTTCAGTTTCACTCATACGAGATGTTTACCGAAAAACCAAAACGAAAATTATATCTCTTCAGTCTCTCTTAAGTCTTATAAATGTTCCAAAATTCGACCGGTTTTTTGTGTCTCAATTAACTACTTTTAGCTATGTGTGTGATTTGTGTGACAGACAGACGTTAATCCCCGAGTGGGCGACTGTCATCTGGCTAATCATTAATTGGCCTGATGTTGCCACATTATGCAACTGATAGAACCGAGATAAAATAGTCTGCTGTGCTGTATCTAGTTTTATAAATAGGCCTGCCAATTTCTTTTTATATTAATTTTAATTCCAATCTGAGGGGCACCCAGAAACTTCTAAATACGTTGCGGGTTTTAGATTTTGCTGGCAAAACGTTTCGTATGTCCTCAGAGAATTCGATATTTACGATTGTCGTAAGTAATGTGATTTAGAAATGTCAACCTAAATTTAGTCAACTTGTAATAAAATCACATTATTACAACAACGGGAAATTACTCACGTAAATGATAAATTGTCAATGAGGACACCGACAATGTTTCGATTCATCTAGAGAATCTTCTTCAGGGTGAGTGGACCATAACGCGCGCGCTACCCTGCTCGCATCGCCGTTGTTGTAATAATGTGTAGTACAACTCACGAAAGTTTTGAAAGTGAAAAGTCGCAGGAGTTTCGACTCCAAAAATATGTTACATAGTTAATTACAAAGTAACTTGTAGTGAATGGTATGAGAAAATTATCATAATGTGTTTCATCGTTAAAAGTACTTAGGCATGTTTAATATCCGTATAGAGCTGTCTGTAAGTTGTCATCAATGTAATTAATTACCAACTTGTGTAGCAAGTAATTAAGAAATATAAGTAGTTCTGACTAAAATAAACCACAATACCAGTGTGTGATGACAAAAAATGTCTATATTAGTCATTGTACTTTAATTACTCATTCTATAAGGCGCCCAGTCACGTGTTCAAACATTCTGATCATTCCGCTCATTTTAGATTTATTTGATTTTGTTACTTACTAGATAAATCAAGTCAAACTTTAGATGTGATAGGTCAAATTTTATCAAGGAAATTCAGTAACAGTACTTTTCAAAAACTAACCAAAAACCGAATTTAATTAATCATATTTAATTTGTGAAGTCAAGTTAATTTTTAAGTTTTATAGAAAATCCACCGATCCATAGGACTACCTTATGATCATTCTCTAGTTCTTTACCTAATAGCGATCCAAACAAACAAAATGGAGTTAAAAAAAATTGCCGAATTTTTCGTCCTCCTATTTTTGAAGTCGTGTGTAACAGAGAAACAGGCTTCATTATTCTCTCAAAACCTAAATAGTCAATATTTCAGAGAACTACGCGCAGCCGCTAAACGTTTTATTCTCTGCAGGAGACACCAAAATATTATGCACTTCGTTGAGACCATTAGCAGTTACCTACCTGCCATAACTTATCGCAGTGAATAGTTTCAAATGTACAAGTGCTTGAAAATTAATCACCTGACCGGGCATGAGCTTCGTTTTCATTCTACTTTCAAAAAGTTTTGCCAGATAAAATACATTAAAAACTCCTTTCTGGGCTCCTCCTTTCTTTTACATCAAACTCGATTTTTTCTGAGCTTCGTTTTCATTCTATATTTAAAAAGTGGCGCCAGATAAAATACTTACATTGAAAGGAGTCAATTCAATTCAGAGAAAAAGAATTGAATTGAATTGAATTGACTCCTTTCTGGGCTTACCTACATCAAATTCAAAGGAACACTGCTTCAAATTACTAACATTCCCCCAACATCAGTCCAACATCCTTGCTATTTACGATGTCCAGACATTCAGAGCTTTCTCTTAAAGTCCAATGACCTGTACCGCCTGAGTCATCAATCCCGAGTAACAAATCAGTTTTTGCATTTGGGTCGCGCGTAAAACTGCTAACACACTGAAGCAGTTTCGTGTCGGCCATTTTGTTTCTGTCATCGTAGCTTTTAACCGTAACAATGGGTGTTTCAGGCGTAGAGGAGTTATAGACTGTAGAACATTTTTACGCGCTAGTTTAGATTGATGAGTTGGTAGTTAGGTTCAAATAAGCTTTTTAGAATAATAAAAATACATTTGTGGATAAGTTACCTACTTAGAGATATTACAAAACACTATAGAATAACACTATAGTACAAGTAGGTACAAGAAAGATGTGTCGCTGAGGTGACAGACAAAACGGGTACCTAATCGAAAAAATCACAACAATTTTAAAAAAGTACGTTCCTATTTAAATCAATAAAACTATGGCTAGTTTCTAGGGTTCCGTACCCAAAGGGTAAAAACGGGACCCTATTACTAAGACTCCGCTGTCCGTCTATCTGTCTTTTTGTTTCCATGCTGTACCTCATGAACCGTGATAGCTAGACAGTTGAAATTTTCACAGATAATGTATTTCTGTTGTCGTTATAACAACAAATACAAAAACCAGAGTAAAATAATTTGCCGTTTTTTTAAATATTAGTACGGAACCCTTCGACGGGTTCCGGTTGGCCGGTTTTATAAATCAATTGGCTAGAGCATTTATTAAATTAAATTATTCACAACTGCATTTTAATGCAGCCCACAACATGTGCTACATACATGCCCAAATAGTAAAAATACCAGGCTGTTTATGGAACGAGTGTTTCTAAACATCCGCATTACCTATGCGTTAGGTTGCATTGCAGTTAGGAATTTTAGTTTGGTAAGTAGGTACTTGGGTGTGGCCATACTTGCAAACATTAGCTCCTAAGTGTCACACGTTTGAATGAAAACGCGCAGGTTTGTGTCTATCGTTAAATTGTTTTACCATTTATCACTTTATTCAAAGTAAGGTATATTTGAGAATATGAAGACCTCTAGGAGTATTTTTTTTCGTTTTTATTCAATGTACAGAATTGAACTCTTCTACAGCTTTATTATATGTATAGATGTAAACGAAAGTGTCTCTAATACATACTCAGGTACATCCCGAAATATTAATTTCTAGCCAATATTAACTACTTATTCGAAATACCTATTTAAAAAACAACTTTTTTTTTTTTTTTTTTTTTTTTTTTAAATCTGTTATATTCCCTTACTCTACCAAGTTGTAAGTACTCTACCAAGGTATAAAAAGGTAAAAAATATGTCCGATGATTTCAAAGCTATTGGAATAAATAGTGTATATTGCAAACAAAATCAAAGTAGTTGTACCAACAGATGACAAACGAGCTCTCTCGCGCGTTCAGAAATAGCGCGTTCCTGCGTCCAATGTCGAGGTAAACGCATTGTCCGTCTGTAAATGTTTTGCTTATCTTGTGTATGGCCTGGCCTTACACGTCATCACTATAAGTAGATTTTGATGACGTTGTTAGGTGTAGGTAGATAATTCTGTACATTTTGTTGTGGGTAAAACTGCGTAAACACTATCAGATTTTTTATGATTGGTAGGTATTTATTTAGCGTTGTTCCAAGGCAGGATCCATTTAAGGGAGTGAGTAGGGTTGGGGTAGGGGTGGTTTCATACCTTGTTATTACATCCCTAGTTACATAGATTTTATTTTATTCTGCTGGCCCATAGGCATCAAAAACCTAATGCACTTTATTAAAATGTTAGACTACGAATATTTTACTTCATAGTTTTACCTACATCCTTCCAATAACTCAATCAAATTGCAAACTTTTTCGGGTTTCACAAAAAAACTTTATAAGAATGCTAGGAAGTATCCAAATTCAAAAAAACCTTTACAGAAAACAATAAGTTCTAAGCTCTAACAAAAGCCACTATATAAAGGACTTCAGGAAAGCTCTAAATCGTCCCAAGGTTCGTTGGCTCGTGACTAACTCCACGAACTCAACTTCCTTGACTGCGATCAAAGTTGTCTCTAAACACAAACACCGTAAATAATGTACGCAAATAGAAATAAATACATACACATACTAATAGCATATTTAAAAGTGGAACAACGTCCAATAGTCAAGAATTATGTTTAAACGTGGTTTTCAACACTCATGTTTTTTATAAATATTTTTGTGGTAGAATGAATTTGCACGTCTTGCCTTGGGCGAGAGCGCCGTCGGAATTTGAAATTGTCATTGATGTAGGGCCAGGAAATCTACTAAAGTGTTGTATGTGTGTATAAAGAACAAGAGGGTATTTAGTATTTATTTTTGGTGTATGAAGGTATGCTAATAAAGATTATAAGCAAATAGATACATAAGGTTACATCTAGATTTGAAAAAAAATATGACACATGTTTATTGCTACTAATGTAGCTTTTGAAAGGTGAAAGAAGTTTTTAGTTTATCCATTACAAACAAAACGAAATAATATTATTTTACCTCCTTATAGTTACCTCCTTAAAAGTAGTGTAGATAAGCTTCCGAGCGGAGCTTTTATTCTTAATTGTGCGTCTAAAAACATTTAAACAAACTGTACTAATATCATTCACGCATAGGAATAACAAAACTAGACTAAAAATTGATCCTAGACCTACGTACGTCGTAGACCCTCTACGCTCTAGACGCTGCTGGCTGGTAAATATTTAAAAAAGCAGATGTTCAAGCTCATATATTATATTTGCTTTTAATAAGAAGCTTATAAATAATGACCGAGTGGCTAGTGATTCTACTTTCAGTCCGAAGGTGTAATAGATCTTTCTATGAAAAATGTATAGCACATTAACACGTGCTCAAACGGTGCAATAAAACTTCGTGAGGAAAACATTATATTCTCATACAAACTTTCGGATTTATAGAACTAGGTTCCGCCCGCGGCTTGGCTCGCGTGGTACCTGGATAAAAAGTAGCCTGTGTACTATTCCAGGGTAGGCTATATTTCCAAGTTTGGCTATGTAGGTATACTTATTCCAAGTTTGGTCTTCTGAGTGTGATTGAGACACTCATACAAATATGCCTACTCATAAACTGTCGGATTTATAATTTGTATGGCCAAGTCTCATCCAAATCCGTTAGGTAATTTGGGCGTGATTGAGGCACATACATACAAATATCGGGTTATACTATTCGGATTTATAATATTGAATGTTAACTACTGCAAAATGTGGGCATGTGCCAAATATAATGTTTGAACGTTCCTCTGACTACCCCCACTAGACATCTTTAAAGGATCCAAGCGTCTGGAGATCTGAGAGGATGTCAACCGTACTTGGGGATTACAGTCGTGATCCTATGAAAAGATATAGAGTAAGTAAGATTGGTACAGATTAAACTTGTTGATTGCAAGAAATCATGCAGCAAAAAATTTCCGACATCATACCACATGTCTGGGACCTTGAGAAAATCGGTCATGTTCGATTTACGTAGATCGACGCGTTCGACCTACTCGAGCGACGTTCACGTCGTCTTGCCCGTTACATGCGGCAAACATTTTAATAATTCTGTACCAATTATTGATATCTTGGTTTCGAACTAGAGATAAAACTTTGACTTCAAGGCATATTCAAGAATCTGAGCGCCTGGAGTTTTGAGAGAATGTCTACCGTCTACCGTCGAATTTACAGTCGTGATCTTATTTGATTATGGGTAACTCTAGTTTGAAAAGCTGGAACTTAGGTGGGTCACTGATTATTATCCCAACGCGTTGAAAGACAAAAATACAAATATATTCCGACTATTTCCGACTAATATTGTAAAACCGAAAGTTTGTGAGGATATTTGGAACTCAATGACGCTCAAACGACTGATTGGATTTGGATGAATCTTGGAAAGTACATAGTTTATGTCACTATTTAGGTATTCAGTTACAAAAGCTAGTTCATCAAGCTTAAAATATATTTTTCAAAACATGCTTTCGTGGATTTTGTAATCGGCTCCATTTTGTTTACAACTTTATGCATTTTACTTTTATTTTATTGACTAACTAATAACCGTGTAACATTTTGCTTACTAGGATGTTATCTATTAGGTAATTACAACTTTATTGCTTTTTCAATACACAATGTTCGATATTCGTCAGGTAAAAGTTACTTTAGTTTAGTTATACGATCAATTATTTCTCGCATGCTTTGGTATTCTGCAACTATTGTATGTACCTAACTAATAGAATAGCTTACATGAAATTTACAACACATTTCTAATAAAAATAAATAATTCTTAGACTTGGCGGAATTCTTGGCATGGTGGACGAGTGCCCGACTATGACGCAAGAGACACAGGTTCGATCTTGCGAGACATTGGATGATCTGAAATTTATTCCGAGACTGGGTGTAACGCACAGAGTAGTTTCTAATACCCACGAAACAGGGACTTATAGTGAATGATGTAGATATGTGACAATCAGGAGTTGTTTAATAAAGTTTTCTTTCAAAGAGGTCTCTATTAGTTCGTCAGAATTCACAAATCACCTAAGATTTGGACCTGTGATCTGTCACCTTAAGCTGGGTCCTCACTAGCCGTAACAGTAACCTAACAGATACACGAGTTCTATTGTGTAGAGAATAGTTTTAATTCGGTCCCATTTAAATTATATTCATGTAGGACTAATCATTCCTTTATAAAACTTATAAAACCGATATCATACCTTGTCTATTTGATTGGCCGGTTTTAGTTTTTAAACGTCATTAGGGTATCAGTAAATTTCAACGGATACAGTTACGACTAGCTAGTGAGTACCCGACTTTATGCGTGTATGCCAGTCTTACAAATAAATGCGGCCATGTTTCTCGTATTAAATTCTTATGAGTGCAATAAATAAATGCCCGTCGATGTAGGGCAAGGGTAAACTAGTAAAATATTTTTGAAGACAAATGGGCAGTAAGACATGACATGTGTCGATTCTATTGCTGCATTTATTCTAAACTAATCTAAAAAACATGATAATAAAATTGTGCCTACTCTTTTCTTCCACTCCGGCTAATGAAGATTATAGACATATTTTTTAAATACCTTTACATTATTGCAATTTTCTTAGGGATCACTAATTATTTTGAAAAAAGAAATAGTCTATGTTACTTGCTGATAATGTAGCTTTTTATGAAAGATTTTTTTAAATTGGTCCTGTAGTTTTTAGTTTATCCGGTACAAACAAAAATACTAAAATAAAAAGTACGTGTACGTACTTAGTGTAGATTAAATTCTACATTACATACCTACGTACTTAATAAATTATATTGTTGTATAATTGACGAATAACTTAATTTCAGATTACCAACTGTAAATGTAGCCGTCTCATTCGTAAAGTTCAAAAAACCGGCCAAGTGCGGGTCGGAATCGCGCACGAAGGGTTCCGTACTATAAAATGGCAAAAAAATCACGTTTGTTGTATGGGAAAATAATATAAAAAATATTTATTTTATTCTGTTTTTAGTATTTGTTGTTATAGCAGCAACAGAAATACATAATCTGTGAAAATTTCAACTGTATAGCTATCACGGTTCATGAGATACAGCCCTGTGACAGACAGACGGACAGACAGACAGACAGACGGACAGCGAAGTCTTAGTAATAGGGTCCCGTTTTTACCCTTTGGGTACGGAACCCTAAAAACAAGGACGGCCATAATTTTAAATTAGATGTACTCTTTTGCTTCTTGAACTTATTGTTGGAATCATGAATTTCGTTTCAGTTGTCTGATACACAAGCTCTTTTTCTGTTTAATTTTCTAGTAGAAAATGTATTTAGAATAAGATACATACGCGCCTGTCTTCGCCCGTCATTGTACGACATTGAATCGAGCTGTGAGCTTTATCGGAGGCAAAGAACCTATTAACATTTTAGCGAAAGTATTTGTTTACCGATGAGATTTTATTCATTCGCAACGTGTAAAATGGGTCACTATTGCTTTAAATAGTTGTTGAAATCATGTGAAAAATTAATGAAAAGATCAATGATTATCATTTGTATAAAATTAAAAGACATAAAGAGAAGCGCAGCAGGCATGCCGCAAAAAAGCTCTGAACATCGGTCGAGTTTTGAGAATATAGGTATTCTCAAAATTCTATCACTTGTATAGTAAGTACCTAGTAACTATTACCTAACTACTTACTTTTATTACGACGGTCTTGCGATGTGGACAAAATGTGGCTATGTACCTATCAAATGTCAAAATATCTTCAAAAGTCTGAGCGCCAGGTGATCCGAGAGGATGTCTACCGTACTTGGGGATTACAGTCGTGATCCTATTTTATTTATTTAATTTACTTTTTATAGAATCAATGAATAGAGTGTATGATTCTATAAGATAGTTACTATGAAAGTTGTATTCTTTTAATTCAAGAGCTTGATAATGAAACTCGAAAAATAAAGATCGATTTGTATGTAAGTTGCCTGCAGTTTCGTTGATTCTAGAGCTTTTTATCCACCAACATCAGAACCAAAAAATCGCCAAAAACCAGTAAATATTTAAGTACCTATATCAGACCGAATTATATAGGTATTTTAATATTAACCTAAATGTAGCTAATCTCGATGACATTACCAGCTGTTCCATCTTTGCGATTTATTTGTTTTCGTCAGTGACCGACATCCCCTTCCTTGTTTTCTTCGCACTTTTGTTTATAAATAAAGCGTACCAAATCTACGACGGAAATAATTACTTTGTGTCGTTCGCTCCAAAAAATTCCTTCGCGTCATTTAGACGCTAAAACCGTTGATATTATTTCTACATAAAAACTCTTTTCACGACTGGGCTACAGTATTAGTTGAGCTCCATAGTTCAATATATAGCTCTACAACTACATTACCAGTTACTGAACGACTGATAGGTATTGATTGAATTAGATCTTCGTTTTCCCAACCTCCCAAAGGTTTGTCTTCTCTGTGAGGTTTTAATTATACCCGCTGCGTTCCATTTTCGCTCGCACCGCAGCTTCCGTGGACCTATGCTGACCCATCGGGTGTCGAACGGCATGACAGCATGACAGATCGCATGCGCCGGCTGCTAAAATTAAAAAGTGCGCCACGCCAATTTGCGTTCAACAACCCTTACATTAAAAGCTAATTTAGCTTTTTCAGAGCGTACCAATGTCAAGCTTGGTATACCGGATTGGCCGTGGCTGGACCACTGCTCTTCAATCAGGCAAAATCGCACATTTGGCAGTGCTCCCAAACAGTTGTTCGACTTTAAAGATTAGAGCGTTCCGATTCGCGGAACATATGCACGCTGTGATGTCCTTATTAGGCGGTATTGCGTTTGAAAACTGGCTTGGCAGTACAAAGACCTTTTGTTTTCTTATGCATGCGCTGTGATGAGGGTATCATACCATTATATCGAGGGAGTAGTAGGAGCCTATACACTTTTTATGTGTGGATGGCCAAACAAAACAAAGATCGACAAGTTTCTTGACTTTGAAAAGTCGCGTGAGAATGAGAGAATTGTTTAGATGAAAATATTTGCACTTTTATGAAACAGATGCCAAGTCTTAATGTTTGTTTATTAAAAGGTGCACATTGTATCAAGGTGTTTACCAATAGTAGGAAAAACATCAGGGAATTAACGTCGGTTGAAGACCTTGTTGGTTGAAGTGAAGATACGAGTTCTGTTATTTATTAGAGTGGTTTTTTCTGCTCTATATTTGTGAGTATCTCAGTCTTTTGCCGCAACCGTCGTAAATCCCTTATCTCTGGTTCTGCGTAGTTCTAAAACAGCCATCGTCTTAATTTTCTTACAGTTGTGTGGTGTTTGCTTTGACTTGATTGCTCTTCAAACCAATTCACTTATACTAAAAAGTATTTATCAAGAGTTACAAATCTAAACTTTATAAGGTAACCTTAGAGACTCTCGTCTTATTTCTCAAGTTTTATAATATTTCAAATATAATAGGTATATTTTCCTGACAGGTTTCTTGCTGCTTGTCGTTTCACTGGTTCTGTCTTGGTCATATCAAATTATAAGGCATGAAAAGGTCAATGACCGTTGGTGAACGAGCTAAGTATTTTAAGTATTTTATTCGTTTTAAATTTTTTGTATCTTTTGTCGCACGCCGACCACCATCTTAGCCACTTGGGTTGGCTGGTAGAAAATTCCTCGACATCAAATCCACCTTTTTAAATTTAATTTAAGGTTTCATTTAATCATTCATTCATTTGACGGCCGCAATGTGCCGGAGTTCCACCAAAGGCAAATCAGCCTATGAATTTGATTCTATAAGTACCTACCTACCTACTCGTGAGTCAAAGCTCTTATTAAACAACGATGATTCATTTGAATAAGCCTTCTTTGTCCTCTGGCACTTTGTCAATCCCTAAACTCATATAAAGGAGTTCCTACTCCACTGCTGATTCATCCTCTTCTAAACTTTAGGCCTTCTTGTTTCAAATGCAATTTAATGCCAACTTTTGTTAATCCCATAATGAGTGAACTGGTTTTCTACGTTCAAAATTTTTCGTTACAAAGCTTGCATTTAATGAACAGAAACTCGAATTCATTTTATTATTATTTTTCATTCTAAATTTGACTGCAGAACTCTCCGCACCTACTACACCTACTTCCCAATAGGTAGATATTGTATCCTACTTAGTAATTAAATTTGTTGTTTTGTGTCTCAATCACAGACACGGATTCGGATGAAAATTGGAATACTCATAGGTACCTACATAACATAAGGTATATGTCCTGAAAAAGTGAATATAGGCTTTACTACCCCTCTGCGTGGGGCATTCCTTCATATCCATGAATGACACTTTAAAGTAAATACAATCACATAAAAATAATGTTAAATTAACAGCATTTATTTAGCGGTAATCGCCTTGCTCAGATAAATGAATGCATTTGTTTGTCCTCTTCAATCAGATTGGTCACACGTCCACCCTATTTGTGTTGCTTTATATAAGTACCTAGGTAGAGCTGAATATAAGTGATTAGATGATTATATCTCGTACTAGGTGTCATCTATCTATAGCACAAGATATAACTTGTTTGTTCAAACAAACAAGTAAGAAAAATAAATAAAGAATGGCCAAAAAAAACCTACAAAGAGTATTTCGTAGCTTCGCTCGAAACCTGGGTATAAAGTCTATATGCTATTTCCAGGACATAGGTTATATACCTAGGTATATAGATGATAAAAGATGGACGGTGTGAAAGATGACATGGGTAAGATAGAAGTGAGTGATGAGATGCAACTGATAGAGGGAAATGGAAGAAGTACACATGTTGTGCCGACCCCACTTAAGTGGTATAAGGGCAGAAAGATATTGATGGTAGGGCGTCATTGAGCCACAAACATCCAAACATTGGATTTATATCATTTCGGATTTATAATATAAGTAAGATTCTAATTAAGAGTCGGAGAAGGAGATTGGCACCGACAGTGCGTTGTGCTGCTAATCTCACCTCAACGATAGACTCCTCAAATATACAAATTTTAAAATTGTTCATTCGTTCAACTTTTTACCGCCCAGTAAAGTACATAAACTAATTGTAGGTAGGTATAATCAAAACACTAACGACCGCAGTCCTAATTACAGTGTGTTTTCACGCCCACCACTTCTCTGAATCCTCGATTAAATCATACCGAGCTAAAGCTAATTAAACTTTAATTTGAACCGCGTACACAGAACTTAATTTATCTAGCGCTGTGCAGATGTAGATGTTCATATTACAAGACTATTGGGTTATCGTAATATTGAGAATCGGATGAAGTAGGATTCTCTGCTGCTAATGTGTGGCGCCAAAGGCTACGTACATAGATATTATTTTGTACAGACAGATCAGATGCAGCAAAACTGTATTTCATAAGACTGTTTTCTCTGTTATCTCTCCTTGTACCTGATCAATATTTCATCATGAAATAACGAATCTGTCATAGATAAGATGAGGTAATGTTTAGTAAAGTAAGAAACAGAAAAAACTAGTCATTCGCTATGCAGGCAAAACTACCTAGACAATTTTTAGATAACCAAACAACAGAACTATTGTGAGTTACAGAACTGTAAAAACAAAACCAACATTGAAATGTTTTAGAGTGATAAAATGAGTGGTACCTACCTATAGAAAGTAAATTCAAATCTGTGTACAAACAAAATACCCTTGCTACAGCTGTTCCTGCCCGTCATGCTACTTTAAAATTTGCCCTTTGATGCGCTAACATAATCGTTCCTCACGAAAAAAACAAAAGCATTTGCCAAAAACATTCATAAAAATATTTTGGGTCTTATGTCGAGCATGCAAGGACAGCGAAGTCGAATAAACAGACAACAATATTGCCGGCCAGTTCAGTTTGAAGTGGACGTTTTCCACCGTTTGTGACGCTGCAGAAGCGATGGTTTATGTGCTTTCAGAATTACTGATTGCTGCAGGTAGCCGACTTTGCTCAAAAGCAGCTGTAAGACCGACAAGTGGCTCAAACGCACACATTAATGCTCGCATTCGTATTGTGAATAAACATCGTAATGTAGCAGATAAACTAGGATGGGAGCCAAGACGAAAATATGCCACAGCGCGTTTTTCCATTGGATTTTGCGCTTTGGAAACGAGCAGTAGCTGCGACACCAGACAAACTTTCATTGTTAATTCACGGATGGAATGTGCACATCACGAGTTTCTACTTCGTTCTTTATTTTACTCTGCCGATTATTTATTCGGTAGATGAAATCATGAAACGTTTCATTTAAATTCAAACGCGTTGGAAACAAATGACGTGCAACGTCTGCAACTATGCTGCTTTCATGGAATAATAAAGTACAGAGCACACTGAACAATAAAAACGCCCGCAGTATTTCCTAAGAATGATGTAATGAAAGAAAGTGCGTTGAGTATGTACCTAATAGTGTGTTCATGCTATGAGAGTTCATTGTGTTGTGTGTGTCCTGTGTTTGTGTATGTGTTGCAAGGTCGCACGTGGAGTGTTCCTTCGAGACAGGTCGATGCACAAGTCAAGGTGGGCTCGGAAATTTTCATTCAACCGACTGTTATATTTAAATCTCCGATCGCCGCAAACGTTTTGAGTGGCGCGTCACGCGCTCACTTCCTCCGCAGGTTATGTAGCCGGCCTTCGCGTGAGAAACAAGCTTCGGGTTAAAGTCGGCCGTTTTCCGGGAATACTTCTGTACATCCGGGCTTCTATCATCGGATGCGCAGAGAAAGAGTGGAAAACTAAATGGAGGAGCGAGTGACAGTGGATGGCGGGGGCTACGCGCGGCGCTCGCGTGTTCCGCGTCGAGTGTGCGCGGTGTTTACGTTGTGTTCACTGTCAAGCAGTATAATCTGTTATGTGAGCAGGTGTGCGTGCGCGCGGCTATATTTGAGTCGCGCGGGCGTTACATAAAATCGTATCTCCTCACCTCCTCTATCTTGAGGCTGGTGCGGACCACCTTGCGGGTGACCGCGGTCTCGTACGATTCCTCGATAGTCTCCGCCATGGCTGGGCGCGGGCGGTGGGCGCAACGGGCGACGCGCGCGGTAGTTGCGGCGGTACTGACGGCTGAACGGTTATTTTTAGTCACACACAGAGCGGGAACACACGGGTGCTGGCGGCGACTGGACGACGGAACTGGGGTGGCAGTGCCACTGGTTAGCCGGTTGATACAAGGGGGTGACTAACTACAGAATACGGCGTAACTACACAGTGCAATGACAGCGTGTTGAGACAATGCGGGTAGTTGGAACAGCCCTTAAGGGCTTGCTGCAAACAACAAAAACGTGGCATCTGATTTTAGCGTATCCTATTTCTGAGTTTAGCTATTGAATCGATCGGAATGATAGAAAAACACACGCAGATAGCGCACCGGATGTTGTCCCATAACGAGTAGTAAAATCCTATAGCTTTGCTGAAGAAATCCCTCAATAGATCGATATTAAAGCGACATCTAGGTCCATTCGGAAGCATTTTGATGAATTAGTTCAAAACAGCGCCATCTACGTAATCAATAACGAATTTTTCATCCAGACCGTTGCCAAGTCGTGACTCACTGAAAATGAAAAGCGGATGAAAAACAGACCACTCGTTTTATTTTTAACTCAGCATCCGTTAGATGACGCTGTAATAGTTCACGCTAGAATTGCTATAAAAACACGGATTTAGAATGATTCGAAATGAAATAGAAACAAGTACAGACATCCTCTTAGATCTCCAGGCGCTCAGATACTTGAACTGGGGAGTCAGAGGCACGTTCAAAAATTATACACTTACCCATAATGTATTATGCAGTAGTTCAAAAAAAGAATTAGCGAAATTGGTTCAGCTGCTCTCGAGATTCGCGCTTAGCAACACATTCAGCGATTCATTTTTATATTATAGATTATTCTTTATTTTAAAGTCATGTAGTTATACATTAGGTAGCTACGTACGAGTATTTCTAAATTGACTCCAAAGAAGTTTCGTAGTAACTTTATTGAAATCAATTTTGACTTTCAGCTAAAAGCGTTTTAACTCTTCAGAATATAGACACCAATAAAAAAGTATTAAAATTTTAGGTAGTATTAGAATGTTAGTCTGGATTAATAAATACAAAAAATACATTTATAACATTTATTATCTCATTCCGCAACAGTTACATACGACAGGCTGGTAAAATATAAATTATCCGTATTAATAAATATATAGCCTAGTTCTACAAAATATCGAGATACATTCCTTTTATACATATCACTGGATATCAAACCATGGAACTACATTGTATTGAATACAATTTGAATCTTGTTTAGTGGGAGATAGAGTTCAATTTTCTTAGATCCATGACGTTACCCTTGCGCTAATACTTCGTGCGATGGGTTGTGCTTAATCCACTTTGCTGTAAAGAAAATAAAGTAACATTTAGCAAAGATAAAGTAACAGTAAAACAAATAGATTCACGAATCATGATTAACTACAGAAAGTTTTGCCTACAGAAAAGCATGGATTCATAAAACAAGGTAATAATAATAATGTTCCGACGGTTTTTTGACTACCCTCCAATATAAATCTCCAAGGATCTGAGAGGACTATGGTTCTTGAGGATTCGTGATCTTATATTTTTTTTCTACCCCTAATAAATTCAAATTCAAATTCAAAAATAATTTATTTCAATAAAATCACAAGGATCACTTTGAAACGTCTTAGGAACTAGGTGAAGCTACGCCGATTACACGCGACCAAGCTTAGAAGAATCAGGCAACAAACACGGCTTGGGGTCTACCTTTTTTTAATGATCCTTTTCTTAAAGCTATGTAGAGCTCCAGTGTGATGCCAATCGAACAAGGTGAAGGCTCAAACAAGATTAAATATTAAAAGTACTACTCAAGTACGTAAACAATAAAAAATAATATACGCTATCTATACAATATGCTCGCCTTCTCGTTCTCGTATATTACGTATTCTCGCGAGAAGTTTCGCCGAGATTTGCCTCATGAGTGAGCATGGACTATAAAATTGATGAATGTACATACTATAAGAATTCGTGATTTATCTTTGTCCGATGAGTCGGACCATCATCATTTCCTTGTCTTTTTCCCACTTCATGTGGCACAACATGTTGCGAAAGGATTTGGCTTATGTTTTGCAACCCGTCAACCCTCTTTGGGAATAGGCTATTTGACAGTATGAAAAATAAAGTGTTGTTGATAGTAATCTATGTAAATTATGCCTTCATAAAGCATTATGGAGTAAAATAACTTGAAAAAAAAAACCCATAATTAAAATTATCTATTTTTAAACGCCAGTCACGTGACACAAAACGGTCAGGATTGGTCGAATCGACGATGACGTAACATGCTTGTCAATAAGTCATCGCCTGCCATGAAAAACTTGACGTTTGTTTATTTGTTGACAAGCATGTAACGTCACAGAAACTAGTGCGACGCCATTTGCATAAAGAAGAGCGTTTTTGCGCGTTACTTAAGTTGTCGATATTTCATTTAAATTTTTAGGACCAATACTTAACAGAATTGAAAATAATATTTTTTATGGGTTCCACAGTCACTACTGAATAATCTAGAATGGTTTTAAAAATCTTGTCAAATAGCCCATTACCGTCCGATGAGTCGGATCAATAGCAAAAAATCTTCACGTAGTCCGATCAAGGGTACTACGCAGTCGGGCCACGCGTTCCCGCGGAATTATAGGTAGGAAGGTTTTTAGACATCCTGTTCCTTTTTTTCCATAACTTAAGCGTGTTAGAGTGAGACAAATATATCTTTATCGGTTCTTCTGTTACTTGCCAGGGTTTACGCTATCACAATCTATATAAGTATATATATATATATATATATATACTAGCGACCCGCCCCGGCTTCGCACGGGTAGCATGTTATTATACATATAAACCTTCCTCCTGAATCACTCTATCTATTAAAAAAAAACCGCATCAAAATCCGTTGTGTAGTTTTAAAGATATAAGCAAACATACATACATACGCGGGAAGCGGAAAGCGACTTTGCTTTATACTATGTAGTGATAAAAGAAAGTCGTGTTAGTTACACTATTTACAACTCAAGAACGGCTGAACCGATTTGGCTGAAAATTGGTGGCGAAGTAGTTTAGAACCAGGACACGGACATAGGATACTTTTTAACGGAAACGGTATCGGGTACTTAACACAACATTTGTTAATTCTAAAGCGATACGCAGTTCGCCGGGTTAGCCTGTAGTTAATAAGAATACTAACATGACGCGAAGAGTGTTGGTGAAGCCGGAGCCAGCTTTCCAGCCGGTGACAACGACTACGTAATCTCCCGTCTTCAGGAAGCCGCGGGCGCGACCGAACTTCAGGCCGTTTTGCACGCGGTTGTCGACATCCTTCAGCCAGTCGCTGGCTGAAGTCTCTGTAATTCAATTAAGTTTATTACAATGACTTGTCTCACAGCGCAGTTGGTAGTAAACTCTGCTTTCTGCGCTGCAGGTTGTGGGTCTGACAATGATAAATATTTTGTGTGATGAACAGACATTTAATTTTGTCTGGGTGTTATTTATAATGTACTAGCCGACCCGTGACAGACAGACAGTCCTGTCAAATTTCAATAATCGAATAGAAAAGACTGAATTTTTAGTCTGTGATGTCAGATTTGTTGCACACCAGCGCCATCTATACCAAAATCATCTCTTTTGCGATTTTTTTATATTTTGAGCATGTTTTTCGCATTATAAATACCTCTATGTTTTATTCTGGCATCATATCTACATCTACAGCAAGTTTTATAAAGTAGGTATATTTAGTATTCTATCAGTAATCTGGGTCCCATAGTACAAGCTTTGCTTAGTTTACGGCTAGATGGCGCTGAAGACTAATATTTGTTAAATTAATATTTAGCACTTAGTGGAAACCCTCGCGAATTCGTGTTATTTTCATACAGAATTCAACACCTTCTGGTACCCTTAAACTTAAATTTTGATCTTAGAACATAGAAAGAAATTGGAGGATGTATTTCTTTTGATATGAAGGAAACACAGTGTACGTTCATAGGTCAGCCAGTCAGTCAGTCAGTAATGCCAGAGTTTTATATTTTTAGTTAGATGATTGATGCTTACAGCATAGCTTTGTTTGTTAGTGGTTTACAAACTAATATACCTTGGTAGAGGATGGGAAGTACTCCGCGGTAGAGATGCGCTTGACGCGCGGTTTGCGGATGACGCGTGACAGCAATGATGGGACAACGCGGTCGGTACTTGCTGAGGAGATGAGCGGACTTGCCGCTGGTTGTGATCACCACGATAGCGGACGCGAGGGATTTGGTAGCGGCTTCCACAGCGGCGATCGCGACGGAGTGCGCCGGGTCTGTTACTTTTACCTGCAACAATTAACCTTTTATAGTATATACACATATTTCATTTACACTCACTTCTTCCGAAAAAAATAAAACACCGGCCAAGTGTGAGTCGAACTCACGCACGAAGGGTTCCGTACCATTATCTATAAAAAAGGCAAAAAAACATGTTTGTTGTATGGAAACCCCCCTTAAATATTTATTTTATTCCGTTTTTAATATTTGTTGTTAGAGCAGCAACAGAAATACATAATCTGTGAAAATTTCAACTGTCTAGCTATCACAGTTCATGAGATACAGCCCTGTGACAGACAGACGGACAGACGGACAGCAAAGTCTTAGTAATAGGGTCCTGTTTTTACCCTTTGGGTACGAAACCCTAAAAAGAGAATGTTATAGAAGGCTTTGGATTGGAGTGCAATGAATAGAAACGAAATACGAACACGACTGTAATCCCCAAATATGGTAAAAATCTTCTTAGACCTACAGACAGATGCTCAGATCTTCGAAGATTTATAAAGGAGGTAGTCAAACATTATATTTGGCACACGCCTATTTTTCAGTATATGGTAGCATTTATTTAAAAATAATGCTATGAATGCTCATAATTGAAAATCAGCGCCGCATTTCGCCTACTCTCTAGGTTCGATGTTGAGCGGCTCAATGCTGAGACGGGGGCCTATTTTCCCCCACATAGCACAAACTGCTTTCCTGTTTTTGTACTCATTTATTAATTGTGTCGTGGGCAAATTTGATCCTTCACCTTGTTCGATCACTGGAGCTCTACATAGCATTAAGGAAAGGATCATTAAAAAAAGCCGTGTTTGTTGCCTGATTCTTCTAGCGTGGAATCAGCGTAGCTTCACTTAGTTCCTAAGACGTTTCAAAGTGATCCTTGTGATTTTATTGAAATAAATGATTTATGACTTAGAATTTGAAATAAACGATTTTTTTTCTTTCCTAGTGTATCTTGGAGCATAGTTACCTCGGTAGACAGGTCGTTAAACAGCTGCTTATGCCAGATAGCGGCCTCCGCCTCCTTGCAGATGTTGGCCATTGTCAGCACACACTCCAGTGGATAGTCTCCCTTAGCTGTCTCTCCGGACAACATCACACAATCAGCTCCATCGAGGATAGCGTTGGCCACGTCGGAGGTTTCAGCGCGAGTCGGACGCGGTTTCTTCACCATGGACTCCAACATCTGGGTGGCGCAGATAACTGGCTTGCCGACCTGTGATAGTAACAATCATTTAAATAAATATAAATAAACAAGCTGACCCCGCGAACTTCGTATCGCTTTAGAATTAACAAATGTTATCTTAAGTTCCCGTTACCGTATTATCAAACCTAATAAAGCTCAAATTGACTCTACGTTTTAGTTAGAAAACTTTTGTATGGGAAAAATAAAAGGGCTGTTTTTAGAGTTTTCCCGGCAATTATTCGAATTTTTCTCACCTTTTAAACCTTCCCTAGACCTCCACGAACATTTCAAGACCAAGATAAGATAAATCCGTTCAGCCGTTCTCGAGTTTTAGCGAGACTAACGAACAGCAATAGATTTTTATATATATAGATATTGGTGGACATTCACACATCGTCATCATCACCAGATTTCTGATGGAATACTTATATCCTTTTTTTTCTAAATATATTTTTATGGAACAGTAGCCGACCCGTGACAAACATTTTTTTTTGTAATAATCACATTGGAAAAAGCTCTTTCAGACAGCTTCCAATTTTTTCCCTACAAACCTTGTACTGATAAAATAAATTATGAATTTAGGTAGAATGCGTATAATTAATTAGTCAAAACTGCGTTGCTATGATACACACCAACGCCATCTATACCAAAATCATCTTTTTTGCGTTTTCTTTATCATTTGGGGGTTGTTCATCTACATACTACAGCAAATTTCATATTAATCCGTTTTGTCGTTTATTTTTGATTAGGGAACCAACATAGCAGCCTTATCACAAACTTTCGCATTTATAATACTAGCCGACCCGTGACAGACATTGTCCTGTCAAATTTCAATAATCGAATAGAAAAGACTGAATGTTTTTAGTCTGTGATGTGCAACAGATACATAAATCATCCCTTTTGGATTTTTTTTCGTTTTGGGGATGTTTTACATATTTTAAAGTAGTCTATTATTTATTCGGGCAGTATATCTACATCTACAGCAAATTTCAACTTAATCCGTTTTGTCGTTTACGCCTGATGATAAAAACGCAAAAGGGATGAAGCTGTATGTGTGTGCTGTGTGTAAAAAATCTGACATTCGTTTTGATATCAGTTGTAATAGCAACGTGCGTTACTCTATGTGATTATTACAGTTTATACAGGAAAACGTCTGACGCGGGTGTGCTAGTGACCAGTAAAAATAACAAGATTGTAAAAGAGAAATGACTTACCCTGTTGCAGCGAGCGATCATTGTCTTCTGAGCAAGGAACACCTTCTCTGGTGGGATTTCAATACCGAGGTCACCGCGGGCTACCATAATACCGTCGGATTGCTGAAATACAGATGCATATTTTATGAAAACGTATTTTAAAACATAATAGAAAAAAAAATCACGTGCTCAAAACGGTGAAGGAAAATATCGTAACCAGTTAGTATTCTTATAAGCGGCGATGGGCTTGCAACCTGTCACGTATGGAATGCTGACTACTGCAAAATGTGGGCATGTGCCAAATATAATGTTTGGACGTGCCTCTGACTACCCCCACTAGACATCTTCAAAGGATCTAAGCGTCTGGAGATCTGAGAGGATGTCTACCGTACTTGGGGATTACAGTCGTAATCCTATTTATTTTTTTATTAAAAAAAAAAAGTAATTTATTATATGTAAGCTTAGAGAGCAATAGATTCTGTCAGAAATCCTATCAGATCTTAAGGCGCATCATACTTGGGGATTACAGTCGTGATTTAATTTCAAAGTCAGTACACATTTAGATAAGAAAGAAATAGGATTACGACTTTAATCCCCAAGTACGGTAGCCATCCTCTCAGATCTCCAGGTCTTCGATCCTTTAAGAAGATATCTAAGGGGCCATCCCCTTCAGAGGCACGTCCGAACTTTACATTTGGCACATGCCCAAATTTTGCATTAGTTAGTATGCCATACGTGACAAGTTTCAAGCCCATCGCCGTTTATAAGAGTACTAAACATTCAAAACACTGTAATAATGTAATTTTTCAATTCCGAGAATTCTTATTGTATACCCATTTGTTAAATCTGCACTCAATTGCGACCTACATAAGCTGCAATTTGCATTGTATGCGGCATGCAAAATTGGCTTCTTCCGTCCATTAGCCTATTGATCGGTGCCTTTGAGAACTAACGCACGCTAGATTTATGCAGTGTGTCATTGAACGCCTAGCTTGAAGACCCAAGAAAAGTTTATTTCACAGTAGTATTGAATTAAAAAAAACATATTTTTTTTTGTGTTAAAAGAAAGATTTTTCTTGAAAACGTACCAGAGGTCCTCAAACTTTATCAACTTATAGACCACCTGCCATATTAATCGATTTCGGGTAGACCAACCTATTTTTTTTTGCAAATTCATCAACTTTTTGACAGCTGATATAGTGCTACACACTTTAAAAGATTTAAATTAAAGCCACAACCTGCTTAATTATAAGCAATTTATTTTAGAGTTATAAAACGACATTAATAAAAAAATACTGAAGTTTACGATCTGTCTTTCAGTTGCTTAGGTATTGTATTGTCATTGATATTTTTTTCATGATAAAATTATAAAATAATGCGAGTGGTTACTATGATCGCCGTTAGATGGTAGTGTAACTCAAAACACGTTAGGTAGCTAAGGGTTTAATGACATCCACTATATTGACCCCCATTTACGTCTCATGGAGCCCAATGTTTTTTCGCTGACATGAACCCCTTGTTTGTCGACCTCTAGGGGTCAATATATACCACTTTGGGAATCAATGCATTATCGTATTCTCTTGTATTGCTTACCGCGATAATCTCATCGAGATTGACCATTCCCTGGTGGTTCTCAATCTTGGATATGATCTTGATGTCGCGTCCCTTCTCGCCGAGGATTCCGCGGATCTCTTGAAGCGCGGCGCCGTTGCGGATGAAGGATGCGAAGATCATGTCCACCTGGAAATTCATATTTCAGTCTTACATACATTCCCATTACATAAGTAGGTACTATCTTTATCTTAAGGCCCTGTATGTCGACGATTGCTCTTTTTCGAAACGAAAAAAGAAAAACTTCTGAACAAGCCACATCTACTATTTTTATAAATATATTACTTCAAGTTCCTACCTAGATTTCTATTAAGCTGAAAACATAATAGCAGAAACTTTTCACGATAAAGATATTATTTCAAAATAATACGTTTTAGAATTTATGATCGAAATACTTTGATACCTACTATTCAGATCAACTTGTGATTTATTGTTAAAGAAAGGTAATATGTAGATCTAGATTTCTACTAGAATAGGTTTTTGATAAGTAATTATACATAATTTATATCATTAATTTATTCGAAAAGCAAAGGCGGACCACGCGCCGCCCATGGTGCCCCGTGTGTTTGTCGTCATTGCAGCGGTCGGTAGGATTATTTATCGAAGTGATTAAAGATGGGTACATCTTTATTCACATATACTATACAATATAAAATAGGAGATGTGGCTTGTTCAGAAGTATTTCTTTTTTCGTTTCGAAAAAGAGCAATCGTCGACATTCAGGGCCTTAATAATATAAACTTTATATCTCAATCTTTTAATCCTAATAAGCTTATAAATGCGAAAGTTTGTGAGGATGTTTGGATGCATGTGCCTCAATCACGACCAATTAATGTACATACAATTGCCCTGGAATAGCAAATAGGCTACTTTTTATCTAGGTTCCACGCGAGCGAAGCCGTCTGTGAAAACTAGTACATACATACATACAATGTTGTGTACATATCGGTTTTATGTAGTGTAAGTGCAAATTAAGAACACAACAAAAGAGTGTCTTCCCCTTAAATAGGGTGGTAGTAAGAAAAGTGTGATTGGACACATTCTTAGTTCATACACTACATACATAGGGTCACGACTGTAATCCCCAAGTACGGTAGACATCCTCTCAGATCTCCAGACGCTTAGATCCTTTGAAGATCTCTAGTGGGGGTAGTCAGAGGCACGTTCAAACATTATATTTGGCATATGCCCACATTTTGCAGTAGTTAGTATTCCATACGTGACAGGTTGCAAGCCCATCGCCGCTTATAAGAATACTAACTGGTTTCCTCACGATGTTTTCCTTCACCGTTTTGAGCACGTGTTTTTGATGCGCATATAAATTTAACGAACAGAAACATCCATTGATGCACGCCCGGGTTCGAACCCACGACCTTCAGATTGAAAGTCGAGGTACCTCCCACTCGGCCAACACGGCTATCATACACTATCATTATCATTATTATTTTCTGATAACTACGACTATGACTCGGATTCTGGCTTGACGTCGACTTCTAGGACACCCTTTTAATCTAAGAATGACACATAGAGGTCATAGTAAATAGTATATAGTGACGATATATTGTTAGACAATCTCTAGCTGTCTCCTTATCAACACGCAACACGTTATTTAAAGCACATTACCTCGATAATATAATTTCTTCCGGCATTAAGCACTTCAAACTTGCAATGTAAAATCTCTTACATTTTATTTGCATAACAAAGCGGGTAGATTAAAATTTCCATATTTTTAATTTTATTAAAAAAAAAACTGGAAAAGTGCGAGTCAGACTCGTGCACCGAGGGTGAGAGACATAGATTTTCTTGTAATATATGGATAAAGATAATGAGCTATTTTTTGTATTTTCAAAATGTTCGGCCCAGTATCTTTGAAGATAAGGGAGGAAGGGGGGGGATGTAGACGGACGGACGGACACACAATCCTGTAAGGGTTTTGTTTTTTCTTTTTGAGGTACGGATCCCTAAAAAAATGGCCTATAGCACACAGAGATAATGATGTGTAATATAATAATAATGTTTCCGATTAGTGAACGAAATTTCAGAATCGGATCAATAGTTCCGGAGACTACCTCTATCTCCGTAAACAGAAAAAATATTCCCAAATCCCCATTCTCTAAGGTGAAATTACTTACGCCCTGTTCAACGCCGAAGGTCAAGTCAGACTTGTCCTTCTCAGAGACGGCAGGCAAGTCCACAGGCAGACCGGGAAGGTTGACGCCCTTCCTTGATCCGAGCATACCTGTACAAAAGGACATTTACCCTCGTATTCAAGAACGACACTATGAGAACACGCACCCACAGTGGACGAAAGCTTTTTTCATAAAAATCACTTTATGTGTTGAGCGGCACTATGGTGCACGCTACCGTGTGCCTTTAGAGCTCAACTTTGGATAGAGGCACACGACAATGTGACTCTAGTCACACTATGCAGTGTCGCACAACACATAAAGTGATTTTAGCTCTCGTAATAACTAGAGCTGTTACAACACAAGGCTTTTAGTTATGCTCACTCACCTCCATTCTCAATGATGCAGTCCAAAGTGCCAGCAGCTGACGTCTGACAGATGACGGAAATCAAACCATCATCGATGAAGATCCTGTTGCCTGGCTTCACGACATTCGAGATGTTCTTGTAGTCCAGCCACACAACTGAGGCTGTACCCTTCTCCATGTACGAGGGGTCGGTGGTCAGCTTGATGCTGTCGCCTTTCTTCAGTTCCACCTCTGCTGATCCACCCTGGTACGTAACAGATAAATAAATATTAAATAGGATCACGACTGTAGTCCCCAAGTACGCAGAGGTCTTTAAAAATGCCTCGGGTACTCAGAAGCACGTCCAAACAAGAGCCGATATCCTTGAAGATGTGTAATGGGAGTAGTCAAAGCTAGCTCTAAACATTTGGCACATACCTACATTTTGGCGCATTTTTCATACGTTTAAGATAAGTGTGCAAATAACTGAGGAAAGATATCAATGAGCTGGTTTTGTCGCCAGATCTTCACGCATCTTCATTATATGTGGTCTGGGAGAGATCACTTTTTACAGTTTTAATGTTGTTTTTCATTCATTCATTCGTTTGTTCAAGTGTGCGACTCTTGTTTATTTATTTATTTTGGGAGCGCTGGGGGCCTAAATTCCTAAATATATTTAGCACGCTAAACTCATTTAAGAAGTTGTCAAGTCATACAAATACATCATATTGAAATAAAATTTCGCGTTAAACAATTTTAGGGATTGCTGTGTAATGCAAGCCGGTCTAGGACATAAAAGACAAAGATTATTTCAGTATTTTTGATAGTTTGTGACCTCCTGACCTCGGTATTATATAGACATTTTTTTTATTATAATATTGTACGGCCACTGACATTAGAGAAAGACTTACGCCTTCTAAGAGTCCAGTTCTGATCTCAGGTCCCTTAGTGTCCAATGCGATGGCCAACGAGAATGGGAAGCCGATTTTGGCGCTGTAGTTCTTCTCGGCAATGCGGCAATTGGCAATAGTCTCCGCGTGGTACTCGTGAGAGCCGTGGGAGAAGTTCATGCGGGCCACGTTCATGCCAGTTTCCATCATCTTCTCGAGAACCGCCACATCTCGGGAGACGGGCCCTAAAGGAAAAAATAGTTTAATTATTTAGGCTATCTATACTAATAATATAAATGCGAAAGTAACTCTGTCTGTCTGTCTATGACTTTTAAAGTCTTGGGACGGACATAGGCTACTTTTATCATAAAGTTTTCTTTTGATTTTCAGAAATTTTAATGACGATAATGTCATCAAAAGTCGATTTACAGCATCGACATGTAGTCGATGATTTACAGAATCTAGGCGTAGTCATTGGTACTTGGTAGACATTTCATACAGCGCCATCTAGCCCTAAACTGAGCAAAGCTTGTGCTATGGAAACTACCTACATATCTAACTGATAAGGAATGGAATGAAAAGAAAAAGTATTAGTGATTTCATAATTCATAATTAAACTTACCAATGGTACAGATGATACCAGAGAGACGCACATAGGAAGCCTCGGAGTCGATGTCCAGGCTGCAGATGTGTTGCAGCTGTGAGCCAACATTGGCAGCCGCGAGCTGCCCACTAGGCTTGTCTGACCCAACCTGTTGTGAAAAAGATTAGATATTAGACATATCTAGAAAATATATATAAGATCACGACTAGGGAATGGAATCTCGATCTCGGCCTTTTTTAGCGAAATTGATCTCGGCCGAAAAATGAGCGAGATCTCGCGAGATTAACGAGATTGCACTTTATCATAGAAACGTCTATTCGAAGTGAACTGAACCAGCCTTTCATATGATTTGTGTATTTTGTTAATTTATCCCTAATTTCTACTGGATCTCTGATTAGGTATATAGTATATAAATATTATATCTTTAAAACTACACAACGGATTTTGATGCGGTTTTTTTTTATAAATAGAGTGATTCAAGAGGAAGGTTTATATGTATAATACATGCATAATATAGTAGAGAAACACTGATAATTTTAGAGGTTTCTAATGTGATGTCGTAAATAAACACATTTTTTTGCGCTTACATTGCAAATGCTGGCTGAACCCCACGAGATATATCAAAATAATGTACTACAGTATTGTATACCTTAAAAACGTCTACAAAAAAGTCGACGATGGTATTAGAAATGTCTTACGCACAGCGAAGCGGGCACGGGTCAGCTAGTAGTCTATATAGGTATAATATCTCAGATTAATAGTCAACTCAACTTACTCAGTGAGTTTTATTTTAGTTTTTGACTTGTTGTTGTTTTGTTTTTTTATAAAAGAACTGTAATATTATTAAAAGACTTTTGTTTGATTTTAGACAAGAAGACTGGTTAATTATTTCATTTCTTATTTGATTAGATACGTCAAAGTTTATTAAAATAAATGATAGATAGATGATACGTTAAACTATGTTAAATACATAAAAAGTTTATTGAAAAAAATAGTAAGATAAATGTTTATTTCATAATACCTCTAATTCTTATTATTTTTTTCCTATTTCATTAAAATATTGTGATTATTTGCTCGCGAGATTGCATTCCCTAATCACGACTGTAATCCCCAAGTATGGTAGACCTCCTCTCAGATCCTTGAAGATGTATAAAGCAGTTAGTCAGAAGCACCTCCATTACCTTTGGAACATGCCCACATTTTGCAGTAGTTAGTATTGTTACAGCTTGCAAACCCGTCGCCGCTTACAAGAAAACTAACTGGTTTCCTCACGATGCTTTCCTTCACCATTGCAAAAGTTAGTGTTAATGCGTATATAAATTTTTCAAACAGAAAAATCTGTCCTATTGAACCCACTAAATTATTTTAATTACATAATGGTGTCGATTCTGTTGGCACCGAGCTAAGCCTAAAAATTTCCTAAAATCAAATTAAAGCAATTTCGCTCATATTCCTTTACGTTAAAGTCTAAATTAGAGTAGGTGGCGATTATGTTATGTCCATTTTACAATTTGGCAATAAGAGGATCGTGTTTTAACACGATCCTCTTATTCCTATTACGTTAAAGTCTCAATTCGCGTAACCTCAGGATGACAGTTTTAAAACGTAGCCTAGTTTTAAATAATTTAACGGTTTTTTACGTAAATTTAGTCAGCATATAAAAAGGTGCTGACTAAAGTGAAATTTTGACTTTCTTATTTTTTAAGCACTACCGAAATATACAAAAAAAAAACGTAATTTTAAAAATATTCTAAATTTAAGAATTCCATAAATAGGTTACTCTAATTTAGATTTTTAACGTAAAATATGAGCGAAATTGCTTTAATTTGATTTTAGGAAATTTTTAGGCTTAGCTCGGTGCCAACAGAATCGACACCAATGACTATTGGTTTAACAATATAGAAATAAGAACAAGTTACCTACATACCTACCTACCAACTTTATACCTAGTGGTATTTTAATCTATTTCCCTATGTCCACAGGTCTATAATAAACAGTTGTGATACTATCATTTGCACTAGTCGGCTCCAGTTACTACCTACCTAGGAGAGATAATGATGATCCAATTGTTTAGATGGCAAAGTAAACAGAAACATGACTACACTAGATACTAGATAGTGTACAAACTATATCCATACCAATATTATAAAAAACCGGTCAAGTGCGAGTCGGTTTCGCGCACGAAGGGTTCCGTACATTATCTATAAAAACGGCAAATCACGTTTGTTGTATGGGAGCCCCCCTTAAATATTTATTTATTCTGTTTTTAGTATTTGTTGTTATAGCAGCAACCGAAATACATAATCTGTGATAATTTCAACTGTCTAGCTATCACGGTTCATGAGATACAGCCCTGTGACAGACAGACGGACGGACGGACAGACGGACAGCGAAGTCTTAGTAATAAGGTTCCGATTTTACCCTTTGGGTACGGAACCCTAAAAATATTTAGTGCAATTTTTCAAGGCAATTTAAATAATATTGAGCGCAAAGAGAACTGACATGATGTCTGTCTATTACACACATTTATACATTAATGAGATGATTTTAAATTCCAAGTAACTAACTTAAGATTAAAACAAATCCAGAAAACATGTGGGGAACTGCGTTGTATGTGAGTCTGTCAGGTACTGTTTTAATAACACATTACTCTTTGAGGGATAGTTTTTAAGAAACTCAAAAATAGAAAATGATTATTTTAGAATGTGTTTACATCTTTCATTTGTTGACCCACTAGACTTGCTTTACTTTATCTAAATAAGTTACACAAGTTACATCTGTTTTTAAAAATCCTATAAAAACATACTTCATTACTTATTTGAGTGTTTACATTCATCTCTAAACTCTAATGCCGGGGTCCCACGGCCCGCGTTTTCACGCGCCAGACCGCGCCAAGGCGGACGAACGCGCCGTGGGAACGATGCATCCGTGGTGGCCCGTGCTCGGAACGCTCTGTACGCGACGCGCCGGACGCACACAGGCGGAGCGTCATCCGGCGCGGCCCGTCATTTTACGCGCCGTGGGACCCTGGCTTTATAGTCTCTTGAGGTGAACAAAATTCACACTGACATCAAAATGGAAAGGTACTGACTGCTGCCATATGCCGTGACACATTTAATAATTTGCTTCTGAACCTGCCCAACATAATACTTTTCAATTATTAAATTTTTGACAGTGAAAACTAATCTTGTAATATGTGACTGAGCGTGTGCTTCAACTCATAGCGCTTAATGTGTTTGCACTAGCATTCAATGGAATGTATAAATCACGAGTATACGACACACTTCATTTAGGGATTAGATATACATAGGTATAAATCAACATCGGAATAAAAGTGTGAACAATAATTATATTTAAAAAACCGTTCAGTATAAAATAATTTCTTTTTTTTTTCACCTTTATATATGTGATATATTCTGGTGGTATATTTATACAAATTTAAATGGGACTAAACGGGAATTACGTACATCTTCTACACCAAAAAATAATTTTCCAAATTGGTTAATGCGACCAAGTGCGAGTCGCACGTACAGTCCTGTGACAGACAGATGGAAAAACAGATGGACAGCGAAGTCTTAGAAATAGGGTCCTGTTTTTAACCTTTGAATACAGAACCCTAAAAACACAATTAACTTAAGAAACTTTTTTTTTAAGTCCTTTAAAAATTTGCGTTCACACTGTTTGTACCTCAAAAGTTTACTCTTAAGTCCTTATTACTCTGAACAATTTAAAACACCTCATTCAGGCCTTGCACTTAACATTGTAATTTGAGATGCTATCAAGTGGAAAATTGCTAGGTACTTAAAGTCAGTAAAAAAACTAATTCAGCAGTTGGAAGTTTTTCAGCAATCTTTTCTTATGTTTAACCAAAATAAAGAAAAATTCTATTTCTCACTAGAATCATCATCTACCTGTCCTTATCCCACTTAAATGAGGTCAGCACAACATGTATTTTTCCATTTCCCTCTATCAGCCGTCATCTCATCACTCACTCCTTCTTCCCATGTCATCTTTCATGGAGTCCATCCATCTTTTCTTTGGCCTACCTCTACTTCAACATCCATCTACCTTCATTCCTAACATCCTTCACATGACCTTACTCCCTTCTAATGACATGCCCATACCTCACTAACCTATTGTTCTTCATCTTTCACTAGAATAAATGATTAAATATAATATGGATTTTCAAAGGTCAGAGTCACCATTGGGATTTATCAATAAATATTGGCTGTAAACTAAATCATAATAAGGCAAGTATGCAAAGGTATAGTTAATCAATGATGTTGCTTGGTATTTTCCATTGCAATTTACAATGGGTAGGTACATATTATGCTAAACAGTTGTGAATTGAATCTCTCAACAAGAAAACTGTACTGATAAACAATCTAGTAGGTATATAATATAGTAAGCTCTTATAGGAAGTATTATGTACCATATGATACATATATGATTAATGATTGTGTTGTCAATACTGCATGCCAGAAATATATATTTAGAAACTAAACCAAAGTATAGAACAGAAATCAAAGAACAATGCAGTATTGCTATAATTTAAGTTGTGTCCCAAGCAAGGAAATTATATATATATATTACGTAGTTACTGTTTTTAGTTTTGATGATCATAATTTCTCTAGATAAAAAATATAACAAGAAATAAAATAACTTAAGGGCGAAAGACCAAAAAAAAATCTTTTTGGATAAACAAAATTATGTTCAATACCTACTAATATTTGGCAACACTAAAATGTCACTTGTCATACATACTGATTGTTTTGCTGTTTTATACATGTAAGTGCATAAGTCTTCTGATAAGTTTCATACCAATCAATCAATCAACACTAAATCCAATAGTAGCTTGGGCATTCACTTTTCAATCTCTTTAAACCAGACATAATTTTGAAGACAAGTGTTATTTTCTATACACAAAAAATACAATTCCGATTCAGTTTCTTGGTTAAGATGCCTGCGGATACAAGATTGCTTGATTTCTATAATGAAGAAAATTATCAGTTGATAATTAGATACCATTATGTAGTGATTTATGTTCACACTAAATTTCAATAGACATAAATTTGATTTAATTATGACGGTATTAATAAGTAACTAAAGGTGAGTGGTAATTATTCTCGTTCAAATAAAATGGAGATATAATAGGTAGGTACTTAGTGCGTGTATAGCTTTATATAAAGAATCAATCTAAAATCTATTGTTTTGTAGAACAAAACGATTTTGCTTGGTTGATTAAAAAAAAACAAATTAATCATCAGCTGAAAACCGGCGTAAGAGAACATGGCCAAGGTAACATGGAAAAACGTAACAAAACGAGCTCACGTAATCGTTTGGTCGAAAATAGAAATAGTCTCCACAGCTACCTACCCCAGTTTTACCATCGTAGATAGTCGGGAAAACCATTTTCACAGCGTTGAATGGGTCTAATTTCTCACTGAACTCCACGCGTTGTCGGTCGCGCGGATTTTCTGATCTTGAACTGCCCTTTCGTGTTGAAAACCGAAACCCGTAGCAGCGGGGGGCGCGAGTTGCGTATTCGACGCAGAAGCAAAAGCGGCGCGCGCAGAAACGCGTCGCGACGGCCACCGTAAGGTGAGTAACACGGAAATCGAAATATCACACGATTTTAATAACTGCAGTCTATCATCCAGTGTTTGGTGCAAACCACAGCTGTTACCTACAACCCTCTGAAAAGCGACGACTTTATTTCACGAATTCTAATTTTAAATTGAAAACTTGCCAACTGACACTACCGGCCAAATCCAGTCAAATAACGCACGATTAATACTTTAATATATTGAAATAAAATTTTAAAAACTTTATTTATTAATTACGCACGTGATATCGATCACGTTTGGCATTACCGCTTTATTGTGATGACCTAACATAGCATGACATTTTGTTTGATTTGACAGTTACCCTGTTGTCAGCTGTTTCCGGTATGATCGGATATCCGAATTATATTCTGCTTGCGGAAGTATCCATTTCTGAACATTTTCATGAGTCAGCAACCTTTGGATAATACAGTTAAGGTAGTTGGGTGCACAAGACGGGGTAGGAGTACGATGCATAAATATTTGTATTTATGTGAACTGCATATTGAGCTGTACGTTAGTTTATATAAATATTCTAAAATATTATTTCAAAATAATGTCGTGATGTTTCGGTTCAGCTTAGGTAAAAAAATTGTAAAAAAAGACAGATGAAGAACGTAACTTTAATCACACAACCATATTGACAACACAGTACTACATAGCTAACTAAATATATATATTTTTTACATATAAAGAAAAAAATATAGATTACATTCTTCTAGCCTGCTGAGTAAGTCGTTAGTACTCCCTAAAATAACTTTCCAATGTGTTTTTAGATTTAAAAAATATGATTTATATTGAGCCTTTTACTTTTTTACTAATGAATTATCTATTCATAAATAAAATTATACGTATATAACGTAGTACATATGTATCTATATTTTATTTTATTTTAACTAAGTTAATCCTGTGGTAATTTAATAACTCCAATCATTTAATTATTTGGTACTACACAATTTTATAAGCAGGTGCCTACAATAAAAAATACTTTTTTTACTATCATTGTGGTTTAAACTAGCTTTTGGGAAGATATGATTTTATGAAATGTTATTCTGTTTGTTTTATAGGTAGATTTACTTTACTTTATTTTATTACTATATTGTATATTCCATTACAAAGTTTATGAACACATTCATATTGATGAATTATACTAAAGCATGGTGTTTTAGTAGGTAAGTAGGAACCTAGGTTTTATTTTATCGTCTTGAAATAGCTATTCAATTTTAATAAATTGAATTGTTAACTATGCCACCACATAATTGCTTGTTCATGAAATCCAAAATAATTCGTCAATGACATCAACAATATTTTAGGTTATAATAGTTGTAATATCCAAGTTTAATTTTATAGTAGGTAATAAAACTACTAGGAAAGTAATAAACTTATAATATGAAACGTGTATTTTATGGATTTAAAAAATCCTTAGGGCAGGTTCATGCTCTTTAAAATACAAATTTTGAAGTTTAAGATAGGTATTGTTACTACCTACAAAACTTATTTTCTAAACATTGGCTAGTCATAGTTAAATTTAGATAATCATCTACAGTTAAAATCAAGCAACAGGTCGTTCTAATGGATGTAGGTAATATTAGGTACGTTGTTTTTACTGATTATTTTACATTAGTGTTGGATCATGTTTTGCGTATATATCAATATAAGTCGGCTAGTCCTCATATCTTTAACAGGAATTCAAAGACTATGTGAATGTTACTCACCGATGCCATTTTGTAATTATTTTCCTTCCTGTTTAAAACTTTACACAAACTATAGTAAAGAATGCCCGGCAGTCAGTCAGACGTTCTTCGTCTGTTAATCTGTTTGACAAATACAAGGACATTTAGAGGTCAATGCAATGTCATAGACAAAAGGACTCTATACATGCAAATTTTTATCAATCTGTGTATTTACTAAGCGCGATAGATTTTGGCATAAATTGGAGTCAGGATTAACATTTAATTTGTTCTATGTCATTTGTATTATATTTTGATGTTTAGTACTTTTGCCTACATTTATTATAAAATGACTAAGTATTTAACATAAAATGCCATTCCATTTTGAAAATTTTATAAATAAATTATTGTTATTTATCAACTAACTAATCTTGGTGATGCTTTATTAAAAAAAACGGCACTGGAATTGTGGCAATTTTATAGTACACACAAGACCAACTAAAACAGCTTTCTTTTTAGCCAGGGGTGAAAAAGGTTTCCAACACCTACCTACTCGAAAAAGAGCTCCATTCTTTTTTTTTTAATTTTGAATGTAACCAAAGAATGTAGGTAACATTAGTTTGTCACCATTATAAAAAAAACAAACTTACTTTGAATTGATTCCTTGTCTCCATAGCCTTCATTTTGTTCTTGCAAATCTAATTTATGTTTTTTACACAACACTGCCTACCTCAATGACAATCAACGGAAGAAATGGGCTATGACTGACTGTCTGTCGGTCAGACTTGTAGTTAGTCGGTTTCCCGGCGCGAAGGTTAATCGGAAACTGATATAGTACAGACAGAGGTACTCTCTTATCTTTATCGGCTGCCAATAAAGTCAACAAAATTGTAGTACGAGTATCACTAACTAGCTGTAGTTTTAGGTTTCGCTGCTAAGTACCTACCTAGATACTTTAAAGAAAAATTGTTAATTGATTCAGGCATGACTGCGGAAATCTATTTCAAAATACTAAACAGACAAAGATAATGGAGAACACCAACATTTTTTTTAACATGCCAAATTAATCTACAAAAAATTACGAAAAAAACTGTGTTTTTAGTTTTTTCATATCTTAAAAAATGCCTGAGTTATTTACGATCAAAGTGCGTATTTCCGGCCGAAGGTTTTTAAAAACGCGGGCGGGCGCTCTCTAGCCGATGACGTCACACCCCGGGACGACCGCGACAACAAACTATCTACAAAAAACATTGCGATACTATATATCCAACTATTGTAGTTATGTCACTATAACCACTTTTTACATTTTAAAAGTTAATAAAAAAGCTGACCAATATCAGACCATGATAACTATACCTTCGTATTAATCCTTATCCAAATAAATCATTTCATATTCAAAACTGTTTCAATACCAATAGAAAACTTTTTGAATTACTCAAATCGGACATTCCATTCAGAAAATATTACGATCGAAACAAAACTAAGCGCCGCAACCCGCGTCGCGGTCGCGGTCGCGGTCGTCCCGGGGTGTGACGTCATAGTGTGAGCGCGCGTAATCTTAGAAATTCAAAAAAGGTCTTCAACTTCTCGTCGTTATAACTTCGGAAATACTGCATGTATTAAAGTGAAATAAAAACTCATTTAATGTACCTACATGATCGACGCTCCGATTTTAGGTGTATTTGATAGTAATATTTTGACCCAGTTGTGTTCTCCATTCCGCTAATCCGCTCCCAAAGAGTCCAACTAAGGTAAAATACACACACACACATTCCAGTAGATAACTTCCCAGCGGAGAACCTGGACAAAGTAGGTACCTACCTACTTACAGTAAATTAATAATAAATAAAAGAAAAAATAATTAGTTAGTGGGCAGGTAGGCAAGGCAGTCTATTATAGTCAACTTTACTTATGTAGATACCTTCCTACCTATATTCATTTCTAAGACACCCTATTTACCTACCAAGGTTTACAAAACGAGCTATTTAGGTTAGTTTAAAATATTTGGGTAAGTTATGTAGTTTTATATCTGCTTCTACAACCAGCCAAACTAGGTGAATTAAATATGACTACTGTAGGTACAATCAATAGGTAGGTATACCTACCTATGATTGTGGTTGGGTTCATTTCCAACCAAACTAAAAAAAATCCCTTGTACCTACTAACAAACCAACTTTTCAAATGACTTCTATATAAACATTTATACTTAGTAATATAATAACAGATACGTAGTTACTTACCTAAAACATAAGATCTAATCAGCATGCTTCTACCATGCTCTTAACTTGTGACCTTATACCTACCTACCTATCTGTTCCTGGCTTAGATAACCAGCTCTATTATCTCTACATAAATATTCATTTATTTGCAGTAAATACCTAACAGACGCATACTTACTATGGCGGAGACACACTTACGTGTCGTGTCGTGGCGCGACACGCCACTAGCTTATCGCTTTCATACATTTAGTATGTTTAGAGACATATTTGGGTGTCGTGTCGTGTCGCAAACGCTGTCTTGCGATTGGCTAGTGGCGCGACACGCCGTGCCACGACACGTAAGTGTGTTTCCGGCATTAGTCTCAAGACAAGTTTATTACTGTGGGGTCAACCCCACACATAGATTAGACTTATCCCCATATTCTTAGTTGTAGCCTCGACTCTACCTTCTTCACATGAACTCTTTCGAGGCCCCTTTTAAACTTTTCCTCGAAAAATACATCGTGTTTGGTATCTTAAATCGACATTTTGGAGCTTCCTCAATTACGTCATTACGTCATCAGTCCGAGGAGATTTTCATCAAACCAACGGCAATACGCATGCTTCGTTCATCAGAAGCTTTCGAGGAATGTCAAGGTATATCTAGAAGCAAACTACCAAAACACTGTTTCGAGGTCGAGTCGAGTCGGAGGTATTTCGAGGTTACAACTAAGAATATGGGGATTTGAGACTTTCTTGATCAAGATCACGAATTCAAATGTATAACCTAGGCTTACCTTCAAAGAGAATTGAATACTGTTGTAAATAAATTGACTGATTTAGGTTTAGAAGTATCTCCATCAAAAACACAATGTTGTAGTTTCCGTAAAGGAAGAAAATTGGATAGAGATAATCTTTCTATAATAATAATAGTTTAACAGCTGTAGCAAACATTAAATATTTGGGTATTTGGTTGGATAAGTCCTTATTCTGGAGTAAACACATAAATGAGATTCGTGATAAAATAATGAAAATTATAGGTCTTTTGAAAGTTTTATCTGGTGCTTCATGGGGTTTACATCCTAAGCATGTGCGTCGGATACATTGCCTTGATTCGTAGTAGAATAAATTATGGATGTTTTCCTTATGATGCCGCTGCAAAGACACATTATTACTCACGTAAAAATAAATTCTTGATGTCTTTATCAACAATTTATTTTTATTTAAGTAATTTCTCGTTTTGTCATCACTACATAGTATAAAGCAAAGTCGCTTTCCGCTTCCCGCGTCTGTATGTAATATGTATGTATGTTTGCTTATATCTTTAAAACTACACAACGGATTTTGATGCGGTTTTTTTTAACAGACGAGTGATTCAAGAGGATGGTTTATATGTATAATACATGCATAATATAGTAGAGAAACACTGATAATTTTAGAGGTTTCTAATGTGATGTCGTAAATAAACACATTTTTTTTTCTACAATAAAGTCCGCGATGGTATTAGAAATGTGTTACGCACAGCGAAGCGGGCACGGGTCAGCTAGTAATGTATAAATCACGAAAGTTTTAATTTGCCGTTTTAGTTGTTAAAAAAATAAACAAAAAGTCATCAAACTTATTTTATTATCCAAATCCAATTTACAATGAAAATGAATGATAATAACAATTTGTCAGATTATTATTAAAAACATAACTCATAAGCTACTGACAAGAATTATTTACCTTTTTCAAAGGTTTGGAATGGCATTTGCAACAAATACATAAATAAATTGAGTGATTTAAGTCAATTTGTGTACCTTTTTTTTATCCTAAAGGTCTATTTCACCACTTTCAAAATAGTAATCTGTTGGTGAATTCATAAAGATCCTGTCATACTACACAATATTCACAGGGTAAAAATATTTCTAAGCTAGTTTATCATACAGTCATTCTAAATATTCAAATATAACCAAGAAACGTTTTTATTTCTCAAAATATAACAATTGCTAGGTAACTGTACATTGAATATTGAAATTGTCCGTATGTTGGTAAACATCCATAAACCCATAAGTCAATCAACACCATACATTTAGCACACATTTCGAGATGCATAGTTTATGTAACAGTTTCAAAATAATTATCAAAATCGGTCCAGCAAAGCTCTAAATAATCGAGATATATAAAAAACAGCTGCCGCATAGAAAAATACACAGTATTCAGATTAGCAAAGGCTAATCCAGTATTGGGACTGAATTCTTAAAAATAGTTAAGTAAATACAATAAAAAGTAAAAAGAAAATCGTTTTTTAGCAAGCAAATTGTATCGTGGTCACATCAATGCTAATCTACTTAACCCGCCAATATCCAGTGCAGGATTATTAGACGCGTTCCTTTAACTACAGAATCTATGTGCGTTTATAATTTACTAAATTATATATCAACACTCAATTACTGAGTTTTATTGACAAAATATATGTAATGTATAATTTGGTCATAAATTAGTAACGCAATATAACTGCTAAACTTGCAGGAGATTATACAGGGTGAAATCGTAAACACACGTCAAATTGATATGGGTGGTTCAGTATACGTAATAGTTTGGTTTCATGAAAAAATAATACACATTTAAAAAAAAAACAACAACTGATGTAATCAATTTAAACGATGCAGACAAAGTCAATGTATTCAGATAAGTTCATAATATCAGTGTTTTTTTTAAGTTAATTTAGTTGAACTAAGTACACAAAACTTTGCGAGTGTAATAAGATGCCTTTGCAGTTGTTGTTTTTTTTTTAATGTGTATTATTTTTTCATGAAACCAAACTATTACGTATACTGAACCACCCATATCAATTTGACGTGTGTTTACGATTTCACCCTGTATATATTTATTAAGATTCTCGATTTACGCACCTATTATAATACAGTATTTGATAATGAATAACTACAAACTTCTTGGTATGATAAATACATTCAAAAATAACGGATTACAACTTATAAAACATTGATACATACATAAAATTTAAACAAAGCTATTGCATACATCGGTAATCTAGGAAGAACTGTTTGTAACATCTTTTTGTCAACTAATTAGAACTAACTACTTTGAACTTTATATGGGACTTACATAATATTACGGTACACGCCAAATATTCTCGTGAAACTAGCCGCTATTACGCTTTTTGATACAAAGATATACGCAAATGAAATGCTCTTATCAAGTTGAGCCAAATAGGTGTCTCATTCTAATACACTGTATGCATTCATACGAAAGAAAGTGACAGGATTGTTGGACTTCCTTGATTTTCTCTTGTTTGTGTCTGCAAGCGTATCTACTCTATTTGATTTTTAGGAATTTCAATGTTTTGCGATAAAGCCGTCGAAAAATCGATTTGTTGAGTCTACGCGTAAAAGCTAGTCGAAAATATTTGGCGCGTATTGTTCAAGATACTCCAACATTTTAGGGTCTGAAAGAAAACATCTGCTACAATTGACAGAAAGCGTCGGGAGTTGGACCATGGATTGCAATTATTCTATCTAATAAATTTCAATTTAAACGACTTTAGGCCATAAATAATTTAGAGATATAACACCGTTTGCACAAATAGCGCAGTGTGGGATACCTCAAGCCGTGTGCAAACTGCAAGCAATAATGTCAACTAAAATTGATTTCAAGTCAACGTAATAAAGCGCAATTTTAAGTCTGACTTTGATTTTATGTGACATATCGTACACAATCTGACCGCGGCTTAAGCCGTGTACTCACTAGCGTAACTGCAACAGGCATTTCTGACAGGGGTCATTCAAGTAATACGTAAGCAGAATTTTATTTTTTTTATCCTCCCATTTGTCAGCAAAAGGCTACATCTCCGCCCCCATTCTTACGTACGTAAACATTGGTATATATATGTTGCAAAAAAATACGTAATAATAAATAAATATTGCTGTCATAACCATCTATTCATCAAAAATAAGCAAAACAAAGAACCCCCTTCGGTGCTTACATAATACTTGAATGACCCCTCACCAAAAACCATAGTGTGTAGGCTCGTGATCCATGAGCCTGTTGCGGGCGAAGATAGTGTGATGCGTACACACTAGAACTCGTTACTGTATCTGTTCGGTTACAGTTACGGCTCGCTAGTGAGTACCCGGCTTATAATGAGTATCATCAAACTGCGCTGTTTGTGTTAGGCTCGTAAGAAACAACATCTATATACATCAGTATGTATAATGAAAGGTACTCAATAGTTTATATTGTCAGTTAGAATGAAGAACGCGTTAATATTACACTATACAATATTTAGCTTTCTATACATTTTTGCTACATAATATCACGTCAGGCCGAAACACGATTTACGAGTACTTAGTCCGTGCCTACTGTGTACACCTGACGGCTGGTCTGTCATGACAGTTCGGCTTTGTCCTGTCATGCGACTAGCGTCGTAAGTGTACATGTCTTTTAAAGCATCTAAATAACTCATTGTTTTCAAACAACACCATTTAGAAGAAACCGTACCACAGTAATACATTGAATCAGTTAAGTCTACTTTCCGAAAACGCCGATATAAAGAGCATTCAACCACAAATGTGCGTTTATTACATAACCCAAAGCAATAAACTAGGATTAAAAAAACACCATACTGTAGGACCGCGTAGAAGCCGATGCACTCTTTATTTATCACTAGCTTCCACGCGTGGTACCTAGATAAAAATCAGCCTATATGCTATTCAAGGACATAGGCTACGTATATTCCAAGTTTCATCCAAATTCGTTCACTCGTGATCGAGTCACAAACATCTTTGCAAACTTTCAAATTTGTCAATAAGCAACTTCTATAAAACAATCAATTCGGATCAATAACCACTGGATAATAACCGTGTCCACACTCGAATTTGACGCATCGGAAAGTCTGCCTTAACCACCGAAAGTTTAGATTCCTCCCCACCACTATTAACCTCCTCGCTAGCCAGCCTCTGTAGAAGAGGGAAATGGAGTGGAAGCGGACCACAGGTTTGGCTCACCCCAGAGTAGATCTTCAAACTCTTCATTGGATATTGGCTTGACGAGCTCATCGTCTCTGGCCAGCCAGCATGGCTCAGTGAGGGGCCAAGGGAACAAAATTGGACGAACTTTCTAATTTGTGATTAAGCGACTTCTGTAAAACACTAGGTTGGAAATCGTGTCCACACTTAATATTTTCACTCGAATTTATATCGAAACCATAACGCGACGCATCGGAAAGTATGCTCGAACCACCCAAAGTTTAGATATCTACACTCCTCGCTAGCCGACCTCCGTCTTCACGTAGAAGAGGAGATACGGAGTGGCCGCCGATCGCAGTTTTGGCTCAGCCGAGAGCAGATCTTCGAACTCCTCATTGGATATCGGCTTGACCAGCTCGTCGTCACAGGCGAGCCAGCATGGTTCGGTGAGGGGCCGAGGGGAACAACACTCTTTGGCTGCGCAGCCGGAGGGAGGAGGTCGGGGGCGGCTGAAGAGACTGCGCATGAAGCCGGAGCCGGAAGTGGCGGCGGTGGCGTCGCCTGAACCTGCAATTTATCATAAAAGTATATAGGAACATATCACAAGGTATTTAAATAAATATCAAAACAGTATTACTCGTTGTAGGAGTTAGTATTGATTTTGAGCTTGTTGTACGTCCCCAGGTCAAACAGAATAGTGATGTATGATGTTTAAAACGAAGCTGGAGACTATCCCCCTTTAGACATGTTATAATTATTATTAATAAACCCTTATTAATTAACTTAGTGTTAACATTACCGATAAATTTATAAAATGCCTGAACTAGGAAGAACCTTCAACAATAATGTATGGATAAATAAACTAAATGCTATTATAGGCTTAACTTTTAACATGGTCAAGTCTAGGGAAGTGTATACGCATCTGGAGATCCGACAAGATGTCTACCGTACTTAGGGATTACAGAACTTTCAAAGTGGCCGGCAAGGTAGAAGAAACTTCAAACTATAGTGATTGGTATACATAACTACACGGGACATAAATTTATCTTTCTAACAATAGTGGTTGGTAGACATTTATGACGTTCTTGTTTACCTTCTCTATCGCATTTGAAATCGCAGGTCGTGTCTCTCGCGTAAGCGACGTAGTGCCCTCCGGTTAGGTTCTGACCGAGATGCATTATAACTGCCCAGAGGATGTATCTGAAATCGAGAACATTTATAATATTTTTATACTTTATTCATACTCTGTGGTCTTCATGACTCAATGTTATCACAGCTCCCTTACTGAGTCTCTGAAGTAATATTAAAATAGTACCACTCGCGGTCCGAAAGCCACAACGTCATACGAGTTCTTATAGCGTTGTAAATTTCGCCTCGCGAGTAATACTGTTTTAATATCACTCTATGAGCTTGTGGTACGGGCCCTGGGCGTCTTTGCTAAACTGATTGCACAATGTAAATATTCCTATTATAATCATCTAAAGTTTTGATGGAACACTATCACAAGCTGAGAGGAAGGTATGGGTTCAAATCCAGCTTGAGTGATAACCTTTTTATTTTCTTATAAAATCTTTGTGATTTTTTCACGGTTTATCAGGCAAGGCACATGAGTGATCCTATAACTTATACTATAAAGGGTTCAGTTTTTTCCTTTTATACCTTAAAAATAATAATAATAATAGTGATGTATATGTACTTGTGTTTGGGCGGCTGCTTGGCCGGACGCGTGTTGCACGGCTCGCAGAAGCAAGGAACCAGCAATGGTGTTGGCGCATGCCGTGTTATCTTCTCCATGCCACCACTGAAGCGTTTCAGCTGAAGAACCAGCAGTCGAGGCAGGCGGGAATAGGCCACGGAGCGCCGTGCCTCGTTCAGTCGCAGGCAGCGCTCGCACCAGTACTGGAAAGATATTGGCCAAGTGAATTCATGTCTGAAATGTAATTCTTTATTAACTGCAAGTATGATGGAAATAGTAGGTATTTTTAAGTATTTTTTTTTCATAAAGAGTATCTAGACAATATAAAAACATGTATTAGAATGTGGCAATTAAGCCCTTTTATATGTTTTATGGTCAGAACTTTTATGTAGCAGTAGTTAGTATTCCTGTCTTTCATCTCTATAAGCCTTTATATAGTAGACATTTAACACTCCATCTAGGACCAAACTAAACAGATGTCGTACTATACGAACTATATTACTGATAGAATAATTATATATTTTAATTTTATCTTTACTGAAAAAATATCGAATTAAAACTATCGTGGTTGTTAATCATTTTAAATAGAAATACGGCTAATTACCACGTTTTTACTTGTATTGCTGACGTTTCGAGACAATTCAGATGCTCTTCATCATGAGCAACGCCCGCGACCGCGATCAACGGCAGATCGGCGAATACTGCGGTTCATAGCCCGCTCCGCCCGAGCCGAAAGCAGCGCCGGTGATCGAGTCGTATCCTGTGCGTCATCGGAATCACTCGAAACTTCTGACACGCTACCCGCATTTCTACTCGAGTCGTGAACATAAGGCCGCATACACACTGCACTCACAGTATCACTCTCCGGACAAGACACAAAACTTTCAGAAGGGGTGGTAGAATTCAGTAAGGGTTTCCATGATGGTGAAATGCCCCATCCGCGGTCTCGGTTAAAATTAGGATGCTTATTGATCTCAATCGCTTCTCGTATCTTTACCTAGCGTAGACGTCCATCTGTCGTGGAGCGTTCTCCGGTCTACCTTCCTTTTATAAAGGGGGTAACAGACAAGATAGGTCATTACTTACGGCAAAAATATGGCATCAAACCGATTTTTCGGCCTCCAAGTCAGCTAAGACAATTGTTGCGCTCACCCAAAGACAAGGATCCTCTAAATGTGCCTGGGGTTTACAGCATACCATGTGACTGTGGCAAAAGTTACATAGGAGAAACCAAGCGCAATATCTCGGCAAGATTAACCGAACACATCAGGAGTGTGAGAAACCTGGATGCGGTTGCGGAACATGCTTTGATCTCAAACTCGTCGCATTATCTACGTTTTGATAAGACTTTGGTCCTAGCGAGAGAGAAGTTCTTCGTCCCACGAAAGATACGAGAAGCGATTGAGATCAATAAGCATCCTAATTTTAACCGAGACCGCGGATGGGGCATTTCACCATCATGGAAACCCTTACTGAATTCTACCACCCCTTCTGAAAGTTTTGTGTCTTGTCCGGAGAGTGATACTGTGAGTGCAGTGTGTATGCGGCCTTATGTTCACGACTCGAGTAGAAATGCGGGTAGCGTGTCAGAAGTTTCGAGTGATTCCGATGACGCACAGGATACGACTCGACCACCGGCGCTGCTTTCGGCTCGGGCGGAGCGGGCTATGAACCGCAGTATTCGCCGATCTGCCGTTGATCGCGGTCGCGGGCGTTGCTCATGATGAAGAGCATCTGAAGTGTCTCGAAACGTCAGCAATACAAGTAAAAACGTGGTAATTAGCCGTATTTCTATTTAAAATGAAAAAATATCGTTTGCGTTTTTATAAGCGTTTGTCAGTTTGACAGTTTGGATGAGCAAACAAACTAAATAGTGAAACTAATTGTATGTTGAAATGTTTGTGTGGACCCAAGAATAAAACGATGTGACGTTTGTCCCAAAAAAATCGTTTATCGTTTGCAAGAGTAGATCCCCTGTGCGACATAAATAATTTGCCGCCTTTCCAGCCTACGCAGCCTGATGGTAAATCAAATGTGTTGACTTAAGACTTACCTTGTTCGCATCTCGCAAATACTCCGTGGAAAGACAGGCAGCTCGGAAAGGCTCGCCTTCATCGTCGTCCCCGACCGGCACGCACAGTTCGCAAACAGCTTGCGCCTTTTCCGTCACCGCCTCGCATTCCATGCACATTGTGCGAACGATCATAGTGCCTGGAAAACAAAACAGATCACATAATTAATAATCATTGTGCCTAGAAAACGCAAAGTTCTATTATTCTTTAGTGAGCTTATCGAGAAATATTGTTGTTTTGCGGGGAGTTGACTTTGTGATCACTTTTAACTTATGCAGATGTCAACAATTTTTGTATACTTACCAATGGTTTTGGTTCCAAATAATCTACTATATCTCTACTATATAAAAGAAAGACGGGTTTGTTACAACACTTATAACTCGAGATCAGCTGGACCAATTTTCATGGTTTTTGATTCGTTGGATTTGTCTCCGCCCCGAATAGCAGAATACATCTTAAAAACAATGAAAACTCGACGAATACATAATTATGAAAAATGAATCATTTTCATTATATGTTCATTGGTTTAGTACATGTGAAACATTTGTTGTCCATCCTGTCAAATACTGTAAGTAATGATTGACATTTATGCATGCGTTCAGAAATGTATTTTGTGTAAACAATTTAAAAAGGGTGAATAAACTATTAAATTGTCTGTATTTTTTTTATTTTTTAACGGGAACGGGAACGGGACATAATAATAATTCTAAAGCGATACGAAGTTCGCCGGGTTAGCTTGTTTAGTATATAAAAGAAAGTCGCGTTTGTTACAACGCTTATAACTCGAGAACTGCTTAACCGATTTGGCTGAGAATTGGTGGGGAGGTAGCTTAGAACCAGGAGACGGACATAGGATACTTTTTTTATAACGGGAACAGGAACAGGACCTGGGACGGGAACTTAACACAACATTTGTTCATTCTAAAGTTATACGATGTTCGCCGGGTCAGCTTGTTATCACTACATAGTATAAAGCAGTCGCTTTCCGCTTCCCGCGTCTGTATGTCTGTATGTATGTTTGCTTATATCTTTAAAACTACACAACGGATTTTGATGCGGTTTTTTTTAATAGATAGAGTGATTCAGGAGGAAGGTTTATATGTATAATAACATGCTACCCGTGCGAAGCCGGGGCGGGTCGCTAGTTATATATAAATGTATTAGAAATTTTAATATTTATTGTGATGAAGTAGAATAGACTATAGACATAGACATTAGACACCCAAATGTTTATTTTATAGTACCTACAGTACCTATTAAACAAGTCAATATCCCATTGTCTTTTGACAGTTATACAATTAGAATTGATAGTAGAAGCGGATAACTACTACCAATGAGCCTATGCAATAAGGTTGTAGGACCAACTGCCGGACGTACCTACTATTGAGTTGTAATGGGCTATTTGACAAAATTTTGAAAATCATTCTAGATTAATTGAGTAGTGACTGTGGAACCCATTAAAAATATTATTGTCAATTCTGTTAAGTATTGGCACTAAAAATGTAAATTAAATATCGACAATTTAAATAACCCGCAAAAACGCTTCTTTAGCAAATGGCGTCGCACTAGTTTCTGTGACGTTAAATGCTTGTCAACAAATAAACAAACGTCAAGTTTTTCAAGGCAGGCGATGACATATTGACAAGCATGTTACGTCATTGTCGATTCGACCAATCCTGGCCGTTTTGTGTCACGTGACTGGCGTTTAAAAAAGACAATTTTAATTTTGGGTTTTTTTTTAATTCATTGTTTATTTTCAAGTTATTTTACTCCATAGCGCTTTATGAAGGCATAATTTACATAGATTACTATCAACAACACTTTATTTATCATACTGTCAAATAGCCTATTGTCAGACAAGCAGTCTTGGTATTTAGAACGATGTAAAATCAATTGCATACCCTCGAAATCTTCCGCCACAAAGTCCCAGCCGGGTTTTGATCGCTCGTCCTTCTCGGGCTGCGGCGACGGAGCCCTATCTTCCGTAGGAGAGCTTCGCTTGTCCTTAACTTCCCGGCGCTTCTTCCAAGACTTTCGGATGTTGCTGAGAGTTGCTTTGCTGCCATCACCGTCCAAACTCGGCTGACGACCTATGCCGTTACTGTAATGACATTAAATTAGCATAGAAAAAATAAATAAATATTGGTGGACATTTTACACATTGCCATCTAGCCCCAAACTAAGCAAAGCTATTGGAACCAGATTACTGATAGAATATGTATATACTTTTTTTACTTATTATACATATAGTATCCACAACATAGAACAAATTTAAATGTGACAGGAAATAAGGCTACCCCTCAGCATTATCAAAAAACCTAACTACTGCAAAATGTGAGTAATGTTTGGACGTGCCTCCGACTAACTCCTTTAGACATATCCAAGGATCTGAGCGTCTGAGTGGATGTCTACCATACTTGGGGATCACAGTCGTAAATCTCTAAAGTACTCTTATATAAAAACTTTCAAAGTCAACCACAAAGTAAGGCTGCAATCAAACTTTGTTTGTCCTTGTAACAAACAAAATGTTACAAACCCCTGCCCTTGGGAAACCCAATCGATATGGAAAAGCGCATTGACGATCTATGATTTGGCACTATGCCAGGGTGAGTTGTAATTCAAGCTATAACTTTATATCAAGTTTTTGATGTCCACCAATATATTTATTTGTGTCAAAAGATCACTTTGAAATAAGAGCTAGGTGAAGCTACGCTTGTTCCTCGCGACCAAGCCTAGAAGAATCAGGCAACAAACACAGCTTGGGGCCTATCATTTTCTTTGATGTGTCACAAGACCTCTTTACATTTGATATTGTATTTTGTTTAGAAAAGGTTAAAAATTTGTCATTCCCCAAATTCAGTAGAATATATCCTTTCAGATATTTTATAAGGAGCAATATTTTATAAGGCTTGCAACCTGTCGTCTGGAATGATATCTACTGTAAAATGTGGGCATGTGGCATGCAACTTTGAGACGTGCCTCTGACTACCCCTTAGACATCTTCAAGGATGTCTACCGTACTTAGGGGATACAGTAGTGGTTCTATTTATCCTATTTTTTTTAGATTACCTTTCGCCATTTTCCTGTAGCTGCAGTCTGGTAGCTCGTTGGCTGAGCGTCTTGCATGTTTCTCGAATGTTGTCCAATATACATACCAGCAATTCATGCGCGTCCTGTTGCCGGTTACCTGTCAACATACAATTAGAATTACTTATATAGTAGTGAATTCTTTAGTTATAAGTCTCGACTTTCAATCTTTCGAAAATCTTTTTATATTCGAAAAACACACATGCTCGAACGGTGATGTAAAATATCCAAAGGAGATTTATGATATTGAGATCTGAGAAAATGTGTACCATACTTGGGGATTACAGATGTGATACTATTTCTATTTATATTTCTCTATTCAAGTCACAACTATATAATATGTTTTTCTAGTTTGTACAAATAAATTTTGTTAAAATTAGGACTGTATTAAAACTGGTTTATAATGAATACCTTCAAAAGTAGAGTTGACATCTCTGAGCGCGGCGAGGAAGGCATCAGCTGCGTAGGGCTCCGGGCTCGCATCGGCCACGTTACTGTTCAGGCACTTGGACTCCGCAACGCGCAGATTCAGGTAAGTCTCGTGTAATTTCTCAGTCGCTATCTGTGGATAGGATAAACTCTCTATGTAAATATAAGGGCCTAATTTATAATTACAAAACTTATGATAAAGCACAACAAATTAATAAATTACTTAACAGTATAAAAGAAGCCACACTTCTTTATTGATTGAAGAAAAAGATTAAAAGATCTCAAAAGTAATCCATATTATCACATATTTAACTAAACACTATGTAGTTACAATACTGAACTAAAATCAGTACTTTATGTATCTACTTTTGCTTTTTTTCTATTAGTAAACCCTGTTTTTGAGAAATATATTAACTGTCATATTATCTGGGGGCAAGACAGTGCCCCCGCTAAGTCAAGCAAATAACATTTACATGAATAATCAAGTTGTAGTCAATTTAATTAAGACGCTGCCAGTCGACGATTATTTTTGTTCGAAACGAAAAAAGAAATACTTGTGAACAAGCCACATCTCCTATTTTATAATGTATAGTATATGTGAATAAAGATGTACCCATCTTTAATCACTTCGATAAATAATCCTACCGACCGCTGCAATGATGACAAACACACGTCCGCGCGTGGTCCGCCTTAGCTTTTCGGATAAATTAATGATATAAATTATGTATAATTACTTATCAAAAATCTATCCTAATAGAAATCTAGATCTACATATTACCTATCTTTAACAATAAATCACAAGTTGATTTTAATAGTAGGTATATAAAATATTTCGATCATAAATTCTAAAACGTATCATTTTGAAATAATATCTTTATCGTGAAAAGTTTCTGCTATTATGTTTTCAGCTTAATAGAAATCTAGGTAGGAACCTGAAGTAATATACTTATAAAAATAGGAGATGTGGCTTGTTCAGAAGTATTTCTTTTTTCGTTTCGAAAAAGAGCAATCAGCGACTGGCAGCCTCTTAAAACGATTATAAGTTTTTCCACACTTGGAGTAACCAGATTTCAGAATATGACACATTATCCAATTTTATCAATCATTTATTTTACTAGGAATTTTAATTTCTTATCAAAACAAGAAGAGCAGATGTTATTTTTATTAGCCATGAGAAATATTTATCAAGATAAGCCTATCATCAGCTTGTAACTATCAGATAGCTAATATTATCATTTTGGTTGACATATTTTTAGTTTTAACAGAATTTCAATTTCTATAATCTTACAAATATTATAAATCCGAAAGTATGTTTTGATGTTCCAAACAGATTAAAATATACATAGTTTACGTCATGGAATAGCAAATAAGCTACTGTTTAATCTGGTACCACATGAGCAAAGCTAGTACAATATTATTGCTAATGCAAAACACATTTGCGAGACTATCAATTTATAGTCCAATTTAGGTAGACCCATGATCAAGGCATGCATACAGAAATGCTATAATTTAAAATCTATAATACCAGCACTCATTCAACTGGCTTCACAGCTCAATTTTATTGTGAGTAGCTTTGCCTTTTGCACTGTAGGTTGTGGGTTCGATCCCCACCCAAGACAAACAATTGTGTTGAACATAGATGTTTGTTGTCTGGGTGTTATAAAGTATCTTAGTATGCATTGACAAAAAAAAAAGAATATAAGTATTCTATCAGTTATCTAGTTCCCATAGTAGAAGCTTTGCTAAGATTGGAGCTAGATGGCGATGTGTGAGATGTCCACCAATATTTATTTATTTTATTTATTAATTACCTGTATTTTACTCTTCCCACTCGTATCTGCCTGACCAAGCGAGAGCAGATCTTTACTGCTCCATGACCTGGCTCCGGATGATGCCAGTCCAGCCGCACTGCGACCTAACGAGGAACTCTTCAACCTGATGCTGCCAAGCTTCTGCTCAACACTGGCGAGGTCTGATACCAGGTGATGTAGGTTGTGCAGGAAACGGGGAGCAAAGCTGGGGATATAAGGTCTATTTGTAGTTCTTTCTTCGTGTAGTCTCTCTTGAAAGTCAATAGAGCTTTTATTTATTACTAGCTGTCTTGACAAACATTGTTCTGTTGAATTTCAATAATCTAATAGAATAAGCATTCAAATTTTACAATTTCCAGACAATTTATCCTGTTTCTTTTTATTTTTAAACCACCCCTTCAAGCAAACAAAAAAATAATAATGTATTAACATCGGTCAAGCCATTTATGAGAGCAGGACTAAGAAAACAGCAATTTATTTTTATATATTAACAAGAAAGATTAATTTAGCTTTTTCATCTGCTGATTAGTACCAACTCAGTCATGGTGATCTTGTATGTAAAGTCACTTGTAAAGACTTGTGACTTTAACCATCAATTAGCCTACTTGAGGCTTTGCTTCCTTGTAAAATATACCTACAATAAACATGCTGACATATCTACATAACATCACTTGTTTGCAATGATGTAAATATATCTAACTTTCATGAACTTGCCTCTCACACATATTATCACAGACTCTGAATAGGTGGGTTGTTTCTTACAATACCTAGACCTACATGCCTTAAATAACCACTCACCGTAAAGTATATAAGACACTGTTGAGAAAGCATGTGTTTCCCAAATTCGAGAGCGTAGCAATAGGCGTTTTACGTGACACAACCGATGCCGTTGATCCATACTGACTGTCAGCCGGCGATGGATGGTGACCATTCAACATGGCCAGCGGAGGTTTGGGATCCAGAACTACCAACTCCCTTTCCACTTCCCAATCTAAAACAATATTGGTTGTTATGGCAACTTTTTTGTTTGAGCATGTCAATATCACCTTCAGAAAGTTCCTTGTGTTTATATGTTAGGTTTACATGTTTATGTATTTGAGTGTGTAGTAAGTGTGAATGAATAATGCTGAATTGAATTACACAAAACTCAAGCATGACTGTGGCCTGTAGAATTTGATTAACTAAAACAATTGCCGGAAATGTCGTCGGAATCTCGGCAGCGGTAGCTAAATAGATGTTACACAATCTCACCTGACAGTTTAGCTGCCTCTGCTAGAGGCTTTAATCTCTTCGCAGCGCTTAGTGTGTTGGAGTATATCCCGTTTAGTGCACGTTTCACTGGCCTGTTCTCTTTATCCTTGTTAGCACACGGCCTAGAATGCTCTGAATTTACCAGCTCAAAGGGTCTCCGATTTTCGGTGCTCACAAAAGCTGCATTCTTTCTGTTAAGTGAGAGCGAAAACCTGGATTTTTCGACACCTTTTTTATTTTCCGACACAGAGTTATCTGGCATCTTCAGTATACCTGCAATACAATGCATCATAAAGCCATTAGACGCAAGATACGGAGGCCACTTCTTCAACTTTCTCGTAGTATGTCAAGGATGTTGCCGGATAGTAGAACTTCATAGATTACTTACCGTAAAGCCTTCATTAGGCGCCTAAAATTACATTATCATGTAACAAAATTTAGATTGAATAGAATTATTTACTTTAGCCGCAAAATTAATATTAAATAATCCTATGAACAGCCCCATTGGAAGCGGTCGGCCATATTGCAAAATGTTGATTGATGGATAGGATGTCGTCCGTCGATCTGTCATTCGGACATTTTGATGGTAGTCTCTGGTTTTTAAGCCACAGAGTGCGAAATCTCTTTTCTTGACCAAAACGTATAGTGAATGGGCTGCTTTTATTAGCCATAGACCCATAGACTATGTATAATTTATGGGACAAATGCAAATTCAAGTTTGCGCTGAGAAAAGTTTAAAAGGAAATGGGAAATGTCTGTCCGTGATATAGTCATTTAAATAGTTAGTATCTAGAGAAAAAGATTAGAATTATAGATTTTTACTAGAATAGTTATCTAACTAGATACCTATATAACTAAGAACGTCTTCTTGGTTGAAAACAAAAGGAGCCTAGATCGTATTTTATAGATCGGGCTCCAAAAGAGTTCAGGACAGGAAGTGGTAGGTAAATAGGTAAAAACCCCTAACTACTTGTCTACTTCAGTTTCTGGTAAAAAACCTAAGACTTATAAACTAATTCTTATAGGTACCTAAATAGAGATAGAGCATGACCAATTTGTTTGTTCTTCCCCCAAGTAACTAGGTAACCTACCTAATAAGTACCAATAAAAAAACAGTATCTACCTACTGAGCAGTAGGTAGGTAAGTAGTTAATTAGTTAGAAGTACATTTTGACCTGTACTACCTACCTAGTATAGGTACGTAGGTACTTACCTAGGTTATGCCTCGATTGTAAAATATTTAGCTTTTCGTGAATCTTACTAAATTACGACGGCCAAGTCGGCCCCTCAGGACGGTTGCAATTAAAAATGATCTGCCCCAAATTGATGTCATAAATCCTTGTTGACCCGAGCTTCGATTTTTCTAATAAAGGATCGTGACCTTTAAGAGGTCTCATTGATTTTAAATTGGTACTTCACTACATAGTATAAAGCAAAGTCGCTTTCCGCTCCCGCGTATGTATGTTTGCTTATATCTTTAAAACTACACAACGGATTTTGATGCGGTTTTTTTTAATAGATAGAGTGATTCAAGAGGAAGGTTTATATGTATAATACATGCATAATATAGTAGAGAAACACTGATAATTTTAGAGGTTTCTAATGTGATGTCGTAAATAAACACATTTTTTTTTCTACAATAAAGTCCGCGATGGTATTAGAAATGTCTTACGCACAGCGAAGCGGGCACGGGTCAGCTAGTAGGTACATAAGGTCAAGGCGGTGTAGTCCGTCAAGTTCAAACGACGACCTTTTACAGATAAAACAAATAAACAAGTTACTGAAAATGAACATTAATATCTACGCAAGGAGAACGACCGTCGAAATCGGATGTGCGTGGCCGGGCACGTCAGCAACACATTGCACACAATGCACCAGCAAGAATTCCCAAAGCAGGTTGACGTCAGGCAGGCGGCTGGTTGTAAAACATAAGCCAAATCCTTTCGCAACATGTTTGTTAACATGTTGTGCCCACTGGGAAAAGGAGAATGATTGCTTACTATGCCGCTTGCACCAAATCATTGTATGTACCTACTTAGGTAGGTACAGTGTGCACGCTATTTACCATGTCAGTTGCCTTGCTTAATTCAATTCAATTCTTGTTTATGGCTTCTATGACTTTTGTGCCCTGCATAGGCCGAACTACTACACAAATTGGCAACAGTGATTTGTCTTGTCAAAGTCAAAATCAAAAGGTATTTATTTCAATAAAATTACAAGGATCACTTGAAACGTCTTAGGAGCTAGGTGAAGCTACGCCTGTTCCTCGCGACCAAGCCTAGAAAAATCATACAACAAACACGGCTTAGGGCCTATTATAATTTAAAGCATTCTATTTTTGTTTCATATTGTCCACGTAATCTGTAATTTTTTTTTTATCTTTATTATCTATCTGTGGAAGCTTTTAAGTAGGCAGGTACATGCACTTTGCAAGTATCTAATTTAATTTGTTTTATTCTTGTATAATTAGCAGGTAAATTTTCCTAAAATTCTAAAATAAAATATTTTTTTTTTATCAGTCAATGTTGCTAATTAATTTGTATAGTAGGTAGGTACCTAGGATAGAACTAACGCAAATAGTGCAATACCCAAATGTTTTTATTATAATAATATGCAAGGTTGAAGACTTTTATTACCCACCCATTTTACTTAAATTCCTCACAACGTAATAGCCAAGCTTAAACCCACAACCCGCATACAACCCACCCCAAGGTTGGGGTCACCAATTCCATATTAGACTGGATTGACTCAACCGCCCAACAAAAGAACAAGGTCAAATTAGATCTGTCAAATTCCGATGGCAGTCGTGTAGATCCTCGATTGTTGTATACGGGCAATTATTGAGTAACAAAAAACGACTGGAAAAGCGATTTTACTCACTGAAGTTGAACGAAGCATGGATGGATAAAAGATAAAAGTACCTTTACATCGGTAATACCTAACGGTAAAGGAAAATATCGTAAGAAAATCAGTTAGTTTTTCCTGTAAGTGGCGACAGGTGGAATGCTAACTACTGCAAATGCAAATGTGGGCATGTGCCAAATGTAATGTTTGGACGTACCTCTGATTAACCCATTTAGACATCTTCAAGGATCCGAGAGCTTTGAGATCTGATAGTATGTCTACCGTACTTGGGGATTTCAGTAGTGATCCTATTTTTTACAAGCTTTTATTTAACTTGGAATGTATGTTACTATAACTACTAAACTATGTTTATTATGGTGGAATCTTGCAACTCAATTTTGAAGCAGTTATCCGCAACCGATTGAGCTGAAATTTTGCATACTTCTGTAATTTCGGTAACAATGCAATAATATGGTGACCTGATCAGATTATGGAGTCAGGAGCTGTTCAACAGACACACACGGAAATCCTTAGTAAATACTTCGATTGAGTAAAAACTTTGCATACTTGTCAAGTTCCGATGACAATGTTATCTGATGTGACAGGTGATAGCGCGCCGGTGCTCGATGGTCTAAATGATTTTACAAAAGCTTGTCATTGAAACATATTTTTAAAAACTTATTTTTTATTTATTTTTAGGTACATCAATGTTGATTTGACGCAAGCTAAGCTTAATTATATTGCGAGATCTTAGGATTTTCGGATACCTATGCCTAAATTAAAATTTCCCAAAAACGAAAATGATTTTTTAGTTTTTAACCGAGAACCTCCTCTCAATACATACGCAGGCTATATACCTATATCACTACATAGTATAAAGCAAAGTCGCATTCCGCTTCCCGCGTCTGTATGTAATATGTAATATGTATGTATGTATGTTTGCTTATATCTTTAAAACTACACAACGGATTTTGATGCGGTTTTTTTTATAAATAGAGTGATTCAAGAGGAAGGTTTATATGTATAATACATGCATAATATAGTAGAGAAACACTGATAATTTTAGAGGTTTCTAATGTGATGTCGTAAATAAACACATTTTTTTGCGCTTACATTGCAAATGCTGGCTGAACCCCACGAGATATATCAAAATAGTATTGTATACCTTAAAAACGTCTACAAAAAAGTCCACGATGGTATTAGAAATGTCTTACGCACAGCGAAGCGGGCACGGGTCAGCTAGTATTTTTTAAAGATAATTATTAGTTCCAATCTCTCCTTTAACCAGCTTTACCGGCACGTCACAAGTTCATCGACTGTCGACAATAAATTGTTCAAAAAGTTGCCCGGGTGCACAATTTCTATAGTAAGCGGATACGGGACGGCCAATATTGACAATGGACCAGTTGCCGTCTGCCACATTTGCGTATTATTAAGCGCAAGTAGTTAAATTCAAATTGTTTATTGTACTTTATGTTATTACAATGGTGTAGGTAAAGTAGGTAGTTTCAAACATAAACCCTGTATAGGCACAACAATATTTTAAATTAGATTGCTAGGCGCGTTATTTAAATAAAATTAGAAACTTTTAAGTAATCATAATTTACTAACCGACCCGTGACAGACGTTGTTCTGTCAAATTTCAATAATTGATTGACAGCAAAATCCCCATTTACAAAAAGATCCGCCATTTATTGAATTCATTTGTTACAAAAAATGTGATAAATGAAGAACCGCTTTAGCGATTATGTGCAAACTTCACATAAACCATCTACTAAATAGTCGTAGGTTTGGATAGGTGAGCCCGTTCTTGAGTTATAAAATTACAACGAAAAGTGGCATTGATTTTTATATATAAAGATACTAACTTACTCTTTAACTTAAAAACTTAAAAAACATCAACAAGTTTCATCTAGGAACTCGTTTAATGACCCGTTACCCGGAGCAATGTTGATTAATAATTCTGCTGCTCTAATCCCAAAGCCGAATAAGACATTTGAAGATGTAGAATGCCTATCTACTAACTCAGGGTTTCTAAAAGTGGAGTACGCGTACCACTGGTGGTACGCCATTGAGTCATGGGGGATACGCGATAAAATACATAAACGTAATGGCGGCAATAGGAAACTGGATCGCTGTTTAAATTGTTACTTTTTTACGTACATAGCATTAAACATAGTTGTGATAGTATCTATTTCTATTTTGTATAATTTTTGGAGTTTACTCCTTAAGAATCGGTTTTTGATATATGGCGCCCGGTATGAAAAAAATGTGAGTAGTATAATCTACTGAACGCATGACCTCGTTACGTTTTTGGTGCGCAACTTTCTAATTTGGTGTGAGCAGTGCAGCTAGATCGTGGGTAGTGTGTACCTTTACTTTGCATATACTTATGATTTCATATTTGCATATGCTTTCTCTCACTCTTACTGATGGCAAAACATCTTATAGTGGGGGTACGCTCTACGCACGATCTGGTAAACTCCAGTCGTGCGTCGGAGCTGACACACACAATTTTTTTAATAAAATACCTATCTATAGTCTGTATTTTTTAAAGGGGTCCACGGTCTTGAATGTCTAATAGGGATACGTGGAAAAATAAGTTTGAGAAATCCTGTACTAACTTAACACCAAACCTGTGTGCGTATTGAATCGACAACCGTTGTGTGACCCTTAAACCAAAGATAAGACTTCCTAGTTCATAAATGGTCTTTCAATAGACGCTCGAAATTGGTTAGGCCATAGCGGCCAAGTTCTATCAAACGGCGGCTTGAACAACAATTCCTAAATTTGTTTAGCACGCTAAACACGTGTTATTTAGGAAGTTAGTCATACATAATTACATATGCATTACATACAAATGCGTCAAATTAAAATATAATTTGCTTTTTAGGGTTCCGTACCCAAGGGGTAAAAACGGGACCCTATTGCTAAGACTTCGCTGTCCGTCTGTCTGTCCTCATGAACCATGATAGCTAGACAGTCGAAATTTTCACAGAATATTATGTATTTCTGTTGCTGCTCTAAGAACAAATACTAAAAACAGAATAAAAAAAAATATTTAAGGAGGGTTCCCATACAACAAACATGATTTTTTAGCCGTTTTTATAGATAATGGTACGGAACCCTTCTTGCGCGAGTCCGACTTACGCACTTGGTCGGTTTTATTTAATATAAGCGATTGTTGAGCAAATATTTATGTTAAATTTGCTGTCAATTGTATAATAGTGTATGGCAAATTATCATTAAAAGTTGAAGCGTTGAATGTGTGCAAATTATGTTTTTTTTTTATCTGCTCTGTTCAAGAAACATTCCGCGTATTATGTACGTGATTTTTATTATCTTAAGCTACGTGGCCCGTTTTTGGACGAATAGATAATTTGAATACGCAAAATTTACGGATTTGGGGCGATACCAATCCGCAGGATCAAAAGCATCTCATAGAAAGTCTCTGTTTGGTGCGAATTTGGGTCCGTACTTCCTCGTACCTATGTACGTTCATCAAAAATAAATTAAATACCTACATAGCGAGCCGCGAAAACAAAACGCCAGTGTCGCCAACATTGTTGAGACAACATTGTAATAAACAAATAGATTTGGAAATTTTTGTTTTCCGCGGCGCGGGGAAAACATGTCACAACAATGCTGTCGATATCAACTCTACCTACTTATGTTTTGTTGCAATCAAACTCAATTTCATCTACGTAGTAGTAGGTAAGTAAATATGATATTGACTGTAGAAAATACCTACGAATTATCTGCAGTCTTTATGGCAAAACATACCTAAGTACATCTACCTAGTTTGGGGCTATATGGCGCTGTGTGAAATGTCAACCAATATTATTTACTAGCTGCTCGCCCCGGCTTCGCACGGGTGGTACCTGGATAAAAAGTAACCCATGTGTTATTCTGATGTATAAGCTATATTACTGTAAAGTTTCCTTTTAATCCGATCAGTAGTTTTTGCGTGAAAGAGTAATAAACACACACACCCACTCACTCACTCAAACTTTCGCATTTATAATATTAGTAGGATTATTATTATCTATTTTGCCTATTAACTGCCTACAAACTTACCACTGGTAACCTACTACCATAGCTACTAAGTAAAGTCTACTAAAATGGAAATAACAAACCAATCGGCTAATTATCGAATACCTACGAAGCACAAACATGGCACCCATGTTATCGACACCGATACTGAACCAATAGATCTGTGTTATGGTGGCAAATACGGGTCGTTTGTGTTTATAGAATAATTGTAATTGCAATCGATAGAACCTACCTACCTACTACCTAGTGGTCGGAGCCTTCACTTTGTTCGATCGGAACCATTGGAGCTCTACAACTTAGCATTAAGGAAAGAATCATGACGATGGGCTTGCAACCTATCACGTATGGAATGCTAACTACTGCAAAATGTGGGCATAGTCCAACTATAAATGTTTGGACGTGCCTCTGACTACCCCCACTAGACATTTTCAAAGTATCTAAGGCTCTGGAGATCTGAGAGGATGTCTACCGTACTTGAGGGGATTACAGTCGTGATCCTGTTTATTTATTTTTTAATTGAAAATAAGTTCTTTTAAAATCAAGCTGTTATAAATTCTAGGGCTCTAGTACTCGTCAAGATAAATCCAACGAGCCCAAACACGACGTGGTTATGTTGTGTAGTTAGGGAGTTCTTATGGCTACATTCGAGATTCATCATCAGACCAGCTCGCTAATATCATAATTTTATATTGTCATTGGAGATTGATAAGTATGTAAAGTTTTATCTCAATCAGACTATTTACTGAGAAGTTCCGTTGAACAGCTGACTCCATCATCAGATCAGCTCGCTGTCACCATATTATTATATTGTCACCGAAGTTACATAAGTATGCCAATTTTCAGCTCAATCGGTTGAAGATAACTGCTTCAAAATTGAGTTGCAAGATTCCACCTTAACATAGGGGAAAGTAGTACGAGTTGATCCCTTGGGGTAAGATGATCCTTTGCGATTGTGCCGAAACTACTAACGTCATCTAGTCGCTTTTGCTGGCAATACATAGCTCCAGACACCCCTCTGCCTCAGTCAAATTGTAATGGCGGCGTGAGCGATACATCGATATTGACGAGAAAAAATAAAAATTGTGTACGGCTGCTCTAAGGTAAGCATGACTTTGAGCGTATGTTACTTTTATATAAACAATGTTAAATGTAATTACTGTTGTGTTTGTAGCTTCCTAATATGCTTAATTTTAATAATTGGGCTATGTGAACATAGCCCCGTGCTAGTAGGTTATGTTAGCAAACATTGAATGAAAAAGTGGGACTTGGGTCAAGATGATTCCTTTCTATATGTACAAGATGATACCCGGGGATCATCTCGTACATATAGATTTACTTATGTATGCAATTTAGGTTCATATTTTTGTTTAATTTTAAATCTCGAATATTGTAAACAATAGTCGCCGCCCGCTTTGATCTGTCAGTCTGTTTATGCTTTTGTCTGACTTCAGGTTGTATTACTATTATTAATTCTGATTTAAACAACATATTTTTACATTTTTTTTAGCCAAACGTGATGCCGCGTAATTACAAAAGAAAAACCACTTGAGGTGATTGGTCGCAGAATTCATGACAGGCGCTCTTGATGCTGTGAAAAAGGGCATGGCATTAAAAAAAACAAGTAAAAATTTTTCAGTGCCCATAATGTCATTGAAACGAAGGGCCAAAGTAAAAAATAAAATATCTGTTGGAGCAGTAAAATATTTAGGAGGAAAAAAAACTACTTCTACTGAAGAACAAGAAAACGAGCTCGTGGACCATATTAAAGACATGGAGACAAGAATGTATGGATTAACAAAAAAGGAACTGTTATCATAGCATATGAACTAGCTGAAAAAAAATAAATTAAATTTTTGTGACTTTTAAAGTCATATGACTGTTGATTTTGTTAATTTTATTACCTTACGTAACTAAAAACTTAAGATGACTGACTATTAAAAATAAAGATTATGTTTCACTGTTATGTATTTTTGTTTTTTATAACCTTTTTCTTCATAAAAATATATGTTTACTCGAAATGGGGGTAAGATGATCATAGGGATCATCTTGCCTCTAGCTGGGGATCATCTTACCCATAGGGGTGTACAAGATGATTACTTTGTAAGGTTTTAGAAAACAAGAAATATTTGAATGAAACCTCAATTAATTTCTGGTTTTGAGTATGAGGAAAGTGAACTAGATAAATATACTAGTAGTAATCACCTTTATTTATAGTTTACCTCGAAAAATATACATTTTACAGCGATTCCCCCTTAAGGGGATCATCTCGTACTACCTTCCCCTACATAGTTACATAGTTACACAAATTGCAAGTTAAAAAAAAGCTTTAAAAAAATGATGGGCGCCAAGCCGTGTTTGTTGCCTGATTTTTCTAGGCTTGTTCGCGATTTATAGCTCCTAAGACGTATCCTTGTAATTTTATTGAAATAAATATTTTTTGACTTTGGTATGTCACACACATCTAAAGAACATTAGATATCTATAGAATATAGTTCATCCTTTTGTCTAAGCGGCTCGAAGGATTCTGATAAGACGTTTCTTGATCACGAGAGTGACAAGATAAAAAAGTGAGGTGTCAAGAAATCCAATATGGCGGCCATAAATCGTAATTATTGGATTTCCGATGAATGATGAAAAGGGGTACCTAACTATCTATGTGCTACCAAAAATCTTGAACAGACATAACAACTAATAATACTAAACAGAATTTGTTGTGTAATTTGCAGTGTTAGAGTAAATATAAATACTTTGGACACTCCGCTATCTAGCCCCAAACTCAGCAATTAGAACCAGAAGACTAAATACTTATATTATTTTTATTAGTACTGAAATCCATAATACCTACGCTTTTTATGCTGTTTAGTCACCTATACCTACGCTTCCGAAACATTACCTACGCAGATGCTTAGGTATAAGTGCATAAACAGTGAATAGTTACTATGAAAAGTGTACAGATTAGGTATTCTCTAACATTCGGTATTGCATTCAACATGATAATAATGTTTTTACAAAATAGCCCTGCTTTATGGGAATCGAACCCGCCACCCACAGCGCAGAAAAAAGAGCTACCAACTGAACTTATAACGAGTAATAAATGTTTTTGATTAATGCAGAATCGTTTTTCTCAATAACTGAAAATCATACAGTTTTATTCTTTGTGATAAAAATAACTTAAGGATAAATCTAGATACATTATAGACATAAACACGATTGGTGAAACTTTTTTCGATAGATTTATTTTCCAAAGTTAGTTTTTCAAAAACACTAGTTTCGTATTTAATCAAAACTATGAATAGCTAAACAGTTCATTTTTATATAATTCGTTAGATAATCATACTAGCTAAGTAAATTAAAGACAGTTTCTTTTAAAGTTTTATCCGTGTAGACTCAGCTCATATAAAAAAACCAAACCTTTTATATCACCTTAAATTATCTCCAATTCAATCTCATAGTAGGTTACTTAATATATTATTTACTTGCTATATACTCGAGTTCGTTAACTAAAACCATGTCAGAATTTCTACAATTTCTAGTGGCTTGTTTTCGTATTTATTGAAGCAGAAATACCTTAGATCCCGTAGGTTAAATTACTCCTGGCAGGTAGTCTGAACTACGCTCCCAAGTTTAGTTATATACTGCGGCATTGTTGGTTTTGATTGATCAGTTCAATCAATAGGAAACTTTGAAACTTCTTAGCATCATCGTAAAGCTTCGCCTGTTTATCGCGACCAAGCCTAGAAGAATAATGTTTTGTACATATAATACTTTATTGCACAAAAAAATAGAATATTTGTACAAAAAGGTGGGTCTAATAATGAAAGCATTATCTGCCTGCCAACCTCAAAGATAACAAAAAATAAGGTTGGCGTGCTAGTAGCTAAAAACAAACAAATTAAACAATATAAAGTATATCACAGGCCTCACAGCTCAGTTGGTAGTAACTCTGCCTTCTGCGCTGTAGGTTGTGGGTTCGATCCCCACCCAGGGCAAACATTTGTGTGATGAACATAGATGTTTGTTCTGTGTCTGGGTGTTAATATGTATAATATGTATGTATTTACAAAAAAAAAGTATATAAGTATTCTATCAGTTATCTGGTTCCCATAGTACAAGCTTTGCTTAGTTTGGGGCTAGATGGCGCTGTGTGCAAAGTCCGCCAATATTTCAATATTTTATTTATTCGCCCGCGGTGTCTCTCGCGTGGTAGGTACCTACTATGGCAATGTATATTCCAAGTTTAATTTAAATCCTTTTAGTCGTAATTGAGCAACAGACATCTACATATCCTTACAAACTATCGGATTTTAATATGAGTGAGATAGTTTTCAGGGTTTCGTACCCAAAGGGTAAAAACGGGACCCTATTACTAAGCCTTCGCTGTCCGTCTGTCGGTCTGTCTGTTACAGGGCTGTATGTCATGTCATGACTGTATGGCCGTGACAGTTATTTTTTTTACAGATAATGTATTTCTCTTGCCGCTATAACAACAAATACTAAAAACAGAATAATATAAATATTTAAGTGGGGCTCCCATACAACAAACGTGTTTTTTTCCGTTTTTTATAGAACGGAACCCTTCGTGCGCGAGTCCGACTCAAACTTTGCCGGTTTTTTTTTATAATGTTCCAAATTTTCAATGCGGCTTCCTAACTTTAAGTAACGTCGTAATAAACACGGTAACTTTAGCAACGTGTAAGTTGTAGTGACGTCAAGTTTTCATTTATCTTAGTTCCAGAAGATAGTTTTACTTCGAAACTTGGAAATTGTTTATGATTTGCTGAACGCGAACTTCAAAGTTAGTAAGTTACTTTATTCTTTCATAACTTTGTTGCAAATAAATACGGATTAAGATAACTTAGACTTGTAATTTTTACGTGGAGTGGTGTGCATAGTCAATGTCTAGTTTTAGATTACTTTAACCCTTTGACTAGCGAGATCTTCTTACACATGTAAGTAATTAGAAAGCTCCAACATATTTACAGATTTATGTAATCTTGAATATAGATGTAAGGAGGCACAAAAAAACTGATTATTATTTTATCTATGAAGTTTTTTTTACGATATTTAAATGTAAATAGCTTTGTTTTATAGCTTTTGTAAACAAGTAAAGCAACGAGTTGTAAACAACGACATGCTATGTAAAAAACATAAATCATGCCTTAAGTTTCAAGAATCTTTTTAGTTTGAGAAGAGACCTAGGTAAATATCATTGTCATTGAAAGCTGTGACTTTTGCCATTACAGAGATTGAGGATCGATAAAAAATATAGTATCACGACTGTAATCCCCAAGTACGGTAGACATCCTTTCAGAGCTCCAGGCGCTTAGATCCTTTGAATATGTCACGTCGAAACATTATATTTGGCACATGCCCACATTCTGCAGTAGTTCGCATTCCATACGTGACAGGTCGCAAGCCTATCGCCGCTTACAAGAATACTATAACTGGTTAGCACGTGTTTCGATGCCCATATAAATTTTTCGAACAGAAAAATCCATTGATGCACGCCAGGATTCGTGGCCAAAAGTCGAGGTACCTCCCACTCGGCCCACACGGCTTAAATTAATCGATCTGTTATCAAAATGCCTAAAATTCAATTTATTTAGGTATTCAAATTCTCAGTAATTCGTAAAAATAAATACTTATTTTCCAACATAATATCTTTATTAAAAATTGCACATAAATTATTTAAACATACGATAATATTTTCTACATAAAAATTTCACTTATTACGAGTATTTACATCGATTACACATTCATTAATACATTTAACAATATATGTAATTTATATTATTTACAAGTTTATTAAACTTACACATACCTAATATTTTTTATATTAATAGTAATAAAACATTAGGCAAATTATCATGTTGACACTGAGTTTTATATTTATTTACAGCCTAATATGTAGGTACAAGGATGATCATAGATTATTTAGAAAATATATATCGTGCCAACCCCAGATAATGTGAGGCAAGGGCAGGAAAATGATGTATTGTATATTCATCAAATCGAATCAATGTATGATCTAAGTATTCCACTTAGTCGGATTTCAACATATTTCGACATTGTGTAAAAGAATCGATTCTTTTTCGTCTATATTTATACTTTTCAAACTATCGTTATTAATAGACATAACTATAGATTATGACACGGTTCTTTATCACGTAATAACCTTTAATTTACTTTAGTCTTCCCGCGACCATGGCTATTGTAACATAGTCGAAACGTCGGGTGATAAAGACCCGTGTCAAAATCTATAGCTATATTTATACTTTTTGTACTAATATATATTTTAAATCAGGAAATAAATGTTTAATTTAATAAGATCAGTATCTTTAATATGCATTAATAACAATAATTAAACACTCAACAGCCACATTTTATAGTCCCAAACTCGCACAAGTGGTCGTGGTTACGAGTAATATAAACCATGAGTAACTACACTTATTACACCCCCCAGCAAATATTTACAGATCATGTTAAATGTCCCGCTGCGGTTTTGAACCCGCACTCATCCATACGACATTGAAATCGTCAATACCTCCTTAAAGGATCTGAATTTATGTACCGAGATTGATTATTATTACTACTAAATATACAATTTAACTGTACAATTTTAAATAGTTTATAGATTAACTATCTAATAGATAAGACTATATAATTATCGTGGTGGTTCATTTTAAATGAAATACAGCTAATTACCACATATAAACTACTATTGCTGACGTTTCGAGACAATTCAGATGCTATTCATCATGAGCATTGTTCGTGAACTCAGCGGTAGAATGACGAATCTTTGTATTTCATTTAAAATAAATAGTTCCTACTTCTGTATGTATGTATGTATGTATGTATGTATGTATGTTTGCTTATATCTTTAAAACTACACAACGGATTTTGATGCGGTTTTTTTTAATAGAGTGATTCAGGAGGAAGGTTTATATGTATAATAACATGCTACCCGTGCGAAGCCGGGGCGGGTCGCTAGTTTATATTATTATAGTAATATTATTATTATGTTTTTGATTGCACACATTTTTATAGCAATCTTTCGATGCGCTTCTGTTACACTCAAGGGAAAGTTACACTCTTTCAAAGTTCGTAGAGGTTCTACGAATTCCGTAGAGGCTCTACGAACTTTGTAGATGCTTCACGGACTGCAATGGAGCTCTACGGATTGCGTAGAGGTTTGTTAGTATAATCAAGCGTAGAGGTCTTGAGGGGTGCGTAGGATGCGCGGGGGGCGGGTCTCGCGTCATATCCACGTGCGTTCGACGTTAGGCGCATCATTCGGTCCGCAGTCAGCGTGCGGGCCGGACGCGCCACGCCTATGTCAGGCGGTGCTCACCAAAGCGTTGTTATAAGTGCTATTCATCGAGATTCGAATCGTACCTGGAAATTTCACCACATTTTATGAAGGCTCACAACATGGTGATATATACTGAAACTAGCAGCGGCTAAGATACTAAAAGCACGCCAATGAGAAGCAGAAAGACGTTGAGCCTAACTACATTGACCATTCTCAAAGTCGCTATTGAAAATGGCCTTTTGTCCACATACAATAACTGGCTTTAATTTTCTTACTTGTTTATTTTATTTGCATGAAGCAAGATGGGGGAGCCATGTGGGTTTTTGATGAATTTTGTCGTCTTGAACAAACCTATGAAGAAGAATACCATTTATCTACGAGTCGGTTATATTATGTAATCAACTCTTAGTTGTGTTATTAGTCAGGATTTAAATAATAAAAAAAATATCAATGTTATCGACGTCACATGGCTTCTGTTGCAGACAGAGAAAGACAGAAAATCCAAAGAGTCTTGTCATAAATGCTGCAACTTTATACTTTTCGTTTTGTGTCAAAACTTCGAGATTGACCAATGACTTAGCTTAGCATTAGCCATGATCTAACCAAATCATCGACAACACCACCCAATAGACACCTCGTGCAAGGCGAACTCTGTCTGACAAGACATTAGGCTAATACTACTGATATTAGACCGCGCGTCAAATTTGAAGTAGTACGACCACTCCCTTGCACCGTCACTTTGAAACGGCGAATCAGAATGCATTTATCGGGACCCGTATATATCAACGTTTTGACTGAATTGTTTGTTTGAAGAAATTAAGCTATTAGGCGTCTATTGAGCTGTGTTGTGGATAAACCAAATCATCACATACTCAACTAAGCTGCAAATTGACAAAACTCACGCTATTAGCATATAAAAAGCAGTAGCTTACTTGTACCGTTCTTTCTGCTAGGGGAAATAGAGCGCATGGATCTATCCATACGTTCCGTGCCGAACGGTCTGTGCCTTGTTAGGCCTCCGCCTCCGAACGCTCCGCAGCACCAGAAGAATTGCTTGAAACCTCGCCTGAATCTAGAAAACAAATGGTAATGATGTATAGTCCAATGTGTTTATACTCACATACAAGGTGCATAGACGCAACATTTACGAGACGCTCATTTTAAGCTAGAAGTTTCAACTATGTTGAGTCTGCCCGCGACCATGGCTATTGTAACACAGCCGAAACGTTGGAAAAATAAATTAAAGTGATAAATAAATACCCGTGTAAAAATCTAAAGTTATGTCTAATAATCAAAAATAAGAATTATACACACTTTCAATGTAATGTAGATAAATAAAAGATAGAAAACACTTTATTGCACTCAAACAAAACAGAAAAATAATATCTAATATTGGAGCATAGGCTGTATTATCGCGCTGACTAAGCCAAGGGTTTCTTGACGATGTTTTCCTTCGCCGTTTTGAGCACGTGTCATTTTTCGAGCAAAAAAATCCATTATGTACCGAGATTCGCATAATCGGATCAAAAGTCGATGTATCTCCCACTAAGACAACACGGCTAAGTGATATGGCAGATTAAGAATTCATCAGTATGCGTTAGTTTGTTGACATATTATTACACAACTAAATTGCGAGGCATCTAAAATCATACACCGAACTCTAATTCTAATAACTTCAGTATCCTATCCTATCCTAATAATATTATAAATGCGAAAGTTTGTGATAAGGCTGCTATGTTAGTTCCCTAATCAAAAATAAACGACAAACGGTTAAATATAAAATTTTCTGTAGTATGTAAATAGATAAAAAATCAGAATAAATATAGGGGGAACTTATAATCCAAAAAACAACCCTTAAATGATAAAAAAACGCGAAAAGGATGATTTTGGTATAGATGGCGTTGGTGTGCACAAAATTTGACATCACAGACTAAAAACATTTAGTCGTCATAGCAACGAAGTTTTGACTAATAAATGATATGCATTGTAACAAAATTCGTATTTTTTTAATCAGTGCAAGGTAGGTAGGGAAAAAAATGGAAGTTGCCTGAAATTGCTTTTTCCTATGCGATTATTAAAAATTGACAGGACAACGTCTGTCACGGGTCGGTTAGTGATTAATATATCTTAATCTAGCTTGCAATGTTAATTTGATTAAAATTCAGACGCTTGAACTCTGATATCAGTGATTACAGTTCACCGATTTTATGCAAGAGTAATATTAATAATATAATAAAAGGTTGATGAACCGTTCGAAAAAATATTGAACATTTTTATTCTTTAATACTCTGAAGATCTGAGAGGATAATTAGATATTAAAATCGTGATCCTATTTATATTCAAAACAGGCAAATAAAAACTAAAACATACTTAGAGTTCATCCAGCAGTAGATAATAGGGTTGTACATGGAGTTGCTCATAGCCAGCCAGTATATGCCTAGGTATATCTCCTGTATGTGTGCGTAGTTCACCACGTCGGGGTAGTATGACGTCACCACGAAGTACACGTGGAACGGCAGCCAGCAGACCGCGAAGATCACGACCACTACAATCATCATCTTTACCACCTGTGAAAAACCAAACGATTTTAGGTGCTTACAATCGAGCCTTGTGGTTCTATCTCACGAAGATCAACCCGATCTTAATTGTGTGTGTACTGTGTAGATTTGACATTGTTTGTGTGCGTAAACTTGGATGCACTCAATATCAGTCACACACACAAAAGCGCGTGTCTATGCACGTCACAAGTACAAAATATACTGCTCACCCGTCTTAGTGGATAGAACAGCTGTATCAATATTATTAACATTTTTAAATCTTTTGTTTTTACCATCAATTTTGTGTTTTCAAGCGAATTTAAAGACTGACTCAATTAATAACAGCAGCTGTGGTTAACTAAAAACGATTTTGACATCTCTAAAAGTATTGCTGTCTCTTTTACACTACATTAAACAGAACGAGATGGAAGCCGTTAAATTTAGTTTTAGTCAGGGATCAAGAATTGGTTACAGTGTTTACACTGATGGCCGCTAAGTGAATGCGATTTTGATTCGGAATTCGCGAGTGGGCCCTATTCCCTATCTATAAAGGGATGTAGATAGACACTTGCATACCAAGGTCGTCAAGATTAGTTACGACAATACTAGAGGCAAGTCCTGTCTGGGCCAAGACAGTTTATAAAACTTATAAAAAGATGAAATCCTATGAGTTCAAACATTCATTCGTAGTAAGTATCTGTGATGACTAAATCGATTCAAAAACTGCAGAAACTAATGCTGCTCGTAACAGAACTCGTAGCCATAAACGAAATAGCGTTTGAAGAGTTTATGCAAATGGGAATCGAGCTGCAGAAGACTAGAAGTCTGTCTGCGAGCTCTAGAGATCATTGAAATTCAATTACTTGAATGCAGCAAACACTTTCTTTGTTCCTAGAATACTCATAGATATTGTATTCCTGTAAGAATATATATTTTTTAAATAATATATAAAATGCTAGTGGAAACCCTCGCAATTTCATTTACATGAAGTTTTTTTCAAACTGAATTTAATCTTCTCTTAGAGGTTGAATTTTCGGAATTCAATTCTTACATGTCTTCTACGCAATAAAAGGAATAAGTACACCTTAAGGAAATCATGTTTCTAGGATCAGTTCTTAGGATGTGCAAAGATAGATCAGTCAGTCAGTCAGTTATGCAAGAGTTTTAGATTAACGGTAACCAAACGGAAACTGCAGCAGCATTAGTATATTAGAAACATTCTGCTTTTCAATCCTATGCCCTTATTTGAGTCCCAATAGTGAACGAATTTTTTGCTTGGAAAATGTCAGGAAAATTCTTACATTTTCCAAGCGAAGTCGTAATCAAAAAATCAAAATCAAAATAGCGTTTATTCATTGAAATCACTTGGATCATTTAGAATCGTCAAATTTAGTTAAGTATAATTTAATTTAGTTTAATTTTGTTCATTGTTTTTTTTTTTTTAAGTCTTTGAACGTATTTTTAATATAAAATGAATCTTAATTATTATTGATAGAGCGAGTTGGAGCAGTCCCAGGCTTATTTGTCGTCTAAATAATCAGATATTTTATAGTAAGCCTTTTTGCATAGTTTACGTTTAATTAAGCTTAAAAAATTGCTAATAGATAGCTTATCCATGAAGCGAAGCGAAGTCCGACTGGGACTCAAATAGGGGCATAGGATTGGATAGCAGAATGTTTATAATATACTAGTGCTGAATACTAGTGAATAAAGATTCAGACAACCCCTTCGCTACGCATACCGCCGCGGATAAAAAATTAGCTATATCTCATTTCGTGCGGCGCCAATAAAAACCCTTCTCATATTTCCTCTCAAAAAAAAAACCTGCGTAATTTAAGTGTTTAGCGGATAGGTATAAAATGTATTATTTCTGTGAATAAACTGCTTAATATTCTTAGCCGAATTCAAGAACCTTTCAAAATGGATTTAGGCATAATTTCTCCATTCCCAATGCTCAATGGCATGGAACGCGAACAGAAAAACAATTTAGCCACTAAAAGACGCTTATTAAAATATATTCAGATATGCAAACATGGATTTTTACATTTACGGTTCGCTGCTGTATAACCAGATATTGCACGTATACTAAAAATAATTATATTCAAACTAGCTGTCCCGACATACGCTGTCCTGTTAAATTTCAATAATAATTCTACGAAAAAACTTTTTTTTCACTTTTTGTTTTTCCCGAACTTTATGCCACCCTTATCACTTAAGGGTATAAAAATACCCTATTACGATCTATTCTCATACCTCCCAAATATATACACAAAAAAACATGAAAATCGGTTCATCGCCAACCCGTTTCAGAGGAGTTTGGTTACAGATACTGTGACACGAGAATCCTAATCCTAATCCTATCCTAATAATATTATAAATGTGAAAGTTTGTGAGTTTGTATGTATGTTTGTTCCTCAATCAGGCCTAAACGACAAAACGGATAAAGTTGAAATTTGCTGTAGATGTAGATAAAATGCCCGAATAAATAAATAGACTACTTTAAAAAATTACAAACATCCCCAAAACAATAAAAAAAACACAAAAGGGATGATTTCTGTATAGATGGCGCTGGTGTGCAATAAATCTGACATCACAGACTAAAAACATTCAGTCTTTTCTATTCGATTATTGAAACTTGACAGGACAACGTCTCTCACGGGTCGGCTAGTATTATTATAAATGCGAAAGTTTGTGAGTTTGTATGTATGTTTGTTCCTCAATCAGGCCTAAACGACAAAACGGATTAAGTTGAAATTTGCTGTAGATGTAGATATAATGCCTGAATAAATAATAGACTACTTTAAAATATGAAAAACATCCCCAAAACGATGGAAAAACGCAAAAGGTTGATTTCTGTATAGATGGCGCTGGTGTGCAATAAATCTGACATCAGTGTTGACATCAGTCGTCATAGCAACGAGCGTTAGTCTATGCGATTATTGAAATTTGACAGGAAAACGTCTGTTGCGGGTCTGCTAGTTTTATATATAAGAAAGATAAGATGTGTAATAATGCTTACTTTGAAAAGCATGTTTTGATTACTAGCTATGCGCTTACAACGATTGTAAACATATTTAACTGAAATTGTTTTTAGTGCTAACAGTTCAGTTCGTAGAACCTAAAATTCGATAAAAAACAACTCTCATTCAAAGTTACGAGCGAGACACCAAGTTTAAGTAGTTTAAGTAGTAGTAAGTAAAACTTGAAAGCACAAACATAGTATATCCATTACAGCGAACCACAAAGTGGAAATCGAACTCAAGAAGATTCATCTTCCAGGTAAAGTGCTGTAAATTCTATACATTTTCGTAGGTATATACTACTATTGCACAATGCACGTGTGTCATAGAAGTAAAGGTAGTACAGATAATGAAATTAATCACTACATAGTATAAAGCAAAGTCGCTTTCCGCTTCTCGCGTCTGTATGTAATATGTATGTATGTATGTATGTTTGCTTATATCTTTAAAACTACACAACGGATTTTGATGCGGTTTTTTTTAATAGATAGAGTAATTCAGATAGCAGTATGTCATGGAGCCCACAGCTTGAATCTGTGAGCCGAAAACTATTTGCATCTGTGGGTTCGCTTAGGAGGCTGCGAAACTTTCTTCCCATAGCTACTAAAATTTCGCTAGCACAATCTCTACTTCTCCCTGTCCTTGATTATGCCGATTCCTGTTATCTTGACCTAACGGAAGAACAGTTCAATAAACTTGAGCGCCTTCAAAATGTGTGTATTAGGTTCATTTTTGGTTTACGAAAATATGACCACATTTCTGATTTTCGTGTTCAACTTAAATGGCTCCCCATTCGTCTTCGCCGGAATACTCATATCCTTTCTCTCCTTTTCAATATCCTCCGAAATCCATCCACTCCTTGTTATTTGAAGGACCGAGTCGAGTTTCTCCATTGCTCAAATTCCCGAGCTCTTCGGTCCTCAGAAAACCTCCTTCTCAAAACTCCAGTGCATAGAACCAAGTTTTATGGTGATTCCTTTTCCGTTGAAGCAGTCCGTCAGTGGAATGCGCTACCGCTATCCGTTAAGCAGTCTCCCTCACTAGCCACTTTTAAAATTAGATTGAAGAATTTCTATTTAACTAAAGAGAATCTGGTTCATTAGTTTGTTGCATTTATTATAATTATATATATTTATAAATATATGTATATATATATTTTTATATATTTATGTATATTATACATTTCTGATCATATTATATGTTTGTATGTTTTTTTTTTTTTTAGTATTTATTTAAAGTATTTATTCTTCGATTATTATTAAATACTGTTTTTAGTGCACCCCGACCAATCTTCCATTCATCTTTATATTCACTCCATCCCAAGGTTGTCTGGAAGAGATCGCTTTTTAGCGATAAGACCGCCCATTGTACAGTTTGTTCTAGTTTAAGTTTCTTTCGTTGTTATTTATTTGTTTTATGGTGTACAATAAAGCATTTTCATTCATTCATTCATTCATTCAGGAGGAAGGTTTATATGTATAATACATGCATAATATAGTAGAGAAACACTGATAATTTTAGAGGTTTCTAATGTGATGTCGTAAATAAACACATTTTTTTGCGCTTACATTGCAAATGCTGGCTGAACCCCACGAGATATATCAAAATAATGTACTACAGTATTGTACACCTTAAAAACGTCTACAAAAAAGTCCACGATGGTATTAGAAATGTCTTACGCACAGCGAAGCGGGCACGGGTCAGCTAGTCTGATATAAAGAGGTAGGTGATATTTTTATTTTTGTATTTTTGTTTGTACCGGATAAACTTACAAACTACTGGACCAATTTTAACCTTCTTACACCTATTACTGGAAAACCTATATTTATCAGCGAGTAACACAGGCTTTATTTTATTAAAAAAAAAAAAAATTAAAGCTTGTAATTGGCCTGCCAGTATTAATATAAATTTCTTCATTTTTATATGAAACAAACGATAAGCTAACAAAGAATTGAGTTAGTCCAGAAATGCCCACTGGCAATGGGCATTGCGGCGATGGGCTTGCAACCTGTCACGTATGGAATGCTAACTACTGCAAAATTTGGGCATGTGCCAAATATAATGTTTGGACGTGCCTCTGACTACCCCCACTAGACATCTTCAAAGGATCTAAGCGTCTGGAGATCTGAGAGGATGTCTACCGTATTTGGGTATAACAGTCGTGATCCTATATATTTATTTATTTTTATTTTTAAGAAAAAGAAACCATTTATTTTTGTTTCTCTGTTCAAAAAAAAACCAAATAACTCCTTCTTTAAAGGAAATATACCAAATAAAGTAAACATTGACCTCGTCACGCCCGTATAATTACATTACCAACGAGTATGTACATGGGATCAGATCACACAACTAAAAATAAGTCCCGCCCGACACCCGAGGGAAATTAACTTCAAAAGAAAACTCTGAACAGAATATTTCCAATTTGCCATATTAATTATATGAATAAGAATTTCAGATAGTTTGATTCGACCCTTTCTGATTTTGTTTATTTAACCATCGTTGTTTTTAAAACGACCTTTGTTTTAGACGGTTTATAATTAAGTTATTCAAAACCAATTAATAAGTTGAAATTATAAATAGCAGAGAGCAACCTGAGAACAATTATTTGTTTGTGGAAATTCATATTACTTAAATTTCTTAATCATTCCAAGATGGCGACCTTTTCACAAGATAATGAATTCATAAAAAAAACTGTTAAACTCTGAAACTAAGGTGATTAAACATAGTAGAGCGTTTTCATAGAATTTTTAATGAGCGCAGATTTCATCTTTCATTGTGAACGGTTTTCTTTCATTCAAAGTTTTTCGAAAAAGCCTCGTAAACAAAGCAGCCTTTCTTTATAAATGACACTAGATGTGAGTATATCCACGTTCATTTTACTTTACACAGAGTAGATATGTATAGATGTTCTATCTCACGATAACGGGTTGGTATTCATTATTATAATTATTGCTCTTTATTTATTGAAAAAAACAACAGCATATCATCTAAAACAGAGTAACTTACTCTGAATAGAATAGTTAAATACTAATAAATCCTACAAAATAATATAATGGTAAGAATAGAGTAGAGTGTGTTTTTTCCACTTCTTTTCAAACTGACATCAGACTTAATTTTTTTTAGATTTTTTTATTAATTTTGGTCAATATTTGTTTTTTTTTAAATTACTGACGTCTTAAAATATATGCCTAAGGCCCGTGAGCACTTAACTTTAAGCTTGCTCTTAATTCCCTTTATATACTAGACACACAGTCTAGTATATAAAGGGAGGTACCGTTTACAAACTAGACACTCACACACAGAAACTGACAGGCCGAGTACGAATTAGCCATGAATTCAATGTTGGGTTGGTCCATTAATTGTTTCCTACTAAAAGGCTTCTGTAAATAAATTAACGAATATTTATTTTAGTGGCCTTCAAACAAGAAATTTGACTTTGCTAGGAAAACCAAATAATTGCGACAAACATAATTAAATGAATGCCCAATTTAGTCTTGAACCAACAGGAAATAATTGCTCAACGTAAATATTTTACGATAAGGGTCATCAACCAGGCCTTAGTGAACGTTTCTGAATCGCTAACGAGGATTCGACTTAATGAACCAACTACTGGTTGTGACGGGAGCGGTAAAAAAAGATAAACAATCACACAGCATCTTATTCCAAAGCTTGTACGTCTCTAAGCTAAGCTCTCAGATCACTGATAGAATATTTATAATTATCAACTATCTACTAATACAGGGCGTCCCACGGATATGCCACATGGAGGGAAAGTACTCTTAGTAGTAATCCTAATAATATTATAAATGCGTAAGTTTGTGAGTTTGTGTCTTAATACTGTAGATGGAACATTTTAGTGAAAGAAGACATTTTGAGCATTTGATAAATTGATTGATTTTGTGTTAAAAATGTTAATATTTATTTCTGACACTATGTTATTTAGCAAAAAATAATCCTTATGATGAAGCCTTTCGATAGGTAATATCGGTATGATAAAGCTACAGGATAATTATTTTTCTCGTGTAACGGGTTCGATTCCCGGTTCAACTATGTAATTATTTAAAGATCTATGAATGCAGTTGAATCCACAACCTACAGAGCTATACTACCAACAAAGCTGCGAAGCCAGTCAAAAGAAGCTAGTGCCCTAAGACGCCTATAGAGGCGCTGTCATACCGCGTCGCCATCATAGAACCGCGTGACATACTCGTAATGGCCGGCAGTGTTCTTCTCTTGATGCATATGAATAAACTAGTGGAGACCCTCGCGACTTCGTTCACCTAACGATATTTTCAAACAAACTTCAACCCTCGCTGCGCCCCCTTAGGGGTTGACTTTCGGGAATTCTTTTCTTTAGTGCACTCATACACCAAAAGAAAAACACCCTCCAAATTTCAAGTTTCTAGAACCAGTGGTTGGCGTTGATAGATCAGTTAGTCAGTTAGTCATCAACGCAAGAATCTATATCTATACTAATATTATAAAGAGAAAAGTTTTGTTTTTTTGTTTTTTTGTATGTTTGTAATGGATAAACTCAAAAACTACTGAACCGATTTCAAAAATTCTTTCACCATTACCAAGCTACATTATCCCTGAGTAAAATAAGCTAGGATTTTTTATTTTGAAAGAGTAATAAATTCTTTATAAGAATGACGATAGTTTGAAGCAAGGTGTAAAAAATTGAACGGGAACAGAAGACAACATTTCTTAATTCTAAAGCGATACGAAGTTCGCGGGGTCAGCTTGTTATTTTATATTTAGATGACAAATTAATAAATATTATTAAGGTGATGCTTGAAATTTATGTTTGTATATTGTATGGGATGACTACCCGGATAAGACGGAAAAAGTGATAAAACCGCATTATCATGTAAACCATCAAACTTAAAAAAAATCTGTCCATAATTTATGTAAATAGTATGATTATTTAACGAATTAAATAAAAATGATCTGTTTAGCTATTCATAGTTTTGAGTAAAAACTAAATTAGTATTTTGGAAGAGCCAACTTTGGAAAATAAATCGATCAATAAAAGATTCACCGTCGTGTATCTGTCTATAATTTATCTAGATTATATCCATAAGTTATCTTTGTCATAAAAACAAAACTGTATGTTTTACGGTTTTAAGAAAAAACTATTCTGCGTTCATAAAAAAAATGTATTACTCGTCTTAATTATGATGAACTTACCCTTCGTTTGCTCTTGACGTTGTCTAGCTGCCGTTGCGTGCATTCGCCTATTGATTGAGAGCCCCACAGTTCGATGCCGACGCGCGTGTACGCGTACGTCATCGCAATTATCGGCAGGAAGTACGTCAGTATCATGAATATCACGTTGTATCTGTTGGAGAAACATCAAAGGCTTCATTCAAAATCTCCTGATATTTTATCAAGGCCTTACATTATTTATCATTGTCTACTTGGGTAGGTACCCGGAAGATGTAAGGCGAAGGATACACGAAGCAAATATTATGTCCATCAGTTAAAAAAACTGACGGACCACATCCCGTTGACGGAAGGAATAAACAGACAAGGCTAGAAGTTTGACATCACGTCAGTATTGTAACGTGTTTCAGTTCAGACGTGAATAGAAAAATAAACTAGGAATAATTAGGTACAAAGTAGGTAGATAATTAAACCAAAAAAGAAAGAACTTAACGCGTCAATTTCTGGTACATTTTCTTTGCCACAGGGCGGGTCAAAACATGTAAGTACCTATAAATTCAAATTCAAATTTAAAAATCATATATTTCAATAAAATCACTAGGATCACTTTGAAACGTCTTAGGAACCAGGTGAAGCTACGCCGATTCCTCGAGACCAAGCCTAGAATAATCAGGCAACAAACACGGGGTCTACCTTTTTTTTTCAATGATCCTTTCCTTAATGCTATGTAGAGCTCCAGTGTGGCGCCGATCGTACATAAGTACACAGTTAGGTACCTACAGGTACGCACACGTGCGCAAAAAAGTTGATTGTTGATATAAAAGTATAAAATATAAACACAACAACAAACTCTGTTACAAACAAGAAAACATCCACAAAGAATTCATTGCCTTTACCTTCGCAAATAACAAGTGTCAACAGAAACAACAGTGATGGGGTATAAAAAGACCGGTAAGTGAATGGCATAATGAATGAATGAATTAAATTTCTTAGTTGTACGTGTAAAGTAGCTCAACTGAGCCCGATCACTATCAGTCAAAAGCATCCTTAAGACGTTGGCGACAATACCACGCTATACGGCATGCGCTGTAATGAAACTTGGCGCCGGAGACTCTCCTTTCATTATTCTAAAACTTAATAATTTTAGAATATCTCAATTTAACTACTTAATGCGTTTTACGCAGCATAGTTTTTGTAGCATGTGTATCTTAATTGCAACTTTACCAAGGTTTTAATTAAGTTCAGGGCGAACTATCAAACATAGTTGGTACCATACATATCACCATGCTGACTGATTCTAAAAGATATCGTTCAGCAATTATCACGATGGTAAGATTGGGTAATAAACAAACATTCGTACATCTTCATTGTCTTCATATTTCTCCATACTTAATAAGAAATTATATATTTTAAAGATTTGGTAGTAGAATATCCTTCGTTCATTCAACCATTCATTCACTGAGTCCCCACACTACGCTATGTTGGTTCGTTAGTTCGCTGTTATTTGGTACAAAGTTCAAAATATAGGTACCTAACTAGAATAATCCTCATATAAGAATGTAACCTGGTAATATCTCCATCTCGACTCGACTAGTTTGATATTATTGACCTTGATTTGCACGTTAAAACCGGAAAATGTACCATTTTTGTCAGAGAAGTTAATAAACTTACACAATATTACACAATAGTGATACGAAACGATAGAGAATGACCAGAGATAAAGTAGTTTTTATAGATGTCTAATGGCTCTATGGTTAATTGACATTGACGAGGGGAAGTGTTCCTTTTCCTTCCTTTGGTTTAATTCTCTAAGGAATTACTAAACAAACAGACTAAATACAAAATCGGAACCCTAAAAAGATACAAAACAAAAAAGTTAGTTGGTTAATTGTCTTGGGGTTTTAGTTTAGTTTGGGGCTAGATGGCGCTGTGTGGAATGTTCACCAATATTTATTTATTAATTTATGTAATGTCATTTGGAATATCGGAATGTAATTTTTTTGCATAGATATACCTAGTTCAAGGGCTGGAGAGAGTATAAATGAAATAGAATCACGTCTGTAATCCCCAAGTACGATAGATACCCTCTCAGATCTCCAAGCGCTCAGATCGTTGAATATGTCTAAAGGGGTAGTGAGAGGCACGGTCGAACATTACATTTGGTACATGCCCATGTTTTGTTATTATTATTATTGTTTGAGCCTTCACTTTGTTCGATCACACTGGAGCTCTACATAGCATTAAGGAAAGGATCATTGAAAAAAAAGGTAGACGGATCATTGAGAAAAAAGGTAGCCGTGTTTGTTACCTGATTCTTCTAGGCTTGGTCGCGAGGAAACGGCGTAGCTTCACCTAGTTCCTAAGACGTTTCAAAGTGATCGTTGTGATTTTATTGAAACAAATGGAATTTGAATTTGAATTTGCAGTAGTTAGTACCATTGGAGAGTACAAGCTATATTTTATTTAGGTATCACGCGAAGTCACGTCAAAATGTGGTTACAAATTGAAACGACGATGTTTTGGTTATCGAACAATGAACATTTTTTATTGCTTTGTTTTCAGGAACTATTGTCAAAGCATTAGTTATAATAAAGACCATTACCTAACTTCCGTTTTATTTTGGTACCTATCACAATGAAATAACCGGCCAAGTGCGAGTCGGACTCGCGAACGAAGGGTTCCGTACCATTATCTATAAAAAACGCCAAAATAACACGTTTGTTGTATAGGAGCCCCACTTAAATAAATATTTTATTCTGTTTTTAGTAGTTGTTGTTATAGCAGCAACATAAATACATCATCTGTGAAAATTTCAACTGTCTAGCTATCACGGTTCATGAGATACAGCCCTGTGACAGACAGACGGATAGACGGATAGACGAACAGACGGACATACAGACAGACGGACAGCGAAGTCTTAGTAATAGGGTCCCGTTTTTACACTTTGGGTACGGAACCCTAAAAACATTTAATTTCGTGAATGGATAACAATCATTGATACAATCAAACTAAAATCGAGGGAAATTACTAACGGAAATAACTAAATGCTACTGAGACTTGAGTGGGAGATGACAGCATAAACTGTCACCTGCCACCTGTCATCCTGAATGGTGAGTGAGGCACGATTTTTGTATGAAGATTGATGGTTCTCGATGTGAACGCCAGAGGATGGTGATTTCATACAAAAAAAATTGATCTCACCATCTATCCACTGTGACTGGCAACAATCTTTGCTATTTTTCTAATATTATTATTTATTATAATAATATTTCTACTATATCTAATACTAGCGACCCGCCCCGGCTTCGCACGGGTTTACTACATATAAACCTTCCTCCTGAATCACTCTATCTATTAAAAAAACCGCATCAAAATCCGTTGTGTAGTTTTAAAGATATAAGCAAACATACATACATACATACAGACGCGGGAAGCGGAAAGCGACTTTGCTTTATACTATGTAGTGATTCAGACCTACATTTTTTGAGTTCAAAATGAATCCCTTTTTTGATAACATCATGTTGTATATATATTTACAAAAAAAATATATTAAAGATATGTCCAACGTGTCAAATGTCCACCAATATTGATTTATTTATTTTCTTTTTGTATCTTATTAAAAATAATTAAGATCACGACTGTAATCCCCAAGTATGGTAGACATCCTCTCAGATCTCCAGGCGCTTAGATCCTTTGAAGATGTTTAGTGGGGTTAGTCAGAGGCACGTCCAAAGATTATATTTCGCACATGCCCACATTTTGCAATAGTTAGCATTCCATACGTGACAGGTTACAAGCCCATCGCCTTCGTTTAAGTTAAACTCAAAAACGAATAGTACCTTTGTCTACAAAATTAACTATTCAGTTTGATTGGCACATATTAGGTAGGTGTGCAGTAGCCGTTCTTAGACCCCATAGATCCAAAATTCAAATTCAAAAATCATTTTAATTCGAATCACTTTGAAACGTCTTAAGAGAGGTCAAAATAATCAAAACCAAACACCAGGAACCAATTTGCTGAGAAAAAAAAGTTGTTGCTACCTAGTAGTTGGGTTTGGTGAAAGGTTCGCGATAGTTGAAACGTAGCTTTACTCACATGTATTCCAGTTGCGACTGTGTAGTCATCCCATCGGGCCACTCAGAGAAGCATACTCTCCTGAAACAAAATAGCGTTTACCCAATGGTGATGGAAAAAACCTATTTTGGGTTTACCGATTGGTGTGGTCCTACGCAGCCTGACCTATGAGTTAAGGGTTCATTTCAATGCATGTTACAAATAGGAGGAATTGTACGAATTGTACTTCTAAAATAAGAAATTGTACTACAAGGGGTCCCAAGATATTTACGTTTTAATTGGGTCAGGTCAGGAAGTATCTTCATTTGTCGGATGATCGTTCGTTAAAGATACACAGAGGTCCAGAAGACTTCGCTGTTGTCCCAACGATTTGTACCAAGTGTGATTGCTTCAATCAATCAGAAAAACTTGGCCACGTGGAGTGGTTGTCGTGTGTAACTTGAATTAAAGTTGAAGTCAAAAGGAAAAATACAGAGCCCGTACAATCAAAAGAAATATTAAAACAATACTACTCACGGTGCAAAAGCGATAACGCTATAAGGCGAGTAATAAATGTTTTTGATGAATGCAGAATCGTTTTTTCTCAGTAACCGCAAAACATACAATTTAGTTTTTCATGACAAAGATAACTTAAGGATATAATCTAGATAAATTACAGACAGAAACACGATTGGTGAAACTTTTCGTGATAGATTTATTTTCCAAAGTTGCCTTTGACGAGTTTTGTTTTTAATCATAGCTATAATTAGCTAAACAGTTTATTTTTATATAATTCGTAAGATAATCATACTAGCTAAATAAATTACAGACAGTTTCTTTTTAAATTTGATGGTTTTCGAGATAATGCAGTTTTATCAGTTTTTCTGTCTTATCCGGGTAGACTCAGCCCATACAAAATGTCAAAAATTTCAAGTATCACCTTAACTCGTATAGCGTTGTCACTTTCCCACCACGAGTAGTATTGTTTTAATATTACTTCGGAGCTAGTGGTATAGCCCCAGTTATTCTATCTCTCGAGAGTCAGTCACGCACACAAAAGCGCGTGTCTATACAACACACAAAATGTTAGTGGCCTGGGCTTTACCAAGCGAAATTGACAATGCCATACAAGTCGTATAGCATTGACACTTTCACACCGCGAGTAGTACTGTTTCAATATTTCTTTACTTTGTGGTGAGGGGGCTGAAAACACCGTTACACTAGAGCTAGCAATTGCTTATAAATTCGAATCTATATAAACTTACTTATTTAACCTTACCCTTGCTATTCCTTGTGTTACACCATTGTCTGTGCAAACCATTACTCCGCGAATATTTACGGCGTCATTAAAATGAAAGCCCCATTAGACTGTGATTACCGTTCGGAGCTGCATATTTATCTGTTTACCTGCTATTTTCGGTGCTTTGGACATAATTTCATGCTTGATTAAAAATCATGACCATTATCAAGCTCAAATAGAGGTATATTAAAGGTTATAAAGGAAAATAAAGTGACCACGCATTAGGAGAGGCGGTAGGAAATTTAATAACGCAATTAGCCGATGAAATTCTGAGGATTAATTAGTAAATGGTATTTTTATAGAAAAATGTGGGTTCGATCTCAACCAAATCGTGTTGTGGGTTCGATCCCTATTCAGGACAAATATTTGTGTGATGAACATAATTGTTTTTTCTGTGTCTGTGTGTTATATACTCGTATTTAGAAAAAAAAGTATAATATAGGTATTCTATTAGTTATCTAGTTCCGATAGTACAAGCTTTGCTTAGTTTGGGGCTGGTCGAACCCACAAGGGTTCGATTTCCACCCATGAAAAATATTTGTGTGATAAACATAGATGTTTGTTCTTTATCTGTGTGTTATAATGTATTTATTTACAAAAAAAAAGTATACCTACTCTAAGTATTATATCAGTCATCTAGTTCCTATAGCTTTGCCTAGTTTGGGGTTAGATGGCGCGGTGTGTAATGTCCACCAGTATTTATTTATTTAATCAGATGTATAGAGCATACCTCAAACTTCCATCAGGCAACAGGTCGGAATCTGTGGTGAAGTATACGAGGTTCGGACTGCTGATGAAGCAACTCCAGCCCCATATAGCAGCGGTGATGCCGAGAGTGGCTCGCTTCCCCAGTCTCGGCCGGAGTGGACTCATTATTGCGACATACCTGTGAATGAACGACAACTTATAGCCTCACAGCTCAGTTGGTAGTAGCTCTGCCTTCTGCGCTGTAGGTTGTGAGTTCGATCCCCACCCGGGATAAACATTTGTGTGATGAACATAGATATTTGTTCTGTGTCTGGGTGTTATGTATAATAAGTATGTATTTACAACAAAAAAAAACGTATTTAAGTATTCTATCAGTTATCTGGTTCCCATAGTACAAGCATTGCTTAGTTTGGGGCTAGATGGCGCTGTGTGAAATGTCCACTAATATTTATTATTACTTATGAACAACTTTCGATTGGATAACCATTCAATAAAAATTTTTTTTCTTAACTTATTTCGTCAAAAGCTGGGCAAAGGTCTCCCCCAAATCTTTCCAACCTTCTCTATCTTTCGAGTTCTCCCACCATGCGCTCTCGAAGGAGTCGAGATCATCCCTCCAGGGTTTTCTTGGCCGACCACGACCTCGCCTACCGTCTGGTTGCCAAGGTGTTTTTTGAATTGTACGCATTTGCCTCGGAATAATAAGCGATGATTCAAAAATATAGGTGCGAAATGTGGCCCGTTTTTGGGCAAAATCTAAAATATTGAAAATTGAGTCAAGTGTTTTTATAAAAAAAAGTGCCCAATTTTAATGCTGTCACTAAGGTTTAAATTAATTTAGACTTTGTCACGACGTCAGTTTGTCGAGACAATAGAAAATTGCCACCATTTTCTTTACAATAAAATCTCACTTTAAACTTTCAGGACACATCTAGTCTACAGCAATTCGCATTGACGAAGCCGCTAAGTAGCCAGTTACATATGAACCAACCAGCCTTACGTGCCGCTCATTCCATGATACCAAAAAGTATCGTGGATGGGAACAAGTTAATTTTGTTACTCACCCGGTAGGTTCGTTGGTTGTTCTCAGCATCAACGTGATGCTACGTTTACCAGGAAATTCATGTAACTGGCTCACGTCAAAGATCAATTGATAGGTTTGACAGTATCTTATTTTAACTATAGATTTTGACACGGGTCTATATCACGTAATTACCTTTATCTACACTAATGTTGTAACATTCTACTTATGTTTCCAATACTTGACTTATAATTACTACTGTTATAGCGCAGACAACAAAACACTCAATTTAAGCAATTTCACATGATGGTATAATATCCACATCGATATCGTAAAATCTCATTATAACATCAATAAAACGCGACCAATTAACCTGGCGAGCCTTATGTCAAAATCCTCATACAAGTTGTATAAAATGTTGATGTTAGGCTGGCTTTTGAAAACAGTTGGGTTATACGTGAAACTACTAAACTTACATACACAAAACTCTTTGGTAAGATCTTGTGCCAATTAAATAAAAAAAAAAACAGCGCGCGCTCGCTCCTGATTGGCCCTGCGCGCGCAGCTGTGCTCTTCTTATTGGTTAGATTTTAATGGCGGCAAGTTCACTTTGACAATACAATACACGTACGCGTGAATTTAATGTTTCGCAATGTGTTTTGTTTTTAAAATACAAATTAAAAGTTAAAAATGGATAGCGACGTTAGTGAAGATAAAGTAGTGTATGTAACTGCATATAACACGGGTATTAAAACACTCGTTACTATTAAGAAACTCGCTTCGCTCGTTTCATAAACTCACACTAGTGTTTTAATACCCTTCCTTATATGACAGTTACATAAACTACTATTAATTTACTGTCTGCCCGCGACCATGGCTATTGTAACATAGCCGAAACGTCGGGAAAGTACTAATACTAATACTACTTATCACGATAGTTTGAATAAGTATCTTCTTTTGTCTTTTAAAGTGATAATCCTGAAGAAGTCTTTATAATGGCGAAAGGATTCTGTGCGAGTGCAAAACTTTGTTCAATTCAAGCAATTACCAACTTACCTATCAACACTTATAGCAAGGAGGGTGAAAACAGATGTTGATATGCTGAGCACTGCAACGAATTGGCAGAATTTACAGTAGAAATGACCGAAAGGCCAGTCAGAGTTCAGCATGTAGGTGAAGTTGAAGGTCACGTTTAGTGTGGACATCATCGCGTCTGCTACTGATAGGTTCACTGTGAATCATAAAAAAAAATATTTTGACAGATATACCTCTAAAAATGTCATAATGCTATCATTATAATGGTACAATAATAATCCCATCAATAGTGTAGGTAGGTACTTATAGGTAAGTCAACTTAATAAAAATAAAATATGTTTTAAAAGATTGTTAGTAAAATAATTATAATGAAATAATTACTAATTAGTAAGAGGGTAGACAAGCTAGACATTGGTTTCCTAGAAGTTCCTTATTAACTTAGACTAGATACATAAAGTCAATATGTTGATACCTTTATCTATATTAATTAACATACTAATATATATAACCTATTTCCCAGTACTCTTTCATGCAGTATAATATTTATTTTAATATTAAGTCTTTTTAGGTATGTAGTTTTCAAAATGCACAAACCTAAGAAATAGTTGGTGACGCTTCGCATCCTCTTATTGGCAAGCACAATCCATATGACGACGAGGTTACCCACTGTGGCCACCACAACCATGCCGGCGAAGAGCAACGTCCATACCACCTGCCGCCACCACGGCAGAATGAACGACTGGTAATCCTGGCGAAAATCATAAAACTAGTGAAAAAAACTTTAAGATTACAATTAAAAAAATCCTTTATTCCTTTATTAAAGATTACAATTAAAAATATCCTAAATTTATAATTTCTAGTGCATGGGTGTACTAACACCCATGCACTAGAAATTATAAATGTAACAAAAATAAAATAAAAAAGCCTTTATTTCCCACAACCCTTTTAATCCGTTGTGTAGTTTTAAAGATATAAGCAAACATACATACATACATATAACATACAGACGCGGGAAGCGGAAAGCGACTTTGCTTTATACTATGTAGTGATAAGCAAATATCTTATATATATATTATATATATATAAAAGAAAGTCGTGTTAGTTACACTATTTATAACTCAAGAACGGCTGGACCGATTTGGCTGAAAATTGGTGGGGAGGAGCTTAGAACCAGGAGACGGACATAGGATACTTTTTAACGGGAAAGGGAACGGTAACTTAACAAAACATTTGTTAATTCTAAAGCGATACTAAGTTTGCTGTGTTAGCTAGCTATGTAATAAATGTCAAAATGGCAAATTAATTAAAAAAAAATTGATCCTGGAAACTTGAAATTTGGAGGGTGTATTATGTGTGCGTTATAAAAGGAATTCCCGAAATCCAACCCTTAAGGGGGTGCAAGGAGTGTTGAAATCAGTTTAAAAATAACTAACGTAAACAAAGTCGCGAGGGTTTCTATTCGTTCTAGAAAACATTTAGAACGAGGCCTTTCCAATTAGTTTGTTTATTACCTATAATAAATTTAAGTTTAGATTTATTTTGTATTCAATTTCTAAAATCAAAATATTTGTTGGTTTATGTAATGGAATTATAGCAATTAATTTAACCGCTAGCAATTTAAGCAAGAAATTGAGCAAATTATTACGATATTTATAAATTAATTATTAGAGTAGAATTCTGTTGCTTGAGCACGAACCACTATCGTATCGTCCAAATGTCAAAACTAACACTTTTTGTATAGTAAAAGTGTCAGTTTTGGCATTTGACATTTTTGACATTCGTACTCAGAGGGCTGTTCTGTTTGAAAAAGCTTGGTTGCTAACCCTCGTATTCAAGAATAGTGTCGTATGAGAACACGCACCCACAGTGGACGAAACCTTTTTTCATAAAAATCACTTTATGTGTTGTGCGTTGTTATAAATGTGTTGTTATAAAAAAACTTATTTGTCAATAAAAAAACCAATGCTTGGACGTACCTCTGTATGGTTAGTTTTGGTATGGTTGACATAACGCTGGCTGGCTTCATCGAAGAGAGTGACGTAGAAGTTGGGGAACCCGCTGAAGGAGGTGGTCTCATTGAACGCCAGTGTCGGACTCGGCTCGTCCAGCATCCTCGCATCTGAGTGCCTGGAACAAGAATACAATAATTGAAAGGCTTTCTTTACAAAGTACTTCCTCTACAAAGTATCAAAAACCTCATTTTGAAACGGTTATGCTGACAATATCTTAATATATATAAATTACGTACACATTCATATTCATTCATTCATTCATATTCATTTATTGCTCCAGTTGGTACAATGGTCTTAACATATTTGTACAGAGTTTCTCAACATGGGCCCCGCATTGTTTGTCTGCGATGGACTCCTAAACTACTTAACCGATTTTAATCAAACTTTGCACACCGCTTGATCCAACTTGAAAGATTACTGAAGGATAGCTTACATCTCAATTTATAGTACAATCACTACATAGTATAAAGCAAAGTCGCTTTCCGCTTCCCGCGTCTGTATGTATGTATGTATGTATGTTTGCTTATATCTTTAAAACTACACAACGGATTTTGATGCGGTTTTTTTTAATAGATAGAGTGATTCAGGAGGAAGGTTTATATGTATAATAACATGCTACCCGTGCGAAGCCGGGGCGGGTTGCTAGTGTAATATAACAATAACCTTAGCCACAGAAACGCGTGGCCGGGTCTGCTAGTCTATATCTATATATAAAATAAATAAAATAAAGTCGTGTTAGTTACTATTTATAACTCAAGAACAGCTGAACCGATTTGGCTGAAAATTGGTGGGGAGGTAGCTTAGAACTAGGAGACGGATAAAAAAATACTTTTTATAACGGGAACGGAAACGGGAACTTTACACAACATTGTGCCAAATATAATGTTTGGACGTGCCTCTGACTACCCCCACTAGACATATTCAAAGGATCTGAGCGTCTGGAGATCTGAGAGAATGTCTATCGTACTTGGGGATTACAGTCGTGATCCTATTTATTTTATTGTTAGAAATGGTATAAAATTATCTCGTACTACTACAGATCTGGATTTGATAGCTCGAAATATAGACAACGAAATCTCGGCATTATAACATCGCCAACGAGGCAATTTTCTTATATATAATCGACAACGAAATAACTAGGATCAGTATATCCAGAAATATAGAAGCATTTTCATTTAAATACACTTTTACAATTACTTCCAAATAACAATTTATACGCGAGAATTTTATGGTAGAAGGAACCTTAATTTTATTTTATTACTTAAATTTTATTACTTTACGCACTAGTCCGTTTATCATCAAATCAAATCAAATCAAATCATTTATTTGCAAGAATACATTATTATTTTACATGTCAGATCTTAAAACTATTATGGTAGGTTGTATTCAGCCTGCACGCAGGCGTGCAAATGTTTTGTGAGTCATATAATTAGAATTAAGTATTAGTCATTAGGTTACAATTCAATTTTCCAAATACACTTTCACACTGTAAAAACATTCTTCAATTAGCCAACCACTTAACTTTTTCCTAAACATATTTCCATTTAGTTCTTTTAATTCTTCCGGTAATTTATTGTAGATTGTGATGCACATGTTATAACTATTTCTCTTATAAATATCCTTATGGCACTGGTGGTTGTAGAGTAAATTTTTAAATTTAGGCCTTTTTTGCCGAGTAATCACATCGCCACGTTTTTTAAAGTAGGTTGGATGTGATTTTACAAACAAACAAATTTCCCTAATATACATGCAGGTGAGAGTCAAGATCCTACAGTTCTTGAAGAGAGGCTTACAAGGAGGCTTTAGGATTTCGAGTCTACAAGAAACCCTTATAGTTTCGCCATGTCCGTCCGTCCGTCCGTCTGTTTGCAGCTTAGCTCAGACACGCTTAGTGCTAGAAAGCTGTAATTTAGCATTAATAGACATATTAGTAACGCTGACAAAGTGGTAGAATAAAACCTTAAAAGGGCATATCTAACCTACATGTAAAGTGGGGTTGTTTTTTTATTTATCGCGTACCCCATGGTGTTGGGTATTGTTGGATAGGTCTTTGAGTATTCAATATTTTGAGTGAAAACAACTTTTCGATGAAGGGAGCCGTTTGAGAAATATTATGCTGCAAATTTTTGTTAGAGTCGAGTGTCCCCGATATATGTATACCGATGTATATATACAGCTAAACTATTAGTTTTGAAGGCGTGAAAAAATTCACGGTAGTAGTACATAACAGACGTCATAGTTGACCAACTTATAAAATGTATTTGAAGAAGAAATAATCATTTTTTTATTACTTTTTATAACGTTGTTAGCTGTATAAATTACGAAACCTTACATTGCGCGTGGAACGACACGCACTTGTCCGGTTTTTTAGGTGTAACGTTTGATTTGTTCCGAGCCGGGGCACATTCACATTTTTATTATTTAAGGGCGCGTTTTAGTTGATCCGTAACAAATTAAATTGATTGCTTAGCAACCCTGACTAGTTACTTGTTACTTGGGCTACTCGAAATGTTTTGCGATTTCTTATATAATTTATTTTGAAATAATATTTAATAAAGTCAATTAGGAGTTGCCTTTCAATGATATAGCTCAACGATTTCACTCACCCTTCAAAGTCAAACTCATAATTGATTTTATTCAATGGATATCAAAATAATAATATACTTTTTTACCCATTTTTCGACGACCAGTGGTTTTCTGTGCGATGTCTTTAAGCCAATCAGCCAGCTAGAACTTTGATTCATATAATCTACATTAGTTTTAGACTATAATAAAAAAAATTATTCTCAAAAATTTAGATAATTATAATTTTAATTCTCTAAATTTTAGAGAATTATTTACGTATCGTTGGACGAATTTTAAAAAATATTTCAGCTATTAAAAGCTACATTATCAGCGAGTAACATCCTAATAATATAATAAATGTGAAAGTTTGTGAGTGTGTATGTATGTTTGTTCCTCAATCAGACCTAAACGACAAAACGAATTAAGTTGAAATTTGCTGTAGATGTAGATATAATGCCTGAATAAATAATAGACTACTTTAAAATATGAAAAAACATCCCCAAAATGATAAAAAAGCAGAAGGGTTGATTTCTGTATAGATGGCGCTGCTGTGCAACAAATCTGACATCACAGACTAAAAACATTCAGTCTTTTCTATTCGATTATTGAAATTTGACAGAACAACGTCTGTCTCGGGTCGGCTAGTAAGCTATATTTTATTTTGATTAAAATTATAGATCCCTACGAAAAATTAAATAATGTAACCTATCAAATTTTTTTCTATAATCTTCAGTACACCCTTCTTCTTAGTACACCCGTACAAAACCGGGGTGGACTTTATTAACATAGAAAATGCATAGTAAACCGCTGATTGTAGAGACATGTATGTAGTTTGAAGGGTTTTTGTGCGTAGGGGTGTGCCAAGAATGCAAAATTGAGGTCCAGTATAAAACAAAAATGCCCTATGTTTTAGAAACCGATGGTAGACCCTTGCAATTTTACATGTACACTTCTCAAACAAAGTCAACATTTAGGGTCTCGACACACATTTGACTCAACATTTTTATGTTATAGGCATAGTCATGGTGGTTTTAATTGTCATCTACTTGTATATCGCCTTTATTACAGAACATTTTAACAAATTACGGTTTTACAAGTAACACACACTAGAGGCGATTATGTTGTGTCCAAGCTAAACTTAAAATTTCGTAAAAAAAACGATCGATCTTATTCCTTTTATATTAAAGTCTAAATTACAGTCACATCAAAATGACAGTCCTAAAACTTGGGATATTTTAGCCGTTTCTCTATTTTATTTTGCATATTTGACACAACCAAGTGTCATCTTAGTCAACACCAATTTACATGTTGATTAAATTTAGCTTGACGTTTCTAAATCTTTTACAAAAATCGTAAATTTATTCAAAACTATTCTATGTTTTAGAACTGTCACTTGGAGGTTACGCTATTTTAAACTTTAATTTAAAAGAAATGTCTCTTAGTTCAGAGTGCCTACCGGCAAAGGCCTCCTCTAGCTCCTAATATAATCTGTCCAAAGCCTGGACATCTTCTCGTATATCGCTATGTAAACAAATCGTTATGATGACGCTCATAACGATTTGTTTACATAGCATACATCCGATGTAGAAGTCGGAAAATTAATTATTTAAATAAAAAATGGTTCCGTTTATAAAACTAAAAAGAAAATCGATGAAATTTATTCGACCAATCGAAAAGTCAAAGGTTTTATGAAGGAATGATTAGTTCTATATAGAGTTGATATGAATATAATTTAAATGAAACCAATTTTGGACTATTCTCTAAATAACAAAAAAAAAAAAAATGCATCCACCTCGCTCATACATAAAAAAAAATACATGTCGAAATGAGAACTTCCTCTTTTTTCGTCGGTTAAAAATATCACTGACTGAAAGACATCTGATCTGATGTTCAAAACTTGAACTTTGATGTTCCCATACAGTAAGAAACAAATTTATCAAAGTCAACCCTTAAGAAGTTGAAGAGGGTTCAAGACATATGAAAAACCTTTTTGCCGAATTTATCGAAGTCAAATTCAAGTTCAAAACTGTTTATTCATTGAAATCACAAGGACCGTTCTGGAAACAAATGAAAGTATTAAATAGGATCCTCAAGTACGATTATTATGCTCTCAGATCTTCAGGCACTCAGAACTTTGAAGATTGCTAAGGGAGGTTAGTCTGAGGCATACAACATTACATTTGGCACAAGCCCACATTTTGTTGTTAGTATTCCATACGTGATAGATTGCAAGCCAAGCGCCTACATCATTGAATCGTCTTAAAATCCTCTTAACTTCGTACCTTTTGTATAAGTATCGGAATTCATCTAATATTATTTGTAATGGTTGGCATAAGTCTTACCATTTGTGCTCGGCTTTAAAATAATAAGAAAACTGTAAGTATCTAAAAGCGGAATTTCGAAGACTTTTGGGATTTAGGTAAGTGTATCGAGAGCTTTCTGCGCAATACAGGTACTTTAAGTAGGTACTTATAACCGTACTCAACGTATTTTGAAAAGCTTATCCCCATATTCTTAGTTATATCCTCGAAATATCTTAACCTCGACTCGACCTCTAAACCGTGTTTTGGTAGTTTTAGTTGATAAAATTACCTCGAATTTGTCTGTTTGATGAAAATCTCCTCGGACTGATGACGTAATGACGTAATTGAAGAACCTCCAAAATATCGATTTAAGATACCAATCATGAGGTACTTTGAGGGAAAGTTCGACTCGAAAGAGTTTGAGTCAAGGTAGAGTCGAGGTTACAACTAAGAATATGGGGATAAGAGACTTATCCGGCTTTATACCAGTCCTTGAGTTCAAATCGTATTACGTTACAGTGTGTTGTCGCAAAAATATGTAAAAATATGCGTTTTACATAGCTAAGCTGTTTTTCAACCGACAAAAACTGAGGTTGGACGAGTTATTTTTGTTGTTTGTATATATATTGGTGGACATTATCACAGCGCCTATCTAGAATACATACCTAATACTTATATACATTACATATGACACATTATAACACCCAAACACAAAACAAAGATCTATGTTCATCACACAAATATTTGCCTCGGGTCGGAGTTATTACCGACTGAGCTGTGATGCCAGCCTAATATGTTATTGTATGTCTGTTCGTATATTTTAACCTAATGATCTGATTTTGATGATTTTATTTTCCATTGTGTAGAAAATAGTCCGACGTTGATCCCATTAATAGTTCCTTTACGAAACTTAAAAAAATATACCGTCTCTTGACTTAACTATAGATTTTAACACGGGTGTTTATAACGTAATTACCTTTAATTTATTTTCCCGACGTTTCGGCTATGTTACAATAGCCATGGTCGCGGGCATCTATTATGTTTTTTTACTTTTCCATAGGTCAAAACATTTTTTGTTTTTTTTTCTATATAAAACGTAATTGTTAAACGACCAATATTTATGGCGTATATTCATGGCGTATATTCTACATGCAAATATAACTATATTGTCTATTCTTTCGTAGATAAAACCATTTCTCAGGTGAATATGCTAGGCCCGCAGGTCACAATGTCACAGACTTGGCATGTGTCATTTATACAAAACTATCTCGTCGCACCTAACACGCTGTCCCGCTTATCTGCGGACAACGGCAAGTTTCTATCTCCATAAGTGTGCGATTCATTTTATAGACTGTCGCTTTGTCAAGCTCGAATACCTAGTGGCTAATATAGGGTGTCCATGGACTATTTGTTTGAGAGCATATGCATAAACACACATGTGTTGTGTATGTTTGTGTAGTTATAAAGTTTATAGATTGTTTATATAGTGTTAGTGCGCAGATCAATTATTTACATGAGACACAGTCACTTTATGTGTCCTTCTTATATTGTCTTACAAAAATAGAGTAAATCTAGACCAGTCAATTGCCAGTCAAAAAAATCCCGTACCATGGATTCTGTAGAAAATATATAATTACAATTTTACAATATAACTCGAAACCTACAATATGATTGATTTTTCATTTTCCTTTTATTATTTATTTACCTTTTAATATAACAATAATGGTGATTTATATAATTTTTTGTAAATAATCTTGTATATAACAAAAGTAATATTCTTTTTAATATAGTATAATCTTCATAATATAAATTAAAAACTGACATCAAATTGAAATCATTAATAGTCAAATATAATATTATAGTTAAAAATATTATCAATCAAATTAAAACCTAAAACAATGTGCAAATCAAGCTCTTTCAAATGAAATCATTAAACTTAGTAGCCTCTGTAAACCCCTGGTCCCTCTATAACTACACAAACCCCATTTATTGAGTAAGCTGAATCAATCAGCCGTGACAGAAGTATGGACTGACAAAGTTATACCATTGGGGTTCCGTTTCACAATTTAGGTGTGTAACCCTAAAAATTGCTTCTTTTTACAAATAAAGTTTGGAATCAGTTTTATCAAGTACATTTTTTTCGCTGTTTCTATAAATCGCTATAAAACTTGGTCACCCTGTGTCTCTGAGTCGATGCGACCCTCGGTGTCACGTGTCGAGATAGCCGATCCCTTTAGTCGTGGTAACTCGTGAGCGGAAATCTGTCACGATATTTCGTGTTATTATCAATTTGTGAGGAAAAACCCAAATACCTTTACTGGAGCGTGAAAACGCCTAATTTGTTACAACCCGAGCTGTTTCATAAAAGCAACCTTTATATTTATTAAGTAGTGTCGTCATGCAGCCGTTTTTATATCCTAATCCTAATAATATTATAAATGTGAAAGTTTGTGAGTCTGTATGTATGTTTGTGCCTCAATCAGGCTTAAACGACAAAACGGATTAAGTTGGTGTAGATATAATGGCCGAATAAAACATAGGCTACTTTAAAATACGAAAAACATCCCCAAATTGCTAAAAACGCAAAAGGAATGATTTTGGTATAGATGGCGTTGGTGTGCAACAAATCGGATATCACAGACTAAAAACATACAGTCTTTTCTATTCGATTATTGACAATTAATTTTATTTTAAATCGTTCAGAATAAAAATGAAACGTCGGTATGTTTGTACGCGCATACCTTCGGAACGATTGCATCAAATTGAATAATTCTTGTTGTGTTTTTTATTGCCAGGACAAAAAAAAAACAAAAAACAACCGTAAAATTGTAAACTTTAAGAAAAACTAAAAGTGCTTTTTTCTTAGGATTATTGAAATTTGACAGGACAAAGTCTGTCGGGAAAGCTGGTTTAAAATAAATATTAGTCTAAAAGTGCTTTTTTCTTTAGGATTATTGAAGTTTGACAGGACAACGTCTGTCGGGACAGCTGGTATAAAATAAATATTAGTAGACATTTCACACAGTAACAACTACTCCAAACTAAGCAAAGTTTGTACTATTGGCACTAGATAACTGATACAATACTAATATACTTTTTTTTGTAAAAAACATACCTTATAATAGGTATATACACACAACACCCAGACACAAAACGAGATCTATGTTCATCACAAAAATGTTCTTTCTGATAATAAAATGTATTTAAGAGGAGTAATAAATGTTTTTGAAGAATGCAGAATCGTTTTTTCTCAATAACCGCAAAACATACAGTTTTGTTTTTTACGACAAAGATAACTTAAGAGGCTCCCAGTCGCTGATTGCTCTTTTTCGAAACGAAAAAAGAAATACTTCTGAACAAGCCACATCTCCTATTTTTATAAGTATATTACTTCAGGTTCCTACCTAGACTTCTATTAAGCTGAAAACATAATGCCAACAAAAACATAACTTGTAAAAAAAGCCAAGTCTCGCAACGCAACTCAGTTCTTCTACCGTAAAAAGTTGTGAGATGTTTTTGTTGGCATCTCATTTATTTTTGTAGATAGCCCTACTTTTTAGGGTTCCGTACCTAAATAGTAAAAACGGAACCCCGTTACTAATACTTCACTGTCCGTCCGTCCGTCTATCCATCTGTACATCTGTCCGTCTGTCTGACTGTCGGTCTGTCTGTCCGTCTGTCTATCACAGGGCTGTATCTCATGAACCATAATAGCTAGACAGTTGAAATTTACACAGATGATGTATTTCTATTGCCGCTATAACAACAAATACTAAAAACAGAATAAAATAAATATTTAAGTGGGGCTCCCATACAACAAACGTGATTTATAGATAATGGTATGGAACTCGACGTGCGCGAGTCCGACTCGCACTTGGCAGGTTTTTTTTTGTTTTTTACACTTAACACTAATTGTGTTTCAAATTTGAAGCTTCTATGTCTGCTAGAAGTGCCTTAAACTTTTGATGATCGGTCAGTCAGTCAGCCAGTCAGTGAGTGAGTGAGTGACAAAATAGGAAACTTTGACTAGTTATAATTCTTAAACTACTGGTTCAAATTGAATGAAATTTGAAATATACCGTGTTTATATAGTGACTGCTTGGTTACTGAAAATTCAGGCTTCTAGTTTTATCCACAACGAAGTTATAGGGGGTCGAAAATGGCCTGAACTGCTTCGAGAAAAGGATGGTACAGCCGTGCCGCTTTATTGCTTGACTTGGCGGGGGCACTGCCGTGCCCCCAGATAGCAGAAACTTTTCACGATAAAGATATTATTTCAAAATGATACGTTTTAGAATTTATGATCGAAATATTTTATATACCTACTATTAAAATCAACTTGTGATTTATTGTTAAAGATAGGTAATATGTAGATCTAGATTTCTATTAGAATAGATTTTTGATATTTAATTATACATAATTTATATCATTAATTTATTCGAAAAGCTAAGGCGGACCACGCTCCGACGTGTGTTTGTCGTCATTGCAGCGGTCGGTAGGATTATTTATCGAAGTGATTAAAGATGGGTACATCTTTATTCACATATACTATACATTATAAAATAGGAGATGTGGCTTGTTCACAAGTATTTATTTTTTCGTTTCGAACAAAAACAATCGTCGACTGGGAGCGCCTTAAGGATTTAATCTAGATAAATTACAGACAGAAACACGATTGGTGAAACTTTTCTCGATAGATTTATTTTCCAAAGTTGACTCTACAAAAACCCTAGTTTCGTTTTTAATCAAAACTATGAATAGTTAAACATTAAAAAAAAAAAATAGGATCGTTAAACAGTTCATTTTTATATAATTCGTTAGATAATCATACTAGCTAAGTAAATTACAGACGGTTTCTTTTTAAATTTGATGGTTTTCAAAATAATGCAGTTTTATCACTTTTTCCGTCTTATCCGGGTAGATTCAGCCCATACAAAATGTCAAAATTTTCAAGTATCGCCTTAATTGAGTATGGGAAGAAAAAAAGAAACAAGACAACAACATTTTCCAAATAATTGATCATTATTTGTAGTTGTTGGTTCAGAAATACATGTTACGATTACAGCAATGTGATTCGGAGTATCCTCGACGCTTCAGCTAGCACGTGCTGTACAGTTACTGCGCCTTTTGTGGCAATTAATCGTATTTCTAGTTAAAAGGGATTGTTAGGTGTTTATTTGTTTATGAATTCTTAAATTAAATAAAGCAGCACGTAACTAAAGTTTTAATATCTGTAGCCCCTACTATGAGATTTCCAAACAGTCGCTATCGAGTATCGTTTGTTATTTGTAAGGATTTAAGTTCAGTGTAGTTACCGCTAGAGGAGCTGTGCTGGATTTGATACAAAAACCTAACGATACTTAGATAGATAGATAGAAAACTCTTTATTGCACACCACATAACAATAACATGAAAAAAAGAAGCAACACAAACCAACATTGGAGTACAATGGGCGGTCTTATCGCTGGGAGCGATCTCTTCCAGACAACCTTTGGATGGACTGGACATAAAGTGTACGATATACGACGGTGGTGCAGTCAAAAGCGTGTACCTACATACATTTAATACAAAATAAACCTAAAAATATCTTTAAAAACAAATAAAATTAAAATAAAATTAAAATACCTAATCTATACTACTCAGAGGTATTTAAAAAGTGACTGAGTAATAGCCTTTTGAAAATGTCAATAGATTATCAATAATAATCAATGACAATAGATTGTCAATAGACTTAATATCGACTGTAGTTTGGAAATCTCATAGTAATGCTACTGTAACCTAAGTTTGTACTTTATGCCTGTCATCTTGAATCACGTGATAGTAGAATTACGCTCCTGGTATAATTTTGCAAAGTAAACTCAAATCATCACTAATGAACGAACGGTCGGGATTATTTACTGATCGATTAACAACAATATTGACTGTTAAATTATCTAGAAATGAAACAGGATCTCGACTGTTAATATCGAATAGAAATTCTCTCATTGCTTTTAAATCTTTGAAGATGAGATGCACATTATAACATTATTCTTGTTTGAGTCTTCACCTTGTTCGATTGGCACCACACTGGAGCTCTACATAGCATTATGGAAAGGATCATTAAAAAAAAGGTAGACCCCAAGCCGTGTTTGTTGCCTGATTCTTCTTGGCTTGGTCGCGAGGAACAGGCGTAGCTTCACCTAGTTCCTAAGACGTTTCATTCAAAGTGATTCTTGTGATTTTATTGAAATAAATGATTTTTGAATTTGAATTATATTTGGCACGTGTCCACATTTTGAAGTAGTTACCATTGACGTGTTGTAGCTCATCACCACTTATGATAATACTAATTGGTTTCTTCACGATGTTTTCCTTCACCGTTTTGAGCAAGTATTTTTGATGCGCATGTAAATTTTTGAACAGAAAAATCCATTGATACACACCGGGATTTGAACCCACGACCTTCAGATTGAAAGTCGAGGTACCTCCCACTCGGCCAACACGGCTTTTATAGATTTATTTGTAATTAGCTTGCTCGAATATCTAAATATATTTACCCAATAATAATTTAATTTAACAAGGTCATTACATCTATTCTAAATAATATAGCGTTACTTGAAAATGTGTACACATACTAAAGGTACCAGGTTCTTTGTACTGCCAAGGGCATGTTTTTAGTCTATGTAAACTTTACTGCGAATATTTAATGACTAGTAAAAACCCTCGCGACTTTGTTTACGTAAAGTTATTTTGCCACACCCCTCTAGGGGTTAAAACTCAAGAATTCATTTCTTAGTGCACCCCTAAACACTAAAAGGCATGCACCCTCCAAATTTCAAGTTTCTAGCCAGTGGTTTAGGCTGTGCGTAGATAGAGCAATCAGTCAGCCAGTTACGCAAGAGTATTATGTAAGTATATAGTTTACAGATTTAAATACTAGCTGTTTTCTGCGCATTGTTCGCGTGTACTTGATTTTACTTATGGCTTTACTGTAAATCCTAATAATATTATAAATGCGAAAGTTTGTAAGTTTGTATGTATGTTTGTTCCTCAATCAGGCCTAAACGACAAAAGGGTTTAAGTTAAAATTTGCTGTAGATGTAGATGTAATACCCGAATAAATAATAGACTACTTTAAAATATGAAAAACATTCCAAAAACGATAAAAAACGCAAAAGGGATGATTTATGTATAGATGGCGCTGGTGTGCAACAAATCTGACATTCAGTCTTTTCTATTCGATTATTGAAATATGACAAGACAACGTCTGTCACGGGCCGGCTAGTATCATATACTTATAACAAAACACTTGTAAATCACGAATATACAAATTGTACTGCCTTGTGTTTCCCAACATGAGGCATAGGTACAGGTATTAAGCCTCATAACGCTGTAGTTTTTCCGGCAATCATAATTTTCTAACTGGAACACAGAAATTCTGCTTGGCGGCAGAAATAGGTATTTATAGTGGTAGTACTGTTCCGGACCAATCCTCTATTAAGGTGCTCCGTGTCGACGATTGCTCTTTTTCGAATAGAAAATACTTCTGAACAAGCCACGTCTCCTATTTTTATAAATATATTACTTCAGGTTCCTACCTAGACTTTTACTAAGCTAAAAACATAATAGCAGAAACTTTTCACTTTCTTTTCAAAATGGTTATGAGGGGTTGGTAAAGTTACCTATAGTAAAGACTATTACCTGCCTACGTAGAGGGGTTGGTAAAGTTACCTATAGTAAAGACTATTACCTGCCTACGTAGGTACCAGCAACGCCATCTAATAAAAACTGTCGATAATATTTACGATACGCATACGCCATCTAGAGCTTGCCGTTGTTAACTCTCTTAGTCGTTTCTGCCGCGGTTTTAGGCCCTCGCAGCGCCTTAAGGCCTCTACATCGTAGAGCCTCTATGTCGTAGATCATCTACGCCGTAGTCTCATCGTGACATTAATGATATAATACATTCTAAAATTGGAGTTAAAATCGTGCTATGTCGGCTATAGATCCTATTAAATATAATTGAGTCTGAAAACGGAGTGTTCGTGAGATTACCACGATACTGCTAGTATGTTAGTTAATGTCTGCATTGCATGCGATGGTAAGCAAATACTGTACTGAAGAAACATTATTTAACTTGACTTATATTGTAGACCAGTAAGTATACCAAAAACAGGATGTAGTCTGGAAAGGGGAAAGCCTATGATATTTATTTGTTATTGTATGGCTAGATTTTTTTCTGGTTTCTTGGCATTAAAAATATCGTGAACATTGATGAACATAGATGTTCTGTTCTGTGTGTAGATGTTTTAATATATTTCATATGTATATTATACAAGGTGTCTCAAAAGTAAGTTCACATTTGCTTATCTTATTACGCGAAAGCAACTATTCAGAGGGGCGCGGGGGGTATGTCAGTCGGTAGTCTGGCTCTTGGGAATTTAGTCGCTATGGAGCGTTTCTCTGGTGCGGACCGCGCGTTGTGCGTACGTGAGTTTTACAAAAACGGTAATTCGGCGACTGTAGCGCGTAGAAAATTCTGCAGTATTCGACATATTCGTCACTTAAATGATGCGCCTAGCACTCGACTCATTGCAAAATGGGTTGAGAAGTTTGAAGAGACTGGGTCAACTCTGGAGAAACCAAAATCTGGGCGGCCAAGAACATCAAGAACAGCCGAAAACGTGGACAGAGTTACTCAGTCTATTCGAGATGATCCAAACCTCTCGATTCGGAAGCGTGCTGTTGCTTTAAATGTGCACAGATCTTCATTATGCCGCATTTTACACAAAGATTTAAAGCTGCACCCGTTCAAAATTCAGTTGGTGCAAGAACTGAAGCCTCAAGATGCTGGTCAGAGGCTTTACTTTGTAAATCAGATGATTGAGCGCTTTCCAACGTTCACCAACATCTTGTTTTCCGATGAAGCCCATTTTCACCTGAATGGGCATGTAAACAAGCAAAATTGTCGTTACTGGAGTGCAACCAATCCAAAACAAAAACATCAGAAACCGCTACATTCACCCAAAGTCACCGTATGGGCAGCGATGTCAGCGCGAGGAATTATCGGCCCTTACTTTTTTGAAGATGGAAGGGGACGCACGCTCACAGTGAATTCAGAGCGTTATGTGGAGATGTAAGACGAGTTTTTCGTGCCTCAACTGCAAAACTTTCCTGGTTACAACCAAAGAACATGGTTCCAGCAGGATGGAGCAACTTCACACACGTCCAACAGATCTCTGCCTCGAGTTCGAGAAATTTTTCCGAACAAATTAATCTCCAGGCGAGGTGACATAAATTGGCCTCCACGGAGTCCCGATTTAACACCTATGGATTTTTTCCTGTGGGGTTATGTCAAATTAAAAGTTTACGCTAATAAACCGACTTCCCTGGCACAATTAAAAGAAAATATCCATCATGAAATGGCAGCCATCACGGAGACTACCTGCCGAGCTGTCATAGGCAATTTTAGTGCCCGACTAAATGAATGCCGAGAGCGCAGCGGTTTACATTTGGACGATGTTATTTTTAAAAAATTAATTCCCAAACAGTGTACTTCAATATATAATAAACATTTTTTCAATAAAGCTAAAACTTTTCTTTTAAAAAAAGATTTAAATGTGAACTTTCTTTTGAGACACCTTGTATATATGTAAAAAGTATATTAGTATCTGTTGTCTAGTTTCCATAGTACAAGCTTTACTTAGTTTGAGCGCGTAGATTGCGCTGTGTGAAATGTCTACCAATATTTATTTATAATCATATTTTAAAACAGGATCACGACTTAATCCCCAAGTACGGTCTTCAGACATCAGTGCATCTTCTCAGATCTCCACGACGCTTAGATCCATTGAAGATGTCTGGGGGGGGGGCACATTTTGCAGTAGTTAGCATTCCATACGTGACAGGTCGCAAGCCTGTCGCCGCTGATATGAGAAAACCAGTTAGTAGAATATACTAACTGGTTTCCTTCACCGTTGTGAGCATGTGTTTTGAATGCGCATATAAATTTTTCGAATAGAAAAATTCATTGATGCACGCAAACTATTAAAATGTTCTGTGTCTCTATTAAATTCCTATCTTCGCTTAGAAAGCTAAAGCTTTAGATAGTGGGTCTTAATATTGAAAGTTGTGGTAGTTACCTACTTCCCAAACATCTAATCTATTTTCGGCATTTTGGGATCCCGCTCAATTTGAAACCATTTAAAACCACTTCAAAACTTTCGGGTAAGTGTCGCACATTATAACTTAAATGTACACTGACGGAGTCGGATTGTAAAACCATTTTCATCAATAATTATCATTATTTTTAAATCAATTATATTATGTCAAAACAACATTTCACACTGTCAATTTATTGATCTGCAAAATTTACTTCATATTTTATGTACTAGTTCTATTCTTTTTATAGCTTTTGCCAACGGCTTTACTCGCATGGTACTTGGTTAAAAAGTAGCATATGTGCTATGTGCTATGTATGGTATATAAAGGCTATATATATTCCAAGTTCATCCAGATCCGTTTGGGTCGTTTGAGCGTGATTGAAACACAAACATTCTCATAAACATTCGGATTTATAATACTAGCAGACCGTTGTCCTGTCCAAATTATAATAATACCATAGAGTTACGCACGTTACTATGACGACTGATGTCAGATTTTTTGCACACTAGCACCGTCTATACCAAAATCATCCCTTATACGTTTTTTTATCATTTTATTCGGGCATTATCTACATCTACAGCAAATTTCATTTTAATCCGTGTTGTCGATAAGCCCTTTTTGAGGTACAAACATATAAACAAACTCACAAACTTTCGCATATATAATATTACTAGGATTAGTAGGAACTGTAAGGAAGTATAGGAATATAGGACTATATGGAAAAGTCCTACGTGTAGACAAAAGGATCAACAATCTGTTTCCCCGATGGTACCTAAGTCATAACTCTGTTGGAAACTATATTGTCCTAGTTATTAGGGAACAGGATCATTAAGTTTTTATACAATACAACTGAATTGAGAACCTCCTCCTATTTTAAAGTCGGTTATTGACATACTCGTATTTCCCTGACAAAAATAAATGTCATTAAAACAAAGTTCGGTGGCCTCCAAGCACCGTTTTAATGTATATATGACAAGACTATACGACATAAAACTATTTTTTTAGAAGTGAAATATGTAATCTAATAAAAATGAATCGGTGAATGTGTTGCTAAGCGCAAATCTCGAGAGCAACTGAACCGATTTCGCTAATTCTTTTTTTGTTGTATTCGTTATTATTAGGAGAAGGCCTGGAAAAAATAATTTGATAGGACAACGTCTGTCGGGACAGCTAAATGAATAGTTATATTGAAAAATCAATTGGGTGCGCCCCTGGACGCTTTGAGCTCCCTTAACCGTAAATGTGTTTGTGATGTTACATACAAACATGCTATTAAACCGGAAGGAACCGGGTCAGAGTTTGTGTGTTTATAGTATGTTACTGTGCCCTTATGTTGCCCCAAATCGGCTTAACCGATTTGAATACGATTTTGTGTAAGTAATCGTTTTAAAGCCGCTTCCAGGAAAGAAAATATATACCAAATGTTCAGGGGGTAATCAGTGCCAGCGGATTGTGGAAGCTTTATAATATTTTTGAAGCGGCCGGTTATGCAACTGCCAACTTGAATAAGTTTTCTGTTGAAAAATATTTTTCAATGACAAGCTTTTGTAAAATCATTAAAAACATCGAGCACCAGCGCGCTATCACCTGTCACATCATATAATATTGTGATCGAAACTTACTATGCAAAGTTTTTACTCAATCGAAGTATTTACTAAGGAGTCCCATTGTGAGTGTCTGTACAGCTCCTGACTCCATCATCAGATCAGCTCACTGTCACTATATAATTAAATTGTCACCGAAGTTACATAAGAAGGCGAAATTTCAGCTCAATGGGTTCGATTGCCACTAATGTTAAATGTCAACGCTCGATTGTATAATCTAATTCACGCATTCGCTCTGTTGACTCACATTTAATGGGCACTCCCCATTTCATTACCAATTTCAATATGTTCCATTAGATAACATATTTTAGATCGATTGGCAATTTACGAGATCATTGGGTTTGGTTACAATTTTTGTAGATAATTTGTCGTGTATTTTTGTTCACAAACAAGGATATATTTTTTACGAAAAAAAGGTAGGTTCCAATTTAACGCGTATGTATATTTTTTTTGTTGGTTTTTTAAGGTTCCGTACCCAAAGGGTAAAAACCGGACCCCAGTAGGTAATAACTAAGACCCTGCTGTCCGTCTGTCTGTCTGTCACAAGGCTATATCTCATGAACCGTGATAGCTATACAGTTGAAATTTTCATACAGATGATGTATTTCTGTTGCAGCTATAACAACAAATACTAAAAACAGAATAAAATAAATATTTTAGTGGGGCTCCCATACAACAAACGTGTTTTTTTGTCGTTTTTTATAGATGGTACGGAACCCTTCGTGCGCGAGTCCGAATCGCACTTGACCGGTTTTATTTATAGATAATATATATAATATATAATATATAAGCCTTTATTGCTGAAACTTAATTTTAACATTTCCTTAACTCTATTGTATCTACATTTAAACTTTACTTTTTTCATATTAAACTTATTTTAATCGGTAGCCGGTTTATCCTTCTCAGCTTGTCTTTCGACAAAGGCCTCCTCTAATGCTTTCCATTTTGTCCTGTCTTTTGCGGTACGTGTCCATTCTGGACCAGCTATCTTTTTCATGTCATCTTCCCAACGTTTTGTTTGTCTACCTTTGCTCCTTTTGCTGTCACGCGGGTACCATTCCGTTACTAATCTCGTCCACTTCTCTATTCCTTCCCTTAGCATGTGTCCTGTCCATTTCCATTTCAGGCTTTTGTATACTGTATGTATATTTTTAAATTTTGTTTTTCTCTTTATATGTTCTAGCCTTACTTTGTCTCTTCTTTTCACTCCAATAACGCTTCTTTCCATTCCATTTTGGCAAACTTGGATTCTTTTGAGTTGTTTCTCGTTCAGTGCCCATGTCTGGCATCCATACGACAAACATGGAAGGATGCATGTGTTGTATATTTTCCTTTTTTCTTTGATGGGCATATCCTTGTCTTTCATGACCTCGCTCAGCGACCAATACCGTTTCCAGCTGTTTGTTATCCTTCTATCTATTTCTTTTTGCATTGTGTCTTTTGTAGATATTAGTTGACCCAAATATATGTATTCGTTAACATACTCTATTTTCATCTGTCCGTCATTTATTCTAATGTCTTTTTTAGCTGAGTTAGTCATTACCTTCGTTTTTGATATGTTCATTGATAGGCCTACCTTAGCACTTTCATCTGATAGTTGTTGTAGCATGTCCTCCAAACTATCTGGAGTCTCCGAAAATAGGACTATATCGTCTGCAAAGCGTAGATGATTGAGTTTGTCTCCATTAATGTTCAGTCCATTCCTTTCCCATTGCAAGTTTCTAAAAATCATTTCGAGAACCGCAGAGAATAATTTCGGTGAAATGGGGTCGCCTTGTCTGACACCCCTCTCGATAGGAAATTCTTCACCTGTTCTTTCTAGCTTGACTTGGGCCGTACTCTTTGCGTAAATATTCTCCAGTGTTCGAATGTACTTAGGCTCCACTCCCTGGCATTCTAATGCTTTCCAGATGCTATCGTGTTCTAAAGAGTCAAATGCTTTGTTGAAATCCACAAATCCTAAATAATAAACTTTGTTGTATTCCTTATACTTTTGAAGCACCTGCCTAACGACGTGAATGTGGTCTATCGTAGAAAACTTACTTCGGAAGCCAGCCTGTTCTTTGGGTTGATTTTCGTCAAGTGTGACAGTAATTCGTGATAATATAATCTTTGAGAATATCTTGTAGATATTTGACATTAAACTTATTGGTCTGTAATTGCTCATATTTCCTTTGTCTCCTTTCTTGTGTAACAATATTATAGTTGATTTTGTCCAATCTTCAGGGATGCTTTCGGTTGCTAAGATTTCATTAAATAGATCTGTTAGGCTAGGAACAAGCACTGATGATGTATACTTTATTATCTCATTGGATATCTGATCTGAACCTGGTGCTTTATCTAGTTTCTGTGTGTTGATTGCTCTTATAACTTCTTCTTGTAATATTATTGGTACTGATTCAGAGTTTGTCGTTATTAGGTTTTGTTCTTCCACCCGTGCTGTTTTTTGTCTTTGGTATAGTTTTCTATAGTAGTCTGTGGCTATTTTGAGTATCTCTTGTCTTTTACTTGCGGAACTTCCATTTTCTGTTTTTATGTTTGGCATCCAAGTTTTCTTATGGTTTAGTTCTTTTAAAGCTTTCTTAATCCCACCGGTTTTTTCAATAAACATTTTCATAGTTTTCCGCCTCTTACTTTTCCTGTCTTTCCTTATGTGTTCGTTTATCTTTTTGCTTAATTCAGATATCTTATGACGTGTTTGATTGGTTTTTTCCTTCTGTATAAGTTCTTTCCTCTCATTAATTAATTGCTTAGTTTCTGAAGATAATGTGCTTTCTGTTGTTTGTTCGTTTGTTTTCCTTACTTCTGTTTTGAGTATATTTAGTATACTGTTGTATCGTTCCTGAATTGGTTTATGGTTGGTTTTTGTATTTTCGTTTATTGCATTTTTTAGGTTATTAAGGAGTATGTCGTTATTTCCAGTAAATATAAGTGCGGTCCTGTCTTTATTGTTATGAATATGCCTCCTTTTTTGTACTTGTCTTCCTGATAGTTTTGTTCTTATCATTCTATGGTCTGTCTGGAAATTAAGCTGGTTGACAGTAGTCACATCTTTGAATAACCTCCTGTTGTTAGTTAGTATAAAGTCGATTTCATTCTTGTGCTTCCCGTTGGGCGACACCCATGTCCATTTTTTCGATTTCTTCTTCTTGTAGAAGCTGTTTAAGATACTCAGTTTGTTTTCCATTGCAAGGGTTACTAATCTTTTCCCGTTTTTACTTCTTTGGCCATGTCCATGTTTCCCTATTGTATACTCTTCTCCTTTGTTACAAGTCCCTACTTGACCATTAAAATCTCCCATCACAATTAAATTTTTGTATGAAGTTTGAATGGCTGCTTGTAGATCTTCGTAAAATTTGTCAGTTTTTATGATATCTTCTTTCTTATTTGACTCAGTTGGTGAATATGCTTGAATTATGGTCCACATTTCTTCTTTATCTCTATGTGAAGGCAACTTGATGTTAAGGACTGCTATTCTTTCATTGATTCCCTTTATTTCTTCTATTTTCCTTGCTAACTTCTTTTTGATAAGAAAGCCTACGCCGTATAGTCCTGCTGTTTCACCAATGTAGTGCAAAATATACTTTCCATTATGGTCCTCAATTCCTTCACCAAACCGTCTCATTTCACTGATTCCGATTATATCCCATTTAATATTGTCTATAGCCAGCTCTAATTCCGTCAATTTTTCAGGTGTTCGTAGTGATCTCGTGTTCAAGGTAGCTACGAATATATCCAAGTTTGTAATTTTTGGTTTGCTTGTTTGTTCCTTTTTTCCGCTTAGAGGGTGTAGGTCATTTTCCCCCACGATGACCAGTCGGCTTGGGGGAGGGTTTTGTTTCACAGTTTTTCCGTTTTCTAATGACAGAAGAATTGGCCTCGGTTTATCATGTTTGTTTATTTTTCCTAGTCGGTACATTTTGTTTACTTCCCATTCTTCTATATTGATGTGGAGATCCGCTTTGAAGGACATCTTAATTTTGTCTAGTAGTTGAGTGAAAGATTTTTCCCCCTCTTCCAAACCAAATAAGACAATATTATTGTTTTTCTTTTCCTTTTTCAAATGTTCTACCTCTTCCTCCAGTTTAGTTACTTTTATTTTCAGGTTCTTGTTTTCTGTTAAAATAGGTTGTAGTTTTTCGTCCATTCTTTCCATAATTGTGTTCGTTATAGACTCCGTTATAGATCTTGTTTGATTTGAAAGTTCTATTTTCATTTTGTCGAATAAGAGTTGAAATTGTTCATCCATTTCTACCAGATATACTTTTGCGTGAAACGGAACGTTATTTGGTAGAAATTGGTACAACTTGGTAGAATTTTTTTATTCGTTACTGGCAACTCTGTGTTGTTGTCAATATCAGAGTCCTTTCCCTTTGTCTATGTCACTTGAACTAACCTCACTATTTTCGTGGTTTCAATCCTTGAATGTAGCGTAAATCCCGTAGGAGAAACAGGGTCTATTATCTCCAGCACTTCTTAACACTTTCCTTCCTTGAATGATGGTGATTGTGGGTTCCAAACGGTTTGTTTACTATTTTTTAACACAATTTGTTTTAGAGTTGAACTGCATCGATGTTTACGTTATCGAGACCGGAAGCGGAAAAAAAAAAAAAAAAAAAAAAAAAATTTATAGATAATGGTACGGAAACCTTCGCGCGCGAGTCAAACTCGCACTTGGCCGGTTTTTTTATGTATGACCGCACATATATTTTTATTTGATAATCCGATTTTGATGTTTTTTCTATTTAATAAGTATGTATTTACAAACAAAAAAAAACGTATCTAAGTATTCTATCAGTTATCTGGTTCCCTTAGTACAAGCTTTGCTTAGTTTGGGGCTAGTTTGGGATTTGATAGATAGTCTCTTTACTTTTCGATTCGTCGGTTATCTTAGTTTTTAAAAGAGTCATTATTCATTTAAGATTTTTCGTCAACGTGTATCACGATATACCTTCACTATTACTGCAATATGATAAAGATAACCTACTTAAAAACATGTCTTTTAATATATCCTTAATATATTTCAATTTATACAATGTTTGAACAAATATTGTTAGGCTAACACTCCCTTGCCTTTTTGCGATGACGTCACGCTAATGAGCATGTCGGCATGTTTCATTAATTACTTCATTAGTATAATAGCTGCTTATAAAGTTCTAAGCTGTGTCCACAAATGTGCGCTGACATAGTCTCAGCAAAAAGTACTTTTTAACCGACGAAAAAACGGAGGAGGTTCTCAATTCGATACATATATTTTTTATCTTTAATCTACCTAGAAAAGTTTCACCAATCGTTATTAAAAAAGGATAAAGGAAAAAGATTGAAAACACTTTAACCCAATATTTGGGCGCTTGATTGGAGCTTAAGAGGGTCGAAATTTCATCACTTGATAACGTATTAGAAGCGTAAGTTTCAATGGCGTAGAGATGTTGAGAAGTTTTTTAATTTATTTTACTACTAAACTAGTGCCGTGTTGGCCAAGTGGGAGGTCTACTTTCAATCTGAAGGTCGTGAGTTCGAATCAATACGTGCATCAATGGCTTTTAATGGTTTGAAAAATTTATATGCGCATCAGTAACACGTGATCAAAATGGCGAAGGAAAACATCGTGAGGAAACCAGTTAGTATTCTTATAAGCGGTGATGGGCTTGCATCCTGTCACGTATGGAATCCTAACTACAGCAAAATGTAGGCATGTGCCGAATATAATGTTTGAACATGCCTCTGACTAACCTCTCTAGACATCTTTAATTTATCTAAGCGCTTGGAGATCTGAGAGGATGTCTACCGTACTTGGGGATTACAGTCGTGACCTTATTTATTTATTTTACTAAACTAGTCTTGGTGGTCGAGAAGTTGGTATAGAAATATGGACCGTCTGTCAGCGAGATTATGTCGATATTCGTATAATGAGAAAATGCCGTCATATTCTGGTTGAGATTGGTTGCAACAAAATTTGCGTGAATGAGTGACCGCATGTACCTACTTGTACAACTAACTTCGTTGGGTCTGGTAACTATTAACCTATTTTTATTCGATCAGAAGATTTTTTCTGTCTATCTGTTTGTATCTCCGCGATTTAGTCGAGACATAATCTTAGGGTCCAGGAAGTGATCGGATGTAAATATTTATTACTTTATCTTGAAATCAAATTAAAACGTAACTAGTTTTCGCCGGCTTCGTCCGCGTGGTATCTGGATAAAAAGTAATCTATGGTTATTCTGATGTATAAGCTATATTACTGTAAAGTTTCATCTATATCTGTTATGTAGTTTTTGCGTGAAAGAGTAACAAATACACACAACTACTCATAAACTTTCGCATTTATAATACTAGCCGACCCGTGACAGACTTTTTCCTGCCCAAATTTCAATAGTCGTATGGAAAAAAACACTTTCAGGAAACTACAAATGTTTTCCCTATAAACCTTGTCCTAATAAAGTAAATTACGAATTTTAGTAGAATGCGTATCATTCAGTAGTCAAAATCCTACCAATTAAACCAGTCAAATTTATAATATTGGTAGGATTGTACGTAATGTCGATAGTTCGTATATTAAATTAAAATCGCCAAAATTAAACTCAAAATTCCGTAACCTTACGCGCATAATCTTCAAAAGTGGCCCCCATAGCCATACCTAAATAGATACATCTAAAAAATTCCTAACATACACTTCTCAAGTTAATATCAAAGGCCGACCTTTCTTGACAATTTCGATTTTCAAGGCATTTTCTCGAATATAAAACCATGGTTCTAAATATAGCGGTTGTAATTGATAGCCGTAATAAAGCGGATATATGACTAAATCGGTTAAAAACTAAATTATGCGAATAAAATTAAAGCGAACAAAACAAAAAAATATATATTCAAATCGGTCAAGCCGTTTTTGAGTTTAAGCGAGACTAACGAACAAACAATTTATTTTAATATGTAAGAAGAAGAAGAAAGATGGAAAAAATATATATTTTTTTATTAGGTAGTATCATAAGGGGGTGAAAAATATTAAATAATCAAATATTATTGATGAAATTAGATTACTTTTGTTTTAATACAACAGCTAGTTGTATAATGAAGATAAGTGGGTTAGTTCCATTTCCAGTGGGACTCCGGCTCTCGTTCGCACTAATATTAGAAATCCAAAACTTTGTGAGAATGTTTGTATTGTGTGGCTCAATCATGCAAAACGACCGAACAGATTTGGATGAAACTTGGAATATACTTAGCCTATGCCTTGGAATCCTAGTAATATTATAAATGTGAAAGTTTGTGAGTATGTATGTATGTTTGTTCCTCAATCAGGCCTAAACGACAAAACGGATTAAGTTGAAATTTGCTGTAGATGTAGATATACTGCCCGAATAAATAATAGACTACTTTAAAATATTAAAATCAGCCCCAAAATTATAAAAAAGGCAAAAGGGATGATTTCTGCATAGATAGCGCTGGTGTACAACAAATCTGACATCACAGACTAAAAACATTCAGTCGTTTCATTTCGATTATTGAAATTTGACAGGACAACGTCTGTCGGCTAGTAGCATATATGCTACTTTATCCAGATACCACGTGATTTTAATTAATTATGCATCCTGAAACTAACCACTGACCACTGACCAAGTAATTTGCAGTGTGGACGTTAGTAGCCGATCAATATTAGGGATGAGATAACTTTCCAGAATATACCTCGTTTTGAAGGTAAACGAGGTAGGAATTTTTTTTTTTTTGATGAATGAAGATTTTTTTCTGAATAAAACATACAGTTTTGTTTTCTATGTCAAAGATAGTTTAAGGATTTATCATCACTACATAGTATAAAGCAAAGTCGCTTTCAGCTTCCCGCGTATGTATGTATGTATGTATGTATGTATGTATGTTTGCTTATATCTTTAAAACTGCTCAACGGATTTTGATGCGGTTTTTTTTAATATATAGAGTGATTCAGGAGGAAGGTTTATATGTATAATACATGCATAATATAGTAGAGAAACACTGATAATTTTAGAGGTTTCTAATGTGATGTCGTAAATAAACACATTTTTTTGCGCTTACATTGCAAATGCTGGCTGAACCCCACGAGATATATCAAAATAATGTACTACAGTATTGTACACCTTAAAAACGTCTACAAAAAAGTCCACGATGGTATTAGAAATGTCTTACGCACAGCGAAGCGGGCACGGGTCAGCTAGTTCTAGATAAATTATAGACAGAAACACGATTGATAAAACTTTTCTGAATAGATTTATTTTTCAAAGTTGGCTCTTCCAAAACACTAATTTAGTTTTTTTTTTAAACTGAATATAATGTAATGAATGAATAGCTAAACAGTTAATTGTTATATAATTCGTTAAATTATCATACTACTACATAAATGAAAGACAGTTTCTTTTTGAGTATGATGGTTTTTAGGATAATTATTATTCATTTTTATTTCAGATAAAATATCCATAGGTTACATGAAATTAAATTACAATACTATACACAATTAAAACCAATTACATAGATCATTACTCACATAAATTAAAATTATAATACAAAAAGAAATTATTAAGTTATTATATTACAGTTTAATTATAAATTAAATTAAATTTGATGGAGCCCATCATAATATGCATCCATCTGTTTTGAATAGGACAGTCTGTTCGTGCAACAATCATTTTCAGGATGCTGTTGCTACTGCCTCGCGTCCGCTGGAGTAGGGAAGCGACTTTCTTACGAATAATCGCATGAAAGCCATCCGTGCGCGCCTCTGCGAACATCCCAGATGCGCTGCAATAGCGAGGCAGCTGCATCAGCATCCTAAAGATGTTATTATATTGAACTCGCAGAGAACTGGCAGCCCGCTGGGTGTGGTTTGTCCAAAGGCTGCTCGAGTAAAAGGACTGACAGAAAGCCTTGAAAAGAGTGATTTTAACTTCCCTCGAGCAGCGAGCGAACCTGCGAGCAAGCATGTTTCCCCGGACTGCCAGTGCTCTACGTTCCCTTTCAATGTCCGCATCATCCTTAAGGTCCTCGGTTATAATGTGCCCCAAATATTTAAAACTACTCACCACCCTTAGAGCGGCGCCATTGAGCATAATAGGTGGAACATGGACTGGTTTAACTTTCCCACTCTTGAATACGAGAATTTCGCTCTTTTTGGAGTTGTATCTCAATCCATGTTCCGTCGCATATGCTTCACAGATCGTGACTAATTTGCGGACTGAGCCCACCGACGGACCCAACAGTACCATATCATCTGCGTAACTGATGTTGTTGACGCTAACTCCATCCACAAAACAACCCGTATGAGTACTGCTGAGCTCCCCGATGAGATCATTAACATAAAGGTTAAACAACAGAGGAGATGTTATGCCACCCTGCCGCACACCACACTGCATGCCGTATGCATCCGACAATGCCCCCGCCCATCTCACCTGGTTTCGCTGGCATTGATACCAGTTTCTCAATATAGAGACGATTTCAGCCGGCACACCTGAAGCCTCCAACTTGCACCAAAGTCTATCATACAACACGGTATCAAAGGCCTTGGATAAATCCAGGAAGCAGGCGTATACCGGCGTCTTCCTCTCCGTATAGTAGCTGACAGCATGCTTAAGACACAAGATCGCACTCTCCGTCGAAAGCCCAGCCCTGAAACCAAACTGGGCATCGTGCAGTTCGACGTGTTGCATAATTCTGTCATTAATCAGACCGTCAAGTATCTTTGCTATTATTGTCGCCAATGAGATGGGCCGGTAGTTGTTCTTGTCCGATGCATCTCCAGTTTTGCACTTAATAATCGGCACTACTATTGTCCGAGTTAAATCGTCAGGTAAGTAACCATGACACAAACACAAATTATAAAACATGGAGATCACACGCGGCAGATGAACACCCGCATATTTCATATGTTCAATGCTGAGACTGTCATGCCCAGGAGATTTCCCTCTTTGCATGGTCTGAATAATTTTTCGTACATCAGTGGATTTAAAACTTGTAGCTCTCTTGCGTACGACAGTCTCAACATTATTCGACCCACATACGGCAGAGTCCGATGCTGGATGAACCCTAAAGTGATCTTTAAAAAGATTAGCGATCCTGGTATGATCACTAACATCATTCACACTCACAGGGAGACCAGACTTTGCATTTAATTTATTTGTTTGCTTCCAAAAATGTTTGAAGTCTTTGGCGGTGTGATGAGAGGCAAGAATGTCCATTTTGATCTGGTTTTGTCTGTCTTGACACCACTTTAGCTGTTTTTTAAAGGACTTCCTGCTCTCACACATATCATCATAAAATGTACCCCTGGTTGGTTTACCATTTTCAATCCAAGCTAAAAACTTCAGTCTGGCCTCTCTGTGGAAAGGTGCTACATGCTTATTCCACCCAGCAACATAACCATTTCTCCTCCGTGCTTTCCCTCGCTCAAAAGAAGATGCCGCCGCTTCTGTTAGAATGGTGACAATGTTCACATACATGTTCTCTAACAAAACTCTATGCTCTAAGTTAGAACACATCCCGTCACAACAATGGGTGAGCTGTACCGGAAAGTCAATTTCCTTCAGTTGAGTGTTACATATCTGATGATAATATGCAATTTGGCTACTATTACGCTCACCCCATATAATTCTGTTAGTAGGTAATGTCATACTTGAGTCAATCTTAGAATGAACCCTACCCAAGTTACATTCTATGAAAAGTGGGAAATGGTCAGACCACTTGACCCCATAATCTACCCATACACGACTGATAGATGGCAGTGGTCCAGCCATCTCGCACAACCATGAGCTTCAGAGACAAATGTAAAGGTGTCTGATTCAGCGCCTAACATATTCATATCAGCACATATCCATTTTTGATCCTTACAAAAATGTAATAGCTCATTGCAAAATAGTTCTTTAGGGTGAGCATTGAAATCACCTAACATATATATAGCGTCTGTGTCTCTGTTATCTTCAATGATAGAACCTATTTTGCTTAAACATTGTGTGAAGTCAGGTAAGTTTTCATAACAATCCGTAGGCATATAAACACTAAATATCATCACACTTTTTTCACATAATCTGACTTTTATAGCTGTCAAGCGCACATCATCACACTCTACCACACTAACCGACCGAAAGACACTCTTTCTCCATAGTATAGCGACACCACCGTATGGCCTTCCTCGCAGCAGGCCCGCAGACGTGTCGACCGCAGAAGTCCCCGTTCCTCCGAACTCGTCATCTATAGTTGTCAGCATAGCTAAATCATGCGGCAGCAACCAAGTCTCCTGCAGTGCGATAACATCCGCCTGCCCGCAGAGACTTCGAACACCATTTAGGGATCGTTTAAGCGATTTACAGTTGAAAGAGATGAACTTACTGTGAGGTGTACTATCCATTATGAGCATGATGTGATTGCCTCTCACCAACCTGCGCATTTTGGCTATGTTCTTTGTCTCTCAGGTCGACAAAACGCCTGAAAGAAATTCCCTTGGGCCATAAACTAACATCGAGAAATGTATGCAAAATATTTTTGCTCACAAATATTTTGAAGGCGTTATAGCTTCGTTGTCTCGCCATTTTAAGCTTTATAGGCGAGACCTTTTCTTGTGTCTTCGTCAGAACATACTCAACAATATCCGCCTCTGAGACATCCTTATGCACATTGGATATAAACAGAGGTACTTTGGTTTCAGCTGCCTTAAATTTACTATTTTGTTCCAAACTTGCCTTTCCCTTACTCGTAGTAAATTTGTTTCTCAGACGCTTTCTTTGCACTAATTTCCACTCCTCATCCCTTTCCGGTACATGCCATAAACCTCTTGTTTTTCCCATGTCAGCAAAGGTTCTTTTCAGAGACTTTTCATTCATCTCTTTTCCATTTTTCTTTCCTTCATTCAAATTTAGTAGTAGCGATTGGCACTCAATGTTTCCATTGATGCCAGTACTTATTTCGCTTGCATTTGGCTGATTAACACACCTAACTATGTCTTTCTTACATTCATTTAGTAACGTCTCGCTCACAAATGTTGGCCCTGGTGACGAGAGTGAGTGCGCCGCGACTCCAGTAGTTGCGACGGTCGTGCTGATATGACTCAGACCCGAACGCCCCGCATACGAACGGGTCGGGGTTACGTCTGAATCATGCGCAGCGGCGACACTTGCCGAGCTAGCACGACTAAGACGCGGGCGCTTCGAGTACGAGCGGGAGGGGTTCGGGTCATTGACCGGTGGAGACAGCGGCGGCGGCGAAGTTAGGCTGGTTATTGTCTCGGCTATAGAAGCGATCGCCATCGGCCCGCTGTTTAACAGATTTGCACCGCGCGCGCGGGTAGACACAAAATGATCATAGCGATGATGGATAGGAGTATCTACTATGGAGTCATACTTATTAGAATGCAGCTTAACTTCCAAATCATGTAACTGCTCGGTAGTAACATAGGTGTTCTTGATACTATCTACCTGTGCTCTTAATAGAGTTATGTCCTTCAGTAGCGCTGAGCAATCCAAATGATCGAATAAAACAGCAGGCAATCGATGCAAATCTTTGGCCACGAAAATTGGTATTGCCTCAGGATCTAGACTTTTAAGAACTACTAAAATATCTTCCAAGTCTCTTTGTATTTTACCTTCGCTCTTCTTCTTCCTCGTAATCTTCCTTATATCGGTAGTGATAGAGTCGAACAGAAGGTTTTTCGACTTCTCTACCTCCTCCATTTTAAAAGCCGATACACAAATGCGCATCAAACTTTCTTGGTCCATAACATCAATTTTATTGGAAATAAATGCCAACACTTCATCTATAACTATATTGCAACTTGCACATTTAACCGTGCTCGACGTCATGTTTGCGATCAAGTAATACGCGACCGACTCTTGACACGACCGCTCAGTAACGATGCGACTGTGGTACTGATAATGCGGTTTTATCATTTTTTCCGTCTTATTCGGGTAGACTCAGCCCATATAAAACACAAAAATTACAATGCCGATTGAAGACAATCTTTTTTTTGAAAACCAGGACTTAAAACTTTCTTATCCTATAAAGGCTAGGCTTTTAGGTTTATTACCACATTCTAGAAGTTCGGCTTAATCTCTTCAAAAGTTAAGAAATTTCTTTAATTAAACTAGGTATGAAGATATGCCTATAGCCTTAGGGTATTAAATAATTTAGTAGGCTATAGGTATAGGAAGTATTTTATAGGTACTTTCAAAACTTTCGTGAGTGGTACTACACATAATGTCAAAAACGGTAAATTACTCACGTAAAAATATTAATTGTTTTTTACGTTTTTGACATTCTGAGAATTTTATACGTTCACAAAAAGATTTTCTTAGAGGGCTTTGAGCGTGCTAATGAATTCCTGAAAATTATTAAAGTGTGGAGAGAAGATTAACAAGTTAAAGTGGCAGTGGGCGGGGCACAAAGCTCCGAGATATGACAGCCGTTGGGGCAGAAAAGTTTTGTGCGACCACGCACCAAAAACGTACCGTAAGACAGCTTTTTATCGGCTTTGTTAGAAATCTTGTATAAGTCATGATCGACTAATTATATTATAATTATATTACTATCAAGCTGACCCGGCGAACTTCGTATCGCTGCTTTAACTGAATTAACGGTTTAGCTGAACGATTGATAGGCACAGCGTCGATTTAATTTTCTTGTTATTTACAAACCTTGTCCTGATAATAAGAAACACATAAAATAATGAATCATCCAATTTGGTGCAGTCGTTCGGTAACTATGCGCGTACATACATTTTGGCGATTCATTGTACGATTATATTAACATAATACATTTTTTTATTGAAAAAACAAGGTTCTAAACAAAATTTTAGGTAAATTTAGAGAAAATCCAAAATATTATTCCACTAGATGTGAAGACGATCACAAAAATAAACTTTTTTTGTTTAGTTTTTTAATGCAAATTTTTGACAAAACTATCATGGTAATCTGAATAATGTTTTAATTTTATACTCAGTATTGCAAAAAACCCTAAAAATGTAAAGAGTTATTTTTCAAACTATCGTGATTAGTAGACATAACTATAATATATTTTGACACGGGTCTTTATCTCTATGTTACAATAGCCAGTCAGTCTGCAGTCTGCCCGCGACCATGACTATTGTAACATAGTCGAAACGTCGGGAAAGTAAATTAAAGGTAATTAAGTGATAAAGACCCGTGTTAAAATCTATAGTAATGTAAAGAGTAGCAACTTTTATTGTAATAAACTCATAAAAATTTTGGACTGTCTCTGAATTTATATAAAATAATGTTTTATAACCAGTATTTTTCAATACCTATAATAATTAGTCAAAATTACAATATTTCTAACAAAAGCTTCTAACCTTTTTGTTTTTTCGTCTCTTCTGTTTTTTTTTATGAAAACGACAATAAATATACGAACATACATAACTCCTTGTTGTTTCCTACAGTAGTAATAAATATAATTTAGACACCATCATCTTTAGGTATCTTTTATACGTTTTGTATGTCCCTATCTAATATAGCTTTTACGACCCTTAATCGACAAAGTAGGGATGATATTGTGTCTACGAAAGGATGTGACAATAATAATGAAACCGCCTTATTATGTTTGGATACCTTCAGGATAAGAAAAAATTTGGACTTTTGTATTAAAACTGCTCTTGAAAGTGAAAACTGAAGACTTTCATACATGAAGTAATAGATTTTTATTATTTATATAGATGTAAAAGCAAACCGATTTTTGTGTTTGGCGAATTTGTCTCGGACTTCATAGTAAAAAAACAACGCTTATAAAATTATATTTTAGTTTTATTGTTCGTTTTATTGAAATTCTTTATGTACTTATTATTGTTATTTAATGTCTATTTATATTTCCAGACACAACAGTACATATTTATTTCTGAAATGAACTGGATTTTCTCAAAACATACATAAAAAAAAATTGCTTGATTCATCCTCATCACATTCCTCATGCATGCTCGTCGGTTTAGAGCACTCTTAATCTGGCCTTTTTTCAAAATGTCACCAATTTGGTCCAAGAAAATACGCCGAGGTCTTCCTATTCCAACGGTTCTATTCACACTCGCCTTATATACCTGTTTTGTCAATCTTTCTTCATTCATTCTCTCCACATGCCCAAACCATCTAAGCATCCTTTTCTCAATCCTCATCACAACGTCTTCTTTCACTCCACAACGTTCTCTTATCACGCTATTTTCCACTCTATCTCTGATTCTACTCTGATTTTCCCAATATGTATCGAATTACAAACACAGTCTAGAGTCTAATGCTATCTGAGCTTGATAAGGGTAGTATAAACTCGGGATCAGGGTACCTTTTAGCAAAATTTATAGGATTCGCAAGATAACCTTTTCTACGTGTGAATCGTGACTCTCTTTTTGGTTAGCTGCTTGTTATTTACTGAATCTTAATACTGGGTCAGACATTTGATTTTTATCCACAAATATGTCTCTATTCTTAATCATGATAAAGTCAGTCAAAGACAAAAGGTATTTTTTTTAAATTAAATTATATGAATCTTGTAACGGCTTGAGAGGTAGTTGAAGCTACGTCTGTTCCTCACGACAAAGCCTAGATGAATCAGACAACAAACACGACGCGTGTGCCTATCACTACATAGTATACAGCAAAGTCGCTTACCGCTTCCCGCATCTGTATGTATGCTAATATCTTTAAAACTACACAACGGATTTTGATGTGGTTTTTTTATAGATAGAGTGATTCAGGAGGAAGGTTTATATGTATTAAACCCGTGCGAAGCCGGGGCGGGTCGCTAGTTATTAATGTAATGTATTTGTCATCGTGATGGTAACTTTTTTGATATACTAGCGACCCGCCCCGGCTTCGTACGAGTTTAATACATATAAACCTTCCTCCTGAATACTCTATCTTTTAAAAAAAACCGCATCAAAATCCGTTGTGTAGTTTTAAAGATATAAGCATACATACAGACGCGGGAAGCGGGAAGCAACTTTGCTTTATACCATGTAGTGATTACTGATATAAACTTTTCTTACAGAAATAGATAACATCTCAAACTAATACATAATAATTCCTAAATACACAAGAACCAGTTAAGAGGCTCCCAGTCGCTGATTGCTCTTTTTCGAAACGAAAAAAATAAATACTTCTGAACAAGCCACATCTCCTATTTTTATAAGTATATTATTCAGGTTCCTACCTAGCTTTCTATTAAGCTGAAAACATAATAGCAGAAACTTTTCACGATAAAGATATTATTTTCAAAATGATACGTTTTAGAATTTATGATCGAAATATTTTATATACCTACTATTAAAATCAACTTGTGATTTATTGTTAAAGATAGGTAATATGTAGATCTAGATTTCTATTAGAATAGATTTTTGATAATTAATTATACATAATTTATACCATTAATATATTCGAAAAGCTAAGGCGGACCACGCTCCAACGTGTGTTTGTCGTCTTTTCAGCGGTCGGTAGGATTATTTATTGAAGTGATTAAAGATGGGTACATCTTTATTCACATATACTCTACATTATAAAATAGGAGATGTGGCTTGTTCACAAGTATTTCTTTTTTCGTTTCGAACAAAAACAATCGTCGACTGGGAGCGCCTTAAGCTATCTAAAGATTGTTACAAACAGTTTGTAAACTATAGTTTGTATGAAAAGATGTAATAAATGTATCTAATAGGATCATCAAGGGGTAGATGTCTAAGTTTGTTTTACAAAATCAAACTTGAAATAACATTTCACCGAACTCCCACCATTGTAACAAAAGCTTGAGCTCTCGACGCGAAAATTGGTTTTAAGATTGGATCAATTCTAAATTAAATTGACATTGGCTCCATTCTCAAAGATACCATAACATTTTCCATTTTCTCGTATGTTGGGCCCATTTAACGTTAATTGTCTTATCATTTGTCACATATATTATAAGCACCTATTTTTAGATGCGAACGTCATAAAACGAATACGGTATTGTGGTAGGTATTTTTAGGGCTCCGTACGCAAAGGGTAAAAACGGGACCCTATTACTAAGACTCCGCTGTCCGTCTGTCTGTTGTTTCACAAGGCTGTATCTCATGAACCGCTGGCATAGCTGGACAATTGAAATTGTCAAAGATGATGTATTTCTGTTGCCGCTATAACAACAAATACTAAAAACAGAATAAAATTAATATTTAAGTTGGACTCCCATATAACATACGTGATTTTTTTGCCGCACTTGGCCGGATTTTATATAACCCTTTATAAATCAGGACGGGTTTATTATAAACTAGCGACCCGCCCCGGCTTCGCATGTTATTATACATATAAACCTTCCTCCTGAATCACTCTATCTATTAAAAAAACCGCATCAAAATCCGTTGTGTAGTTTTAAAGATATAAGCAAACATACATACAGACATACAGACATACAGACGTGGGAAGCGGAAAGCGACTTTGCTTTATACTATGTAGTGAAGTAGGTAGGCGAAGTTTTGTCTCTCTCGTTAGATGGTTCTCCGATATTTAGATAAATCTACAAGAAAATTCTCTATTTTAATCATTCATTTATAATTTGTACACGAACGTCTCAATTAATTGCAGTCCCAATTTCTTAAGGCTGTCGTCTTGGAAATTAATTAGAGAGATTCGATCCTTGAACATCCAATAGGAAAGAAAAAAAGTGGGTAGAGTTTGGTGCGATAGCCGTAATTTACGCAACGAATTTATATGGAAAACAAATTTCTTTGACGTCAAAGTGGTTCAAACTTAAACTACTTACTTTATTTTAATAGGTTTCTATCGAAAGTTCTTCTTTGTATTTTATACAGGATGTTCCAAAAAAATGAATAATACGGAAGTCCAGCGATAGAGCATTTTTAGATATAACCCGAATAACCCTCGAGTATGTTCTGCTTTTTGTAGTATTCGAGTTATGATGAGATAGGTACATGTGATTTTTTTTCCATATTAACTGAATTTGCTCCTAGCTGATGCATAAATATGTTAACAAAGATGTGATCAAAACATTGTAAAATATTGAATAGTTAAAAAGTTGAAATCTATATAGGTATTTACGAAAATATCTATGAATACTTGTTATGATGATGACAGTGCTACAGGCAACAGAAAATAATGACTACTAATGAACTGAATTTGGTCATCGGCATTAAAAGGACCACATTATGAAGTTGAAAACTTTACAAAAAAAATATCGGTGATAAAAAATAGGGTCACGACTGTAATCCCCAAATGCGGTAGATATCCTCTCAGATCGCCAGGCGCTTAGTTTCTTTAAAGATGTCTAGTGGGCGTAGTCAGAGGCACGTTCAAAGATTACATTTGGCACATGCCCACATTTTGCAGTAGTGATAAATATATAAATAAATATTGGTCAACATTTCACACAGCACCGTCTAGTCCAAAACTAAGCAGAGCTTTTACTATAGGAACTATGTAGATAACTGATAGAATACTTCTAATTATTTTGTAAATACATAAGATACATTATAACATTGTCTGGGGGACACACAAATGTTTGTCCTTGGTGGAAAACGAACCACAGTTCAAGATGTGTGTTTTGAACATTCAGTTTCTGTTTTTGAGAGTAGTTTTACTACATCCTGTATAAATTAGCACGCCAATCTCATTGCGGATATCGACGAACAAATTCCGCTCACTGCAAAGCGAAGAGGGTTTTTGTGGACACTTTCATTCAAATCTTAAGCAGGAAACTTTTTAAGTGATAAAGTTTAATCATCTCGTCAAGTTTGCAAATTAATTACGAGTATCTTTGCATCTCAAATGTCTGGTCTGTTCAATTACGAAAAGAAAAATGATTTTACCACTTTTATGCAAATATTTGAAATTGGTAGGCTGTGGATAGGTTTTGATAATAGAAATGTTATATTACCACGATCGGGCTAATAAAAATATGAATCTTCTAAAAACCGGCCAAGTGCGAGTCGGACTCGCGCACGAAGGGTTCCGTGCTATAATCTATAAAAACGGCAAAAAAAACACGTTTGTTGTATGAGATCCCCACTTAAATATTTATTTTATTCCGTTTTTAGTATTTGTTGTTATAACGACAACAGAAATACATCATCTGTGAAAATTTCAACTGACTAGCTATCACGGTTCATGAGATACAGCCCTCTGACAGACAGACGGACAGACCCTTTGGGTACGGAAACCTAAAAATGAATCGCTGAATGTGTTGCTAAGCGCAAATCTCGAAAGCAGCTGAAACGATTTCGCTAATTCTTTTTTTGTTATATTCGTTACTAGCTGACCCGTGCCCGCTTCGCTGTGCGTAAGACATTTCTAATACCATCGTTGACTTTTTTGTGGACGTTTTTAAGGTGTACAATACTGTAGTACATTATTTTGATATATCTCGTGGGGTTCAGCCAGCATTTGCAATGTAAGCGAAATAAAATGTGTTTATTACGACATCACATTAGAAACCTCTAAAATTATCAGTGTTTCTCTACTATATTATGCATGTATTATACATATAAACCTTCCTCTTGAATCACTCTATTTATTAAAAAAAACCGCATCAAAATCCGTTGTGTAGTTTTAAAGATATAAGCAAACATACATACAGACATACAGACGCGGGAAGCGGAAAGCGACTTTATACTATGTAGTGATGATTATCAGGGAAAAAAAATATTTGACAAGTCAACGTCTGTCGGGACAGCAAGTTTTTTAGTAATTTGTGGTGTCGGTGAATTTTAATTACACACTACTGGCGGTATGAACTGGTGTTGACGTCTTCTCGTAACATTTAGTGCTTGCAATGTTTAAACGTACTTCTGACATATTCAAGGATGCACGCACTTGAAGCACTTGAAGATTTGAGAGTATGTCTATTGTCTACTGTACTTGGGGATTACAGTCGTGATCCTATTTAATTTTTAAAAAGATCAACAGCTTATAATCTAAATCATTTTGTATAAATAACTCCTTTTGAAATAACATATCAACTCTGGGACACGGTGTGTATTCGTAATTACGTAATGTAAATATTAGCGTTCATTGAATGGAAAATTTCGTGAATAGGGTTCTAACGCCTATTGTATTTGGTGTTTGGGGTTTGGTGTGTTGATTGACATTATTGTTGTCAAGTCATTGTTACTATACTAGTTACTGTTCACTATTTGTTTCAAAACATACAGGTAAAACTAGGCAACTAGAAAGGTTTCTAGGATCAATTAGTAACCTACGCATTATGACAAAACGGGAAATGAAATTAATAAAAAAAAAATAGGATCACGACTGTAATCCCCAAGTACGGTAGACATCCTCTCAGATGCCTCAGAGCCTGACGCTTAGATCCTTTGAAGATATCTAGTGGGGGTAGTCAGAGGCACGTCCAAACATTATATTTGGCACATGCCCACATTTTGCAGTAGTTAGCATTCCATACGTGACAGGTTGCATGCCCATCGCCGCTTAAAAGAATACTAACTGGTTTCCTCACGATGTTTTCCTTCACCGTTTTGAGCACGTGTTTGATGCGCATGTAAATTTTTCGAACAGAAAAATCCATTGATGCACGCTGGGATTCGAACCCACAACCTTTAGATTGAAAGTCGAGGTACCTCCCACTCGGCCAACGGGAAATTACTCACGTAAAAATATATTGTCGATGAAGGCAACGACAAAGTTCAGTGCGAGACGACAACGCGAGAGGGAGGGAGTGAGCCCTTTTGATGTTCCAATTGCGGGTATGTTATCTTGTGAGGTCAGGAATTCATACTATCACTACATAGTATAAAGCAAAGTCGCTTTCCGCTTCCCGCGTCTGTATGTATGTATGTATGTATGCTTATATCTTTAAAACTACACAACGGATTTTGATGCGGTTTTTTTTAATTGATAGAGTGATTCAGGAGGAATGTTTATTTGTATAATAACATGCTACCCGTGGGAAGCCGGGGCGGGTCGCTAGTTGACTATAAATAAACGACTTTTACACATATAATTTACCTGCAGTCCGGACCCCCACGGTTGTACTTATGAACATTATAGGTAAATTTTTGATACCTTAGGTTACAACATTGCAATTTTTGTGGGGATCTCAAACTTTTTGTTAAGAAATATGTTACTCGCTGATAATGTAGATTTTGATAAGTGAAATATTTTTTTAAATTAATAGTTTTTAGTTTTCTGGTACAAACATAAATACAAAAATAAATAAATTGTTCCTCTTTAAAATAGTAACGTAGTAAAATAGTAAGTTTAGAAAAAATGGTTTAAAAGTGATTCTTGAATTTTTATTTTTTGAACGCGCGCCATTGTGTTCGTTGAAACGCAAGAACGTGGATCGGGACGTTCCATCTGTTGTCGGTTTTTAACCGCGTATTTATACTACCCAGACACAGAGCAAACATCTATGTTTAACACACAAATATTTGCTCTGGATGGGGATCGAACCCACAACCTACAGCGCTGAAGGTAGAGTTACTATCAACTAAGCTGTGAGGCCAGTCGATTATAGTGATACTTTCATTTTTAATGAAATGCTTAGTTTGTTTAGTTTGTTAGTTAGTTTGTTTGTCGCTAGTTTTATATATTAGAAGAGAGAAAAAACACTTAATTTTAGTTAAGAGTTCTTCGGTAAATTTACCAAAAATTTGTTTGTATGTTACTCATAAAATACTTTAAATTGGGAACTGCGTACCAATGCGTGCGAGAAAGCAAGTAACTATTATTAGAAAAAGTTTTGCTAGAAATCTAAGCTATACAACGGCTACAAGGCAATCTATTCTTTCAAGGTTTTAACTAGACTTTGATAAATTACTTCCCGGTTTTCAAATAAGGAGGCAATGTTAGAAGCACTCGTAAAAGTTCATTTCAATAGCTGCGTAAATAAGGCTCTGTATACTCTTGGTACAGTTTTCGTCAGAAGTATGTAATAGAAAACGCCGGCAATTCTATTGTCTCAATTTCAAAACTTTCGTGAATGGTACTACTACTGGAAATTACCTAATATTTTTTTAATAGAAAAATCCATTGTATTGGTGTGGAGAATAGCATTATTATAGGTTCTTTTATCGCGTACCACGTTAGTGAGATTGCAAACGGTACAATTGTTCTATCTCACGAAGGCGGGTGAGCAGTACTTGTATTTGTGATGTATATACTACAACACGCACACAAAAGCGCATGTCTGCGCTTTTGTGTGCGTGTTGTAGTTGTGACGTAATAAATAATAAATAATAGGATCACGACTGTAATCCCCAAGTACGGTAGACATCCTCTCATATCTCCAGACGCTTAGATCCTTTGAAGATGTGGGGGTAGTCAGAGGCACGTCCAAACATTATATTTGGCACATGGCCACACTTTGCAGTAACAGCATTCCATACGTGACAGGTTGCAAGCCCATCGCCGCTTATAAGAATAGTTGTGACGTGTATAGTATAATAATAATAATACGCGCTTTTGGCTCGAATGATACTGAGCGCTTACACAAGACCAACCATCGTAAGCTAGAACTTTAACTAGGCTGAAAGTACCTACCTACCGAATATTTTGTTCACTTTCTCTACTTGACTGTACAGATGTTTCAGATGGAGCAATATCGTAGATTTGGAATACTTTGTCTTTGACTTGTAATTTATTTTATGGAAGTTTTAATAGTTAAGGCGAGTAATAAATGTTTTTGATGAATGCAGAATCGTTTTTTCTCAATAACCGCAAAACATACAGTTTTGTTTTTCATGACAAAGATAACATAAGGATATCTAGATAAATTACAGACAGAAACACGATTGGTGAAACTTTTCTCGATAGATTTATTTTTCAAAGTTGGCTCTTCAAAAACACTAATTTCGTTTTTAATCAAAGCTATGAATAGCTAAACAGTTCATTTTTATATAATTCGTTAGATAATCATACTAGCTAAATAAATTACAGACGGTTTCTTTTTAAATTTGATGGTTTTCAAGATAATGCAGTTTTATCACTTTTTCCGTCTTATCCGGGTAGATTCAGCCCATACAAAAAGTCAAAAATTTCAAGTATCGCCTTAAGTTACAAAGACTAAAGGAATGAATAACCGATTCCCTTTGTAGTTAATTGGTAATAAAATGTAAAACATAGTTGATTCCATTCTGTTTTACAATTTTACCCTCTTTTAATGGCCAGTTAAATGTACAAACTAGTTACAGCGCCGACAAAATTAAATAAATATTGGTAGATATTTCACACAGCGCCATCTAGCTATGAACTAAGCAAAGCTATTGGAACCAGAAATAGGAAAAAAATGAAATAGGATCACGACTGTTATTCCCAAGTACGGTAGATATTTCTTAGATTCCGGAAGATGTTTATGGGGTAGTCAGAGGTACGTTAAATCATTATATTTGGCATATTATTTTACCCACATTAGTGTGTATCAGTCTATAAATAATACTAAAATAATAAAACTTTTTGACCAATCGAAAAGTCAAGAGACGATTTAGTTTTTTAAATTTTATTAAGGATACTAGTTCTACATAAATATAATTTAAATGGGAGAAATTTTAGACTATTCTCTACACAATGGAAAAAATCATATACATATATACATATATCGGTTAAACATAAAAAAAATACATGTCGAAATGAGAACCTCGCCTTTTTCGTCAGTTAATACGTTGGAACAAACACAGTGATGACAATGTTTTTACGATTTTCGAAGTATCTTACGCAACAAGCCTGACAAGAGACAAGAGGTCTAGAACCTCTTTGTTATAATGGAGTTTAGGGTACCCGGGAATCCGTTCAAGCAAAATCAACACACAGCGCGTATAAACTCGTATTTTTTTTGCGTATTGTCAGATCCGGCTTATTTAGGCCTCAGCCGAACAATCAGACTGGCGTTATTGCGTATAGGAATTTGTACATGGACGTATTTTAGGGCGAGTCAAATGGGTTGACTCAGTAGTCCAGTATAAAACTATAGTATAATAATAATAAACAATAGACAAATAAACAATAAACTATAGTCCAGTGACTATAGTTTGATACCGATACCGCTGTACCATTTCTTATGTGTTAACATAGATCGAATTTAGAAAATACAACTTTTTAACAGACGAATAACGAAGGAGGTTCTCAAGTCGACGCGTATATTTATTTTTTATTTTTTTATGTATGACATTACGCATAATTTTTACAGAGTTAATTCTTTTTTTTTTATGAAACTAATATAAAATCACTAGCTTTTATCCGCGTAGATTAGGAAATCGATAGTTGACAACTTTCTATCAAAATATTGAAATTCCAGAAAATCGAATATTTTTTTTGGAATAAAGTAGCTTTACTTTGCCGTTTTACCAGAACTTTAAACACACAAACAGACAGAGATACTTTCGTATTTATAATTTTACTATAGATTCACTCCTATCTAAGATTCTTAAGAAAGTGGTATTTTCTAAATTCGACCGATGTCTAGAGCTATGTTAATGAACCTCGAAAAACTAAGATCGATTTATCGGAATAAGCCTATAACTTGACTACAAAATCTACCTGCTTTTTACCTTAACACACGATTACTATTTATCTAGTAATCGTGTCAAGGGAAAAAGGGAGTTTATCTAGTCGAGTAGTTTTGGTTCGTACTTTTAATTATCATTCGTGTTTGAGCCTTCACCTTGTTCCATCGGCACCACACTGGGGCTCTACATAGCATTAAGGAATATCATTGAAAAAAATGATAGGCCCTAAGCCGTGTGTTGCCTAATTCTGCTAGGCTTGGTCGTTTCACCTAGCTTCTAAGACGTTTTAAAGTGAATTTATTGAAATAAATGCTTTTAGACTTTGACTTGAATACAGCCCTGTAGAGTATGCTTACGAGAATTTATCGGGATATTGAATTCCACATTAATAAGAACGTTTCACGACTCGACGCTCGAAGAATCCACCTAACGATCCCTTGTGGCTTTGTAAGCGAATAAATAAGTGGTACTCCGCTATTTGGGATTAATTAAAGATAATTTGGGGAAATTGAATATCTTGAAACTTTTTTTGACGGTTTATTTGCAAAAATAACGCCCAATTCATTGATATTGTTCAGACTCACACTATAAGCAAGCATTTGTTCTGGCACGAGAGTCAAACACCTTCTGCGTCTTGACTGGCATTCGTCTACCATGCCAAACAGTCGAGGTCCTTAATTATCTTGCTTCTTCAAACAAGTAATCTTGGGTCAACGTCATACAAAAAGTTTATTATTTCACTGGGGTCATTTATTTAGAATCGTCATAAAATTTACATTAGATTAAAAACCGTGTTGGCCGAGTGGGATATACCTCGACTTTCAATCTGAAGGTCGTGGGTCCGAATCCCGGCGTGCATCAATGGATTTTTCTGTTCGAAAATTTATATGCGCATCAAAAACACGTGCTTACAACGGTGTAGGAAAACATCGTGAGGAAACCAGTTAGTGTTCTTATAAGCGGCGATGGGCTTGCAACCTGTCACGTATGGAATGCTAACTACTGCAAAATGTGGGCATGTGCCAAATATAATGTTTGGACGTGCCTCTGACTACCCCCACTAGACATCTTCAAAGAATCTAAGCGTCTGAAGATCTGAGAGGATGTCTACCATACTTGGGGATTACAGTCGTGATCCTATTTATATATATATAAATATATATATATATATATATTTTTAATGTAATCTTTTTGTGTGTATTTTTTACGTCCTTGTAGATACGTAATAGTTTAAAAAAAAAGGAAAATAAACAATTTATTATTGATAGAGCGAGTTGTAGCTTATTCAGTCAATATTTATAATATTATAATAGAGCCTTTTACGTAAATTCATAAAGGGCCTCTGATATTTATTAGACATTCAAACCTTTAGGATGAGTTTTCATCTACTCGGAGCTGTACGAAGCTGTACGAAGCGGACCAAACACAGCGCTCGGCATTTTCAAACTCGAGTATTTGAGCGCTGTCTCGTAGATGGAAACTCACCCTTAAGGTGATAAGTGAAATTTTTGACTTTTTGTATGGGCTGAGTCTACTCGGATAAGATGGAAAAAGTGATAAAACTGCATTATCTTGAAAACCATCAAATTTATAAAGAAACCGTCTGTAATTTACGTAGCTAGTATGATTATCTTACGAATTATATAAAAATGAACTATTTAGCTATTCATAGTTTTGATTAAAATCGAAACTAGTGTTTTTGAAGAGCCAACTTTGGAATATAAATCTATCGAGAAAAGTTTCACCAATCGTGTTTCTGTCTGTAATTTATCTCTTATATAATTAATAATTTATAGATTAAATCCTTATGTTATCTTTCTTATATAAAACAAAACAGTATGTTTTGCGGTTATTGAGAAAAAACGATTCTGCATTCATCAAAAACATTTATTACTCGTCTTAAGCCGCAACTGCACTAGAGGAAATTCGTCCTGCGACGTTGCGCGGGACATCGCGAGACATCTACGGGTCGCGACACAGACGCTCGCTACGTAGCTCTCGACAGTACGTAGAATTCGTGTCGGGTGACGTCGCGCTGGCCATCGCGTGATAAGTCTCTGCGACATGTCCCCTAGTGAAAATATTGTACAATAATAGACTATATTGTCACCGAGCTACTAGTAATATCCTCGTAAAGCCCAGGGCTGCTAATCGTCCACTAGTCATTACGACCCAGTGGTCCTTCCTAAAGGACCACACAAAAGTAGTGACTCCGGCCCAGCGCATGCCAGTATCATACCATTATTTCACAAATTTCCTTCAAATTGACAGGTGCCACTTGATTGACTTTCACGATTAAAAAAAATATAAGCTTGTAAAAACTCTTCGTTTATGGGGAAGGTAAGGCTATTTTAGGTTATTTATGTAATTCTTATTACTACTTACTGAAATTGAGGTATTCGAGTACTATAATAAAATATAGAGTGTAGGTACTTAGGTAAAAGCTCGATCGAATGTTAAGCTGAAAGCTTTTATCAATACTTTTACCAGACCATTTTTAAACTGTGTAATAAATGAACTTTCTGGCATGCAATACCCATTGCCACGTTCACACTAGTAGATAAATTATTTTGAATACCAAAATATTTTCATTGTCACTATAAGTTACACGCTAATTTGGACTTTAATATAAATATAATAATATTTTATAAGTTAAGTCGCTTAACCAATTGAACCATCAGAATTATTAACAAATGTTAATAATATATAAATGAATCTAGAATGTTAATGATTCGTCACTATCATTGATTCTGAATAAATAAAAAAAACTTACAAATTGAGTTGTATGGGATCATCATTTTCTTCTTCTTTTCCCACTTATTGTGGGGTTGGCACAACAGGATTTGACATATGTTTTACAACCGGCCGCCAGTCTGACGTCAACCCTCTTCGGGATAAAATTAAGTTGTATGGGATGAAAACATAAAAGTTTGTAATTATTTAATGCCATTCGGTAGAAACTCGTTGGTACCGCTGGCCGACGTCTATTGCTTCAAGTCTTTCGTACCTCCACCAAAACTATGGAAGAGTCCAGTGACTCTCCGATCTACTCGTCTAGTGTAAACACTGCACTATAGAGTTTAATGACGTATGGAGCCATAGAGACTAGGGTCACTAAAACCAGGACTCAATACAATCGAGTGGATGGTTTACGAGCTCGTTTTAAAATCCAACTTCACGAGGATTTGTTCTGTTCGAGCTTTAACTATTGGATTTAAAGGGAACTTGGAAAATGTCATCAACTTCAAGCGGTGTTTGGCTAACCAAGAAATACAACTCAGATGGATTGAATTTATTTATGGTGTTGACTTAAAGATCACTAGGTAGTGATCCGTAAGCGTGTGTCCACACTGCGAGAATAGCGCGGTGGCGGGGACGGGCGCGATCTGTCAAACATTATGAAACGCGCCATCTCTACACTATGGCCGCAAAAGCGTATTTCATTTTGATACTTCGCGGCCGTCGTCGCAAACGCGCTAGGCTGGCCAGTGTGGACGAATAATAAGAGCTCCCACATGAACGGCACAATACCAACGTCAGAGGTAACTGCAGCCGACGAGGCGTCGAGGGCTGTCGACGTCATGTGAAGTGTATCGGCGGCAGCTGTCGACGCGTCGACGGCTTCAGTTGCCGTTCATGTGTAAGAGCTCAAGTAATGCTCTGTAGGCCGAGTGGGAAGTACCACGACTTTTAAACAAAAGGTTCGAACCCAGTGCATTATTGATTTCGTTGTTATTATGAATGTTACCATGACATAATAACAACGAAATCATTATACACATCACAACTACAAGTAATGCTCACCTGCCTTCGTGAGATAAAACAACATCTACTTTTCAATCAAGCCCAGAAAATAAACGAAAAGGTTTACAAAAAAATAAATAGGAAAAGGTAACTCTATAAAAATAACCCGGCGACAGAACAATAATGTCTTCTTTTCAACTGATTCAGACACAACCGATCTCAAACCTGTCTGAAATGAAATTGATTACTAAACAAAAGAAGCCTGATATAACAAATATTTTCAACACCTCACTTAACCAACTTCAGAAAAAGGACAAGGTAGGTAACTCGATTCAGAGGCTTTTACTTTTAATGTTTTTTTCACACTAATTTTTCGTTTCAGCTGTCCGATTTCAATGGGTTTTCTATTCTAGATCAGTCAATCAGGCAGTAACGCAAGAGTTTTATTCATTAAGATTAGTCTGGTGGTTATATAAATAGTTTATGAATTCATAAAAATGTCTTCATAGCGGAAGCGCGCGGTCACCAAAGGTGGTAGTCATAGTTCAATTACTTCTTGAACTGTTTATCGTAAACCGGATGCCAACCTAGATCTTTCCCCGATCCGGTTAAACCCGGTTCTACTGGCACGTCTCGAAATTGTACAAGGTCTTTTTGGTACTTGGGGATTCAGTCGTGATCATTTTTATCATTTTATTTGTAAATCAGAGAGAGTTGTGTTGGCCGAGTGGAAGGTACCTCGACTTTCAATTGTGCTAGAATCCATGCAACAATGGATTTTTCTATTCTAAAAGTTATACCATATCATTAGACGTGCCTCTGATTATCCCCTTTAAAAATCTTCAAAAGATCTGAGCGCCTTGAGGTAAGGCCTTGATGCCTTACAGTCGTAATATTATTTTCACCATCCTTAAAAATTAAATAAACAATCATGATGTCAACTTTTTAATATTGAGTGGAGTTTTCTAAGTTAGAATGGGAGAAGTCTGACATAGTTTTCTTCGGAAACTGGTTTCATAAATATTTACTACATTACATTACGGTATTATGGCAATAAATATATTTTATTATTATGTTGACCTACTCAGAATAGTTAGGGTATGATTGCGCTGTGAGAAATAAAATTTTGTTTATATAAATTGTGTGTATGTTTAGTGAAACGAGTTACTTTAATATTGAGTGGTAGCGGTTCAAAATAAAGCACTTTTATTATTTGACTAGAAGAAATCCTCTCTACTTCGTTCATGTGCACTTATTTTCAAACATATTTCAACGTGAATTTCGAGAATGCCTTTTATTAGTGTAGGTACCCCTAGTGTAGGCACACCAATAGTTATACACGTCTATTCGAATTAAAGTTTCTAGGACCAGTGCCCTGAGCACGAACCACTATCGTATCGAGAACGTATCGTCCAAATGTCAAAACTGACTCTTTTTGTATAGTAAAAGTGTCAGTTTTGGCATTTGGACGATACGTTGTCTATACGATAGTGGTTCATGCTAACCCCCCAGTAGTTTAGAGTGTGTGTTGATAGATTAGTCAGTCTAAATAACGAAAGAGTATTATATATTTAGACTAGGGAATAGGTAGAAGTTTAACAGCGTCTAAAGCTAAGAGCTCAGACCTTGGTTGATTCAATAATACCAAGTCTACTGCCCAGCATTTCCTCTGGAGATTTCGACAATGTCCGATTGATAACTGGCTTAGGAAACAATTGTCGAAGTGGTTCTCGAAATCTCTTCATTTTAGAGATGTCTGTAGCTTAGTGGAAATATATTGGACTTTTCATGCCAGCCGTGTTGGCCGAGTGGGAGGTACCTCGACTTTCAGTCTAAAGGTCGTGGATTCGAATCCCGGCGTGCATCAATGGATTTTTCTGTTCGAAAATTTAAATGCGCATCAAAAATACGTGCTCAAAACGGTGAAGGAAAACATCATGAAGAAACCATTTAGTATTCTTATAAGCGGCGATGGGCTTGTAACCTGTCACGTATGAAATGCTTACTACTGCAAAATGTGGGCAAAATGTCACATGACATAATAGGGTCGTTTTGAGAGGTTGGATCTATATCCAACGAAATTTTATTAATTTCATAAAAACTAACCCCGTGAGTCTCTCAGGGTTACTCGCCTGAGGGTTTTTGTAATAAATCCTATTAAAAAACCAGCCAAGTGCGAGTGGGACTTGCGCACGAAGGGTTCCGTACTATTATCTATACAAAACGTCAAAAAAATCACGTTTGTTGTACGGAAGCTCCACTTAATTATTTACTTTATGCTGTTTTTAGTATTTGTTGTTATAGCAGCAATAGAAATACATCATCTGTGAATATTTCAACTGTCTAGCTATCACGGTTCATGAGATACAGCCCTGTGACAGACAGACGGACAGACGGACAGCGAAGTCTTAGTAATAGGGTCCCGTTTTTACCCTCTGGGTACGGAACCCTAAAAAGAACTATAAGAAACCTATATAAAACCACGACATAAATAGTTTCATACTTTGATCAGCGAAAATGTATTGACAAGTTTTGATATCCTGTGACGGATTAGCCCTGAATTGTGAAAACCCTTTATTTTTTAAAGTCTGCAAAATACTGTCAAGACCGCTGTATAGGTCCAAATGATAAGCTCTAAACAAAGGTTTATTCAATTTATTCCCAAAAAGACTTTCATGAGAACAAAGTTGTTAGTTAATAGTATATGACGTTCTTAAATAAGTGAACATAAAAAAAATTACATAGATAGGTACCCTGCTTTAAATACATTAGCTGAGTTTACATTATTTATTTCGACAATTATTATTTCTTTACCGTAGTTTTGAATTTTCGGTAGAACGAGAAAACTAGCTCGACGCATAGATCGTGTTCGCGTAAACAAACCTTGATTTATTTTATGACCTGATGATCTTTGTTCTAACAACTCGTAGTTGTAGGTACCTAATTTTTAAACTGTAGATACCTAAGTATTAATAAGTTACTTATTTCGTACAGTACGTTTGTGAAGCGTGAACCAGATATATAAAAACTTGACCGACCGAGTTCGTTGAGAATAAAAAAAGATTGATCGAAGTTCCGAAAACAGATTTCGCTAGTTCGTCCTTTCCGACCCAAATCTGTATGTGAGCGTGTTTTCAATTTGCATCGGATTCAATGTCTGTCACACAGGATATATTTGTTCTCAATCATTCTTCTATTAGCATAATATTCAGTCGCGCGGCCAGTTCTAGCCAATATACAACGTCAATCATACTTCTGGACCAATCATGTTACAATATGATTGAGAGATGGCAGCGATTGGAAAATTGGCTAAGGATATTATGCAATATGCATGTCCTCATGTAGATGTGAATTTTTTGAATCCATAGGTCCCGTATATAGCCATATGTATGTGTTTTAGGTGACTTATATCTCAATGCATTCTTTTTTTTGTAAGATAGTTCAAACAATTTAAAAATACTTTAATACATAACATATTTATTATATCTCTATGATATTGAAACGCCACATTGATTTATAGACCGGGCCGTGTCCGGGCCCGGGCCGGAGCTTTTAGTTAGTAGACGGGCCCGGACGGGACACGGATCAGTCACTGTTTAATATAAACTGCTTCATACAAAATGTATGTACCGTTTCAAATCCTTGCCCCATTCGGAACCCGTCTGGGCCACGTACACGGCACGTCTAAAAATCTACCCTAATTCTAGATTTCTGTCAATTACTCTCGTACCCACGATACGAGTTTTGAGCCTAGCATGGGCCCGTAGGATTCTTTAGACTTTGAAGAACCTCATGTTACCAAATATCCTTTGTTATATTATTATGTCTAATCCTATAATATAATTGTCTATATTTGTCGGTGATAAGTGAAATTTTTGACGTTTTGTATGGACTGAGTCTACCCGGATAAGACGGAAAAAGTGATAAAACTGCATTACCTTGAAAACCACCGAATTAAAAAAAATATGTCTTTCCTATAATATAATTGTCTATATTTGTCGGTGATAAGTGAAATTTTTGACGTTTTGTATGGACTGAGTCTACCCGGATAAGACGGAAAAAGTGATAAAACTGCATTACCTTGAAAACCATCAAATTTAAAAAGCCCATACAAAATTTTACTTATCACCTTAAATAAATATTACCTACTTACTTCCTTATTTGAAAACGCAAAAGCTTGTAAGCTTGTATGTTTGTTAGTACACACCGTGACGGATGTGTAAGTTTTGTTAAAAACATGAACATAATGAGCTATTTTTAGAAGATGCGGTCGAAAGCTAGTTACCTAAACAGATAGGATTAAAAAAAAAACAAACGGAATCTTTGAACCCCCGTGACCTAGACCTCAATTGAGAATTAGTACCTTTCCTTTTAAAGTCGCTAAGAAAGGATTTTGGAACATAATAGAGGAGTGAAAAGGGGTTGTATGAAAAATATTATTTATTAGTCGCATTGTCTTAGAGGTTGGGACCGTTGGGACCCTTGCGATTACGGGGCGGACAAGTTAGTTAGCGTAATTAATTACCAGCCATGTAGGCCGAATTGGAGGTACTCGTACCTTGACTTTCAAACCAAAGGTTGTTGTATTATTTTTCAAACTGTCGTGATTAGTAGACATAACTATAGTAATTACACTGGTCTTTATCACGTATTTGCGGCAGACTCATCAGACCATGGCTATTGTAACATAGCCGAAACATCGGGAAAATAAATCAAAGGTCGCTTAAAGCAAAAGAAATATATTCAAAGAATGTATCTATAGAAATCTATCTATAAAAATATATATCCACAAGCAAGTTCCCAAAACAGTAAAGCAAAACATAGTGTGGAGTGGAATCCAATTTTATAAGAAGCGAACCTATTACCTATGGAATTCTAACTACTATAAAATGTGGGCATGTGCCAAATTTTGTTTGGACGTGCCTCTGACTACCACGATCATGTTTAAAGATCTGAGCGTCTGGGAATCTGAGAGAATGGTACTTGGGGATTACAATCGCGATTCTATTTTTATTTACTCGTATTTTTATTATTAAATTGCCAATATTACTTAGTGAGGCGTTGCGAAAAGCCATATGTAGGTATATGTATTATATGAAGTGAGTGAATGAATTTCGGCAATCGATTTCGGTACCGGAAACACATTTCAAAGGATTTTTGTTCAATACATTTCAAACGTACGTAGTAGTACATATATATGGCAAATCTTTTCATGTTCTGTTAGAATAGAATAGAATAGAAAAAACGTTATTTTCTTGCAAATAAACAATTGATATTAGATTATACATCTTATATTATATTAATATACCTAACCAAAACATAACAAACAGGGGGGTTAGCATGAACCACTATCGATCGTATCGACAACGTATCGTCCAAAAGTCAAAAATGACACTTTTTATAGTGTAAAAGTGTCAGTTTTGACATTTGGACGATACGTTGTCGATACGATAGTGGTTTGTGCTCAGGCCACAGATTTAGTAACAAAATTAGGTAAAAATTACACATAACATTACAGAACAATATGTAGGTATACGTAAACAAGAAACATTTTAACTAGGCAGTAGATATCTACTTACGTAGTAATAAATACTTACTTAAACCTTAAACCAACAAACCACGATAATGCAAGTGAAAATGCCACAAATTGGCGTCCGACTCAGCATTTGTTTAGTTATGCATAGACATTACACAACACTGATCTTCCGTCGTAATTATTAGATTGAATTGTTAGTGTTTGTCCACACTACCGAGCCTAGCGTGGTGGTAACGACGAGCGCGAAGTATCAAACGTATTAAACGCGCCTTTGCGTCCACAATGTGGCGAGTTTCTTAAGTTTGACAAATCGCGCCCGTCGCCGCCACTAGGGTCGCAGTGTGGACACACGCTAAGCGTGTGTCCACACTGCGACCCTAGTGGCGTAATTATATTTGTAATTAAAATATTTGATATACTTACTTTCGTCGAACACACACTTAACAGAGCAAACTATCCTTTGGCCTCTGATACACACTCGATATTTATCACGTTATTAGGATCGTAGTCCAGGATTACGATATTTATCGAGTGTGTAGTATAGCGTATCACGGATCGTGATACGGATCGCTGGATTTTAAAAATTACAGAAATATACGATCTGTATCTAAGAAAAAAATCATAATCATCCATTTCTTGGTATACCCGAATCTGATTTAATAAATTCAATTGTGCATATTGATCTCTGTCTTAAAGCCAATGCTTTATCCATTTTTTTCTCTTTACACATCTTTTTGATGTTATCGCTAATATGATAGCAACGCACTTTACTTTTATAGTATACTAGCGACCCGCCCCGGCTTCGCACGGGTAGCATGTTATTATACATATAAACCTTCCTCCTGAATCACTCTATCTATTAAAAAAAACCGCATCAAAATCCGTTGTGTAGTTTCAAAGATATAAGCAAACATACATACAGACATACAGACGCGGGAAGCGGAAAGCGAATTTGCTTTATACTATGTAGTGATAGTTACTTACATTGCGTTACCGGCTTCGATGTCTTTAGTGAATGAAATCTACCGTTGAACTGACGCGATAAGTATCGAGTGGTAAGATTCGCTCAAAAATATTGCAAGATATGTCACTTTAAATATCGTGATATACACTAATATTTTTAACTACCGAAAAAAATTAAATGACCGTTGCAGCAGAAGCTACTTATGATCTGAGCACTGTCAGCATGATTTATTATTGCACTATCACAAAGTTATCGAGGTTTCTTTTTAACCGAAAATTGGCACTAATTTATGGTCACAGTACTAGAAAATACTACACAAATACTCGTATACTCGTATACTCGTATCTCGTACGCACTCTATTCAAAGACGCTCTTATCTCATTCCATCTCCTTCCTTCCAACTACGGCATCTCCCTGTCTCACTCGTGTAACGGATTCAAGAGGTAGTAGGTAGGTACCTAGTAATTACCTTTTTATTTAGGACAACTTAGCTTAGGTCCGAGAACAAAATGTTCGCATCAGGGTTATCCAACACCTTAGCTCCTTGGTTTTTCTGTAGTGGTATGGGTGCAATCAACTGAGCGCCTAATTTTCCAAGTGCATGATTGGCTTACACCGAAGCGACGTGCCGCGTCATGCGTGCTCCTCCGAGGATCTTCTGCGATGTACTCGAGGATGTCATCGTAGAAGTTGCGCATGCGACGGCACGTAAAATGAGCCGTGGTCTAATAATCGTTGGTAAATGCTGGACATCTTGGAATTATTTGATTGTTTGGGTACAAATCGCGATACATTCGTAATGCTGCACTCACATTTTCACACACACATTTTTAAAAGTACGCTCGTAACATGAGCGCATACTCTCTCGTCGTGTATTGATATTTCTTCGCAAAAAAAATAATAACGACAACACTAAATAAATGATAAGACTCGCGCAGTGAACTCACAATGTGCACTGGTCTCAGTGTTGCAAAAGTATTTCAATCTACCTACTTTTTTCTGAGTGAAGTGATTAGTTATTGTTGCCTTGTTCTACACATTGAGGGTACTTCATTGTTTCACGATTTGTCAATGTTCAAATCGGGCGGGTGGGCAACATGAAAGGCTGTTCGCAGCGTATACGGTGCGCGCGAGTGAGACGGCGAGCTATTTATGAATGGATAGAATCGTGAAAATATGAGTAGCGATGTGGTGCGTATGGATAAATGGTTAACTAAATATTGTGTTTTTTTAAGGATATTTTTTTAAATTATTTAATTTAAGTTTTAACTACATAAATTTTATTAGTAACAGACACTGACAATACGTTATTTTTTTTTTGGTAATTAAAAACTAGTGGCGTATATCGAGTGTGAAGCAGTCTCCTTGGAGATAAAACAATTCTTAACCGATATTTAGTAGGTACGTAATCTATGTAGTTATCCTAACCTACCCACAGTAAACAAGTGTTCTAAGAAAACGACAAACAATTTGAGCCCTTTTGGCACCGAGATAAGTGCTAATTTTGTAAAGTTTATAAACCTTTGGAACTCTCAGTGAGTCACAAAGCCTTTAAAATTTAAATAACTTTAGTAAGTAGGTACTTCCGTGAAATAATATAAGAAATTAGTCAAAGTTAGTAACAACAGAATTTTTCGTGAGGAAATGTAAGATTCTTCACAAAAAATAAGGAGAGAGAAGGTACTCTGGTTTTGTTTGAGCCTTGAAACTGCAACAGTAAAAACGCAATTCGTAAAGTTCGCAATGTTTTGCTAAAAAATAGGGAAATATTTAGGCCGAAACATTTTACGGGATAGCGACTTTAATAAATAACAAAATCTACTCTTTTAAATAACAAGCTTTTATTTAACTTGCAATGTATGTATGTAACTATGCAATAATATGGTGACAGTGAGCTGATCTGATGATGGAGTCAGGAGCTGTTCAACAGATACTCACAATGGAACTCCTTAGTAAATACTTCGATTGTGTAAAAACCCTGCTTACTTGTCAAGTTCCGATGACAATGTTATACGATGTGACAAGTGATAGCGCGCTGGTGCTCGATGGTTTTACAAAAGCTTGTCATTGAAAAATATTTTTCAACAGATAACTTATTTTGGAAACTATCGTGATTAGTAGACATAACTATAGATCGTTACTCGGGTCTTTATCACGTAATTACCTTGAATTTATTTTCCCGACGTTTCGGCTGTTACAATAATCATTGTCGCGGGCAAACCCAAACGTCGGGAAAATAAATTAAAGGCAATTACGTGATAAAGACCCGTGTAAAAATCTATAGTTATACTTTTATGTAAGTTTTTTGCCAATTGGTATATTCATCTTACGAAAATTCTCAAAAGATTTGTTTGAGATAAGACGCATTAATGTCGAGGGAAAAATTAAGTAATATCAATTTGTTCAGTTTTTATCGAGAAAGCTGAAAAATAATAACAGCTTAAAAATAGCTACTTATTAAAAGTAAATTTTAACCGACGATAAAAAGGTGGAGGTTCCCAATTCGACGAGTATAATATTTATTTTTGTTGTTTTTTAATGTATGACTTTGCACAACTTTGTATAATACGTTTTTTTATTAACAAAATATAATAAACTTGGTGGTCCCATTTAAACATCGATATTTGCAGAGGTTAGCATTTGACACATGACAGGTTGCAAGTCTATTGCCGCTTATTCTTTGTACAATAAAACATATTTTCTCTCACTGCACTAGTTTGAAAATTTTAACTTCAAGTTTGTCTAACTTGATCCAACCATAATGTATATAAGAGTAGATTTATATTAGACCGGGTCGTGTCCGGGGCGTGGCGTATCCGGGCCAGGCCGGAGCCTTTAGTTAGTAGACGGACCCGGACGGGACACGGATCAGGCACTGTTTAATATAAACTGCTTCATACAAAATGTATGTATCGTTTGAAATCCGTGCTCCGTCCGGGCCACGTACTTGGCACGTCTGGAGCACGGCAGGATCTAATATAAATCTACCCCAATTTGTATACTTACATAAAATTTATTTGTACCCTTTATATCTCTGTTAATAATATTATTAAGATGATAAAACTCGCGAAGTAATAAAATTCTCATAAATATTGTTACTATTATAGTGTATAAAAACAAAACCTTTTCTTTATTATCTGCTTGTAAATTGCTACTGAGATAAAGTTTTGTTTGATGGATTCCTAGGCTGGTCATAAATACTAGAATGGCGTACCCTAGGTAGTACCCCTAATGTCTAAGGTACCTCTACCTACATGCAATAGGCCCTTTGGGGATATTTCGTAAAAACATGATTATCATGTTATGATATTCATACCAATCATTATTGGTAATTAATGCCATAATACCAACGCTTTTTATTCTGTTTAGGCAACCTACCACTAAGGCAACTTACCTATCTATACCTACGCTTCCAATACAATACCTACGCAGAAGCGTAGATATTGATGCATAAACAGTGATTAGTTACTATGAAAAGTGTACAGATTAGGTATTCTCTAATATTAGATAATCATGATAGTCATGTTTTTACAAAATAGCCCTGCTGTTCTGAACAAATGAATTTGAGTTTTGAGAAATCAAAGTCAAGTAGTAAAAAATATAGGATCAGCGGCTCCAAAGGTTTCGGTCTAACTCAAGGGAGTGGAAATAGTATTTAAGAGGAGTAATAAATGTATTTGATGAATGCAGAATCGTTTTTTCTCAATAACCGCAAAACATACAGTTTTGTTTTTTATAACAAAGATAACCTAAGGGTTTAATTTAGATAAATTACAGACAGAAACACGATTGGTGAAACTTTTCTCGATAGATTTATATTTCAAAGTTGGCTCTTCAAAAACACTAGTTTCGATTTTAATCAAAACTATTAATAGCTAAATAGTTCATTTTTATATAATTCGTTAAATAATCATACTAGCTACCTAAATTAAAGACAGTTTCTTTTTAAGTTTGATGGTTTTCAAGATAATGCAGTTTTATCACTTTTTCCTTCTTGTCCAGGTAGACTCAGCCCATACAAAAAGTCAAAAATTTCACTTATCATCTTAACATCTTTTAACTTTTCAAATTATGCCGGAAGAATCTAAAGGAAAGTTGTGTGACTTTTTATAACGGGAACGGGAACTTAACACAAAATTTGTTAATTCCAAAGCGATACGAAGTTCGCCGGGTTAGCTTGTGTTGTGTATACTCGTATTACGTCAAATTTTTTCGACACATATCCTAGGTAACTTTCCAATTTTTATTTTCCTAAAAACGTTAATGTAAGCCGATCTGTTCGCAAGGTAATGCGCATACCAACGAATAACATTTCCTTGTTTACGAGTATATAAAAGAAGAGATCATGTTTGAATCCCGTTTCAACATCAGTATCTCACTCAAAATAAAGTGCTTGAGAAACGCCTTAGTAAGGCGTTTCTCAAGAGTGAAGGAAAAGGTATGAAGGCACTTTGAAATACTGTGGTCGGAGAAGATACGAATAATTCACCTTGTTCGATTGGCACCACACTGGATCTCTACATAGAATTAAGGAAAGGATCATTAAAAAAAAGGTAGACCTCAAACCGTGTTTGTTGCCTGATTCTTCTAGGCTTAGTCGCGTGGAATCGACGTAGCTTCACCTAGTTCCTAAGACGTTTCAAAGTGATCCTTGTGATTTTATTGAAATAAATGATTTTTGAATTTGAATTTGAATTTGAATAATGTCAAATGAAAGCAATTAGTTCTGTAAGATTGTTAGATGTTTATAAATCTAAACTTGTGTAAGAAAATAAAGTAAAGTTTTATCGTTAGCTCTCCGATCGCCACTTATCTAACGAACAGACACTCCAGGGATTGACTTTCCGATTGGAAAATTTAAAATTTATGCTGTATCCATTTTGATGTTGTCCGGAAACGCTTATAAATCGCACTCGGGGGAAGCCCCAGGTGCTATGTTAATGATCTTCGGTGTTATTGGATGCGGGTGTTTTATCTTGCGTTTATTATTGTGTTGTTTGGATATAGCGATAATAAATATCGGTTCTGAATTCGACCTTATTATTTTCTGTTATCGACTTATGCTTTGAGTCCCGTAGGTACAGTCTACAAACTGAGCCCGGCAAGACCTTCACCCGTATTCATAAACGACACTACGAAAACGCACAATCACTTGAGTGTTGTGTTGATTTTTATGAAACAAGATTTTGTCCACTGTGGGTCGGAGCTTACTGTGCGTTCTCATGTGTCGTTCATGAATACAGGTGTAGGTGAGTGCATTTGTGAGTGGCCTAAGTGGGAATGACGGTAGGTATAGATTGTCACTTGTCACGTTGGATTTTTTTATTAAAGTCTTAACGCATCGACTGTTGATGCGAATCCTAGCTGACTGAGAGCATAAGGGTGAGTTTTCGCCTACGCGGATCTGTGCAGCGCGGACCAAACACAGCGCTCGATATTCTCAAACTCGAAATTTTAAGCGCTGTCATTGGTCCGCTCCGCACAGTTTAGCAGAACTCCGCGCGTAGGTGGAAACTCGTCCTTATAACTTGTATGCGCCGAAACTGACCTCAATGCTCAGCTGGCAGTAGCTCTGTCTTCTGCGCTGTAGGTTTTGGGTTTGATCCCCACCCAGGCCAAATATTTGTAAACATAGATGTTTGTTCTTTGTCTGGGTGTATTTATGTAATAATATATATGTACAAAAAAAAAAAGTTTTTAAGTGTTCTATCAGTTACCTGGTTCCCATAGTACAAGCATTGCTTAGTTAGGGGCTAGATGGCGTTGTGTGAACATATATATATTATGTAGCGGAAGCCACTAACCGGGAAGCGAACTTTTAAGAAATTCTAGTTCATAAAATAAATAGATCAATTCGAAGTTTTACACATCATTCAGCTGTTATACGTGACTGAATCACAAACATACAATATTACAAACTTTCGCCTCTATAAATAGGATAAGGGTTTACTTCGGGAATATATTTCTTGGAAATCGTGCGTTTGAGTTGAGGTATTCACATCCAAGTATCAAACTTTGGAAAGCTCGGGTGTTATAAAATAATAATTATGCAAATTAATAAGGGTCTTACATATTGTGAACTTCCTGTCTACTTATAGAAACGTAGATAATGTGTTTTAAGGTAATGTGTATAGAATTACCTATGTAAGCGCGCATATAAATTTTGCGAATAGCAAAATAGGACATATTGACACACATCCTGTACAATTGTAAACAATTCATCACTCTGATACACACACATTGTGATTACAATATAATTCGACTAATAAAATCTAAAGCGTTAACACCACGGAATAACATAAACAAAATCTTCATTAGGAGGAAACGCACATTGAGCTTTTTTAATCATATGGATCAGCTACACTTAATCACATGCTCCAGTGAGAAACTCTCGTGATTTTTGTTTAGCAGTCATCATTATAACATATTATTTGCTTCGAGTATTTACGAAAATTTAAACTTCTATTAACTTACTCAGTTAAAATAATGGTTCATTTAGAGTACCTATAAGATACCGCAAGGTTGTAAAAACGCTAATGTTTTACATGTAATTCAATCTTTATGTGGAAATCCATTTAAGTTATCAACATTTTCTTACACATAAACTTTATTAAACCCAACAATAGTTATCTCAAATAATTAGTTAGGTAAGTACCTATAAATAATGCACAGCCTACTGTTTTTGTAATAAATAAATAAAAAATAAAAAAAATAAAAATGAAATGTATTTTTAGTTTTAGAATTTTATTTTATTTTGTTTTATAATTTTATAGACTTAGTGATCTTTTGCAAGGCTTACCCGGGCACATGTTGATACCATATTTATTTAAATACCTATAATACCTTAATGTACACATGAAAGCAACAACAAACTTTGAACTTTGAATTTATGAATTAGTTGTCATCCATGGTTTTACTGGTACCCGGATAAAAGTATATGCTAGGGTGGTGCGTATTAACTTGGTGTCCGCATTAACTATACCTTTCAAGTACGAATTTGCGACACTTGAACGGCATACAAGTATCACAAGTATTTCTATTTAGCAGCGACTCTGTACTGACTATGTGTTGCATCCTACGAAGAAATTTTGGTAAAGGAATTTGGGATAGGGACAGTGACTATAAACTTGGGTTTTCAACTAGGTTTACAAGTCTAGTCAAGTCAAGTTTACAAAGCTACTTTTTTCCCCAAAACTTTATTTTATTAGGGTTCCGTACCCAAAGGGTAAAAACGGGACCCTATTACTAAGACTTCGCTGTCCGTCTGTCTGTCCGTCTGTCTGTCACAGGGCTGTATCTCATGAACCGTGATAGCTAGACAGTTAAAATTTTCACAGATTATGTATTTCTGTTGCTGCTCTAACAACAAATACTAAAAACAGAATAAAATAAATATTTAAGGGCTCCCATACAACAAACATGTTTTTATAGATAATGGTACGGAACCCTTCGTGCGCGAGTTCTATTCGCACTTGGCCGGTTTTTTTTTATATTTTAGCTTTTACCCGCGACTTTGTCGACTTTATCGTACAATACTGTCAATATAATTTCATCCAAATCTGTACAGCTGGTACGTGTTTTAGATGTGATTGATCCATAAACATACAATTCACAATCTTGCATTGATGGTTTAGTAGGAAGTGGGATTACTAATAAATTGTCTTTGGTTTCACTAAGCGAATGTAAACAAACACGAATGTAAACAAGAAATGTAAGATAAACAAAGCAATGACTTTGGATCGAAGCCAGCTGTTGAGTTATGTACCTTCAACTTTAGTTGGACAGTACGAGCATGAAGTTCTAGCTAACAGTTGAATGGTACATTAAATTTAAATCGAAATGTTTAAGAAGCTGCCAGTCGCTGATTGCTCTTTTTCGAAACGAAAAAAGAAATACTTCTGAACAAGCCACATCTCCTATTGTTATAAGTATATTACTTCAGGTTCCTACCTAGATTTCTATTAAGCTGAAAACATAATAGCAGAAACTTTTCACGATAAAAATATTATTTCAAAATGATACGTTTTAGAATTTATGATCGAAATATTTTATTTACCTACTATTAAAATCAACTTGTGATTTATTGTTAAAGATAGGTAATATGTAAATAGATCTAGATTTCTATTAGGATAGATTTTTGACAAGTAATTATACATAATTTATATCATTAATTTATTCGAAAAGCTAAGGCGGACCACGCGCGGACGTGTGTTTGTCATCATTGCAGCGGTCGGTAGGATTATTTATCGAAGTGATTAAAGATGGGTACATCTTTATTCACATATACTATACATTATAAAATAGGAGATGTGGCTTGTTCACAAGTATTTCTTTTTTCGTTTCGAACAAAAATAATCGTCGACTGGCAGCGTCTTAAATTTAAATCGAAATGTTTAATACTGGCTGCGTCCTTCGGTTACACTCCTTCTAGTTTAGTCATAGTATAAATTGTTACCTATGATTAGACATTAATATAAATTTACTAGCTGTCCCGACAGACGTTGTCCTGTCAAATGTCAATAATCCGTTTCCGTTTTTCCCGATCTTTACGCCACCCTTATCACTTAGGGGTATGAAAAATAGATGTTGGTCGATTCTCAGACCTACTCAATATGCTCACAGAATTTCATGAGAATCGGTCAAGCCGTTTCGGAGGAGTACGGTAACTAACATTGTGACTGGAAATTTTATATACATGTATTAGAAGATGAATAAATATTTTCATAAGTATTAAAAAAAAAAATTAGAGTCACGACTGTAACCCCCAAGCTCGGTAGACATCCTCTCAGATCTTCAGTCGCTTATGATCCTTTGAAGATGTCTAGCGGGGGTAGTCAGAGGCACGTCCAAAAATTATATTTGGCACATGCCCACATTTTGCAGTAGTTAGCATTCCATACGTGACAGGTTGCAAGCCCATCGCCGCTTATAAGAACACTAATTGGTTTCCTCACGATGTTTTCCTTCACCGTTGTAAGCACGTGTTTTTGATGCGCATATAAATTTTCGAACAGAAAAATCCATTGATGCACGGCGAGATTCGAACCCACGACCTTCAGATTGAAAGTCGAGGTACATCCCATTTATCCAACACGGCATAATTAATTATTATTATTTAACTTCGTATAAACTTCTTTTTAATAAAGTAAAGAATGTCCAATTACTAATTATACTATTATAGACTGCTTGCAATGGTCTTTAGTCTTAAAAAGGAATTAGCAAAATCTGTCCAGTCGTTCACGCATGGTACTATGACCAAGGGAAATAGGGATTCATTTTTAGGGTTCCGTGACCAAAGGGTAAAAACGGGACCCTATTACTAAGATATCGCTGTCCGTCTATCTGTCTGTCTGTCACAGGGCTGTATCTCATGAACCGTAATAGCTACAAAGTTGTATTGTAACGTAATAGTTATTCTGATGTATTTATAAGCTATATTACATCAAAGTTTCATTATTTAGTTTCAACAAACACACACTCATACCCACTCACTCACAAAAATTTCGCATTATAATATTAGTAGGATTTTAGATAAAATGTTGCTTGGCCAAAACATAAAGGGCATTCAATGTTTATTGCTCTCTGTACACAAGTAGCAATGCGATTTACTTCAGTAAACAAGTACCCAGAATTAGTTACTACACTTTGATGTGCACTTTGTGTAAATACTGTATATTAACATTACCTACAAATATTTACAAGTGTGTCATACCGCTGCTTCAGAAAGTAGGAGATACATTTCAGATTACAAGTAGATAAAGAGTAATAAAAATTACCAATGTGTAAATGTAATAATAATGTGCCAAATGTAATGTTTTGACGTGCCTCTGACTAACCCATTTTAGCTGTCTTCAAGGATCTGAGTGCCTGGAGATCTGAGAGGATGTCTACCGTACTTGGGAATAACAGTCGTGATCCTATTTATTTTATTATATTTTACGAGCTTTTTTATTTAACTTGCAATGTATGTATGTATGTAAATATGTTTGTTAAGAGGCTCCCAGTCGACGATTGCTCTTTTTAGAAACGAAAAAAGAAATACTTCTGAACAAGCCACATCTCCTATTTTTATAAGTATATTACTTCAGGTTCCTACCAAGATTTCTATTAAGCTGAAAACATAATAGCAGAAACTTTTCACGACAAAGATATTATTTCAAAATGATACGTTTTAGAATTTATGATCGAAATATTTTATATACCTACTATTAAAATCAACTTGTGATTTATTGTTAAAGATAGGTAATATGTAGATCTAGATTTCTATTACAATAGTATTTTGATAAGTAATTATACATAATTTATATCATTAATTTATTCTAAAAGCAAAGGCGGACCACGTGCCGACCTGTGTTTGTCGTCTTTGCAGCGGTCGGTAGGATTATTTATCGAAATGATTAAAGATGGGTACATCTTTATTCACATATACTATACATTATAAAATAGGAGATGTGGCTTGTTCAGAAGTATTTCTTTTTTCGTTTCGAACAAAAATAATCGTCGAATAATCGAGCGCCTTAAGGTGGAATCTTGCAATTCAATTTTGAAATAGTTATCACCAACCGATTGAGCTAAAATTTTGCATACTTATGTAACTTCGGTAACAATGCAATAATATGATGACAGTGAGCTGATCTGATGATGGAATCAGCAGCTGTTCAACAGACACTCACAACGGAACTCCTTAGTAAATACTTCGATTGAGTAAAAACTTTGCATATTTGTCAAGTTCCGATGACAATGTTATATGATATGACAGGTGATAGCGCGCTAGTGCTCGATGGTATTAATGAGTTTTACAAAAGCTTGTCATTGAAAAATATATTTCAACAGAAAACTTATTTACATATTATTTTTTATAAGCGCATGGTTGAGAATAATTAAAATGTCGTCCCAAATTTCTCGAAAACGTCGTCATTCGAACTTTGTCGAGTTGGTTGACATTGCTTTTGTCGAAATTCGGAAGGCTTGCAAATATTTGTGTGATGAACAAAGATGTTTGTTCTGTGTCTGGGTGTTATAATGCTACTAGTGTGCATTTACAAAAAACCAGCCAAGTGCGAGTCGGTCTCGCGCACAAAGGGTTCCGTACCATTATTTATAAAAAATGGCAAAAAATCACGTTTGTTGTATGGCCCCACATATATATTTATTTTATTCTGTTTTTAGCATTTGTTGTTAGCGGCAACAGAAATACATAATCTGTAAAAAAATAAACTGTCTAGCTATCACGTTTTATGCGATACACCTAGTGACAGACAGACGGACAGCTAGTTCCGTTTTTACTCTTTGGGTACGGAACCCTAAAAAGGTATAAAGTATTATAACAGTAATCATGTTCTCATAGTACAAGTCTTGCTTATTATTGGACTAGATGGCGTTTTGCAATAGATTATATATACATAATAGTAAATATTGATATTATTTGAAGTACTTGAACCCTTAGAAATGTGTTCCGAAACACACCCATGAGGGTACCTGGCTGTCAGTAAGGTAGTTTTATTATGAACTAGCGGCACAACCGCGACTTGTCATCGTTTTCCTGGAACTGTCATATCCTGCCTCTAGATGCTATTATTTTTAGTCCATTATTTGGTATAATATTTACACACACAGAATAATATATACAAATAGGAACGAGCTAAAAAAATAACCACATATTTTTATACCAGAAATGAATTCGAGGAGAAACCAAAACAGAATCTATTTTGACCGCTATTGCGATACATATAAAGTGAGTCCAAGATTCGTTATTTGCATAAATAAGGGTTACAGTGATATCTTACAAACATAAGGTACATGGCAGTGAGAAGGCGGAAAAAATTATTGAATCACGACTTTTACCCTCAAGTACAGTAGACATCCTCTCAGATCTCAGCGCTCAGGGGCCGTACTAGAATCTCTAAAGTATGACTAAAGCAGTATTGTTTGCGGTGCGAAAGTGACGCGCCATACGTGTTCGTATAGGGTTGTCACTTTCGCTCTTAAAGTAATACTGTTTTAGTTTTACTTTAGAGATTGTAGTACGGTCCCTGTCCCTTGAAGTTATCTAAAAGGGGTAGTCAGTACATCAGTCGAGACGTGAGTAATCAGCATATTCAAACTACATTTGGCATATACATATACGGCTGCAAGCCCGTTTCCTTCGGCCACAACCGTGAATCGAATTCACGACCTTCAGATTAAAAGTCGAGTTACCCACGCTTCAGCTCAGAAAAAATATACTCCAATACGCGGGCAAATTTTGTACTTCTAATTGCCTTTTTAAGACTTTCAACCATCTGTAAAACATCAGAATGACTAAGCAAAAACCACTGACACAGAACAAGTGAATTGATGGTCAGAAAGTAACCCGAACGTGTTATTATTAAGACGATGACTTGACTTTCCCTGACAAGCCCGGGAACTTTAGGGGCAGACAGAAGAGATGTAAGATGAGGACGTGACGACAAACAGAAATAGAGGTACTATTCCGCCAAAATGATTTTTTATGTGATTGATTTTTTCTTTTCTATGTTTTTCTGTCTGTCTGTCTGTCTATAATATTAACATGGCCAAACCACTGGGACGATCGTGATGAAATTTCATATTGTGATAGTTTAAAGTCACTGGACATACGCTACTTTTTTCCTTAAAATTTTCTTTTGATTTTCAGGAATTTCAATGTTTTACGATTAGGGGAAAAAAACGATTTACGCGATTTATTTATTCTACGCGGACGATGTCGCGGGTAAAATCTAGTTGTCTATATAAGCATTTACTGTTTGTGATCCAACACTCGCTTGAATTATTTATTTATAAGGGTACCTGTTGTCTTTTAAACCCATCCAATCGGTTCTGTCTGTCAAACGACGAATAAACTTAATATAGCAGATTTATCTCAAAAGCATATACAATGCATAAAATTATACTTTTATGGCGGGTTGAACCTTCTCTGTTACGATTACTCTCTCAAAAGGAAGGATCTCTTATTCAAATACAATGAAATAAAATGAGGAGAAAATTTTCTATTCGATTAAAAATATATATAATAACCTATGTTACTCGCTGATAATGTAGAAAAAAAAATATATATTTATTTCAATACAATCACAAGGATCACTTTGAAACGTCTTAGGAACTAGGTGAAGCAACGCCGATTCCACGCGACCATTGTCTAGAAGAATCAGGCAACAAACACGGCTTGCGGTCTACCTTTTTTTTAATGATCCTTTCCTTAATGCTATGTAGAGCTCCAGTGTGGTGCCAATCGAACAAGGTGAAGGCTCAAACAAGAATAATAATTAAAAGTACTACGCAAGTACGTACAACAATAAAAAAAAAATTAAAGAGCTTTAGCACAAATTCAAAAAGCAGAACACGCTACTCTGTTGATAAGTGAAAATTGGTGCAGTAGTTTTTTTCGTTCGTTCAGTATAAACAAAAACACAAAATATAAATATTTACCTCCTTAAAATAGTGTAGACTAGGTTCTGTGTGCGGCATCATCAATACCCAGATAAGAAGTAGCGTCAAAGTAATGAACCTTTCAAATGGTGAAAGACTTTTTACAAGCTTTTATTTAACTTGCAATGTATGAGTTACAACAAGAAACGTGGTAACTAGTCGTATTTGTAGTTAAAATGTATGAGTTTGTTAAGTTGGAATCTTGCAACTCAATTTTGAAGCAGTTATCCCCAACCGATTGAGCTGAAATTTAACGTACTTATGTATCTTCGGTAACAATGCAATAATCTGGTGACAGTGAGCTGACAGATGGAGTCAGGAGCTGTTCAACAGACACTCACAATAGAACTCCGTAAATACTTTGATTGAGTAAAAACTTAAATTACAGACAGAATCACGATTGGTGAAACTTTTCTCGATAGATTTATTTTCCAAAGTTGGCTCTTCAAAAACACTAGTTTCGTTTTTAATCAAAACTATGAATAGCTAAATAGTTAATTTTTATATAATTCGTTAGATAATCATACTAGCTAAATAAATTACAGACAGTTTCTTTTTAAATTTGATGGCTTTCGAGATAATGTAGTTTTATCACTTTTTCCGTCTTTTCCGGTTAGACTCAGCCCATACAAAATGTCAAAAATTTTACTTATTACCTTAAATAGGTTCCGTGGTTCCGGGAATCCTTAGCACTCACAAATTTTGCACTCGAGATTTATAATATCAGATAAACAACACTATGATAGTTATTCGTTGGTTTATTTTGTCGAAACGTCATTTTGGCATTATAGTGCACATTTTACGATCTGTGAATAACATATAAACAAGAGCAAATTTAGAGTTATTTATTATTCCGATTGAGTACCCGACAAATCCGGTTGTTGTAGTGAGAGGAATTTTAATGGAAAATTAAAAACGAATAATCAAAACTGTAGTACGATTTGAATAATGTCACTTCAACCCAGGACAAATATTTGTGTGATGAACATAGATGTTTATTACAACAACGGGAAATTACTCACGTAAATGATAAATTGTCAATGAGGACACCGACAATGTTTCGATTCATCTAGAGAATCTTCTTCAGGGTGAGTGGACCATAACGCGCGCGCTACCCTGCTCGCATTGCCGTCTCGCAATGCAAGCAGGCAATGCGAGCAGGATAGCGCGCGCGTTATGGTCCACTCACCCTGAAGAAGATTCTCTAGATGAATCGAAACATTGTCGGTGTCCTCATTGACAATTTATCATTTACGTGAGTAATTTCCCGTTGTTGTAATAATGTGTACTACAACTCACGATAGTTTTGAAAGTGGAACATAGATGTTTGTTCTGTGTCGGGGTGTTATTATGTATCTTCACTACATAGTATAAAGCAAAGTCGCTTCTCACTTCCCGCGTCTGTATGTATGCTTATATCTTTAAAACTACACAACGGATTTTGATGCGGTTTTTTTAATAGATAGTATGATTCAGGAGGAAGATTTATATGTATTAGACCCGTGCGAAGCCGGGGCGGGTCGCTAGTAACTATATATTTACAAAAAAATAAAGTATATAAGTATTCTATCAGTTATCTAGTTCCCATAGTAGAAGCTTTGCTTAGTTTATGGATAGATGGCGCTGTGTGATAATGTCCACCAATATATATACATATTTTTATTTATTTATTTTGATGGCAGTATGAGGGAAATAAAATATACTTATCTCCATATTCTTTGTTCTAACTCCTCGACTCTACCTTGACTCTAACTCGTTTGAGGCCCTTCGAACTTTATCTGGAAAAATACCTCATGTTTGGTATCTTAAATCGATATTTTTGAGTTTCTCAATTACTTCATAACGTTATCAGCCCGAAGAGATTTTAATCAAACAAACCGTCACACGCATGCGTCTTTCAGAACTCGGTATTCCATTAGAGTATTCCATCCTTCCATCAGTAGAGGTACCTTGAGTTGAAAGTTCTATTAATCAATAGAGGACTCCTCGACTTAAGGTAAACTCGAGGTAATTACTAATTACACAACCTATAAATTTGTAATTACTAGGACCAGTGGTTTAGGCCGTAGTGGTTTACATCAGTCAGTCAGTAAGGCAAGTGTTTTATATTATTTAGATTATGCCGAATTTTTCGAAATAAACCGACTTTAGTGACTCTATTTTCCAGAAGATGGGAGCCTTCTGGAAAATAGAGTCACTAAATATGTTGCGATAAGCTCGTAAATTATGACTGCTGGCAGAAGGCTGTTTGCAAAGATAGTCTTTATTACACAAACACTCGTAATTATGATCGACGATAAACTGTAGCCGAAGCACTCATCTTCTATTTTACGTCATTTCTACGGCTTTGCTTTGACCTTTGATTTTCAGGAGCAAAAAGAAATAGGATCATGACTATAATCCCCAAAGGGGTTAGTCAGAGACACGTCTAAACATAACATTTGGCAGATGACCACATTTTGCATTAGTTAGCATTACAACAAGAATATTAATTGGGGATCAGATCACCTTGTTTGATTGGCACCACTGGAGCTCTACATAGCATTAAGGAAAGGATCATTCAAAAAAAGGTAGACCCCAAGACGTGTTTGTTGCCTGATTCTTCTAGGCTTGGTCGCGTGGAATCGGCGTAGCTTCATCTAGTTCCTAAGACGTTTCAAAGTGATCCTTGTGATTTTATTGAAATAAATGATTTTTGAATTTGAATTTGAATTTGAGATTTTCAGATGTTCTTTTATTTCAGACTAGCTGACCAGTGCCCGCTTCGCTGGTCGACAGATCTTCTTTCTGGTATTCCCATCTTCAAAATAAATTATAGCCTATATGTTGCCGAGGACTAATAGCTACATAACAAAAAAAGTTTCATCAAAATCCGTCCAGTAGTTTTTGCGTGAAAGCCAGACAACAGACAGACAGACTGACAGACAGACAGACAGACAGACAGACAGACAGACAGACAGACAAAAATTTCAAAATGTAATTTTTTGGCTTGTGTTACTTGTATGAAGACCCCTAGGAGTATTTTTTTTAGTTTTTATTCAATTTCCAGAATTGAACTCTTCTACAGTTTTATTATATGTATAGATATAGATATTATCTTCAACTAGGGTCCATCAGCTGGTTGGGTCTGCAAGGGTCCAACAAGATAAAACGAACATTAATTATGATGGCTCATACAAGGTTCGCTATCCCTTTTCACTCCCTTAGGATTCTTAAGTAGAGCGCCTGTCCCGAAAACACGCCTGTGTCAAATTTCAAAATTTTAGCTTTTGGTTTTGGTGATTTTTAACAGGCGCTTAGATCCTTGAAGATGTCTAGAGGGGGTAGTTAGAAGCACGTGCCTTTGACTACCTCTTCTAGAGACGTCTCAACATTATATTTGGCACATGCCTACATTTTGCAGTAGTTCTATTCTATTATCTTCCATTTTTTTCCTATAAACCTGAGCTGCACAAACAACAACAAATAACAGCCAAACCAGTAAAGCTTTTTCTTAATTTATTCGAGTCTAATGCACGGCTATTGAAGATTATTATGTCTTTGTGATAAACTTCATAATAAATATCACCTGTAAGTATAAATTGATGAAGATAAATGACGGTAAGAATGTTTTACGATCCCCATAATTCGACTTGTTTGTTCAACGTTGCATTTATTTCAAATTCAATGAAACTTTGAACAACAAATTACAAACTTTTGGTTCTAAATCCCTAAAAGTAGACAAAATATGGCCGGTGTTTACGTAAAAATTGAAACGTGTAAAATATGTACGTGGTACAGGTGTTACGTTTAGGTAAGCCAAATTTTAAATTTGTTGTTATCGAGGAAACAGCAATCTTATGAGTAAGTCCACTCAAAATCAAAATCAAAATAGCGTTTATTCATTGAAATCACTTGGATCATTTAGAATCGTCAAATTCAGTTAAGTTTAATTTAATTCGTTTAATTTTGTTCATTGTTTGTGTTTTTTTTTTAGTCTTTGTACTTATTTTTAATACAAAATGAATCTTAATTATTATTGATAGAGCGAGTTGGAGCAGTCCCAGGCTTATTTGTCGTCTAAGTAATCAGATATTTTATAGTAAGCCTTTTTGCATAGTTTACGTTTAAGGCCCGGCTCACACCCACACACGTATTTCAATGATTTTCAGGTACCGATTTAAAAACCAGGAATCACAATTGTGAGGATATAATGATACAAAATTACTGATAATATATTCATCTTTAATAGTAGATAATAAAAACTGGCCAGTTCTATACAACATTTTCAAAAAAATACGTTTTTACCGTCGCAAGAACCGCTGAAAATGTCGAAAAATGGGGTCTGGTTAGGTACCAATATCTTTAGACCCACAGCATATTTTTATTTGAAAATAATACGAAATTGTAGATTTTATATTTCTCTATACCGCGTGGCATTATCTTGTTTTCAAATAATTTACTTTTTCATTTATGAACAATATAAAATGCAATAAAACTTATCCATACATTTTTTCCATACAAAACTCACATTCACCTCAAGTCGGCACGTCAGTCAGCGCTCAGACGCGCTCGGGGAAGCACGTCCACGTCACATTTTTCTTCGAATTTAGGGGAAATCTGACATAACCGGATACTGGGGTAAAATAGTGGACATGCAAAACTAATGATAACATTTGTATAATATATTGCCTTGACGAATTTGGTGCAAGCCACACAGATGAAGGTTAGGTACAATGCATGAGTTGTAAGGGCTGGGCTCATGTACACTGTACAGACTATGAAAGAGTTGGATGATTTTTTTGTAGAAGATGCGTTACATCGAGTTACGTTTCGAAACAGTATGATAATAGTTTACGGTTTTACCTTTTTGCATACGTCGCGTTGGAGCAAAATCGAAATAAGCAGATGTTTCGTATTTGATTGTTATTTTAATAAAAATATTAAATTTCAGAAAAATGTGAACCTGTTTGTGTCCCTAATTAGTCCTACTAAATAAATATAAATAATGATTTGATACATTTCTGTTTTGAAATGAAAGTTCTAAAAAGGTACCATGACCCTTAGTACGGTTTTAACCCGGCCTCCCCTATATTACCAAGCGTGTTTTTTTATACATGGATGGAAAACATTGATACTTTATCTGAACAAAATGCGAAAAATTACCTGAATTTTCGATTACGAATATAATTTATATTTATTATCTATCTACATTTAATATTATAAATCTGATTTGTTTGTGCGGATGTCAGGTATGTTTGGATGTTTGTACCTCAATCAGACTTAAACGACTAAACGGATGAAATTGAAATTTGCTGTCGATGTAAATATACCCCTAGCTTATAAATATGCTATTTTTAATTTAAAAACATCCCCAAAACTATAAAAAGACTCCGAGTGCTGGTGTGCAACAAATCTAGCATTAATCAATTTTGACGACTGATGAATGACTGACGAATGATACGATACGCATTGAACCAAAAATGTTGAACCTTCTAAAAAGGTCGGTATTTGTTATTATCAAGGCAAGGTTTATCTGGGGGCACGGTAGTGCCCCCGCCAAGTTAAGCAAAAAAGCGGCACAGTCGTACCATCCTTTTCTCGAAACAGTTCAGGTCATTTTTTGGACAGACAGACAGACATTGAAATCTCACAACTTTTTACGATAGAAGAACTGAGTTGCGTTGCGAGAATTGGCTTTTATTTTAATTTTTACAAGTTGTTTTTGATGGCATATACTTAAGTTGTAAATGATGCAAATAATTAAATATTAAAAAAATAATAAAGTGTCCTGAAAAATTGTTTAATTCGAAATACTGAAGTGTTTCGTAGTTTACAAAAAACCCTTATAGTTTTGCCATTTCCGTCCATTCGTCCGCAGCTTAGCTCAGATACTCTTAATACTAGAAAGCTGTAATTTGGCATGAATATACTAGTCACGCCGACAATGTGGTAGAAATAAATATATATTTTCAGATGTTTTTTTTTTCTCGCATACTCTCCATGTCTTTGGATAGGTCTTAAAAAGTATTGCGGGTTTGTGATGTCATTTAGTATAAATACAATGGAAAATATGAATTTGTAAAAAGAGCAGCTGGTCATCTCTTTTTCTGGAAAGAAAATATTATGGAAGATTATTTAGTAAAATTTTACAATAACTGTTTAATTCCAGAACTTGTTGACCCTCGCTACGCGCTGTCTATGGATCTTCGAGATCATAGCTCGCACACAATATTCAAAAACATACCTACATATTTTATCAGTATTTCACTTTCAAAACTTTCTGTGAGTGGTACTCGAAACGTTGACGGTGCCGTCATCGATTTTAGATGACAATAAGTTTTTTTATTAAAAATATATTTTTTAAATCAAGCTTTTGTAAATTCTTGTGCTCTAGTTCTCGTCAAGATAAAAATAACGAGCCCAAACGCGACGTGGTTATGTTGTGTAGTTGAGGAGTTCCGATGGCTACATCCGACCTCCATCATCAGACCAGGTATATAGATCCATAGGTATATAGGTATATAGTATAGTATATATTATCTATAGGTATATAGATATATAGGTATGCAAAGTTTTGCCTCAATTCGACTATTTAGTGAAGAGTTCCGTTGAACAGCTCCTGACTCCATCATCAGATCAGCTCGCTGTCACCATATTATGTATGCAAAATTTCAGCTCAATCGATTGGGGATAACTGCTTAAAATTAAGTTGCAAGATTACACCTTATCAAACATAGATACATAAATATGTACATAAACTGCAAGTTAAATAAGAGCTTATAAAAAACGATACTTACCGTTTTGTCATAATGTATTTTATTAGTAGGTATAGGTACCTAACAAATATTTTTTGCACAGTCAAATATTAGTAACTGTGTAGTAGCACTTACGATTTGTAACCTGTCTTATAATATATATTAATTTTTTCTATATTTATTTCCTTTTTGTCAAGTGCAACCTATAAAATTATTAAGTACATACCTACCTATACAAATATGACATACCTATTGCACCAAATATTTTCAAGTATCAAGACTAGTTATTTAGTCTTGGTAAATGAAGTGTGAAGTAGCTTCAATGTGTGCGTTTGCACTATTCGTAGTGTGCGGCCACAGAATACGGAAAAGTACAAAAAATGCGAGCTGTCATATTTGAAACAGCCCCCTTAATTAAGTTTTTAAATTTGCTAATAGATAGCTTTTGCATGTCATTTGGGGTTTTGTTGTTGAAGCGTACACATTGCCCTTGAAATGATTTCTTACTTTTAGTGAGCCTAGTCGTGGGAACAGCGAGTTTATCTTTATTTCTAGTATTTGCATCATGATTATCGCTATTTTTCTTAAACAAACTAATATTTTTACGAACATTAGATTTTCATAAATGTACTGGCTAGGTACAGTCATTATATTTATTTCTTTAAACTGATTTTGCTGTAACTTTTACTGTAACCTTAATCGGCTTCCACTGCCAAAATCTTATTGTGTTTTGACGGTTGACATTTCGCAAAAATCAGCCATAGCTATGAGAATAGATCCTATAAAAGTTACTATGAAATTCGTATTCTCTGAATTCGACTGATATTCATAGCTATGGCTATGAAAAGCCAGCAGATAGCCCGCTAAATCCCCAAAATTAACTATGAATAATCATATAATATCAGTAATATGATAGATAGAGTAAGAATTCGTTAGTATAAGTTTGTTCGTGTTTACCTACCTTATAAGTACAAGCCTTAATTACAGGGACTTACTAGACTGTAGTTGCAATGTGCAATCAGCATTAATTTCCAAAGTTTACCAAGCTGCCAACATTCGGCCGTAATAATTACCTGAAAAAGAAAATAAACGATCTATAGTATTTGTAAATACATTCAATTATAATAAAACATTTGTTTGTAAAACATAAGCGTGGTTTATTTGCTAGATAAATGCTGGATAATAGCAGATACAGAACTGTTCGGTTAACAGAATTCGGATGTTCGATGAGTCAGCAATAAATCCTGATCATCGAACGATTAGAGACAGATTCTACCCGGATAACCACAAACCATTAGAAATAATGTATTTCTACGGTAATGTATTATTTGGTAAATATCCAGGAAAATAATAATACACTTCCTGTGTTTGGTAATTGGTAATACTTCTAGTAATAGAGTGAGAGCGCTGGTTGTGGACATTTTACAACATTTTAATTTTCAAATAAACGGTTTATATTGAAAAAATTATTAAAACAACGATTTTGATGATTTTTAATATGATATGCTTTTAAACAACATAGTATAGAGTATTTATTTATCTCTTAGGTTAAGCAAAGGTTTTGTGACAGGCAATATTTGTTTGACAAAACGGGAAATATTTAGTTGTGGTAAATCAAGTCTAGTAACGCATCACAACTGTCACTAATCAAAACGGACCTTATTTAAAGAATTGTATTCATTATAGATTTTAAACAAGTTTATTCGCTATGCTTAGGGGTAGGCACCACAACCGGGTCTTTGACCCTGAGTGTGTTATTACATAATTATGATACTTTGTTTACAATAACAAAAATCCATGTACAATAATCTACTAAACTAATATCTACACTACTTTTAGGTAGGTATATTATTATTATAATGAGAGAAAAAAATAAGAGTATATTTTTTTTCACCTAAAACTAGCCACTTTTACATTTGCCACATAAGTCTAATTAAAAAAAAATAGAGATCTCGACGAAAGTTGCAATAATGTTACTTAAGATATCAAAAAATTGCCTTTAATATTCATTAGTACACTCGTAGCCGGAGCAGCTAACTATTAGCTATGGTAACTAGTAAATTGGTCGACAATGTAGAGCAGTCATAAGAAGGGTGCCATATCGCAATAAAATCTTTCGAAAACATAAAAAAAATAGGATCACGACTGTAATCCCCAAGTACGGTAGACTTCCTCTCAGAACTCCAGACGCTTAGATTCTTTAAAGATGTCTAGTGGGTAGTCAGAGGCACGTCCAAATATTATATTTGGCACATGCCCACATTTTGCAAGCTCATCGCCGCTTATAAGAATACTAACTGGTTTCCTCACGATGTTTTCCTTCACCGTTTTAAGCACGTGTTTTAGATGCGCATATAAATTTTTGGAACAGAAAAATTCATTGATGCACGCCGGGATTCGAACCCACGACCTTCAGATTGAAAGTCGAGGTTCGAAAACAAAAAGCAGATTTTATTTGCAATGTTGCGGCAGCGTCTTGTGTGTCGCAAATTGGACCCCTAAGACCCCCAAACGTCACATACGGAAATAATGTGGTGGTACAGGAAAACCTCCTTGAATTAAACAATATTACCACGATAACTACGAATTGATATCTATTATATAAAAATCAATTGCCGTGTGTAAAATACTCGGAAAATACTCGAACACAACAAAAAAAACCGGCCAAGTGCGAGTCGAAATCGCGCACGAAGGGTTCCGTACCATTATCTATAAAAACGGCAAAAAAAACATGTTTGTTGTATGGGAGCCCCCCTTAAATATTTATTTTATTCTGTTTTTAGTATTTGTTGTTAGAGCAGCAACAGAAGTACATAATCTGTGAAAATTTCAACTGTCTAGCTATCACGGTTCATGAGATACAGCCCTGTGACAGACAGACGGACGGACAGACAGACAGACAGACAGCGAAGTCTTAGTAATAGGGTTCCGTTTTACCCTTTGGGTACGGAACCCTAAAAACCAGCCAAATTGTGGCAGTTTTTTTTTTGTTGTGTTCGAACAAGGTTTATAGGAAAAACAAATTGGAAAAGTTGTCCGAATAGTTGAATTCGGGAAAAAATAAAAGTACTTTTATCTATTTTTGACTAGCTTCACAGCTCTACTTTGTGCTGAAGGTTGTGGTTTTTGATCCTAGGAAAAGCATTAGTGTGATTAACATAGATGCTTTTTCCGTGTCTATTTACCAAGTTAAGATAGATAAATAAAAATACCTGTGAATTTACAAAATAAAAGTATTTAATTAGGCCTCGCTGTAGGTCTCGCTGTAGGTTGCGGGTTCGATCGCGACCCAGGGCAAAAATTTGTGTGATGAACATAGATGTTTGTTCTGTGTTTAGGTGTTAGTATTCTATTAATATTTTAAATACGAAAGTTTGTGAGTTTGTTTATATGTTTGGGCCTCAATCAGGCCTAAACGACAAAACATATTAAGAAGAAATTTGCTGTAGATGTAGATACCATGCCAGAACAAGACATAGACATACTTTAAAATACGAAAAACATCCCCAAAATGATAAAAAAACGCACAAGGGATGATTTTGGTATAGATGGCGCTGGTGTGCAAAAATCTGACATCCGTGTTGACATCTCTTGTCATAGTACCGTGCGATACTCTATGCGATTATCAAAATTTGGACAGGACAACGTCGCGGGTAAGCTAGTGTATAATAAGTATGTATTTACAAAAAAAAGGATTTATGTAATTGTATTAGTACCTACTTTGGTTCGAGTACAAGCTTAATTTGGGGTTAGGTGGCGCTGAGTGAAATGCCCATCAATATTTATTTTCTATTTATGGCTTGATTCAGTGGGAAATGGAAGCCTGTGTTTTACCGCCGATCGAATTACCATTTCCATCCAAAAACAAAGGGCCAGGTGCCCGTTGTTTTTGTTAAAAAATTATAAGTTAAAAAGCAATTTATCCATTTATTTACCGAGAAATATTCATCACCTAATAAAAATGTAAACGCAGTACAGAAATAACTCTGACGTCAATCAGTTTGTGAGAAAAGGGTTGGAGTTCGTTATGAATACGAATTTTCGTAGGTATATTGAAAGTCCGACAACGTCGTGTTTTTGCTTGAATCTTGACAGAAATTACTTTTTCAAATTATTATTTTACGTTTGAAAAACTGGTTGACTAATAAAGGACGGATATAAAAAACATAAAAAAATCGAATGATAACGTCCTCTCTTTTTTAAGTCGGTTGAAACATCTGTTCTAAGACTTGGAGGTGTTATGAGGTGCTGTCAAATTATAGGTATTGATTTTGACTTGCTAGAGTGTGTTAAAAACGTCCTAACCCTCGTATTCAAGAACGACACTATGGCGCACAACGTGCCAAACAATGTGCCTCTAGTCACACTATGCAGTGTCGCACAACACATAAAGTGATGTTTATGAAAAAAGATTTCGTTCACTGTGGGTGCGTGTTCTCATAGTGTCGTTCTTGAATACGAGGGTAAGTCCCTCCGCTAGTCCCTCGAAAGTCAAATCACAAACAAACAACATTATGAACAAATAGTAGGTTTATTTGTTTATGATGTTGTTTGTAGGTACACGTGTTGCAAATATATCAGGTATTGGTGTTCCTGAGTTTGTGTTTGTCTTGTCTTTGTGTAATGGGTTTACGGTAGAGTTGAGACAAAGGTGTATCTAAGGTGACACTGACACTGTAACATTCAAACTTATTTGTACTAATATATAGGTATGTTATTTATGAAATGAAAACGAAATTTCTCCGTACCTGAAGGGTAAAAACGGGACCCTATTACTAAGACTGTCTGTCTGTCTCAAGGCTGTATCTCATGTACCGTGATAGCTAGACAGTTGAAATTTTCACAGATGATGTATTTCTGTTGCCCCTATAAGAAATAATAAAAACAGAATAAATAAATATTTAAGAGGAGCTTCTATACGATAAACGTGTTTTTTTTAGCGGTTTTTTGTAAATAATGGTACGGAATCATTCGTGCGTGAGTCCGACCCGCACTTAGTCGGTTTTTTATTGTATTTGTTTTACTTACACATTGTTTGTTTTATATAAGTAATTTCTCGTTTCCTGTTTTGCCAAAACAAACAAATCAAAAGCATTAAGTTCAAAACGCAAGAACGACGAACAAACAATCAGGCTTTTAATAATAACTTCTATCACAAAGGTAAACTTTTGCTTCAACTTTGCATCAATAATTCACAGTAACGCCAACTACTTTTCGTGCAGTTTCCGTTTGACCATCGGAACAGATACCTTCTCTATCTCTTTCTAGCATATTCGATTACATAATGCAGAAACGAGACAAACCTAATATTTGTGACTAATATGTTATGCATTAATTGATATTGATTTTATATCCCTTTCTTGCATATTCGGCTATCTAATGCAGGAAAGAGACGAACCTAAAACTTTATCACGGTACATTCAAGTATTTTGTGCATCATGCTTCGATTTTTCTTAGTCGTAAATAATATATAAGAAAAGTAATACTCATAAGTTTTTACACGGTGGTTTATTAAAGGTTTTTACGTGATAAAGTCCCGTGTAACAATCTATAGATGTCTACTTATCACGATATTTAAAAAATAATAGTCACAGGTGCTTAAATAACGGTAACAGTCTAAGATATAAATACCAATAATACATTTGACAATATGTATGCCTCACTTCTAGTTCATAGATTGTTTCACGACATTTCTGATAATTTACTTGAGTTGAACGTTATGTTTGATCTAGAAGGTACACGATCGTCAGCTATCACGTGAGAGGGTTTGAATTTCACAGAGTGGAAAATAAATAAGTAAATATTTGTCACTGTTTTAGCAACGTTTGGGATATAAATAAACTTGCTTGTGATCCTTCGTACATCATTATTTTTCAAACTATCGACATAACTCATCGACCTATAAACAATGAACTTCGAGTCTAAAACAAAATGGCATGTAAGTGACAGCGAAGTCATGCGTACAGAGGCGGGATTGTCAAGCATTTTTTAATTTGTCATGCAAATTCAGTGAACACTTTTGAGCGCGGACCCGAAATCCACGTTTTAGTAGATCGATGACATAACTATAGATTTTTACACGAGTCTTTATCACGTTATTACCTTTAATTTTTTTTAATTGCCGTGTTGGCCGAGTGGGAGGTACTTCGACTTTCATTCTAAAGCCACCCACGACGGGTTTGAATCCCGGCGTGCATCAATGGATTTTTCTGTTCGAAAAAATTATATGCACATCAAAAACACGTGCTCAAAACGGTGAAGGAAAACATCGTAAGGAAACCAGTTAGTATTCTTATAAGCGGCGATGGGATGTCACGTATGGAATGCTAACTACTGCAAAATGTGGGCATGTGCCAAATATAATGTTTGGACGTGCCTCTGACTACCCCCACTAGACATCTTCGAAGGATCTTAAACGTCTGGAGATCTGAGAGAATGTCTACCGTACTTGGGGATGAAAGTAGTGATCCTATTTTATTTTTTTTCCCGACGTTTCGACTGTTAAGCCGGCTCTACACTCGCGCCGCGAAGGCCCGCGAAGGCCGCGAACCGCGAGTGTGGATGGTTTCGCGACATCGCGTTCGCGCTTCGCGGCGTTCCCCGTCCGGTGGCGGTTTTTTGGTCCGCTTCAAAGGGTTTGTGAAGCGCGAACGCATCCACACTCGCGCTGTGTTCACAGTTGTGTGCGAGAACGCATCCACACTCGCGCTGTGTTCACAGTTGTGTGCGAGACGCAGTAGCAAGCGGACGTCAAAATGAGCACCCAGTGGAGCAACGATCGCGAATTAGTGTTCCTGGAGTGCTATCAAGCAGAAATTATAAATGAATAATAAATTATAAATCAGACTTTATGAATGCATAATTGTAATTCGCTAAAGCGCACAATGTCAGAGCAGCAGCAACTTCCACGTCCATTTTAGTCAAATGCGCGAACGTTAATGCGAAAGGTTGCGAGTGTAGAGGGCTATATTTATCGCGGCGTGTCAATGCGTGAGCCGCGGCCGTGAACCACGGCCGCGGTTCGCGGGCGAGTGTAGAGCCGGCTTTACAATAATCATGGTCGCGGACAGACTCAAACTCTCCTTCATAAATGCTCTACTTTTTAGATACTTTTTGTTTCGATCCATTTCATAAGCAAACTATGAACAAATCTTTCGACACAAATCTTTATCTATACTTGTTGGTTGAGTTAGTTTACTACTGTTTTGTTTGTGCATATTTGTTTTTAATACTTCTGCAAACACGCCTTGCTTAAGAAGCGGCGGCCGCTATTTAGCGCAGTCAGAATGTACAGTTTTTTTATACTACGCTACTTTACAGCTTACTATATTTGCATTTAAAGGCGGAATTCCATGGATCGCGTAAGACGAAATCATGTGACAAATAAGCACTGAATTTGCCTACACGCGTATTTACAATCTAGGCCATACATGAGCCGGGTCGTGTGCGTGTGTCGTGGTCATGTCTCTTTCGTATGTCTCTGAACTCTACTTATAACATCGACAACACAGCTCAATAGATGCATAATGGCCTAATTTCTTTAAACAAACAATTCAGTCAAACCGTTGATGTATGCGGGTCCCGCAATGTATTCTGATTGGCCGGTTCACGAAAGTGGTCGGTACTACTTCAGATTTGACGCGCGTGTTTTATATCAGCAGTATTAGCCTAATGTCTTGTCAGACAGTGTTCACTGTCATGTCATGTCTTGTCATGACTTCTTAAGGTGATAAGTGAAATTTTTTACTATTTGTATGGGCTGAGTCTACCCGGATAAGACGTAAAAAGAGATAAAACTGCATTATCTTGAAAACCATCAAATTTAAAAAGAAACTGCCTGTAATTTATTTAGCAAGTATGATTATCTAACGAATTATTTAAAAAATAACTGTTTAGCTGTTCATAGTTTTGATTAAAATCGAAACTAGTGTTTTTGAAGAGCCAACTTTGGAAAATAAATCTATCGAGAAAAGTTTCACCAATCGTGTTTCTGTCTGTAATTTATCTAGATTATATCCTTGTTATCTTTGTCATAAAAAACAAAACAGTATGTTTTGTGGTTATTGAGAAAAAACGATTCTGCATTCATCAAAAACATTTATTACTCGTCTTTACGTCTCGGCGCCTTTGCTTCACTCTTCGATGTATTTTAGTAGAGCAGCCGGTCGAGCGTGTCTTTCGTCGCACACACTTCCTTAATTATAGAGATGAACATAAAAATGACAGAAATTTTCATCAAAGAACTAGCTTCTATTTTTTTTTGTTTTAAATAGCTATCAACTTGGTTCGGTGTCATCATCGTTCGCTAATTCGTAGTTATTTTAAACTGTCATAATATTGTACGAGTATGACCGGATGTTCTGCCAAGGACAATTTATTGCAATTTACATTTTAAATGATCTACGCGTATTGAGCAAAACAATGGTGGACATTTATAACCAGATAAGAGTTGTGTAGTGATAAATTGCCATATTTTCTAGATTAATATTATAATGAGGTAAATTTTGTATTTTTTTTTACATTTGTTTGTAATGTATAAACTAAAAAACTATTAAACCAATAAAAAAAGTTCTTTCATCTATCAAAAGCTAAATTATCAGCTAGTGACACGAAAATTGCAATAATGTATCCTGAGGTTTAAAAAAATGCCTATAATTATATAGTAGTAATAATTTGCCATCGTATAACCATGTGTAACTGTGCCTAGTCTATACTAATATCATAAAGAGTAAAGATTTGTATTTTTGTATGTGTAATAAACACAAAAACTCCGACCGATTAAAAAATTATTTTACTATTAGAATACTACATTATCTCTGACTAACGTAGGCTATTAATTACTAGAAATAATTAGGCATCCCTATTAGGTACTAACTTCAATAATGTAACCCAAGGTGTAAAAAATAGCCATAAAATCATTAGCTCACTCGTACGACGCCAGAGCAGACTGCTAGTTGTAAAAAAAAAACCGGTCAAGTGCGATTCAGACTCGCGCACGAAGGGTTCCGTACCAATTATCTATAAAAAACGGCAAAAAAACACGTTTGTTGTATGAGAGCCTCACTAAAATGTTTTTTTTTATTATGGTTTTAGTATTTGTTGTTATAGCGTCAATAGAAATACATAATCCGTGAAAATTTCAACTGTCTAGCTATCACAATTCTTGAGATACAGCCCTGTGACAGACAGACGGACAGACGGACAGCGAAGTCTTAGTAATAGGGTCCCGTTTTTACCCTTTGGGTACGGAACCCTAAAAAGTTAATGTGTTCGAGTCGTAGACGTTATTAAACTTTTGTTGTGGGTCGTTCTACGAGTTGTTGTAAGCACTTCTTAATATGAGCTTTTACAATCTCTATACGCATAAACGGTAAACAGCGTCCCGCATTTTGCTTGTTTTTGTCCTTTTCGGTACTTAACCCAAAAAATCCGCTTTGCATGTTTTCTGTAAGTCCTTAATGGATAAAACAAGGTTCATGGGAGATATAGGAAATGTATAGAGCACCAGATAGGCCTCACAGCTCAGTTGGTAGTAGCTCTGCCTTCTGCGCTGTGGGTTGTCGGTTCAATTCCCACCCAGGATAAACATTTGTGTGATAAACATAGATGTTTGTTCTGTGTCTGGGTGTTAATATGTATGATATATACCTATGTATTTAAAAACAGTATATAAGTATTCTATCAGTTATTTGGTTCCCATAGTACAAGCTTTACTTAGTTTGGGGCTAGATAGCGGTGTGTGAAATGTCAAATAAAACGGCATAATAATCAAAAGAATCAAGCTTTCTTTGCGTACATAATATATACAGAGTAGCACAGATTCTGTTTATTAGCAACATAGGTTAATAAATCATATTTTCAGTAAAAAGTTGCAGAACGTGAGAAGTTTTTTCAATAATTCATTAAAATTTGTTATAGCCCGCGACCATGGCTATTGTAATATAGTCAAAACATCGGGGAAATAAATTAGAGGTAGTTACGTGATAAAGAACAGTGTAAAAATCTAGTGCGGTTAATAATAAAAGAACTAAAGAAATTCCAGAATTGAAACATGATTAAGGACGTATTCACGAAAATCAATGTATTTCAGGTACCGATTTAAAAACCAGGAATCACAATTGTGAGGATATAATGATACAAAATTACTGATAATATATTCATCTTTAATAGTAGATAATAAAAACTGGCCAGTTCTATACAACATTTTCAAAAAAATACGTTTTTACCGTCGTTGATGTGTGCAGCCATAGAATACGGCAGAGTATTCAAAAGTCGAGATGTCATCGAATGTAATAGGCCTCTTAAATAGAAATACGGCTAATTACCACGTTTTTTCTTGTACTGCTGACGCTTCGAGAGTATTCGCGAATTGATCGCGGTCGCAGGCGATGCTCATGATGAAGAGCATCTGAATTGTCTCGAAACGTCAGCAATACAAGAAAAAACGTGGTAATTAGCCGTATTTCTATTTAAAATAAAGAAATTCCATTGTATTTCAATCCTACAGTATTGATGATAAACAGAATCTTTGATTATTATGCCGTTTTTTTTAACATTTCACACACCGCTATCTAGCCTTCTAAACTAAGCAAAGCTTGTACTATGGGAACCAAATAACTGATAGAATACCTATATACTGCTTTTGTAAATACATAGGTACATATTATACATATTAACACACAGACACAGAACAAACATTTATGTTCATCACACAAATATTTGTCCTGGGTGGGGATCGAACCCACAACCGACAGCGCAGAAGGCAGAGCTACTACCAACTGAGCTGTGAGGCCAGTCTTTGGACCAGAATTAAGTAAGGATTAAAAGAGAAAAGTAATGGGAATGGAATTAAAATAAAGTGCTCGATTTAAATTATCCGTCCATGTCCTCATCTATGATTCAGCAGCGTAAAGCTGAACATGGGACGTCAATAAAACATTAACTCGGGTAAATCGAATCACTGTCATAGAGTCATTGATTCGTGTGCCAGAGATTTCCGCCACTAATGACATTTTCATCGACTCATACGAGTATAGCTGATGTATGGAGCATATGTCCTCACTTGTGAATAACGTTGGATCGTGGACGACCGAAAGCTGCCTGTAGTGTACTAACGTACCTATTAGGGTTCCGTACCCAAAGGGTAAAAACGGAACCCTATTACTAAGACTTCGCTGTCCGTCTGTCCGTCTGTCCGTCTGTCCGTCTGTCTGTCACAGGGCTGTATCTCATGAACCAAAACAAAATGCAACAAATGAAAAATTCAACTGTCTAGCTTGTTAAACAGATTATGTATTTCTGTTGCCGCTATAACAACAAATACTAAAAACATAACAAAATAACTATTTAAGTCCCATACAACAAACTTATTTTTTTGCCGTTTTTTTAATGGTACGTAACCCTTCGTGCGCAAGTCCGACTCGTACTTGGCCGGTTTTTTTTATAAATACGAGTACATAATTACAACAGTATAATATCACTCAGGTCGCTAGCGTATCCCCCCCCTCCCGCAATTCCTCCAAGTCTATGGGGAATGTAAAATAATTATTTTGTGTCTATCTCCAAGGCCGAGTGGCACACATCCAACAATTAGAATAATCAACAAGAACAATCAACTCCATTGGTAAATATTGTATGTTCACAGATCAGATTTAGTTAGGTTGGTACGTACTTATGTAAACTTAATGTAGATTACTAGGAATAATATTATATTTAGTTAGGTACTTAGTCATTTATTGAATCCTATGACATACTTGTAGGTATATTTTTTTATTTTAAACTTAACGAAAAATATGTATAGATAGACAAAAAATAAAATGAATTCTAAATAAAAGTAGGTACTACAAGTTAAATCTTAAATCTTAGGTATAATAAAAATTCTGGACCCTAAAAAGAGAGAGACTAACGTACAGCAATTCATTTTTAAATATAAAAAGATAATATATTGCACTAAGAAAGGAATTCTCGAAATTATTCCCCTAAAGGCGGTAGTCTATTTGAAGTCTATTTCAAAATAACTTCACCCAAACGAGATCGCGAGAATTTCCACTAGTTATATAAAAATAAATAAATGACTACATCTTGCAAACCGCAATATTGCACGTAAAACCAATCCACGGCTTTTAATTAAAGTTGAAAAAAAAATTTTTTTTCATCAGAAACTCGCTTGGATTAATGTTGCCTTAAAATGAAGTAGGTACTCGTAACATTCTGTGATATTATAAAAAATATACCCTTTAGGAGCTCACTATTTTATTACGAGTACGAATAGATAGTTATTATTTGTTTTTAAAATAAATAAATACCTAGGTTCACGCGAGTTCAACTGGCTTCCACAAGAACAGTAGACACCCTCTCAAATCTCAAGGCGCTCAGAACCTTTGAAGATGTCTAAAGATGGTAGTCAAAGGCATGTCTAACCATTACATTTAGCACATGCTAACATTAATATGTCCAAATTCCGAATAGAAAAATCCATCGATGCACGGCCAAGATCAAACCCACAACCTTCGGATTGAAAGTCAAGGTAGATCTGCGGCCACCACGAACCTCTAGGAATGGAGTTCCTACAGGCGCAGAGGTGATACTGCGACGTGGCGCGTCCCCGGGCTGCGGATAGGGGTAGCCGGTACCGAGTTCGGTACCGGTAACCGGTGTGTTGTTGCACACCGGCGCGGACAAAACACGAAGATAGGGAGGTAGGTGGGGGGCGGGGAAGGCTTCTCCGCGCGTCCCTTTGATTAGCAAAGGGCGCAGTGGATGAAGCAGGACGTGCTCGGTGAGCAACAGCCAACCGAGTAGGGAATAGAGGGGGTGCTCTATTGCCAGCGTCCAGGGATAGGCTAGATGAGGGATGAAAGAAGCTAGATGATGGAAAGAAGATGAGGGATGATGGGCCGTCTTCCTGAAAATGGTTTGAAATTGGTGTGCCATGGCACCAGTTGCACGATTGTAGGGAGGGAGGCCACAGTGTGAGAGATGAGGGAATGGGTTCTCTTCCTGAAAGTCGGGACGAGTTGGTCCCATGGCACCAGTTGCACGATTAGTAGGGAGTGAGGCCACAGTGTGAGAGATGAGGGAATGGGTTCTCTTCCTGAAAGTCGGGTAGGTGTCTTGGCTTGTTGATCGTGGTCTTCGCGCACATGATCGACTTGCCTTGACGCCAATTGCCCGATTAGTAGGGAGTGAGGCCAACCAAGTGGGTGGGGTTAGAACACGGCTGATCCCACCCAGGGAGGGGCCCCCGCGACGGGGCACAGACTGGCGGCTTGGTGACTTCATCGTGGTTTTGGGCGATGCACTTGCCTAGCTGCCAGTTATTAGGAAGGTAGTGAGGCCTCTTATAGGCCTCCGTATGGAAGGGAATGGACGAAGCGTGGAAGGCATGTCGAGAGTGACGAAACGTGTCGATCAGGGGTGCCCGGCACACCACCTGACGACACACTTGTCATCTCTTCGGCGGAGTGAAAGGGATGGGAATGTGAGGTGATGGATGCAAGACGGGAATGGAGAGGAAGAAAACCTCAGTAAAAAATTACCAGCGGCAGGAGATCTGAGAGTGATGGGACGGTGTACGCACCGTCTCCGCAACTCTCCTCCTCCTGGCGATCATGTGATTTGCCGGGAGCGAGGCCGCCGAGTGGGATCTTTTTGATCCCACTCTGGGATGGAGGGGAGGCGACAGTGGGTGCCTGCCCTACCGGGATGGTGACTGGTGGCCGTTCTGGCTTTTGGCCTTGCCACCAGTCGTGGAGCGGAGTTCGGCTTTGCCGACTCTGCTGTTTGGGTCCGTGAGTGGCTGAGGTGGGGGCTTCGGCTGCTCGCTTGTGGACCCCGGGAGGGCGATGGCACTTAAGTTAGTGCTGTCGTGAGCTCCGCGTACGTAGTGCGCGGGACCGGACGTGGCAGTGGGTGTCATTCCCGGGACGATGCTCCTAGCAACGATGCGAGAGGGGCACCGGTGCGTTCCGTATGGAGATCCCGGAGCCCCTCGACATGCATTGAGGCTGGCCATCGGGCGTTTTAGTGAGTCGTCGAGCGCAGAGTGCTTGACAACCTCACATAACCTAGTTTGCCGCCCCTGGGCAAACTAGGTATCTGGTTGCAGATTTTACCGCCCGTAAAGCAAAAAAAAAAAAAAAAGATCTGCGGCCAACATATCCCTTTTGTTTTATGAATTCTATATTATTTCCTAGACCTGACTGAACCCAGTTTATTATTCGGGTTTCTGTGAAAGATAAATACACCTACCTACATTAAGTTAATGGCATGGTATTTGGTTTTCTAAGAAGGATTGATAATAGTATGCTATTACCATAATGACACATCGCTTATCTAAAGCTGTGGGTTATTAGGGTTCCGTACCCAAAGGGTAAAAACGGGACAATATTACTAAGACTTCGCTGTCCGTCTGTCTGTAACAGGGCTGTAGGTATCTCATGAACCGTGATATCTAGACAGTTGAATTTTTCACACATGATGTATTTCTGTTGACGCTCTAACAACAAATACTAAAAACAGAATAAAATAAATATTTAAGTGGGGCTCCCATACAACAAACGTGTTTTATGCCGTTTTTTTATAGTTAACGGTACGGAACTCGTCGTGCGCGAGTCCGACTCGCACTTGGCCGGTTTTTTATTTTTTCTGTCAGAAATAATATTCTTTGACATGGGTCAAAGTCGTTATTTAGCTTACATTTCGAAGCTAGTTTGCTTTATGTATTTACTAGCGACCCGCCCCGGCTTCGCACGGGTAGCATGTTATTATACATATAAACCTTCCTCCTGAATCACTCTATCTATTAATAAAAACCGCATCAAAATCCGTTGTGTAGTTTTAAAGATATAAGCAAACATACATACATACGCGGGAAGAGAAAAGCGACTTTGTGTTATACTATGTAGTGATTGTCGACTAGCAGTCCGCCCCGGCGTCGCACGGGTGTAATAATGATTTTACTGGTATTTTTTTACACCTTGGGTTACATTATCGAAGTTTTAATAGGAATCCCTATTTTTTTCTAATTATAAATACAGCCTATGTTACTCAGATATGTAACTAATGCGATAATAAAGCATTTTAGGGTAAAATATTTTTTTAAAGCATTCCAGCAGTTTCGTAGCCTATTAGATGCAAACATACAATCAAATCTTTCCTCTTTATAATATTAGTATAGCCTACAGTTATTTAACATCTGCCGATTTTTTATTCTTTATTTTGGTGGACTTTATCATCACACAACGCCATCTAGCCTTTTTTGTAAGTACATACATATGAATAACACCCAGACACAGAACAAACATCTATGTTCATCACACAAATATTTGTCCTGGGTGGGGATCGCACAATCTAAGGTACTGGTCCTAGAAACTTGAATTTTTAAGGGTACTCGTTTTGGTGAGTAGGAGTTCACTAAGAAATAAATTCCCAAAATTGACCCCTTAAGAGGCTGCCAGTCGCTGATTGCTCTTTTTCGAAACGAAAAAAGAAATACTTCTGAACAAGCCACATCTCCTATTTTTATAAGTATATTACTTCAGGTTCCTAACTAGATTTCTATTAAGCTGAAAACATAATAGCAGAAACTTTTCACGATAAAAATATTATTTCAAAATGATACGTTTTAGAATTTATGATCGAAATATTTTATATACCTACTATTAAAATCAACTTGTGATTTATTGTTAAAGATAGGTAATATGTAGATCTAGATTTCTATTAGGATAGATTTTTGATAAGTAATTATACATAATTTATATCATTAATTTATTCGAAAAGCTAAGGCGGACCACGGACGTGTGTTTGTCATCATTGCAGCGGTCGGTAGGATTATTTATCGAAGTGATTAAAGATGGGTACATCTTTATTCACATATACTATACATTATAAAATAGGAGATGTGGCTTGTTCACAAGTATTTCTTTTTTCGTTTCGAACAAAAATAATCGTCGACTGGCAGCGTCTTAAGGAAATGCAGCGGGAATTGGAGTCTGAAAATAGCTTCATGTGAACAATGTCGCGAGTGTTTCAATAGGCTATTTATTTTGAAATTATGAAAAATAAAGTGTTGTTGATCTATGTAAATTATGCCTTCATAAAGCGTTATGGAGTAAAATAACTTGAAAATAAACAATTATTCATTAAAAAACCCATAATTAAAATTATCTATTTTTTAACGCCAGTCACGTGACACAAAACGGTCAGGATCAGGACGATGACGTAACATGCTTGTCAATATGTCATACTTGAAAAACTTGTCCTTTGTTTATTTGTTGACAAGCATGGAACCTCACAGAAACTAGTGCGACGCCATTTGCATAAAGAAGCGTTTTTGCGGTTTATTTAAAATGTCTATATTTAATTAACATTTTTAGGGCCAATACTTAACAGAATTGAAAATAATATTTTTTTATAGGTTCCATCACTACTGAATAATTTAGAATGGTTTTCAAAATCTTGTTAAATAGCCCATTAGTCACCTATAAAAGTAAATTATTATACTGAATTGTTCTCAAGTATTCACAACACTATCCGAAGATTATAAACGCGCTCCCAAGACGGCACTAAGGCATAGAATAATAAGCAACATTTGGGAAGATGGATTATTTCACATATTTTGATGCATGGCTAGATAGTATTCCCTAAGGCTAGGCCTCAATTTAGTCAACAGAAACCGATAACTCCACCTAGATTCACGATTTATAGGAGCAGTACTTACAATAAATAATAATATTAGAATCACTACCCGTAATCCCCAATAATTACGGTAGACATACTCTCATCATCTATAATTAAAATAAATGTAATTTTCTTGTGAATTCAAATAGGGGGAGCGCAGGTGCCTATCGTACAGGCTATCTCAGTCTAGTTTAGGCACCTGAGGCTGTAATACATTAATTGTAATAATTATTTACATTTTAAAATCAGTGCATGATTATTAGTTTTAATAATGTATCAATTCAGTGTTTTTAATTATTTGTGCTCAAATAAATAAATTATTATTATTATTATTATCTCAAGGCGCTTAGATACTTTGAAGATGTGTAAAGGGGGTTTTCAGAGGCACGTTCAAACATTACGTTTGGCACATGCCCACATTTTGCAGTAGTTAGATTTCCATACGTCCAAGATGCAAGCCCATCGCCGCCGCCTATAAGAATACTAACTGGTTTTTTTACGATGTATACCTTCACCGTTTTGAGTACGTGTTTGTAAATATACATTTTAGAACAGAAAAATCCATTGGTGCACGGCCGGGATTCGTAAGTCTTATTAGTCTTGTCCTTCGGATTGAAAGTCGAGGTAGGTACCTCCCACTCGGCCAACACGGCTTTTTTGTGATTTGTATAGATACGCGCTTTTGCGTGTGTGTTGTAGTTGTGATGTGTAAAGACATGCGTTTTTGTGTACATGACTACGGCTCGAACGATACTGAGCGCTACACACACAATTAAGAGAACAACCAGTCTTAGGGCGGCTTGCACAATAATTCCTAAATACATTACATAGCACGCTAAACACATTTAAGAAGTTTTCAAGTCATACAAATAAAAAATCAAATTGAAATCAAATTAGCTACTAAACACTTTTAGCGATTGTTGAGCAAGCTGGTCTTTAGAACAACTGTATAAAGATACTTTTTTGTTTTGATGTAGGACAAGCAAGAAGTAATGTCTAAAAAGTGACGGATAAAACCTTGTGCCAATATAAACATGTAGCACTTCTTCAATTTTCAAACTTCAACTCTTTACCTCCAGTATGAAAAGTCTCGTCTTTCAGGTGTCAAATTTATTAGGATTCAGTGACTTTCATTCCTGACTGTACTTTCGTACTACTCGAGTCGAGGAAATTCATCTTAAACAATAAGGAAAAGTACGCCAAAACTAGTTCTGAAAGTTGTTAACTTCGGAAAATGTAATCTATTTTCAAGTGAATTTCTCTGAAGTTATCTACAGGATTATTTTCAGATGTTGAGCTATATGATCTGTAATTAATATTACTTATATTTTAAAACCCGAAGTTTGTATGTTTGTGGCTTAATCACGCTCATACGATTAAACAAACTTGAATGAAACTTCGAATAGGCATATGGGATACTTTTTATCCAGGTACAACGTGAGCAAAGACGCGTGCGCAAACTAGTGTAATAAATGAGTTGAATTACGTTTCCTGGTCCAGTTACTACAATTTACTTTATTCAACACTAGCGACCCGCCCCGGCTTCGCACGGGTAGCATGTTATTATACATATAAACCTTCCTCCTGAATCACTCTATCTATTAAAAAAAACCGCATCAAAATCCGTTGTGTAGTTTTAAAGATATAAGCAAACATACATACAGATTTACAGACGCGGGAAGCGGAAAGCGACTTTGCTTTATACTATGTAGTGATATATTGTTAGCAGGTTCCAGGATTTCAGTTAATATTGAGACAAAATACAGAACTCAATTTTTTATCCTCTTCATCCCTGGGGGATGCTTATCATCCACTTGTTATTACGACCTATTAATAATAATAATAATAATAATAATAATAATAGCCTTTATTTAACAATCTTAAAACATGGTTTTATAAAGTTGATATTTAGTACAAGTAAAATTAAAAAAGTGCCTGGGAGCCCCTTACATATATATATTTTTCTGTAATTAACTTCTTTGTTTTAACTTTATATGAATTACTTATTGACACCGGTATAGAGATTGTCTTCCGTTCTCGCATAGGCCTCCCCTAGAGCTTGCCATTCTTTCCTATTATGAGTCATCCTTTTCCAAGTGACTCCAGCATGTTTCCGGATATCGTCCTCCCATCTACGACTCTATTGGTCTCTACGACCTATTGGTCCTTCCTAAAGGACCACACGTAGTGACATCGGCCCAGCGCATGCCAGTGTCATCCCATCATTTCACCAATTTTCACCAAATTGACAGGATGACAGGTGCCACTTGATTTAACAAATGACAAATCCATTGACAATCCTTAATATTTCGTTCAGAATCGTTTGACAATCAGCTTTTTGTTTCTTTTTCAGAAATGCACCGTTATTTTTGTGAATCGTTTTCAGATTCTCAACATCGATAAGTAAGATATATGAAGAGTATGTCGCCAGATGGGTAGTCCGTTGGATGCGATCCATCACGACATCACGGCTCATTTGCGACAAGCTTCAAAGTCGACCAGTCAGCGCGTCAGAAACATCGTTTGTCATAGTCTGTGATCGTTTTAATCAGATTATTTCTGGGGCTATGATCATGTGCATTTTCTTTTATTGAACAAAAACTGGTGCTGGAAATATTTCAACAATATTTTTTCTAACTTTCGCTGTCTCCATAACAGGGTCTTAATAAGGACGCTCAATTTTTATAGGTTACAGCAGCCATGTTGAAAATCAAATATTAGTCCAATTTATTGTAAACTAGCCGACCCGACTTTGTCCTGTCCTGCGTAGTTAAAACGGATGTCAAATTTTTTGCACACCAGCGCCATTTATACCTAAATCACCCTTTTTGCATTTCTTATAATTTTGCGAATGTTTTTCGGATAATAAATCATCCTCAATAGTGTATGGCAAATCATTAGAGAAGGTTGAACAACGTGTGCAAATCATCAAAAAGCTTCACGAACGGTTTCACGTTCATGAAACACATTCAGTCAATAAAAATATTTACGACTTTTACAGTCGTAAATATTTTTTATTGAATATCTTATCTTATTAAAAGGTGACGGTGGTATAAAAAGTAAAAAACTGTTTTAAATTCAATAAAAGTTTACATAGATTAATATTACGTAAGTATGGCCTTGCGTTAAGCATTTAGCATAATAATGAACCATCGTCGTTATAATGACGTCATACCGAACAGCCACCTAGCCACCTGTACGCATTTCAATTTATCTGGAAGGGGTGTAATCGGTACTTCTGTATGGTTTAATGTGTTTACGAGTAGTATAGATACAGTTTTAATAATATCTTGTTTGTTTGTTCTATAGTTTCGTGCTTGGGTTTTATAATTATATCTTGTGTGTGTTTTTTTCTTTTTTTTCTAACCTATATTGTCCCACTGCTGGGCAAAGGTCTCCCCCATTCTCATCCAAGCTGCGATCGTCAGCTTCATTCCACCTGTCAGTCTGGAATTGTCAAGGTCGTCGCAGCGTTTTCGTGGCCTTCCTCGACGTGTCTCCCATCCTCAGGCACCCACTGCGTCACGATCGTACTGTTGTATGTATTTACGAAAAATAGTATAATTATAAGTATTATATCAGTTATTTAGTTCCGATAGTACCTCCAAGTTTTGCTTAGTTTGGGGCTAGACGGCGCTGTGTGAAATTTTTACCATGCTTTATTGCTAATATGTACTTATAATATTATGACAAGTTTCGTAACATTTGGTAGGTTGTGCCCATAATATTCGTTGTATAAACTTTATCGAAAAAGTCATCCGTTCGCAAGTTAGTAAGCGAGTAGAATAAGTAGATTTTCTATGATTAATGATCACACGATCAATCTTCCATTGAAGCCAGCCGTTGCTAAAAAGCAGCAGTCTACACATGGTGAACGTAATAATTGCATCGAAGATATACTGACGTCAAAATTATCCGAGGAGGTATCCGTATCTTTGGAGAATGAATCAAAATAAGGGAGAAATTAAAATTTGGGGTTCATAAATGTAGTATGTTCCAAAGATCGTGCAGTAATTTCTATTCAATAAAAATATTTGGGTGTAAGTATTTGGAATACCTACTTTCGAAAATCGATCAATAATGATGCCTTAAGTGAAAACTAAATTGCTTTTTCTTCAACATAAGACTGTTTATGTATCGATCCGAAACGACAAAAGAGCTTACTCCCGTATTCAGGAACGACACAATGAGAACACGCATCCACAGTGGACGAAATCTTTTTTCATAAACATCACTTTGTGTTTTGTGCGACACTATGGCGCACACTATCGTGTGCCTCTAGAGCTCAACGTTGAGTCACACTATGCACTGTCGCACAACACATAAAGTGATGTTTATGAAAAAAGATTTCGTCTACTGTGGGTGCGTGTTCTCACAGTGTCGTTCCTGAATACGGGGGTAATTTCTTTTCAGAAATCCTTTAAGGCTAGGCTATAGAAAACGCAACAATAGCTGCAAATTACCTGAAATCAAAGTGAAAAATTAACAATCTAATTCCGGCATCGGGTTTTTGGAAAATTACCAAATTGTGAAGTTAAAAAATTTACCTCTTTTGTTATATTTTTTTTCTCTTCTTTTTATGTTGTAGGCTATTGTAACATAGGCCGAAACGTCGGGAAAATCTATAATTAATTATATCTTCAAGAACATAAACACACGTGAAGATCTGTCTACCGTACCTACTTGAGGATTACAGTGTTGTGATCCTATTACATAATTTTTAAGGTTCCGTACCCAAAGGGTAAAAACGGGACCCTATTACTAAGACTTTGCTGTCCGTCTGTCCGTCTGTCACAGGGCTGTATCTCATGAACCGTGATAGCTAGACAGTTGAAATTTCCACAGATTATTTATTTCTGTTGCCGCTATAACAACAAATAAATACTAAAAACAGAATGAAAGAAATATTTAAGTGGGGCTTCCATACAACAAACGTGTTTTTTTGCCGTTATTTATATATAACTAGCAACCCGCCCCGGCTTCGCACGGGTAGCATGTTATTATACATATAAACCTTCCTCCTGAATCACTCTATCTATTAAAAAAAACCGCATCAAAATCCGTTGTGTAGTTTTAAAGATATAAGCAAACATACATACAGACGCGGGAAGCGGAAAGCGACTTTGCTTTATACTATGTAGTGATGGTACGGAACCCTAAGTGCGCGAGTCCGACTCGCACTTGGGCGGATTTTAAGATATAAGAATTGTATCGCTTTCTATATTTGATGGGCCTAATGCCAGAAGAGTTAAGAAGTTATGAAGCACATTTTCGCTTAAAAAGTTTCGCTCTGTCGGATTTGGGGTAAGAGGCATCTTCGAGACCGCAAATTCTTCTGAACAAACAAAGTATTAACATAACGAAAACAACTGTTTAAATATTATTTTTCCTTTGCGAACGGAATTTTAATGCTTTCAATTTGTTTGGCTAGCAGATACGAGTGGATAAACAAACTGACGGTGTTCATACTATGATTCGGATATTAGATGTTTATTTATTTTATTATTATTTTTTATACTCAAGGTGAAATTGTAAGATTTGCCGATTTGCTATGTACGTATCAATGAAGTAGGACTATTTTTATCGAGGTTGGTTGGTAAAATTATTAATAACTAGCATCCGATCCGGCTTTGCACTGGTGTACTCCTATAGGTTGTAGGCAATTTTTGGATACCTTAGGTTACAATATTGCAATTTTCTATTTTTTTAAAATAAAATATAGCTTATGTTACTCGCTGATAATGTAGCATAAGTACCGTAAGTAGCATAACAACTGTTAAAACTGAAAAATGTTAAAATTATCATTATTTCTGCTCACAAATTAAATAAGGGTCAGCGCAGACGGACAACTTATTTTGTAATAATAAAATTTAAATGTAATCTAATTTTGATTTGGTGGATACAGTCCCTAAATAACACTATCCATTTGCTGTTCTGAATTTCAGACGAAGCTCGAGTTTCAATGGGCGTGCGGTGACAGAAAATAATTACCCCAATCTGTCGTGTTTAATGTGACAAATACACGAGATTGTAGGAATGCTGTTGACATTCCTGAGTATTACAGCTTGAAGTTTTTGAAGAAAATTTTAACGTATTTTGACGGCTATAATATATTTATTTTTTTATATTTGATTGCACCTAAAAGTTTAATACAAAAAGGCGGTTAAAATGCCGAGGCATTTTCTACCAGTAAACCTAAGTGGTTACAGATTATTAATGGCATGAGAAACAAAAACTTACGAACAATTTTTTTATAATATGTACACGCCTATATGTCTTTTGGGCAACTATTTCTCAATCTGGTGGAAGAAAGGTGACCAATTAGAACTAGTGACTTAGAGCCATATTCACGCAGCAAGTGTGCGTTGCCCATAAGTCTGAAATTAATATCCAGTGGAATATTGCATAGTAGACTCTCTGCTCTTCGAAATCTAAATTGCTATCGATTTGTGCCGATTTATACCGAATGTAGTAACTAGATTAGTTTTTGAAGTAGCTGAAGAGTTATGCTTTAGAAGAGATAGCTTCTAAACGATAATACCGAATAAGTGTTGAGGGGTTATACGAATCACTATCTAAGTAATGGTAATAATTGTCCGTTTTGAAATTTGATTAATTCGATAATGATTCGTGCCAATCCCCTTTTATTTCTAATCAAGTTTTTTCAGCGGCGATGGGCTTGCAACCTGTCATGTATGGAATGCTAACTACTGCAAAATGTGGGCATGTGCCAAAATATAATGTTTGGACGTGCCTCTGACTACCCCCACTAGACATCTTCAAAGGATCTTAGCGTCTGAAGATATGAGAGGATGTCTACCGTACTTGGGGATTACAGTTGTGATCCTATCTATCATCTTATTAATAACTAGCGACCCGCCCGGGCTTCGCACGGGTGCAATGCTGATACTAAATATACTACAGAATGTCTTTATATAAAACGTTTTTTTTTTTACAGCTTTTTTTGACCCCTTCTAGTAGGTACAATTGCTGATTTTTGGAGTACAATTCGTACAATTCCATAGATTTGTAACTGCATTAAAATTAACCCTTATCCACGGTGGGTCCGGCTGCGTAGTATCACACGATTTCTATGATTCTTTTTTTATGGAATAGTTAATAATGTTAACTTTTTTAATGAGGGATGACTGAGAGTGTTATAAACGTAAGAGTAGACAAATAGTATAATCAGAAAGCTTCGAACTGCTAAGCTATCGGGAGTTACACGTGTTATTGTAAGTCAACCATAAAAGATAGACATATGCTGTCGTGGGATATTTTTTATATAATTTTAAGGAGAACATTTCCGTCATACATGATTTTTGTGTAGCTTTAACCATTAAAGTTGCACACGCGACGGAAGCTTAAAAAATGGAGTAACTTCTCCCGTTTTCCCAACATTTCCCTTCACTGCTCTGCTCCTATTGATTGTAGCGTGATGAAAAGTATACTATAACCAGCTCAGGAGTATGAAAAATAATTGTACCAAGTTTCGTTAAAATCCGTCGAGTAGTTTTTGTTTCTATAACGGTTATACAGACAGACAGACAGACAGACAGACAGACAGACAGACAGACAAAAATTTTACTGATTGCATTTTTGGCATCAGTATCGATCCCTAATCACCCCCTGATAGTTATTTTGGAAATATATTTCATGTACAGAATTGACCTCTCTACAGATTTATTATAAGTATAGAAGATTTGCCGCTAGAGATTAAAACTGCACTTACTTCAAAGAACATTAAATACAATTTAAAAAAATACTTTATAAACAATTTGTCAAACCAATTATAAAACAGAGCATCCTTTATGTAGGTTATTAGATGTAGGCAAAATAGTTGTAGGCTAATAAAATAGCAAAATATGATGCGCACGCGCACACACACAGTGATAGGTAACCACTACACCGCGCACCGTACCTACTAATACGCACTACTTATTACCTAATCTGTGACTAAGTCAATAATACTATGGTAGGAAGTTGTCAGGTTGGCTGGTTGCTTAACGATGGGTGTGTGTGAGTGTGGGCTCATAAACTGTATTTGTTTGGTTTGATGATATTTGTAGTTTTTTGTGTTTATCTTCATTATTGTGTTAAGTAGAATTGTTGTTTAAAAGTTAATTATATTATATTGAGAACCTAGTGTTAAGACAAACCTAATTTAGGTTTAATAACACTATCTGCCATTAATTGTACCCGATCTGTGTTTTGTAAATAAATAAATAAAATAAAAATCTAAGTTTTAGCCATTTACAATGGTGTTTTTAAATCTAATTCAATTCATTATATTGATCGTCTTTTAAACATCACAAGAAAAAATTGTTAAAAATGTTTGTTTATACAGACAAAAAATCATTATAATATGGTCATGTGCCACAATTTTATAATAATGCCCTTGCCTATTACTACTTAATCTTCTCACTCTATGGAGAAAATACAGAAGTATATATGACGTGAGACTATGTGAGACTACGTGAGACTACGTGAGACACGTTGAACAAGACTACGTTGAAACACTTGCTGGTAAACTTAGTTCCGCTGCTTATGCAGTCCGCACGATGAGGCGGCTGGCCGATGAAGCCACAGCTAGGCTAGTTTATTTTAGTTACTTCCATAGTGTAATGTCGTATGGAATTCTTCTCTGGGGTAAGGCAGCAGACATTCAAGTTATTTTTGTTTTACAAAAACGGGCAGTACGTGCCATTTATAAAATGAAGTCCCGGGACTCTTTGAGACAAAAATTTAAAGAAATTAACATTCTCACAGTAATCTCACAATATATATATGAAAACTTACTGTATACTCATAAGAATATGGCTTTCTTTAAGAAAAAAAGTGATGTACATAGTATTAACACAAGAAATAAGAACAAATTGTACATACCCAAATTTAGATTAGAAAAAGTGAAGGGGTCGTTTATGGGGAATTGTATACTTTTTTATAATAAACTGCCAGAAAACGCAACAAAACTTCCCGTTAGAAGATTTAAAGCCTACATAAAGAATAATCTTATAAACAAAGCGTATTATACTGTAGATGATTATATAAATGATAAATCCTCGTGGCCTGATGTCGCTCTGCCACTCGACAGCTAAATATTAATTTAGGTACTTAATTTTATTTTGTGTAACATTTGTCTACTTTAATTATTTTTAAGCAAATAGTTATTTTATCTGTAAGTTTTAATTCTAAATCAAGTGTAGCGTGTGTTGCTTTTTGAATTTGTGCTGAAGCTCTTTAGTTATTTTTTTTATTGTTGTACGTACTTGAGTAGTAGGTACTTTTAATTATTATTCTTGTTTGAGCCTTCACCTTGTTCGATTGGCACCACACTGGAGCTCTACATATACATAGCATTAAGGAAAGGATCATGTTTGTTGCCTGATTCTTCTAGGCTTGGTCGCGTGGAATCGGCGTAGCTTCACCTAGTTCCTAAGACGTTTCAAAGTGATCCTTGTGATTTTATTGAAATAAATGATTTTTGAATTTTTGAATTTGAATTTTTGAATTTTTTGAGACTTTAAGACTACGTGAAACAAAGTACGTTGATAAAAAATATTAACACTTCGTAAAGCGTCGGTACTCGACATTGGACTGCAGTGTGGCTTATTGCCTGCGGTTTAAATTATTGTATAGCGAAAATTGGATTTTCGTCGTTTCGCAGTACTGTGAATATCTTTTTATTAGCTAGTCGCAATTTATGTGAAACGTGCAACAATTTCCAAGCGCAATATGTATGGAAGCTCTATAAATTACACTTCTCTGAAACTAATAACTTTGGGATACTATTATCTATTGAACTAGGTTTTCAATGTGTAGTCAATACTAAGCAATAATAATGTGTAATTTGTCTACACTACTGTATAAGATATATCACTACATAGTATAAAGCAAAGTCGCTTTCCGCTTCCCGCGTCTGTATGTATGTATGTATGTTTGCTTATATCTTTAAAACTACACAACGGATTTTGATGCGGTTTTTTTTAATAGATAGAGTGATTCAGGAGGAAGGTTTATATGTATTAAACCCGTGCGAAGCCGGGGCGGGTCGCTAGTACTATATAAGAGGGTAATTTTTAGGGTTCCGTACCCAAAGGGTAAAAACGGGACCACTAAGACTTTGCTGTCCGTCTGTCTGTCTGTCACAGGGCTGTATGTCATGAACCGTGATACACCGTGACAGTTGAAATTTTCACAGATGATGTATTTCTGATGCCGCTATAACAACAAATACTAAAAACAGAATAAAATAAATATTTATGGGGGGCTCCCATACAATAAACGTGATTTTTTTGTTGTATTTTTATAGTTCGTGCGCGAGTCCGACTTGCGCTCGGCCGGTTTTTTAGTTTATTCGGTACAAATAATACAAATATTATAATTTAATCTCTTTATAATAGTAATATAGATGTTATTACTAATTACTGGAAATTCGTTTGAAGTCTAACTTGGGTGGGTTTTGGTGCCAAATATTGAAATTTTACTGCCTGCGACTGCTAATTTAAAACTCTATTTTATACGAGCCTGAAATTAAAAACTTTCGCTTTGAAAGTTATATGCTCGTAGCTACTAACGGAAATACTCGCAACAACTAACCACTACAATGCCCACCGTTAATGATCCTTAAATAGCCGTGGAGTGAATAATTGAAAGACTTTTTGATATTTTTACAAGCTTTTATTTAAGACGAGTAATAAATGTTTTTGATGAATGCAGAATCGTTTTTTCTCAATAACCGCAAAACATACAGTTTTGTTTTTTATGACAAAGATAACTTAAAAGACAGAAACACGATTGCTAAAACTTTTCTCTCTTGGCTCTTCAAAAACACTAGTTTCGTTTTTAATCAAAACTATGAATAGCTAAATAGTTCATTTTTATATAATTCGTTAGATAATAATCATACCTACCTAAATTAGAGATATTTTTTTTTAATTTTGATGGTTTTCAAGATAATGCAGTTTAATGCAATAATGCACAAAACGTCAAAAATTTAACTTATCACCTTAACTTGCTATGTATGTATGTAACTATGTTTGTTAAGGTGGAATCTAGCAACTGAATTTTAAAGCACTTATCTCCAACTGAAATTTTGCATGATTATATAACTTCGGTGACAATGCAATAATATGGTGATAGCGAGCTGATCTGATGATGAAGTCAGGAGCTATTCAATAGGCACTCACAACGGAAATCCTTAGTAAATACTCTGAGTAAAAACTTTGCATTCTTGTCAAGTTCCAATGATCTGAGAGGATGTCTACCGTACTTGGGAATTACAGTCGTGATCCTATTTTATTTTTGTTTTATCATCTACTAGCGACCCGCTCCGGCTTTGCACGGGTTTAATACATATAAACCTTCCTCCTGAATCACTCTATCTATTAAAAAAAACCGCATCAAAATCCGTTGTGTAGTTTTAAAGATATAAGCAAACATACATACATACATATTACATACAGACGCGGGAAAGCGACTTTGCTTTATACTATGTAGTGATAATTTGACCTGGTAAACATGTAAGGTGCACATACATAATACAGCTAGTACAAAAACAAAATCACTATCTTAAATTGAGTTCCAGGTACCGGCTTCCTTGGGATATCATGTCGGACTCAGAAACCACATGTTTTCCGCCCGCCTGAGCAAGCTCATTTCGTTTGTTTTATGCGAGCAGATTCAGGAACAACAAACAATTTGTCTGGACGCGAATTGTGTAATGTCTGGTTTCGTAATCTCAGCACTAGATGACTAATCTTACTAATATTATAATCAATCTGTCTTCTTATCCGGGCGTAATCTACGTCTACTGATGTTTTGGGTAAAAGAAAAATCTTATCCTAACGAATAGAACTTGACTGTGTCGACCCGAAACGATGAAAAAATAGTTTTTTCTGACAAATATGATAATGACCAGACCATAGCTAGACCATAGAGAAAACAACAATGGCTACAAATAAACTGAAAAGTTATGGTCAAAAATTATAACTTTTATTTTGTAATCGGCCACTTAAAAAAATATTATAAGCAATAAATAAATAGGATCACGACGGTAATCCCCAAGTACGGTAGACATCCTCTCAGATCTCCAGACGATTAGATCCTTTGAAGATGTCTAGTGGGGGTAGTCAAAGACACGTCCAAACATTATACTTGGCACATGTCCACATTTTGCAGTAGTTAGCATTCCATACGTGACAGGTTGCGAGCCCATCGCCGCTTATAAGAATACTAACTGGTTTCCTCACGATGTTTTCCTTCACCGTTTTGAGCACGTGTTTTTGAAGCGCATATAATTTTTTCGAACTGAAAAATCCATTGATTCGAACCCACGACCTTCAGATTGAAACTCGAGGTACCTACCCACTCGGCCAACACGGCTTTTCAGATTAATCAATGTTATTTGTTTTCGGTGATAATAATCAATCAAGAAACATGCTCGGTTTAGTTTTTGGGAGTAGTCTTAATACACTCTGTAATGTATTGTATGCAAGTAGTTAGTACTTCAATATTTACCGATCTCACATGCTACTTATAAAAAAAATAGGATCACGACTATAATCCCCAAATACGGTAGACATCCTCTCAGATCTCCAGACGCTTCTTCTTCCAGATGCTACTTTTCATACGATATTTGACTATCCCAAAATAATTTTCATGTAAACACCACAAGTGTCTGTCGTACCTATCAAAACACAGAGTCCAAAGTTATTGGAATCAGGACATTGAATATAACAATGGACCCAACGAAGTTGAGGAGTTATTGAAGGCACTTTACCGTAATAGCGAGCCTAGCGAGCAATCTGGACGGATGGAATTCCATCGGAATATTTCCGCCGCGAAGACGCTAACTCGTCTGCTTGAGTGGTTCTCTTAAGATTTGGTTACAAGTTGCACATTACCTTATTTCTTGAGCTCAATTTACTTGGGAAAGTGAAAATCTACTTTTTAGAAGTTTTACTTTAGGCTGATCAAAAAGATAAAGATAGGTTCATAGTTTTAGCTTAAATTCTACAGTATATGACTGTTGGTGCTACGGAGTACTGTTGATAGTTTTTTAACCTACGATTCATATCCTGGACTTGTGCCAATATCCGAGAGTACTAGCCCTAAAACGACGAAGAAAAAGTAACTAAACTTAGGAGTTACCTAAAAACTCAAAGACAGCTCCACGAAGCGTACATTTTTCATTAACTACGGTATGACTAAGAAAGAATCAATGACACGACAAAGAAAAAAGAAAACATCGGCCATATTATTTTATAAAAGTCCGGCCATATTGTTACTTCACTATCTCCATTATAGTTTACAAACGAAACGGACATTGGCAGAATTGTGACAGTATAGTCACAGTTTCACAGTAGTCAGTAAGAAGAACTAAACTGAACTGAAAGCAAAGTAACTACTCGTATGCTTCAGCTGTGAAACTTTCAGCCGTCGATGAACAAGTTTTCTTGTAAACTTCTGATAAAGTTTAAGTTTCATATTACACTTGAAAAACTTACGTCGAAGAATAAAAAGAGTATTACTCGTATTTACTCTTTGAAAACTAAAATTATGGTTGTGGTTTGGCTACTAATTCCTTTTTTGAAATTTATTTTGTATACAAAATGCTTGGTTGCAAGGTTGCTGCTGGGAAATTTATTAAAAGCTTTTATTTAACTTGCAATGTATGTATGTAACTATGTAACTATGTTTGTTAAGGTGGAAACTTGTAACTCAATTTTGAAGCAGTTATCTTCAACCGATGGAGCTGAAATTTGACATACTTATGTAACTCTAGTGACAATGCAATAATATGGTGACAGGGAGTTTATCTGATGATGGAGACAGGAGCTGTTTAACGGAACTCAGTAAATAGTTCAATGTCAATCAATCAAGTAGTGTCAATCTCCATTGACAATATAAAATTATGGTACTAGCGATCTGGTCTGATGATGGATCTCAAATGTAGCCATAGAAATTGCCTAACTATACAACATAACCACGTCGTGTTTGGGTTAAAGCAAACAATTTTTTAAATCTACAGTTAATACAATTCTATGTCTATGGTCCGTTTTGATTAGTGGCAGTTGTGATTTGTTAAACCTTTAGATTTGATCGACCACAACTAAATATTCCCCATTTTGTATATATATATGAATAATTAATAAATAAATATCGCCTGCTACAAAACCTTTGCTTAACCTAAGAGATAGATAAATACTCTATTCTATGTTGTTTAAAAATCATTGTTTTAATAATTTTTTGTGTGTAAATCGTTTATTTAAAAATTAAAATGTTGTTAAAGTGCCCGCAACTAACGCTTTCACCTATTATTGTTCCACTTCTACCTACATGAAAAGAAAACCTACATTTTCTTTATTACAATGGTGTACTCTCTATTTTGTGTCTTTGTGCTTGACCTAGGTGCTAGTTTGTACTGATCCTGACAAATAAAAACATAGCATTTGCTCGTTAAACCTATCCTCGTAACAAGATTTCCCGTCAAGATTGTCTGTTATAAGTTTTCGATAACTCTTGAGGAAAAAGTAATATACCAATAATATACCAACACACTCGTATAGTTGTGTAAGCGTCTAGTTTTAGGGTTTGGTTTGTTTTGTGTATGAACGAGCAGTTTATGGGTTTGCGGGAATACCAAGTTACCAAGCCAACGAAATATATGTAACACTTTATACATATTTAAACCCGAAGAACAGTAACGAGTTAAAGTTAGTCTTTAAAACTTCTAGTTCAAACGTGGGTTGGCTTCAAGGATTTCTCAGCAATCTAAATTAGTGTCGTGCTATTCTTAGACCTATTCTGGGGGCACGGCAGTGCTAAATACTCTTCTAGAAAGTACTCAATAGAACTTTCACTTGGCGTGTCATTAATTTACAGACACAGTAGTAGGTAGATAGGTAGTTTGTCTGCTATGTTAATTCAATATAAAACAGAGAAAGCTTGCTTCTCATATAAAATGTAGTCTACATCACCTTCCGGCACATGAACTCTATGTAAAAGTCAATCCATTGCTTCGTGAAAGAAGTATTTAAACCAACAAACAAAACTTTGCATTTATAATAGTAAAGATAGAGACAAACACAATTATTTATCAACATTTATCGATCAACTAGACTGTGTGCTATGAGTTACGATTTATCGGAGACTAAAATATCCAGTTGAATTGAATTCGCAATCCTTTAACTCCGCTTGCCGACTTGACAAATGAAGGTATCAGAGGATAGCTGGCGGATGTAGAAATCTGACGTATAAAGTTATGGCTAGCCTTTATCACTTAGCATAGTAAAAAGTTTTATTCAAAAATGGTGTTAGTGATTTCTGCAGAGTATCAAAGCAAAACCTGATCTATCCAAAATAGACTAAAAAAGCTCCTCTTTGAACCATATTCTGTGTTTGGGCTCGGAGTTGAGGACCGAATACGCATAGTTCGCAACGTGTTAGCATAGTTCAGCTTATAAAGGATTACTGCACGGTTAAGTGAACAACCACGTGAAATAACGGTAGTGTATGTACCTTAAAGTGATATGTGACATGTTTGTATTTTTATATGGGCTGAGTCTACTCGTATAAGACGGAAAAAGTGATAACTGCATTATCTTGAAAACCATATTTTTTTTTAAGAAACTGTCTATAATTTACTTAGCTAGTATGATTATCTAACAAATTATATAAAAATGAAATGTTTAGCTACTCACACCTTTGATTAAAAACGAATCTAGTGTTTTTGAAGAGCCAACTTTGGAAAATAAATCTATCGAGAAAAGTTACACCAATAATTTATCTTTGTCATAAAAAACAAAACTATGTTTTGCGGTTATCGAGAAAAAACGATTCTGCATTCATCAAAATTGATTACTCGTCTGAATGCCTGCATTTATGACCTAATATTGGTACCGACCAAAAATGATCAAATATGGATCTACCTAGTGCGATAAAGGCGGAAGTTGTTTAATGTGGAAAGACGGGATCGTATCAAACACAAACCTCAAACTAGCAACTAAAAACTACAATGAAGTGAATTTTTCTAGCGCTGGTTATTCTATTTCTTCTGTGGTTCGGAGTAATAGTCCAGCAATTTGTAAGACGCTGAGCCGTTGAGTCACATTACAGATGGTTCAGGCGGACTGGACACGAGATTAAGTAGGGTTACCTTGCAAAATGTAGAATGATACCTAGGTACTTTTGAGATCAAGTGACGGAAGTAATAGCCGTAGGGGTTGACAGGGGTACAATATATAGACGATTTTTCCGTATCATTTTTTCATAATACGGATTCGGATTTGCCTCTGACTGCCATGATCTTGTATTTAGGTCAATATAAGTTCATTTAATGTTTGTCTGTCCCGTAAAGAGGGTAGCAAAATCTTATAAAATCATAACCGATTATAGCAGAGCAATAAACGGTATTGACTTTACGTCATAACAAAATTCTTAACGGTTTTTTGTCACAAAATATGTTTGTTTTATGATCTGACGGAAACATCTCTCGCGCAAATGAGCCGAGTGAACCCAAAATAACTGTATTATGCTAAGCGGTGATTTTATAAACGTTAAGGTTTAAAGGTTTAAACCCTTCTTTTAAAATATTGTTTTAGTATTATTAGGCACATTATTATGTTAATGGCACTATTTTGGTCATTCGTCCATTCCTGATTGTTAATATTATTTGGATCACTACGATTTCATTTCGAAGGTCGTGGGTTCGAATCCCGGCGTGCATCAATGGATTTTTCTGTACGTAAAATGTATGCACATCAAAACACGTGCTCAAAACGGCGAAAGAAAACATCGTGAGGAAATCAGTTAGTATTCTTATAAGCGGCGATGGTCTTGCAACCTGTCATGTAAGGAATGCTAACTACTGAAAAATGAGGGCATGTGCCAAATTAATAAATAAATAAATACTGGAGGACATTTTACACATCGCCATCCAGCCCCAAACTAAGCAAAGCTTGTACTATGGGAACTAGATAACTGATAGAATACTTATATACGTTTTTTTTTGTAAATACATACTTATGATACATACTACACACCCAGACACAGAACAAAGATCTATGTTCATCACACAAATATTTGCTCTGGGTGGGGTTCGAACCCACAACCTACAGCGCTGAAGGCAGAGTTACTACCAACTGAGCTGTGAGGCCGTGTTTGGACTATATATAATGTTTGGACTGCCTCTGATAACCCCCTGTAGATGTCTACTACGGATCTAAGCGCCTGGAGATCTGAGAGGATGTCTACCGTACTTGGGGATTACAGTTGTGATCCTATTTTTCTTTAAAATCTTTTGCCAGCGTATTTGCTCGCGGTACCACCTGATAAAAGGATAACATATATAAGCTATTACAAGGCATAGGCTATAATATTCCATGATAGTTATATTATAGTTCATGATAGTTAACATGAACCATTGTCGTATCGACAACGTATCGACCAAATGCCAAAACTGACACTTTTACTATACAAAAAGTTTTGACGTTTAGACGATACGTTGCCGATAAGATTGTGGTTCGTGCTCAGGCCATAGTTTCATCCAAACCCCGTTATGTCGTTTGTACCCTCACAAACTCTCGAATTTATAATACAATTAGTTGAATCTGTACGATAATGGCAAAAGTAGATTCAATACTTGTAAAATTAATTTTACTTTATGTTATTTCACAAGTAAAGACAGACAGAACGGAATAATTCAAATATTATCTTAATTTATTTGTCATACTCCATGAAAATATAATGAAGTTGGTTACGTAAGCGTTTGTGTCTGTCGTCTTCAGAAAATGCTACCACGCGTAACCCTGTGTGAATCAAAACAATTAATTAGTGACAATGTTATTCTGTCAATTGTCTTATGAGATTTACTTGTCGGGGTAAGCGACGCAAAATAGAGAGGTCTGAAGAATTAAAATAGTTTCAAGTATTGTAAACTATGAAACATGGTAGTTAGTTTTTTATACAAGTAGGTATGTACGTACTAAAAGAGAAAATAAGATTAGTTATCTACAATCTATTCTATATCTACTATATAAAAGAAAGTCGGGTTTTTTACAACGATTATAACTCAAGAACGGCTAAACCGATTTAGCTGAAAATTGGTGGGGAGGTAGCTTAGAACCAGGAGACGGATATAGGATACTTTTTATAACAGGAACGGGAACTTAGCACAACATATTTTGTTAATTCTAAAGCGATACGAAGTTCGCCGGATTAGCTTGTGTGCAATAGATTGTAAGTACCTAATTTGTAAGCTCATCTTTGTGAATAAATGTATTTATTTTATTTTTATCTTTTATAAATTGCAGTGTTACAAGTTATAATCTTCTATTTATATACCTCTTTCACTCAATTTTGTTTTATTTTCTCTCTTAATGTGACGTCACAAATATTGTTTTTTTTTTCATTTTTTTTACATTTACGAAGACAGTTTAAATTACTAATCTTCTTAATACTTATTGATATTTCAAACGGATATTTATCGCGTTATTATTAAGGCTCTTAACTGCTATATTGGATTACTTGACACTCTTATATAAAGCGAGTATTTGATAAATTATACCTCATTTATCGAAGTCCTAGTCGTTAGGATTTCACGATGAGCGAAGGAAAAGACGTAGGCACTCATAAACATAAATAACTACTCTCCTCGGAGATGTCTGTTAAATATAGGGTCATAGACCCGGTTTTGGTGCTCTAGATTCTTTAGGCTCTAGATTTTATTGACTACAACTAATGATTCCCGCTTTGTCTATTTAAATATGAATAAATAATAAATAAATATAGCCTGTTACAAAATCTTTGCTTAACTTTGAGATACATAAATATTCTACTAAATATTGTTTAAAAATCATTGTTTTAATAATTTTTTTTTCAATATAAACCGTTTATTTGAAAATTAAAATGCCCACAGCACTCTCACCCTACGAGCCACGACGTTTTGAACAGGGCGGCTATTTGTCCTCACTACAATAGGACCAGGCTCTTACTCACGTCGTTCAAAATCGTTTTGTGTTATGTTCAGAAGCCGATGTCATATTTATTCGGCCTTAAAGTTGGGAACTTTCCCGGCCCTCATTTGCGAAGCTTTAAACTGTTCACCGCCGCCCGCGGGTTGTCGGTAATTACTCATAATTACTCCTAAAATGTTGGTTTAAACACTAATTATACAGGGAGTATTATGAATTTAAGACCAATCTTGAAAACAGAAACTACATAATAAATAAATTAAAATTGGTGGACATAATTACATCGCGCCATCTAGCACGTATGGAATGCTAACTACTGCAAAATGTGGGCATGTGCCAAATATAATGTTTGGAGGTGCCTCTGACTACCCTCACTAGACATTTTCAAAGGATCTAAGCGTCTGAAGATCTGATAGGATGTCTACCGAACATGGGGATTACAGTCGTGATCCTATCTACATAAATACTTGCCCTGGCTGAACCCACAACTTACGCTGTAAGTTGTCAATCGAACCCACAACTTACAGCGCAGAAGACAGAGTTACTACCAACTGACTGTGAGGCCAGTCAACTGGATGTTCATTCTTCAGGACATGCATCTTGATCGATTTTCGCCAAACAAAAAAACAAATATTATAAATTCATTATTTAGCACTTTACCAAAATCTAGTTGCCTACTACTATAATAGCAGTTCTACAGGCAATAATAGCAGCTAATAAACTGAGTACATTGTGCAAAATTAATATTTGCATTTAAATAAGTTTCTGTTCAAAAATATTTTCAATGACAAGCCTTTGTAAAATAATTTAAACCATCGACATATCACATCATATAACATTGTCATCGGAACTTTACAACAATGCAAAGTTTTTACTCAATCAGAGTATTTACTACGGAGTTCCATTGTAGTATAGTTCCGAGTATCTGTTTAACAGCTCCTGACTCCACCATCAGATCCGCTCGCTGTCACCATATTATTGCATTGTCACCGAAGTTACATAAGTATGCACAATTTAAGCTCAATCGGGTGGGGATAACTGCATCGAAATTGAGTTGCAAGATTTAGTTACATAGTAACATACATACAAACATTGCAAGTTAAATAAAAGCTTGTAAAATTAGTAATAGGGTCCCGTTTTTACCCTTTGGGTACGGAACCCTAAAAAAAAATTGAATTTATACAAAAGCAGTAACAAGTTGAACTTCATCAATGTAAAAGATCAAAATCACTGGCCCTATGCAAAAGAAGGTACCTAACTCGAAACAAATAAATTTAGCTAAACGTAAATCAAAGCTGAAACCTTCAACAAAATCAATTCAAGTATCCCTTCTCGTCAACCGGAAAGGAAATATATTATCCGCAACCTGGTTACCCTTAAGGTGATGAGTGATTTGACGTTTTGTATGGGCTGAGTCTACCCGGATAAGACTGAAAAAGTGATAAAACTGCATTACCTTGAAAACCATCAAATTTAAACAAAAATTGTCTTTAATTTAGGTAGCTAGTATGATTATCTAACGAATTATATAAAAATGAACTATTTAGCTATTCATAGTTTTGATTAAAAACCAAACTAGTGTTTTTGAAGAGCCAACTTTGGAAAATTAATCTATCGAGAAAAGTTTCACCAATCGTGTTTCTGTCTTTAATTTATCTAGATTAAATCCTTAAGTTATCTTTGTCATAAAAAACAAAACTGTATGTTTTGCGGTTATTGATAAAAAACTATTCTGCATTCATCAAAAACATTTATTACTCGTCTTAAGTAATGTTATTCTAAAGTTTTCCCAAACTTTTACTCGACAGCATTGTCTAACAGATTTTGAATTTTCAAATTTATTACTGGAATTTTTGATTGTCATGAAATAACGTTTATTAATCGTAACAATAACTCATCAGGAAGGATTTAATGCTATTATCAAATTTTTACTCTCATTGAGTTTGAATATCGTGTCTGTATTTTTACAAGCTTTTATTTAACTTGCAATGTATGTATGTAACTATGTAACTATGTTTGTTAAGTTGGAATCTTGCAACTCAATTTTGAAGCAGTTATCCCCAACCGATTGAGCTGAAATTTCGCATACTTATGAAACTTCGATGATAATGCAATGATATGGTGACAGTGAACTTATCTGATGATGGAGTCAGGAGCTGTTCAACAGACACTCACAATAGAACTCCTTCGTAAATACTTCGATTGAGTAAAAACTTTGCATTCTTGTTAAGTTCCGATGACAATGTTATAATGATGTGACATGTCAATGAAATGATTTTATAAAAGTTTGTCATTGAAAAATATTTTTTAACAGAAAACTTATTTTTTATTATCTACGTTTTAAAACTGAAGAAACTTAGAACTCCGAATTAAATTTCTCGAAATTTTATATTGATTCGCTCGATTCGAAAACACTAATAATCCTATCTTTTAAAGGCCAAATTGATTATTGTTTTTATTATTAAACCACAGATGTTGTAAATTACGTATAATAAAATATTTTTCCGTAGTTATAAAGTCAGGCTGTTTACGTGTTTACCTTTTTTTGTGTTTGTTGTCCACAAATTTTTTTTCCAAAATTGAAAAAACCCTGGAATTCGAAAGTGGAAAGTGTAAAAGGTTACCCTCTATCTATTTTTAGAAAACTGTAACATAAGCCTGACAAACCCACCCTCTAAACTACAGTTCAAGAAGGTCCTTTTGTAATGTGAACTAAAAATATCTCAAATTCATGTTTAATGGGGTTCAGCGAGGGGTTGAAATCTTCACAAAATAACACCTCGCAAACAGAGTAGTGGAGTTACCGTTTACAATATAATTTCCTAACTCCAAATGTTAAATTCATCAAAGCGAAATGTTTGAATTTCGAAGTCAATTAATAGGAAATGTGTAAACTTTAAGGGGTAATTTATACAGTTCAAAATAATTTGGAAACACTTTAATGTTCATGAATTAGTTGAGAATTAAGTGTTGAAAACAATATTCAATATATTTATTAAAACTGCATATTTATAAGTGATCAACAACAAAATAATATAAGCTTATTCATCATAATATTGTCAGCTGACTCTTAAAATAACTAGTCATAATAAAGCTTGTAGGAGAAGGTTAATCTTGATTTCAAAATCTTGGCTTCTATCGATAGTAATAAATAAGTATTTTTTTATTAAAAATATATTTTTAAAAACACTCTTTCATAATTCTAGTCTAGTACTCAAGACAAATCCAACGAGCCCAAACACGACGGGTTATTATGTTGTAGTTGAAGAGTTCCTATGGCTAGATTTCAGCACCAACACCAGCCAATCAAAATGCATCTTTTACCGCTCCCTCCGACCCGCACACCTCAACGGTTTGACAGAATAGTTTGATTGAAGAAATGAAGCCATTAGGCGTCTATTGGGCTATGTGGCCGATGAGCTGAACGATATTGCTTACTTGTCAAAGTCAAACTCAAAATTGACTATTGGGTATAAAGGATAATTTTGAAGTAAATTGTAGATGACAGGCACTCACGTCTGGATTGTCAATCATTTATCGTTTGCACAGAAAATTAAGGCGAAATTATTAACTTTAGTAAATCGATTTATATAGGAAAACTTACAGTACTTAATTAGTAAACTTAAATTGAATATAGACGAATATAATAATAGAATATAGTACATTCTCATTCGCTGCTTTTAGAATTTGTGTTGGAGCTCTTTAGATAATTTATTTATTGTTTTACGTACTTGGTTAGTACTTTTAATTATTATTCTTGTTTGAGCTTTCACCTTGTTCGATCGGCACCACACTGGAGCTCTACATAGCATTAAAGAAAGGATCATTAAAAAAAATTATAGGCCACAAGCCGAACAGGCGTAACTTCACCTAGTTCCTAAGACGTTTCAAAGTGATTTTTGTGATTTTATTAAATAAATAAAATAAATAAATATTGGTGGACATTTTACACATCGCCATCTAGCCCCAAACTAAGCAAAGCTTGTACTATGGGAACTAGATAACTGATAGAATACTTAAATACTTTTTTTTTGTAAATAAATACTTAAGATACATACTAACACCCAGACACAGAACAAACATCTATGTTCATCACACAAATATTTGCTCTGGGTGGGGATCGAACCCACAACCTACAGCGCTGAAGGCAGAGTTACTACCAACTGAGCTGTGAGGCTGTCAAATTAAAATAAATGTTTTTTGAATTTGAGTTTGAAGAACGTGAATAAGGATAGGTAAGTTGAAAAAACAGGAGCTCATTTAGACGTCTAAAAAAAAACCTAAAATATTATATTTGAGTGCATATTTTTCTTATCAAATTTTAGAAGAGATTTTGTAAAAGCTGTTACGGTTTTCTTAAACTAGAATCCAAGACTAGAGCTCTCCGTCCATACACACACAATATAAACATACTCGTATGTCGAGCCCATACAAAGTGGTTTGAAAGCTTTTATAAAGTTTTATTGCCAGATAAAATTCAATCAAGCACTATGTTTATTAGGAAAGGAAGAGTCTTCGTTCCTATGGGTATACCGAAAGTAAATTACGAGGTACTTCCTCGTAATTTACTTTCAATTGAAAACGATTTCATTTCATTCGGGTCGTGTTTGTTTCCTGATTCTTCTATGCTTGGTCGCAACGGACAGACGTAGCTTCACCTAGCTCAGAGATCCTTGTGATTTTATAAATAAATGCCATTTGAATTTGAATTCAATACTGATTTCTGTTTCTGTTTATTGATTTAGAAGCTACACGTAAATGGGACTATCAATCTAAAACGGCTTTGGGCTTGCAACCTGTCATGTATGGAACGCTAACTGCATAATGTGGGCATGCCTCAGACTACCCTTTATAACACCAGGAGATCTGAGAGGATGTCTACTACTACTATTTGATACTATTCGATCTCTAAATTTTTGAAAATAAAATATACATTATATCCTATGTTACTCGATGATAATGATAGCTTTTGAAAGGTAAAATCGTGTTTAATTCTATTAGTTTTTTTAGTTTATCCAATACAAACAAACAAAAACTAATTGATTACTACAGGAACGCTTTTGACATCGCAAGTGTGGAGTTATTTCCTATTTCCTTACAAAGTTCAACTAGCCCGCAGTAGCCCCTCGGGCTTTTAATTCGGAAATACCTCTATTTGTTCACCCGTGGACCACGAAAGAAATGCTCCTTTCTGGACATGCTTTGCATTGTTTGTCGTGACAACTTTGATGGTGTAGTGGGCAAGTGCCCGACTGAAACGCAAGACAGGCGGGTTAAATTCCCACAGTGAAACAAATGTGAATCATTTATAAATATTTGTTCCGGCTGTTTTTCATTGTCCACAGCTTTCAAATTAATCCCCATATCCAGAGTTGTAACCACGACTCTACCTTGACTTAAACTCTTTCGAGGCACCTCGAACTTTCCCTCGAAACGTACCTTATGTTGGTATTTTTAATCGATATTTTAGAGGTTCCTCGATTACGTCCTTACGTCATCAGGAGATTTTCATCAAACTAACCGTCACACGCATGCGTCGTTCAGAAACTGTCGAAGAATGTCAAGGTACATCTTGAGGAACCTTGAGTTGCTAGTTCAATTGAGGTATTCTCGAACTTCGTATCGCTTTAGAATTAACAAATGTCGTGTTAAGTTCCCGTTCCCGTTCCCGTTCCCGTTCCCGTTCCCGTTCCCGTTCCCGTTCCTGTTATAAAAAGTATCCTATGTCCTGGTTCTAAGCTACCTCCGCACCAATTTTTAGCTAAATCAGTTCAGCCGTTCTTGAGTTTCTTTTATATAATATATAGATTTTTACACTTTCTTTTATATATATAGATATTAAACTTTCAATATTTCTTTCAGTAAAAAATGAATATACAAAATAAAAATGCGAACTCAATTGAAATGGAAACTCTTTGCCCAGCTCTTTAAAAAGTTGAAATTGAATATTTCGAAGTCGGATCTCAGGTTTTATATTAATATCTATACTAATAGATTCAGTCTGTCTGTGACATTATCACGGCCAAACCGCGTAACTAATTGTGATAAAATTTCATATATGAATAGTTTAAAGTTTTGGGACTACTAGGCTACTATTTTTCTCAATATTTTATGTTGATTTTCAGGAATTCCAATGTTTTACGATTATGTTGTTGAAAATAATTTTCCTGAACCTACACGAACGAAGTCGCGGGGAAAAGCCTGTACCTAATGAATAAATATTGGTAGACATTTCGCACTGAGCCATCTAGTCACAAACTAAACAAAGCTTGCACATTTGTATGTGGTACAACATGTAATTCACTTACATCTTTATGGCAAAGCTATTATATTTATATTTATTAATAATTAAAAGTATTTTTTAATATACAGAACACGACAAACTAAAAATAATGAACATACTCGTACATAAAAGAAATAAATAGGATCACGACTGTAATCCCCAAGTACGGTAGACATCCTCTCAGATCTCCAGGCGCTTAGATCCTTTGAATATGTCTAGTGGGAGTAGTCAGAGGTACGTCCAAACATTATATTTGGCACATGCCCACATTTTGCAGTAGTAAGCATTCCATACGTGACAGGTTCTATTGATGCACGCCGGGATTCGAACCTTTAGATTGAAAGTCGAGATACCCCCCACTCGACCAACACGGCTTATATACATACTCGTACATAAACGGGTTAAACACATAACCTCCCTTGGCTTCATCGTAGTCGGTTAAAAATACGCTTCGAGGTACCTAAGACGAAGATGGTTGTTCGCATTATTTTTACTTTTTATTACCCTAAAACTTTGTAAGTAATTTTTACAAGTTTCAAGATAATATTAACAAAATATGTATACTACCTGAACCTCTCATCCATCAATTTATTAAAAAAGTTAGTTTAATTTGATGTTGGAGTTCCGTGTAATCTACAAGTTTGAGAACCTTTGAGCACATCAACAGGTGAGTTCCGATAATCCTCTGGGGAGGACTAGTTTGCAGACTTTTGGGGCTGGCTGCCGTGCTTTGTGAAATCTGGCCCAAGTTAGACGTTCAAAGCTGCGACGACGTCAACTCGCCTTAATACCTTTTGGATTTTTAATTACGAATTACTAATTTAATACTACTAGCTTTCCCGACAGAAGTTGTCAAATTTCGATAAACCCTCAGAAAAAAGCATTTTCAGTTTTTTCCAAACTTTACGCCACCCTTATCACTTAAGGCGAGTAATAAATGTTTTTGATGAATGCAGAATCGTTTTTTCTCAATAACCGCAAAACATACAGTTTTGTTTTTCATGACAAAGATAACTTAAGGATAATAATCTAGATAAATTACAGACAGAAACACGATTGGTGAAACTTTTCTCGATAGATTTATTTTCTAAAGTTGGCTCTTTAAAAACACGAGTTTCGTTTTTAATCAAAGCTATGAATAGCTAATCAGTTTATTTTTATATAATTCGTAAGATAATCATACTAGCTAAATAAATTACAGACAGTTTCTTTTTAAATTTGATGGTTTTCGAGATAATGCAGTTTTATCACTTTTTCCGTCTTATCCGGGTAGACTCAGCCCATACAAAACGTCAAAAGTTTCACTTATCACGTCCCGTTCCCGTTCCCGTTAAAAAGTATTCTATGTCTGTCTTCTGGTTCTAAGCTACCACCCCACCAATTTGCAACCAATTCGGTTCAGCCGTTCTTGAGTTATAAATAGTGTAAGACTTTCTTTTATTTAGATATAGATTTATAAAATACACAAGAAGCAGTTCTATCCAAAAGCCTTTCATTATTGATACTCTATTTCTATTGACCGCACTTAAAATTTTACACTAGGTACGCTTCCTTATCTGTGGGATAAGAAAAGAGATCCCCCTGCCTAATGATGATTCCTACAATTTTAAAGGAATTCTTTGGTAAAAATCAACAATCGCAATTTGAATTTAAAATAATAAATGGAGATAAAGTGCGGTTCAATGAATTTGGGGACTATAGAAGAATATTCCCCGAAACAATGGAAATTTACTAGTAATTTTCCAGTCGGTAAATTTGTGGGAATATTCCCAGCGGCACATCTGACTGAAGCATCTTCATAAAATAAGTCCATGGAAGACGTCACACTAGTTATAGGAACCACGTGACACTTAGGGTTCGTTTGCACTGACGCGGGGCTGTGCGGAGTATAGCGGAGCGGATCGTGAATCGACCAATCACAGTGCTCGAAATAGTTAAACCAAAAAATGTAAGCACTGTGATTGGTCAATTCAAGGTCCACACGCACAGCTCGCCGTTAGTGGAAACTCACCCTTAATTAATGGAATATTTGCCATAGCCATCTGTCAGTCGTTATTGGCGTTCAATAATCATACGAATACCATCTGTCAATATTCGCTCGCCGTGTTTACTGTCTCATTTCTACATCACTGCGTTACGTCTTTGGATCTGTTACCGATTTGGTTGAGCCTTGGAGAATTAAAGGGTGCCCACAACTAAGCATTGGCCTTATTATTCATGTGTCTAAACTTATAACCTAAAGAAACTGAACCCGTTTTTTTGCATTAATATTCTTGTGATTTGAACAAAGTACAGTGTTGTTGTAGTGACTATTATATAATCACTAGCGACCCGCCCCGGCTTCGCACGGGTAGCATGTTATTATACATATAAACCTTCCTCCTGAATCACTCTATCTATTAAAAAAAACCGCATCAAAATCCGTTGTGTAGTTTTAAAGATATAAGCAAACATACATACAGACATACAGACGCGGGAAGCGGAAAGCGACTTTGCTTTATACTATGTAGTGATAACAAACACGAAAGTGTGTTTGTATGTTTGTTGGTTTGTCTTACATGCAGGTAATCATTCGAGCAATGGATTGCTATGTTTTTTGCATAGAGATAGTTTATGAGCATAAGATAGACATATTTTTTTGTAAAGCATGCATATGTCGCAGGCATTTTGTATGATTCCGCCGTTTACATACGGCGTCGTCAGTCTATAAACGCTTGCTGTCATGCAAAATGCCGAAGGCAAAATGTATAATGCCGTGTCGTTATCTAATATGCCTGAAGATTTGATTGACGATTGAATCGCCATCTACATAATGCCGCGGCAAATTGAAGTATTCACCCAAAAGATGCTAAGGTGTCCATAGAATCTGGTTCTCGGAAGACCCCTACACAATATTACTGGTCAAAAAAATATGAGGTAATGAGTATTGGTGATCTGGACTACCTTATTTTAAAAAAAAGTTAATTACATAAAACTAGTAAAATACAGCATTTCGGTTCGGCGGGTCACAGTTCTAACCTAATCTAACCGACAGTGTCGTTTGTGGTGGTGAGGTTTTTTGCATAGGCACTACATTAATAAAAACTAGCGCATACTGATTGCTAAAATAAAGTCTGATTTGTCCAAACTGTGTTTTCTTCATGGTCACCCTAAAACTACAACCAACGTTGAAATTACAGTTGTCATTTTGCCTTCGGCATTTTGCAGAACAGCAAGCTTTTATAAACTGACAACGCCGTATGTAAACGGCGGAATCATACAAAATGCCTGCGACACATATATTATGAACAACTACAAATAAATAAATAAAAAGAATGAATAAATAAAAACATTATCTGACACAGAACTTATTTTTCTATGTTCATCAGACAAATGTTGAGAAAAGGCAGAGCTACTGCCAAGTATACTTTGATGCTATGTAAATAATACCTACTACGGCTACTACATTATACGACGACATTAATATTGTAGATAGAGGGAGATCAAGGATATCCCATGGCACAATCTTTGCATTGCAAATGCACGGAACAGATAACTCCTCGTTCCCTCTGTAATAAACAAACTGACGTCAGCACGTAAAGCAAATACCTACCTACTACCTATCGTATCTGCGCTAGATAGTTCAGAGCTCAACTGAGCCAGCCCTCTATGTAAATAGAGTTAGAGAAAACCAATTAAGCAAGAGCCTTGGGCCATTGCCATAAGAACGGCACTTACGGTTAATTTCGCACTAAGCACTAAGGCCCACAAAAATAAAGGACACTATTTTATTAAGCCCCAAACTAGGGTTGGCAACGTGGCACAACGCCAAAGCTCGGAAGTGTATTTAAGCGTATGCATGTGTCAGTTTTTGTGTTGAGTTTGAATTATCTCAAAAGGTGGACGTGTTTGTTTACCATAAGCGGTATTACACTGTTTATTCTGAAGACCAGCTCGATACGTTTTTTATTTTCAAAACCTATCTTACTAATATTACATCTGAAAGTTTGTATGTTTGTTGCTCAACCACGCCCAAATCGGACTTGGAAATATACATAATAGCTTATGTGCTCTTGCCCTGATAAACATACATATCTATTTATTTCATTTTCGACTTATAAAAAACGTCTGAGCTGCCTGTACCTCAAATCTGTTTCCATACTCATTTTAATTATACATACGGCTAATTACCCTGTTTTTCTTGTACTGCTGACGTTTTGAGACAATTCAGATGCATCATGAGCAACGCCCGCGATCGCGTTCGACAAGTACTGCGCAGCATCGCCCGCTATACGCTAGACACATCACGATAGTTTTAATTCTATATTTCCATATCTATTATGAGTATAGAAATGGCAACCCTAAGCATTCGTAAGTGCGTTGTGACTTATTTGAGATGACAAAATTGTTGACGGGTGACCTTGTGTTTGTTCCCCTCGCACATTAATAAGGGTTTGACTTTATCTGACTCAGAAAGCTTACCTAATTAATGGGTAAATGATACCCAGAGTTTGGATAATTACATTTTGCTTGCAACCTGTCACGAACATGTGAGCTTGTGCCAAATGTAAAGATAAAGATAATTTATTTGCTTAAAACATTGTTTATGTTATTACTAGCCGACCCGTGACAGACGTTGTCCTGTCAAATTTCAATAATCGAATAGAAAAAGACTGAATGTTTTTAGTCTATGATGTCACATTTGTTGCACACAAGCGCCATCTATACCAAAATCATCCCTTTTACGTTTTTTATCGTTTTTCATATTTTAAAGTAGTCTATTATTTATTCGGGCATTATATCTACATCTACAGCAAATTTCAACTTAATCCGTTTTGTCGTTTAGGCCTGATTGAGGCACAAACATACATACAAACTCACAAACTTTCGCATTTATAATATATCTAACCGACCCGTGACAGACGTTGTCCTTTCAAATTTCAATAATCGAATAAAAAAGACTCGATGTTTTTAGTTTGTGATGTCACATTTGTTGCACAGGAGCGCCGCGCCATCTATACCAAAATCATCTTTTTTGCGTTTTTTTAATAATAATAATAAGGATTAGGAAGGATTTACATTGTTATGAATGCACGGTCATAGTTTTTAGGGTTTCGAGTCTACAAGAAATTTAGTTTCGCCATGTCCGTCTGTCCGCAGCTTAGCTCCTCTGAGCTTAGTGCTAGAAAGCTGTAATTTGGCATGTATATACCTACAGATTGTGTTGAAAAAATTCAGTAGTAGTACCTACATAAAATTAATTTTAAAAGAAAACTATCACGGATATGTAGGCTTTACAAGTAATAGTCGACCAACTAAGAAAAAATATTTTCTAAGTTGCTCGACGATAACTTGTAAAGTAGAAGTAAACTTTTAGTCAAATATTGTTGAAAATTACTTATTAACGTTGTTAGCTGTGTAAACTACGAAACCCTACATTGCGCGTGGCTCGACATGCACTTGGCCAGTATTTAAATAATAAATGTGTCACATGTTTTACCGATAACGGTGTGCAAATTATGGAGACAGAGACAGGGACTTGCTAAGCATATAATAAAAATTTGTCATTTAGAAATTCATCAATATCAAAATAACATTTGTCAATTATCATTTTTTTGTCTAATCACTACATAGTATAAAGCAAAGTCGCTTTCCGCTTCCCGCGTATGTATGTATGTATGTTTGCTTATCTTTAAAACTGCACAACGGATTTTGATGCGGTTTTTTTAATAGATAGAGTGATTCAGGAGGAAGGTTTATATGTATAATACATGCATAATATAGTAGAGAAACACTGATAATTTTAGAGGTTTCTAATGTGATGTCGTAAATAAACACATTTTTTTGCGCTTACATTGCAAATGCTGGCTGAACCCCACGAGATATATCAAAATATTGTACTACAGTATTGTACACCTTACAAAAAAGTCCACGATGGTATTAGAAATGTCTTACGCACAGCGAAGCGGGCACGGGTCAGCTAGTTTTAAATAAATTATCATTCATTTCTTTGAAATATTTAGGCAAATTAGGTAATTTAGGTAATGTTTGGATGTGAGCCATTAGACATCTTGAAGGATCTGAACGCCTGGAGATATGAGGATGTCTACCGTACTTGGGAACAACAGTCGTGGGCTTATATCAAAACGTACCTAGCTACTTAACATTCTAAGATTATCTGAAAGTTTGTTTTAGTTGTAGGGTTTGTTTTTTCTAAGTTTCTCAGAGACTATTAAAATATGAGAAAATGTTCTTAAAATTCACGAGACGTGTAACATGTTTCTGTACATATGTGTGCATAATGTGTATGTATGTACATAATAAATAAATATTGGTGAATTATCACACAGCGCCATCTAGCCCCAAACTAAGCAAAGCTATTTGAAAATAAATAATGGATAAAAAACTGACATACTTATTTTTGTAAATACATAATATAATGATACATTATAACAACCAAACATAGAACAAACATCCATGTTCATCACACAAGTGTTTTTCCCGGATGTGAATCGAACCCACATCCTACAGCACATAACATAAGGCAGAGTTACTACCAACTGAGCTGTGAGGCTGTCAAATTAAAATAAATGTTTTTTGAATTTGAGTTTGAAGAACGTGAATAAGGATAGGTAAGTTGAAAAAACAGGAGCTCATTTAGACGTCTAAAAAAAAACCTAAAATATTATATTTGAGTGCATATTTTTCTTATCAAATTTTAGAAGAGATTTTGTAAAAGCTGTTACGGTTTTCTTAAACTAGAATCCAAGACTAGAGCTCTCCGTCCATACACACACAATATAAACATACTCGTATGTCGAGCCCATACAAAGTGGTTTGAAAGCTTTTATAAAGTTTTATTGCCAGATAAAATTCAATCAAGCACTATGTTTATTAGGAAAGGAAGAGTCTTCGTTCCTATGGGTATACCGAAAGTAAATTACGAGGTACTTCCTCGTAATTTACTTTCAATTGAAAACGATTTCATTTCATTCGGGTCGTGTTTGTTTCCTGATTCTTCTATGCTTGGTCGCAACGGACAGACGTAGCTTCACCTAGCTCAGAGATCCTTGTGATTTTATAAATAAATGCCATTTGAATTTGAATTCAATACTGATTTCTGTTTCTGTTTATTGATTTAGAAGCTACACGTAAATGGGACTATCAATCTAAAACGGCTTTGGGCTTGCAACCTGTCATGTATGGAACGCTAACTGCATAATGTGGGCATGCCTCAGACTACCCTTTATAACACCAGGAGATCTGAGAGGATGTCTCCTACTACTATTTGATACTATTCGATCTCTAAATTTTTGAAAATAAAATATACATTATATCCTATGTTACTCGATGATAATGATAGCTTTTGAAAGGTAAAATCGTGTTTAATTCTATTAGTTTTTTTAGTTTATCCAATACAAACAAACAAAAACTAATTGATTACTACAGGAACGCTTTTGACATCGCAAGTGTGGAGTTATTTCCTATTTCCTTACAAAGTTCAACTAGCCCGCAGTAGCCCCTCGGGCTTTTAATTCGGAAATACCTCTATTTGTTCACCCGTGGACCACGAAAGAAATGCTCCTTTCTGGACATGCTTTGCATTGTTTGTCGTGACAACTTTGATGGTGTAGTGGGCAAGTGCCCGACTGAAACGCAAGACAGGCGGGTTAAATTCCCACAGTGAAACAAATGTGAATCATTTATAAATATTTGTTCCGGCTGTTTTTCATTGTCCACAGCTTTCAAATTAATCCCCATATCCAGAGTTGTAACCACGACTCTACCTTGACTTAAACTCTTTCGAGGCACCTCGAACTTTCCCTCGAAACGTACCTTATGTTGGTATTTTTAATCGATATTTTAGAGGTTCCTCGATTACGTCCTTACGTCATCAGGAGATTTTCATCAAACTAACCGTCACACGCATGCGTCGTTCAGAAACTGTCGAAGAATGTCAAGGTACATCTTGAGGAACCTTGAGTTGCTAGTTCAATTGAGGTATTCTCGAACTTCGTATCGCTTTAGAATTAACAAATGTCGTGTTAAGTTCCCGTTCCCGTTCCCGTTCCCGTTCCCGTTCCCGTTCCCGTTCCCGTTCCCGTTCCCGTTCCCGTTCCCGTTCCCGTTCCCGTTCCCGTTCCTGTTATAAAAAGTATCCTATGTCCTGGTTCTAAGCTACCTCCGCACCAATTTTTAGCTAAATCAGTTCAGCCGTTCTTGAGTTTCTTTTATATAATATATAGATTTTTACACTTTCTTTTATATATATAGATATTAAACTTTCAATATTTCTTTCAGTAAAAAATGAATATACAAAATAAAAATGCGAACTCAATTGAAATGGAAACTCTTTGCCCAGCTCTTTAAAAAGTTGAAATTGAATATTTCGAAGTCGGATCTCAGGTTTTATATTAATATCTATACTAATAGATTCAGTCTGTCTGTGACATTATCACGGCCAAACCGCGTAACTAATTGTGATAAAATTTCATATATGAATAGTTTAAAGTTTTGGGACTACTAGGCTACTATTTTTCTCAATATTTTATGTTGATTTTCAGGAATTCCAATGTTTTACGATTATGTTGTTGAAAATAATTTTCCTGAACCTACACGAACGAAGTCGCGGGGAAAAGCCTGTACCTAATGAATAAATATTGGTAGACATTTCGCACTGAGCCATCTAGTCACAAACTAAACAAAGCTTGCACATTTGTATGTGGTACAACATGTAATTCACTTACATCTTTATGGCAAAGCTATTATATTTATATTTATTAATAATTAAAAGTATTTTTTAATATACAGAACACGACAAACTAAAAATAATGAACATACTCGTACATAAAAGAAATAAATAGGATCACGACTGTAATCCCCAAGTACGGTAGACATCCTCTCAGATCTCCAGGCGCTTAGATCCTTTGAATATGTCTAGTGGGAGTAGTCAGAGGTACGTCCAAACATTATATTTGGCACATGCCCACATTTTGCAGTAGTAAGCATTCCATACGTGACAGGTTCTATTGATGCACGCCGGGATTCGAACCTTTAGATTGAAAGTCGAGATACCCCCCACTCGACCAACACGGCTTATATACATACTCGTACATAAACGGGTTAAACACATAACCTCCCTTGGCTTCATCGTAGTCGGTTAAAAATACGCTTCGAGGTACCTAAGACGAAGATGGTTGTTCGCATTATTTTTACTTTTTATTACCCTAAAACTTTGTAAGTAATTTTTACAAGTTTCAAGATAATATTAACAAAATATGTATACTACCTGAACCTCTCATCCATCAATTTATTAAAAAAGTTAGTTTAATTTGATGTTGGAGTTCCGTGTAATCTACAAGTTTGAGAACCTTTGAGCACATCAACAGGTGAGTTCCGATAATCCTCTGGGGAGGACTAGTTTGCAGACTTTTGGGGCTGGCTGCCGTGCTTTGTGAAATCTGGCCCAAGTTAGACGTTCAAAGCTGCGACGACGTCAACTCGCCTTAATACCTTTTGGATTTTTAATTACGAATTACTAATTTAATACTACTAGCTTTCCCGACAGAAGTTGTCAAATTTCGATAAACCCTCAGAAAAAAGCATTTTCAGTTTTTTCCAAACTTTACGCCACCCTTATCACTTAAGGCGAGTAATAAATGTTTTTGATGAATGCAGAATCGTTTTTTCTCAATAACCGCAAAACATACAGTTTTGTTTTTCATGACAAAGATAACTTAAGGATAATAATCTAGATAAATTACAGACAGAAACACGATTGGTGAAACTTTTCTCGATAGATTTATTTTCTAAAGTTGGCTCTTTAAAAACACGAGTTTCGTTTTTAATCAAAGCTATGAATAGCTAATCAGTTTATTTTTATATAATTCGTAAGATAATCATACTAGCTAAATAAATTACAGACAGTTTCTTTTTAAATTTGATGGTTTTCGAGATAATGCAGTTTTATCACTTTTTCCGTCTTATCCGGGTAGACTCAGCCCATACAAAACGTCAAAAGTTTCACTTATCACGTCCCGTTCCCGTTCCCGTTAAAAAGTATTCTATGTCTGTCTTCTGGTTCTAAGCTACCACCCCACCAATTTGCAACCAATTCGGTTCAGCCGTTCTTGAGTTATAAATAGTGTAAGACTTTCTTTTATTTAGATATAGATTTATAAAATACACAAGAAGCAGTTCTATCCAAAAGCCTTTCATTATTGATACTCTATTTCTATTGACCGCACTTAAAATTTTACACTAGGTACGCTTCCTTATCTGTGGGATAAGAAAAGAGATCCCCCTGCCTAATGATGATTCCTACAATTTTAAAGGAATTCTTTGGTAAAAATCAACAATCGCAATTTGAATTTAAAATAATAAATGGAGATAAAGTGCGGTTCAATGAATTTGGGGACTATAGAAGAATATTCCCCGAAACAATGGAAATTTACTAGTAATTTTCCAGTCGGTAAATTTGTGGGAATATTCCCAGCGGCACATCTGACTGAAGCATCTTCATAAAATAAGTCCATGGAAGACGTCACACTAGTTATAGGAACCACGTGACACTTAGGGTTCGTTTGCACTGACGCGGGGCTGTGCGGAGTATAGCGGAGCGGATCGTGAATCGACCAATCACAGTGCTCGAAATAGTTAAACCAAAAAATGTAAGCACTGTGATTGGTCAATTCAAGGTCCACACGCACAGCTCGCCGTTAGTGGAAACTCTCCCTTAATTAATGGAATATTTGCCATAGCCATCTGTCAGTCGTTATTGGCGTTCAATAATCATACGAATACCATCTGTCAATATTCGCTCGCCGTGTTTACTGTCTCATTTCTACATCACTGCGTTACGTCTTTGGATCTGTTACCGATTTGGTTGAGCCTTGGAGAATTAAAGGGTGCCCACAACTAAGCATTGGCCTTATTATTCATGTGTCTAAACTTATAACCTAAAGAAACTGAACCCGTTTTTTTGCATTAATATTCTTGTGATTTGAACAAAGTACAGTGTTGTTGTAGTGACTATTATATAATCACTAGCGACCCGCCCCGGCTTCGCACGGGTAGCATGTTATTATACATATAAACCTTCCTCCTGAATCACTCTATCTATTAAAAAAAACCGCATCAAAATCCGTTGTGTAGTTTTAAAGATATAAGCAAACATACATACAGACATACAGACGCGGGAAGCGGAAAGCGACTTTGCTTTATACTATGTAGTGATAACAAACACGAAAGTGTGTTTGTATGTTTGTTGGTTTGTCTTACATGCAGGTAATCATTCGAGCAATGGATTGCTATGTTTTTTGCATAGAGATAGTTTATGAGCATAAGATAGACATATTTTTTTGTAAAGCATGCATATGTCGCAGGCATTTTGTATGATTCCGCCGTTTACATACGGCGTCGTCAGTCTATAAACGCTTGCTGTCATGCAAAATGCCGAAGGCAAAATGTATAATGCCGTGTCGTTATCTAATATGCCTGAAGATTTGATTGACGATTGAATCGCCATCTACATAATGCCGCGGCAAATTGAAGTATTCACCCAAAAGATGCTAAGGTGTCCATAGAATCTGGTTCTCGGAAGACCCCTACACAATATTACTGGTCAAAAAAATATGAGGTAATGAGTATTGGTGATCTGGACTACCTTATTTTAAAAAAAAGTTAATTACATAAAACTAGTAAAATACAGCATTTCGGTTCGGCGGGTCACAGTTCTAACCTAATCTAACCGACAGTGTCGTTTGTGGTGGTGAGGTTTTTTGCATAGGCACTACATTAATAAAAACTAGCGCATACTGATTGCTAAAATAAAGTCTGATTTGTCCAAACTGTGTTTTCTTCATGGTCACCCTAAAACTACAACCAACGTTGAAATTACAGTTGTCATTTTGCCTTCGGCATTTTGCAGAACAGCAAGCTTTTATAAACTGACAACGCCGTATGTAAACGGCGGAATCATACAAAATGCCTGCGACACATATATTATGAACAACTACAAATAAATAAATAAAAAGAATGAATAAATAAAAACATTATCTGACACAGAACTTATTTTTCTATGTTCATCAGACAAATGTTGAGAAAAGGCAGAGCTACTGCCAAGTATACTTTGATGCTATGTAAATAATACCTACTACGGCTACTACATTATACGACGACATTAATATTGTAGATAGAGGGAGATCAAGGATATCCCATGGCACAATCTTTGCATTGCAAATGCACGGAACAGATAACTCCTCGTTCCCTCTGTAATAAACAAACTGACGTCAGCACGTAAAGCAAATACCTACCTACTACCTATCGTATCTGCGCTAGATAGTTCAGAGCTCAACTGAGCCAGCCCTCTATGTAAATAGAGTTAGAGAAAACCAATTAAGCAAGAGCCTTGGGCCATTGCCATAAGAACGGCACTTACGGTTAATTTCGCACTAAGCACTAAGGCCCACAAAAATGAAGGACACTATTTTATTAAGCCCCAAACTAGGGTTGGCAACGTGGCACAACGCCAAAGCTCGGAAGTGTATTTAAGCGTATGCATGTGTCAGTTTTTGTGTTGAGTTTGAATTATCTCAAAAGGTGGACGTGTTTGTTTACCATAAGCGGTATTACACTGTTTATTCTGAAGACCAGCTCGATACGTTTTTTATTTTCAAAACCTATCTTACTAATATTACATCTGAAAGTTTGTATGTTTGTTGCTCAACCACGCCCAAATCGGACTTGGAAATATACATAATAGCTTATGTGCTCTTGCCCTGATAAACATACATATCTATTTATTTCATTTTCGACTTATAAAAAACGTCTGAGCTGCCTGTACCTCAAATCTGTTTCCATACTCATTTTAATTATACATACGGCTAATTACCCTGTTTTTCTTGTACTGCTGACGTTTTGAGACAATTCAGATGCATCATGAGCAACGCCCGCGATCGCGTTCGACAAGTACTGCGCAGCATCGCCCGCTATACGCTAGACACATCACGATAGTTTTAATTCTATATTTCCATATCTATTATGAGTATAGAAATGGCAACCCTAAGCATTCGTAAGTGCGTTGTGACTTATTTGAGATGACAAAATTGTTGACGGGTGACCTTGTGTTTGTTCCCCTCGCACATTAATAAGGGTTTGACTTTATCTGACTCAGAAAGCTTACCTAATTAATGGGTAAATGATACCCAGAGTTTGGATAATTACATTTTGCTTGCAACCTGTCACGAACATGTGAGCTTGTGCCAAATGTAAAGATAAAGATAATTTATTTGCTTAAAACATTGTTTATGTTATTACTAGCCGACCCGTGACAGACGTTGTTCTGTCAAATTTCAATAATCGAATAGAAAAAGACTGAATGTTTTTAGTCTATGATGTCACATTTGTTGCACACAAGCGCCATCTATACCAAAATCATCCCTTTTACGTTTTTTATCGTTTTTCATATTTTAAAGTAGTCTATTATTTATTCGGGCATTATATCTACATCTACAGCAAATTTCAACTTAATCCGTTTTGTCGTTTAGGCCTGATTGAGGCACAAACATACATACAAACTCACAAACTTTCGCATTTATAATATATCTAACCGACCCGTGACAGACGTTGTCCTTTCAAATTTCAATAATCGAATAAAAAAGACTCGATGTTTTTAGTTTGTGATGTCACATTTGTTGCACAGGAGCGCCGCGCCATCTATACCAAAATCATCTTTTTTGCGTTTTTTTAATAATAATAATAAGGATTAGGAAGGATTTACATTGTTATGAATGCACGGTCATAGTTTTTAGGGTTTCGAGTCTACAAGAAATTTAGTTTCGCCATGTCCGTCTGTCCGCAGCTTAGCTCCTCTGAGCTTAGTGCTAGAAAGCTGTAATTTGGCATGTATATACCTACAGATTGTGTTGAAAAAATTCAGTAGTAGTACCTACATAAAATTAATTTTAAAAGAAAACTATCACGGATATGTAGGCTTTACAAGTAATAGTCGACCAACTAAGAAAAAATATTTTCTAAGTTGCTCGACGATAACTTGTAAAGTAGAAGTAAACTTTTAGTCAAATATTGTTGAAAATTACTTATTAACGTTGTTAGCTGTGTAAACTACGAAACCCTACATTGCGCGTGGCTCGACATGCACTTGGCCAGTATTTAAATAATAAATGTGTCACATGTTTTACCGATAACGGTGTGCAAATTATGGAGACAGAGACAGGGACTTGCTAAGCATATAATAAAAATTTGTCATTTAGAAATTCATCAATATCAAAATAACATTTGTCAATTATCATTTTTTTGTCTAATCACTACATAGTATAAAGCAAAGTCGCTTTCCGCTTCCCGCGTATGTATGTATGTATGTTTGCTTATCTTTAAAACTGCACAACGGATTTTGATGCGGTTTTTTTAATAGATAGAGTGATTCAGGAGGAAGGTTTATATGTATAATACATGCATAATATAGTAGAGAAACACTGATAATTTTAGAGGTTTCTAATGTGATGTCGTAAATAAACACATTTTTTTGCGCTTACATTGCAAATGCTGGCTGAACCCCACGAGATATATCAAAATATTGTACTACAGTATTGTACACCTTACAAAAAAGTCCACGATGGTATTAGAAATGTCTTACGCACAGCGAAGCGGGCACGGGTCAGCTAGTTTTAAATAAATTATCATTCATTTCTTTGAAATATTTAGGCAAATTAGGTAATTTAGGTAATGTTTGGATGTGAGCCATTAGACATCTTGAAGGATCTGAACGCCTGGAGATATGAGGATGTCTACCGTACTTGGGAACAACAGTCGTGGGCTTATATCAAAACGTACCTAGCTACTTAACATTCTAAGATTATCTGAAAGTTTGTTTTAGTTGTAGGGTTTGTTTTTTCTAAGTTTCTCAGAGACTATTAAAATATGAGAAAATGTTCTTAAAATTCACGAGACGTGTAACATGTTTCTGTACATATGTGTGCATAATGTGTATGTATGTACATAATAAATAAATATTGGTGAATTATCACACAGCGCCATCTAGCCCCAAACTAAGCAAAGCTATTTGAAAATAAATAATGGATAAAAAACTGACATACTTATTTTTGTAAATACATAATATAATGATACATTATAACAACCAAACATAGAACAAACATCCATGTTCATCACACAAGTGTTTTTCCCGGATGTGAATCGAACCCACATCCTACAGCACATAACATAAGGCAGAGTTACTACCAACTGAGCTGTGAGGCCAGTCAAAATGAAGTTACCCAAAACTTCTTTCAATCATATCTATTTTAAATTGAATACATCTGTAAACATGCGCTGACTATCAAAAACATGTACCATTTTAAAAGTGTTTATCTTAAGTTCTCAGAAAGCGTGTAGGCGTTTAGTACATATCTATTAGTCTGGGATTTTCTGAACCAAAATGGCTCGATCTGCTCGTAAACACGAACTCGTACGTAAGTACTCATATCTTACCTTTACTGTCAGTAAAAAGATAAATTCAGATGCTATCTCGTAACAAATAAAATGTATAAATATACCTCGTAGCTAGAAGTTAGCGAATTTAGTTTAAATATAGTAAGAGCGGGTATTGAGCGAATGACGTTGGCTTATAAATTCGTGGTTGTTTTTATGTTTTTAGGGTTCCGTACCCAAAGGGTAAAAACGGGACCCTATTACTAAGACTTTGCTGTCCGTCTGTCTGTCACAGGGCTGTATCTCATGAATCGCGATAGTTGATTGTTGTATTGCTGACGTTTCGAGACAATTCAGATGCTCTTCATCATGAGCATCGCCCGTGACCGCGATCAACGGTAGATCGGCGAATACTAATTCGCCGATCTGCCGTCAGCAATACAACAAGAAACGTGGTAATTAGCCGTATTTGTAGTTAAAAAGTATGGTTCTGTGTGGGAATACGAACATTCTAAAAAAAAGGTTGTAACAAACTGCCTAAGCGATCAAAAGTAGTTTTGTAGAACCAATCGTAGCAGAAACAAATGCAAATTCAACCATATACGTCAATTTCAAAAAAATGCCGCTTATCCCTTTTTGGATATTAGACATTGATATTGTTAGGCAGATAAAACCGTTCACAAAATAAAATCCATTAGAACAGTCTTGAAATATTTGCAACAATACGTAGGTAATTGATATAAGCTACAACCACTCTCATTCTATTTTTTCGTTGTGAACCTATATAGGTGATTAATCGAATATGTGTTAGTTCTTGCACCATGCCGCGCGTTGTTGTTGTGTTCACTGGTTAATCTATGTTGAACAGGAACGCAAATTGACACGTATTGACAAAAATTCACCAATTTTACCAATAGGATTAAAATGATTTGTAGATAAGATACCAACGGAATAAAACTTCTGCATATTCCAGTTCTTGTATTGTGTTTTCAAATATTATAATAATAGAATACGACTATAGTAGGTAATAGCTGATCCACCGTTGATCGAGGTCGCGGGCGTTGCTAATGATGAAGCATTATTTTCGTAGTAATTAGCCGTATTTCTATAAAAATTAGGGAAAACCGAAACATGTATCTTGTAGTCATTATTGGTAAAAAAAATATAGGGCGTTTTTTTTTCTCAGAAACTATGGACTTTCTAGTGAGCGAATTTACAAAATTTATTTCTTAAAACGCATCTACGCACTGACGTTTAGGTTTAGGTTGAGCTTGTGCGTTGTTTATACTTTATATGTCAGTCAGTCAGTCAGTCAGGACTTTGATTCCTATATCTATTGGATTCTATATTAGGTTTTCTAGGAAGTGATGAATGAGCTAAGAATAAGATAAATAAACACGCGCTCGTACAACAACGATTGCGAAAATAAAGTATGTTAAAAACAAACACCATTAATGGTCGGTGTGTGGTATTATTTTCGTGAGTTGAGGTAATAGCAATTTTACTTTTTCGAACTCAGAAATTTTTTCGGTATTTTGGAATTCGGTGATAGTAGAAAGGCGTGAATACTGCGATGACGAGCGATAGGGTACTATGGAAGAAAGAAACATATGCCGACCCCACTGAGTGGCATAAGGGCAGGCAGATGGTGATAGACAAACCCCCGTATTCAGCTTCAGATTCAGGCTCTAGCCAATGTTGAGCTCTAGAGGCACACGGTAGTGTGCGCCATAGTGTCGCACAACACATAAAGTTCTCACCGTGTCGTTCCTGAATACGAGGGTAATTCGTGCTGAATCGTGATAATCATAGTTTTATTTTATTGCTAATTTATAAAGTATCCTTTACATGAACATACATGAACATACAGTTACCTTCACAAAGCATAGGTTTTTATATACACATAGGTATACTGTCTATGTTTAATTTTTAAAACACTTTTTATACTTTGTTTTCATCTTTGATGTTGATATATTCATTTTTTGTTGTATGTATCTCGTAATATGTACAGATATAATATGTGTTAAAAATAGTGATAATGTTCGAGTATCTACTTATTTTAGTAACTGACGTAACCATATTTATTTTAAGTCAAACTTCCAAAGCTTGATGTGTTGAAAGCTTTGAGTCAGCTTTTAAGAAGTTTGCAAGATAAAATTTGATGAAAATAATTATTTATTTAGCTTCTTTTAGAGTGTTTGTGCAACGGTTAGATAGCTCAACTATTTCTTGTGTGTGTTTGTAAATATAAAGTAATTATAATATGTATCAGATGCACATTTTCAACAATTATAGTATAAAATTGGCTTTATTAACTTTACTAGCAGTCTGCCCCGGCGTCGCACAGGTGTAATAATGATTATATGGCTAATTTTTTTATACCTTGGGTTACATTATCAATATTTTTTGCAGCGTACGTGATATAAGGATTTTTTTTCACACGTTGGGTTACATTATCGAAGTTTTCATACGGATCTCTAACATTTTTGAAAATATACTATAGCCTATGTTAATCAGGGATAATGTAGAATTTTAACGGTGAAATAATTTTTCAAATCGGTCCAGTAGTTTCGGAGCCTATTCGATGCAAACAAACAAACAAACAAAAAATTTAATCTTTCTTCTTTATAATATTAGTATGGTATTAGTATATTACAGGATATTTACAAAATACAAAAGAACAAGTCGAGCCATCTAAAGACAGTTGCAAACAGTCTATCATAGGTAGCTCAATTGATCCAGATCACTACCAGTACGAAGCGTTCCCAAGATACTGGCAGCATTACCACGCTAGACGACAATGCTGATCCGTTGTGCCAAATAGGAACCAGCTCTCGGTTGATTAGATAATCATGCACTACACACAATAGTCCAATATAAGCATTACTTTTCGGCCTTGGTAGGCAATTCGCTCGATGGCGCCGTGTGTGATCGGCCTAGATCATGAAGGATTGTTAAAACACTCGTTTCGCTAAATCATACCGATATTTTTTAAAATAACAAATGATGAAGAACGTGTTCCAACTTGTTTTGAAGTTTTCAAACTCTGTCAATTAAGTAATTCAAATAATAAGTTTTTTTTTAATATTTTTAAGACAAGCTTTTGTAAAATCCTTCTTCGAGCTGGAAATCAGAGCAGAGCGCTATCACCTGCCACGTAATAATACATTAAATAAATAAATAAATATAAATATTAAATATTGGTGAACATTTCACACAGAGCCATCTAGCCCCAAACTAAGCAAAGCTTGTACTATGGGAACCAGATAACTGATAGAATATACGTTTTTTTTTGTTGTAAATACATACTTATTATACATATTAACACCCAGACACAGAACAAATGTTTTTTGGATTGATTGTAGCAATCACACTTCGTACAAACTCTGGGGACCACAGCAAAGTCTTCTGGACCTCGTATATCGCTTAACGAACGATCACTCGACAATTAAGACTACTTCCTAGCCGGCCCATTTCAAACGTAAATATCTCGGGACCCCTTCTAGTACAATTCCTGATTTTTGGGGTACAATTAGTACAATTCCTGATTTTTGGGGTACAATTAGTACAATTCCATAGAATTGTAACTGCATTTAAATTATCCCTTAACCACATATGGGTCCGGCTGCGAAGTATCACACCATCTATGTTCATCACACATTGTCATTGGAACTTGACAAGTATGACTAGTTTTTGTTTTACTCAATCAAACTATTTACTAAGGAGTTCTGTTGTGAGTGTCCGAACAGCTTCTGACTCCATCATCAGATCAGATTGCTGTCAATATATTATTGTTTACAAATGGTTGAAAAATGGTTTGCAAATTTTGAAAGTTATAAACAAACAGTGCATATAATATAATGCATATAATATTATAAATGCGAAAGTTTCTGATAAGGCTGCTATGCTTGTTTCCCTAATCAAAAATATACGGATTAAAATGAAATTTGCTGTAGATAAATAGTCAGAATAAATAAAGGGGGAACTTATAATCCGAGAAACAACCCATAAATGATAAAATAATGCAAAAAAGATGATTTTGGTGTAGATGGCTAATGTGCAAAAAATTAGACATCTCAGACCAACATTAACATTGAGTTGTCGCATTAGCAACGCATTCTACTGAAAAGGTTGAATCCTACTAAGGACAGTACTTTTTTCTTACATCTGTCAATTTGACTACTGAATGATACGCATTCTACCAAAATTCGTAATTTATTTTATCAGGACAAGGTTTATAAGGAAAAATTTGAAGTTTCCTATAAGTGTTTTTTCTATGCGATTACTGAAGTTTAGACAGGACAAAGTCTGTCGCGGGTCGGCTTGTAGGCTAATAATTGTAATTCCCAAACATGGTAGTAGACTTAATTATCCTTGGAATGTTGCATAAGTCTGCTATCAACGACAAGGCAAGCTTTATTTCAAAACTAGCGACCCGCCCCGGCTTCGCACGGGTAGCATGTTATTAAACATATAAACCTTCCTCCTGAATCACTCTATCTATTAAAAAAAACCGCATCAAAATCCGTTGTGTAGTTTTAAAGATATAAGCAAACATACATACAGACATACAGACGCGGGAAGCGGAAAGCGACTTTGCTTTATACTATGTAGTGATAGTGATTTCAAAATATGGCGACTTCTTATTTCAATGCCTACATCAGTGACAAAAGAAGCTTATTCTTAGTAGTAGCAGCATTTGTTTCTTTAATATCACTGCAGCGTCTTTGTAGAACTTTCATCTTTTCTCCCGAGACACTCATTACAGTGCAGCTACCCTTAGCTACTCGTACAACTACAATCTATTCTCAAGACTGAAGATAAATTGACAATCAGCTAACCGTAAGAGACCTAGAGTTAGTTGGTACAGTATATGGATAGAAATTACAGTTGGATATCTCAGGAATATTTCATGAGAATCACCTTTTTAGGGTTCCGTACCCAAAGGGTAAAAACGGGACCCTATTATTAAGACTTCGCTGTCCGTCTGCCCGTCTGTCACAAGGCTGTATCCAAATCTTTACTTTTTTTTTTTTTAGTATTCGTTATCTTTGCTCATCCTACGCATATACCATAAGTGAAAATAGGGTGTTGAACGTATTTTCAAGAACGTGGTCTTTATCTTTACCACGCTCATAAAGTAATATTAAAAAAGTACTACCAAGTAGTACTGCTTTTACCTTGAATGTCTTGAGTTCAAAGAGTATACGGGTATTGTGTTTTATATAAGAATATAATAAATAAATAGATTAAACCATATTAAAATAATAGTTATATGGTATAGCCATGTTCTTTTGCGTTTTAGAATTCTCTAAAAAATGAAGATAAGTATGTTTTCATTAAAGTAAATAATGTAATCATTATTAAAAGGAAACATCTAGTAGGAAATGTTGATCCACTGTCCCAGAAGCAACATTGTAGATCACTGTCATTTATCTTCCTCACAGAACAGCCAAACCTACTGGTAGTAGTAGTGATCTTGTCGATCTTCATTTAGTAGGAATTTGTATAGGACTAAATAAGATCTAGGTTTGGTTGTTGTCGAGAAGATAAGTTTCCTACATACGAGTACTTGCCTTATCATCTGAAAGATTGTTTTTAAGACTACTTGTCTTTTAGAATAAATCACACACACATGTATATGTATATCCGAAGTTAATAATTTTTTTACTAAGACTTCGCTGTCCGTCTGTCTGTCTGTCACAAAGCTGTATCTCATGTACCGTGATAACTAAACAGTTGAAATTTTCACAGATGATGTATTTATGTTGCCGCTATAACAACAAATTAAAAACAGAATAAAATAAATATTTAAGTGGAACTCCCATACAATAAACGTGATCTTTTTGGCCGTTTTTATAGATAATGATACGGAACCCTTCATGCGCGAGTGAGAATCGCACTTGGCCGGTTTTTTTCTTTACTTATAGATACATATTTTTTGTTATCGGTCCCGGGAGCTACCCATCAGGTACCTATTTGTCTCTGCGGATTCCGAGTAAATCTTGTTAGATTGATGTGATACATTGAATCAGGCATTAAGTGCCTGATCCAATGAATTCGTTCACCCACTTTGGATGTTGGGTGATATAAAATCAATGTAGGCTTTTTGACAATTAGGATAAATAAATAAATATTGATGGACCTTACTCACGACGTCCTCTAGCCCTAAATAAGCAAAGCTACACAAAAAAATCTATAGTTATGTCTACTAATCACGATAGTTTGAAAAATAGCACTGTAAGATGTGGTTCCAGTAACAGTTTCTAGGATATATATATATATATATATAGCCTTGAAATATCGTGTTCGCGGGGTTTAGAGGCAATCTTGCCATTCTGTCACTCAACGTCGTGAATTATTTGCAATATTTTCGCGTTAGATTCAAGCGAATAAATAAATGTCTTATAGAAAAACGTTTTATTAGCTTTGAACAATGTTTTTGGCTATAAAAAAAATCGGCCAAGTGTGAGCCGGACTCGCGCACGAAGGGTTCCGTACCATTATCTATAAAAAATGGCAAAAAACACGTTTGTTATATGGAAGCCCTTTTTTCTGTTGTTATAGAAATACATCATCTGTGAAATTTTCAACTGTCTAGCTATAATGGTTTATGGGATACAGCCCTGTGACAGACAGACGGACCGACGGACTGCGAAGTCTTAGTAATAGGGTCCCGTTTTTACCCTTTGGGTACGGAACCCTAAAAATAGGTTCACATCTGTAAACCCCAAGTATTCTTATAATCTGTATCGTAATATCCTTTAGAATTCCTGGCATTCAGATTCTTAAATATTAAAAAAATATATATAATATTTTTTTCCTTCGTCGACACTAAAAGAACGAAAACATGGACACCACGTTTTTATATATGGATACGTAAAAGGTTAGCATGATGCAGTATCGTATGGAAAATGTATCGTATCGTATCGGCCAAATGTCAAAACTGACACTTATTACGATAAATAGACGATACGTTGTTGATACGATAGTGGTTGGTGCTTAGACCATAGTAAAACGCCTTTTACCATTCAATACTGCCCCTATACTCTGATGCTCATTTGAAACAAACTATAAGTATATTCTTATCTCTCTAAAACGCACTTAGCGATGCCAGTGTGTATGAAAATATATTCGTTAACATTGTAGGTAGGTAATAAAAAGTTAGGGGTGAACTTTAACTTTGTTGCATAAATCTATGGCAATAAAAGAATAAAGATTGACACCGATTCTTAAAATAACAATCTTATGTCAGTGTGTGGCGAGTATGAATGGGACCGTTGGAAGAAGAAGAGACCTCGAAGTATTTTTTTAGACCAAATTGGCAATATTTTGAAAAAAGGTTATGTCAAGAGTACTTAATCCGCCGAACATGAATGAGGAATGTGATGAGAGTGAATGAGACAAAAGTATTATGTCAGGATCGTAGCAAGTGGAAAGCCGTGGTCTCTGCCTACCATGTATGCATGTATGTCAGTGTGAGAGGAGCAAAAAAATACAATCCACTAAAAATAAGGTAGTTAGGTATCAAAGTTTCAAACACAATTCTAAGGAGCTCTACAGGTTCATCCTTTGGGAAGTCTGTAAAGTTCTAAAAACAGAGAATCTTCTTCATAATTTTCAAGATACAATCCGTCTTAAATGTCAGCGCTATTTCAGTTTTGTTCCACTTTGCTGTCCCTATGAACACCTTCAACAGAAGCCAGCAGTGAGTAGGTACAGTAGTTCTATCAATAAAAAAAAATTGTAGGTTTATTTGTAATTAATTAAAAATAAAATAATTAGCTACTTGATCTCTTTTAAAAACTCCACCTTTCAAACAGCCTAGCTACATTATCAGCGAGTATTATAAGCCTATTTTTTTAGAGATCCCCATTAAAACTGCAATAATGTAACCTAAAATATCATTTTTTTTCTATAATCTAATATTAGGCAGCTAAAATGTATGTTATAAAATGGTCAGTCATAGAGTTACTACTCGTAGTTATAAGTTTTCTATTAAACTTGTAAATTATTTATTTATTTAACTCTTATTAAAACGTTACATCAATAATATTATTTAGGAAAACATTTACATAATAGAAAAGAACAAACCAAAACAGTAAAAAAAAGTAATATTAACATAAATAGGATCACGACTGTAATCCCCAAGTACGGTAGACATCCTCTCAGATCTCAAGACGCTTATATCCTTGGAAGATGTCTAGTGAGGGTAGTCAGAGGCACGTCCTAACATTATATTTGGCTCCACATTTTGCAGTAGTTAGGCATTCCATACGTGACATATTGCAAGCCCATCGCCGCTTGTAAGAATACTAACTGGTTTCCTCACGATGTTCTCCTTCACCGTTTTGAGCACGTGATTTTTCGAACAGAAAAAACTATTGATGCACGTCGGGATTCGAAGCCACGACCTTCAGATTGAAAGGCGAGGTACCTCCCACTCGGTCAACATGGCTTTTTAAAATGTAATGATAGTGCAACGATAGCGTTGATTCTTTAAACCTAGAATTTTTAAGCTATGTAGGTCACGTAGTAGCGAAAGTTAGTTCCATTCAGTCAAACATTCCATTGTTGTAAAGTTTTCGCATTAGCTTCTCATTTCCACGTTAAGTCTGATCTAACACACTCTGGGCAGTGTTTAGTGCTTAACTGAAAATTACCTAATGACGAAATTACCAAGTCATGAGGCAAGTTTGTACGTAACTAGTAAAACTTCGCGACTTTGTTCAGGTGAAGTTATTTTCAAACAGATTTCAACCCCTGCTGAATATCTAGTGCACCCTTACACACCTAATAAAAAAAACCGCTCAAGTGCGAGTCGGACTCGCGCATGAAGCATTCCGTGCTATTATCTATACAAAACGGCAAAAAAATCACATTTGTTGTACGGGAGCCTCCCTTAAATATTTATTTTATCCTGTTTTTAGTATTTGTTGTTATAGCGGCAACAGAAATATATAATCTGTGAAAATTTCAACTGTCTAGCTATCAAGGTTCATGAGATACAGCCCTGTGACAGACATACGGACAGACGGACAGACGGACAGACGGACAGACGGACAGACGGACAGACGGACAGACGGACAGACGGACAGACGGACAGACGGACAGACGGACAGCGAAGTCTTAGTAATAGGGTCCCGTTTTTACCCTTTGAGTACGGAACCCCAAAAAACATTCAGGCGAATTGATAACCTCCTCCTTTTTGAAGTCGGTTTTAAATGAATATATTCTCCTCATTTCAAGTTTCTAGAACTAGTGGTTTAGGCGATGATGATACATCAAAATAATTAAAAATGGTGGATATTAACACACAATGCCATCCAGCCCCAAACTAAGCAAAGCTTGTAATATGGGAACTAAATAACTGATAGACTTATACTTATATACCCTATTTTTTGGTAATTACATAGGTACTTATGATACATAACACCCAGACTCCGTCGTTTAGGCCTGATTGAGGAACAAACATACATACAAACTCACAAACTTTCACATTTATAATATTACTAGCTGTCCCGTCAGACGTCCTGTCAAATGTCAATAATAATACCAAAATATGTCGACAAAAACAACACATCTAGCGTGTTACTTGTCATCAATTAGCTTAAATAAATGTTGCCGTCCTATAGATTAAAAGATAATTGGATTGCTTTGATGGCCCATTTTATCGTCATATTTCATTATGCCATGGAGGTAATATCACCTATCCTTGGTATTCGTAGTCAATAAAACAAACTCAATAAGATATTTTGGCAATTGCTATACAAATAACTAAATCCCCCCCTTCGCACGGATATTATAGGTGACTAGCCGACCCGTGACAGACGTTGTCCTGTCAAATTTAAATAATCGAATAGAAAAGACTGAATGTTTTTAGTCTGTGATGTCAGATTTGTAGCACACCAGCGCCATCTATACAGAAATCATCCCTTTTGAGTTTTTTTATCGTTTTGGGGATGTTTTTCATTAGCAAGTAGCCTATTATTTATTCGGGCTGTATATCTACATCTACAGCAAATTTCAACTTAATCCGTTTTGTCGTTTAGGCCTGATTGAGGAACAAACATACATACAAACTCACAAGCTTTCATATTTATAATATTATTAGGATTTGACAGCCTCACAGCTCAGTTGGTAGTAACTCTGCTTTCAGCGCTGTAGGTTGTAGGTTCGATCCCTACCCAGGGCAAACATTTGTGTGATGAACATAGATATTTGTTCTGTGTCTGGGTGTTAGTATGTATCATAAGTATGTTTTTACAAAAAAAAAGTATAATTTTTGTATTCTATTATTTATCTAGTCCCCATTGTACAAGCTTTTTTTATTATTCATTTATTTATGAAGCTTTTTAGGGTTCCGTACAGAGAGGGTAAAAACCCGGCTCCTATTACTAAGACTCCGTTGTCTGTCACAAGGAGACTGTTGAAATTTCAACTGAGATATACAGTTGAAATTTTCACAGATGATGTATTTCTGTTGCCGCTATAACAACAAATACTAAAAACTCACTCACACTCACATACAGCAAAATGATTTTATTGCGGTTTTTTATAGATAATGGTACGGAACCCTTCGTGCGCGAGTTCGACTCGCACTTGACCGGTTTTTTTCCTCTTTAGAATATTAGAGTAGATGTTGAAATAACCCAGATTTCTACAGCTGGAAATATTACTATCTCCTTATTATTTTTTCTTCGTTATTGCCATCGTATTTTATCTTAATTGCTTTTGGACTTATAATACAAGTCAAGACATGAAAAAATATCATTTAATAAAAAAATTGGTGTATACAAATATGATAAAAAATCATTAATATCATTATAATCACACTTTTCGGTTTGCATTATACATATAAAAAGCACAAAAGTGAGTTTTATGAGAGTATAACCTTTTCAAAATATTTGCTCGCTTACACAAAAATATAGGAGCTAAATTATATTATTTACAACATAATAGCTTGCAGATTAAACTATGGATTGGCTAAATGAATGGGTTTTGATTATGCTTCAGAATAAGCTTTTGAAATCAAAAAGTTTTGTTATGGTGACCACTCACATTGGACTATATTAGTACTCGCATAGATAAGTAAATAAAATAAATATTTGCAGACTTTAAACAGCGCCATCTATCACAGACTAAAAACATTAACCCTCGTATTCAAGAACGACACTATGAGAACACGCACCCACAGTGGACGAAATCTTTTTTCATAAAAATCACTTTATGTGTTGTGCGAGACTGCATAGTGTGACTAGAGGCATATTGTCGTGTGCCTCTAGGAAAAGTTGAGCTCTAAAGGCACACGGTAGCGTGCGCCATTGTGCCGCTCAACACATAAAGTGATGTTAATGAAAAAAGATTTCGTCCATTGTGGGTGCGTGTTCTCATAGTGTCGTTCTCGAATACGAGGGTCAGTCTTTTCGATTATTGAAATTTGACAGGACAATGTCTGTCACGGGTCGGCTAGTAATATTATAAATGCGAAAGTTTGTGAGTTTGTATGTATGTTTGTTCCTCAATCAGGCCTAAATGACAAATTGGATAAAGTTGAAAATAAATTTGCTGTAGATGTAGATAATTACGAGTATAATGCCCGAATAAATAATATACTACTTTAAAAAAAGAAAAACATCCCCAAAACGATAAAAAACGCTAAAGGGATGATTTCTGTATAGATGGCGTTGGTGTGCAACAAATCGATTATTGAAATTTGACAGGATAACGTCTGTCACGGGTTGGCTAGTTAGTAATATTTTAATTGATTAAAGTTCCTAAATATAACTTCGATGTAACTACACGTCATAAATCTGTTGTACCCCGTACATGATTTTTTATCGTATGGTGACCTTGCCTCTGACCTTACCCTACGACGGTCTTCACAGTACTCTGTATAGGTCAGTAGACAAAGACATTATTACATAAATAGTATTATTATAAGTTTCACAATCTTTAACTGCCAATCGCCTAGACACCGTTCGCTTAGAAAACAAAGGCTTTACTAAACACAATGATTATATTCGTTCAACAAAAGCGCCGCAAGAACACCGGCTGAATTCTCGTATATTTTATTTAAGTATGAGTAAAAGTGGGTTTAGTATTATAGTAGGCATTGGATAAGCCAATTACTGGTCCTCACTTAAGTCCTGGACTCTGGTCCTCAATAAGTGTTGGCCAAGTGGGAGGTACCATAACATTCAATCTGAAGGTCGTGGGTTCGAATCCCGGCGTGAATCAATGGATTTTTCTGTGCGAAAAATGTATATGCTCATCAAAATACACGTGCTCAAAACGGTGAAGGAAAACACCGTGAGGAAACCTCTTAGTAATCTAGTAATCTTATAAGCGGCGATGGGCTTGCAACCTGTCACGTATGGAATGCTAACTACTGCAATATGTGGGCATGTGCCAAATATAATTTTTGGACGTGCTTCTGACTACCCCCACTAGACATATTCGAAGGATCTAAGCGTCTGGAGATCTGAAACGATGTCTACCGTACTTGGGGATTACAGTCGTGATCCTATTTATTTTATTTATATGGTCCTCACAGATGTAGTAGATAGGTTTAAAAATTTCAATTTAGTATTTAAATATTAGACCGTATGTTTATAGTGGTTCAATAAATAGGATAGGTATTAGATAACAATTATATTTAAGTTAATAAATGCACTGAAGTGAATTATACCAGCTTCTATTTACTAGCTATTATTTAAGAAACTAACAAGGCATTATTATTTACTAGCTGTACCCATGTGAGACTTTGTTCACAAGTTGGTAGGTTAGTACGTGTACTCGTATGTGGTAACCTATCTGGAACATTACTTTTATTTCGATTTCAAACAGCAAAAATGTATGTAATGTCTATAATATAAAAATGAATAGCTGAATATGTTGCAAAGCGCAAATCTCGAGAGCAGCTGAACCGATTTTGCTAATTCTTTTATTGTTGTATTCATTACTAGCGACCCGCCCCGGCTTCGCACGGGTAGCATGTTATTATACATATAAACCTTCCTCCTTAATCACTCTATCTATTAAAAAAAACCGCATCAAAATCCGTTGTGTAGTTTTAAAGATATAAGCAAACATACATACATACAGACGCGGGAAGCGGAAAGCGACTTTGCTTTATACTATGTAGTTATAGTGATTTATTACTATTGTAGTTGAATGTTTTAGTAAATAATTCATTCATTTGGTAACACACTACATCGATTGACCGCGCGTGTCTCATGGTATGTTTAAAAGGGGTTATTGCGTAAAAATTGATCTTAGTCCTATTAATTTTCTGAGCACTGAATATCGAATTTAGACAATAGTAAACTATAGCAACTATTATAAAATCTTGGAAAAGACTGAATGTGTTGATTGTATGTCGCTCTGCAACTCGACAGCTAAATTTTAATTTTAGTCTGCACTATTTTATTTTGTGTAACATTTTGTCTACTTTAATTATTATTAAGCAAATAGTTCTTTCATCTTTAGGCTTTATTTCTAAATAAAGTGTAGCGTGTGCTGCTTTTTGAATTTGTGCTGAAGCTCTTTAGTTAATTTTTTTATTGTTGTACGTAGTTGGTTAGAACTTTTAATTATTATTCTTGTTTGAGCCTTCACCTTGTTCGATCGGCTTCACACATAGCATTAATTAAGGAAAGGATCATTAAAAATTTTACTCCAAGCCGTGTTTGTTGCCTGATTCTTCGAGCCTTAGTCGCGAGGAATCGGCGTAGCTTCATCTAGTTCCTAAGACGTTCAAAAGTAATCCTTGTGATTTTATTGAATTAAATGATTTTTGAATTGAATGATTATTTAATAGTCCATATGACATTAGTATTGTCTAAATTTGAAAGTAGTGACAATGAAAATCAGCGGGTGAAGATGAAGATGAATAGGTGGTAAGTAGGTATAGTTAGCATATTTTTATTTTATTTAAGTATTTACCTTTCTTAGTTCTTTGTACTGGCTGGTAGGTATTTTTCAAGCAACTATTAGTGTAGGTATTTAGCTTGCCGATTAGCCGTACCTTGTTACCTCTTAGGCTCTTTCTTGGTCATTCTACATTATGTCAATGATTTTATTATGTTAGTTTTTGTTCGTTTAATAATGTTACATGTTAATTATTTCTCACAACCAAAAAAGAAAAAAAATGTTTGCTTTCGCGTTTATTACCTACATTGTTTTTTATCCGTGAGGACCAGTAATTGGCTTATCCGTTACATACTTTAAGTTAACTTAGTTTATTTCTAATTTAAGCTGTTGGTCTTCCCTAAAATAAATAAATAAATAAACTTACAATAAGCCTGCAAATCCAAAAATATATGGTTGTGTATAGAATCCGCTGACACCTAAAACACGCACGCTAACCAGCTGATCACGCGACAATAAACTCGGGTAGGAGGTCATCGGTGTATCATTAAACACGACAACCAGAAAATGTATTAGGCGTTAATATGACAAAAATATTGTCATGTTTAGAGCACTGCAAAAGGTCGTAAGGGAGAACTAAGGCAATAACCTAGTGACTAGGTTAATAACCTGTGTGCTAACTAGGTCCTATAATGGGGGCGATTCTGTTGTGTCTACGCAAACCTTAAATTTCGTTAAAAACGATGGATTAGATCCATCGTTTTTTCCCTAAACACATAAAGTGATTTTTATGAAAAAAGATTTCGTCCACTGTGGGTGCGTGTTCTCATTGTGTCGTTCTTGAATACGAGGGTTATTCCTTTTACATTAAAGTCTAAATTAAATGTCAAAATGACAGTCTTATAACTTATTTTTAGCCTTATTATTAGCATTTAAATAAGACTGCATCAAGTAGGAGTATTTAATGAATAGGTATCTAATCTACCGACTTCCGGTCGGCTCGTAGATCTGTCAACATTCACGTCAGTACTCTCCGCAGAAAAAACTAAAAAGTGTGCAAAAAAGTGTCTACATAGTGCATCTCTACCGAGAATCCGTCCTAACAAATCAAAAGGAACATTCGAAGAACAAAATCAAAGTACAAAAGTAAGGTTTCGCGTGATAAAAGTGAAAACAAAGTTCGCTAACATAACCTATAAAGTGCATTTCATGTACTTCGACAATTTTCATGCTTTACCAACATAACAATAAAGAGGAAATAGTGCCAACCCAAAGATACATTGAAAAGAAACTTCTAAAGCAAATGTCAAGTGACTTTGACAGAAAGTGAAATTAGTAAACAAACGTAAAAATGGACCAAAATATGGAGATGTTGTTAGCAAAACTTCAAGAAAAGCTGAATCAACAAACTGTAACCATAACAAAGTCGGTGACTGAAAATGTACTGGAAGCATTAGACGAGAAAATAAAACACATTGCAAGTGAAAATAAAGCGCTAAAAAGCAAAGTAACAGAACTCGAACAGAAAATAAACTTTATGGAAAAAGATAAACGCAAAAATAACCTAATTTTTTTCGGAACGGAGGAAGCAGGAAAATCTGAATGCGAGCTCGTCGATTATGTAAAAGAAATCATCTCAGACATGGAAATTCATATAGAAAGTAGTGAAATAAACACGGTGTACAGAATTGGGCGGTGGACCTCAAACAGCATAAATCGCCCCATAGTAGTCTCCTTTACAACTACGTGGAAAAAGCATCTAATCATGAAAAACAAGGCCAGCCTTCCCTCAGGCATCTACATCAAGGAAGATTTCCCTAAAGAGGTACTGGAAAAACGTAAGCAATTACAGCTGCAAGTTGTGGAAGAGAGGAAGAAAGGGAACCTAGCATTTCTAAAGTATGATAAATTAATAATAAAAACACCATCACACCAAGAAAACAATAGAGACAAAAGGAAAAGAGAGGAGTCTAGCTCACCAACCGAATCTACACAAAAGAAAAGCAACGCACAGACTAGGCCAGCACGAGAAGCTACTAAAACATGTAAAAAAGATGTCTTAAAACCAAGCATATTCAAGTATGCCGATTGCGGAAGATCTGCACAAACTTCAGAACAGTCAAAAAACTAATAAACCACAACGATGCCCGGAACCAAAACAAACAATCAAAAACAACTGATCAACTACAACCTAAACGTCTCCCAGCACGGCTGGTCCCCGCGGGAGCACTAGACCAAAACCCTCCAACTAAAAGATACGAAACACTAAAAATTGCAACTCTCAACACAAGAACACTAAGAAATCAAGAAAGCTTATTAGAATTAGAAAAGGCATTAGAAAGTATAAACTATGATATACTAGGCATAAGCGAAATGAGGAGAATGGATGAAAAAACAGTAGAAAACTACGACTACATACTGTTCCAAAAAGGAGAAACAACGGGCCAAAGAGGAGTGGGCTTTTTCATTAAAAGAACGTTGAAAAACTACATACAGGAGCTGATAGGAATCTCGGACAGATTAGCAGTACTCGTCATTAATTTACCAAGCTATAACAAACCATGGACAATCATACAAGTATACTCACCCACTGAATCAGCATCCAGAAGTGACATCAAAGACTTTTATAACAATCTATCAGATATTGTAAAGAAATATCATAAAAACCACCTCATAGTTATGGGTGACTATAATGCCCAGGTTGGCACTAGAGAAGCTGGTGAAGAATCAATATTGGGAAGGCACAGCCATGGAAAAAGGAGTGACAATGGGCACAAACTGATCGAATTCCTGCTACAAAACAATATAACACTCCTCAATTCAGTCTTCAAGAAAGATCCCAAAAGCAAATGGACCTGGATATCGCCCGATGGAAAACATAAAAATGAAATTGATTATATAATAACCAACAAGCCAAAATTCTTTACCGATGCGCATGTTATACAAAGTCTAAACTTTAATACAGACCACCGCATGGTTCGCTGCTGCCTAAGGAAGCACCCACCAAAAAGACCTAGAAACATCATAAAAACTACATCAATGTCACCAGAACAATATGCAAGAAATACCGACCCCTCCTTCATCATGCCTTTGCGGGAATTAGTGTACTCCGATATTAGTGTACTAGAAAAGTATAACCACATAGAAAAACACCTATCACAAAGGAAGAAAGTGAATGTAGTTAAGGATATAAAGTTTAGTGACAAGACAATGGAGCTCCTAGAAGAAAGGAAAGCACTATTAAAAAATAAAGAAAACAGTAAGGAAAACCACAACATAATATCAAGTCTAAGTAAACATATTCGAGAAAACATTAAAAAAGACAGAAGAACAAAGAGGCTAAGAAAACTAGAAGATGAAATACAAAGAACGGGTGGAACCAAAAAAGCTTTCAAGGAACTAAGGGATCATGGTGCAGAGTGGATTCCTAAGCTAAAGAACAACAAATCAAAACAGGTGACAAAACGTGTAGAAGTACAGAAACTAGCCACGGATTACTACAGAACCCTCTACTCTGACAAAGACGCGACCCAAGAAAGCAATACCAACAAAAACCCAATTAATAGACAAGAGGATGTAACACCAATACTTATACGGGAAGTACAGAATGCCATCATGTCACAAAAAATGGATAAAGCACCAGGACCTGATAATGTACCAAACGAGCTGATGAGAGGAACGTCCGAAGAACTATGTCCAATACTAACTAGGCTTTTCAATGACATTTTAACAACAGGCATCATCCCAAAACAATGGGGAGAATCTTATATTATTCTCCTGCATAAGAAAGGAGACAAAGATGAAATTGGCAACTATAGGCCAATAAGTCTTATTTCAAACATCTATAAGGTCTTCGCAAAGATAATTTTAGAAAGAATAACACTAACTTTAGATGAGAACCAACCGATAGAGCAAGCAGGTTTCAGAAAGAACTACAGTACCATAGACCATATACACACAATCAAACAAGTGTTGGGAAAATACAATGAATATCAGAAACCCTTATACATAGCCTTCATTGACTATTCTAAAGCATTTGACAGTCTCAACCATAAATATATCTGGTCTAGTCTAAGAGAACAAGGAGTGGATCCTACCTACATTGAACTAATAAAAAACATCTACAGTAAAAGTAAAAGCCGCATAAAACTGGAAACAAAAGGAGACCCTTTTCCTATAAACAGAGGAGTCAGGCAAGGAGATCCATTATCCCCGAAGCTCTTCAATGCTGTGCTGGAAAATATATTTAGACAATTGGACTGGGACAAATTCGGTCTTAACATTAACGGGAGCCGCCTAAATCATCTGAGATTTGCAGACGATATTATCCTGCTAGAAGAAGATCCCAGGAAATTAGATCTCATGATAAATACCCTAGCAAATAAAAGCAGAGAAGTAGGGCTAGAAATGAATGCGAGCAAAACAAAGCTAATGACCAACAACACAGAGGACAATATAGAAGTCCATGGAAACAGTTTTGAATATGTGAGTGAATATGTATACCTAGGACAAATTATCTCTCCCCATGACTCTATGTCAAAGGAAGTAAACAAGAGAATAGCATGTGGTTGGAAAAAGTATTGGTCCCTGAAGGAAATAATGAAGAGCAAAGATCTAAACATGCACATCAAGAGAAAGACCTTCAACACATGCATCCTACCTTGCATAACATATGGATGCGAAACTTGGTCACTTGCCGAAATCCATAGAGTCAAACTTGAAAAATGCCAAAGGGCAATGGAAAGAAGCATGTGCGGAGTCAAATTAAGTGATAAAATCAGAAACTCAGAAATTAGAAGGAAAACCAAAGTCAAAGACATATTGGCTCATATAGATCATTTAAAATGGGGTTGGACAGGACACATGCTTCGATGCAAACTAAACAAGTGGAGCAAACAAGTGACCCTATGGTACCCAAGAGAAGGGACGAGAAAACAGGGACGTCCCAAAATAAGATGGGAAGATGATATCCGCCTTACCTTGGGACCATACTGGACTAGAGTTGCAGAGGACAGAGCACAATGGAGAGAGTTGGAGGAGGCCTATGCCAAAAGGCACGCCGAACTGCGGGACATCATATAAACTTTGTTAAAATTTCCAGTTAACAATAATTGTACCCAAAGTTTGGAAATAAATGGCTTATTATTATTATTATTATCTAATCTACCGTCTACCTACACCGTCACTCAGCCTCTAACATAAAGGCGAAATTAAGATATTCAGTGTGCGATAGTGCTGGGTGTGCTGTGATAAAGAATGACTCATGTATATACATTATGCGAGTATGTATATATATTATTTTTTGTCATTCTTCTTCTTTGCCTTATCTCACGTCCTCGCGGGGTCGGCAGCGGCACAACATCTAGATGTTGTCTATGGATTTGGCTTGGGGTGTTTTACAAGACATCATAGACATCATATCGTATCCCCACCCCCCTCGTCTATCGCGCACATACCTACCAAAAGAGTGGTACAGCGATTTCGGATAAAATTATTATATCATTTTACCATATTTTTTTGTAATGGTTTGATAAATGAAAACTTTTAAGTTTTTCTTAAATTAATTTGTCTGATAATGTTTTTCTTTATACATATTTGCAAAGCTTTGATTGTATGGAATAGATAACTTTAGAGTTTTACTTATTCAAATAAAATACAGAGCTACGAAGCTACGAAATACAGCTCAAAATCCAAAAATGTTTAACAGACGTAATTTATTAGACAATCGTAATACCCGCCCTAAATTAAGTTTTCCGTTTCTTTTTATGTTTAACTAGCGACCCGCCCCGGCTTCGCACGGGTAGCATGTTATTATACATATAAACCTTCCTCCTGAATCACTCTATCTATTAAAAAAACCGCATCAAAATCCGTTGTGTAGTTTTAAAGATATAAGCAAACATACATACATACAGACGCGGGAAGCGGAAAGCGACTTTGCTTTCTTTGTTATTCTCCACCCTCTTAGATACGCTTTTTCTTACGCATAAAAATATATCAGCGGTTAACGGAGACATATAAAGTTACACGTGTCGATATAAGATTACCTTAAAGTTGTTTTTGTGATCATTCAATTTAGTAAACATGGTAAAGAATACCACCCACCTCGTCGATAATAAAGATCAAGTTTATCCAAAAATAAGAATATAATGTTTCAGAAAATGTTTCTATCCTTACTAATAATATGAGTTACTTACATCGAAATTTCAATTCTTTCAATGCCTTAAATTTTCCCCTAACGATGACTAAAAATACAAATTCAAATTTAACCTATTTTTTTTAAGCAACTAAATTATCCCTGAACAGCATAAGGTACAAGTGGTCAATAGTAAAATAAAGCTCGTGACGTTTTTAAAAAATGCCAGGTCAATAGTACTCTAAACCGACGATGACAACAGCATGCATGAGGAATATAAATAGGATCACGACTGTAATCATATCATATCGTTCCATACGTGACAGATTGCAAGCCCATCGCCGCTTTTAAGAACACTAGCTGGTTTCTTCACGATGTTTTCCTTCACCGTTGAAAGCACGTGTTTTTGATGCGCATATAAATTTTCGAACAGAAAAATCCATTGATGCACGCCGGGATTCGATCCCACGACCTTAAGATTGAATGTCGAGGTACATCCCACTCGGCCAACACGGCCGAGTAAAAGAAGTATGTCAGAATCGCAAGTGAAAAACCGTGATCTCTGCCTACCCCTCTGGAAAACAGGCGTGATTTTATGTAAGTATGTATGTATAAAGTTCGTCAGTTTCCAGCCTTAATAGTTAGTTACTTATGCGCTAGACATTGGCAATATTTGAGTATAAGGCACAAAAACATACATGAAATCTATAGGCCAACCAAACTTCAAGTTTGTGCCTAATAGTGGCCACAAACGGGTATGTGCTGTTTTAGCCTTGATTAGCTGATACTAAAGTTCGCTCATTTGTTATCAAAAGGTCTGACAGACCTCAGACAGGGTCTTAATTTGGGCTTTGGGTAAGTTCAGTTACGAGATTCACACCCGATGTTCTTTGGAAACTATGCATAACTTTATATTTGGTGGTTAGTAACAGATAGACGTTGTCCTGTCAAATTTTAATAATCGAATAGAAAAAACAGAATTTTTTAGTCTGTGATGTCAGATTTGTTGCACACCAGCGCCATCTATACCCAAATCATCCCTTTTGCGTCTTTGGGGATGATTTTCGGATTATAAAAACCAAATTTATTATTTCGTTTAACATTCTACATCTACAGTAAATTTCAACTTAATCTGTTTTGTCGTTTAAGCCTGATTGAGGCACAAACATACATACAAACTCACAAACTTTCACACTTATAATATTATTAGGATATTAGGATTAGGATTAGTAGGATTGTACGTTATGTCGGCACGAACCAGCAGTTTCAATAATAAATTAAATTAAAATAGCCAAAATTCCCCAACCTTACGCGCATAATCTTCAAAAGTGGCCCCCTTAGCCATACTTAAATAGATACATCAGAAAAATTCCTAACATACACTTCTCAAGTTAATATCAAGGGCCGACCTTTCTTGACAATTTCGATTTTCAAGGCATTTTCTAGAATATAAAACCATGGTTTTAAATATAGCGGTTGTCATTGATAGCCGTAATAAAATCGCTATGACTAAATCGCTAAAAAACTACATTTTGCAAATTAAATTAAAGCGAACAAAACAAAAAAATATATATTCAAATAGGTCAAGCCGTTTTTGAGTTTAAGCGAGACTAACGAACAGTATTTATAATACTATTAGGATAGTAGGATTAGGATAAATAGTAGTAGTTACGTAAATATACGTAACTCATTATGCACAACATGTAAGAATAAAACATGTTGTGGAATTATTTGGCGAGGGGTATTTTACAACCGACCTGCCTGCCCTCAACCCTCTTTGGGAAAATTAAACTAAACTAACGAATGAAAACTTTTTTCCGCACCCAAACTTTTTGCCGTTTTTTTATAGATACGGAACCCTTTGTGCGCGAGTCATATCGTCAATATACATTTTTTTTCTCCTTATATAGTTAGTGTACGATAAACAAATCTCCCGTATCGTTATAATGATTAAAACACATACTTCGCTCGTGTACTTAATTAATAATTTTAATGAATAGTGTTACAATAAATATCTACCTTATTTTCCTTATCTATTCTGGTTTCCATACTGTTTATTATTTATTAATTACATTATCCTTATAATGTAATACATCAATTACTGTGTTAAAACATAAAAATAACGTATGATCAATATAGTGCTAAAATTGGATGGCAAGAGCGTAAAAAAACATGTTTTTTTTTCTGTATCTCATAATCGAGGTTACAAAGATATAATGCCTCACTGCTCAGTTGGTAGTAACTCTGCCTTCGGCGCTGTAGGTTGTGGGTTCGATTCCCACCCAGAGCAAATATTTGTGTGATGAACATAGATGTTTGCTCTGTGTCTGGGTGTTAGTATGTATCATATGTATGTATTTACAAAAAAAAAAGTATATAAGTATTCTATCAGTTATCTGGTTCCCATAGTACAAGCTTTGCTTAGTTTGGGGCTAGATGGCGATGTGTAAAATGTAAAAAAAAAAAAAAAAAAAAAAAAAAAAAAAAAAAAGAATAAGCGTAATTTTAACTAGTTTAAGGACCATCCTAGATTATCTTTGTGATTTTAAATAAATAAAGACATTTTGAAGTTTTGAATAACGTAGAGATTTAAATAAATACTTGTGAACAAGCCACATCTCCTATTTTATAATGTATAGTATATGTGATAGTATATGTGAATAAAGATGTACCCATCTTTAATCACTTCGATAAATAATCCTACCGACCGCTGCAATGACGACAAACACACGTCGGCGCGTGGTCCGCCTTAGCTCTTCGAATAAATTAATGATATAAATGATGTATAATTACTTATCAAAAATCTATTCTAATAGAAATCTAGATCTACATATTACCTATCTTTAACAATAAATCACAAGTTGATTTTAATAGTAGGTATATAAAATATTTCGATCATAAATTCTAAAACGTATCATTTTGAAATAATATCTTTATCGTGAAAAGTTTCTGCTATTATGTTTTCAGCTTAATAGAAATCTAGGTAGGAACCTGAAGTATACTTATAAAAATAGGAGATGTGGCTTGTTCAGAAGTATTTCTTTTTTCGTTTCGAAAAAGAGCAATCAGCGACTTGGAGCCCCTTAAGGAAGCATCGTATAAGTATATAACCAAACAAGCTGACCCGGCGAACTTCGTATTGCTTATGAATTAACAAATGTTGTCTTAAGTTCCCGTTACCGTTCTCTTTCCCTTTACCGTAGTATCAAACTCATGTAAGAGTTGTTGCAGCTGCATGATAATCTCTCTACTAGCTGAACGACTTATAGCACAGCGTCGATTTAATTTTCTTATAATACAAACATTGTCCTGACAATAAGAAACACATTAAACAATGAATCATCCAATTTGGTGCAGTCGTTCGGATGTTATGCGTGGACATACATTTCGGCGATTCATTTTTATTTATATAGATTTATGAATTCTCTAGTCTCGCTTAGATGACCTATTATACCTCTTCGTATCTATTACCTACTCACTTGAATCTCTTTTAAATCGAATTTAATAAAGAAGGATTAAATGAGGATAAAATATTATACTTTTAATTACATTTATACATTTAATGCCCAAAACCCAATCCGAAATAACTCTTATTTAGAACACTCGAAACTTTTCACTTACTGGTCAAACCCCTTCTTCAATTTGGCATCCGAGGTGTCCCGAAGGAATCCCATATAAGAACTAATTTCATTTAATTAATTAACGAAACTCGCAGAGTTTTAGCGACATCAAATTATGTAATCCTGAAACTCATTTAACAGGCGTGAAAGTTCAGTTAGAACCGTTTTTTAGTCCAACTTTGTTTAAAGACATTCATTTCAGTGTTGTCCGCGTTAAAAATTAACAAGTTGCAGGGTATTTTCATAAAATTTTCATAAAGAGCTGATGTACGAAATAATAAATTATGGAAATTGAATTACCTATGGAACGTAGTCGTCCTCGCTGGCAGGTCTCAAGTAAAAGTTCAAGGTTTCGTACCAGAACAAAATCTCATTTTGCATATTTTCTGTTATTTTTGAATATTAATTTCTAAATTGAATAATATCAAAATACCAGCTTTGGAAATCAATAGATAAAGCAAACGACAGTATTGTTTTTACACATTCACATTTACATATCATTCACAAAATCACTTTTTACGAATAACCCTAAAATTTCATAATATAATACTCCGCACAACACATAAGACATAAGAAAAAAACACAACTCGCTACGTCTCACAGTTTCTAGTAAGCTGATCTTAAGTAGGTATCCAATTGTTACTATTTTATTTTGTTCACGTTCAAATAAAATAATAAGAAAATAAATAGACTCCCTAGACTGTAATCCCCAAGTCTCCAGTCAGATCTCCAGTCGTTTTGATCCATGAAGATGTCTAGTATATAAATATAAAATTCTTGAGACTGCGTTACTGTCTGACTGATCTATCAACGCGCAGCCTATATAAAGGTGGTGGTATTCTGTTCCTAAAAACTAAAAACTATCGATCTTATTTCTTTTAAGTTTAAAAAAGCGTAACCTCAAAGTGACAGTTCTAAAACATACAATAGTTTTGAATAAATTTACGATTTTTGTAATAGATTTAGAAACGTCAAGCTAAATAATCAACATGTAAATTGGTGTTGACTAAGATGACACTTAGTTGTGTCAAATATGCGAAATAAAATAGAGAAACGGCTAAAATATCCCAAGTTTTAGGACTGTCATTTTGATGTGACTCTAATTTAGACTTTAATATAAGGAATAAGATCGATCGTTTTTTTACGAAATTTTAAGTTTAGCTTGGACACAACAGAATCGCCACCAGTACCTCTGGTTCTGGAAACTTCTATTTCTTTTGGTGTGCACTAAGAAAATAATTCCCGAAATTCAACCCCTAAGGAATAAGTTCGTGAACAAAGTCGCGAGCGTTTCCACTGGTCTATATCTATACTAATACTATAAAGAGGAAAGATTTGATTGTTTGTTTGCATCGAATAGGCTCCAAAACTACTGGACCGATTTCAAAATTTCTTTCACCATTAGATCCTACATTATCCCTGATGAACATAGGCTATAGAATGTTTTCAAAAATGTTAGGGATCCGTATGAAAACTTCGATAATGTAACCCAACGTGTGAAAAAAAAACCGTATATCGCGGTAATAGAGCAAAGTGATGAAATACGTAGTTAGTTAATAGTTTTATAGAAAACATCAATATCTACAAAATAGAGATAGTGAAAATATACCTATTATTGAAGTCGTCCACAGTAAAATGCTCCATAAACAAAACTTCTGGATTGTTCTTAGTCAGAACAGTTGAAGTAATAACCTCTTTACATGACTGTCGATAGGAAACTGCTCTTGATTTGAGTACCCTTTTGTTTGTTGGCCACTTCATAAACTATTGTGGCGATTTTTCCATCAATATCCATGTTCGACGTCCGTTACAAGTATTATGCTGCAAATTGCACTAGGGGACATTTGTCTCGCGACATTTGTCGCGAATTGGATTGTAAAAGTTCCTAAAAAATAATAATTGTATCGAGACTGTAATCCCCATGTACGGTAGACATCCTCTCAGATCTCCAGACGCTTAGATCATTTAAAGATGTTTAGTGGGGGTAGTCAGAGGCACGTCCAAACATTATATTTGGTACATGACATATTTTGCAGTAGTTAACATTCCATACGTGACAGGTTGCAAGCCCAGCGCCGCTTAGAGGAATACTAACTGGTTTCCTCACGATGTTTTCCATTACCGTTTTGAGCACGTGTTTTTTGATGAAGCATATAAATTTTTCGAACAGAAAAATCCATTAATGCACCCCGGTATTCGAACCCACGACCTTCAGATTGAATGTCGAGAGAGGATAGTTTGTTTGCTATAAATTGTATGACTGTTACCAGCCAGTGGGTACATTTATTATAATTTAATACAGGTTCGCAAAATTATTAGTTTGTTCAAGAAAAATAGCGACAATCGTGATGTAAATACTTAGAAACAAAGATTAACGCGCTGTTTGCACAACTAGGCTCACTAAAGTTAAGAAATCCTTTCAAGAACAATGTGTACACTTCGAAACAAAGTCCCAAAATGAGGCTTAAATTTAATTTAACGAAAACTCTATGAAAGAGCTTCGAAATATCTGATTATTTAAATAACAAAAAGGCTTGGGGTGCTCCAATTCACTATAATACAAATAATATATTATACACTTGTACTATTGTTCAAAATTAAATGTAGGTACATATAAAATAGTAACAAAAAACCGGCCAAGTGCGAGTCGGACTCGCGCACGAAGGGTTCCGTACCATTATCTATAAAAACGGCAAAAAAAAACACGTTTGGAGCCCCCCTTAAATATTTATTTTATTCTGTTTTTTTATATTTGTTGTTATAGCGGCAACAGAAATACATAATCTATAAAAATTTCAACTGTCTACCTATCATGGTTCATGAGATGCAGCCCTGTGACAGACAGACGGACGGACAGACAGACAGACAGACGGACAGCGAAGTCTTAGTAATAGGGTCCCGTTTTTACCCTTTGGGTACGGAACCCTAAAAAAAATTACTAGATTTTATGACGATTCAAAATAGTTTAATGAAAAGTTTTTTTTATTTTGAAAGCCGTATTCAACTTTGGCCTAAATCTAAAGAAATTTTTATTCCAACTCATCTCAAGGTGAATACTACAGAGCACACATCGCCTAATATTGGTTATTATCAGAATGTTTCTAGGCGATGGCTGATTTATTCGAGGCCCATAAATTTTGATGCGAAAATAATGTGAGCTGGGAATATACATAAAATGTAAAATAAAAACATTTTTTCTTACCTAGACTGTTTATTAAATTACTAGCCGACTCGTGACAAACGTTGTTATGTCAATGTTTTTTTGTAATAATTACTTAAGAAAAAGCTATTTCAGGCAGTTTCCAATTTTTTCCCTACAAACCTAAATTAAATTACGAATTTTGGTAGAATGCGTATCATTCATTAGTCAAAACTGCGTTGCTATGACGACTAAATGTTTATAGTCTGTGATGTCAGATTTGTTGCACACCAGCGCCATCTATACCAAAATCATCTATAACCCTATAATCCCCAAGGCGGTAGAAACTCTACGGTTAACTTTGACTTTGACTTTAGGGAGGCAGGTACCTTCTATTCAGCCAACAAAGTTTTTGTTATGATTGCCCTAATTAAAAAAAACATTGTTATGCTAACCCCTGCCATTAAAACCGTTCCCGTCATCTTACAACTGATAATAATCAAAGTCGAGTGTAGGAAATTCCGATATGGACAGACAACCGTAAAGACCCGTGTCAAAATCTTTAGTTATGTCTACTAACTATCGTGTAGTTTGAAAAATAATTTTAATTAGTTTGTTAAGGCGCTCCCAGTCGACCATTTTTTTTGTTCGAAACGAAAAAAGAAATACTTCTGAACAAGCCACATCTCCTATTTTATAATGTATAGTTTATGTGAATAAAGATGTACCCATCTTTAATCACTTCGATAAATAATCCTACCGACCGCTGCAATGACGACAAACACACGTCGGCGCGTGGTCTGCCTTAGCTTTTCGAATAAATTAATGATATAAATTATGTATAATTACTTATCAAAAATCTATCGTAATAGAAATCTAGATCTACATATTACCTATCTTTAACAATAAATCACAAGTTGATTTTGAATAGTAGGTATATAAAATATTTCGATCATAAATTCTAAAACGTATCATTTTGAAATAATATCTTTATCGTGAAAAGTTTCTGCTATTATGTTTTCAGCTTAATAGAAATCTAGGTAGGAACCTGAAGTAATATACTTATAAAAATAGGAGATGTGGTTTGTTGAAGTATTTATTTTTTCGTTTCGAAAAAGAGCAATCGTCGACTGGGAGCCCCTTAAGGTGAATTGGTCTCGTGTAAACATTGCGTTAGACTACCATGTTTTTTCCAACTGTTTACAGGAAGCCTATCGCGGTTACCATTTTATTTACGACTCTCCAAACATAAATACATCATAAAGACGTATTCTTTTGATATGAATGATCTTTTTCAGCTGTCTGATTTTGCAACATTATAATTAAAATGTTTTTTTTTTATTAGTCAGCCTTATGATTTGTGAATGAAGTTCGTTTTGAAAAAGTTTATTTTATTATTACGTAGGTTTTATTTACTAAATTGTGACTCGGTTTGTGTTAACTGACTATCCTCATAAACGTGGTGGACTTGTTTATAAATTTAGTAACAAATAAATCCATGAATCGTTCCAGAATAATAATAATAGTGTCCTTACAATACAGACTCTGCTTAGTGTTTTTAGATATTTATAGTTTTTAGATTATTGCTAGATAGATCAAACTGTGTTCAAAGCATCTCTGCATAAACTCTCGACTTGAATTAATAGAATTCTGTGTAATATCTAAGTTTAGTTAGTTTATGCGGCAATTAATTATATTTAATTTTTAGGGTTCCGTACCCAAAGGGTAAAAACGGGACCCTATTACTAAGACTTCGCTGTCCGTCTGTCTGTCTGTCTGTCTGTCTGTCTGTTCGTCCGTCCGTCCGTCTGTCTATCACAGGGCTGTATCTCATGAACCGTTATAGCTAGATAGTTGAAATTTTCACAGATTATGTATTTCTGTTGCTGCTATAGCAATAAATATAAAAAAAACAGAATAAAATCAATATTTAAGGGGGGCTCCCGTACAATAAACGTGTTTTTTTTGCCGTTATTTATAGATAATGGTACGGAACCCTTCGTGCGCGAGTCCGACTCGCACTTGGCCGGTTTTTCGTCATAATTAACCGGTAAATCGTACTGTTTCTAAATCAAAAATAAATTTTAACAATAAACTGAAAAACGTGTCCCATAGATTAAAAAGGGTTAAAAAACTTTAGATCCGACAAGTGTGTGTTTCTCAATTGCAGGTCGAAGTGGTTTACTATGACGAGGGTCGGCCATTATTTATTAATAAACTTAATTTGTACTAAGTATTCGAGTCTCGAGATATCTACTATGCCGGCTTGCGAAATCCTTTGCATATTTCATAGGTATTTATTACTAGGCCTAGTAGGAAAAACTGTGGTATTTTACCTTTGACTAAAAGCTATTCTTTGTAATTTCGCCAAATTGAATAAGAGTCATTGGTACGAAAAACACATTTACTTTCGAGGCTGTGTTGTGTAAAGACAACAATATTATTGCTTATTGATCGACTGCATTCACCGCTGTTTTTCATTGGTTATAAAACGGACGTCGAATCGTATTAGATAAACTAAATAGATTTGGACCCGCAACTGGGAAAAGCGGATCGGTCGTAGTGAGTGAGCGAGTAAGTAATGACATTTCCTATAGTCCAGTGAAAAAGAAGGAAAGGATTATTGATACTGGCACTGCAACGAATTTTATTCAATGTGACGGGGATTATCACTGTCATTCCCGACTTCGCACTGTTCGTTTTTAGGGTTTCGTAGTCTACAAGAAACCCTTATAAGTAGTTTCGCCGTGTCCGTACGTCCGTCCGTCTTTTCGCAGCTTAGCTCAGAGACTATCAGTGCTAGACAGCCATAATTTGGCATGTACATACATGTTAGTAATTTCAACAAAGTGTTAGAATAAAATCTAGAAAAATATTTTTTTAGGGTAACCTCCCCAACACCTAAGATGGGAATGTTTTTTTTCTCGCTTACCCCTTGGTGTGGGATCTCGTTAGATAGGTCTGCGAGTATTATTATAAGTATTGCGAGTTCGTGAAAACTACTTTTTGACTCTGGGATTCGTATGTGAAATATTAAGCTTGTGCCAATTTTTGTAAGAGTCGAGTGTATCCCCCCACCTCTAAAAGCTAAACTATTAGGTTTGGATTCGTGAAATTCACGGGTTTAGTACATTTACTATAGTTTAAAGTTAAAAGCAAAACTATCACACCTACTTAGGCGTTACAAGTTTACGAGTAATAGACGTTTAGTCAACCAACTTATAAAGTAGACTTGGAGAAGTACCTAATAATAATATTGTAGTACAAATACCATTGAAAAATACTTATATAAGGCTGTATAGGTGTATACTGCGAAACCCTACATTACCTTCATACCTACTAATGCGGTTACAGAGTTCCGATTTTGCGGAGAACCCGATAATCAAGTAACGTTGAGTAACTGCATCAATTTTGCGAGACTGCATCAGGTAAAATACTACATGTACGTACATAAAGTACACTAGACGTGACATATCGTGACGCGCTGCACTCAATCTACATGACTCTACCAGGTTGCAAAATTTAACTTTACGCGGAACACCTTCTCGGGCGAAATTTCTATCAACATCGATACCTGTAAAAAGTTTGACAATGTACCCAAGCCATTTATGTAGTTGTTGAGCGACATATTGCGAAACATGCCTCCATTTGTCTTTTAGTCTATCTGTGCCCTATATAAAAAAAGATCCTCTAGCTTATCTTTCCACCCAAACTAGAAATATAAGAAACTAGCTTTTACGGTTTTAAATTAAGTCTTCTTGCGCGTAGATTCAAGAAACTGATATTTGACGACTTTATACTAAAACATTGAAATTCCTGAAAATCAATGGAAAATATTGAGAAATAACTTGTGAGAATTTGTCCCAAGACTTATATTGAATTTCAATCACAATCGGCCGGCGGTTTGGCCCAGATGACGTCACAGGCAAACAGTTACTGGAAAACGTGGGCGTTTGCTAAATGTAATTTTTGAACGTGTCTCTGACTATCCTTATTAGACATCTTCAAGGATTTCTGCGCCTGGAGATCTGAGAGGATGCCTACCGTATTGGGGATTACTGTCGCGGTCCTATTTCATTTCATTTTTATAATTGAATTTCGATATTGTACAATTACTTAGTAGGTAGGCAATTTGAAATCCAATAAGATTATTTGGTACGAGAAACATCAATATTATTACCTGCATTCACCGCTGTATTACGTCCGATATTGAACGGAATAATGCGAATAACAAACGAATAACAACCCGAATATCATGCGGATAGCCGGGCGGTCTAGCGGTTGTCAATGTATTAGATAAGTAACAGTAGACGAAAGATTATAGATTGTGGGTTCGGAACACCGACCACATATTCTTAGCTCAATAGACGCCTAATGGCTTCATTTCTTCATAAAAACAATTCTGTCAAGCCGTTGAGGGCCGTTGAGGTATACGGGTCAGGAGGAACGGTAAAAAATGCATTCTGATTAGCCGGTTCAATGTCACAGCACGCCGCGGGGCGCGTCGTGAATCGCGCTCGGTGTCTTATATTAGCAGTATAAGACAGACAAAGTTACTTTCGCATTTATAATATGAACTAGCCGACCTGTAACAGCTGTTGTCCTGTCAAATTTCAATAATCGAATAGAAAAGACTGAATGTTTTTAGTCTGTGATGTCAAATTGGTTGCACACCAGCGCCATCTATACCAAAATCATCTCTTTTGCTTTTTTTATTTTTTTGGGGTGTTTTTCATATTTTAAAGAAGTCTATGTTTTATTCGGGCGTTATATCTACATCTATAGCAAATTTCATCTAAATCCGTTTTGTCGTTTAGGCCTGATTGAGGCACAAACATACATACAAACTCACAAACTTTCACATTTATAATATTATTTTATATTTTATAATATGAATATAGATAGTATAAATAAAGATTAGGATTTTTTAATTGACCAGTGAAAAAGTTTGTGATTGTTGAAACTAAGTGCACACCGCGTTTTTAGGGTTCCGTACCCAAAGGGTAAAAACGGGACCCTATAACTAAGACTTCGCTGTCCGTCTGTCCGTCTGTCTGTCAGAGGGCTGTATCTCATGAACCGTGATAGCTAGACAATTGAAATTTTCACAGATGATGTATTTCTGTTGTCGCTATAACAACAAATACTAAAAACAGAATAAAATAAATATTTATTGGGGCTCCCATACAACAAACGTGTATTTTTATTGTTTTTTATAATGGTACGGAACCCTTCGTGCGCGAGTCCGACTCTTGGCCGATTTTTCAACGCGCCGTCGACGCGCGTTTCTTTAACGGTGGTTTGGTGGTGTGCACTGGCCCATCACTGCCACATTAGCAGTAGGTGTGTTATGTCCGAGCGAATCACACAAATGCTCAAGTTTATTTGCTGTTGGATGATAATCCAACAAGATAAGATATTATCTTGTGCAGCCGGATTCAAGTAACAGTAGTTATTTGATAGTAAATATTGTGTAATATACATCACAATATACCTACAATCTAAATGTTGTTATAAATTAATAAAACTAAGTTTGCACTTAATCTATTTTTTTTTACATTATTACGCATCGCCATCTATCCCCAGACTAAGCAAAACTTGTATTACAGGAACTAGATAACTGATTGAATACTTATACATTTTTTTAGCGTAAATAAATACTTACGGTACATTATCGTGATCATAATAATATTTTTAAAAATTCTATTCTACCAATTTGTTGGCGTGACTAATATGTATATTCATTAATTCATGCCAAATTACAGCTTTCTATCACTAAGCGTCTCTGAGCTAAGCTGCGGACAGACAGACGGACGGACGGTTTCTTGTAGACTACGAAACCCTACATTGCGCGTGGCCTGACACGCACTTGGTTGGTTTTCTTTAAGATCGCAAGTACTGAAAAACAAAATGCTCGTATTATTTTAGGTGATTGAGTAAAATTTATCCATTTGTAACTAGCAACAACACTAAAAAAACAGTTCCTAAAGAAAGTATTATGGTTACTGAAAATTCAGGCTTCTAGTTTTATCACAACGAAGTTATAGGGGGTCGAAAATGGCCTGAACTGCTTCGAGAAAAGGATGGTACGGCCGTGCGCTTTTTTTTGCTCGACTTGGCGGGGGCATTGCCGTGCCCCCAGAAAACGTAATGTCTGAAATCACTCATCATTTATTTTGTGGCTATTTAGGTTACATAGGATTGCTTTATTCACCGACAAGATAAATGACTAAAAATCTTATAAATCAAAACATTACATTTGTATATGAAATGTATATGACATGTCTCTTGGCAAAAACTACCGAAATACATGAATAATAAAAAAAAACCGTTCAAGTGCGAGTTAGACTCGCGCACTAAGGGTTCCGTACCATAAAAAAACGGCAAAGAACACGATTGTTGTATGGGAGCCCCACTTAAATATTGATTTTGTTTTGTTTTTAGTATTTGTTGTTATAGCGGCAACAGAAATACATAATCTGTGAAAATTTCAACTGTCTAGCTATCACGGTTCATGAGATACAACCCTGTGACAGACAGTCGGACATTGAAGTCTTAGTAATAGGGTCCCGTTTTTTTACCCTTTGGGTACGGAACCCTAAAAAACCGGTCACGCACAATGAAAATACGTAGAGGGCTACGCAATCAAAGGCGTACAGGTACAACTAGTAATGACTTATCTAATTAAATATGCGTCATTACTAATGTTATGGTCGTCATTTAGCGATCGCTGTTTTTAGGAAACAAAATAATAGGCTCGTCATAGTAACAATCGGTAAACTGTCTTCTACAAGCATGTATCCTACTCCGTAGAGAATAACTGACGTACACTAATTACTATATTATAATAGTTTGTTGTATATGGTATGGAGCTAGCTTTTATGCTGATAAAAGTGCTACTAATATTATTAATGCAAAAGTAACTCTACCTGTCTGGGACGTTATCGCGGCCAAACCGCTTGGCCGATTATTATAAAATTTCATATTCCTACAAATAGTTTAAAGTCTTAGGACGGATAAAGGCTTTATTTCCAAAATTTTCTTTTGATTTTCAGTAATTTCAATATTTTACGATAAAGTCGTCCAAATCGATTTCTTGAAACTACGCGGATGAAATCGCGGATAAAAGCTAATATTCTAAAATAACGTTTCAAAAACTTAAAAAAAACCGACGAAAAGTCAAGATACGATATTTGTTTTTTTAAGTTTTATAAAGGAACTATTAGTTAGTTAGGTAATTTTAATAGGACCAACATAGGATTATTCTACATAATACTTTCTCGTACCAAATAGAGAAAAAAAACATCAAAATCGGATCAACGGGTAAAAAGATGTGCCGGTCATACGCGTCGAATTGAAAACATTCTTGATTTGTCGGTTGAAAAGCTAGTTTACCGTACGCAATGATTGATTCTTTAAGAGGCTCCCAGTCGCTGATTGCTATTTTTCGAAACGAAAAAAGAAATACTTCTGAACAAGCCACATCTCCTATTTTTATAAGTATACTAGCGACCCGCCCCGGCTTCGCACGGGTAGCATGTTATTATACATATAAACCTTCATCCTGAATCACTCTATCTATTAAAAAAACCGCATCAAAATCCGTTGTGTAGTTTTAAAGATATAAGCAAACATACATACGCGGGAAGCGGAAAGCGACTTTGCTTTATACTATGTAGTGATGATTACTTCAGGTTCCTACCTAGATTTCTATTAAGCTGAAAACATAATAGCAGAAACTTTTCACGATAAAGATATTATTTCAAAATGATACGTTTTAGAATTTATGATCGAAATATTTTATATACCTACTATTAAAATCAACTTGTGATTTATTGTTAAAGATAGGTAATATGTAGATCTAGAATTCTATTAGAATAGATTTTTGATAAGTAATTATACATCATTTATATCATTAATTTATTCGAAAAGCTAAGGCGGACCACGCTCCGACGTGTGTTTGTCGTCATTGCAGCGGTCGGTAGGATTATTTATTGAAGTGATTAAAGATGAGTACATCTTTATTCACATATACTCTACATTATAAAATAGGAGATGTGGCTTGTTCACAAGTATTTCTTTTTTCGTTTCGAACAAAAACAATCGTCGACTGGGAGCGCCTTAAGGCTTTTCTCTTATTTTCTTGGAAGAATATAAAGAAAGATAAAAGTAATACCAAAGATCAGCCTTTGCTGAAGGCAAGACGGCGTTTAGACGAATAGGGTAATAGGTTAAAAATTTTCCAATATTGCAGATTGATGTACCTACCTACTAAAGTTGCAATAAATAGGATCACGACTGTAATCCCCAAGTACGGTAGACATTCTCTCAATTCTCCAGGCGCTTAGATCCTTGAAGATGTCTAAAAGGGGTACAGAGGCACGTTTTAACATTACATTTGGCACATGCCTACATTTTGCAATAGTTGGCATTCCACACGTGACAGGTTGCAAGCCCTTCGCCGCTTACAAGAATACTAACTGGTTTCCTCACGATGTTTTCCTTCACCATTATAATTTTTCGAACAGTAATTTCCATTGATGGCCGTGATTCGAAACCACTCGCTCACTCCCACTCGCTTCTATAACAAAATCCCAAATGACATGCAAAAGCTATATTTTAGCAAATTTAAATTTTTTATCGTAAACTATGCAAAAAGATTAAAGATAAGATTTTGGCTCGGACAACTTTTTTCAAAGATATTTTTTTTGTTGACTTTACACTCAGCGCTATTTAGCCCCAAACTAAGCAAAGCTTGTACTATAGGAACTAGATAACTGATACTATATACTTAGTTATATACTTTTTTTTTGTATACATACTATACAAATTAACACACAGACACAAAACAAACCTCTATATATCACACAAATATTTGCCCTGGGTGGGAATCGTACCCACAACCTACAGCGCAGAAGGCATACGCAGAGACTCGGGTTTTCAGCTACTTTAATGCTATACTAGTAAAAAGTTGATTGTTCTATAGCTAAGAAGCTTAAAGTTAGCAATCAGCAGAGCTCCGGCACGTCATCTACTTTTATACTTATCTCGACTAAGCTTAATGCATTTCTTCTTGGTACAAATAAAATGTAAAGAGAGTGCAAAAAGTTCATTGTACTGTCTGTACCAGTAAAAGCACTGTCAAATTCCCATTGTGAAACTGTCAAAAGACACATTTTCAGTAAGAAAAACAAAATAAAAAAACGTCGGACTCACGCACGTAGGGTTCCGTACCATTATCTATAAAAAACGGCAAAAAAACACGTTTGTTGTATGGGAGACCCACTAAAATATTTATTTTATTCTATTTTTTGTATTGGTTTTTCTGTTGTAGCAACAACAGAAGTACATCATCTGTGAAAATTTCAACTGTCTAGCTATCACGGTTCATGGGATACAGCCCTGTAACAGACAGACGGACAGACGGACAGCGAAGTCTTAGTAATAGGGTCCCGTTTTTACCCTTTGGGTACGGAACCCTTAAAAGATATAGGATCAGAACTGTAATCCTTGAAGATAGAGAGGTCAGAGGCACGTCTAAAATGCCCACATTTAGCTGTAGTTAAAATTCCACACGTGACAGGTTGTAATCTAGATAGCATTCCACTGATAATTGTAATTGGCTTCAACTGTCAAATTTTCATTATATAACTGTCAAAAGACAGATGTTAAATATTCCAAATTGGGGGCATATATGCCGAATGTAAAGTTTGTACGTGATTGTGACTACCCCCTCTTTAGACATTTCAAACGATCAAATGCTGTCAAATATCTGAAAGGATATTTACCAAACTTGAAGATTACAGTCATGATCCTACTTATTGAGTGCTTCCTCGTTCAACATTTAATTTTTAGGGTTCCGTACCACAAAAGGAAAAAAACGGAAACCTCATAGGTTCACTCGTGTGTCTTTCCGTCCGTGCCTCCCCAGAATTATCTCTGAAACTACTGGGACCGATTTTTTTTTTAATACCGAATATAGTTTTTGAGTGCTTCCTCGTTCAACATTTCATTTTTCGGGTTCCGTTCTTCAAAAGGAAGAAAACGGAACCCTTATAAGATCACTGTGTCTCTTCGTCCGTTCCTCTAACCTGGATATAAAGGGGGGCTTATATTCAAAACTATTAGGCCTGAAATCTTATAAAAAAATAGTTCTTTACCTATAGATTACAAGAAAACCTATGAGAAATTTGTACGGAGTCCTCAGCGCGCGAGTCCGGCTCGCACTCGTCCGATTATTTATTCAAAATGTCACAAGCTCCGTACACGTTCGTCGACACAAAATCAAAAGCCCCACTTCTATTCACACTCATAAACAAACACGTACAGAACATTCCGCGCTAAAAAGAAAGAAACTAAAAGGGAGACGTGAGTTTTTACGCTCTAAAAGGCACAAAAAGCCTCTTATGAGACGTCTGTGTCGTCTTATCCCGAGTCGCGGACGATTGTCATTCTTCTCTACGCCTCTGATTAATGAGGAACTTGCTGAGCTTTCTTAAGCTAGAGGATCTAACTCGTTCTCGGGATTTATAAACCTTCATAATTAATACGGTGAAGGAAAACATCGCGAGGAAACCAGTTAGTAGGTAAGAATTCATATACATAATAGTACCTTAATTTAATAGTATCTTACACAACGTTTTTTAAAATGAAACTTAGCTAGATCGATTTATCGCTCACGAAACCCCCTGCATACTAAATTTCATGAAGATCGTTGGAGATGTTTCCGAGATTCGGATTATAAATATACAAGAATTGCTCGTTTAAAGGTATTATATAGATACATATTATATAGATAGATAGATATCGAATGCTAACTACTGTAAAATGTGGATATTGTGCCAAAGATATCTTCAAGGATATAAACACATAATGATCTGAAAGTATGTCTTCGTTTCTATATGCCTCTGACTCCTTGAGATCTCTTCAAGGATCTAAGCACATTGTGATTTGAGAGTAAGTCTACCGTACTTGGAGATTACTATTGATCCTATTTTATTTCATTTCAAAAATCGGTTTCGTTTAAAAAACTAAAAACAAAACTGGATTTATATTTCTGGAGGTTTGTTGGCCGTGAACGCCCTATGAATCTGAGGATGTTTTAGCAAGGAGTTTTTTCTCCAACTGTGCTCTTTACAAATACGAATTTAGAACCTCTCTCTCACGTAAAAGTGGCTAATTGAAAGCAGGAACAGGCAATAAGGTTATATTGGGATATAAATCACTAGTGGCCAGTCCCTTCGGATAAATTACTTCGAAGGTAGAGCACCAACAGGTGCAAAGTAATTTTAAGGGTCGCCATACATTTTTCGTTGTCACTTCGGACGTTGTTCTTTTTGGTATTTATATTAGCAGAATGAATATTACGATTAGTGCGAAAAGATTTAAATAAATAAATATTGGTGGACATTTCACTCATCGCCATCTAGTCCCAATCAAAGTAAAGCTTGCACTATGGGAACTAGATAACACATACTATATATTTTTTTGTAAATACATACATGTGATACATAATATCACCCAGACACAGAAAATAAATCTATGTTCATCACACAAATCGAACCCACAATCTACTGCGCAGAAAGCAGAGATATTACCAACTGAGCTATGAGGCCATTTTTTGGAATTCATATTAAAAGAATAAACAATACATTTTGTGCGAAAACATTACAGATATTTGCTTGCTTGTTTGACATAGGTATATGAAATGCTAATTCTGAAAAATGCTGAAGTCGAGTTTCTTAAATTGGGCGTTTGTGAGTCTGTACGTTATATGCTGTTTTTTCCAAAGCAAAAAATCTATAGTGCACGACCGGGTTTCAAACCTACGACTTTTGGATCGTTATGCTTCTATAATTATCATCACATTATCCAATGCTCTTAGATATTTGAACACGTAAATAAAGTACTCGTACTTCTCCAAAATTAAGATTATTCCAACAAAACGATTAAAAAACAAAACGAGTGACGGCTCATATTTTTTTGTTTTAAACTCATATTAGTTAAAAATATACACCATAAACAATACCGTCTTTTTTTTATTAGTTCAAATATGAAGCAGTAATACATTAATACACAGTAATACAGTAATAGTTCTTACATTATTTCCAAATTAATATTTCTTACCTCAGATCTGAAGCCAATTATTTATAAATTTCTTCTTCTACTGCCATTGGTGCATCAATGCATTACCGAAAACAGCTGAATTAATTTTCCACTCACACTTAAAAACTCCATTAGATTCCAAAACATAAACAAATACACTTTTCAAACTTTTCTACACAATTTTCCCGTCACATATTCGAAATATAAAACAGTTCTAAATTCAAAAGCACTCGTATCAAGTTTTTTTTTTTAGTTTTTATGGCAACGAATTTGTTTTTATTCGTAACGCGCGTCCGCGAACGCTAGTCCGAGTGACACCGCTTCACTCGACGGCCTCCGATTCCTATTTGAAGTTCGAACGCGCCAACGCCAAACGTACCCGCGACTTTTCGCTTGGTCTGATCAGTGATCATGCTTTAGCTAGGAGTCCGCCTTGGTTTCGCACGGGTATACTGATGAAGACTATAGGCAATTTTTTTACCGACGAGAAAATAGGAGGTTCTCAATTCGACATGTATAGAATAGACCAAAGTTAGTCCAATTTAAATTATATTCTTTTGGACTAAAATTCTTTCATAAACTAAAAAAAAACTAATATCGTCCCTTGACTTTGCGATTGGTCAAATTCAAAACATTTTCGTCGGTTTTCTTTTGATTTTTTTTAAACGTTGCTATGATATACCTTAGGTTACATGATTGCAATTTTCGTGAAGATCTCTCAATTTTTGATAATAAATTGCCTGTGTTACTCGCTGATAAAGTAGCTTTTGATAAGTGAAAGTGTTTTTAAAATTGGTTCAGTTGTTTTTTGTTTATCCGATACAAACAAAAATACATATTTTATATCTTTAGATTGATGATGTAGTGTGTAAACTAAAAAGCGTACGGAATAGTTTCGTTCCTTGTTATTCGGTAATCGAATGAGTTTCAACTGGTTTGAAAATAGAAATCTGGAGTAGTATGTTATAGGTTTGAAGAGGTTTTGTCATATGCAGTGCAATATAGCTGGCCAGTTATAAATTATAATAAAACAGTTATCTGAAGGTATTGATTATGTAGATAAGTATTTGAATACTAGTTTTTAGGGTTCCGTACCCAAAGGGTAAAATCGGAACCCTATTACTAAGACTTCGCTGTCCGTCTGTCTGTCTGTCTGTCACAGGGCTGTATCTCATGAACCATGATAGCTAGACAGTTGAAATTTTCACAGATTATGTATTTCGGTTGCCGCTTTTATAGATAATGGTACGGAACCCTTCGTGCCCGAGTCCGACTCGCACTTGGCCGGTTTTTACCTGCTATTTTGTAAGCGTAGGTTTAGGAAATCGATTTTTTGACGATTGTAACGAAAAATATTGAAATTTCTGAAAATAAATATATTTTTTTGTGGCCTATGTTCATTTTTGAACTATCTCTATATGAAATTTCATGGCAATCGGCCCAGTGATTTGACCGTGATAACTTCACAGACAGACAGAATAACTTTCGCTCTTATAATATTAGTTTAGATAATTTTGCTTTGTAGGTACAACATACGAGTATTACCTATAGCGATAATATATTGAACAAATAAATTCTTGTATAATTTCCACTTCGTTTACAGAATTTTTAATTATGTTTTTTTTTGTAGGTACTTACAGATTTTTCAAATATTAATTCATAAATAAACATGTACATAAAGCTCGTGTAAAACCATTAGTTAGTGTAATGATTCGTTATATTGTTAAGCAAAAATTACATGTTCTGAGAATTCATTGTAAAGGATTTAGGTTCAATTTTGATTATGGTAACATTTTTTCTGTTGATAAACTGAATGTGCATCGTTTGGTTAATATATTGTTATTTTTAGATGTTAAATAATTAATGATAATTATTGTTTATTTATGTGTCACGATAATTTAAGAAAATATTTTATGTTTAGTTAATTAAGTAGTCATAATGATTTAATATGAACGGAAGAGAATGCTAGTGGCGCCAAGCACGGAGATCGGAAGGAAGAGTGAAGGAATGAACGGTAGAATAAAAAAGAGGGTCGAGTGCTTGGCGACGGGAGGCATTCTTACGCCGGACTTGAGAAAGTTAACACTAATAACTAACTGCTACCTACTGTAATTGGAATTTCAAAATATAAGATTATAAAGTTGAAGAAAGTATTTCATTTTATAATATTAGGTAATAGTTATTAAGAAAAAATTAAATTAAGGTAATACTTGAAATTTTTGGTGTTTTGTATGTGTGCACGACAAAACCTTTTTTACAATTATTTACGATTAAGTACTATACTATTACTATTATTTACGGAATTTATTTTTGAAATTGTGTGTATTACTTTTTTGGAAGAATTAGAATGACAGGCAGTTGTGTGAAAATAAAAGCGAAGAGAAGTTGTCGTGTATTTTTTCTTCAAAAGAACCCAAAAATCGAGACTTCGGCTCCGCAAAGCTTACAATCTGAACAGCTGGGTCTACCCGGACAAGACGGAAAAAAAATGATAAAACCGCATTACCTTGAAAACCATCATACTTAAAAAGAAACTGTATTTAATTTAGGTAGTATGATGATCTAACGAATTATATAAAAAATAACTGTTTAGCTATTCATAGTTTTGAGTAAAAACGAACATAGTGTAGTACCTACTAGTGAAGAACTTCGGAAAATAAATCTATCAAGAAAAGTTTCACCAATCGTGTTTCTATGTTTAATTTATCTAGATTAAATCCATAAGATATCTTTGTCATAAAAAACTAAATAGTATGTTTTGCGGTTATTGAAAAAAACCTATTCTACGTTCATCAATGAAAAAAATATATTTTGTCTTATGTGAAAAAGGACAACGACTGTAATCCCCAAGTACGATAGACTTCTTCAGAGATCTCCAGACGCTAAGATCCTTAGAGATTAAAGTTGATAATTAAAAATGATAGTATCTAACACGAAACTTTATACCGCCTTTGTTGCAGGTAGGGAGAGAGCATCTATCTAATCTAAATCTAAATACATTAATAAAACTTTTGCGTTGTCTTATTAAAAAGTAATCCTAGCAGCGACAATTTTGAAAAATAGATATTTAAAAAATCTATTGCTGTCGCGCTGTACCCAAGGTATAAACGTATGAGTGGCGATAGAGACAACAACAACGCGGACCCAATACTCCTATTTAAAAGTGACGAAATCGCTATTTCGTGTTCACCTCCTCCTTCAAAACTGGATCGATTTTAAAATAATACTAAGAAACATAGTATAACTTTTTTCATTGATTATAATTCGTCAAATTTGTTTACTGGACGTCTAAAGTAGGCGGTTGAAAATGGCCAATTTTTGTGGTTTTAACGGATCCTTATTCTTATAATAACTAATTTATGGAGAAAAATAAGTTATAGGGGCATGCAGTTCTCATTGATTGTATGGTAGAAATATTTTCTCTAGTTTCATCATCCAGGAAGAAAAAGCTGAATACGTTTGTATAGAAAAACGCCTGAAACCACTGATATTAGAAACATGGAATTTGGAAGGTGTATTCTTTTAGTTGTGTAGGGATGCATTAAGAAAGGACTTCTCGAAATTAAACCCCTAAGGGGGTGCAGCGAGGGGTGAAATCTATAAATAACTTCACGTGAATGAGGTCGCGGAGGTTTGCACTATAGTACCTTCATCCATAAATTCACTATAGTAAATCCGTCTCATTAATAAACGTAGACTAGCGCAGGATTAAATTTAGTCCAACGCTTACGTTTGGACTAGTCGAATTCAATATTAATAAACAAGGATTAGAAATGGAGTTGCTTACATTAAGCTGGTATTAACAAGTCTTGGTGTAACCTCAGATGATCTTTGGATAAGTAAATTTTTATTAATAGCACCGCTAAAGTAGGCGGTTGAAAATGGCCAATTTTTGTGGTTTTAACGGATCCTTATTCTTATAATAACTAATTTATGGAGAAAAATAAGTTATAGGGGCATGCAGTTCTCATTGATTGTATGGTAGAAATATTTTCTCTAGTTTCATCATCCAGGAAGGAAACAGCTGAATACGTTTGTATAGAAAAACGCCTGAAACCACTGATATTAGAAACATGGAATTTGGAAGGTGTATTCTTTTTGTTGTGTAGGGATGCATTAAGAAAGGACTTCTCGAAATTAAACCCCTAAGGGGGTGCAGCGAGGGGTGAAATCTATAAATAACTTCACGTGAATGAGGTCGCGGAGGCTTGCACTATAATAGGTACCTACCTTCATCCATAAATTCACTAGTAAATAAGTTTACAGGCTGCTTAAGTCGAGACCAAAATCTTAATGTCACCCAAAGCACGGAAGCGTTCAGTTGGTAAAATCACAAGCGGTCATCCATTAGTGATTTTACTGTAAGTTCAGGGTTGAGTGACAAAGATCTGGGGGAAAACAGCGCTGACCTGTCATTGCAAAGTGAAGCATAACGCTGAGTTGGGACCTTTTTACCTTTGACCGTACTTGGGAAGATACAATCTTGATCCAATTTTTTTGCAGCTGTAGCATACAGTACTAGGTAGAAAGTAGAATCTACTCTTTTTAATTGTTTTTTTTTTATTATACAAGCGGATAGGTGTATTTTAGGAAATAAAAAAAATACAGTATTTTAGGTTTTAGTTTCGGTACTTAATGTAATTTATTAGAAATTGTTTATTTATTTTAATTTTATATCGTGTGTATGTTAACGAATCAAACAAATAACTGTTTTACGTCTACAGCTAAAGGCCTGCGCACATTGGCGAACGGGAGCGCAGAGGATTCAAAATTTATCAATTGAATTAATAGTTATTCTATCAAAATAAGGTATATATTTCAATTTCTTGGAGCATTGCATGCTCCGAGGCCGATCACCGTCTGCCAATGTGTGCAGACCCTAAAGTTAAGGTAATTAAAGAACGAGCTTTTTACGCTTTTTACCTACTTAATTTACTACCGTCACGTTCAGTTATTTTTTTATATTTGTTCTAAGTAGGCATAAATCACTACATAGTATAAAGCAAAGTCGCTTTCCGCTTCCCGCGTCTGTATGTCTGTATGTATGTTTGCTTATATCTTTAAAACTACACAACGGATTTTGATGCGGTTTTTTTTAATAGATAGAGTGATTCAGGAGGAAGGTTTATATGTATAATAACATGCTACCCGTGCGAAGCCGGGGCGGGTCGCTAGTAAATAAATAACTTTCTACCCATGCAATAAAACTTTTTTACCCTTAACCTCTTTTTGAAAACTGTAAAATACCTGTCTACCTACTTACCAGGAGAGAAACTACAAAGAGGAGCGAGATTGGTAACGATTCAAGTACTTACCTATCTAGGTTGCTCTACTCCGATGATTCAGACAATTTCAGTCTTTATGAAATGGTTGCAATTTCATCGCAAGCATTAAATATTTAGATAGTTAATTATTAACATAACAAACAAACAGAGACAAAGCCAAATATTACGTAAGTAAGTTTATAATTCTTATTCATATTCATAATATTAATTTATTTTTCATCCCACCATCTCGGAAAGAGTATTTTTGCTCTTCAATATCTGAGTGCAAAAGCCGTTTTTATTCTCTAGAGGATAAAGTAAATTGAATTTAGAACATCGTGTGCACTAAGTTTGTGAATTAAAAAAACCATTAAACCTATTTACTGCTACCTCTATGGTGCCGAATATATCATACAACTTTTTTTTAATTTGTTAAAAACTCAGACTCGGAACCTTCTTGGTGTTCTTTTTTCAATTTGCTTTGTACGCGGTTCTTTACGCGGCATTTAAGATTATTCTGTAATACTTACCTGTCATAATGTAGTAGTTAATACCTAAACTGAAATAAAAGTTTTCACCTCGTGCTCTTTTGATTCCTTCGCTTGCTCGGTCATCAAAATTGAACACGCGGTTAGAAAGCAACTTTGCACTCTTGTATAACAAATAACTATTATTGTTTCAGTTGGTATTCCAATGGAATTATACTACTTCAAAGTGTAATTCTTGGGTATTAGATATCAATTCGGAGTTAGGTAACTTTTTTAATATTTTCTCGGTTAAAAGAAACCCCCGTTCTCAATTTGACGTGTATAAATATAGATCAATATTGCTTTTTTATAATGACCCTTTTTGATAATGATCTTTTCACCTGGTGATCCGATTTCGATGATTTTATTTCTATTGTGTGGAAAATAGTTCTAAGTTCCCATTTAAATTATATTCGAATAAAATACGAAAATCGTCCCTTAAGGCGAGTAATACATGTTTTTGAACAATGCAGAATCGTTTCTTCTTAATAACCGCAAAACATACAGTTTTGTTTTTACGGCAAAGATAACTTAAGGATATAATCTAGATAAATTACAGACAGAAATACGGTTGGTGAAACTTTACTCGATAAATTTACTTTCCAAAGTTGGCTCTTCAAAAACACTAGTTTTTTTTTAATCAAAACTATGAATAGCTAAACAGTTCATTTTTATCTAATTCGTTAGATAATCATACTAGCTAAATAAATTACAGATGGTTTCTTTTTAAATTTGATGGTTTTCCAGATTTGGGGAGAATTTGGGAATTTGGGGGCACGGCAGTGCCCCCGCCTAGTCGAGCGCGAAGCAAACACTGCCGTACCATCCTTTACTGGAACCATTTCGCCGCATTTTCAGGCCCCTATTTGAGAACCTCTGGATAAGACCAGAACGCTGAAATTTTCGTCATCCAGTAAGCCATAATCACATACTTAAAATCCAAAATTTCAAGTCTGTAGGTCATTTAGTTACGAAGTTAAGCGAAAGCAAAGTTTCGCATTTTAGACAGACACCCACTCACTCACTCACTCACTCACTCACTCACTCACTCATGATCATCAGAATAGAATTAGTACTTCCCATAAACTCAGAGAGCTGAAATTTGGTACAGAGTTAGGGTTTAATGGCCACATAAAGGGAAAACCTTAAAAACTAGAATAATCGAAGATCTGGAGTACCTGGTGACCATGATAAGAAAACACAAGAGCCTAACCAAACTATTAGAAATCGACATACCGCCTTTACAAAAAATATTTTACTACTGGACCGATTTGAAAAATTCTTTCACCATTAGAATCCTACATTATCCCTGATGAACATAAGCTATAGTATATTTTCAAAAATATTAGGGATCCGTATAAAAACATCGATAAAGTAATCCAAAGTGTGAAAAAATTAAAAAAAAATCCTTACATTGCGTTTGCTGCGGAAATTATTGACAATAGAGCAAAGTAATGTACTACAGTTTTAAAGAGAACATCAATATCTACAAAAAAGTATGCAATACTATATATCTAACTATTAGGGATCCGTATGAAAACTTCGATAATGTAACCCAACGTGTAAAAAAAACCAAAAAAATCCTTATATCGCGTACGCTGCTGAAATTGTTGATAATAGAGCAAAGTGATGTACTAAAGTTTTAAAGAGGACATCAATATCTACAAAAAAAGTCTGCGATACTAAATGTTTTATTAGGGATCCTTATGAAAAATTCGATAATGTAACCCAAGGTGTAAAAAAATTACCTATAATATCATTATTACATCCGTGCGACGCCGGGGCGGACTGTAGTACGCAATAAAATTAAAGGAAAACTCTGGATAAGACTAGACTGGCTTTTATACTTACTTATTCTTACAAGTTTACAAGAAGAAATAGTCGAACGATTAACTTTATTCTACTCGAACATTACACAAATTGAATAAACAAATTAACAAATTAAATAAACTAAAATATTAATAATTTCGCTCAAAATTTGATCAAAATATAATGCATTGGACTAAGAGTGGCGGTGATACCCGCATACGTCGCTAGATGGCGCTGACTGTAAACTACTCATAAAAAGAAAAAAACTGTGTCAAATAAGAAAATCTAATAAAATAAATCAATAAGCCCACGTTTCTACAAAAAGAAGTGAAATCCCACCAAAAACATTCTGTAAAAAACTAGCCAAGTCTCGATGGAGCTGCTTGTTTAAGCAGCTCCATCGAGACTTGGCTAGTTTTTTACAGAATGTTTTTGGTGGGATGCAGTTTTATTACTTTTTCCGTCTTATCCGGGTAGATTCCGCCCATACAAAAAGTCAATAATTTCAAGTATCGCCTTAAATTTTCGTTTAGTCGGAACATTTTCGTCAGTATTCTTTTTAGTTTTATAAACGTATTTATAATATGTCTGGCTTGTTACCAATTTGAACACGTTTAGGTATTACTGACGCTAGCCTAGTCTCACAATTTGTCTGAATACCTTTTTCTCGGAGGTGTAGGTGATCCCTCTTTGCGGATATCACGTAGAGTAAACAATAAACGGCAAGTTTGAATAAGTAAAACCAGAAAATGCTCAGATCGATCCTTCTAAGATGCATATTGAGTAGATGTTTGCTCTGTGTACTGAGTGAATACAAAATAGGAAACAAGAAATAAGGTGAGCCCAACCGAACAAACATTGCTGTGTATATGACTGGCCTCACAGCTTAGTTGGTAGTAGGTATTCTGCGCTGTAGGTTGTGGGTTCGATCCCCACCCAGGGCAAATATTTGTGTGGTGAACATAGATGCTTGTTCTGTGTCTGGGTGTTAATATGTATAATAAGTATGTATTTACAAAAAAAAAGTACATAAGTATTCTATCAGTTATCTGGTTCCCATAGTACAAGCTTTGCTTAGTTTGGGGCTAGATGGCGCTGTGTGTAAAGTCTGCCAATATTTATATATATTTATATTTATTTATACTTGATACTCTTTAGATTGACACTGGAGCTCTATATTTACGAAAAGGATCATTCTTCTAGAAGAATGATCTTTGGAACTCAATCTAAGTCCTAGACTTAGGGTCGGTTTCCATCTAAGCAGAGCTGTGCGGGACGGACCAATGACCAGCGCTCGACATTTTTAATCTTGAATATTTGAGCCCCTTTGACCGTCGGCACGGCGCCGCGCCTTCTAATGGCGTGGTGTCACACCTTTTCATGATGGAAGGCGCCGCACCGCAGACATGGGCCCACGGCCTTAGTCGACCCTTACGACACTTTACCCCACACATAACTGCGAGTTCGCATCGCATCGCAAATATCGCGAGCTTTCTTCCTATTCTCCTAAGAGAGAAGAGCTATATTCCTGCGTGGTATCGTATTGCATCTCATCGCGGTTTTGTGTTGGAGCCCTTAGCCGCGAGGAACAGTTTCACCTAGCCCTAAGACGTTTAGAAAAATGTAGCTAATGCTTTAAAAATACACATTTGGCAGATGTTAACAGTCAGTTTTTTCCGGTACACTCAGCTGCGGAAGTCGATATTTTCGGAATTTAGAATCTACTTATTTTAAGAGTTGATGACAGTTTTCAGTTTTATTTTCTAAAGTATTTTCAAAACATTGATGGTTAGTGACAAACAAAAGGTAGCATTATTCGTTAAACCTTTTTGTTGTCCAGTCATTGCCAACTTTTGATGTTGACTGTACCTACATTTGTTTGTGCCAAGATCTGCCATACCATTAAAACAGCTAACTATTATATTACGGCCATCAAGGAAACCATGACTTATGTCAAATAACCAAAGACCACCTATGTATTTTTAAGTACGAAACATAAATCATATAAAAACCGGCCAAGTGCGAGTCGGAGCGAGCTGTGAAAATTTCAACTGTCTATCTATCACGGTTCATTAGATACAACCTTGTGACAGACAGATGGACAACGAAGTTTTCGTAATACGGTCCCGTTTTTACCCTTTGGGTACGGAACCATAAAAAACACTTTTTACTCTTTGTTTCAAATCAAAATATTGATCGTTTGAAGTTTGAAGTAACTTTAAATTCATCCATCTTCAAAATTGTTTAACAACGTATTGTAGCCGTTAATTTAACCCGCTGACATACAGATACTTACAGAATACAGGTATCAAAATAAACCGAAGTAAAAAGCTTTGAAATAGAATGCGTAGGTATTACATGAGTGCGAATATGTATTAGTCTCAAAGTTCACCATAAAACTAGCTCGTAGTTGTAGCCAAAGAACGGTTAAGATAATGCTTGAAATATTTGTCTTTTTGTATGGGCTGAGTTTACCCGGATAAAACGGAAAAAGTGATAAAATGGCTATACTATGAAAACTGTCTTTTATTTATGTAGCTAGTATGATTATCTAACGAATTATATAAAAAACCGGTCAAGTGCGAGTCGGACTCGCGCACGAAGGGTTCCGTACCATTATCTATAAAAACGGCAAAAAAATCACGTTTGTTGTATGGGAGCCCCCCTTAAATATTTATTTTATTCTGTTTTTAGTATTTGTTGTTATAGCAACAACAAAAATAAATAATCTGTGAAAATTTCAACTGTCTAGCTATCACGGTTCATGAGATACAGCCCTGTGACAGACAAGACGGACAGACGGACAGCGAAGTCTTAATAATAGAGTCCCGTTTTTACCCTTTGGGTACGGAACCCTAAAAATGAACTGTTTAGCTATTCATAGTTTTGAGTAAAAAAACTAAATTAGTGTTTTGGAAGAGCCAACTTCGGAAAATAAATGTATCGAGAATAGTTTCACCAATCGTGTTTCTGTCTATAATTTATATAGATTAAATACTTAAGTTACCTTTGTCATAAAAACAAAACTGTATGTTTTGCGGTTATTGAGTTAAAAAGATTCTGCATTCATTAAAAAAAAAGAAATACTTGTCTCAATACAAATAGTTTAGGTAAAGTATCTGTTACAATATTGTTATGCTTTTGGTTGTTTTTCTGTGGTTGATAGGTCAAGGTAAGTTTACAAGGGCACTGTAACAATTGTTTTTCTGTGATTATCGTTTGTTTTGTAGGCTCAGGTATCTTATAAAAATAGTTCTCCAACTTTCAATATACATTTTTCTAACAATTATTGACCAATAAGAACGGGTAATGATATTTTGACAGCTGACTGCTGCCAGGCGACGTTGGTATCACTATCACTTTGATTGGTGGGAATTTGATTGCTACAAGCAAAAACTAAAATTTTTTTTACTCATGGAGTAGTAGTATAAAGTAGTAGTTTCCTGCTCAAATGTTCTGTGTCGTGGGTATCAGAAACTTGTATATCTACATAGTATCACACCACCCAGACCTGGAGCAATTGCAGATGATGATAACATTTGTACTGGCCAACGAGATCGTCCTTACTAAGTTCACACACTAGGTAAATTAGCAAAGGTATTTATTAATTCGGCACTGATCGCATACCGTGGGTCCATAAAGGATTATTCCTAAAAGCAGCTATTGTCCAAACTCACTACATAACGGTAATCGGTTTTAACTGTGAAATTCCTATTGTGTCTGTCAATAGACAAGTGGAATTTTGACTGTTGAAGCTAATAATGATTGAGAGTGTGTATTAGGTTAGATTAGTTAGTAAGCTCACTCTATTGGTCTGCGCACACTGGCGCATGGCAGTAGTGAATTTAAAATTGATCAATTGAATTGAATAGTTATCCAATTTTAATAAGGTATAATAATAATAATAATGTTTATTTTTATTCAATTATATATTTCAATGCTCGGTGATCGGGAGCATGGCAGCGCAGTTTTGCGAGATTACCGTTCATTGAAATATATATCTTATTTCGATATATACTAAATTTAAAAACCATTCCGCTGCCGTCCTCCTCTGTGCGCCAACTATTTAGGGCTGCAAGTCTGCTAACCACTAATTGCACGCTGCGTAGTCCATGGCGTATTAATTAATATTAACCGCGATAGAGCTCATTTTGCGATTCAAAGTGGTTAACAGCAGTAAAGGTTTAACACGCAATATTATAATATTCCTTAAATTACAAGTTTGCGGTGTGCGGTCTGAAGCTTACCCTCGTATTCAAGAACGACACTATGAGAACACGCACCCACAGTGGACGAAATATTTTTTCATAAACATCACTTTATATGTTGAGCGGCACTATGGCGCACGCTACCGTGTGCCTTTAGAGCTCAACTTTGACTAGAGGAACACGACAATGTGCCTCTAGTCACACTATGCAGTGTCGCACAACACATAAAGTGATTTTTATGAAAAAAGTTTTCGTCCACTGTGGGTGCGTGTTCTCATAGTGTCATTCTTGAATACGAGGGTTAGACTGTTAGACTAACATGAAAACCCAAGAAAACGTATATCTACAGAGAATAAAGTTGATTCCGGCGTGACTTTACGGAATACCAGTCAAATACCATCAAAATACTAAACGGACAAAGATTAGTACAAATTCGCCTGCACCCAACGAGACCAACCCTAGGTGAAATAAAACTACACATACGCACACCTTCTAGCAGAAAAGGTTCTCTTATAAAATTAACGGTAGTAGTACATAATACTGAAATTAAAAGCAAAACTATCACAAATAAGTAGGCTATAAAAGTTTACGAGTAATAAACGTAATAGTCGACCAACATAAAATGTACTTGAAGAAGAAATAATGGATTTTTTTAGTACAAATACCATTGAAATTTACTTATTTTAACGTTGTTAGCTGTGTAAACTAACAACGTTAAAATAAACGAAATCCTACATAACACGCACTTGGCCGGTTTTTTACTTGATGAAAATATAGCTTTACCACGTGCCAAAAGGCGCAGTGTGGGAAGACCCCACACGGCGGACTGAAGACCTGGTGAAGGTCGCGGGATACCGCTGGCTGCGGGCAGCGCAGAACCCGTTATTGTGGCGATCTTTGGGGGAGACCTATGTCCAGCAGTGGACGTGGATCAGCTTAGATGAATATGGCTTTTAATTGATGAAAATTTTTTTTTAAACTGTGTTATTCGTTTTTTCGTTTATCTATTCAAAAAATCATTTTTTTCTTTATAATATTAATGTATATGTAAATTTAGAAAATTAGTGTATTCCAAGTTTCATTGGGAAAATAAACAGGTTACAAAACAAATTAGAAACAGCTAATGGCGCACGTTCAAACAAAACAATTACTATTTCGTATAAGCACTTGAGCTAATTAAAATTCAAAAGTTTTCTCATTTTGGAAACTGAATGCATTCTATAATTTCATAACAGTTGGAATGTTATATAGAAACTACTCCCCACTTGCACCATCAGACCAGCATAAAGTTTAATGTGAAGCTAGTCGCAATAACAATGCTTATCGGGTTATTAAAAAACCGGCCAAATGCGAGTCGGACTCACGCATAAAGGGTTCCTATAAAAAACGCCAAACAATCACATTTGTTGTATGGTATTGTTTTTTTTTTTTTTTTTTTGTATTTGTTGTTATAGCGGCAACGGAAATACATCATCTGTGAAAAAATTTTACTGTCTAGATATAACGGTTCATACAGCCAAGAGCATGTGCCTCTGACTAGCTAGCACCTTCCATGCGCTCAAATCCTTGAAGATGACTTCAAAGATCTGAGCGTCTAAAGATCTGAGTGGATGTCTACCTTTTTACCCATTTCATTTCACTACCGAAAGGAGAAAAAAATAAACGTTTTCCCTATCGAGTTGGGCTCGACTTGTTTGAAATATCTGGTGCATTTGGAAATCAAAGCTCGAACTGCGAAGATATACGAGTAAAACAAAGTTTGAGGGAAGGGAAATCAATCATTCCGTTTGTCCGCACCATTTCGATGTGTGATGAAGTTCATTCAAAGTGTTTGCCTCCCCTTTGTTGTCACAAGGCGTAGAACGTTATTCTCCGCGTATTTTTGGTGATTGTGAACTCACTTTGGTATAGAAGTGCCTATTTTAGATACAAGTAAAAATAAACAATTGCCAACTATAATTAGTTATGGTAGATTCTGAAAGCATCTAGCGCTCAGATCCAAACATTCCTCAAAGTCAAAATCTATAAGCAATTCATTAAAATCACTTGGATCATTTTGAATCGTCAAATTTAGCAAATAAGAATACTGACTGGTTTTTTTTTCAAACAGAAAAATTCATTGATGTAAATCCGGGATTCGAACTTGGCCTAGCCAACAAAAGTCTAGAAGAATTTCCATAAACTATATTGCTATCAAAAACAACTTTTATTATTTCTCAACAAAGAAAGTAGGAGTTTTTACGGGCGTCCACTTAAAAAGTTCGTTCCTGGCTACTACTTACAAAGAACTGTGTAATGGGAATATTTTTAAGAGTTAACTAGCTTTATATAAAGCTGTTTTCTTTTTTCCTTGTACTATTAGTTACTTAATATTAATTAATATTTCAAACGGGTATTTATCGTGTTATTTACCTTTTATTAACCCGACGTTTTGGCTGTGTTACAACAAAATTGGTCGTGGTCAGTTTTCCCACAAATAAGAGGTAATGACGAAATAAATAACTTCTCGTTTTAAAAAATATTTAATTAATGTGTTTTGATCGCATAGTAGTAGCGTAGTTTGAAAGAGAATATCACAGGGGATGAAAACAAGTTATTACGCGGTACATTACTATCATCATCATCCATAGCCTGAATTCACCCATTGCTAGGTCGTGACTTAATTTTTGGGTTTCGTACCAATGGGACGTAAAAATAGGACCCTATTTCTAAGACTTCGCTTTCCGTCTGTCTGTCTATCATGAACCGTGATAGCTAGACAGTTTAAATTTTCACAGATGATGTATTTCTGTTGCCGCTATAACAACAAATACTAAAATAGAATAAAATAAATATTTAAGCGGGGCTCCCATACAACAAACGTGATTTTCTTGCCGATTTTTATAGATAATCGGAACCCTTCGTGCGCGAGTCCGACTCGCACTTGTCCGGTTTTATCTACTTGTCCTATTAAACTTTACTTGTATGTCTTGATGTTTTTCCTTCACTTGCGACTTTATTTCCATTTTATTTCTTCCATTCCACCATTCTTCCATTCCATTCTTATCTGAAGACTTTAAATAAAAAGGCAGAATGCATTATTATTCCATGCATATCCCCTCTCCTTCAAGTTTACCCTTGACAGCCTTCATTGCGGTTGCCAAGACCATTTATGCCTGATTCACTCCTTTATAAAGTAAAAACAGAGCTAAAGTGAAAAAAGTTGTTTTAGAAGTCATTTTATCAAAATAACTATAGATTTTGACACGAGTCTTTATCACGTAATTACCTTTTGAGTCTACCCGCAACCATGACTATTGTAACATAGTCGAAACGTCGGGAAAGTAAATTAAAGGTAATTACGTAATAAAGACCCATGTCAGAATATAAAGTGATGTCTACTAATCACGATTGTTTGAAAAATCATTTTATCAACTTGTTCATCACCATGTTTTGAGGTTATGAGGAGGGAAGAATGTTATCTAACGAAAATAATGATAGGAATGAATGTGGATGTATGTAGACGTAGAGGTAGGCCAAAGAAAAGATGGACGGACTGTGTAAAAGATGACATGGGTAAGAAAGGAGTGAGTGATGAGATGACGGCTGATAAGAGGGAAATGGAAGAAGTACACATGTGCCGACCCCATTTAAGTGGTATAAGGGCAGTAAAATGATGTTCATTACCATATTTTCGTGCTTATTAATAAAAAGTAAAACATCCTAAAGCTATCCTTGCTCTAAATGAGCAACCCTTTTAGCACAGGACACATTAGATCACACCCTACATATTCTGAATGCCTTTTTTGTAGCTATCACACCTTATAATTAAGTTTATAGTTATCTATAGTGCGTGTTGTTGACAAACAAATATTTTTTTATGAACCAAAGCATTATCATAATTTTCTGGTCCGCATTATAAATAGTAAAAAAATTCGGTCAAAATGACAAATTCTTAAACCAATAGACAATGTTTTCGTCATTGATGACAATTGCCATCGGAAGTGAATCAGGCCTTAGATTGGCCTCAGCCCAGCTTCATTCCTCACTGTCATTATTGTTTACCGCTGTATAAAGGTAGCTCGTTCATTTTATTATAACATTAATCTACACTTTTGCTTACATTGTATATTGTATAAGCATCGGTAAAAAGAAGAATAATATACGTATAACTCGTAGATTGGCTCTGCCTTTTGCGCTGTAGGTTAGTGGAATGTGAATTCGATTTTCTAATAGGATAATATTTGTATTATGAACTTATTACTTTTGTTTCATGTATTTTGATGAATTGTATATACATAGGTATTTGCAAAAAAGTGTTTGCTGGCTAGTGAGATTTCTACTAATAACTATTTATTTAAAGCTAATTTGTATATCTTTGTATTGATAAAATTATAAAAAACTCGATATTATTGGTAAAATTATTGTGGGGACTGGTGATGAGGCAAATAAATGAATGGTAGTATTGAGACATTGTGTTTTTAGAGATACAGTAAGTGGTAAGATGGTTTTTGACACAGATTTATTATTTTTTATATAGTAAATGCTAGCGGTCACGCATACCATTCAAAGCGAGTGTGACCGCTATGCTTTAAACCGTTCAGTGCAAAAGAAGTCTCTAGAACTAACGACAATATAATATTATAGAACAAAACACGCAAATTTCCGACACATTATGAGGTACGAATATAATAACACCTTTTGTTCGTCTTGTCCGACGCATGAGGTCTCGATTTGGTCACCCTGTGCTAATTAGACTATGGTTTAGTGCCCCTAGAAAGGCTTTGTACTCGTAGTGTTCGTCCACAATGCCGAGCCTAGCGCGGTTGCGATGACGGGCGCGAAGTATCAAACATATGAAACGCGTCTTTACGATCATAGTGTAGTGATTGCGCGTTTCATGTGTTTGAAACATCGCCCTTTGCCGCAACCGAGCTAGGCTCGCAGTGTGGACACACGCGTATGTGGAGACTCCTAGTTATAGCCCGATGAAGCGTTTTCTTTCTTTACCATCTGCTGATAGTAAATATATGAGAAACAGTGAGTGTCCACAGTTTACACTCGGATGTGTGACTCTCAACCTTGGACGCAAATATAAAATAAAAATACTAATTGGCAGCGTCAAGCCAAATTGTAATTTTACAATATTTTAACTATGAGAGATTAGAGAGGATGTAATTTATTATTTATTATGAGATTTGTTAAAAAAAACCTGACAAGTGACATATTAATTATATATACGCAATAAAAACAAGTGACGTAGGTACCTAATATCTACAATTTCAATAGCAGTTTGGATAAATAGACTGAAGGACCTATGTTCAAAACACAAATATTTGTCACTAGATTATGTGAACATTTTTGGTAAGTACCATTATTGCAATTTTATTTGGGATCTCTATTTTTTTTTTCATTTAAATATTACCCATGATACTCGCTGATAATGCAGTTTTTGATAGGTAAAAGATTTTTTTCAAATAGGTCCAGTAGTTTTTTAGTTTATCCAACCTAAAATACAAAATTAATAGATGCAAATTTTGCTTCATAATACATAGTTGTGTGATTGTGTGGCCCATTGATCCCATAACGCATAAGTACGAGTTTCTACCGACTAAGCTGAGGCAACTCTCTCTACCCTCAGAAATAAAAAAATGTGTACATTTTATTTAACACATTAAAATCTAAACTCACTAAACATATAATGCAAGACTACCTTTACTTATGAAATAAATGCGTTAGATAAAATAAGCTACATCGACGACATACCTACCAACTGTTTATTTAAAGCCTAAGATTGAGCTATTCATAAGTAAGTAACATGTATCATGTATATTGTCTTTATATGAATAAACTAGCCGACCCATGACAGACGTTGTCGTGTCAAACTTCAATAATCGAATAGAAAAGACTGAATGTTTTTAGTCTGTGATGTCAAATTGGTTGCACACCAGCGCCATCTATAGAGAAATCAACCCTTTTGCGTTTTTATCGATTTGGGGATGTTTTTCATATTTTAAAGTAGTCTATTATTTATTCGGGCATTATATCTACATCTACAGCAAATTTCAACTTAATCCGTTTTGTCATTTATGCCTGATTGAGGCACAAACATACATACAAACTCACAAACTTTCGCATTTATAATATTATTGGGGTTAGGATGTATTAAACCTAACTCAACATGTTCGGAAGCTAGTACATCAGTAAAACAACGGTAGCTGCATCTCGTAAAACCAGCCAGACATCAATGGAATGTTCCAGAAACAACCAACCCAAGAATGTCGGTAGATTAATGAATGCGGACACCGTCCTTTATTAAACTAGCAAATACAACTAGAACTAAGGTTAGCATAATTTTGACAATATTAAAGAGGTAGGTAAATAAGCTTGACAAAATTTTCCATTTGTTATGAGTTTGAGTCGAGTTTAGAATTGAAACGAGATTTGCATATAAATGTTGTGGACAAAGCAAAAGTAGGTTTGTATATGCAATACTCGTGCTATTCACACGCATTTTTTGAGTTTCAGATTTTGTTTTGGCGTGTTTTTATTGAATACTAGCCGACCCGTGACAGACGTTGTCTTGTCAAATTTCAATAATCGAATAGAAAAGACTGAATGTTTTTAGTTTGTGATGTCAGATTTGTTGCACATCAGCGCCATCTATACAGAAAACATCTCTTTTGCGTTTTTTATAGTTATTGGGATATTTTTCATATTTTAAAGTAGTTTTTTAATTATTCGGGCATTATATCTACATCTACAGCAAATTTCAACTTAATCCGTTTTGTATTTTAGGCCTGATTGAGGAACAAACATACATACAAACTCACAAACTTTCGCATTTATAATATTATTAGGATTTAGTAAAAAGACGCGTTGACGTTAAAATATGGCCTATTTTGTTCGATAATGTAGCTTATGAAAGCAATTTTAAAATTGGTCTGTATTATTTTATTTTGTCCATTACAAACAAATACCTAAAATAAGGTAGTGTAGATACCTAAATGTTCCAAATCCTGGGGTTATGTTACCATGGGAGGTACCTTTTCGTTGTTTCCTAAGAATAAGTAGGGTCATAGTGACTGGTGCGTGTATTTGTGTTTTTTTTTCAATATTTATTTAAGCGTATATTTGTGGTAATAACGTAGTACGGGACCACTTTATGACGTGTCCGTTTTCCTCCTGCCGTTTGAAATTGCATTAGAAGGCACACCGCCAACTTGCGAAGGTAAGTTTCTGAAACTTCGTTTTATGTCGGTGCCTACTAGATACTCTTAAGTTGTTTCGAATACCGTGGCAAATAAAACAACACTTTTGACTTTACACACAGCGCCATCTAGCCCCAAACTAAGCAAAGCTTGTACTATGGGAACCAGATAACTGATAGAATACTTATATACTTTTTTGTAAATACATACTTATTATAAATAATAACACCCAGACACAGAACAAACATCTATGTACAACACACAAATATTTGCCCTGGGTGGGGATCGAACCCACAACCTACAGCGCAGAAGGCAGAGTTACTACCAACTGAGCTGTGAGGCTGTTTAAACATAACAAAATGAGTTTTATGAATTACTAGCGGTAACACCCGCGTTTAATCCGTTTCCGTGGCAAATATTTATTTTTATCTCTATAAAAAAATCTTTTTTTAATAAAAAATATCAAAATCGGTCCAGCCGTTCAAGAGTCTATAACGGACATAGGTAGACACATTGTTTGTGTTTTATATACAACATATAATTCTATAGATAGAATAGCTTCCGATCGGATAAAAAGTTGCGTACTAGCTATTCTAAAGCATAGGCTATGTATGTTCAAAGTTTCATTAAAATCCGCACAAACACACCTTATTATAAATCCTCTCAAACTGGCGGATTTCCTAGGATTTGGTTTGAAGTGGACCGAATATAACTCCTAGTGCCCAGAAAATACTAGGCCAGCACAGCCGTAGTTTGAATACCTAAAACTAGATTAGGTACTTCCGGTTAGTTCGTTATTTTTATCTATTTTGTTATTGTTTTTACAGTTTATGTTGTTCTTTTTAGGGACCCTATTACTTAGACTTCGCTGTCCGTCTGTCCGTCTGTACGTCTGTCCGTCCGTCCGTCCGTCTGTCTGTCTGTCACAGGGCGGTATCTCATGAACCGTGATAGCTAGACAGCTGAAATTTTCACAGATTATGTATAGAATGTAATTATAGAAATGTTTTTAAATGGTTTGAAATAAACTATTCTATTCTATTTAAGATCGCTTAAAGAATGGCCACTGATATACATTTGAACCGTACTACTCGTAACTCCACTTTACGCTTTTAGTTAACCGTCTGGAATAAGCGATCAAGACGCGCGACATTGCACAAGAACAATGTAATGATAGCTTTTAAACTCCGGCCGCGATTGAAGCGATAGACGCAGTCCGTCTTTTGAAAACTTTAGAAGTTTGAAGCGCCCGTGACTTAACTTGTCCGTCGTCCTAACCATGATTAATCGATTTTCTAAGCCATCGCTTTACGAATGAGTTCTTAGCAGTTTTATAAGTCTTACAAACCTTACTTGTCTTACTCTTCATCATCATTTTCTTGTCCTTTTCTCTTATGTTTTACAACCGGCCGCGACTGACGACAACTTTATTTGGGAAAACTGAATTATTTAATTTACCCTTCTAAATACTAAACGGACCAAGATTAACCCTCGTATTCAAGAACGACACTATGAGAACACGCACCCACAGTGGACGAAATCTTTTTTCATAAACATCACTTTATGTGTTGAGCGGCACTATGGCACACGCTACCGTGTGCCTTTAGAGCTCAACTTTGGCTAGAGGCACACGACAATGTGTACACAGCACATAGAGTGATTTTTATGAAAAAAGATTTCGTCCACTGTGGGTGCGTGTTCTCATAGTGTCGTTCTTGAATACGAGGGATAGCCTCGTAAGGCCCAGGGCTGCTAATAGTCCACTTGTCATTACGACCCTGTGGTCCTTTCTAAAGGACTACACAAAAATAGTGACTCCGGCCCAGTCCATGCCAGTGTGATCACATCATTACACCAATTTCCTTCAAATTTACAGATGCCACTTGATTTAAAACCAACGATGTATACGTACTCATTTACTTACCACATAGCCCAATACGACAAATCCAGACGTCTAATGGCTTTATTTTTTCAACGAAATAATTCTATCAAACCGTTTTGGTGTGCGGAATCAGAGAAGCGGTAAAAAATACATTCTGATTGGCCCGCTCAATGTCACAGCCCGCTACGGGGCGCGTCGTAAATTCAGCAGAAGCCTAAAGTGTTGTTTAAAAATGTTTGTATTGCATGAGGAGTCTATAGGCTATGTGGTCGATGACTTGTTGCAACAGCCGGTTTTTTCGCAAGTTTGTGCCTTAAGTCGCAATGTGTGAATCGCACCTTTAAGTAATGACCCCTTGTACTGTTCCGCAGTAAATTTTAATAGCTCATTAACCTCCCCAATCTCAAGTTTAGATAACAGATGAAGTTCAGTACAAGTCTGATCCAAGATAGCAGTCGTAACTAATTCCTTATCGATATTTGAAGGCAATGTCTAGTATAATGAAGCGGTAACCATTATAATATTTCAGTAAATCTATACTAACACATAATTATAAATGCGAAAGTAACTCTGTCTTTCGGTCTGATTGTCTGTCTGTGACGTTATTACTGCCGGCTGGGCCAATTGTGATTAAATTTCATATACCTACTTAAAATAGTTTAATGTCTTAAGACGGAAATAGGCTACATTTTTCCTAAATTTTGTTTTTATTTTTTGGAATTTCAGTGTTTTACGATAGAGTCGTAAAAAATACGCGGACAAAGTCGCGGGTAAAAACTAGTTCAATATAAATTAAGGTTAAGGGATGATTGCCAATACTTTAAAAACCAACGCTTGGATACAAAATATCTATTCTTTGGAATTCTTCAGGTACAAAATTCTTTGGAATTCTTCATAACGAAACAAAACCTTTTAAGTAGGAAAAAAACCAGCCACGTGCGAGTCGGACTCGCGCACGAAGGTTTCCTTACCATTGTCTATAAAAAACGGCATAAAAACACGTTTAAAATCACTACATAGTATAAAGCAAAGTCGCTTTCCGCTTCCCGCGTCTGTATGTCTGTATGTATGTTTGCTTATATCTTTAAAACTACACAACGGATTTTGATGCGGTTTTTTTTAATAGATAGAGTGATTCAGGAGGAAGGTTTATATGTATTAAACCCGTGCGAAGCCGGGGCGGGTCGCTAGTAATATATAAATGGGAGCCCCAATTAAATATTTATTTTATTCTTTTTTAGTATTTGTTGTTATAGCGGCAGCAGAAATACATCATCTGTGAAAATTTCAACTGTCTAGCTATCACTACGGTTCATGAGATACAGCCCTGTGACAGACAGACGGACAGACGGACATACAGCGAAGTCTTAGTAATAGGGTCCCGTTTTACCCTTTGGGTACGAAACCCTATAAACCTAGTGAAAAAACTGCATCCTAACTAGTAACTGTTTAATAATTTACATCTTTGAGCATCCGAAAGGACAAACTCTGTATTTCCGTGGTTAAAAACGTTTATAGGAAAAAATCGCCTTCTGTCTTTTTGATACATCACAGGAACCTCTGGGACCGTTGGGAGCACGACGCAATGACTCCAATTTATTATGTACGTCTGGACAGAGGGCTCATCTCTTAAAATCACTATCACTACATAGTATAAAGCAAAGTCGCTTCCCGTTTCCCGCGTCTGTATGTATGCTTATCTTCACTACATAGTATAAAGCAAAGTCGCTTTCCGCTTCCCGCGTCTGTATGTATGTATGTTTGCTTATATCTTTAAAACTACACAACGGATTTTGATGCGGTTTTTTTAATAGATAGAGTGATTCAGGATGAAGGTTTATATGTATAATAACATGCTACCCGTGCGAAGCCGGGGCGGGTCGCTAGTTAAAACTACACAACGGATTTTGATGCGGTTTTTTTTAATAGATAGAGTGATTCAGGAGGAAGGTTTATAGGAATCAGCTTTGCACCCGTGCGAAGCCGGGGCGGGTCGCTAGTATTGTTTAAAAGAGATATGTATTAAGACGAGTAATAAATGTTTTTGGTGGATGCAGAATCGTTTTTTTCTCAATAACCGCAAAACATACAGTTGACAAAGATAACTTAGGATATAATCTAGATAAATTATAGACAGAAACACGATTGGTGAAACATTTCTCGATAGATTTATTTTCCAAAGTATTTCAAGGCCAAAGGCTCTTCAAAAACATTAGTTTCGTTTTTAATCAAAACTATGAATATCTAAACAGTAAATTTTTATATAATTCGTTAGATAATCATCTGGCTAGGTAAATTATAGACAGTTTCTGTTTAAGTTTTATAAGATAACTGCATTCGTTTTATCAGTTTTTTCGTCTTATCCGGGTAAGTCTACCCGCCCATACAAAAAACCAACCATTTCACATATACCATTACCTTATGTAAAACATTGTAAAATCTTGATAGCGTTATCTAAAAAAATGTGAAACAATGGAAACTACAACCTTGGTATGGATTTGTAAAAAGGTTTTACACATTTTCAGCTAATTTGTAATAAGAAAATTATGCACTTAAATATAATTACGATTTGAAATTATTTTTATAAGGTAATTTTCGTCCCTAACTATCTTTATTCACGTTTTACAAATTGTTGGATAACCATCTCTAGTTTTTACAATACTTTAGTAAATACATAGCTTTGTTATACAAGAATTTACGAATTGAGCCCTCCCTCCAGATGTACATAATTTATTGTGCACACGATGTGTGTAGGATTTCTATTTCAGTGAGTTGCAATGGCGCTGTATATTAAAAGGTATTTTAATTATTCAAACCTGATCTTGAGAGTTTTATAAGTAAACTAGCGACCCGCCCCGGCTTCGCACGGGTAGCATGTTATTATACATATAAACCTTCCTCCTGAATCACTCTATCTATTAAAAAAAACCGCATCAGAATCCGTTGTGTAGTTTTAAAGATATAAGCAAACATACATACATACATACATACAGACGCGGGAAGCGGAAAGCGACTTTGCTTTATACTATGTAGTGATTTCCCCGGAGCGCACACTATCTATTCACTCCAGTGATTCTTTTTTGCTAGCAGTAATTACTGAGGTTTTTACCAGGACAATAACAAAAAAAAATGGCCAAGTGCGAGTGGGGCTCGCGCAAAAAGGGTTCCGTACAATTTTCTATTAACAAATGCAAAAAAAAACATGTTTGTTTTATGGGAGCTTAAATATTACACTATTCTGTTTTAGTATTTGTTGTTATAGCGGCAACAGAAATACCTACACAATCTGTGAAAATTTCAACTGTCTAGCTATCACGGTTCATGAAATACAACCTTGTGACAGACACAGACAGACGGACAGCAGAGTCTTAGTAATAGGGTTTCGTTTTTACCCTTTGGGTACGGAACCCTAAAAACTAGTAACGGGATGGAATACCTACTTATGCTAACATTGGGACCTACCTACTATCGGACGTGACATACCTACGAGTAGCAGAGTGCCATGCGCTTTGTAAACATCCGACTGATCAGGTTTTTGATGGACTTCCCCGAACGTCCACGGGCGTCATTTCTCGTGGATAGAAAAATATTGGCACATCACAAGCCTGTATAACATTGCTTACAAGATACCCCTTCAATCTTGACTATGATGCTCGTCCGGTGTTTCATTTGAACCATAAAACTTTTTTCTTTGCGTACTTCGTTACAAATTGTTTTTTTTTAGGTTTAGAGCATCGACTACATAGCCCTGGTTTAGAGGTACAGAAGATGCTTGTTTCCAACTGTGGATGTCATAAGGTTGATAATGATCAACTTATTGTTATATTTTATCGAATATTTTACGAAAAGATTTTCCAAACTTTATAATTACAGTGGACCCCCGATAATCCGGCCCCTGTCTAATCCGGCGCCCCCTGTAATCCGACATGACTTTGTTTAATTATAACATACTAGCTGACCCGTGCCCGCTTCGCTGTGCGTAAGACATTTCTAATACCATCGTGGACTTTTTTGTAGACGTTTTTAAGGTATACAATACTGTAGTACATTATTTTGATATATCTCGTGGGGTTCAGCCAGCATTTGCAATGTAAGCGCAAAAAAAGGTGTTTATTTACGACATCACATTAGAAACCTCTAAAATTATCAGTGTTTCTTTACTATATTATGCATGTATTATACATATAAACCTTCCTCATGAATTACTCTATTTATAAAAAAAAACCGCATCAAAATCCGTTGTGTAGTTTTAAAGATATAAGCAAACATACATACATACATATCATACAGACGCGGGAAGCGGAAAGCGACTTTGCTTTATACTATGTAGTGATGATACATAGAATCTTATCATTGGGTATGTAATTTGTCGGATTACAAGGTACTCTTTTGTAAAAAAATCCGGACTATAGAGGGTTTTAGGCAGTGCTCTATAATCCGACAAATTCGATAGTCCGACACTGCCCTGCATAATGTTTGTCGGATTACCGGAGGTCCACATAAGTAACAATAGTTGTAGGTACAGTTTTAAAACTATAAGTTGCTTCTAAACAGAACTATTGTTACAATGAAGGCTTTGGCTCACTGCCAGGCTGGGTAAACCGATTGCGAGCTAGAAGCTCACACCTGTGGGGCTATTTTGTTAAAACATGATTATCATGTTATGATGTTAAGGGGTCGCTGATTGCTCTTTTTCGAAACGAAAAAAGAAATACTTCTGAACAAGCCACATCTCCTATTTTTATAAGTATATTACTTCAGGTTCCTACCTAGATTTCTATTAAGCTGAAAACATAATAGCAGAAACTTTCCACGATAAAGATATTATTTCAAAATGATACGTTTTAGAATTTATGATCGAAATATTTTATATACCTACTATTAAAATCAACTTGTGATTTATTGTTAAATATAGGTAATATGTAGATCTAGATTTCTATTAGAATAGATTTTTGATAAGTAATTATACATAATTTATATCATTAATTTATTCGAAAAGCTAAGGCGCACCACGCGCCGACGTGTGTTTGTCGTCATTGCAGCGGTCGGTAGGATTATTTATCGAAGTGATTAAAGATGGGTACATCTTTATTCACATTTGGGGGCACGGCAGTGCCCCCGCCAAGTCGAGCGCGAAGCAAACACTGCCGTACCATCCTTTACTGGAACCATTTCGCCGCATTTTCAGGCCCCTATTTGAGAACCTCTGGATAAGACCAGAACGCTGAAATTTTCGTCATCCAGTAAGCCATAATCACATACTTAAAATCCAAAATTTCAAGTCTGTAGGTCATTTAGTTACGAAGTTAAGCGAAAGCAAAGTTTCGCATTTTAGACAGACACTCACTCACTCACTCACTCACTCACTCACTCACTCATGATCATCAGAATAGAACTAGTACTTCTTATAAACTCAGAGAGCTGAAATTTGGTACAGAGTTAGGGTTTAATGACCACATAAAGGGAAAACCATAAAAACTAGGATAATCGAAGATCTGGAGTACCTGGTGACCCTGATAAGAAAACACAATAGCCTAACCAAACTATTAGAGATCGACATACAGCCTTTACAAAAAATATTCAACTACTGGACCGATTTGAAAAATTCTTTCACCATTAGAATCCTACATTATCCCTGATGAACATAGGCTATAGTATATTTTCAAAAATATTAGGGATCCGTATGAAAACATCGATAATGTAATCCAAAGTGTGAAAAAATTAAAAACAAATCCTTATATTGCGTTTGCTGCAGAAATTGTTGACAATAGAGCAAAGTGATGTACTACAGTTTTAAAGAGGACATCAATATCTACAAAAAAGTATGCAGTACCATATGTCTCACTATTAAGGATAATGTAACCCAACGTGTGAAAAAAATCCAATAAAATCCTTATATCGCGTACTCTGCGGAAATTGTTGACAATAGAGCAAAGTGATGTACTACAGTTTTAAAGAGGGCATCAATATCTACAAAAAAAGTCTGCGATACTAAAAGTTTTATTAGGGATCCTTATGAAAAATTCGATAATGTAACCCAAGGTGTAAAAAAAAAAAAACTTGAGAGGTGTCAAGGGACACCCGGATGGAACGAAGTTCTTACAAAATAACGTGGGACAAGGGAAGGGGAATCAACTTTGACTTCGACTTCAACCTCGACCTCGACCTCGACCTCGACCTCGACCTCGACCTCGACCTCGACCTCGACCTCGACCTCGACCTCGACCTCGACCTCGACCTCGACCTCGACCTCGACCTCCACCTCGACCTCGACCTCGACCTCCACCTCGACCTCGACCTCGACCTCGACCTCGACCTCCACCTCCATCTCGACCTCCACTTCCACCTCGACCTCGAACTCCACTTCCACCTCGACCTCGACCTCGACACAATTAATAGATATATATATTAATAGATATACTATAGCAAAAAAGTGTCGTGACAACTTTTCGTGACAACTTTTCGTAAGAATTTTTTCCGTCTAGCCCCCTTTCACAACGCGCGATAAGGAACTTCGTTCCAATACCTATAATATCATTATTACATCCGTGCGACGCCGGATGTAATAATGATATTAAACATATAACCGCAATATAAAATTAAAGGAAAACTCTGGATAAGACTAGACTGGCATGTATAAATGCTTACTTATACTTACAAGTTTACAAGAAGAAAGTTGAACTATTAACTTTATTCTACTCGAACATTACACAAATTGAATAAACAAATTAACAAATTAAATAAACTAAAATCCCACCAAAAACATTCTGTAAAAAACTAGCCAAGTCTCGATGGAGCTGCTTGTTTATCTCTAAAAAGTAATGAAATCTAGACAAAGTCGTGTCAAGTCTGAGGTTCTTTACTGCGATTTCTTTATTATTATAGAATGTTGTGTGACTTGGCCGTTGAACATTCTTTATCCGTTAGTGGGTACAAGTCAATTTTGTTTACACGTAATGTTATATCTGTTGTAACTACCTATGTTTGTTAAGCAAGATAATAGCCAATACAGGTATTGGTAATTGGACGCTAGTGTCTTATTTTAGGCTGTTGTTGATTGTGCAACACATGCATTCAGCATTGACAATGCTGACTTCTTTTTGGAGCGTCAAATCGACCATCGATCTAAAATAAAATAGACGTATTTTTTATACTGTTTGTTTCAGGCTCGCCTTTACATAAGTATTATTGAAATACGCAGCTTTATCAAGCCTACAATTGACTGGTTATTGAATCAACGTTTTCTAAGTGGCAATTATCCATCGTTAATGGGAGCGGTTCTGGCGACAGATTGGTGCAATGGTGTCACGGAGCACCTGGTTTTGTACCCTTGTGTACTCTTCAACGGCCAAGTCACATAACATTCTATAATAATAAAGAAATCGCAGTAAAGAACCTCAGACTTGACACGACTTTGTCTAGATTTCATTACTTTTTAGAGATAAACAAGCAGCTCCATCGAGACTTGGCTAGTTTTTTACAGAATGTTTTTGGTGGGATATACTATACATTATAAAATAGGAGATGTGGCTAGTTGACAAGTATTTATTTTTTCGTTTCGAACAAAAACAATCGTCGACTGGGAGCGCCTTAAATGCAATAGCCTAATGTTAGAGAACACCTAATCTGTACACTTTTAATAGTAACTATGCACAGTTTATGCACCTATACCTACGCTTCTGCGTAGATATTGTATTGGAAGCGTAGGTATGGGTGCCCAAACAGCATAAAAAGCGTAGGTATTATGGTATTCAGTACCATAACATGATAATCATGTTTTTACAAAATAGCCCCACAGGTGTGGGTTAGCTGTGTCTTTGATAATACTGCGATGATTTTTGTTCACTTGGTCACTCAGTTTAAAAAAAAAACAACTAGGCAACCCCTGAATAAAATTGTGTTAACCTCAGATCACAGCAAACAAGACTTGTTGTAATCTGAGGTGAAAACGATGATAATTATGACAAGAAAATTGTGTGCACATTGTATAAAATCCACTAATTATTCAATGGACTATTATATTTTTTCTAGGGTTATACATCCAATGAAATTATGAAACTCTTAAGGTGTGACCAGACATTGCGCGGCAATAGAGCGTTTGGATGCTTGCTATGTTTGGACGAAAGCCGCCAGCTATCTGCCGCGCTCAAACGGTGTTATTGTTCGTTCGCACGGCAAACTTAGCTATGTGAACTTGGCGCCCGACTTTTGAAAATCTTTTTTTTTTCTTTTGGTTCTAATAGATATAGGTATGTAGTTGATTGTAGTAAATTTTTTTTTGTTTGTAGTAGCTCTGAAAAAAAATTAGAGGACTTTGAAAAAAACTCAGCGCGCGACTTTGGAAAATCCAATTTTTTTCAAACTTGTGTCTTGCGAATGCCGCGCGATGTCTCGTCACGCCTTTATAAGATAACTTTCGTGTTTGATTTAATCTATTTTAATTTACCGAACAAAAGGAGTTGAAATTTCAATCACGTACTTATAGCGTACGATACATTTTGGTTTTAGAAGGTGAATGTGAGGGCTTGGGGGCAATTATAAATTAAAAACCGGCCAAGTGCGAGTCGAACTCGCGCACCAAGGGTTCCGTACCATCCTAATAATATTATAAATGTAAAAGTTTGTGAGTTTGTATGTATGTTTGTTCCACAATCAGGCCTAAACGACAAAACGGATTAAGTTGAAATTTGCTGTAGATGTAGATATAATGCCTGAATAAAACATAGACTACTTTAAAATATGAAAAACACCCCCAAAATGATAATAAAATGCAAAAGGGATGATTTCTGTATACTATACAGAAATCATCCCTTTTGCATTCTTAATACAGAAATCATCCCTTTTCATCCCTTCTCTTTTGAATCATTTTGGGGGTGTTTTTCATATTTTAAAGTAGTCTATGTTTTATTCAGGCATTATATCTACATCTACAGCAAATTTCAACTTAATCCGTTTTGTCGTTTAGGCCTGATTATGGAACAAACATACATACAAACTCACAAACTCACAAACCAGCGCCATCGCGCTGGTGTGGCACAAATCTGACATCACAGACTAAAAACATTCAGTCTTTTCTATTCGATTATTGAAATTTGACAGGACAACGTCTGTCACGGGTCGGCTAGTTATCCATAAAAAACGCACGTTTGTTGTGTGTGAGCCCGGACAGACGGACAGACGGACAGACGCAACAGTAACTAGCCTTGTTGGTGTAGCGAAGCTGTGTAGCCCTCTGTGCCATTGTAGACGGAATATTCCAATGCTATTTATAGGTATTTTATGCCATCCGCTTCCTCCCTGTTTATTGCGGGGACATTGAATTATTCTGTAAACATGCGGTAATTAAGGTGATATGTGAAATGTTTGGTTTTTTGTATGGGCTGAATCTACCCGGAAAAGACGGAAAAAGTGATAAAACTGCTTTATCTTGAAAACCACCAAACTTAAAAAGAAACTGTCTATAATTTGCTTAGCTAGTATGATTATCTAACGAATTATATAAAAATAAACTAATGTTTTTGAAGAGCCAACTTTGGAAAATAAATCTATGCAGAAAAGTTTCACCAATCGTGTTTTATCTATAACTAGCGACCCGCCCCGGCTTCGCACGGGTAGCATGTTATTATACATATAAACCTTCCTCCTGAATCACTCTATCTATTAAAAAAACCGCATCAAAATCCGTTGTGTAGTTTTAAAGATATAAGCAAACATACATACATACAGACGCGGGAAGCGGAAAGCGACTTTGCTTTATACTATGTAGTGATTTATCTAGATTATATTCATTAGTTATCTTTGTCATAAAAAAACAAAACTGCGTTTTGCAGTTATAGAGAAAAAACGATTCTGAATTCATCAAAAACATTTATTACTCGTTTAAATCAAATGAAATAGGATCACTACTCTAATCCTCGAGTACGGTAGAAATCATAGACAAAGGGCTTAGTCAGAGGCACGTCCAAACATTACATTTGGCATAACATTTGCACAAGTTAGCATTCCATACGTGACAGCTTGGAAGCCTGTTGCCGCTTTCGAAAATACTAACTGGTTTCCTCACGATGTTTTCCTTCACCTTTTGAACAGAAAAGTCCATTGATGCACGTCTGGGATTCGAACCCACAACTTTCGGATTAAAAGTCGAGGCACTTCCCACTCGGCTAACATGACTTTTTTTTATAAACGACTAGCTGTCCTGTCAAATTGAAATAATCCCATAGAAAAAAGCACTTAAATTTATTCCCGGATTTTACAATTTTCCGCGAAACTTTCTTAATTTTTTCTTTCTTAAAAACTTTTTCCTGTCAATAATAAACACAACAAAAATAGAATTAGCAAAATCGTTCCAGCCGTTCACGCGTGACGCCGTGGGAAATAGGGATTCATTTTTATAAAATAGAAAAAAGATATAGATAAACAAATTCCATTTTATTCTCGTACGATAGCGAGTATTTTTAAGGTTCCGTACGCAAAGGGTAAAAATGGGACCCTATTACTAAGACTTCGCTGTCCGTCTGTCCGTCTGTCTGTCACAGGGCTGTATCTCAGGAACCGTGATAGCTAGACAGTTGAAATTTTCACCGATTATGTGTTTCTGTTGACGCTACAACAACAAATATTAAAAACAGAATAAAAAAACCGGCTAAGTGCGAGTCGGACTCGCGCACTAAGGGTTCATAGGGTCCCGTTTTTACCCTTTGGGTACGGAACCCTAAAAACTATTTAATTGGGGCTCCCATACAACAAACTTTATTTTATTGCCTTTTTTTATAGATAATGTACGGAACCTTTCGTGCGCGAGTCCAACTCGCACTTGGCCGGTTTTTTTATGACCTACCAAATGTTTTTTTTTAAGTAATAAATAGGATCACGACTGTAATCCCCAAGTACAGTAGACATATTACATTTAAAAATCAATGATTGCATACTAATCACGATAGTTTGAAAAATAATAATGCTACAAACAATTCGATGTTTCTAAAATTAATTTTAAACGGAAAATTTGAAGTAGAGTACATAAAGGTGTGGTGAACAAACATAGCGCAGCAGCCGTGTGCGACTAGCCGCGCTATGATTGGAAAGCGGCCGCGCATACATTTACTTCTGTGTCTAAACTAGTCACGCGGAAAACTTGTGTCCTGCGAATGCCGCGCGTAGTTGCCGCGCACCTTGCGCGCTATGTTTGGACACACCTTAAGGTTAAACGTATCACTTTGGCACGTAGTTCAAAGTAAATTGCGGGTTTTTAAAATAAGACTTTACTTGTGTGTTATATCACAGTACAGTGACACATCTAAATGATATCTAACTTAGACCAGCTTGGCTAGACTGGTTTCCTCCGGAGGACTGACCCCAACTAACTGACTATCTTACCACTACCGAAAAACAAATAGTAAACAGTACATAAAGTAATCAATACAGGTAAATTTTGTGAAGCTAGGTCTACAGAGGGTTATAAACTACATCTAGCCTAGGCCAATAACAGAGCTTGAACGAGTCGAATCACCTCACTCGATCCCCCAAATGTTTACGATGGTCGTTCAGGGTCTAACATTACATTTTATTTATCCGCCCAATAAGTACCCACTTGACAGAGTATCACAGGATTTTCCCGGAAATTTAAGCGAATTATTTTGGCACAGTGAATCAGAGTTTTACCCCAATAGTAAGATTGAATTCATTATTAATTCGTAAGGCTTGCAACCTGTCACGTATAGAATGCTATTGAAAATGTAGACTTGCTACAAATTTATTGTTTTGACGTGCCTATAATGACCCTCTTTAGACATCTTCAAAGACCAGAAGATATGTGAGGAGGTCTACCATACTTAAATAACAGTCGTAATCCTATTTTTTTTCATAATCAGTTCGTAGATTTTTAGAGAAAATGGTTTTTTAAACATTGAATTTCAACTTTGTATTTCACAAAAACGGATTCCGTAAATGATAGGAATCTTTTTGCCGTTAAAAGTTACATTTCACAAGTAAAACTAATTTTGCAAATGTGTTTCCTATTCGCTACCTACCTAACATTAAAGCCTACCGCTAGATTTCCAACTAGGGTTAGCAATCTGCTCAGACGGTTTACATCTCGGGCTAGTTTGCCGCAAATATCAGGTATAAAAAGGTATTAACAACTATTAAATGCTGACTAGTAAATAGAAATAACCCAAACCTCGCGTAGAGACTTGCCCCCGTATTCAGGAACGACACTGTGAGAACACGCACCCACAGTGGACGAAATCTTTTTTCATAAACATCACTTTATGTGTTGTGCGACACTGCATAGTCTGACTAGAGGCATACTGTCGTGTATCTTTAGCCAAAGTTGAGCTCTAGAGACTAGTGTGCGCCATAGTGTCGCTCACCACTTATAGTTATGTTTATGAAAAAAGATTTCGTCCACTGTGGGTGCGTGTTCACACGGTGTCGTTCCTGAATACGGAGGTTAGTGTTCGTCCACACTGCCGAGCTTAGCGCGGTGGCGCCGACGGGCGCGAAGTTTCAAACGTAAGAAACGAACCTTTGCGTCCACAGTGCAGTGATGGCGCGATTCTCAATTTTGACACATCGCGCTAGGCTCGCAGTGTGTACACGCCATCGAGGCTATGTAGTCGATGGTACACGCTTTGGTTATTTGGTTGAAGTCCTTGTATTTGTTTAGGTACAAACTAATGTCCGAAATTGTACTATAGCCGTAGTGCTGACCGCACAAGTTCGGCCGAAGCCCATTAAAGAGCTTCAAGCTGAAATTAAAAATGACTAGTAGCCAGCTCCGGCTTTAGTACAATTTTTTTTTCCGGATTAGTTTTTGATATCTTGTGTTATATTATTGCAATTCTCGTGGAGATCTCTATTTTTTTGAATATAAAATAGAGCCTTTTTTATTATGCTGATAATAAACGTATAATTTTTTTATCTAATAATACATAATCGAAATTACTAAATTTAAACAAAATAATCTTTCTTTTTCAGGTCATGCATGTGTAATTTTATGATTACATTTATCAATCTGATCAGAGTTTAAAAAATAGACATTTTAATTTGTTCTAAAATACCTAGTTTTTTTACTTCTTTTTTAGGGTTCCGTACCCATAGAGTAAAAACAGGACCCTATTAGTAAGACTTCGCTGTCCGTCTGTCTGTTTACTGTACAGGGACTTTTAAAAATATTTTTCTTTACCTAAAGACGAAACTTTTGTCGAGCGTTTTATGTTTAGTCAAGGTTAGGATTAGCTGATCTTTTTTCCGTCTCTTATAATTAATATCGTCTCTTGTTTGGAGATTAAGAAATGATTACTTTCTAACAAAGAGGGACACTATAAGATACAGGATAAGCTAGACAGTGGCCTGAGCACGAACCACTATCGTATCGACAACCTATCGTTCAAATGTCAAAACTGACACTTTTTGTAAAGTAAAAGTGTCAGTTTTGGCATTTGGACGATACGTTGTCGATACGATAGTGGTTCATGCTAGCCCCCCTGGAGAATTATTGACAAAACAGGTAAATAAGTGTGAATGGGATCTTTGGAAGAGGAAGACCTCGACGTATTTTCTTGGACTAAACTGGCGACGTTTTGAAAAAAGGCTAGGTCAAGAGTACTCTAAACCGACGAGCATGCATGAGGAATCTCTGCCTACTCCTGTGGGAAACAGGCGTGATTTTATGTATGTATGTATAAGCTAGAAATTTTTGTCATTGTTCATTGTCCCCGTTGACATATTTAATTGAAAGTATTAGGAATATAATTTGACATAAAATATACCTAATTTATTTAATAATATTTTTTTTTACATATTTTAATATATTTTAAAAATGCCACTTTTAAGAGTAAACAAATAGGGGATTTAATATTGTATTGGATTTATTCAATGCAATTTAAAACAACATGCATGACGTTAGTTTCTAGTTTTTAAACGTAATTATTTATAAGTAGCTGCTCGCTCCGGCTTTGCACGGGATAAAAAGTAGCTTATGTGTTATTCTGATGTAAAAGCTATATTACTGTAAAGTTTCATTTTAATCCGTTCAGTAGTTATAGCGTGAACGAGTAACAAACACACACACACACACACACTCAAAAACTTTCGCATTTATAATATTAATAGGATTTAATACTGAGACGATTTTTTTTAGAGGAGTATGGTTTTATGGATTTAACAAATAAAAATAAATATAAATATTGGTGGACATTTCACACAGCGCCATCTAGCCCCAAACTAAGCAAAGCTTGTACTATGGGAACCAGATAACTGATAGGATAGGATACTTATATACTTTTTTTTTGTAAATACATATACATACTTATTATACATATACATATTAACACCCAGACACAGAACAAACATCTATGTTTATCACACAAATATTTGCCCTGGGTGGGGATCGAACCCACAACCTACAGCGCAGAAGGCAGAGTTACTACCAACTGAGCTGTAAGGCCAGTCAAAGAAAAATCAGGAAAGGAATTAATATGTTGTACCGACCTCGTCACCACGTAAGTGACGACGCTAAAAGCAAATACCTCCATTATTTTGTACCATTCGTGATAATATTCATCATGCTACTTTTGGCCCACTTCTAAAGCAAGTTAGATTTGATAAGAAAACTGTCGCATGTTGGTCATACTTTGCCCGTTCATGGTTCATGCAACAGTAAAACCTACTTCAGGAGATTATTTATTTACATAAATAGGTAAGCCGTTTTGGCCGAGTGGGAGGTACCTCGACTATCAATCTGAAGGTCGTGGTTTCGAATCCAGGCATCAATAGATTTTTCTGTTCGATAAATGTATATACCTAACGTTGAAGGAAAACATCGTGAGGAAACCAGTTATTATTCTAACAAGCAGCGATGGGCTTGCAACCTGTTACGTATTAAATGCTAACTACTGCAAAATGTGGGTTTTGTGCCAAATGTAATGTTTGACTACCCCCTTTAGAAATCAACAAGGATCTAAGCGCCTTGAGATCCGGGAGTATGCCTACCGTACTTGACGATTACAGTCGTGTTCCTATTTTAAATAAATAACATGTTATCTACTCTAATATTGAAAGAGAAAAAGTGATTATATAACTAACCACTTCTTCCAATAATTAATGATTATTTCGATTCATCTAGAGAATCTTCTTCAGGGTGAGTAGACCAAGTGAAGACCTTTAAGTGAAGTTCTTGTGTATGAGTTGATTTTGTTAATGTGTATGTTTCAGTTCTTGTTTTAACTAATAGCCAGCAGAAGGCTTAAGTTAGTTCGAACTTATAATAACAGGGTTGGAAGACCGTTTGATGGCCGGAAGCCGTTTAAGTAAGGTCATTTTAATAGCAACTTAGGACCCTTAAGATGTAAGTCATTAAAAGGACCCAAAATATAGGACACGTCATTTAATATTTACAAGTTTTTGTCCATGAATTGGTTTCATATTACTAACTGAAACGATCGGATCACAATTACATAATATGAATCACATTTGAAAGAATAATTACGTTTTAAAAAGTAACAATGGAATTTTGTTATGTAACCCCAAAATTCTTATAAATATCAATTTTTTTTTTCAATTGGTCAAATTATTTGGCCAATCGATAAATCAAAAGATATCGTTTTTTATGTTATAGAAATAATAATAATATTAACTATAATAAATATTTTTATAGCATTCCCAAAATAAAACCGGCCAAGTGCGAGTCAGACTCGCGCACGAAGGGTTCCGTACCATTTATCTACAAAAAAATACATTTCTTGTATGAGAGCCCCACTTGTATGTTGTTATAGCGGCAACAGAAATACATCATCTGTGAAAATTTCAACTGCCTAGCTATTACGGTTCATGAGATACAGCCCTGTGAAAGACAGACGGACAGACGGACAGACGGGCAGCGAAGTCTTAGTAATAGGGTCCCGTTTTTACCCTTTGGGTACGGAACCCTAAAAACAATATTATTAACAATTAAATCTCCTTTTAAGTAATAAATACTAAGAAATGAACAAATACAGTTTAAATGGGACACAACACACAATAGAAAAATATAGGTAAAAAAAATCTATAGGAAATAGTCGACTTGAGCAGCCTTCTTCTTTTTTCGTCGATTTAAAAGTGTTAGGACCTATCCGCCTACGCTCGGTCACTGTACCCTAGGCCCATTTACAAAGCCATTAAAAATATGTTGATACCTATTTGTGATGCAAAAAGCGACAGGATGCCGAAGCTCTGAAAATTTACATGCAACCAAAGCAGCATACGAAAGTGAGTATCGAATAAAATATTGCATAAACAAAAAACAAAACACAATAGGATCACGACTGTAATCCCAAGTACGGTATAAACATCCTCATAAGCGCTCAATGGGAGAAAAAATAGTATGTGCACTGATACGTACTCAGAACGGTGAAGAAAAAAATCTTATGGATACCTGTAAGTGTTCTTTTAAACGGCAATGGGTCAAATGTGGGCATGTAACAAATTATTTTTATAGACGTGTCTTTGAGATTACAGTTGCGCTCATCCTACTTCCTACTAATATTATAAATGCGAAAGTATGTGAGTGGTTGTGTGTGTTCGTTACTCTTTCACGCAAAAACTAATAAACGGATTCAAATTAAACTTTACAGTAATATAGTTTATACATCAGAATAAAACATAGACTACTTTTTATCCACATATCACCCGTACGAAGCCGGGGCGAGCAGCTTGTATTTAATAATATAATTTAATATATAAAATTCTCATGTTTGTAACCAAACTCCTCCGAAACTGCTTAACCGATTTTTTTTAATGTATATTTAGTAGGTCTGAGAATAGGTCGTAGGGTTTTAATACTCAGTGATAAGGGTGGCGTAAAGTTCGGGAAAAACTGAAAGTGCATTTTTCTGTAGGATTATTTAAATTTGTCAAATTAAGTAAAAAGGAGTAAAATTAAAATAAATATACAAACGAACGGCCTTACTCTTCAACATAGGGTTTAAACTATTAAAATTTTGAAGGGGCACTTGATACTTTCATCATATCGTGATAATAAACAAAAATATAAAAGCTTTCATCGTTAATTTTTTACGGCAAGCCCTTTTAGGGTTAAGTAAATAAAATAGATATTTGGTACAAAATGGCCCAAAATCTTTACGGAGAAAATAAAAGACTATTTGATAATATTTTTTATGAGATATTGGTACTTGTACTCGTACCTACGTGAGAGAAAGGTTCATAGTCTTCAAAGGTAGAGTAGACCTTTTTGTTCTAAATAACATTATTTTTAGATTTGACAGTTGCAGATACCAGGCTGTCAAGTTATGTAACTCATTACCAATTGAATTTAAAGTCATAGATAATCCTAATTTATTTAAATCTAAACTTAAAAAGCTTTTGTTGAAAGGGTGTTTTTACTCAGTGGACGATTTTATAAGACATGACAAAACTAATATTATGTAGGTAATCAGGTATTGAAATGAAATTGTAATTTTAATTTGTGTTTATTTAATTTTAATTTTTTATTTTTTATTTTTTCCTTTTTCATTTTAATTATTATTATTGTTATTTCTTATGTTATTTTTTATGACTGTATTTGTTATTGAGATTTATCTTTTTTTTATTATGTGCCTTAATATTTCAGATGTATGATTGTTTATGAATAAATAACTGAAACTGAAACTGAAACTGACTTAGGTAGGTAAAAGATTTAGGACTTTATAGCATGTTTGAGGTATAGCCGCCAGCAACGCATACCTACGCGGCATTGTCCACGCAGTTTCATAGCCTAGTCTTTTCTCAGGATGCAATCTTCTTGTCAAAATCGAAATCTATTCAGCGGTTGAGATGTAATAACAGACAAACAGACAACATTACTTTCGCATAATATTATTAAGGGGTAAAAATGACACCGCCAGAATCAATGTAATGTGTTTCAAAGTAATCCATGTGATTTTATTGATATAAATGATTTTTGAATTTAAACTTGAATTATGATACAACAAAAAAAATTCAACCTAGCAGAAATAATGGTCATTTTTGTACCCCATACTCGACTCAACCTCGAAACTGTGTTTTGATAGTTTTAGTTGATAAAATTACCACGAGTTCGCCTCTAGTCGAGGATTCCTCAGTCAACAGAACTGTCAACTCAAGGTACGAGTATCTCGAGATGTACCTTCACATTCCTCGACTGCTTCTGAACATAGCATGAGTGTGACGGTTTGTTTGAAAATCTCCTCGGACTACAATAACATAATTGAGGAACCTCCAAAATATCAATAAGATACTAGATACTTTTCGAGGGAAATTCGATGAAAGAGTTTGAGCCAAGGTAGTTTCGAGGTTACAACTAAGAATATGAGGATAAGTGTCTAATTCTGGTAAATCCAGTCTACACAGACGTAGCAGCTGAAATTATTCAAAGGAACAGAAAGGGATCATGCACCTTGCGAAGGTACTTAATATATTAGTGGTGCGATTACCCTTTGATCAAAACTGCTTTGTCTCGATAAACCCCAGACTGGTATTAACTGTAGTTTCTTAAGCCAGGGATTTCTTCTTCGCTGAGATTCGAGATACTCACGTCGGCGAATAAGCTTTGCAATTCAGTTCTTCATAAAACAGAATGTACTCATCCTAACCTAATCCTAATAATATTATAAATGTGAAAGTTTGTGAGTTTGTATGTATGTTTGTTCCTCATTCAGGCCTAAACGACAAAACGGATTAAGGGGCTTCCCAGTCGACGATTGCTCTTTTTCGAAACGATAAAAGAAATACTTCTGAACAAGCCACATCTCCTATTTTTATAAGTATATTACTTCAGGTTCCTACCTAGATTTCTATTAAGCTGAAAACATAATAGCAGAAACTTTTCACGATAAAGATATTATTTCAAAATGATACGTTTTAGAATTTATGATCGAAATATTTTATATACCTACTATTAAAATTAGCTTGTGATTTATTGTTAAAGATAGGTAATATGTAGATCTAGATTTCTATTAGAATAGATTTTTGATAAGTAATTATACATAATTTATATCATTAATTTATTCGAAAAGCTAAGGCGGACCCCGCGCCGACGTGTGTTTGTCGTCATTGCAGCGGTCGGTAGGATTATTTATCGAAGTGATTAAAGATGGGTACATCTTTATTCACATATACTATAATTATAAAATAGGAGATGTGGCTTGTTCAGAAGTATTTCTTTTTTCGTTTCGAACAAAAACACTCGTCGACTGGGAGCGCCTTAAGTTGAAATTTGCTGTAGATGTAGATATAATGCCCGAATAAATAATAGAGTACTTTAAAATATGAAAAACATCCCCAAAACGATATAAAAACGCAAAGGGAATGATTTTGGTATAGATGGCGCTGGTGTGCAACAAATCTGACATCACAGACTAAAACAAACTGTCTTTTCTATTCGATTATCGAAATTTGACAGGACAACGCCTGTCACGGGTCGGCTAGTAATATAATAAATGCGTTAAACAGTTTGCAAGGTTTGTTTGTTTGTATGTTTGAAAAACAAACAGGCTTAAACGACAAAACGGAAGGTGGCTGTTTCAAATATGACAGCTCGCATTTTTTGTACTTTTCCGTATTCTGTGGCCGCACACTACGAATAGTGCAAACGCACACATTGAAGCTACTTCACACTTCATTTACCAAGACTAAATAACTAGTCTTGATACTTGAAAATATTTGGTGCAATAGGTATGTCATATTTGTATAGGTAGGTATGTACTTAATAATTTTATAGGTTGCACTTGACAAAAAGAAAATAAATATAGAAAAAATTAATATATATTATAAGACAGGTTACAAATCGTAAAGTGCTACTACACAGTTACTAATATTTGACTGTGCAAAAAATATTTGTTAGGTACCTATACCTACTAATAAAATACATTATGACAAAACGGTAAGTATCGTTTTTTTATAAGCTCTTATTTAACTTGCAGTTTATGTACATATTTATGTATCTATGTTTGATAAGGTTTAATCTTGCAACTTAATTTTAAGCAGTTATCCCCAATCGATTGAGCTGAAATTTTGCATACATAATATGGTGACAGCGAGCTGATCTGATGATGGAGTCAGGAGCTGTTCAACGGAACTCTTCACTAAATAGTCGAATTGAGGCAAAACTTTGCATATCTATATACCTGGTCTGATGATGGAGGTCGGATGTAGCCATCGGAACTCCTCAACTACACAACATAACCACGTCGCGTTTGGGCTCGTTATTTTTATCTTGACGAGAACTAGAGCACAAGAATTTACGAAAGCTTGATTTAAAAAATATATTTTTAATAAAAAAACTTATTGTCATCTAAAATCGATGACGGCACCGTCAACGTTTCGAGTACCACTCACAGAAAGTTTTGAAAGTGAAATACTGATAAAATATGTAGGTATGCTTTTGAATATTGTGTGCGAGCTATGATCTCGAAGATCCATAGACAGCGCGTAGCGAGGGTCAACAAGTTCTGGAATTAAACAGTTATTGTAAAATTTTACTAAATAATCTTCCATAATATTTTCTTTCCAGAACAGCTCTTTTTACAAATTCATATTTTCCATTGTATTTATACTAAATGACATCACAAACCCGCAATACTTTTTAAGACCTATCCAAAGACATGGAGAGTATGCGAGAAAAAAAAAACATCTGAAAATATATATTTATTTCTACCACATTGTCGGCGTGACTAGTATATTCATGCCAAATTACAGCTTTCTAGTATTAAGAGTATCTGAGCTAAGCTGCGGACGAATGGACGGAAATGGCAAAACTATAAGGGTTTTTTGTAAACTACGAAACACTAAAGAGCACTTTCAGTATTTCGAATTAAACAATTTTTCAGGACACTTTATTATTTTTTTAATATTTAATTATTTGCATCATGTACAACTTAAGTATATGCCATCAAAAACAACTTGTAAAAATTAAAATAAAAAGCCAATTCTCGCAACGCAACTCAGTTCTTCTATCGTAAAAAGTTGTGAGATTTCAATGTCTGTCTGTCTGTCCAAAAAATGACCTGAACTGTTTCGAGAAAAGGATGGTACGACTGTGCCGCTTTTTTGCTTAACTTGGCGGGGGCACTACCGTGCCCCCAGATAAACCTTGCCTTGATAATAACAAATACCGACCTTTTTAGAAGGTTCAACATTTTTGGTTCAATGCGTATCGTATCATTCGTCAGTCATTCATCAGTCATCAAAATTGATTAATGCTAGATTTGTTGCACACCAGCACTCGGAGTCTTTTTATAGTTTTGGGGATGTTTTTAAATTAAAAATAGCATATTTATAAGCTAGGGGTATATTTACATCGACAGCAAATTTCAATTTTATCCGTTTAGTCGTTTAAGTCTGATTGAGGTACAAACATCCAAACATACCTAACATCCGCACAAACAAATCAGATTTATAATATTAAATGTAGATAGATAATAAATATAAATTATATTCGTAATAGAAAATTCAGGTAATTTTTCGCATTTTGTTCAGATAAAGTATCAATTTTTTCCATCCATGTATAAAAAAACACGCTTGGTAATATAGGGGAGGCCGAGTTAAAACCGTACTAAGGGTCATGGTACCTTTTTAGAACTTTCATTTCAAAACAGAAATGTATCAAATCATTATTTATATTTATTTAGTAGGACTAATTAGGGACACAAACAGGTTCACATTTTTCTGAAATTTAATATTTTTATTAAAATAACAATCAAATACGAAACATCTGCTTATTTCGATTTTGCTCCAACGCGACGTATGCAAAAAGGTAAAACCGTAAACTATTATCATACTGTTTCGAAACGTAACTCGATGTAACGCATCTTCTACAAAAAAATCATCCAACTCTTTCATAGTCTGTACAGTGTACATGAGCCCAGCCCTTACAACTCATGCATTGTACCTAACCTTCATCTGTGTGGCTTGCACCAAATTCGTCAAGGCAATATATTATACAAATGTTATCATTAGTTTTGCATGTCCACTATTTTACCCCAGTATCCGGTTATGTCAGACTTCCCCTAAATTCGAAGAAAAATGTGACGTGGACGTGCTTCCCCGAGCGCGTCTGAGCGCTGACTGACGTGCCGACTTGAGGTGAATGTGAGTTTTGTATGGAAAAAATGTATGGATAAGTTTTATTGCATTTTATATTGTTCATAAATGAAAAAGTAAATTATTTGAAAACAAGATAATGCCACGCGGTATAGAGAAATATAAAATCTACAATTTCGTATTATTTTCAAATAAAAATATGCTGTGGGTCTAAAGATATTGGTACCTAACCAGACCCCATTTTTTGACATTTTCAGCGGTTCTTGCGACGGTAAAAACGTATTTTTTTGAAAATGTTGTATAGAACTGGCCAGTTTTTATTATCTACTATTAAAGATGAATATATTATCAGTAATTTTGTATCATTATATCCTCACAATTGTGATTCCTGGTTTTTAAATCGGTACCTGAAAATCATTGAAATACGTGTGTGGGTGTGAGCCGGGCCTTAAGATGAAATTGCTGTAGATGTAGATATAATGCCCGAATAAAACATAGGTTGGTTTATAATCTGACAAACATTTCCAAAATTATAAAAAATTGCAAATAGGATGAGTTTGGTATAGATGGCGCTGGTGTGCAACAAATCTGACATCACAGACTAAAACAAACTGTCTTTTCTATTCGATTAGCGAAATTTGACAGGACAACGTCTGTCACGGGTCAGCTAGTACTTACATAAAATTACGCCTGTTTCCTAGAGAGGTAGGCAGAGATCACAGGTTTCCACTTGATACGATCTTGACGTGCCTCTTTTGCTTTATTTACTCTCATCACATGTCATTCTTTATGCATACCATTCTCTTAGCCATTTTTTTTCTAAAATGTCGCAGATTTGAAGATAATAAAAAGTCTAAAAAAATACGCCGAGGTTTTCCAACGGTTATGTTCACACTAGCCGTATATACCTGCATTGAAAATCTTTTTGTCGAATGTACTCGTAAGCGCCTGATCAAAGAATAATAGTGTGGCAAACGTAGTACTTGAATGCAAGTAGCGAATCAACGGACACAAATTATCGGCGACCCGAGGTCACTCCTCGAAGCCTGCCAAGATCCCAAAAAACTTTTATGTTCTGAAAGGACCAAATTTGAGATCAAAATCCATGGAGTCCACTACAATATTGCTAAGCACGACCGACGACGTGAGCATCGCAACGTCAGCGTAGAATAAGGCTAAGTGCACATGTAACGCGCGTTATCTCATGCCAACGCGCGATCAAATTCATAAAGAGTGAATGACAAGCGTCGGTAGAGTTGAAAATAAACAATACACAATGGTAGCGCTCAACTGAACAATCAACGGACATTATATACATATCAAAGCGCGCGTCAACACGCGATCGCCTACGTATAGAGACTTTTTCTCTCAGAGAAAAATTCGCCGCGTTAACGCGCGCTCATGTGATCGGTTGTATGTAAATACCAGGTTTAGTAGCGCGATTTGAAAACGCGCGTCAAAAGTTTTCCATCTGAACATGGCCTAAAGGTCGGTCTAAAATATGGCTGTAATACTACGGCTGTAATATTGCAGGAACTCGACTTAAGTACAGTAATAAAACGTTAAAACCAGCTTTATGTTTCAGTTTATTTAACACTACATTGTATACTACAAATAATGTTGGAAGCAGAATTTTATAAAACCGGGTTATGCTTAAAGCTGATTTTCTAATAACAGGTAAAACGTTCGTTTCGAAGGTCGTGGGTTCGAATCTCGGCATACATCAATGAATTTTTCTATTTGAAAAATATCCTACAGTAAATTTCAACTTAATCCGTTTTGTCATTTAGGCCTGATTGAGGAATAAACATCCATACAAACTCACACACTTTCACATTTATAATATTATTAGGATTCAAAAAACACCAACACATTTCGGTTATATTTGATGATGCTGTAATTTTATATGAGCCCGACCCGCGATCGCCATAAACTCCGCTGCTAAAGTGAATCCCTATAAAAATGTTTCCTAACAACATAAAAAACACATAAATGCACACCCGCTACAGAATTCGAACACAGGACATACCGAAATCTCTGGTTTATTACTGACGCGGTGACTGTAACATTCGGAATTGCGGGTGATTCCACAAGGATCCCCTAAATCTCCCAAGGGATCCCCCTAGCTAGGGATTGATGGAAACACTGAAAAATACGATGATGACCCAGGAAGTATGAATGAAAATTTAATTATTTATTTATGTTATCCAACGGAAAACAACTACTTACCAGATTCTAGTATAATTAAAACACAAATATACTCACATCATGTTTATTTCGTAAAATACAATATTAATCTCGACAACAATTCGTCATTCACTATACTGTTTTTCCAATATCAACTCAACAAATCCCCGCCAACTCACAACTTTTTTAAAATTCGAACTCTGTCTACTAAGGAGTTTTTATTCTACCTCATAAAAGGAGGCTGCATTTTTTTTTTGTGCATTTATGTGGCAAATTTTTTTACACCTTGGGTTACATTATTGATGTTTTAATAGGGATCCCTATTTTTTTCTAGTAATAAATATAGCCTATGTTACTCAGAGATAATGTAGTATTCTAATTTTCTCTTTATAACAGCGTGCACTAAGATGACTCAAGCAAACTAACAAGTTTAAATAAAATAAATTTTCTGTTGAAAAATATTTTTCAATGACAAGCTTTTGTAAAATCATTTAAGGCGCTCCCAGTCGATTTTAATAGTAGGTATCAAAATATTTAGATCATAAATTCTAAAACGTATCATTTTGAAATAATATCTTTATCGTGAAAAGTTTCTGCTATTATGTTTTCAGCTTAATAGAAATCTAGGTAGGAACCTGAAGTAATATACTTATAAAAATAGGAGATGTGGCTTGTTCAGAAGTATTTCTTTTTTCGTTTCGAAAAAGAGCAATCGTCGACTGGAAGCCCCTTAAACCATCGAGCACCAGCGCGCTATCACCTGTCATATCATCATATCATGTCACTCACTGGCCGATGCGATGTCAGGATGCGCGTGATTGGTCACTTCGATCACTTTCTATTCAACTTCATACCGCTCACTTTGTGTACAACTTCTCACGTGAACTATACGGTGACATCGCTGTGTTTGTATGCGTAACTGCCTGCCGTGTTTACAACTTATCTTTATTTATTGCTACTTTTAGAGAACCATAGTGTCTAGTTAAACCTAACTTAGGATTTAAGGCACTATTAACCAAAAATATGTAATCTTGTTAACAATAAACGATATCTATCTATCTATCTAACTATATAACATTGTCATCGGAACTTGACAAGTATGCAAAGTTTTTACTCAATCGAAGTATTTACTAAGGAGTTCCATTGTAAGTGTCTGTTGAACAGCTCCTGACCTGACTGTTGACAGTACAGCTGTCACCATATTATTGCATTGTCACCGAAGTTACATAAGTATACGAAATTTCAGCTCAATTGGTTGGGAATAATTCAAAATTGAGTTGCATGATTCCACCTTAACAAACATAGTTTCATAGTTAAATAGTTACAAACATACATTGCAAGTTAAATAAAAGCTTGATAAAAAAGAGGAACATGAGATCAAACAACTTGTGTATAGACTTATAATGATGATGATGAGCCATCATAATTTGCATCAAGCTTATAAAGCCGTCAGTACCTTCCCCTCAAACAATGTAGGGTTGCCAAACATTTGTCCGCAATGTCTAGGATTTAATTAAAATTACATCGTGTGCACAACTCGCTAAGTGAAAGACATTCGACGGTAGGGATGACACACACGAGTGGTATAGGCATCCCGATTCTGTCTACCCAACAAGAAACAGGGGGTTTCTTGTTGGGTAGAGGTTGTAAAGTTTTATTAGCGTGTTAATGTAGAAGGCTACGGTACAAGGTATTTAGAATAGCTCAACCTAAATCTAAGAATAAATGAAAATTTGAACGTTTTATTTTACATATAGTGTTGATTTGTTCTATGAAACAAAACAATATAAAATAGTCTTATTGTCAAAATAATACTATAGAGTATATACCAAATTCAGACATAATTTTGTAATTATATCTATATTTTTATCATGAAACTGCTGCTAATAATTACAGATTGTAATTTATATAGAAAAATATATAAATGTAAATAGAAATATTTCTATTTGCAACAACACGCAATATTTACATACGTACTTGAACATCAAGCGGCGACGGGCTTGCAACCTGTCACGTGTGGAATGCTAGCTACTGCTAGCTACAAAATGTGGGTATGTGCCAAATGTTATGTTTGGCGATGCCTCTAACTAACCCCTACGTATGGGAAAAGGAACGGAAGTTGTCTAACTTTCCTGTTCCCATTACCGTAGTATCAAACTCATGTAAGAGTTGTTGCAGCTGCGTGATAATCTCTCTCCTAGCTGAACGATTGATACCGCAGCGTCGATTCAATTTTCTTATTATTTTTTATAAATTTTCTTATAAACAAACCTTGACCTGACAGTAAGAAATACATAAAGAAATGAATCATCCAATTTGGTGCAGTCGTTCGGAAGTTATGCGCGTACATACATTTCGGCGATTCATTTATAATAAATACTAGCCGACCCGTGACAGACGTTGTCCTGTCAAAATTCAATAATCGAATAGAAAAGACTGAATGTTTTTAGTCTGTGATGTCAGATTTGTTGCACAGCAGCGCCATCTATACAGAAATCATCTCTTTTGCGTTTTTTTTATCGTTTTGGGGATGTTTTTCATATTTTAAAGTAGTCTATTATTTATTCGGGCATTATATCTACATCTACAGCAAATTTTAACTTAATCCGTTTTATTGTTTAGGCCTGATTGAGGAACAAACATACATACAAACTCACAAACTTTCGCATTTATAATATTATTAGGATATTAGGATATATTTTTTATTATATTAATTATTTTTTGTAATAACACAATATTTTGTGCACCAACCTTTACTTTAATACGACAAACGAAGAATATAGGCAGGATCATACAATAAAACCGCATAATATCCGGCTTACCATCGCTGGTAAATGGTTTAACTTATAACAAATTCACCATAACCACTCTAAACTCCTTGACTAGAGAATTTGCGTGAAACTTTTAATGGAAAATAACAAAGTATTCATCACTTAATCTTGAAAATTGGAAGCGAATTGGGTCAATCTCTGCCATGAGCTTTAAATGTGATTCCGAAGTTGAATACAGACAAACTATACTTTGTACGATTCAATAGCGACAATGTAATTCATTGGATCGTCTAAATATATAGTATAAACTTTTTGTTAAAACTGTTTGTTTGTCTGGCTGAGAAACAAGAGATGCCGGGTTAAATCCCGCGGCGGGACAAGGTTGTTTATATGATACCGTGGTAATCATAAATTCTGACACTCACTCATGTCGGGTCAGTAACCTGGGGCTTGAGCACGAACCACTATTGTATCGACAACCTATCGTCCAAATGTCAAAACTGACACTTTTTGTATAGTAAAAGTACTAATCACACGAGATCACAAATCACTATCGTATCATCAAACTTGTTGACTTTGACGCATTGACGATACGATGACAATACTATAACGATTCGTGCAAAGGCCACAGAGCCCAAGGGGTCTAGTCTTCATGCTAAACAAAAAAGAAATTTCGTGACAATATTCGTTTTAAAGTTACATCGTTTCGACTATTCGTTTGAACGATGGAACGATTGTATTACTTTTGACAATCATCGATGTTCGTAATCCTTCCTACAAATCAGTTCAAAATATAGTCTAAACGAATATTGTCACGAAATTTCGTTTTCGGTTAGCGAGTAAACCCCCAGGTCAGGACTAGGGTGAGAGCGCTGGTTGTGGCCATTTTAACAACATTTTAATTTTAAAATAAATGGTTTATACTGAAAAAAATATTAAAACGACGATTTTTAAACAACATCGAGTAGAGTATTTGTCTATCTCTTAAGTTAAGCAAAGGTTTTGTAACAGGCGATATTTATTTATTAATTATTTAATTTTATACAAACAAGACGGGAAATATCTAGTTGGGGTCAATCACATCTAAAAGAATAACGCACCACAACTGTCGCTAATCAAAATGGACCATAGACAAGGAATTATATTACCTATTTTGTTTGCTATGCTTAGTTATTGACTGCCAAAATTGAAAATGATCCAAACCGGGGTAGGCACCACCGGGTCTTTGACCCTATGTACATGAATGTAACTGTCGGATGTTATTATCATTATTTGAGTCGCCAGTACATTTATTCTCTATCTACTCCCTAAGGTTTTAGGATTTATGTTGTTAACCTCCTTTGAGGAAATCCAATACGGATTAGAAGCAGGAACTTCAACGAGAATAGCTATGTATCTTGTACATAAAAGCAGTGCACATCTGGTGCCGTTCTCGGGAGGGTTGAGTTACCGGTGACCGTATGGACGGAGAGCTCAATTCTTGGATTATAGTCTAACTAGCAGTCCGCCCCGGCGTCGCACGGGTGTTATAATGATTTTATGGGTAATTTTTTTACACCTTGGGATAATGTAATTATCGAAGTTTTCATACGGATCCCTAGTTAGACATAATAATAGTATATACTTTTTTGTAGATATTGATGTTATCTATAAAACTGTAGTACATTACTTTGTTATATTGTCAATAATTTCCGCAGCGTAAGCGATTTAAGGATCTTTTTTGGATTTTTTTTCACACGTTGGGGTACATCATCAAAGTTTTCATACGGATCCCTAACATTTTTGAAAATATTCTATAGCCTATGTTCATCAAGGATAATGTAGGTAAAATATTTTTTCAAATCGGTCCAGTAGTTTCGGAGCCTATTCGATGCAAACAAACAAACAAACAATCAAATCTTTCCTCTTTATAATATTAGTATAGACAAAGCAAATATATTTAGTTAAAAATTGTGGAAATTATATGGCGTCGTCTAATTAATAGATTTTTTTTTCCAGAATAAACATTTGTGTGTTTAATTTGATGTTTATCTGGGTGTAAATATGTATAATAAGCATGAATTTACAAAAAAAGTAAATAAATATAAGTATATAATATAGTTTGGGGCTTATGAATACGCGTAGGTGTATGAATAGAGAGCTCCTGTTTTTCCTACATGGATGGCGTTATCTAATTTCTACAATATATGGCTTTGTTATACTAGAATCCAAAAGTTGAGCTCTCCGTCCACACGTACACGAGTTACCGCAGTAAAATGTGCTAGAATAGTGACGTCAGCTCGACTGAATAAGATGTTTATGGTGAAAATATTCGAGATATACGGTTCGATTCACTGATTTTCTAACCAATGAATAAGCAAGGATTCGGGCTTTCCGAAAATAAGCGACAAAAATATATCAATCGTGAATTATGAACGCATTCTTAAAAATAGAGCGAAAAGATAATATACGACATATCTATGTCTTCACTACATAGTATAAAGCAAAGTCGCTTTCCGCTTCCCGCGTCTGTATGTATGTATGTATGTATGTTTGCTTATATCTTTAAAACTACACAACGGATTTTGATGCGGTTTTTTTTAATAGATAGAGTGATCCCACCAAAAACATTCTGTAAAAAACTAGCCAAGTCTCGATGGAGCTGCTTGTTTATCTCTAAAAAGTAATGAAATCTAGACAAAGTCGTGTCAAGTCTGAGGTTCTTTACTGCGATTTCTTTATTATTATAGAATGTTGTGTGACTTGGCCGTTGAACATTCTTTATCCGTTAGTGGGTACAAGTCAATTTTGTTTACACGTAATGTTATATCTGTTGTAACTACCTATGTTTGTTAAGCAAGATAATAGCCAATACAGGTATTGGTAATTGGACGCTAGTGTCTTATTTTAGGCTGTTGTTGATCGTGCAACACATGCATTCAGCATTGACAATGCTGACTTCTGCTGTCTTCTTTTTGGAGCGTCAAATCGACCATCGATCTAAAATAAAATAGACGTATTTTTTATACTGTTTGTTTCAGGCTCGCCTTTACATAAGTATTATTGAAATACGCAGCTTTATCAAGCCTACAATTGACTGGTTATTGAATCAACGTTTTCTAAGTGGCAATTATGCATCGTTAATGGGAGCGGTTCTGGCGACAGATTGGTGCAATGGTGTCATGGAGCACCTGGTTTTGTACCCTTGTGTACTCTTCAACGGCCAAGTCACATAACATTCTATAATAATAAAGAAATCGCAGTAAAGAACCTCAGACTTGACACGACTTTGTCTAGATTTCATTACTTTTTAGAGATAAACAAGCAGCTCCATCGAGACTTGGCTAGTTTTTTACAGAATGTTTTTGGTGGGATTTCACTTCTTTTTGTAGAAACGTGGGCTTATTGATTTATTTTATTAGATTTTCTTATTTGACACAGTTTTTTTCTTTTTATGAGTAGTTTACAGTCAGCGCCATCTAGCGACGTATGCGGGTATCACCGCCACTCTTAGTCCAATGCATTATATTTTGATCAAATTTTGAGCGAAATTATTAATATTTTAGTTTATTTAATTTGTTAATTTGTTTATTCAATTTGTGTAATGTTCGAGTAGAATAAAGTTAATCGTTCGACTATTTCTTCTTGTAAACTTGTAAGAATAAGTAAGTATAAAAGCCAGTCTAGTCTTATCCAGAGTTTTCCTTTAATTTTATTGCGTACTAGCAGTCCGCCCCGGCGTCGCACGGATGTAATAATGATATTATAGGTAATTTTTTTACACCTTGGGTTACATTATCGAATTTTTCATAAGGATCCCTAATAAAACATTTAGTATCGCAGACTTTTTTTGTAGATATTGATGTCCTCTTTAAAACTGTAGTACATCACTTTGCTCTATCGTCAACAATTTCCGCAGAGTACGCGATATAAGGATTTTTTTGGATTTTTTTCACACGTTGGGTTACATTATCGAAGTTTTCATACGGATCCCTAATAGTTAGACATAGGGTATTACATACTTTTTTGTAGATATTGATGTCTTCTTTAAAACTGTAGTACATTACTTTGCTCTATTGTCAATAATTTCCGCAGCAAACGCAATGTAAGGATTTTTTTTTAAGTTTTTCACACTTTGGATTACTTTATCGATGTTTTTATACGGATCCCTAATATTTTTGAAAATATACTATAGCTTATGTTCATCAGGGATAATGTAGGATTCTAATGGTGAAAGAATTTTTCAAATCGGTCCAGTAGTAAAATATTTTAGGTAAAGGCGGTATGTCGATTTCTAATAGTTTGGTTAGGCTCTTGTGTTTTCTTATCATGGTCACCAGGTACTCCAGATCTTCGATTATTCTAGTTTTTAAGGTTTTCCCTTTATGTGGCCATTAAACCCTAACTCTGTACCAAATTTCAGCTCTCTGAGTTTATGGGAAGTACTAATTCTATTCTGATGATCATGAGTGAGTGAGTGAGTGAGTGAGTGAGTGAGTGAGTGAGTGTCTGTCTAAAATGCGAAACTTTGCTTTCGCTTAACTTCGTAACTAAATGACCTACAGACTTGAAATTTTGGATTTTAAGTATGTGATTATGGCTTACTGGATGACGAAAATTTCAGCGTTCTGGTCTTATCCAGAGGTTCTCAAATAGGGGCCTGAAAATGCGGCGAAATGGTTCCAGTAAAGGATGGTACGGCAGTGTTTGCTTCGCGCTCGACTTGGCGGGGGCACTGCCGTGCCCCCAAATTCAGGAGGAAGGTTTATATGTATAATAACATGCTACCCGTGCGAAGCCGGGGCGGGTCGCTAGTTGTATATAAAAATGAATATATAATATAATATAATAATATAATAATAATATAATAATAATATATAATATAATAATATATAAAAATATATAATAATTTGACAGGACAACCTGTGTCGGGACAGCTAGTAAAAAAAAAATAGGTTCACGACCGTGATCCCCAAGTACGGTAGACCTCCTCTCAGATCTCCAGACGCATATAATATATCCTTTGAAGATGTCTAGTGGGGGAGTCAGAGGCACGTCCAAACATTATATTTGGCACATGCCTACATTTTGCAGTAGTTAGCATTCCATACGTGACAGGTTGCAAGTCCATCGCCGCTTATAAGAATACTAACTGGTTTCCTCACGATGTTTTCCTTCACCGTTTTTTGAGCACGTGTTTTTGATGCGCATATAAATTGTCGAACAGAAAAATTCATTGCAGTACTCGAACCCACGACCTTCAGATTGGAAGTCGAGGTTCATCCCACTCGGCCAACACGGCTTTAGTAGGATTCGAATTTTAGAATAATCTCAAATTCTCATTGATTTCTGCAGAGTATAACCCCATTCATACAATTAATTATTGCCGAGGCATTATCTCATTATGAGCTAACCATTACTCAAAACTCTCCTTAATTAACTTATTGTGTATTTGTCTCGGCTCATCGTTTGTTCTTGTAATTGAAACACCCATTTAATTGAATGGCTTTCTTGAACAATTATTTTAACTTCAAACAAATATTTCATAACTTTTTGTTTAAGGTCATTCTTTTTACAAGCTTTTATTTAACTTGCAATGTATGTATGTATGTAACTATGTTTGTTAAGGTGTAATATTGCAACTAAATTTTTAAGCAGTTATCCCCAACCGATTGAACTGAAATTTTTCATACTTATGTGACTTCGGTGACTATGCAATAATATGGTAACAGTAAGCTGATCTGATGATGGAGTCAGGAGCTGTTCAACAGACACTCGCAATGGAACTCCTTAGTAACTACTTCGATTGAGTAAAAACTTTGCATACTTGTCAAGTTCCGATGACAATGTTATATGACGTGACAGGAGATGACGCGCTGGTGCTCGATGGTTTAAATGATTTTACAAACGCTTGTCATTGAAAAATATTTTTTAACAGAAAACTTATTAGTAAATCATTCCGATTCAAGTTTCATGACAATAATACAATTGTTTACAATGTCATAAATAAAAACCGGCCAAGTGCGAGTCGGACTCGCGCACGAAGGGTTCCGTACTATTATCAAAACGGCAAAAAAATCACGTTTGTTGTACGGGAGTCTCACTTAAATAAATATTTATTTTATGCTGATTTTAGAGAAATAAATCATCTGTGAAAATTTCAACTGTCTAGCTATCACGGTTCACGAGATACAGCCTGGTAACAGACAGACGGACAGCGGTGTCTTAGTAGTCCCGTTTTTTACCCTTTAGATACGGAACCCTAGAAACATAAAAAATAATTCATAATATCTCGTAACCTACCTATTTACCTAACTACGTAGTTAGCATTCCACACGTGACAGGTTGCAATCCCGTCGCCGCTTTCAAGAATACTAACAGGTTTCCTCACGATGTTTTCCTTCACTGTTATAAACACGTGTAACGCGCATATAGGTACATTTTTCGAACAGAAATATCCATTGATGCACGGCCAGGATTCGAACTCGAAATTAATTGGAAATTAATAATATCTACCTAGGTACCTATTTACCTAACTACATGAATTCAATAATTCAATTTCAAACTTTTTATTCGATCATGTGAAGTACCACCTATTTACCGACTTACTTTACCGATAGTGGTAAAATAGCGCCACCTGCCAGCGGAATCACAAACCACTTTCATCTTACCTCTCAAACCCCGGGCGGTCGCATGAAAACCGCGAAAAGTACCTATAAAACGTAGTAACATCAAATGAAACTAGATGGCGCTGGAATGCAAAAATCAAGTTTGTTGTATGGGAGCCCCCCTTAATTATTTATTTTATTCTGTTTTTAGTATTTGTTGTTCGAGCAGCAATAGAAATACATAATCTGTGAAAATTTCAACTGTCTAGCTATCATGGTTCATGAGATACAGACAGACGGACAGACGGACAGACGGACAGACGGACAGACGGACAGCGAAGTCTTAGTAATAGGGTTCCGATTTTACCCTTTGGGTACGGAACCCTAAAAAGGAGATATTTGCGGAGATATGTAAAAGGTCCAGTAGATATTTATTTCTACAATAGATTTTATCAATTGAACAATGTTCATATACCTACAGAATTTTATCAATATATTTTTCATCACGTATTGGCTTTTTAACCGACGAAAAACGGAGGATGGGAACTTCCTTGACGCGTATTTTTTAAATATCTTATAATATCTATTCTTTCTAAGATTGCGGTTTGGCAGAATATATCGGAGCACTATTAAACTGTCATCGATAATGTCAAAATTATTTTGCTGGCCAAGCTTTTGGCGTGTTTAAGATGTCAGTGCTCTAATAATTACGCACCCTCCATCTAATGCTTAAGACGTTAATTAGTAAATGTTTTTTAATGAATGCAGAATCGTTTTTCTCAATACCTGCAAGACATACTGTTTTGTTTTTTATGACAAAGATAACTTAAGGATTTAATCTAGACAAATTAAAGACAGAAACACGATTGGTGAAAATTTCCTCGATAGATTTATTTTCCAAAGTTGGCTCTTCAAAAACAATAGTTTCGTTTTTAATCAAAACTATGAATAGCTAAATAGTTCATTTTTATATAATTCGTTAGATAATCATACTAGCTACCTAAATTAAAGACATTTTTGTTTAAATTTGATGGTTTTCAAAATAATGCAGTTTTATCACTTTTTCCGTCTTATCCGGGTAGACTCAGCCCATACAAAACGTCAAAAATTTCACTTATCACCTTAAGAACATATCATGAAACGGACACTGGCAGAGTTGTGACAACAAAAGTCATAGAAGCCATAAACAAGAATTGAATTGAAAGATGTCAGTGAATTATATACACGACAGTAGGATACTTTGAATCGGTTTAACTGCATGCCGGGCACAGCATTGTGTAAAATTCACACTGGAAATCGTCTTATTTGGCGCTCGATTGGTATGCTACTCCGATATCCACTTTATTTCAATGTATACTTATATACCTACCTACATCTGCGCATTGCTGTATTCCTGTTTGAATCTCGTATATTTGTTGGTGAAATTACAGTCACATGAAGTTTAACAAGTGTGTATGCAAAAAGTTAGCAAGATTTAGGCTAGAGCATCGTAGGGCGTGATGCGTGAACTACATATAGGTATGTTAGTTTTGATATAAGCGATCCTACTAACTACATATAGTAGTTCATCTGAGTTATAAATATTGAAAAAACCGGCCAAGTGCAGGTCGGACTCGCGCACGAAAGGTACCGTACCATTTTTTTTTTTTTTTTTTTGGCCTCACAGCTAATAAACTTTATTTTTATATAATAAACTTTATTTATTTCACACACCATTATCTATAAAAAACGGCAAAAAAACACGTTGTATGGGATCCATTTAGATATTTATTTTATTCTGTTTTTTTAATTTGTAATTGTAATATTTACGGAACCCTAAAAAACAATCCTATAGGTAGATATCTAGAGGTGTTCCAAAATAAAGAAGCGGTAGAAAAAGGTATCCTAGGTATCCTATTCTTCTAGGCTTGGTCGCGAGGAACTGGCGTAGCTTCACCTAGCGTTCAAAGTCAAAACGTTTCAAAGTTATCCTTTTTGACTTTCACTTTGATCAAAATATCGGCAAAAACCGAGAAATTTCAAAAACATAAAATAAAATATGGTCAGTGAGGCAATAATTGAACTCAAAAATTCAGCTTTATCTAGTTTCAAATTTTGAGAGCAATCAGTTCGTCTCCGTATATTGCCAAAAAGTGCCTACGGCTTAGAAATTGCGCACACGAATACCTCTGCTACGTTTTCATCGCAATTATTATGTTCCCAAACCGAACGTCGAAATTCCGAAATGCTTCAATTTTCACAAAAAAATTGTGGGTAATAAATTATTGTTATACTGGTCTTGTTTTGCGTAGGTGATTCTGAAAGAGTGATTGAAAAAGTTTTGCGGGCGGCCTCAACGATTGAACTTTTACGATAAGCCAGTTCAATCGTTGAGGGATGTTGGAAGAATATTAAACACGACCCTAGCCTACATTTAAAAACCGGCCAAGTGCGATTCGGACTCGCGCACGAAGGGTTCCGTACCATTATCTATAAATAACGGCAAAAAAATCACGTTTGTTGTGCGGGAGCCCCACTTAAATATTTATTTTATTCTGTTTTTAGTATTTGTTGTTGTAGCGGCAACAAAAATACATCATCTGTGAAAATTAAAGATTCCAAAACAAAGTACTCAGGGGAATAGTGAATCAACTCATCCCGCTGAAAACTTATCCCGCGGGATAAGTTGTCCACATTAATATTTTAATTATTTTTCTTTGGTCAACTCATCCCGCTTTAAAGAAAAGGTAAAATGTATTGTATTATTTGAAATATTTGTACATTCGTGAACAAAAGTGTTTGGGGAAAAAATGATACACCCATAGCTTGGTTAGACTGATATAATCAAAAATCACAGTCGTTTCATTTATAGAACTAAAAAAAAACAATAACTATTAAAATTACCCTTGATATTACACTGTAAAGTATTTAAACAATCAGAAATCACAGATTTAACTGTCAAAATCAAAAAATAAAACTTAAAGAATCAACAATCAGTCTTTGGATTAATAAGGATTTTCTTAAAACTAGTCATCAAATCTCAATCTTTTCATTAAAAGTTACGTACAAAAAATCTAAATATTCTAAAAAGAATATTTTAAATCAAGCTAAATAATTAACAACTAGTTTTTGGATTATAAATGATTTACTTAAAATTAGTTAAAATCACAGTCGTTTTATTTAGAAATCACGTATAAAAATGTAAATAGCCTAAAAAATTGTCTTAAAATTTCAAATAAAACTAAAAAGTTAACAATTAGTGTTTGGATTCATAAAGATTTACTTAAAACTAGTTAAAATCACACACTATGATTATAAGTGCCAAATAAAAAAATGCACGAATGTAAAAAAACTAACAATTAAAATCGAATAAATAATAATTAAAATCAACAAGATTACATATTTGGTATATATAAATTAAATAATAGATACTTAATTTCTTAGTTTTTCTAAACAATGTCCTACTGTGATTTGACCGGTGATTAATTGGTTTATGACATAGTCAATTTTTTTCTTGCTCTCTATAGTTTCAGGCAGTCTCTTCGAAATTTTGAAGCCGCTTGTAGATTTTCTTATAATGGAGGCGTAGAAATGTATATCTTTGCTTAAGCCCTCCAAAAATTGAGCAATATTCGGTTTTGATTTAATATATTTTTTGATGTGCCCGTTCCATATTTCTACAACATTATTTGTCTTATTCATTTGCTGGAATGTACACCAAGTGTCTGCGAGTGCCGAATTTTCGAGCCAAGTTTTCACGAAGTAGTCATTAAATTGTATGACGCAGTTGCTGTTGGGAGCTTCCTCCATCACATAGAGCCATCCTTCATCAATTAACTCGGGTGGGAGATGAGACAAAGCAGCACAGAGTTTTATATGGACTTTGCCTAACTGTGTTTTGCATACACCTAGCGCCTTAGCTTTACGCCAGAGACTGCGATAGAAGTGGAAATAGCAGCCCGTTATTTTCACACTCGGGAAGTTGCTTCGAATTTCCAGTATAGCTGGAACTTCAAAATCGACTGTGATGCCTCTCGGGTCCCACTCAGGTATTTGACTTTTTATTAGTTGAAATAACAGCTCGTACGTGGACATTTTCTTATCAGGTAACAGGGCGTATATAACTGGAATGACATTAAGATATTCTTGACTGCTTTCGAGTTCAGCGTGAATAGTGTACAATTGATAGAATGGCTTTGGGCAAACTTTGAATGTACCATCCATGTAAAATTTCTTACAAATTGCCATGTATTTTTTCAATTCATTATCAGCAAATATCAGGATACGGTTTTTCCCGTGTGCGTAATCAGCAAATAACATCTTTTCAAATTTTTTTGGCACTTCAACATCTTTAACTTTTGCAAAAGTTAATTTTCTTGCTCCTATTGATTTATTTCTTTTTCTATACAGCATTTTTTGTACACTATTTAGAGCCGGCAACTTCTTTATTAGATCCAAACCACGATCTTCCAAAGAAGCCATATTTTCCTCAAATATTTTTGAGACAGGATCGGACAAATTCTCCTGTACAGCCTTTGAGCACTTCTCCATTTGCATTTTTATCTCAACTTCTGCTATAGTTAAGGGTTCATGACTATGATTTGTTTCATTCATTATCACATTAAAATCGGAGTTAGTTTTTATCGTCGCAGAGCATGTTTTCATTTTCGCACACCGCCACAAGATTGATTTGTCATTATTTTGTCTTTTAATAACATATTCGTAACCATGTCTTGTTATTAACTTTTTGGAACCTCTTTGAGTAGTACTTATATTCAGAGATAGATTGCCACGTGAAGTTGAAGGGCTATCTTCATACATTTTGATGGTTGATTCTAAGGGGAAAATAATAAGCATTAAAAATTATTACTACATTTAAAATTCAGTACTTAAATAATTTACTGGGAGAGAATGCTTTAAGGTATTCAGTTCAAAAGGCCAATGCCAACTATTGGCATGATTTACTTTTTTTTCTTTCGCCAGTAATGAAACTTAGGTTATATGTTAGAGAATAATACGAGAAATCAATAGCAAAAAGAATCAGGCCGATCAACCGTAACCGAACGAAAATTGTATAGGAAAGTATTGCTAGTATCTTTTTGTCAGGCGTTAACTATTTTTCTTATATTATAATTAAATACGTGATATTTTGAGGTTTGCATTGATAAAATAGATTAAGTTGGTTGTGACTGTTATATTTTTTTTCTCATAGGCAGTTTTTTATTACTAAAACTAGTAAAAAAAATTGATAAACGGATCGAATGCATAGGTACGTGTTAGTGGGTACGCGTTAGTGTTGCGATAACGATCATTGACCCGACTGCTACTGCGAACCGAAACATACATGTTAACCATGGTAACAATAGGTATGATACGCTAAGCGACAGCAATTTGGAACGTTGCACGTAATAAGTACGAAGCACGAGCGTACACTGGTTGACAGTAGTCCATGACCGCTATTGCAACATTATTTTACACACATATGTTTTAGTACTTAATTAATACAAAACCAGCAAAGGAAAAATATAACAGTAACAACCTACTTAATCTGTAACCCAACCACTAAAACGAGTCGACGAGGCGACGTATGCGGAAGCGGGGTACGCGGAATGACTCATTAGAGTTGCCGAGTAGTATTTAACAATGGAAAACTTAAAATATCACACACGGAGTATTTTTATTTAAGAAAAATAACGCCTGATAAAAAACAATAGCAATCTACTAAACACTCTCTAACTCGGTTCGGTTACGGTTAGTAGACCTAGTTCCTTTTGCTATTGATTTCTCATACAGCCCTCAAACATATGGCCTAAGTTTCACTTTTGGTGAAAAGAAAAAAAAATATGCCAGCAAAAACAAAGAAAAGTTAATAAAAAATAAGTACAAAAACTAAAACTATCTAAAAAACATCTTAAATATTAAATTTACTCACCCAAGGAACGAACGAATTGAAAGCACTTATAACTTCTATCAATATGTATTTAACTGTCCACAAAAAAATATAAGACATTCAATCACTTTAACACCTAGACACGGGCAATGCAACTACGAAAAAATAGAAAGATGCGCTCAACCCTTCCTATTGTGATAAATTTCTTGTCTGTGATTGGCTGGAGGCAGGTAGTCGTATTCGCATAACCCGATAACTTGACCTTGAACTGTCCTTTACTCAAGCAATAGATAAAATACAATTTGTACGTTTGTGGTTGCGTTGTTGTGTTTGTAAATGTAACACATAAATTATATGCACCAGGAAATCATTGTATTTAATCATTAGTTCTAGATACACGAGAATAATAATTGTCATTATTTTTGAATTTGAAGTTAAAGCCCTAATGCGCCTAAACCACTTTTTATCATGTCTGTACAAGACGTAAAATATATCAGCGGGATGAGTTGTCCAATTCAAAAATTGCACTAGGACAACTCATCCCGCGGGATGAGATCGAGCGGGATGAGTTGACCAAAGCCTCAATGCACCCTGGTACATAAGAAATGACGATCTCCACCGGGACCTTAACATAGATTTTTCGTCGCTAAAGTCATTCAATATTATGCAGAAGCTCACGAACAAAGACTTCATCGCCATGTAAACGTCGAGGCAATCCAGCTTCTCGACAACACAGACCAAGTAAGAAGGCTCAAAAGAACGAAACCTTTTGAGCTAGTGTAATGTAGTGTATCATACAATCAGTTTTGTGTAGTGTAAGAGTAAGTTAGTACTACGTTTATAGAACACAAAAACAAAGTGTCTTCCCCTTAATTAGAGACAGTAAGAAAAGTGTTAGTGGACACATTCTTAGTTTAATAATAATATTATAGCATTATAGGTCAAAGTGAAACTACTCATTAACCTGCCATATGGCTAGATTGTAGTATTATTAGAGTACACTATTTATATTAATGTAGTGTACATTAATAACAATATAAAAAAAAAAAAAACTGTGAAAATTTCAACTGTCTGGCTATTACGTTTCATGAGATACAGCCCTGTGACAGACAGACGGACAGACGGACAGCGAAGTCTTAGGGTCCCGTTTTTACCCATTGGGTACGGAACCCTAAAATGTAGAGAAACAAGTGCCTCCAACCGGCACTCTGTGACGTTTACTGTTCGCTTCGAGAACTCCGTTTTACTTTAAACAATATACGTTTATTAATTTATTCTGTGTTTCAATACACCGAGTATTGATTTCATTTCCTCAAAGGAATATTTTAGTTGTAAAAAAATCGTATACTTAAATAAAAGCAAATACGAACTAAATATTCGGTCGTAAAATATCAATCATTTTAATATGAAACTATTTCACTAAAGTGTATTAAATTCGAGTGTAATATACATTTGCTAATTGTATGAAAATAAACTGAAGGCAAAAATGCTAATGTTTAGTGTGGTTTCTTTTTATTTCTTTCTGCGCAATTTATTAGTTTTACAGTATAAAAAGTACAAAGTTCAAAGACGATCGTTTTTTTTTTAATTTCATTATCTAAGTGCTACTAACAGCGCGTAGAAGTCTAGACAGATTATAATTAGTTCTGCTCTCATAAACGAAACACTACGAGTAGAACCACTTATAGAATTTGCATTCTACTAATTTAATTTCTATACTACTATAAGGTATTTACTACTTTATTTTTAAATAAAGTGTAAAATAAACATTTTTGTATGTTCGTTTGTAAAGAAAAAAAACATCCCCAATTTATATGTAAGGGTACGTGTATGTAAGGGTATGTAAGGTACGGGTATGTAAGGTTACATATATATTGGGGAGGATTTAATTAAAAAAATGTAAGATTTTGTTCTACCACTTTGCGGTGTGACTAATATAAATTTAAATTTATTCATGAATATACATTATAACATAATATGTATATTCATCCAAATTACAACTTCCTAAGACTACTCTGAGCTAAGCTGCGGACAGACGAACGGACGGACATGGAAAAATTATAAAAGTTGTAGAATACGAAACCCTGAAAACTTCTAAAAAATATTCCTCCTATACATTATCAGCCAGGACAGGCTTATTAGAACTCCCCACTCAATTTGCAATAATGTAACTTAAGGTATCAAAAATTTGCCACAAACATACAAAAATACAAGTTTTAGCTCTTTATAATAACCTTGTAGAAGTTTAGATGTAGATAACAAAACCTGTTTAATAAAATATGAACCGATCTGTCTATAATAAATATTAAATAGTTTGATAAAATAAATATTGTCCGTCTGCAAAGACTTCGATAATGAGGCGTCAATATCAGGTTCTTCTATATTAATCGTTTTATTCAGTAACTATGAATGCTATTATCTTCCTATTTCCCTTGACGTTTGAATTAATCCCCTAACATCGAATACCCATCGAAATTAAGAAGAGAAATATACCTAGATAAAAGTAGCCTATGTTTTACTCAGATGTATATGTATAAGCTATATTACTGTAAAGTTTCATTTAAATCCGTTCAGTAGTTTTTGCGTGAAAGAGTTACAAACACACGCACGAGCACACACACACACACACACACAAACATTCACATTTATAATATTATAGTAGGAAGTAGGATTTATGTAGAACTAATAGTTTTTATAAAACTTAAATAAAACGATTATCGTCTCTTGACTTTTTGACTAGCCAAAACATTTTCGTCGGTTTCCTAAATAGTTTTCTAAACATAATTATTTTATTCTAATGTAAGTACCCTCCATACTAAAACATAGACGCTGCTAAAACGTTTGAATCAAATGCATAATTCAGAGGCAATCTCGTTAGGTATTGTGCCTGTTTGTTGCTGAACACGGCGCAATATACCGTTTGTAGCCTGTGGTCCGATAATCCCAAGTATACACAACAGACCTCGAGTGGATCTAATTACAAGCTTTTATAACTTGCAATATATGTATGTAACCAGTGCCGGATTAGCCATATGCAGCAAATGCTACGGGCCTGTGCCCAAAAAAAAACTAAATTTCAAACAAACTCAAACTTCATACCGTATTTCGTAGATAATCATGCACCTAATACCAGTGCACCCAATTGTCTAGTGTTATCATCAATATCAAATTTTGTATTTAACTTTTAAAGAGATAGATAGATGTCGTAGAAGACAGTGAAAATGATTGCGACAGTATGAATATAATAATATATAATATAATAAATTTCAATAGGCAATGTAACTCAAGGGCCTCCTGTTCCCATTTGCTACGGGCCCCGCGTCGGCTTTATTCGGCACTGTATGTAACTAGTAGGTGGAATCTTGCAACTTAATTTTGAAGCAGTTATCCCCAACCGATTGAGCTGAAATTTTGCATACTTATGTAACTTCGGTGACAATGCAATAATATGATGAGCTGATCTGATGATGAATTCACGGTAAATATTTACTCAAATCTGTGTCCAAAGGTTGTCAAAGGCACTTCCAAACCATACATTTGGCGCATGCCTACATTTTGCGTTACCATTCTATACGTGATAGTTTGCGAGCCCTTCGCCGCTTATAAGAATATTACCTGGTTTCCTCACGATGCACGTGCATGTGTTAATGCGCATATAAATTTCCAAATTTCGAACCCACAACCTTCGAATTAAGGTGAGGTGCCACTCGGCCAACACGACATTAAGGGTAAGAAAATGATGAACCTCATTTTTCCCCGTTGACAAAACCAACGAACCTTTCCGCAAATGAGTTGGACAGAAAAAACTTTCGTCGCGTAGCGTGAGCTCGGTATCTCTTATTCATACCACCTTTGTTTAGCGTTGAGTACTTTGAGTATGCTGTGCTTTGTTGCGTAATAAAGGCGGTCGCGCGTGACCTATGACCACCGCCCTGTGCCTTAATAGTTCCATTCAATCGCTAGACGACGACCTGGGACCGTACTACAAGCTTAAAAGTAATATCAAAACAATATTACTTGTGGTGCAAAAGTGACAAAGCTATACGGGTTCGTATTGGTTAGTACTTTTAATTATTATTCTCGTTTGATCTTGTTCTTACGGCACCACATTGGAGCTCTACATAGCATTATAGAAAGGGTCATAGAAAAATGATAGACCCCAAGCCGCGTTTGTTGCCTGTGAACTTCGCGCTAGGAACAGGCGTAGTTTCACCTAGCTCCTAAGACGTTTCAAAGTGATCCTTGTGATTTTCCAGACGACGATTTGTAAGAGCGTTTGTTTGAATATAGGGTTGGGGTGTACGTAACGGGAAACGTATTAGAATGTAACTATAACTACTATATACTGACAATAGACTATTTGACAGTATGAAAAATAAAGTGTTGTTGATAGTAATCTATGTAAATTATACCTTCATAAAGCGTTATGGAATAAAATAACTTGAAAATAAACAATGATTTATTAAAAAACCCATAATTCAAATTATCTATTTAAACGCCAGTCACGTTACACAAAACGGTCAGGATTAGTCGAATAGAATCGACGATGACGTAACATGCTTGTCAATATGTCATCGCCTGCCTTGAAAAACTTGACGTTTGTGTATTTGTTGACAAGCATGTAACGTCACAGAAACTAGTGCGACGACATTTGCTAAAGAAGCGTTTTTGCGGGTTATTTAAATTGTCAAAATTTAATTTACATTTTTAGGGCCAATACTTAACAGAATTGAAAATAATATTTTTTATGGGTTCCATAGTCACTACTGAATAATCTAGAATGGTTTTCAAAATCATATCAAATAGCCCATTGTCAAAAGTAATGTCAGTGGTTCCATCGTGTCGGAAACGATGTGACGTTTGTCACCATCACGATATATCGTTTATCGGTTTGCGGAGTAGACGCCCAGGCGACAGTTGCGATAAAAGGATTCAGTCCGCCTCAGAGGCTCTTTTCGAACTAGGGTGAGAGCGCTGGTTGTGGAATTTTAATTTTCAAATAAACGGTTTATATTAAAAAAAATGATTAAAACGACGATTTTTTAACAACATAGAATAGAGTGTTTATCTATCTTTAGGTTAAGTAAAGGTTTTGTAACAGGTGATATTTATTTATTATTGTGACCTGTATTACAGGTTTTTCTATTTCAGGCACCAGTCTCTCGCTAAACAGGTGAACCTAACATCATTCTTTCTTCACCAAGTTTGCCATGCAATTACCTACCATTTGAGAGAAAAAATAATAATAATTATTATTATTATTAATTATTCATATTTAAATAGACAAAACGGGAAATATCTAGTTGTGGTTAATCAAGTCTAGAAGTATAATGCATCACAACTTTCACTAATCAAAACGAACCATAGACAATAAATTTTATTACCAATATATTTGAAACAAGTTTGTTTGCTATGCCTTGTTATTGACTGCAAAAATTTAAAATGACCAAAACCGGGGTAAGCACCACAACCGGGTCTTACCTACTCGTACGAGTACAATAGGATCCAATAGACGTGCCAATTGAACCCGACCTCGGGTGCAGTGTCGCAGCCTGCGGCAGGTGCTATGGCTTACTTCCGCTTCCGCTCCGCAAGTCTGCAGCCTTTTGAATATTTCAATCGTATTTTTATCGGACTACCATTTATGCTGGTAGGTTGAGAATCAATGAAACCACGTGCAATACCGTAGTTCGAACCTACTATATGTTACCTAACTACAATAATCTTTTTCAATCTATACATATAATAAAACTGTAGAAGAGTCCAATTATGTACGTCGAATAAAAACTAAAAAAAATACTCCAAGGGGCCTTTAAACAAGTAACACACGCCAAAAAAAAAATACGTTTTGAAATTTTTGTCTGTCTGTCTGTCTGTCTGTCTGTTGTCCGGTTTTCACGCAAAAACAACTGGATGGATTTTGATGAAACTTTGTTTGTTATGTAGCTATTAGTCTTCAGCAACATATAGGCTATAATTTATTTTGAAGATTGGAATACCAGATGTGAAACTAGTCAGCTAGTCTAATATATAACATTCTCGTGTCACAGTGTTTCTAACCAAACTCCTCCGAAACGGCTTGACCGATTTTTATGATTTTTTTGTGTATATTTGGTAGGTCAATTTTTATACCCCTAAGTGGCGTAAAGTTCGGGAAAAACTGAAAGTGCTCTTTTCTGTGGTATTATTGAAATTTGATAGGACAACGTCTCTCGGGACAGCTAGTATACTATATTAAACTACTCACTTTTACCAGCGTTGTACCTAGATAAAAAAGTATATTTTTTTTTAGTTTTGTGAACTACATTATATTCATGCCTTATTCTATCTATATAGGTTCAGCCGTTAATACGCGATAGCAAAACAAACAAACACACAACATTAGGTATAATATTAGTGTGGTAAAATTAATGACATGTTATGATAGACAACGCTTATAAAATTGAAATTCGAAAGGTGTTTTCCTTTTGCAATTTAGGGGCGCATTAAGAAAGCAATTTCCAAAATGTAACCCATAAAAGACTAAATTTTGCAGCGAGTGTTGAAAAATGAAAATATAATAGGATCACGCGACTACGTAATCCCCAAGCACTCGTATAAGGTAGATATTCTTTTAGATTTCAACGTTAGTCTGGACGGAGGTACTCATACTCACTAAGGAGGTATAAAATAAATAAATAAAATAAAATAAAATAGCCTTTATTTCCTCATACATAAACATTACATGCAATATAAATTTCATTAGTTATTAATTTTACATTTGATTTGGTATTTTAATTAATTTATTATGTGTAAATTAATTATTTATAAAAACCTTAATATTTTATTTTTCTTTTAGTTAATGTAATGTCATTGTTGAGGTCCCCTCTTTGGGCGAAGGCCTCCTCCAGAGCTTGCCAAATTTCTCGATCTTGTGCTTCGTCTGTCCATTTTATCCTAGCTACTGCAATTAGTTCGTCCATCCATCTTTCTTGTGGTCTGCCGCTGGCTCGGGTTCCCCGCGGTCCTTGCCATTCTGTTACAGTTTTGGTCCATCTATGATCTATGGTGCGCGCTAGGTGACCAGCCCACTTCCATTTTAATTTCTGTGCGTGTTTAAGAACGTCTATGGCCTTTGTTTTATTGCGTATTTACGAGCTCTTCACTTTATCTTTCAGTTTTATGTTTAAAATGTTTCGTTCCATTGCTCTTTAGCACTAATAAATTTTGTCTCTATTGATTTTGTTGAATATCCACGTTTGGCAACCATAGGTAATGCATGGTAGTATGCAAGAGTCTAAAATTGTTTTACTTGAACTGAATTGGTAGCGTTGATTTTAGAATTTCCTTGTACTAAGGAGGTACAACTCTTAAATTCTTGTATATCAAGGCCATATATTTGTGGTCTAAAAAACTGGCCAAGTCCGGTCCGCGAGTCGGACTCGCGCACGATGGGTTCCGGAGCCCGGTTCAACGGAGTCTTAGTAATAGGGTCCCTTTGGATACGGAACCCTAAAAAATATACATGAAAAAATTTAAAGTTGCTGCTGCGTACTGCTGACAAAATTAATGTCCGAACATTTTATATTTAAGTGCATAATTTTCTTGCAAAATTTGTAAAAAGCTTTTTACAAATATTACCAAACTAGTAAAAGCTTTTTGTTCATTTTCAGGTCACTAGAGCACCTATACATAAAGACATACATAAAGAGTGAATAAATTCGTGACATTATATAAAAAAGTTACCAGTAGAAAAGAAAATGATAATGGAAATTTTGGTGAAAGTCAGAACTAAGGTATAGTTGTTCTATCTCACAAAGGCGGGCTGGTCTTCATTATGTGTGTATATACACGTATACATTGTTTCTGTGTGCGTAAGCTCGTGAACGCTTAGTATAAGTCACGCCATCAACCACACAGCCTATAGACTTCTCATATAAGGCGAATACTTTTTCACAACACATTAGGCTTATACTACTGATATAAGATACCGAGCGCGATTCACGACGGGCATGACATTGAACCGGCCAATCAAAATGCATTTTTTTATTGCTCCCCCTGACCCGCACACCTCAACGGTTTGACAGAATTGTTTGTTTGAAGAAATGAAGCCATTAGGCGTCATTCATTAGGCTATGTGGTCGATGAGTCACACACACAAAAGCGTCTGTCTATCAGTACAAGTACTACTCATACGCCTCCGTGAGATAGAACAACTGTATCGATATTTTCGTCTTTATCTATTTACCCTAACCTCATAACATAACAGTCAATAAAACGATAAAAACTCACTCTCAAATTACATTATCAATCAAACTAAAAAAATAAAAGCAAGGCAAATCGTTTAACAAAATCGATGGGAACATTGACATTACATTGTTTAAATAATATTGAATGACATCATATCCAAATATGATCCATCAATTTGTTTAGCTCAAAATATAGTAAAGTACAAATAATTTTAAGATAATACTTACTGGCTTAAAACCAGTAATAAATGTTTTTGATGAATGCAGTATCGTTTTTTCTGAATAACCGCAAAACATACAATTTTGTTTTTTATGGCAAAGATAACTTAAGGATATATTTTAGATAAATTATAGAAAGAAACATCTATCGAGAAATTTTTCTCGATTGATTTATTTTTCAAAGTTGGCTCCAAAACACTAATTTCTTTTGTACTCTAACTAGCTAAACTGTTCATTTTTATATAATTCGATATTAAATGAAAGACAGATTCTTTTGTTTGATGGTTTTCAAGATAATGCGGTTTTATCACTTTTTCCGTCTTATACGGGTAGACCCAGTCCATACAAAAAAAAATCAAGCATCACCGCCAAAGCACCATTAAACGAGTACTTATCGTCTGCTTACTGGTAAAAGTGAGTAAGTGCAGTTTTTGACAATTCGAGTAAATTACATTTGAAAGTTTGAGTGTTTATTCAACCTAGTTAAAAATCAATAATTAAAAAACTGCTAATGCAAATTGTTGCGTTGAACATCCTTCTTATAAGATTTACTCATATTCCATATTATTTTCATAGTAAAAACTTAATTAAACGAAATTAATATACAGAGAGGTAGGCATTTATTACGTTTTACCTGTAATTAGTAAATTTGGTCTATCTTCTTAGTTTGAGGTTATACGTTACTTATCTATGTTTCTTATAATATCTTACTGTATTTTAGACTAACTACAGTATTGAAATTATTATTTTTGAGGATATTAACCAAAATATAGCCTATTTTGTTTATTATAACCTGTTTTACCTGTAGGTTTTCAGTAAATGTTAGTGACTTATTACAAACAACTCTATACAAAAGTGACCAGTGAATTCAATTAAAAGTTTTAAAACTAAAAACTGTCTAAATACTAGGGTTCAGAACCGGGAAATCCCGGTACCGAAAGTACCGGGAATTCCCGGTTCTTTTGTCAGTAAAAAGGAACCGGGAAATCTAATTTGATTCCCGGTTCTTTCGGTACTTTCGGGAATTTTATTTTTATAACTCGGCGGGCCTCGCAGGATTCGCCACGTGCGAAAAGTAAGAAAAAAGTGTCGCGCGTTTGAATCCAAGGTAAGTATTACGTTGTTCCTCATACCAAACAATGGTGACAGAATGTAATTTACTTCAAATACGACGTATTATCATACTCCTATAATGATTTTTGTGATATTATAAACAAAACCACAGTAATTTTAGGGGCCGGTATCTTATCTTAGCCTATATCGTCCCACTGCAGGGCAAAGGCCTCCCTCCCTTCTTTTCATACCTTTCGATCTCCAGCTAAGTTGCGCCAGTCATTTAAATCTGTCGAGATCGTCCTGCCATCTCCTCCGGAGTCTGCCTCGAAGGCGTGTAGTTTGTGGGGACTAATCGTTTGTTATTTTGGCCCAAAGATCGTCCGGCATGTGAGCGACATGCCCTGCTCAATCCCATTTGAGTTTGGCCGCTTTATGGGTGACGTCAACTATTTTTGTTTTGGAGCGTAGTATCGTGTTTCGTATGCGGTCTGACTCCTAAGATACTACGCTCCATGGCTCTTTGGCAAACCTCGAGTTGGTATCTCTCATGAGCTGTCGGGTCGGGAACCAAGTCTGTGCACCGTACGTTAGAATTGGGAGAATGCACATGTCCATAAGTCTGCGCTTATTGCAGAGTGGCAGTTCGCCATTCATAAGATGTTTCATCGACCAGAAGCTTCTCCAGGCGTTTTCGGTGCGTCGAGCAACTTCGTTTTGTTGTGCCTGGAATGAAACTATCTGGCCGAGATACACATACTCATGGACATACTCAATCTCCACATTCTCCACGTACAATCTCCTCTTCGTGCCATTGGTCATCAGCTTGGTCTTGCTCATATTCATTCGGAGTCCCACATCTTGGTCGGCTTGCTTGGTTCAGTCCTTCAGAAAATATCGTCGTATCGTATCGACAATATCGTCGGCGAAGCGCAGGTTTGTTAGCCTGCTATCTCCGACGACGATGCCCTTCTCAGCCCATTTGGGCTTCAATCGCTTGAACACTTCTTCCAAAGTAGCTGTAAACAATTTAGGAGAAAGCGGGTCTCCCTTTTTCTAAGAGCTGGTTAAGGGAATGGAAATAATCCGTCGTGGAGAGGCCACGGCGGAAACCCGCTTGTTCTGGTGGTTGATGTAAATCGAGCTCACCGGATATTCGATTTTCGATAATTTTCATGAATAGTTTAAAAAGGTGTGAGATAAAACTGATGGGACGATAATTGCCAATGTCGGACTTTTCACCCTTTTTATGTATGAGTATAAAAGAACCGGTCTGAAGAATGTAGTTACAAAGGTTCGTAAGGTGTGGGAGTGGTACTGGTTCTCCGATTTTTAAGGCTTCGGTGGTAACACCATCTGCACCTGGGCTCTTGCTATATTTCATGCTGCCAAGCGCGCGATGAACCACTGGTCCTGTTATCGGCTCTATATCATTTTTCTGATATACATATTCATTCTTAATGTTATATATTCTCGTCGATCTTAATTGTAGTTGACTTTTGAACCTTATCACTTGTTTTATAAATCAAAAACTGCCAAGAACCGAAAATACCGAAAGAACCGGGAAATCCCGGTACCGATTTAAAAAAGTACCGAAATTCCCGGTTCTTACAAAGAATACCGGTTCCGGAAACACTACTAAATACCTACTTAAAAGCTAGAAACAAGTTTTAAAATATAGACCAACTCCACGGTTTTATTATAAAGTTATTTTACTTATATATTTTTAGTCAGAGGCTATTTTGATTAGAATCGAATATTTAGATGGTTTTGTATCTTCACTTGAAAATAACTGTATAGTTATTGTAGTTCAGAGTTTGTTTCCTATAAAACCTTAATGTATTTTCTAGTGCGGTTGATGTTTGTATGAGTTATTTATGTTTAAACATCGAAATTACATCTTTAGCGCGATTTAACATTGTAAAGTCTGGTTAAAAAATCTATGAAATCTCTTCATAGATTTCACTAACTGTGATGGTTGAAGTTGTAGAAAGTCTATATCTATCAATGCGATGAGCAAGCATTTATATTGTGTTGATTTAGACGACGCTCTCCAGACCGGAAGAGAAGATGAAGGCAGCAATGGTCATTGTTACAGTGAGACAAGACATGTGGAACACGATGATGATGGATGCTAACATCCATCGATGATAACGGTGCAGTGGACCATAATGCTTTGATCTGCATCAGAATGTAACTGTTTAAATCTGGCGAGCCTGCGGTGACTCGGGACAGGATTCATTGAACATCTTGATAAAGATGCTCGTAGTATCTGAGTGATGTTGAAGTGTTATCACACAAGAATGCCCAGATGTGACTTCCGGAACGTCCAGTGCATCGTCGGACGTTGCTCTGCCTGTTATTATTATGAATCATAATTATCATTTCAGCTGTTGGACATCCACTGCTGAACATATTAGGTCTCTCCCATAGATTTTCAAAGCGAATGATCTTGTACAGCCTACACCAACGGCTTCCAGCCTTTTTTAGGTCTTATTTTTGTTTAGTAGCAGCGGGCCTGTGCTGTGCTTTCTGACACATGGTTTCCACTCGAGAAACTTTCTACTCAAACTTGACAATTCTCTGAGTTATGTGCCTCTCAATTTTAAGTTTTAGTTTTTCTAATATGACCCTTGTATGTATTTTAATTTCACTGGTGCTTACAATCGGTTACATACATAGATTGCTAAACTAACAACCCTTCTGGATCTGTTGTCGGGTAAAAAAGCATAAATGCATTTATTAAATTTTTTTCCCATACATTTTAAAACAAGTTTACAACCAGTAAAATGAAATAAATAACTTTATAACGTTTACGCTGTTCAAATAATCAAATAATCTATTGATACTAGAAATGTAAAAACCAATAATTATATTTATTGCTTTTTCGATGCATGAACATGGAACGGTTTAGGCAATAAGAATTTTTATGACGTTCTACTGGTACATTTTTTTCAAAATGTGGGTACTTACAACTTTTTTACACTGCTTATCTCTGCAACCGTACATCGTAGCAGTTATTAGGTTATACCAGTAGATAGAGCGTAAAAAAATAGAAAGAACTGCATATTGAACTCAATTTGGCAAAAAAGTGCACTTACTCACTTTTACCAGTAAGCAGACGTTATGTAAATTTTGAATTAGTAAAATAATATTATAAATGATATTTTTACATCACGGTCGCAAAAAGACCACCACTCCATTTAGTAAAATTTAGAAGAGTTAATTAGTACCTATTTGTTGATGAATTTACTACTTTCTGCCCATGTGCAGAAAGTAAGTGTCAAGTTGACGAATCAATATTTTTCAATTAGCCATATTTGTTTGCTGTCGTAAACTATCCTCGTATGTATATTGCCCATACAAAATAAATTTGATGTTTCACATCTGCCAGGTGTCCCGCGAAGATCCAGATTCTTTTATTTAGATTTTCTGCCACCATTTTGTAACACAATACACTTTAATTTCAATTAAACCGTTTATTTCGCGTTTGTGCCCCCGAAAGTCAATGGTGATGTCATTGAATCCCTAACAATATGAACATGTTGTGCTAAATATAATGTGTGGACATGCCTTTGACTAACCCCTTATCTTTATGGATCTGAGCGCCTGGAGATCCGAGAGGTACCGTACTTGGGGTTGACAGTCGTGATCCTATTTTTGATGTGAAACATCTATAGTAGCCAAGTCAATATAAATTTAATTGCTATCGTAAACTATTATTTTATGCATATTACCTGTAAAAAAATATTTTGATGTTCCACATCTGCGAGGCGTCACGCGAAGGTCCACTTCGTTTTTTTTCGTTTTTCTGTCACCATTTTGTAATACAATACACGTTCATTTCAATTAAACCGTTTATTTCACGTTTGTACCCTCGAAGGTTGATGGTGACGTCATTGCATCCCCAATGAGCCCGTTTTGCATAAAGCAGTCATTACATTGAACAATTTACGCGCAATTCTTAATTTTACTGCACAAAAATATGAAGAGCTTTAAATTGCAAATAAAGTGAGCGTGAGACTTCCGTAACTGTTATTTTGGTATTTACGATTATAATAAATCCAGTAAGTAGTAAGTTACCGTACTAACTACTTACTATCCTATTATTATACTAATATTATAAATGCAAAAGTTTGTGAGCGAGTGAGTGGCTGTGTGTGCGTGTGTGTGTGTGTGTGTGTGTGTGTGTGTGTGTGTGTTACTCTTTCACGCAAAAACTACTGAACGGATTAAAACAAAACTCTACAGTAATATAGCTTATACATCAGAATAACATGTAGGCTACTTTTTATCCAGGTACCACCCGTGCAAAGCCGGGGCGAGCATCTAGTAATATTGTAAAAACGAAAGTTTGTGAGTGAGTGTGTGTTTGTTACTCTTTCACGAAATAACTACAGAACGGATTAAAACGAAACTTTACATTAATATAGCTTATACATCAGAATAACACATAGGCTACTTTTTATCCAGGTATCACGCGGGCGAAGTCGCTGGCGGAAGCTAGTATTATTATATTCGTAAGTCATCAATAAATTATAATGCCGTGACTAAAGCCGTGTTTGCCGAGTGGGAGGTACCTCGACTTTCAATCTGAAGGTCGTTGGTTCGAATCCCGGCATCAATGGATTTTTCTATTCGAAAAATTTATATGCGCATCAAAAACACGTGTTCAAAACGGTGATGGAAAACATCGTGAGTAAACCAGTTAGTTTTCTTATAAGCGTCGATGGGCTTGCAACCAGTCACGTATGGAATGCTAACTACTGCAAAATGTGGGCATGTGCCAAATATAATGTTTGAACTTGCCTCTGACTACCCCCACTAGACATCTTCAAAGGATCTAAGCGTCTGGAAATCTGAGAGGATGTCTACCATACTTGGGGTTTACAGTCGTGATCCTATTTTTTTTCTTTTCTTTTTAAATCGTAAGTTAATTTGAAATCTCGGGTCACAGGGTTTGGGGTCGCCTATCTCTGAAACGACTCGACCAAAATTGATGTTATTTTTCATGAACATTTGGTAGGTATAAGAATAGGTCGTAAAGTATACCATCTTTTTCGTACCGCTTTTAAGAAATCCAGCTGGAAAAACTTAAAGTACTTTATTTTCTGTGGGATTAATGAAATTTGACAGGAAGTCTGTCGGGACAGCCAGTAAGTGATATTAAATGATAATATTTATACGAGTAGCTTTGTTGACATACTAAAAACTGACATCACATCATAAACAAAGTTTGCCCAACGCCCTGGATAAAGTGGATAGCTATTTGGGCAAATCAAAAGAAAAATCATGTAGATACTAATGCATTTGACTAAAAGTGGTTTAAGGGTTCCGTTCGAATTAAGAAACGGAATTCTTATAGGATCACTCGCGTGTCTGCTCGTCTGTCACGACCAATTAATATTACGTCACTTCATTCTTCAGATATATTATAATTAACAGGTAGTCCTTTAAACTTACAAGGCAGTCGCACGTTTTTAGAGTTGGCAATCGACCTACAATGTCGATTTCCGCTTTTTTTTTTTTTTTGTGGGTAGCTCCGTTTTACTTACCGACGACGGAGCGAACAAGCTTCATTCTTTTTTCGTGCGAGGCAGCGCGCGGTCATATTTCACTCGCTACCAAGAAATACTTTTAAACTCGACTTTCTTTTTTCTAAAATAATTTTACTATGTCAAAAAGAAGTTACACCGAAAAAATGGAACGTTACAACTATAAGATAAGGAGACTTGAAGACAAAGAAAATAAGTGTCGCCGACGAATTATTGAATCGTCTGATTCGCTGGATGAAAATTCAGGTTAGTAAAGTGTTACTTTTTTAAAGTGTTTTATCGAGTGTTGTGAAAAATTGTACGGCCATGAAAGTAGTCAACGCTAGCCGGGAGGTTGTCCGTGGGTCAACACGATGGTGATCGTTATTCCATGCTTAGAGGGTAACCGCGGGTTACCACAAAGCAATAACTGGAATAAAATAACTACGCAGATTACTAAAAACTAGAGGTTGACCGAGGGTCAACACGATGTTTAATTTATAAGCTTAGATGATAGCCGTGGGCTATTACAAAAGCAATCCTTTGGAGATATTACAAAGTTTTGTAAAAAATCACCTGGAGGTTGATCGCGGATCAACACAACGGTACCTGATCACATGCTTTTATAGGCTAACCGAAAGGTTAATCAAAAGCAATATACACTTAAATGCCTGCAATGCAACATGGGTTTGATCGTACTTCAAAATCTTACAATAGATAAAAATTTCTTAATTTTTTTTTCACAACTACCCTCGATATATATTTTCCTTAGTTCGAATTGTTAGTTTTTTACGCGACTGATTAGTAACGTTCTCGTTTTATTTTAGATAACGAGTCGCAAGCGGTTCTTGAAGATCCTATGCCCATGGAACGTTCGCTAGAAAATGTCTAGGATTCGTGGTTAATTTTGAAAAGAGCGTACTAATGCCTCAACGAACTTGTAAATTCTTAGGCTTTATACTTAATTCTGCCGATTTGTCCCTATCTCTACCATCTGACAAGAGAAAGAATATAGCAAAATTGACAAGAAAATTTTCCTCATTACCCAATTGTTCCATAAGGGAACTTTCACAGCTTATTGGAATACTAGTTGCAGCCTGTCCAGCAATTAAATATGGCTGGCTTTATACTAAGACACTTGAACGTCAAAAGTATTTGGCCCTTCAGGCATATAACAATTTTGAAACTAAAATTAAATTACCTTCCGTAGTCTTACCTGATTTGCAATGGTGGAAAAAGAACATCCTATCATCGTCAAACCATATGAGGCCTTATGCAGAATTTTCCCTTGAAGTATTTACAGATGCTTCTAGAACTGGTTGGGGTGCTTATTGCGACGGTAAACGAGTTAATGGCGGCTGGAAAGACGTAGAACTTTCTTTCCACATTAACTATTTAGAGCTCCTCGCCGTATTTATGGGGTTAAAATGTTTCGCCTCTGAGACTTCTAATTGTGCCATCTTATTGCGCATTGACAATACTACAGCAATCAGCTACATTAACCGCATGGGCGGAATCCAATTCCCTCACCTCCATGACCTAGCTAAAACCATCTGGCAGTGGTGCGAGAAGCGAAATATATGGCTTTTCGCATCTTATATAAATACAAAGGATAACGTTGAAGCGGATGAAGAATCTCGCAAGCTGAATGTTGACACAGAGTGGGAACTATCAAACTGGGCTTTTCAAATGATAGTTCACAAGCTAGGCCAACCAGATATAGATCTTTTCGCTTCTCGTACCAACGCCAAATGTGAAGTTTTCGTTTCTTGGAGACAAGACCCAGATGCTTTAACGGTTGATGCTTTCACAATAAACTGGAGCTCTCACCGATTTTATGCATTTCCCCCTTTTTCGCTTATACTTAAATGCATTAGAAAAATTATAAGCGACAAAGCTATGGAAAAACTAATATACCAGATATTAGTTTTTCCATACTGGACGGGACAACCTTGGTTTCCTTTATTAAAGAAAATATTAGTTTCTGAAATTATATATTTCAACCCTAACAGAGACCTTTTGCGTTCTCATTACAGATCGCAACACCCACTGTACAGGAGCCTTACCCTGGGAGCCGCGAAGCTCTCCGGGTCGCTTTTACTCGACGAGACATCCCATCAGTAGCATTAGACCTTATGTTATCTTCCGTTTCGAATAGCACTCTCAAGCAGTACAATACCTCATACAAACTCTGGTGGCAATATTGTAACACAAACGGTATTAACATTTTTGATCCTCGATTGGCTAACATTTTAACATTTCTGGCAGAACAGTTCAATAGAGGAGGATCTTACGGAACGATTAACTCGCACCGATCAGCCCTATCCCTGCTTCTAGGTGGTAATATAGGATCTGACGATAGTATAAAACGCCTCCTCAAAGGCATTTTTAAACAGAAGCCTTGTATTCCCAAGTACATAGGTACCTGGGACCCCCAGTTAGTAATAAACCATGTTGCCAATTGGTTTCCGAACAGAAGTTTACCTTTAGATAAAATAAGCAAGAAACTCTGTGTTTTACTGGCGCTTTGTACCGCCCACAGAGTCCAAACTCTATCTCTTATTAAAATATCAAACATAAATAAAAGTACTGATGCATTACAAATTCTAATCTCTGATATCATCAAAACTTCTGGAGTAGGCAGGGACCAACCGGTGTTAGTGTTACCATATTTCAGAGAAAATCCTCCAATATGCCCAGCCACTGCTGTAGATGATTATCTATTCATGACATCCAGTCTAAGACCAAATGATATAGACAACCTTTTTATCACCTACAAGAAGCCTCACAAGAAAGCTTCTTCTCAGACCATTAGTAGATGGATTAAACAAACTTTAGCGGAAAGCGGCGTAGATGTGAGTGTGTTCAGTGACCATAGCACTCGACATGCCTCCACATCTGCGGCGGCCTCAGCTGGAGTTTCTATTGATAAGATCAGAAAGACGGCTGGCTGGTCCAGCTCGTCTCAAACCTTCGCTAGGTTTTATAATCGGCCTGTACTTGATGAAGCAATATTTGCTAGATCTGTTTTCTCGTTATCTAACGAGCATTCAACTGATTTATGATTAATTGTATTTATTATCTAGTCAATTACCTGATCTTTTGTCCATCATGTAAAATATTTGATAAGTAAGTTAAAAAAAATTAAATTACTTAAATAAGTATAGAATAATTATTGTTATTTTGTTGTTGTTATGGAAATTAAAAATATTATTTTGAACAATCATCTTTTATATGAATTTACATAAAAGTTTATACTCTGAACATCTACCTGTTAATTATAATATATCTGAAGAATGAAGTGACGTAATATTAATAGATGATCAAACGAACTTCTTAAGTGAAGTTCGATCACTATTATATGAGTCACTTCATTCGAAGATATAAATCACCCTCCCATTAATACACCCATAATCCCTTAAATTTTTAATTTCCTCTCTAAATTAATGAAGCTTGTTCGCTCCGTCGTCGGTAAGTAAAACGGAGCTACCCACAAAAAAAAAAAAAAAGCGGAAATCGACATTGTAGGTCGATTGCCAACTCTAAAAACGTGCGACTGCCTTGTAAGTTTAAAGGACTACCTGTTAATTATAATATATCTTCGAATGAAGTGACTCATATAATAGTGATCGAACTTCACTTAAGAAGTTCGTTTGATCATCTATTAGCTCCGAATCTACTAGAAAGATTAGGTTGCTATTTGGCATATTATTAATATCTTTGACCTAAGCACGGAAATGTAACGCAGATAAAGGATAACTTAATAAAGTAATTTAGTTTATGTTAACTTCGAACAATCGAAATTATTGAGTAAAGTAGAAGCAAAAAGTTACCAAACAAGTTTTTATACTACCCGCAAAACACGCACTCATTGAGTATTCGCGTGAACAATACAGGTACGATCGGTGTGTCACATCGTAAGTTAGTCAGTAGGTTTGTTTGTTTATTTTAGTAATTTTTACATACATTTCAAGTTAAATAAAAGCTTTAAGGTGATATATGTGAAATTTTTGATTTTTTGTATGGGCTGAGTCATCGACTACATAGCCCAAAAATGTAGTCGATGGGCTGAGTCTACCCGGATAAGACGGAAAAAGTGCATTATCTTGAAAACCATCAAACTTAAAAAGAAACTGACTATAATTTACTTAGCTAATAATTATACAATTAACTAACGAATTATAATAAAAAAGCTTTTTAATTCATAGTTTTGATTAAAAACGAAACTAGTGTTTTTGAAGAGCCAACTTTGGAAAATGAATCTATCGAGAAAAGTTTAATCAATCGTGTTTATGTCTATAATTTATCTATAATATATCTATATTATATCCCTAAGTTATCTTTGTCATAAAAAATATGTTTTGCGGTTATTGAGAAAAAGCGATTCTGCATTCATCAAAAACATTAATTACTGGTCTTAAAAAAAATATTTTCAAACTGTACCTTCGATATTTATAAGTCCAACTCGCACTTGTCCTGTTTTTATCATTGACGTAGGTAGATACTAAGCTCCAACGCCTACAGTAAGTGCGTGAGACATGCCATCCGTGGGTGTTGGATAGCAAACACATTTTCATTGACTTTACCTTATATAGAAAGGTTATTATCGAATAATTTTCTACTTCGTAATTTCTAATCAACACTCCTACATTACTATAACAAGGGGGGAAATTGTATTTATATTTGTAATAGATAAACTAAAAATCTACTGGACCAATTTCAAAAATACTTTGACATAGATAATATGTATTTCATTATTATTTAATGTATGTTAGTCTGTAAGATATTATCTTGTATTTTTTACTTCACATCTGTTGCCTGAAATAAAGATTATTATTATTTTTATTACTTATGTACAAAAGCTACATTGTCAGTGAGTAAAATAGGCTAATATTATTTTAGAAAAAATTGGAGATCCTTAAAAAAAACCTAAGGTATCAAAAAAAATCCTATAATCTTAATTAGTACACCCGTGCGTAGCCGGGGGCAGAAAGTAGGCAGAATTAACCAACGTAGACTTGTTTGCAAGTAAACAAATTATAGTTTTTACAATTTTAATAACCAAGTTTTAATAAACTAGCTAAAAAGAGCATTATAATGTTCTTTTTATTAGTATTGTTATTTATCGAAAATCATTGAAATTAATTTTATTTATGATTTTACTTTATTTTTAGGCAGTGGCATTTAATCGAAAAAACTGATTTTTAGGATTCCGTACCCAAAGACGTATTACTAAGACTCCGCTGTTCGTCTGTCTGTCTGACACAAAGCTATATCTCATAAAACGTGATAGCTAGACTGTTGAAATTTTCACAGATGATGAATTTCTGTTGCTGCTATTACAACAAATACTAAAAACAGAATGACATAAATATTTAAGTGGGGCTTCCATACAACAAACAAGTGTTTTTGCCGATTTTTATAGATAATGGTACGGAACCTTTAGTGCGCGAGTCCGACTCGCACTTAGCCGGTTTTATTATATTTATAGATAAGACAAATAACTTTAGAAAACATATCGATAGACACTGTTATTAGGTAAGTCATAACTAGCATTTTATTACTGAACTCAAAAACCAATAAAAGTTCGCAAAACACGAATCCATAAAACATATTTATGTCCTTAAGTTGCTTACGCATAAATTTATGCTTGAACGAGGAAACTTTCGGTAAAACTCGCGGCTGCTACTATGGCACACATTCAGATTTGTCCTATGTCCATCGTCCATCTTTGCGCTGCACGAGCTACCTGCCGCGCTCAAACGGTGTTATTGTTCGTTCGCACGGCCAACTTGGTCCTGCGAATGCCGCGCTCGAATGCCGTGCGTGTCTGGTCACACCTTTAGGCCATCTGAAAATCCAAATTCCAAATAGAGGTGGTTCAAGAGATTACCCTTCGCATACATTTGATTTCACAAAATTCGCACTCACACATCGTCATCTAGCCCCAAACTAAGCAAAACTTGTACTATGGGAACCAGATAACTGTGAGAATACTTTTATACTTTTTTTTGTAAATACAAACTTATGATGATAACTCACAAGCTTTCTAAAAAAAAACATTAACAATGATGTTTCTTTTTCATCCAAAAACTAGATCTTGTCAATAATCTCGCAAGATCACGATGTCCGATACAATTCCATTATCTATCGGTTTAAATTGCGATAAACAGAAGCGATCTTTGCAAACATCTCTTGATATGCCATAGCAGCTGCTGGGAGCTGTACCGATTTACAATCCCACCTGAGATAATGCCTGTTTGATGTTAACGATCTAGAACTTTCTGTCTCTGCCGGAGATTAATGGCTTGTGCTAAATTATTTGCTTACATTATAATCTAGATACGCAGTTATTTGTCTGAAGAAAGGTAAAAAGACCTATCCCACCAAAAACATTCTGTAAAAAACTAGCCAAGTCTCGATGGAGCTGCTTGTTTATCTCTAAAAAGTAATGAAATCTAGACAAAGTCGTGTCAAGTCTGAGGTTCTTTACTGCGATTTCTTTATTATTATAGAATGTTGTGTGACTTGGCCGTTGAACATTCTTTATCCGTTAGTGGGTAACAAGTCAATTTTGTTTACACGTAATGTTATATCTGTTGTAACTACCTATGTTTGTTAAGCGAGATAATAGCCAATACAGGTATTGGTAATTGGACGCTAGTGTCTTATTTTAGGCTGTTGTTGATCGTGCAATACATGCATTCAGCATTGACAATGCTGACTTCTGCTGTCTTCTTTTTGGAGCGTCAAATCGACCATCGATCTAAAATAAAATAGACGTATTTTTTATACCGTTTGTTTCAGGCTCGCCTTTACATAAGTATTATTGAAATACGCAGCTTTATCAAGCCTACAATTGACTGGTTATTGAATCAACGTTTTCTAAGTGGCAATTATCCATCGTTAATGGGAGCGGTTCTAGCGACAGATTGGTGCAATGGTGTCATGGAGCACCTGGTTTTGTACCCTTGTGTACTCTTCAACGGCCAAGTCACATAACATTCTATAATAATAAAGAAATCGCAGTAAAGAACCTCAGACTTGACACGACTTTGTCTAGATTTCATTACTTTTTAGAGATAAACAAGCAGCTCCATCGAGACTTGGCTAGTTTTTTACAGAATGTTTTTGGTGGGATTTCACTTCTTTTTGTAGAAACGTGGGCTTATTGATTTATTTTATTAGATTTTCATATTTGACACAGTTTTTTTCTTTTTATGAGTAGTTTACAGTCAGCGCCATCTAGCGACGTATGCGGGTATCACCGCCACTCTTAGTCCAATGCATTATATTTTGATCAAATTTTGAGCGAAATTATTAATATTTTAGTTTATTTAATTTGTTAATTTGTTTATTCAATTTGTGTAATGTTCGAGTAGAATAAAGTTAATCGTTCGACTATTTCTTCTTGTAAACTTGTAAGAATAAGTAAGTATAAAAGCCAGTCTAGTCTTATCCAGAGTTTTCCTTTAATTTTATTGCGTACTAGCAGTCCGCCCCGGCGTCGCACGGATGTAATAATGATATTATAGGTAATTTTTTTACACCTTGGGTTACATTATCGAATTTTTCATAAGGATCCCTAATAAAACATTTAGTATCGCAGACTTTTTTTGTAGATATTGATGTCCTCTTTAAAACTTTAGTACATCACTTTGCTCTATTATCAACAATTTCAGCAGCGTACGCGATATAAGGATTTTTTTGTTTTTTTTTACACGTTGGGTTACATTATCGAAGTTTTCATACGGATCCCTAATAGTTAGACATATAGTATTGCATACTTTTTTGTAGATATTGATGTCTTCTTTAAAACTGTAGTACATTACTTTGCTCTATTGTCAATAATTTCCGCAGCAAACGCAATGTAAGGATTTTTTTTAAATTTTTTCACACTTTGGATTACTTTATCGATGTTTTCATACGGATCCCTAATATTTTTGAAAATATACTATAGCTTATGTTCATCAGGGATTATGTCGGATTCTAATGGTGAAAGAATTTTTCAAATCGGTCCAGTAGTAAAATATTTTTTGTAAAGGCGGTATGTCGATTTCTAATAGTTTGGTTAGGCTCTTGTGTTTTCTTATCATGGTCACCAGGTACTCCAGATCTTCGATTATTCTAGTTTTTAAGGTTTTCCCTTTATGTGGCCATTAAACCCTAACTCTGTACCAAATTTCAGCTCTCTGAGTTTATGGGAAGTACTAATTATATTCTGATGATCATGAGTGAGTGAGTGAGTGAGTGAGTGAGTGAGTGAGTGTCTGTCTAAAATGCGAAACTTTGCTTTCGCTTAACTTCGTAACTAAATGACCTACAGACTTGAAATTTTGGATTTTAAGTATGTGATTATGGCTTACTGGATGACGAAAATTTCAGCGTTCTGGTCTTATCCAGAGGTTCTCAAATAGGGGCCTGAAAATGCGGCGAAATGGTTCCAGTAAAGGATGGTATATGGTACGGCAGTGTTTGCTTCGCGCTCGACTTGGCGACAAATATCTTTATTAAGACACAAGCTGACCCCGCGAACTTCGTATCGCTTTAGAATTAACAAATGTTGTCTTCCGTTCCCGTTCCCGTTCCCGTTCCCGTTCCCGTTCCCGTTCCCGTTCCCGTTCCCGTTCCCGTTCCCGTTCCCGTTCCCGTTCCCGTTCCCGTTCCCGTTCCCGTTCCCGTTCCCGTTCCCGTTCCCGTTCCCGTTCCCGTTCCCGTTCCCGTTCCCGTTCCCGTTCCCGTTCCCGTTCCCGTTCCCGTTCCCGTTCCCGTTCCCGTTCCCGTTCCCGTTCCCGTTCCCGTTCCCGTTCCCGTTCCCGTTCCCGTTGCCGTTGCCGTTGCCGTTGCCGTTCCCGTTCCCGTTCCCGTTCCTGTTCCCATTTCCGTTCCCGTTACGATTCCCGTTCTATAGTTTTTGTAGCGCACACGAAGAAAGCAAAATTTTTAGCAATTTTTTACACTTTGCTTCAAACTATCGTCATTCTTATAAAGAATTTATTAGTTTTTCAAAATAAAAAATAGCCTATGTTACTCAGGGATAATGTAGCTTGGTAATGGTGATAGAATTTTTGAAATCGGTTCAGTAGTTTTTGTGTTTATCCATTACAAACATACAAAAAAACAAAAAAACAAAAAATCAAAACTTTTCTCTTTATAATATTAGTATAGATTACATTTTATGTGGAAACGCGAAAAAAATCGCAAAAAAATGAGTTTACACGTTTTTCTATATCAGAGAAACAATGATGTATTTTTGATTATTGGTGACATTACTACAGATAATACTGCAGACAGATTAAAGTTTTTACGTGCTAGCTATGCTGTGGGGTTAGTTCCGCTATGCTCGATTCCCGCTATGCACTGATTTTAAAATACCTAAATAAAAGTCCCGCTATGCTCGGAATTATATTTCCGGACTATCGAAAAGAAAATGCTTATGTTAAAATATCACAATTCTAAAATATACTACAGATACACATAGTGTTGCTGCTTCTTGATGAAATTCCATAATAATAATTAAAATAAATAATCTCTCTGTGCTTTAAGCATTAGTTGGTGTCACAATCTGTCTCACCTTTAAGTTCACCGTTCTTATTGGTGTTAGTGTCTCCAAACGAGAAAAAAGTAACAAACTGAAACTCATTCGGCTGGTTGGCCGATGCAAAGAAAATCGAATTTAATTTCAATTTAAATAGGACATACATACGTAAGAATATAAATCATCCAAATCGGTTCACCGGAATGGAATAAAAAAAAAATATAAAATTTAGCTAAAATACATTATACTAGCTTTCCGCCCGCAAGGTACCTGGATAAAAAGTAGCCTATGTGTTATCCTGATGTATAAGCTATATAACTGTAAAGTTTCATATTAATCCGTTCAGTAGTTTTTGCGTGAAAGAGTAACAAACACACACACACACACTTACAAACTTTCGCATAATATTAGCAGGATACCTACGCATCGAATTGATAAAATTATTTTTCCGTCGATTCAAAATCGTGGCTCTGCAGTTTGACTGGATGATATAGTCAATCACATATTCACATATTCACATATCACAAAAGCGTTTTTCAATAGTGCTGAAGGTAGGGTACTAAAGAGGTAAGCGTACGGAATTGGCGCCGGAATTCTATACTCACTTCGCTGCTCTACTGGACGCTTTTGAAGTATACTGACAAACATTAAATACTTATTCCACTAATCGAACTTTCTAGAGCTTTTCCGTAGAATCTTGTTATGCAAGAGAGCATGCATCAAGAAAACATGAATCCTTTTATCACATTAGGTTTTCTACCATTGGTGACAAGGTGGTGGAAATGTTTGATCAAAGTTGGCATAGCATTTTGGCAAGGCATAAACGAGATAGACGAAGTTTTTAATCGAATTCAAAAAGGAGGTAATCGTTGTTTTTTATTTTTTATTTGTGTGTATGGTACGCGATTACTTCGGCGTTTGTGGACGGATTTACAAAATTATTTTTTTAATTGAAAGCCTATAGAGGAGGCCTATGAGGAGAAGCCCTTCCAAGGTGGTCCCATTACCACAAAGTCAGCATATGATGATGGGATCCCAGGGAAATCGAGAGTAACCTTAGAAATTTATGGGCATTGGTAGTGGTTTTCAACTAATTATAGACCTTGCCCTTTTTTCATTGGCATACACCGAGAGGAGGGCTAGCCGGGGTAGGGCTACGTAGGGAGATCCCCCCCTCCCACTACAATTTTTATTTATGAACATGAAGTCGGTTTTGTTTATAGTTTTTTAAAAGTAATTATTGACATTTTGAATATTTGGCATTTTGCATATTTCTTTTAGGAAGTTGATTTGACGCGTTATTTTGATGAACAAAAAGGTTATTTTGATGTATTCAACAAAGAAAGACTGAGCGACCGCATTTTTATTAACCAAACACAGTACAATTTATTAACAAAACAATAATACCTATTACTTTACAAAGCACAAATTAAATTTCAAATTCTAAATATAGTACAAAAGCTTCAATACCTGAAACTTTGAATATTGAGATTTACTATCAACAAATATTTGATTAAAGTCACGAACTGAAAGCTAGCCCATTGGAAACATTCCTCAAGGAAACGACATAACGGACAATGTATTTTAATTTAAACTTTGAATACTCTCAATATTTCGACAAGAGTTGGACACAGAATCAACGTAGAGCGATTAATTCCTGACATCTAAGTAGAAAAAACCGGCCAAGTGTGAGTCGGACTCGCGCACGAAGGGTTCAACTGTCTAGCTATCACGGTTCATGATATACAACCCTGTGACAGATTATTATTCTTGTTTGAGCCTTCACCTTGTTCGATTGGTACCACACTGGAGATCTACATAGCATTAAGGAAATTATCATTAAAAAAAACTGGCCAAGTGCGAGTCGGACTCGCGCACGAAGTGTTCCGTACTATCATCAAAACGGCAAAAAAATCACGTTTGTTGTACGGGAGTCCCACTTAAATAGTTATTTTATGCTGTTTTTAGAGAAATACATCATCTGTCAAAATTTCAACTGTCTAGCTATCACGGTTCACGAGATACAGCCTGGGGACAAACAGACGGACAGCGGTGTCTTAGTAGTCCCGTTTTTTACCCTTTAGGTACGGAACCCTAAAACATAAAAAATAATTCATAATATCTCGTAACCTACCTATTTACCTAACTACGTAGTTAGCATTCCACACGTGACAGGTTGCAAGCCCGTCGCCGCTTTCAAAAATACTAACAGGTTTCCTCACGATGTTTTCCTTCGCCGTTATAAACACGTGTACCTAACGCATATACATTTTTCGAACAGAAATATCCATTGATGCACGGCCAGGATTCGAACAAGAATTTAATTTGTAATTAATAATATCTACCTAATTCAATTTCAAACTTTTTAGTTGGGTACGGAACCCTAACAATTTTAAATACTATAACAAATACTATAACAAAACACTATCTCGTAGAACACGAATACAAAAATCTCGCCCTCCACTTAAGCTTAAGGCATAGAGTTGTCAAATTCAAAATGCTGTTTGGTGGCAGAAATAGTAAGTACTACCCCGGACAAGCCCCTTAACAAGGAGCTCTACTCTTAAACCCTGACACATCTACTTCCCTCGTAACATAAAGACGCAATTGCACCAGAGGACATTTGGTCCGTGACATTGTCGCACATCACTTAGAATAAGTAGTACATCGCCGGACATCGCTAGCGACATCTACGGATTGCGGCACAGACGCTATAATTTAATATCGACCATCGACAACACAGCCCAATAGACACCTCATGCAAGACGAACACTGTCTATCAAAACATTAGGCTAATACTACTGACACCGCGAGTATCGTATCGACCAATTCCGTGAACCGTCACTTTGAACCAGCCAATCAGAATGCATCTTCGGGATCCGCATGCATCAACGGTTTGATTGAATTGATTGTTTGAATAAATTATTCGTCTAATGGGCTGTGTTGTCGATGCCATTGACTGTCGCCCGATACGAAGTCTACGTGTCGAGCGACGTCGTGCGGGAAATCGCCCAACATTTTGGACGATATTTAATAATAATAATAATAATAATATAATATTGATGGACATGTCACACAGCGCCATATAGCCCCAAACTAAACAAAGCTTGTAATATGGGAACCAGATAACTGATAGAATACTTATATACTTTTTTTGTTCTAAATACATACTTAATATACATATTAACACCCAGACACAGAACAAACATCTATGTTCATCACAAAAATGTTTATCCCGGGTGGGGATCGAATCCACAACCTACAGCGCAGAAGGCAGAGCTACCAACTGAGGCCAGTCAGATATGTCTCTATAATATGTCTCCTAGTGCAAATGCGGCTTATTTGTACCCGTCGCAGGTGCAGTAAGTAAACAAAATTCTTTCGATTTGCGATTTCACACGACCCTCCCTGCAAGTGACTTGAACGGACAAATACTCGTACATTTAAAAGGAAACTGAATAAGTAGCTTATTTGAGCTTTCTTTTGAAATGTTTTCCTCGTTCATTTGCAAGCAACGCGATGAAAAAAATTTAGCAGGAAAAAACAACTTGGCAGGAAATAACATACTGATTATAAAAAGAACTCGTGAAGCTTTAAGATAACATAGAGATAAGATCAGATCTCTTGGCGCGCAGATCTTTGAAAATATCTAGCGGAAATAGTCAGCGGCACGTCCAAACATTATCGCATCACGAACACAGTTCAAACTAGTCTTAATTTGAAATTGGTCTGTCCCGAGGTTGGTATTCTCAAAATATTCGTGTGAGAGGCAAATAACCCATATTTTAGAGAATTATTTTTCTCATTGGAGTTATATAATCAGCTATAAGTGCCAATAAGGCTCGGCAAATGGCTCATAGTAGCATGTCTATCACATCGTTAGAAATTATCACCAAAGTTTTATAGTCCTATACATTTAAAGTTAGGATTAGGGAGGACTGTTTTTGTAGTATTCGGAGTGTATTTAGACTGTTATACCAACGAATTATGTGAAAACAAATGGTTTTTTCCTGTGGATTTTCAACATATTATTGTTTTTTTGTTGTTGATGAAGGTAGATGGCATAATATATAGACTAATAATTGTGTTTCTAAAATTTAAAATAAAACCTACTTCATGTTTATTAGTCTATATTATTATATTCCTCATATACATCACACAATTTATAAACCCAATTCAAAATTTTACCCTCATTTTTACCTTGGAGGGGGTATTTTTTACGTTTAATTTAAATGGGACCAAACGGAAAGTATACCAATCAGTTAATAAATAACGGAGTTCTAAGGTGACATACATTAAAAAATAAAACCTACTTGAGCACTTCCTCCTTTTTTTTGATGAATTAATGAATGAATGAAAATGCATTATTGTTTATTTATTTATTTAAAATAACTAAACTATAAAATAACTATGAAAGAAACTTGAACTAGAAAAAACTGTACGATATAAACTGTCTTATCGCTATAAATCGATCTCTTCCAAGACAACCTTTGATGTCAATTTTTCATGTGCCGAACAAATAAGACGGTCATAAGCAAGTTCCAGTTGACAGAGACCCTCATAATGTGGTAATGCTTCTTCATTGTATCACAATTAACTCAAAATAAATATTCAAGGCATTATTTAATCACTTGTTTTATTGTCCTAAACACAATGAAACAAGAACAAGTCGCGAGAATAATTTAAACTTTAACCTCAGCGGCTTTTGAAATCTCAAAAGTAGAAAGTGGATTATATTGTAAGACCATTATCAATAGTGGGATTACGCATTGATTAAAAACAAAAGGAGATAAAAATCATTAAGACTGTACGCTCAAATCTTAGAATCCTTGAAGTTTAAAAGGGGTAGAGGCACATCTAAAAATGTAATTAGACATGCATAAAAATTCTAACTGGTTTCTTCGTGATATTTACCTTCACCGTTTTGAGCATGTGTGCATATGTTTTTTTCCACTAGATATATCTATTTATAATCATTAATAATAAAGTTTATTTATTCAGACAACTTACAGGCGTTAGAAAGAGCTTAAACATAAAGAATTAATACGTAATAATAAAAAAAGATTTAGTCCTATGCACAGGTGGAATTCGAACCCACAACCTTCAGATTGAAAGTCAAGATTATCCTACCTCATATCTACTATATAGTATCGTATGGTAGGTACATATTAACTGAATTGTTTAGGGTAGGTAAACGGTAGGATATAACCCTTGGTAACCAATTTTTTCTGATGGCTTTAAATCACACTTATCCCGTGAAATAATTAATGAAATTCAAGGTACTTGTTTATCCTTTTTTATCATAGATATACAGCCGAGAAGAAAAGTCAAACACGTGGTATAACACCCAAAAATCCCATTTGTAAAATCCTAATAATATTATAAAAAAGGTTGTAAGGATTTGTATCTTTTTACCTCGATCAGGCCTAAACGACTATTGGATGAGATTTGCTGTAGATGTAGATATAATGCCTTAATAAAACAAAGACTACTTTAAAATAAGAAAAACATCCCCAAAATTATAAAAAAAAAACGCAAAAAGGATGATTTTGGTATAGTAAGAGGCTGGTGAGCAAATCTGACGTCATAGCAACGTGCGTTACTCTATGCGATTATTGAAGTTTGGACAGGATAACGTCTGTCGCGGGTCTTCTAGTAATATTAAGCTAAATATTGTAAGTATGTTTGTGCCTCAATCAGGACTACACTGACTAAGATAAAATTTTCTGTAAATGTAGATTGTACCCTCGAATAAAAATAGGGTACTTTTTAACCCGAACAACATTCCCAAAAATAAAAAAGTATGCAAAAGGTGAAAGGTTCGAGTGCAGGTTCGTGTTGGTAAATCCCCGGCTTTAGATAAAGAAGGAGCTATGAAAAGCATACTCTCATTTTCGTTAAACTCAAAGTTTGCAAAGTCTGACTCGATGTTACAAGTTCGAAAAACACGTACGTGACTTATAACTATGACGTGCTGTTAACATTGCGAGTCTTATTAGGACTAGGGTGACTAGACGTGACAAGTGACTAATATCAAAACAAAGTGTAGGGTGTCTTTTGAAACTTAAATTTTACAGTAATCTAATACTTTAAACGAGCATCTTTTGTATATATATTCTGCTAGTATCTATAAATATATAATCTGAATATCGAAAACGATTTTCATGAAATTTAGCATGCAGTGGGTTTCGGTGGCGATAAATCTATCTAGCTAGGTTTCATTTTTAGAAAACGTCGTTTTATCTGTATTTTCAGTTAACGAAATACCGATCATAACAAGTACCTAGTACTTATTATGTAAATAAATAAATAAATAAATAAATATTGGTGGACATTTTACACATCGCCATCTAGCCCCAAACTAAGCAAAGCTTGTACTATGGGAACTAAATAACTGATAGAATATTTATATATATATATTTTTTTGTAAATACATACTTAAGATACATACTAACACCCAGACACAGAGCAAACATCTATGTTCATCACACAAATATTTGCTCTGGGTGGGGATCGAACCCACAACCTACAGCGCTGAAGGCAGAGTTACTACCAAGTGAGCTGTGAGGCTGTCAAATGTAAGAGCGGCGATGGGCTTGCAACCTGACACATTATATAGGCATGTGTCAAATTTAATGTTTAGACGTGCCACTGCCTACATTAGATATCCTTAAGGATCAAGCAACTGGAGATCAGAAGGGACGTTTACCGTACTTGGGGATTACAATTATTGTGATCCTATTCTATATTATCACCAACGACCCCAGTGTAAATACATACCTACGTATTTATTATCCGTTACTATTATTAAGTGTTGACAAACATGTGACGTCACAGAAACTAGTGCGACGCCATTTGCATAAAGAAGCGTTTTTGCGGGTTATTTAAAGTTTTAGGGCCAATACCTATCAGAATTTCAAATAATATTGTTTTATGGGTTCCATAGTCACTACTGAATAATCTAAAATGGTTTTTAAAATCTTGTCAAATAGCCCATTGAGCTGTTTTACTAATAGCTAATCACCAACCAACCAACAAAAACCACCGCCACTGCTATCGCCATCTGTACACAGAAGGTCCGGATAAGTGGATAATTATGTCGCATGACCCCACTTGTCCCGACGAATTTGGTTACAACTTAGAAAACAATTTGTAAGGGGAAGTTTAACTTTCCGCGCGATTTTTCTGACCTTATTAGAAGTTTGGTGTGGAAGATGGTATTCAAACTTTTTGAGTTATAATTGTATGTTTGTGTCTCTATCAAGATTTGGATTAAACTTGGAATATACATGCCCTAGGGCATAAAAACTACTTTCATACACGACATCAAAAAAGGAGAACTGTTTTTTATGTTAGTTCTCAGAACTTTCGACCGGATGAATCGATTTTGATGATTCTTTTTTATTTAAAAGCTGGTGCTTCCCGCGTGGTCTCATTTGTGGAAAAAATACTACTTGGCGGGTCGGCTGGACAGTAACCTGTAAAGGTACTGGATGACGGCTCTCATGAATCCATTTAATGAACAGATCTATTATACCAATTAGGTATATTTATATGCCTAAATGCTGTAATATGGTGTGTATAACTGTTTTGTAGATGTTTTATGTAATTGTGTTGTTTTTTTTTATTTTCAATTTATTTAATTTTTTTATAAACTTATATGGACCCCCAGTGTTGTCTGAATAAAACACTTTTTTAAGCTATTGCATAGCTTCTATCGCGGGCCTTGAGCGTGGAGACCGAATCCAGAAATTTCGTAACGAAATTTTACGAGACACTCACACTCACGCAATATGCGTGAGTGTGAGTGTTAGAGATTTCTCTTTTTGGATTTCAAAAAATCGATTTTAAAAAAATCGATTATGTAAATTACACATATAAATCGATTTTTGTAAACTAAGTTTTCCGAACGCGAACCGAATCGTTCGTTGGCCATTTTCCCGGACGTGAACCTACATATAGTCGCCTCCCAAACGGAAACCGACTCATCGGTCTTGTCTCCGAACGCAAACCGAACCATTGATCGTTTTTCCGAACGTGATCCGACCAATAGTCGCTTCACAAACGGGAACCGACCCATCGATCGTCTCTCCGAAAGCGATCCGAACCATATAATTCGATTTTTTGGAAAATCGATTTATTTGTAGGGACAAAAAATCGATTATTAATTAATAGATTTTTTTCAATCAATATTACATCCCTATGACTCATGTCATGCCTGCTTAGAGTCCTCGCCACCACTCATGTCCTGCGACGAAAACCAAAACTAAATTTGACAGCAACGCCATTTTATCTCATGTCAGAGTGCTCGATGAAATTAGCGTCCATGGTTTTTCCCAATATTTTCTTGAAATGTGCGTGAATATGTCGCGTAAACTGGTGAAAAGTGCAGCTCGTGAAATGATTCATAAGGTAAAAGAGTTTTGTGAGTTAGAGCAGAGGAATAAAGACGTTTTGATCCCTTTAAATAATATACAAAAAAGAGTCGCTGCCATGACAGGTAAATTTTAGGGATACCAGAGTATAAGTTTTTGTCTAACAATAGGTAAAATATGACTAAATTAAAACACTAATTAAATTATTTTGTATTTTAGGTGTTTCAGAGAAAATGGTATCTCGAATTACGAAAGAAGGAAGAGTGGCAGCAAGCACTTCAAAAAGAATTGTAATATTTCAAAAATGATGGACTGGTAGATGAAGAAATAGAAAGATTCATAATTCATAATATCAACAGCCAGTGATAGCGACACTGATTCTGATCATGGCAGTGAATTTCAAGAGACAAGTGACAGCGATATGTCTGGAATGCAAGTAATAAATGATGAAGACCATAATTATTGCATAAAAATAATATAATAAAATTTACCTATATCGTGAAACTAGGTTGATTTCATTGTTTTCCTACATAACTACACTACTATTACAAAGAGATAAAATTTCTAGTTTTATATTTTTGTTTGTACCGGATAAACTGAAAAAATATAGGACCAATTTAAAAAAATATTTAATCTATCAAAAGCTTTATTAGGAGCGAATAACATCACTACATAGTATAAAACAAAGTCTCTTCCGTTGTCTGTCTAAAATTAATGTAAGTACAATAAATAAAAATAAATAGAGATCCCACGAAAATAGCAATAATGTAACCAAAAAAATAAAAAAATTGCCTATATTCTTCATTATTACAACTGTGCGAAGTCGAAGTGAACTGCTAGTAGTAAATAGTTTTAAAATGTAAACATTAGTTCGCTCTCCCTTTTAGTGTAAGGGGTAAATTATGGCTATCTTACTGGCATCATTATAATAGGCGATTGCGACGCCGCGTCTAGCGGACTTGAGTGGTGGCGCGGACTCTAGAGTGATTTTCGCATTCCAGCGCCATCTAGTTTCATTTGATGATACTACGTTATTATAGGTGCTTTTCGCGGTCTCATGCGAAAGCTCGGGGTTTGAGAGGTTCGCAATTCCGCTGGCAGGTGGCGCTATTTTACCACTATCGGTAAATAGGTGGTACTTCACAGACATGATCGACTAAAAAGTTTGAAATTGAATTATTGAATTCATGTAGTTAGGTAAATATCGAATCCTGGCCGTGCATCAATGGATATTTCTGTTCGAAAAATGTATATGCGCGTTACACGTGCTTATAACGGTGAAGGAAAACATCGTGAGGAAACCTGTTAGTATTCTTGAAAGCGACGACGGGCTTGCAACCTGTTACGTGTGGAATGCTAACTACGTAGTTAGGTAAATAGGTAGGTTAAAGATTTTGACATCTATCGATGAATAGCAGAACTTTTAATGACTTTTTGAAATTGGTTGTATCGGCGTTACTGCGCATGCCTAATCCCCCTCTTCCCCCGCAATCTAAGGATGTAAAAAAAAAAAATTTTTTTTTTTTTTTTCTTTTCTTATCGGTCACCACGCTCAAAAAGTTGAATATCAAAGAAAAACAAAGGAAAAAAGGATAAATAAAATAAATAAATAAATAATTATAAATACATAAGTTGATAAAAAATGTTATGCAATAGCTTTACCGCGGCAGTCTCCGAGTGCCACACGTCTTTTTTTTTTCTTATTATTATTTTTAAGAATGAAAAAATAGGAGATGAAATTTTGTATTTGACTTATATAATTCAATTTAGTTTTTTAAACGTAGTTCTCCAAGTTTCACGCTAGCGAAGCCGCTGGGAAAAACTAGTAATGTTTGTATGATATTTTCTCCATAAACTTTACTAGCATTTATAGTTTCTTACCCTCAAAGTCAGAAAGCCATTCAGACATATTTGTGTATCACATTTCATTACTAATGTATTTCCCAACACTGAAAGAATCTATCTAAATACATAAAACACTAACTGACTGACTGCTGACTGATCTATCAACGCACAGCCTAAACCAGTGGTCTTAGAAACTGAAATTTGGAGGGTACATTTATTTTAATGTGTAGGGGTGCACTAAGAACGTAATTCCAGAAAATTCAACCCCTAAAAGCATCGACTACATAGCCCAATGCCTAAATAGGGCTATGTAGTTGATGCCTAAAAGGGTGCAGCAGAGGTTAAAGTCTGTTTAAAAACTACTTTTTGAACAAAACCGCGAATTTCACACTAGTTACTAATATATTTCCTAAAGAAGAATGTTTACTGTACGAGAATCTTGTGTAGCACAAATAAAGGTTTTTGGGAGTCGGGTTAAGCTCGTGATTCCGAGCCATTTACCCGTAATTGATCGCCTTACTTGGCAGCGAGTTTTTTTACATTGTTAAATGTGTGTCTTAAGCGGTATAACCCTTTGGATTCACTTTGGTCACGATACGAGTAGATTTAGTTAATGTTAAGAAAGCTTATTTATGATTTGGAATAAAAACTTTTTATTAAGCTTATTATCTATTTGCTTTTTTCTAGTAAGAAATATAACCCGAAAGTTCGAATTACGCCGTGCGATTATTTATTTTTCTGTTCGAAAAATTATGTGCCTATTAATTTATACGTCCATTATTATTTATTTATTATTAAATAACAAGTACCTACACAAAAAAGTGAAGAAAAATATCGTGAGAAAAAGAGATATAATTTTTGTAAGTGGCAATGAGCTTGCAATCTGTCACGTAAGGCAATTACTGAAAAATGTGGGCATGTGCCAAATGTAATGTTTGGACGTGCTATGACTACCACCCCATTTGGACATATTCAGGGATCTGAGCGCTTGGATATCTGAGAGGATGTCTACTGTACTTAGAGGATTACAGTCGCGATTATATATTACTAGTTGACCCAGCGAAATTTGTAACGCCTTAGAATTAACAAATTCCCGTACCCGTTCTCGTTCCGAAATAATTAAAATTATTCATCGATCCTTTGTAAGTTTCTGAACTTACCCAAGAATGTAGGAACAACAGCAATTCATTTTTATATATATGATTATTATTTTTCACTTTGTCTAAGGATACCGAGCGAATAAAGTGCTAGCGGCTTTATTCGCTCGGTGAAAAAATTATCTCCAGCCAAAGGTGAAGTTTGGTGTTAAAAGCGAATTTGCATGTAAAAGCAGACTGTTTTTACTCACAAAAGATTTTGAATTTCATCGGGAAAATGTGTAGAGAGATTTTAAAATGCATTGCCGAACTTTCAATTTACCACTTTTAGGGTTCTGTACCCAAAGGGTAAAAACGGGACCCTATTAGACAACTAGACTTCGCTGTCCGTCTGTCCGTCTGTCTTTCACAAGGCTGTATCTCATGAACCGTGATAGCTGCTCTAGACAGTTGAAATGTTCACAGATGATGTATTTCTGTTGCCGCTATAACAATAAATACTAAAAACAGAATAAAATAAATATTTGTGGGGCATACAACAAACGTGTTTTTTTTGCCGTTTTTTATAGATGGTACGGTGCCCTTCGTACGCGAGTCCGACTTGCACTTGGCCGGTTTAATTTATTTGGTTTAATCAATTTCTGTGCCGTTATTGCTTTTTATCAGTTTATGGGGTGAATTTGTATAGCCATGTCATGTCGGACTACTGAAACATGTGGAACAATTTCGGTAGAGGGAAAAGGCAATAATTCAATATGAAAGTACCGTGTTATTGGCATTTTCACTAGTAGATTAATTTGCAGTGCGGTGTCAATGTTTCATGCCATCAAAAACATAACTTGTAAAAAAAGCTAAGTCTAACGCAACTCAATTCTTCTACCGTAAAAAGTTGTGAGATCCATGTAATACCAAGTCGGTTAATTTATACAGTCCCTACTTTAAAGGTCCTTCTGCCTTATGTTATTAAGTAATTAGCTAACCTTTACGGTAGGGATAGTCAGAAACACGTCCAATCATTATATTTGGCACATGCCCACATTTTGCAGTAGTTAGCATTCCATACGTGACAGATTGCAAGCCCATCGCCGCTTATAAGAATACTAACTGGTTTCCTCACGATGTTTTCCTTAACCGTTGTAAGCACGTGTATTTGATGCGCATATAAATTACTTAAACACATATTTACAATACATTAATTACACTACTAATAAAGCGGTAAAATTTGTAATTTGAACTTTTGTTTGTAATGGATAAACTAAAAAACAACTAGACCAAATGTTAAAACTTGTTTAATACCTATCAAAATCTACGTTATCAGCGATTATTAAATATTTTATAAAAAAAAATATAGATCCCCGCGAAAATTGCAATAAGTTAATACGAAAATTGCAATAGTGTTTAACCAAAAGTTTAAAAAAAAACCTGTTATCTTCATTAGTACACTCGTGCAAAGCCGGACAGATAGTGTTCAGATAATTATAAATTAAATATCGTTAATTAAAATTAGAATGAATATCATAACACAGTTTTGAGTATACAAAAAATATTCATTATTATACCCATGACGGAGTAGGTGGTACCTATTAAATAAATTCTAATGAAATTCAACAAGACTTAGCCGGTAGATTAAACCCGCACCGGAATTAGGTAGGTAGCTCTGAGTCTTAGCGATGTGGAAACTGGAATTCAAAGCAAAAATCCTTTTAATTTTACAAGCTCAGGGTATATAAATATATAGTGTCACTAGCGACAGACGATTTCCTGTCCAATTTCAATAATCCCACAGAAAAAAGCACATTCAGTTTTTCCCGAACTTTATGCTATTTATCACTTAGGGATCTAAAAAATACCCTACGACCTTTTTTCATACCTATCAAATATACACAAAAAATTTAATAAGAATCAGTCAAGACGTTTCGGAGGAGTTTGGTTATAACGGCCGTCAAATAAAGTTCGCAACTTTATAGCTAGACTTTATTGGCAAGGTCAAAACCATTATTATTTTATCGAGTAAAGTAAAAATATCACGAGAAGGGCGCTCGTATACGCACAGATGTTACGATGAGAACTTTTAAAAATCCCTTAAAATATATAAATCTAAGTTCATTTTAAGGATCCTAAAAGGTACCGGTACCGTAGTAAGTTCGCTTTTGCACAGGAATTTTGATAGAAAAATAGCTAAAATCAAATGAAAATGCCTTGTGGTGATTCTGCTTTGACTTTGACTTTCCACTTGACACTATTAGGGTAGATTTATATTAGACCGGGCCGTATCCGGGCCGGGCCGGAGCCTTTAGTTAGTAGGGGAGCTCGGACGGGTCACGGATCAGGCACTTTTTAATATAAATTGTTTCTTATAAAATGTATGTATCGTTTCAAATCCGTGCCCCGTCTGACTCCCCGGACACGGGTCGGTCTAGTATGAATCTACCTTATTTTATTTTCAATGACATCGCATTTACTCTCCATTGAGTTTTCAATAATTGACGTTTCTAAAACACATTATTCAAATTGACAATTTTATCAAAGCACTCTGGTGGTAAGTAGCTCTGCCTTCTGCGCTGTAGTTTGTGGGTTCGCTTCTCATTAACAAACCCACAACTTTAGAAGTCTTTAGACTACAGAAGACTATTATCTAGTCTAGTCTAGACTACTATCTAACTTGTTTAGTTGTATGTCAATATTTGCAAGCATTTTTCGATTATTTGATTGGTAGGTATCTGAAATAGCAGTTCTTAGTAAATAAATCGAGTGAGTTTTCATACCTGTCAAGTTCCAATGACAATGTAATATTATGTGACGGGTGATTGCGATTGCGCGTTGTTCTGATTTGTAGCTCGAAGGAGGATTTTACAATAGCCTGTCTTGCTAAAGTGGGTGATAGACGTACGAACTTATAGTACGCGGTTTTTAAGATCGCGAACTTACTCGGCTCGACGTTAGTGACACACGTGAAGCTTACTCACTCTGTATTGCGATGTCGTCGACTAAAGTAGCTTTGTGTTATTTAGGAATAATATCGTATTACATTTTAAAAACTAAAAAAAAGAAACGAAGTCGAAACAAAATGGCGGCTCGCGGCTCGCAATGCTGCCACACGTTCGAGCCATGACGAGCTACGAGCAAGATTTCAGACCGGTTGGATCGCCGACGATTTTGCGCGGCGGTTTTAAAGTACGCGTACTTACGGTGACACACAAGCGAAAAAGGTCGGCGAGCCATAAGTACGCGTACTTGCTCGTACGTCTATCACCCACTTATTTACCTGCAAGTAGGTATTGTACTGAAGTAAGATGGCGATGGACAAACATTTTTAGTGGCAGTAATCCGAATTGAGCCAGCCTTTGCATTACGAATTAGGCTCCTTGGCAAACATTTGGCGGTTACCGGGCATTCTATTTGCGGACCATTAACACATAAATGCTATTTGTTTATATCATTTGTGTTAATTTAATGTTTTAGACCTTTGAATTCAAGATACGAAATCGTATAATCTCGTTCATCTGTGATTCAACTTTGTAAATGTGATGATAGCGATGTTACTGATGGCTTCTTGAAATATTTTGTACAAGGTAAGTTCATAGCAATGGTGATAACCGACATTAAGCGTTTCCTAAGATGTTTATCATTTATATTTCAAAAGAATATTTATATGCGGTATTACTCTTATTTATCCCAACGTTTCAACTGTGTTAAGAAAGAAAAACCATCTATTCAGCCACCACAATATTGAAATAAAACAGATTTAGGATCCTAATCCTAAATCAATTATTCTTTATTTTATTAATTATTTAATATAATTATTCAATTATTTTATTTACCATTAACAATCATAAAACCTATTCTATGATTGTTAATGGTAAATAAAATAATAAATAGGATCACGACTGAAATCCCCAAGTACGGTAGACATCCTCTTAGATGTCCAGACGCTTAGATTCTTTGAAGATGTCTAGTGGGGAGAGTCAGAGGTACGTCCAAACATTATATTTGGCAAATGCCACATTTTGCAGTAGTTAGCATTCCATACGTGACAGGTTGCAAGTCCATCGCCACTTATAAGAACACTAACTGGTTTCCTTGCGATGTTTTCCTTCACCATTTTGAGCACGTATTGTTAATGGTAGTGTAAATAAATAAATATTAGTGAACATTTTACATTATCTACTATCACTATCCCCAAACTAAGGGCTCCCACACAAAACCGCGATGCGATGCGATACGTTGCCGCACGCAGGAATAACTCTTCTCTCTTAGAAAAAGCTCTTTAGTTATTTTTAGGGTTCCGTACCCAAAGGGTAAAAACGGGACCCTATTACTAAGACTTCGCTGTCCGTCTGTCCGTCTGTCTGTCTTAGGGCTATATCTCATGAACCTTAATAGCTAGACAGTTGAAATTTTCACAGATGATGTATTTCTGTTGCCGCTCGCTATAACAAAAAATACTAAAAACAGAATAAAATAAATATTTAAGTGGGGCTCTCATACAACAAATGTGTTTTTTTGCCGTTTTTCATAGATTATGGTACGGACCCTTCGTGCGCGAGTCCGACTCGCACTTTGCCGGTTTTTTTTATTGTTGTACGTACTTGAGTAGTAGATACTTTTAATTATTATTCATATCTGAGCCTTCACCTTGTTCGATGGCACCACACTGGAGCTCTACATAGCATTAAGGAAAGGATCATTGAAAAAAAAGGTAGACCCCAAGCCGTGTTTGTTGCCTAATTCTTCTAGGCTTGGTCGCGAGGAATCGGCGTAGTTTCACCTAGTTCCTAAGACGTTTCAAAGTCGCAGATATTTGAGATGTGAATTCGCAGTTATGTGTGGGAGCCATAAGCAAAGCATGTTCTTTTCTTTATGGGAACCAGATAACTAAAAGAATACATACAATACACTTTTTTTGTAAATACATAAGAAAAATGTGAAAAATCAGTGTACCTACAGTTTTTCTCAAAAGTTGCCGCCTGAGCCTGAAGTCTGGGCATTAACTCATTACCGAATCTGTCACGCGTGTCCGTGCCGAGGTGACAAATTCCATTATACCCGCCTTAATAAGGCCAAGACGGGCGTGAGTGCTTTCGACACGTTCAGGCTATGATGGCGAACGTCAGGCTCATGTGTAATAAATGAAATGAAAAACTTAATAGGATCACGACTATCCATAAATAGAACTCTTCTTCTTCAACTTATCCCTCATCCTCGTGGGGTCGGCACAACAAATGAGAACAGATGTTACAAATGAATTCGACTTTCGGTGTTTCTCAACCTAATACATAAATAGACATAGGTATATTTAGGGTTCCGTACCCAAAGGGTAAAGACTTCTCTGTCCGTCTGTCTGTCCGTCTGTCCGTCTGTCTGTCACAGGGCTGTATCTCATGAACCGTGATAGCTAAACAGTTGAAATTTTCACAGATCATGTATTTATGTTGACGCTATATACTAAAATCAGAATAAAATTAATATTTAAGTGGGGCTCCCATACAACAAACGTGTTATTTTGCCGTTTTTTATAGTACGGAACCCTTCGTGCGCGAGTCCGACTCGCACTTGGTCGGTTTTTTTATTTTCAGACGCTCAGATTCTTAAGATATCCAAAAGGGTAGTTAGAGGCACGTCCTAACTTTTGCATCATTTCATACGCGACAAGTTGCAAGCCCGTGGGACTACAAACCTACCTACTTTTTATTAACTTCGTCAAGTATCGGGATATTAGTGGCGATTCAGTTGTGACGCATAAAGTTAAAATTCTCAAAAACGATCGGTCTTATTCCTTTACGTTAAAGTCTAAATTAGCGTAACCTCAAAATGACAGTTCTAAAACTTAAGATATTTTTGAATAAATTAACGATTTTCGTACATCATTTAAAACGACGAACGAAACGAAACGAAAAACGTAAAGGAATAAGAGCTATTGTTTTTAGGAATTTTAGGTTTAGCGTGGGTACAACAGGATCGCCACTATTGAATTCCTAAATAAGCATTTCATATTAAATGACATGTTGCAAGCCCATATGACTCTCCCAAAAAAGATTGCCAGTACCAATTTCATTTAAAATTTAAATGAACATTTTATTTTTACGAACAAAAACTCCTTGATCTAATAGGTATCACCGAAAAAACGAAATGAAAGTGGTATTTTTTTACTATTTTAAGAAACCCGATGCCTGAATGAATTTTGAACTTTGAATTTAGTTCATTAACGGCCATTGTACCTCCTTTCTTGCGTGTTACCATATCATTATCACAGTATTACTAAAAAAAAAACATTTTTCATCTTGTCTAAATAAAAACAGTCATAAATTTGACATCTTTGACGTTTTTCAAACAGAAAAATCCATTGATGCATGGCTGGGATTCGAACCCTTGTCTTTCGTATTAAAAGTCGAGGTACTTACACTCGGTCAACACGGCACTACATAAAAAAAAACTAAAGGTACACAATAGGTACCTATGTTTTATTCATGCTGTATGACAACGTAATATATGGTGATACGTAAGCTTGTAACATTTATAGGTGGTGATACAAATGGACAAGACAATAATTAGTTCAGGGCCCTTACTCAGCAAAACGATTTCGACATTATCGATGACAGTGTGTTCTGATTTATTTGGGCCAAAATCGTCGTCTGTCATAGTAGAATGTATTATGTCAATTGTCAAATATCGGTCGTTACATCTTTCAAAATATAGTCGGTCGTTTCCGACTATATTATAAAAAAATAATAAATAAATATAAATAAATATTGGTGGACATTTCACACAGAGCCATCTAGCCCCAAACTAAGCAAAGCTTGTACTATGGGAACCAGATAACTGATATAATACATAATATACGTTTTTTTTTGTTGTAAATACATACTTATTATACATATTAACACCCAGACACAGAATAAACATCTAAGTTCATCACACAAATATTTATCCCGGGTGGGGATCGAACCCGCAACCTACAGCGCAGAAGGCAGAGCTACTACCAACTGAGCTGTGAGGCCAGTCGTGACGTTTATCCCGTTATATAGTTTTCAAGAATAGACACCCAGATTTGGCATGTTTTTGGAGCGTGAACTCGTTTAATATACCCGTACGTGATACCTCTATACTCGTATACAATCCGCACGAGGTTGTCTCGTACAAAAAGTACCTTAGACGCGCCAAAAGTACGCCCAATTTGTTATACCTAACACAAAATGGACTTGACTGTGAGGGAGGACTGACGGAAGAGCGCCTGAATATTTGCCATTTATCATTGAGCTTTTTTCCACTAGCCGACACGGCACCGACACGACTTTTAATATGGCTCATTGTTCCGCTTACCGGCGATAGCCTTCGTCATATATTTTTAACTGACGAAAAAAGGAGATGGTGAGGTTAAATTTGACGTGTTACGCATTATTTTGTTGCTTTTTTTAGTTTAGGGTTCCGTACCCAGAGGGTAAAAACGAGAACCTATTACTAAGTTACTAAATTTTCACAGATGATGTATTTCTGTTGCCGTATAACAACAAATAATTAAATAAATATTGAAGTGGGGCTCCTATACAACAAACATCTTTTTTTGCCGTTTTTTATAGATAACAAGCTGACCCGGCGAACTTCGTATCGCTTTAGAATTAACAAATGCTGTGTTAAGTTCCCGTTCCCGTTCCCGTTTACCTGCTTATCTCTTGAATTTTTTCCTGCATTTTTAAGCTATTGCATAGCTTCTATCGCGGGCCTTGAGCGTGGAGACCGAATCCAGAAATTTCGTAACGAAAATTTACGCAAAATTTTACGAGACACTCACACTCACGCAATATGCGTGAGTGTGAGTGTTAGAGATTTCTCTTTTTGGATTTCAAAAAATCGATTTTTAAAAAATCGATTATGTAAATTACACATATAAATCGATTTTTGTAAACTAAGTTTTCCGAACGCGAACCGAATCGTTCGTTGGCCATTTTCCCGGACGTGAACCTACATATAGTCGCCTCCCAAACGGAAACCGACTCATCGGTCTTGTCTCCGAACGCAAACCGAACCATTGATCGTTTTTCCGAACGTGATCCGACCAATAGTCGCTTCACAAACGGGAACCGACCCATCGATCGTCTCTCCGAAAGCGATCCGAACCATATAATTAGATTTTTTGGAAAATCGATTTATTTGTAGGGACAAAAAATCGATTATTAATTAATAGATTTTTTTCAATTTGGGGGCACGGCAGTGCCCCCGCCAAGTCGAGCGCGAAGCAAACACTGCCGTACCATCCTTTACTGGAACCATTTCGCCGCATTTTCAGGCCCCTATTTGAGAACCTCTGGATAAGACCAGAACGCTGAAATTTTCGTCATCCAGTAAGCCATAATCACATACTTAAAATCCAAAATTTCAAGTCTGTAGGTCATTTAGTTACGAAGTTAAGCGAAAGCAAAGTTTCGCATTTTAGACAGACACTCACTCACTCACTCACTCACTCACTCACTCACTCACTCACGCATGATCATCAGAATAGAATTAGTACTTCCCATAAACTCAGAGAGCTGAAATTTGGTACAGAGTTAGGGTTTAATGGCCACATAAAGGGAAAACCTTAAAAACTAGAATAATCGAAGATCTGGAGTACCTGGTGACCATGATAAGAAAACACAAGAGCCTAACCAAACTATTAGAAATCGACATACCGCCTTTACAAAAAATATTTTACTACTGGACCGATTTGAAAAATTCTTTCACCATTAGAATCCGACATTATCCCTGATGAACATAAGCTATAGTATATTTTCAAAAATATTAGGGATCCGTATGAAAACATCGATAAAGTAATCCAAAGTGTGAAAAAATTAAAAAAAAAATCCTTACATTGCGTTTGCTGCGGAAATTATTGACAATAGAGCAAAGTAATGTACTACAGTTTTAAAGAAGACATCAATATCTACAAAAAAGTATGCAATACTATATGTCTAACTATTAGGGATCCGTATGAAAACTTCGATAATATAACCCAACGTGTAAAAAAAAACAAAAAAATCCTTATATCGCGTACGCTGCTGAAATTGTTGGTAATAGAGCAAAGTGATGTACTAAAGTTTTAAAGAGGACATCAATATCTACAAAAAAAGTCTGCGATACTAAATGTTTTATTAGGGATCCTTATGAAAAATTCGATAATGTAACCCAAGGTGTAAAAAAATTACCTATAATATAATTATTACATCCGTGCGACGCCGGGCGGACTGCTAGTACGCAATAAAATTAAAGGAAAACTCTGGATAAGACTAGACTGGCTTTTATACTTACTTATTCTTACAAGTTTACAAGAAGAAATAGTCGAACGATTAACTTTATTCTACTCGAACATTACACAAATTGAATAAACAAATTAAATAAACTAAAATTTAATAATTTCGCTCAAAATTTGATCAAAATATAATGCATTGGACTAAGAGTATGATACCCGCATACGTCGCTAGATGGCGCTGACTGTAAACTACTCATAAAAAGAAAAAAACTGTGTCAAATAAGAAAATCTAATAAAATAAATCAATAAGCCCACGTTTCTACAAAAAGAAGTGAAATCCCACCAAAAACATTCTGTAAAAAACTAGCCAAGTCTCGATGGAGCTGCTTGTTTATCTCTAAAAAGTAATGAAATCTAGACAAAGTCGTGTCAAGTCTGAGGTTCTTTACTGCGATTTCTTTATTATTATAGAATGTTATGTGACTTGGCCGTTGAAGAGTACACAAGGGTACAAAACCAGGTGCTCCATGACACCATTGCACCAATCTGTCGCCAGAACCGCTCCCATTAACGATGGATAATTGCCACTTAGAAAACGTTGATTCAATAACCAGTCAATTGTAGGCTTGATAAAGCTGCGTATTTCAATAATACTTATGTAAAGGCGAGCCTGAAACAAACAGTATAAAAAATACGTCTATTTTATTTTAGATCGATGGTCGATTTGACGCTCCAAAAAGAAGACAGCAGAAGTCAGCATTGTCAATGCTGAATGCATGTGTTGCACGATCAACAACAGCCTAAAATAAGACACTAGCGTCCAATTACCAATACCTGTATTGGCTATTATCTTGCTTAACAAACATAGGTAGTTACAACAGATATAACATTACGTGTAAACAAAATTGACTTGTACCCACTAACGGATAAAGAATGTTCAACGGCCAAGTCACACAACATTCTATAATAATAAAGAAATCGCAGTAAAGAACCTCAGACTTGACACGACTTTGTCTAGATTTCATTACTTTTTAGAGATAAACAAGCAGCTCCATCGAGACTTGGCTAGTTTTTTACAGAATGTTTTTGGTGGGATCAATATTACATCCCTATGACTCATGTCATGCCTGCTTAGAGTGATTTTCGCATTCCAGCGCCATCTAGTTTCATTTGATGATACTACGTTAATATAGGTGCTTTTCGCGGTCTCATGCGAAAGCTCGGGGTTTGAGAGGTTCGCAATTCCGCTGGCAGGTGGCGCTATTTTACCACTATCGGTATATAGGTGGTACTTCACAGATATGATCGACTAAAAAGTTTGAAATTGAATTATTGAATTCATGTAGTTAGGTAAATATCGAATCCTGGCCGTGCATCAATGAATATTTCTGTTCGAAAAATGTATATGCGCGTTACACGTGCTTATAACGGTGAAGGAAAACATCGTGAGGAAACCTGTTAGTATTCTTGAAAGCGACGACGGGCTTGCAACCTATTACGTGTGGAATGCTAACTACGTAGTTAGGTAAATAGGTAGGTTAAAGATTTTGACATCTATCGATGAATAGCAGAACTTTTAATGACTTTTTGAAATATCACGCTTGTCTCTTTAGTTTAGCAACTCGCCAATAGGTGGCATTGGTTGTATCGGCGTTACTGCGCATGCCTAATCCCCCTCTTCCCCCGCAATCTAGGGATGTAAAAAAAAAAAAAAAAAAAAAATTTTCTTTTTCTTTTCTTATCGGTCACCACGCTCAAAAAGTTGAATATCAAAGAAAAACAAAGGAAAAAAGGATAAATAAAATAAATAAATAAATAATTATAAATACATAAGTTGATAAAAAATGTTATGCAATAGCTTTACCGCGGCAGTCTCCGAGTGCCACACGTCTTTTTTTTGCTATAAACCTCACGGAGCCCGAGACCTTTCCAACGAGTGCAAAATCGGTTCGTGCGTTCTGGAGTTATAGCGTCAGGAAGGAAAAGCCGACTTATTTTTATATTATAGATGGTACGAAACCTTTCGTGCGCGAGTCCGACTCGCACTTGGCCGGCTTTTTTATGTATGGCCTCATTATTTTACCTGGTGATCCGATTTGGATGTTTTTTTTTCTATTGTGTAGAGAATAGTTCAAAGTTAGTCGCATTGAAATTGTATGTATTTGTATTGTATGTAATTGTACTCGTGTAGGACTAAATAGTTCCTTCATAAAACTTTAAAAAACTAATACCGTCTCTTCATTTTTGATAAGTCGAAACAATTTCGTCGGTTTATTTTAATTTTTATAACGTAAATCATAAATAATCCAGGGCCGTGTTGGTATCGTGTCGGCAATTGAAAACACGCTCATTTAATGGTATGCAGGATATGAAATCTGTCTGCCAGAAATACGTTTAAGTGAATAATTTCCCAAAAACTTAATGCAATTTTGCGAAACTGAATACGAATGTGATAAATTGGTCGTCAACGTCCTATTTAAAGTAGCACGCGTTTCAATTTATTCTGGCTAATTAGATTTTTTATGAACTCTTGATATTTTAATTAGTTCCATAAAGCTCTATCCAAATAACATAATTACTTTTAATGAAAATTGAAGCGGCTTTCTCAATTATCAAATTCTTCGTTCTAATTAATAAATAAATAAAATAAATATTGGTGGACATTTTACACATCGCCATCTAGCCCCAAACTAAGCAAAGCTTGTACTATGGGAATATACTTTTTTTTTTTTTGTAAATACATACATATGATACATACTAACACCCAGACACAGAGCAAACATCTATGTTCATCACACAAATATTTGCTCTGGGTGGGAATCGAACCCACAACCTACAGCGCCGAAGGCAGAGTTACTACCAACTGAGCTGTGAGGCTGTCTGAATTTGATCTACTCATATAATAAATAGTCTTAAGGTGAGTTTTCACCTACCCGGAGCTGTGTGAAACTGTGCCAAGCGGACCAAACACAGCGCTCGACATTTTAAAACTCGAATATTTGAGCGCTGTTATTAGTCCGCTCCGAACAGTTCCGCGTAGACGGAAGCTTATCCTTATATTATGTTGTTTTTTTCTATGTATTACCGCGCGTATTTTTTTTATTGTTTCAAAAATAGTCCAGAGATGTGTCGTAATGTGAACATGGACATTTCTATTCCTGAAGACCATGTGAGGGTAGTTTTTTCAACTGCCTCCGCTTCTCGACGGTAGCTCCAAGTAGGTACTCCAGTCTGCCCGCGACCATGGCTATTGTAACATAGTCGAAACGTCGGGAAAGTAAATTGAAGGTAATTACGTGATAAAGACCCGTTTCAAAATCTATAGTTAAGTCCAGAGATGGTCCCATTTTAATTGTATTTCTGTAAGACAAATAATAATACTGTAGTTATATATAAGTAATAATACTGTAAGTTCTTTCAGCAAAACATAAAAAAAACAAATTCAAAATTATCTTGACTTTTCTTTTGATCGAAACATTTTTCATTTTAGTTTTTACTAGCTGACCCGTGCCCGCTTCGCTGTGCGTAAGACATTTGTAATACCATCGTTGACTTTTTTGTAGACGTTTTTAAGGTGTACAATACTGTAGTACATTATTTTGATATATCTCGTGGGTTCAGCCCATTGCAAATGCAATGTAAGCGCAAAAAAATGTGTTTATTTACGACATCACATTAGAAACCTCTAAAATTATCAGTGTTTCTCTACTATATTATGCATGTATTATACATATAAACCTTCCTCTTGAATCACTCTATTTATTAAAAAAAACCGCATTAAAATCCGTTGTGTAGTTTTAAAGATATAAGCAAACATACATACAGACATACAGACGCGGGAAGCGGAAAGCGACTTTGCTTTATACTATGTAGTGATAACGTAATAATTATATGATAAACTAGCTTTTACCCTCGACTTCGTCCGCGTAGAATCAGGAAATCGATTTTTGATGACTTTATCTTAAAACATTAAAATTTCTAAATGTAAAAGGAAAATGTTGGCTAACAAGTAGGCTATGTTCATCCCAAGACTTTAAACAACCTATAAATTAAATTTTATCACAATCGACCTAGCGGTTTGGCCAAGATACCGTCAAAGACAGATAGACAGACCCTCGTATTCAAGAACGACACTATGAGAACACGCACCCCAGTCGACGAAATCTTTTTTCATAAACATCACTTTATGTGTTGAGCGGCATTATGGCGCACGCTACCGTGTGCCTTTAGAGCTCAACTTTGGCTAGAGGCACACGACAATGTGCCTCTAGTCACACTATGCAGTGTCGCACAACACATAAAGTGATTGTTGAAGTGTTCTCATAGTGTCGTTCTTGAATACGAGGGTTAGTTTCTTTGGTATTTATAACATAGTATAGATGGTTCTAGTCCGATCCAATGACCTGTTACCCTTTCATATAGTATGTGCCTCATTAGGTATGCCTCTAACAAAGTTGGCAAGCTAAATACCACCTTGTTGCTAAATAGCCTTCGCAGAACTTTTTGGAGATGCCAGCAACCTTTTGCACAATAGGGGATGATTTAGAGCAGAGTTGTGACATCATAATGGCTGGTCATGATTTAGGGGACGGAGTTTCCCACTTGTAAATAGATTTTTCCAGAAGGGTTGTTTAAAGATAACAGCTTTGATAAAGAAGCTACCTGAATATAATAATATAATAATATAATAATAATAACAATAAAAACATTTATTCACAAGATGGGTTTAAAAAGTAGGTACTTACAATGTATTTCATAACATGGTGTATCTATTTTAACTTTCTGTTTCAGTACTTACCTACTTGAATAAAATCTTTCAGGGTCAAACAATGACACCTCGCTCTAACTAAGTTTAGTAAACTTGTATTTAGACATCCCCGTGTCAATTCTTTGGCTTATTTAAGGTGTTTACAAGTATTTGCTATCGTTTGTGTTAGGTAAGCAATAATATCATGCCGGATTTTTGCTAGATAAAGCTTTTTTTGTAATTTTCGACTTGTTTTTGTCAATATTTTCAAAAGCTGCAGTTTGTATTATGTGGCATAGATAATTTTAGGGTTTTATTTAAATATCCAAATTGTTTTTACATAAATTTATAATTCGAGGCTTTTAAAAAACACTTTTTTTCCAATACCAAAAAAAATACTGATATTTTTATTAGCGTATTAGAAATTAACATCTAGGAAAATATTGTGAGGAAACCAGTAAGTATTCTTATAGATAAGTTGCGATGGGATTGCAACCTGTCACGTACGTATGGAAGTCATATGTACGTGCCTCTGACTATCCCCATCAAACATCTTCAAAGATTTTAGAGCCCTTAGATTTTAGAAGATGTCTGTACTGTACACTTGGGAATATAAACCTTGGCTCTATTTAATATTTCATATTAATCAAAATATCGTCTTTTCAATAACACAGATCCTTTGCCTCATTTTGTAATGAAACTCTCTACAAATTCTTAAGAAGATTCTTTTTAATATTTTATCTTATATTTGTAGGTATATTTTTAATTAAAAATGCCTTTGATTTTGATTAAAAACTAAACGTTTCTGGTTTAGAACAGTTCAGAATAAAACATAATATGTTATATTCTGATATTATCTGGTAAGACTATACGAGTAGAATAAAAAATGAAAAAAAAATAGGATCACGACTCTAATCCCCAAGTACGGTAGATATCCTACCTAGAGGGGGTAGTTAGAGGCACGTCCAAACATTATATTTGGCACATTTTGCAGTAGTTAGCATTCCATAGGTGACAGGTTGCAAGTCATCGCCCATCGCCAAGTATAAATATTAGTAAAAAAATTACACAGTGCTTCGCAACATTTGTTTTGCTGTTTGTGAGTTTGTGGTGGGTGTGTGTGTTTGTTACTCTTTCACGCAAAAACTACTTACAGTAATATAGCTTATACGCATCAGAATAACACATAGGCTACTTTTTATCTAGGTACTACGCGGGCGAAGCTGCTGGCAGAAGCTAGTATCTTCATAAAATACATAATTAATGAAACCCAAATTTCGACTAAACATCTATATATTCATCACACAGCTTGTACTAAGGAACTCGAACACAGAAGCTGCCATACATCGATCGTGAACGACAAAGGCTTTCAATTGGGATACAAAGAGACAAAATAGAGCCCTTAAACCTCCAAAACGTTCAGACATAGATATAAATAGATGACGCGAGTGTATATACTTCCGATAAGTTTAGTTTTTGTAAAAAAATATTTTATCAAGACAAGCTTTTGTAAAATCCTCCTTCGAGCTAAAAATCTGAGCAGCGCGCTTTCCGTCGCGTAATATTACATTGTCATTAGAACTTGACAGGTATGAATAGTTTTTGCTTAATCGATCTATTTACTAGCTGTCACCATATTATTTTATTGTCACCAGAACAAGTGTATGCAAAGTTTCAGCTCGATGGGATACCAACAAATGATTGTTTTTTTTACTTACAAATAAACATACATGCACGTTAAATAAAAGCTTGTAAAACAGCAGTAAAATGGCAGACAAATTATCTCCCTACTTCCGCGCTCCGCCGGACACCGTACGTTTACCGAAATTTAGAAAATGTCTAGTTTTGCAGTACTTTTAATCGATTTCGCATAGACGGAGAATTTCCATCACTGGGTCATCATTACATAAGGGTGTGTTTTAAATGACGCGAAGCTGGGTCGAGTGTAGCGGAACGGATCGTGAATTGACAATGCTCGAAATTTTCGGGTAACTATTTCGAGCACTGTAATTGGTCAACTCACAATCTACTCCGCTCCAAAGCGCTCTTGTACCGTCACAGTAGGTATAAAAAGCAGCACGCTTGATTTTCAATTGGTTACAGAGGGACTTAAAATATCTACTTTGATCTATGTCTGTGGATCAGACTTAGCCGGTTTCCTATAAAGCAATAGATTTAAATAGTAAAAGCACACTGAACGCAATCTTCTAGTTTAATTTGATTTACTCGATTACGCTGTTAATGCAAACGAAATCGATCAGAGTAAGCTAACCACTATACTGCTACCGGAATTAGTTTGACGGAATTAAAATGAGATTGCGATGAAAATACTGGCAAGTTATTTTTAAAACTATCGTGATTAGTGGACATAACAATAGATTTTACATGAGTCTTTATACTGCAAAATGTGGGCATATGCCAGATATGATGTTTGGACGTGCCCCTCTTTAGACATCATCAAGGATCTAACCGCCTGGAGATCTAAGAGGATATCTACCTTACTTGGGGATTACAGTCGTTACCCTATTTCATTTAATTTATTTATCACGTAAATACCTTTTATTTTTATTTTCCCGACGTTTCGGCTATGTTACAATAGACATGGTCACGGGCAGATGTCTGCGTAGTAAAGGTAATTACGTGATAAAAACCCGTTAAAAAATCTATAGTTATACTTGCAAGAATCTTCAAAGTCAAAAGTTATTTATTTCAATAAAATCACAAGGATCACTTTGAAACGTCTTTGGAGCTAGGTGAAGCTACGCCTATTCCTCGCGACCAAGCCTAGAAGAATTAGGCAACAAACACGGCTTGGGGCCTCGGTATGCATCGATTGGTCGATTGGATACTAGAAATGAAATAGGATCTCGACTGTAATCCCCAAGTACGGTAGACATACTCTGTACACGGCAACACGGCTTGTACGATGGTAAAAGAACCAGTGTTGTACTTTCACATCAAAACTTTTATCTATGTAAGTTCTTTGTATCAGCTCAAATTCTGTTACTTCTTTACAATAAATGAATAAATTAAATTTTGCACAAAAAAACTTGGTGCTCGAACACACGCCTTAATCGAAAGACGAGGCACCTCGCACAAAACCGACACGGCTCTCTTTACATACACTAACTATACACTATAGTGTATACTCGAACACAATATACAAATTAAATGTTACAGAGGTACTCGCTAATCTACATAAATACAATCATCATCACTACATAGTATAAAGCAAAGTCGCTTCCCGCTTCCCGCGTCTGTTTGTATGTCTGTATGTATGCTTATATCTTTAAAACTACACAACGGATTTTGATGCGGTTTTTTTTAATAGATAGAATGATTCAGGAGGAAGGTTTATATGTATAATAACATGCTTAATATATTATAAAACCACTGATAATTTTAAGATTTCTAATATGAAGTCGTAAATAAACACATTTTTTTGCGCTTACATTGCAAACGCTGGCTGAACTCTACGAGATAGATCAAAATAATGTACTAAATATTGCATACCTTAAAAAGGTCCACAAAAAAGTCCGCGATGGTATATGTTTATCTCTTAGGGATAACCCACAATAATCAATTTCTATCCTTTACTTTTTACGAGAAATAATGGCTTATTTACGAAGCGATTTTAAGCAATACAGCATCAATCCTTATCTAATTAAGTACCTTAAATACATTTTGCATTTAATATGGAATAATATTGCCCTTTACAGCATATAATTTAAATGAATATTTTTGAAGATATGGCAGATTAAAAAAGTAAAGACATCGCGGTTGCTGCGGCATCGGCCGGCCGGCGGCGCGGCGCGTGGTGGCCAGGGGGCGGAGCGTCCCTATAACGCAGGGTCAAACCTTCAACGTTGCAGGCTTAGACTTGAGCGTTGAGTGTTTTTCACATGGCCAAATATATGTCGCTCTTTCAAGAGTAACATCTAAAGAAAACATGTTTGTATTGTCTAATGACAAGAAAGCTGTGAACGTTGTATATAGAGAGATTCTGTGTTAATTGTAAAAGTAAAATAAATAAGTAAAAATGTAAAAAATAAATGCTGTTAACGAGTATACAAAGACATTCTGTAATATATTTTGGTATCAGCTTTGCACCCATGCGAAGCCGGGGCGGGTCGCTAGTGTGTGACTAAACTGAAAAATAATGCGAAAAAAATATTTACTCTAATAACTTATATTTCGTTATAATCCACTAGGATTACTTAGAATGATCTTATGAACTATATTAAGATCATTTTAAGTAAACCATGAAAAAATAAAATAATAAAAATGAAAATAAATAAAAATGAATCCCTATTTTCCTTGGTCATAGCATCACGCGTGAACGGCTGGAACGATTTTGCTAATTCTTTTTTTGTTGTATTCGTTATTGTCAGGAGAAGTATAATATGATAGGAATAAAAGTTTTTTTTTTGTCTAAATTTTGATAAGGCTTCTGTCGGGTTAACTAGATCGTAACTGGGGTTAACTGAGTAATAATAACTATAGATTTTGACACGGGTCTTTATTACATAATCCTAATAATATTATAAATGTGAAAGTTTGTGAGTTTGTATGTATGTTTGTTCCTCAATCACGCCTCAACGACAAAACGGATTAAGTTGAAATTTGCTGTAGATGATAGATATAATGCCCGAATAAATAATAGACTACTTTAAAATAATGAAAAAATATCCACAAAATTATAAAAAAACGCAAATGGGATCATTTTGGCATCCCTTGATGGCGCTGGTGTGCAACAAATCTGACATCACAGACTAAAAACATTCAGTCTTTTCTATTCGATTATTGAAATTTGACAGGACAACGTCTGTCACGGGTCGGCTAGTTACCTATAAGTTACTTTCCCGAGTAATCAAATTCTTTAATCTTATTTTTTGAAGTGTTTGACTATTTTATGAGTGATACCGCGGGCAGAATTTAGTTTGAATACAAATAAAAGCACACACACCAACTTAAATCGTTTTTGCACACGATACAGTGAACCGCAAGGGGAATGGAGTTTCTAACTAAATTCATTTAGCTTTCGACCGAGCTAACCCCGTAATTCACGAAAATAGGTAGCTCTGAGTCGCGCTGACGAGACTTTGCAAATGATTGTGTGGTTTTGGGTACTTTTTAATTTAGTTAATTCTCTTTGTGTCATGGTTTTAATTTGTTCAAAATTTAATGAACTTAACAAGACAAATAACATTTAGTGTGTATTATTAAAACCAGCGCTCTCAGCGTTGGTTTTAATAATACTTAATAAACGGTTTATATTGATTTTTTTTATTGAAACGTCGATTTTTAAACAACATAGAATAAATTATTTATCTATTTATTCGGTTAAGTAAAGTTTCTGTAACAGGCGATATTTATTTATTAATTATTAATATTTAAATTGAAAAAACGGAAAATCATACGATCACGGTCAATCAAATCTGTCACTAATCAAAACGGACTATAGACAAAGAATTGTATTACCAAGTTTCTTTGCTGTGCTTAGTTATTGACTGCCATAATTGAAAATGCCCAAAGCCGGGGTAAACACCACAACCGGGTCTATGACCCTAAAAGTTATAGCCAGTAAAAAAATGTGGCTCAAGCCTGCATATTGCAAAGGTTGTCTAGTAGAGTTCTCTGATTAGCGATAAGATTGTTCAGCATAGTTTTTTGTTTTCTATGCTTATTATTTTTTTGTTTTTTTGTATAGTGTGCAATAAAGTATTTTCTATCTTCTATCTATCTGTTGTAGAAAATTTCCATTATAATAAAAGTAGGTAAGCACACTAGTCACGACAGAGCGATATGACCGAATAACGATAATAAATAAAACGAAAAAAAAAAACCAGCCAAGTGCGAGTCGGACTCGCACACGAAGGGTTCCGTACCATTATCTATAAAAACGGCAAAAAAATCACGTTTGTTGTATGGGAACCCCCCTTAAATATTAATTTTATTCTGTTTTTAGTATTTGTTGTTATAGCAGCAACATAAATACATAATCTGTGAAAATTTCAACTGTCTAGCTATCACGGTTCATGAGATACAGCCCTGTGACAGACAGACGGACAGACGGACAGCGAAGTCTTAGTAATAGGGTCCCGTTTTTACCCTTTGGGTACGGAACCCTAAAAACGAAGTACATAAATTGTATTTTTTTATACTTGGAGCTAGAAAACAGATGACCATGCTGCATCAAACAATGCCTATAACAAAATAATTTAACTAAACCAGCCACATGGCTACTCTTCGACCTCGTACGAAACCGGAAGTTCGTAACTAGTTATCGTATGTCGTTACCACCTATCAAATTCAAATTCAGAACTTATCTTGGTAACGCACAACTTGAGTCTGAGGGAAGCATACCAAATGCAAACTTTATGGACGTAGAGTCAGTCACACAATTAATTGAGAAACAAACTGTACTAGCTGAAGATCAAACGCACCCTGATGAAAATATTCTAGATGAATGGGCTTTTTGACAGGATTTTGAAAACCATTCTAGATTATTCAGTAGTGACTGTGGAACCCATAAAACAATATTATTTTCAATTCTGATAAGTATTGGCCCCAAAAAATGTAAATTAAATATTGACATTTTAAATAACCCGCAAAAACGCTTCTTTATGCAAATGGCGTCACACTAGTTTCTGTAACGTTACATGCTGGTCAACAAATACACAAACGTCAAGTTTTTCAAGGCAGGCGATGACATATTGACAAGCATGTTACGTCATCGTCGATTCGACCAATCCTGACCGTTTTGTGTCACGTGACTGGCGTTTAAAAATAGATAATTTGAATAATGGGTTTTTTAATAAATCATTGTTTATTTTCAAGTTATTTTACTCCATAACGCTTTATGAAGGCATAATTTACATAGATTACTATCAACAACACTTTATTTTTCATACTGTCAAATAGCCTATTGTCGGTGCCGTCATCGACATTATATTTTTACGTGAGCACTTTCCCGTTTTGTCATAACGTGTACTCACGAAAGTTTTGAAAGTGTTACAAACTAAGTATTTAAGATTAAAATTCAAATTCAAAAATCATTTATTTCAATAAAATCACAAAGATCACTTTGAAACGTCTTAGGAACTAGGTGAAGCTACGCCGATTCCTCGCGACCAAGCCTAGAAGAATTAGGCAACAACCTTGAGGTCTCCCTTTTTCCTCCTTGAAGTCCTTGAGGTGACTTTGAGGTCTACCTTTTTTTTCAATGATCCTTTCCTTCATGCTATGTAGAGCTCCAGTGTGGTGCCGATCGAACAAGGTGAAGGCTCAAACAAGAATAATAATTAATAATAGAATCCCAAAAGTTACCGAACGAATGGGATTCGCACCAACCATTATTTCATAAGCACGGGAATGCGTCACCTTAATTCACTATCTTTCACAAGTAGAAATAAAATAGGTTCACTTATGGTAGACATTATTTATTTAGGGCGACCTACGAAAAAATCACATAATACATCTAATTAAAAACAAATTTTATACATAAATCTACGTGTTTTCCCAGTTACAGGATGATTAATAAGAATTAATTATAAGATCTCCACGCACTCAGATTTTTCAATATGCTTAAATGGGTTAGTCGGAGCCGCGTCCAAACATTATATTTAGCACAAATTCTAGCCGGCAGAATGACTAAGGTATTTTTTTGAAGCCTTTGTGATTATTCTTAAGTACCTACAGCTTATTATATTACGAGTTCAAATAAATATAAGCCATCAAAAACATAACTTGTAAAAAAAGCCAAGTCTCGCAACGCAACTCAGTTCTTCTACCGTAAAAAGTTGTGAGATCCATGTAATACCAAGTCGGTTAATTTATTCAGTCCCTACTTTAAGGGTCCTTCTGTCATAAGTTATTACGTAAAGGTTAGCTAATTACGTAATAACATAAGTCAGAAGGACCCTTAAAGTAGGGACTGAATAAATTAACCGACTTGGTATTACATGGATCTCACAACTTTTTACGGTAGAAGAACTGAGTTGCGTTGCGAGACTTGGCTTTTTTTACAAGTTATGTTTTTGATGGCATCTCATTTATTTTTGTAGGTAGCCCTACTTTTTAGGGTTCCGTACCTAAAGAGTAAAAACGGAACCCTGTTACTAATACTCCACTGTCCGTTCGTCCGTCTGTCCGTCTGTCTGTCTGTCTATCTGTCGGTCTGTCTGTCCGTCTGTCCATCACAGGGCTGTATCTCATGAACCATGATAGCTAGATAGTTGAAATTTTCACAGATGATGTATGTCTGTCGCTCCGGGGATTACCTACCCCAAGTACGGTAAGCATCCGCTTAGATCTCCAGGCGCTAAGTCCTTGAATATATCTTAAGAGCTTATGAAGGCAAAGTTGAATAATTACGTTTTCAAAACTAAAAAAAAAATATTTTAGAACAATCAAAAAGTCAAGAGATGGTATTCGTTTTTAAGTATTATGAAGGAGCTATTAGTTAACATACTTATATGCAATTTAAATAGGATCAACTTGAGACTATTCTAATCACAAAAGAATAAGAAAATCGTTAAAATAAATGCGTGGTTTGATTATACAGTCATAAAAAAACAACAAAAAAAATATATATGCATCGAAATGAGATTTTTTCTTTTTGGTCAGTTGAAAATAAAGGGTAAATGACCATAAACAAAATTGTGGTTTGGCCACAATTGTATTATGGCCTCTCTCCAACCTTAAAGGTTTGCTGGTAGAAAACTCTTGTATGGTTAAGCTCATCTTTATACATATTCTCTGCAATGTCATAAATTAATTCAAAGTGACATACGAGTAAATTTCTCTAAAGATAATAATTATAGTGGATTGATAGTCGGTTCATAAACAATTGTTTCTTAGTATTATTATTTCTGTAAAAACATTATTTTGCCACTTAAATGCCAACTGTGTCACTGTTTCTGAATCAACATGGTAACTCTCACGTCCAGAGAGAAAGCTAGAGATCGAGTAGGATGCTGACGGCAGGGTTGGCAGAGTAAGGTATCACTACATAGTTTATAGCAAAGTCGCTTTCCGCTTCCCGCGTATGTATGTATGTATGTATGTTTGCTTATATCTTTAAAACTACACAACGGATTTTGATGCGGTTTTTTTTAATAGATAAAGTGATTCAGAAGGAAGGTTTATATGTATAATACATGCATAATATAGTAGAGAAACACTGATAATTTTAGAGGTTTCTAATGTGATGTCGTAAATAAACACATTTTTTTGCGCTTACATTGCAAATGCTGGCTGAACCCCACGAGATATATCAAAATAATGTACTACAGTATTGTACACCTTAAAAACGTCTACAAAAAAGTCCACGATGGTATTAGAAATGTCTTACGCACAGCGAAGCGGGCACGGGTCAGCTAGTATTATTATAAAGAGAGGTTTTTATGGAAAGCAATCTAGGTATAATAAATAAATATTACTGTACTTCTGTAGAGAATTATTGCCAATTTTCTCTGATTTGTTTGCAAGTATGGATAATAAATATAAAAAGGATCACCAGTTTTATTTGTAAGATAATATATAATAGAGTTTTGCTTCGAACAAATCGTTGCAACAATTTAATTGAGATAAAGTCGATAAATGTACCTGATAATGATATTGACGGATGGATAATGACACTATGAAATGTCAAATGAAGTTAAATACATATATTTGATACACATAAAGATAAATAGGTACACATAGAAAAAGATATATACTGCATGGGTTGGTTACTGCATTTATCCAATGTTTGTTAAAATTTTCACCCTAAAATTATGTTGTTTTGCTTTCTGATTTAGATAATTAATCGAGGTCGCTTTAAAAGACGTTCAATGCGTTAGTGTCATAATAATAAAATGCAACTTTAGCATTTTTTATGCAATAAGAAAAGGATGCCATACCTAATCTTTTTAAGTACTTTGTTTTTTTTTTTAAATTAAGGACGCTTCAAATGACGTTTAAATTGTCAGTGTCAGTGACATTGAACTAAAAGCAACTGCATTTATTAAAAGAATAGGGTTGGCAACCCTATTCTAGATCCAGATTAAATGGCGGTGACACCGCAGACTATCAATCAGTAGGAAAACAAAATAACGCTTCCGAGAATAAGCTCCAAGACACGCTCAATTAATTGTACACTTTACTCTGAAATAAATATAGGAAAATTTATAATGACGATTTATTTTCATTTATTACACGATTCACGGAAAACGTGACTTCATCACACTGTGCGTTTGTATGATAATAACATTTAAAAAACTTAAATCGATTTTAGTCAAACTTCCTGCAACTCTTACTAATATTATAAATCGGAAAGTTTGTGTCAAAATATATGTATATTATATATATATGCGTATGCCTCAATCACGTCCGAACGACCAAACAGATTAGGATGAAATTTGGAATATACATACATAGCCTTGACTGGCCTCACAGCTCAGTTTATAGTACTTTTACTTCCTGCTCTGTAGGTTGTGGAATGTTCTGTGTTTGGGTGTTTTATTGTATCCTGTGTATTTACAAAAAAATAAGAATGTATGTGTTCTATCAGTTATCTAGTTCCCATAGTACAAGCTTTGGTTAGTTTCGGGCTAGACGGCACTGTGTGCAATGTACACCAAAATTTAGTTATTTATTTTATTTATAGCTTATGCCCTAGAATTGCATGTAGAATACTTTTATCCAAGTACCACAGAAGCCGGACGGAAGCTAATAAACTGCATACAACAAAAAATAGATTGCCTGTCCGCCTGCCGCGGGCGGTGCGATTGCCGGAAAAGCGATATGTGAACCTCCTGAAATCTATTAACTTGTTTGTTTGTAGAATAGAATTTCGGACCGAAGTTCAATTAGTTAATCCTTATCAGCCGGTGACCAGATTAAATCGAGCGATAAAACCAGAACGGTCCCACTGATTGCATGCCAATCAATTTCCAACATTTAGTATATAGGTGTTGAGACTGGTGTACGTACCTACCCTAGGTATTAAACCCGCCTAATCTTGTTATTTGGTTTTCGGCTTTAAATCCCTGCCCATTAATTATTTATTTAGCAAGCTTTCATAGATATTTACAATAGAATAATTATGCACATGATAATATATTAAGGTGGCTGTTTCAAATATGACAGCTCGCATTTTTTGTACTTTTCCGTATTCTGTGGCCGCACACTACGAATAGTGCAAACGCACACATTGAAGCTACTTCACACTTCATTTACCAAGACTAAATAACTAGTCTTGATACTTGAAAATATTTGGTGCAATAGGTATGTCATATTTGTATAGGTAGGTATGTACTTAATAATTTTATAGGTTGCACTTGACAAAAAGAAAATAAATATAGAAAAAATTAATATATATTATAAGACAGGCTACAAATCGTAAAGTGCTACTACACAGTTACTAATATTTGACTGTGCAAAAAATATTTGTTAGGTACCTATACCTACTAATAAAATACATTATGACAAAACGGTAAGTATCGTTTTTTTATAAGCTCTTATTTAACTTGCAGTTTATGTACATATTTATGTATCTATGTTTGTTAAGGTGTAATCTTGCAACTTAATTTTAAGCAGTTATCCCCAATCGATTGAGCTGAAATTTTGCATACATAATATGGTGACAGCGAGCTGATCTGATGATGGAGTCAGGAGCTGTTCAACGGAACTCTTCACTAAATAGTCGAATTGAGGCAAAACTTTGCATATCTATATACCTGGTCTGATGATGGAGGTCGGATGTAGCCATCGGAACTCCTCAACTACACAACATAACCACGTCGCGTTTGGGCTCGTTATTTTTATCTTGACGAGAACTAGAGCACAAGAATTTACAAAAGCTTGATTTAAAAAATATATTTTTAATAAAAAAACTTATTGTCATCTAAAATCGATGACGGCACCGTCAACGTTTCGAGTACCACTCACAGAAAGTTTTGAAAGTGAAATACTGATAAAATATGTAGGTATGCTTTTGAATATTGTGTGCGAGCTATGATCTCGAAGATCCATAGACAGCGCGTAGCGAGGGTCAACAAGTTCTGGAATTAAACAGTTATTGTAAAATTTTACTAAATAATCTTCCATAATATTTTCTTTCCAGAAAAAGAGATGACCAGCTGCTCTTTTTACAAATTCATATTTTCCATTGTATTTATACTAAATGACATCACAAACCCGCAATACTTTTTTTAAGACCTATCCAAAGACATGGAGAGTATGCGAGAAAAAAAAAACATCTGAAAATATATATTTATTTCTACCACATTGTCGGCGTGACTATTCATGCCAAATTACAGCTTTCTAGTATTAAGAGTATCTGAGCTAAGCTGCGGACGAATGGACGGAAATGGCAAAACTATAAGGGTTTTTTGTAAACTACGAAACACTAAAGAGCACTTTCAGTATTTCGAATTAAACAATTTTTCAGGACACTTTATTATTTTTTTAATATTTAATTATTTGCATCATGTACAACTTAAGTATATGCCATCAAAAACAACTTGTAAAAATTAAAATAAAAAGCCAATTCTCGCAACGCAACTCAGTTCTTCTATCGTAAAAAGTTGTGAGATTTCAATGTCTGTCTGTCTGTCCAAAAAATGACCTGAACTGTTTCGAGAAAAGGATGGTACGACTGTGCCGCTTTTTTGCTTAACTTGGCGGGGGCACTACCGTGCCCCCAGATAAACCTTGCCTTGATAATAACAAATACCGACCTTTTTAGAAGGTTCAACATTTTTGGTTCAATGCGTATCGTATCATTCGTCAGTCATTCATCAGTCGTCAAAATTGATTAATGCTAGATTTGTTGCACACCAGCACTCGGAGTCTTTTTATAGTTTTGGGGATGTTTTTAAATTAAAAATAGCATATTTATAAGCTAGGGGTATATTTACATCGACAGCAAATTTCAATTTCATCCGTTTAGTCGTTTAAGTCTGATTGAGGTACAAACATCCAAACATACCTAACATACGCACAAACAAATCAGATTTATAATATTAAATGTAGATAGATAATAAATATAAATTATATTCGTAATCGAAAATTCAGGTAATTTTTCGCATTTTGTTCAGATAAAGTATCAATTTTTTCCATCCATGTATAAAAAAACACGCTTGGTAATATAGGGGAGGCCGGGTTAAAACCGTACTAAGGGTCATGGTACCTTTTTAGAACTTTCATTTCAAAACATAAATGTATCAAATCATTATTTATATTTATTTAGTAGGACTAATTAGGGACACAAACAGGTTCACATTTTTCTGAAATTTAATATTTTTATTAAAATAACAATCAAATACGAAACATCTGCTTATTTCGATTTTGCTCCAACGCGACGTATGCAAAAAGGTAAAACCGTAAACTATTATCATACTGTTTCGAAACGTAACTCGATGTAACGCATCTGCTACAAAAAAATCATCCAACTCTTTCATAGTCTGTATAGTGTACATGAGCCCAGCCCTTACAACTCATGCATTGTACCTAACCTTCATCTGTGTGGCTTGCACCAAATTCGTCAAGGCAATACATTATACAAATGTTATCATTAGTTTTGCATGTCCACTATTTTACCCCAGTATCCGGTTATGTCAGACTTCCCCTAAATTCGAAGAAAAATGTGACGTGGACGTGCTTCCCCGAGCGCGTCTGAGCGCTGACTGACGTGCCGACTTGAGGTGAATGTGAGTTTGTATGGAAAAAATGTATGGATAAGTTTTATTGCATTTTATATTGTTCATAAATGAAAAAGTAAATTATTTGAAAACAAGATAATGCCACGCGGTATAGAGAAATATGAAATCTACAATTTCGTATTATTTTCAAATAAAAATATGCTGTGGGTCTAAAGATATTGGTACCTAACCAGACCCCATTTTTCGACATTTTCAGCGGTTCTTGCGACGGTAAAAACGTATTTTTTTGAAAATGTTGTATAGAACTGGCCAGTTTTTATTATCTACTATTAAAGATGAATATATTATCAGTAATTTTGTATCATTATATCCTCACAATTGTGATTCCTGGTTTTTAAATCGGTACCTGAAAATCATTGAAATACGTGTGTGGGTGTGAGCCGGGCCTTAATGCAATTTTATTAACAGCAAAATTGGTCGTCAATATTTGACTGGCCTCACAGCTTAGTTGGTAGTAACTCTGTCTTCTATGTTGTAGGTTGTGGGTTTGATTCCCACTTGGGACAAAAAATTGTGTGATGAACATGGATGTTTGTTCTGTGTCTAGGTGTTAATAATATATCATAAAAGCATGTATTTACAAAGGTACAGTATTCTATTAGTAATTTAGCTCCGATAGTACAAGCATTGCTTAGTTTGGAGCTAGATGGCGATGTGTTAGAAATGTACACCATTATTTATTTATATATAGTTCTAGCTGACCCGTGACAGAGGTTGTCCTGTCAAATTTCAATAATTGATTAACAGCAAAATCCCCTTTTACAAAATGATCCGCCATTTATTGAATTAATTTGTTACAAAAAATGTGATAAATGAAGAACCGCTCTACCGATTTTGTGCAAACTTCACATAAATCTACTAAATAGTCCGAACAAAACCTAAACATTTGGTTTGGATAGGTGAGCCCGTTCTTGAGTTCATTGATTTTTATATATATAGATTAAGTAAAATTGTCACATTTCGTTTCATCTTTAAGAGCTGTAATATTAATAAAAAGCTATAACATATTGGAAAAGAACCACGGAAAAATACTCAGTAATAAAATAGGTCAGCGTGGACCTTCATAATGGCATACATTTATTTGCGCAGGGTCGTGATATGTTTTACAATACATCTTGCAAATATATTGAGACGACCTCATAGACCGTTCCAACCTGCCTTGAACTGGTTTTTCGGCCATCAATGGAACATCATTGGCCGTTTTATGGGATTGCTAGGTATGACCATACGGGTCATACGCTTACATGTACGTCGTCCAATCTTCTATACATATAATAAAACTGTAGAAGAGTTCAATTCTGTACATTGAATGAAAACTAAAAAAATACTCCTCGGGGCCTTTATACAAGAAACACAAGCCAAAAAAACATTTTGAATTTTTTGTCTGTCTGTCTATCTGTTGTCCGGGATTGGGCGGGCCACGTCAGCAGAATTAATGTTATTATGCAAATAAATAAATAAGTAAATAATATTGCTTGAGCTCGTTTCTGACGATCGCTCTTTGCATTTATTTTACCCGACAAAGGAATACCTCTCATGGTTGATGTTTAAAACTTTCATGGGAAATACCCCCTTTTATAGAATCTCTTTGTAGTTCACTCAGGTAAATTACAAAGCATAGCAATAGGTAGGTATTTAATAGTTATTTTCCATTTGACACGTCTTTTAAAAGCATTAGAGTTCATGTTTTGGAAAAGTGCAAAGACATGTTCTCAAATTTAGTTAGTATATACCATGTTTTCGTGCAAAATTGTTTTTTTTTTTATTGTTTAAGTACATAAATTGTTCGATCAGAAAAATGCATAACCGGGAAATCGAATTCTCAAAAATCGGATCGAAAGTCAAGGTACAACCAAGCCAACACGGCTCTTATTGATAAATTCTCATTTACTACTTTACCTAATAAGAAAACCACATTATTTTGTTATTAGATCAGGTCGGTTCATAATTAAAAACTGCATTTCATCACGATTTGATATGATGTTTGAAAAACAATGAAAAATGATTGTCCTCAAAATTATATTTCAGATCATAAAACACTACTAAGTATTATTAGGGTAACTTTGAAAATGAAAAACGATCATGTTAAAACATTTCTAAATACAGTTCATGTACTTTCTTCAAGTGCTTAGTTTGAAGATATACGGTAATACCTTCTTTGAGAACTCCTACTTTAAAACTTCAAATATCTACCTCCCTGACTTGCACACGACTCTCGACACTCGTGTTCGCGTAATCCGCAATATAGTACAAATCCCACTACATACAAGTCTATCGTCTAACTACATATCATTGATGCATCAGCACAATCATTCACTTCTAGTGCATTTATATTGATACCGTGCGTTCAGTGCATTTAAGTTGATACCAGGATATTTTTTTCGTATTGTATATATTCGAATGTCATTCATATATTGTCCCAGAATCCATTTAATGTTCCAGTAGTATCTCTTGAGGTAATCCTAGCAGCGACAAATTTGAAAAATAGGTATTTACGTTTATATTGTGGGTGCGTTGTGCCCAAGATATAAACATATGAATGGCGATAGAGAGAACAACAGCGCGGTCCTAATATTCTTACTTAAAAATTACAAAATCGCTATTTTGTATTCACCTGTTTCCTCCTTCATCGTTTTTACTTTATTTTCAAAAATAATAAAAAGAAAATGGGGTTATGTTTGTATGTTTTTCTTTCATCACTACATAGTATAAAGCAAAGTCGCTTTCCGCTTCCCGCGTCTGTATGTCTGTATGTATGTTTGCTTATATCTTTAAAACTACACAACGGATTTTGATGCGGTTTTTTTTAATAGATAGAGTGATTCAGGAGGAAGGTTTATATGTATTAAACCCGTGCGAAGCCGGGGCGGGTCGCTAGTTGATTATATTCGTCAAATTTGTTTACTGGACGTCTAAAAGTTAAAACTGGCCAATTTTTGTGATTTTAAACGGTTCTCAATTCTTATAATCAATATTTTATGGAGAAAAATAAGACATAGGGAGAAAAGAAAGACGTAGGTAGACAGTGGCTCTTGTGGATTCTATGGTAGAAAAATATTTACTCTAGTGTCATTATCCAGGAATGAAACAGCTGCATACGTTTGTATAGAAAAACGTCTGCCCAAGAATACTCTTATGGTACAAAATTTCTTAAAATAGACCTGGCTGGGGCACTATAATCTACTTAGAATAATCTTAAATTATCATTATATCATATCATTTCACTTGAGACGCGTAGAGTATGTGTATGTAGAGTAGGTACTCTGCTGAAACGTGTGATTATATGTAATAAATCCGAGAGACGTTTTCATGTAAAGCAGAGCAACTTATCGACTTTGAACGTGAGTGGTTTCTTCAATGGGGTCTTAAAGTGTGCTATTTATAGGCTACGCCTTATGGTGTTTGGGGGACAAGGGGAATACTTCGTTTGGAACTGCCGCATTACCATCGAATTGAATTTTCTTTTCTTTCGTAGTTTCAGTAATGGCATTTGGATCATCATTTATATGTAAAAATATTCTAAAAAACAAACAAAAATAAAAGACGCTGTTTTGGTCCGCGCCGTTGATTTGAAAACGTCGCGTCGGTATGAAATCATGGGATGCATCGTATTCTTTTCTAGGTTATAGCTATATTTGACAATGTGTCAAAGTAAAATTTGGTTGGTGGGTAGAAAATGCCTTGGCATTAAGTCCGCTTTTATGTACTTAATCGTGAAGACGGATTTAGGCCGTGTCCCCATGTATGTGGTGCGGCGTCTTTCAACATGAAATGTTGTGTCGTCGTGACATGAAAAAACACGGCGGCGTGCGACGGAAAGTTGCCATGCAAATCGTAAGACACCTTTTGATCGCGTAAAAGGCACCATTTCAAGTCACGGCGACCATGAGAAAGCGCGATGCTGCGCCGCGGAAAATCACTGGCGCGGCGTACCGCAGCAAATTTTTTTAGGGTTTCGTAGTCTACAAAAAACCCTTATAGTTTTGCCATGTCCGTCCATCCAACCGTCTGTCCGCAGCTTAAAAGCTGTAATTTCGCATGAATATACATACTCGTATTAGTCACGCCGACAAAGTGATAGAATAAAATCTTAAAAATCATTTTGTAAGGGTGGGTACATGTAAAGTGGGTAAATGTTTTTTTTATTTCTCGTGTACTCCATGGGTGTCGTTTGATAGGTCTTTAAAAATATTGTGAGTTTGTGAAAACAACTTTTCGATCAAGGGAGCAGTTTGTTAAATATTAAGCTTTAAAATGCAAATTTTTGTTGGAGTCGAGTGTCCTCCCCCCCCCTCGAAAAGTTAAACGTTATGGCTACTATTGGCACTGATAGCCTCTGGGCTAAGCTGCGGACAGACGGACATGGTGAAACTATAAGGGTTTCTTGTAAACTACGAAACCCTACATTGCTCGTGGCCCGACACGCACTTGGCCGGTTTTTCGTTGTTTTTCATTGATTTGAATAAAAAAATCGCTCGCTTAATGTAAAGCGGAGTAACTCAAAAAATTGATTTTTCGAGTTTTTTTAATAAAACGCATTATTTAGATGCAAATAATAAGTTGCGTTCAACAGGCGCTTCAAAGCAAGTCAATTGAACACATCACTAATATTTTTTTAAGTCTTGTATTAAAAAATCTATTCACAATAATAATTATTTTATGAAATGATATTAACGGAAATTTCATTGACTATACCTTTATAACATTAAAATTGCCCAAACAAATGTATATTTTTGTATTTATCCTATAATATAGTGTACGGCGAATTCGCAAAACTTTAAACTTGAATTACCAAAAAGTTGAAATTTTGGATTACTTCACTTTATTTATAAGCGTGCGAAAATGTCAACATAAAATTCTTTTGTTTCTTACCTTATAGTTAAACCTAGCATTTTCATGGCGCGCCATCGTGTCATGATTTACGACATGAAATGTCGACATTTACGCCTCGCATGGCATCTCTCCGTGGCAGGCCGCCATGACTTTTCAAGTTGCGGCGACGCGTATTTTCATATCACAACGACACAACTTTTCATGTTGAATGGCGCCGCACCACAGACATGGGGCCACAGCCTTAGACTCTCTTCTTCATGGAATCCTGTGGTCACTATGTGCGGGTGTCGCGATAGACCATCTTAGTGCGTGGATACAGTTAGAGTGCTGTGTCGTAATGTGAACATGGACATTTCTATTCCTGAAGACCATGTGAGGGTAGTTTTTTCAACTGCCTCCGCATCTCGACGGTAGCTCCAAGTAGGTACTCCAGTCTGCCCGCGACCATGGCTATTGTAACATAGTCGAAACGTCGGGAAAGTAAATTAAAGGTAATTACGTGATAAAGACCCGTGTCATAATCTATAGTTATATTTTAAGTGCAATTTAAATGTAAATAAATGAAAAGGTATTTATTTCATTAATAGTCACAAGGATTACTTTGAGTCTTAGAAGCTAGGTGAAGCTACGCCTGTTCCTCGCGTCCAAGCCTAAATATGTAAATTTCTTGCCCTAAATTCAAAGATATCACTCGTGCAAACATCACGAGTTCAAGTAGGTATTACACGTATAAGCAACCTCGTTGGTACCTAAATATATTTCACTTCAATGAAACCCAAACGCTGACGTATCTAATGAGCTACTTGAGCATAGTAAATTCAAAGAAACACCCAAGCCAATTTACACTGAGATTGCGAGTTCGTTTGTCAAAACTTTAAGTCTTCACTTTAGAAAAACACTAACGTAAATCGTGCAATAATTGTTAGGTACCTATGCCGTATCTCTGCTTACTGACAATTATTTCTAAGAAGTAATGCCTCGTTGGCTTCACTAAAAGTTTCCAGAATCACAACGACCTAGGGAATCAACACGAGCCTACGTCAAAGAATCCCTTCCTAGCCTGACCCCATTCAAACGTAAATATCTCAGGACCTTCTAGTACAATTCCTGATTTTTGGAGTACAATTCGTACAATTCCTTAAATTCAAATTCAGATTTAAAAATCATTTATTTCAATAAAATCACAAGGATCATTTTGTAACGTCTTAGGAACTAGATGAAGCTACGCCGATTCCACGCGACCAAGCCTAGAAGAATCAGGCTACACGGCTTGGGGTCTACCTTATTTTTAAGGATCCTTTCCTAAATGCTATGTAGAGCTCCTTATCTTTGTAACTGCATTTAAATGAATCCTTTATTATAACCTGTGGCGGAATTGTGTGGCGGAAATACGGAATTGTAATTCTTTCTCGGAATTCGAATTCAAATTCTAATTATTTCTGTGAAATTAATTGTTTTTTAAAATAACTATTGAGTTCTAAATCGGGTCTTTAAAAATTCACTTTTTTTTTAATAAGATAAATCTTTACTTATATTACTCTTATCTTATATGATACTAGCGACCCGCCCCGGCTTCGCACGGGTAGCATGTTATTATACATATAAACTTTCCTCCTGAATCACTCTATCTATTAAAAAAACCGCATCAAAATCCGTTGTGTAGTTTTAAAGATATAAGCAAACATACATACATACATACATACAGACGCGGGAAGCGGAAAGCGACTTTGCTTTATACTATGTAGTGATTATCCTTCAAACTGAAATAGGTCCCCCGCACAATGTAAAGGTGCGTTTTTGACAACTATGAAAACAAAGCTGCCATGTCGCTATTAGAATAAAATAATTTCGCCCGACTCTACCCGACCACGCATTTCGGGAATATTCTAAAAACCATAGCGAAAATTCCTCGAATATTCTTATTCTGAAACCTAACCAATATGAATGTAAGGAAATTACTACACGAATAACTTGCATCGATAAATGCCTAAGTAACCTTCTACAGTCTTATATAAATGATCAGAAATAAGGCGAAGATGACTAAGTTTGAGAAGTTTCAGATACTTAACAGATAAACAAACACATTTCTAAACAAAAATTTCTTTAAGGACTTGAAAGATCCACAAAATAGTTCTTATACAAAGCTAGAAAAACAAAGCTTAGGTCTAGACTGTTTTTCTAGCATAGATGTCTTATAAGGTATTACTCTTAGATATTGAGAAAAATACAAACTAAACATAAATAAATTCTCGCCTTAAGGTGATATGTAAAAATTTTGATATTTTATATGGGCTGAGTCTACCTGGATAAGACGGAAAAAATGATAAAACCGCATTATCTTGAAAACCATCAAACTTAAAAAGAAACTGTCTATAATTCAGGTAGTATGGTTGATTATCTAATGAATTATTTTAAAATGAGCTATTTAGCTATTCATAGTTTTGAGTAAAAACATAATTAGTGTTTTGGAAGAGTCAACTTTGTAAAATAAATCTATTGAGTTTCACCAATCGTGTTTCTGTGTATAATTTATGTCGATAAAATTATTACGTTATCTTCGACATAAAAACAAAGCTGTATGTTTTGCGGTAATTTAAAATAAACTAATCTGCATTCATCAAAAAAAATGTTCCTCGTCTTAAGAATACCTAAAAACTCCATTCTTGGATCTACCAGCTCAATTAGTATAAGTACAGCAATCAAATCACCTACACCTGCTCGCCCACACAATAAACCAACTAATGTTACTAACAAAATATATAATTAAGTATTCCATCAGTTATCTGGTTCCCATAGTATTTACAAGCTTGTATTTAGTTTGGGGCTAGATGTTGCTCTGTGAAATGTCCACTCATATTTATCTTTTACTACCTGTCCCGACAGACGTTGCCCTGTAAAATTTCAATAGTCTTTTATATATAGGTATATAGAAGATTTAATTACTAGCAGATCCGCGACAGACGTCCTGTTTGTGTCCCCAATTTCAATAATCGCAAAGAGTAGCGCACTTTACTATGACGACCGATGTCAACACTGATGTCAGATTTTTTGCACATTTTTATAATTTTAGGAATGTTTTTCGTATTTTAAAAGAACCTATTTTATATTCAGGCATTATATTCTACATTTACAGCAAATTTCATCATAGTCCTTTTTGTCGTTTAGGCCTGATTGAGACACAAACAAAGTCACAAACTTTCTCATTTATAATATTTGGATATTAGGATTATTATAATGATTTTGGGGTTAATTGATATTCGTTTTATGGGCCTATGATCACATAACACAGACAGCAAACATAATCAACGTGATGGGATTTTCATTAACACCAATTTAACATCCCCGTCGCGTCAGTGACGCAACCAGACAGGAAACGTCGTGGGTGTGTTTTAATATGGTATGTGAGATTGATAAGCGAACAATTATGCCGGGGTCCCACGGCCCGCGTTTTCACGCGCCAGACCGCGCCAAGGCGGACGGACGCGCCGTGGGAACGATGCATCCGTGGTGGCCCGTGCTCGGAACGCTCTGTACGCGACGCGCCGGACGCACACAGGCGGAGCGTCATCCGGCGCGGCCCGTCGTTTTACGCGCTATTCTCTACACAATAGAAGAAAAATCATCGAAATCAGATGACCAGGTACGAAGATATACATTAAAAAATATATACGAGTATTATATACCTGACGAATTGATAACCTCCTCTTTTTTCGTCGTTAAAAACATCAAAAGGATTTTGCAGAAAAACTAAATTTTCTCTATTTCCTCCATCGGTCGTCTCAATATCATTAATCTCGGTCAAAATACGTTCAACTTGAGGTTCCAACCTAATACCCTAAATTTTCTGTGATTTTCAGGATTGTCAGGATTTTTCAGGATTGTCTGTGTAAAGATTATCTGTATAAAGTCAGAATATACCTAGTTATTTTCAGGCATAAAATTGACTACTGGGATCGCTCGGTGGTCAAAATACGACAACAATATAAAAAAAACCGGCCAAGTACGAGTCGGACTCGCGCACGAAGGGTTCCGTACCATTATCTATAAAAACGGCAAAAAAATCACGTTTGTTGTATGGGAAGGGGGGCCCTTAAATATTTATTTTATTCTGTTTTTAGTATTTTTTGTTATAGCAGCAACCGAAATACATAATCTGTGAAAATTTCAACTTTCTAGCTATCACGGTTAATGAGATACAGCCCTGTGACAGACAGACGGACGGACGGACGGACGGACAGACAGACAGACAGACAGACGGACAGCGAAGTCTTAGTAATAGGGTTCCGATTTTACCCTTTGGGTACGGAACCCTAAAAAAACATTACTTTATAAGGGAAAATCACCTTCTCATTTTAACGACTCTCATCTGCGTTCCTCTTCACGCATGGCAATGAAACATACATTCGACAAATCTGCATTGATATACTAAAACAACGATATAATATATCATCGTGATACGTGGAGGGAAAACTGTTAACCTCGTAAGGCCCACAGTTCTTTTTAAGGTACTCAACAAACATGGACATTCCGGTCCAGCCCATTTTTCAGCTTTGTACTCATTAACGCCCAACGGTCCTTTAGAAAGGACCTGAAAAATTCACTGAGTATAACTTTTTTATATTTGGAGAATATTGGTGAAATGATGGGATGACACTAGCATGCGCTGGGTCGGAGTCACTACGTTAGTGTGTCCTTTAGGAAGGACCACAAAGTCGTAATGACAAGTGGACAATAAAATGGCCTTAGTATGCGTATTAATCTGGGGGCACGGCAGTGCCCCCGCCAAGTCAAGCAATAAAGCGGCACGGCTGTACCATCCTTTTCTCGAAGCAGTTCAGGCCATTTTCGACCCCCTATAACTTCGTTGTGGATAAAACTAGAAGCCTGAGTTTTCAGTAACCAAGCAGTCACTATATAAACACGGTATATTTCAAATTTCATTAAATTTGAACCAGTAGTTTAAGAATTATAACTAGTCAAAGTTTCCTATTTTGTCACTCACTCACTCACTGACTGACTGACTGACTGACTGACCGATCATCAAAAGTTTAAGGCACTTCTAGCAGACATAGAAGCTTCAAATTTGAAACACAATTAGTGTTTAGTGTAAAAATCCTAAAAAAACCTGCCAAGTGCGAGTCGGACTCGCGCACGTCGAGTTCCGTACCATTATCTATAAATCACGTTTGTTGTATGGGAGCCCCACTTAAATATTTATTTTATTCTGTTTTTAGTATTTGTTGTTATAGCGGCAACAGAAATACATCATCTGTGAAAATTTCAACTGTCTAGCTATCATGGTTCATGAGATACAGCCCTGTGATAGACAGATGGACTGACAGACCGACAGACCGACAGACCGACAGACAGACAGACGGACAGACGGACAGACGTACAGATGGACAGACGGACGAACGGACAGTGGAGTATTAGTAACAGGGTTCCGTTTTTACTCTTTAGGTACGGAACCCTAAAAAGTACTACTATCTACAAAAATAAATGAGATGCCATCAAAAACATAACTTGTAAAAAAAGCCAAGTCTCGCAACGCAACTCGGTTCTTCTACCGTAAAAAGTAGTGAGATCCATGTAATACCAAGTCAGTTAATTTATTCAGTCCCTACTTTAAGGGTCCTTCTGACTTATGTTATTACGTAATTAGCTAACATTTACGTAATAACTTAAGACAGAAGGACCCTTAAAGTAGGGACTGTCACGAGTTTATGTTTGTGCAATACCTACAAAGCACGTGTCAATAATATATCAAGCATGCATTTAAATTCCACCTATTTATGACAATGATTAACTGAATCCATAGAAGCCATAATTGAATTATATCAATAGCCATTTTAATCGAATCTTGAAACGTATGGCGCCATTTATACTCATAGGTACCTAATATAAGTTTTTATTGTCTTATTGTTTAGTATTGTGACTAGAAAACTTTGAATCTAGACAATAAATATATCCGTTCACGGATTATTAAACTTATAAGTAAACTGTTTCTTATTACTTTCGAAACATTAATCTATGTGTCAACGGCACTGCCGCCATCGACGTGACTAAAATAATAGTGAGTTAGTTTATGAGCTAGCTTTAGCCAGCGGCTTTACATGGTACCAAGATTAAAAGTAGTCTATATGTTCCAGGACATAGGAATTAAGATCCGTTTGGTCGTTTGGGTGTGATTAAGCCACAAACACACATCCAAACCTCCTCACAAACATTAGTAATAGGATTTTGTATTGTTGGTACGTCCTAACCTTTAATAAATATCGAGACGTCAATAGTTTAGATGACAGTTTAGGCACATAACCTAATTTATTATTGGTCTCGATTCTATTGGCAACGAACTAAACTAATAGTCCTCATTCTACTAATATTATAAATGCGAAAGTTTGTAAGTGAGTGGGTAAACTAATATCGTCGATTGACTATCAATTGGTCGAAACATTTTCGTCAGTTTTCTTTATTTTTTTCGAGTATTTTAAACGTAAATATTTTCTCTCAAAAACATCGCCCATGATTTTGACATCTATAGAATTATTATTCTCTAGTCTTCACGATTAAAATTTGGGTACTTTTTAATTTCAATAGCTTCCCGAACTATTTCTCTTCTCGTGATAAAGACACGTGTCAAAATCTATAGTTATATCTATAGAATGATAGCTGTCTTTTTTGCTTTTTTTAAAACAGAACGAGATGAAAAACAGTAAAACAATATCTGTCGAAGATAACATAATGTGTTTTTTATTTAAATTAAGTTATATTAGCTACGAGTACAATCGGGTATAAAAAAGGCATTTTTACATCTTCTTTGGATGATTTATGGAGTGCCAGGTGCAAGTTTTTACTCCACTTATCGAAACGCTACGCCTGGGATAAAAACGGGTATAAGTTAGGTAGACGTATCAAAATAAATAAGTTTAAAAGTGGTGTTGGCCGTGTGGGAGGTACCTTAACATTCAACCATAAGGCCATGGATTCAAATCCCGGCCGTGCATCAATGGATTTTTCTATTTGGAGGAAGGAATAATAAAAATATAGGATCATGACTGTAATCCCCCAAGTACGTACATCTTCTCGGATCTCCAGGCGCTCGGATCTTTGAAGATATATAAAGGGGTTAATCAGAAAGAAAGAAAGAAAGAAAGAATAAATTTATTTTGTGTCAACATAATCTCTTAAAACTAAACAAAAAACACATATTGGTAACATTGACAACAAAATTGGTCACCACTCAGCTATATGCTGCAACAGCGAGAGTTGATGCAGCGCTGATTTTCAGTGGAGCCATAGTGCGTGTGGGACAGCATACTGTATATCACACAAAGGCACGTCCAAACATTACATTTAGCACATTCCTACTACATTTTGCAGTAGGTAGAATTCCACACGTGACAAGGTGCAAGCCCGTCGCCGCACACAGAATACTGACTGGTTTCTTCACGAGGTTTCCCTTCACCGTTATAAGCACGTGATAAATTTTTCGAATAGAAAAACTCATTGATGCACAGCCAGGATCGAACCCTCGACCTTCGGATTGAAAGTCGAGATACCTCCCACTCGGCCAACACGGCTAATGTAATAATATTATTTATTTACGAAGTGGAAAATTATTCTAGTTCCAACTATAAATCCAAATGTAGCAAACAAAAATAACTTTATAAATCACTGAAACGGCCAATTGTCACTAAAATAAAGGGCACTACATCAATAAAATTCGCACGAATCGCTTCTCAATGGCCCTCAATACCGGTGCTTTATGTTCTCGGGGTATTAAAAACCTACTAAGTATGAACTGTAAGCAAATAAACAAATAAACTTGTTCATAGAATATTTCACTCATTATCTATCACTACATAGTATAAAACAAAGTTGCTTTCTCTTTCCCTATATCCCTATGTATGCTTAAATCTTTAAAACTACGTAACGGATTTTGATGCGGTCTTTTTTATAAATAGAGTGATTCAAGAGGAAGGTTTATATGTATAATACATGCATAATATAGTAGAGAAACACTGATAATTTTAGAGGTTTCTAATGTGATGTCGTAAATAAACACATTTTTTTGCTCTTACATTGCAATCACTGGCTGAACCCCACGAGATATATCAAAATAATGTACTACAGTATTGTACACCTTAAAAACGTCTACAAAAAAGTTCGCGATGGTATTAGAAATGTCTTACGCACAGCGAAGCGGGCACGGGTCAGCTAGTCTATCTATATATATAAAAATCAATGCCACTTTTCGTTGTAATTTTATAACTCAAGAACGGGCTCACCTATCCAAACCAAATGTTTAGGTTTTGTTCGGACTATTTAGTAGATGGTTTATGTAAAGTTTGCACAAAATCGGTAGAGCGGTTTATTTTTTTACGAAAGAAGCACGTACCGGGCCGCTAGTTATGTATTTATATTTTTAACTGATGAGCTCATTTATATTTTTTCTTAAAAATAAATAAATAGGATCACGACTGTAATCCCCAAGTACGGTAGACATCCTCTCAGATTTCCAGGCGCTTAGATCCTTTGAAGATGTCTAGTGGAGTCAGAGGCACGTCCAAACATTATGTTTGGCAAAATACCCATATTTTGCAGTAGTTACCATTCCATTCGTGACAGGATGCAAGCCCAACGCCGCTTATAAGAATACTAACTGGTTTCCTCACGATGTTTTCCTTCACCGTTGTAAGCACTCGTTTTTGATGCGCATTTAAATTTTCGAACAGAAAAAATCATTGATGGCTAAACACGGCTTAATATAAGTATATAATAAAATGTTGTTTTATTAATAGTATATTTATGCTCTCATTCCCGTTCTATGGCTTGCTCTATTTCCTTTGTATATTGGACGCAATCTTTCAATAAAGCCGGCAATATCCACGGTCCACGCATTCGAACTATTTCACACTACATCGGTCTATATGCTATAGCTTTCATGAGAATTATATTTACATCGAGCTCAAATGGGACACTGTGCTACAAATATCACTATAGTCAAATACTCCAGTTTAATAAATAAATAAATAAATATTGGCGAACTTCACACAACACCATCCACACAACGCCATCTAGCCCCAAACTAATCAAAGCTTGTACTATGAGAACCAGATAACTTATAGAATACTTATTATACATAGTAACACCCAGACACAGAACAAACATCTATGTTCATCAATCAAAAGTAATTAATGTGTTTGATGTATGTAGAATCGTTTTTTTCTCATTAACCGCATAAAATACAGTTTTGTTTTTTTATGACAAAGATAACTTAAGGATTTAATCTAGATAAATTAAAGACAGAAACACGATTGGTAAAACTTTTCTAGATAGATTTATTTTCCAAAGTTGGCTCTTCAAAATACTAGTTTCGTTTCTAATCAATTTCGTTTCTATAAATAGCTAAAAAAATATATTTTATATAATTAGATAATCATACTAGCTAAGTAAATAGACAGTTTCTTTTTAAGTTTGATGAAACCATCGGATAAGACGGAAAAAGTGATAAAAATGCATTATTTTATAAACATAAAATAATGCATTTTTATCACTTTTTCCGTCTTATCCGGGTAGACTCAGCCCATACAAAACCAAACATCTCACATATTTCTTAACATCTAGTTTCAGTTTTCGTGTGTTAATACACCCTAGTATAAATAAACTTTAAGTACATACGTGAACATGTTTAGCAAACCCTACTAATATTATAAATGCGAAAGTTTGTGAGTATGTGTGTGTGTGTGTGTCTCTTTTACACAAAAACTACTGAACGGATTAAAATGAAACTTTACAGTAATATCCTAATAATATTATAAATGCGAAAGTTTGTGATAAGGCTGCTATGTTTGTTCCCTAATCAAAAATAAACGATAAAACTGATTAAGATGAAATTTGCTGTAGTACGTAGATAAAAAATCAGAATAAATAAAGGGGGGAAAATATAAGTTGCCTGATATTGCTTTTTCCTTTGCGATTATTAAAATTTGACAGTACAACGTCTGTCACGGGTCGGCTAGTAGCTCATACATCAGAATAACACATTAGGCTACTTTTAATTCAGGTACCACCCGTGCGAAGCCAGGGCGAGCAGCTAGTATATTATAGCTAGCTAATAGCTAATTAGAAGTACGCTACACGTGGCCATACTCCATGCAAACAACAACGTCAGAGGAAATTTAATCAATTACAACTATGCTCCCGTGACTGGCAAAATACCTATGCTATTAGTAAAGTTTATGTCAAAATAATCGTATATTATTAGAAACCATAGAGAAAATAATAATATTTTATGTCTTCTAAATGAGTAACAAATTCCTCTCTGTTCACAAGAATCCTTTATAACTTTTAAAAAATAATAAGTTTTCTTTTGAAAAATGTTTTAATGACAAGCTTTTGTAAAATCACTCAATCATTATGCACCAGCGCGCCACATTAAATTGTCATCGGAACTTGCTAAGAATGCAAAGTTTTTACTAAAGAGTTCCGTTGTGAGTGTCTGTTGAACAGCTCCTGACTCCATCATCAGATCAGCTCGCTGTCACGATATTATTGTATTGTCACCGAAGTTACATAACTATGCAAAATTTCAGCTCAATCGGTTGGGGATAATTGCAAAAATTGAGTTGCAAGATTCCACCTTAATAAACATACTCGTAGTAACATAGTTACATACATACATTGCAAGTTAAATAAAAGCTTGTAAAAATACGAAAAGATCTCAAACAGTTTTACTTTGAGAAAAAATAAAGAAAAGCAATACGTGGAAATTGCATTCTGTAATTATATTGGTATAAAATATACCTTTCTTGTTTCGAAATGAAATTTTCTTTTCCAAAGGAAATGGTCTCAAGGATTTGATAAATTAAGATTGCTGGTTGCTTTATGCTCTTTATTATTAACTCTGATTGAGTAAAAACTTTGCAATCATGTCAAGTTCCAATGACAATGTTATAATATGTGACAGGTGCTCGATGGTTTGAATGATTTACAAAAGCTAATAAATAATTTTTTCTATTCGAAAATTTACATGCGCATCAAAAACACGTGCTTACAACGGTGAAGGAAAACATCGTGAGGAAACCAGTTAGTGTTCTTATGTAGTCTTCTCTTCTTATCTTCTTATAAGCGGCGATGGGCTTGCAACCTGTCACGGATGGAATGCTAACTACTGCAAAATGTGGGCATGAGCCAAATATAATGTTTGGGCGTGCCTCTGACTACCCCCACTAGACACCTTCAAAGGATCTAAGCGTCTGAAGATCTGAGAGGATGTCTACCGTACTTGGGGATTACAGTTGTGATCCTGTTTTTTTTTTTAATATTAAATAAAAAATATTTTTCAACAGAAAACTTATTTATTCATAACGCTGGCAGAGTATCTAGACTTTTTTATTATATATAATAAGTCCGTTTGTGAGAGTATGTATACTTTCTGTATAATAAATCAAAACGTTTATGAGGATGTTATGTTTGGATGTTTGTGCTCAATCACGCCCAAATGACTAAACGGATTTCGATAAGACTTGGGATATACATAGCTTATGTCCTGGAAGAGCATATAGGATACTTTTTATCCAGGTATCACGTAACTAATGCCGCTAGCAGAAGCTTGTATTAATACAAAACTACATTAAAACCGACGAAAATGTTCCAACCAATCGACAAGTCAAGGATATTTTGTTTTTCAAGTTTTATGAAGGAACTATTGGTCCTAAATGAATTCAATTTAAATGGGAACAACTTGGGACTATTCTCTACACAATAGAAAAAATCATAAGAATCGGATCACCAGGTACGAAGATATGCGCGGACATACATAAAAAAATTATATACATGTTGAATTAATAAACTCCTCTTGTTTCTTCAGTTAAAAATAACATCTTACAATCTTTAACCACACTAGTTTCTTGCGTTATGGGTATCAGAAATTACGGGTACCTACAACACCGACCTGAACAAATATTCGTAGATCATACATACATTTGCTGCCAGAATCAAATTCACATTTTTTGCCTTCCATATCACTGTCTGTCTTTCTGTTTGTCAATCACAAGCACTTTTCTCGAAATCTAAGAGACACATGTTTATGCGTACATATTTTAATAGTCTAAGATATGAGTCACAGTATACCTTACAGCTAAGTGGGAGTAAGTCTGACTTCTGTGCTGCAGGTAAGGATAAAAAATGGTGTATCTGGATGTTATATAAATTGTATGAAATTTACAAAATATATACATGTACTAACAATTTTAAGACTGACACTTTTACTATACAAAAATTGTCAGTTTTGACTATCGTATCGACAACGTATCGTTTAAATGTCAAAACTGACACTTTGAATACACAAAAAATGACAGTTTTGACTATCGTATTGACAACGTATTGTCCAATTGTCAAAACTGACACTTTTTGTATAGTAAAAGTGTCAGTTTTGACATTTAGACGATACGTTGCCGATAGTGGTTCGTGCTCGGGCCACAGTTGCTTTATAACAGGAGTAACTTTAAATTAAATTATCATACAAGTTATGTTATATCGCACACATGTCAAATAAATCACACTGCAAAAGTTCCAAAACCCGGACAACGAGGATAAAGTTGAACTAACAATTGCAGCTGTTTTTAGAATTAAATATACCCGCTAGACATGCGGTGTACGGCTCAACATTGAATCGCTCGGAATAATGAATAAGTTAGCATAGAACAGAGTGCTGAAAAAGAAATCCGATAATCGGAATAAACAGGGAGTCTACTCTTGAAAACGATAAACGATATATCAGAGCGTCTACTCCGCAAAACGATTTTGACAATACGACAGTGCTCCGATATATTCGGCCACACCACACCGTAGAATGTATGATGTCGATTGTCAAATGTAATGTCGGTCGTTCCATTCTTCAAAATACGATATGACGTTAGATATATAAAAAGATTGCTAGTAATTTTGTTGTCTGACAAACTGACTCATAATTCCTATCACGTAAAGGTCTAAATTAGCGTAACTTTAGAGTGATAGTTCTAAAGCTTGGGATAGTTTAGTAAAATTTTCTATTTTATCTCATATTTTTACACGTCCAAGTGTCTTTCCCTCGTATTCAAGAACGACACTATGAGAACACGCACCCACAGTGGTCGAAATCTTTTTTCATAAACATCACTTTATGTGTTGAGCGGCACTATGGCGCACGCTACCGTGTGCCTTTAGAGCTCAACTTTGGCTAGAGGCACACGACAATGTTCCTCTAGTCACACTATGCAGTGTCGCACAACACATAAAGTGATTTTTATGAAAAACGATTTCGTCCACTGTGGGTTCGTGTTCTCATAGTGTCGTTATTGAATACGAGGGTTAGTCAATACCAATTTGCATGTTGATTGTTGACTAAGGTTGACAATTCTAACGAAAGTTGTATTTTACTAAATTTTATACTCGTATATTACTTTACAAAAACAAAATGGCTGATTGTGTCACGTGTCATTCCTTGGCAAAGGTTCATATGTAGGTCTTCTTGTTCCTATATCTTAGTTATATCTTGTATTATATCTACAATTGGAAACGCACTCCACTGACTCGGAGCTGGGCAGAATGGAGCGGACCGGACCGAGAATTGACCAATCAGAGCGGTCGAAATAGTTGACTCAAAAGATTTGAGCACTGTGATTGGTCCATCACGGTTCTCGCTCCGCTCCACTCCGCCCAGCACCCTTAAGGTTGGTGCTGATGACGACGCCGTCATTTACTCTACAATCTACAGCTTGTTAAATTAAGTTCGTAGAATGGTCAACTTTATTGACGGAGTTTTTAGGTCGCCCAAAGACCGCCGTGGCTTTACGGCTTTTTTAAAGCCGGAGCGATATTTTTACTTTCTCTAATCATGAAAGCACTCAGCAGTCAATGCTACTAGCGGTCACCCATCCATCAAGTAAATTTGATGATACTATAGATTTTGACACGGGTCTTTATCACGTAATTACCTTTAATTTATTTTCACGACGTTTTGGCAAACAGGGAGTCTGACTCGACCATGCCCTATTGAAACATAGTCGATACGTCGGGAAAATAAATTAAAGGTAATTACGTGATAAAGACCCGTGTCAAAATCTATAGTTATGTCTACTCACGATAGTTTGAAAAAATAATTTGATGTTGTTTGTTTGTTATTCAATCACGTCGTACGCTGCGTCGGCTGCTACGATTTCTATGAAGTTTGGTACTAAAATCAATTATAGTCTACATTGAAATATACAATACTATTTCAGATGCCAAACAACCTATAAGGGATTGAAATGGGATACTAAAGATGTATTACGCAGGCAGGATAAAGCCGGACGTGGACCAACCCTAGTAGCAGCAAAAAAAATGAGCACCGTTCAACTTGGAATAGTCCAAATTTATTTACATTCTGTACCATTTAACAGTTTTATGAGGCGACGCGGCGAGAATTTACCGGATTCAGATAGAAAGCAGGAGGACACCAGTAGGATAGATGCAAAACAAACAAACAAGAATCTATATTCTATAGATTAAACGGTTTAAAAAAATATAGATTTACTACTGTAATCCCCACTATCGTATAGTTATCGTCTCAGATCTCCAGGCGCTCAGATCCTGGAAGATAGGTCAGAGGTACATCCAAACACTATATTTTGCAGTAAATTAGTGTAACCCTTTTTCATATATAGTAAATTTCTAAAATAAACATGTTGCTTAATATATAATAAATATATAATTTTTTTATTATTCCATACGTTTAGTTTTATTACTCACTATCTTTTACATAAAAACCTATCAATTTCTATAAAAAAATAGTATGTTGCTATAGTGAAATTTTTTTTTTTTTTTTTATTTTTAGCCCATATCGTCCCACTGTAGGGCAAAAGGCCTCCCTCCCTTCTTTCAACACCTATTCGATCTCCAGCTAAATTTCGCCAGTTATTTAAATTACTGTCGAGATCGTCTCGCCATCTCCTCCGGGGTCTGCCTTGAAGGCGCCTTGTTTGTGGGGACCAATCGGTAGTTATTTTGGCCCAAAGATCGTCCGGCATGCGAGTGACATGCCCAGCCCAATCCCATTTGAGTTTGGCCGCTTTATGGGTGACGTCAACTATTTTAGTAAAATATAATTTCTAAAAATAAATATAACGGCTTCCTGCTTTTTACATAAAAGCAACCCTTAAAAGGCGACTCTTGAAAAAATTTATTGTCAAAGCAGTCACGTTTAGAGACTGAGAATAAAAGATTTAAGGTTCAATGATGTCGGTGGAAATATAATGCCAATTTAAGTTATTTCATTGTTGACCGAAAGGACTCCCAAAAAAGATGAGGTATAAATTGCAAAAAAATCTAGGAATAACTAAACTAATCTAGTCTTGCTTTGCAGAAAGAAATAACATTAGGTATGGAGAATATTTAAAAAATACACAATAAACAATTGAGCTATCTATAGACCGTACTAAAGAGTCTTTGTCTACAGTCTATGGTCAACTAATCGGAAGCCAAAAAAAAAACGGAGAAGAAAATCGGTAATGTTCACAAAATACTGACGGCATTACTAAGCCGAATGGCAATGCAAAGCTGATACGAAGATTGAAGTCTTGCTTGGAAGCTAGATTAATGATTTATCTTGACTTCAATCTTTAGATTAATCATTAATCTTACAAAAATAATATACAGTATAGTAAACTACGCGGAACGCTTCGTACTGGTAGTGATCTGGATCGGTTGAGATAAGTTTGCAACGGTCTTTGAATGGCTTAACTGGTTCTTGTGTATTTTGTTAATATTCTGTAATATATTTAGTACTAGCCGACGTTGTCCTGTCGATTTTTAATAATCGCATAGGAAAAAGCAATTTCAGGCAACTTCCAATTTTGTCCCTAAAACCTTGTACTGATATAATAAATTACCAATTTTGGTAGAATGCGTATCATTCATTAGTCAAAACTGCGTTGCTATGACGACTAAATGTTTTTAGTCTGTCATTTTAGATTTGTTGCACACCAACGCTATCTGTACCAAATTCATCCTTTTTGCGTTTATTTTATCATTTAGGGGTTGTTTTTCGGATTATAAGTTCCCCCTTTATTTATTCTGATTTTTTATCTAAATACTACAGCAAACTTCATCTTAATCCGTTTTGTCGTTTATTTTTGATTAGGGAACAAACATAGCAGCCTTATCACAAACTTTCGCATTTATAATATTATTAGGATTAGGTAGGTGTTATTTGTTTATGTATCAAAGTTTCTTTAAAAAAAACTTAAAAAAACTGACTGTAAAGTTAGTTTAAAAAGACAATAGCTGTCTCATAAATGAAAGGTAGGTTCGCTTTCTTTCCGTTATAATACTTTGATTGTTTACTTTCTGATCATACAAATCACTGTAATAAACTGTATGTTACTGCAAAATATGGGTATGTGCGAAATGTTATGTTCGGACTTGCTTCTGACCTATCCCTTTTAGTTTGCAAGAGTCTGAGCGCCTCGAGATCTGAGTAGATGGCTACCGTACTTGGGAATTACAGTCATAATTACTATTATATATAATTTTTTTTATAAATCACTGTGATACTAACTTCGTTCTGCGCACGCAAAGAAATAATTATAGCCCGTGCACGGTAGAAACCGGATGCCGGATTTTTTCTATCATTTATTTATAAGAACCCTGACCATTTTCGTATGACGCCCGAAATATAGCAAAATAACAATCTGATTCAAATAAACAGACTAAAAAGGATTCTCAAACTCGACTCGTATATAAATTTTTTGTTGCTTTTTTATGTAGAGCCACGAATATTTTTTACCTGGTGTTCAGATTTTTATTTTTTTCCATTGTAAGGATATTTTTATTTCATTTGTATTTGTATATTTATTAATGTACTAGCTGGCCCGCTTCGTTGCACGTAAGACATTTCTAATTGAGAAAAATTTGGATGGGTATGGCTGTATGGTTATGGTATGGCTTGGATGGAGATTCTTAAGGTGTACAATACTGTAAGACATTATTTTGATATATCTCGTAAGGTTCAGCCAGTGTTTGCAATGTTAGCGCAAAAAAATGTGTTTATTCACGACATCACATTAGAAACCTCTAAAATTATCAGTGTTTCTCTTTTATATTATGCACGTGTTTTACATAAAAACCATCACTATATATATTTAAAAAAACTGCATCAAAATCCGTTGTGTAGTTTTAAAGATCTAAGCATATATACGGACAGACTAACAGACGACGGGAAGCGACTTTATTTTCTACTATGTAGTGATATAATATCCTTCTTAAAACTTGAAAACCTATCTTCTCTTGACCTTACGGATTGGTCGAAACATTTTCTTCTTTTTAGTTTTTAAAACGTAAATATAGTTCAAGCTGTTGTCACCATAATATAGTATTGTTATCTGTATTTGTTCTTTTGCAATTTTTCTTTGTTCCGAACCAGTTGTTCAACGGAACTGTGTCACGATTTACTAGCAAGATTTGTCCCACTTTTTTATGGTCGCCGCTTCTTTCTTCTTCAAGTATTATGGCAAATGCAATCCAAGACTTTTGCAAGGAAACGGTTTTTCCATGGCGTTTATTCGCAATAACAATTTGTCACAGTAAGCATCTGCAAGTTATATACAGCATGATCTTACGTGTATCTTGAACTAGTGAAAATCCACGTGACTTCGTTTACGTGAAGTTTTCAAACAGACTTCGATCCCCGCTGCACCCTCTTAGTTATTGAGTTTCGGAATTTTATTTCTTAGAATTTTACACACCAAAAGGAATACACCCTCAAAATTATAAGATAGATAGATAGATAACACTTTATTGATTACCACAAGTTCACACGGATGCAAATATTTATGAACAGAAAAAAAAAATACTCACTAAAAAAAATGCTCACTGACAGACCTCACAGCTCAGTTGGTAGTAACTCTGCCTTCCGCGCTGTAGGTTGTGGGTTCGATCCCCACCCAGGGCAAACATTTGTGTGATGAACATAGATGTTTGTTCTGTGTCTGGGTGTTACTATGTATAATAAGTATGTATTTATAAAAAAAAAATAGTATATACGTATTCTATCAGTTATCTGGTTCCCATAGTACAAGCTTTGCTTAGTTTGGGGCTAGATGGCGTTGTGTGTAAAGTCCGCCAATATTTATTTATTTATATTATTTATTATTCTTAATGGTAATACAAAGGGCGGCCTTATCTTAAAAGCGATCTCTACCAGGCAACCTTAAGATGGACTGGAATGAACATATAAAGAGAAGGGGCATGTTGGTGTTGGTGTATGTTTTTAGGACTAATGGTTTAGGCTGTGCGTTGATAGATCAGTCAGTTAGTAAGGCAAGAGTTTTATATATTACAAGCTGACCCGGCGAACTTCGTATCGCTTTAGAACAAGTTCCTGTCCCGTTCCCGTTCCCGTTCCCGTTCTACGACTCTACGTTTTAGTTAGAAAACTTTTGTATGGGAAAAATAAAAGGGCTGTTTTTAGAGTTTTCCCGGCAATTATTCGAATTTTTCTCACCTTTTAAACCTTTCCTAGACCTCCACGAACATTTCAAGACCAAGATAGGATAAATCCGTTCAGCCGTTCTCGAGTTTTAGCGAGACTAACGAACAGCAATTGATTTTTATATATAGATGATGGGTAATTTACGATTAATACCTTCCTATTCAACGGAAGTTTATTTATAACGTTATTATTCAGCAAAATTCATTCAGAAACGAATCTATTTACGTATTTACGCCCTTCGGAAGTTGGGTAATGTAAAGGCAAATGCGTCAATTCTCATTTGAATTGGGAGAAGTTTTAAGAACATGCACGAAAGAAGTTAAAAAGTTTGATTGTGTAATCCATACGCATGTCTACGAACGAGAATCATCTCGCCTCTGAAGGCAATTTCCATTTAATCTTAAAACGAGTATTGCGTTGTTTTTAAAGTTCCGTACCCAAAGGGTAAAAACGGGACCCTATTACTAAGACTTCGCTGTCCGTCTGTCCGTCTGTCCGTCTGTCCGTCTGTCCGCCTGTCCGTCTGTCCGTCTGTCCGTCTGTCCGTCTGTCCGTCTGTCCGTCTGTCCGTCTGTCCGTCTGTCCGTCTGTCCGTCTGTCCGTCTGTCCGTCTGTCCGTCTGTCCGTCTGTCCGTCTGTCCGTCTGTCCGTCTGTCCGTCTGTCCGTCTGTCCGTCTGTTCGTCTGTCCGTCTGTCCGTCTGTCCGTCTGTCCGTCTGTCCGTCTGTCCGTCTGTCCGTCTGTCCGTCTGTCCGTCTGTCCGTCTGTCCGTCTGTCCGTCTGTCCGTCTGTCCGTCTGTCCGTCTGTCCGTCTGTCCGTCTGTCCGTCTGTCCGTCTGTCCGTCTGTCCGTCTGTCCGTCTGTCCGTCTGTCCGTCTGTCCGTCTGTCCGTCTGTCCGTCTGTCCGTCTGTCCGTCTGTCCGTCTGTCCGTCTGTCCGTCTGTCCGTCTGTCCGTCTGTCCGTCTGTCCGTCTGTCCGTCTGTCCGTCTGTCCGTCTGTCCGTCTGTCCGTCTGTCCGTCTGTCCGTCTGTCCGTCTGTCCGTCTGTCCGTCTGTCCGTCTGTCCGTCTGTCCGTCTGTCCGTCTGTCCGTCTGTCCGTCTGTCCGTCTGTCCGTCTGTCCGTCTGTCCGTCTGTCCGTCTGTCCGTCTGTCCGTCTGTCCGTCTGTCCGTCTGTCCGTCTGTCCGTCTGTCCGTCTGTCCGTCTGTCCGTCTGTCCGTCTGTCCGTCTGTCCGTCTGTCCGTCTGTCCGTCTGTCCGTCTGTCTGCCACAGGACTGTATCTCATGAACCGTGATAGCTAGACAGTTGAAATTTTCACAGATTATGTATTTCTGTTGCCGCAATAACAACAAATACCAAAAACATAAAATAAATATTTAAGTGGGGCTGCCGTATAACAAACGTGATTTTTTTGCCGTTTTGTATAGATAATAGTACGGAACCCTTCGTGCGCGAGTCCGACTCGCACTTGGCCGGTTTTTTTCCACACAACGCCATCTAGACCCATACTAAGCTGAAGCAGAAACTTGTACTATGGAAACCAGATTACTATGTCCTAATCACTACATAGTATAAAGCAAAGTCGCTTTCCGCTTCCCGCGTCTGTATGTAATATGTATGTATGTTTGCTTATATCTTTAAAACTACACAACGGATTTTGATGCGGTTTTTTTAAATAAATAGAGTGATTCAAGAGGAAGGTTTATATGTATAATACATGCATAATATAGTAGAGAAACACTAATAATTTTAGAGGTTTCTAATGTGATGTCGTAAATAAACACATTTTTTTGCGCTTACATTGCAAATGCTGGCTGAACCCCACGAGATATATCAAAATAATGTACTACAGTATTGTACACCTTAAAAACGTCTACAAAAAAGTCAACGATGGTATTAGAAATGTCTTACGCACAGCGAAGCGGGCACGGGTCAGCTAATAATATTATAAATGCGAAAGTTTGTGAGTTTGTATGTATGTTTGTTTCTCAATCAGGCCTAAACGACAAAACGGATTAACTTGTAATTTAAGTAGATATAATGCCCGAATAAATAATAGACTACTATAAATTATGAAAAACATGCCAAAAACGATAAAAAAAACGCAAAAGGGATGATTTCTGTATAGATGGCGCTGGTGAGCAAATATCTGACATCAGTCTTCGTAGCAACTTGCATCACTCTATGCGATTATTGAAGCTTGGACAGGACAATGTCTGTCGCGGGTCTGCTAGTGTTTACATATTTTGTAAATACATACTTATAACACCCATACACAAAAATGTTGTCCTTGGTGGGTATCGAACCCACATTCTACAGCGCCGAAGACAGAGTTACTACCAACCGAGCTGTGAGACTAGTCGCACTTAATGATCGTTAGATTATTCTGTTTACTAACATATAGAACATGACATACCTTGAGGTAGGCGGCGCGAAGCTACATAATTAATTAGGTAGGCGATTGATTAATCGAGTACTCGATTATTTTGAATACATACGGGATCACCAAATGTGTTGTTTATGTGTTGTGCGACACTACATAGTGTGACTAGAGGCACAATGTCGTGTGCCTCTAGCCAAAGTTGAGCTCTCAAGGCACACGGTAGCGTGCGCCATAGTGCCGCTCAACACATAAAGTGATGTTTATGAAAAAAGATTTCGTCCACTGTGGGTGCGTGTTCTCATAGTGTCGTTCTTGAATACGAGGGTTAATATAAGTAAGTAGGTACCTACATACAAACAACTTGTTTTGCTGATCGTTTATAAAATGAATTAATAGGTAGGTTCGTTAGGACCTACCTAAATAATAAGTTTTCTGTTGAAAAATATTTTTCAATGACAAGACTTTGTAAATTCATTTAAACCATCGAGCACCAGCGCGCTATAACCTATAACATCATATAATATTGTCATCGGAACTTGACAAGTATGCAAAGTTTTTACACAATCGAAGTATTTACTAAGTAGTTCCATTTTTGTTGTCCAATTGTCTATTGAACAGCTCCTGACTTCATCATCAGATCAGCTCACTATCACCATATTATTGCATTGTCACCGAAGTTATATAAGTATGCGAAATTTCAGCTCAATCGGTTGGGGATAATTGGTTCAAAATTGAGTTACAAGATTCCACCCGAACAAACATTCATACATACATACATAGATTGCAACTAAAATAAAAGCTTTTAAAAAGAAGAAGAAATACCTTAAAGTAGTGACCGGTTTCTTTGTTTGTAAATTTTTGACTGACTGGCCTTACAGCTCAGTTGGTAGTAGCTCTGCCTTCTGCGCTGTAGGTTGTGGGTTCGATCCCCACCCGGGATAAACATTTTTGTGATGAACATAGATGTTTGTTCTGTATCTGGGTGTTAATATGTATAATAAGTATGTATTTAGAACAAAAAAAAGTATATAAGTATTCAATCAGTTATCTGGTTCCCATATTACAAGCTTTGCTTAGTTTGGGGCTAGATGGCGCTGTGTGAAATGTCCATCAATATTTATTATTTATTATATATTTATTTTATATATATTATCTTTGATATATGTAATTATAATTAGGTACTTAGTTTCGTAATTGTGTATCAAAAACTAATTTGTTCATTTTAACTGTGGATATAGAACGTAGACTTTGAATGATGAATGATTTGTTTAAAAGATTTGGGTATGTATTTTTCGGAGTAGACAATTCCTTCGTTTATCGCTCGTCTGTATCTGGGTTACATCCGTCTTTTTCCCGACAAGTTGTATATAGTTACGTCGACTGAAAACGGCTTGTGTTTCCTGTTTAGGTTCAGGGTTCAGGGCGTGAAAAATATTCAGTATTCAAAGAGGTGACAACAAGAAAAACTAAATGAGCTGACACAATAGTAAATCTCTGCGTAGTTGCCAGGGACCTTACTGAAAGTTACTAAAGCGTTCTCATATTTTAATAGGACTTAATATTATAAATGCGAAAGTCACTCTGTCTATCTGTCTGTGACGTTACCACGGCCAACCCGCTAGGCCAATTGTGATTAAATTTCATGCAGAGATAGTTTAAAGTCTTGGGACAGACATAGTTACTTTTTGTCTCAAAATTTTCTTTTCATTTTTCGGAATTTCAATTATTATTGTTTACGATAAAGTCGTCAAAAAACAATTTCCTGAATCTACGCGAACGAAATCACGGGTAAAAGCTGGTATTACTGTTAAAGCTTTTAGTAAGGCCCAAGTTTAGCTAATCTAAATTCTTGTGAAAAGAAAAAAACTCATCGCTGTTAAAATAGATTTACCAATAAGTCAATGACGCACACCGAATTGTTGTTATGTTATTTTTTGTGTATTCGTATGAAGTGTATTTTAGGGGCGTAAATCCGGAACTCCATTAACCAGAAGCCGGCGATACGACATAATAATATGATTGATGGCGGCAAGTTTCTACTAAAACGTCATTATCCAACTAGCTGTAGATACAACTGCCTACGGCTTTGCTTGTCCCAATTAGTAAAATATATATATAAATACTAGCCGACCCGTGACAGACGTTGTCCTGTCAAATTTCAATATCAAATATAAGACTGAATGTTTTTAGTCTGTGATGTCAGATGTTGCACACCAGCGCCATCTATACCAAAATTATCCCCTTTTCATTTTTTTATCATTTGATAATGTTTTTCGTGTTTTAAAGTAGTCTATGTTTTATTCGAGCATTATATCTACATCTACAGCAAATTTTATCTTAAGACGCTGCCAGTCGACGATTATTTTTGTTCGAAACGAAAAAAGAAATACTTGTGAACAAGCCACATCTCCTATTTTATAATGTACTAGCGACCCGCCCCGGCTTCGCACGGGTAGCATGTTATTATACATATAAACCTTCCTCCTGAATCACTCTATCTATTAAAAAAAACCGCATCAAAATCCGTTGCGTAGTTTTAAAGATATAAGCAAACATACATACAGACATACAGACGCGGGAAGCGGAAAGCGACTTTGCTTTATACTATGTAGTGATAGTATATGTGAATAAAGATGTACCCATCTTTAATCACTTCGATAAATAATCCTACCGACCGCTGCAATGATGACAAACACACGTCGGCGCGTGGTCCGCCTTAGCTTTTCGAATAAATTAATGATATAAATTATGTATAATTACTTATCAAAAATCTATCCTAATAGAAATCTAGATCTACATATTACCTATCTTTAATAATAAATCACAAGTTGATTTTAATAGTAGGTATATAAAATATTTCGATCATAAATTCTAAAATGTATCATTTTGAAATAATATTTTTATCGTGAAAAGTTTCTGCTATTATGTTTTCAGCTTAATAGAAATCTAGGTAGGAACCTGAAGTAATATACTTATAAAAATAGGAGATGTGGCTTGTTCAGAATTATTTCTTTTTTCGTTTCGAACAAGAGCAATCGTCGACTGGGAGAGCCCCTTAAGTTTTAAAAACGTATGTAGAAAAAATGAAATGAAATAGGATCACGACTGTAATCCCCAAGTACGGTACATCCACATCTCCTATTTTTATAAGTATATTACTTCAGGTTCCTACTTAGATTTCTATTAAGCTGAAAACAATAATAGCAGAAACTTTTCACGATAAAGATATTATTTCAAAATGATACGTTTTAGAATTTATGATTGAAATATTTTATATACCTACTATTAAAATCAACTTGTGATTTATTGTTAAAGATAGGTAATATGTAGATCTAGATTTCTATTAGAATAGATTTTTGATAAGTAATTATACATAATTTATATCATTAATTTATTCGAAAAGCTAAGGCGGACCACGCGCCGACGTGTGTTTGTCGTCATTGCAGCGGTCGGTAGGATTATTTATCGAAGTGATTAAAGATGGGTACATCTTTATTCACATATACTATACATTATAAAATAGGAGATGTGGCTTGTTCACAAGTATTTCTTTTTTCGTTTCGAACAAAAATAATCGTCGACTGGGAGCGCCTTAAACATACAAAAAAAAATATTACACATGTCGAATTAAAAACCTCCTCATCTTACGTCGGTTAAAAAACAACAGAAAAGATGAATTTGTTTTAACCACCGTATTTTGACGTAGAATAACAGATGCTCCCTATATCATGCTCGCAGGTAAACAAGGTTACGCGAAGCGCGGAAGTCGAACCGCGTCAGCACGATACGTAGGAAATTGGATGCGCTCGGTTTTCAACCACAATACCAGCTACAAAACCACTTTTTAAGTTCGTATATCCAACTCTAGTAGCCAACTTTAGGGTCATTAATAGGCTCTTCATATCTCGAACAGCTTAACGAGTTTTAAATAGAATATTTCTATTTAAAATGATTAACAACCACGATAGTTTTAAGCTTAACAAGTGTTCTAACCACACTACTAACCACAGAACAATATTATATAAACAATATTATAAACTATAAACAATAAATAAATAAATAAACAACTTTTTTAAGTTCGTATTAAATGGTCTACTCTAGTGACGTTATAAATAAAATTAATTATTTATTTGGAACCAAAAACAACAATAGCACATTAAAACAAAAAAAGGGTAATGTTTTATTCTGTTTTTAGTATTTCTTGTTATTGCGGCAATAGAAATACATCGTCTATGAAAATTTCAACTGTCTAGCTATCACGGTTCATGAGATACAGCCCTGTGTCAGACAGACGGACAGACGGACGGCGAAGTCTTAGTAATAGGGTCCCATTTTTACCTTTTGGGTACAGAACCCTAAAAACGTTGACATTTGCAGAAGTATAAATACTGTATCGTAGACATCAACGCCCTCCTCCGAAGGGAGGGCATAGATTACCTATTAGGAGACAGTTCTAATAATAATAACCATAAAAAAAAGTATTATATTACAATATATAGAATGTGTGTATAGTGTGCATGTGTGTGTGTTTCGTAATAGGCTACCTGAAGTCCTCTGACGTTGCGTAATGACTGTCATATCCCTAACAGTTTAACGAGTGTTTCAAGCACACTACCAACTACAGAACCACTGAGTTTTTAAGTTCGTATTACCAACTCTAGTGTCGTTTGTTAATAGGCTCTGAAGGTCTATGACATGGCTTAACGACTATCATAGAAAGGTTAAATGAGTGTTCCAAAGCTAAAAGCGCTTAATAAAAACAAACTATGTCACACTTCTTTGTATCTATGATTATTTGACATGAAATGATCCATCTGCTTTTGTGTTGATTTGCTACTATGACAAGATAAAAACACACATTAATCTGGGTATTTATTACCCAAAGAAATAGCGGATTCAACTTCAAAAAGCATTTATTTCAATAAAATCACAAGAATCACTTTGAAGCGTCTTAGGAGCTAGGTGAAGCTACGCCTGTTCCTCGAAGAATCAGGCAACAAACACGGCTTAGGGCTTATCTTTTTTTCAATGATCCTTTCCTAAATGCTATGTAGAGCTTCAGTGTGGTGCCGATCGAACAAGGTGAAGGCTCAAACAAGAATAATAATTCAAAGTACGTACAACAATAAATAATGGACTAAGAGCTACAGCACAAATTCTAAATTATTTATTTAGAAGATTCGTTTGCGAATATATATAAAAAGTTGCCTTTATGCTATTCCAAGCTATATAATATTCTAAGTCTCATTATAATCCGTTGGGTGTCATTGAGCGACAAACATACAAACTTTTGAATTTATAATATAAGTAGGATTGTTTTAAATGGTGTTTCTGAATCTTATTCCATTGTGTTAAGAGCGAGAATGAATGAGCAATCGCAGTTACCGTTGTCATAACCCTAACATTCAAAGGGTAATGACCGCTGTGTGAATGGTTCTTCCAAAAGTCGTCGTTATCAAGGTAAGGGAAGTCTTCAATAAAATATTAAATTATAGGTATACTAGCTTTTACCCGCGGCTACGTAAATTCAGGAAATCGGTTTTGATGACTTTATCGTAAAACATTTAAAATTCTTTGGGGAAAAAAGTGGCCTATGTCCGTCCTAAACTATCTCTATGAAACTTCATCACAATCTGCGGTTTAGCCGCGATAACGTCACAGACAGACAGACAGACAGTTACATTCGCAATTATAATATTAAAGTATAAAAGTACTGATAAGTATACGAACGATTTAAGGGGCTGTATGTCGACGATTGTTATTTTTCTAAACGAAAAAAGAAATACTTCTGAACACGCCACATCTCCTATTTTTATAAATATATTACTTCAGGTTCCTACCTAGATTTCTATTAAGCTGAAAACATAATAGCAGAAACTTTTCACGATAAAGATGTTATTTCAAAATATACGTTTTAGAATTTATGATCGAAATATTTTGATACCTACTATTAAGATCAACTTATGATTTATTGTTAAAGATAGGTAATATGTAGATCTAGATTTCTATTAGAATAGGTTTTTGATAAGTAATTTACATAATTTATATCATTAATTTATTCGAAAAGCAAAGGCGGACAAAGAGAAAATGGTTATTGAGAGGTGGGTAAAGCTACCCCTATTACTTGCCTACGTAGGTACCAGCAACGCGATCTCATAAAAACTATCGATAATATTTACGATACGCATACGCCATCTAGAGCTTGCCGTTGTTAACTGTCTTAGTCGTATGTCTTTCTGCCGCGGTTTTAGGAACTGGCAGCGCCTTAATTAGCTATGATGTTATCATACTTTCAATGGACACCATCAATTTGAATTGTTTCGATGGTTGACATTTTGGTAATGACATACTCGTATTTTTCATTTGTCTTTAGCACCTAGTCTACACTATTTTATAGAAGTTAAATTTTTATTTTTGTTTATAATGGATTAACTATAAAACTACAGGACCAATTTAAACAATTCTTTCACTTATCAAAAGCTTGTCAGCAAAAATCTTGTGACATATTTAATTTTCAAAAAAATTTGAGTTCCTATTAAATTTGGAATAATGTAACCTAAGGCATCGAAAACTTGCCTAAAATCTTTATTGGTACACCCGCACTAAGTCAGCTACAGCTCGTAGCGTAAAATAGTATCCAATTGAGCGATATACATTCATTTTTTGACAGCTTGGTAAAGTGGATCATTTATATCACCTAGTAAAATTAACATTATTTCTTAGTTCAGTAAATTCCATATTCTAAGCGTAATGGCACATAATAATGCGTAAACTAAAGCTAGTAGAAGATGTATGCAGTCGATTTACGTTAAAGCTGTTTGCAAATTGAAAAGCATAGTTGTGTATAAAAAGCAATAGCGATGGGGGAGCCATGTATCACGGGGAGGCAGCTTACGAGTCACTGCTTCCATATAAGTCAGTGAGTGAGTGACAAAATAAGAAACTTTGACTAGTTATAATTCTTAAACTACTAGTTCAAATTGAATGAAATTTTAAATATACCGTGTTTATAAAATGCCTGCTTATATTTATTTATTTATTTTAGCCCATATTGGCACTGCAGGGCAAAGGCCTCCCTCCCTTCTTTCCACACCTTTCGATCTCCAGCTAAGTTGCGCCAGTCATTTAAATGACTGTCGATATCGTCCCGCCATCTCCTCCGGAGTATGCCACGAGGGCGCCTAGTTTGTGGGGTTGTTATTTACCAATCGGTTGTTATTTTGGCCCAAATATCGTCCAGCATGCGAGCGACATGTCCTGCCCAAGTTTGGCCGCTTTATGGACAACTTTTTTTGTTTTGGAGCGTAGTATCGTGTTTCGTATGAGGTCTGTGAGTCTGACTCCTAAGATACGCTCCATGGCTCTTTGGCAAACCTCGAGTTGGTATCATGAGCTGTCAGGGACCAAGTCTGTGCACCGTACGTGAGAATTGGGAGAATGCCTGCTTGGTTACTGAAAATTCAGGCTTCTAGTTTTATCCACGACGAAGTTATAGGGGGTCGAAAATGACCTGAACTGCCTCGAAAAAAGGATGGTACGGCCGTGCCGCATTTTTGCTTGACTTGAGAGGCAGTTTATGAGTCATTGCTTCCATATAAGTCATGTAAGATATATTCATGTCTGGCGTTTAGAAAACAGTTATAGAAGTTTAAAGAAGTGTGGGCCGTTTACCACAACTTTCTCTCCGAAGGATGTGGATCCAAATCATGGCCGTGCTCTGATGTATTGTTCTGATTAAAAAATATGTACGCATCAAAACGGTAAAGAAAAACACCGTGAGGAAACTCTAGTTTTTTTTAAATATGATTATTTTTACTTGGTGATTCGATTTGTATGTTTTTTTTTCTATTGTGTAGAGAATAGTCAGAGATTGTCCCATTCAGTTTTATCATAAAACTTAAAAAAATAATGATCGTCTCTTAATTTTCGTTTTCTTTTCAGCTTTTAAAACGTTATTATGTTATAGCAGTTGCCTCTTAAAAGTAATACCGCTAAAGCTGTTTAAACGTATTAACTTTCATATCTGAGAAAAGTTGTTAAAATAAAAAAAAATCATTTCCTTAGAAACTGTTTAATTTTTTAAACAAACTCGCACGCACACTATGTAATGTATAACTTAAATGTCTTGAGACACGCGACGTTGGATTTGCTGGACATTCTACGACACAACTTGACACCAGCCATTTGTTACCGACTGGCTCTGCGTAGACCGGGCAGTGAGAATAATATTATTATATTCATAAAAGAAAAATTGTTTTTATCCAGTTCAATAATTCAAATCAAGTTTATATTTGAACTTATTCTATTTATTGTTTCTCTTTTTATTTATTTATATTGACCCTTCAATAGTTTTTGATGAAATCACAGGCACATCTATGTGTTACCTCAACTATTTTGTGCAAAAATAGATTTAAAAAAAATTATTCAAAATATAATTAGTAGAACGTATTAAAGTTGGACTAACTTTAAGTTGGATATGAACGCTGTTTTCTTACCAATAGAAAAACGTTGAAGCAGTTACTCGCCTGGTCTGCGTTGACCCTTAGATACGGTTGCAAAGCTTTTTGGAAGATGGTTGTTATTTGTAGGTGATTAAATAAATAAATAATAAATAAATATTGGTGGACATTTTACACATCGCCATCTAGCCCCAAACTAAGCAAAGCTTGTACTATGGGAACCAGATAACTGATAGAATACTTATATACTTTTTTTTTTGTAAATACATACATATGATACATACTAACACCCAGACACAGAGCAAACATCTATGTTCATCACACAAATATTTTGCTCTGGGTGGGAATCGAACCCACAACCTACAGCGCCGAAGGCAGAGTTACTACCAACTGAGCTGTGAGGCTGTCAAATTAACACACATATTGTGATTAACTGTTTACGAATTTATAAAAAAAAATACGAAAGCGCGTGACGCACTACACACAGTAACGGCTTTACAAAATCAGTATGGCTTAGAGTCTTACAAGAACAAAATAATTTAGTAAAGAGCTTTTACGAACTTTTACTGGTATCAAAACCGACTGCTCTGTTTTTATTTTTCTATAATTGCTAAAAAAAATATGAATAAATATAACAATATCCTTTGTACAATGTTTATGCATCCGCTAGTTTCACTGTTTTATCTTATTTAGAAAAAAACTCGAAAACTTGTAGGAATACGAAGTTTTTGGTTTCTAGGGTTTGAATTCCTTTAGCTACGACTTTATAGTATAAATCACAAATGAAAATCTGATTTTTTAGTTAGTTTCAGTAATAATACGTGATGTTACATTGTGTCGAACAATATCGTTGTATCAGTGTTGCGTAATGTTTTTTAAAGAAAGGAGTCTGTTTTATTTTACAGCTACGCTGATTCATGATGTGATGTAAATAATAAAAGTATATCGTGTGGTTTATTCAGCAGTAGGTGCTACGCTGCTATGGTGCTACGGTGCTACGATGCTACTCTGCTACGAACGGTATATTTTACAACCGCAAAACGTAAACAAGATTTGAGTTTCGTTTCGTACTTTTAGATATAAAACATGTTTCATTTAACTTGAGAGCTCACGTAACTGGGTTGACCTATAAATGTGTAGGTACTGTATACATCTACATCCGGGTGGATGAGGTAGAATTTAAGGAGGTAAATTTGTATAATATGTTGGTTTGTAATAGACAAACTAAAAAACTACTGGATTGTACGTAATTTTAAAAATTATTTTAGCAATACCAGATAAGAAAAATATGCTCTTAAATATAACATTTCATAAATTTTTTCATAGGTCATACTTTGAACGAAACTGCTATAAACGAAAATTGCTATAAGGTTACCTATTAGTATTAAATTAAATATATTTATATTAAATAAAAAATATTATATATTATACGCGAAGACGGGGCCGGCGGCTAGTTGAGAAATATAAATAAACAATTAAGAAACCTGTATTGAAAAATTCTCGTAGAAAAGCAAATAATTAAACGAAAAACTTTTCCAAGAAGAGATTACGTACCAAAAAAGATTTATTAAGTCTGAAGTTGAACATATAAATTAACGCAAAAAAATCGTACTCCCAAAAATCAAATGGAAGTCATTTTATCCGAACGATATACAAAATAGATGTGCCACTGTAAGGATCAGGAGATAAGCTACTTACTTAATTAAAATTGGGCTGTGGTCACATTGAGGGTAATATTGTGAAAGTGGTTTCAGATACACAATAATTACGGTCAGACTAGCATTTAGACCTAATTGAACTATTGACTTTGGACCTTTTTTAGGGTTTCGTTACAAGAAACCCTTATAGTTTCGCCATGTCCGTCCGTCTGTCCGCAGCTTAACTCAGAGACACTTAGCTGTAATTTGGCATGTATATAGTAATGTCAACAATGTCGTAGAATAAAAGCTTGAAAAACATTTTATTTTAGGGTGCCTCCGCTGCACCTAAAGTGAGGATGTTATTTTTTTTCTTGCGTACCCGATATGTGGGCTATTGTTAGATTGGTCTTTAAAAAGTAAAGTAAAAAAGTAGGGTTTTTGAAAACGACCGTTTGTGAAATATTAAGCTTTGAAGTGTCAATCTAGTACGAATCGGTAGAAACGAATCCCCCAAAAAAAAAAAATAATAAAACGGTATTACTAACTTCGAACTCTATTAAATTTGAAATGCTTAGTTTTATACAGCTATAAATATATTTTCTGTAATACGTATTTGTTTATGTCTCAATGTAGGCCTACCCTAATTTTATCTCTACTCCATTACAATTAACTTTAGCATCTGACCGACTATCTGAACTCGGACATGGTTATGTAGTCTACCTGATAGGCATTTAGTACAAACTAGTATCGAGCAAGCTATAGTTAAGACAATAAATAGAAAACTAAAATAAAAAAATATGATCACAACTGTAATCCCCAAGTAAAGAAGACATCCTCTCTGATCTCCAGACGCTTAGTTTCTTTAAAGATGTCTAGTGAGTGTAGTCAGATGTACGTCCAAACATGATATTTGGCACATGCCCACATTTTGCCGTAGTTAGCATTCCATACGTGACAGGTTGCAAACCCGCTTGTTTCCTCACGATGTTTTCCTTCACCGTTATGAGCACTTGTTTAAGGGGCTCGCAGTCGCTGATTGCTCATTTTCGAAACGAAAAAAGAAATACTTCTGAACAAGCCACATCTCCTATTTTTATAAGTATATTACTTCAGGTTCCTACCTAGATTTCTATTAAGCTGAAAACATAATAGCAGAAACTTTTCACGATAAAGATATTATTTCAAAATGATACGTTTTAGAATTTATGATCGAAATATTTTATATACCTACTATTAAAATCAACTTGTGATTTATTGTTAAAGATAGGTAATATGTAGATCTAGATTTCTATTAGAATAGATTTTTGATAAGTAATTATACATAATTTATATCATTAATTTATTCGAAAAGCTAAGGCGGACCACGCGCCGATGTGTGTTTGTCGTCATTGCAGCGGTCGGTAGGATTATTTATCGAAGTGATTAAAGATGGGTACATCTTTATTCACATATACTATACATTATAAAATAGGAGATGTGGCTTGTTCACAAGTATTTCTTTTTTCGTTTCGAACAAAAACAATCGTCGACTGGGAGCGCCTTAAGATGCGCATTTAAATTTTTTCGAACAAAAAAATCCATTGATGCACGCCGGAGCTCGAACCCACAGCGCATGAGGAACCTCCTCCTTTTTTATCGGTTAAAACGGAGTATGAAGTACATAAAATATTATAATTTTTGTTGTAAAATCCATATTCTCAATATAATAGAGTCAATAATGAAATGCCCTGTAGAACACCTAATCTAATATTTACCGCTTCCTCATGAACCAAAACTTTTTCCTTGTTTTGTTGTTCGTTACCTTCTGTTCCTGTTTTTCTGAATTCTTAATCGAATTTTCGGAAAGGAGGAAAGCTCCTTATTTTTACTTCAAGGTTTTAGTACCATAAACGACCAGTTCATTAGAAAGATAAGGGTAATAGAGACAGATATTTTGACAATAAGAACTTCAAGGAATTCATTTAGAGGTCAAAGTCATAAAGTTAAGCTTTTTATTTGTACCTAAGCTAATAAAAAAAAGTTATTTATACAGCTATCTTTGTCTTTGGTAGTCTTCGTGCGTAAGGTGTGTTAGTAAAAACTTGGAGTCAGCAGAATGTTAATTAGTTATATAATTAGTTTCATTCATCAAAGTAATTACGAACTAATTACGTTTTAGGAACTTAAAAGAAAACCGACGTAATTTTTGACCAATCGAAAATTCCAGCGACGATTTATTTTTTAAGTTTCATGAAAAAACCATAAGTCCTCCATAAATTCAATTGCAATGTGATCAACTTTAAACTATTTTCTAGACTAACTAATTTTTTATAAAAACCGGCCGATCTATAAAAAAATGGTAAAAAAATACGTTTGTTGTATGGGAGCCCCGAACACACGAACATCTGTGAATATTTCAACTGTCTAACTATCACGGTTCATGAGATACAGCCCTGTGACAGACAGACGGAGAGACGGACAGCGAAGTCTTAGTAAATGGGTCCCGTTTTTACCCTTTGAGTACGGAACCCTAAAAAACATGCAAATCGGATGCAACAAGCTATGCGAGGCTATACATAAATAATATATTATTATATACGTGTCGAAATGAATAGTGTGTACCTTCTTGTGTCCTCGGTTGGTAATACATTTTTGCCTGATCCGTGGAACTAGGTGCCTATGTATCTCAGTCAAATATATTACAATCGACACAAACATCTTGTTAGGAAAGTGTCCCTTTAGACCGGATGATAATCAAGAAGCCGGAAGCACAATCAGACTCCCTTGTGGTCATTATTGATCCAATTATAACAATACCTCGATTCGGGCCAAAAGTATTTTTATATAAAAACTCAAGTTCTCTCGAAGGTTTTTCAAGCTTTTACGTAATTAGAAGAAAGTGTTTCTCCTCAGGAGAGATTAAATTAAGTATCTTTTTAAAGGTTCCTGACTTTATCTTTCGGAAAACTTCAGGGAGCAGTAATTATTGCGGTAAGAATCCTAAAACAAAAAGTAAACTCGTAATTTATATTAAGTTATTTGTCTATTTGTCTTTTAGTTGCTTATCAGTTTTTTTTCTTTCTAACAGTCTAACGAGTCGTTTCTCCTTTTGATTTGAAAGTAGATTACGTACTTTTATTACTGTACTGTACGTACTTGGTTAGTACTTTTAATGATTATTCTTGTTTGAGCCTTCACCTTGTTCGATCGACACCACACTAGAGCTCTACGTTAAGGAAAGGATCATTAAAAAAAATTATAGGCCCCAGGCCGTGTTCGTTGCCTGATTCATCTAGGCTTGGTCGCGAGGAGCAGGGGTAGTTTCACCTAGCTCCTAAGATATTTCAAAGTGATCCTTGTGATTTTATTGAAATAAATGTCTTTTGCATTAATTCTGACTGAAAATGCATTTTTTCTAGACAAAAGATTAATAACAATGATTCAGTGCTCAAATATAGTGAAGTGACCTTATTTTATTTGTTCTATTACTTTTTTGTGACTTGACAATGTAGGTGATAAGTTATGTCAGGCACATATTTTACATCTCTTCTTTTGCATTATTTTTTAGTGGAACTCATAGGTTACCTATTTATATAGAATAACAAAATTGTATATTTAGACAAAGCTACTGGTAGTTCCATCTATCGTCAGCAACCCCAAACTTCATATCAAAAGGTTTTATTATTAACTTTTCACAGTACGAATACAAACATTACCTTTTTTTAATGAATGATATAATTCACGTTAGTTATCAGTAAACTATTTTTAATTTTTTTTTTTTTGTAAATATGAAATAGGATCACGGCTGTAGTCCTCGAGTACGGTAGACATCCTCTCAATTCCTCAGGTACTCAGATCCTTGTAGATATCTACAGAGGTTAGTCAGAGACACGTCCAAATCAAACATTTTAAATAGAAACTTAGATCTTCAGGCGCTCCTTGCAGATTTCTAAAGGGGTTAGTCAGAGGCAAGTCTAAACGTCACATTTTGAATAGAGTAAGGAAAAATATAAAAGGAAGGTCAGATTAGCTACTAGCGTGGGGATGAGGCGATGCCTCTATATCTTGTTTTTTATCAACTTCAGATTATCCCAAGAGAATCCATGGTAACATGTATGTAACTGGTAATAACCGATATCAAGGAGTTAAGCCGGATCCTTGCTGAAACCGGTTCCCGCAGTAGCTACGGACCTCCCCAACAATCTCACATCAGAACTTGTATGAATGCTAACAGAGCAAAACAAGCCACAAACGCGATCTAGGATTCAAATTTCAAACCTTCCTTAACCCATTCGTAGCTTTCTATTTTAATAGTAACTTATTTGAACATATTAAATACATAATAACCTGTATGTTGCTACAAGAAGTTTTTAAAAATTTTATTTATTTACGATGCAATTCTAATAGTAAAAAATCAAGCTTGTGTAATGGAGATCACTGTAGGGTGAAAGAGAGGGATGAGTGAAAGAAAATTTTGTTACCGCGCTTTCCAGTGCGCATGTGTTGTTTCCTACCTCAGTGTTGCCAAATACAGCTCCTAATAATATTATAACTGGATTATGTTGTTACAATAAAGTTGTGTGTTCAAACTAGACTTTGTTTTGGGATTTTTCCCATATTTTTTAAACTTGTAAGCACTATAGTATTTAAAAAAATAATAATCAAACATATTCGTCAAATATTTTTATTATAATATACATGAAGTCCTATTTATATTTAATAATACCTACAGTAAGGCAACGATGATGATTATTGGTAATAATAAACACATTAGTTTCCCAAAATAAAAAAAATAAAAAGTATGAAGTGATTATTGGTATTAAATAAATAATGAGTCAAATATGCAATTTTTTATTACTAGATGTTTTTAATTGAACAAAAAAAACTCCTCTATTCTAATCCACTTATCTCTTCCTTGTGCACCATGCACCATGCACGAATGATGATGATGATGATTATATTAATTTATATAATGATTACTAATGTTACTGTACACATAACGTACCTAAGTACGCTTAGTAAGTACGCTACGAAACCGCTACGAGCATGCTACGGAAGCGCTACGAAAGTGCTACGAAATTATCATCACTACATAGTATAAAGCAAAGTCGCTTTCCGCTTCCGCGTCTGTATGTATGTTTGCTTATATCTTTAAAACTACACAACGGATTTTGATGCGGTTTTTTTTAATAGATTGAGTGATTCAGGAGGAAGGTTTATAAGTATAATAACATGCTACCCGTGCGAAGCCAGGGCGGGTCGCTAGTACTAATTAAATGCCAGCATTTTCGTTCATGCCACTTTGCACAATTAATTGTGATTTAAATGGTACGAATGTGGTAATATATTTTGTACTGCATGTTTAGATTTGTATAATTAGAATGTATTTTGTAATTAAGGTATATTGATAATTTCCGAATGCAATTAATATTTATTTTTGGAATAAATAAATGAATTTATGTAAACCAAACCCACGACCTGTGAACTTATAACCGAGTTCCCCATTCCACATTGTTTGGTTCTCATTCATTGTGCTCATTTTTAAAGGGCATTTTGAAACAAGGTCATTGTATGCTAATTATATTCTACCCTATTTGTAAAGGTGCGGCCATCTGCCATCTCTGTCACTATTGCGAACTGATGTACAGTTTAGCAAATCGAGGGGTCTAGGATTTTAAAAACACACCTTTAGGAACATGTATTGTGATTGAACCTAAGTCCGCAAGATGACACTACCAGCAGCAATCATATTTTATACCACCTATTCTTCAAGTACAATTTTATTACTCTCATATATTATAAAAAACAAAAAATATTCTTTTACAACCGTCTAAATAAGAAGGTTCCCACTCGAAATTTATTATATATTTTAATTGTCCTGGTGTTACGATTATTTTTTATTTTTCTATTGTGAATATATAATAGTCTAAAGTTGGTCCCATTTAAACTGTATTTACCTAGGACTAACAGTTATATTCATAAAAAAACGAATATAGTTTCTAATATTTTCGTCGGTTTTTTATTGGTATTTAAAACGTAATTATTAAAAGTATTACACAAAAAGTATTGAAAATGACAAAAGGAGGGTCATATTAGCTACTGGCGTGGAGTTGGGACCGAGGTCTCTCTGTTTGTGTCTGTTTTCATCAATTCTTTCCTCATCTTCATTACAATACGTACAAGGTTGGGCCACAGTTAATGACTCAACCAAGTAGGCGGAGTAATTGGACCGGCTACCCGCCACCACCGGCTCACGCAATAGCTACGGACCCCCCGAGATACTTCCACAATAACTTGCATAGGTTCTTACTTTGCAAAAACTTCAATAGCGCGATCCAGGATTTGAATTTCAATTGCTATTTTCGCCTGTTTATAACACATGGATCGTTCTAAGACTCAACCATAATAAACAGAATGACCGAGGCTTTAGGTTAGTGTATTCAGATATTACCAAAAATTGCTAACTGGAATCATATTGGACAAAAGTTAAAATCAAGCTTTGTTACGGGGTATGCTGTTGAGTAAAGGAGAAAGCGATAAGAGACAGCAAATTCAGTTCCCGCACTTTTTAATATTCGGAAACTGAAGCTACTACGTAATGTTATAGTCGGCCAAACTTAATTTGTATTAAATATACAGTTTTTATTAACATATTTATTTATAACTTTAGTCTAAAGTAATATAATTTTTGAATTTATGAAATGCCTAGTTAAAAATTCGGACATGAGCACTTAGCACTAAGAAAAAGCGGGAAGCTCATCTCCCGTTTCATCATGCTCTCTCTTTTCCTCCACCATAATTCCCATTAAACAAGATTAGATTGGTTTTTATGGCATAAGTTACAAAAACGTTTATAAGAATAAAGCTTACAACACTGACTTCTTGTTCTATGTATTTTTAACAAGTGCCTTAAAGTGTAATTGCGAACAAAAACTGTGAATGATTAAACCCGAGATTGAAATTCAAATCCTAGATCGCGCTAGCGAAATGTTTTGGCAGAAAGGTTAGTGTGAATACTCGAAAGTTAGTCCAGAGTAAGAGTAAATATCACATCCATTACGACGATCTGATATTTGTTCCTTTACTGCCTCCGTCGTAAACCCACGCGAAAATGGGGTAAGCAGAGCTAGTCGTTCATATTCTGGTAAGAAAAAAAATTCCTTAGCACGGAACAATAGTAAAGTCTAATTTTCAGGTTTTAAGATGAGTAATAAATGTTTTTGATGAATACAGAATCATTTTTTCTCAATAATTGCAAAACAAACAGTTTTGTTTTTTATGACAAAGATAACTTAAGGATATAATCTAGATAAAATACAGACAAAAACACGATTGATTAAATATTTCTCGATAGATTTATTTTCCAAAATTGGCCCTTCAAAAACACTAGTTTCGTTTTTAATCAAAACTTTGAATAGCTAAATAGTTCATTTTTATATAATTCGTTAGATAATCATACCTAGTAACCTAAATTAAAGTTACCTAGTAACCTAAGTTGGTTTTCAAGATAATGCAGTTTTATCACTTCTTCCGTCTTATCCGGGAAGACTCAGCCCATACAAAACGTCAAAAATTTCACTTATCACTTAATTAAATCATTAGAAATACGAGTATTGCGTCTGAAACTCTCCAAATTAAATGTCAATTATAACTATTTATTACAAATTGATTTATCACTAGATTAAGGACGGATTAATTTTACCTTTTTTTGTGTATTCGTCTTTATAAATTCGGATACGGATTGTAGATTATTCCTACTCCTCAAAAGAAGGATTATATTAATTCAGATAAATGAAGAAGAGTTCCTATTGTTCAACCCCACATAGTTTAACTTTCGTATTTTTTTTATTTTTCATACTCTACCTGGCATAACACGACACTCTACCAACATTTTAATGCACTGTACTGACATCTACTGTCAAATCTATGTACCATAGATAGAACGCAGTAATTTTAAAGCAAGCACCCCTGCCCTTTCAACCCCTATTCACCCTTGATGGCTGAGTTTCATCTACAAACTAAAGATGACGCCACGCGCGTTTTAGTAATAATTATTTGGTTCGCAAAAATTCATAATTTTCTTGAGTCGATTTTGAAACACCAATTAATTAAAAAAAAATCTGCTATTACATATTTTTTTAAGTTACTGAACAGTGTACTTTGTATGTGCGAGTCAAATCTTGTAACTGAATTCTAAACCTGTTCCCCCAACCAATTAATCTTAAATATAGCATAGATATGCTATATTAATATTATAACCACACATATGTGTAACATTGGTGACAATACAATAATTTGGTGACAGCGAGTCTGATCTGATGATAGAGTCAGGAGCTGTTCAACGGAACTTCTTAGTAAATAGTTCGATTAAGGTGATAAGTGAAATTTTTGACATTTTGTATGGGCTGAGTCTACCCGGATAAGACGGAAAAAGTGATAAAACTGCATTATCTCGAAACCATCAAATTTAAAAAGAAACTGTCTGTAATTTATTAAGCTAGTATGATTATCTAACGAATTATATAAAAATTAACTGTTTAGCTATTCATAGTTTTGATTAAAAACGAAACTAGTTATTTTGAAGAGCCAACTTTGGAAAATAAATCTATCGAGAAAAGTTTCACCAATCGTGATTCTGTCTGTAAGTTATCTAGATTATATCGTTAAGTTATTTTTGTCATAAAAACAAAACTGTATGTTTTACGGTTATTGAGAAAAAACGATTCTGCATTCATCAAACACATTAATTACTCGCCTTAAGAGGCTGCCAGTCGCTGATTGCTCTTTTTCGGAACGAAAAAAGTAATACTTCTGAACAAGCCACATCTCCTATTTTTATAAGTATATTAGGTACTTCAGGTTCCTACCTAGATTTCTATTAAGCTGAAAACATAATAGCAGAAACTTTTCACGATAAAAATATTTTAAGATCGAAATATTTTATATACCTACTATTAAAATCAACTTGTGATTTATTGTTAAAGATAGGTAATATGTAGATCTAGATTTCTATTAGGATAGATTTTTGATAAGTAATTATACATAATTTATATCATTAATTTATTCGAAAAGCTAAGGCGGACCACGCGCGGACGTGTGTTTGTCATCATTGCAGCGGTCGGTAGGATTATTTATCGAAGTGATTAAAGATGGGTACATCTTTATTCACATATACTATACATTATAAAATAGGAGATGTGGCTTGTTCACAAGTATTTCTTTTTTCGTTTCGAACAAAAATAATCGTCGACTGGCAGCGTCTTAAGTAAAAACTTTGCATATCTGTCAAGTTCCGATGACAATGTAATATTATGTAATAACGCGCTCAAAAGTCCGAAAGATTCTACAAAAGCCTGTTTTGAAAAAATATGATTCAATCGAAAACTTATCTATATTTTTACAAGCTTTTATTTAACCTTTACAAACATAGTTATATACAACTATGTTTGATAAGGTGGAATCTTACAACTAAATTTTTAAGCAGTTATCCTCAACCGATTGTGCAGAAATTTTGCATACTTTTATAACTCCGGTGACAATGTAATAATATGGTGACAGTGAGCTGATCTGATGATGGAGTCAGGAGCTGTTCAACAGAGCTGTTACAATGGAACTCCTTAGTAAATACTTCGATTGAGTAAAAACTTTGCATACCTACTTGTCAAGTTCCGATGACAATATTATATGATGTGACAGGTGATAGCGCGCTGGTGCTCGTTAAATTAATTTACGAAAGCTTTTCATTGAAAAATATTTTCAACAGAAAACTTATTTCTTCCAGACTATCAAGCAAAACTCAACGCCGCGCCGCGCTGGTACATAAATACCTACTCTAAAAACCACGTTTCGAAAACTAAAAAGAAAACGGACGCAAATGTTTCGACCAATGAAAAGTCAGAGCGATATTCGTTTTTGATGTTTTATGAAGAAACTATTAGTCCTACATTAATACAATTTAAATGGGACCAACTTGGGACTATTTTCTACACAAAAAAATCGGATTACCAAGAAAAATAAATGCGCAGTCATATATTATTAAAAATTATGTACATTAGACTTGAGAACCTATTCTTTTTTCGTCAGTTAATAAAATGAGAAAACAAAAGAAGGGTCAAATGAGCTACTAGCGTGAGTTGGACCGAAGTCACTTTGGGTTAACGTATGTTTTTAAGTATTATGTGGGATTTTGTATATTTTGTCATTGCTGACTCAAATGTAAACGGGTAGTTAGACCGGCTACCCGTCACCACCGGCTTACGTTGTAGCTACGGACCCTCCCAATATACACTTACAGTAACTTGTATAGGTGCTGACTTTTCAAGAAACATCACTTGCGCGATCCAGGATTTGAATTTCAATTGCTATTTTCGACCGTTTACAATCAAAGGATCCTTCTAAAACTGAATCATAATAATCAGAATAACCGAAGCTTTAGGTTAGTGTATTCAGATTTTACCAAAAAACACTGATTGGAAAGATATTGGATATAAACAATAATCGACGTGTGTTACGGGGTTCTCTGTTGAGTAAGCAAGATAGCGATATGAGATAGCATATACAGTTCCCGCTCTTTTCAATGTATATACGACCCTCCGCTCCCCTACCTCGGTCATTACTTGGGGTGTGCAAAATCTACTACGTAATTTGTGATAGTCGGTCAAACTTAATAAAATCATTTTTTATAACTTTTGCCGAAAGCAATAATGTGTGTGGAATGTCTAGATTACAATACTCACATGCGCACTTAGCACTTACAAAAATTATATACTTCTTTTTTTCCACAATTTTTTCGGAATTTTGTGATATTGGATCTGTTTAATATTACTAATCGATTTCTCATAGACTAGGAGAGGTTTCTACGCAGTTGATACTTAATAATATTTCAATTTTTGACCTTCCTTTTGTGCATTTATGTTTGTAAAGTCAGATACGAGTATCCCTACTTTTTATCCCTCATAATCCTTCCTTTATCTTTAATATCCCACATACAATTTTACTTATATTTAATCCCAAGAAAATAAATAATTTAAGCTTTTTGAAGATAAGTCATTTACTACGTTTCATATTAAGAAAAAACTTTTCTGTCAGCTGTACAAGTAACATACATCTAGCATAATTATGGTTACTTTTTATCTAGGACTCGTACTTGTATTGGTTTTATGAATAACTAGCGACCCGCCCCGGCTTCGCACGGGTAGCATGTGATTATACATATAAACCTTCCTCCTGAATCACTCTATCTATTAAAAAAAACCGCATCAAAATCCGTTGTGTAGTTTTAAAGATATAAGCAAACATACATACATACGCGGGAAGCGGAAAGCGACTTTGCTTTATACTATGTAGTGATGTAGTGATAATGTAAGTGTACTGTAGGTACTTATACTGACATCTACTGTAAAATATATGTACTATAAACAGAAGACGGTCAATTTTAAAGTAGGCAAGGGCTCGAGCCCTTAAACACCCTTGACAGCTCAGTTTCATCTACAAACTAAAGATGACGCCACGCGCGTTTGTAGTAATAAATATTTAATAAAACAATAATGCAAATATAAAAAATCACGATAAACCTTGAAAAATATATTTTGAATTGATTTTGTAAGACGCGAATGCTCGAGGCTCTGATCCTTCATTGAGACAATATTATTTTGCGTTCGCTCTCATTTTAATACTAAATAATATCTAATTGTCCTAAAACAATGATTACTAATGTTGTAAGCGTGAATATCTCGTAGCGATTTCGTAGCGCTTCCGTAGTATGTTCGTAGCTGTGCCGTAGTCTATTATTTTCCTATTCATAAATAATTTGCTAAGATAAAAGAATATTTAATATTATACAAAACATAATCACACTTGAATAAAAAAATATATTATCACCTAGTTATATTGAACGTAAAATAAATCTGGCAACCAGATTTTACTTACCTAAAGAAGAAAAGTTACTGTATTTATTTATTCAAACATGCGCACCGGAATGCGCGGGAATTCATTTGCCGTTTCATTCATCCCTCTCTTTCGCACTTATGAAACTCCCATTGCACAAGCAAATTTTTCTTTTTTGTAATAAACACCGGCCAGTACCATTTGTTAAAAACCAAATATCACAACGTCCTCCTTTTTAGGGTACAGAACGCAGTAGCATGTTCTTTTTTCTTTTTTTTATTGTAAAAGTAAGTATAGCGCGTTTGAAATTCAAATCCTAGATCGCGCAAGCAATGTTTTTCTTACTTCGCATCGGTAGAAGTTACAATGAGTGTATCTTGGGGGGTCCGTAGCTATTGCGTGAACCGGTTGGGGCGCGAAGCCGGCTAAACTTGGCGTCAACGTCATGAGTTGAATGACTCTACTCACAAGAATCCCTTCTTACTAAAGAATATTAATTCAGATGAAAGAAAAAGAGTGCAAGTCGCTCAACACCACGCTAATAGCTAATTTGACCTTCCTTTTGCATATTTTGTCTATCAGTAAGAATCTGCTCTATAAAAGAGTGTTATTTTACCACCAATATTCTTGAGGTATTTACAAGATCTTTTGTTTCTTGAAGAAGATACACGCACGTCCAAACATTATAATTGGCATATGCCCACATTTATGATATTTAGCATTCCATGTGTACAATAACACCAAATTGTTAATATATTGGATCATTCAATTAACTGACTGCAACAAAATCATACCTACTATATTAGTACATTATAATTCGTTTAATTTAAAAATCATTTATTTCAATAAAATCACAAGGATCACTTTGAAACGTCTTAGGAACTAAGTGAAGCTACGCCGATTCCACGCGACCATTATCTAGAAGAATCAGGCAACAAACACGGCTTGGCTCTACCTTATTTTTTTAATGATCCTTTCCTTAATGCTATGTAGAGCTCCAATGACTGGCCTCACAGCTCAGTTGGTAGTAACTCTACCTTCTGCGCTGTAGGTTGTGGGTTCGATCCCCACCCAGGGCAAATATTTGTGTGATGAACATAGATGTTTGTTCTGAGTCTGGGTGTTAAAATGTATAATAAGTATGTATTTACAAAAAAAAAGTATATAAGTATTCTATCAGTTATCTGGTTCCCAAAGTACAAGCTTTGCTTAGTTTGGGGCTAGATGGCGTTGTGTGTAAAGTCCGTCAATATTTATTATTATTTTATTATTTATTAATGTATTGCTGATCGAACAAAGTGAAGGCTCAAACAAGAATACAAGAATTTACAAAATGTAACATAAACTATGATCACACTATGAAGTAACGTACGTAACGTACCTAATCGTTATATAAAAAAAATAATATTTTTTGTATAGCATGATCCGTTGCTAGATACTTACCTTTATTTGAATAGTTTTAATTTATTGAACAGTTGGTACATATTATTTAATAATAACTACATAAACTTATAAAACAATATTTTAAACATAAAATCTTCTTATATTTAAAAATGAATCCCTATTTCCCTTGGTCATAGCATCACGCGTAAACGGCTGGACCGATTTTGCTAATTCTTTTTTTTTTGTTGTAATAAGTTATAAGTTAATAAGTTAGTGTTCTTATAAGCGGCGATGGGCTTGCAACCTGTCACGTATGGAATGCTAACTACTGCAAAATGTGGGCATGTGCCAAATATAAGGTTTGGACATGCCTCTGACTAACCCCACTAGACATCTTCAAAGGATCTAAGCGTCTGGAGATCTGAGAGGATGTCTACCGTACTTGGGGATTACAGTCGCGATCATATATTTTTTTTTTTTTAGTCACGAGTAGGTTGAAAAGTAACCAAAAAAATAACTTGTTTGACAGTGACATCTACAGCAATATCGGTGTACACTTTCATCACTACATAGTATAAAAAGCAAAGTCGCTTTCCGCTTCCCGCGTCTGTATGTATGTATGTTTGCTTATATCTTTAAAACTACACAACGGATTTTGATGCGGTTTTTTTTTTATATATAGAGTGATTCAGGAGGAAGGTTTATATGCATAATAACATGCTACCCGTGCGAAGCCGGGGCGGGTCGCTAGTAGTTCATAAATGCATAAAACAGGGGTTCCAGTCCAGCCCTTATTCAATCTCAGTGAGCGAGTTCTATTCATGGACAAAAGATGACTGATCGTGCGTATGGCACGATTACAAAATTGGTTTTGCTCATAAACTTTGAATAGAATATAGTACGAGTATAGGTAAGTAGACTCAAAAACCTGGTTGTGGTGCCTACCCCGGTTTTGGTCATTTTCAATTTTTTCAGTCAATAGCTAAGCATAGCAAACAATCCTGTTTAATGCTGTCTGTCCGTCTGTCTATCACAGGGCTGTATCTCATGAACCGTGATAGCTAGACAGTTGATTTTTTCACAGATGATGTATTTCTGTTGCCGCTATAACAACAAATACTAAAAACAGAATAAAATAAATATTTAAATGTGGCTCCCATACAACAAACGTGCTTTTGCCGTTTTTTTATAGATAATGGTACGGAACCCTACGTGCGCGAGTCCGACTCGCACTTGGCCGGTTTTATTTAAATATAAACCGTTTATTTGAATATTAAAATGTTGTTAAAATGCCCACAACTAGCGCTCTCACCCTAACTATCAGCGTATACGAGTAAACGAATGAAGAGCTCGTTGGCGTGTGACGATTTTTAATCTACCAATCTATCTAAGTTTGGTGTGCTACCACCCATACGGACCCATCGTCGTTAGGGGTTAATTTAAATGCAGTTACAATTCTATCTAAATGCATAATTTTTATAAGAATAATCTATTGACGCACCGCTAGGATTCGAGACCGCAACCTTCGAATTGAAAGTCAAGGTTCCGCGCACTCGGCCGACATGGCTACAATAAACTATAAACTCGAGCAGAGAAAAGAGCGGGAACTCCATGTGCCATCTCATATCGCTATCTCGCTTACTCAACAGCAAACCCCGTTGCAAACGCCGATTATTGCTTTTGTCCAATATCTTTCCAATTACTGTTTTTAGGTTATATCTGAATACACTAACCGATAGCTTCGGCTATTCTGACTATTATGATTTAGTTATAGAACGATCTTTTGGTTGTAATCGGGCGAAACTAGCAATTGAAATTCAAATCCTGGAACGCGCTATTGAAGTTTTTCGACAAGTAAGCAGCTATACAAGTTACTGTCATGATATGTTGGAAGGGTCCGTAGTTACTGCGTAAACCGGTGGTGACGGGCAGCCGGTCTAATTGCCCGTTGATTGTTGAGTCCCTGATGACCTAATGATGTATTGAAATAATGAAGATGAAAGTGAATATTGAAAACAGACACAAACAAATGAGACTCCGGTCTCAATCCCCCACGTCAGTAGCTAATTTGACCTTTCTTTTGTGTTTCAATATTTTTTTTTCGATTAGTTTCAACTGCTCTATAATCAGTAGGTACATACATTCACTTTCACCTTACCATACAAAATATATTTTTTTAATCTGTAGTAAAATTTATCAAAATCAAAACGTATTTCTTTAAATAATCTTCACTTTAAATAATAATTACAAGGATCACATGCAGCAGCACATAAGCAGGCAGGCTCAGTTTCTTCTACGAACTAAAGATGACGCCACGCGCATTTTAGTAATAATTTACATAATAACAAATATTGCAAAAAAAATATCGTAAGATATTTTGAATTCGTTCCGTAAGACGCAAATTTTCGAGGCTTGATTGAATCCTTCTTTGAGATAATATATTTTTGCGTTCGATCTTATATTCATAATTAAATAATATAAATTGTCCTAAAACAATGATTTCTATTTATTGTAAGTGTAAATATCTCGTAGCAATTTCGTAGCGCTTCCGTAGTATGTTCGTAGCTATGCTGTAATTTACATTTTATTGTTATACCCACATTATCATTGATAACTATATTATATTATAGTTATCAATGATTATTATATCATTGATAACTTTCTACGATAAAATATTCGGTAGCTACTGCGTTCACCGGTTGTGGCGCGAAGCCAAAGAGGTCAAAAGAGTTGAATCCTCTTCTCACATTGAAAAGGTACCTTCTTACTGAAGAATAATAGTTCAGATGAAAGAAAAAGAGTTTTTTTTGTGTATGCTCGGCATCGACTACATAGCCGATGATGCTCGGTAGGTCTGAGAATAGGTCGTAAAGTATATGCAATCAAAAACATAACTTGTAAAAAGAGCCAAGTCTCGCAACGCAACTCAGTTCTTCTACCGTAAAAAGTTGTTAGATCCATGTAATACCAAGTCGGTTAATTTATTCAGTCCCTACTTTAAGGGTCCTTCTGTTAAGTTATTACGTAAAGGTTAGCTAATTACGTAATAACATAGATTTGGTACCGCTTTTTGTAAAATCTAGCGTAACGTTCAAGAAATAAATGCTTTTTTATGAAGGTAGAGTTATTAAAATTTGACAGGACAATAACGTTTGTCGGGACAGCTAGTATTATATATTTTATCTAGTTACCTTCTACCTAGTTGTAAATATTTACGAGTAGATTGAAAAGTAGGTAGAAAAATATATTGTTTGATAGTAACATCTACTGCAATATCCGTGTACACTGTCATCCTAATAATCCTAATTCTAGTATCCTAGTAAATCCTAGTAAGATAATTATAATGTATCTGGTACCCTAATCAAACCTAAACGACCAAACTGATGAAGATAACTTTGCAGACAATAAATCAGATAAACAGAAGGGGGAACTTATAATCCGGAAAACCACCCCTAAATGATAAAACAAATGCAAAAAGAATGATTTTGGTATAAACATAGAGAAACCGAATATAGTCATAGAGTTGTCATAGCGACGCATCCTACCTAAAAGGTTGCTTAAGGTTATTTTGACAAAAAATCTTACATCAATTTGACAACTGAATGATGCGCATCCTACCAAAATTTAATACTTAATTTATTTTATAAGGTCAAGCCGACCCGTGACCGACTTTGTCCTGCCCAAATTTTAATAACCGCATAGAAAAAAGCATTTTCAGGCCAAAAATTGGATGTTGCCTGAAAATGCTTTTTTCTATGCGGTTATTAAAATTTGGGCAGGACAAAGTCGGTCACGGGTCGGCTAGAAGTATAACTTTTTATAACTGGGGTTCCAGCACTTATTCTATCTCGGTGAGCGAGTCGTACCCATAGACTAAGATGACGCAATACGCACGATGACAAAATTGCTTTTGCTCATAAACTTAGAATATAATTTGTGAGTAGTTGTGTGTGTTTGTTACTCTTTTACGCAAAAACTACTAAACGGATTTAAATGAAACTTTACAGTAATTTAGCTTATACATCAGAATAACACATGCGAGCAGCTAGTAATATATACAAAAAAAAGTAGTAGTTGGTACCTCGACTTTCAATCTGAAGGTCGTGGGTTCGAAACCCGGACGTGCAACAATGGATTTTTCTGTTCGAAAAAATTACGAGCATATGCGCACCAAAAACACGTGCTCAAATGGTGAAGGAAATCGTGAGGAAACCATTTAGTATTCTTATAAGAGGCGATTGGCTTGCAACCTGTCACGTATGGAATACTAACTACTGCAAAGCGTGTGCATGTGACAAATTTAATGTTTGGACGTGCCTCTGACTGCCCTTCATCTTCATCTTAAAGATATGAGCGCCTGAAGATCTGAGAGGATGTCTCCCGTACTTAGGGATTACAGTCGTCATCCTATTTTTTTTTTACAACTTTCCTCTATTTTCATCCATAATCACTTAAAGGAATATTATTAAGTGTTTTATCACAATGTTTTCACTAATTTGAACACGTTATGTTAACGCGCATATACCTAAACTTTTATAAGAAAAAAACCTACGCACCGCTGGGATTCGAACCCGTAACCATCGGATTGAAAGTCAAGGTACCGCGCACTCAAAGGACGCGGCTATTTTATACAACATAACAAAACTCGCACAGAGAAAACAGCGGGAACTCCATGTGCCATCTCATATCGCTATCTCGCTTACTCAACAGCAAATCCTGTTGCTTACGCTGATTATTGTTTTTTTCGATATCTTTCCCATTAGTGTTTTTTGGTAATATCTGAATACACTAACCGAAAGCTTCAGTTATTCTGATTATTATGATTTAGGTTTAGAACGATGATTTGGTTGTAATCGGGCGAAAATAGCAATTGAAATTCAAATCCTGGATCGCGCTATTGAAGTTTTTCGACAAGTTAGTTTCTATACTAGCTACTTTCATTATACTTCGGGAGGGTCCGTGGTTACTGCGTAAGTCGGTGGTGACGGGCAGCCGGTCTAATTACCCGTTAGTTGCTGAGTCAGAGAAGACAAATAGCGATGTATTTTGAAAGAAAGTGAATATTGAAAACAGACACAAACAAGTGAGACTTCGGTCTCAATCCCACGCAGTAGCTAATTTGACCTTTCTTTTGCTTTCCACTTTTTTTTTCGACTTGTTTCAACTGCTCTACAACGAGTAGGTACATTCACCTAACCACAAAAATATCTTTTTTAGATCTGTAGTGAAATTTTCTCTATAAAAAGGTTTCATAAAGTAAACATTTAATTATATCCATATAAAATCACAAGGCATTGCAATGTCTTTTATAAACTAGGTATAATATATTACCAGATGAAGCTTCGCCTCTTACCTGCTTGAAGTTTGCAAAAACAATTTGTTTGTTACCTACCTACCTACTCGTAGACTGCGGGAGAGAAAATATTAATAGAAAATGATTTTATTATGAAAAAAAATATGTCCTAATCATCTTGTCCTTAATATTCCCATAGAAAAAATCACTTACCTAATCATTATGTACCTACTGAAAATATTGTACCTAACTATAAAAAAAATGGTTTTATTTTCAAGAAAACCTCTAAAATATTCCACTTTCGGGATGTTTTTATGGGGCAATTAAATTTATTTTAGGTACCTACCAAAGTACCAACCCACTATGCCCGTGCCCGGTAAAGCATAGAGTTCCGTTTCGTAAAACCGAAGATAGTGTGTGTGTATTTTTCAGAGTATATTTTACGTCTTGCTTTTCTTCAGACGCTCAGACGGCTGGTAAAAATGTGCTGCAATTTTAATGCTTCTACTTTTTCCTAAAGGTGTCTGCGGCGGGGTCTAGCCAATCAGCAATCAGTCAGTACCATAGTGATTGTTTATTTTTTCGTCTTTCCGACAAGCTAATAGTCGTTAAACTATACCGCCTAGTCTTAGTCCTAGTTTTTTTTGCAGTCAAAGTTTAAATAATTGTGAATTTTTGTTCTTGTATACTTTAAATAGATAGTTTTTTTTGAAAAGTCTATTTTTCTCTAATTTTTTTGATAGTTTGTTTCGCGTTTTTTTTATTTTGCCACAATTAAAGATGTCAGAAGTCAATGTCAAGTTTAGTAACTGACTGACTGTCAGTCACGTCACTTTCATTTTGCTTACTACCAATACCAACGATTCAATTTGCTTGCATTTTGCATTCGTCTGATTTCAAACAAAGTTGATTTGGTACCGTAAATTCCGTATTTCAGCACTAAAAACCAAATAAATATCTTCAAAAATGTCTTTTGAAAACTCTCCAAGCAAAGCCTCAAGATCTCAAAGTATTATTGAGAGCGTGGACGACTTTGAAAGCCAAGTAAGTTTTAGTTACGCCTACCTAATAGAAAATTAGTTGCATTTTTATTATCGTGTGGTTTCTTTCAGGATACGTTGTTGAAACACGTAGATATTTCTATCGTGGAGTCCGAGAAGCGGGCTAATGGCACGCTGCATGTACGAGATCATTACACTGTCTATCTAATTGATCTGAAGTAAGTTGTTCAATTCTATTGTTTTGCTTAGAAATAACAGCTCCTTTGTGATTGTGAGTCAATTCACGCTAATAGACGCGCCAACTATTGAATTCGCGTTGTTATACGCATTGTTTTGTTACTCACCAACTTTGTATTTTATTATAACAAAATAATTGTTGATAAGGCACCATACGCAGATTACAGTTATATGATATCTATCACTCTTACATTTCAGTTGCCTCTATGTAGGTACTATAATGGAGTAGAACATCATACCTTTCTCTTCTTCTAGCTGTTATCCCATTCCATGAGGGGTCGTCACAACATGTAGAAAACAGCTCTCAATCTCCTCCATTTTTAGGGATCCGTACCCTGTAAAAACAGGACCCTATTACTAAGACTTTGCTATCCATCTTTCCATCTTTGCTAGCCATCACGGTTCATGAGATACAGCCCTGTTACAGATAGACGGACAACAAAGTCTTAGTTATAGGGTCCCTCTTTTACCCTTTGGGTACGGAACCCTAAAACCTGTGTAGCAGCTTCAACACTCACCTCCATAAAATTAACATAGAAGTTTCTTCAAAGTGAAGACACTGAACTAAAATCTTCCATACAAATAGCTAACAATACTCAATAGCAACTGCAGTTTGTAAATCTCATAATACGGCTACTAGCTGTTGTGTATCCTTATCATACCATATCCTTAACCAGTCTGAACATCTCTGTTAATGTACTTGTCTTAAGTATAAAACTGAAGGAGAACCGGTAGGGAATCCCTGTGACCTTACTATACAGGCTTTATAGTCCTTGTGTAAGGAACAGAGTCAACTAATGGTACTGTTTCCATTTGGAATATTTAGGACAATTTTATGCTATGATAAGGTACCAAGACCACTGTTATTTTCTTTGAAAAATAACATTATTATTATTTCACTTTCAAAACTTTCGTGAGTTGTACTACACATTATTACAACAACGGGAAATTACTCACGTAATGTCGGCAATGCGAGCAGGGTAGCGCGCGCGTTTATGGTCCACTCACCCTGAAGAAGATTCTCTAGATGAATCGAAACATTGTCGGTGTCCTCATTGACAATTTATCATTTACGTGAGTAATTTCCCGTTGTTGTAATAATTATTATTATTATTATAGCACTGGTAAGAAAGAAAGAAAAGAAATAAAAATATTTATTTGCTCCAAAGGCACAACACAATTATTGAATAAAAGAGAACAAAAAAACAATCAACGGCAAATTGTTCCCTGTGGAAGCAAATAGGTCCCCGTCTCAGCATTGAGCCGCACAGTAGTTTGTAGTTTTTGTTATCCACAACGGGAATCCTAGTTTGGGATTGAACTATTGGATGATAGCTATTTTCTTTTTACAGGGTCACAGATGCAGATTACAAACTAGTGCAATCAAAAATCAGTACTATTTGGAGGCGGTACACCGAGTTTGAGCAAATACATGACTATCTACAAGTCACATATCCACATGCTGTGATACCACCTCTGCCAGAAAAACGGGTAAGGTTTTTTTAAGTGAAACTTGTATAAAGACTATTAGGATATTTTCTGTTACGGCCGCGTGGAGGGGGTAGATGATATATTATCGCGTGGTGAGAGGGTTTCGCTTCTACTGTGTCCCAGCGCATATTCTACTTTTTAGGGTTCTGTACCCAAAGGTAAAAACAGGACCTTATTACTAAGACTTCGCTGTCCGTCTGTCTGTCTGTCTGTCACAAGGCTGTATCTCATGAACCGTGATAGCTAGACAATTTAAATTTTCACAGATGACGTATTTCTGTTGCCGCTATAACAACAAATACATTAAAACAGAATAAAAATCATATTTAAGTGGGGCTCCCATACAACAAATGTATTTTTTTTGTTTTTTTTTTTAGATAACGGTACGGAACCCTTCGTGCGCGAGTCCGATTCGCACTTGGCCGGTTTTTTCTTATTTTTAACAAACTTAAAAACGTCATCAACGTAAACAAACGTCTGTCTGTCACACGGCATCAACCGCAATAGCTAGACAATTGAAATTTTCACAGATGCTGTATATCTGTTGCCGTTATAACAGCAAATACTAAAAATAAAATAAATATATAAGTGGTTCCATACAACAAACGTGATTTTTTTGCCGTTTTATAGAATGGTACTGACTCGCATTTGACCGGTTTTTTTACATTAAAATTATAATAATACTTTTATCCTAATTTTAACTATTTTCCTAGTTTTATATTTATTTGTCTGGTTGCCATTTGGCAAAGGCCTCCCCCAATCTTCTATACTCCTGTATATCGTGTCTGTCTGGTCCAGGTTTCTCTTGTAGCTGTCAAAGTGGGCAGACAAGCCCATATATTTTGATGATTAAATTAAATTAATATATTTGAAATCTTTGCTATCCCGTCCACCAATGTGTGCAGGCCATTATATCCAACGGTTACCGTTATGGATCGCTATAATTAGCGATTGAGTATCTGGACTGTTTTATAATAAAAAGTATTTAGGCCAATGTGCAATCTATATTTAAAATTTTATTAGTTCAACGATTACAACGTGATGAATTAACATACTTTCGCATTTATAATGTTAGGGTGATTATCAGTTAATTTTAGCATTTGACACACATTCACGGTTTTAGTGCAAATATTATTTATATAATACAGAGTTGTGTTACTTACACCATTTATAACTTAAGACGAGTAATAAATGTTTTTGATGAATGCAGAATCGTTTTCTCTCAAAGATAACTGAAGACAAAGATAACTGAAGACAAAGATAACTTAAGGATTTAATCTAGATAAATTAAAGACAGAAACACGATTGGTGAAACTTTTCTCGATAGATTTATTTTCCAAAGTTGACTCTTCAAAAACACTAGTTTCGTTTTTAATCAAAATTATGAATAGCTAAATAGTTCATTTTTATATCATTCGTCAGATAATCATACTAGCTACCTAAATTTAAGACAATGTTTTTTTTTAAATTTGATGGTTTTTAAGATAATGCAGTTTTATCACTTGTTCCGTCATATCCGGGTAGACTCAGCCCATACAAAACGTCAAAAATTTCACTTATCACCTTAAGAACCGCTGGACCGATTTTCGAGATTTTTGTTTTGTTGGTTTTGTCATTGTCCCAAATAACAGAATAAAAAGCCGTGTTGGCCGAGTGGGAGGTACGTGGGTTCGAATCGGTGCATCAATGCATTATTTGATTATGACGGCGAAGGAAAACCTCGTGAGGAAACCAGTTAGTATTCTTGTAAGCGGCGACGGGCTTGCAACCTGTCACGTGCAAAATGTTGGCATGTGCCAAATGTAATTTTTGAACGTGCCTCCGACTAACTCTTTAGACATCTTCAAAGATCTCAGATCCGAGAGGATGTCTACCCTACTTGGAAATTACAGTCGTGATCTTATTTATTTTTAAATCCCGAATAATCCTTAGTACACCTGTGAAAAGCTGAGGCAGGCAGCTAGTTAAATATAGCGCTAGACATCGAATCTTATTAGCGTTTTAATTCGGGGGTCAGACTAGTAATGGGAAGCCCCAGTGAGATCAATTATTATTTGATCTTTACGTTTAAGTCTTTCAATTCCGGCATATCGGTCAAGGTCAATAATATTATTTCTTCAGTCATGCCGAGACAAGCTCAAAAGTATTAAAACAATAACACTCTCGGTGCGAAAGTGACAACGCAATACGAACTCGTATAAATAAATAAATAAATAAATATTGGCGGACTTTACACACAGCGCCATCTAGTCCCAAACTAAGCAAAGCTTGTATTATGGGAACCAGATAACTGATAGAATACTTATATATACTTTTTTTTTTGTAAATACATACTTATTATACATATTAAACACCCAGACACAGAACAAACATCTATGTTCATCACACAAATATTTGTCCTGGGTGGGGATCGAACCCACAACCTACAGCACAGAAGGCAGAGTTACTACCAACTGAGCTGTGAGGTAGTAGCTCTGCCTTTTGCGCTATAGATTGTCGGTTCGATTGCCACCCATGAAATACATTCGAAATATGTTTACAGATACCTCTACAGATTACTGATAAATTACTTAGTGTACTGTTTTTTGTAAATCGTAGTATATATTTAAAAAAAGTCGTGCTAGTTACACTATTTACAACTCAAGAACAGCTGAACCGATTTGGCTGAAAATTGGTGGGGAAGTAGCTTAGAATCAGGAGACGGACATAGGATTACTTTTTAACGGGAACGGGAACGGGATCGGGCACTTAACACAACATTTGTTAATTCTAAAACGATACGAAGTTCGCCGGGTTAGCTTGTACATACTACAACCAGCGCATATGGGGGTTCCCATATGGGGCTTTGTGAAATGTTCGCTAATATTAATCTGTCTTATAGCTTTTGTTCGCGACTTCGTTGCTTAAATTCAGGAAATCAATTTTTGACAACTTTATCGTAAAACATTGAATTACGGAAAATGAAATGAAAATTTTGAGAAAAAATTTAGCCTATTTCCGTCGCAAGACTTTAAACTATCTCTCTATGAAATTTCATCACAATCGGCCAGCGGTTTTTCAATGATAACGTCACAGACGGAGTTACTTTCGCATTAATAATCATAAATATCTTGTGTCACACACAGTGTTTGCCTAGACCGATTTTTATTATATTTTTGTGTATATTTGGTAGGTATGAGAATAGGTCGTAGGGTATTTTTTATACCCCTAAGTGATAAGGGTGGCATAAAGTTTGGGAAAACTGAAAGTGCTGTTATTCTGTGAGATTATTGAAATTTGACAGGACAACGTCTTTCAGGACAGCTAGTCTTACCCTCGTATTCAAGAACGACACTATGAGAACACGCACCCACAGTGGACGAAATCTTTTTTCATAAAAATCACTTTATGTGTTGTGCGACACTGCATAGTGTGACTAGAGGTACATTGTCGTGTGCCTCTAGCCAAAGTTGAGCTCTAAAGGCACACGGTAGCTTGCGCCATAGTGCCGCTCAACACATAAAGTGATGTTTATGAAAAAAGATTTCGTCCACTGTGGGTGCGTGTTCTCATAGTGTCGTTCTTGAATACGAGGGTTAGTGTGATTAGTAAGATATAAAATCATTTCATTTTTTTTAGGTTCTATACGCTTGGCGTAAATCTGATACCACCGATCCGGAGTTCGTGGAGCGCCGACGTGCTGGCCTCGAGAATTTCTTACTGCGTGTAGCATCACACCCTCGACTCTGCTTCGATGATCAGTTCATCAATTTCTTACAACAGGAGCATGGATGGCGGGAAACTATTACTGACAGCGGTATGATTTATAACCAGTTTACCTGCTATAATGTTTATTTTTTTTAAACTTTTCATTTTTTGAGTATAATATATCATCCTTGTATTGAGGTAGCAAACATTTATGAATGAAAAATAGAAAAACTATTAAGGCCCTGTATGTCGACGATTGCTCTTTTTCGAAACGAAAAAAGAAATACTTCTGAACAAGCCACATCTCCTATTTTATAATGTATAGTATATGTGAATAAAGATGTACCCATCTTTAATCACTTCGATAAATAAAATCCTACCGACCGTTACAATGACGACAAACACACGTCTGACGTTGACAGTAGTCACGGTTTCGAATAAATTAATGATATAAATTATGTATAATTACTTATCAAAAACCTATTCTAGTAGAAATCTAGATCTACATATTACCTATCTTTAACAATAAATCACAAGTTGATCTTAATAGTAGGTATCAAAGTATTTCGATCATAAATTCTAAAACGTATCATTTTGAAATAATATCTTTATCGTGATAAGCTATTATGTTTTCAGCTTAATAGAAATCTAGGTAGGAACCTGAAGTAATATATTTATAAAAATAGGAGATGTGGCTTGTTCAGAAGTATTTCTTTTTTCGTTTCGAAAAAGAGCAATCGTCGACATACAGGGCCTTAAAGTAGATAATTATTAAGTAAAATAGGTGCGTAGGCCTCTATATTAAATAATCTGGTTCCCTGACATGACAGCTTAATAAGGTTGACAAAATTGTTGGCTTTGATAATTTATTATATTTTTTACGGGGTATTTTGTAATATGTTGTATATTTTCTTGTGAATATTTTTGTGATAATAAATGAACATTTTATATTCTATTCTGGATACTTTATATCTCTGCCTGTTAGATCAAATTAAAGATGTGATAAAGACCCGTGTAAAAATCAATGGTTAGGCATGTGTACTAATCACGATAGTTTCAAATACAATATTCTATTCTATTTAATGTTTGTTTCAGGATATTTATTACAAGCAGAAAACAAAATCAAGTCACTATCAGTATCAATAAGACTGAAGAAGCCGGACCCTGAGATTGAGAGTGTGAAGAACTATGGCAAACAACTTGAGACTAATTTAGGAAATTTTCTATACACTAGGTAAGTATCATATGTGACATAATGTATGTATAAATTTACAAAAAAAAAAGTATTCAAGTATTCTATCAGTTATCTAGTTCTCATAGTACAAGCTTTGTTTAGTTTGGGGTAGATGGCGCTGAGTGATAATGTCCAACAATATTTATTTATTTATGTGTTACATTTGTTCTATTTCACGAAGGCGGGTGAGTAGTACTTGTAGTTGGGATGTGTATAAACCTGTACGTTTGTGTGCGTGATTCATACAAAGCGTTCCTGACTTACGAAGACATTACTTTAGACAATTGACATCATAGCCGTGTTGGCCGAGTGGGAGGTACCTCAGCTTTCATTTCGAAGGGCGTGAATTGAATCCCGGCGTACATCAATAGAGTTTTCTGTTCGAAAAAATTTTATGCGCATCAAAACACGTGCTCAGAACCGTGAAGGAAAACATCGTGAGGTAACCAGTTAGTATTCTTATAAGTGGCGAGGAGCTTGCAACCTGTCACGTATGGAATGCTAACTACTGCAAAATGTAGACATGTGCCAAATATAATGTTTGGTCGTTCGTCTGCCTACTCCCTTCAGACATCTTCAAAGATTGGAGCGTGTGGAGTTTTTAGAGGATGTATACCTTGGGGAGTTGTGAGCCTATTTTATTAAATTTTTCATATACCTCACTAAATGTGTCATTTGTATTAGAAGGAGGTAGGAAATATTGCTTAGTTTATTGTTTTATTTTAAGACGAGTAATAAATGTTTTTGATGAATTCAGAATCGTTTTTTCTCAATAACCGCAAAACATACAGTTTTGTTTCTTATGACAAAGATAACATATGGATATAATCTAGATAAATTACTGACAGACAGACAGAAACACGGTTGGTGAAACTTTTCTCGATAGATTTATTTTCCAAAGTTGGCTCTTCTAATACACTAGTTTCGTTTTTAATCAAAACTATGAATAGCTAAACATTTCATTTTTATATAATTCGTTAGATAATCATACTAGCTAGGTAAATTACAGACAGTTTCTTTTTAAATTTGACGGTTTTCAAGATAATGCAGTTTTATCACTTTTTCTGTCTTGTTCGGGTAGACTCAGCCCATACAAAAAGTAAAATACCACTTATCACCTTAAATGAACATAAGCAATGTATTCGGTTATTTTCAGGTCAAAAATAATAGAAAAGAATTACGCGCTGTGCAAACTACACTCGAACTACGGCAAACTGTTCAGCGAATGGAGCGTTATAGAGAAGGAAATGGGTGATGGATTGCAGAAAGCCGGACACTATTTTGGTAACTACCTACGAAATTAGTTTTATTTATTTTACTAGCTAACACGGCGAACTTCGTATCGCTTTAAAATGGTAATTTCCCGTTCCCGTTTCCGTTATAAAAAGTATCCTATGTCCGTCTCCTGATTCTAAGCTACCTCCCCACCAATTTTCAGCCGAATTGGTTCAGCCGTTCTTGAGTTATAAATAGTGTAACTAATACGACTTTCTTTTATCTGGGGGCACGGCAGTGCCCCCGCCAAGTCAAGCAAAAAAGCGGCACGGCCGTACCATCCTTTTCTCGAAGCAGTTCAGGCCATTTCAGGCCATTTTCAACCCCCTATAACTTTGTTGTGGATAAAACCGGAAGCCTCTGGAAGCCAGAAATAAATTCTTCCATATATAGATTACTCTAATTTAGACTTTAACGTAAAGGAATTGGTGCAAAATTGTTTTAATTATATTTTAGGAAATTTTAAGATTAGCTCGGTGCCAACAGAATCTACACCATTGTATAGCATTAACGGTTTATTCCAGACTCGATAGCGGACAGCATAGACTCAGTAGCGGAAGACGAGGAGCAGTTAGCCGATCAGTTGAAGGAATACCTTTTCTTTGCGGGGGCGTTGCAGCAACTATGCAGTAATCATGAGGCAATGCAGAGGGCGCTAGAAAACGCGCAAGATACGCTTGGAAACAGGTAACCTGCTTTATAAAAGCCTTTACAGTTACCTAATTAGCGACGATGGGCTGCAACCTGTCACGTATGGAATGCTAACTACTGCAAAATGTGGCCATGTGCCAAATATAATGTTTGATCGTGTTTCTGACTTCTTCAAAGGATCTAAGCGCCTGGAGATTTGAGATTATTAAAGTCGTTGTTACTATAATGCTTGTATTTTCCAGGATAGCAGAACGAAACCGCGCAGCTGCTGGCAAATCGGGAATAATGTCGCGATTATTCGGAACCACCGACCCTGATATAGTGCGGGATCAAACCACACGCGTATTGGATTCCAAGATCGAGGCAGATAAGGAGGCCATTGAAAAAGCTAACAAAGATCTAGAGTAAGTAGCATAAAGTAAAAGAGCCGTGTTGCTATGTAGTTCCTCGACTTACATAGTTAAAGTCGCGAACATAAAAAATAGATTATTGTGCTTAGAAACTACTATAATCTCCAAAACATATCCCCAAAATAATTAACAAACCGGCCAAGTGCGAGTCGGACTCGCGCACGAAGGATTCCGTAACATTATCTATAAAAAAAACGGCAAAATAACAAGTTGGGAGCCCCACTTAAATATTCATTTTATTCTATTTTTAGTATTGTATAGCGTATATGTTGTTATAGCGTAAATATAAATACATAATGTGTGAAAATTTCAACTGTCTAGCTATTACGGTTTATAAGACACAGCCCTGTGACAGATAAACGGACAGCGACGACTTTACCCTTTGGGTACGGAACCCTAAAAAAGCATAGGAATAATTTTGTATAGATTGCGCTGGTGTGCAAAAAATCTGACATCACGACTGAAATCATTCAGTTGTCATAGCAACGCATTCTACCTAAAATGTTGAACCTACTAAAAAGGTCGGTATTCGTAATTAATTTTATCAGGACGAAGTTTATAAGAAAAAATTGGAAGTTTCCTCAATTTTTTTTAAATTCGAAAACGCTGAAACTGTTTTCTCTATGCGATTATTGAACGGACAGGACAACGTCTGTCGCGGGTTTTGCTAGCATACATAACATATATGAATAAGTATGTAGGTTTCACTTTCAAAACTTTCGTGAGTTGTACTACACATTATTATAACAACGGGAAATTACTCACGTAAATGATAAATTGTCAATGAGGACACCGACAATGTTTCGATTCATCTAGAGAATCTTCTTCAGGGTGAGTGGACCATAACGCGCGCGCTACCCTGCTCGCATTGTCCTCATTGACAATTTATCATTTACGTGAGTAATTTCCCGTTGTTATAAGTATGTAGGTTGTTCTATATTTACTTAAAATAACTGAATGTTTACAGAGAGTTCACGAAAAAGGCGCTGCTCGAGATAGAGCACTTTCAAAGGCAGAAGGACAAGGATTTGCACGAAACCCTTGTCAGCTTCATCAAGTTACAAGTCAAAGCTGCTAAAAAGGTTTGTCGCAATACTACTTGTTTTTCTATCGAAATTAAAAATGGAATACATAATCTTATATAAAAACAGAGTCGAGTTAGTTACACCAATGACTCGAGAATGCCTGAATCGATTTTCATGATTTGTTGGATTTGCCTGTGCCCTGAACCTGAATGGCTGAATAACACACCCGTGCTAGTAATATTAAAAAAAAACCGGCCAAGTGCGAGTCAGACTCGCGCACGAAAGGTTCCGTACCATTATCTAAAGGCACAAAAATCATGTTTGTTGTATGGGAGCCCCCTTAAATATTTATTTTAATTAGTTTTTAGTATTTGTTGTTATAGCAGCAATAGAAATACATCATCTGTGAATTTGAACTGTCTAGCTATCACGGTTCATGAGATACAGCCCTGAGACAGACAGACGGACAGCGTAGTCTTAGTAATAGGGTCCCGTTTTTACCCTTTGGGTATGGAACCCTAAAAAGTACAGACAGACAGACAAGAGTTACTTTCGCAATTAATATATTATTAAGATAATATATAGTATATATTATAATCACGATAAAAAGTTTTAAATTTATTGTAATAAAATAGTACAATTTTCATAATAAAACTATTTTTGTTCATTTTGTTTCAGAATCTACAAGCGTGGACGCAGATAAAAGAATGTATACAGAACATGCCTTAAAAACACTACCAGATGTACCTAACGCCTATTTATTACATAGTCTATGTACTATCAAGTACACTTATTAAGTGTATCAATACTTTTATATCAGTATGTAAGTACCTATTTTATATTCCTACTCGGGTTATAACATTTCCAAAATAATTTAGTAAGTTAATGTTCTAAAAATGCTTTATAATTTTTAAGAAAATTCATATAATATCACCTGTCAGAATGTATTCCTAATATGCCAGCAGGCCTAGCTTGTTGACCTGAAAAATACATTTGTCTTCGAAAGAATAGACAAGAATTAAATCATAGACGTGAAACTATAAATGTTTTTCTCCATACTTACTTAAATAAAATAAATGTTTTCTCGGGTCAAAGTCAAAGTCAAAAATCATTTATTTCAATAAAATCACAAGGATCACTTTGAAACGTCTTAGGAACTAGGTGAAGCTACGCCGATTCCACGCGACCAAGCCTAGAAGAATCAGGCAACAAACACGGCTTGGGGTCTACCTTTTTTTTAATGATCCTTTTCTTAAAGCTATGTAGAGCTCCAGTGTGATGTCAATCGAACAAGGTGAATGCTCAAACAAGAATAATAATTAAAAGTACTACTCAAGTACGTAAACAATTAAAAATAATAATAATAACTAAAGAGCCTCAGCACAAATTCAAAGCACAAAGGGTCATCAAGCTAGCCGTGCAGGTACCAGTTTCTTGCAATGATATGTAGTCAATAATTTTCAAAATTAAGCTATAAGTCCTATTACGTTTTACAACTATGAATATAACAAATTTGATAGTCATTTTCGCCTTTTTGCCCAGTAAATACTATAATATACAAGTCGAGTAAAGGACCTCTTTTTTTTCATTGGTTAAAAAAGTGTAGTATAATTTTGTTGTTTGTATGAAATGTGTGCATCTTATTGCAAACGACTGTATGATGACATAATCAAATCACTAACTTACTAGCCATTGATTATATTTTTGTCGGCGATATTGATTTTGATAGTAAAATGTATCAAATTATTTTAAATATATATAATACAACCAGGTTCTAAGTTAAACTCTACTAATACTAATATTATAAAGGGGTAAAGATCACTTTCAACATTTTCGTGAGGGAACATTTTCTTATTATAATTAAGAAAACACGAGAATTACTCACTACTTAATAAAATAAAAAAAATAAAAATTATTAATGGACATTTTTAGACGCGCCATCTAGCCCAAAACTAAGAAAAGCTTTTACTATTAGAACTTGATACCTGATAGAATACTTATAATAATTGTAAATACATACTTATTTTACATATTAACACCAAGACACGGAATAAACATCATGTTTTGATTCATCTAGAATCCAGATTCTTCCAAGATTCTAGAATTTCTAGAGAATTGTCGGTGCTATCCGCAGCAACACTATATTTTTACGTGAGTTATTCCCGTGTTTTCTCAAAATGTGAGCTAATATTTGTTTGTGAATTTGAATGTAGCAGTTACACCGAAACTACTGACCCGTTTCTGATTTTAAAGCTACATTATCCCTGAGTGATATACGATATTTTTTAATCTGATAAAAATACATTTTCGCGGGCGTAACCGCGGGACGCAATTAGTATTACATAAATCGTTAAGATACTTGTATATTTTGTAGGTATCTACTTTAATAAGGATTATCATTTTAAAGTTATTTATATAATTAACAGAGATCGATTCATCAATAAATCACGTCAAAATTCTTATAAACTTATACATATAAACATCGCACTCCGAAACGGCTCGACCGATTTTTATGATTTTTTTTATGGATATTTGGGTATAAGAAGAAGTATATTTCATACCGCCTTTTCCAGCGTAAAACTTTACGGATAAAATTTAAAGTGTTTTTTTCTTTGGGATTATTGAAATTTGACAGGTTAACGTCTGTCGGGACAGCTAGTAATTTAATAAATTCGGAGATGTTATAATAAATAAATATTGGTAGACACTTCCACACAAACAAAATAAAATCATCCAAATCGGTCGAGCCGCTCTCAAGTGATGTCATGTGGCAATTGTTTTTTTTATATAGATTCTTAATATTAACTATACCCGCCATGTTATTTATAGAAGAATTGAAAAATTTGGTGCTTTGTATTTCGCTAAAATACTGCGTTGGAAGTTAATTTGGTTTAAATATCTTTTTAATATTATAAATCCGAAAGTTTGTGAGGATATTTGGATGTTTGTGGATCACGACTAAACGTATTTGAATGACACTTAGAATATACATAGCATATGCCCTGGAATAGTATATAAGCTATATATCCAGCTGCGGGCGAAAGCTAGTCTGTAAATAAAGATTTTATTATTTACCTACCATATTTTTCTTATAGAATAGAGAACATGTGTACTTTTAATTTAAAATTTTATTTGATACTCAACTGTGATTGTGAGACCAACTAATGTACAGTTTTTGTATTATATAAATAGTTTTTTTGTTAATATTTTTTAGAAATAAATACGATGTATTTTTCCAGTTGGAAGATTTTGTTAGCTCACTTTTGTTACTGAATTTATTTATGTTGATGATATTATTTTCGCGTTGCGATTTGTATAAATAGATTTATCACTTTTAAATAAACCTCAATTTTTTATATATATTTGCTTTTATTGAACAACCATTGGTTACGAACGGCTAACTACTGAAAAATCTGAGCATGTGCCAAATGTAATGTTTGGGCGTGCCCCTGACTACCCCATTTAACATCATTAAGGTTTTGAGCGCCTGGAGATCTGAGAGGATGTGTACCGTGTACATGATTTTAGTTTTTAGGGTAAAAACGGGACCCTATTACTAATACTTCGCTGTCCGTCTGTCTGTCACACGGCTGTATCTCATGAACCATGATAGCTAGACAGTTGAGATTTTCACAGATTATGTATTTCTATTGCTGCTCTAACAACAAATACTAAAAACCGAATAAAATAAATATTTAAGGGGGGCTCCCATACAACAAACATGATTTTTATGCCGTTTTTATAGATATACGGTATATAGTACGGATATAATAGTATGGAATCCTTCGTGCGCGAGTCCGACTCGCACTTGGCCGGTTTTTTATTTTATTTGTTATTTTATTGGTACAGCTGGAGTTTTGTCTACGGAATAGTAGACAAAGACCATGTGAATAAAGAACCCTAGAGTACTTTGTATAAAAAACGTTGTCTAGGACTATTTATCTCTACAACTACTTAATTGCCTTGAATTTATACGTCGGTCGCTTTCCTATTTTAGCATATCCGCTACAATATGTATGTGGCTTCATACTTGTAAGTAATGATTATGATTTAAATGCATAAAACTACTGTATCAGAAAGAAACAATGCAAAAAATCAATAATATTGTAGTGAAAATAGTTCACCATGAAAACAGCTGGACAGTATCGCCATAGAAACATAGAATAACCAGTAGTGATGGTCAGATGTCGGTATCACACGAGTAATTGCCTTCAAAAGCTGGTGAGGGATATCGATTGTTCGATCGCATTGGTCGTCAACCTTTTACCAGAGCTAGACTTGACTAGCTTGACCCGAAAAGTTTTGACGGTGATGCTTGAAATTTTGTTTTTTTTTTGTATGGTCTGTCTGACCCGGATAAGACAGAAAAAGTGATAAAACCGCATTATCTTGAATAAAAAACTGTCTTTCATTTATGTACTAGTATGATTATCTAACGAATTATATAAAATGAACTGTGTAGCTATTCATAGTTTTTAAATCTATCTAGAAAAGTTTCACCTATTTACCTTAGTAAGTTTTACCTATTTATAGTTACCTATTTCTACTAATCACGATAGGTTGAAAAAATATTTTGTAGAAGTATAGACAAAAACATTTATTTGTGTTATAAGCAGCTATTTTTCTACATTTAGAGCATGACAATCGCAAGAAAGAATGTGAAAAGTGCATCAATTTTTCGTTATTTTCCTTAATTTTTTATATCTACGAGTATATGCCTAAATTTTCCATAATTTTTTCAAAATTCTTTCGTAGATAAATCAATTTCTCGAGTCAATAAGCTAGGTCTGCTGCTGTTTCAATAAAATAGATAGGTACGCTACACATGCCAGTACCTATGCTACGTACCTACTGGAATTCAGTGTCAAAACAAAGGTGATAAACGATGTTTGTGTATATTCTGATTACGTTCTCATGTTTTCTTTGTCTATTTTGCAATTATTGACATCATTTCACGATGCGTTAGTCGTATTTCTTATCTAAATTGCGCGTAGCCGTTTGTTGATGTATTCTTTTATACAAACTGCCTTCAGTTATTGATATATGTTCAGTTTATCATCTAGTATATACAATTATTTTTATTTTTAACCCAATGATTGCTTCGTACTTAGTCTTTCTATCATACTAACTAGGACATGGACTTTAGATAAGTCCTTTAATATCTATGTTAACCTAAGTAGGTAAGTAATAGGCAAGTACCTACTTATGAAGTAATTGTAGGTACCTACTCGTATAAATATGTTTTGTTTTTTCCACCACTAGTGATACTATAAAATTAATAAAAACTGGCCAAGTGCGTGTCGGGCCACGCGCAATGTAGAGTTCGTAGTTTACACAGCTAACATCGTTATTTATGTAATTTTTAATGGTGTTTGTACTAAATTTTTATTAATATTTTTCTAAGTCCAGTTTTTCACACCTTCAAAACCAATAGTTTAACTTTTAAATCCGCCGCTAAATCCTTCTTTATACAAATAGAGAGAGCGCAGCGTTCCGTTCTAAAGGTAATTTTGCAAAAGCCTTACAGATATCCCACTTTGAATCTTTATAAAGATGTTGGTGTTCTGAGTGTGCGGAAGCTGTTTGTTCTTAAAATATCTCTTTCAGTTCATAAATCTGTATTATCATCCCCTGACTATGACTATTTATTGCACCGCCGAGTTTATAGATTACCAACTCCATACGTAAACACAAAATTTGCACAACGTGTGGGCTGCTTTTTGAAATTCCACGTCTACAACAGGATTGTTAAACGGTGTGACATAAAGAATAAAAGTATTTTTGAGGCAAAAGGCTTGATTAAAAATTTGCTGGCTACACTGACGTACGAAGAAACCGAAGAGTTTCTGTTATGCGATAGGTAGAAAAGCAAGTTCTTCTCCTCCAAATTTTATATTATTATTATCTCACACGTATTTATCTATAATTTAATTATTTATATTTATATATATTTTATTATGTACATTTATAATATATTTGTATCTTTGTTGGTTTTTGTGATGATTGTTCTCGTTTAAGTTATATTATTATGTATCTGTCTCCTGTGGCACATCGTTAAAGTAAACCTAAATCAAGTCTCCTCGATACAGGCCTAGCCTAGTGAGGGACTGAAAGAAATCCCGTCTGCTCAATGTGTTTTCTACGAAATTTTGTAAATTTAGTTAAGTTCTATGTATCTAGTTAAATCTTTTATTTCGTTGTAATAAATATATTTTTCATTTTCATTTAGAGGGAGGAGGGGGACACTAAACTAACGAAAATTGGCACTTTAAAGCTTATTATTTCACAATCGAATCCTTTAATCGAAAAGTTATCACAACCAGTATATATAGTAACCAGACGGACGGACGGACACGGCGAGACTAATAAGGGTTTCTTGTAGACTACGAAACCCTATAAAGGGTCCTATTGAAAACAGAAGAGGGAAGATGGTCGGCCGGGTGGCCGATATATATATATATATATATATACTATACTATACTGAACGACAGTTTCATCAAAATCAATCCTTCAACATCCCTTCGATGTTGAAGGAAAGTGAGGAAGAGGAAGGCCACGACAAACAGACTTCAACCCTTGGTAGGTACATTTCCTCAAGGAAGTCAAGGAGTCGGCGCTGATGTAGAGAAACAGGTGAAGAGAGCCGCATTAGTTACACCGACAAGAGCACATACAAACACGCTCTTAAATTAAGTACCTACATGGGTTACCTAAAATTAATTGACAAGTTCCAAGCTTTTAAAGTGTCCCACCCCTGCTTCATCAATAATTTAATACCGCGTCAATAGTAGCCATGGGAAATGGGTCACAACATTAACCAACTTCTTCACTTGCACCCGTCGCAACTGGGGACAATTGCGGACATTATCAAGATTAATTTATCATTATCAAGTTTGATTGATCTTGTTTTGACTGCTTCAAGTGGTGAGTTCAAGAAATAAGTTTTGCCCGGTTATTCTCAAGTCCGTTTATAAGCTATACGTTCCTAGCCAGGTTCATTAACTACTACAATGTAATGTTTAGACATGCCTCTGGCTACTACCTTTAGAAATCTTCAAGTATCTGAGCACCTGGAGATCCGAGAGGGCGTCTACCGTAGGTACTTGGGGAATACATACTTTTTTATATATTTTGCTAATTTAAGTTACTAGCGTTTTAAATGAAAATGAAAATGAAAATATATAAATATTTATTTACTGTTTAACTTAGCATAAACAAAGACACAAAAGGTGAACTATACAAACTATGCCGAAAATGCATGTAAAAATCAATACCTGGTTAGGTACGAGTAAGTATGTATTAATCACGGTACCTAGTTTAAAAAATGTTTGTTAATATTGTTATTTCTAGGGTAAAACCATCATGAAACATCAAGAAGTGTGTGTGGATTACTGGGCTATGGGCAAAGCCCTCATCACGTACGCAGGCATGACCGTGATGGGGTGGATTATGTTGCGCCTTTTCAACACGGTGTTCACACTGCCGAGGAAGATGAGGGACCAGCAGAACCAAATAAATAATACGCTGGCTGAACTACAGGTAAACAAAAGTTCAAAAGTTTTTATTACTTTCATGTGTACATTATGGTTTTATAGGTATTTAAATAAGTATGGTATCAACATGAGCCCGGATAGGGCACTGCAAATCACTTAGCCTATCACTACATAGTATAAAGCAAAGTCGCTTTCCGCTTCCCGTGTATGTATGTTTGCTTATATCTTTAAAACTACACAACGGATTTGATGCGGTTTTTTTTTAATAGATAGAGTGATTCAGGAGGAAGGTTTATATGTATAATACATGCATAATATAGTAGAGAAACACTGATAATTTTAGAGGTTTCTAATGTGATATCGTAAATAAACACTTTTTTTTGCGCTTACATTGCAAATGCTGGCTGAACCCCACGAGATATATCAAAATAATGAACTACAGTATTGTATACCTTAAAAACGTCTACAAAAAAGTCCACGATGGTATTAGAAATGTCTTACGCACAGCGAAGCGGGCACGGGTCAGCTAGTAGCCTATATAATTATAAAATGAAACAAAATAAAATTCTAAAACTAAAAAATATTACTTAATTAATTATCAAGGTACTTAACTACCTGAACTACTTAATTATTTAAATTAACTATTTATGGGTTTATTTATTTTTTTGTTTATTTTTATTACAGTCGATACAGTTCGAAGGGTTGGTTTCCAAGTACTCGGAGCTGTGCAAAGCTGTGCGGAGCGGACCAATGACAGCGCTCGATATTTTCAATTCGAATATTCGAACGCTGTCATTGGTCAGCTCCACACAGCTCTGAGCGAACCTTGAATTGATAAATCACAGCGCTCGAGTTTTTCGGTCAACTATTTCAAGTACTGATATTGTGCACGACGAAAACCTTTTTTGATTATTTAGTTTTTGAAATTTTGTGTTACCTTCAATTAGAACTGCTGTCAGTTTGGGAAAATAAAGGCCGAGAAAAAAAAGCGAAAAATTGTTTTGTATTTTTTTCTCGAAGAATCAGAAACGAGGCTTCGCGAATCTTCGAACCAGAACCTATTTTTTTTTTGTCGGTTTTTTTATGACCGCGCATTTTTTTCTGGTAATGCGATTTGGATTATTTTTTTTTTCTATTGTGTGGGGTAGTGAATACCAAGTCCAAAGTTGGTCTCAATTTAATGGACTAACATTTTCGGTTAAAACATTTTCGTGGGTTTTCTTTTAGGTTTTATAACCTATTTATAGGTCCGTATCTTTTAGTCTACATATCAATATGTCTAGGTAGCCAGTAAGCCTAGTTATTGGGCGATGCGTCTACTATAAGTACAATCGAAGTGCATAAGTACCTAAAATTATTTTATCGATTTTCGCCTTCTTGCTAGTCTGCTTAAAATCTTTTGTTTTTTTTTTACAGGAACGTTATCCCGATATGAAGATCACAGAGGAAGACCTGAAGAATGCTGAACAAGAGTTAGCAACTATTATGCAAGAAGATGTAAATTTGAGAGAGACGGATATAGGCGAAACTGTAGGAAAGAAAGAGAAACCAGCTACCGAAATAGGAGAGAAAGAGACAGGAGAGGCTGAAGCTACAGGAGGGAAAATGGAAGCAAATTCGTCTTTCGAAAAGGAGGAGAAGAAATCTATTTAAAAATAGAATCTTCAAGAAATGGTAGAACATAGCTTTAAACTATATAAGTAGGTGTAACAATAATTGGAATTAAAAAGTAATGTTAGAATAATAATTATAAATTATCCCGAACTTGTGGTTTAGTTTTTGTTTATCCGCTTTTTTAGGGTTTTGAAGCCTACAAGAAACCCTTAAAGTTTCGCCATGTCCGTAGCTTAGTTCAGAGACCCTGCCCTTAGCACTAGAAAGCTGTAATTTGGCATAAATTTACATATTAATCACGACAACAAAGTGAATATAATCTTTTTAAAAACATTTATTTACAAAAAAAACTCTATTTCGAGGTCATATTCCACTTACTACAAACATAAATCCCACTACTTAGGATGATAAAATTTAAAAGTTTGTGAGGATTTTTGTGGCTCAATCACACGCAAACGACCATACAGATTTGTATGAAACTTGAAATATACATAGCATAATATGTTCTGGAATAGCAAATCGGATACTGTTTATCGAGGTACTACTACACAGCTAGTGTACCTATGTAATCTAAATCACTTCGGAAAAGTTATGTACTAAATACTTTGTTGAAATAGCTTCGCCAAATCAATAGAAGAACCTTTCAACCCTCCTTGTATTAAATCATCAAGTTCGACGCATTTTCGATAGATGGCGGTTAACCAAGGGGTGTGGCGGGCGAAGCTTTCACCCCAACTAATTATATTGATCGGGGTAGGTAAACAGAATAAGAACGCCGTTTTCGGCTTGTTATATTTAGCTTTTGTATTTATAAATGCAGTTGTCTTCCTCGATAATGTCTCTCTTATCAGACGACTGCGATGAAATAAGTGATTAATACTCAGTTGCTAATGTGAGTTGTCGTTCGCATGTCGCTTCGTTTGTTTAGTTAGGAGGTTACTAGTGATAATTAGTGGTGGTTGACTATGACTGGTGATTGACAATGACGAGGTCCAGCTACCGTCCTCTGGTGCCACGGTCTTCGATTAACTCTTTGGACACTGATCCGAGGTAAGTGTAATCATTTCCTTTGTTGTTATTTTGACAGATTTTTAGTGATGCGGCTTGGTTTTAATGTAAAGGAACCGCTGTTATATAGGAGCTGATATAAGTAAACATTTATAGATAGATACCTAGGAGGTTTTTTGAAACAATATTACTAAGCTTTTATCCTAAAAATGCCTTTAGGCAACTAATAAATAAATATCACGACTGCCCCAAGCATGATTAGACACATCTCTGATTTTGTAAAATGTTTAAGAGTAGTCAGGGACTCAGGATGTAATGCCTCACAAACATGCCGATTAAAAATAAATGATTCTATGATAAAAATAACATGTTTACATAACATGTTTACTATAAAAATTATAATTCCATTCGAAGCCCTTTCTAATCATTTAATAACAAGAAACGTGCGAGAGGTTAACGCCCAGTCAAGGCCTGGTCGCTCTTCGAAACTACCTACCACCTTACCACAGGCTCTATTTAAAATAATATTAAAAACAGTACAACTTACGGTGCAAAAGTGACAACACCATACGAGTATAACATAGTAGTTCGTATAAATAAATAAAAAAATATTGGCGGACTTTACACACAGCGCCATCTAGCCCCAAACTAAGCAAAGCTTGTACTATAGGAACCAGATAACTGATAGAATACTTATACACTTTTTTTTGTAAATACATACTTATTTGACATATTAACACCCAGACACAGAACAAATCAAAGACACAGCGTTGTCATTTCGCACCGCGAGTAATGCTGTTTTAAAATTACTTTAAGAGCTTGTGTTACGGCCCCTGGTGTCAGGTTTAACGAGTTTACACATATCCGCGGAAAGCGGAAGGATTAAGCCATCCTTAACAAACCGAATCATACACCCTTGCAAGGTAAAACAGTATAACTAGGGTGCGATCGCTGGTTGTGGCCATATTCACAGCATTATTATTTACAAATAAATGGTTTATACTGAAAATATGATTAAAACAACGATTTTTAAACAACATCGAATAGAGTATTTATCTATCTCTTAGGTTAAACAAAGGTTTTGTAACAGGCGATATTTATTTATTAATTATATAAATATACAAAACAGGAAATATCTAGTTGTGGTCAATCACATCTAAAGGCGTAACGCATCACAACTGTCACTAATAAAAATTGACCATAGATAAAGAATTATATTAACTATAAATTTTAAATAAGTTTGTTTGCTATGCTTAGACAGTGACTGCCAAAATTGAAAATGACCAAAACCGGGGTAGGCACCACAACCGGGTCTTTGACCCTATATTACTTTTAAAATGTGCTCAATACGGCGAAGGAAAACATCGAAGAAAACAGGTAGCCCTATTGCGGCTTCAACTGTCCAAATCGCATTGTCATTTTGACAGTTACGCAATGGGAATTTGACAGTCAAGATTCATATCAAAGGTGATGAGTTTTATATTTTTCACGTAGGTATCTTCAAGGATATGAACTAAGGGATCTTGCTTAGAGATTACGTAGTCGAGAGCCTCTACCGTAGTTACGATAGTTTCATGAACAAAGCAAAATTTACGTCTAACTTTCTCATTACCGAGTCGGTAAATATAGGTACGTACCTACTTCCACATTACCTGCTGTATGGCAATACCTTTGTTTGTCCGTAAACATCATTGTGATATGGCATTGTGTACTGCTTGTTTACATATATAATGTAGATACCTAATACCTAGGTACCTATATACATACCTTCTTATAAGTTAGTTCCCCTTCCTGTTATTATTTTGCTGATGGCCTTACGTTGTTCGTGAGGAGATTGCTGAACAGAAAGACGAGTCTATTAAAAGGAAAATGTAATTAATACCTAATTAGTACCTAATTATTATTTACTAGCTTGCCCCCGGCTTCGCACTGGTATACTAATGCCGGAAACACACTTACGTGTCGTGTCGTGGCGCGACACGCCACTAGCTAATCGCTTTCATACATTTAGTATGGTTAGAGACACATTTGGGTGTCGTGTCGTGTCGCAAACGCTATCTTGCGATTGGCTAGTGGCGCGACACGCCACGCCACGACACGTAAGTGTGTTTCCGGCATAATGAAGATATAGGGAATTTTTTAATAGGCATCCTACCTTACCTTACTTTACCTGTATTTTTGTTATGGTGATCAATAAAGTTATAATCTATCTATCTATCTTATGATTAATTATAAAAAAAATCCTAAAGATATATTTTGCCATGCATTAATTCTAAGTAATCTACACTACTATTTAAAGAGGTAAAATATGTATTTTTGTTTGTGGATTGAATGGAAAAGCAATACATTAAAAATTCTTACATCATCATCGAGTATTATTTTAGCGGCTTTATTTACAATAGAGTAATAGAGTTGTAGAGAAAAAATAGGGATCCCTACGATAATTACACTAACGTAACCTTAATCATCAAAAATTTACCGATAATCATCAGTAGATCGTGGTCACTCGGAGTGGACTAGTAATGAATAAAATGTTTGGTTTTTTGTATGGGCTGAGTCTACCTGGATAAGACGGAAAAAGTGATAAAACTGCATTATCTTAAAAACCATCAAACTTAAAAATAAACTGTCTATAATTTATTTAGCTAGTATGATTATCTAACGAATTATATAAAAAATAAACTGTTTAGCTTATTCATCGTTTTGATTAAAAATGAAACTAGTGTAAAATAAATCTATTTAGAAAAGTTTCACCAATCGTGTTTCTGTCTATAATTTATCTAGATTATACCCATAAGTTATCTTTGTCATAATAAACAAAACAGTATGTTATGCGGTTATTGAGAAAAAACGATTCTGCGTTCATCAAAAACATTTATTACTCGTTTTAATGTTACCTTATCGACGTTCTATCTTCGGCCAAAACTGATCACGGGATCTAGATCGGATAACCGCTTGGTAAACAAAAAAATAGGCTGAGGTAGGGTCGGCATCAAGTTGATTACCAGTTTGAAGTACCTAACTGTACTTCAAACTGGTAATCAACTTGATGCCAACCAATCAGATTCACTGCCAAGGGCGCTTGAGTCGCGTTGAACGTGATAATAGTGATGTGTCATCATCGTTAATCAGGGGCCGTACCACAAGATCCTAAAGTAATATCAAGAAACAGTGTTACTCGCGGTGAAAAAGTGACAACGCTATACGAGTTCGTTTACTTTGTCACTTTCGCACCGCGAGTAATATTGTCGTCATCGTCATCATCATCATCATCTCAGCCGATAGACGTCCACTGCTGGACATCCTCAGGCCTCCCCCAAAGATCGCCACAATGACCGCTCCTGCGCTGCCCGCATCCCGCTGTTTCCCGCAACCTTCACCAGGCCGTCAGTCCACCTCGTGGGGAGTCTTCCCACACATCGCTTTCCGGTACTTGATCGCCACATAAGAGCCTTAAGAGTACGAGTAATATTGTAGTCACGTATGAAATGCTACCTACTGCAACATGTGGGCATGTGCCGAATATAATGTTTGGACGTGCCTCGTAATACCCCCACTGGACCTCTTCAAAGGTTCTAAGCGTCTGGATATCTGAGAGGATGTCTACCGTACTTGGGGATTACAGTCGTGATCCTATTTTTTTTATATCTAAACAATATTACTCGCGGTGCGAAAGTGACAACGCTATACAAGTTCGTATTACGTTGTCACTTTTGCACCGGGAGTAATATTGTTTTGATACTACATTTGAGATTGTGGTACGGCCCCAGGTTCATAAAGATCACAATCGGATAGTTTACTAGTCGATCAACGGCTTCCGCATATTATAGACAATTACGCACTTAGTAATTTATAAAAGGGCTAGACTGTTTGTAGCTACATTAGACATTATAGTTTGTCTTCATTATTGTGTCAAGTAAGTCAATTATATTATATTGAGAACCTAGTATTAAGACAAGCCTTATTAGGTTTAATAACACTATCTTGCCATTAATTGTACCCTCTCTGTGTTTTGTAAATAAATAAATAAAAAAATACCTAATCTTATTCTTGTTGAAATCATCGAAGGTAAACTATAAGTAAAATACGAATTTATCTTGAGTGTAACTGATATTTTTAAGTATTTCGGAGTCACAGACAAAATTCTTTGTCAGATTTTTTATTTTATTTTTGAAACATAATTATTATAAAAAATGACTAGATTGTCCAGCTACTGCATATTATCGAACATAGTTACTGATACAAATAATCTATTAGATTTATTGGATTAGGTGATCTAAAACTATCAATAAAATCGCCAAATTGCTGATTATCACGCTACGTAACACGTAGTACATCTACGTCGTAGTACCTCTACGGCGCTACGAGTAACCGGATCACGTTCAGGTTGGCCACGTCAGCGGAAAACGTTCGCTGATTCCGCGCTTCACCGACCGTATTTACTAAGCCGGAAAAGCTAAATATATTTACACGGGATCGCTCGACGCAGACGAGGGGAATGGAAATCATTGGTTTTATGTCGAGCTAAGTAATTTTATGTAAAACGTGGATGAGCTTTATTCAGAACTAATATTTTAACAGTTAGTTGATTGATTCAGGCAGGCGAGAAATTCGTCTACGTTCTCTGCTGGGAAGCTTTCTGCTGGAACGTGTGAGATTTTCTGTGCTGTGACTGTCAGAACTCTCAGGGAGTTGATCTCAAATTCCCGTAACAAAAATGTATTAAATAGGATCTACAGTAGACGTCCTTTTAGATCTTCATGCCCTGAGACCCTTGATAATGTCTAAAAGGGGTAGTCAGTGGTATTTTGCAGTAATTAAAGATAGATGCTAGAAAAAAATTACTATAAACTGGGTGATTCAGTCATTTTGAATAGCTTCCTATTATTTTCCCCGAACCCATATCATAGTTGTTTCCCTATTTAGTCGCAATGCAGATTGTAATATTAGCGAACCCACCATCTTTTTGTCCCTCTAGGTGTCAGTTACAGGCATTTAATTGCGCTACCAATTAGCATACTTCTAACTCTGCAATATTCATTACAACTTTATTAATGTTGTTATAAAGCTCGGGTTACATTATAAGGTTATGAAGAACTACCTATTCGCATTGTTGTGTGACAGTAGCGATATTATACGTCACGGGATAAACAAAGACGCAAAACTTAAACATTTACCCAATTGTAACCAAACTCCTCCTTGACCGATTTTCATATTTTTTTTTTGTGTACATTAATATACCCCTAAGTGATGAAGATGGCGTTAAGTTCGGTAAAAACCGAAAGTGCTTTTTTCTGTGGGATTATTGAAATTTGACAGGACAACGTCTGTCAGCTAGTACAAATATATAAAACCCTTGCGTTACAGACTGATTGACTGACTGACTGATCTATGAATCATCCTTGCCGTAACACAGTTTAAAACTAGCACGGGAGGTAATGGTTCTTAAACTGTACATGTACCGTTATTTTTGACGTATTGTATTTAAGGCCCGGCTCACAGTTACACACGTATTTCAATGATTTTCAGGTACCGATTTAAAAACCAGGAATCACAATTGTGAGGATATAATGATACAAAATTACTAATAATATATTCATCTTTAATAGTAGATAATAAAAACTGGCCAGTTCTATACAATATTTTCAAAAAAATACGTTTTTACCGTCGCAAGAACCGCTGAAAATGTCGAAAAATGGGGTCTGGTTAGGTACCAATATCTTTAGACCCACAGCATATTTTTATTTGAAAATAATACGAAATTGTAGATTTTATATTTCTCTATACCGCGTGGCATTATCTTGTTTTCAAATAATTTACTTTTTCATTTATGAACAATATAAAATGCAATAAAACTTCTCCATACATTTTTTCCATACAAAACTCACATTCACCTCAAGTCGGCACGTCAGTTAGCGCTCAGACGCGCTCGGGGAAGCACGTCCACGTCACATTTTTCTTCGAATTTAGAGGAGGTCTTACATAATGGAATACCGGGGTAAAATACTGGACATGCAAAACTAATGATAACATTTGTATAATATATTGCCTTGAAGAATTTAGTGCAAGCCACACAGATGAAGGTTAGGTACAATGCATGATTTGTTGAAAGAGTTGGATGGTTTTTTTTTGTAGAAGATGCGTTTCATCGAGTTTGGTTTCGAAACAATATGATAATAGTATACGGTTTTACCTTTTTGCATACGTCGCGTCGGAGCAAAATCGAAATAAGCCGATGTTTCGTATTTGATTGTTATTTTAATAAAAATATTAAATTTCAGGAAAATGTGAACCTGGTTGTGTCCCTAATTAATAATAAATAATAAAAGCTTTTATTTCCTTGCACAATATAAAATTAACTTAAATATGTATCTATGCATAGGTATATAAAATTATGTGTAAGGACCGCTTTCAGCGGTAAAAGCCTCCTCCAGCTCTATCCTTTTTTCCCGATCTCTAGCGGCTCTGCTCCATGTTTTGCCTGCTACTTTCACGATGTCATCATTCCATCGCATAGCAGGCCTTCCTCTTCTTCGTTTTTTATGTATTGGGTCCCAATTCATAATTGTTTTAGATCACCTCTCATTTTGTAATCTTTGGATGAGCCCGGCCTATTTCCATTTTAGTGATAATACTTTCTGGACAACGTCTTTTGCTGTGGTTTTTGAAGTGTCCCTAATTAGTCCTATTAAATAAATATAAATGTTGATTTGATACATTTCTGTTTTGAAATGAAAGATCTAAGGTACCATGATCCTTACCTGCATCGTTTAGACCCGATCTACCCTATATTACCAAGCGTGTTTTTTTATACATGGATGGAAAAAAATGATACTTTATCTATAATTGGATTTAGAAAAATTACATAAATTTCAGATTATGAATATAATTTATAATTATTATTTATCTACCTTTAATATTATAAATCTAAAAGTTTGTGCGGATGTTAAGTATGTTTGGATGTTTGTACCTCAATCAGACCTAAACGACTAAACGGATGAAATTGAAATTTGCTGTCGATGTAAATATACCTCTAGCTTATAAATAGGCTATTTTTAATTAAAAAACATCCTCAAAACTATAAAAAGACTCCGAGTGCTGGTGTGCAACAAATCTAGCATTAATCAATTTTGACGACTGATGAATGACTGACGAATGATACGATACGCATTGAACCAAAAATGTTGAACCTTCTAAAAAGGTCGGTATTTGTTACTATCAAAGCAAGGTTTATCCGGGGGCACGGTAGTGCCCCCGCCAAGTCAAGCAAAAAAGCGGCACAGTCGTACCATCCTTTTCTCGAAGCAGTTCAGGCCATTTTTTAGACAGACAGACAGACATTGAAATCTCACAACTTTTTACGATAGAAGAACTGATGGGTTTTTGGTTAAATTATACACGATCTGGGTGATATATATGGATTCTTTATTGTAGAGATATAGAACACGACCAGCCGTAACAAGCGAACAGGGAAGAGAGACTGACATCGACAGATTATCTCTGGTCATCTTAGGCTACTTATACAATATCTCACAAGTTAAGTTTACTACACACGAGCATAGTTCCAACAAAAAAAAGACAAAAAAAGAAACTGAGCTGCGTTGCGAGAATTGGCTTTTTATTTTTATTTTTACAAGTTGTTTTTGATGGCATATACTTAAGTTTAAGTACATGGTGCAAATAATTAAATATTTAAAAAAAAATAAAGTGTCCTGAAAAATTGTTTAATTCTAAATACTGAAAGTGCTCTTTAGTGTTTCGTAGTTTACAAAAAAACCCTTATAGTTTTGCCATTTTCGTCCATTCGTCCGCAGCTTAGCTCAGATACTCTTAGTACTAGAAAGCTGTAATTTGGCATGCATATACATTAGTCACGCCGACAATGTGGTAGAAATAAATACATATTTTCAGATGTTTTTTTTTCTCGCATACTCTCCATGTCTTTGGATAGGTCTTAAAAAGTATTGCAGGTTTGTGATGTCATTTAGTACAAATACAATGGAAAATATGAATTTTTAAAAAGAGCTGGTCATCTCTTTTTACAAATTCATATTTGATTTTTCTGGAAAGAAAATATTATGGAGGGTTATTTAGTAAAGTTTTACAATAACTGTTTAATTCCAGAACTTGTTGACCCTCGCTACGCGCGGTCTATGGATCTTCGAGATCATAGCTCGCACACAATATTCAAAAGCATACCTACATATTTTATCAGTATTTCACTTTTAAAACTTTCTGTGAGTGGTACTCGAAACGTTGACGGTGCCGTCATCGATATTAGATGACAATAAGTTTTTTTATTAAAAATATATTTTTTAAATCAAGCTTTTGTAATGTCTAGTGCTCTAGTTCTCGTCAAGATAAAAATAACGAGCCCAAACGCGACGTGGTTATGTTGTGTAGTTGAGGAGTTCCGATGGCTACATCCGACCTCCATCATCAGACCAGCTTGCTAGTACCATAATTTTACATTGTCATTGAGATTGATAGGTATGCAAAGTTTTGCCTCAATTCGACTATTTAGTGAAGGGTTCCGTTGAACAGCTCCTGACTCCATCATCAGATCAACTCGCTGTCACCATATTATGTATGCAAAATTTCAGCTCAATCGATTGGGGATAACTGCTTAAAATTAAGTTGCAAGATTCCACCTTATCAAACATACATACATAAATATGTACATAAACTGCAAGTTAAATAAGAGCTTGTAAAAAAACGATACTTACCGTTTTGTCATAATGTATTTTATTAGTAGGTACCTAACAAATATTTTTTGCACAGTCAAATATTAGTAACTGTGTAGTAGCACTTTACGATTTGTAACCTGTCTTATAATATATATTAATTTTTTCTATATTTATTTTCTTTTTTTCAAGTGCAACCTATAAAATTATTAAGTACATACCTACCTATACAAATATGACATACCTATTGCACCAAATATTTTCAAGTATCAAGACTAGTTATTTAGTCTTGGTAAATGAAGTGTGAAGTAGCTTCAATGTGTGCGTTTGCACTATTCTTAGTGTGCGGCCACAGAATACGACCGAGTACAAAAAATGCGAGCTGTCATAAATTTAACAGCCGCCTTAATAGTACCTACCAATTATTATTTTACACCTAGCAATATTTCTAAGTACTTACTGTTTTTTAAGTTTTGGTTCTTTAAATAAACTTATTATTATTATTATTATTATTAAATAAACAGCCTAAACCACTGATCCTAGAAGCCTGAAAGGAGAGTGTATTCCTTTTGGTGCAAAGGGGCGCATTATGAAAGAAATTACCGAAATTCAACCCCTAAGAGGGTACAGCGAGGGTTAGGAGGAGGAAAATAACTTCAAGTAAACGAAGTCGCGACGGTTTCCATTAGTAAGAGTACAATGAAGAACTAATTTCATCATGTCTATATGCTTTTCAGCGATGTAGATTGTCATGTTTGCTGAACAATTTATATCAGTAGCTTCATTACAAAAGCCTTAACAAAAAGTAATTTCCCTTATCTAATCATCAAGTGGTAATTTATCATCTACTCTAAGGTTCAAGCATTGTAAATAGACTGGGACTTTGAACAGGTGGGGTCAAATTTCTCTTTGATCAAAGTTCAATTTTGTTTATATAATAACTTCAAGTAATATATGATCCGGGTATATGCCAAGTATAAAGACGTATTCCTCTCTCCGGACTTTAACAGGAATAGTCTACCGTCGGTATAGGGAAACGCCGCTAAAGAAGAAAGTGCCCTAACTTTTTGTGTTTTTATAATAAGTATGTTAGTTAAGGGGCTCCCAGTCGACGATTGCTCTTTTTCGAAACGAAAAAAGAAATACTTCTGAACAAGCCACATCTCTTATTTTTATAAGTATATTACTTCAGGTTCCTACCTAGATTTCTATTAAGCTGAAAACATAATAGCAGAAACTTTTCACGATAAAGATATTATTTCAAAATGATACGTTTTAGAATTTATGATCGAAATATTTTATATACCTACTATTAAAATCAACTTGTGATTTATTGTTAAACATAGGTAATATGTAGATCTAGATTTCTATTAGAATAGATTTTTGATAAGTAATTATACATAATTTATATCATTAATTTATTCGAAAAGCTAAGGCGGACCACGCGCCGACGTGTGTTAGTCGTCATTGCAGCGGTCGGTAGGATTATTTATCGAAGTGATTAAAGATGGGTACATCTTTATTCACATATACTATACATTATAAAATAGGAGATGTGGCTTGTTCACAAGTATTTCTTTTTTCGTTTCGAACAAAAATAATCGTCGACTGGGAGCGCCTTAAGGTATTTATTAATATGGGCTTTAGTGTTTGTATTTTACATTACTGGTGTTGCCTGAAATAAATATATTGTTTATATTATCTTTTTCATATAGTGCAAATTTATGTAACAAAAAAATCTGTCTTAGAACGTCCCTTTCATAATGATACCACACTTGGCATAGTTAGTGTATCGACTCAGAAATTTTGACCATCTTATTTAGACCAATTGGCAATGAAAATGAAAATATTTTGGATATTTTATGCAACATAAGTGGGTAAGTAAGGTGTATAACTATTCAAAATTTCAAATCGATAGCTTTAATAGTTGCCGAACGGTCGGACCAAGTCGCACCATAAGGGTTTGTTTCATCATTTTGATTCGGAACCCTAAAACTAAACTAAAGGAAAGACCAATGACCGGCCTATCGCTTGTATACAAAACGTTTTCAGACTACCAGTGTTCCACATACCTTGATAATACTTATAAATGCGACTATCGATGACCCCAATGGTATTAAAATTAGCTTTTTAGAAGCAGGTCAGAGGGTCCCAATATTGAGCACAGAACCAAAGTTTGTTACTGATTAAATAGGATGATAAGAACATAATGTTTGTGGGGCGTCATTTATCACCATGGAGAAGTCAATAATGTAGGTAGTATAAAAGAAAATGTTAGGTCACCACTATTATCCCTGAGTACGGTAGACATCCAGGCGCTCAGATCCTTAGAGATGTTTAAAGAAGGTAGTCGGAGGCATGTCCAACATTACATTAGATACATGACCACGGGTTGCATTTGTGTGGGATGAGACACTTGACGTTTACAATTGATCATAACATTTATTTATTTGGTGTATTTTTAAACAAAAATTTAATACTAATATGGTTACTTAACTTCAGAGAACATCGTAGATATATAAAAAACAAAATTCCTCAAATTTTAAAACAGATTTTATTAGATTTTAAAACTTAATTATTCTGACAAACCTCGTTGGTATCTATAATATATTTGTGAGATATAAAGAGCTATTATTATAGATTTTCCAAAGACCAAAGCTTGTGAAAGGGACCGGCCATTTTCCACTACAGCTGAAGTATCAATGAAAATGGCCCGATTTAGATCTAAGGACAAACCACCAATAAAACGTAAGGATTTATTGTGGGTGCCTACAAAACGTGATTTACTTTAGCCCCTTTTCGACCCTTGTTCTATTATTACCTTTTAGTATTACCTAATCTTTTGAGAATCACTACATAGTATAAAGCAAAGTCACTTTCCGCTTCCCGCGTCTGTATGTATGTAATATGTATGTATGTTTGCTTATATCTTTAAAACTACACAACGGATTTTGATGCGGTTTTTTTTAATATATAGAGTGATTCAGGAGGAAGGTTTATATGTATAATAACATGCTACCCGTGCGAAGCCGGGCCGGGTCGCTAGTAATAAAATATAGTAGGTAGTCTGTTCTGGGGAGATATTTGAGGCGCATCTGTTTCAATCATATGTTTCGTCTATTTAGAACTAGCTGTCCCGACAGACGTTGTCCTGTCAAATTCATTTTTTTTATGAACCTTTTCTAGATAATAACGAATACAACAAAAAAATAATTAGCGAAATCGGTTCAGCTGCTCTCGAGATTTGCGCTTAGCAACACATTCAGCGATTCATTTTTATATTATAGAAGACTAGCGACCCGCCCCGGCTTCGCACGGGTAGCATGTTATTATACATATAAACCTTCCTTCTGAATCACTCTATCTATTAAAAAAACCGCATCAAAATCCGTTGTGTAGTTTTAAAGTTATAAGCAAACATACATACATACGCGGGAAGCGGAAAGCGACTTTGCTTTATACTATGTAGTGATTAGATCACTCTTTATATACTTTACGACAATGGATTAGGGACTCGTGAACTTAAATTAAATTTTGTGGCAATATTCATTTCAAAATTACATTTTTTCAACTTTAGTTTGTACAGATTTGAAGGTAGGATTACGAACATCTTTAGTAAACCCGCAGTAGCGTTGGTAGCTACCTACATAATATATAGGTACCTACCAAAGCTACTGCGCTTGCATAATATGCAAGAAGTTGGTGCCTGTAATGGACAAAAGATTACAGCTTATCCAACGATGTAACTAAACTCTGACGTTACTGACTGACTGGTCTATCAAAGCAGAGCCTAAACCAATGGCCTTAGAAACTTAAAATTTGGAGGTTGTATTTTTTTTTGGTGTGTTGGGATGCACTAAGAAAGAAATAACTGAAATTTTACCTCTATAGCGGGTGCAGCGGGGATTGAAGTCTGTTCGAAAATAACTTCAAGTAAACAAAGTCGCGAGGATTTCCATTAGTTTATAATCAAATTTGATTCGGGAAAAGTTCTTTCTCTACATGTGTTACAAATAAAACAATGCTCATTACTAACGCCATTTATTATAAACTGAAAGGAAGTAAAAACAAGTCTTACTTGTTTTAAAATATCCTGTCTTGCCTTTTAGGTAACATAGTACTTACTCGTGCCTATGAACTAGAGACTCGATCAATTACAAAATACCTACACAATAAAACAACTTAGACGTACCTACCTGCGTTTGCGTTTACTAGGGAGAACATAAACATGCGAGTCAAAAGCTTTCTCTCTGGTTTTTGATCAGTAATACATTAATTTCATGTAGTTATTTATACAACTCGTATCAACTTCAATATAGAGTATCTACTATGTCGTAGTAGTAAGTACCTATATCTATATGGGATGGTATGTTTGTAGGCAAGGGCATATTCCACCTTGGTCCCTTGACAAATAGGCAAGATAAGAAGCCCCAGAATGGTTATTGTGGTCTCCGTTAGACAAATAATTATGATTAGGTATTATAAGTAACTATTTGTGTTCAGTATTGCTACTGTCAGCCAAGTCACGTATTTTTTATTATTCTCCACAAATAAAAGTATTTGCATAGACAGATTACAAACAAATCCAAATTTATTATATTTACGAGATTAGCTTTTTTATGGCCACAATTCCAACGCAAAATATCTCCTATGGTCTATGTAATGTAACCATACATTACTCTTGGTCAATGTTATAAGTACAGGGGCCTTATCACAAGCTCTTAAAGTAATATTAAAACAGTAAAGTAAACAACGCTATACGAACTCGTGAGCTTATGGCAAGGGGCTGAACGCATACATTTTTTTACATAAAAATAAATGTTGACCTAGTAATATCTACTTGGTACTTACCTACCTATTACCTAACTACTTGTTATCGATTCAAGAACTTCTACAAAGTACGTGTGTCCTTGAATTTGATAGCAAACATTGGTACCTCACAAGTTTATGTACCTACATAATTACCTATCTTATGCCACTGCCACTGCTGCCAACTGATACTACCGATCGATGTAAAAGAGCGAGCAGTAATGGATCTAGACAAATTAAAAAAAAGCCGGCCAAGTGCGTGTCGGACTCGCGCACCAAGGGCTCCGTACCATTATCTATAAAAAGCGGAAAAACACGTTTATTTTATGCTATTTTTAGTATTTGTTGTTATAGCGGCAACAGAAATACATCATCTGTGAAAATTTTAACGACTAGCTATCACGGTTTATGAGATACAGACAGACAGACGGACATTAGAAATAGGGTCCCGTTTTTACCCTTTGGGTACGGAACCCTAAAAATGAGGATGGATAATTGTCATTTGACGAGAAGAATGTTAGAAATGAATGTAGACTTAAGCCTAAGAAAAGATGGATTGACTTGGTGAAAGATGACATGGGTAAGAAAGGAATGAGTGATAAGATGATGGCTGATAGAGAGAAATGGAAGAAAAACACATGTTGTGACGACCTTACTTTAGTAGGAAGAAGGCAAGAAGATGATGATGAGGATGGATAGTTGAATGTCCTGCTTATGCTAGTAAGTATTTTTCCTAGTAAAATGTTTTATAACAGAAGAAAAGTTCCTTCCAACTAACGTAAACTAAGTAGTTACAGGGATGTGTTTTGTAAGTGAATTCCGGAAAATCGTATCAACTACTTCGATAAACAAAGAACAACGGAAAGGTCGACGCTCCGGGCGACAAACAAGATAAGATCTGGAATGAGGAAACCCAAATCCACGGGTTTTTTATGGAAATTGGAACGACTTTCACAAATCCAGGCAACGAACCATATAGTAATAAGTTTACACATTCTCGGAATTAGAATAGAGCCGTGTTGGCAATATAATGTTTGGCCGTGCCTCTGATTACCATTATTAATCGACTTCAAGGATCTGAGCTTCAGGAGATCTGAGACAAATTGAGTACTTGGGGATTACAGTCGTTATCCTATTTCATATCATTATTATTAAGAACTAGCCAACCCGTGACAGACGTTGTCCTGTCAAAAGAAACCTGTCCAAAAGACTCACCCTCGTATTCAAGAACGGCACTATGAGAACACGCACCCACAGTGGACGAAATCTTTTTCCATAAAAATCATTTTATGTGTTGTGCGACACTGCATAGTGTGACTAGAGGCACATTGTCGTGTGCCTCTAGCCAAAGTTGAGCTCTAAAGGCACACGGTAGTGTGCGCCATAGTGCCTCTCAACACATAAGGTGATGTTTATGAAAAAAGATTTCGTCCACTGTGGGTGCGTGTTCTCATAGTGTCGTTCTTGAATACGAGGGTGAATGTTTTTAGTCTGTGATGTCAGATTTGTTGCACACCAGCGCATCTATACAGAAATCATCCATTTTGCGTTTTTTATCGTTTTGGGGATGTTTTTCATATTTCAAAGTAGTCTATTCTATTCGGGCATTATATCTACATCTACAGCAAATTTCAACCTAATCCGTTTTGTCGTTTAGGCCAGATTGAGGAACAAAAATACATACAAACTCACAAACTTTATTTTTGTAAACCTATCATCCTATTAATACTCGTATGTAAGTAATAAATTTATGTGAAACTCCTATATATAGGTTTTTAGGGTTCCGTACCCAAAGGGAAAAACGGGACCCTATTACTAAGACTTCGCTATCCGTCTGTCTGTCACAAGGCTGTATCTCATGAACCGTGATAGCTAGACAGTTGAAACTTTCACAGATTATATATTTCTGTTGCCGCTATAACAACAAATGTACGGAACCCTACGTGCGCGAGTCCGACACGCACTTCGCCGGTTTATTTAGAAATGCACCGGAAAATTGTTTAATTCGGATAAAACTGAAATTGGACAGGACAACGTGTCAGCTAATCTATATCTGCAGTCTACAATAAAATATATTTTTGTACGTTTGTTTGTAATAGACGAACTAAGAAACTACTGGACCAATTTTAATCATTAGCTAAAGCTAATATTAGCTTTTTGCTAATTATCGACGATTAACATAGGCCATATTTTATTTACAAAAGAATTAGAGAACATCACAAAAATTGCAATAATGTAGGGGAGCGGGGTGAAATGGGAGCCTACTAAGGGAAAAGTTCAATAAAAGACAAATTTATGTATACATTAGGAACTTTTTATTAGAAACTAAATCCTTACTTATTTGACTATCATTCGATCACAGCGTCAACGTCTCATTATAAGCCATTTGGCCAAAGATAAACTTTTTTCAAAAAAACAGAATCGCTCCTATTACCCCACATTGTGGGTAATTAGAGCCTATAAAATCTCATTTATTATGTGTAATGGGAGCTCAAAATTTTTCGAAAATTTTTGACAGCATTTTCTAAGGTTTCAATAGTTCAAAACGCTTTTGTAGTGGTGCGTTCTCTTTTTCTTGGCATTTTGGCATCTGAAAAAATACATATTAAAAAGTATATAGGGTAAGCTCTGATTACCCGATTACCACCATTTTGAAATTGTATAAAATGATATCCTGAATCTAGCTTGCAATGAATTTATACGCACAGATACTCAAAATTAATAACATTAGCTATAAAATAAAACGGGTTTGATTGTAATAAACCTAATACTTCACACTTACCTAGCCGTTGAAATTCCGTATTTTTTATAAGCGCGGTGCATAAAATCAACAAGCGTCTGTGATCACATAACGCGTGGCACTGGCGAACCTATCGCGGCATGGTAACACTGCCGCAGTATGACGAAGGCGCCCGAGTGGCAATTGAGTCGATACGAGCTATAGTTTTGTCTCTAGGCGCACCGCTCCCATTACCCACTGGCTCTGATTACCCCCGGTTCCCCTAACCTAAGGTTTCCTATTAATCTTCATTAGTACACCCCCATGCGAAGCCAGGGAGAACAGCTAGTTTCTAATAATCTTCTGTAATCCATTGTGTTACAGAATAACATGTAGGTCAAGTATAAATAAATCCTTTCATCTACGTCTTAGCTTTGATAGGAACTTGAATAAAGAACGGAATTCTGGGTTATGTCAACTTGAGCAGGCTGAATAAAAAAAAGAAAGCTGAATAAAGTAAGTAGGCTGAATAAAGTAGGTCGGACTTCGGGCTGCAGCTAATGGCTTGGCTGAGGCCTCAACCTCAACGGGAATGTGGACTAAAACTTCTATAGTCGTGTGGGCCGAGTGGGAGGTAAATAAAATAAAATTAATAAAAACCAGTTAGATATATGGAATAGTGTTGGCCGAGTGGGTTTTTTTTTATTTATTTTTTTATTTACCTGGTAAATAAAATAAATAAAAATCAGTTAGTATTCTTAAAAGCTGCGATGGGCTTGCAACCTGTCACATATGGAATACTAGCTATTGCAAACTGTGGGCATGTGAAAAATATAAGGTTTGAACGAGTCTCTGTCTACCACCACTAGACATCTTCAAAGGCTATAAGCGTCTGGAGATCTGAGAGGATGTCTACCGTACTTGGGGATTACAGTCGTGATCCTTATTACTAGGAGTCGGAAGTACATTGACTTTAATGCTATGGTCGTGGGTTTGAATCCTGGCTGTACATCAATAGATTTTTCTATTCAAAAATATAAATTCAAATTCAAATTCAAAAATCATTTATTTCAATAAAATCACACGGATCACTTTGAAACGTCTTAGGAACTAGGTGAAGCTACGCCGATTCCACGCGACCAAGCCTAGAAGAATCAGGCAAAAAAACACGGCTTGGGGTCTACCTTTTTTTTATGATCCTTTCCTTAATGCTATGTAGAGCTCCAGTGTGGTGCCAATCGAACAAGGTGAAGGCTCAAACAAGAATAATAATTAAAAGTACCTACTACTCAAGTACGTACAACAATAAAAAAAATAACTAAAGAGCTTCAGCACAAATTCAAAAAGCAACACACGCTACACTTGATTTAGAATTAAAACTTACAGATATAATAACTATTTGCTTAAAAATAATACATAAGTATACTTATACCACAAATAATACATTTTATACATGAACAAAACGGTGAAGAAAAACATCGTGGGAAAACCAATTGGTATTCTTAGAAGCGGCGATGGGCTTGCAACCTGTATAGAATGCTTACTGCAAAATATGGGCCAAATATGATGTCTCTGACTATCCTCTTTAAACATCTTCAAGGATTTAAGAGCCTGAAGGTTTGAGAATATGTCTACCGTACTTGGGAGTCACAGTCGTGATCCTATTTTACATTTCCAGCCCAGAATCCTTTTTTTTTGTAGCTGGGAATTTTAAATGCGCAACCTTTTACTAACGTACATAAAAAATAAAACACTCTAAATTCAAATTTGTTTCTGGAACTCCCTCTGCGATATTTATTTTTAAAACGCAAAACTTCCGTGCGTTTAAAGTTTTTCCAAAAACACATGACTGTAAAGCAATACGTTCTTATTATTAACTAACGGTCAGAACTTTTAATAAAATTGTTCTGCACAAAGCTTAAATTATTTTGTCATTTGAAAAATAACTTGTGGACCTTTTTTTAATGTTTTTACCTTTACATGATTACGTTATTTCCTTCCGCCGTAGGCTTTCATAAAATGCTTTACGAGTTTTACGACGTTGACGAAAAATGTTATGTTTTTTATACAAAATGATTAATAGAGAATCTACGAGTAGGTAACAGCCTATATTAATATGAAAAGAGGCGATACCGAGCGTTTGATGAAAATGGTTCCGGGAAAAATTTACAGGGTGTATAAAGACCACTCCTGAATACTGAAACTAGACTTGCCAAAAAAAAAGAAAGCAAAAATGGTACACTTACACTTTTGCCTTCTTTTTTGATGCGAAACATCTATAGCGGCGGGTCAGACCGGCTGTTGGACCGGCGACGCGTCTCCACGGCAAGTGCTGACCGCGTCTGATCCGGTTCGCGATATTACTTGTACAAAATAATTTCGATTTTTCACATCTGCCAGGCGTCCCGCGACAGCTCACATTATTTTTATTGGAAGAAATTTTTCAACTTCATTAATTGAATCAATTAAAATAGCAATTTTTTACTTTGGATTTGTTAAATTTGCGACAATTATTGCCTCCTCGATTGCTTGTAGAATTGTCATTATCGTCGGATAATAATTTTTTTGTGTTTTCGAACCGATACCTCTCTCTCGTCTTTTCAATAACAGTCACAAGTCCTTCAGAATTAGACAATTTGATTTTCACTTGGGTTGTTGGATGTGTTATACTTAAGTTTTCGAAAGTCGTCTTTCACCCTGTATGTGCGCCCTACATTTCAAATAGGAAATTGAAAAGTCAACACAGCCTCGGAAATATCCAATGCCGTGAAAATATTGAATTGTCGAGTTGGATTGCTACACACAATAATATGATACTGCTCTATTTTTGTGATGTTTTCTGAATATATATTTTGAAAATAAAAACGAGTCCAAGACAAAGTCTCTCAAAAGGGTATTTATTTCAACAAAATCACTAATGTTTGGGGTGAAATGTCTTATACTAACAAGGACAGGTATAAACGTTTTTATCACCATTTTTGTTATAAAAATGAGACGGATTTCAGGAAGGCAGATTAAGATCTAATCGCCAAAAAAATAATCCTAGTTCAAATATGTCTCGATAGATGGCGTTATAGGTATCGATTTGGTATTATAGATAGATTATTTTGTATAAAAATCAGAAAAAAACTAAATTCGTTCCTGAAAAAATTATGCTTTGACCCAACCCAAGCACAGGAATAATAAACAATTCGGTGTTTTTCTAATTTTAACAAAACTTATTCTATTAAATATCGTCGATCCACGGGCAGCAATATGATGATGGCGCTCGCGGTTAGGAGCCAAAATATAACCGTTATTATAGCAATCGCATAACACTACCCCATAGCACTCGTAGTTTTCTGATACCCACGCAGCATAGGGAATCTTAGTGTGGGGTCATGATTAATATATTATAAATGACTATTGGGTGTTAGTTAAATAAATAATAAATATTGGCGGACTTTACACACAGCGCTATCTAGCCCCAAACTAAGCAAAGCTTATACTGTGGGAACCAGATAACTGATAGAATACATACATACTTTTTTTTGTAAATACATACTTATTATAAATTTTAGCACCCAGACACAGGACAAACATATGTTTATTACACAAATATTTGCCCTGGGTGGGGATCGAACCCACAACCTACAGCACAGAAGGCAGAACTACCAACTGAGCTGTGAGGCCAGTTATACTTAAAGGTAGGTATATAGCTTCCATTCTTGTAAGCGGCGACGGGCTTGCAACCTGCACGTGTGAATACTACTGCAAAATGTGGGCATGTGCTAAATGCTAAGTTTGGACGTACCTCTGACTAACCCTCTGACCTACCCTTTAGACATCTTCAAGGATCTGAGCGCCTAAAGATCTGAGAGTATGTCTACCGTACTTGGAGATTAAAGTCTCGATCCTATGTATTATTTTATTCTGCTAATTCGAATAGAAATATATATTATCCTTATCCTAATAATATTATATATGTGAAAGTTTGTGAGTTTGTATGTATGTTTGTGCCTCAATCAGGCCTAAACGACAAAACGTATTAAGCTGAAATTTGCTGTAGTTGTAGATATAATGCCCGAATAAAACATAGGCTACTTTAAAATATAAAAACATCCCCAAAATGATATAAAACGCAAAAGGGATGATTTTGGTATAGATGGCGCTGGTGTGCAACAAATCTGACATCACAGACTAAAAACATTTTTATTCGATTATTGGAATTTGACAGGACAACGTCTGTCACGAGTCGGCTAGTGAAATATGTATATACCGATCGAGTCAAGAGACAATGTAGTTTATTTAGTTTTATAAAGGAACTAGCTGACCCGTGCCCGCTTCGCTGTGCGTATGACATTTCTAATACCATCGTGGACTTTTTTGTAGACGTTTTTAAGGTGTACAATACTGTAGTACATTATTTTGATATATCTCGTGGGGTTCAGCCGGCATTTGCAATGTAAGCGCAAATAAATGTGTTTATTTACGACATCACATTAGAAACCTTTAAAATTAGTGTTTCTCTACTATTTATGCATGTATTATACATATAAACCTTCCTCTTGAATCACTCTATTTATTTAAAAAAAACCGCATCAAAATCCGTATATATCTGTGAGTAACATGCCATCTCTGCATGTTTTTATCTACTCTGTGGATTATGTATATGTATCATGGTATAGGTAGGCGGAACAACGTATTTGGTTTTATGCCAAGTGAGTGGCGACATCGTCGATACAACATGTGCCAAACCTCATCGTTATATAGATACTACATAAATAATAATGAATTTGAATACATAATAAAGGTGAGGGTTACAATGTAATTTCGATCGTGTTTGTATGTTTTTTAAAAAGGTAAAGCTTTGATAGCTTAAAATAACTTTAAAGTTTTATTTATCTAAACGCGATTGTCAAAATATATTTTAGAAGTGTGGTAGGTGCATTTTTATTTGTTTTTTTTTTATATTTTCGAAGAAAACACTCTACGGTCTACAAGTTTTAAATCAGACCAGGGTCCGTACCACAAGCTTTTAAAGTATTATTAAAACAGTAATTGCGGGGTTAAATTGATAACGCTATTCGTACGTACGAGTATATAGCGTTGTCACATTAGTAACTTATTTTCAAATGCCTGATCTGTAACCTATAATCTCGATATGTAAGAGCTTCTAGCACAAGTATTTATTACATAGAAGAAGGCCCCAACCTAGTAATAGATTTTATGTAATTTTTACAGAAATACATATACATATATATATATATGTATATATACTGTTTTAATATTACTCTAGAGCTTGTGGTAAGGGGCAGGTAGGTATTTAGTTTTTAAAACGTCATCAGCTGTATCTGTCATAATTTGATTGCTTAATTTGACACACATATCTGATCATTGTTGACAAAGAGCTTTCGTACCTACCTGATGATCCATGCTCATAATTTGATTAAACATATTTCGCATTCAAATGAGACACGCGCTCACATTTCGTAAAATGAGTCACTTAGGTATTAAGGATAAAGCTACACGTGATGGAACAGTGCTCACTGCTCCGGCGACGTCAGATATTTGCACACCAGCGCCATCTATACCAATCCATCCCTTCTTCGTTTTTTTGTCATTTTATTATACGTAGTCTATTTTTTATTCGGGTTTTATAACTACATCTACAGCAAATTTTATTTTAATCCGTTTGAAGTTTAGACCTAATTGAAGCACAAACATGGAAACTCACGAACTTTCGCATTTATAATTATTATTAAGATCATTGTTCCAAAGAAAGTAGACGTCGGGCAGGCGGCTGGTTGTAAAACATAAGCCCAATCCTCTTCGCAACATGTTGTGCCGACCTCATATTAAGTGGGAAAAGGAGAAGAAAATGAGTTAAGTAAATTTTACTACTATTTTTAGGGTTCCGTACCCAAAAAGTAGAAACGGGACCCTATTACTATGACTTCGCTGTCCGTCTGTCTGTCACAGGGCTGTATCTCATGAACTGTGATAGCTAGACAGTTGAAATTTTCAAAGATTATGTATTTCTGTTGCCGCTATAACAACAAATGCTAAAAACAGAATAAAATAAATATTGAAGTAGGGCTCCCATACAACAATCGTGTATTTTTACCGTTTTTTATAGATAATGGTACGGAACGTGCGCGAGTCCGACTCGCACTTGGCCGCACCTACTTACGTAACTCATATTTTTACACGTGTTCAGACATGTAATGTAATGATAACTTCTATGATTCATTTGTTATAATGTATGCTTTATATTATACTATTAAAGTTACCTAACTACCTACCTAGGTACTAGCTATTTCTCAGCTAAGCAACAAAGCTTAATGATACCTCATATTCTCATATCCTCATATTCTTTGTTGGAACCTCCCCGTGTTTGGTAGTTTTAGTTGACATAATTACCTCGAGTTTGCCTCTAGTTGAGGATTCGTCAACAGAACTGTCAACTCAAGGTAACTCGAGATGTACCTACATTCCTCGACAGCTTCCGAACGACGCAATCCTCAGACTGATGACGTAATGACGTTACGTCATCACGAATTGAGGAACCTCTAAAATATCGATTTAAGGTACCAAACATGAGATACATTTCGAGGGAAATTCGAGGGGCCTCGAAAGAGTTTGAGTCAAGGTAGTTTCGAGGTTACAACTAAGAATATGGGAATAAACCTTGTTTATGACTTTGTGATATTTTCCTCTACATACTAAACAAATACGATTAAGGCGGCTGTTTCAAATATGACAGCTCGCATTTTTTGTACTTTTCCGTATTCTGTGGCCGCACACTACGAATAGTGCAAACGCACACATTGAAGCTACTTCACACTTCATTTACCAAGACTAAATAACTAGTCTTGATACTTGAAAATATTTGGTGCAATAGGTATGTCATATTTGTATAGGTTGGTATGTACTTAATAATTTTATAGGTTGCACTTGACAAAAAGAAAATAAATATAGAAAAAATTAATATATATTATAAGACAGGTTACAAATCGTAAAGTGCTACTACACAGTTACTAATATTTGACTGTGCAAAAAATATTTGTTAGGTACCTATACCTACTAATAAAATACATTATGACAAAACGGTAAGTATCGTTTTTTTATAAGCTCTTATTTAACTTGCAGTTTATGTACATATTTATGTATCTATGTTTGATAAGGTGTAATCTTGCAACTTAATTTTAAGCAGTTATCCCCAATCGATTGAGCTGAAATTTTGCATACATAATATGGTGACAGCGAGCTGATCTGATGATGGAGTCAGGAGCTGTTCAACGGAACTCTTCACTAAATAGTCGAATTGAGGCAAAACTTTGCATATCTATATACCTGGTCTGATGATGGAGGTCGGATGTAGCCATCGGAACTCCTCAACTACACAACATAACCACGTCGCGTTTGGGCTCGTTATTTTTATCTTGACGAGAACTAGAGCACAAGAATTTACAAAAGCTTGATTTAAAAAATATATTTTTAATAAAAAATCTTATTGTCATCTAAAATCGATGACGGCACCGTCAACGTTTCGAGTACCACTCACAGAAAGTTTTGAAAGTGAAATACTGATAAAATATGTAGGTATGCTTTTGAATATTGTGTGCGAGCTATGATCTCGAAGATCCATTGACAGCGCGTAGCGAGGGTCAACAAGTTCTGGAATTAAACAGTTATTGTAAAATTTTACTAAATAATCTTCCATAATATTTTCTTTCCAGAAAAAGAGATGACCAGCTGCTCTTTTTACAAATTCATATTTTCCATTGTATTTATACTAAATGACATCACAAACCCGCAATACTTTTTAAGACCTATCCAAAGACATGGAGAGTATGCGAGAAAAAAAAAACATCTGAAAATATATATTTATTTCTACCACATTGTCGGCGTGACTAGTATATTCATGCCAAATTACAGCTTTCTAGTATTAAGAGTATCTGAGCTAAGCTGCGGACGAATGGACGGAAATGGCAAAACTATAAGGGTTTTTTGTAAACTACGAAACACTAAAGAGCACTTTCAGTATTTCGAATTAAACAATTTTTCAGGACACTTTATCATTTTTTTAATATTTAATTATTTGCATCATGTACAACTTAAGTATATGCCATCAAAAACAACTTGTAAAAATTAAAATAAAAAGCCAATTCTCGCAACGCAACTCAGTTCTTCTATCGTAAAAAGTTGTGAGATTTCAATGTCTGTCTGTCTGTCCAAAAAATGACCTGAACTGTTTCGAGAAAAGGATGGTACGACTGTGCCGCTTTTTTGCTTAACTTGGCGGGGGCACTACCGTGCCCCCAGATAAACCTTGCCTTGATAATAACAAATACCGACCTTTTTAGAAGGTTCAACATTTTTGGTTCAATGCGTATCGTATCATTCGTCAGTCATTCATCAGTCGTCAAAATTGATTAATGCTAGATTTGTTGCACACCAGCACTCGGAGTCTTTTTATAGTTTTGGGGATGTTTTTAAATTAAAAATAGCATATTTATAAGCTAGGGGTATATTTACATCGACAGCAAATTTCAATTTTATCCGTTTAGTCGTTTAAGTCTGATTGAGGTACAAACATCCAAACATACCTAACATCCGCACAAACAAATCAGATTTATAATATTAAATGTAGATAGATAATAAATATAAATTATATTCGTAATCGAAAATTCAGGTAATTTTTCGCATTTTGTTCAGATAAAGTATCAATTTTTTCCATCCATGTATAAAAAAACACGCTTGGTAATATAGGGGAGGCCGAGTTAAAACCGTACTAAGGGTCATGGTACCTTTTTAGAACTTTCATTTCAAAACAGAAATGTATCAAATCATTATTTATATTTATTTAGTAGGACTAATTAGGGACACAAACAGGTTCACATTTTTCTGAAATTTAATATTTTTATTAAAATAACAATCAAATACGAAACATCTGCTTATTTCGATTTTGCTCCAACGCGACGTATGCAAAAAGGTAAAACCGTAAACTATTATCATACTGTTTCGAAACGTAACTCGATGTAACGCATCTTCTACAAAAAAATCATCCAACTCTTTCATAGTCTGTACAGTGTACATGAGCCCAGCCCTTACAACTCATGCATTGTACCTAACCTTCATCTGTGTGGCTTGCACCAAATTCGTCAAGGCAATATATTATACAAATGTTATCATTAGTTTTGCATGTCCACTATTTTACCCCAGTATCCGGTTATGTCAGACTTCCCCTAAATTCGAAGAAAAATGTGACGTGGACGTGCTTCCCCGAGCGCGTCTGAGCGCTGACTGACGTGCCGACTTGAGGTGAATGTGAGTTTTGTATGGAAAAAATGTATGGATAAGTTTTATTGCATTTTATATTGTTCATAAATGAAAAAGTAAATTATTTGAAAACAAGATAATGCCACGCGGTATAGAGAAATATAAAATCTACAATTTCGTATTATTTTCAAATAAAAATATGCTGTGGGTCTAAAGATATTGGTACCTAACCAGACCCCATTTTTCGACATTTTCAGCGGTTCTTGCGACGGTAAAAACGTATTTTTTTGAAAATGTTGTATAGAACTGGCCAGTTTTTATTATCTACTATTAAAGATGAATATATTATCAGTAATTTTGTATCATTATATCCTCACAATTGTGATTCCTGGTTTTTAAATCGGTACCTGAAAATCATTGAAATACGTGTGTGGGTGTGAGCCGGGCCTTAAATACAGTGATTAAAAGGATGTGCCTTATCGCGAACCTCCTTATTTCTTTATTTTTATTTTATTTTAAGTGATTAATTTTATTATAAAATATGTTTTGTGATAAAAGAATATATATAGATAAGAATAACTCACCCTCGTATTCAAGAACGACACTATGAGAACACGCACCCACAGTGGACGAAATCTTTTTTCATAAACATCACTTTATGTGTTGAGCGGCACTATGGCGCACGCTACCGTGTGCCTTTAGAGCTCAACTTTGGCTAGAGGCACACGACAATGTTCCTCTAGTCACACTATGCAGTGTCGCACAACACATAAAGTGATTTTTATGAAAAAAGATTTCGTCCACTGTGTGTGCGTGTTCTCATAGTGTCGTTCTTGAATACGAGGGTTAGGCTTTTAGTACTCGACAAGACACATCGAACGAGCCCAAACACGAAAAAACGGGTTACCTATGTTGTGTAGTCGAGAAGTTTCTATAGCCACCTTCGACCTCCATCATCGACTTGCTTGTTGTCACCATAGGTACTTAATATTACTTTTCCATCAGCACTTAACAATTACTTAGTATGCGAAGTTCACCTCAATGAGACCATTTCCTTAGAAGTATTTTCTACTGTTAAACAGCTTCTAAACCTATCATCAGATCAACTCGCTGTCACCAACGTATTGCATTGTCACCGGAGTTACCAGATATGCCAAATTTTAGCATAATCGTTTTTTTTTTTTGGCGTCGCAATCTGTGAATTTGCCTTTTTTTATGTTTAAAAATTAGGGAAATTCAAATTCAAAAATCATTTATTTCAATAAAATCACAAGGATCACTTTGAAACGTCTTAGGAACTAGGTGAAGCTACGCCGATTCCACGCGACCAAGCCTAGAAGAATCAGGAAACAAACACGGCTTGGGGTCTACCTTTTTTTTAATGATCCTTTCTTTAATGCTATGTAGAGCTCTAGTGTGGTGCCAATCGAACAAGGAAACATCACTCAAACAAAAATTCGCGAGCTATGACGGGATAAATATGATCAGGAGAGTTAGTAAAATAGGTACAAAGGTACGTAAATACATAGAGTATAATCGGTTTGTAGGTACTAGTTATTCCAAGATTTAACCCAAACATACCACAAACATACATACATACATGCTAACAAGCTTGTAAGAATAATTAATTGCTAAAGTTTTGAAAATGTCTAAAGGGAGTAGTCAGTCGCACGTCCAAACATTACATTTTGCAATAGTTAGCATTCCATTCGTGACAGGTGGCAAGCCCATCGCCGCTTTTAAGAATACTAACTGGTTTCCTCACGATGTTGTCCTTCAACGTTTTTAGCACGTGTTTTGATGCGCATATAATTTTTTCGAACAGAAAAATCCATTGTTGCACGCCGAGATTTGAACCCACGACCTTCGCAATGAAAGTCGAGGTACCTCGAGGTACTAGAGCATGTACATAGGCGAATTTAATGCTGTTTAGTTTTTTCGTCCAGCTAACATTTGTATAATTTGGAAGGGAATGGTAGTGCTTTGTAAGAGAGATAATTTAATGTTTTATATTTTTATACATACTTACAAAAAAATACATACACTTACAAACATATTTATAATAGTATCTACAAAACACAGACAGACTTTGTCGACGTACTAGGAACAGTGTCTGAACAATTTAATGCTATTTAGCTACTAGGAACAATTTAATGCTATTTAGTTTTTTCTTCCAGCTAACATTTGTATAATTTGGAAAGGGAATGGTAGTACTTTGTAAGAGAGAGATAATTGAATGTATTATATTTATATACATACTTACAAAAAAAATACATACACTTACAAACATATAATAAAACATTATAATACTTTGTCGACGTACTAGGAACAGTGTCTGCGTAAGTACTTATGTATTTATGAGTTTCACCACAGAACAGCAGTAGCTACTATGAATTTACGTCAAGTGCCATGAGAAGTAGCCACCTGTTCAGTTATACAGAATATTCTTAGAACGAGCTATTTTAAATTCTACAAACAAATAAGCGTATTACGCAAGTATACAGTGAGAAAATAATATATGGTAATAAAAATAACAAATATACTGAAAGGTAAGAAGAATAATTGACTGGCCCCACAGCTCAGTTGGTAGTAACTCTGCCTTCACCGCTGTAGGTTCGATCCCCATGTTTGTTCTGTGTCTGGTTGTAATATGTGTAATAAGTATTTATTTACAAAAACAAATTATGTAAGCCGGACTCGCGCACAAAGGGTTCCGTACCATTATCTATAAAAACGGCAAAAAAACACGTTTGTTGTATGGGAGCCTCGCTTAAATATTTATTTTATTCTGTATTTGTTGCTAAAGCAGCAGCAGAAATACATCATCTGTGAAGATTTCGACTGTCTAGCTATCACAGTTCATGAGATACAGACAGACAGACGGACAGCGAAGTCTTAGTAATAGGGTCCCGTTTTTACCCTTTGGGTACGGAACCCTAAAAATGATGTACGTCATAGCGATTAAATGAAGTCAATATACGTAGGTAGATCAAAAACATAGGTAACAAGAATAAATGCGAAGCTGAGTCACTTACTTCTGGAAATATAACCCAAATACAGTTTTCCTACAGTGAATCTTTCGTTGAATTATTTATAAAAGAAAAGACGGTTCACGACTATATTTCCCAAGTACGGTAAACATCCTCTCAGATCTCTAGGCGGTTAGTTTCTTAAAGATGTCTCTGCGGGGTATGTAGGTATATTTTAGGTGAATTATTTAGTTCGCCTAAAATACGATAGAATAAATAAGGAAAATGTTATACCTACTGCTTTTAGATACAGTCAGGTGCCTACTAATATTATAAATCTGAAAGTTTGTGAGGATGTATAGATGTTTGGGCGTAAATCATGCCCAAACGCATGGCATAGGTACGTCCTGGAATAACAAATATAATTCTTTTTATCTAGGTACAACGCAAGCGAAGCCGCGGGCGAAAGCTAGTTATTATTATAAATGCGAAGGAGTGATTGAATATGATAATGAATTTTAAACCAGTTATCTCCAACCGATTGAACTGAAATATTGCATTGAGCTGGTCTGATGATGGAGCTCGAACGTAGCCATGTGGACTCTTCAACTCCACAACTTAACTCTATCATGTTTGGGCTCGTTGGATTTGTCGTTGAAATTTATAAAAGCTATGTTCCTTTTGAAAAAAAAGGTTTAGACAAAAAATTTTTTCTGCGAAATTATTTCGAGAACCTTCGTTCTTCATTCACCGTTCACTGTGACACTGACAGATGACACTCTATACTGTCATCTTTCAGTTCAGATTAACGCTTATAATTTGTATCAAATGCTCACAAAATTATATATAGATATCACGCAACGTTTGCGTTCAATGACTCCTAAGATGCATAAATAAGTAGATCGTTCATTTAGTATATTTGACGATTCCTTGGAATTCCTTCGTGAACCATCATTGACTCATTTGAACTGATTTAGAAATCTATGATCCAGCTTCGTCGTAAATATAATAATCGTGTGTTTTGTCTGTTCTCTTTCGAAACAATAACATTTTGAATGTCCTATTTCGATTTTTTTTTATAATATCACAGGATCGATTCCTTTATTTAATAAGGATGCTTTCGAGCGTTTCCAAAATCATCAAGATAAGCTGTCTTGTTTATATCTCTTGTATACAGGATGTTACAAAACTACCCGTAAAGCCGAAAGGAGGTTAAATGTGGCCTTATAACGAGTCTATTCACAATATTTAAAAACCGTAGTAACGCAAAAATAAAAAAACAAACATTTATGAATGAAAAATACAGTAGAAAATTATTACTAGTAGGCCTTTCTGTTAAATAATCTGGTTCCCTGACATGACAGCTTACTAGGGTTGACAAAATTATATTTTTTACGGGGTATTTTGTAACACGTTGTATAAGAATATATCTTGAAAACAATTTCGTTTATGTTCTCAACACGACAGCGACGCATTTTCAAACCCGGAAAACATTAGACGAAAGTGATAAAATCCCGAAAATGTGGTAGGAAATTATGTTTATTTTCAGTGACGCCTTGCATACCTAATTAGGGCTGCTACTGTCCTATAATATAACAAAATGTAAAACTGACTGGCCTCACAGCTCAGTTTGTACTAGTTCTGCCCTCTGCGCTGTAGGTTGTGGGTTTGAACCCCATCAAGGACAAACATTTGTGTAATGAACATAAATGTTCGTTCTGTGTATATAATAAGTAAATACTTATGTGATTACAAAAAAGTATATAAGTATTGTATCAGTTATCTGGTTTCCATAGTACAAGTTTTGTTTGGGGCTAAGTAGCGCTATGTGAAATGACCACCAATATTTATTTATTTACTAGCTGATCGCCCCGGCTTCGCACGAGTGGTACCTGGATAAAAAGGTAGCCTATGTGTTATTCTGATGTATAAGCTATATTACTGACGTTAAGTTTCATCTAAATCTGTTCAGTAGTTTTTGCGTGAAAGAGTTATAAACACACACACACGCCTACTCACAAACCTTCGCATATAATTTTAGTAGGATTTATTTAATGTTACCGTTGATGATGTTAATGTTGAGTACCTCTCTGAATCGTGTAAAAGAGGGAATACTCAGTGATTGAGCCGAATCTCCATCTAGAATTCTAGAATATCAACAGAATCTAATCTTTCCTAATCGATTCTATGGAAATTTAGGTGCCAATGATGTTGGTAAGGTCAACGACACCGTTTATCAAACGCTCCCAGTAGCATAAACTTAGGGTCGCCATCGCTGAACTGTTTCAACTGTTTGCCCTAAATCACTCAGGATTGAGAAACTTGTCCGTTCCTAATTTATTGCCTTTGCTTTATTGTGTTGAACTTTGGCCCTGGATCGAAGTCCTGTAACTAGGCTATAATCAAATAATAATCGGTGTTATTATGTATGTTAAGTATCTATATACAAAAGGAAAGTGTCGTTTCTTATAACAAAAGAACTGATTTTATTTGTAATAAGATAATAAGTATTCGATTATTTCTTATTTTACAAGCTTTTATTTAACTTGCAATGTATGTATCGGGTGGAATATTGTTGCTGAAATTTTACATACTTATGTAACTTCAAAGACAATGCCATAATATCGTGACAGTGAGCTGATCTGATGATGGAGCCAGGAGCTGTTCAACAAAACTTCTCAATAAATAGTCAGATTGAAATAAAACTGTGCATACCTATCAATCTCCAATCGATATATGTATATAAAAATCAATGCCATTTTTCGTTGTAATTTTATAACTCAATAACGGGCTCACCTATCCAAATCAAATGTTTAGACTTTGTTCGGACTATTTAGTAGATTGTTTATGTGAAGTTTGCACCAAATCGGTAGAGCGGTTTTTCATTTATAATTTTTTTTTGTAACAATTGAATTCAATAAATGGCGGATAATTTTGTAAATGGGGATTTTGCTGGCAATCAATTATTGATATTTATCAGGACAACGTCTGTCACGGGTCGGCTAGTGACTATATAAAATTATGGTACAACCGAGCTGGATATGAATGATGATGGAGCGCGGATATAGCCATAGGAACTACTCAACAACACAATGTTATTATTGTTATTATGTTTACAATGTTATGTAATGTTAGGGCTCGTTGGATTTGTCTTGACGAGTACTAGATAAACTAATACTAATCAAAAAAACTTATAATTGTTTACGTGCAAACCCTATTCAATGTTAATACCCGGCTTTGGTAACTTCTTAAATATTACTTGCAGTTATTCTTAAAACATTCTCCGAACACGACCTCAGAGGGCTATACCCTCTTTTAAAAGATCCATTAACATTACGGAGGCAGCTTTTATTATTTTCTGTATAAAAGAACAATCTTGAATCTTTTATAATTTAGTTAGTAAGTCACTGAATATTAGAGAAAACATTGACATAAATAAATAAATATTGGTGTACATTTCACACATCGCCATTTAGCCTCAGACTAAGCAAAGCTTGTAGTATTATGGGAACCAGATTAATAATATACATTTTATTTATAGGTATCCTTTTTTTTGTTAATACATACTATGATACATTATAACACCAAGACACAGAACAAATATCCATGTTCATTACAAATGCTTGTACAAATGCGTGGGTGAGTATCGAATCCACAACCTACAGCACAGAAGGCAGAGTTACCACCAACTGGCTCACAGCCCAGTCAGTTATAATAAAAGTTTTTGGTGAATGCAGAATCGTTTTTTCTCAATAACCGCAAAACATACAGTTTTGTTTTTTTATGACAAAGATAACTAAGGATATAATCTAGATAAATTATTGACAGAAACACGATTAGTGAAACTTTTTCGATAGATTTATTTTCCAAAGTTTGCTCTTCAAAAACACTACTTTCGATTTAAATCAAAACAGTTCATTTTTATATTATTCGTTAGATAATAATCATACAATCTAAGTACATTATAAACTTTTCTTCATTTCTTTTTAAGTTTGATGGTTTTCAAGATAATGCAGTTTTATCACTTTTTCCGTTTAATCTGGGTAGACTCAGCCCATACAAAAAACCAAACATTTCACATATCACCTTAAGGCGCTCCCAGTCGACGATTGTTTTTGTTCGAAACGAAAAAATAAATACTTGTGAACCCTCCAAATTTCAAGTTTAAGATCAGTGGTTTAAGGCGCGGTAAGTTCTGAAAACCGCGGCCGAAACGACACTGACAGTTGACAACGGCAAGCTCTAGATGGCGTATGCTTATCGTAAATATTATCGACAGTTTTTATGAGATCGCGTTTCTGGTACCTACGTAGGCTGGTAATAGGCTTTACTATCTGGTGGGGGTAGTTAGAGGCACGGCCAAACATTATATTTGGCACATGCCCACATTTTGCAGTAGTTACGCATTCCATACGTGACTACTCAACTCGCTAGGTCACTGACCTCTATTATACAATAGAGGTCAGTACGCTAGGTACATGCCGATTTGACAGATGAACTATAAAAACTTGGAATGTGTTATGTCAATGTCAGTTAATCAGGTGCGCGCCGCGGCAAATCAGGATGTTTTTTATGGGTTTTCAAAGACAAAAACTTTGTGTACATGCAATCAATGAAATAACCAAATAAATACAGCAAATAAATGTTGTCTGGGCATCTCGTCCAACTCTATTTTCTATTTGCCAAGTCGGAACGGTAAATATGGTAACACTGACTACAGACTCCATAAAAAAAAAGTAGAACAAATGTTTATGTAAACAGAGCCGGCATTTTATATGTACCTATGTCAAAGTCAGTGCAAAACGCAAATCCTTGGCGCGGCGGAGTCAACCAATGCCATACATACAACACCGGTCAGCATAAATAAATGACGCGAATATTGAGACCGTTTCACAAGCCAAGCGAGCAGAAGAAGAGTTACGCGCTGGGTGTCCCGCCAGCCTCAACTGTCTGCCGGTCGAGGGCAGCCCGTGGCTCGCAGAAGGTCGACGAAGGATTCACTGTCGCGGAGAAGAAACTCGTAATCAGCGTGGTACTGCTCCACTGTCTTCTGGGTTCACTTTGCAGGCAGTGGAATTTACTTTATTGCGATTTATAATCATACAAACTTCAAGTCATATTTTTTCTTGGAAGCACCAAGAAAAAAGAGCTCTGACTTTTTGTGTTTTTATAATATGTATGATATTGTTATATTATTGTGCTTCTATTATACTCTGAAACATAACTTAGATTGGATAAAAAAAACCCTACAACCTACATTGTCTCAATCCGGTATACCTACCTACTTAGCTGGCTGTAAAAAACCATGAGAAGCGATGATAACTTTATGTGATTAGAAAGGAAATGAAGTAATAAAGTGTTAATAATCAATATTCTGGTTTATTTTCATGTTTACAAACTAATTTCTATTATCCAGCTGTTCCACCAGGCTTGTTTTCATTGAATAGTTTCAGTTTTCCTTATAAGTAACACAGCTTTCTCCGGAGAATCTTTGGGAACATCCCAGAATGAAGTGAATATTGTAGTCACTCCTAAAAATTTTTAATTAATGGTCAGTATTCAATGCTATATTGGTTTTAAATTTATTTTAGATTGTTTCCTAAACAAAACCATATCTTCATGTTTTTACACCGGAACTCAAACAAAAATGAATTGTAAAACATGATAGGCGGTACCTATACTTATAACGACGAGAAGTTGAAGCCCTTTTTTAGGGTTCCGTACCCAAAGGGTAAAAACGGGACCCTATTACTGAGACTTCGCTGTCCGTCTGTCCGTCTGTCTGTCACAGGGCTGTATCTCATGAACCGTGATAGCTAGACAGTTGAAATTTTCACAGATTATGTATTTCGGTTGCCGCTATAACAACAAATACTAAAAACAGAATAAAATAAATATCTAAATGGGGCTCCCATACAACAAACGTGATTTTTTGCCGTTTTTATAAATAGGTACGGAACCCTTCGTGCGCGAGTCCGACTCGCACTTGGCCGGTTTTTGAATTTCTAAGATTAGCGCTTACACTATGACGTCACATCGTCACGACCATCATCGGCTAGAGACCGCCCGCCCGCGTTTTTAAAAACCTTCGGTCGGAAATACGCACTTTTATTTACGATCAAAGTGCGATGCACTGTATCTGGGATGCACTGTATCTCCAAATTTTCAGCACGGGATAGCTGCTCCATCTGGTGTACGCGACGGGTAAGATCGAAGAGAAACTTCTATTATAGACAATTTAGATTGAATGTCTTTGACTTGTGAAGTGAATTTCCTGTCTAGTTCCTCCCTTATAATTTCACGGATAATGTCAGCAGAGAGGCAGTGGCATTGGCTTCGGGGCTTCGCGCGTTGCGTGACGTTATCGTATTCTTGGCCAATGTCCATGCGAAAAGATGCAGGTGCTGAAGGTGCGGCTGTAACTGTCGCAGGCGCAGTGCGGGCGCTCGCAGCCCGGGTAGGCTCTATAGTATATAGTAGTATATATATATATATATATAGTAAATCTATAGTTAATACAATTCTTTGTATATGGCTTGTTTTGATTAGTGATAGTTGTGATGCGTTATACCTCTAGACTAAACTAAATATCTCTACTATATACTAAACTCAACTAAATATTTCCCGTTTTGTCTATTTACTTAAATATGAATAATTAATAAATAAATATCGCTGTTAAAAAACCCTTGCTATTCTATGTTGTTTAAAAATCGTCGTTATAATCAGTTTTTCAATATAAACCGTTTATTTGAAATTCAAAATGTTGTTATAGTGCCCACAACCATCGCTCTCACCCTACGTTAAAAACTAAAAAAAAACCGACAAAAATGTATCGACCAATCGAAAAGTCAAGGGAAGTCAATTTTACGAAAATTGCATATATCCAGAAATCCCAATAACTGTCATAAGCTCTCTCCCGCTTGGAGAGCTGGCAACGTCGCCTGTAGCCGCGTGACGCAAAAGCACAGAGCGGCAACGCCGCTTTGAAACATGTAGTCCACCGCTCGTAATAACTATTTTCCAATCTGTGTCGCAGCCCAAGCTCTAGCGTTTGAATAATTTTTAATATGATGGTAAAAATCCACAACTTATTTTTCCCAGAATAAAAACTGTCCTTTTGTACAAGTTTTATTATCGACTAGCACTGTTAGTATAATGTTTGTTTGTTTTTTTGTAACTTTCAATAATTGCAAGTTATTTTTCGACCATTTCCGATTGAGCTGAGATTTTGCATCTTTTAGTTCTGGTCACAATACAATAATATGGTGACAGCGAGCTGTTCTGATGATGAAGTCAGACGTTTTTGTAGACGTTTACAATTACTGTAGTACAGGTCGCTGCTTAAATACTAAAGTGTCACAAATCAAAAAATGTGAAAATCGTTTTTAGTGCAAAAACGTGATCTAAAATGGTCATTTTATATAATAAAAATTTGATCCTTTTAATTATAGCACTATAAATAACTAAAACATACAAGTGTCTGTTTAGCATTTTTGCACTTTGCAGGCAAACTTCAGAGCTAAACTGCCATTTTATCAATTGCGACTTGATTTTTGACAGAAGCGCGCATAGCTTATATGCAAAAGGGCCACATTTCAAAAAACTACCGGTTTTTTAATTAAAATTTATATTCAAAAGTGCCATTTTTTAGAATGTGTCCGTATCGAGTATAAAATAAACGTATGTATAATACTATTTATTAAACAAAGGTGCCACATTTTAGAATGCGTCGGCTTTGAATATAAAATGTATATTAGTACAATATTGTTTTCTATACACATTTCAAATGCGTTTGTTTTGAATAATAATTTTAGTTCGTTAAAATATTGCTTTTTATACATAAGTACCACATTTCGAAATGCGTTTGCGTAGAATATTATTTTTACGTGAATTCTAATATAATTTATAAAACATAAATGCCATTTTTGGTTATTATGTCAAAAAAATTAAACATGGCGACATTTTTGACTTGGAATCTCTTACTGTTCGAAATTACTGTACCTACTATTCAAGATAAAACAAATTTGAAATAATCAAAGAACTTATTAAGAAAATATTAACATAATTTAAAGCGATGTAATACGCTAAATTTATAAGCTTATTAATAGAGATAATAATCTATCTAATAATCGGTCGTTATGTTTAGCGTTTGTAGACTACGAAAAATAATTTAATTCAGTGGAAACCTGTGTAAAGCTATGGTTATTCCAGCGGTGCCGTATTGACTACCAATACATTGTAGTGTTGAAATGCTTGTACAATAACGCCACCGTGTCAGTCCGGGTGCAGGAGCAGTGTACGAAAGCGATTTCTTTGAAGAGAAGCGTTAGACGGAGATGTTATGATATCCGTATACGAACTAAAGTCACCGACATACCCAAGAGGAGTAGCTAGTTGACGCGGCTGTGAGCGGGGTAGGTACATGGCTTAAAGAACTGATGGTCGTTGGGTAGAATGAATGGAAAGATGACCTGATAAAGGTTGCTGGGAGGTATTGGGTGCACACTGCACGAAATAGATCATTAGAATTGATTTTACGAAGAAGGCTAATGTTTAGCAATGGAATGTTCTATGGCTGAAATTATAAAGATGACGAAGTGATTAATATGTTTGAGTTAATAACAACTGGGTTGTGATTTAGGTACTCATTGATTTTTAGAAAGACAGATTTAGCAGAAAATATATAGTTTTATTAATTATTAAACACTTATATACTTGTAGTTAAATAGATTTATGAAGCCTTTATAGTGACTTTATTATTATTTTTGTGTAGCTAGTAATAATGTTGAACTCAGTTTAGAGATCAACATTAAATTACCTCTTATTTTGCCCCAATAACTTTGTATAAAAATAGTTTTTGGTTTTTTAAATAAATAGCGAATTATTTTTAGTATTATCAAAAAAAAATATTAGCATGCTTTCGATATTGTATAATATTTGTTTTATTAATAGGTTTTTTACATCAGACGAAGAAGTGAAGGAAAAATCTAAAGAAAACTCTTATTTTTGTATAATATGTGGCCTTTTATCGATAACTTTAATTTACGTTTAAATATTTTTTTATATGCAAAAGGGACACATGTGGTATTTTACGCCAATAGGTTAAAGTTACAGCAAAACGAAAAATATAGATAGATACAGCTTAAAATTACGCTTCTAGTGATCCAAAACTCATAACTAATAAAAATAAAAATTTCTCAGAAATTAAAAAAATATTTTTTTAAAACTTTGATTGGCTCTCCTGAAAAAACAGAAATTTTGAAATATGACCGTTTAGTATTTAAGCAGCGAGTGTAGGTACATTATTTTGATATATCTCGCGGGGTTCAGCCAGCGTTTGCAATGTAAGCGCAAAAAATGTGTTTATTTACGACATCACATTAGATACCTCTAAAATTATCAGTATTTCTCTACTATATTAAGCATGTATTATACATAAAAACCTTCCTCATGAATCACTCTATCAATAAAAAAAAACCGCATCAAAATCCTTTGCGTAGTTTTAAAGATTTAAGCATACATAGGGATATAGGGACAGAGAAAGCGACTTTGTTTTATAGGTACTATGTAGTGATGAACTATCCCTACGTAATAAAGCAGGTGGCATTAATACTCCTTGGTAGAATAGGAAGTAAAAACTCTTTGTCTGTCAAAGTAATTTTTTTTAAAAAACTTGCGTGTTCGGCGGTTGGCGGGACTCTGCTCTGTGTCACAGAGTGGCGGGTAATAGGTAATATACCTATTAGAACACAATCAGCCACCAAAACGTAGTCTGTTATGTATGCGCCATGTTCTTTGAACATTATGTAACAAAAATGACAGGATCATTGAACCGATTCTTACTAAAATCTTGGGATTTATATAACCCGCTGAATATATTATTATTCATACGTACCTATTTTGTTCAACTGCGGGTTTTGCTATGGTTAGAAGTGTTAGTGATGATGCTGAACTATCATCCTTCGAGAAAGTTATACGCAAATCCGACTGGTCGTTCCAGATTTTTTCCAGAATTTTTCCCTACAATTTATCCAAGAAAACGTTGTGAAGTGAAAGAGGATTGAGAAAGGGATGATTAGATGGTTTGGGCATGTGGAGAGAATGAATGAAGAAAGATATTGACAAAACAGGTATATAAGGCGAGTGTGAAAGGGAGCGTTGGAAGAGGAAGACCTCGGCGTATTTTCCTGGACCATATTGGAAACGTTTTGAAAAAAAGCCGGGTCAAGAGTACTCTAAACCGACGAGCATGCATGAGGAATGTGATGAGAGTGAATGCTAAAGAAGTATGTCAGGATCGTAGCAAGTGAAAAGCCGTGATCTCTGCCTACCCCTTTGGGAAACAGGCGTGATTTTATGTATAAATGTATGTATGTATGATAAAGTATGTAGTTATGTAAGTACTTACTGTTTTCTTTGCCTAATATTTTTCAAAAGATTATCAAAGATAACGTAGATAGGTAAAATTGATAAAATAGGAAGGTTTACTTACTGTTTTATTTCTCTTATATTTTTAGCATGTTTTCTTAGGGTACGTAACCATTATCTCTTTTTGTTTTTTTTTTTTTTGAAATATTACCCATCTTTTTTCAATTCGTAAATAATCTTTCCGACCGCTGCAATGACGTCAAACACACGTCTGTCTCTGACAGTAGTCACAGGGGTACTGACTACTGACTAAGCCATGGGCGATGCGTGCTCCGCCTTAGCTTTTCGAATAAATTAATGATATAAATTATGTATAATTACTTATCAAAAATCTATTCTAATAGAATTGTAGATCTACATATTACCTATCTTTAACAATAAATCACAAGTTGATTTTAATAGTAGGTATATAAAATATTTCGATCATAAATTCTAAAACGTATCATTTAGAAATAATATTTTTATCGTGAAAAGTTTCTGCTATTATGTTTTCAGCTTAATAGAAATGTAGGTAGGAACCTGAAGTAATATACTTATAAAAATAGGAGATGTGGCTTGTTCAGAAGTATTTTATTTATCGTTTGGAAAAAGAGCAATCGTCGACTGGGAGCCCCTTAAATAAATAAATAATGGCGGACTTTACACACGGCGCAATCTAGCCCTAAACAAAGCAAAGCTTGTACTATGGGAACCAGATAACTGATAGAATACTTATATACTTTTTTTTGTAAATACATACTTATTATACTTATTAACACCCAGAACAGAACAAACAACTATGTTCATCACACAAATGTTTGCCCTGGGTGGGGATCGAACCCACAACCTACAGCGCAGAAGGCAGAGTTACTACCAACTGAGCTGTGAGGCCAGTCGCTCGTAAAGGCTTAAGGCTGTGCGTTAATAGGGTGTAGTTTCGTTGTCCCCGGTGACCGTGTACCCGTCAACGGGGATAGCGGGAATTCATATTTAAATTAATATACTTCCCGTTGTCCCCGGTAGATCAGCCAGTCAGGTAATAACGCAAATGTTTTGTATTTAGATTGGTATCACGTGCCCGGTAATTGAACATCGATCAATTGTTAGACGATTGCATTTTTTCCAGCATCATAGATAATCCAAAATTAGAATTCACCCACTCGTCTTAAAACACAGCTGTGTTGGCATTTCCAATTTCTGACAGATACACAATTCCGTTTTGACAGAATGAGCTTGAATTGACGTCATTCAAACCAATTGAACTTCCATGTTTAAAAAAAAAAAAGAAAACCGAGGAAAATTCGAAAAGTCAAGAGACGATATAAGCTTTTTAAGTTTTATAAAGTAACTAGCGACCCGCCCCGGCTTCGCACTGGTAGCATGTTATTATAAATATAAACCTTCCTCCTGAATCACTCTATCTATTAAAAAAACCGCATCAAAATCCGTTGTGTAGTTTTAAAGATATAAGCAAACATACATACAGACGCGGGAAGCGGAAAGCGACTTTGCTTTATACTATGTAGTGATTATTAGTCCTATAAAAATATATTTCAAACGGGACTTACTTTTAACTATTCTCTAGGCAATAGTAAAACAATCTTTCAAACCGGATCACCAGGTAACACCAGATACGCGTGTCCAAATATAAAAAACAGCATTAAAAAATATATTATGTACGTGTCGTATAGAAAAGCTCCTTCTTTTATCAGTGACTAGCTGACCCGTGCCCGCTTCGCTGTGCGTAAGACATTTCTAATACCATCGTTGACTTTTTTGTAGACGTTTTTAAGGTGTACAATACTGTAGTACATTATTTTGATATATCTCGTGGGGTTCAGCCAGCATTTGCAATGTAAGCGCAAAAAAATGTGTTTATTTACGACATCACATTAGAAACCTCTAAAATTATCAGTGTTTCTCTACTATATTATGCATGTATTATACATATAAACCTTCCTCTTGAATCACTCTATTTATTAAAAAAAACCGCATCAAAATCCGTTGTGTAGTTTTAAAGATATAAGCAAACATACATACATACATACATATTACATACAGACGCGGGAAGCGGAAAGCGACTTTGCTTTATACTATGTAGTGATGAAGACGGAAAAACATTTCCGCCAATATACAAATAAAGAAACCATGAGTCTGTTAGGTACCTACGAACATCCGCATAGACCGCAACATCCATTGTTTGCGGGACTCCAACACGCGACATTTCAAGCCTCTAGATTTTTTGTGTAGATTTTCCTCCAATTTTATAAATTGCCAACTACGTCTATTCTATTCTATTTCTTATTTAGTTTATCGACTTGTTGTGTCGCCACATCGCGTCCAGGCCCCGACTGAAAACCAGCGTCGCACCGCGCTTCGCCTACTCCTTAGGTTCGGTGCTGTACGGCTCAATGCTGAGACGGGGACCTATTTGCCCCCACATGGCACAATTTGCTGTTGATTGTTTTTTTTTTGTTCTCTTTAGTCATTAATTGTGTTGTGCTTTTGGAGCAAATAAATGTTTTTTCTTTCTTTCTTTCTTTCTTTACGTCTACATCTCCCTAGGGCACGAGAACCCGGAAAATTAACTTTGAGCTTTCTTTTCGGTCTTGTTTCATTTCTTTTTCACGTTAGATTGACAATGATGGCCGTTGCAATACTATGCTATGTACTATTTTATTCGCTAGCCGTAGATATTCATTAGCTGCTAAGTATTTGTAGATGCCGTGTTGGCCGAGTGGGATATACCTCGACTTTCAATCTGAAGGTCTTGGGTTCGAATCTCGGCGTCATCAATGGATTTTTCTGTTCGAAAAATTTATATGCGCATCAAAAACACGTGCTTACAACGGTGAAGGAAAACATCGTGAGGAAACCAGTATGGAATGCTAACTACTGCAAAATGTGGGCATGTGCCAAATATAATGTTTGGACGTGCCTCTGACTACCCCCACTAGACATCTTCAAAGGATCTAAGCGTCTGAAGATCCGAGAGGATGTCTACTATACTTGGGGATTACAGTCGTGATCCTATTTATTTATTTTTTTATTTGTAGATAAAGTTTTCAATTTAATATTTCTACGCTACTATTTTATAGAGATAAAATTTGTTTTTTGTTTGTTGTGAATAAACTTAAAAAAAACATCATCAGCGAAAAACAAAGGCTATATTTATTTATTTTTAAAATTAGAGCACCCTATGCAATAATTTAACCTAAGGTATTAACAATTTGCCTATCTTCATTAGTATACCCGTGCGAAGCTAGGGCATGCCTAGTATAAGATAAATTTCATTAAGTTAATAAAGCACTTTTTAATTGCTGACTCAATCATTATTAACGTCGCTATTTCCGTTTGTGTCATCGGCAATTCATGTCATGTTCTTGACTTTCATAATTTGTTATTTCAGCTTCAGGAAATTTCAATGCTATTTTCATAAAATGAGGAAAAATATGAGTCAGTACCAAAATATATAAAGCAGACCTACATACACACACACTAACCGTCCATACGGTTTCGTTAACCGATACTTTATTAACAGATCTTTTTTAAATAGCTGTCATGTGGTTGTCTTTATTTATTTATTTATTTATTTATACTTTAATTGCACTTATAAAATAAATACAAAAAGGCGGACTTAATGCCGAGGCATTTTCTACCAGCCAACCTAATTGGTAGTGGAAACATGTAGTTGGCAAATAAAAAAAAAACTTAAAAACTAGGTAATGAAAACATGGAAAAATAATATACTTAATTTTACATTATATTTAAAATAAATACCACAGAAAATATTATTATAATAATATAAGAATATAGATATATAAAAATATATAAGTATATAGATATATTTATGTACTTATATCAAATTACTTAAGTATATAAAAATTATAAACCTATGTTGTATAAAATAAGTGCAGTTTCTAAATGAGTTCTTAAAGTCATGCAGGATAAGTAAAGTACCTACCAGGGTATTATAAATGTTTAAGGAAATGTTCGCGAGTCAATTTCTTAAAGCACTCTTTAGAGTTAACTTTTCTTATATCATATGGTAGTTGATTCCACAGTCTCACAGCTTTTACTGAGAAAGAGTTCCCACGGAAAGAGGTGCTGTGCTCAGGGATATCTAGAAGGAGGTTTTCAGCTGATCTTAGATGCCTGTCATGTGTGTCAGACCGGAAATTAAAGCGGTTTTTAAGATAATCAGGAGAGAAGGGGTCTTTGAGAGTAGAGAAAAGAAGACAAAGAATCCGCAGATTCCGGCGTTCCCTTATGGGAAGCCATTTCAGTTTGGTGCGGAAGTGGCTAACATGGTCAAATTTGCGGAGACAGTAAATAAAACGAATGCAGGTATTCAAGAGACGGTCGGTTGTCTTTGTCACCAACCAAGCTTTATTTATTATTTCTGTTTTTTCACACGTGTGGTACCTACTCGGATGAAATATAGTATGTATGTACTACTTATGTATGTATCTCTACAACTCATAAACTATCTCTACGCAAAAAAGTATGTCGGTCAATTGCTCGGTTGCTACGTGAAATAAAGACAAACCAACAAACATACTTTCGCGTTTGAAATAAGATTATCAATAGACTGTTATTCATTACATTCTAGAGAAGAAATATAATCTACTGCAGAATTGATGATCTAATAAACGTAATCCATTTTCAAAAGCAGATTTTGGGAATCAATTTATTTAAGTACCTTCTTACGAAAGAATCTGTTTTCGCAGAGCTAATTCTGAGATCAGAGTCTTTCCTAGGATGAGCCGCTTATTCCGTTTTCAATCTAAGAAAAACCTTTGCAATCACTTTTTCTGGTTATGATTAACGCTGGTTACGTCGCTAATTAATTGTTTCCTCGTCACTCACTAACTAACAATCAATACCACAGTACTTTTATTTTTTATATTTTACTTTATATATTTTTAAAGTTTATTTAGTTCAGGCATGTTAGTTTAGTAATCATAATTATTTTCATTTAGAGAACGTATTCTAGAACAGCGAAGTCTTCTGGACCTCTGTATATCTCTTATCGAACGATCACTCGACAATTAAGATACTTCCTAGCCGGCCCATTTCAAACGTAAATATCTCGAATCCTTCTAGTACAATTCCTGATTTTTGGAGTACAATTCGTCCATATCTTTGTAACTGCATTTAAATGAACCCTCAACCAGAGTGGGTCCGGCTGGGTAGTATCACACGATAATATACTCATTAGATTAGACAGTGACAACTATGTATAATAATATCTGTCAAAAAGCACTGGTTAACGCAACCATCCTTGACCGGCCTGTTAGTGTGTAGGTGTGCTCTTTAATTTGAGAATACTGACTAATATTTCTCCTCAACTTGAGAACTTGAGAATACTGACTAATATAGCAGTGTTGGAAGAGTGGGAGGTACCTCGACTTTAAATCTGAGGGCACGTCCAAACATTATATTTGGTACATGCCCACATTTTGCAGTAGTTAGCATCCTATACGTGACAGGTTGCAAGCCCATCGCCGCTTATAAGAATACTAACTGGTTTCCTCACGATATTTTTCTTCACCGTTTGAGCACGTGTTTTTTGATGCGTATATAATTTTTTCCAACAGAAAAATCCATTGATGCACGCCGGGATTCGAACCCACGTCTCCCCCACGGTAATATAATATAATATTTTATATTAATCAAATATCTTAAAAGGATCTTATCGCCTGAAGATCTGAAAGGATGTCTACCGTACTTGGGGATTACAGTCGTGAACTTATTTTTTTTTTTTATTTCTCCTCATATTACAAAAACATTATATTTTCTGTATATTGATCTATATTTTTAAAGCTAAAAAAAATACACACGTATTATATTTTTTGTACCAATTTTTCTCTCAAGAGCTAGAAAAATCATACATATCGGGAAGCTAAAAATATCTACCCTCTTTGCACTGACTACGACCCTGATCCAGGCTGACAGAGTAGGTACCTAATCAGTTTCCGACGAATCATATTGTTTGTACAGAATGTTACGTCTGTTTTCGTTGAGCGAGGCCTCCGGGAACCATTTGATTAAAGGATGATTTGGTAGAATCGCACTGATTCAATATTTACTAGGGATACATACACATTTCAGTCTTTTCTTTTGTTTCTAATATTTATCTACACTAATATTAACAAGCTTTTACCCACTCAGGCAATTATTTTTTTATTTTACACGACTTTATCACTGAAATTGCTGAAATCAAAAAGAAATTATGGGGAAAAAAGTTGTCTATGTCCGTCCTAAAACTTTAAACTATCTATAAATAAAATTTAATTATAATCGGCCCAGCAGCGGTTTGGCTGTGATAACGTCACAGACAGACAGAGTAACTTTCGCATTCATATTAATTATAATAGACCTTCTCCTGACACTAAAGATTACAACAAAAAAAGAATTAGCAAAATCGGTCCAACCATTTACGCGTGATGCTATGACCAAGGGAAATACGGATTCCGTTTTATATATAAGAAGATAAAATATGTACTAGATCAATTTTATAATCTGCATTATCAGTGATGTGTTTAAAGTCGAGGTACCTACCTTCCATTCGAACAATACGGCTATCTATTAAATGGAACTAATGGTTTATGGAAAAAAATACTGAAGTAATAATATAACTGGTTTCTTCTTGATTTCCCTGGAGTCTGTGATAGACTTTGGTAAACAAAACTAGTTTGGTCAAAGTTATCGATGCTGCTCAGTTTATATTCGCACCAAAACTTTGCCATTTCAAGCCTAGCATAAAAACATATTACGAAACCCACTAATTTATATTACCACAATGGTTCTTTAAGTATTAATAAAAACTGTCAAGGTCAAGAGTACTCTAAATCGACAAGCATGCATGAGGAATGTGATGATAGTGAATGAAGCAAAAAAAGTACCGTATATCAGTATCGTAGCAAGTGGAAAGCCGTGGTCCCTGCCTACCTCCTGAGAAACAGGCATGATTTTATGTTATGTTATTGTATATATTAATCTAAGCTCTTTTCAGGGCTACCATTTGAGCTGTTCCTAGACCTAAACCAAGTTTTAGTATCAAACATTATACGAGTATATAAAGATACCAAAGTTTGATTGTTTGTTAATCACGTCGGAACGGCTCAATAAATTTTTATAAAATTTGGCACTTATAGATTATAACATGAATTATTAAAAAAATAGGATTACGGCTGTTATCCCCAAGTACGGTAGACATCCTCACGGATCTCCAGGCACTCAGATCTTTAAGGATGTCCAATGGGGTTAGTCAGAGGCACGTCTAAACATTACATTTGGCAAATGCCCACATTTTGCAGTACTTAGCATTCCATACGTGACAGGTTGCAAGCCCGTCGCCGCTATTAAAACATAAGGTACTTTATATTCGGTTACCATGCGAGCGAAGCCGAGGGTGAGGCTAGTATTTCATAAAAGTTTTGAAAGGTCAACTTGTCTTTATCATCATCTGCCTGACCTAACCCCACTTAAGTGGGGTCAGCACAACATTTTTCAATGCTCCCCTATGATCATAGTATTCATCTTCTTTATTTATTGGTCTTTTGTTATGCAACGAAAAGATATCAGTGTAAATTATCTATTAAACATTTCCTGCCTTACCTTACCTTTATTTCTCTAGAAGCGGCGCCCTCTTTATAGCGTTGCTGCCGCAATATAGCAGTTATTTTTAGAGTCCGTGCCTTAAAACCGTCACTGATCGCTTTTAGGACTGTCTGTCTGTTTGTCACATACTTTTTTCTCTAAAACAAAGATGTCACACGGACTATGAGATCTCTATGTAAAACATCATTTTGATCTGTTGCTGCTCAGAATGCAACAGATCAGAATGTGTCACCCACTGGTGACACATTCTGAGTATTCGTACTTGGTCTGATTTTATTTAATAATCAGTCTGGCATGTCCTGAACATTACAGCCGATAATAACGGTTATCTCTTTTTGAAAACATAGCTCTACAAACCAGTTGGCCAGTGCCTGATCAACTTTCCATTTTACAATGAACTTCCTAGGTCTACCTAGTTTCTCCGTAATCTCTTAGGACGAGGAATAAATGTTTTTGATGAATGCAGAATCGTTTTTTCTCAATAACCGCAAAACATACAGTTTTGTTTTTTATGACAAAGATAACTTAAGTATTTAATCTAGATACCTACATTAAAGACAGAAACACGATTGGTAAAACTTTTCACTTCACTAGTTTAGTTTTTAATCAAAAATGCTATGAATAGCTAAATGGTTCATTTTTATATAATTCGTTAGATAAAATCATTAAAGACATACCTTACCTACCTAAATTAAAGACAATTTGTTTTTTAATTTGATGGTTTTCAAGATAATGCAATTTTATTACTTTTTCCGTCTTATGCGTTTAGACTCAGCCCATACAAAACGTCAAAAAATTTCACTTATCACCTTAACTGCAATTCTAATAAATATCTCTCTTTTGTTTCAGGTAATATTTATTTCCCAATTTTATTGGAAGCAAGTGTTTTATTTTCCTACTAGTGGAAACCCTCACGACTTCGAGTTATTTTCAAACAGACTTCAACCTTCGCTGTACCCTTTTAGGGGTAGAGTTTCGGGAATCTCTTACTTAGTATCTCTTACACAAAAGGAATACACCTTCAAAATTTCAAGTTTCTAGATAGATCTTTAGATCAGTCAGGAAAAACTGGGATTGGTAACACTGACCGCGATATTTTTTCTGATTTAGAATGATAATTTAAGGGCTATTTTCAGATAAGTACATACTTAAATGGTGATAATGTAGAGTCAAAACCATAAACTAAAACAATCGATATTTGTATTACAATCATCCACATAACTTCTTACCCTCACACACCTAAGTAATATTACATTATTAAGAGTGAGTAGTTGAGTCATCTACATAGCATTAAATAGACTAGGTAGGTATAACTATATCCATCCATACCATACTTTGTGTAGTATAGTATTTACGACGTAATTTTGTAAATGGATTTTCTGAATAGTCTCGAAAATATCTGGCTTTATTTGGTAATATATTATGACGCTGCGTTTCATTTAAAAAACCACGAAACTGCCGTACATAAATAAATAGGTACCTACATAAACTATGGCTGACACTGACCGCATTTCGGTCCATTCCCGCAGCATCCAAACAGACCGAATGCACCACTTTCTTTACTCTGCATCTAGCTTTGACGCTCTCGGGGTACCAGCTCTACCAATCCCGAATGATTTTTCACGCCAGCTTCGGATTACGGAATAGCATCTTTATTTTCTTCAGGGTAGAGGTGACTTTCACTCGTATAGATTTTGGTTAGGCCATGTTCACACTGCGCACGATCCCGTTTAGTTTCCATGGGTGTGTGCGGCGGCCGGGCAGTCGTCTGCGAGCCGAGCCGCGATAAAGACGCGTCGCGTCCCAAAGTATCAGTGCTAGTGTCAAATTTGGAACATGTGCTGTGCTTGAATGGAGAAGATGACTGGTGAAATTCAGAACGTCAACAAATGGTATGCGTTTGTTATGGCGCGTGGCTGAAGGCGATGCGTATGTGGTGTTACTCGGAGCGGACCAACGGCATGAAGGGCCAACCGGTTTGGTGAGATCCCGAACCGCTATCGTTTAGAAAGCCCTTAGGTCTAATTAGATTGCTAGCTCTCTTTACTTGCATTTTCGTTTCGCATGATCCCGTGAAGGTGAACGCTTCGCTCTCAAAACATCTGATGATGTTTATGCATCCTATATTTACATACGAGGCTGAGCATTGTAAAAAGCTTTTTTATATAATCAAACAGTATTTATACCATCATTTTGAATAATGCGTTTTGTATTCGAGTGGCATCTCTACGAGATTCATAATTCTCTTGCTCTACATTTATTACTTTTTAAATTTTTTGATATAAACTGTTACCTGTTTTTCATATAACTGTTTTGTTTTAATATCTACTTACTTATTAATATCTAAAAGTAGGTAAAACAATGGTTGTGGCTCAATTTACTCGTACCTTATCATATCGAAGAGATCCATGTAGATTCATGGGAGGATTATAGGTGTAGCCAGAGGCCAGATCAATCTATGCTTGGGACTGCTTACACATTATGCCATATTATTTTCAGTTTAAATATTATAATATCATCATCATCATCTTTTTGTCTTTGTCCGGTGAGATAACCACTTCATGTTTGTGTGGTCGGCACAAAAACATGTCGCAACAGGATTTGGCTTAGGGTTTTACCGGCCGTCTGATAAGTTTAAATATTATAATAATGTAAGGTAAATGTATTGTTCTCTTATTTATCAGAATCACAGTATAGAGCATTATATGTTACAGTCAAACATCATAACCGGTCAAAATCACTTTTGACTAAAGCCTGAAGTCAAAGTACCGACTCGACTCTAAATGGTCCGACTCGATCCTACCCCCGGCTATAGGTAATACTTTTACCACCAGCCCCGGTTATTTATGACAAAATCACTTTTGTCTAAAACCTGCAGTGAAAGTACCATTTCGCACCCTGACTCTAAATGGTCCGACTCGACCCTAACCTCAGGTTTTATTTATAAAAGCTCGCGTAGGAGGTCCTGGGACGAGGGGGCAACGAGTGACACTTCTGGCAAAACCCACTTATTTATAAAAATACATGTGATGTTATTATCTCAAAAAAGGGTAAGAGGGTTTTAAAAATTACCTTATGAGAAGTGCAAAGGTTAAATTTATTACTAGCTTTTACCAGCGACTTTACTTACGAACCTGGTAGGTATTCCAGTAAATCAAGTTTGAAATCACAATTTTTTTAACATACAAACATCCTCATAAACTTTCGTTATTTTAATATTAATATGATTTAAACGCGTGTTCAGTAATATAATATGCAAAATGTTAATTTGTTTCATTAATCAAAATGATTTTTCAAACACTTTTTATTTAAGACTATTTATTACGTACGATTGGTTTCAATAAACATGTATACAAAATTGTGATTTTTCTTAAAAAATAATTGGCCTTAACCATTTATAAACGATATAATATATATATATATATATAGGATCACGACTGTAATCCCCAAGTACGGTAGACATCCTCTCAGATCTCTAGACGCTTAGATCCTTTGAAGGTCTAGTGGGGGTAGTCAGAGGCACGTCTAAACATTATATTTGGCACATGCCCACATTTTTCAGTAGTTAGCATTCCATACGTGATCGATATTTTTTTTATTAAAACCAGTTTTACTGATTTTGCAGTCATTATACATTTATTTAAGATCCTTTTTGATCATTTTACTTTGTCTGTAGCATCTATGGCTTCATGTTGATTACATTAGCAACAACCTCCAAAGTACCTACATTTCTAATTTAACCCGCTTAATGAATTACTGTGAATTCTCTACCTAATTTATTTGTTTCTTGTAATAGATGGTTTTTGTTTATTTCTGCCCGTTACCTATCAACAGTGAATTTAATTAGGCCACATACACTTCTTTAAATATAATAAAACTGTGGAAGAGTTAAATTCTGTACATTGAATAAAAACTAAAAAAAAATACTCCTAAGGGCCTTTATACAAGTAAAACAAGCCAAAAAAAAACATTTTGAAATTTTTGTCTGTCTGTCTGTCTATTGTCGGGACGGATTTTGAAGACTATTTTTTTGTTATGTAGCTATTTTTTTGTCTTCGGCAACATAAAGGCTATAATTTATTTTGAAGATTGGAATACCAGATGTGGAACTATCTGTCGACCAGCGAAGCGGGCACGGGTCAGCTAGTATGTAGTAAAGTCAAATTCAAAAGGCATTTATTTCAATAAACTCACAAGGATCACTTTGAAACGTCTTAGGAACTAGGTGAAGCTACGCCGATTCCTCGCGACCAAGCCTAGAAGAATCAGGCATTGTTGCCGGCTGGGGCCTATCAAAGACAGCGCTGAATCTCGTCACAGTAGGACTCTTCGATGAATTTTTTAAAAGAACTTCAAGTGAACGATTTTTTTTTATAAATGACGTAGTTCTGAGGTAACTTCTCCTTCTTCATTTCATACCACTTCTTGAAGGGGTCGGCACAACTTGTAGATATTGCAAATGGATTTACTTTGAGGTGCTTTACAACCGGCCGCCTTCCTTATCTACCCTCCTTGGGAATGCTTGCTTGTTGTGCGCTTCGTCATGGTAAAGCTGACATGCCCGGCCACTAGTTCTGAGGTAACAAACATAAATAAAAAACCGGCCAAGTGCGAGTCGGAATCGCGCACGAAGGGTTCCGTACCATTATCTACAAAAAACGGCAAAAAAACACGTTTGTTGTATGGGAGCCCCTCGTAGATATTTATTTTATTCTGTTTTTAGTATTTGTTGTTATAGCGACAACAGAAATACATCATCTGTGAAAATTTCAACAGTCTAGCTTTCACGGTTCATGAGATACAGCCCTGTGACAGACAGACGGACAGACGGACAGACGGACAGCGAAGTCTTAGTAATAGGGTCCCGTTTTTACCCTTTGGGTACGGAACCCTAAAAAACAACCGGTTCCTCCTTTTTTTAAGTCAGTTAAAAAGCGTTTGCTAAACACAAAACAAACAGCCGAGTTTACAAACACAGCCACTGTTTTATCAGTTCCTTCTAAATATCAGCGAACCACTTATCAGTGTGTTGTGTTCAAGTAAATATTATGATACGAAATATTTCCCAAACATAACTCAAAAAACACGAAAAACTCGAAATCTTGTTTTGGTAGTGTTAGTTGATAAATTCGAGGATTCCTAAGTCAACAGAACTGTCAACTCGATATACCTCGAGATGTACCTTGCATTCCTCGACAGCTACTGAATCTGTGCGTGTGACGGTTTGTTTGATGAAAATCACCTCCACTGATGAAGAATGACGTAATTAAGGAATCTCCAAATAATCGATTTAAGATGTTTGGTACATGATGTACTTTTCGAGGGAAAATCGAGAGGCCTCGAACGAGTTTGAGCCATATAAATATAAACATTTTTGGATCACAAAAACTCTAATTCCACCTAGTTTCCGCCCACGGCTTTACTCGCGTGGTACCTGAATAAAAAGTAGCCTTTTGCTATTAAAATAAAAATGTATATGCGCATCAAAAACACGTGCTCAAAACGGTGAAGGAAAACATCGTGAGGAAACCAGTTAGTATTCTTGTAAGCGGCGATGGGCTTGCAACCTGTCACGTATGTAATGCTAACTATTGCAAAATGTGGGCATGTGTCAAATATAATGTTTGAACTTGCCTCTGACTACCCCCACTAGACATCTTCAAAGGATCTAAGCGTCTGGAGATTTGAGAGGATGTCTACCGTACTTGGAGATTACAGTCGTGATCCTATTTATCGGGGGGCACGGCAGTGCCCCCGCCAAGTCGAGCTCGAAGCAAACACTGCCGTACCATCCTTTACAGGAACCATTTCGCCGCATTTTCAGGCCCCTGTTTGAGAACCTCTGGATAATACCAGAACGCAGAAATTTTTGTCATCCAGTAAGCTATAATCACATACTTAAAATCCAAAATTTGTTTAATTGCGTAATTGAGGCACAAACCCAAACATCATCATAATTATTGGATTAAAAATAAAAATAAAATAAAAAAGCCTTTATTTCTATGCAGATAAAAAATAATAATAATCTTATTCTAATTATAGTGAGTAGGTATAATTTGATTAGTTTCATATAACATCTGCAAGAACCCCTCTCCGGGTGAAGGCCTCCTCCAAAGATATCCAGTCCTCTCTGGACTGGGCTGTTTTTAGCCAATGTACATCGGCTGTCTTTATAATTTCGTCTTCCCATCTAGCGTAAGGTCTGCCTATTTTTCGCTTTCCTAAAGGTCCCTTCCAAGCAGTCACTTTTTTCGTCCATCTCTGGTCTTGAAGAAGTTGGTATATTGGTCCACAAAAGCTCACCAAACTCCGAACCTATTAAATCATATTTAATAAGGGTTGTAAAGAAAAAGTAATTAAACATAAATTGATATGGAAACTTTCATAAATTGCTCATATAGAGTTTTAATTACTTACTCGTAAATGAAAAATACTTATTATTAAATAGGACCACGACTGTAGTTCTTAAGTAATAGAGATCTCAGATCTCTCGGCGCTCTTGAAGATATCATCGGGGTTAGTTAGGGGGACGTCCAAACATAAAATTAGCTCTTACCTACTTACTGTTTAATCCGGTTTCCCACGGATGTAATTTATATTATAGGTGATTTTGATACCGTAGGTTACATTACTGCAATTTTTGTAAGGATCTCTAATACTTTTGAAAATAAAAATAAAATATATATATATATATATAAAATAAGTATTTGCTGTCCGTCTGTCCGTCTGTCCATCTGTCTGTCTGTCACAAGGCTGTATCTCATGAATCGTGATAGCTAGATAGTTCAAATTTTCACACTGTTGCCGCTATAACAACAAATACCTTATTATTACCTTATTAAGTGGGGCTCCCATACAACAAACGTAATTTCTTGCCGTTTTTTATAGATAATGGTACGGAACCCTTCTTGCACGAGTCCAACTCGCACTTGTCTGGTTTTTTAGTTTGTCCATTACAAACAAAAATATAAATTGAACTTTTGAATAATAGTGTACTTAGATGTAGAAAACTGATACCTACCATATAATTTGAACACAGTTTAGCTTATCTTTCCCAAAGTAAGCAAGTTCCGAGAAAATCTCATAATCCGAGATTGCAGCTGAGATTATTCCAAAACAATAGAGAAACTAAGAATAACTTTGAAAATACCTACCAAAGAGTATGAACGAACATTTGTTGTTTAAACTCAAAGGAAATACAGATTTCGTTCTGCATTATAGTTATTGGCGCAATATTTAGTTACAAAACATTTTCATACTACTGGAGAGTGATAAAAAGTAGTGATCACTACGTCCTACTACTACTTTCCATCCTCAGGTTGTCTGGAATAAATCGCTTTTTAGTGATAAGGCCGCCCATTGTACGTAATTCGAAAATGATTTTTTTAATGTTTTGCTTGTTTATTTCTGGTGTACAATAAAGTATTATCTATCTATCTATCTATCCTAATACCATCATCCATCTTTTATGTAAATCGTTATTGAAAATAATCTATCAACGTACACCCTAGAAACTTCAAATTTCAAGTTTCTAGGGTGGTTTAGGGTGTACGTAAGTAGATAAGTGTATATTGTTGCTCTCCTTGCAAGCCCTACATTCTTTGTTCAAGCTTTTTTGACACTTCACACAGCGCCGTCTAGCCCAAAACTAAGCAAATCTTGTATTTTTGGAGCTAGATAACAGATACAAGATACACTATCCCTCGTATTCAAGAACGACACTATGAGAACACGCACCCACAGTGGACGAAATCTTTTTTCATAAAAGTCACTTTATGTGTTGTGCGACACTGCATAGTGTGACTAGAGGCACATTGTCGTGTGCCTCTAGCCAAAGTTGAGCTCTAAAGGCACACGGTAGCGTGCGCCATAGTGCCACTCAACACATAAAGTGATGTTTATGAAAAAAGATTTCGTCCACTGTAGGTGCGTATTCTCATAGTGTCGTTCTTGAATACGAGGGTTAAACACCCAGACACAGAACAAACATCTATGTTCATCACACAAACATTAATTTTGTCCTTAATGGAGATCGAACCCATAACCTACAGCGTAGAAGGCAGAGGTACTATCAACCGAGCTGTGAGGCCAGTAAGTTCTCTATTTACCAATGCAGTTAAATATAAAAAAAAACTCCTTTAAAACTATCATGCCTACAGCCTAGACCTTGGACTGACATCGTAACTTAACATAACAACCTAATAGATAAGCCTGACTTGTGCAGCGCTAAAAATCAATACTCTACTTACATAAACGTGTTATTCAACTAAGTTCTGTAACAAACAGTTTTTTCTGCCAGGGTCTTACAATAAGACCTGTGTTTTTTTAGAGTAGAAATTAAAAAGTTAAACGAGAATATTGGTTTTAACTATAGATACGGTTAATTTCCCACGTTTTTTTCTTGTATTTCTGACGTTTCGAGACAATTCAGAATATGCTCTATGATGCTCTATGCTATATAAAAATGTAGTAATGGCCGTATTTATAGTTAAAATTTGTAACTATTACGAGAGTTTTAAGAATATTAGTATAACAAATCCTATGTAAAGTTTCAAGTATACAAAACCATGACATAAATAATTCCATACTTTAAACAGTAAAAATGTTCCGACAAGTTTTGATGTCATGTGATGGACTTTTATAGAAAAACTACTAATACTATTGATAAAATTTATATGCGGCCATTTTGAAATCTTCCTCTACATTGTAGAGTCTACAAGATAGCCAAAAAAAAAACATTGAAGTTGAACCAGCCTTTACGAATAATAGGTCTACCATAATGCAATGTGCGTGCAAACAAACATATTAACGAACTGAGAAATTTCTCTTTTTTGAAGTAAAAATACAGCAAAAAGGTCGCAAATTAGACATTAGTAATCCAAATTAATTTTAATTACTAATTAAACTATCAGTAACAATTGTTTACGAAGCTAAATGCGTTTTTTTCTTTTAACAATTCTCATTATATATACATAATGGTCTACCATTGTGACTGAATAGTTTCGCAGTAATTAATAGGGCACAGGTTGTTGCAGAAATTACTTTTAAAAAACTAAAACGAAAACCGACGAAAATGTTCCGACCAATAGAAAAGACTAGGAACGATATTCTTTTTGTTAAGTTTTATGAAAGAATTTTTAGTCCTACAGAAATATAATTTATATGGGACCAATTTGGGAATATTCTCTATACAATAAAAAAAAATATCTGAATCAGATGACCAGCTTAAAAGATATGCGCATATTCATAAAAAATATACATGTCAAATTGAGACACTCCTCATTTTTCGACGGTTCAAATATAAACTTGTAAAAGTATTTATTCTTTACGTCAAAACAATTGTACAACCAACGTAAGGTGTTTCTTTCATCTATCGTCTATCTACACTTGAATCATTCTAAGAATACTTCAAATTGTTTTTATGAGCCATTTAAGAATGATAAATCTATGTAGAAAAGGTTTTACTAATCGTATTTCTGTTTTTAATTTAGATAGATGGATAGGTAAAACCCTTATGTCACCTATATCATAAAATCAAAGTTTTAAAAATAGGAATAAACAAAACAAATAAACTATTTAAATAAAAAACCGGCCAAGTGCAAGTCGGACTCGCGCACGAAGGGTTACGTATTATCTATAAAAAACGGCAAAAAAAAATCACGTTTGTTCTATGGGAGCCCCACTTAAATATTTATTTTAGTCGGATTATAGTATTTGTTGTTATAGCGACAACATAAATACTTACATCTGAAAATTCTAGCTATCACGGTTCATAAGATACAGTACTGTGACAGACAGACGGACAACGAAGGACCGGACCGGACCTTTGGCAACGGAACCCTAAAAATTACTTTAAAAATAACATGCTTTTATTTCGTATAACCAATTTCATTGCGTGTTATCAAATAATTACATAATTGGTTTATCGTAATCATTGTAAATGCCGTAAAAACATAAAGATAATGATTAAGAGAAAACTTACCGTTTTATTATCCAAGCATTCACAATTAAATATTTTACAGCAGATAATAAATATTATATAACTAATAGTCCTAATAATATTATAAATGCGAAAGTTTGTGAGTTTGTATGTATGTTTGTGCCTCAATCGGGCCTAAACGACAAAACGGATTAAGATAAAATTTGCTGTAGATTTAGATGCCCGAATAAAACATATACTACTTTAAATTACGAAAAACATCCCCAATGTGATAAAACACACATAAGGGATGATTTTGGTATAGATACGCTGGTGTGCAAAAAATTTGACATCCGTGTTGACATCAGTCGTCATATCATGTATCATAAATGTGGGTATTGTGAAGCGTTGCCAGACGTCCCGATTTTTAAATAAAAATTAAATTTCCGTGCGGGTCAGGCTTAGTCCCGCTTTCGGGGATAATTCGGTCATGCGTGCGATTTCAAATATTATATTTTTATTAAAATACATTTTTATGGCTATTTTTGCTATCCATTGTCACGTAAACGTAATTTAAAACTCAAATATTTTTTAAACTTCTGATTATATACGTTTTTTTTACTATGTCCCGCTTTCGACGAAAGAATCCCGCTTTTTCACTGAAAAAGTTTCAAAACCCCGACTTGGCAGAATAAATATCTGAAATAAAACGTAATGTTTGGACCCCCTTTTGACAACTTCAAGGATCTAAGCGCCTTGAGATCTGAGAGTATGTCTACCGTACATAAAAAAATAAATCGTGATCCTATTTTATTTTTTAATAATCAGTTAATTAAAAAGTATGATAAAAATATGATAACTCTTGATCAAAGTTAAAAAATAATTACCAACGCAAATTTTACGCAGACGTCTACAACCTATAAATATATGTAAATGATAACCAAAGACATAAGAATGTATAGAATGGAAGCTCCATGCGGGTTGAATATTAAACAAAAGATGTATTGTCGTTCACACCATACACGTGTGTAATATATGGTGTGTTCACGCATAGGGTGTCCCAAAACTCAACGATAACATATTAATAAATTCATACATTATAAAAAATTATAATGTATGAATTTATTATAAGGTCGATAGAGGTGTCAATCTGGGTCCCGATTCTCGAAGAATAGATAAATATCACAATCGATGTTATATCGCCATAACTGTCAAAATATCGAATGACTTGCCATATTCTCAAGCAGTCACAGTACATAAATATATAGGTTAAATCGTTATTCTAATAATTAGATATGCATCGAGTGATAAGGTATCGATATTTATCGATATTATAAGAAGTTTTGTACATAAATATCGCATACCCGAGTTTAGCTTACCTGATTTGATATTATTGTGAGTAAACCAGTTAGTATTCTTATAAGCGACGATGGGCTTACAACCTGTCACGTATGGAATGCTAACTATTTCAAAACGTGGGTATTGTGGACTTGCCTCTGACTACCCCCTTCAAGGATCCAAGCGCCTTGCGATCTGAGAGTATGACTTGGGGATTACAGTCGTGATCCTATTATTTATTTTTATTTTATTACAAGCTTAAACTTTAAAAATATTAAAATATGCGCAAGTATTATGCTACCGTAAAAGTGGTACTGGAAAGGCGAGATAACGATTTTAAATTATCTACTTATAAGCCGAATCTCAAAGAAAGAGTATACAGTTTACCTCATTTATAATGTTAACAAAAAAAGCACTTAATTTGTTTCGAAGCAGACTCAATATTGACTCGTGCAACGTTATTTTAATATACTATTAATAGTCATTAAAAGCCGTGTTGACCGAGTGGGATGTACCTCGACTTTCAATCTGAAGGTCATGGGTTCAAATCCCGGCGTGCTTCAATGGATTTTTCGGTTCGAAAAATTTATATGCGCATCAAAAACACGTGCTCAAAACGGAGAAGGAAAACATCGTGAGGAAACCAGTTGGTGTTCTTATAAGCGGCGATGGGCTTGCAACCTGTCACGTATGGAATGCTAACTACTGCAAAATGTGGGCATGTGCCAAATATAATGTTTGGATGTGCCTCTGACTACCCCCACTAGACATCTTCAAAGGATCTAAGCGTCTAGAGATCTGAGAGAATGTCTACCGTACTTGGGGATTACAGTCGTGATCCTATTTATTTATTTTATTTTTTATTAATAGTCACTTCTACACATCAAAGGCTTTTGCGATGAGATCAAATTATATTTATCGAGTTATGCAGAATTGACCTTTAGCGCGACAACAGATTAAAATTATCTCGCAAAATGAACGGAAAATACTGGGAAAGTTAAAATTGAACACAATATTGTATCCATTGGAAATGTTATAACTTTCTACCAATTCCAACTGAATAAACGTGACCTATACAATAAATTTACATCTCTTTTATTAGGGTTCCGCAACCAAAGGGTAAAAACGGGTCCCTATTACTAAGACTTCGCTGTCCGTCTGTCCGTCTGTCTGTCACAGGGTTGTATCTCATGAACCGTAATAGCTAGACAGTTGAAATTTTTACAGATGATTTATGTATTTCTTTTGTCGCTATAACAACAAATACCAAAGAATAAAATAAATATTTAAGTGGGGCTCCCATACAACAAACGTGTTTTTTGCCGTTTTTTATAAATAATGGTACGGAACCTTTCGTGAGCGAGTCCAACTCGCACTTGGCCGGTTTTTATTAAATTCAAAGTCAAAAGTTATTTTATTTCATTAATATCACAAAGTTAGAAATGACTTGGGTAAACATTTAAAACTACCCTCCGTTAGCTTCGCTCGCGTTAAACTTAGATAAAAACTAGCCTATACGCCATGGCACGAACTATATCTATTCCAAGTAACACAAACGTAAAAATATCCTCCCAATTTTCGCATAATAATCTTATACCTAAATACAATTTTCGTGTAACCTAACTCCTCCGAAACGGCTTAACCGATTTTTATGTTTTTTTTTGTGTATATTTGGTAGGTATGAGAATATGTAGGGTATTTCTTATACCCCTAGTGATAACGGTGGCATACAAATCGGGAAAAACTAAAAGTGCATTTTTCTGTGTGATTATTAAAACTTGACAACGTCTGTCGGGGATAGCTAGTAGTTATCTTATTATAAGTGTTTGTAGTTGTGTTCTCGTCTATTACTAATTTCTTTGTAGCTATACTGGCCAGCTGTTCCTGTTTCAAATGACGTGACGCTGGCAGAAATGTCTAAATAAGGACGACGGCCATTAAAAAAAAATTGAGTAGGCCAAGTAAAAAATCAATTATCTGCTACCATGAATAACATCGGCCTGATTCACCTTACCGTTACAAACGTACAATCACTTATACCGTAGATTCTAATATCTTTACGAGAGCCTCACTAAGTCAATTAACACAGAATAAGGTGAAATTGAACTCATCATTCTAGTTCAGGTTTTTGGGTCCATTACAAGCTTTTGTGTTACTAGGTTGGTCAAATTTGTAACGCATATTAGTAACTCGCTTCCGTTACCCGGCCGCGTGGTACTTAAAAATATAAAAATAGCCTATTTGATATTCTAGTCTAGGTTATATGCTATAATGTATATTGTTTATTCCATCATATATTGTCATGATTCAGGCACAAAAATCTAAACATACAAACATCGTTTGAATTAACGGTTTATATTATACTAGCCGACCCGGAACAGACGTTGTCCTATACAATTTTAATAATTGCGTAGGAAAAAGCAATTTCAGGCAACTTCCAATTTTTGCCTAAAAAACCTTGTACTGATAAAATAAATTACGAATTTTGGTAGAATCATTAGTCGGAACTGCGTTGCTATGACGACTAAATATTTTTAGTCTGTAATGTCAGATTTGTTGCACACCAACGCCATTTATACCATAATCATCTTTTTTGCGTTTTTTTATCATTTAGGGATTGTTTTTCGGATTATAAGTTCCCCCTTTATTTATTCAGATTTTTTATCTACATACTACAGCAAATTTCATCCTAATCTGTCACAAACTTTCGCATTTTGAATATTATTAGGAAAGATAGTGTGCTTTCTTCCATCACTAGAATATCGATAGAAACCGACAAATATCGATTACGACCAGAAATTATACAGAAATTGCAAGTTCTACCCCTCGATATTCTCTTAACTTAAGATGTCACAACTTTCCCTCTCGGGGAATGGCACCAATTTAATAACAAACTTTTGCCTATTTCATTTGGTAGGCGACATTTATGGGTCATGTTTGGGGTTCTCAAGTTAGTTGCTTGAGAGTTATTGAACCGATATTAAATTAAACTGCGCAACATTTGTGTGGACATAGAGGTTTGTTCTGTATCTGGGTGTTATTACTCGTATAACCTTTATTTCGACACTACAATTATATTGGAATTCGTTTTCGTTTCTGGTTCATGGCATAACCGATTTTGGTGAAACTAAGGGTTTTTTTTCTCTGACAGTTGCCACTGTTAGAGAAACTGGCTACAAACTGACTTATGTGCTGGTTCGAGCTTGGGATTGAATTCGCATTGTAATACTAGTAATTAAATATAAATGGTTTCAGTGACGACCTCCAATTAAAAATTGCAACAGATCATGTTCAAGGATAGGGCTGATTATTATAACGTCAGAATGCGTAGTTACTTATACTAATGAAGATTAAAGGCAAATTTTTGATACCTTATGTTACATTATTGCAATTTTCGTGACGATATCTGATTTTTTTTAAATAAAATATAGTCTATGTTACTATGTGCAAGAATAATTGAAATTGGTCCAGTAATTTTTATTTTATCCAGTACAAACAAAAATATAAATTTTACTCATACGAGTATCTAAACTACTTCACTACATAGTAAAAAGTAAAGTCGCTTTCCGCTTCCCGCGTCTGTATGTATGTATGTTTGCTTATATCTTTAAAACTACACAACGGATTTTGATGCGGTTTTTTTTTATAGATAGAGTGATTCAGGAGGAAGTTTTATATGTATAATAACATGCTACCCGTGCGAAGCCGGGGCGGGTCGCTAATTTTATAATATAGTGTAGGTACTCGTAGTTCGTCATTGGTTTCATATTAGTTGGTAAACCGTCAGAAATGACGTCAAACACTACTACGAACATCATAGATGAATAATTATGATAGAAACCATTTAAATCTGTTTGTTTAAAATTAAAATCCACTAGACATGCTTTGTCTTGTATTCGTACTTGAAACAAAACGATGAAACTGGATTGTTGACTGGCCGCAGAAAAATATGTTTTCAGTTGTTGACTGTTCTCAATACATATTCAAATGTTTTAGTTCAAAAACACTTGAAACTACACAGTAATTTAACCTTAATTTACTGTTTCGTGTCGACTGTGATTTTGTTATGGTGTCTCGTAAAACATGATGTTCATGAATCATGAAATATAATTGTGCAAAATTAAAGAAAAAACATGAAACAAGTATATCTTATCTTATATTATACGAGTATGTAAAAGTTTGTATGTTTTTGGTTAAATTATGACATAACCGAATTTGGTGAAACTAAGCATAATTTTTATCCGATTACTACGCGAGTGATGTCGCGGGCGGGAACACCTATAGAATATTAAGTTTATTAGCTATATTCTCAAAGCAGAAGATTATATAGTCCTGTGGGCACGAATCACTATCGTATATACAAAACGTCAAAACTGACACATATACAATATAATAATTGTCACGTGTGACGTTTGGCGATACGTTATTAGTGATTCTTCATTCTAGATCTAGAGAAAAAACAGTAGGCATCTCTACCAACACATCTTTACATCCCACTTGGATAAAGAAAGCTGATTGCGTGGTTTACTATTCTTGTCTTATGGAAGAAATGACACATCGTCACATATGTTAAAATGCGTTTTATGTGTAACGTAAAACCAAATATAGTTACGAGCTCAAGTAGAAAGGTAGTCTGGTGATGCCTAAAGTTGAGACCGGTTTCGACAAAAAATAAACACGATTGAATTGATTGGTATTCTTAATATGGTTGGTGTCAGTAAACTCTGCAAAAAGTAATCGCAGGATTTAAAAAGAGTGTATTATTTTATCTAAATATACCTATAAAACTTTTGCGTTACTGCACTGCCTGCCTGATCTATCAAACATGCCTAAACCACTGGTCCTAGAAACTTGAAATTTGTAGGGTGTATTCCTTTTGGTATGTAGAAGTGCACTAAAAAAACCGGCCAAATGCGAGTCGGAGGGTTCTATACCATTATCTATAAAAAACGGCAAAAAAAATCACGTTTGTTGTATGGGTGCCCCACATAAATATTTATTTTATTATATTTTTAGTATTAGTTGTTAAAGCGTCAACAGAAATACATAATCTGTGAAAATTTCCCTGTGACAGACAGACGGACAGCGAAGTCTTAGTAATAGGGTCCCGTTTTTTTCTCCTTTGGGTACGAAACCCTAAAAAGGAATTTCCGAAACACAACCCTTAAGGCGGTGCAGCGAGAGTTGAAGTTTGTTTAAAAATAACTGCACGTGAACGAAGTCGCGACGGTTTCCACTAGTCTATTAATAAAATATTCAAAACTTATATTCAAAACGTGGAGGACGCTTTAATGGTATAATAGATGATCAAACGAACTTCAGTGAAGTTCGATCACTATTGTATGAATCGCTTCATTCGAATATATTATTACAATGTATCCTTTAGTAAAGTATCCTTTAGTTTACAGGCAACTTTGCACTATTTCAGAGAGGATTTACTCGATACAAAATTTTTCGATACTCCTGTCATCTCATTGTCTATACATCATTCCTTTTTTGTAGCAACGATTGTTTATACATTTGCATACCTTGCACGTAAACTTAAAATATCTTATTATATACGGCATATTCTATAAAACAATATAACATTAATTTTGACTAATATTTGTGTAACCTAACTGTATTTATTTTACTTTGTACTTTTTGTTTCATTACGTTCAAGTTGTCATCATTATCATATGTTAATATGTAGAACTTCTACAGCCTTCCCATATATTTCCAAAGCAACCGAACCCGTGAGGCCCGAACAACCCTTATAAAAATATACCCCAATTCTGGCGTTGCAAAATTACTTTCCCCGGTCTTGTTTTTCCTCCTTTTATTTCAGTACTGCTGAACAGAATGTTATCGGTACACAAATATTGTGTTACGATCATTGTACCAGTAAATTTACACAAAAATATTTTTATTACTATATTAATTCACATCTATAAGTACAAGTCTTAAAATTGTATGTAAATCTATATATATATATATATATATATATATATATATAAAAGAAAGTCGTGTTAGTTACACTATTTATAACTCAAGAACGGCTGAACCGATTTGGCGGAAAATTAGTGGGGAGGATAGGATACTTTTTAGGACGGGAAAGGGAACGGGAAATTATCACAACATTTGTTAATTATACAGCGATACAAAGTTCGCCGGGCTAGCTAGTATCATCACTACATAGTATAAAGCAAAGTCGCTTTCCGCTTCCCGCGTCTGTATGTATGTATGTTTGCTTATATCTTTAAAACTACACATCGGATTTTGATGCGGTTTTTTTTAATAAATAGAGTGATTCAAGAATAAGGTTTATATGTATAATACATGCATAATATAGTAGAGAAACACTGATAATTTTAGAGGTTTCTAATGTGATGTCGTAAATAAACACATTTTTTTGCGCTTACATTGCAAATGCTGGCTGAACCCCACGAGATATATCAAAATAATGTACTACAGTATTGTACACCTTAAAAACGTCTACAAAAAAGTCCACGATGGTATTAGAAATGTCTTACGCACAGCGAAGCGGGCACGGGTCAGCTAGTGTATTATAAAACTCCTTTCGTTCTCTGATTGAACTATCAACGCAAAACCTAAACCATTGATCCTTGAAACTGAAATTTGTAGGATGTATTCCTTTTGGTGTATAGAGGTGCAATAAATAAGGAATTCCTGAAATTCAATCTCTAAGGGGGTGCAGCGAGGGTTATAGTCTGTTTGGAAATAACTTCTCGTAAACAAAGTTACGATAGTTTCCACTAGTACAATATATTTTTATATAAAAAAAAATTGTAGACACTTTACACATCGCCATCTAGCCCCAAACTAAGCAAAGCTTGTACTTGAAATAGTCCTATGAAATGAAAGGTCGTTAGATTATATCAATGATTAGATGATCGGAAAATTAAACTATTGGTTTTTATGAGACGAAACTCTATATAATTGAAAAAAGGTGTAGGTACTTACCCTCGTATTCAAGAACGACACTATGAGAACACGCACCCACAGTGGACAAAATCTTTTTTCATATACATCACTTTATGTGTTGAGCGGCTCTATGGCGCACGCTACCGTGTGCCTTTAGAGCTCAACTTTGGCTAGAGGCACACAACAATGTGCCTCTAGTCACACTATGCAGTGTCGCACAACACATAGTGATTTTTATGAAAAAAGATTTCGTCCACTGTGGGTGCGTGTTCTCATAGTGTCGTTCTTGAATACGAGGGCTAATGTTGTGTCAAATGAAGGTCACCGTGTAATACACACTTGAAATAGGAAATATTACAACGAGACAACACATCGTCGTTTTTCTAAAAACAAAGATCTACATTATACCTGTACCATTGGTTTTTTGGCTAATTTGATTAAACATGTACCTACTTTGGAAGTAAGCTACGTATTTTACAAATCCAATTTTGAGTAGAACCCCGGTGATATTACTTGCAAATAAATTTATCTGGCATCATATTTTGTCTGTTCGCATTTATGAGTAGAGCGCGTTCGATCAAAATTCGATGAATAACATTATCTCGTAGTCTTTGATAAGATGGAATATGTAAAGAGAGTGTTATATTTACATTTAATTAGGTAGTCAAATTAAATACTAGTTTAATGACTATATAATAACTTAAATGCCAACATTCTATTTAGACATCAACATCGACAGACAAGTAAAGTCAAAATTAGTTTAATTTAATTTATTTTATAGTTTAATTTATTTTATAGTTTAATTTAATTTAATTTATTAAGTTTAATTTAATTCGCTGTTTGTGTTTTTTAAGTAAAATCTAGAGTAGAATTTACAGTCAATATTATAGAAGGTAGGTAAGATTCAAACTCTTTCTAGTTTAGTCATATAGCGTAAGATACTTCCATGAGTGTTCGAGAGGGCGTTCTACGGATTTCATTTGCAAATGTTTACCGATCCGTAGGTACCGCTATCTTGACCGAGATGATGAGTGCGAAAACGTAATAGCTCAAAAACAAAACTAGGACAGTTCAGTTCACTATGATATAAAGGCAGAGCTCAGTTGGTAGTAACTCTGCCTTCTGCGCTGTAGAGTTGGATTTCCACCAGAGACGAACGTTTGTGTGATGAACATAGATGTTTGTTCTGTGTCTGGGTCTTATATAATGTACTAGCTATATAACAAAAAAGTTTCATCAAAATCCGTCTAGTAGTTTTTGCGTGAAAGCCAGACAACAGACAGACAGACAGACAGACAGACAAAAATTTCAAAATATTTTTTTTGGCTTGTGTTACTTGTATGAAGAAGACCCCTAGAAGTATTTTTTTTTGTTTTTATTCAATGTACAGAATTGAACTCTTCTACAGTTTTATTATATTTATAGATTTTAAATATTTACAAAAAAAAGCATATTATATATGTATTCTATCAGTAATCTGGTTTCCATACAATCAAAAATCTGGTTTACAAGCTCTTAGTTTGGAGCTAGATGGCGTTGTGTGAAAACTCTAATGAAAAATCTTTGGGATATTCCACTGCCAGTATATTGATAAACAATTTTATTGCATAAAATCGAATTTGACTTTCTGATTTGACTGACTTGATTGACACGGGGCCGCACCCTAGATTGTGAACTCGCACTGCGAATACACCCCGCCTTTGAATTTAGTACGTAAAAATAAAAGGCCCTGGGGCCATACCACAGGATCCTCAATTAAAATCAAAACAATTTTATTCACCGTGCGTAAGTGACAACGCTATATACGAGTTCGTATTGCGTTGTCACTTTCGCACTGTATATAATATTGGGTTGGTGTTACTTTTGAGCTTTAAGTACGGACCCTGGAATTATTCTAAGCATTCCCTTGTAATCGGCACGCGACTCTTCAATAAATTACGTTCCGATTCAGGAAAAATGTATTTCGGTCGGGAATGGTAAATAAATAATGTAGACGCATCTGCTGTCACCACTCCGTTCTCCGTGCTCCTGTAGATTATGTACCCTCGTCATTGAAGACACCGGCTCATTGCTTGTGACAATATTTTTCGTTGTATCCTATAAAGTTTGGTAAGAACTGCGATTCTTTGGCGCCCAAGAAAACCTTGGAATAGTTTTTGCATGTTGTCTTCGAGTGAATTTAAACTGTCTGTTTTTTCCAAGGAATCTTGAATTATTGATGAAAGCATTTTGTCGTTTTCGCAAAGTTCGTTTTCTTTTCACCACAAATCGCCATAAAAGTCATAGATCCATCCACTGTTTTTATGGTTGCACATCATATATTTATTCTACCACTTTAGTATGCAGGTTAGTAGGTTATCTAGCCCAAAAAATTACAAAACAGTGCGAATAAAAAAAACCTAGTTCTAAACATTAAGATGCTTCGAGTGAAGTTCGCACTTGAATTTACAGTTTACAGTTAGTTCACAGTAGATTCTCATAAACTATTATAATTTATTAATATTGAATCTGATATTAATTATTGTAATATAGAGTCAGGTAAAGTCAGGAATTAAGTAATTAGTTACTAACTAAAAAAATTTCTTACTGAAATAAATTGGTGACAGATTTTTCCCTGAATTTCAAGATCCAAGCTAATAATACTTTCAGACAACTCTTTTTATCCTAACCACAGAATAAAGTCCCAGCGTTTTAATAGTTCGCGTTCATTGACCTAACTTTTTCTGTAGTCGTTCTTGTAGTTTTTTTTGCAACAGATACCTACTCAGACAGGTACCTCGTAGATGCCGAGTCACGAACACTGTCAATAACGGTAAATATGCTGGTAGATAATAATATACGATATTGGGGCCGAAGTAGTTGAAGAAGGTTTAGGTATACTTACCTTCTTTTAACTTTACGAAAGGCGAAGGAAGCTTAAAAGTTTTAAGGATCCGTACTTCTTACCAAGTGTAGGCACGAGTAGGTATACTCGTAGTTGTCAAGGGAATTTTGAGGAGGTTGACAGCATACGGTCAGGTGTTTTTGTGTGTTTTTTGTGTGATAGACCCCAAGCCGTGTTTGTTGCCTGATTCTTCTAGGCTTGGTCGCGAGGAACAGGCGTAGCTTCACTTAGCCTAAGACGTTTCAGAGTGATCCTTGTAATTTTATTGAAATAAATGTATTTTGAATTTGTTACAGCCGTTTTACAGTAAAACTAAGTACAGTAATCAATTTATAAGCTTATTTTGCTAAGGAATCATAAAATTAGCTTGTTATTTTTGATAGTTTATTTTTTGTAGCCCGAGTATGTAAGAGAAGTAAAAACAATTTCAGAAACTTAAACTTGATTAACATTTTACGATAAGCGGTTTTATCGCTAAAAGGTGATCTCTTCCAAACAACCTATAATGGAGATAATATAAAGATGAAATGGAAGATTAGTTTAATAATTATTTTTTTTTCTGTTTATCGCGTAGATTCTGATCTTTTTCAAAACCTCTGACTACACTTAAATTCTGGCCTTCGAACAGGCTTGCCTTAAACTTTATTATACTATATTTATTAATACCAAAGGTCGTATAAGTAGATAGATATAGATTTTAGACTCGATAGCTAAAACTCCAAAACCATATTTTAGACAGATATTTATATTGCGTGTATTCAAGTTCAGTTTTCAGTTAGAGGACGGTGGGTTGGTTACGCCTGGGGCCTTACTACAATCTCAAAAGTAATATCAAAACAATATCACTCACGGTGCGAAAGTGACAACGCAATACGAACTTGTATAGCGTTGTCACTTTTACACCGCCAGTAATATTGTTTTGATATTACTTTAGGACCTTGTGGTATGGCCCCTGTAGTCTATTTTTAAGGCGATTAAAATTCGATGTGGAAAGGTACAGGTGTGGCTGAGAAAATTTATATATAACAAGCTTCCGCCCGCGGCTTCGATCGCGTGGTATCTACCTGGAGTAAAAGTATCCTATTTGTTATTCCTGGACATTAGCTATGTACCTACCTATTCCAAGTTTTATCCATATCCGTTTGAGGCGTTGTGGTTGAGAAACATACATCCTCACACACTTCCTCCTCTTTAATATTATTAAGAAAGATGGTAAACCTGTTCACTCCTATTATGATAACTCTTTTACAGTGCAGGCTGCTCGGTTGTGGAATGCGCTGCCTGTGTCTGTCAGGAGTGCTAAATCTCTCCCTATTTTTAAATCTATGTTAAGGGAACACTATCTGTCCTGTTGTCGCTGAGTTGTTTGCTTTATTTTTCTTTTTCCATAAATATGTATTAACCCTATACTTGGCAGGAATTTTTATTTTTGAAATGTTGTGTTTTTTTGTATAATTTGTGATCTAGGGTCATTAATAGAGGGGATAGTATGAAAAAAAAAATTATATTATTAATACTTTTAGATTTATTTAATGTACCATATTTGGCACATTGCCAGATGTGTCATAATCAACTTTACTAAATCAACGTACCATATGTGTCACACTGCCAGGCTTATATACATTTGTGTTTAACACTTTATGTAACAAAAATATTACATTCTTACATTAAAAAGTAACAAAAACATGCTAAAAATAATTTGCGATTACGTTATATTCATTTTCAATTTATAATCTGTAGATAAAATATATATAAGTATATAAAACTCTTTAGTATTCCCCTAATCCTTTCTTAGTTTGCACTTTTGTGCAATGTATGCACCTCCCTCTGCTAAATTTGAAAGTTGGGTGATGAGAAATTTAATCAAGCGTTTTAGAGAAGATAGGCGAGTATTATCAACAGCCCCGAAATGATGTATATGCCCCAAAACGATCTGCTAGATCAAAAAATGATTGTCAAAAATATTTTTCATCGCCTTCTGAAACTTCGGAAGAAGTGCTAGTTATTTATGTGCTGTAAAGATTTGTTTTTGCACATATAGAGAGATGATGTCATCTAAGTAGAACCTTGAAGTATTGAATGACACTCTTTCCTGCAAGTCAAACCCCAAAGAAGACCATGATCTTTGACTTCAGCAGAATTAGTGAACTTTTTACAACGCCAATAAGGTGTTAGTCTTTAAGACCTTCCTTCGTGCCTGATACACTAGGTCTTATTGATTAAGAAGCTGCTTAGGGTCAAGGCTGCATACCTACAATAGGGAAAGTACTTGTTCAGAATCAACGGGCAGTGAACAGTGATCGAAAGCGATGACAGTTGATATTGTAGTAGAAATGTTGATGTAACAACTTGATTCATCTCATTATCAACATTTCATAAAAAGTTTAGGTTTTCCAGTAAAAATGTCAATGGGAAGGTGTGAAGGCGGTGAACTGCTATCACAGCATTGCTATTGTTCATCATCTGATGATTAAATTTCGTCTAAATCTGACTTGCCCCCGACTTGAAGATAAGACCCACAAGTTGACGAGGTCGATGTTGCTGCTGCTGATATAGTTGCGGCACCTGTGGCGCTAAAATGTCATTTTACCAAGTACTTCGCATCAAACTGACACCTTACGTACATTCTCATCTCTATAATTTCTTGACAATTAAAGCTCAAGCTTGAAAATTTTATGACAATTGGTGAATTTCGATTTATTGGAGCAACAATTAGAATGCTATCGTCGAAAAAACATTCATACTCGCATAAAAGGGCCGACGACACCTCCGAGTTGTCAAAGAGATCTCGCTTCGCTCGATCAAAAATCATAAATGTATGTAATTTTGAAAAAATATAATTTATACGAGTATGGCAATGTCACATATCAGGTACATAGTAAAGATAAACTTGAATGGCGCTCATCTGGCAATGTGACTTATTTGGTACATCATGAAAAACCAGTTGATTGCATGCCATTGTAATTCATTTAGGAACATGAAAATATTAATTTCGGATGTAAAAAAATGTTAACTATTACATATCAACCGTTTTTGACAGAAATACTAAAAAAATACTAGTAATATTTAATTTTTTTACCCTGCGGTGCGAAGACTCCTTTCAATGGTCAGCTATCATTCTCTCTACTTCAAATTGAGAGTTGCAAATCATCAAAAAGTATTTTATAGTAGAATTGGGACAATATTTTCTAAAATAAATAATAATTAAAATAGATTAATAATATTTTTTCACGCGTTGGGAATTTTTGAAAGTTGAACGTACCAAATTAGGCACTCTGCCAAGTATAGGGTTAAGTAGTTATTTTTTTTTTTTTTCATTTATGTCATATATGTAAGTCTCATTATAAAATTGCATCATCAATGCCCCATATAATATCATCAGTCCTTCTCCATCCAAAGGTTGTCTGGAAGAGATCGCTGATTAGCGATAAGACCGCCCATTGTTCAGCATAGTTTTTTTGTTGTGTATTCTTATTATATATGTTTTATTTCTTTTTATGGTGTGCAATAAAGTATTTTCTATCTATCTATCTATCTAAACTACCCATTTTCATCATAGACAGCAAAATTACGCACAAGCTTTGCTTAGTTTGGGCCAGGATGGTGCTGTGTAAAATGTTCAAGTAGGTATAGTTATTTATTGATTTAATTACTTAAGTACTTACCTAACTATTGTAATAATAAAAAACAAACAAATATTGTAGGAATATGACTATTTTAAAACTAACAAGATAGTAATCTATGTTCCTTTATCAATAAATTATTGAAATGAAACTATAACCTTCAGAAAGACAAACAAAACAACTTTACGAAACTAGAATTATAAATAGAAGAACTAGTTACTTTTTTAGGTTTCCGTACCCAAAGAGTAAAAACGGGACCCTATTACTAAGACTTCGCTGTACATCTGTCCGTCTGTCCGTCTGTCCGTCTGTCTGTCACAGGGCTGTATCTCATGAACCGTGATAGCTAGACAGTTGAAATTTTCACAGATGATGTATTTCTGTTGCCGCTATAACAAATACTAAAAACAGAATAAAATAATTATTTAAGTGGGGCACAATCGTGTTTTTTTTGCCGTTTTTTTAGATAATGGTACGGAACCCTTCGTGCGCGAGTCCGACTCGCACTTGGCCGGTTTTTACTAACTGTACTTACCTACTCAAAAAAGCTTAACGATAATTAGTTATGACGATCTTTATAATTATAATTAACACGTGCCCGTCTTCGCACGTGTGTAATATGTCACTCTACGGCCCATTATTAGTATAGGTACAAGAAGTCATGTCGATCCGTTACTATGTTGCTGCTTGCAAGGCTAGTAAGCTATGTAGTCGATGTTGCAAGGACGAACAAATACACTTCATCACTACATAGTATAAAGCAAAGTCGCTTTCCGCTTCCCGCGTCTGTATGTCTGTATGTATGTTTGCTTATATCTTTAAAACTACACAACGGATTTTGATGCGGTTTTTTTTAATAGATAGAGTGATTCAGGAGGAAGGTTTATATGTATAATAACATGCTACCCGTGCGAAGCCGGGGCGGGTCGCTAGTTTATAATAAAACAAAATTGCAAAGGATTTAAAAAGGAGGTTCTTTTAAATACTTTTTTCTGTCAACGTCGTTATTTTAGCATAGAGGTTGCAAGATAAAAGTAAGACCTTTTTACATCTTCTCTAGATAATTTGCCGCATATTTACCTATAGAGTAGGCACCAGGTGGATCTTTCTTCTGGAATATGTTATAGAATAAATATAGGTATTTAGGAAACTATTAAAGATAAAAATAAACTGTCTTTACGTATGTAGGTATGTAGATTGTCTACATAATTATACAAAAACATTTTTAACATAGAAAAAGTTGATATCAGGTATTTTAGGATAGTAGTTATTTTAAAAATGTAAACAATCGAGAAAATATTTTTGTTATAAAAAATCGTGTTTCACTTTTATCATTTAAATAAATAAACACCTAAAGATATTATTGCCATGAAATCAAAGCTGTTACTTTAGCAAAGATTAAGAAAAATCCGACTAAAATTATCAAAATATGCAAACCCTCAAACTTAAAACATTCAAAGATGACTAACTGGGCCAGCATATTAATGCAAGTCACGATTAACACCTATGGCCTTTTCGAGAACCCTTATTATTCATACATTAATCGTGCGTGTCTCGCCATCAACGATGACTCTCTCCATTAACTCATCTCACACTACAAAGATGCATCAATTATACAACTAAAATTACATTCAAGTAACCTAAATTTACGTAGCTGCCTACAATGTACAACAAAGGTGAAAGATTGAAGGCTATCATTGCAAATTTGCAATACAGTGCAAGATATGACAAGGTAGATTGTCTAGACCAGACCTGTGAAAGTTGTTCCATCAGACTAGCCTATAATAGATTATCTCGATCGCGTTCGTGGGTACCATTGTAACGTTATATAAGGACAATGGCATGCGGCAATAATACAAAGATATAAGTAGAGTAGGTACCTAATAAACTTGATTGTTGAAAGTTTTTACATGTTTTCTAAATGATTTATACAGCGTCAGGTGAAACTTTATATATATACGAGTCAAAGTCAAAGACAAAAAGTATTATTTCAATAAAACAACAAGGATCACTTTGAAACGTCTTAGAAGCTAGTTGGAGCTGTTCCTCGCGACCAAGTCTAGAAGAATTAGTAAAAAGTTAAAAATGTGCCTGTAATTTTGATTGATGATCATTTTAGTAAATTCTATATAGAGTAGTAAGGTGCCGATCGAACTAGGCTCAAACAAGAAAAATAATAACAAAGTAAACAAACAAATAAATAGCTTCAGCAAAAATTCTAAAGAAACACTTGACTTAGAAAGTTACCTAGCCAAACCGAGCCCATACTACAACATACTCATTTGATAATCATATTCATAATCGTATAATTCTGTCATTCATATTACTCACAACAAAACCCAATGACGATTTTGTCTAGCAGGTGAGTCGAGAAACAAGGAACTGTTAGTAGTCACGCGATTCCGATAACGAGTTTTTGCCATCAAATTATCGCGTTGTCATCTGTTTGATGCTATCGAACTGTTTATTGTGACTGACTTATATTCATTTGGATTCATAGGCTTGTTTTTCTTGTCACTTGTTCTTTCTTAGCCACCCAGTACTAAATCTAGGTTAATAACCAGATACAAGTATGCTATAATCATCATCACCATTAAAATCTAAAGATTCATGTAAACGTGTGTTGAACGAATTAAGTGCTCGCAGAAGCCCCTTTGTGCAGGACTGCAGGATAAATAAATATGGATATTCTGAAGGCTAACATGCAACCTACCGTCATTATCATTGATCGAACGAGCGAAGATCTCGGAAACAACTTTGTTGGGTAGATCTTCATATGTACGAGTGTATGTTTGTTTATGCATATCTCTTCAAACCGTTAGTTTTTCTCGATTTGCATGAAATAAAGGTGCATATCTAGATCCAAAAGGCAGTACAAAAAAATTTTAATGAATCAAATTGGCCAAAAAGTATGTCATAAAGGGGTTCTTCGAGACTGTGTCGCCAACCAAACACGATCATTTCAAAATCCAGTTATTCTTTGACGATGTCTTATAGTTAGGTAGTCAGAGGCAAGCTCAAACAAAAAGTTTATAGCGAGAAAACCACTGATACCCAGGTACTCACTAGTATAAATAGTTCTCAGTCCATCCAAAGGTTGCTTGGAAGAGATCGCTGTTAGCAATAAGGCCGCCCATTGTTTACATTGTTTTTATATCATTTTTTGTTGTGTATTTTTGTTATGGTGAACAATAAAGTTATAATCTATCTATCAAATCTCCTTGGTTTTTCTGATAATCATTATAGGTACACCAACGAAACTCATGAAATACACAAACATCAGCAGCTGAATCATTTGTAATTGGCTTCTCATTACCACATCCTGGGTATGCAGTACTTCTCACACGCTAATCTCGGCAAATCAGAGGAAAACGCGTACCACAGTTCAAGATCGCGTGACCAGAAAGAGAAACTTGCCCTTAACACGAAGCCATGATGTAATTGGTCACTATATTCAAAACACAACAAACTATTTTATGCAGATCTTTTATTTGGTGATAGGCTGTCACGTATGTAATGCTAAATGTTGGCATGTGCCAAAATGTAACGATTGACTTACCTCTGACTATTATCTTTAGTCATCTTCAAGGGTCTGAGCGCCTGGAGATCTGAGTAGATGTCTACCGTACTTGGAAAATACAGTCGTGATTAGGAACATATTTATTAGTAAACTTGAGTTTGAGGTTTAAATAGCAGGACTTTTAACTAAAACAATGGTCAAGGTTACCCCTTTTATGGATTCGATCCCAAAGGAAATAAAACACTCATGCAAAGAACCTTGGCTGTCTTGAGAGCTTCTGAGTCACTCACCTATGTCTTATTTATGCCTTTTTTAAACCTTCGATGTTTTGTTTCTTGTTTGAACAAGCGCATAAATTAATGATGGTTCTGATGACTCACAGGAGGTAGAGAAAATTATTATAGCAGTCGGACTCATAGAACTTTATGTCTCCGTTTTCATTTTGTACCTAGTAAAATAATCAGCAACAATGTTGGGTTTTTCAAAAGATTTATGTATTGGCTTGTCATGCATAGCAGATATACCGAACGATTTCCTATCGCTACCGAATTGTACCTGCCGAAGCTAATCTTTGGGTATTCTTAAAACATCACCTATAAACACAGAATAGTTTACATGGAATCCCGTCTACAGTATTTCCGAAACACATACTGCGTCTATAAATAACCGGTCGGTTATAAAGTTACGAATATATTCACGGATTTAGAAGCGCTATTCCTGTGTAAGTCTGGAATCTGAGCCTTGGAAAAAGTACTATGCGTACAATGCGTAGGTAGGTACCTACTTGTAGATAGAGCTCGTACTTTATCATAATTATGTCATTATTATCTAGAAACCCATATCGATCAAAGCATTTGTTTTCATGGAAGAGACAGCGTTTAGTGACCGCGATGAGATCACTGTGTCACAAAAACAAATTAATCAACTTTATATTACAAGATTTCTAGCCTTAAACCTACTATGCCCCTTTTCTTTGTGTGATGCTATATCCGATTTTGTAGTTCATCTGTGCTTACAGTTCGTACTAACCTACAAGCGCTCTAACTATAATATTTTCTCTGTGGTTCTCGATCTAGGCCAGCATACAACCCCCTGACATAGATGAGACGTATCAGAGATGCATTAATTTACTATATCTGGGTGACGAGTCCATTAGCATTGGTTTACTGTAGCCGAGTTTGATGTTGTGTAAAAAAACAATTTCTTGTTGGAATTTATCTTCACTCGAACACTATTCTCACTCGAACACTATTCTCACTCGAACTTCAGACATAACTGGACTGATTGATCAACACTCAGCACAAACCGCCTAAGGAACCTGTTGAAGGCATATTTACATGTCTCTTTTTCGATCTAAATGCGAATATTCTTTTACAACAAAACAATCATAACGTGAAAACTAGTGGAAACTCTCGTGACTTCGTCGTGACGATGTTAATTTCAAACCGACTACAACCCCCGCTGCATTGAATTGCAAAAGGAATAAAAGGAATAATATCTCCAAATTTAAAGTTTCTAGGACTTTGATAGATCAGTTAGTCAGTAAAGCAAGATTATTTAGATTATTTCAAGCGAATAAGTTCGCTAACCGTCCCATTTTATCAATATCATCCACAGCCTGATACCAGCACTGGCTACGGACCTCCTTGCTTGTTCGTTTCTGCTGTGCTAGTTAGAAACTCTTTACAACTTTTATAGACCAGTTTCGGCGACTTTTGCTAGTCAATTATTTCCCCATAGTCTTTCTAGGTCCATTTCGCACTAAGCTTTTCCAATTATCAAATTAAGGCTGGAAAGTGAAGCATTCGTGCTGGCATTGGCAACGTCGCCGGCTGCCACGGCGACCTTGCACGCGAGGGTCACGGCTTCCAAGTTCCACACGAATCGTCTGATTCGGAGGGTACAAGTACAACGTTTAGCACTACTCTTTTGGCACGTCAGCGGGTAGTGGCGTGAGTACACTGAGGATGAAGCAAACGTCAAAAACTTCTATAAAGTTCTTTTTTTGCTGTCTGCTTTCTGTTTTTATCCAGTTTAACTCAGTATTGTATTTTTAGCAGTAGTCCTGATATTCTTTTGTAGCAAGATAAAGAAAATATATTTAGCATATTCTATTAAATTTTACAATCAGGTAAAAATAATCGGATAATTTTAAGTGTTTATTTTATTCGTAAAGTTGTATAAAGGATTATTAATTGCAATCAATTTTGGTAAGAAACGTTCGTCATAATTCATATTCTAAATAAACATCCATTGAATGTTAACTTAGATACACATACTAAGGTGGAGACCAATGTGTGTCTTCGTGATCATGTTTGCTTATTCTATCCTCAACCAGATTTCGGACACATGCATGACACATGTCATGTCATGTTCAGCGCTTGTCACTGTGTCAACAGCGCGTTGATACAAAAGTAAAACTGGCATGCGCATTCGTATATTCAGCTGTTTTGTGTTGTTGTTATGAACGAGGTTTTATATGTTGGCTCTGTGCGGAACCCGATAAACTTGTCAAGTGTTAGTACCACGGGAATTTAATAGTCGTTCTACAAGCGCAACCAATATTTATCGTGTTATTTTTACGAATATTAAAGCTTATTAACATTATTAAAAACTAGTGGTAACCCCTCACGACTTCGTTCACGTGAAGTTATTTTCAAACATACTTCAATCCCACAATACCTTTTTCAAGAATTCCTTTCTTAGTGCACCCCTACACACCAAAAGGAATACACCCTCTAAACTTCAAGTTTCTAGGACTAGTGGTTTAGGCTGTACGTTGCTCGACCAGTCAGTCAGTCAATCAGTAATGCAAGAATTTTATTATATTTAAATAATATTGTGTTTTCTAGAATCTAATGAAGGCATATAGCTGTATCGTGCAGTGAAAACAAACAGGCTTACCACTGGCTCTTTGTTGGTCACCCATTTAAGTTGATAAGCTTGAGTGTCCGATCTTATGACCTTAACGATGTCCATTTGAAGTCAATAAGATTCTATTTGAAAACCAAATAAATATTTGTACACATTTATGCAGGTAGGTAGGTACTAGGTACTAGGTAGTAGGTACAAGTGACTATGGCCTGTCTGCCAAACTCAAGGCCCAACTTTTAGGATGCACTTAGCGATGTCATTTTGATATTGTATATTGATTGACATACGAGTTTGTCACGCCAGTTTGGTCCAGATTCGGCAGTGATGTCCTCTGAAGCTGATTGAAATGTTTAGATTAACGTTGGTAAATGTGGCCAACATACATTCGTGGAAAAATAAGGTCAGCTCTGCTATAAACCTACATACTCATGGATAAAATGGGATTCAAATAAACTATTCAGTGGTATATTTTCTATATTTATCTCCTACTATTTGAGAACGTTTATTTGAAGTTTGTTTATAGGGACTGTTAGCTTAGGCCATTACCAAGTCTCGCTTTATTCCAATTTATTTATCTTATTACTGTAAAATTTTCCCCTGTGGCACACCTATTTTACCTGTGAAAAGATAAACTTAAACAGGACATTTTAATCTATACTTATAATAAATCTGTTGAGAGGTCAATTCTGTACATGATATATATTTCCAAAATAACTATCAGGGGATAATTAGGGATCGATACTGATGCCAAAAATGCAATCAGTAAATTTTTTGTCTGTCTGTCTGTCTGTCTGTCTGTCTGTATAACCGTTATAGAAACAAAAACTACTAAACGGATTTTAACGAAACTTGGTACAATTATTTTTCATACTCCTGAGCTGGTTATAGTATACTTTTCATCACGCTACAATCAATAGGAGCAGAGCAGTGAAAGGAAATGTTGGGAAAACGGGAGAAGTTACTCCATTTTTTAAGCTTCCGTCGCGTGTGCAACCTTAACACAGACGCAGAGCTACATGACGGAAATATTCTCCTTAAAATTATATAAAAAATATCCCACGACAGCATATGTCTATCTTTTATGGTTGACTCACAATAACACGTGTAACTCCCGATAGCTTAGCAGTTCGAAGCTTTCTGATTATATTTGTCTACTCTTACGTTTATAACACTCTCAGTCATCCCTAATTAAAAAAGTTAACATTATCAACTATTCCATAAAAAAGAATCATAGAAATCGGTATAGAAACACCAAAGTTATACATGAAATACGCTAATAATAAGCCATCGCGCGTGAATACTGAATCATGCTATAAGGATTATTTTTTTATCGAACGCACAGGCAGGCGGCTTGCTTGGCGCCTAGAGAGTGGACATTCTTTTAGATCTACTAGCTAAAGTTACCCAACTAGGTAGGTCTTCTACTAGTCTTTTTGACAAATTATTACATTTGGCATATATATTTCATTTCGTCTGTAAAGCGCACTAAGAAAGAAATTCCCAAAATTCAACCCCTAAGTGAGCGCAGCAGGGGTTGAAGTCTGTTTGAAAATAACTTTACGTAAACAAAGTCGCAAGAGTTTTAATTCGTTTCCAATTAATATCACCCCTCGATCAGCTCATCATCTGATCGACTTCCAACATAATAACTGTTATTTTGTACATGAGTCACGAAGCCTAATAAGATTTAATCGGTTCTCGGGTGCCCTCGACCTTGTCCACGAATTAGTCAAGCTTTGCTTTGCTGTTTTTAAAGGCTCACTTTCATCTTTATGCCGCTCCTAGTCGACCTCATATTTAAAATCGAAAAAACTGAATTATTTCATTATTTGGATTTTTTCGGAGGAAAACATAAGGACTCCAAGTTTACTCGATCGAATTATGAAAAAAATAACATTGCATACATTAAGCATGGCACACATTTTATTGGTTGGATGATTTTAACGATTGATTTTTTTAAACTGGCAATAAAACAAAATGAAAGTGGTCAGCTTTAGTGGCAGAGTTTATTTACTAGAGGCAAATGTCTCGAGTCACGATACGCGCAGATATGTCCATTTATCCTAGTGAATAAGGTGCTTTATAAACGACCGACAGCGTTGCACAAAAACTAATTTGCTTCTCAGTGAAAATACAGGAAATAGCTTTTTTTACGTAGAACAGTAAACTGACTTGCCAAGTTGTTTACGCCCTGAAGAAATGAGTAGCAGTTAGTACCTACCTACCTATTTCGTTTGGTTGACTCCGAAGAATTTTTTATGTAACTACCTAACTACCCGTAACACCAAATTTAAAAAATGTTCGGCCAATCGAAACTTCAGACGATATAGTTTTGTAAGTTTTATAAAGAAATCAATTACTCCAACAAAGATAAAACTTAATATTCTCTACACAATACAAACAAAATTATACGCGTCCAATTGAGAAACTCCTTTTTTTGTCGTCGACTGAAAGTCGAATGTCATATGTCAAATGTCAATTGTTTGTCATTTGATCGAATATCGCTCTTATGCCGGGGTCCCACGGTCCGCGTTTTCACGCGCCAGACCGCGCCGAGGCGGACGGACGCGCCGTGGGAACGATGCATCCGTGGTGGCCCGTGCTCGTAACGCTCTGTACGCGACGCGCCGGACGCACACAGGCAGAGCGTCATCCGGCGCGGCCCGTCGTTTTACGCGCCGTGGGACCCCGGCTTTACTGCGCTTGGTTGCTTGTTGCACATACACAGGTTTATGACTAACACTAAACAATCACACACACAGTCCTGACTCTACACTAGGTTGCTATATGCTGCCACTTTTTTTTTCAACTTATTTCGTCCAACTGCTAGTTAAAGGTCTCCTATAAATCCTTCCAACCATCTCTATCTTTCGAGTACTCCCATCATGCTCTCTCAAAGGCGTCAAGATCATCTCTCTAGCGTTGGCCGAACACGTCCTCTAGAAACTACGAAGAATAAAAATAAATATTTATAGATCGTGCAAATATTTATCCCGCCCCGGGTTCGAACCAAAGCATCTCATTTGATCAGTCGCCCCTCACTGATTGTAAATATTTGAGCATAATTTGTGTGCAATGTTGTTATTAGGTTTTAAAAGTTAGCACAACCGTTTGCCCGCTTGTCAAAGATAAATCAAACGACGGCTGTTACATAATACTAATTCTAGGTGATTCCCACGTACTTCTTATACCTTCAATATGTTATTCTCGAGTAATATTGTATCTTAAGGACCTTTGTATTATTTATAAGTATTTAACTTTCAAAACCCTTAAAAATGCTTTTAGTTCACATGACCATTTTTTGTTTAAATAAGTTGCACTACGATAAGTGGTTTGTAGTTCTGTGAACAATTTATAATCTTATGGACCTTTTTGGTACTTGACTTAACCTGCAAACCATTACGTTATACAATTTATTAATCTTAAGGACCTTTTTGGTACTTGACTTAACCTGCAAACCATTACGTGATTCTCAAGTAGTATTGTATCTTAAGGACCTTTGTATTCTTTATAGGTACTTAACTTTCAAAACTGTTTAAGTTCTTACAATACTTTTGTTTAAATAAATTATTAGGATAAGTGGCTCAGTTGTCTACAACTGATAGTTTATGGATACTTTACATTCCCGACCATGTAAATCCCCAACATATGTCTAAATATTCCCACACCTTTCTTAGTATAAATAAGTGGCATTAGAATAAGCAAGTCACTTCACTTCCAACATCCAAATTCGACACATCTCATTGTACTAAGTTCGTAATACTAAGTTCTAAATCTAGTAAAAGTGTAAATACTAAGTTCTAAATCTAATAAAGTATTTTAAAAGTAAATTGTGCTAATTACTACATAACATTTTGGCGCAGCCGGTAGGAATGCAAAAATCGCGAATAAAAGTCGGAGATAACGTTTCTACGGTTTAATTAAACAAAAGACTAACAGTGAAACGGTGCCTACAGGGTTTTAATCTTCTCCGCCGAACCAACGATGTGCATCCGCAAAACATTTATTGTGTTACTGTGGTAAGTGGCTCATTCTTATATGCTCCTTTGTTCTATTTCCTAATCCTACAACATTCATCTCGATTCCTTTAATTATTCGATCATCGATTCATTATGTCCATCGACTCTAAAACAACTGAAGCGGAATCCGCTACAATGGATATAGACTTCAGAATGCTTTTGCAACTTATTCCTGAATTCGACACCCACAAACCTACTCAAGAAGTTTATCGATTCATTAGATCGTGTGACTCAGCTTTTGAATTAGCATCAAAATCTCAAATTAAGATACTTTTAACATACGCATTAAACAAAATCACGGGACCAGGGTCGTCAGACGTCCACACGAAGCGGTTTCAGACATGGCCCGATTTAAAATGTTTTTTAATTCAAAAGTACTCGCATACAAAGACGCTGGGACACTTACAACTAGAGTTACAATCTCTTTTTCAAAAACCCAGTGAATCCATCACCGATTATTTTCATAGGGTCGATATGTGTAGGAGCAAACTCGTTGAAAAATTATCCACTGAAACGAAAGACAATACATTGGAAGGCCGCGTGGCCACCACCGAAGAAATGGCACTAAACGTCTTTATTAACGGGTTAAACTCAGATATAGGTATAATGCTTAGGGTTCACACTATATCTAACCTCACCGACGCAGGAAACTTGGCTATTCAAGAAGAAAAAATTAGAAACATGAACAACGCTAGACAAATTCTATATAAGAAAAGCGTCCCAAACCCAACAAACAACTTCCGCACAGATAATAGCATGCGTACGAACGAAATTAGACAGACACAAAACAGGAATAGCATCCCACAGCAATCACAGAGCCATACTAAAGTTTGCAACTATTGCAAATATCCGGGACACTTAATCTCGGAGTGCCGTAAACGCGCTTATAACAACAACCTAAGACAAAATCTTAACTCTGTTCAACAAACGTCTCAACAACGGCCTGCGGCCCCTGCTAGAGTAAATAATTTAAACTCTCAAGCGGCCGGAGAGATGGGCACTACTCCGGAAACCGCTTCGACTTGCTACTCCAATGCCCGGACACTGATGTCAAGCCCCAATTCGAACCAGAACATGGATATCGAGGCGGAGGCACTCCAACTAGGATGGTAAAACCTAAACCAACCCTAGATAGTAATCTTAGGAATCATGGGTTGCCTCATTCAGTCCATCGGGGACAGGCACCCGTGCTTCAGCTCAACAAGAATCGCATAATGGCACCACAAAAAAGACCAGTCTATCGGAGACAATTTTGTGATGCCAGCACTCAAACTGAAATCCTAAATCTGACTCAATCAAATACTAACTCCCAAATCAATACTAGTCCAAATTCTATTTCTACCAAATCTGATGCAAAATCCAAATCAAACTCTGAATCAAAATCGACTCAATCAAATACTAACTCCCAAATCAATACTAATTCAAATTCTATTTCTACCAAATCTGATGCAAAATCCAAATCAAACTCTGAATCAAAATCGACTCAATCAAATACTAACTCCCAAATCAATACTAATTCAAATTCCATTTCTACCAAATCTAAATCAAACTCTAAATCAAAACCTAAATCAAAATCGAAATCAAACCCTCAATCAAAATATACCAAACCCGCTGTACCTATTACTATTTCCTCACTTAACGTACCTCCAGAAAATCTTCTACATTGCCAATTCCATATCGAAGGAAACCCAGTCACGCTACTCGTTGATACAGGAGCCTCTATTTCGGTCATAAATAAAGCGAAAATAGGAATGGCACCTCTAGATGTTTCGAACATCGTATCAATCGTAGGTATCTCGGGTAACCAATCCTCAATTCAAAGTTTTGGAACGGCTCAAATATCACTAGACAATTTTCCTAAATTCAAATTCCATGTAGCTAACCTCAACATTCAAGTCGACGGTATCATAGGTAACGATTTCATGTCAAAATTCAACGTTAACATCTATGTCCAATCAAAATCCATGAGAATCCATGATCGCTCTTACAAACTCTTCTATGTCGGCGAAAAAGGATTAGCCAATAATAAAAACGAACAGTTCGTGGGTCAACGCTCAGAAACCGTTATCACATGTTTTACTAATGATATTCAAGACGGATACGCTGTAATCAACAAACAACAAATTCAAAGCGATATCTCCATTCCTAACGCGTTAGTCGCAGTCAAAAACCACAAATTCTTAATCACTTGCGTAAATTCTAGTAACGAAGACAAAATTATTTCTATTCCCATAGTTCAAGCGACTCCATTATTATCAAACGACGATAAGTCATTAAACAATCTCAAATTCCCAGTAAATCTATCAAAAACGATTAACAGTAACGGCACTAGTAACAGACTTATACGGCAAGACCATTTGAACGCCGAAGAGAAAGACTCTCTCGACAAAATCATCTACGAATTTTCAGATATATTTTATTATGAAGGCGAAACTTTGACATTCACAAACCACACTAAACATTCGATCCCTACAACTTCAGAGATACCGATTCATACGAAAACCTACAGGTTCCCTTTCGTTCATCAACAAGAAGTCAAAACTCAAGTTCAGAAAATGCTAGATCAAAACATAATTCGACCTAGCACCTCCCCTTGGAGTAGTCCTATCTGGGTAGTACCAAAGAAATTGGATGCCTCAGAGAAACAAAAGTGGCGTGTAGTTATCGACTATCGTAAACTCAACGACATAACAGTAGGAGACAGCTATCCCTTACCCAATATTTCCGATATTTTAGATAAACTAGGTCACTCAATCTATTTCACGACAATAGATCTAGCCTCAGGATTCCACCAAATAGAGATGGACCCTAAAGATGTCCCTAAAACAGCTTTCAATACACCTTACGGTCATTACGAGTACCTTAGAATGCCTTTTGGCCTTAAAAACGGACCAGCCACGTTCCAACGTGCCATGGACAGTGTCCTCCATGGATTGCAAGGTGAACGCTGTTTCGTCTACCTTGACGACATCGTTGTTTTCGCATCTAGTCTTCAAGAACATGAACAAAAACTCACTGAAGTCTTTAATCGCCTTAGAGAACATGGTTTAAAAATCCAGCCAGATAAATGCGAATTCATGAGAAAAGAAGTAGCTTACCTAGGTCACATAATCTCTAACGAAGGTGTAAAACCGAATCCTGACAAGGTAAAAGCTGTTAAGGAATTTCCAGTCCCAAAATCCTGTAAAGACATAAAATCATTCCTAGGACTTGCTGGTTACTACCGCAGGTTCATTCCGAATTTTAGCAAACTCACGAAAGCTATGACAAGCCTTCTTAAAAAAGATGTCCCATTCGTTTGGAGTGAAGAACAACAACGCGCATTCGATAGTTGTAAGGACATCCTTACAACGACACCTATTTTACAATATCCCGATTTCAACAGAGAATTCAATTTAACGACTGATGCTTCAAAATACGCGATAGGTGCAATTCTTTCACAAGGAGAAGTCAGCAAAGACTTGCCAATTGCATATGCTTCACGTACACTAAATAAAGCCGAGTCTAATTATTCTACTATAGAACGCGAATTATTAGCCATAGTGTGGGCAGTAAAGCATTTTCGACCTTACCTTTTTGGTCGAAGGTTTAAGATACTCACGGACCATAAACCTCTAGTTTGGCTTATGAACATCAAAGACCCAGGTAGCCGCCTAGTTCGTTGGAGATTAAAACTCGAAGAGTACGACTACGAGATAGTATATAAATCGGGTAAAACCAACACTAATGCAGACGCTCTTTCCCGCCCTCCGGTTATGAACTCTAACATCATTGACTTAACAAACTCGACTCCAAATTCTCCATCAGAGGAGTATCTCCAACTCAATTATGAACATTATGCAGCCTTAGATATAAGAGAACGCAATTGTTTTGAATCCTCTAAAGTCAAGTTCTCACCTGACCGATTATTAGATCCCAGACATAAAAATGTCTTTATTCCCACATCTTGCAAACTCTCAGATCAAAACGAAATATTCAACGAAGCTTTAAGCTTGTGCTCCGGTGTAGAGCACTATGTAGCAAAAATCAAAAACCTTTATGGCACGGATATCCTAATTTCAAATGAAAAACAAAATCTTATATTTTGCTGTACTAGGCCAAATCACTTCGACCCATGGGATGCTGAAAGCTATTTCAAAGCTCTGCTTTCCTGTCTTCAACAACATACTATCTCCCAACTTTTTGTCCCAGATCTTAAAAATGACCACACCTGTAAACTAGTCAATAATGAACAAATTCATATCTCAACATACTTGGCTGAAAACTATGATTGCGAAATCACAATTTGCGAAAATAAAGTTAAGTATCCAAAGTCAGAAGATATCCCTGATATCCTGAAAACCTATCACGATGAACCTCTATCAGGACATCGTGGTGTAGTCGAAACTACCAGGAAAATTAGAAACGAATTCTTTTGGAAAGGGATGACCAATGACATAAAAACTTACGTCGAATCTTGCGTTATCTGCCAACGTAATAAAATACAAAGAAAATCTTTTCAAGCTCCCATGGTCATAACCTCCCAATCAACCGAATCTTTCGAACGCGTTTCAATGGACTTAGTCTCTTACTCGGACATCAGTGAAGGCAATAACAAATATGTTTTAACTCTCCAAGACGATCTTACGAGATATGTACAAGCATACCCGATCCCAGACAAAGAAGCGGTAACTGTAGCACGGCAATTGCTTAACTTTTGCCAACACTACGGAGTACCAAAGAGATTCCATTCAGATCAAGGCACCGAATTTACGAATAATGTAATAAAACAACTGATGAAATTCTTCGGCTCTAATCACACTTTCAATACAGCTTACCATCCTCAAACTAACGGTGCCCTCGAACGATTTCACGCAACTCTACGAGATCACATTCGCATGTACCATAATCGACGGTTAAAGAATTGGGATCAAATCATTCCATTCGCAATCATGTGTCATAACACCTCGATTAATAGCTCCACGGGTTATACGCCGCATGAACTTCTTTTCGGATACAAACCGCGTCCATTCTATTCCATTAAGCCAATTTCTGATTACACTGCATGCGATTATTTAAAAGACCTTAATGAACGTCTAAACGCATCTCGTGAAACTGCACTCAAAAACATCGAAAACATGAAAGAAAAAGCAAAAGAGCGCTACGATAGCAAAATTAGAAATACTATCGAATATAAAATAGGTGATAAGGTAATGTTAAGGGTCCCTAACCCAAATAATTTAGATTCTAAGTGGGAAGGTCCGTGCGAAATAATACGTGTAGGCTTCAACGAAAACTATTTAATTAAGAAAGCAGGCAAAAATCAATTAGTGCATGCCAATCGCCTACGGCCTTATGTCCACTAAGTTAAGTATAGGTATATAATAAAATTAGGTTTAAATTTATATTAGAACTCTTCTATTTTCCTAACTCGTCAATTACTTTTATTCCAGCGTAACCACGAAAATCGTTGCTCAAATGATAATATCCGATTCCCTTACCTCACATGCTGGTATTTTTTATGACAAAGAAGGACAAATTTCAATATCTGATGGATCATGGAAGCTTATCGTCTATAAAGACATAAAACCACTATTCATATCTTTCGAATCCCTAACTCGCCTTTCCAACAACTTCCAAGCGACATCAGCTCAATATCAATTTCTTCCTAACGTTCAATCGACCAAATCTTACCTTAACGTAAATCTAAATAAAATCGAATCAAAACTAGCTGAACTCAACATGTACTTAGGAAAGAACTTTCGTGTTAAAAGAGAACTCTTAGACGACTTTGGTTCTGTTCTTAAGTGGCTTATAGGTACACCTGATGCAAAAGATGCAAAACGCTACGACGAATGCATCGATAAACTTGAACGAAATGAGTTGGATCTAAGCAATCTCATGCAAAAACAGTTGCAAATTACATCTTCTACTGTAAGAAATTTTAATGAAACAATCTTTAAAATTACCTTTGACGAACAAGTAATTAATGAAAACATTAATCGTCTCAACTCCTACCTCAACAAGACAGATACTCTTATCTTCGACATCAAAGTAAACGAAGATATCTCTACTATTTCCTTGCAAATCCTAGAGCTTGTTACAAGCCTAGAAAACGAAATTGACGATTGTCTAGCTAGTATTCTTTTTGCTAAATGTAATATAGTTCATCCTTCAATCATAAGCTCTAAAAAGTTGTTCAATGAGCTTCTTAAATCGAATAAAATTAGAACAAACAGAAGGCTAGTCACTTCGGTCACTACTAATAACTTACATACTTTACTAGATTCTTCCTTCTTGACAGCCTATGTTTATTCGAATCGATTAGTCTATATTCTAGAATTTCCTCTCGTCATGAATGATCCTTTAACCTTGTATCATACCTATTCTATTCCAATACAACATCCTAACTCCTCATACTATTCCACAATCATTCCTGAGCATATATACCTGGCTACTAATCCAAGTGGGCAATATTATGTTTCGACGAGTTCACTAGACAACTGCATCACCTTCGCTATGAGAAACAGAGTCTGCAAAGATCTTGTGGTCTACGACTCAGCGGAGCGTCCCATCTGCGAGCTACAACTACTTCTTAGCAAGAAAACTACTATTCCTGAAACCTGCACGGCGACAACATTTCCTGCGGAAATCCAGACGTTTCAACCATTGCATCACAACAGATGGCTCTACATCTTGACCACCGAAACCAGCTGCGTTCTACACTGCGACAATGAAGTTTCAAATCATAAGCTTCAAGGATCAGGCATTGTAACACTATCACAAGGGTGTACGCTTCACACAGGCTACAGCACACTTTCGGCATATCAATCAATGGAAGAAAACGCGACGAGTCCCATTATAATTCCCGACATAAGGACGGATGATTGCTTTGAGATAACAAAGAACATTGAAGCACCACCACATCTTCTTCCCATCAAGATCAACGACATGCCCTTGGATTCGCTTAACAAAATCAAGACTCACCTCGATAAATACTCAGACGAATTGAAGAAGATCCAAGCTAATTCTAAGTCACAATCGTTCCTAGATAGAAACAACTCTACCTTCATGTGGTTCTATTTTACGATAGGCATCATACTCCCTTCTTATTTTCTTATCAAACTCTGCAAACGATGTCCAATCGGTTTCAATCAAACAAGACGATCATCGGACGGAAGAGGATACGTTCAAATATTCAACAACTGCTTCGACAACTCCCGAAGAGAGCGCAGCACACATATCGCCATCCCGCTTAGAAATATACATCAGACGTCTTCCCGCGTAACAGACGACGAAGAAATCAACACTGAAAACCCTCTAACATCACCTCATTCCCAAAGATTAGGCACTAACGCCCAATCTTTATTCTAAGAGGGGAGATGTTACATAATACTAATTCTAGGTGATTCCCACGTACTTCTTATACCTTCAATATGTTATTCTCGAGTAATATTGTATCTTAAGGACCTTTGTATTATTTATAAGTATTTAACTTTCAAAACCCTTAAAAATGCTTTTAGTTCACATGACCATTTTTTGTTTAAATAAGTTGCACTACGATAAGTGGTTTGTAGTTCTGTGAACAATTTATAATCTTATGGACCTTTTTGGTACTTGACTTAACCTGCAAACCATTACGTTATACAATTTATTAATCTTAAGGACCTTTTTGGTACTTGACTTAACCTGCAAACCATTACGTGATTCTCAAGTAGTATTGTATCTTAAGGACCTTTGTATTCTTTATAGGTACTTAACTTTCAAAACTGTTTAAGTTCTTACAATACTTTTGTTTAAATAAATTATTAGGATAAGTGGCTCAGTTGTCTACAACTGATAGTTTATGGATACTTTACATTCCCGACCATGTAAATCCCCAACATATGTCTAAATATTCCCACACCTTTCTTAGTATAAATAAGTGGCATTAGAATAAGCAAGTCACTTCACTTCCAACATCCAAATTCGACACATCTCATTGTACTAAGTTCGTAATACTAAGTTCTAAATCTAGTAAAAGTGTAAATACTAAGTTCTAAATCTAATAAAGTATTTTAAAAGTAAATTGTGCTAATTACTACATAACACGGCTTTAAAAACCACCATATTTCGAAACCAAAGCAGAAATATAACAATATCTAGTATCCATAATAATTACAAAAATTATCTTTATATACAGAAATAATAATTATACAGAATATTTACAAAATACACAAGAACCATTCGATCTATCCAAAGACCGTTGCAGTATTTAGTACGGTGCATAATTATTTTTTATATCTCACAGCTCTGCAAGCTCTGTAAGCTTTAAATAAAGTGGACAAAATTCCCGTTGGTTTACATATTCCCGCTGTCTTAGGGCCTGTCCCAGATTTTAATTAAAAATAGTCCGCGCACCGCTTCGAGAGAATTTCATTTGGAATACCTTGAAGGTATTATGTAACTAATCATGCACTTACCTTACGAGTATGTTTTTAGCAATATTTTTTTTGTTAAATTGAGTTTCGCTGAGTGGGAGATAGTCTTGGCTTCAAATAAAAAAATTCATCGCACAGCCGAGATTCAAACCCAAGACCTTCGATTGAAAGTCGAAGTACCTCCCTCTCTTTGTATATCCTGTTAGATTTTTCATTACGTTGGCAACTGCCCAGGATTTTTTAAAAAGCCTTCATTTCTTTAAGCTTCGCTTCAAAGCTGACTATAGTTCAACCAGTAATTTACATATTCATGAACTCTATAGGTTACTCCAGTTATGCAATTATGTACTAGTTACGTAGGTACTTGTGACCGTAAGTGAAATTCGACCACTATGTTTACCGGGGAAATTTAATGGAAGTTGTTTCGTCATTAGTTTATCTATTAAGTACCCTCTATTATTTACCTTCATCACTATTTACAAGTAGGGATTCCAACTATATAAATTGACGCGAGTAGATGAAAGAGATCTTTATTATCTCTTAGTCTTTACCTTGATAGAACCTTATCTCTCCCTATGAGATTAATTACGTTTAAAAAACTAAAAAGAAAACCGACAAAAATGTATCGACTAATCGCATGGTCAAGGGACAATATTAGTTTTTTAAAGGACAAATAAATATGCTCTGAACTTATCCATTATTGCCTTGATCTTCCTTCCTTGATCCTTGATCCTTCCTAAGCACATCAACCTAACTAAATATATTGTTATGCGTTGTTCTAGTCAACTAATTAGGATCAAAGAAGCCATACACAATCAGGCAGAGTCTATGGAGGTCACAACAACCGCTAAGAAATCAATGACTTTTGTTGTTAACTTAGGGATTAGTTTTATCGATACTTACACTTGTTTAGTACTTATTTAGAATTGTGCAGAGAAACAACATATTTTTAGGCAATCCCATCAGATACAGTCCATGATCTCACAATACATTAAAAATATTACAAACCTCTTTCAAAATACTATTTCTAAAGGCCCGAATAGGTACTACCAGTAATACAACCTAATGTTTATTGTACAAGAAAATCCGCTCAGTATGATATTGCAATACCAGCTTTATTGACCGCAAACAGTACTCCATCCTCTCTTTACGAGGGTTGTTCGACTTTCGTCTGTATCACAATCGTATAGGGTTCATTGTTATGCGGAAGGTTAGGAATGGTGTCGCAACCGTGACGTTGACCATTTTAATGAACCGGAAGATGGAATTAAGCGGGTTGAGCTCAGTACCTTCCAACTGTTCAAACACTACTCTCGTCACCAGTATTCTTAGTCGTTCCTCATATAGCAATACCTTTGCTTATTAGTCTCTCATCTGACATCTTCAGATCTCCATGCGGATATCACTAACCTAGATTCAAAGACAAACATTATATTTGGCACATGCTATGCTCTTTTCTTATATCATAGGTTCATTGTATAGGAATAAGTCTCTAGCGATTTACTATGACGCATTAATTCCTTCGAAATTTTTATACAAAGGTATCTTCACTCCTAAAATAGGTAGGCACTTTCCATTGAAATGTCAAGATAGGTACTACGACAAAACAATACTAGACAGACACATTCGCATAAGCGACCGCACTGCATACAACCTATAAATAGAACCTTTTGTCCCTTCTCACGTGTAAATAGCCACCTTATTGTAAGTAAGAGATAGGGGACCGTGTTCAATCTACTGCGACATTTCAACTTAAAGCCATGGCCATCGATTCTTTGTTAGCTCCCCATTGGTATGACTTTGAGTTACTAGTTTGTGGTTTTCTCGGTAGAACCGGTATAGTAACAGAATGATGATCATTGTATTTGTTGCTATTATAAATAACTATAACTATAAGTATCTTTTGTGATCATGTCATGTCATGATGCTTACAACACCACATTATCACATAACTTTCACAACTCGCTCATTTCTATCTAAATTGTAGAAAGGCTCGCTGTATATGTACGATTATTCGTAATGTTCGTAGGCTATAGGCTGTTAAATTACAGAGAATCGTAAGAAAATAGTCGAATGAATTTATCTCGGTGGTGTAGCCTGTCTAAGACACAAGAAGTGTAGGTTCGATCCGCCAGCGGGTGTGACAAATGTTTGCAGACCTAGTCTCCTAGTTTCAAATCTACACACAACACAAAATCTTCTACAGGATTACGAGTATGACTGTTGGCTTTTATTTAGATGTGCCAGCAGTTACAACTGGGGGGTATTACAACGAGTAAATACTAATATTATTCGGATGGTATTCTGTTGTCTATTTGACTTAATATTTTGTCTTCACCATTTCGGCAAAAAGCAAATATTAGCTCCAGGATTTATTCACTGTTTGAACAACTAGGTCGAGCCGTAATAAACCTCCTCGTGTATGATCCTGGCCTCAATTCTTTTACTCACTGGAAGACAGATTACGTAACGCTTGGAACGGTTGAAATACTGAATGATATAAGGAAGATAAATGAAAATAAATCCTGTTCTTTTAGGCTCGTATTCAAGAACGACACTATGAGAACACGCACCCACAGTGGACGAAATCTTTTTTCATAAACATCACTTTATGTGTTGAGCGGCACTATGGCGCACGCTACCGTGTGCCTTTAGAGCTCAACTTTGGATACAGGCACACGACAATGTGCCTCTTGTCACACTATGCAGTGTCGCACAACACATAAAGTGATTTTTATGAAAAAAGATTTCGTCCACTGTGGGTGCGTGTTCTCATAGTGTCGTTCTTGAATACGAGGGTTAGTCTTTAACTGATTATATAGGACTACGAGTAGGACTGTAATCCCAAAGTACGGTAGACATAATCTCAGACCTCTTGGCGCTTAGATCCTTGAAGATGTCCAGTTAGTCAGAGGCACGTCCAAATTAAATTTGACACATGTCCACATTTTGTATTATCAATCCAAAAATAGCTGTTTTATTTTTAATAGCTCAACTTTCTCTCTTACCTATCTATGGTGCGACTACCCTAGATAATCTATGTTGGGTTTCTCAATCTCAAAAATGGTAAGAATACAGATTTGCTGCATCAATTAATTACTTCTACTGCCTGGTGGGCAGTTTGACCTGCTTTCGTAGAAGAGGCGTGGGTTCGCCAGTAAATCTGATAATGCAATGAACGGTCTATTCAATGTTTTATCGCGTCCATCTATCTATTCGCTTCCTTGCGCATTCTACATGGTGCATCAAGTAGTATAATATCTTTCCAATCTTAAATAAAAAATATTAGTTAAATAAATAAGATAAGACATTTATTTCTCAGAGAAATATTTTCGGACTTAACGCACAGCGCCATCTAACCCCAAAGCAAAGCTTGTGGATCTATAGGAACCAGATAAATAGATAACATTTTTTTGGTAAATAGATAGGTACTTGTTATTCATTAACACCCAGAACACAGAACAAACATCTACAACCCGGTCATAATATCTGTGCACCTGACCTCGTGACGTCATATCGGCGGTCTCTCTCATATCGGCAACGAAGAAGCGGAAGCGGGAGAGGCGCCGCATTCCAGCGAGGTGCACAGATATTCTGACCGGGTTGTATGTTCATCACACAAATGTTTATCCTGGGCGGGATCGAACCCACAGCCTACAGCGCAGTTACGTAGCAAATACTTACGATCGTATTTCGAATATGTACATGAGTCGTATGTACTAGATCATAATCTGACTCGAATCGGGCAATTAGTGGTTCAATAAAGTAATTCAATGGATCCCTGATATTTTTGAACCGCGAAACAAAAAAGTCAATGTTGATACAATAATTTCTGCTATGATGCTTCATAAATATGTGCAAATTATATCAGCGTCCCGGTGCTAATTTTCGCTAAGTTTACCGACACTTAAACTCCTGATAAACCTATTCAAAACCAAAGCGTGATCATAATCACAATAAAAAAATGTGTGCCATGTGCGAGTCTGACTCGCGCACGAAGGGTTCCGTACCATTATCTATAAAAAAACTGCAAAAAAAACATGTTGGTTGTATGGGAGCCCTACTTAAATATTTATTTTATTCTGTTTTTAGTATTTGTTGTTATAGCAGGAACAGAAATACATAATCTGTGAAAATTTCAACTGTCTAGCTATCACGGTTCATGAGATACAGCCCTGTGACAGACAGACGGACAGCGAAGTCTTAGTAATAGGGTACCGTTTTTACCCTTGGGTACGGAACCCTAAAAATTGTATAAAGCCCAAGGGCGAGCTGTTAGCTTGTGTCACGATGGTCCTACTAGAAGTTAATATAGTGGCATCATGTTAGTAGATATGCCGTTTAATTTCGGATAGAAATTATAAACGAATATATAGGGCAATAGGTGCCTACATTACTAAAGGAAAGTACCTAAATCTAAATAACAATATCAACTCCTGGTAAGGCAACTAAATATTAGACACTTCACGGTGTCTTCAGAACCAGCATGTGTATCAAAGCCTTTACTTTCTATGACGACTATGACGTAGGAAACACGTGTGAAATATTATTTAGCACATCAGAAACGTGAGTTTTTAGTTTCGCGATTTACTTAAGGCTGAAAATACTTTTCTATAATCCTAATAGATATCATTTAGGATAAGCTTAAGCCGCAGACTAGGCGCGTAGTGTATTTTTAACAGAACAAGTTGGCTTAACATTCTGTCTCAATGTCTCATGCTACTTCATAAGCGACGAAAAATTACACTAGTTATGGACATGTTACGTATTGTATACACCACAAAAGGCAGCAAACCCAAAATGAGTAGCCTCAATGAGTTGACCATTTTATACCTATTTATGTAGGTATAGTATGTAAATTTGTAAGTCACAAACAGCCATTCCACACTCGATCCTAGCCAAGACAGACAGCCATAAAAAGAACTTAAGCGCAGCCCCGAGTTCGTACCTACCTATAGCATTGTCAGTTGTGAGTAATACTGTTTTAATTTTACTTGTGGGCTGTAGCTGTGGTACGGCTCTAGTTTCTAAAGCGACTTAGCAGTAATTTGACATTTCATACATCCAGACGACTCGTTATCAACTGAAACTGCTGCTAGGGGTACAGAATCAACTATCGCTAAAAAGCTTTCTTCTATTGTTCGCGTTTGATCTTAATTTTTCTTTGCATTGTTTGCAGAGTTTTCTTTTGTGTCATAGTAATTCGATAGGAACCACCAGTAAAAGTGTTTGATAAGCAAATGGACATAATTTCCATTCAATATGTAGGATTATTCATACAGAAATTGTGATTTGTAGATTTGTTTGGTATAAATTATTTAGTTTTCCTTGTTTTACAAGAGCTGCGGATTTGGTCCCCGCCGTGGACAGGACAAATGCATGAACTGCAAATATTTGTTACAGGGCTGGGTGATGTGGTACCGTACCTTAGTAGGTATCGACCTCTTATAAGTAGAGACATAATTTCTTATACCACCAGGGAATTCTAGTGTAGGGTCAAGATTATATGTTAGTTTAATTGTATTTTTAACCGACGAAAAAAGAGGAGGTTCTCAATTCGACACGTGTATATTTTTTACACCTTAACCTACATAAATAGGAGCACGACTGCGATCCCCAAGTAGAGAAGACATCCTCTCAGATCTCCAGGCGCTCAGATTCTTGAAGTAGACATAAATCCATTTAAGACATCTTTATCTATCAGTTTAAACTTGAGTAAAACCCAGTTTTATCACTTCACGTGTCAACGTATATGTAACTTAAACGTATAACATACCTCGTACTCGTATCACAGGTACTTCCATACCTACCTACGAAGCAGAACTAAATTAGTTCCCTTTGTAAAGTTGGTAGGTACAGTTGGAACGGGATCTCGGACGTTGAACCCGTCTGTTCCACTCCGTTTCCGCACGTCTGCACTCCGGTGACGTTTGCGTCATCATGCATCGTCCTGATAAATACTAGCTTCATCCTGCTTTGCTCGCGTTGTATCTAGATAAAGAGTACCCTATTATGCTCTTGGATTGATGCTATGTATGATCAAAGTGTCAGCCAAATCCGTTCAGTCGTTTGGGCGTGATTGAGGCACATACAACATCCATGCATCCTTAAACTTTCGGATTGGTTGTAGGATCACAGATTATGTAGGAAAAGTAGAAGAAAATGATGAGTATGATGTAGGTAACTATGTACGATAGTAAGTAGTAGGCTTATTCCATAAAAATCGTTCTTTGTTTTTCGATTGTTATTAGGTACCCGAGCTCTGAATATCAATCGGATTTAGAGAATACCTTGAATATATTTTCATAGTAACTAAGTATTGTATAACCATAGAATCACTATGAAAGTGGTAGGTATTCTTAAATTCGATCAACATTCAGCTCTGAGAAAAACGAAGATCGATTTTTACCCAGCAGTTCCGCAGACACCGAGGTCGTCAACTCAGCACATCCTCGGTTGAATTCCCAGTTCAAAATAGCGTTTATTCATTGAAATCACTTGGATCATTTAGAATCGTCAAATTTAGTTAAGTTTAATTTAGTTTAATTTTGTACATTGTTTGTTTTTTTTTTAAGTCTTTGTACTTATTTTTAATACAAAATGAATCTTAATTATTTTTGATACAGCGAGTTGGAGCAGTCCCAGGCTTTTTTGTCGTCTAAATAATCAGATATTTTATAGTAAGCCTTTTTGCATAGTTTGCGTTTAATTAAGTTTTTAAATTTGCTAATAGATAGCTTTTGCATGTCATTTGGGATTTTGTTATAGAAGCGTACACATTGCCCTTGAAATGATTTCTTAGTTTTAGTGAGCCTAGTCGTGGGAACAGCGAGTTTATCCTTATTTCTAGTATTTGCATCATGATTATCGCTATTTTTCTTAAACAAACTAATATTTTTACGAACATAGGTACATTAGATTTTCATAAATGTACTGGCTAGGTACAGTCATTATATTTATTTCTTTAAACTTATTTTGCAGTGATTCTCTGAGGCCCATGTTGTAAATTGCTCGAACAGCTCTCTTCTGCAACACAAATATGGTGTTTACGTCTGCAGCACTCCCCCACAACAATATGCCATAAGACATAATGCTATGAAAGTACCTGAAGTAGACTAATCTAGCTGTATCTACGTCTGTAAAAAGACGTATCTTTTTGACTGCGTATGCTGCAGAGCTAAGTCTCTTCGATAATTTATGTATGTGTGAGCCCCATTGAAGTTTATTATCTAAAGTAATGCCTAAAAACATAGTGGTGTCTAGTTGTAACTGTTATTTAATCTGTGCTGTTCCACGTTTGCACCTTATTGATATTCAGACCCGGTCGGGGAGTGCCACCGGTGAAGGAAATCTCTACAATACGACAATCGTGGATTCTCCTTATGAATTTTTAAACTCATACTTCGTTCTTTCGTAATATTATTCCTATACACGTGTACTCAAAACAAAACAGTGATGGATGAAGGCAAACATCTTCAGGAAACCAGTCAGAATTCGATTTGCAACTTATGTGACTAATGTACCTAACGTGCCTCTGACTACCACCCCTTTACATCTTCAGAGTCTCCGATTATGTCGAAATCGTTTTGTAGAGATGACCCTCTGTTTCTTTTGTTTATTTTGACGTCTCCAGCGTTGTTTTGTCATAAAATTACATAACATCACATAGGAAGTACAACATCAGTTAAGTAGTTAGATACTTACTCATAAATTTACCTAAGTGGTAAGTACATACGTACATGATCATTAATCTAATCAAAGAAAGTGACTTGGCACATTGACGAGAGGTTATTTCTTTCAAATTATGCTACTAATGTTTGTTTCATTCATTTTGGTTAAACATGGCTTCAACGCATCTTAAATCTAGACGCCTTTTTAGGATTTAAGACTATGCCGATATAGGTAATGTGATTTCAATAAATGAATCAGTTTTGATCTTACAAAACTGATCGTGCAGGTCTCTACAAATAGCTAGGTACCCAGTAGGTATAACATAGTCAAATCAAAACTAAAGTTAACGTAAGAGTTCGGTACCTAAGCACATTTTATTTATTATAAATAGGTACGTTTACCTACCGCTAAAAATGGAAATACCTCGGGACAATAGAAGTACTGAATTAAGCAAAAATTCCTTTACCGATGCCAATTCTTCTAAAACCGAGTTGTTGACGGCAAATTCGATCTAACAATAGCTTCACAGTGTGTGGGAGACGTCGGAATGTTCCTTGCAGTGGGCATTAGGTACCTACAGTCAGTTGTAATCCCATTTGTGTCAGCGTGCTAGTAATCAGGAAGCGCTTAGAGGTCCTTTCAATAAGGACACTCAATTTTTTAATGTAGTTAAAACAAGTTGTGTGTGAGATATACCGCGAGGAATAGGCGCAGCTTCACATCAACGACGTTTCAAAGTGATCCTTGTGATTGTATTGGAATAAATATCTTTTGACTTTGGCTATGTTCTCCCCTTTTTAGGGTTCCGTACCCAAAAGGTAAAATCGGAACCCTATTACTAAGACTTCGCTGTCCATCTGTCTGTCTGTCCGTCCGTCCGTCTGTCTGTCACAGGGCAGTATCTCATGAACCGTGATAGCTAGACAGTTGAAATTTTCACAGATTATGTATTTCTGTTGCTGCTCTAACAACAAATACTAAAAAAATAATAAAATAAATATTTAAGGGGGCTCCCATACAACAAACATGTTTTATTTGCCGTTTTTATGGTACGGAACCCTTCGTGTGCGAGTCCGACTCGCACTTGGGCGGTTATTTTCATTTAATTAAAATTATTATTTTACAGAATGGAATTGCCAGAACAGTGAAATTAAAAAACGTAAATAGAAGAACTAGAACTTCATCGTTTCAATGTTTCACTTCACTAGGAAGTTAAGATCGAATAAAATACTTTGCCTTTGATTAGGGGTTACTTAATTTAATCTATCGAACTGCCTGAACTTCAAAGAGTCTCAGAACCGGGGCGTTTAGTCCAAATATAGCTTCAAAATAAATTGGGAGAAGTAAATTCTAAACTATTCCTAGTACATAAGACAACCTAGTATTAGACACGTATATAAGAAAATAAATTTATTGTTTTGCGTAGGTAGTAGATAACATCCTATATATCTTTCCTACAGCTACACGATGTACTATTATCGCGCGTAACAAATCGTGAGCCAAGTGCTTTACCCCAAATCTTTACTTTTTTGCCAACAATGTGACCTTAGGCGGTTAACTCACACATTGGGTGAATCAACGCGCGGTCGTACGGTTGATGTACGAGTATGTCTTTACACACGCTCCGAAATCCTCACGATCAGGAAGTCTACTTGCGAACCTAAAACGAAATATCGTAACAATATTCGTATCAAAGTTACGACTACTTGACATTATCATTCGAACGAATCAGTTGATGAAAAAATCTTACAGAATAACGATTTCTCAAACACACGATTGATCGTAAGTAGCCGATCGAACGGTACCGTCTGATCGTCGTGATATCTCAGAGTGTTTAGCCCCCATTAGATGTTAGATTACCTACACAGTAGTCACGCTCTCGATGTAGGTACCTACCTACTCTAAGCTACTTTGGTTTATTTACGCTTAATTATTTCAATTGTGATATCTATCACTGTTCGATACCCATCCTACTTAATATTATAAATCCGAAAGTTTGTGAGGATATTTGGATGTTTGTTGCTCGATCACGCCTAAACGACCGAACAGATTTGAATGAAACTGGAATATAATATAGAATACCAGGTACCAACGACACGCGAGAGACGCCGCCGGCCGGCCGGCGCCGGCGTAAGCTTGTAATAAATCAAACAAAAATTAAATAGTGTAATAAAATATAAGAAACATTGAATCAGCCTATCAGCCGCCTAGCCGGACGGTGCGCGCGGTGTTCGAGCAGTGTGCGAATCGCCTAAAACTGTAAATTAAAAAAGTACTTATTTATCTATGCTAATGCCAATTGAAATCTTGTTAAACTAATAATTTTAGACTGTGTAACAGTGTAGCAAGGTTGAAAGTCGCGACTGTCTGACAGGATCTGAGCGTCCGCCAAGTACGTCCTCTGTCAGTCAATTGTGAGGAGGGCGATAACTATTTTCAACCAGACCGTGTTGTCGGCTAATGACATCAGTAAATTGCCCCCTCGCCCAGCTACGAGAATAAACCTCCAGAAATAACTCATCGCGTGTGATAAACACCAGCGGGAATATTACAATTTACATTAACGATTTTATAATTGTACTATTTGTAGCAATTCATTATAAACAGACTATTAGTTTATAAGTTATAACCTACCTGCAAGCTATGTAAGCCTGCTAGTATCATAAAAAAACCGGCCAAGTGCGAGTCGGACTCGCGCACGAACAGTTCCGTTATCTATATAAAACGGCAAAAAACACGTTTGTTGTATGGGAACTAAAATATTTATTTTATTTTGTCTTTAGTATTTGTTGTTATAGCGGCAACAGAAATACATCATCTGTGAAAATTTCAACTGTGTCTACTCGTCTCACAACTCTGCCACGGTTCATGAGACATAGCCTCGTGACAGACAGACGGACAGCGGAGTCTTAGTAATAGGGTACCCTTTGGGTACGGAACCCTAAAAAAGAGAATAAATTAAATACCTACTTGCTTATAGATCTAGAATCATCCTACAGGTAACTACTGAAAAAAAAAACCATCATCAAAATAAAAAGAAATTACACATACTTTTTACCGACTTCAAAAAGAGGTCTTCCTTCTTTTCAACTAAGTTGTATTTTTTTATCATAGATAGGTTCTAAGTAAACTAAAAACACGGCCTAAAACATAATTTCCGAAAAGTATGTCATAAAAACATTTCTCCGTCCCATTAGGGACTGACAAAAACAAACTATACTCTAGTCTACAATTTGTTTAACTATGAACTTTTGAAGGCAGTTCTATAGTCATTAGTCAAGTTATTTGTGCAAAATTAGAAAGTTTAGATTTATAGGTGTTTCTGCGAGCTAAATTCACACAGTCTGTAGGTAAAGAGCTGGGTGGTAGTTTTCTTAATGTTATATTATTTTTTACAAAACCCTGCCTCGAATGAACCAATAGTTCTGGCATTTAAAACAAAAAATATTTGAAAAAGTATTTTAATAAAATTCAATGTTGCTGGTACCGACTGATATTTACGATAATTTAATTGAATTGAACAATTTTCGCCCTTGAAATAATCTCTCTAACATAATAAAGACTATAATTTAGCCCAAAATGATGATCCATCTATGTATACCTATTAAGAGCTAAAATTATATTATTTTTCCGTGTTTTAATTATCTAGTTTTTAAGTTTTTTTTTTTTTTTAGTGGAAATAGTGTTATAGGAGTAGGTAGGGTCGCTGGTAGAAAATGCCTCGGCATTAAGTCCGCCTTTTTGTATTTATATTTAAGTGCAATTAAAGTAGTAATAAATAAATACTATTGTAGTTCCTTTCAAAGGGGCTACCTTTATGGACCTCAAATGGAAAAATCCGTGTGTTTTCAGCTTAAACCTTTCTCACAACTGCAACTAGGTTAGATATATAATGTAAGTAGGCTTCTGTGCTACAGTCATTGTAGACTTCAGCACAATGGGAAGTATGTAGCCATGCTGTGACCACCGGATCGGAAACTACAGTTAAATTGTCATCAGCGATCCGTAACTGGGTAGGTTCCGGTACTGGTCATTCTTCCATCGTCAAATTCTGGTCACCATTACTAATATCTACCTTTGGTAGGTACTTATAGATCAACTAGTGAAAACCCTCGCGCCTTTATATGCACTTGAAGTTATTTTCAAACAGACTCCACCCACTTAGGGGTTAATTGAATTTCGGGAATACCTTTCTTTGCGCACAACTACACACACTAATTTCGTTTAGAAAACTGACGAAAATGTTCCGACCAATCAAAAAAATTTATGGAACCAACTTCGGTGTATAAACTAATACTCTATTAAAAAAAGATTTATCAAAATTGGTCTACTCTATAAAAGTTATGCGTGGTCTAACATAACAAAAAGTGTTGAATTGAGAACCACCGTTTTTTTCGTCGTTTAAAAAGGAATTAAAATCCAAATTTCATGTTTCTAGAACCAGTGGTTTAGGTGAGTCAGTCAGTAACGCAAAAGTTTTATTTATTTAGATTAGATAGATACATATAGGCCAATTAGGTTTATCTGTGATGTTTGGAAGTTTGTCGCTAAATTAATTACGCTCGCGTTGCATTTAACTAGTGTAGGCAAGTACTTCTATCTTAATACGTGACTAAATCTATGTTTATTTTTGTAGAGCCACTTTGCCAGAGCACCTCTACTTTTTGTTACATGTTTGCAACAAAATTATATCTAATAGTCTTGACGTTTTAGCAAAAACTCAGACACAAAGGTGCTGGGAAATAATTCAAATGAGCTCATACTGTGTTTATAGATGCATCTCTCACTAATTCACCATGCATTATGAATATAATTTTACACACAATGTTACGACGTTCTTTAAACGCAAACTCATAACGTATCATCATGACGAACGTTGTAATAATTTAGTGCTAGAACCTAGGAGAGAAAAGTTCAAGTCGCAAGGAATTCTAATACATACCCAAAAACTAAAAATATAAGTACTTAGGTAAGTACCTACACCAACTCCTACTACTACACAATAGAAAAATCATCGAAATCGGATCAACAGGTAAAATGACATCTGTGGTCATACATAAAAAAAAAATATATACGAGTCGACTTAAGAACCTCCTCCGTTTTTTGTCGATTAATGAAAAAGTAATGAAAAATCAATTTTTCTTCCTTACAAATTATACAAAAACAGGCAATTTGGGTTTCACTAGGGGCATTGGTAGAGATACGAGCAGGTGTGCCTGTGTCTTCAGTTTTCAGGAGTCATCTTTACACCCGGTATTTTATCGGTTATTAAAATTGTATGCTAGGGCTCTTTAGTCGACTGGCCCCGCTCGAACTAGCCCCGCGGGCCCAGTTGACCTAATGCATATTTTGAATTGGTCAACTGGCCCCGCTTACAAAATTTGGTATTAGAATAGACAAGAAGAAAAGTGTTTCAACTATTGTCGATATTTTAATGGAATACATAAATCCAATATCAACATCGCTCTACTTTTAGAAGGGCTATGTAGTGATAACTGATAAGGCGCACCTAGATACCTACCCCAGTAGGTATCATAGGCAATTATCTCTGGCACTATCGCTATCCTTATAAACTGGCCTATTACTAAGATAGGTAATATATATGCCACTTTGAAACGAGGAAAATGGAGGTTCAGTCCACAAATCCTTGTTTGTTTTTTGTTTATGACTTGTTTTTCCCAACTCTCGGTTTGTTTGTTCACGAAAACACATCAATCTCTATTGATTGCTGACGCGGCGAGATTTGTCTTTACATAGCTTCTGTTTAGCCTTGCTTTGCTTACCCATCATGACTATAATATTAAGGAAACATTAAAAACAAATTAGGTAATAGGACTTAGGTATTTATTTACCTATCAGGAAGTCACACCTTGGTGGGAATCGAACCCACAACCTACAGCGCAGGAGGCAGAGTTACTACCAACTGAGCTGTGAGGCCAGTTAAAACAAACTACAAAACTAGGTAGGACTTACGTAGTTCATAAGCAAGAACACCTACGATTTTATAATGTAGTAGTAGATATCTACCTAGAAACCATTGAGCTTAATGTACTACGTACTAGAGGAGCTATCCAAGCCAAATAAATTGCTCAATTTTCAATTATTAAAGCCAAAGTCCGCTTGCAGCGTAAAATAAATATTTATATGGCTAAACGAAACATTGAAACGTAAAGCGCTGACCGCTGAATGGCTTAAGTTACTTTCAATCAAAAAGGTCGTAAGCGCCACGAAAAACACGTTCGCGCGTCACAGGCGTTAGACTCGGACTGAGTCCACTGTGGTCCAGGGACCGCAAGGCGCACCGCAAATTATTACTTTGTGGTATCATCTCTAGTACGTAGTACATTAAGCTCAATGCTAGAAACAAGGAAGCATCAGTCGTACCTACGTTTATTTACAAATCGATTTTTAAATTCATGAATTGCTTAGAAAACTCCACACCTGCGATTCTGAAAATAGCGCACCTCTCACCACCGATGAAAGCGGGAATTAAGAAAAAATAACATGAATTCTCTATGGAATAAACAGAGATACGAAGCGTGAACTTGGAATCTACCACAGAATAGACACCGGGGAACGGAAATAACGCCTAGCCTACCTACTTGCATACTTTGCCTTTAGTTACCTACCTTCATTAGAATAGCGTCCTGCCTGTTACACCATTGTTTTCCAAATTCGGCACTGGATTTACGGTACCAATACCAACTAGAGTTACATACTACAGTACAGCAGGGCTATTTTGTAAAAAACATGAATATCATGTTATGATGTTGAATGCAATACCTAATGTTAGAGAATACCTAATCTGTACACTTTTCATAGTAACTATTCACAGTTTATGCACCTATACCTACGCTTCAGCGTATTGGAAGCGTAGGTATTATGGCATTCAGTAGCATAACATGATAATCATGTTTTTACAAAATAGCCCCACAGAGTAATGTCCCATACCACAGCCACAGTCCCATCTAGGGTTACCAGATGAGATGAGTCTATGCAAAATTTAAAAAAGTCGGAGCTTTTGAATTTTAGTTGGGAGAAATAAATATTACGACTCAAAAAGTATTTTTTTACTATCAAAATTAAAGTTATTACAACAAAATTCACGCGGATATAACAAAATTGTTATTTATCGAGATAATTTTCGAGTGAATCCACCCCGTAGCGTAATATAATCGTAAAGGGTAGAGAAGATAGTTTTCTCTTGCTAATCGTTTGCATTTCATTGTTCGACTTGTTTTACTATCAAGTTTTTACTGGCTTCTGGTTTGTTTTACGAGCAATTCGCGAGCGTTAATTCGAATCGAGAGTTCTTTTTATTTGTATCATCTCTGCCAATACCTACTCGTATGAGCAACCACATTTTTTATTATGCATTTAATTCAATGAAACTATGCTGTGTGGTCGATGGTTTCATGATTTCCATGATGCTAATTCTTGCTGGCCTTTAGCCCGATTCATATTACATAGAATCATCATCAGTATAGGTACAATCGGGTTGCCAGATGGTTTGGATTGTGACATGGCAAAATACAAATTGTCCCGACAAATTTTAATAATAAAAATACTTAATAGGTAGGTACGTAATATTTATTTGTCGCGAAAATTATCCCAAAGACCGATTTTTTTACTTTTGTTCAGATATTCTGATATGTAATTTATTTATTTATTTGCATCATGTAACTAGGTACCTACGATAGTTAGATCTATAAATAGTCATAAATTCTCATCCTATCTAGTAGCTCTCAGTAGCCCGATTCATATGCCTACCTTAGAATCATCGTCAAAGTCACCTACCTACCATTCACGACCGTGTAAGCAAAAATAATAAAAGTTATTTTATTTGTTCCAGGACGACATCGCCCCCTGGGGAACCGCTTGTGCGCGCGCCAGTGGGCAAGCCACGATGCCCTCCAGCCATTTCAAGACTCCGCGTGGAGAAGGTGGAAGGAGGCTTGGCGGTCGCTGGAGTGGTTGTCGCCGCCAATTGCCAAATCGTGCTTCCGATATTCGGATTTCTGTTTATGCTTGTCGGCTGCGTTCTTACCGGTAAGAATTCTTTACTATTGCACCTTAGACAAGTAGGTACTTACCATACACTGATATCTATAGGTACTTAAGGCCCTGTATGTCGACGATTGCTCTTTTTGGAAACGAAAAAAGAAATACTTCTGAACAAGCCACATCTCCTATTTTTATAAATATATTACTTCAGGTTCCTACCTAGATTTCTATTAAGCTGAAAACATAATAGCAGAAACTTTTCACGATAAAGATATTATTTCAAAATGATACGTTTTTGAATTTATGATCGAAATATTTTGATACCTACTATTAAGATCAACTTGTGATTTATTGTTAAAGATAGGTAATATGTAGATCTAGATTTCTATTAGAATAGATTTTTGATAAGTAATTATACATAATTTATATCATTAATTTATTCGAAAAGCTAAGGTGGACCACGCGCCGACGTGTGTTTGTCGTCATTGTAGCGGTCAGTAGGATTATTTATCGAAGTGTTTAAAGATGGGTACATCTTTATTCGCATATACTATACATTATAAAATAGGAGATGTGGCTTGTTCACAAATATTTATTTTTTCGTTTCTTTCAAAAACAATCGTCGACTGGGAGCGCCTTAAGTATAACTTATGCTTATGGTCCCTACTTACCTAAGTAGGTAGGTATAAGGTTCTAATGTTATCTTTACCAACGTCGTTCGTATTGCGTCATGATTGCGTCGTATTCAATTTACCTACATGGGCCGTTACGGTTGTCGCTACGCTTACCAAAAAGTTCTACACTCAGAGTCAGATCACACAATTATTCGCTGTAAGATTCAAGAATACGAAATCACAATCTACAATTTAAAAAATAAAAAAAAAGCTTTATCTCCAGTCTCCAGCTTGCTTGCCTGCTTCCACTCCCACTTCTTCCACTTCCATTATTTAGTTCGCCTGCGCTGCGTACACTGTCACATTCCTATTTCAAATATTTATGTAATTTCAAAATAACGCGCCATTTTCGTACTTCCGGTTAAATAAAATGTTAACAAGCAAGGAGTTACCATGTAAAAGTATACAAAATTGTTTTGAGTTCCGTATGTAGTATTTACCTATCGTATTTTTATAAACTTAGATTGTGAATCACAATCATCATCATCACAGTGATGATGTTTTGAAACCTTTAATAAACGAATTGATTTACAACAATGAATATTTAACGGTGTAACATTATCTATTACAGCGGCATCATATCGCGGTTGCGGTGAAAACGAGGAACCCGATCATTATGCAGCTCGGATCGCATTCACCGGAAACTCAAGAGTACTTGGCCCGGTTTGCATCGTGGCGGGAGCACTCATGACCATAGCTGGTAAATACTTTTACATAAAACTTGAACGAATACTTAAACGCTATTGGCAAAGTTATAAAAACACGGAAATGACCGTAGTTATGGTTAAACTTGGACAAACCTACCTACTTACAGTATAATGAATGCTGCTGCGGCGTACTGTTACTACCTACCGATGAAATTGTCACCATTTTAATTACCTATGAAGTTACACAATGCCTTCGTAATGTATTTATATATTTATATTTTTTTATAATGTATTTTTGTTTTATTTATTTTTCCAGGTATTGTGCTATGCATATTGATGCGTTCTGCTCAACGTCGTCAGCGTAGACTGGCGTTCCATTGTCCTATCCATGGTGACTTTTACCCACTAAGTCCTCAAAACAGCAGAAAATATTCCCGTAAGTATATTTGTAAAACAAAAGAAAGAAAAAGTTACGTAAAACGCATAAAAAACTGCCTTGAATATGGTTACATAATAGTATAAAAAATATTTTTAAGTACGCATGACATCCTCTCAGATATCCTGGCGCTCAGGTTCTTGCAGATTTATATAGGGATAATCATCACAACACATTCAGAATTAATGTAGAAGTGTAGGTATCTAGTATAATAAAAAATTAATTTCAAACGTGACATATAATTATATGTATATCATTTCCCATTACATATTTCAGGAGGACCAACCGGATTGTGGCACAGACTGCATAGCTGGCTCGGCATGGTGGAGGAGGGTGAAACACCGCGCTGTCCACGCTCTGCTGAGCCAACATCACCGGCCCGCGCTGATGCTCCCTGCCCGCCGCCATTACCTTTCCTAGTGCCATCAGATTCTGTTGTGTGAGTATTAAGTACCAGTGAAAACCCTCACGACTTCATTATGTGAATATTTTACTTTACTTGATTTTTTTCGATTTACTGGATAGAAAAAATTACAAATATAGAGGTTTTACGTAGAATACAGGAAAAAAGGATCCTATTAACAACGATTGAGAACAGAAGAGGGAAGATGGTTGGCCACCTTATACGGCACGACAGTTTTATAAAGACTATAATGGAAGGGAAGATTGAAGGGAAGAGAGGAAGAGGAAGGCCACGAATAAGCTACATGAGCCAGATAAAGGAGAAAATAGCTGTCGTGTCGTATAAGGAAGTTAAAGAGACGGCACTGGAGAGAAATAGATGGAGAGAGCTGCATCAATTACACCGACAAGAGCACAGCTCTTAAGTTAGAAGAAGAAGAAAATAATATTATTTGTTTTTGTTACAGAGGCATGGCTTCAGTTCTAGGAGCCCCACTTAGTCCGGAACAAACTTTTGGATCAATAAAGTCACTGGCTATATCACGAGAAGTAGCGAGCTTCCCTTTATCCCGGTCACCGACTCCACCACCTTTGAGGTAAGATACAAATAGTTACCTACATCAAGATTGTTTTTTATTACAACATACACATGAAACTCACACAACCGAAATAAATAGAGAAAGAAGTCCTTAAACTTATTTCTTTTACAGTTGTCCTCCATTCAAAGAAGAATCGAAATGCCTCGAAGATAGTATCCCGAATGCAGTAGTAATTCGTCCTGACTTCGATTGTGGATCGGCCACCTGCAACTACAGAGTTGTTGAATGTAAATTGACTACCACAGAAGAGATACACCGCACTCCGCTCACTCCTAGCATACACATGATCTCAGATAGCAAACAAAATAATATTAAGCCTTCTTCAATTTCAATATCGATACCAGACGAGGGGAAAGGATAAAATTATTTAAATGATTAGACAATTTAAAACGTTCTAAGTGATCAGATCATAGGATGGAAAATGTGAGACATTATTTGGCGTATGATGTTTATCATCCTTATTCAAATTATTAATTGTTAACTGAGCAGTGTGTATAGGTACACAATAACCAATAACTATGATAATATAGTAATGAACGTAATGATTATATTTTGACACTGCATTCTAAAATTATTATAATCAGTTGCAATTGCAACACATTTTGTCTTCCACTGAAACATTCACAATAAATAAATAACTTATTCATAGTAAATAATATTACATACCTGTTTAGAAAAAACTCAAAATGTATTTAAATAAAAATATATTGCTACTTACTAATTTATGCATGTACCTACCTACCTAAGTTTTTAATGGATTATAATCTCTACTTTAGCAATACAATGCGCCAAATATTGTTAGTAAAGTGCGAGTGAAGTTATATGTACGGCATGCGTGGGTTGGTATGTATAAATTGATGGTAGTATTGATGAGCGAACCGAATGTTTTTGAATTGTACGTATATAGCATTTTTTTTAGTTAATGTTGGCTTTTAATTGCACTAAGAATTATCACTGTTTTGAATCGCTCATAATTTTGGCATTCTAGTCTTAATAACATCTTTAGGGTACTATTTTGTCAAACTAACTTGCGTGAGAATTATGTACGTAGTGATTTTGGCTCATTAGGATTACCTAGACGTAATGAAAGATTGTCCATTGCATTGTTCAGTCAATAAAAATATTAACTATTAAATTGTATTGTTACTATTGGTTACATAATGCTTTTAAATTTAAAAGTATAATTAATTAAATATTTAAGTACCTATATTAGATCATGCTAAGTTCTGATATTTGTGATATTTATTTATAAAATATAAATGATATATCATCATTTATATTTTATTATAAAAAAATGTAGTATCAATAAGCATACATTGTTTACGTTCTTTTGATAATTTAATTGGTGGATGAGCCAAAAAGAGTTGCCAAAAAATTTCACCGCGTTCATGGGTCTGTGTAATTTTAATTAATACTTACTTATTTATTTATAAACACTGTTCAGATTTAATTGAGCCATTCATATTTAATCAATTTTGTCTTCAAAAATGTATTACCTCTATATTCTCTATATTGCAACCAGTAGTCATTTTCGGAATTTTATTTTAACTTTTTATTATGTTTTAAAACGAGACAGAGGTCGGTATTGCGAAAATACGAAATTAATAATCTCAGTTAAGTCCGATCAGTGATTATAAAATTCAATAAAAATGTGCTCAGAAAAGACAAATTAGTAAGAAATGAGGACGTAGAAATGTGTAGTTAAGATAGATAACTACTTAGAAATATTTTATTTATAAGTGGGATGTATTATATTATAACGTAAAGGATACTGTGTTTGTGAAGGCATTTATTGGCCAAGTTTTCAAAATCAAATGGAATAAAACTTTTATAATTTGTAGTTAAGTGCCACGCCTAAAATATCTACAATTATATAATGTAAAATTATTACTAAGCATTATTTAATTATTGTTATTATTGTACCTAAGGATAAAATGGAAATACAAAATCAAATACAACTATTCTTTTTATTACTTATTTCCCTCTTAAATATATTTTTTATTCTGTTTTTAGTATTTCTTGTTAAAGCGGCAACAAAAAAGCATCATCTGTGAAAATTACAACTGTCTAGCTATCACGGTTCATGACATCAGATACAGCCCTGTGACAGACGGACGGACAGCGAAGTCTTAGTAATAGGGTCCCATTTTTACCTTTTGGGTACGGAACCCTAAAGATTAGGTACCTAAATATAGTAGGTACATATGGAGTATAATTTTGATCGACTACTTTTGGAGCCCCTAAAAGTATGATCATTATTTTAGTTGAAAAACGTCGATAGCAAAAAACTTAATAAATCATAGGGTATTTCACTTTCAAAACTTTCGAACTTATAAACATTAAATAGGTACTTACCTACTTTTTCTCCGATTTGGCGCAGTCACGGACGAAAGCTGTAGCCTTATTGAGTAAGTTCACTAGTAATTTTAATGTTTTAATAAAATTCTCGAATTCCTATCGTGTAACTGTCATAAGAAAAGACATTATTTTAATTGTCAATATTGCGATTTGTTGTTGGTAAATATTTAGTGAACTTAGGTAGGTACCTATGTATGATTATTAAACAACAATCCACCTACAAAATTAAATTCTAAATCGCCAAAAGCGCACTAGGTATTGTGCCAAAAAGCTTGCATGCTAAGTGGCACCTACCTACATAACTTACTTCACCTTCTCATCACGCATTCATTAATTTGACGATATCGGTTAGTCGCCTCCCCTAAATAGCCTTGTTCAATTTTATTTTCGTTTTTTACTACCAAAGGTTAAGGATCTCTATTAAGGCGCTCCCAGTCGACGATTATTTTTGTTCGAAACGAAAAAAGAAATACTTGTGAACAAGCCACATCTCCTATTTTAAAATGTACCTATAGTATATGTGAATAAAGATGTATCCATCTTTAATCACTTCGATAAATAATCCTACCGACCGCTGCAATGACGACAAACACACGTCGGCGCGTGGTCCGCCTTAACTTTTCAAATAAATTAATGATATAAATTATGTATAATTACTTAAAAATCTATTCTAATAGAAATCTAGATCTACATTATTACCTATCTTTAACAATAAATCACAAGTTGATTTTAATAGTACTTGTATATAAAATATTTCGATCATAAATTCTAAAACGTATCATTTTGAAATAACATCTTTATCGTGAAAAGTTTCTGCTATTATGTTTTCAGCTTAATAGAAATCTAGGTAGGAACCTGAAGTTATATACTTATAAAAATAGGAGATGTGGCTTGTTCAGAAGTATTTCTTTTTTCGTTTCGAAAAAGAGCAATCGTCGACTGGGAGCCTCTTAAATAAATTCCTCTGTTAAAAAAATTATATAAAATAATATTTTTTTACACTGGCATACTTTCCTCCATACAACCATCTATACAGTGTACGAGTGAGAAGTAAAATAAGCAAATAGCAAGGAAAGAAGAGTATAGACGATTGGTGGGTAGAAGATCTGCGCTCCGCACCGTGCCGCGCCAACGCCCCCGCCCGCGCTACCATATCTGTCCTCCCGCCGCTGCGCCGCCATCTTGAACTACATTTCATGATGTGATGGCATTGTCTTTCCAATTAAAAAGTAAATTGAATTAAATAGATTGTGCTTTCTAAAACAGTACTATAAAAATTATAACAATTTATTGTTTTAATTTTCCTTACCATACAGTGAGAGTGACGCTTTACAAATTAAAAAGATCACCAATAAAAGAAATCAGCTGTTATCCGTCAATCGATGTCAACAAAATTACATAATTTTGTTTAGAAAAACAGTGCAGCCTCTGTTTTAGATGTGTCATTTTCAAAATATCAAACATGAATAAATATTTCTTTGATTTGTAGGAAAAATTGTGAAATTAAATGAGTGTAAAACATTTTACAAGATTGGCGACAACATTGTTTTTTTTTGTATGATGTAGTCGGTCGGATACATTATTTTAAATGATGGATCAAAATAATATTATCGAGTGCGGTGGATTTTATTTTATACACAATTTTGATTCTGGAAATCTTGGGCATGTAGAAAGAGTGCCCACGGAGCTCATAGGTAAGCATTTGTAATCATAATTAGACAAAGTTCAAACAAGGAAGCTGTCTTTGTGTTGTGCCAATTTTATGACTCTCATGGTCTTCTAAAAATGAAGATTTATTCGTATTTGTTTCTCAATACGAATACGTCAGTTTTAGAATAAAGAACTTTGGACTAGCTTTACATTTTGAATTGTTGAACTTTAGCCTTTCTACTAACAATCCTTTACACAAATCTTTTTGATAAATTAATTAAAACCAATTTAGTTATATTCACAACAAAAACTTCAAAGCTATTAAAACAGGTGCACAAAATTTGTTTGTCCTTCTAGCTCCGAGTGTGAACCCAAAGAGCAATGCAGTGGAAACCCCCGACTATGAGTTCAACATGTGGACACGGCCGGACTGTGCCGGGACAGAGTTTGAGAACGGAAACCGGACCTGGTTCTACTTTGGTATTCAGGCCAGTGAACCAGGAATACTGGTCAGTGCTTTATCTTTGAAACACTCACAATCATTTCACCAGTTGATTTCATAAATGTTTGGTCCAGATAACAAGTTAAAAAAAAATGGATTAAAACTGTAATCCCCAAGTTCGGTAGACATCCTCTCAGATCCTTATAGATGTCAAAAGGGCTTTGTCAGAGATAACATAATGTACTACCAATATAGAGTTAGTTAGTTAGTTATTGAGGGGACTCCCTTTCCCGCATTTAGACTCTTACGACCAATAAAGAATGTAGGTAGGTGATTCAAACAATGCCTAGACCAAAATGGTATTTCTAAAAGAACTGTATGCATGTCTACCATTACTAACCAATTTAGCAAGTGGAGATTTCAGTTATCGCTGATTACTGTATAATTATATACGAGTACATACTCGTACTACATTATTATTATTATATAGATTTATTAGAGGAGTTAATAAATTAAGGCCTGTGCTGACTCCATATATTATTATCCAAAATCTATAAGCCACACTACCCAGCATGAAACCTCATGAAACTCTGTCCACAGGTACGGCTTAACCTAATAAACCTGAACAAGCAAGGCAAGATGTACAATCAAGGTATGGCACCTGTCACTCGTACGCTGCCAGGCAAGCCACAATGGGAGAGGATCCGGGACCGTCCTGTACATTCTGTAAGTCAAAGTTGAAAGGTATATTTCAATAAAATTACAAGAATCACTTTGAAACATCTTGGGTTATACTACGCCTGTATGACCAAGCCTAAAATATTTTATTCAATAATCCTTTTCTTAATATAGTGCTCCAGTGTTGCATGAATTACCTTATGTAATTACCTTTAAATTTCATCTATCAAAGTACCTACTTCACAAAAATTGTAAAATACTGTTTCCTATCCAAACCTAGCAAGGTGTTTTTAGGATTCCGTACACGAAGGGTAAAAACGGGACCCTATTACTAAGACTTCGCTCTCCATTATGTCCATCTGTCTGTCACAGGGCTGTTATGGTACAGAACCCTTTGTGCGCGATTTTTTTAAGGGACACTTGCATGAACACCAAAGAAAAGTTTATTTTACAGAAGTATAGACAAAAACAAAAACGTAGTAGTTAAAAGCAGGGATTTTTCTACTGTTTGAGCATAACAATCGCAAGAACTAACGAAATAATATATTAACTAAACTTGCCTTCACCAAAGTTGTATGTCTACAGCACTATATTCTATATCCACATGTATTTATTATCTATTCTTACGTAAACAAATCAATGGGTGATTAAGCTAGGCCGGCTAATCTATACATAATTATAATAAAACTGTAGAAGAGTTCAATTCTGTACATTGAATAAAAACTAAAAAAAAATACTTCTAGGGGCCTTTATACAAGTAACACAAGCCAAAATAAAAACATTTTGAATTTTTTGTCTGTCTGTCTGTTGTCCGACTTTCACGCAAAAACTACTGGACGGATATTGATGAAACTTTTTTGTTATGTAGTTCTATTAGTTCTCGGCAACATATAGGCTATAATTTATTTTTAAGATTGGAATACCAGATGTGAAACTATCTTTCGACCAGCGAAGCGGGCACGGGTCAGCTAGTATAACATAAGAGCAGAATATAACGCTATAAAGCCTTGACATTTTTCTTTATTTTGAATTTTGGCGGCTTACTTCATATTTATCCATATGGATCTTCTTACACAAATACGTGTTTCTATTCCAGACGGACGACAACACCTTTACCCTCAGCTTCAAGTACCGTACCCCAGAAAACCTGAAGGCGACATCGTTCTTCGCTTTCACTTACCCTTTCTCGTTCGCCGAGCTGCAAATTGCTCTTAACTCGATCGACCTGAAGATGCTGCCGTTGCCAACTGCTCAGACGCCTGACGACATCTACTACTATAGAGAGTGTTTGATTTACTCTCTAGAAGGCAAGTTCTAGTTAACATATCGGAAGTAGAATAAAGTTTACAATTATTTTGAAAATAGAAGGTTAGATAGATAGATAGAGGTTAGATAGAAAGATATTATAAAAAAAACCGGTCAAGCGCGAGTCGAACTAGCGCACGAAGGGTTCCGTACCATTATCTATAAAAACAACAAAAAAATCATGTTTGTTGTATGGGAGCCCCCCTTAAATATTTATTTTATTCTGTTTTTAATATTTGTTGTTATAGCAGCAATAGAAATATATAATCTGTGAAAATTTCAACTGTTTAGCTATCACGGTTCATTAGATACAGCCCTGTGACAGACAGACGGACAGCGAAGTCTTAGTAATAGGGTCCCTTTTTTACCCTTTGAGCACGGAACCCTAAAAAAGATAGATAGAAAATTCTTTATTGCACATTTCAAGAACATGTACATATGCTAATTAGCATTATCTTCCAGTTAACCTTTGTGTAATTTGGAAATGGAACTTTGTAAGAGGTTCTCAATACGACGCGTATATGTTTCTACTTAGAGATCCGATTTGAATGATTCTTTTTCTATTGTGTTGAGAGTAACAGTAGTCCCAAGTTGGTCCCATTTAAATTGTATTTATATAGGACTAATAAAGTTGCTTTATAAAAATTAAAAAAATAAATATCGTCTATTGAATTCGATTGGTCGAAACATTTTTGTAATTTTTAAAATAATTGATTCCTTTATTGAAAGATTATACGATTATATTATATTGTTGTCCATTTTCATAAAAATACTCACATCAACTCACTCAAACGACTGTTACATAAAAAATAAGCGTGTCAATGACTGAAACTTTGGTGAGTAACTGTCAACAGATGAATAACGAAATTCACAAATTTTTATTTACGAGTCTTATTATCTTCATGTTGAGGTCGGAAACTTTTCAGACCACCCTCGTATGTGGTCTTATAAGATGGGAAGCGATTGTGTTCCATTCCAACAAGCAATGTTTGGAACGGACAATATTAGGATAGATAACCTCCAGTGGCTAGTAAACAGATAGGTAGATAGATATCTTTTTTCCTTGACGGTGACTATCGTGTGGTATCCGGTTTGGTATTCTTATCAGTGGCTCGGCTTGCCACCTGGAATTCTAACATTTCAAAGTGTGGACTATGCCAAATGTAATATTAGGACGTGTGACTTCCCCGCTTAGACATCTTCAACGATTTAAAAAGATTTCTACCATGGGAAGAACCTTTTTTTTTACTTCATTTAAAAAGTATCTAAGGAATTTCAACCTACTTACCTGAAATTACGATTAGATATGTGTAGGTACCTATTTAATATACTACTAGCTGATGTCCGCAACTTCGTTTGCATTATGTTAAAATTAGCTTATGTTTTTCCCCATAATGCAATCTATCTCCTTGCCAAGTGTTATCGAAATCTGTTCAGCGATTTAGGCGTGAAGTTAAACAGAACAGATAAACAGAGTTATTGTCCTATTTATTTCTATAGGGGGTGTATTATGGCTATTTGTATTAGTTTGGTTGGCTTCAGTATTAGGGAGTCGTCTTTATTACATCCTGTATTTATTTATTTATATATTTATTTATTTATTTATTTATTCATTTATTTATTTATTTATTTAGCCCTTTGAACTGAGTGAGAGATTTAAATTATTGTAGGTATTTAAATTATTAAGTTGTGTTATAAAATATCTCTCAGCTCAGTGTGCCTGTTGGCACATCCTGTATTAGTAAGGATTAATTATCAAGTTTTACTGATTCAAAAGTTAGCATTTGCAAATTGTAATTGGGTCCTTTCTCTAAATAGCAAAACCTACAATGTTGAATGGAAAATACCTATGGAAATAAAGTTGGATGTATATTTGTCTGAAATGGGTAGCAAAAACTTTACCCCAGTTAGGAATTCGCATCGCGTGACTCTAAATTGCAACGCTATCTCGGGTCATTCAATCCATTTTACGGCGCCCATTATATTGAAGAACTTTCCTACCAACTTTTGTATTTTACTACGTATGTTAACTGGCTTATTTATATTGTTTTTGTGTCGTAAATTCGTGAAGAGTTTGCCTAGTTTCGTTAACAATAGGTCGTATGTTTGATTTTAAGTATTTTATAGTCTATTCTTTCTATTCTAAGACATCGGATACAGCTAATTCTGGCGTCAGTTCGATCCATCATTCGATTGAGTTTTGACTGATGCCAGAATGATGGAAAATGGAAACGGTTTTAAATTTTCATTAGTCCAGACCATCAGTCCGCGTGTTACACGGTAATTCTCCCGTCGTTCTGACCAGAATGATGGATTGAACTGACGAAAATTAGCGTGTAACCGATGTCTAACGAACAGGCGCAAATCAAACTAATTCAGTTTAAAAAACACAATACCTACTTGTGTATTGTATTGGGTAGGCAATGATAATAATGTATTTCTTCAAATATTTTGGCGCAAAAGCAAGAGATTAGGTATAATAAATTCAGATACTAACAGTTATTGCAGAGCACATCGCTGATCCAAGAAATTTAAAATTGTATTAGAGTGTGTTCCTCCTAATGAGATATGCTTCAACCCTCGTTACACGTTAGAGGTTGATCTCTATAGGGGTGCAGCGGGGGTCCTATTGGCACGGAGTACATTAATACAGAAAATGAATATTTATAACATACTAGCTGCCCCGACAGACGTTGTCCTGTCAAATTGCAAAAATCCCAACAAAAAAAGAATTCTCAGTTTTCCCCAAATTTTACAATTTTGTGATGGATTTTTCAAAATGTTCTTTAAGGTGACTGTTAAATTTATGACAGCTCGCATTTTTTGTACTCGGTCGTATTCTGTGGCCGCACACTAAGAATAGTGCAAACGCACACATTGAAGCTACTTCACACTTCATTTACCAAGACTAAATAACTAGTCTTAATACTTGAAAATATTTGGTGCAATAGGTATGTCATATTTGTATAGGTAGGTATGTACTTAATAATTTTATAGGTTGCACTTGACAAAAAGAAAATTAATATAGAAAAAATTAATATATATTATAAGACAGGTTACAAATCGTAAAGTGCTACTACACAGTTACTAATATTTGACTGTGCAAAAAATATTTGTTAGGTACCTACTAATAAAATACATTATGACAAAACGGTAAGTATCGTTTTTTTACAAGCTCTTATTTAACTTGCAGTTTATGTACATATTTATGTATATATGTTTGATAAGGTGGAATCTTGCAACTTAATTTTAAGCAGTTATCCCCAATCGATTGAGCTTAAATTTTGCATACATAATATGGTGACAGCGAGTTGATCTGATGATGGAGTCAGGAGCTGTTCAACGGAACCCTTCACTAAATAGTCGAATTGAGGCAAAACTTTGCATACCTATCAATCTCAATGACAATGTAAAATTATGGTACTAGCGAGCTGGTCTGATGATGGAGGTCGGATGTAGCCATCGGAACTCCTCAACTACACAACATAACCACGTCGCGTTTGGGCTCGTTATTTTTATCTTGACGAGAACTAGAGCACTAGACATTACAAAAGCTTGATTTAAAAAATATATTTTTAATAAAAAAACTTATTGTCATCTAAAATCGATGACGGCACCGTCAACGTTTCGAGTACCACTCACAGAAAGTTTTGAAAGTGAAATACTGATAAAATATGTAGGTATGCTTTTGAATATTGTGTGCGAGCTATGATCTCAAAGATCCATAGACCGCGCGTAGCGAGGGTCAACAAGTTCTGGAATTAAACAGTTATTGTAAAACTTTACTAAATAACCCTCCATAATATTTTCTTTCCAGAAAAATCAAATATGAATTTGTAAAAAGAGATGACCAGCTCTTTTTAAAAATTCATATTTTCCATTGTATTTGTACTAAATGACATCACAAACCTGCAATACTTTTTAAGACCTATCCAAAGACATGGAGAGTATGCGAGAAAAAAAAACATCTGAAAATATGTATTTATTTCTACCACATTGTCGGCGTGACTAATGTATATTCATGCCAAATTACAGCTTTCTAGTACTAAGAGTATCTGAGCTAAGCTGCGGACGAATGGACGAAAATGGCAAAACTATAAGGGTTTTTTGTAAACTACGAAACACTAAAGAGCACTTTCAGTATTTCGAATTAAACAATTTTTCAGAACACTTTATTATTTTTTTAAATATTTAATTATTTGCATCATGTACTTAAACTTAAGTATATGCCATCAAAAACGACTTGTAAAAATAAAAATAAAAGGCCAATTCTCGCAACGCAACTCAGTTTCTTTTTTTGTCTTTTTTTTGTTGGAACTATGCTCGTTTGTGTAAACTTAACTTGTGAGATATTGTATAAGTAGCCTAAGATGACCAGAGATAATCTGTCGATGTCAGTCTCTCTTCCCTGTTCGCTTGTTACGGCTGGTCGTGTTCTATATCTCTACAATAAATAATCCATATATATCACCCAGATCGTGTATAATTTAACCAAAAACCCATCAGTTCTTCTATCGTAAAAAGTTGTGAGATTTCAATGTCTGTCTGTCTGTCTAAAAAATGGCCTGAACTGCTTCGAGAAAAGGATGGTACGACTGTGACGCTTTTTTGCTTGACTTGGCGGGGGCACTACCGTGCCCCCAGATAAACCTTGCTTTGATAATAACAAATACCGACCTTTTTAGAAGGTTCAACATTTTTGGTTCAATGCGTATCGTATCATTCGTCAGTCATTCATCAGTCGTCAAAATTGATTAATGCTAGATTTGTTGCACACCAGCACTCGGAGTCTTTTTATAGTTTTGAGGATGTTTTTTAATTAAAAATAGCCTATTTATAAGCTAGAGGTATATTTACATCGACAGCAAATTTCAATTTCATCCGTTTAGTCGTTTAGGTCTGATTGAGGTACAAACATCCAAACATACTTAACATCCGCACAAACTTTTAGATTTATAATATTAAAGGTAGATAAATAATAATTATAAATTATGTTCATAATCTGAAATTTATGTAATTTTTCTAAATCCAATTATAGATAAAGTATCATTTTTTTCCATCCATGTATAAAAAAACACGCTTGGTAATATAGGGTAGATTGGGTCTAAACGATACAGGTAAGGATCATGGTACCTTTGATCTTTCATTTCAAAACAGAAATGTATCAAATCAACATTTATATTTATTTAATAGGACTAATTAGGGACACTTCAAAAACCACAGCAAAAGACGTTGTCCAGAAAGTATTATCACTAAAATGGAAATAGGCCGGGCTCATCCAAAGATTACAAAATGAGAGCTCACAGCTCAGTTGGTAGTAACTCTGCCTTCAGCGCTGTAGGTTGTGGGTTCGATCCCCACCCAGAGCAAATATTTGTGTGATGAACATAGATGTTTGCTCTGTGTCTGGGTGTTAGTATGTATCATATGTAAGGTATTAACAAAACAAAAAGTATATAAGTATTCTATCAGTTATCTAGTTCCCATAGTACAAGCTTTGCTTAGTTTGGGGCTAGATGGCGATGTGTAAAATGTCCACCAATATTTATTTATTTATTTTATTATGAATTGGGACCCAATACATAAAAAACGAAGAAGAGGAAGGCCTGCTATGCGATGGGATGATGACATCGTGAAAGTAGCAGGCAAAACATGGAGCAGAGCCGCTAGAGATCGGGAAAAATGGATAGAGCTGGAGGAGGCTTTTACCGCTGAAAGCGGTCCTTACACATAATTTTATATACCTATGCATAGATACATATTTAAGTTAATTTTATATTGTGCAAGGAAATAAAAGCTTTTATTATTTATTATTAATTAGGGACACAACCAGGTTCACATTTTCCTGAAATTTAATATTTTTATTAAAATAACAATCAAATACGAAACATCGGCTTATTTCGATTTTGCTCCGACGCGACGTATGCAAAAAGGTAAAAGCGTATACTATTATCATATTGTTTCGAAACCAAACTCGATGAAACGCATCTTCTACAAAAAAAAACCATCCAGCTCTTTCAACAAATCATGCATTGTACCTAACCTTCATCTGTGTGGCTTGCACTAAATTCTTCAAGGCAATATATTATACAAATGTTATCATTAGTTTTGCATGTCCAGTATTTTACCCCGGTATTCCATTATGTAAGACCTCCTCTAAATTCGAAGAAAAATGTGACGTGGACGTGCTTCCCCGAGCGCGTCTGAGCGCTAACTGACGTGCCGACTTGAGGTGAATGTGAGTTTTGTATGGAAAAAATGTATGGAGAAGTTTTATTGCATTTTATATTGTTCATAAATGAAAAAGTAAATTATTTGAAAACAAGATAATGCCACGCGGTATAGAGAAATATAAAATCTACAATTTCGTATTATTTTCAAATAAAAATATGCTGTGGGTCTAAAGATATTGGTACCTAACCAGACCCCATTTTTCGACATTTTCAGCGGTTCTTGCGACGGTAAAAACGTATTTTTTTGAAAATATTGTATAGAACTGGCCAGTTTTTATTATCTACTATTAAAGATGAATATATTATCAGTAATTTTGTATCATTATATCCTCACAATTGTGATTCCTGGTTTTTAAATCGGTACCTGAAAATCATTGAAATACGTGTGTAAGTGTGAGCCGGGCCTTAATACAAACCTGACAATAACGAACACAATAAAAAAATAATTACCCAATTTGGTGCAGTCGTTCCGAAGTTATGTGCGTACATACATTTCGGCGATTCATTTTTATTTATTTAGATATGAACATTGGTACACAACATGATAGGCGTAAATAGTTTTATAAAAGTTTTTGTTGATAACACAGGACGGCGAGTGGATCTCCTCACGATTACATCTCATCACGGCATTACCAACGAAAAGGAGGAACGTCTGAAGCATCTGTTTCCTGATAATCAGGAGAGACCTTTCAAGTTTCAGAATAAAAAGGTATGTTTGTACCTTACCTTACTACACTTAAATTTTTCATATCAATTCATTTCATTCTAATATTATAAATCCGAAGGTTTATATTTAGATGTTTGTGGCTCGATCACGCCCAAACAACTCAATTTGGATGAAACTTGAAACATACGTAGAGCTTATATCCTGGAATATCTTTTTCTTTGTTCTTTTTATCAGGTACCTTGCGAGCGATGGCGCGGGCAGAAGCTATTTTATAGACTAGTATATAAAAAGCAACTTTAGTGCGTTTATCTCGCAAAAACTTGAAAATAGCTCGACTAATTTGACAGATTTTCCTATGTTTATGGGAAAACATGAAATTTTGTCATGACAACGTCTGTCTGGCCAGCTAGTATCTTATAAAGGTGATATTCCTAAATGTTTTTATACAGGTAATATTCATCTCGGCCCGAGTTCACCCCGGCGAGACACCATCCAGCTTCGTATTCAACGGCTTTCTGAACCTGCTGCTCACCAGGAACGATCCTATCGCGATCCAACTGCGCAAGTTGTACGTCTTCAAGATGATCCCCTTTTTGAACCCCGATGGGGTCGCAAGGGGTCACTACAGAACTGACACGAGAGGGGTGAATTTGAACAGGGTGTATTTGAATCCGTCTTTGGCTGTCCATCCGACTGTATTCGCGTCTAGATCATTGATCAGGTGAGATATAATTTAATTATTTACTTTACTTTAATTATTGTAAACAGAAATATTGCATACATAAATATATGTAGTTGATTTTTATTTTAGAATGATTTAAAGTTAAAAGACACCTTCGTTTTTTGTATACATTGGTGGACTTGACACAATTTCCTGTAACAATACCCTATACTCATTTTTTATATTAACACTTGTGACTAACGCTAGGTCACTTTTGCTACCATCCGTAGCGAATACATACCATATTTGGGTCGCAGGAGCATAAATTAAATGTTTTACAGATACTACCACTTCGGTTGCGAGAAGGAGGACAATTACGACGACAGCAAGAGTTTTACATCGCGAAGCATTCAGAATATCAGCGAAAGCGCCGAGGTAACAAAACTAATACTACATTACATTATATAAACTAGTGATTACTAGTGGAAACCCTCGCGACTTAGTACGCTGTACCCCCTTAGATACACCCCCTTATACATCAAAAGAATCAACCAAATTTGAAGTTTCTATGACCAGTGGTTTAGGCTGTGCGTTGATAGTTCTGTAGTAACGCAATAGTTTTATATATCTAGCATTAAGGCGCTCCCAGTCGACGATTGTTTTTGTTCGAAACGAAAAAATAAATACTTGTGAACAAGCCACATCTCCTATTTTTATAAGTATATTACTTCAGGTTCCTACCTAGATTTCTATTAAGCTGAAAACATAATAGCAGAAACTTTTCACGATAAAAAATATTATGTCAAAATGATACGTTTTAGAATTTATGATCGAAATATTTTATATACCTACTATTAAAATCAACTTGTGATTTATTGTTAAAGATAGGTAATATGTAGATCTAGATTTCTATTAGGATAGATTTTTGATAAGTAATTATACATAATTTATATCATTAATTTATTCGGAAAGCTAAGGCGGACCACGCGCGGACGTGTGTTTGTCATCATTGCAGCGGTCGGTAGGATTATTTATCGGAGTGATTAAAGATGGGTACATCTTTATTCACTTACACTATACATTATAAAATAGGAGATGTGGCTAGTTCACAAGTATTTATTTTTTCGTTTCGAACAAAAACAATCGTCGACTGGGAGCGCCTTAATAGCATTGAATCATGACATGACAGTGTTTACTCCTATATTTATGCAATACATAAAATCATTTTATTTATGCGCCGGCTTTTAAGCTGAAACTCCAAGATCTAGGAACACACAGCGCAGCACTCTTTCTTCATCTCTTATTTTTGATAAATATGATTGTTATTTTAAACTATTTATTATTTTTTTGTATAATAATAATAATTCATTTATTTGTTTAGAATATCGTCAATTAAGGTGATAAGTGAAATTTTTGACGTTTTGAATGGGCTGAGTTTACCCGGATAAGACGGAAAAAGTGATAAAACTGCATTATCTCGAAAACCATCAAATTTAAAAAGAAACTGTATGTAATTTACTTAGCTAGTAAGATTATCTAACGAATTATATTAAAATGAACTGTTTGTTCTGAAAACTAGTGTTTTTGAAGAGCCAACTTTGGAAAATAAATTTATCGAGAAAAGTTTCACCAATCGTGTTTCTGTCTGTAATTTATCTAGATTATATCCTTAAGTTATCTTTGTCATGAAAAACAAAACTGTATGTTTTGCGGTTATTGAGAAAAAACGATTCTGCAATCATCAAAAACATTTATTACTTGCCTTAATGGTATTATCAATTAAATAAGGTTCAACATATTCTGTCATAATATTACGACATACAAATAATTAATTAGTCACCTAAGTTTCTTTACAATAATAATCAATAGGTCAGGGTATAAAAAATAAATTAAATTAAAATGTAATTGCATGCAAATTAGGACTTAACAATGGTGGCGATTCTGTTGTGTCCAAACTAAAAGTTAAAATTCCTAAAAACTATCGCTCATATTCCTTTTACTTTAAAGTCTAAATTTGAGTAACATCAAAATGACAGTCCTAAAGTTTAGGATATTTTAGCCATTTCTCTATTTTATTTAGCATATTTTACACATCCAAGTGTCATCTTAGTCAACACCAATTTACATGTTGATTAAATTTAGCTTGACGTTTCGAAATCACTAACAAAAACTAACATTTATATAAAACTATGCTAAATTTTAGAACTGTCACTTTGATGTTACGCTAAATTAGACTTTAACGTAAAGGAATAAGAGACATCGTTTTTAGGAATTTTAACTTAAACGTGGACACAACAGAATCGCCACCAATGTCAAATTATAATTGTGTCTTCTGTTTGCTTTTCTGTGTCTAATAAACTCATTACATTAAATTTACCTCTGAATTTCTCCAGTTAATAGAAACGAAGAAGAAGAAAAACTCAAACGCCTCGTACAAAGGCGATGTGTACAAACGTGAGAAGTCGGGCAAGTCCGTCGCCAGCAACAAGTCCTCAACCACCATCAAGCAGCCGTCTTCCAACTCTGAGAACAAGGATTCCAAATCGCTCAGCGTTGAAGCTGCTACATTGGCTGAACAGGTAAACATAGACATACCCTTGTATTCAAGAACGACACTGTGAGAACACGCACCCACAGTGGACGAAATCTTTTTTCATAAAAATCACTTTATGTGTTATGCGTCACTGCATAGTGTGACTAGATTGTCGTGTGTCTCTAGCCAAAGTTGAGCTCTAAAGGCAAACGGTAGCGTGCGCCATAGTGCCGCTCGACACATAAAGTGATGTTTATGAAAAAAGATTTCGTCCACTGTGGGTGCGTGTTCTCATAGTGTCGTTCTTGAATACAAGGGATAGACAATATTGAATTACTACCTTAGCACACAACACAACACATAACATAAAAAAGTAAAAATAAATTAAAAACAGTTTAAACTTAGATCTAACATAGGTACACTTAGAAAAACAAGATGAGAAATAAAAAAAACCAAATTACAAAAAAATTATAAAATAAATATATATGTATGTAGCCAGCAAAAAGGTCCCGGCTCAGTATTATGCTTTCCTATACGAAGATAGGTCAGCGCTGTTATTCTGCCGAAACCTTTGATCCAGTCACTCAGGTGATCATATTAACCTCTTATAAGTGGCGAAGGTCTTGCAACCTGTCGTATGGAATGCTAACTACTGCAAAATGTGGGCTTGTGTCAAATTTTATGTTGGGACGTGCCTCTAACTACCCATTTTATGTATATTCCAGGATCTGACTGAACGCTTGTGAGATCTGAGAGGAGGTCTACCGTGCTTGGGAATAACAGTCGTGATCCTATTTCATTTTTCATCATCTCTTGCTAATCTTGCTATTCAAAATTTTCTTGCTCTTGCTTTGCCTATAAAACTTGTACCAAACAAACAAACAGACAGACAAGAAAGCGAGTATATAAAAATCGCAATAGTAAAGTATAGCGACTTTTTAGTCTAGACTCTAGACTAAAAAGTCGCGCCTACTCTAGACTAGACCAACAGAATACATTCAAAACAAGTTCCTACCTTACCTATAGCATATTAACCTTGTCTATAATTTTCATGGTATTTAGCTAAACGCAATCAGTTTGAAACCTAAGTCCCGCGTGGGCGTAACTAAAGCGTAATACTAATAAAGTCTGCTTTAGATAACTTTACGGTTTACTGAACGGAAGCATTTAGTAAGGGATTTATAAAACAGATAACAACTTATCGAGCTATGTTTGAAAGTACTCGATCAGGCTTTTTATGATTCAGAATATTTATGGGCTCTCGTTTGGAAGTTACTATGCTGCTAGTTTTTACACAAATAAATAAGTATTTGTGGGCATTACCAGCAGCGCTATCTAGCCACAAAATTAGCAAAACTTGTACTATAGTTATTAAATAACTGATAAAATACTTCATATACTTTTTTTGTGAATACGTACTTAAAATGTTCGTCACACAATTTTTTTGTTCTGTTTGAGGATCGAACTCACAACGTACAGCGCTGAAGGCAGAGCTATTACCAACTGAGCTATAAAACCAGTCAATTTATAGTGTAATTGGTGGGCTCCCTATACTCTAACATGGGTTACTAGCTTCGGCCCACGGTAAAAAGTATCCTATATTCTATTTCAGAATATAATCTATCTATATTCCAGGCTTCATCCAAACCGGTTTGGGCGTTATTGAGGCACAAACATCTAAACATCCTTACAAACTTTCGGATTTATAATATCAGTAAAATTTTATACTTACATACATATATAAAGTCACGCCTGTTTCCGAGAGGTGTAGGCAGAGATCACAGCTTTCCACTACAATCTTGACATACCTCTTTTGCTTCATTAAGGTGATAAGTGAAATTTTTGACGTTTTGTATGGGCTGAGTCTACCCGGATAAGACGGAAAAAGTGATAAAACTGCATTACCTTAAACACCATCAAATTTAAAAAAAAAATGTCATTAATTTAGGTATGTAGCTACTAGTATGCGTATCTAACGAATTATATAAAAAATAACTATTTAGCTATTCATAGTTTTGATTAAAAACGAAACTAGTGTTTTTGAAGAGCCAACTTTGAAAAATAAATCTATCGAGAAAAGTTTCACCAATCGTGTTTCTGTCTTTAGTTTATCTAGATTAAATCTTTGTCATAAAAAACAAAACTGTATATTTTGCGGTTATTGAGAAAAAACGATTATGCATTCATCAAAAACATTTATTACTCGTCTTAATTGTAAAACTTGACATTAGGTATACGACATGAAACTTCAGGAACAGCCGTCCCAAACAAGCGACATATCTTCGAAGCCATCCGCAACCAATCTACACGACGAAAGCACCTCCTTGCTAAACGACAGTGTGCTACGCACCTGTCTTGGCTCCACCGTGCATATAAGTACCAGTGAGGAGCTGAATCTACAAGGAAATAATCCACTCAGACCGTTGAGAGACACCCTGAAGAACAGCATCAGTCTACTCATGGAGTCGTCATCGTCTGTTGGCGGGTGAGTTACATCAAAAGTTACATTATCATTATCAGCGAGTAACATAGCGTATATCCTCGTAAGGCCCAAGGCTGTTAATCGTCCACTTGTCATTACTACCCAGTGGTCCTTTATAAAGTACCACACAAAAGTAGTGACTCTGGCCTAGCGCATGCAAGTGTCATCCCATCATTTCACCAATTTCCTTCAAATTGACAGGTGCCACTTGATTTAACCAATGACAGATACAAATACAAATTATGTTTTTCTTGAAGTATGTAGAAGGTACAAAAAATCTGATCCATTGGCAATCCTTAATATTCCGTTCAGAAATGCATTAATACGATTCTAACTTCTCGCTAAATGTAAAAAAGTAAAACTTAAAGAGTTAGTTTTTCAGGTCCTTTGTAAAGGACCGTTGGGCATTAATGAATATAAAGCTAGAAAATAAGTACACCCATGCGAAGCCGCGGCGGACTGCTCATATTTCAATAAAATCGCAAGGAACACTTTGAAACGTCTCTATATTTTTCATACAGTCCATCGCATCTTTTCTTTGGCCTACCACTACTTTTACATACATACACTTTCAGTACCTAATATTCCCTCATAAACATCTTCATCTAAAATCATCAAAATTTATATTAATTTAGCTCTAATATAACATTACTATTCACAGAGACAGCTCAATAGGCGCTAAGGAATCTCGCGCGGCGAATGTGCGAATCGGGTGGTGTCACTCTTGCCGCGCGGCCATCACCAAGCTGGAAGACACCATGCCAGGCATCACCACTATGGTGCCAGGGTACAGCGCAGCTATGGTAAAAACATTAGATTTTTCATTTAAAAATCCAAGATGTTTGTGAATCGCATCAGATTTTTTACCAGAAGGTACCTTTGTTAGGCAAATTATAGAAAGAATAATCAATAAATTTTAGTGGACAGATTTTACACAGCGCCATCTAGCTTTAAACTAAGCAAAGCTTGTACTTTGTTCATCGCAGAAACAAAAAACAAATGTTCATCGCAGAAATATTTATCCTGATTGGGAATCGAACCCACGACCTACAGTGTAGAAGGTACTACTAACTTCCAAAACCCAAAATCCCACCAAAAATCCCTTCCCCAGATCCGTTCAAACACCCCCACTTACCATACAATAGAGGAGTATAGGGAACATCAGCGACAACAGATTGACGAGCAAGAACGAAAGGTAATCAATATTGATAGTGATTTATAGATAGACTAGTTTCATTCAAGATTCTATTTCTAATTTGATTCAAGTAAACGATTTTTCACGACTTTATCTTAAAACATTAAAATTTCTGAAAATCTAAACAACATTTTCGTAAAAAAAAATAGCCTATGTCTATCCCAAGACGTTAATCTCTCTATGAAATTTAATCACAATCGGCCTAGTATATGTGAATAAAGATGTAGGTACCCATCTTTAATCACTTCGATAAATAATCCTACCGACCGTTGCACGTGGTACTGATCCATGGGCGGCGCGTGGTCCGTCTTTGCTTTTCGAATAAATTAATGATATAAATTATGTATAATTACTTATCAAAAATCTATTCTAGTAGAAATCTAGATCTACATATTACCTATCTTTAACAATAAATCACAAGTTGATCTTAATAGTAGGTATCAAAGTATTACGATCATAAATTCTAAAACGTATCATTTTGAAATAATATCTTTATCGTGAAAAGTTTCTGCTATTATGTTTTCAGCTTAATAGAAATCTAGGTAGGAACCTGAAGTAATTATATTTATAAAAATAGGAGATGTGGCTTGTTCAGAAGTATTTCTTTTTTCGTTTCGTAAAAGAGCAATCGTCGACATACAGGGCCTTAAGCAATAATCACTACATAGTATAAAGCAAAGTCGCTTTCCGCTTCCCGCGTCTGTATGTAATATGTATGTATGTATGTTTGCTTATATCTTTAAAACTACACAACGGATTTTGATGAGGTTTTTTTTAATAGATAGAGTGATTCAGGAGAAAGGTTTATATGTATAATAACATGCTTCCCGTGCGAAGCCGGGGCGGGTCGCTAGTATTATATAAATCAAATAAATAATGAAATAGGATCACGACAGTAATTCCCAAGTGCGGCAGACATCCTCTCAGATCTCCAGGCGCTCTGATCATCGAAGATATCTAAAGGTATTCACAGGCACGTCCAATCTTATATATATGTGCTTTGTTACAGCTCCAGGATTCGGAGTCACCGGGCAAAGGAGAGAACGTGTATTTCTGCACGAACTGTTTCAAGCGATACGTTATCACCGAACTGAACGAGGAAGTTGTGAGTTTACAATAACGTCAATTCACATTCAAATTATTGAGTGATTTTTACAAGCTTACCTTGTTAGTTAGTATGTGCGGGTCAAATATTCCAACTGTATTTTTCAACGATTATTTAGCATGCTTGTGTATAAAATAATATGATGACAGCGAGCTGATCTGATGATGGAGTTAAACGGAACTCCTTATTATTATTATTATTATGAGCCTGTAGTGTCCCACTGCAGGGCAAAGGCCTCCCTTGCTTCTCTCCTTAGTAAATAAAAAAGTATGATTGACTTAAAACTATGTGTAATATTTAAAAAAAAATATCCCATGTTTAAATCTTCTCTGTATCTAAAATTTAATCGATTTCGGTTCAGCCGGTAACACGTGGATGATAAACAAACAGACATCTAAACACTCGCATTTATAATATTTGTGTCTTCTTTGACTAATAGAAGGTGTCGGATGCTGTGTCCTGCACAAGTGTGGGAGTGTCTTGCGGAGACAGTGGCGACGCACGCGCAGCTCAAGTCAGCAGCACTGGAGACGCTTCTTTAGCTGTGAGTCTGAACAAGAGTAACTAACTTCGTAGCAATATTTTTTCAAACTATCGTGATTAGTAGACATAAAAGATTTTTTCATCCCACCATCTCGGAAAGAGTATTTTTGCTCTTCAATATCTGAGTGCAAAGGCCGTTTTTATTCTCTAGAGGATAAAGTAAATTGAATTTAGAACATCGTGTGCACTAAGTTTGTGAATTAAAAAAATCATTAAACCTATTTACTGCTACCTCTATGGTGCCGAATATATCATACAACTTTTTTTTAATTTGTTAAAAACTCAGACTCGGAACCTTCTTGGTGTTCTTTTTTCAATTTGCTTTGTACGCGGTTCTTTACGCGGCATTTTTTCACGTCATTATTAAGATTATTCTGTAATACTTACCTGTCATAATGTAGTAGTTAATACCTAAACTGAAATAAAAGTACCTATCTTGTGATTGTAAACGTTTTTTTTTTGCATTTAGTCATTTCCTCGCTGAGGTGGAATGAAAAGTTACGTGTTGCACTCGAGTGCAAAGATTTTTCACCTCGTGCTCTTTTGATTCCCTCGCTAACGCTCAGGATTCTAATTTTGAATTTCAAAAATTTTAGAATCCTTCGCTTGCTCGGTCATCAAAATTGAACACGCGGTTAAAAAGCAACTTTGCACTCTTGTATAACAAATAACTATTACACGGGTCTGCCCGCGACCATGGCTATTGTAACAAAGTGGAAAAGCCGGGAAAATAAATTAAAGTCAATTTCGTGTGAATAGTTAAAACTTCGTAACATACAAAAAAAACTTTTTTTGTTCGGTTTGGTCCCATTTAAATTTGAGGGAAAAATACCGCTAATTGTGAATAAAACCTGCCAATTGCGAGTCGGACTCTCGCACGAATGGTTCCGTACCATTATTTATAAAAAAACGGCAAAAAAAATACGTTTGTTGTATGGGAGCCCTTCTTAAATATTTATTTTATTCTGTTTTTAGTATTTGTTGTTATAGCGACAACAGAAATAAATAAAATTTCAACTTTCTAGCTATTACGGTTCATGAGATACAGCCCTGTGACAGACAGACGGACAGCGAAGTCTTAGTAATAGGGTCCCGTTTTTACCCTTTGGGTACGGAACCCTTAAAAGGGGATGAAATGTTGTATTATTGTTTTTTTAGTAATTAAGAGTAAAGTTGTTACCATCAAACAAAATCGTCGCATCCTCAACAGTGACCATTTCCATAGCTCATTGAAAAATTTCCGTTCCAGCCTTCGCCCGTCAAAGAAGAAAAACCCAAATCCCCGGCAGTGCCACGTCAAGCCCGCAAGAAAGCCGCTACGCCAGTGCTGCCACCACCACGCCCTTCTATCAACAAGGAGCCAGAGTCTGGCTTGTATTTGTATATCGATCTACACGGACACGCTTCTAAGAAAGGTATATTAATTTAATTACGTTTTAAAAACTTAAAATAAAACCGACCAAAATGTTTCGATCAAAAAATCAAGTGACAATATTTGTTTTTAAGTTTTACAAAGGAACAGTCCATCAGAGTTAGTTCTACATAAATGAAATTTAAATGGGAACGAAAATATTTTCAACTGGTTTCTTTTTATTAGTTTTTAGGGTTCCGTACCCTAAGGGTAAAAACGGGACCCTATTACTAAGACTTCGCTGTCCGTCCGTCTGTCCGTCACAGGGCTGTATCTCATGAACCGTGATAGCTAGACAGTTGAAATTTTCACAGATTATGTATTTCTGTTGTCGCTATAACAACAAATACAAAAAACAGAATAAAATAAATATTTATAGGGGGCTCCTATACAACAAACGTAATTTTTTTGCCGTTTTTTATAGGTAGTTGTACGGAACCCTTCATTGGCCGGTTTTTTTTAAACGTAATTATCTCATAATATGTTGTTCTTATCCTTTAGTTCGGGTTAAATTTAATTTAATAATTTGTTTGCAGGTATATTTATGTACGGTAACCACTTCGAAGACGCCGATAGTTGCGTGGAATGTATGCTGCTCCCGCGCATCATGTCTATGAACAATCTACACTTTCACTTCTCGTCGTGCAACTTCACTGAAAGGAATATGTACCTCAAGTTAGTATTCTTATGGTGATATGTGAAATGTTTGGTTTTTTGTATGGGCTGAGTGAAGTAAGTATAAGTCGATAAGTTGTATAAAGTGATAAAACTGCATTATCTTGAAAACCATCAAACTTAAAAAGAAACTTTTTATAATTTACTAGCTGACCCGTGCCCGCTTCGCTGTGCGTAAGACATTTCTAATACCATCGTGGACTTTTTTGTAGACGTTTTTAAGGTGTACAATACTGTAGTACATTATTTTGATATATCTCGTGGGGTTCAGCCAGCATTTGCAATGTAAGCGCAAAAAAATGTGTTTATTTACGACATCACATTAGAAACCTCTAAAATTATCAGTGTTTCTCTACTATATTATGCATGTATTATACATATAAACCTTCCTCTTGAATCACTCTGTTTATTAAAAAAAACCGCATCAAAATCCGTTGTGTAGTTTTAAAGATATAAGCAAACATACATACAGACATACAGACGCGGGAAGCGGAAAGCGACTTTGCTTTATACTATGTAGTGATAAACAGATATAAACAAAATGAACTGTTTAGCTATTCATAGTTTTGATCCAAAACGAAACTAGTGTTTTTGAAGAGCCAACCATAGACCAAAAGTTTCATCCTTAAGAGGCTGCCAGTCGCTGATTGCTCTTTTTCGAAACGAAAAAAGAAATACTTCTGAACAAGCCACATCTCCTATTTTTATAAGTATATTACTTCAGGTTCCTACCTAGATTTCTATTAAACTGAAAACATAATAGCAGAAACTTTTCACGATAAAGATATTATTTCAAAATGATACGTTTTAGAATTTATGATCGAAATATTTTATATACCTACTATTAAAATCAACTTGTGATTTATTGTTAAAGATGGTAATATGTAGATCTAGATTTCTATTAGAATAGATTTTTGATAAGTAATTATACATAATTTATATCATTAATTTATTCGAAAAGCTAAGGCGGACCACGCGCGGACGTGTGTTTGTCATCATTGCAGCGGTCGGTAGGATTATTTATCGAAGTGATTAAAGATGGGTAAGTACATCTTTATTCACATATACTATACATTATAAAATAGGAGATGTGGCTTGTTCACAAGTATTTATTTTTTCGTTTCGAACAAAAATAATCGTCGACTGGCAGCGTCTTAAGTTATCTTTGTCATAAAAAACAAAACTGCATGTTATGCGGTTATTGAGAAAAAAAGATTCTGCATTCATCAAAAACATTTATTACTCATCTTAATAGAAAATATCAGAGTTCAAGGTTTCTTAAATTCTCTTCGTATATTCTGTAAGTTTTCTTAAAATTCTAAAATAAAATAATATTGAAAATACGACGTAGCAAAAGTAACGTAACGTCAGTCAAAAGTGTAAATTTCGTTTTTAACTGGCCTCACAGCTCAGTCGGTAGTAGCTTTGCTTTCTGCGCTGTAGGAGCGATTCCCAACCAGACACACACAGACACACATTTGAGTATGTATTTACGGTGAATAACTATTCTGTCAGTTATAAAAAAATCGTCCGACCAAACAAGGCGAAGAAAAATAATGAGAGAGACTTTGTTCTGCTGCTGACGTAGGTAGGACGATATTATACAACTAAGTTTAAATTATTTCAAACTAGATGTCGCTGCAAAATCTGTTCGTTAATAAATAAATGTATCCAGGGACCGGCGCGACGGTATGTCACGCGAGGGCTCCGGCCGGGTAGCAGTACTAAAAGCCACCGGACTTGTACGCTCCTACACCCTAGAATGCAACTACAACACTGGCCGCCTAGTCAACGTGCTGCCGCCCGCCGCCCGCGACGTTCCGCCCTCCACGACGCCCTCCGCCCCGCCCCCGCCCAAGTACACTCCGCACATATTCGAAGAGGTAAACCCGTTCCAGGTTCGTGTGAGCGAATGTGGCTATTTTTGTCTATTTATTTGTTCATTAGCTATTTGCCTGCGACTTCGTCCGCGTACATTCGGAGTGTATTTATTGATACGATTCGTCTTTATCGTAAAACATTGAAAATCATGAAAATTAAAAGAAAATATTTTATAGTAACTTAAATCTATATTTCATTATAACAGTGACTAGTCATTACTGCATACCCCCTTCCAATTACTAGTTTAGAGAAAATAAAAAATAATTCTTATAAGCTGCGATGGGCTTGCAACCTGTCACGTATGGAATGCTAACTACTGCAAAATGTGGGCACGTGCCTCTGACTACCCCCACTAGACATCTTCTAAGGATCTAAGCGTCTGGAGATCTGAGAGGACCGTATTCGGGGACAACAGTCGTGATCCTATAGTTTAGAGCTTTACTGATAATTAAATTAAATAGAATTTACCTAAAGTTGGGAAAAATTGGAAGGTATGGTTTTTTAAGGCTATCAGGTAAATTTTGAAGATATCTATATGGTAAAGTATCATAAATAATTTGTCCTTTGCTGAATTATGTCAGTTCCTCTGAAGTTGAAGTGACCAGTGAAAACCATTTCAGGTAAGAATGTCTCACTGTCGCGCAAAGAATCTGGAGGTTTTTGAAGACATAGATCCCATGAAGGTTTGTCATGAACTTGCACCATGTAATTTCAGTAATTTCAGTACATACTCGTAGGTAAATTATTTATACAAGGGATATCATTAGAATTTACGTTTATGTAGATATTTGTATACACAAGTATTTATATAGAGTAGTTTATACAGGTATTTAGAACGCTTTTTGTAAATACGAGTATCTTCAAAAATCTCCAGATAACAGACACTGCTGCTTCATGAGCACTTTGATAACGAAAATTGTATCGACGATAACCTATTGTAAATATGTTTTTTTATACGTTTAAATAATGATCTGCTTTATAGGGTTTTTTTACTCTAGATTTGAGAGGTTGTAGCAACTCTATGTTCATAATTTGTCTGTTTTTAGGGTTCCGTACCCAAAGGGTAAAAACGGGACCCTATTACTAAGACTTCGCTGTCCGTCTGTCTGTCTGTCTGTCCGTCTGTCTGTCACAGGGCTGTATCTCATGAACCATAATAGCTAGACACTTGAAATTTTCACAGATTATGTATATTTGTTGCTGCTATAGCAACAAATACTAAAAACAGAATAAAATCAATATTTAAGGGGGGCTCCCATACAAAAAGCGTGTTTTTTTTGCCGTTTTTATAGATAATGCTACGGAACCCTTCGTGCGCGAGTCCGACTCGCACTTGGCCGGTTTTTTTTTATTATGACTCTTCAACTTTTTGGCCTTGTTTTCGATTAGATAAACTTTAAGACATAAAAAGATTTACAAGCAAAATTAAATATATTTCTTTTCTCCTTATAAGAAAATAAAATAAAATATACTGACTGTAATTCCCAAGTACCTACGGTAGTCATATTCTCAGATCTTCAGGCCCTAACATCCTTGAAGATGTCTAAACGACTACTCCTGTTAGACATCTTCAAGGATCTAAGAGGAATATATAAAGGGAGTAGTGAGAAGCATGTCCAAACATCATATTAGGCATTAAGGAAAGGATCATTAAAAAAAAGGTAGACCCCAAGCCGTGTTTGTTGCCTGATTCTTCTAGGCTTGGTCGCGTGGAATCGGCGTAGCTTCACCTAGTTCTTAAGACGTTTCAAAGTGATCCTTGTGATTTTATTGAAATAAATGATTTTTGCATTTGAATTTGGCACATGATTAGTTAGAGAATTTTTTTGGATACTGGTAACGGCTATATATGATTTAAATCAATTATTTCCATCGTATATTAACTCCATTACAATTTCCAGGTTGGTCGTTCTCTCGGAGCATCCATCTTAGATCTGACTGGTCAGCACCCCAATTCAAGGATACCTTGTTCGGAACATCGCAATCTGTCAGCGGTTAGGGAGTGGCTCAGATCACACACTAGGACTATGAGACCGCAGGTTAGTGCTAAATTCGAGCCGTATAAGTACCTATACATATTGGGCGATTTTTTAGTGCGTAATGGTCTGCGCACACTGGCGCACGGCGCGGTAGACAATTCAAGTTATTCAATCGTAATATATACATATTTCAATGCTCGGTGAACGACCTCGGGAGCATCGCAGCGCAGTTTTGCGAGATTAAATTAACTATTCTAATTGATTAATTTTAAATCCTTTCCGCTTCCGTCCGCCACTGTGCGCCGACCATATAAGTTCAGTTCAGATGCCTTACCACAAGCTCAAGTAATATTATAACAACGCTATACGAACCACGAAAAAACCCTTTTTTGGAAGGGGGCTTCATATTTAAAAAAAAAAATAGCCTTTGTCACTCAATAGCATAATTGAGACGAATCTAACGACATCTCATTATGTTGTTACTCGTCAAGTCGCGCTGTAGAACGTGCCAAGAAATAGAGATTCATTTCATACATAAATACGCTCGAAAAATATTACTCTCCTTCTGGCGCAGTCGGGTAAAAAACGACTTCAATCGATGTACTCTGCAGGTACTTGTGCATTCATGGCATGGTTCTTTAACCCCACAAATTACTAAATTATTCTACCAATCACTAACTTAATACTAACTAGTCCAACCCTATTTATTTCTTCCTAAAATTATATTAATCTTTTTGTTTCCTTGTTTTTATTTTCCTATTTTTTTTGTTATTTGGTAACATTGGTATTTTAATTTTCAGTTAACAGATCAAAACAACAGCCCTTAATTAGTAGTCAGGGTAAGAACAAGTTGTTGAGTGAACGGTGTTGTCCAAAACTATAAACAAATAACATTCATTTGCACAGAATTATGTATCTACTAAACATGGGAATAAGGTTTACATTAGAATCACATTATACGGTACATTTAGGTACACAAGACTTTCATTTGTAGACGTTACTTGTATCGAACAATGCAGTGAATTTATATAGGTACTGTTTTGTTTGAGTATACTAGCCTGGGACATAGGCGGATGTAACAGCTGAGTTAAAATTTGAATTGAATTTGTGATTGGTCTACGAGCGCAGTTTTGCGATGCTTTGAAATAATATATTTCGATTTGACTATTAAATTCAATTGATGAATTTTAACTCCTCTGCCGTCCGCCAATGTACGCAGGCCCTATTTATTAGTGATTTTAAATTAAAAGGCGTATTTATTTCAGTTGACGATGTCTCGTCTACGTCCGAAAACCAGCTCGCCGACCCGCGTGCCGCTCTACGCACGCTCCAAGGGCAAAGTGATCGATGAACGCAAAGAGAACACATACGTCGGCGCAAAAACTGACACAGAACGCAAGCGCAGTCCGCCCGTACTGGCCCCGCGCTCCGGCCACGACATTATCAATCTAAACATGAAGTTCGCTAAGAAAAACGAACCGGTAAAGAGTACCTCGCGTACCAGATACCTCACAGAGAACGAGCCGAAGCCGAAAACTTTGTCAACGAAGCGTCGGAACATCCTAGCGATAAGAAAGCCGAACACGAGTAAGACTCAAGTCGGTGGGGTGGTCAAGGCGAAGGTCAGCAGGCGGTCGGTGGACGAAGAAAGTCCCCGCACTTCAGTAGTGTCCGCGAAACTCAGCAAGCGCAGCTTCTCCAGATCCATCCGCGGGTCTGCCACACGGTCCGGGAACCGATGCCGAGCCATGGCTTCCTCCTCCTCCGAGGACATGATGGGAGGAACGTGGGAGGATGTCGCGGGAGGAACGGTACTCGGCACGCAAACTGGTCCCCACGACTCGTTAACTCTCTCCGGCAAGCGAAGGCCCTTCCCTAACCCTTCGCCTTCGCACCTCAAGAAGATCCGACTGAAAACGGGCTTGTAGCGCAAGCCGCGCGCTCGGCCCGCGCCCGGGGCGAAGGCCTAGGCCTCCACCCGACCCCTATCCGTCTAGTAGTACGATTAGAATAATATCGCGGATAAATGCTCGCGGGCTGTTGAACGTTTACTAAAAAGTGCTGGAATGTTTGCACACTTTGGCCTAATTAACGTACTTGATAAGTTGGGCGAAAGTGGTGAGTTTTCTGTAAACACAAATTGGAGGCAACTAGGTAACTAACTGTTCGAGTTGTTTCGCTGTGTTAAACGTAAATAAATTGTTCTGGCACATCGGTGATTGCCTCTTATGCCATTAAAATTAAAACATTTTGTAGCCTAGTAGAGTGTTATTAATAGGTTGTGAGTTTTGTTTTTCGCTATATACGGGATGTTTGTCATCTTTGTTAAAAGGTTCATGGAAATCTAATTATTTATAGTTATTGTTATTAATTAACAATATGTATTTTAATGGCATGAGGTTTATTGTAATGTATTCTAGTTTTTGTTAAATGTTTTAATTTTTATTACAAATTTTATATTTTTACGCGCCCACAAATTTGTTGACTGATTTTTATCGAAATTACTGTGTTCTAAAAGCATAATGTTGTAGTGTTTGTTTTTTTTATCATTGTGTTTATTGAACGTGTTAAAAGTTATTATAAAGACAAGTTTGTATCAACGTTTGTGGTAAATTGTAAAGTGTATTCAATGTTTATAGATAGGTAAGTACGTAGGGGGCTCAAGGAGCTATGTTTCGGATTCGTGCTAATTATGTTAATTGTATTTTATTGATCTCATATTATATCAAATGGAGCAGAGAGCGGACTTTTTTAAAATGCTCCTCATTTTGATCACTAATATTTCTGTATTCATAACTTAGATTTCAATTTATAACTATTATAGAGCTTTAAAATAATAAAAAATATAGAAAAATGGAAACAGAAATATTTTATAAATAAAGTGTGTAGTGTGCGATTTATAAACGGCAAATTTACCTTTCGTCTGAGTAGACATCCGTACACCCTCTTTTGTCTGTGTGGGACAATATAAAACTACTGTCTATGTGCTACACAGATGAACGAGGGTAACACAATTTTCGCGACTAACACAGACTAAAAGGTAGGAATTTTAAATTTTCACAAATTAGTTGTAAGACTGTTTTAAACATTTACTTAGGCCACTTACACCAATTCTATGTGCAATAATAAAGACCTATTTGTAAATGGATTTTATTTACGTTTAACTATGTAACGGATTAGTATTTGTCTATTTCAATATTTTAAAAAAGCTTTGTAAATTATACAAGTGCTAGCGAAATTTAGAAACTTTTATTTTAACTTTTTGTCTATGTATGTAGCTGAAATTAATTTATCAATAAATAACAACATACAATGTTCTCCCCAAAAGTGTATTTTGTTTCCCAGACCAACCTATCACAATTTCTCCTTTAATAAAAAAAACATTAGGTAAAGTCAAGTATGTCATTCAATACTTTCCCATAATTATTTCCACTAATCTTTAAATGTACCTTATGTATAGGTTCATTGCTAAGAGTATGCTAGACATCCTCCGAGGGAGGCTAATTGCCTAAAGATGTCAACAAGGGGATAAATTGCAGGTATTTGCAGTAATTCATAATTTCAGGTAGTTGATACTTTTCATATTCAAGCAATTTGGTTCTCTTACAAGGTAGAATTTGCTGGTCAAATTGTCTGGCTAGCTAACTACTTATTCTTATTTCAAAATGGGTTGCCTCAAAGAAAAACCACAAAATTACCATAAACTTTTTATTCAAAGTCCACAGTAAGCTTATACTAACAGATTACAATCTGCGACCCCTTCGGCCACCCTTCCTGCGAGTGGAGTCTGATGGCACAGGTGTGACATCCTCAATGCGACCAATCTTCATACTGGAACGAGCGAGGGCACGGAGAGCAGACTGGGCGCCGGGTCCGGGGGTCTTGGTCTTGTTGCCACCAGTGGCACGGAGCTTGATGTGGAGAGCTGTGATTCCGAGGTTCTTGCACCTTTCAGCAACATCCTGAAATATAAAATTGTATGATAAAATTGCATAGAATATTCACACTCCACCTACCACTGAGAGATAAGCGACAAGTCTGCTTGAATGGCCATAAATTCTGGTCTCCGCTGCTCAATTGAATGAGTCAGCGAAGGCAAAGTTTGACCTTCGGTTCCTAGGCACTCAATGGACCACTAGACTAACGGCTGGCTTCCTTCGAGGTGGCGACCCCTTTGAAAGGCCATGATGCAGAGTAAAATTGGATAGGGTTTTTGTTTCTTATAAATACAACAACTGAGCAAAAAAGGTAAGAAACTTGGCAAGTCTGTTTATCAATAATCATTTTTATAGATTGGTTGTCCACAATTGTTTGATAACAAGACTTTATTTCTTGCACTAAATTATAGTTATTCAGAATAATTAAAATTTGTAAATATCAGACTTGGCTACAAATAGACTTTACTGTTCAGATGATAAACCCTGAAAAATCTTTGTTTCCGTAAGTACACAACATTGGCAGATATGCAACGGTTTAGGAAGATTGTACTGGTAGATCCAGGAAGATTAGTAGTCAGTTGATTTGAGATCAAGACCTAGAATATGTACAAAATTTGACAACAAACATAACCTAAAACAAACTAATTTTCTTGGATACTTCTACCCCAATGGGAAGTATACACACCTGAGCGGCCAACATAGCAGCGTAGGGCGAAGCCTCGTCACGGTCAGCCTTCACCTTCATGCCACCGGTGACACGGGCAATGGTTTCCCGACCGGATAAGTCGGTAACATGAACGAATGTGTCGTTGAAGGAAGCGAAGATGTGAGCAACACCAAACACTGTCTCGCCGATCAAGTGCTGAGGCCCCAGGGTCACCTGGACCTCCTCTTTTGCAACTTTGTTTTTCCTTGGGGCCATGATTTAGCCTGAAAATAACAACACTTCTTCAAGCACTTTGTAACCCTAAATAATCTAGGTAATCTTTACACTAATAATCACAAAATGAGAATAGCAGATAAAGAAAATGTTTCTCTATCATTTGAAAGTTATATTTATCTTATTTTAGCAATTTTATATACACTTTTTTACGAAAAACTTGTAAAATACCTTGAGCTTTGAAAGCTGTCAAAAACTAGAAAGAATTGTTTTTGATATCAGTGTTCCCACATTGAATTAATTTTATCTTTTTACTAATAAAATTATTACAGTTTCAATACCATAATATAAAGAATATGAAACACAATTCGTAATTAGGGTTATTATTCAATCTTTACAAACCAAAATGTTCAAAGTATGGCTAACCCTGTCGGATTTTTAAAATCTAGAACCTCAGCAGACGAGTTAAATAAAAAAAATCTTGTGATTATTGAAAAATAACAGTCAATGTCAAAAAACTACTAAGCTGGAAACATTTAGAAACACCTTTCAAGATAAGAAATGAATGCGTTCATAATTAATTTAATTAATTTCAATACACTGACCTCTTTCGTTACGTTGCTAGACACCAATAATTATTATACCGCTAAATAATTCAGCATTAGCTGAGTTTAAGATATTATCTACTTTGCATTTATATGTATGTCATATCACTTCAGCGTTACAATATATTGTAAAGCTAATATTTAGCACTATTTATCGTTCTGAAAACAGTTTCTGTGAACGCAATTAAGAGCATTGTGACAAATCAAATGTGACAGCATCCGGAAATAGCGTATGTCACGTCATTGCCAACTTCATAGTCCCATCTTTCTTTTCTTGCAGAAAATATCGTAGATTTTAGCGCTTTATCATATTGCAAATAAGTGCGAAATATTGTGATAAACTTCTTCTAGCGTTAGATAATCTAGTTCAATTAAAATAAGTGAGTATTTACCATTCAGCACCAGTGTAATCTTTCCTCGAAGACGGACTAGACGGAGTACAAATTACGTTCTGTCATTCATGTTACTCAATTCCCTATCGAATTCCTACTACGTTTGCGATGTCTGACGACGTCTGAGAACATATGCCTGGTCAATGTATTATTATTTCTGTGATATTCCCCTAGCAAATACTACGTCGTAATTGATAACAATAAGATTTGCAAGTCATTACATATAGTCCACAGTCCTATACATTCTTTGTGAAGAAGGTGTAGTGGATCCTCTCATATGATCTTGTATTAGTAATAATAATTTCCTACATTCCAGATTCATAATGTTTATCTTGGATTGGTTTACGGGAGTCCTTGGTTTCCTTGGTGAGTTAAAACTTAATCAGTTAATTATTATTTAGAAGTTTTATGATATCAAACAAATCTGTTCTTAAAAATGTACTTTATTTCGTAATAAATAGAGTTGTTGACCTTGCACTTAAATATACATAAAACATTTGCCAATGATGTACTGCCACATCATGCTAATTATGTGAACAATACCATAAATACATTATTGTAACTGCTTAAAAATTAAACACATAATTATTTGTAAGTGTAAGTAATGATAGTTGCAGATATGAAATTAAACCAAATTGTTTGAACTCAATTTGCTTATCTGTGGGGTATGAACTGTGTTATAGTGAGCATGAATGATTAGCAGTCACTATTTCTGATAAATGTTTATGAAATTGCCATTTTTATTTATAAGGAGTTCGCAAGTTTACTTTGTTCTTTTGCAACTATTTCCTTTTCCATAAATAAAAAAAAATTAAGTGACAAGGAATACAAAGATGCTAATTGTAATTATTTTAACTTCGCTTCATCTAAATAAGATCTCTTCTCATCCTCACAAAGTACAAACAAATGTATTAACAATATAGTTCTATAACTAGATATCATGTGATGTACTTGTGAAGCAGACAAAGTATTTCTCAACCTTGATATTTGCATAATCCTAGATTATATGAGGTGAGAATTATAATCCAATTTGCCTAATTTGTCAGGTCTATGGAAAAAATCGGGCAAACTGCTATTCCTGGGGCTAGACAATGCCGGGAAGACCACACTGCTCCACATGCTCAAGGATGACAGACTGGCGCAGCATGTACCCACATTGCATCCAAGTGAGTCTGCCTTATACAGGATGTCCCAAAACTTAACGATAACTCTTCTGGAAAAAATAAGAAACAAAATTGTTCTTATCCTTTACAGTATCTCAGTGACTGTTGTCAAATTTTCCTGTATTTAGCATTCTATAAGTGATAGATTTGTAAAAAAAAATGTGTGTAAGTGAAAGTGAATTATGACTACTTACATACAAATAAATGCATTTTTTTATGGTTTTATAGAAGCTTAAAATGAATACCCGAATGCATACTGGATTTATTGATACATCAAATTTTCATGAAGCATGAGATTTTAGGACTTAAATTGCATCCTCTTTCATCATCATCATGACCGCAGTATGAAAGATCATCACTTGAGGAATGCTCAACTGATTTGACTGTTTGAAGAACTGTTAGAAAATTTACCAGATTTTTTTTTGTTAATTTTTGTAAAACTGTAAGTGCTTTTAGGGTTCTGGACCCAAAGGGTAAAAACGGGACCCTATTACTAAGACTTTGCTGTCTGTCTATCTGTCTGACCATCTGTCTATTACAAGGCTGTATCCCATGAACTGTGATAGCTAGACTGTTGAAATTTTCACAGATGATGCATTTCTGTTGTTGCTATAACAACAAATACTTAAAACCAAATAAAATGAATATTTAGGTGTTCTATACAACAAACGTAATTTTTTTTGCTGTTTTTTATAGATGATGGTATGGAACCCTTTGTTGCGCGCGTCCGACTCGCACTTGGCCGGTTTTTTTAATGAGATTATTAAAATTTAAACAGAACAACGTCTGTCATGTTACCTAGTAATTAAATAAATGGTAAACACTTATTGTGTTTTTATGTGATTTCAGTTCATGTCAATGTGACTTTACCTCATGTAACTGTTTCCTGTTTTTGTTACCAAAGATTCATTTTGTAAATGATTTTGCACTGTAGGTACATATTATATCCTGCTGATCGGGTTTGCATGATGGTATATCTATATTTTTTATAATAAAAAATAAGTTAGCATGATACTATTTGTATGTTGTAAACATGGGTATGTTGAAATCAAATTTAATATATTTTTTTTACCACTTGAAGGCAGAACAAGCCGAGGGTTATAACATTATGTGGGGTATACCAGCGCCTTAACAAAACACTAACTCACTGATCATGATTACAAAAACCGATATACTGCCATACCACATACCACCAACTATACCATACCCTTCAAACCAAGTAGTACTTTTCTGAGCAAGCTGAGGAACTCTATGATTATTCTACTAACATTGTATTCTACAGTGTGTGTAGTTCGAATGCACCTTACAGCATTCTAACCGTATAAACCTACCTATAAAGTGAGTTTAACCAGCTCCAAATCTCCACAGCATCCGAGGAACTATCCATAGGCAGTATGCGCTTCACAACCTTCGATCTCGGAGGGCATCAGCAGGCGAGGCGGGTTTGGCGTGACTACTTCCCCGCTGTCGATGCGATCGTCTTTCTGGTTGATGCATGTGATCGCGCTCGTCTTCCCGAGTCCAAGGCGGAGTTGGACTCACTGCTGACTGATGAGACTCTTAGCAACTGCCCCGTCCTCATTCTGGGAAACAAGATCGACAAACCCGGCGCGGCCAGTGAGGACGAGCTGCGTCAATTCTTCAATCTGTATCAGCAGACTACTGGCAAGGTTTGTAACACCTTTATTTATACTATCTACAGTGCAATGATTAATGTTATGCGCCTCGGCACAGTTGGGCTTATTCCTAACTAAATCATAAAATAATAAGAACATTATTGTATGCAAAAAAAATATTTAAAAACAGGACAGAAAGCAATGGGCAGCCATATCGCTAACTAACTAACTCATCTATACGCTTTATATACGCTACCCTTAAATTCAATAGGGCATTTAGGACCAACAAACATGAAGTCTGTTTTGTAACATTATTATCTTTTATGAATTTCGAAGAAGATAGATATCAGTGATGTTGTAAAAGACTATCTGGATTATAAATTACCTATCATACTACCTCAGTAAAATAAATCGGTAGGTACATTCCTAGGTCAGTGGTAGTATAAATTATCGAAGATAATTTACGTGCGAGAGATAAAGTTTTAACTTTTAGTTTGGTTTGAATAAAAAAATATTTATTCCCAGTTTGTAGTCTAGAGACTGAGCTGTGAGCTCAGTTGGTAATGAGCTCTGCCTTGTGTAGGTTGTGCGTTCGGTTCTCAACCAAGATAAACATAATAAATATTTATATATAAATATTTAGTTATTCATTGTTGTTTACATGGTCGCGAGGAATAGGCGTAACTTCACCTAGCTTCTAACATGTGTGGTCCTTGTAATTTTTTCTATATAAATAAAAATCAATTGCCGCATGTATGAAATATCACTTGAGAACAGCTCGACTGATTGGGCATTTTTTTTAGTGCTCGTAGTTTTCAGGGTTTTTAGGTGCCCCAAAAATTTTAAGTAAACTGAAGTGCTTTGGCTTAAAATATAGACTGATTATTAAAATATAGACAGCGTCTGTCGGATCACCAAGCTTGTAATAAATTCCTTTTGACGTTAAACTTTATTTCCAGGGTAAAGTATCACGGTCGGAGCTGCCCGGTCGGCCGCTGGAGCTGTTCATGTGCTCTGTGCTGAAGCGCCAAGGCTACGGCGAGGGATTCCGTTGGCTCGCGCAGTACATCGACTGAGCGCTTGCCACACCCGCCGAGCTTTGAGGACCTCTCGAAACAACTTATCCATCATAGTTTTAAGCTTGCCTGTACTGTACTAAAGTTTCACGCCTATCTAGGCCGGACTGGGCGATGTCTACATGAAAACGGTAACGCTAAGTGCGTCCTAAAGTTTGACGTGAACTTAAAGTTAAGTGCAGGCGAGCTGACAAAATGACACGAATGTTTTTAAATATCTGCGGTCTCATTGATGTCGATTTTGATGACAACAAACGAAATTAAAATAAATTACTACTGTCTCCTTTACTCTATACGGAACAGAATGAGATGAATGTCGTTTAGTTTAGTTTAAGTTTGATCTGGCATCAACAGAATCGGCAACATTACTAAATATCACTTAAATCATGTCTTAGGTAAACCCACGTTATAAGAGGTGTATCTGGTGTTTTTTATTGAATTATTAAGAGGAAAGAAGAGTCACAAACGCTATACTTACAATTTCTATATTTCATACTCCCATATATTAATTGAATAAATCAATAACACTTGAAAAATTGCTCTAGTGTCATTATCCAATTAGATAATATGTCTGTATGGAAACGTAGGTATGGTATTTCAATCCTCTTTCCTCATAACCCTCATAAGAGACAGAGCGTAAAATAGTCGTGTCATTTAAATCCGTATGATCGCCGGTCTACCGTAACAGCTTATGTAATTCAGTTTAAAAAATATATAATGAGTGATATTTCTATCATTGTTTAATGTATTATGTTATGAAGAAAATAGTGTAAAAAAATTGAATGATGTGGAATGGCACCAAGCACGTAATGGTAGACCTGCGTTTTGTAACTATTTCATAACACAACTACAGTGAAGTGAAACAAACTTAACTTTGTAAAACTGTAATTAAAAATAGTAAGAAAAGCAATATGTGTGGTTTCGGAATAAAAGTGATATATCTATGATGCAATTTTCTTATAACATGATGGATTGGTTGTATCTCACTATGTACCTACGTATCTTACGTATTATGTATATTTCTTACAGTATCATTATCTTATCTATCATCTGCGGTACTGCATCAATAGTTCTATCGCTAGGCATAGTAAAACGTATAGACGTACAGACACCGGATGGCGTTTATCATAGCCAAAATGAGACAGTTTGTCAGTCCGGATGTTATTGGTTCTACCAGTTTTATCACTGGCCGAAGTGTCTTCAATATTTTAAAATCTTTTAACGTCAATAAATGTGATGTGTATGAGAAAGCTCAGAGTAAAGGCGGCAAAATGGCTAAATAGCTACTTTACAATAAAATGTGGACGTTTGAAATGCAATGTTTGTGGAACTCGCTTACTAGTAACTGCACTTTTTTTTTAACTTTTCTTCTGTCTTGTTGGTTGAACAACAGTATTAAAACTTTTCTAAATATCTAAAGCTAGTTTATGTGTACAAAATAAGAATTCGTACAGAACTGTTTGCACTGTCAGCGTTACTAGTTAGCGAGGTTATTATGTAAGTGCGATTCCGAGGTGTTCGGCTGCGGGTAGCTGCTAGCTATTATTGTTCAGTGATCGTGTATTGGCTGTAATACCCCGAACCAACCAATTTTAATTTTACGGAAGTTTACTCGATTATGCAAGGCGTTTTTTTCCGGTTATTTGGTTTGTAAAACCGTAATTTTTTTGTCTATTTGATTATGGTAATGGTGCATAGCAAGGTCATTCGCTGTATCATCTCCGAGATCTATTAATTTTGACAAATGATTGCTGATAACTGTTCAAGTCTCTTTGTCTTCTCTTAAGTTATGTGTTTAGTCGTATATTATTTGATATTTTTCTTTGATATTTTCTCAGGAGTCGGAGTAATGCAATTTACAAATACATTTTAATATTTATTTTCTTATTCTCATTCCAGCTTAGAGTGATAATTTTGACTACTATTTCGAGTAGCTCTCTTGAGTTATATATATGACAAATGTTATATTTTTGTAAATTCGTTCTTGAATTTTTCGGATTGTTTTAAATATAAAGGTTGAAACGGTTGGTCTGTAATGGGTAGACTAATCGAGACAAAGTGTACTCGTGTAAATTATTACAGGAAGCTATGGGATTCTTCCATTAGTACTGACGTCATGATGTCACTGCTGAAATGTTAATTTTGAGACTTAAGTATATTTTATGGGTCTATTTTACTATCACAACTTGTTCATTGCTTCATGATGGTTTCTTCACTTGAAGAATACTAAGGTCGCCTTGTTAGACGAGCCGTTTCCAGTCTGTCGTGATCAAAGTCTGCTGGCTTCCCAGCTTTACTTAGACATGTTCTCTGGTATATTATTTGCAATTTAAGTCGAAAAACAGTTTGTAATGAAATTTATATCAAATTATTTGTTTTATTTGCACCCAAATCACAACTTTGATGGAAAATATAGGTTTTTAATAGTAGGCAATTGAATTCTTTGGTAAAAACCAAGGGTGGTATAATAATAATGATAACTAAAAATCTGTTATTAGTGAGGTGTAAAGTATTGGGATCTATAAAAACTCGTAGGTGGTACAATAAAATATCAGATTTCATACTAATTATTTAATGATAGGAAAATAATGCAATAAAAAATACTAATGTATATTTTCTAAATAATAATTTTACAAACGATATTTAATTTCTCTTGTACATATATTCTTCAGAGTCAACAATATGTGAAGCAAAACGTATGGGAATGCTTTAATAAATAATTTGATGTGAGAGCATGAACTTTTGTTTGAAACCTAAAGAAATATAATGCATTAGTCAAAACTACAAATCTAATTCATGTATTTTGAAGGTGGATATTTACAATCTGGGAGTAAAATTAAATGATATTGCACGTAACACTTAAAATTAATATTAAATCGTTTATGTAGTCAACTGTATCACTGTGTGAGAATAACAATTTCCTTGTACTATCACAATATCCAACTTGACTTCTAAACCAGTGCCTGTAGACAAACTTTCATGAGAACGTTAGCGCAAACGCTAACTACATTATTGTGAACGATAAAATTACAAATGCGATCATCGTGTTATTGCTGTTAGGTAAATAACGTTCGTTTTGATGGGCCAATCTTACAGGCGTCTATTTACTTGAAACATATCGATCCGTTCTACACAAATGAACAGTTTTGCCGATCTGAAGTAAGCCATTCTGATTGCGAAGACTATTTAGTACCTAAAAAACCTATAGCGCAGCCTAGCTTATCCTAAGACGTCCGTCGTAGCTTCATCGACAAAACTGTAACACTTGTTATTTCATTCTGATACAGATATATAAACCTTTACCGCTACAACAGACGCAACTGTGAGATAAAATTCACACATTTCGGGTCATTACATTAACTACATAAATTATACTAGCTACATCGCACACTATACATAACACAGCATTTGATGTTCACCAACGAATAAACGGCACGTTAACGGTGTTGATGAACACTTAGTATGAGCGCACGCACTTACGCTTTTACACAACCAACTGTACATAAATTCATTCGGCTGAGAAGGCGCGCTGTGGTGTTACCGAACTAACCTACAAGTCTACACGAAATCTGGTGAGGCACATGGTGACGTCCGAACTCTCTTGACTGCAAAGCTGGGGTTCAAGAATTCGAAATCGATTAAACCACTGGTTCGGCGAAGTAGCGTAGGAGATCGGATTATCCAGAGAAACGAGATCATAATACAAGTTTGGATAATAGGTAAGTATTAATAACGAGTATTACCCGTGTGACCCCAGCTTTATTGCTGTTTGATTTAAGAATACGCTAACTACTACTTGTGCTAAGCTAACTAAATGCATACGCTACTTGGTAACTTAACCTACGCCATCGCTGTTGAGATTTCAGAAGTATAATACAGTATACAAATGCCAGCCACAGGTGATATGTCCACAGATGGGCATAGCATTTGCTGCCATAAAATGCAACGACTTCTAATGGTCTACCTACCGGGATTGCGGATCACGTGGCATTCCCAATGCGTTTATCAACCGATTATAAAGTATATATAAAACATTTACGAAACATCCATAATAATACATTTAAAAATGAGAAAAAAAAATCTAAATATTATGTATTTAACTTTAAAACGTTCACATCTAAAATATTTGAATTTAATAACGATTTATAACCTACATTATATGCATATTACTTCTAACTATTTACAAAAAAACTTGTGTCCAATGATTGACAAATCTAGTCCATAAAAATTATAAAATTGAATGTTATTACAAAACTGCAGATATTGTCTTATTTATAAATCACACTTATGGAAGTGGCATCCATTAGATACATCTAAACATCGTCCGCTTATAAATACATAGACAACTTTGGTAAATTACACTAGGTATCATAGCCATTCCGCTATTAACATCACATGGCTTCACTTACATTAGCGGTAAATGTACAAAAGTTAATCATTTTTTAATAATACGTCGATTTGAAATAATAATTTTAGCTTACGTCTAATAGAAAAATAACTTATATCTTGATCAATAGTAGTCCAGCTATAGTCTTTGTTTAGTTCATCCATTTTCGACAGTTGGGGGCGCCACACATGCAGCTAATCTTGTGTGCGTCGTCCTCGATGTCGAATTTGTAATCATAAGCCAACTGTGGACAAAAAACGATGCATCATTTTAGAGAGGAATCTCTAGTCTCTACAACTTGTTGTCTAAATTAAATACTTAAACATAAAATACCTACTGAGGATAAACTGCACAGAAGGAACTGCAATTCCTGCTTCATCTTAAGTAAATTGTAGCTATATCAAGCAAACTATTTTTGCCTGCAACCCTACTAATATTTATAATTAAATCTCACAATAGCGATACTGAGATGACTCTCGAAAACTGAAGCACAAACACTCCTCTACCAATGCCCTTATAGTCAAACTGATTTGTCCTGAAGAATGTTTCAACTTGCGACTGTTTTTGTATAGATTCTAAAAACCATCGCTTCATGGATTAATCAGTGTAAATGCTATCCTGGATTAGATTTAATCCGGCTACCATAAAAGCGAAACCGCGGTAAGAATCACAATAGTTACCTCTTCGCCTCTCGCGATTCGTCGCCTAGCGAAGATAATGATGCGCAGATTCCTGTCCACTTCCACTGTTTCCGCGACGCAGTTCGGTTGGCAGGAGTGGTTGATGTATCTTGCCAAGCCTCCGCTGAGTGTAGCGTCCACCACGCGTCGCTCGTCTAGACGGAACATGTATATGCCGCGGTTCTGTGAAAAAATAAATACGTTTAGAAAACTAAAAAGAAAACCGCCGAAAATGTTTCAACCAATCCAAAAAAAATATTGACCAACTTCGGAGTATAACCCTATCCATTAAAAATAATTATCAAAATCGGACTACTCTGTAAAGAGAAATGCGTGGTCATACATAAAAACAAATATACGCGTGAACTTGACAACCTCCTCCGTTTTTCGTCGGTTAAAAAAATAGAATCACGACTTTAATCACCAAGTACGGTAGACATACTCTCAGATCTCAAGGCGCTTAGATTCTGCGAAACAAGTTAGTAACTTCAAAATACCGTACTTAATCGTCCTAATATTATAAAGTTTGTGAGGATGTATTGGAATATAAATAGCCTATATCCTAGAATAGCTTAGAGGCTACTTTTTATCCAGATACCAAGTAGATATCACGAGCAGCAATGTTAGTATTAGTAGTATTATAAATGTCAATTTGCGTTGAATCTCGGAGCTCCTTACGTTTCGTTGTGGTTTCAATTAATTTGAGTAGTTTTACTACAAGTGAAGGCAACCCAGTAGCCTATTGTCTACATTTGTAATCTAACTTCTCTCAGAAGCACAGAAATTTCCTGGGAGTCTTCGCAGGCTTTGAGGATTTGAGTCTACTCCAGACTAGGACTCAGAAATCTATAATAATGAACTTACTTTAGCTTCATATTGCTTCTCCCGTATTTCTGATAATTCTGAGCGAATAATCTCTCCTATATATTCAATGACCATCGTGTGTTTCTCTATATCACGGGCTGCGTATAACCCCAGTCCTTGGATTTTGGATCTGAAAATAAATTGATATAAATGTTTATACACTCCTCATACGCAACAATTCAGTCATAGCTAGATGAAACCATGCTTGATAAAAGCACGATCGCGTAACAGTGTCGTTTAAAGTTCGACAAGTTTCATGTTTCTGAATTGCAACTACCTAATATGCAATGCATGTCCAGCCATCCCACGCCTCGTCAGTTACTAACGAACTTAGAGAATATTGTAACAACTCTAGATTAAAAATCCGATAGTGTAACCGTCTCGATAAATATTATGTGCCTCGACAATTTTCGTGTTTCCGTGTTGCAATCAATGTCCGGCTACTCCGCGCCTCGTCAGTTACTAACGAGCTTGTTGAAGAAACAGCTCTATATTAAATATCGGATCAGCATCGCTAGTGTATCATACTGTACCCAATGATGTATTAAAACTATACGATACGTTGTCCGCACTCTAAAATGGCAACATGAAATGAAGCCAATTGGCCACATTGCGCTCAGTCACGCACCAACCTGTCGCGCGACGCTATGTTTGTTTTTAATGTAATTTGACTATTACTTATCCTGTGGCGTAACTGAAGATGTTTATTTATCTCCCTCTAGCAACAGGCATCCCGCCGTACGGTGTCATATTTTCTTTCCCTTTCTTTACGCGTATAAGTAGTTATCTAGTATTTTCGCCGTTTTTAAGCGCCGAGATGTTGGTTGATAACGTGTCTATATATAATACGTCATTGACTGTACCTGGCAAGGTAAACGTTGTTCCGCCACTCCATCTTCATCTTCTTGTACTGACTGCTTTTGGTGTGAATGAACTGCTTGGTGTAAGGGCAGACGGGTAAATCGGTGCCGGGGGGAGGTGCGGGCAAGTGTGGCATAGCGGTGGTGTGTAATGGCCGAGGAGCACGGCGCCATGAAGTTCGGCATTTGGCTTCACAACGCGCGCAGCCTGACGGGTTGATGGCCAATCCGCCTTCAAGCAACGCCGACCGCCCGAACTTGAACCGGTAGTCGGTTAGGGTCTCGATGCCTGCGGGACAGTTTTATGTTGGTTTTATTTATCCTACTAATATTATAAATACGAAAGTTTGTGAGGCTGATAAAACTTGAAATAACGGGTCAGTAAGAGTGAAATAAAGTATTTTTTGTTGTTAAATTTCCATTTTTATCTTACCAGGTAGGCTTTCAAGTACCCTGACGACAGCGGGTTCAGTGAGTCCAAACAAGTCCTCTCCCGTGACGTAGTTGGGCCATAGCTTGAGCACGCCATCTTCGTTTCGTCCGTCCCGTAACGCCGCTACAGCATCCAATATCTAATAAATAAATAAAACAAATATTAGTAGACATTGCACACATCTAGCCCCAAACTAAGCAAAGCTTAAACTATAGGAATCTAACTTTTTTTTAATACATAGTGTCTTAGTTATAATATAATAGATTAAAACACCCAGATACAGAACAAACATCTAGTTATGGTCATCCATCACATAAACGTTGGTACTGAATGAGAACCGAACTCGCAAACAATAACTACAGAAGGAGTTACCACAAACTTAGAAGTGAGGCCAGTAATTACTGTTGTCACTCATTGTCACTTACATTGGCCCAAGCAGCGCGCGGAGTAGCTGCGGCATTTTCGTGCCTCGGCTCATCCTGCGCGCGCACATGGAAGCGTGGCCGACCCTCCTCTTCCGAGATCCAACAGAGATAGCGGCAGCGGGCGTTGGCGCGGATCATCGACCAGTAGAATCGGACCTGAGAAATGCGAGATTTATGAGTAAAATAAAATCCTATTTGAATACTAAATGATTACACATGATAAAAAAAAAGTTTATACTAAAACTTGAGATAAATCCACTTGTCATTTTTTTTATTTTTTTTTAAGACATCTTTTTGCCGTGTATGTCGAGTGGAAAATACTTTACTTTTCATCTTAGCCGTGCTTAATGGATTTTTCTATTCGACAAATTTATAACATGTGTTCAAAAAACATTGTTTGGAAACCAGTTACTATTTTTTTTGAGGCGATGGGCTTCAACTTTTCAAGTATGGATTGCTAACTTCTGCAAATATGGGCATGTTTTCAATGTATGGACCCAGACACCTTCAAGGTTGGTAGTAGCAAGTCATGCCGTCTCTTTTTACACACAGTTTTTTTTACACAGTTCGTCCCGTTCTGATAAAGTACTCACAATCTTAAATCCAATAGGGTAGATGTAGTTCGGCGTGTGGAAAGCCGCTAGTTGATGCGGCAGCAAGTGTCCCGGGTTCAGGAAGATGAGACCACCGACCCGGATTAGGTGGTTACTGTCCGAGTGTAACATAACAGACGCGACTTGGCGCTGCTCGTCGCGAGATATGAAAACGCGACGTTGCACGCTCAGGGTTGTAAGTTCGTTGTCTTTTTCGTTCTGTGGGAATAAGTCAGGAATAATATAGTGTTGTCGACGATCTACAGTTTCTATAAAGAAAAAATACTGAAGAATTTATCGAAGCAGTAAAATAGCACCAGTTCGAACGTTTTTAATTAAATATTAATATAAATAAATATTGGCGGACTTTACACACAACACCATCAAGATAGCCCCAAACTAAGCAAAGTTTGTGCTATGGGAACTACTATACTTTTTTGTTTTTTACATACGTATTATACATAGTAACACTCAGACACAGAACAAACATCTATGTTCATCACACAAATGTTTGCCCTGGGTGGGGATCGAACCCACAACCTACAGCGTAGAAGGCAGAGTTACTACCAACTAAGCTGAGAGGCCAGTCAAATTTGCCAATATCAAACTAAGTAAAGTTTTGTCCTTTAGGAACCAGATAGCTTATTGTATACGTATGTACAATACATTATAACACCTAAAACAGAACAGAAATTTATGTTTACCACACAAATGTTTATGAATGGGAATTGAACCCACAATCTACGCGCTAGAGGCTTGGCAAAAAAATCTTCAGAACTGTTGCTCAAACCTTTCCAAAACCACAATAGACATCGACTCATCACTCACCTTAGGGGCATGCGACGCGCAGAAAGCAGTCTTATTCTTGTAAAACACGCAATTGTCCTTGACCGCGCATCCCAAATGGTACACACTTCCACACCGCACCTTAAAACATCTCACTGTAGCGCCAAGTCTCTTACAAACAGCACAAGTTGTATTGGATCCCGTCGCGAGAGCCGTTTCAACATTCATAAGCGCTCCGCTAACCGTCTCATAGACTCCTATTGACCACAGCGCACAGTTCAGATGGACCCATCTGTTGACATCACAGTTCAGTAACCTCGAGACTCCATCGGCAACACCGTCTCCTTCTATTCCGCAAAGCTCACATCGTCTGTGATCTTCATTTGTCACAGGCATGATTGCCACTCCAGTTCGGAAAACCAGCTCTGTTAGCTCTCTATCGGTTGGTCTTTTGTATTTAACAGGCGGGCCTATGCAGCCTGGCGTCCACGCCTTGTATCTTATCCCCCTGTACTTTTCTTTTTCTGTAACTTGGTTGCTCTTTTCGTCTTGTTCGCTTTTTAGTACTTCCGATTCGAGAGCGCCGACATCACAATCGCCCACTTCCTTCATCAGTTCGTCGTTGTCGAGTGAATCCATGAACGAAAGGTCCATCTTTTCGTCTTTGATGTCCGGTTTAATGTCCAAGTCGTCCGTTTCCATACTCTCGTTGGACGCTGTATCGAAGTCTTCGCGATCTCTCGACACGTTCGTATCTGTCTCTGCTTTGACGGCTGGTTTTGTTTTACCATCTAGGATGATGTTTGTCGGTCGCCACGCGAATCTTTCGTAGCACTGTGTGCTGCAGAAGTATAATTCTGAATCACTATCACACAGTATCTCTCCAGCATTGCCTTTATTGGCTGAGAGTAATGGGAACTCTGAAGCTTTAGCTCTGACTACAGAGTCTAAGATGACAACGTCGCAGTGACGGCAGAACTTGGCCGCACCGTTCAGAATGCTTTGTATATCGATAGGAGTACCCTCTTTGCCGTCTTTGCCTTTGGATCTGTACAATCCTAGTTTGTGCGAGGGAGGCGTGGATGTCCTCTCTATAATCTGGTAGGACGTCGGCGGCGGGATATGCAAGATTCCAGCAAGTTCTTTCAATACGCCAAGTATATCTTCTGCAGCGCCGGATGTTAGAGTCAACGTTACGGTGACATTTTCGTTGCCCTCCGAGCCAGGGGAGCCTTCCATTTTGATTTTGTTTGGATCTGTGTCCAATGTTTTCAATGCCTTTTGGTTTTCCTCTTCCTCCTTTAGTGGGTAGATTCCTACAGTCTTGATTCGAATAGGAACAGGCGCAATAATAGGAATGATTGGAGATATGCGTCCGGAAATGATATCACTGTCTTCATCTTCGTCATCGTCATCAATCAATTTGAGTCCAGGGAATCTGTTCGCCGGCTCAATTTCAAGGCACTCGGGACTGGAGCAACTTACGATACTATCGGGAGTATCGGTATCTCGTTCTTTGCAAATAAAGTCCTGCTTTTTGTCTTCGGGATCGTCGTCGAACATGATTGGTTGGAATTCTTGGTCGTAGAAACCTCGCTGTGTTGACGCAGGTGGTTTCTCAGGCAGCGGTTCTTCGTCTCCGAAAGGTTTAGTGTTGTAGTAATCAGCCACATTTGGGATTTTAGCGATACCGAACTCGCCAGTCAAATCGCCTTTGAGGAAGTCGTAATCTTTGTTTTTCAGTTTGGTCAAATCCCCTGATCCGAAAAGAGGACAGACGGCGAAGTTTGTAGTCAAGGCTGGCTCTTGAATTTGCATCGTTGGTAGCAACCGTAGTTGTGCCATCAAATTGTCAATAAAAGTATCGTAATCTTCTTCGTATCTCGATCCTTTACGCGGTCTCTTTTTCGCATTAGCAGCGTTTAGACTGTTCTCAGCTGCCGCTTTCATGTTCATTTGCAGTTGCTTCCTCTTCTTCTGCTGATACTCTCGTCTTTTTCTTTTTTTAGCTTCAGATGGAGTTTCGGTTACGTTTGTTTCCATATTGGAGTCCATGTGAACGCTTTCTGGGTATTCTTCTTTCATAGGATGGTCTAGTCGGATGGTTCCTTGGTCGGACGCTCCGGAAACCCCGGACGTGGCAGATTGCTGTGAACTCTCGTCTATCAACTCCTTTTTCACATCTAGAGGTGTGAACGGTCGATTATGCACTGGGCTTTTTTGCGGAGGCGTGATTTCTTTCTTTATCGCTTGTTGTAGCTGATGCTGGCTTTCGATATTCATATTTATGTACCCCATTTGGCTCATGTGCATTGATTTGATCGTCGGCGAACTTTCCGGCATGGGTGTAGTTTCTTCCTTAGTTATAATTTTCATAGGAGGCTTGCGAACATCCATGAGCGATTGTGTGGTATGTGATGGATGCATCAATGGTGATATGGAGGATGTTGGGATACAAGTTTGCATCGGTCTTGTTGGAAACGACGAGCTTACTGTAGATATGTGTCGAGGCGTGGCCTTCGAAATATCTACGTCTTGGTTTATCGCGAGTGTTGGGGGTGGTATGGACGGTCTGGCCAACTGGGCTTCTAGTGATGGTATCGTGCCAAGCGAAGGCGCTGTTCTAGTTATCGTCATGGTGCGTTGAGGTTGAGGCACAACTGTCGTAGCTGTAGTGGAAGTCTGAAGTAGTTGCTTTAGTAGCACATTTTGTGATTCATCATGTCTCTGGTTTGCTGAATTCTGAGGAATTTTATTGCCACAGGCGTCGGTGGGAGCGTTTGCCGCGTTAGGGTCATCTGTTTCCATTGGTTCTGATTTTACGACAACAGCTTCGACGCTATGCCGTTTCGTCGGCTGTATGTGACCAACTATCACTTCGCTTTTTGGCTCATCGGTTGACTTCGACCTTTTCAGTGGCGAGGTCAATTGCGTGTGTAACAGCTTAGACGTGTTAATGAAATTCAACGGAGCAGCTGGTTGTTTTTGTATTTGACTCATGCCAGGACTGACTATGGTGTGCGTTCTGACTGTCACATTCGGAGGCACTTCTTTATTTCCTATTATAGGTCTAGAAGTCATGACTAGTGCAGGCGGCTGACTAGAACTGATGCTTTGTTGGTTGAACGGTAAATTGGTGTTCATTTGCCTCGTAGGCTGCAGCAAAGTATGGCTTAATATACTAGTCTGTAATGGCTGTTTATTCTGAAAAGAGTTCATAGTACTAGTGGTTATTGTATTGTTTGTGTGTATTATGGACTGCGGAGTTGTGCTGCACTGTATTCTTGATAAAGCCGGCATCTGAATGATCTGGGAAGTGGGTGATGGACCCATATCTTCCATCGAGTTGAACTGGTTTGTGATCAGCTGCGATTGAGCTGGTGACTTCATAAGAGGGTTCTGCATTATGGGAGAATTTATGGGTGAAACTGTAGGAGATTTTCTCATTTGATTCATTGCAGATAGCGTGTTGATTCTAGAGCCGATTGCTTGCGCTACGCTCATTGGCATCGGTTCTGGACCTGATTGAGACACTGTTTTGTCAATCCTCTGTATCGGTGACGGTCTTGATATAGCCACTTCTACCTTCGAAGATGGTAAAAGGTTCTCAAAGTTGACTTGCGTTGGCGTGGTAGCGTCACTCTTTCTGATTAAATTTGCAGCGTCTGCTTTAGCAGCATTTTGATTGATCGAGGACATAATCGTCCTGAGTTGTTGAGACACGTTTGCCATATTTGATTGGAGTTCTGCAGGCTGGGACAGCGGCGATAGCTGTGGTAATGTAGCCGCTTGTAAAGCCAGGCGGTCGGGTTCTCGCTTTGCAAACGTCGGCGGCTCTGGTTTATCGTGTAGCTCACGAGACGGTCCCGCGTTCGGGTTCTGCTGAACTTGCGGCTGAGGTCTAGCCTGCTGTTTCCCGTACGTTTTCGGCTCGTCAATGTTCTCGAGCATACACAGCATGTCTTCAAAAGTCTCCACGTGTTTTCTATCGTCTGGCACGTCAGGGTGTTCCCTCATCGTGATCGCGTTTAGGTACCGCTCCTGCGATGGTGTTGGCGATGGAATCGAGATTTGCACAGATTCGTGTGACATTTCAGAGGTTATCTGCATGTTTGAGTCGATAACGTTATTTGTATACGACATATCCTTGTTCTGATTGGCGATCGCCTTGATGGTTTTGACGACGGTTTCTTGCGGAGGGTCTAAGGGTGCGAGGGTAAGGGGTGGGACCGGAGCGGGTGGTGGCAACGGCGCATGCGCAGCGGTGTAAGCTAGTAGCATTTCTGTGGCTGTGTCATCTGGTTTATCATCGTCGTCGCCTTCCATTATGTTGTCAGGGATAGTCTCCGGTACTGGGTCGGGGCTTTTGATGTCTGCGCGGCCGAGAGGGAGAGGCGCACGTTCGGAAAACGAGTGCGCATGCGAGGGTAGCTCAGTATGGCGGCTGATTTCACGTTCAATATCCAAGTCACGTGAACTACCCGCTTCGCTCACTACGGTACTATCAGGTGAGGCTGCATCGTCTTGGAATATCTTCGCTGGGAGCGTCGCGTCATGTGAAACTGACAGACTGGACAGTTTTGAACTTCCCAAGGATAACGCCATGGGCTTTTCAATAGTTTTAACAATCTTTTGTTTAACTTGGTGCTGCGAGAGTAAGGATATCGGCACACGCGCTTGAGGACTGGAAGTTGCGAGAGTTATGACCGGACTCATAGCAACTTTGCCGCCACTTGCGGCTATGACGCCTAAAACCGGTCCGATGTGTTGTCCAGGCTTTTTCTGTTGAGGACGATTCCCCGAGTTTATCGGTACCGATAGGTTCTTCAGCACCGGGACTGATATAGTTTGATTGGCGATCGATACTGATGCGACAGTCGCTTGACTGACGTCATCAAGGAGCTTCGATCCCGAGTGGACGTGAGTTCCTAGTACTGGTAAACGCGGACCCATTAATTTGTATTGCTGTAATGCTGACGCCGGTGGTTTTCCTGTTGATAGACTAATGACGGCTACAGTTTTGGTGGCAGTTTCAGTTCTAGACGTAGATTGAATTGGCTGCGGTGGTGTGTCAACTTCTGCGTCGTCAATGCCGCCACCATCTATTAGCTCCTCGAAGTCTTCTTCGGTAGCTATGCGCTCTTGGGGCGATTGAGCTGGGCGGCCGGTCGATGTGCGAGGTTCTACAAGCACAACATCGTCGTCTTGCCGAGGTACGTCATCAGCGTCGAAGTCTAACTCGTGCGAGAACTGCGCGTATGAGTGGGTGTCATCATCGACGCGTTCGTCTGTTGCTGGGGTCTTTCCGGCGAAGCGACGTCTTTTGAGGATAGGTATGTGTCGACGATTGTCATTTTGCGGCCATTGTGGAGGAGGGGCGCCTCCGAATAAGCCCGGCTTACGGTAGCGGTAGCCAGGAGGGAATGGTGCAATGTTACTGCGACCACCTCCATGATCAGCTGGTGCCATATGATGGCCATGTCCACCGCCATGGTCGATGTGGGGTGCGGGTGAAGCCGCGGGAGAGGCCGATGGCGTGGGTGTACGCACGTGCGGGGAGCGTGACACGGATGGAGAGCCGGGCTGGCCCATTGGACTGTATTGCTGGCGAGCCACCATTTGTTGACGCTGTAAGAAACATATATGTAGGACTGAACTTTGTACTACCAAATAATAATTTTCAATGATAGATTCGTATTCTGAATATGAACACAAGCATTGATTTTTGGACAGCAATTTCTGGAGTTTATATTTGCTACGAAAGCTTAGATTCTCAATTGAGTTTGAGTACAATTATTTAAGAAATCAATAAGAATATCTTATTTCTCACATTTGTAATAAGATCAATCTGATATCTAGAAAGATTTGGTACACATATACTTACAGCCATTTCGTTAGAAGGATTGCCTGGTGATGGCATTGGTTGTGGACTGCCCAGCGGCGAAGTTTGCTGCCTTCCTACATAAGGACCGCCTACACGCATACCTATTCAAAAGCAAAGAAACGCATTACTATCAGAACAGTTCATAACCAACTATCCAAGACTATGGTAGAACTACAGACAAATACATGAACTTTTAAATGGCTAAATCAGAGACTTTAGTTTTCAAGCTGTTGTAAACATACATTTAAAAAAATACATACATAAAAGTAAATAAATGAATACCTTGTTGATGGTGTGGCGGACGAGCGAACCGAGTTGGCAACGGCGAACCGCCAGGCGCTGGCCTCGGGAACCTACTTGTGATATAATCAGTCTGCAACAAACAACCCCTTGTTAGGAACCGCTTCATTAAAACAAACATCTTTATTAGGTAAAGTTAAGACATTATTTTGCAAAATAATTATGCATTAGCACTGGGTGGATGCTAGGACAATGGTCCAGTGAGACAGAGAGACCTTAGAAGTATTTGAGATGTGTATAGATAAGAATGCAAAAGATTATTTTGTTTAACGGAAAAAAGTTACTATTTGTAAGAGAGAAAACAAGATATTGATGCAGGCTGATATGTTTTGACTAGCTGCTCGCCCCGGCTTCGCACGGGTGGTACCTGGATAAAAAGTAGCCTACGTGTTATTCTTATGTATAAGCTATATTACTGTAAAGTTTCATTTTAATCTGTTCAGTAGTTTTTTTGCGTGAAAGAGTAACAAACACACACATCCACTCACAAACTTTCGCATTTATAATATTAGTAGGATTATTGGCAAAGAAAATACTTACATTTTGCAATTGCGGGGAATGTGAGGACACCGGACTCTGTATTTGTGACTGCTGATAAATCTAAAACATATTATAAAATTAAATATGGGAAATTCGAAAGATTAAGAACTCATCGAACTTGCTTGTTTAGAAATAGGAAAGGAACTATTAAATCAAACAATATACAATGACATGTAACGATAATAATCTGGAAACTTACCTGAGGACTCCGGCTTGGTGTAGGCAACTGCGGACTAGTTCTCTGAGCTTGCAACTGCTGTAGAAAGTGTTGCGGCGACATAGCCGACTGCATCGGCGACTGCTGCGTATGCATCGGAGACTGTTGCATATGCATCGGCGATTGTTGCGAATGCATCGGCGAGTGCGACGACATCTGACCCTGGTTATGATGCGGGGATTGCTGGTGATGCATCGGAGATTGTTGAGGATGCATCGGCGACTGTTGCGGATGCATCGGAGACTGGTGCATCGGAGATTGCTGATGCATTGGTGATTGATGCATCGGAGATTGCTGCGGCATGTTCGACTGCTGCACGTGCATCGGCGACTGTTGGGAGTGCAGCGGGGATTGCTGCAGCGGCGACTGAGTTGACGGATGCAAGGGCGATTGCGAGGTGTGATGCAACGGCGATTGCTGAGAATGCAAAGGCGATTGCATCGGCGATGTTAGATGATGGAGCGGTGATTGCGGCGCAAGAGAATGCAATGGCGACTGAGCCGATTGCACGTGTAATGGCGACATAGCCGGTCTAGGCCCTGGTCTTTGAGCTTGTTGGACCGGCTGACGGGGTTGCTGCCCGAATTGGACCAATCCTTGAGGACGCTCTTGCGATAACTGTCTCACAAGTTGCTGGCTTGGAGCTCCCGCTTGTTCTATCACTAGTGTCCGTCCTCCCTGTTGGAGAATTCTACCTTGCGGCGTAGAAGCTACGAGTCCTATTCGCTCGCCAGATATCACGCCTGTTTGTGTACGAATCAGCGTCTGTTGCATGCCGCTACCGAGGCCAAGTTGCATCGGACGGTTTATGGTGGTTTGTTGGATTTGTTGCGTTTGAGACATGTTTTGGTTGCCGGTGAATACGGTCTGGTTTGAGCCGATCTGTTGCTGGCTTATAACGGTTTGCTGCGTCATTTGAGGGTTCTGTTGGCGTTGTTTTGTCTCGTATTCCTAGGAAACAATAAAGAATTAGATGAATATTTCGTTAGTTTACGTAGAAAGTATTGGTACTTGAAGAAAGTTCTCACCTGTATAAGCATGCTATGCTGTCTCGCCTGCTTCCTAGCTGCCTCGAGATGTTTCTGAAGCGCTTGTTGCTCAGTCGACACACGTAGTAACTCCGCAGCATCGTTCGGCATAAGTTCGTTTCCGGACTTGCGCAGTTGACGCTGCTTACTGTTCAGCGACTGAAATACGGTGGAGTGTAGAGGCGGGGCCTACTGGCGACGCGAGGTTTCAATAACGGAAAGTTTATAGAAATCCATGAAAGCGAGCAAAATTCCAGAAACTCTCCGTCGTTGTCGTGGTTATTTGCCCATGTTAAAGTCCGTGATACAACGGAGTTTCTGTGATTTCACCGAGGATTTCAGGAGTTTCTAAAGTGTTATCGAAACCGGGTAATTATATCTCCCTCGTTAGTGACGGGGTGGCGCGGCGGGCGCTGCTAATCTACAAGCACACGACACGAAAGCGCACTACTGCTCACCTTGCGGACCTTCCGGAGCTTCTGGACCTCGACCTCGTAGTAGCGCTGCTGGTCGGCAGCGAAGGCGTTGTACTGCTTCAGCCACTGCTCGTAGACAAGGCGCGCGTGGACGTCCGCTTCGGAGGCGGGGCGGTCGGGAGGCGCGGGTGGCGCGGGCGGGGCCACTCCCGTGTACAGAGGCACAGCCGGTGGTGGAGGCGGGGCGCTGGGCGCCGCAACCGCGCTGGCCACCACTGGCCCCACTGACCCCACTGGCCCAGCAAGAGAAGCTCCGCTAGACCACCCCCCCTCACCCCCTTCGCGCTCTTGCTCCCGTTTCTCCTGCTCCAGGAGCTCCTCGAGAAGCAACGGTTGCTCCTGGTTTACGTTCTGATGGTTAAATATTTGATATGTGACGTCGCCCGGCATGCGACGCCGATCGCGATCGCGACGCTACGGTCGTGACGCGCTCGCTTTAGTGTTCGACTCTACTGTATTAGGACGATTCTTTTATCTGGCTTTTATACATTTTTATAGGAATGAAATCTATTCGATAATATGTCGACAAATATCAGAGTTATTTTACTCGTATGAAAACAATGGTTGATATTATTTTTTACCATTTACCTGTCTCATCTTGAATGGTATGTTGACAAGCAGTTACAAAATTGAATTATCATTTCTTGGAGAAAATTTATCATTGGCAAACTTAAAAATCAAATGTAACTACGGCCAGTTGGGTTTGCGATCAAATTCAACATCAAATAGTCAACAGTTTTCAAAATACTTTAGCTCATGCTAGGAACGAGTATGCTGGAAATACACTAACTAATAGAATATGTGCACAATACTACAGATTCTGTTAAGATAGACTGTGTAAACTATGCGGTGTCTAATAATTTTGGTACATTTTTATATTGTACTTTTATACGCAACCAAATTAGATAAAGTAATTTTGTCACATGCTAATAGCATGTTTGTGTTCAAAAATTTGGGTATTATGTTAAGTTGCTCGTTCGATGCCTGTTCAAAGAGCAACTCCATTATGTTATTGTGCAGAGTATCTAACAAAATCGTTTATAATACTAAAGTAATCAGCTCCATAACCAGAAAATCACACTCCACCACCTTGAAAAACTTCAGCCAAGATGAGACAGGCAACTAAACCTAGGCTTTCACATTTAAAAACTAACTTTATGTTTCTTTAATGTTATTTTAATCTAATATTAGTGTAATGTGTTAGGAAGGATGCTGAAATAGTACAAAGGTTAGTTTTACGCATGCGTGCGACGAGCGAGCAAATTAAGAAGCGTTAAACACGTAAGGGTGGTTAGCGGTGACGAGGCCCTCTAGATTTCTTTGGGACCTTCTAGAATCTAGACTAAGGAAGGAAGATAAAAGGGAAGTGGATAAAGGAAGTACAAGAACCTCACGTATTTATTACTTTATTGAATCACGTTTAAAATTAATCACAACACAGAGTTGTATTACAATACAATGAAAAAGTTATGACAATATTTATAGATCAATTTTAAGAAAGACGCAGGGTTACACTTGATCCCGAATGTCCCGACATCAAAGTGAAACATATAGCAGAACATTGTACAGTTGAGATTACTAAAGTCTTAATCAAAAGTCGTTTTCACACACAAGTAAAGGTCAGAGATGTAGGTATCAAGGGCAGCTAGAGAGCTAGGTGAGGTGCTGTGTAGGCTATAGGCGGGTTTGGTGCACATTCGCCAGAAACCTACCTTTATAGTGATAAACCAATTATGTTATTGCCTAAACCGACTCATTTTGATTTATTTCTAGAAAGTTAAGGCCAAGTTCCTATATTATACCGACAGGTTTCGCTAGGATAACCAAGTCGTATTTTGCGTTTCACAAGTTTGTTTTTGCAGCAACAATCTAAGTGCGTCCATAAAGTATAAAGATCCAAGATAACTATCAACAGTCGGTAAATATAAAGCTTTATATAAACTCCCCTGATTTAAAGGGTCCGTAGAAAATACGGATAGGATTTTGAATATAGGAACCGGGTATAAACAATTAATACATATTATAACTCTTGTGGATAGGCCACATATCATTTGATTATTCAACTAATCGACCGTGTTACTACGTGCCGAATTTAGTTAGCCGTACATAGCAAAGTCTGTTTATTAATCCACTTTCATCAGAAGCTTTCGAAGAATGTGGACGTAGTTTGTAGAATAGAGTGCTGGCTAAGCCTGCTATAAGGGATAATAATTAGTTTATCATGGTTTCTGAGTAAAGTGTCCGACTCATGCGCACCAAAACGTGGGGAAAGTGGGGTTCGTCTGACCTGCAGCAGTAACGGCCGCCGGTGGAGCCAGTCGGGCCACGCCTCATAGGGCGCCTGCCCGCGCCAACAACCGTCAACCACCGACATGCAAACAACACGCCTGTACTCCGCAGTCGATGGGTAACAAACCTACGCTCGCCTCCATTTCATATTTTTTACCAACCGATACTTGTAAGATGGACTTGAGATTTAAAACTTGGACTGATGTATATCGAGGTTATGTTTGAGGTTTGATTGTAAGCGCGTAGATTTAAATTCTTAGTTATGACATCACATTATCTTACTTTTACTTCAACCAAAATAAGGCAAGATGTTTTCTTTTATCGATTTTCGTTCGGTGTGCTAGCTGAGGTAACCAGTCTAACAATGGTCACAGGTTATAACGTGAGCCTCACTTGCGATCAACAATGTTATACTGGTTTAGTAGGAAAATAGGATCTGGATGACAAAGTCAGATGTTACTTATAAACCATAACTTTTGTTAACTATGAATTCAAGTCATTTATATTGGTATCGATTATTTGTATTTACTTGCAGTTATTTGTTAGGGCTGTATGAAATGAAGGCGATTACTCAAATACCCATGCAATATTAGCCATGTAAGCTTGTCTCAAACAAGTAATTTTAAATTTTGATTCGTTATTTACATCCAAATGACCGCCACCAATTGTTCATCGAATTAATATTGCCTTGGATATTATGATAACGTTTAAAACATCACATATCTGCAAACGATCAAAATTAAGCGAATTATAAAAAAAAAACATCACAATCGGTTCACATTAAACGGCGATTTGCGTGACTCGACATTGCTTGTTGAACGTGTCTCGAAAATGTGAACCAAAGCTAACGCCATACATTTAAAGCTGTAGAATCTGTCCTGACACGATTGACATCAAGGCAGATTCGTTAAAACACGAAAATACAGCATGCACGACAACGTACCCAAAAATCCTCCAAGATTTATCAAAACATTTAGCTATAGCATCATTTCGAATTAGTAAAATGGCAGAGTCCTTTCATTCTATTTAGTCCGGTATTAAATCGTTCATGTATGCTTTTATTATCCTTATACATACAATCGTGTCATTGAGGCAATTCTGATTTACTTTAACTTAAAGTATAAAGAAAAAATCGATCTTTGAAATAAAGCTTTTGCGTTTCGTACTTTCTTACAATCATTTTAATATAAGCAGAGATAATGTACGTATCGTCTATGTAATAAAAGCGCTCTTCATCTCTATCTTTCCTTTGAGAAAAAATGAGAGAAAAGATGATGAAACATTAAAACGAGATTCATCTTTCGCCGAATTTTGAGTTACGGGCATCTACCAATGCCATACTATTCAATCATATTTTCTCAAGTGCTGCATACTCCAGTTTGATAAATGTTCAGTAGCGCTCACAGTTTGTATAATTGATAGCCGATTTAATAGTAAAAATGAATCTGGATGAAAGAAGTCATCAATACTTTTAAATCATATATTTTGGTAACTGTTATTGTTCAAGTTATTTTATTATTATATCTCTGTACTTGTTATTTGTTAGAGAATTGCCTCAAGAACGTTAGAACGGTGTCGGTTATGTCAGGTTAGATGCTTACCAGTGGGTAGGGCGGCGGTGGGGGCTGCGGTTGGCGCAGAGTGCCAGGGTAGGGCGGTGGGGGCGGAGGCCTGGGCACACCCGCGGCTGGAATATGCTCATCTTGAGGTTACAGTTCTAAGTTCTCGTCGTCGCTTACAACAATACTAACTGGTTTCCTCACGTCACGATGGTTTCCTTCACCGTTATATGCGCATATACATTTTTCGAAATGAAATATCCATTATAGCACGGCACGGCCGGGATTCGGGATACCTACGACCTTCGGATTGAAAATCGAGGTTCCTCACACTCGGCCAACATGGCTTTTATATAGAAACAGACGGTTAGAAATAGCGGTCTATTGCATTTCAATGTTCGCCTTCAATCACATAATATTTGTTAATAGTAAATTATTGTTCTATAACTTTTGTAATACATAAATATTGGTGGACATCGCCATCTAGCCCCAAACTAAGCAAAGCTTGTGTATGGAAACTAGATAACTGATAGAACACTTATATACTTTTTTTTTGTAAATACATAAATATGATACATACTAACACCCAGACACAGAGCAAAAACCTATGTTATCACACAAATATTTGCATCGATTGGGGATCGAACCCACAACCTACAGCGCTGAAGGCAGAGTTACTAACAACTGAGCTGTGAGGCCGTCAACGTAATAACTATTTATAACCTTGATGACGCTGGAAAGGTATTCACGAAAAACTTATCTTCGTATTCACGGTAGCAAAATTCGAAATATCTCAGAATAAGTTCAGAGTAGTTACTAGATTTACCTTGTTGCTGAGGCGCCTGGTGCCCCGCAGCGGAGTACGGCAGATGCGACAGTGTCACGGTTCTATCGGCTCGTACAATGCCCACTGCCCCATCGGCACCGACTAATCTGGTGCCAGCAGCGATGCTACGACCAGCCGCAAGAGCTGCATTTACCTGTAAAACGATAATAAAAAAAAATAAGAGTCGAGTCATCCCAAACATAATAAAAATCCTCTAAAATCTCCCCAGGCGCTCAGATCCTTGTAGAAGCTTTAGGAGTAGAGTAGATGCACGTCAAATCATTATGTGCGTTTTTTCAGAAGTTAGCATTTCATAAGTGACAGTTTCTCAAAACCATCATACATTAGTATTTATGTTCGTAATGAGAGCAACTTCTACAGATCTGATCGATTCAAGATTTAGTATCCTGTGTCTTCAGAATCAGGGTTTTTTTATAACTTTACTTATATAAAAATAAAAATTGCTGTAATGAGGCAGCCAAATATTAACAGTTCATACATAAGGTAAGGTTGTGCTGAAGCTCTTTAGTTATTATTTTTATTGTTGTACGTACGGAGTAGTAGGTACTTTTAATTATTATTCTTGTTTGAGCCTTCACCTTGTTCGATTGGCACTGGAGCTCTACATAGCATTAAGGAAAGGATCATTAAAAAAAAAAGCTAAACCCCAAGCCGTGTTTGTTGCCTGATTCTTCTAGACAATGGTCGCGTGGAATCGGCGTAGCTTCACCTAGTTCCTAAGACGTTTCAAAGTGATCCTTGTGATTTTATTGAAATAAATGATTTTTGAATTTGAATCTACGAAGAAGTGGGCCTTTGGGGTTAAGGGCTATTGTTCAGTCAGTATTCTTTAAGCTTACCTGTGCAGTCATAGCATTGACGATACTTTGGGCGTTGGCGGCGGCTGCTGGAGATACTCCTGCAGCTACTGTGCCTCCTGATGTGCCGCCTTGGTCTACGATTTGCTAGAAAAGTTTATCAACACCAAATAAGTAAAATTACATTTAAAAAAACCGGCCAAGTGCGAGTCGGACTCGCGCACGATATGTTCCGTACCATTATATATAAATAACAAAAACCGGCCAAGTGCGAGTCAGACTCGCGCACGAAGGGTTCCGTACCATTATCTATTAAAACGGCCCCCCCTTAACATTGATTTTATTCTGTTTTTAGTATTTGTTGTTATAGCGGCAACAGAAATACATCATCTGTGAAAATTTCAACTGTCCAGCTACAGCCCGGTGACAGACAAACAGACAGACGGACAGCGAAGTCTTAGTAATAGGGTCCCGTTTTTACCCTTTAGGTACAAAATTCTAAAAATCTAAATAAAACAAACTTCATTTTTGTGGAGATAAGTTAAAAGTTCCGGTGCCCCACGGTGGTTCATCAGTTCCACTTCACCAAATGATACTTTGCTTGACTTGTTGCTAGAAATACTAAAATCGCTATAAATCATGGAATCCATCATCAGAAACAGGTTTTGATAACAATTGGAATAATCTGGAAGTATATTTCTACCTTCTCCTTTTTTCGAAGTCAGTTGAATCTAGCAAGAAGCACGAAAGCAATGTGAAGGTTAGTACATATCAGTGGTAGGAACGTTAGTAAAAAGACACTTATATCCAAACAGTGTAAGGGTGAGGAAATCTTATTTTTACCCTTCACACTAGTGTTGTAGTTAGTAAAATTATTTCCTAACCGTAACACCAGTGTGATAGAGCAGTGTGAAGGCGAGTCGGGCGCGGAAAAATTCAGAAGAGTATCAATTGTTCTATTATATGAGAGAAAATGTATGTTATCAATTTAATACCTGTGTAAAATGCATGTTGTGTTGTTGGAAGTGCAATGGCTGCCTAACTGCTTGCGGAGCCGCGGCTGCAAACTGCGGCACGCGTTGCCCCACGCCCAATTGCTGCAACGGAAAATGCTAAATTTAAATTTAAAAACACAGATATGTTACTAATCCGAAGGTTTGTGAGAATTAAACGGATCCGGATCAAACTGTGAATATGTAACTTAAGTTCTGGAATAGCATATAGGCTACTTTTTATCCAGGTACATCGCGAACGAAGCTGGCAAATCTGGCAATACTAGTATATCATAAGGTAGATAACTATGTCTACCTGCTCGATTTTGGTTATCCACAACAAGTTGGGAAAAACGGTCAACTACTATTTTTTTATTAGTTACTAGCCGACCCGTGACAAACGTTGTTCTGTCAACTTTTTTTTGTAATAATCACATAGGGAAAATCTATTTCAGTCAGCTTCCAATTTTTTCCCTACAAACCTTGTACTGATAAAATAAATTACGAAGTTTCATGGAATGCGTATCATTCATTAGTCAAAACTGCGTTGCTATGACGACTAAATGTTTTTAGTCTGTGATGTCAGATTTGTTGCACACCAACGCCATCTATACCAAAATCATCCTTTTTGCGTTTTTTATAATTTAGGGGTTGGTTTTTGGATTATAAGTTCCCCTTTTATTTATTCTGATTTTTTATCTACATACTACAGCAAATTTCATCTTAATCCATTTTGTCGTTTATTTTTGATTAGGGAACAAACATAGCAGCCTTATCACAAACTTTCGCATTTATAATATTACTAGCCGACCCGTGACAGACGTTGTCCTGTCAAATTTCATTAATCGAATAAAAAAGACTGAATGCTTTTAGTATGTGATGTCAGATTTGTTGCACACCAGCGCCATCTATACATAAATCATTTCTTTTGCGTTTTTTTTATCGTTTTTGGGATGTTTTTCATATTTTAAAGTAGTCTATTATTTATTTGGGCATTATATCTACATCTACAGCAATTTTTAACTTAATCCGTTTTGTCGTTAAGGCCTGATTGAGGAACAAACATACATACAAACTCACAAACTTTCGCATTTATAATATTATTAGGATTATGATAGATATAGATTATTATAGACGTATTTTATTATAGATAGACATCTGAAAAAAGATTTTACACAAATGATGTAAAGATGAATAATTTGATCTATAGAATCAATCATCAAAAAAATTATTATTCTTCAACAATGCAGACCGCTGACTCATACAAATAACTGACTGACCTGATGATGTATCTGCAAACGCTGCTGTTGGTTGGCGAACATCTGAGAGAATACTGGTCTCTGTTGCTGTTTATCGTCTCCTTCCAATTTGACTTCGGATTTTATAGCTTGCATAGCATTCTGTAAACAAGTTTTGCTTCGAGTTAACATCTCCGTGACTCACATTTATCATTAGTGGTTCAATTTCCCAAAATATATCTTTCTAAAAAACATGACACGGGCAATTCCATTATGTGCGATCAGGACTATGTGTCTATAATTAAGAAAGTTAACAAAAAAAAAAAAAAAGATTTAATACATAATGTGTCTTGATACTTTTTAACAAGACAAAGCCGTTCGTTCGTTATCAAAATTCATCTAACGCTTAGGTGACAGGATGAGCCAAAGGTGAAGGCAAACCTAGTGGATAAGCAAGTTTATATTTTGACGCTGAATTTTATATGTATAGCGTCGCCAGTCATCGCTCCCTGCTCAACTAGTGCGATCATATAATAACTATTGTGGAAAAATATAATAAGTAAAAATAAGTATAATAAGTAAAAAAATATAAGTAGGTAATTGGAATATTAAGTTCAAGTTTTCTCCAAGAACAAAAAACCACTTGGAGGTTCGCATAAGAACCTGAAAAAAAAATATATTACCCATCTTTACAGTAGGGTAAAATAAAACCGGTCAAGTGCGAGTCGGACTCGCGCATGAAAGGTTCCGTCCAACAATTCCGTCAATCTATGACAAAACGGCAAAAAAACACGTTTGTTGTATGGGAGCCCCATCTAAATATTTATTTTATTCTGTTTTTAGTTTTTAGTTAAGGCGCTCCCTGTCAACTATTGTTTTTGTCCGAAACGAAAAAAGAAATACTTCTGAACAAGCCACATCTCCTATTTTATAATATATAGTATATGTGAATAAAGATGTACCCATCTTTTATCACTTCGTGTGGTCCGCCTTTGCTTTTCGAATAAATTAATGATATAAATTATGTATAATTACTTATCAACCTTTAACAATAAATCACAAGTTGATTTTAATAGTAGGTATCAAAATATTTCGATCATAAATTCTAAAACGTATCATTTTGAAATAATATCTTTATCGTGAAAAGTTTCTGCTATTATGTTTTCAGCTTAATAGAAATCTAGGTAGGAACCTGAAGTAATATACTTATAAAAATAGGAGATGTGGCTTGTTCAGAAGTATTTCTTTTTTCGTTTCGAAAAAGAGCAATCGTCGACATACAGCCCCTTAAAGCGGCAACAGAAATACATCATCTGTGAAAATTACAACTGTCTAGCTATCACGGTTCATTAGATACAGTCCTGTGACATACAGACGGACAGACGGACAGCGTTGTCTAAGTAATAGGGTCCCGTTTTGACCCTTTGGGTACGGAACCCTAAAAACGTGCGTGCGATTATAGGTATCATTCAAGCAATTAGAATACGTGAAAAAGCAAAAACAAAACCAATGTGCTGACCTGTAGTCTAACCTGCAAAGCCATCTGCTGCTGATTGGGGGTTATTATCCTCTGTACGCCGTCACTGAACATCTGAGCCATGGTAGGTTCAGATTTCACCTCTTGAATTTCGGTCTTGACTTCTGTAGTCTCTGATTTAATCTCGGATTTATTTTCTATGTTCTTGACGGCCTTTTGTAGGTCGTTGTACATTTTGTTGTTGTCTTGTGCATGGTCCGATTCGTCTCTGCGGAAAATAAACATAATATCAATGATGAATGATTTTATTTGATAATACTAATTAAATATTTTTAAAACTTGTGTTACTGACTGATCATAACCTGAACCACTGATTCAAGAAACTTATAATTGGAGAGTATTTCTTATGGTGTGTAGGGGTACACTAAGAAAGGAATTCCCGACATTCAACCCCTAAAGGGGTGCAGCGGTGTACTTGAAATCTGTTCAAATATAACTTTACTTACTCAGGCTCTCGCTTAGCATGCCTCTCAGGCACGTCATCGGCCAGTTCCAATCCATCTAGGATGTGGGCATCGTTCAGATTCGCCAGCTCGGGGTCAGCGTACTCTAAGATGTTGAACTGCTCGCCTATTTCAGCAGTTAAAGACTCCAGTAGTTCCTCGTCGTCCTCGCCGCCAAGGCCCGTGAGGATGTCTCCGACCTGATGAAGAGAATGAAGTGTGTAAAGGACACCAACAATGATCTGAATTATTTTAACAGTGTACTAAAATGAAGATTATAGGAAATTGTTAGATACGGTTATATATATATAATGTTACATTATTGCAATTTTCGTGGAGACTTCTTTTTTTTCTTAATAATATATGCTAGCTTAAGTTACTCGCTGATAATGTAGCTTTCGATAGGTCAGAGAATTAAAAAAAATTGGACTAGTAGATTTTTATAATATCCATTTTAAAACAAAATGCAAATTTTAACTCTAATAGTAGTGTAGATGTAGATAAAGTACAAAATAGGACGAGAAATTACCTCTCCAATATTTCCTGTATCTTGTTCGAGCTTATCCATTTCTGCCATATCCATTTCATCAGTCCCTTGGTCTTGGTTCTCCTGCTTGTTTTGGTTTTCATCTGCAAGCCATTATGAGTTTTAAAATCTAAAATATAAAGTCCTATATTGCCACGCAATGTTTTTAGTGTTTGTCGGCAGCCACCAAGTAAAATGAATAGTTTAGAATGAAGAAAGTCTTGCGGGTACTTATTTTACAGTTATGATGGCTGCCATTTAATATTCTCCATTATAAAAACAAGTTTGATTATGTCTTGAGTCAACTTGTAGAACGATATGGAGGTAGATAATCAGGGCCACTGTCTAAGCTAATAACTTTCATGTCAAGTGGTTTTTTTTTTCTATTGACTTATACTAATTAGAGACTTACTGTTAGGTTGAACTATGACGTTAGTCTTTTGTGCCTCCATTACTTGTTGAGACATCTGATTGGACATTTGATTCTGCTGCATTTGACCGTCTGCTGTCACCATGCGCTGTTGCATTATCACTGTAAATTAAATTTGAATAACGCTAAAGTTCACAAAACTGAATATGCTAATAGCTAGTTGAGGAAAGTTGTTCAGGGTCAAACAAATCTTGTATGAGCCTTCACCTTGTTCGATCGGCACCACGCTGGAGCTCTACATAGCATTAAGGAAAGGATCATTGAAAAAAATTATAATCCTTAAGCCGTGTTTGTTGCCTGATTCTTCTAGGCTTGGTCGCGAGGAATCGGCGTAGCTTCACCTAGTTTCTAAGACGTTTCAAAGGATCACCTTGTGATTTTATTGAAATAAATGGTATTTGAATTTGACAAACTCTTTATATAGATTTAGAAGAACTAGTACTATAAGATTTTCACTTTCTACAACCCTTTCCATTTCTTTCCATCCGCTTTCATACCATTCTCTTGATGTACAGTTTAAAGCACTCTTGAATTTATTGCAAAAGATTCATCAGGCCCGTTACAATCAGTTTGATCTAGCCTGTCCGTTACGTCCAGTTACTAGTTTCGACATCTTTCCGTTTAGTCCATAGCTCCTTTTGCCTATTTCCTCTATTCTAATTATTCTAATGTCTACTAGACCTACAGTATGTTGTAGGTGAAGTAACCTACTGTGTTGGTCAGGCCGCTGATTGGGTAAGAGTGGCTGCCTCGGTCGCATTCCCACAGGCAAAGGCGGTCTGAACTGCTGTTGGCCTTCCATACCACCACCACCTTCCATGCCATCGCCTTCTGTCAACAAATCGTGAGGTTTAAACATGGTTACGAGCGAACTGCCAAGTAATCCTTGATTTCTGAAACCATTGCCAACTGGGACTAATAATATTTATTTTTGTGTCCCAGCCCAAAGTATCCTAATCGAATTCAACGTTATCGTCCAACCAGGAACATGTTATTCAACTAGATTTAAGAGGAGTTTGACCAATAAAGGTTAATGGCCACTCACGTTGCGGCCACATTTTCTCCGGATGGCGTTGCAATAAATCCCTGAGCTGCCTGTTAATATCTTCGTTCCCACAATGCAGGGGGAACCTCGCCGCGGGAAAGGCACTTCGGGGGGCCTCTGCCCCCACGCCCGGCGAGTGTGGGGGCACGGACGCGGGCGAGGTACTGCCGTCGGGGGCTCGGAGTCGCTGCATCGCTGCTTGAAGGCGGAACGCGAGGTTAGTTTGTGATGCAAGGGGGGGTACTGTGGATGAAGTGATTGTTTTCTGATTATGAACACCCCATGATTGTCGATTAATATTAGTATTAGAAGCAGACATTAGTAAGCTGAAACGGAGTATTCATAATCAGTCAACAGGTGATTCTTATATGTTACTACAAACTGGAGTCCCTAAAAATCTAAAAATCTTAAGGCACCGAGTCCTTTCTCTATCAGTGTGATCAACCGCGAAACATGTTCCAAAATATGAGATTTTTTTTAGACCGATTAGAGAAATTTAAACCAATGATATCCAAAGTATAAACGTACACACAACGTTCTATAATCATTGCATTCAACTTAGAATTTTCAAAAAAGAGAAACACTAAAGAGGGTAAATAATTAAAATAGCTTACTGGTAGCTTGAAGCAACTAATAATCGTCCTAGAGACTACACTAACTATACAAAATGCAACATCCCCAGACAGAGTCGATGTATCTATGCAAATAAATAAATCTATTGTATTTAGGGCTGCCACCTGTCTCGTAACATTTGGTAACCAGGACAAGACACGTGGAGCCCAGAACCCGGACATGTTAACAGAGGGGGGGGGGGGCGGGGGGGGGGGGCTTGCAATTTAATGCTTAAAATTTCAAAAACGGGGAGATTTTGTGAAATTTTAAGCTCTTAATCGAAAAGTTGAACCCAAATTGTAAACCCGGACTACAAATGAAACCCCGCCCGGACGCACCCCGGACGCCCTCTAAACTAGGACAAATCCGGGTAAACCCGGACGGATGGCTACCCTAATTGTATTCCACTTATAAATCTTAACCTAAATGAATGAAACAAGATCTACCTTGCATCCTCTGATCGTGTATGATCTGTTGCTGCTGCTGCGTCTGCTGCTGTCGCTGTTGCTGCAAATTCTTCCAAGCGCGTTCTTGCTCGGCCTCGCGGGCCGAACGTTGCTGTCCGCATGTCCGTTCTTGTTCCTACATTGATACTAAATGTAAGTTTATGGATATAGTTATGTGGGATAGGATGTTTTGTCACTCAAAGAAGATATGATTTAAGTTATTAGAAACTCTAGTACTGATAGTTCCGCTATAGCGTCAGCTTACTTGAGCTTCGTTTAATTATCTTTTTGATCTCAAAGAATAAAATATAAACGGGTGGTTGTATAAGATTTTTCTATTGGTAATTCTTATTCAAGAAATCCTTGATTAGCCTGATAGTTTGATTAACATCAACACAGTTTTTATAAAGAACTATCAGGCATAGTTTTTTTGCAAATCAAACCTGTAATTCTACCGTCGCAGTAGAAAGCATTATAAAAGGCTTCTAGAATATTCTATAGGTATTCTTTTTTGAAGTGACAAAAATCCTCTTTGATTTATTTACATGCTTGGTCTACGCAGGCATATTCATTTACTATCATACAAACTAGGTATATCTTTGTACAACATTATTTAATTACCTTTTACATAATTAAAATAAATAGTATAATACATACAACTAAATAAATAGTGATAAAAGAAAACAACAACCAAATTATAAATTAAATAAAACTATTTTAAATTATTTTGTAGTTTTTTTTTATAAAACCATGACAATGCATGCTTGTTTGAGTCATATTATACAAGTGTGAACTGAGAAACATAATTTAATATGCATTAAGTTTGTACAGCTATGTATCTAATCTATAAAACTACCACTAAATAACTTCAATAAATGAAGTTGATGATTCGGTCCTGAAATCTACTTAATTTCTCATGGAATATATAGGTTAGGCTACACTTTTTGAGATGTAAGTCGAACTTTTAATACTGGGTTCTGTTCTATTTATTTTGACGCGGCTATATACCAGATAATGGCGAAGAAGAAAACCTCAAAACTTTAGCCATTGTCCTCTATTTCTAAGGGACATAATTAAGAGGTTTGTGAGTTTCTCCACTTTACTATTAAAAAAGGTTCGCCTAAAGAAAAAGATAAAGAGTTTTATTTTGAGATAGATAACTATGTACAAAATAATAATACTTAGTTTTTGTTGACAAAAAAAAACAATTTCAAATATATGGAATAATTTTCATTTGGTCCTGCCCAAAGTACAAAATACCCAGTGGAAGTCTCTGGATACCTTTTTACGGGTTTTTGTAAAAAATCTTAATATACAGAGCAAAACAAATAATTATATAAATAGTTTATAAATAATTTAAATATCAACAGCAACCAAATTGGGAACCTCCTCCTTTTGAAGTTGGTTGAAAAAAAACTTAATGAATAATAAAATATGCTCTCAAAATTGTTACAGTTGTTAATCCACTGAAAGAAAAAGTTAATTACTACACTAAATAAATAAAAAAGAACAGTTATTTATTCATCATAAGACTTCATAGTTTAGTAAACGTGTACCTTATACCTAATCAGTAGCTTAAATCTAACTTACAAGCTTATACAGTAGCATATACGCAAATCAACCGTGAACTACATTTAGTGTTAGAACTGTTAGCACTCCATAACCAGCCACTGGAAGCACCCGCTTCCAATTTTAAAGCCAACACTACCAAGGCAAAGCGAAAATAAAATAAAAACAACGTTACGGAAACAGGACGCGAGTCCGGGAGGCGTTTTCAGGGATCAATACGCGCGTCCTCAACAAAAGCCAGCTCAAATAAAAAGGAAACAAAACACACCAGCTTACAATGCCATCGAACAGCCAAAAAAACTTTTGTTGGGTGATGTTGGAATTGAAATTTAACGGACGTGCAAAGGACCACGAGTGCCGCGCGATCACCCAACAATCTGTAGGAATTCAACTCGCATACACACTTTGCATGTATTTATGTTTAGTTGGAATTTGTTTTGTTTTGCTGAAAGCGTACCTACGTGTACGTGCTTAGTCTGTGAACTGTAATAGTCTTTTATAATTAGAAAATGTTCAATATAAAAATGTATTATGAGTAAAAAGTTGCTTGTGTTGGAGGTAGATATGTACGCTTGTCAGTGTGTATGCGAGTGCAGTCGCATATCGCGGTACCGTATGGGAGGGCGCGGGCTGTGTGGGTTCGGCCGGGGTAGCGGGGGTTGGTGCGGGGGCGCGCGGGGTGGGGGGGTGCTGGGCGAGGCGCGGCAGCGTCCGCATTATCTCGGAGGGGGTGAGCACGCGGATGTGCGCGTCCGCCTCCAGGAGCCCGCCCGCCGTCACCGTCACGTTGGGCGCGCGCACCGCCCCGGGAGCCCCGACGATGGCCGGCACGGCCGTCCCCGCCGATGGCGCCGGCCCGACTGACGGCGGAGGAACGACGACTGTGGGCGTTGTGGGCGTGCTCGGCCCGCTGTCCCTCTCGTTCTCGCCGCCCGTACTCTGTCGCGCCTCAATACTTAGTATGTCTCTTTGCTGCTTCTATTGGGTTTCCCGACTATGCGCAATCTTTCATCCGAGCCAGATTGTACAACACTCGGATGTTTGGACGGTGCATCGTTTTGGGTAGTTATGGTGCGGTCTACTGTTGTTAGGGGATGGATTCGGAAGCCCGATTAACACTACACTAGGAGAACACCCTCTTGGACCAAGCTCGATTTAATCAAACGAAAATCCCATAATTAAGAGAAAATCAGATCCCGTAGCGACAAAAATACTGTAGATCCTTTCACTTACACGAACGGGCACAAGTGTCGAAGCATAATTTACGAAACATTACTGTGCTCGTGAATCCTAGCTTTATTTACATGTGCTAGCTGATACAAGCAATAGAATCTACAGCACTCATCACACATCTTATTATCTAACAGTGTATTTTGCCAAAGATAGTTTGTACTGTTTGCTGAAGGCTCTATCATAGAAAATAGCAGTGATCTGACAATATTTGCCAATTAATAATATTCATCCCACTTAGTCGGAGATTGTAAACTTCCCAGAATACTAGCGATAAGTTTTCTAACACAAATATAGCAACTATTTATATCGGGTGTATTTAGACTACTTCTGTAAACCGAAGTCACAAGGACCCTTACCAATGCTCCTATCGAAAACAAAAGATCTTTACCCTGCATGTTTTTATATTGATGCGATGGTAATAACAATGCTACAGGCAATAGAGAGGAGGTGATTATGGTCGCTAATTAACTAAATTCACAGCGAAAAGTTATTAACTAAATTCAGACATCGCGATTTGTACAGGAGCAGTTTCAATACACCCTATATAGTCCACAAGTGGATAAAACATTTACACTTCGTGATATCGTATCCATATACTCAAAGGTACAGTTGGGACGATATAACTAAGCAGCGCTGAAGTTAGTTTTGTTTGGGATTGCAATAGATTCATTAGAAACTAAATTTTCTATGCGTATCCAAACTGCTTACTTCAGCAGCATCCAGTCATATCAGTATAATTGTAACTGGTTTGATATAGAACAGAACATTTTTACTTGGAAGTAATTATAACGTTATTACGATTTAAAAAAGTATTAAAAAGAAAATGTTTGATGGTAAAGGTGTTATAATAAGCATTGGTGTCAATTCTAACTGCACTTACAAAGTAGCCGTCCCTTTCTTATAGATCAAAAAAATAAGGACGGAAATAAATTAGTTCAGCAAACTGCAGTAACAGAATCGACACCATTGTCTGCTCATTGCTAAGAATTGAAAAATAAATAGAATTGATAAGTTCTGTCCCACATAAAACTATCATCGAATGGCACACAATAAACACGGGTGGTAAGTGAGTCGGGTTAGCACACACCACGTCCGAGCACAAACAAACATACCTGCTGCGCTTTCTTCATCCGAATCGCACTTCGGTTATCCCTAGCCCTTTGAAGGTAAGGAGCTTTTTGTTCTGAAGGCAATGCGCGCCATTTCTTGAGTATCTGCTTGCAACGATCCACCCAGTTCGGGAATTCGGTTTTCCATTCGGGGTGGTTCGTGTTGGCGTAGAGGACGGCTGATATTGTGGCCGCTGAGCCTAAACCTGTAAGGTAAAAGGTGAACGTGTTAATAATTATGTTTTACACACATAGTACACATACATAATCTCACGTCTGTTTCCCATAAGGGTTGGTAGAGACCACGGCTTTTTATTTGCTACGATCCTGACATTCTTCTTTTGCTTCATTAACTCTCATCACATTCCTCATTCATACTCGTCGGTTTAAAGTACTCTTGACATGGTTTTTTTTCAAAAACGTCATCAAACAAAATACGCCAAAGTATTTCTTTTCCAACGGTCCCATTCACACTTGCCTTATATTATGTTACAATCTAAGAAACCCGACTTTGACGTGAATCTTAATCACATCTGCACCTAAATTGATTTGAACTATTTTGCATTTTGTATATTCTGTCCAATAGACATCTTTTAGAATAAAATAAAAATTACTCCTTATGGCGGTGTAAGTGTTTTGAACGCTACTTCGCTATGTATATTAATTCCAATAAACATAATAAAATAGATACTAAAATTTACTCCTTATGACGGTGTACCAGTATAGTTCTATCTACTTGTTTCGGACTGAAATGTGTTGTGTGTTGTTATACTTACTTTCATCAGCGCGCATTTTATCAGCACTGCGTTGGTTGTAGGAGGGGGGCGGGACCGAAGGTTGCTCCCCCCATTGATTGCCAGCGCCGTTGTCAGAGCCGAATAGCGGGCTCAGCGCGCTGCTGCTGCTAAAACGATATATTGCCGATTGGAACACAATAAGATTTTGTATACTGTAATTTTTGACTGCACCATTTTTGTCTGGCCTCACAGCTCAGTTGGTAGTAACTATGCCTTTTGCGCGTAGGTTGTGGGTTCGATTCCGACCCAAGACAAACATTTGTGTGATGAACATAGATGTTTGTTCTGTGTCTGGGTGTTCTAATGTAATGTATTTACAACAAAAAACAATATGTAAGTTTTTTTTTCAGTTATCTAGTTCCAATAGTACAAGCTTTGCTTAGTTTGGGGTTAGACGGCGGTGTGTGAAATGTCCATCAATATTTATTTGGGCACGTTCTACAGTCCAAACGACTTGACGGATTACAACATAATTATGAGGTGTCGTTGGATTCGTCTCAATTGTTGGAGTGACGTAGGCTATTACTTTTTTAAAAGTTTTGACATTGGCGTCCCCCTTTCCAAAAAGGGGGCATAATAATTTGTTTAGTATTTGTTTACTGACTTGCTTCCGAAATCGGTGTGGTAAGGTGACGCATAGGAGTCCATAGGGCTTTGTAACTGTCGCCTCTGTTGCGAGTAGGGGGTTCCCGCCATCGAATTCACGTACGATACAGACGATTCCTGTGACTCCTGAAATTAATGCATATGGATTAAGACATTATTGTTTGACGAATATCAATGGATTAAGATATGGATATGGATATGGATTAAGACATTACGACTGTAATCCCCAAGTATGGTAGACATCCTCTCAGATCTTCAGGCGCTTAGATCCTTTGAAGATGCGTAGTGGGGGTAGTCAGAGGCACGTCCAAACATTATATTTAGCACATGTCCACATTTTGCAGTAGTTAGAATTCCATATGTGACAGGTTGCAATGTCTTTACTATTTATATAATACTAGTAATATAGTATAGACATAGATAGAGGCATATCAATCCGTAAAACCTACACAATTACCTGTGAATCATCAGTAAGAACACCTTTGAATATTTCATCCACATCGTTGCTGTCCATATCGGGGAGTGAGTCGCGAACCATGTTATCTATGTTTATATTGAGTAGTGATAGATCGTCCTTGGGCGAGATTGTTGACGCTTGAGATGAGCCACCGGTTTCTGAGAAAATATAACATACATATATCAAGTAATATTGAGTAAAAATAACAACTAATACTACAGAATATTTACAAGAACCATCAGCTATCTATAGCTATCTAGGTAGCTATCTAGGTAGCTATCTATATATCCTATCTATAGCTATCTAAACAGTCTATAGGTAGCTCAATTGAGCCAGATCACTAAAATTCGGAAGCGTTCCCAATATCGGGTTGTGCAACTACATTCAGTACACAATAATAAAAAAATATATATATTGTACATGTTATTATACATATAAACCTAACTCCTGAGTCACTCTATCTATTAAAAAAAACCGCATCAAAATCCGTTGTGTAGTTTTAAAGATATAAGCATACATACATACGCGGGAAGCGGAAAGCGACTTTGTTTTATACTATGTAGTGATTTATTATTAATCAACGAAATAATATTTTTTATTAATCAACAAAACTAAACTTTATATTGCAGATAAGGTATCTAATGCGAAACATGAGCCTGTTTAATTGAGCATAGACGGTTAAATTTGGAGTAATCGTTGACAGGGCTGCTAAAAATACGTTTATAAGATATCCTTATTTTTCCAAGGCACACCAACTCTAATGACCACGGTACACCAGTGTGCCGCGGTACACACTTTGCGGAACACTGGCCTAAACCACAATTCCTAGAAACTTGAAATTTGGAGGTTGGAGGGTTCTCGAAATTCAACTTCTAAGGGTGTGCAGCGAGTGTTGAAGTCTGTTTGAAAATATCTTACGTGGACAATGGGTTTACATTATTTAGTTAAATAATTATTATGAATTTGTTAATAACTTACCACTAATGCTTTCAGTCTTAGCAATGGTCTGTGCTTCTGGCACATTGGCTGTGGCTTCCGCCTCTGTCTGCGGTCCCAGTAACGCGTTCTTCAACGCGGTCGAGTCTTCGGTATGCTTCAATTGACACTCGTCAATTTCAGTCTTTATTTTGACTTCCGAGAAAGTGTCATCTTTCTGCCCTTTGGGCTGGAGGGAGTTCAGAAGTTCTGTTTCTTCCTGTAAATTACATAAAACTTTAAAATATGGCCTATATTACTCGCTAATAATGTAGCATTTAATAGGTGAAAGAATTTTTAAAATTGGTCCTGCAGCTTTTAAGTTCATCCATTTATCAGAAAAAAATACCTATTAGACTATCACTACATAGTATAAAGCAAAGTCACTTTCCGCTTCCCGCGTCTGTATGTATGTATGTATGTTTGCTTATATCTTTAAAACTTCACAACGGATTTTGATGCGGTTTTTTTTAATAGATAGAGTGATTCAGGAGGAAGGTTTATATGTATAATAACATGCTACCCGTGCGAAGCCGGGGCGGGTCGCTAGTTACTATTAAAATAATATGTAGTAGAAAAAATCTATGATTGATTCTTATTATATTGTTAGTAGTATTTCTCTCGCTACCATTTATCTGATTGATTTCTGATTATTATTCTTGATAGGAAAAAAAAACTTGATATATAAATAAATAAATAAATAAATAAATAAATAAAAATATTTATTTTTCAAAAGGCTTTCACAGAAGGTTTACACTTAATGAATGGCTTAAATACTAGGTAAGGTAGGTTCTACATAATATCATCAACAATACAATGTGCAATAATTATTAGGGTAATACAATAGCAAACACCTTAATTACCTACCTAGGTAAAAACCTTGTGTTTTGAATGGCATAGATACTCTACTTTGCATCAAGCCTTGTAGTGTCAATAACATTGACTCCTCGCTCTAACTAAGTTTACACTTGTATATAGACGCGAGGGATCCTTGCTTCGGCTGTCTACTTGGGGTTAAGCTCAGAAGGTATATCTATACTTCGTAATGAGCACATTAATAATAGTTTAACGTGCTAGAGGTCTATACTAAAACTTATAACTTAATATTATTTCAGCCAAAAATTAAAAATATTGTGTATATTCAACCTGTTTTTGAACAGTTTTTTGCTCTTGTTATTTTAGGTACCTAAGTGTTTTTGTGTTATGGAAGATAAGTGAAAGAGTGCAATCTATTGTCGGTGAAAGGTAACAATCGCTTGTAAAAATCTAAGTTGGTTAAGAGACTACGGTTAGCAAATCTTCCGTTTGCTGATAATCCAGGTTTTGCAAGTAAGTGTTAACTTTATTTTTACAATCTCTATAGGTTGTGTTGTGCATAATTGTGTGTTTGTTTACTTTATTGTATAAGTGTGGTGCTAAAAAGTGTGTGTGACGATGTGCGAATGATGTTCTGCATGATTTAGTGTAATATATTTTATCCTTCCTTCTTCTACTTGATACAATTTTATCTGGAGTATGTGAATGTTGTGTGAGAATAACTTGTTGTATGAACAGCTTTCTAACGGATAAAACTTTGCAATCTTGGTAAAGATCGGTTGTTGGATACCTATACGGACGAGAGTGAGCTACTTTGAGCACAGCTCTCTGCGCTCTTTCGAGAGGGAGCATATGTGTTTTATGATATGATGATAGTGTTAGTGTGTATCTAGCTGAAACGCAAAAGGTGCGGGATCTATAAAGTGGGGCAAATATTTGCATGATCTGCAGTGTTCGGTGTTGTGCCTACTTGTATTTTATAAAACCCCACATGGTCTGTCTGATACTTGTGAGATCAGGACACTATAAATACTAGAGCGGGGAAAGTGTTAGGTGTAATAATGGAAACAGATTGTCTATAAATACCTGATTAAGTGTTATCGTGATGGTAGTATCGCTCTCGTTGAATATGGTGAGTGCAGCCAGTATGTCCTCTCCTTCACTATCGGAGCACTCGAAATCAATCTTGAAATCGCGCAGTTCGCGGTAGCCCTCTGGGGTGGCTGGACGCAAGGTGCCTCCGGGACTTTCTGATGGGTTTCCTGTAACAAAATATTATTGCTAACTTACTTAGCTAGGAATGAAACGAAATTATCTTCTTCTAGATAAACATGTCGCAATTGGCATATGGGGTGATTTTTAGGGTTTTGATTTTTTTTTTGATTTTTAGGTTAGAGGTTTTTTAGGTTTTACCCAAAGGGTAAAATCGGAACCCTATTACTAAGACTTCGATGTCCGTCTGTCTGTCTGTCTGTCTGTCACAGGGCTGTATCTCATGAACCGTGATAGCTAGACAGTTGAAATTTTCACAGATTATGTATTTCGGTTGCTGCTATAATAACAAATATTAAAAATAGAATAAAATAAATATTTAAGGGGGGCTCCCATACAACAAACGTGATTTTTTTGCCGTTTTTATAGATAATGGTACAGAACCCTTCGTGCGCGAGTCCGACTCGCACTTGGCCGGTTTTTTTCTTTGAGAAAGCTTGCTGGTTTTGCATTTCATCGTTGTCGGCTGGCTACAGAGCTTAGCTAGAAGCTACAAGAACAAGCTCGCACTTACCTGTAGAACTGACTGCAGGTTTGACAGGTTCCAACAGGTCTTTACCGAAGAAAGCCTCTTGCATGTACGGTGGAAACTGCTCCATCAACTTGGAACGCGGCTTTCTACGTGGTTTGCGCTTGTTGCTGGGAGATTCTGAATGTAAAAGATTTTATTTTAACTTTAGTTATTGGTCATTGAATAGGAAGACCCAGGAATGTATGGACTCAGGACTATGTGAAAAAATTACTGCCTCATTTTACTTGTTTAAATACAGAGAGCAGCTACACATATTCTTTATTGATTTAAGAGCAGTTTTTGGTAAGTTTACTTATTTATCATATATTTATTTATGTATTTTTATAATAAAAAATTGAAAATCAGCAATATCTATAAAATAGTAATAATAATACATTAAATCGAAAAACAAATCCGTTGTAATAATCCACAAATTAATTGCGTTTCATCGTTCATCTTACCTCCTTGAGTGCCGTCTCCCTCCTTATCCTCATCAGCCTGCGCTTTGATAGTCGCCTGTCTCTGTCGCACAACGAACCCGCCTATCCCCAGCTTGTTCAAATTCCTCTGTCTCTTTCTTCTCAGTACTGTCAGGCCGGTTTCAGTCGTGTAGAGGGTGAAACCTTCGGGAGGTGGTCCGTCGTTCGCTGCATTCCAGAGTATACCCTCTTTGTAATTTTGTTGCGAGCCAGCTAAACCTAATATAACAATGCATCAGTACAATACTATGATTAAAGTTATGCGCTTCGGCAGGTTTCGAGTTTCCGAATTAGTACGAATATGCAACCAATTGTCGGTCGTCCCGCGCCTCGTCGGTTACTAACGAGTTCAGGGAATTTTGCAACATTTTTAGATTCAAAATCAGATTAACATAGACCGTAAATTACCGTGGCGCATAATTTTAGTCATAGTACTGTAAAAGGGATTGCGACTGTGCGAATACTGTGACGATTATAATCAATAACTTATCCTCTTACCACAAGCTCTAATCATCTAATGTAATATTAAATTTTTACTCGAGGTAATGTTTTGATATTACTTTAAGAGCTTATTGTACGGACACTAATTACGTTAAAAAAAATATAACAGCAAGCTAAACATCTGTTTAATACCTATGGTATGTCACAGTCGCAAAATATAGCGGGTTTTATAATAGTTGCAAAACCAGACTTCAATGACTACTCTAGTAATATTTTAATCGAAATAAGCCAAAAATATTTTGACAAATTGTGAAGTCCAGAGAAAATGTACTCATATTAAAAGTATGTATGTTTGGAAAAACCAAAGACATACGTACATCTAGACATAAGACTTATATACTTTTTGAAGTCGATAAAAAATAAGTTAATGTTACTTTTGTGGTTACAATAAAACTGTAAGAATAAAAAAACAACACTAAGCGGCTATCGTGTCTGATATTAGCGTGAGATAATTCACTGACAAGAAACCAATATCATCTATATTGTTCCGTATTATCACACAAAAGCTTAAGGCGCTCCCAGTCGACGATTGTTTTTGTTCGAAACGAAAAAATAAATACTTGTGAACAAGCCACATCTCCTATTTTATAATGTACTAGCGACCCGCCCCGGCTTCGCACGGGTAGCATGTTATTATACATATAAACCTTCCTCCTGAATCACTCTATCTTTTAAAAAAAACCGCATCAAAATCCGTTGTGTAGTTTTAAAGATATAAGATAGTATATGTGAATAAAGATGTACCCATCTTTAATCACTTCGATAAATAATCCTACCGACCGCTGCAATGACGACAAACACACGTCGGAGCGTGGTCCGCCTTAGCTTTTCGAATAAATTAATGATATAAATTATGTATAATTACTTATCAAAAATCTATTCTAATAGTAATCTAGATCTACATATTACCTATCTTTAAAAATAAATCACAAGTTGATTTTAATAGTAGGTATATAAAATATTTCGATCATAAATTCTAAAATGTATCATTTTGAAATAATATCTTTATCGTGAAAAGTTTCTGCTATTATGTTTTCAGCTTAATAGAAATCTAGGTAGGAACCTGAAGTAATATACTTATAAAAATAGGAGATGTGGCTTGTTCAGAAGTATTTCTTTTTTCGTTTCGAATAAGAGCAATCAGCGACTGGGAGCCTCTTAACATTGGGTAGGAAGTAAAGAGTTGGTGTCTTACCAGGTTCTTCTTTGACTTCAGCGGTGCTATCTGGCTTCGAGTCATCAGCCATCTCGGCGTCAGCATTCTGAACCACTGTTTCAATAGATGCCATTATTTCTATTCCACAATGCCAGCGTCCAACACACAAAAACTCATATTAGATAATTAATTTATCTACTAATTGAGCTTTGGAAAGAAATGAAGCCATGCAAAAGAAATTTAAAGTTGGACAAAGGCAGTGTTGTTAAAATAAAGTTTGAGACCACACACCAAAAGTGTAAAGCAATGTGGTAAAGAAAACAAACATTACGGAGAAACACAATCGAACGACACCAATGCAAGTTTAAAAACATTAGAAAAAGTGTTTTTTTTTTTTAGTTCTGTCACTGAAGTAAGCCTACTGAAAGAAATAATAGCTGGGCTGCACAATAAATGCATAGGAACAAATATATATAATATTATATGCACTGCCATATAACTCAATTCAAGACTTGATTTTGCACCTCTTTGCGTAAATCGATAGTCAAGAAGTATTTATTTCAATAAAATTACAAGGATCACTTTGAAACGTCTTAGGAGCTAGGTGAAGCTATGCCTGGTCCTCGCAACCAAGCCTAGAAGAATCAGGCAACAGACATGGCTTGCACAACTAACAGTGATGCAATAAAGTTATATACAGCATTTTACATCGATCGATTGCGTTTTCACCACACAAACGGAACATATAAGCAAAGGTCACCACTTTGCTGTCAACATCCGTCTGTGTATTCCTCAAAAGCACACGCGACAACACCAACAAACATTAACTTACCCGCATCCTTATCAGACTGGTCATTCTTGAAGCGTCTCTTCCGTCTCGTGTGGGTTATTCCCAGTTCCGCTTCTAATTGCTTCATGTGATGTGCGCCTCGTTGGGATAGACATACGTCATCGACATAGTACTCGCCGGCTAAGCCAAGGGAGAGGGGCGTGGGGCGGGGAGCGGGGCGGGCGGGGGGAGTCACCGGGGTGGGGGCGGGCTCGATGGCACGGGTCACGTGGGGAGCGGGGATCTCGCGACCGCGGCATAAGATGCATTTGTATCTGTTGGGAGGAAATGTGAATGGTAACTTAAATATCTTCATGGAAATGATAAACTTATAAAAGTCATATTGTGAGTTGACATTCGTCGTCCTTACTGTCATAGTCAATGCAACATCATGTATGTATATGCAAACATGGAGTTATTCTTGTGTCCTTACACACATAGGTGGCATCTGGAAGAACATAACTATCTTCCTATAGCGTGGCGCACCATAATAACTGAGTGGCGCCGACTCTAGAATAAACGACGAACGATAAACGATAAATATAATTTCTTTGTCTTTTTCCCACTTCACATGGACAACATGTTTATACATATAGTGAAAGGATTTGGATTATGTATTACAACCGGCCGCTTGCCTGACGTCAACTCTCTTTGGGAATACTTGCTGTTGCACTACGTCTGACAACGATAAACGATACGATACGATACGATAAACTCCAGTCTTACCCAGCTCTGCAGCAGACCTCGGCATCGTTCTCGTTGCGGATAGCATCGCAAGTGGCGTGCAGCCATCGGTTGCATGTCTCGCATTGGATGATCAGCTCACCGTCAGAGTAGGGCTCAGAACAGACGCAGCACATCACTAGCGACGCGCAGGGAGCGCATTCTGGAACAATATAAATTAGTTCGACACTATTCTTCAAAGCCATTTGCGGGGCCTAGACAAAGTCATTTCTATTAACGATAACGCTTGTAGAAAAGTAAAAAAATGTATGGGATTGACGTAGGCTATCGTATGTTACATGATAATATTATTTCAATCACATACATTTTTGAACTCTTCTACATGTATAGAAATTACTTTGTCTAGGCCCGCTGATATAGATTTAATGGAAAACTTTCTTCTCCGTTGTACCTAATATAAACACTTATTTCTGGGATGTAGTCAGAACATCCAAACATCACATTCGACATGTAGATAATGTACTTACTTTTTGCAGTAGTAAGCATTCCATACATGACAAGTTGCTAATCTAACCTTTTAACCTATCCAAATAAAAGAGTTACTTATGTTATTCAAGATGTCGTTACTATACTTGGACCAAAATAACTTCGCACAGTAATTGTGCCATGCAGTATCTACTCACCGGTATAATTATCGCACCAGTGAGCGGTATCCCTAGTACCGCAGACAAGACAACGCCGGCATCGCTCACATCGCCACGCGCCTCTTGGTACCTCCGCCAACATCGGCTTGGCACAGTAAGTGTGCCATGCAGTATCGCAATCATCGCAGAGCAGTAGCAGAGTATCGTCACCGCGATTGCCACAGCCTTCGCATACTGTGCAGTCGAGGCAACGCCAGCCGAGTGTTACTATCACTTGAGACACCTGTAAATAATATTGAATGTTCATCGTGCCGCTTAAAGGTGAATCTGGTCAAACAGATTGTTGAAAATGTACACTAGGAACATTATGAGTATTAAAATTACACAAAAATCGACTGTAATTCGACGGGATTTGAACCCACGACCTTCGTATTGAAAGTCGGGGTACCTCCCACGCGGCCAACACGGCTCAATCCAATGAATTCCTTGGAAATAGAACAAGAAGGAGAATAGGCGTAGTTTGCTGTCTATAATTTTTTTTTGTTGCTAGCTGATAGCAATTTTTTAGAGAATATGAGTTTCTTCCATATGTAAGGCGTACCCAAATATCGCTCATCATTAGGCAAAGAAAACACTTAATAAAACGAAAACGGCAATGCATGCCAGTTTAATTCTACACGGACTCCAAAAGTTTCGGGTGTTGGAGCACTAGGATTTATCTGAATACCAAAAAGCCAGTCAACCAATCACACGAAACTCACCTTTATGTTAACGCAATAAGGATGATATGTCTGCCCGCACTGCGCACAAGCGATCAAACAACCTTCAGAGTCAGTTCCAATGGCTCCGCACATCACACAAAGGTCTTGCGTTAGCACGAACTTGTCTTTACTCGAGCAGAGGACTAATTTGTTTTCCATACCTGAAATAACCAATAATAAGTAAAAAATATCTTATTTTAGTATTGCATTATATATTTTATTTGAATGTTTATTGAAGAAATATCTTGATCATCAGCGGAGATAAAGGGTTGAGAATGTAAGAAGTCGCTTCGTACTTTTACCAGTGCATTATTATATTTTTTTTATATTTGTCGTTCTCTTAGACACCTGCGTCTTATATTTTTAACCCACAAAATAAAGATAAGGGTTTCAATTCCACATGTATTGCAAGAATATCTTTATACGTTGTGATTCGATTTCGATGATTTTTCTATGTATAAAAAATAGTCCCAAGTTGATCCCATTTAAATTATATTCATAAAGGACTAATATTTCCTTCATAATACTGAAAAAACGAATATCGTTCCTTTTCGATTGGTCAAACATTCTCGTTGGTTTTCTTTTTAGTTTTTTCAACGTAATTTTAAATACATAAATCTTACCCGGATCATCGTCAGGCGTTTTATTATCCGGTGCCTGGGGCCTTTGCAGCCCCAAGCCCGGAACACCAAAAACTCCTCTCATCTTTGGCTTAGATCCGCGTTTTCTGCCGAAGTCTAGCGCGGATCTCTGACGTTTTTGGAAGCCTAGCTTGCCAGCTTGCGGGAACCCCCCGCCTAGTTTGTAGCTGCCGATTTTCTTTTTGGCAACTTTCGAGGAGACAGTGAATGGCTTGCCCTTGCCCAGACCTACATCTGCAGGCTGAAATAATATTATGTGATAAATAAAAAGAATTAGGGATGTTTAGAAACTACATACAACCGAAACACGGTTGTTTTAAGCACTGATTTACACATTAACCTTTACCATTCACTTTGGAATAGCATGTTCATTAAAACAAAGTTTATTTATCGTACCATATTACTAGTATATAACTGCCTGCATTAAAATAAGATAAGGAAGAAACAAGATCAACATGATCTTCATTTCATGAAGGAACCATAGATCTCTTCATCACAATCTATTCAAGAGACTAAGATAGGTTACCTTAGGTTCTATAGCCAGAGGATCTTGCTCGGATTGTGAGTTCTCATCTCCAAATGAGGAGTCTTGCGACGTAGACGCCATTGTGTCCTCATCGAAAGCTGGAAAAAACAACACTGTTCCCGTAAGGCCCTTTTACACGAAACATTGATAGTGTAAAATAATACACGCAAGTTCGATGAGTTAGTGTCTAAATATGGAGCATTTTTTATCCTCAGGTTTGTTACTGATGCAGCATAATACTAAGCACAATATTTTATGCACCATTGATTTAGTGGTCCTTAAAGATATATGAGATGTTAATGAGGGTCTACGAAAGTGGTTCCCGTTCCATAAAGTTGTACGCATTTGCTTTTGTGGTCGCTATAAACTAAGAGCTAAAAACTTGCAGTTAAGTAAACGGGTAGGGGGTCTACCAAAAACAGGAGAACATGGCAAGTGGTCTACGAAACAAAATAGTTTGAGGACCTGTGGTTTAGTTAGTGTATAGTAAAGTATATGTTTTATTGTACTGTAACAAGGTGTAGACAAGGTGAGCTGTTGATGGTATTAGAAAATAATAGAAATAATTCACTGAATAAACTTACATCCAGATTTTGAAGACATAAGCGGCATCTGTGTCTTGCAGATAGGGCAACAGTACTCGTAGGTCGAATTCTGCTCTTTCTTCAGCCTGTATTGCTGCGGTTCTGCCTCGGGGTCGCACATGCCGTGTACGTATCTGTGTTAAAAAATATCAGAGTTTAAATCTGTTGAAACTGAACTGCAGGCTGAATTTGAGAGAGATGTTTTGCTCACCACTTTTTCCTTTTTCCTAGCTATTTGACAGTAAAAAAAATAAAGTGTTGTTGATAGTAATCTATGTAAATTATACCTTCATAAAGCGTTATGGAGTAAAATAACTTGAAAATAAACAATGATTTATTAAAAAACCCATAATTAAAATTATCTATTTTTAAACGCCAGTCACGTGACACAAAACGGTCAGGATTGGTTGAATGGACGATGACGTAACATGCTTGTCAATATGTCATCGCCTGCCTTGAAAAACTTGACGTTTGTTTATTAGTCAAGCTTGCTTTGTGGTCAGCCTAATATTGGCTGATTCTAATATCTTTGAAACAGAGCTTCTTAGCGTTCAGACCGTCCATTGTAGGTACAGTTTTGTTATATTATAGTTTCTCTTATGATTTTTTTATTATTGGTGGACAATAATGCATTTCCATTCATTAATTAATTCACGTATTGGACATACCGCTTGCAGAGTGTGCACCGGATCATATCACGGTAGGCCGCGGCGCGGTAGGCTCGTCGGCACAATGGGCAGCACGAGCCCTTGTTGCGTTGTTGGTAGCAGGAGTCGCACACTGTGAAGTGCGCATGCCAACGAGAAGAAGGGCCCGCTCCGGGCGAGCGAGCGCCGCAGTCCGAACATACGCGGCAACACTGCACAAAATATCACATTACTTGGTACTTGGATAAAAAGTAGTCTATATGCTATTCTACGTCTATATGCATTAAAAGCAAGTACAGTAGACATCCTCTCAAATCTCCAGGTGCTTAGATCCTAGATGGAGTAGTCAGAGGCACGTCCGAACATTATATTTGGCACATGCCCACATTTAGCAGTAGTTAGCATTCCATACGTGACAGGTTGCAAGGCCATCGCCGTTTATAAAAATATTAGAATCTAGGGCATAGGCTATGTATATTCCATGTTTTATCCAAATCTGTTTGGGCGTGATTGAGCCATATATATCCAAACGTCCCGTCGACTTGTCAAGGCACGCTCATTGAAACGTGTTGCCTTACACCATCACGCGTGTATAAAATAATATGCCGCGAATATGACGATGCGACGACGATACTTTGTATGAAAGTGACAACGCCATACGTGTTCGTATAGCTCTTAAAATAATACCGCTTTAGTCTTATTTTAAAGATTGTAGTACGGCCCCTGGTCATAATATCAGCAGGCAGCACTTCACACTCACACAATTGAAATGAGATAGTAGATTTCTAATCAAAAAAATCTATGTTAGAGTAGACTAGTGGTGGCTAGACAATGTCTACTGTCATTTCGAAGGCCGAGAAATGAAGGATATAACTACCTTGCACTTCCACCCATATTTAGGCACGGTAGCCATCACCGGCCGTAGACAAGTGGCGTGGTACAGCTTATCGCAATGTTCGCACGCTACCGCTCTCGGTTCTCCGGGAGACACCCCGGCCCCCGCTCCCGCCTCTCCTCTGCAAACTTGGCAAAGGCGACAGGCGCGACAAGACCAGCCCGATCTGACACCTAGAAAAAAAAACAACTAAATATTGCAATTCTACAACTTCCATTCTTTATTACAGAAACAAATAACATCTAATACTAATATATTACAGAAAAAATCCTTCTAATATTATAACTCTCTAGCTTCCGCCCACGGCTTCACTCGCGTGGTACCTAGATAAAAAGTAGTCTATTTGTTATTCCAGAGCATAGGCTATGAATATTCCAATATTCATCCAAATCCGTTTGATTGTTTGAGCGTAAGGCACAAACATCAAAACATTCTTAAAAACTTTCGGATTTATAATATTAGTAGGATAGGAGGTAGCGTTCCATATAAAATGTTTACTTTGGAATATGGCAGTTATAGTTGTAATCCAAGGTAGGTCCTCCATCCTCCAACAGTAAAACTTATACAATAGCCTCAGTATCACACCGAAACGGCTGTGACTTACTAGAAGCTGGACAACCCATCAGTAATATCATACCTGGTAACTGAGCCAGTCCGACGCATGTTCCATGGTAATGAGCGCCGCATGTCACACAGGTCATCAGATTGGCAATGTCTCCGATAGTCCTGCAGGTCCTACACTCTATGTCTGCTGAACCTAGAACAAACATTTTTAGAAAAATTACTCCACGCTTTAAACAAGTAGTCTAGATAAAAAGGTCAGAGAAGACAGTAATATTATACTCACAAACTAATGGTATTTGATAAAGATGATCTTTACAAAACGAAGACTTGGATTGGAAATCTATGAAACCTCCAGATGCAAGTACACACGGTAAATGGAAGAATTTATTGCAGCTCATCTGAAACAAATACATACACATTCAAATGTCATTCAAGGCTAGATAGACATCACTGTATGCTGCAGCAGAATCGGAATCTACTTTGTCATTTAAATCACGATTGTGGTCGCTTCACAAGTCATATCGTCAACACAAAATCTTGATCACAACACCAAACATGTCTTATACATATTTTACCTCAAAGGTATATTTTAGCCCAGCAAACATTAGATATGAAAATAAATGCGAAAGTAACTGTCTGTCTTTCTGTCTGTGACGTTATCACGACCAAACCGCTAAGCCAATTGTGATGAAATTACACATATGGATAGTAAGTTTTGGGACAAACAGACTACTTTTTTCCCTAAATATTGTTTTACGATAAAGTAATCAAAAATCGGTTTCTCGAGTTTACGTGAACAAAGTCGTGGTAGCTAGTACTAAACAAATATAAAAAATTATCTCATACTACAAAATTTAATAGAAAATGTAACAATTACGCATCAGCTCACCTTACAAGGAATACTAGCACCATGTCTGGTACAAAAGGCACATTTCCTTCCCAACGCCGCAGTCACTATTCCCTTCACCCTTGCTTCCTCCAATTCCACTTTTTCTTCATCAGAAGAAGTTATTGCCATCTGGTCCTGGTAAGGCGGCGTGAACTCAAGACAGTTGCGATGGATGTACAGCATTCGGGAGAACACTACAACTGGTATTTCCAACATTTCTACGTGACCAATTATTGATAGTTCATCTGTATGCTCCATATTGTATAATGGTGTCCTGAGGAAAAAGTTAATGAAATAGGATTATCAGATAGTTATCAAAAGAGCAAAATGGAAGATGGACTAATTGCAGCTTTATTGGGTAAGCTAATAATGGGTATCAATTGGCAATTCAACACAATGTGATTTTGACAGTTGAAGCTGATAATGATTATCAGTAACCTTATGGAATATGACTGTTGATCCTGGAATAATGTGTAGAAATAAATCCACATCTAGAACATCTTTTTAGATAGGAAGCATAGGAATATTTATAATGGTTTATTTTAAGCTATAGTGTTAAGTTATAGTTATTAAGTTAAGAGTAATCCTATCAATGTTAATGTTTACTGTATTTCCTGTATCTCTTTTATATTTCTTTGTCGCTTTGGTATTATACTGTAATGGCAATGTAAATAAGTTAATAAATAAATAAATAAATCTTGAGCTCAAGAATATTTTCATATGAAGAATGGTGGCAGCTCTGTTGTGTCCACAAACAAGATAAAATTTCGTAAAATACGATCGCTCTTATTTCTTTTAGGTTAAAGTCTAATTTAGCGTAACCTCTTAGTGGAAGGTCTTGAATTGCCACTATTGTTTTTTAGTCTTTTAAAAAGCTTTTGCTTGTTAATAATTTTTTAGTTATGAAAATAACTCCGTTAATAGCAACCCACTTTTCTAAATGATTGAGAATACTTCCTAGATATCTGAGAAGATGTCTACTATACTTGGGGATTACAGTCATGATCATTTTTTATTTTCAATAGCCTTGTAACTTACTTGCACTTATTAAAAGCTTTCTGCCTCCTACTCAACGGCAGAGCGAGGGGATGTTGGTTAGGGTCCACCAGCTCCGGAGGTGGCGACACCAGACCAGGTGTAACGGGGGTAGTTGGAGCACTGCTTGGCGTCGTCACACTAGTTGGGGTGGCACCACCGGAATTGGCTATGGGGGTGGTGTTGCCTTCACCCTCGATGGAGCAGGGAATCTGGCGCATTTCACCCTGTCCTAGTTGACTGCGCTCACTCAGATTGCAGAGTGCACATACTTTTCCAGGCCTTAAATACAGTGAGAATTAATAAAGCGATGATGACTTACAACCTGTTAAGTGTGGAATTCTAACTAATGCAAAATGTGGGCTTGTGCCAAATATAATGTTTGGACGTGCCTCTGATTAATCTCTTTAGATATCTTCAAGGATCTGAGCTCCTGGAGATCGGAGAGGATGTCTACTGTACTTGGGGATTACTGTCATGATCCTATTTCATAAAGCTTTTTTCAACAGTAACCCGCTACTAAAATGATTTTGAGTAATAGCAAGTAACTAAAACTCAATCTAAAGCTAATCGCAATCTAAGTAGTAGTAAGTAATAATTTAATAATAATCACAACAGACCTCTTAGGACAACTGTTTAAAAAAATTTAAGGGACATGGCTGCATGTTACTGCTTGGTAATATTATGGTATATTTTTTTTAATTTATTCTTTCTTATCTTACGAGATCTTAAAAACTTTTTAAATAGGTTTGTGTAATTTTTATCAATGTGTGTATAAGTGTTTACATTCAAAATGTGTTACCATTTTTCAGGCATGTATGGTGGTTCTTCGGGCACAGGGGGCATTGTAAAATCATCTTCTTCCATCATTTCTTCAAGTGCATCATCACGGCTCCCTCTGTGTCTCTTTGCACCTCTCACTGAACCAGCACCTCCTCTGTACCTACACAAAATCAAATAGGATTAATAATAAGAATTGACTGGCCTTACAGCTCAGTTGGTAGTAGCTCTGCCTTCTGTGCTGTAGGTTGTAGGTTCAATTCCCACCCAGGATAAACATTTGTGTGATGAACATAGATGTAAGTCTGGGTGTTAATATGTTTCAATATGTATGTATTTACAAAAAAAAAGTATATAAGCATTCCATCAGTTATCTGGTTTCCATAGTACAAGCATTGCTTAATTTTGGGCTAAATTTGGCTTAAGTTGTGAGCTAGATGGCACTGTGTGATAATGTTCACAAATATTTCTTTTATTATATTTAAATACACTTTAAAATCAAATTTATTAAACATATTTATACCTTCTAACAATCTTCCCTTCCCTAGTAAGCTTTGGGCCTTCTTTTCTAGGCCTCCCCGGACCTCTGCGACCTGCAGTAAAGAATGGCCGAGTATAACCCTGGTGATGAAAGAAGGCTGGCTGTGACACTACTCCATGGGGAGAAGCTGGCTCCTCTCCGCGAGGCGACGAAGCACACGACGTGGGAGTCGACCCTGGACCCGGATAGAAGTCTAAAAAGTATTATGAATATCAGTACAAGCAATAAAAATAAAGAAAGGTTGATAAAACAAATTTATATGAGGCGAATGTGAATGGGAACGTTGCAAGAAAACGACCTCGGCGTATTTTCTTGGACCAAATTGATGTTTTGAAAAAAGGCCTTGTCAAGAGTATTCTAAACCGATGAATGTGATGAGAGTGAATGAAGCAAAAGAAATATGTTAGGACAGTAGCAAGTGAAAAGCCGTGATCTCTACTTGATGAAATTTAAAATTTGCTTACCTCTCCGAGTAACAGAACAGGCGTGATTTATATGTATGCTTACAAATAAATTGCTAATAATACTAAATTGCAACTGAACCCATACCTCAAAATTGAGATTTGGGTTTAGTTCATAAATAAAAGAATATAACTTGAAGCTTTACAAACCTGACGACTGCGGAGCTTCGCCCTCCTCTTCAGAGCCATCGTCGGGTAGCAAGTCGACGTCCAGAACACTCTCATCTGTTACGTCCATCTGTTTGGATCATATCACATATGGGATAGTATTAATAACCTTTTTTTTCTTGTAAAGTTAGGTCTTCGTAATGAAATTACGAAACTATATCAATTACATTACAACTTCCAGCACCAAAGTACGGACCGCCATAATGAACGACAAGTAGATTTACAAACTATACATAAATCTTACCGCAAAGGATTGCGATGGACTCCTATCATAAAAAATCACAGTGAAAAATTATTAGTTGAAACTAAAATCATTTTCATAGTAAAATTTACGTAGAAAACACAAAAACACGAAAAATAATCGCAAAACGCGATCGAAAAGAACGAAGCGTACAATAAAACTAGTGATGTGAATGAACATGCCTGCTTTCTTATGCACAATGAATGGAACGATAACGATATGTCAACATGAGTTTTTTTCATTCGATTGTATATGATCGAGTAATTATTTTATTGACTCTAGTCAACATTGGATACAGTGTAACGAAAAACAGATTTTTTAAATACCTATACTTAATATAGTATTCAGATTTTAAAATCATGTGGAATTTTCTGTACAATTTTTGCTTACGTGGTTGACAGCTCGTACACTTCCAAGCGCACACAACAAAGATCAATGTGTGTGTGTTTTTACTACATGGGTATTTTTTTTTATTTAATCTGTATTCTTCGTACCTACTGTGGGAAGGTCTGTGTTTGTGTGAAAGATCAAGGACCTGATATTAGCTGATATTTAACTGTTATCTTTTGCATAGGAATTATTACAGTGAATTAATAAATTTTACAAAATGGGATACTTATTAGGTTGCTTGCTATTATTTTTATGTATATCCGGTTACTGTAAATCATCGTTGTTTGAGAGCGATTCATGTTATTCATTTGGTAGTGGCAATGTGTTTCCCGGCGGAGCGAAAAAAATTGAACACCAGCTTCAATTTACCAAAGCGATGAGTAAGTTATTGTATGTAAGTAAGCTTAAAGCTATAAAAATAAAATTTATTCGTAAGTTTCATTCATAGATTTGTATTTATTTATCAGTTTCAAAGCCGGCACCTGAGTGGGAGGCAACCGCTGTTGTAGATGGAGAATTCATACAACTAGCTTTATCAAGCTTCAAAGGAAAATACCTGGTATTCTTTTTTTACCCCTTGGATTTGTGAGTTAACATTTATTTACTTACCTAGCATGACCTCTTGTTTTTTACATGTCAAATTTAATTTTAAACCCGTATCTTATCATTATCTCAAACTTACTAATTGCCAAGATAATACAAATTTGTAGGTAGGTACATTATAAAATATAATCATTATCTCCAAAACTTTTTGTTTCAGCACATTTGTGTGTCCTACAGAAATCCTCGCATTTTCTGAGCGCCTTGATGAATTTAAAAAAATAAACACCGAAGTTGTGGCCTGTTCCGTAGACTCACATTTTACTCATCTTGCTTGGATCAACACACCACGAAAAGAGGGAGGTCTCGGAAAAATAAATATTCCCTTATTGAGTGATTTAACTCACTCTATAGCAAAAGACTACGGGGTTTATCTTGAGGATTTGGGACACACTCTCCGAGGATTATTCATTATTGATGATAAGGGCATTTTGAGGCAGATTACCATGAATGATTTGCCAGTGGGGCGATCAGTGGATGAAACTTTAAGACTCGTTCAAGCTTTCCAATATACAGACCAACATGGAGAAGTTTGTCCCGCTGGTTGGAAACCCGGTCAAGATACCGTAAGTATCTAATTCTTTAGAAAAATAGATATCTAACTGTTGAATCATACAACATTTATTAATTATATTATTTTGTTTTTATGTTGGTTTCAGATCATACCAAATCCAGACGAAAAAAAGAAATATTTTGAAAAAATTGCAAATAAAGCATAGTAGGATTTGAATTGAATATACAATATAAAATTAAATAATAAATAACTAATGTTCTGGCGAACGGAAATGATTTCTCAAATTCACTAGGAAAACTCATTACAGTTTTATTTAAATTAATTATTACATGGTGACTTCCACCAGATCCAGATAACTAAACTTCTAGTAGCTTAAAGGTACGTACACTACTCTCTAGTAGCTCAATCGTAGATAGAAGGTACGATTTTTAGTAGGTGCCTACATAACTAACAATTTTTAATTAAACTGAGAAAATTATTTGAACTTTTACTTACAATTAAAAATATAAGCTTATATTTAAAAAAATATGATTATGGACTTTTCTAGATATATTTTTAAGATCTTTTAATTTTTTTACTTTCATTTGTACTACCCTGATGGTGTAGGTTTGGTAGGTACCTTTTATAATAAAAAAAATAGATCGAGATATTTACAACAACAATAATTATGCAAACAATCATTATTCATATTATGTAAGACTGTAAGTATATCTATGTAAAACCAAACCTACACCATCAATTACTTATAAAATATGCTAAGTACCATTATTATAAACATAAGTTGGTACCTACCTACTGAGAGAAGCTAAAAAAAGAAAAATGACGTACATTGATTAGTTTTTTTTATCTATTGCTGAAATAAGTAATGCGCTGAACTTTTTTTAGACACAATATCTATTATATAACTCATCATCACGATTTTTCAAGTAACAAAGACTGAATTTTATTAATGTTAAGTACCTATGCTAGAAAATACTTCTTGGTGTCTACCTTCATAGTTAATTGCTCCTAAGAATGAAATGTAACATTAATATCAACCATTAATATGTAATTATGATTAATTACATAATTACCTACCTTAATAAAATAACTATTTTAATAATAACATTGGTTTTATTTTATCTAATTAACCGTGAAGATAAGCTATGGCACTCTTTGATTAGTTAGGCCTTAATTGCTTGAGTATGAGTAGCTAAGTAAAATACCTACCTAACCTATGTTCATCATGGGTTTATGCTGTGAAAAATATATTTTTATTACTAACTGAACTGAAACATAATGAAATATGAATGAATGATAATCGATAACTTTTGTTTTTCGTTACTAACCCTCATTAGTGTTGTGAACACTTTAAATTGGCAATAAAAAAAGTTCGAAACTGTCATCAGCTTTCTTGAAAAATAGTTTCGAAAACAACTTTTGACTTTTGACAATAAGACATTCGTAAAACTTCGACACCATCAAACTCTCCACTTTGTTTTTTAGGGTTTCGAAGTCTACAAGAAACCCTTATAGTTTCGCCATTCCGTCCCGTCCGTCCGCCCGTCCGCAGCTTAGCTCAGTGATTATCAGTGTTAGAAAGCTGTAATTTGGAATAATGAATGAATATGAATATGAATATAGGTATACATATTAGTAATGATAGCAAAGTCCTAGAATGAAATCTAGAAAAACAATTTTTTAGGGTACTTCCCCTACACCCAAAGTGGGAATGTTATAAGACAACTTTTTGATTAATAGTTTAGTTTGTGAAATATTAAGCTTTAAAGTGCAAAATTGTCAGAGTCAAGTGCAAGGAACATAATACTCCAGGCTTCACAGTCACGAGTCGTGACACGAGACAGATTGTCTCGTGAGTCACGACACAATCTGTCGGCTCACTGCAGATTGTGTCAACAGATTGTGGGTTGTGTTGAACCGTGAGTAGGGCCTTTTAGTTCACTTCACTTTAGCAGCCCAACCAGCAACTCTAGAAAAAACTCTCTTCTTTTTTTTACTGGGGTGACATCACTGACCTCTATTATACCGTTACAGGTCAGTGGGTGACATAGTCGTTGTCGTTAAATAAATAAAGATTTAAAAAAAAAAAAAAAAACTCTAGAAAAAAAAACAATAAACGTTTGGCATCATTTGTCATTATCAAATTATCATTCGTCATTCATCTAGAAAACAAAAAAAAATACCTAGGTACTAGTACTACTGCTAGGTATTTATACCACAAAAATAAACTTAGCAAATGAGGTAAGTTTCCAAAGTTTACTTTTATCAAGAACTTTTAAATTAATAATGATTGTATTTGCCTTTCAGTAAATAAATCATGATGATTGCATTTCGTGCTGCAACAAGGGTCTTGCCTCGTATTGCCGATGCTGCTATAACAATATCACATCTTCCCTCTTTGAGGAATAATCACAACAGTATTGACTTTTCTAGTTTTTGGGGGTTTTATATTATGTAAAACAAGTTTCTAACTTTGTTGTGTGTGTAACTATTTATGCTTATGTTTCTTTGTAACAACCTTGTCACTAGGCCCTTAATTAAAAGTGCTATAAAAAATAACTATCATAAACCCGCATATTCGTTCGTGTAGAATCAGAGTGCACCTATTTACTGATTCGATTTGACTTTACCATAAAACATTGGTAACAATTCCCGAAAATTAAATCAAAATGTTGGTGAAAAAAGTAGCATAATTCGTCCCAAAACCTTAAATTATCTCGGTATAAAATTTCATCACTATCAGTCCAGCAAATTGGCCATATTAACATCACAGACATACAGAGAGTTACTTACGCATTTATAATAATATTAGAGATATTGTGTAGGTATGTTTACAGTGTGATAACACCTATTGCTTTGTCAAAATCTATAGTAGTGTCAGTTCAGCTTGTAATATTGCAGGGCTATTATCTTTTGCCTACTTATTGGTAGGTATGTAATATTAAGTGGGAAACAGTGATTTGGGTGTGGTATGGTGAGACAGGTACTTATACTTCAAAAATCCTTTTGCAGAAAACACAATTTTTATACATCACACAAGAGCTTTTGCAACTGAAAAGAAAGACTTTAAAAAAATGGTGGATCCAAAGCGAGTGATCAGTTATGAAGATATGTTAAAAGTTATCGATCAACCTGAAAAAGTGATCATTGATGTCCGTAATCCAGATGAAGTAACATCTACAGGGAAAATACCTTCTAGTATTAATATTCCATGTATGTATACATATAGGCAGACTCCACATGTTGGCCTCAACAGCACTCGTCCAACTTGTTGACCAAGAAAATTGCATGGACAAATTGACAATACAGGGGCCAATGGAATTTACTTGATCTACATGTTAGATAAGTGTCATTGGAGCTAATTTGTGGAGCTGGGGTAAAAAGAAGCAATATTTTGGTAAATGTTTACCCTAATGGCGGAGACACACTTACGTGTCGTGTCGCAAACGCTGTCTTGCGATTGGCTAGTGGCGCGACACGCCGCGCCACGACACGTAAGTGTGTTTCCGGCATAATGAAGGGGTCATTGAGCATCATTATCTTACTGAGTTTGTAATTTTTCAGTAGGTAATGTTCAAGATGTCCTGGTATCAATGTCTGATGCTGATTTCAAAAAACAATATCAGAGGGATAAACCATCATCATCTGATGAATTGATTTTCTACTGCCAGTCTGGCAGGAGATCTTCAGAGGCCTTAGATAAGGCTTTGAAACTTGGATATGCAAAGTAAGTTACCTACTGTTGTAATTGAAATACAGAAAGATATAATAATATTAAGATCTCCAACTGTAATCCTCAAGTATGGTAGACACACTTTCAAGGCTCAAGGTGCTTAGATCCTTGAAAATGTCTTAAAGGGGGTGGTCAGAGGCACGTCCAAATATTATAGTTGGCACAATACCCACATTTTGCAGTAGTAGTTATAATAAAAAGAAAATTACCAGCCACTCATTTAGTACCTATGCATATTTTTAAAGTTACAACTATTATTAAGTTTTAATACAAAACCAACTAAAATGTCACTTTTTTTTAATAAAAATAACCTTATTTTGTAGGTCTAAAACCTATCTTGGAAGCTGGAATGACTGGTCAAGCCGGCAGAAATGAAAATTATCTTTCTTTTCACATTCACAGTGAAAGAATGTGCAATAAAAGTGAATAAATAATTCTATTGTAGGTGGAGTTCAGTATAATTTGTATTTATGAAATAAAAATTTCGAATTTTAGGTGAAGTTTCAGTGTGATTTGTATTGTTATAATAAAAAAATGTTTTACTCAATAATTCATTTTATTTCTGTAAAAATGCTTACTCATAATTTTGTTCTAAGTACTTATTTTTTGTGGTATGCCTAAAACATACAGTTAGGAGCAGTATAAATAATGTATATTATCATAATAATAACAAGGGTGATAAAATTGATAAAATTAGTATAAATAAACTTGGTTCATGATGGTTCACAGGAAAGGTTTTGATAATTTGTAGATAAAGACCATCAAAACAGGTCTTTCCAAGTAGATGTTTGTTTGATTTCCCAAGTGTGATCAAATATAATCTCATTGAGATTTATTTGCCCAGTCGGTCCAACTGCCCAAGTAGTTCTTGGTGCTGAAAATTTATTCATACATATTAGTGATTTATTTAACTACTAGCTTTCACCTGCGATTTTGTTCGCGTAGATTCAGGAAATAAATTTGATGACTTTATCGTAAAACATTGAAAATTCTGAAAATCAAAAAAAAATTTTGAAAAAAAAAGTAGCCTATTTCCATATCAAGACTTAAAAACTATCTCAATATTAAATTTTGTCATAATCTACCCTGCAGTTTGGCTGTGATAATGTCACAGACAGACAAGACTTACTTTTGCATTTATAATAATTAATGTAAGGTATAGATATAGGATATAACTGACTAAGATTTTTGAACAAGTTAATAGTCCTACAGAAATATTTACTTTTTGTATCCCAGGTTCAGAGCATTCTGTTGGGCCTTGCCAGATCTCTTTCCAATCATGCAATAGAAAATTATTTCGGTAGTTTCTTTAGGTTTGTCTCTTTTGAATGTTTGTTTAAACTCTTTCTCTGATGCACTCAGTGTTGTTGCTACTGTGCCCACTGAAAATAGTAATTAAATTAATATTTCAAATCGGATAACAAGCATGTATGTGAAATTACTAAGGTATGTGAGTGATGAGGATGTAAGACTGGTAGTTCCGGCAGTAGGACGCACGTTGTTACTTACCTGTCACCCGCGGAGTATAGGTGTATTTAAGATGGGTATGAGCTAGTTGGCTGGTAAGTTAGCTAGGCACAAGAAATCTCTGGTACCTAAACATAAGGCACTTACATGGTATGTTCACACTGTTAGGAATCTTCCCATGTTCTTTTACCTCGTCGGGCTCTCTCACGTCGATGATCAAGACATCTTTACTATTTGTGACTTTTTTGACATACTCATAGTCGACGGTCGGCATCTCCTCGGTGTTTGCTTGCTGGGAGTACCACCGCGGTATGCAGACATTTGTAGAATAGGAAATTGATGCACCTACAATTTCAAGCTATCAATTCCACTCAATAGTACCTACATAATTAAAATAGGGCTGTAGTGCCGGCAAACTGTATAACTAACGTGGGACTGAGTGTATGGTATAATTTGTTCCATGTGATGTCTTCGATTTCAAGATTTGATAAGATAGTGGACCGACCCTGCGAACTAAAGCACGACCCAACATTATAATTTTTTTTAAGTTTATCCTTGTACTTGTACTAAATTCCTTTTGAGATTTACAAATCGAATCGATCAAAAAGACAAGCAAGAATTTGAAATTGGCACATTATGTCATTCAATGTAAGTGGACATTGATTGATCCTTGACTTGAATTTGGCAATTTCAAAATTAGTGGCATCTTGGATTCATTCAATGTCGATTTCGATGATAGAGTGTTCGCTAATAAAAGTAGTAGTCGAAAAATATCTACATACAAAATGGATTTAAAATCAGTCATTTTCTATCAGCCAACCTGTGTTCATTTTTATAAGAAAGAAAGAAAATTTTACTACACAATTAACTAATGAAAAGAAATCGGGCAGGTTAAAGTCGTTAGACCATTCCACCTACTCAGAAAATCCTGTACAAGCCTAGAAAGGTACATCCCTAATGTTGACATTGACAGCAAAAGCACAGAAATATGGCCGTCCCGCTGGCTGCTGGACTTACAGAAAACTGACGTGACGGTCAATCAAACAATGTATCAATCCTTATATGCTCTTTGTATCAATCAATGAAGTGAAAAATGTTGTAAATAGATTTTGTACGAGAATTACAGCAAAATCTTAAGTCTTTCGATGTTATTTTCATACAGTACTATCCACCACATCACATATGTAAGTAATTTAATGTAATATCTTTGAGTTAGGACTAGATAAAAAGGTTTTTCTTTGAATGACCTCAGAGAATGTGTAACACAACTAAACTTGTTGCATACTCAATACCTTTTGGTTTTGTTGTAATCTATTTCTATGCATAGCATCAGTGAGTGACGGAAAACATGTATAACTTATTTTATATTACTTTCAGATCACGATACATAGGTTACGAGAGAATTTGTGTAAAGTTCGAGTGAGGTGTGAAATGGTTTCGAATTGAAATCTGTGTATCCACATTTTGTTATAAAATGGGGTCTATGCGACCGACTGGACGATTCCTATCGTTCACGAATAACATACAACGAACGCAGAAACCAGCTGGTAAGATAATTGAGTTGCAATTCAAACAAATGTTGCAACATTCCAATGCCATGAATCATAGTTGCATGACATTGTCATGACAATAATACTCAGTTTCGCTATCCACTACCGTAGTGATTGTATTTAAAAGTGAATATACCTATAGAATCTATCATTATTGCTGATGTTTTGATACATTGCAGTAAAAATATGGTTTAAAGCATAGCTTGCTTAGTTCTTTCAATCACCTAATTTAGACATCCATCAGCACGGTCCCATAATGAGTAGATTAGAAGTGTCATTAACATTTAGTAGTATTACCTAATTATATTTTTTTTAGACAGTATCAGAGGCTAGTGCTAAGTGTACCATGTATTTTACTATACCACTACATTACATTCTCTTTTACAGTGTCTAGTGGTTTCCCCCAAAGCCTATCAGGCAGCGAGACAGATGTGTCCACATCTAATGAGAATCTTTCAAGAGTGGAGCGATTTGTGGTCAGACACACTGCCAGAGTTGAGCCACAGGGCCAAGAGAATCATAGCCAGAATAACAATAATAACAGGAATTCATTGAAGGTTTGAGACTTACTTATAAAATGGATCTAAATATTTCAAGACAGTTCTATACTGTTTTATTTATAAATACATTCCGTATAAGCTGTTTTGGCTTAATGGAAGTGGCCTTGACTTTTGATTCAAAGGTTGTTCGTCCAGTTTTCGTGTATAGCTAAAGAACAATTACCATTCTCCAATAAAATATTTAAATGATTACGATAACAAAATGAATGTGTATTTTTATTGTGTTAAGATCTGTCATAAGAGTTCCATTTTGTTTTCCATTAGGAAAGTGTACCCAGCAGCAATCGTAACTCGCTCAAGGACTCTGTTGGTGGTGGGAACAGCAATCGGAGTTCCTTGGATGTCTCATCATCATCCTACAACACACTCATTATCCACAACCAGGATGATTCCTGGCCACCTAGACCTACACCAATACGGTAAAAAAAAAAAAAAATAGGATCACGACTGTAATCCCCAAGTATGGTAGACATCCTCTCAGATCTTCAGACGCTTAGATCCTTTGAAGATGTCTAGTGGGGGTAGTCAGAGGCACGTCCAAACATTATATTTGGCACATGCCCACATTTTGCAGTAGTTAGCATTCCATACGTGACAGGTTGCAAGCCCATCGCCGCTTATAAGAACACTAACTGGTTTCCTCATGATGTTTTCCTTCACCGTTGTAAGCACGTGTTTTTGATGCGCATATAAATTTTCGAACAGAAAAATCCATTGATGCACGCCGGGTTCGAACCCACGACCTTCAGATTGAAAGTCGAGGTATATCTTAGGCCCTTTGTTATGTTGTTGTTGCAATTTCAATCAGTTTTTATTTTACTATGAGAACCGGACAACTTATTTATAGAACTTATTTATAGAACTTAGTTAATAATTTTATTGTACTTTATATTATTAAATATGTGATTTTTATTTTGTCTTCTAATATACAAGTCTTTTTTAATAAAAACAAAACCGGCAAGATCCACTTCTTTTCAAACTAACTTTTTTTGCCGTCATATTGCTCATCAAATTCTCTACAACATTTAAAATTTAAACAGATTCAAAAGCTGCAATAACTGTCCTAGGTAAATACCGTTTATCTGGATATAAAAAAAAATAGAATTCCTATATAAATAAGTACAATTAAGATTTTTCTAATCTACAGAGAGCATGAACGAACAAGCAGCGAGGTAAAGCACTCCGCCAGTCAATCGTCACCGTACCACACATTGAAAAAGTCAGACGGCAAGAAGAGTGGCATTCCGCTACCGAAAGTGCATAAGGAACAGGCGCTGACTGCGAACGCGAATTATATTGATATCGGAGGCCAAAGGATTTACACAAGCCCTCCTGATCATGGTGTTCAGGTAATTCCTTTTTTGAAATTTCGTTACTTCAGTAAATTCGTAATTAATTATTAGCTAAAAATTTTATTAAATAGGATCATGACTGTAATCCTCAATAGAAATATCAAAGTCAAAGTTAAATCATGTAATCCAATTTCTATTATATCTATCATGGTCACACTGCATATTTAAAGGTATTTTAAGATGCCGTTATTAAAAGTGACATCACTTCCAGGAAATAACTGAAATTCCGGACGACTTTCTCGACCAATCATCTGTCCTCAAACATCTGGCGGCTGAAGCTGCTGCCTCCCCGCCCCCCCGCGCCGCTCCCCCCTCCCCAGCCCCCCCGAGGGATGACAGGAAGCTCAAGGGCAAGTCCAAGGCTAAGCTTAGCAAGGAGAAGCTGAATCTGTCAAGGTCGCAGCCTGATCTAACTAGGTAAGTTTTTTTACTGAGACTGATGTTTAAACATAGATGTTTTTTCTGTCTGGATGTTATAATGTAATAGAAGTATGCATTTGTTAAATATTATCGGTGACGAGCTTGCAACCTGTCATGGGTGGAATGCTAACTACTGTTTATTTTAATGTTTGGAAGTGCCTCTGACAAACCTCTCTTAGACATCTTTGAGGAACTGTGTCTACCGTACTTGGGGATTACAGTTGTGATCCTATTTATTTTGACACCCGCTTTCGTCCACAGTGTGGGCGTCCGCGCAGTCCCCGGAGGTTCAGAATCCAGCGGTTGGTGCTCCGGCGGTGAGGGTTCGTTGGAGGAGCCGGACGATGCCTTCACAGCTGTATTGGACGCATTGGCTGCTGAAAACCACCAGCTGAAGCGACAACTGGCTGATGCCTGTGAACGGATCGCTAAAACGTCCAAGGTATTAATATATTAATAACTGCAGTAAATATATAATACTCTTTGTCTTTGTACTCGTGTGGCGTTAGCAGTAGTTAGTAGGCTTTAGCCTGATACCTTTAGCGCTTCTGATGTAACTGGGAGAAAGCAGAAAAATATATTGGTGGTTTTATCCGTCTATGACAATACACAAGCTCCTTCAGTTGTTCAAAAAACACCTTAACCTTTTGGTGTGTATCAGATTATTTATATTCCAAGTTTTATACAATGGTTTGAGCCACAAACATCCTCACAAATTTTCAGATTTATAATATTAATTCTATAATATAAAAATGAATCGCAAAATGTGTTGGTAAGCGCATAACTCAACAACGCCTGGACTAATTTGGCAAATTCTTTTTTTAAAATGTTCGTTGAAGTTCAAGGATGGTTTTTATAAAAGAAAAAAAATCGAATAATTGCCGGGAAAACCCTAAAAACACCCCTTTTCTTTTTCCCGTACAAAAGTTTTCTAACTAAAATGTAGAGTCAATTTGAGCTTTATTGCTAAGTATTGTATATAGTTCACTGTTGTCTAAGCAATGTAGGTGTTCTTAAGAACGGGAACGGGAACTTCAAACAACATTTGTCAATTGCGATACGAAGTTCGCGGGGTCAGCTTGTAAGATATATAATTGGATGCTTATCACAGTTGGAAGAAGAAGTCGAGAAGGTCCGATCAGCCCACGAGGACCTGGTGGGGTCGTGCGAACGTCGCGAGCGATTAGAACGAGCTGCTCGAGTGAGATTGCAAGCAGACAGCCGAAGACTCCACGATCTGAACCGAGCGCTCAAGCATCAGGTATTTGTTAGTGCTTTGTCTGTTTTTAACTATAACTATAAGTAATAATAAGCTATATGTAACTCTCTCGGATGATGGACTTTACAATTGTTAACCATCTGAGAGAGTTCTTCATGAGTTATGAAGAGTTTGTCCTTCTGATGCTGACTGGATGATCTGAACCAATGATCTGGTATTTGTATTTATTATTATAAAAACGCTTCAAATTAAAAACATTCTCTTGTTTCGTTGGTTTCAACCGACGAAATAAAAAAGAGGTTTTTCTTACCTGGTCATCTGATTTTGATGATTTTCTGAGCAAATAGCCCGCAGCAGGAAGCTGAGAAATCAGGTTTTTATTTTATTACTAACTTTATTGTGGAAACGATTTTTGTGCAGTATTTATTTAAAAGACAGAAAAACTACTAACTTCTAAAAGCACTTTTTCATCCCGATTTTGAATACCTCGTTTTTTTTTTGTAATTGAATCAATAACTAAGACTTTTTGCCACTGTCTTGGTGTGACAATAACATATCGTTTGTTTTAAGCGGACATTATCTAAATATGAACTTTATGTGTGTTGTAATAAAGTCCTATTTCAGGTGGAGTTGTTGTCGCAAGGCGTGCGAACAGATGGCGAGAACAGTGCCGAAGCGTTACGGAAGGAATTGCAGAACAGGGAGATGCTAATCGCACAACTCATCACACAGAGTAAGAATACATATCACACTGATAGTATGAATGTTTGTTAAATTTTTGATTTAGATACATTATGACCTGGATTAAAACATAGGATATATTTAGAACAATTATTAATTAATTAATTAATTTAGACAGTCACATAAAAAATTACACAAAAAATATTCTACTCCTTAGTTTATAATTAATACAATGCAATCAAAAACTTCAATCTAACTATTAGTACTACAAGTACTAACTAATACAAGATAAAAACTTTTGTTGGCGCAGCCGGAAGGATCTTGGTCTGAAAAATCCACTTGGCGCACCAAATCTTTTCAATCAAACTATTTCCACAGATAAAGAGTTGGCATGCGCGAAGGAACGACAGGAGATTGAAATGGCGGCGCAGCGCGCTACGTTGCAGGAGCAAAGAACCCACATCGATATATTGGATACAGCTCTCACTAATGCACAGACAAATGTTGTACGGTTAGAAGAAGAGGTATGTACCAGCAAACTAAAATTATAATAGGATACGGTAGACATCCTCTCCGATCACCAGGCGCTCAGATCCTTGAAGACGTCTGAAGGGGGTAGTCAGAGGCACGTCAGAATCTTACATTTGGCACACAAAAAAAATAGAGAACCTGTTTTTTTGTTCGTTTGGTAAAAACCAGTGTTTAATATGTATCTATGTTTCAGTGTCGTCATGCAAGCGGCTACGTGGAACGCGTGGCCGGACTGCAGCGTGCTTTAGCGTCGATCCAACAAGCATCCGATCGCAGGGAGCATACCGAACGGAAATTACGCGCGCAGCTAGAGAATGAATTGCACGCGTTAAGGTACATAGAAATTACATCATCTTTTCAAACTATCGTGATTAATAAGCTTAATTGTAACTATACATTTACGTATAAAAGGTGATATGTGATAAAGTGATACGTCTTAACGTGATAAAGACTAAAATCACGATAGTTTGAAAAATTATTAATAATATATAATTATTTTTTACACGGGTCTTTAACGAGTTACACCTATGTTTTTTTCCCGAGGTTACGACTATGTCATGTGGGCATGTGCCAAAATGTACCTGACTAACCCCTTTGGACATCTTCAGGGATCTAAACGCCTTACTTACATTACCTTACGTCTACCGTACTTAGGGATTACAGTCGTAAACTCGTGATCCTATTTATATTTATTTTGTAATAGGAGTTATTGTCACAGAAAACGCGAATGCAAATGCGGGGGCGCAGGCCTAGGCTCGGTAGGGCTCGGCGAAGGCAGCGGTGGAGAGGCCGAGCTGCGACGCGCGTTGAGGGAAAGAGAAGAAAGATTATTGGCGTTGGAGGGAGAATGTGCTAAATGGGAACAAAGGTATCTGGAAGAGGCTGCGTTGAGGCAAGCCGCGGTGTCCGCCGCTTCGATACCTAAGTGAGTATTTCTTTGTTCTGGATTTAGGACAGCATCCTTTTTTTTAAACTACTTTCACTCTCAGAACAGATTAATTAACGGGTAATTATCGGGCACTAGAATCTCCATGTCATGTTGATCAGATAAAAGTAGGCATGTGTCAATTGTAATGTTCGACCGTGCCGTTCTTGTGGATAAATAACACTATTATTATTGTTTTAGGGTTCCGTACCCAAAGGGTAAAAACGGGACCCTATTTACTAAGACTTCGCTGTCCGTCTGTCTGTGTGTCTGTCGCAAGGCTGTATCTCATGAACCATGATAGCTAGACAGTTGAAATTTTCACAGATTATGTATTTCTGTTGCCGCTATAACAACAAATACTAGAAACATAATAAAATAAATATTTAAGTGGGGCTCTCATAGAACAAACGTGTTTTTTAGGGTTCCGTACCCAAAGGGTAAAAACGGAACCCTATTACTAAGACTTCGCTGTCCGTCTGTCTGTCCGTCTGTCCGTCTGTCCGTCTGTCCGTCTGTCCGTCAGTCCGTCTGTCCGTCTGTCCGTCTGTCCGTCTGTCCGTCTGTCTGTCTGTCACAGGGCTGTATCTCATGAACCATGATAGCTGGACAGTTGAAATTTTCACAGATTATGTATTTCTATTGCTGCTCGAACAACAAATACTAAAAACAGAATAAAATAAATATTTAAGGGGGGCTCCCATACAACAAACTTGATTTTTGCATTCCAGCGCCATCTAGTTTCATGTGATGTTACTACGTTAATATAAGTACTTTTCGCGATCTCATGCGACCGCTCGGGGTTTGAGAGGTAAGATGAAAGAGGTTTGCAATTCCGCTGGCAGGTGGCGCTATTTTACCACTATCGGTAAAGTTAGTCGGTAAATAGATGGTACTTCACATGATCGACTAAAAAGTTTGAAATTGAATTATTGAATTCATGTAGTTAGGTAAATAGGTACCTAGGTAGATATTATTAATTTCAAATTAATTTCGAGTTTGAATCCTGGCCGTGCATCAATGGATATTTCTGTTCGAAAAATGTACCTATATGCGCGTTACACGTGTTTATAACAGTGAAGGAAAACATCGTGAGGAAACCTGTTAGTATTCTTGAAAGCGGCGACGGCTTTGCAACCTGTCACGTGTGGAATGCTAACTACGTAGTTAGGTAATAAGGTAGGTTATGAGATATTATGAATTATTTTTTATGTTTCTAGGGTTCCATACCTAAAGGGTAAAAAACGGGACTACTAAGACACCGCTGTCCGTCTGTCTGTTACCAGGCTGTATCTCGTGAACCGTGATAGCTAGACAGTTGAAATTTTCACATATGATGTATTTCTCTAAAAAGAGCATAAAATAAATATTTAAGTGGGACTCCCGTACAACAAACGTGATTTTTTTGCAGTTTTGATAATAGTACGGAACCCTTCGTGCGCGAGTCCGACTCGCACTTGTTTTATTTTAGTATATAGATAAAAATAATACCTATAATAACTCGTACCTCGCAGCTTTGAGTTTTAAAATAGTATTTACTTCAGGGACGCTAAGATCGCAGCCCTGGAGAAGACCTCCGCCGATTCCGAGAGGCTGATGGCGGAGGCGAGGAGTGAGAAGATCCGGCATATGGACGAACTGCATATTGCGCAGAAGAAAGTCGCTGATCTAGAAAGCAGGTAACTGTAATGAGAACTTAAAGACCCAACTGGACAAATTGACTCCAGGCATACTTGAGTTAAGGGGCTCCCAGTCGACGATTGCTCTTTTTCGAAACGAAAAAAGAAATACTTCTGAACAAGCCACTTCTCCTATTTTTATAAGTATATTACTTCAGGTTCCTACCTAGATTTCTATTAAGCTGAAAACATAATAGCAGAAACTTTTCACGATAAAAATATTATTTCAAAATGATACGTTTTGGAATTTATGATCGAAATATTTTATATACCTACTATTAAAATCAACTTGTGATTTATTGTTAAAGATAGGTAATATGTAGATCTAGATTTCTACTAGAACAGATTTTTGATAAATAATTATACATAATTTATATCATTAATTTATTCGAAAAGCTAAGGTGGACCACGCGTCGACGTGTGTTTGTCGTCAATGCAGCGGTCGGTAGGATTATTTATCGAAGTGATTAAAGATGGGTACATCTTTATTCACATATACTATACATTATAAAATAGGAGATGTGGCTTGTTCACAAGTATTTCTTTTTTCGTTTCGAACAAAAACAATCGTCGACTGGGAGCGCCTTAAGATGCGTTTCCAATGAAGCAAAGCAGGGAGGCTATTTTGTAAAAACATGATTATCATGTTATGGTACTGAATGCCATAATTCCTACGCTTTTTATGCTGTTTAGGCACCCATACCTACGCTTCCAATACAATACCTACGCTGAAGCGTAGGTATAGGTGCATAAACTGTGAATAGTTACTATGAAAAGTGTACAGATTAGGTATTCTCTAACATTAGGTATTGCATTCAACATCATATTCATGTTTTTTTTACAAAATAGCCCTGCTGGGCGGAGTGGAGCGGAGCGGACCGTGAAATGACCGATCACAGTGCTCGAAATAGTTGACCCAAAAATTGCGGGCATTGCAGTCAGTTCACGGCCCGCTCCGCTCCACTTCGCCTCAGTGGAAACCTTATACGTGTCGTTTGTTTAAAATGCCTATAAATTTAAAATGTGAGTCGCAGGATTTAATTAAACAACAGACAACAAGCCATAAGTGAAAACATAATGACTTAATCCTGAAGGATGTTCGTTCACCTTTTATGACATATTGATCTATGTTTATATTTTTGATATCCTATGATGATAGTAGTCCTACAAGTCAACTCTGGAAATAATATCAGCGAACGAACCAATGACAGAATAAAAAATTGTTTGTTTGATTCACTCTTCTGGATCTTCAAAATATCCAAATTTTACACTTTTTCGATAATTTTTTCGGTGTTTTCAGGATGCATCTGAAAATTTAGTTTAAATTTTCGGGAGTAGTCGCTACAGGATGTGAGATAATTGTGTTACAGAGTGAAGGAGCTAGAGTCTAAAGTGGCTGAGCGCGACGCAATGGTGAAAGTTCTGCAGAAGCACACCAGCGTTGCCTACGACAGCGGGGCCTCGTTGCGGAACAACTCTAGTCGCGAGGAACTTGGTAAATATTAAGAGGACAGAAGAGAAGATAATTACATTTAAAAAAAAAATACGATTCAGATAAGGAATTTTCTTATGAAACTCCAAATATCATGAAAATATTTTATTAATTATAAGAATAATGAACAAAAATGTTTCTACCAATCAAAAAGTCAAGAGATCGTTTTCTTCTTTAATAGTTTAAAAAAAATATAGTTTATTTTTAAAACTTAGGCGTTCCAATAGGTCTACATAAATACAATTTAAATGGCATATAGGCCTATTCTCTCAACAATAGAAAAAAAAAACTCTACACAATAGCAATAGCTTTGCTTATTTTAACTTTAAATACGGCTAATTACCACATTTTTTCTTGTTGTTGCTGACGTTTCGAGACAATTCAGATGCTCTTCATCATGAGCATCGCCCGCGACCGCGATCAACGGCAGATCGGCGAATTAGTTTGATACTTTGTTTAGTTTGACGCTGTGTGAAATGTCCACCAATATTTATTTATCTTAGTTTTTCGAGAAAATATGTCTGTCAGGCCTTCGCCTAGCTCCTAAGGCTTTTCAAAGTGATCCTTGTGATTTTATTGAAATAAATACCTAATGAGTTATGACTGACTTATATTTCTCATTGTTTCCAGTGTGCCTATCGTCGGGAGCGTCGTTCTCGAGTGCGGAAGGCGTTGGTGGTAGCGGCAGCGTGTCAGGACGGTACCGTCATTTAGCGAGAAGAAACTATTCGCCGCACAACGATAACGCTAGCGGTGAGCCAACCTTCATTCTAGCGCTTTATCTATGTGTGCTACATACTTTTTGGTATAACAATAATTACGTTTAAAAAACTAAAAATATTTGTTGTTTAAGTTTTATGAAGGAACAATAATAATAATAATTAGTCCTTCATGAATAACTTCAATGGGACCAATTTGGAACTATTCTTTACATTATAGAAAAAAACCACCAAAATTGGATTACAGTTAAATTAAATTAATAAAAAAAATATATATATATTTACTTTACGTGTTCATCTTTGGGTCAACAATTTACATTATGTTTACCAAATTTCAACTCAATCGGTCTAGTAGTTTCGGAGCAAATCGGCTGTGACAGACAGACAGACAGACGCACGAGTGATTCTATAAGGGTTCCGTTTTTTCCTTTTGGGGTACGGAACCCTAAAAAGCAAAAAATATTGATTATAAATGTCAAATATCAAATCATAGATAAGTAGATAAGAATCGAGAGACAATTTAGTATCCTGAGACTTAAGCGACGCGAGTCGGGGTTTTGAAAAAATGAAATGAAATATGATCCCAAGTACAGTAGGCATTATCTCAGGCGCTGATATTCTTAAAGATGTCTAAAGGTAGTCAGAGGCACGTCCAAACATTAAATAACTAATTGAATGTTTATCACGTAATTACCTTTATTTTATTTTCCCGAGGCTTCGGCTATGTTACATAAGCCATGGTCGCGGGCAGATATAGCCGAAACGTCGGGAAAATAAATTAAAGTGATAATAAACAACCGTGTTAAAATCTATATTTACGTCTACTAATCACGATAGTTTGAAAAATAATAATTGATGCGACCTCTTTATGTTATCAGTGATTATGTTAACTCGTTTCATTTGTATAGGTAACTGACATCCTACTTACGGCCTTAAAACTCCGTCAGAGTTGGCCACTATCTTTTACGAACCTATTTTATTACTTACTTATACTACTTAGTCATTATTATTTCTGTGTAACAGACGTCTGGTACGAAATAAATTATTATTATTATTATTAATTGAATGTTATTGCAGGCTGCGGCTTCGACAGCTCCTCTCTGCGCCTCGACTCGCAACTGGCTGCGTTAGAGTCGCGTTTGGAGCGACCGCCTGTTCCCGCCGTGAGTTACCTGCCGCACCCAGATCCTGCCACGCATGACAATTATTACGCAGACTACTGAACCACTCAGCCATAGCGGCATTACCAGCATTACCACAAACTCTAATCTATCTTCCTAATAATATTATTAATGCGAAAGTGTGTGATAAGGCTGCTATGTTTGTTCCCTAATTATAAATAAACGATAAAAAAATCAGAATAAATAATGGGTGAACTTATAATAAGATAAAACGCGTAAAGGATGATTTTGGTGTAGATGGCGCTGATGTGCAAAAAATTAGACATATAACATTGAGTTGTCATAGCAACGCATTCTACCAAAAAGGTTGAAACAAAAAACTAAGGTTGGTATTGGAAATTCATTATGTCAAAAAAATCTGACATCAATTTGACTAACGAATGATACGCATTCTACCAAAATTCGTAATTTATTTTATGTTTTTTTCTATGCGTTTACTGAAATTTGGGCAGGACAAAGTCTGTCACGGGTCGGCTAGTTACTATATAAAACAAAGTCGGCTTTGTTCGAACACTTTTAACTCGAGATCATGATTTTTGATTTGTTGGATTTGGCTTCACCCCTAATAACAGAATAAATATTAAAGATTTTGTTGTGAGTTCATTTTGATACAACGGAATGGAAACTTAACACAACATTTGTTAATTCTAAAGCGGTACGAAGTTCATCGGGTTAGCTAGTTAATATTAAAACAGTAATACTCGCGGTGCGAAAGTGTCAATTTTCCACCGCGAGTAACACTGTTTTAATATTACTTTTAGAGTTTATGGTACGGCCCAGCGGCTCACTTTAATTGCTACCGAATATATACATAACGGGGGAATTAATAGAGCGCGCATTCCAAGAACTACAGTACTGATCATACTTGGGACTTGCTTACCATGGCCATTACTACCGCTCTTATTCCTGTTACTGCTCTACGAAAACGGATATTGTACGGCGGTCACTTTTTGATTGACAGCTGACAGTTTGAACTGGTTTTTCTATGTCGTGATCATAGCATAATCCAGTCGGAATTTATGCCTCGACTAATAATCTTATGGCGTAAGATTGGACTCGATTTACGCGTTTGTTAATCAAGCCTTTAATTGAATTGAAGAAGAATTAAAACATAGCTTTTTTGCACTATCTAGGCTAGTGTTTATCAATATTATCAGGCTACCAGTATCAGTCAAAATGTCAGACGACGAAATGTCAAAATATAACAAGGTATAGTTAGATGGCCTGGTATTATTGTGTTGGTTCATTGATTTGATTTGGTAAACGCTAGCCTTAAGCCGTGTATACCACGAACACACCATGGCTTTTGGGTACAGTTACAACTCGCTAGTGAGTACCCGGCTTTACAATATAACATTCCTACGAGAATATTATCCACATAACATTCCTTTATAAATGTGCAAACTGTACGACACAGCTTTGTTTTAGTGTGTTGTGAATTTTTACTCATAATTATAAAATTACAACATTTTCAGATATTACATTAATTTATCCGAATAAATGGTTGTAACCCGAATAGGCTATTTGACAGTATAAAAATAAAGTGTTGTTGATAGTAATCTATGTAAATTATGCCTTCATAAATCGTTATGGAGTAAAATAAATTAAAAATAAACAATGATTTATTAAAAAACTCATAATTAAAATTATCTATTTTTCAACGCCAGTCACTGGTCGAATCGACGATGACGTAACATGCTTGTCAATATGTCATCGCCTGCCTTGAAAAACTTGACGTTTGTTTATTTGTTGACAAGCATGTAACGTCACAGAAACTAGTGCGACGCCATTTGCATAAAGAAGCGTTTTTGCGTCGATATTTAATTTACATTTTTAGGGCCTTAACGGAATTGAAAATAATATTTTTTATGGGTTCCAGAGTCACTACTGAATAATCTAGAATGGTTTTCAAAATCTTGTCAAATAGCCCATTGTATTCGGTTGAATTAAATTAATATTTTGATAGTATTTGCCTAGCTTGCAAACAATCTTTAGAAGTTAGATAGTATCAGAAAATTAAGACTACACAAAATATTATGTGCCTTACAACGTGTCTTTGTAAACATGTATTATTATAAATAATATGTAAATACTTAACATTGGTTGCAGTTCTGTTGTAAACACAAACTCACTAAGATTTCAGTAAAATACGAAGATCTTATTTCTTTTTTTTTAAAGTCTCAATTAGCTTAACCTATACTCGATATTTTAGTCATTTCCCTATTTTATTTCGCGTATTTTACAAGATCGATCGTATTTAAAATTTTAGTTAGTTTGTCGAGACAACAGTTTTGCCACTATTGTAATGTAGAGAGTTGGTGCCAATGAAATAAATATATTGTAAGAATCTCTTAGACTTCTCCACTAGTAATCACCTAGTCTCGTAATATATGGGAGTATTTCATGTTTGAATATCATAAATAATAAATTACATTATCAATCCATCTTCTAAATATAATTGTTTATGGTTTTGTCTTTTATAAATTTAGTTATACGGTATTGGTCACAAAATTAAACCAAAGTTAGAATAAAAAAAATATTATGCGGCCTTTTTTTCATATTTTTCAAACCGTGCTCTGAATCTAGGTTTATTTTAAGTTATTTTATTTATTTAAAGTGTGTTCATAACACTGTGGATGTTATAAGGTAACCAAATCTATTTATCAATGTCTTGTATGTTGACGACTCGAAATGTATCGCTAGTGTTTAGTATTTTTTATTTTACGATATTGCAGCTGGTCGGGAATGAAATGAACTGGTATTTTGAGAGGCAGCGCATAATGTTGTCATGTATAAAAGTGCCTATTTTGCGTTTGATATAACCTGTCATTCCGAGGCTTAACATGTAACAATAATAATTTAATTAAATGTATATTTACATACCTATTTTTGCTAAGAATATTGTGTATTTTGTGCTATTTTGTAGAAGCATGTTTTAGAATAAAAATGATGTTTTGTTTGTTGTCGTTTTAATGGCTGCCTCTAATATTTAGCTTTTAAATGCTGAAATATAATTTCTTGCGGTGTTTTATAGTTTTGTTTAATGTTTGGAGTGTAGCTGTAACATATAACCAGCTAAAACTAATAATATCAACTCAATTAGATGAGTTTAATCTTATCTTTAAAAAAATGATTTTATTTTATGTTGAAGTGAAAATTGTTAAAAAAAAATATAAAGTGAGCATTGGCTTTGATTGCACCTAAACAAGGTAAGTCCTAACTTAAGTTTGTATTGTTTTGTCCCAAACTAATATATAACTTGTGTTATTTAAACGTGTTAGCTTTGAAGTTTTTATAGCGATAACTAATAATTATTTACTTTTATTCTTTGGAGTACCAAATCCCAATGCATATCCATATTTTGGTTGTAATAAAACTTCCTTGATTGACGCTAGACGTCGAGTTGTTTACTACAAATACAATCTTTACTAAATTATTTCATTTCTCTGCAAACTCGATAACCTCTCGATTTATTTAATCGAAAAAAACGCAAATATAGGATCTATAACTTATAATATTACAAATTACCAAAATATCTTTATAAAGTTTCGGATTTATCGTATGTATGAGTAGAATTCTGTCCCCATTTCTTTGCAAAATCAAAAAACGAAAATTACTACGAATTGAAATATCTGACAAGGTTGTATCTCTCTAGCGAGGTCTATGCTGCTTCCCCGGCCTAAGTACAGTGGGCGCTCGAGGCACCAGTGGTAGGGGCGAAGAGGCATTTCTCCTGGAGAGACAAGGCAGGGCTTCTCAGCAGACCAGATCTTCAAGCCTGCCGCCCCCTCCGTCTGCCTTACCAAGGCCACCTAGGAAACCATCTGCAAGAACTACGAGATATGACAGATTGGACCATAGGGATGCTAGGAAGGTATGTTGGATTTGTTTCTTTAATGTGCCAACTAGGACTTAGTCCTGGAGCGACAAAGCAGGGCTTTCGTTTGCATTCTATACATCGTCTGTGGCAGGTTGCAAGACAGTCGCCATTTTCGCAGGAATACTAAACGAGAACATTATTATAGAGCATTCTTATAAACGGTGATGGGTTTGCTTGTCATTTATGAAATGCTAATGTGGGCATGTGCCACTGACTACCCTCTTTAGACATCTTTAAGGATCTTAGAGACTGGCTACCATACTTGGGAATTACAGTAGTGATCCTATCTGTCTATTTTGGGGCATAACTAACGGTTTCCTCAACAGATTAAGTAAGTACTTTATGCATGATAGACTGCTTTCTCCAATCGTTGTTATTATTTCACACAAGAACAGTGCAAGTAGGTACTCGTAGGAATTAATGCTAAAGCATTTTCTACCAGTCATAGACAGGCCCAGATTTTAAAATTTTTAAGGGTGGGTAATAACTGAAAATTGCCGCCCCGCCCTTATTATAAATATGATAAAGGTAAAAATAAATATAAGAGAGCGGGGCGGTATTTTTCAGTCTTAGCCCCACTCTAAAAAAAATTGTCTTGCCCAGTGTGGGTCTAAGTTAAGTAAATGATGACTTTACGAACGAATGGACAACTCGTCTATTCGTTCGAACTTGGCGCCCGGGGCGTGGGCCCCGGCTTTCCCCTCCCTAGATCCGGGCTGATCATAGGCGTAGATGAGGCGTGACATTAAACTTAAACCTAACTTTAACTTATTCTAGGATTCCGACGGGTCCGGTTCTATAGCATCGACCGCCTCACGCAGCTCACCTCTCCCCTACGATACTGTACGGAAGCTACCTTCAGTGCCAACATCAGCATCTCTACCCGCTGCTGAGTCCAGAGAGTCGTTAGTCAGACCGAGAGATTCAAGTCTCCCTTCGCCCTCGAAGCTAGCGGTGTACGCGGCCGCTAGACGACGGTCAGCCGAATCGGCGAAGGATAATAAACGAACGCACCACTACCGAATTCAGTTTTAAAAGCATTGTGCAAAGAATTGAATCAGCCAATCAAATATGTTTACTGTATAGATCTACATTGATTGAAGACATTTAGGCAAATAGACAGAACAATCGCATGTCTGTGCAGTATGAGGCTGTAAATAAATTACCTACTAATCGATCGATCTGAATGATTTATGGCCCGAACTGTTTTAGGTACTTTCTGAATCGAAGAAAATATAATTAAACATTTTAAGATTTTTGTAGAGTAGCCATAGAATTTCTGGACTTCTGTCTGGGAGTCAAAAATTGCAAATACTCCTGAAGAATGCCTACTTATAATTTTTAGTTGGTGTTTGTAGGTAGGTCTAGGTAGATACTAGAAAATATGTTTTCATATTTAAAAACAAAACTATTCAATGCAATTTTTACAGTTCATTTTAGATAGGACCTGGATCTATGAGTAAACACTGCCTTAGCGAAGCTAAAATGGTTACAATAATACCTAAATGTGTGTAAATGATAGAATTTTGTAAGCTTTTATTATTATGTCAATTAACTTCACCTACTATACTTACCCATAAAACTCGGGTAATTGGAACTAATGCAAGGTTAGTTTTGTTTATTACCCGATCAGTTATTTTATTCCATGCAATATAATACTCAGTTTTGTGCGTATCATTATATTTTATAGGTGTTTAAATGCATTTATGCTGATGTGATGTTTGTTATAGCTCAAGTAGGTTGTATACAGACTTTATTATTATTGAACATCTTAGGAAATTGAGATGGATAACTGTCCAACTTTAAATACAATCCATCATACTTAAACCATGTAATTACCTGCCTATAAAATGTACCTACATAGCTGATGATACTTATTATCTATATATATAAAAATCAATTGCTGTTCGTTAGGCTCGCTAAAACTCGAGAACGGCTGAACGGATTTATCATATCTTGGTCTTGAAATGTTCGTGGAGGTCTAGGGAAGATTTAAAAGGTGAGAAAAAATCGAATAATTGCCGGGAAAACCCTAAAAACAGCCCTTTCCTTTTTCGATACAAAAGTTTTCTAACTAGAACGTACAGTCGTAGAACGGGAACGGGAACGGGACAGGAACTTATTTTAAAGCGATACGAAGTTCGCCGGGTCAGCTTGTTACTTATAAAAGCTTTTGTGTTTTAGTTGTGTAAAGCGGTCGGTAGTTTTATTTTATTTCATAACAGTAATCTCTAAATTCGTTGCATCTATTTCGGAAAGAAATAGCTTGTAATACGATTTAATTGGATAAGGTAAGACGGACATCTTTAAATTTAAATTATCTTGAGCGAACGTCAAAATGCGTTTTAAATTGAAGTTTAATTTAAATGTTTTAAGAGCTCTAGTCTAAGTGTGCAATAAAAAAAAGTGCCATAAATTTAACTGAACTTTCGTATCTAGGTTGTAAATAGAGATCGATTTTAATTACTTTTGTTTGTTATATTTAGAGATTTATACGATGTATTTTTACTCTGAAATACTATACATATCTAATATAGTACCCACGTGTTTGTTTTGGTTTTATTTTGTTTGAAATTGATTTGATTTTTGGCTTTAACGATTTTTAAATAAATTATTTTTATTAAACATTCATTTATTTTTATTTATTTGGAAAACAAACAGTACAATTAAACTTAAAATATTTCAAACTGGTAGGTTAAACTTTTGGTTAAATTTATATTCATTGTTTTTGTGTATATATATGTGCTATACTTACCACTGTCACACAAAATTAATCAATAATACCAGCTTCAACGATACATGAAAACTCCTAGAGCTGATAGTGATGAACCTACCCAAGTTATTCTTATGTGTGTTGTGTAGCTACTTGTAAGTACCTAAGTATATTTAGATTCCTAGGTAATTATACGCACCCTAATAAGTATTTTTAGTCGATGTAAGTTATCTGGTACTTAGGTACCTAACTACCAACTTACCGTATTATTTCGATAATTTGAACGTTGGTAAGCTTTTTTTGCTTTCAAGTTAAGAATATTTATGTATGTAATGTATGTATGTGGGTTTGTAATATACTTTAATATCTCGTATCATCCAAACGGCTATGCTGATTTATATTCCTCTTAGCAGTTTAAGTTTTTTTTATCTGACTGTACAAAACATTGGTGTCCGAATCGTCAGTGAAGAAAATATTAAAATTGAAAAGTGTCAATTCGGACAAAGTGTCCGAATCGTCAGCAACCCAAGATTTAATATTCGTAGTTAAATAACCCTGTATATTCGTTTAATATTCGCAATTGTTCTAACCCTGTATATTCGTGAGGATATGATGGAATTTATTCTTGAATCACGATATCCGCCCTTGATCCTGACATTTGCAGGCAAGACGAAAATGAGGCCGAAGTGGCCTCGTGCACTCGACTGGGCGCTTGCGCAACCCACAGCTACCAGAGCCACGACCTGCGAATCTTAGGCTGGGAATAGACGGACTGCATTATTAAATTATTGGGCAGGTACCGAGCGCTGGTGATGAAATTGCTTTCAGAGAAGGCAATATTAAATTAATTATTTATAGAGAATGAAGGTATTAATAAAGGAATTTCAATAACGGGATAAAAAAAGTTACGTAAGGTGTGAACTATTAACGATAGTTTGAAAAATAATAAAGTCATGAAGAGTATCATTTGAGCTGTCCAGAGTTAAAGTGCTGTTTTAACTTTCTAAGGCTAATGCTACTAGTTCTTTGTCCAAGATTGAATTAAGTATCTTTGTCAATTTCCTCATAATCAATATCTTTATCCAAGAAAAACGCAACTTTCTTTGATGGAATTCATTAAAATCTTGTTCGCACATTTTTTCTTATGTTGATCACATCAAACTGTCAAAAATTGCCAAGTACACATTGTGTCAGTTTCAATGGAATACACATCATGTGTTCTAACATTTTGAACTTAATTTAGGCTTCTTTGCTGCCTGCATGCGGACTGCTCAAGTTTATGAACATTAGACGAGCGGTCCGTTTGTTTTTAGCCTTATAATAATAAGAAATAGAAAACGTTGTGCTGTCTCACTCAGCTTACATTACAATGATAGAGTAATGAGGACAGCGGAACAATCTATTTAAGTTTCATTTAAAATTGATTTGATTACAGATTTTATCTAGCATCGCTTCATGTGAACAATGGAAGTGGGAGAAATGAGTGGTGGGCATGATGAGATATATAATAAGGTTACCCACACGTTACGTAAAGATTGCTTATTGCTTATAGAAAGTTGTCTTTGCAATGTAGAGAAAGGTAGTCTCTATTTCTCACTCTAAGCTACGATTGAGGTAATTTCGTAAGGCAAAGATACAATCGCCAAAGTAACCGATTTTCTAGGTCAATGTGAAGGACAGTTCAGAACGACTTCAGCACGGAATGCGGGGGTGGGGAAGACACATGACCTAGATACACAGCTCATGAGGGCAAGTGGACTTGACACGCCGTCTTTTACTCTTCAAACTGCTTACGGCTCAGATGGGCTTGCATTTCAACACAAGCTTGCAAAATGGCATCTTCAACTTGATATATAACTACCTACCAAGAACTAAGCCGGTTTTGAATCCAGTAGGACATCAAGAAACTTAGAGATGATGGTCTATGTGTTTCACCGACTATAGAATCGGACTAACTCCAGTCTTCCATTCATATTTATAATTCACTCCATCCCAAGGTTGTCTGGATGATTTCGCTTTTTAGCGACAGGACCACCCATAGTAGAGTTTATTCTAGTTTAAGTTTCTTTAATTGTTATTTTTATTATTGGTATTGGTGTACCTACAATAAATAATTTTCATTCATTAATTCGTATTTAGGTGCCCATTATAGTCTAGTTTGTGTGCAAGCGCAACAAAACAAACTTAAAGATTTAACTATCTCTGACTACCCCAATTTAAAGAACACTACTTGGTATGTGATGAAAGATTGTTTATTTATAGTAAAAATAAGGGAGGTTTTATAAAAACATTGTGGAATAATCTATATACTATGACATGAACCATTGCTTTGACTCTTTGAGAACCATCATATACATACATAGGTAATTCCCTAAAAATTCCATGGATTACTCGACACATAGGATACGTATATGACCATGCAGTCCTATCATATTATTCTTCAGTTTATATTGCAATATTTGCAATAAGTACTTGAATTCTTTATTTCAATTGACTTTCTTCTAACAGCTAAGAAACTACAAAATCATCATTCTAGTCTTTAGAAGCTTAGGCTTTCGATACAACAATAAAAAGCTTCTATAAAATTCGATTAGACTTACTGTATTACCGACTTGATATCACCTTCATGAGAAAAAACTTTTGAAACCGGTTGCCGTGGAGATCGCCTATTTCGCTCCCACCTTGAGGGCATCTAACTATGTACAAAGATCTAATAAGTAGGTACGTATAGATAATTGTGTGTGTATCTAGCTAGACGGCCCATTCAAAGAAAGAAGAAGCGAAGTCGATTCATGCGATTTTTTATTTAACTGTCTTACTAATTTGTAATAGGTAGGTTGGTACATAATATAAATCCGAAAGTTATAGCGTATGTCCTAGAACAGCAGTTTAAAGGCTACTTTTATCCAGGTAACCAAGCGAGCGAGACCGTGAGAAGAAGCATGTCTGCTTCAAGGATGTGTCTATAACTCTATAGCTGGTATCAGAGTGTGTACCATGGTAGGTAGATCTAGGTGTGAAGTTACTTTGGCCCGTTATCATAAAATGACTTAAAAATAATAAGAAAGTTGAACAGTAACTGACAGACAACCCAGAATGAAGCTATTTCCCATAGAAACATACCTACCTACAATTTGGAGGGTGAAGCTCACTCACTCAACCTCCACGGGGTTCAACTTTGATAGGAATAATTTTACACGACTGTAGTCGCAAGGGTTTTCATTCCACCATTCATATTGAGAAACACGAAATTTGCAACAAGGTCAAAGTGCACAAGGTACCTACCTACTTGCCTTTACTTGGTCTGTTTACGGAAAACGTTTGCAACATAAAGTTTACAAAAATGTTTACGACATCTTTGTCGCTTGACAGGCACGCCTGCAAAAGTAAACTTATCGGTCTCACTACAGCCGAGTACAGCCACGTGCACGGTTAAAAGAGATGGATCGGACACGAGGTAGAATGTGGAAGATAAAGCACACATGCTATGCCTCGATTGTGTCATGAGCTAGGTATATTACAGCTAAGCAGGCCTAGCAATTACCCGAGAAAATGATTTGTCTACGAAAGAGTAGAGATACATTAATTTGGTCTTCAAATTTTGGTCACGGAAGGTTTAGATTTTTTTTCATCTATTCATGCGATTGACATGCCCAAACAGTCGATAAATTCCTGCTTTCGTCACAAAAATATTACTAAGTAATGTTTTTGTCTCTATACTTCTTTATGAAGCAACAATTCTACGGTGCAGTTTATGTTATCCACGACACAGGAATCCTAGAGTGTATCAATCTATGTATTTTTATTACGACTGTTTATTTATTTAATATATAAAAAAAATCGAATAAAATAAATAAATAAATATTGGTGGACATTTCAGCGCCATCTAATCTTAAACTAAGCAAAGCGTGTACTATGGGACCCAGATAACTTAAAGAATACTTATTATACTTTTTTTGTTGTAAATACATACATTATACATTTTACCAACACAAATGTTGCCACATTATGTAAAACAGGGCACCAACCAAATTACCCAGAAAATAATTGATTCAATGTCGCGCATTGGCCTTGTCGGGAGGTAGAGCTATAAATAACTGAATTCACCGATAGATCGTAGGTAAGGTAGGTACATAAGAACTTGTTCAATTCTTTAGTAAGTATCGATTTTGCTGAAAACAGAACTGTACCTAGGTCTGGGCCAGGCTTACGTAGTAACTTATTAGTAATATGGTGGCCTTGGTGGCCACCGATATAAAAGTAAGTAATTGCTGCTGATGGTAAAATAAAAAGTTTATAGATAAGCCAAAATATAAAAGTATTTGAAGGTATTCGTAGGTTGTCTGGGAATGTTAAGATTTCCAGGAATAACCCAATAAGCAACATAGATAAGTACGATTAGGTAGGTAATTATGTAGGTATATTGTATTATGTACCCGTAACCGGCACAACACGGGCGGCAGGCACCCGGTCTCCAGTTGCTAGGTAACGAGTCGACCTCGCCATGCCGACCTTGCGGCAAATCGAGCTGCGACCTTCTGTCTTATTTGTTTTTATTACTTCCTCTCCAAGATAATACTCTCAAGAAACTCTATAGAAATTAGAAATTTAAAAGCTGCATTTATTCTTCATGCAGTTGCAGTTGCAGTTCAAGTATGTGCTTAGGTTAGAGTCAAAATAGGCCCTACTCATTCCCAATTCCCATGCAACGACTATAATCCCCAAGTACCTACGGCAGACATAATTTCAGCGCTCAGTTCATTGAAGATATCGAAAGGCGCATCCAAACATTACACTTGGCACATGCCCACATTTTGCAGTAGGTAGTTAGATATAACTCCACACATGACAGGTTGCAAGCCCATCGTCGCATACATGAATACTAACTGGTTACCTCACGATGATTAACTTCACCTTTCTGAGCACGTACAGCACTTACCTACATCTACAGGTACAGTTGTTCTATCTCACGAAGGCGGGTCTTAATTGTGTGTGTACTTTACTGTTAGCGCACAATATGTCAGTAATACCAGGTAACACGCACACAAAAGCACGGTCTCGTACATACACATCACTACTACAAGTACCGCTCACCCGCTTTCGTGAGATAGAAAAACTGTATTGTGTATACAATCATAAATCAACAATTAGTTAAGCTTCGATCCCTCTAATACATCTCCATAATTCATCGTCTGGCGAGCTGGAGGGTTAATCGATTTCTCTTGACCCAAATGCGACGCGACGGGTCAAAGCCATGTCAGCGTTGCCGTCGGTCGCTGATGGAATAACAATGTGCACAGCTCATCTCTTGAGTTATCAGCAGGCGTAGCTAGCACCCGAGAAATTGATTTATCTACGAAAGAATAGACAAACATTTTTGGACGTGAAGGAGATATTTTTTCGTTCATTCGTACGATTGCCATGCTCAAAAAGTAAAAAAAAAAATTGTCTTTTGTTCTGTAAGATAAACTTTTCTTGGGTCATCGTGCTAGACGTGCTGGTGCGGTTTTACTACAGGCTTTTGAATTCAAAGAAAATAATATCATGAAAAATATACAAATAACCTTAAAAAATATATATTTTACTTCTTCCAGCGCTCCATATCGCTCGGCTCAACTCCGACTCGCACTTGATCGGTTTTTATGAAAGGCTATCAGGTTTAATAGACCTTCAAAAATCTCCTTCCGGCATAGGACCAACTTACAGACAGACAGGTTAGGTACCTAAACTCTCCCTAGCCAGAGTAGCACGGAAGTCATCCATCCAAATAGTGACCGCGAAGAGACTTATCAAATAAAATAAATCAGGAAGTATGAGACATACTCTCATCACTGTTTTTAGAGTTCCGTACCCAAAAGGAAAAATCGTATAATAGATCACCGCGTAAAAAATCTCCGTGATTGACGAACCATCAACATATAAGTTTGTATGGTGCACGAGTCATACTCGCACTTGTCCGGTTTTTTTTTTAGTAAGAGGTCTGTCTGCTTTTACTATGATCGTTTCATTGTTTTCTGCGCTCTTTTGTTTTTATGCTCGTACTCGTACTTCAAATAAAAATTTCTTTGAAAAATAAGATGAAATGAAAAACAACCCATTTAGCAATTTTATAGGTAGGTAGGTACGTCATTTTGTTACCATTTTTAGGGTTCCGTATCCAAAGGGTAAAAACGGGACCCTATTACTAGGACTACGCTGTTCGTCTGCCTGTCCGTCTGTCCGTCTGTGGTCCATGAACCGTGATAGCTAGAAAGTTGAAATTTTCACAGATAATGTAGGTATTTCTGTTGCAGTTATAACAACAAATAGTACGAAACCATTCGTGCGCGAGTCTGACACGTACTTGGCCGGTTTTTTTAATAAGCACAAAATGTGTGTGTTTGTCTCTCTCGCCCGCTTTTCCGCTTTTCTGCGCGTGGATTCAGGCGTAACGAGCCGCTCAGAAAATCAGTTTGAGAAAACCTACTCGGTACATTGAATGACCGAGACGACAAGTTCGCGTCGTTCGCCGCAGGCTGAGTGCTCGTCGCGATGATGCAACTGCAACGCATCGTTGTGAAAGCCGATACCGAGTGGAATTGGGTTAGCGTTGTGCGTTTCGCTGCGCTGTTATGTTTGTTTATCTTTGTGAAGGCCAGGGAAGCCATGGGAGGATAAACTTGCAGCAGCTTTATTCGATGGATGTTTAGAGCTCTGGGAAATTAAAATCAGCTGGTGAATTTCGATTTTTACGAAATAGCCTGCCGGTTTCGGCGAAAAACATTTTCTAAAGTTTAGGTATGTAGGTATGTCTATACCTAAGTTGGGTAGATAGGTATAGGTACCACTACCAACTTCTTTAAACTACTAATAGCTACCAAAGTCATAGTCAAAGTCAAAGAGTTTATTTATTTAAATCACTATGTAGGTAGGTAGGTAGGTAGGATCATTTTTAGAATCGTCGTAAAATTTAATTTAATGTAATTTACTTATGCAATTCATTGTTTGTGTTTTTAGGAATCCGTACCCAAAGGGTAAAAACGGGACCCTTTTACTAAGATTTTCAAGCTTAGCATGAACACCATAGACCACCTTTATTTCTATGCAAGTTTAGATATCCTCGTAAGACCCAATGACCCAAGGCATTTTAATGTCCACTTAGATTAGGACAGATTCGTTGACAATCCATATTATTTCGTTCAGAAATGCATTGATACGATTATAATTCTAGCTTCGCGCAAAATCCAAAAATTTTAAAAACATTTGGCTGGACCCGAGTAGCCATATTTATTTAGCACCCTATGTGTGGGCCTTACAAGGATATCAGAGGAAGTTTGAAAGTAGCGCCTGTGATGAGAAGCAATAGATTAGCATGGTTCACTTCTCAACACATGCCCATATGTGTTGAGAAGTGAAGATATTTAATGTTGTGCCCACCCCACTTATAGTGGGATAAGGGCTCTTTCTTTTTGACATTTGCTCTAAAAAAAACAAAAATATTTCTTATCTAGTCTGTGAAGATAACATTTGAATATGTTCAACACTGTAATTAAAGCCTGTGCCAAGTGCAATGTTTAACCTAACCTACCTATTGAGTTTCTTAACAGATATTGGTGCCGATTCTATTGGTGCCAGACTAAAATAAAACTGAACTTAACGGCATCCATCTCCTTCTGTTTCGTATAGAGTAAAAGAGACAGCAGTTGTAGCCAACTAAATAGTTTTTAGTTTAGTTTGATGTCAACATTGATACTATTGTGTTCTTCATCCTATTTATTGCATCACGTGGAGGGCTATGTTATATTCACACGGTCATCGTGTCGGTCAGGTTGACTGCCTTGAAGATGGGATTATAACATAATGATTATTAACAGTTAATAACCTATGTTATAAACTGTTAATAATCATAGCTGATAACCTGATAAGCAACATTGATAGTTCGGTTTTATAATTGACATGCAATGCAATGCCATCCCTAGAATTACCCTCGTATTGAAGAACGACACTATGAGAACACGCACCCACAGTGGACGAAATCTTTTTTCATAAAAATCACTTTATGTGTTGTGCATATGCATAGAGTGACTAGAGGCACATTGTCGTGTGCCTCTTGCCAAAGTTGAGCTCTAAAGGCACACGGTAGCGTGCGCCATAGTGCCGCTCAACACATAAAGTGATGTTTATGAAAAATAATTTCGTCCACTGTGGGTGCGTGTTCTCATAGTGTCGTTCTTGAATACGAGGGTTAGACAATCAGACGCATACGTCATTCTCCTTTTTACTTAAATAAGTATAAAGTTACAACCTTTTTAATTGTTGTTATGTATAGATTTAGGTCAAACGAACTTAGCGCTAAATTTATTAAACAAACTTTGCATAGGCGTACTAGTTCGTTCAGAAAATCAAAAAGATTTATTTTTAGGTGTCTTAGTTCCTGATTAGTGATAAAGTGATAAGATAATAGTCGTAAAGTCCGTTAGATGGTGCAGTGATCAAAGTCAAAGTCAAATTAAAAAAAAAGCGTTTATTCATTGAAATCACTTGGATCATTTAGATGTTTTTGTATTGTGTAAGTTATCAAATTAATTCAAATGTTCTGCTTCTTTAAAACATCTTTCTGTAGATAAATTTTCTATTTAACTCGATGTTACTGGTAAACGTTAATTAGCTTCAGCTTCAGCTTCAGAACCTACCATCAACCTAACTAAATGAAATCTGAAGCACAGATGTAGAGCATGCTGAGAAGAAATAAAGTAAGTTCATTATAATATTATTTATTTATTATCGGCAATGAGGTTGCAATCTACCACTAATGGAATGCTAAAACTACTACGAAAAGTAGGCATGTGCCAAATGAAATATTTGGACGTTCCTTTGACTACGAGGGTAGTCAAAGGAACGTCCAAATATTAAGGTATTTTTAAAGATCTGAGCGCCTGGAGATCCGATAGGATCGCAGAAAATCACAGCCGTGATCGTATAACAAACAAGAACAAAAAGCGTTGAATTGAGAAATTCCTTCTTTTTGCGTTGGTTAAAAACAACATTGAAGTCATTCGGAAAGACCATAAAATCACAGGGAAATGTAACAAAACAAAAACGACGTTCCCACGTGCAAAGAACAATGACATCGGAAAGTTGTGCGAGAACTCGCGATAGCGAAGAAAGTTGATCCACTCCATCCACGCCTTGGCTGCCTTGGTAGACAGTGATGGAGATATGCGAGGATATAATCATCTCTTTCTACATCGGTACTGTTAAATAATGACAGGTTTCCCGACGAGCGGCAATACCGCGGAACGCGATTCAACCGTATAGCGCAAAAACTCACCGCGCAGAGAGAAATTTCCTTCATGTTCAAGTTTTTGTTGCGTGCAAATTGCTACATAACGGATTTGTTTTTCAACGTTACTTACGATGTTAGATGAGAATACGAAACTTTGATATTGCTCCTTGTGTGACTTATTTACAATATTTTTGAAAATAAACCATGTTTTGTGGTTTTGGATTTTGGTTTTGAAACTTCTTTCCTCTGATTTCCAGGGTACCCCAAACACGATACGCCTGCTAAGTCTTAGTGGATTTCAAGTCATTGCGCGGCTGAACTAAGTCTCGGAAGTCGCACTTAAGCTACATTACTTAAATTTAAAATTAAAAAGTCTGATGTCTTTCAGTCCAGTCCTTTCAGTCGTAGTAGCCGTAGGTACCTGTACCTACCGAATTGATAACTATTAAATGCTTTAATTAATCGAATGATTTGCAGAGTTTGTTAATTGAAGACTAGCGGAAAGACAAATACAAGGGTATACTAGGTAACAATTGGTTTATCTTAATCTAAACAGAAAAAAAAAAAACAATGAAGGTACCTATGCGGTGTCATATAAGTGACATCATAATATTTTGAAAGCACGGGGCACTGTCCGTGGCTAGTAACAGCACAGCATCGTCCAATGTAACGAGAAAAAAGGAGACCGATGTCCACACATGCATAAGCCGCGATCTCTGACACCAGCTGAGTGCTGTGAGCGGGTGGAGATAGCGGGATTACCACCAGTGGCCATCAGCGCAGCGGTTCTCTGCTCACTCAGCGCTCGGCCCTCGGCGCAGCGGATCACCTCGGCCATCCTCGTGCCCTCTCGGGCGTGATTGCGATAACCGCGCGCGAGAGCGAACGAGACCTCGTTCCCCCTCCACCCGTCCGGGGCTCCGAGCACCCCACTCCTCACCCTCAGTCTACCTCGAGCCCTGCCCGCGGGAGGCCGTGTTGTTGCTCCGTCGTGATATTCAACCGTCTATTATTCGTCAGTTCCCCTCGAATGCGTTTATAAACTCTTGAAAATCTCCACGAAAAGCCGTGTTCTAGTGGTTTGCGTTAAGGTGACTTTAGTTGAGTGTTGGATCGGTGACAGTGAAGTGGGGCTGGTCGCGCTACGCCCTGTCGTCGTCGTGCCTGAGTTGGCATCGTCGTTCCTCCGATTCTCGCGAGGTAAATGCCGAGACTTCTGCGAGAGCGATCGCATACGTGTACAGAAACCGGATCGCAGTGCCGTGAATTTAATGGAAAACTAGCTATTTACAAAAACCTAGTGTAATATAGTTTAGTTTTCTGCCACTGCTGAACCGTAGAACGTGGCTCGAAATACTTTTACCGTTAGTTTACTCGTCGCGGTCGATGCCTGCTGGTAGAGTTTCTTGTTAGACGTTGAGCACCACACCAACGTATTATTATTTAGAATATGCAATAACTGTAAATACGCCAAAATGATAAATTTAATTATTTAAACCTCGTGATTTTTTATACGGTCTGTTCAATTTGTTATAAGGAAACCTTTATTAACATGTTTCAATGCCATTATCTTGATAAACGAAGTGACGTACGCGGAAACAGCGACGTTGTTTTATTATTCCTCAATCATCGTAGTGAACATCTGTTTGGTCTTTGTTTGATTTATGGACCTGCCCTTAAGTTTCATTCAACTACAGACTAAAATTTAATATACATGTAGGTATATATGTATTAGCTTATCTAAAGGTAAATTCAGGCTGAAATTTTAACAAAAAGTTCTCCAGTTGCTTCCAATGGGCGTGGCAAGTTTTCAAGAGCTTCAAGGCTCACGGAGACTGGTTTTTAAATCCACTTGAGAAATTTCAACATCATTGACGAGCGTTGGGTCACCAGACACTTAAGCGCTCGTGGATTCGTCCAATCTGTTAAACATTTGTTCGTCGTTGCCCATAAAAACTTTGGAAACTTGTTTTTCGAGCGATAAAGCCATAGGGTGGGTTTTTGTGCTCATCTTATTACTTAGAAAGTGAAGATGTAAAATGTGGCTTTTAGCTGCATTCCCCGTTAATTTCAACGGCAATAACGCAGAATGCCTTTTGAGCGAGCGGTGTAGTAGGTAGGTAGGTAGTAGGTACCTATATAAATTGTATTACGGATTACCGCTTTGAGCTAATGAGAAAGGTAGAGCTGAAATTTTCTTTTGAAAAGTAGGCCAGGCTTATTTATGTCAAATCTTATATTTTTATTTATGATAGAAAACTAAATTACATCATTTTGCATCTATCGTGTGCTGAATGAAATTAGTGCTTTACATTTTCGTTTTTGATGTACCGTCAATTCAAATAATACATTTCTTCAATTAATCTCGTATCAGTTTGATGAATTTTAAACTCAGGGCTCCGAGTACCTGTGAACGGGTATAGTCCATACACTTTCTTGACATTACATCTATTTTAAGAAAGGTGCCAAGCACGAACGTCAGGCCAGTGATGTCAACAAAGTAGGTCGTGATATTTTGCGCACTATCTATATATTGGTAGACAGATACCGACCCGACATGAGCACACGTTGACTACTCAATGACAGTTTGCGTTCGAAGGACGCTAAATTATAGCAAAATAGGCCACCTCGATGTTAGTGTAAACAAATAGTTCAGACATGATAAATGGAATAAGATAGACGTGATTTATATCGATGGCACTTTAGATAAATAACTTCACAAGCCTTGGTTTCGAGAAACTGTAGCAATCATTATAACGGCCGAAATATTCAAGACAGCAGTGGATTCATTTGCCGAGGTTAATTCACTTCATTGATGTAAAGTGGAAAATAGCTGCGTGTTGAAGATGTACTTAGATAAATTAGTAGAAAAGTATTAATTGCTTTGCCGTTTTAAGACGGCCAGAACATATTAGAACAGCAGTTGGCTCGCTTAATTAATCGCGTATCATCAACATATTCGAAGAATTCACTTTCACAAGCAGGTCAAACACCCAAAATACCACGCGTGGCCGGAAACCTTTGTGATTCACGCTTGGTTTGCATTTCAAACCGATTAATCTAACATGTTTAGAGTGCATTAATATAATACCTATATGCAGGCTATTTATAATAAGGTTACATAGAACATAATAGGGTACCTTAATTTATTCGGCGTATTTTCAGCGCATGTAAGTTCGTTTCACAGTGGGGGGCAGATAGTTTTCGCCGTAAGTACCTAGGTAGATTCTCCTGATAAATATTGTTTGTTTCTTGTATTCTTCTTAGTGAAGTAAGGAGGAAAAACAAAAAAGTCAGTAATTGCAATGTAAAAAAAACCGGCCAAGTGCGAATCGGACTCGCGCACGAAGGGTTCCGTACCATTATCTATAAAAAGCGGCAAAAAAACACGTTTGTTGTAACTTAATTTTTTAATTTATTCTCTTTTTAGTATGTATTGTTTTATTAGCGGCAATAGAAATACATAATCTGTGGAAATTTCAACTGTCTTGCTATCACGGTTCATGAGAACAGCCTTGTGACTGACAGACGGACAGCGAAGTCTTAGTAATAGGGTCCCGTTTTTGCCCTTTGGGTACGAAACCCTAAAAAATTGTACACTTATGTAAGTGTAGGAGAGAAAAATAATACTATCATCTAAAAATAGGTAGGTAAGCAAGAAACAAACCTTTGCAAATCAAATGAAGTTTAAAAATCCTATTTACTTATAATTATTGTACCTATAACAATAAATAATACTGTATGTATGTACTGATAATATTGATATTGACGAAGGAAAACCCTTTGTTTCCGTGAAGAAAAAGCCAGAAAACGAAATATTATGGCGTCGAAGATAAACTCCAGTGTGGTTGGGCCGATGTCGTCAGCTGATAGCCTGCGGGGTTAACGACCTCGACTTTGTCTCGGTGCCCGCACTTACCCTAAACGATGACAGGTCGATGGGTTATCGGAATATTTTATTTTATAGCGTTGATCGATTGCTTTTTTGTGTAGCCACATCTATTGGTAGGTTAAGTACCTACCTACCGCATTTTTAGGGTTTCATAGTCTTCAAGAAACCCTTATAGTTTCGCCATGTCGTCCGTCCGTCCGTCTAGTCTGTCCGCAGCTTAGCTTAGAGACTATTAGCGCTAGAAAGCTGTAATTTTAAAAATACAATAACGTTGTTAGCTTTGTAAAATACGGAACCCTATATTGCGCGTGGACACGCACTTAGCTGGTTTTTATCATTGACATTCTATTCAATGTTTTCTTTGCTATTTTATTTTAATTGTGGTTACATATCTACTTACTTAAGTAGGTAAGTGCACCTGAATACAACACTTATTACATGTAGGGTCAAAGACCCGGTTGTGGTCATTTTCAATTTTGGCAGTCAATAACTAAGCATAGCAAACCAACTTGATTAAATCTGTAATTAATAAAATTATTTGTCTATGGTTCGTTTTGATTAGTGACAGTTTTGATGCGTTATACCCCTCTAGACTTGATTGAAATGACAACAACTAAATATTTCCCGTTTTGTCTATTTAAATATGAATAATTAATAAATAAATCTCGCGTCTTACAAAACCTTTGCTTAACCTAAGAGAGATAAATACTCTATTCTGTGTTGTTTAAAAATCGTTGTTTTAATCATTTTTTCAATATTAACTGTTTATTTGAAAAGTAAAAAAAGCCGTTTTAGTCGAGTGGGGGTACCTACCTCGACTTTCAATCTGAAGGTCGTGAGTTCGAATTCCGGCGTGCATCAATGGATTTTTCTATTCAAAAAAAATTATATGCGCATCAAAAACACGTGCTCAAAACGGTGAAGGAAAACCTCCTGAGGAAACCAGTTAGTATTCTTGTAAGCGGCGATGGGCTTGCAACCTGTCACGTATGGAATGCTAACTACTGCAAAATGTGGGCATGTGCCAAATATAATGTTTAGACGTGCCTCTGACTACCCCCATTAGACATCTTCAAAGGATCTAAGCGTCTGGAGATCTGAGAGGATGTCTACCGTACTTGGAGATTACAGTCGTGATCCTATTTGTTTAATTATTTTTATTTCAGTTTAAAATTTTGTTAAAATGCCTACAACCAGCGCTCTCACCCTACTGTTTTTTCCTATATAAATTATTTGGTTATGGATATTCCCGGTTGCCTAAAGGTCAAATCTTCGGGATTGCGATGATGAAGCTTTATTATTTTTCCTTAAACGAGGCTCTGACAAAAAACAATATTAAAAAAACCGATCAAGTGCGAGTTGACTCACGCACCGCGAGGGTTCCGTAAAACATCGGGGATGCGTAATCGTAATATAATTACAAGTCAACGATTTTCGGTTTTAAGACTTTATTCTCATAAGAACATGATACAGTTCACGAATAATCAGACATTAGTTTTACTTAAGTAAATACAATTTTGACTAGTGGCGAAACATCCAAAACATAGCCTCACAGCTCAGTTGGTAGTAGCTCTGCCTTCTGCGCTGTGGGTTGTGGGTTCGATTCCCATCCAGGACAAATATTTAATTATGGCTATTATTATGTATCTATGTACTTATGTATTTCCAAAAAGTAATAGGGGTTAGATGGTGAAGTCCGCCAATATTTATTTATCTATACATATAATAAAACTGTAGAAGAGTTCAATTCTGTACATTGAATAAAAACTAAAAAAAATACTTCTAGGGGTCTTCAAATAAGTAACACAAGCCAAAAAAAAACGTTTTAAAATTTTTGTCTGTCTGTCTGTCTGTTGTCTGGCTTTCACGCAAAAACTACTGCACGAATTTTGATGAAACTTTTTTTGTTATGTAGCTATTAGTCCTCGGCAACATATAGGCCATAATTTATTTTGAAGATTAGAATACCAGATGTGATACTATCTGTTCCCCAGCGAAGCGGGCACGGGTCAGCTAGTATTTAATAAGTTTATAACTCAGATAAATAACATAAATAATTTTGGAATCATGAAATTGATAAAACATTGTGTTTAGCCACGCTCGATGCTAATAAGACTTCACAATATTTAAAAGGAAACAGATATAAAGCTATCGCGCGACGTCACATCCTCGGGCCTGCAAGGTTGGCCAGTAATTGGCGAAGATTGCCTACGCCTCCATGAATCATAACTCAACGCGAAACTGTCAGTTTGGCTGATTTATACTATAAAATCGCGGGTCAAGCCATACCTGGCTTTTATAGACTTTCAAAGTTTTATGGGAGTGTGCTTTGTACTAATTGGAACCTAAGTACTTAGTTGTTTTGAGCCTTTAGCCTTTAGGGATCGTAATCCTCGAGGTTAAGGTGGGAAGCGGGGTTTAAATTATTTCAGGATGTTTCTGTCGACGCGTGACTCGAGAGATGACCATCTCTTTTTTTTTTAATTTATTATACATTAGAAAAAAGTGCTCTGTAGCATCTTGGCTCGGGAATGATTCCGACTTTTAGTAATTTTATACTTACTAATAACATAGTACATAGTATGTACTATGGTTATGTCCTATGGTTTTGTCCTATACCTATGTATGTATATGTACTACATACATAGGTATAGGACAAAATGATCCCACCAAAAACATTCTGTAAAAAACAGGATGCAACAACGTAAATGTATTTTGAAGCAGTTTTGTCGCTGAAATAACCATTACTTTGAAATTTCACTAACGAAAATGGCGTATTTTCAAGTACAGTAGGGACCTACTTATCTACAAAATTCTGAAGAACTTTACCCTCGTATTCAAGAACGATACTATGAGAACACGCACCCACAGAGGACGAAATCTTTTTTCATAAAAATCACTTTATGTGTTGTGCGACACTGCATAGTGTGACTAGAGGCACATTGTCGTTTGCCTCTAGGCAAAGTTGAGCTCTAAAGGCACACGGTAGTGTGCGCTATAGTGCCGCTCAACACATAAAGTGATGTTTATGAAAAAAGATTTCGTCCACTGTGGGTGCGTATTCTCATAGTGTCGTTCTTGAATACGAGGGTTAGTGTCATACAGCGCTGGATTTAGACTTCGGCGGCCCATAGGCAGAGCATGTGGTGGAGGCCACGAATTGTTCATATTGTTCATAAAAAATTGTGCACATATTTCGTGCTTGATCTCGAACATTCTCAAAGAAAAAAAATAGTTTTTCGTCTATTTGTAACAAAACTCAGTTTTTTTTTATTTCTACTTTATTTTTTTTGTGTGGTGGCGGCCCATTGGCAACTGTTTATGTTGCATATGCTTAAATCCGGCACTGGTGTCATACCTAGTTAGATTTATAAAGTTGCGATACAACCCTGTGTCAATAAACCATATTACGCAAGTTAACGTTGGTCCTTGGTTGAGTTCTGCCGTGTTATTCTATTATCGACCTCTTTGACGTAGTATTGATGCAATTGCCGGCCTCTGTGCTCTACCAGTTGCTCCTACACGAGCCATCTCGTGATCATTTTCATTTGAGCCTCTTTATTATTTTACTGTCTTTATAGGCCCTTCGTACAAATTCAAATTTATTTATTTTTGTACCCAAAATTACATATTTATTTATCACTAGGTTATTCCCTTCTTTTATGTAATAATTACTTACTTGTGTTAGAAGATCTCGCTCTTACGTATCGAGATTATAGGTTACAGATCAAGCACTTCAAATTTATCTTATTTAAAATTATGTAGTAACGCAGAAAGTTATTTAGTATTAACAGTAATAATTAAGGCGAGTAATAAATGTTTTTGATGAATGCAGAATCGTTTTTTCTCCATAACCGCAAAACATACAGTTTTGTTTTTCATGACAAAGATAACTTAAGGATATAATCTAGATAAATTACAGACAGAAACACGATTGGTGAAACTTTTCTCGTTAGATTTATTTTCCAAAATTGGCTCTTCAAAAACACGGGTTTCGTTTTTAATCAAAGCTATGAATAGCTAAACAGTTTATTTTTATATAATTCGTAAGATAATCATACTAGCTAAATAAATTACAGACAGTTTCTTTTTAAATATGATGGTTTTCGAGATAATGCAGTTTTATCACTTTTTCCGTCTTATCCGGGTAGACTCAGCCCATACAAAACGTTAAAAATTTCACTTATCACCTTAAGTAGTAACATTCTATGTAGATATGTAATTTTTAGAATTCCGCACTTCAAAAGAAAAAAAAACGTTACCCTTACCTTATAGGATCACTTCGTTGTCCGTCTATCTGTATGTCTGTCAACAGCCTTAATTCAAGACAGCGTGGAAGTATCAAGTTGAAATTAATATCAAATACGTAGGTCTGCGGTTCCTTGAAACTGTAAAAAAAAAACATGTTTCTTAGACAACGCAATCGTAAAATATGGCCACTTTTACGCAAATTATACTATATTTTAATCGCAAGTGAATTAAAACCTACGAAATTTGTCAAGAAATAAAATCTTACAGCACGTACACGAAAAAATCCGAAAATTGTTGCATCTCATTGGAAATTGTTGAAATTGGTACAATTAAAAGGCAACATACACGCACCGTGTCCTTTAAATGATCTCGAGATGGTAATCTAAATATCTATACATATATATAAAAATTAATGCCACTTTTCGTTGTAATTTTATAACTCAAAAACGGGCTCACCTATTCCAAATCAAATGTTTAGTCTTTGTTTGGACTATTTAGTAGATGGTTTAGGTGAAGTTTGCACAAAATCGGTAGAGCGGTTCTTCATTTATCACATTTTTTGTAACAAATTAATTCAATAAATGGCGGATCATTTTGTAAATGGGGATTGTGCTGTCAAATTGAAACTTTTTTCAGTGTTGCCAGTAAAAGCATGTTGTTATGTCATTCATTTTCACTTTATACGTAGCGAAGCGCGTACCGGGCCGCTAGTAATATATATAAATATTATTTGGGCGATATTTGCAAATCATGGAACAATTTGCAAAAAGCCCGCTTCATTTTGAATACTGCTTGATCAAGATTGCTTCATTAATTGCTTGACAAATAATTGCCCGTGTACTCGCATTAAGTTGATTATTTAATGTTGTTTACTGTCTGGGATCTGGTTAAAGGGCCTTTGAGTATGAAATTTACCCTTTACCTTAAGGTAGTGCGGATTTTGTAATACGTTTCATATTAAATCATGTAAAATAACTTGTTTCGTAGGTAGGTTCCAAGACAACAATAAAACTGTTAGGTAGGTAAACTGTAGATTTTGGATTTACTTGTGAATGTCTCGGTGAGCAAAATATACAAAATACATAAATGAGCATATTTTTTGATTGCATTGACTTTTTATCAGTAGGTACAGGTAGTACCTATTTGATGTTAATTTCAACTTGATACATAGGTATATTAGGTATCCGCAGATAGACAGACAGGCACAACGAAGTGATCCTATAAAGGTTTCATTTTTCTTGTGTGGTACGGAACACTAAAAAAGAAAGTAATCGCCACAAAAACAAATATTTATCTGTACCTACCTACTTACAGAGATTACCCGCGGCGTCCGTAGCGATCCAAGGTCATTACAGGTCAATCGGCATTTTGAAATGGATAGGCGCCGGTCAGCGGTCACATACCTACATTGAAGTAGTACCTAGTACCTACATACATACCAATAACCACTGGGGTTAATGTATTCTTGAGTGCACACCGCGTTTAGGCTGAAACGGTCTGCTAAATTATGAGCTCTACATTTTCGCTTGGTATTTTCTTACCTACTTAGATAGGTCAACTACATATGATAATGTTAGTAACTACTTACCTATGTATCTATAGGTACCTACTAAGGAGACTATCACGATAGTTATGCAATGTCGGTCAAATTACGAAGTAGAGAATACGAAATATACGAGAACGAAGGCAAGCGTCTCTGCAACCGGCCGTGATGGACCTAAAGACATAGGGAATAACTAGTGTTGTGTTAATTAATCCACTAAACGAGAGTTCCCCAAACTTTTTTTTCTGGTTTCGGTAGACCCCTCTTGTTGGAACGAAGTTCCTTATCGCGCGTTGTGAAAGGGGGCTAGACGGAAAAAATTCTTACGAAAAGTTGTCACAAAAAGTTGTCACGACACTTTTTTGCTATAGTATATCTATTAATTGTGTCGAGGTCGAGGTCGAGGTCGAGGTCGTTGTCGAGGTCGAGGTCGAAGTCGAAGTCGAAGTCGAAGTCGAAGTCAAAGTTGATTCCCCTTCCCTTGTCCCACGTTATTTTGTGTTCAGTACAACATAACTGTAAACTAATAAACGACTTATTGTGCAAGTAGATTACCAAAACATCATTAGTTGGTAGGTGGTATCTACTTAGGAAGGTAGGTACTTACCTATTTATTTGCTTTGCGTTTGTTTCTCATCTAACTAGCTAGATTGACAAAAATTGAGCCTACTGATTAAGTTTATATTACATTATATTTGATAATAATAAAAAACATATTATTTTAACTTAAAAGAAATAAAATTTTATTACAATTCCTTCACTAATTAATCGCAAAGAACTTCGTTCCATCCGGGTGTCCCTTGACACCTCTCAAGTTTTTTGCTTTATATTGATTTTTGCAAATTCTCCAACTTTAAATGTTGATGACAGCTGTTATACTGTTACTCGCTTTAAATGATTTAAATTAAAGCCACGACCTGCTTAAGTGAGGTTCACTATCGTCGACCCCCATTTAAATCTCAATAACCTCCTATTTTTTTCGCTTGCGTGGACCCCTTGCTTGTCATCGTTGACCCCTGGCGGTCAATATAGACCACTTTAGCCATCACTGCACTAAACAGATGCGTGTTCACATAATATTGAACGGTTTCTATATACCTACAGACCCTACAGTAAGTATTTGATATCTTGTTAAGTTGTTACGGAAGAGCGAGGTCTCCTATCACAGGTACTTTTATATTTAAATTGAGGCCTCAAACACTGTTAAACTCACTGTGTCTAAGAAACAAATGAGCATTATTATTATTCTGGCCTAAAACTGTGCGTGATTGTGCGCACTGTTGCGATGCAGAAATACAGGCTCAGTTACTTCCGGATCGAGCATTACGAAACGAGTTGAGTAGTCTCAAACGCAGCATGCACTGCGCGCCCTCAATTCTATCACGGTCCTTCTCGCTCGGTAGACTGTCTGTCTTTTGTTTAATAGATTTAATAAGGGATTTGATATTGTGTATTGGCACAAAGTTTCATTTATCTATGCTAGAAGCCGGCTTCGTATCTCTAAAGAAACAACGTAACCATTATAGGATCACTTCATTGTCCGTCTGTCTGTTAAGACCCCTTTTTTTTAGAAACACGTGTAGATACTATGTTGTAAATTAATACCTATCAAATACTTAGTCCCTTGAAGCTGTAAAAAAACATGTTGAGTCTACGCAAAGGGCAAACATTTTGACACCTGTTTTCCATGATGAACGAACCATCAACATGGAAGTTTGCCCTGGGTGCTCGAGTCAGACTCGTCCACTTGCCCATTTAACTTTTTCTTGGTAGTGGTATCCAACTTATACAAGGAGCCTATTCGGAAGGTACCTAACCATACTTAGGTAGTAACCGACAGTCTAGCTATACTGCTAAATTCTTCAAACTGCTCAGTGCAGTGTCTAGTTCGTAAATCAAGTATTAGATCTAGTAAATTATTTTTTCTCATAGGTATAACAGTTATTATCACACTCAATTAACCTACCTACAACATAAAACAGGTTGGTAAGATTGAGCGACCATCGTCCACCGACACTTTCACCTGCCGCCATTTTGTGGTTGGCGGCGAGGAGCGACGTTCATAACGAATTGGCACGGACGAAACTACGTGGTTGACTGATGAACTGACGTCATTGTTCGTTTGCGGTTTTGAGCTTGGTCGGAAGATTGAAATTATTGGTTGCGAGGTTTTGAGCTTAGTGGAAGATTGAAATTCCATAGATCACGGACCTAAGATTAATAACTCTTAGAGGAGAGCAGATTCTGGGTAAAGTGCAAGTTGAGAGTATTTATTTCAATAAAATTACAAGACTACTTTGAAACGTCTTAGGAGCTAGGTGAAGCTACGCCTCTGTTCCTCGCGCGACCAAGCCTGAAAGAGTGAGGCAGGACACGGCTTGGTGTTGGTGCCTATCATTATTTTTGACGATCCTTTCCTTAGCTATGTATAGCTAAAGTGTGGTGCCGATTCTTCTAGGTACCTTGGTATCTATCTAAATAAGGTACATTTACTAACCTTTTAAAAATAAAATTGCCAACGAATTGATAGGGTCCTCCTCTCTTTTTTGTCAACAAACGCGCCTAATCCCTGTTATAAATAGGTAGATAGGTACCTACTTAACATTTTGTACCTAGTAGGTAGGTTCTAGACTACCCGTCTATCTGGTCTCATGAGCCCGCAAAATAACTCAATGACCGAAAACTCATAAAAGGACGAAAGGGCGATACCTTCAACTCGAGGGTCTCTAAGGTCGTGTACCTACTGTAACCGACGAACTGTATTTAGTTACGTAACCGGTTTTAATATTATACTGACACGTGCTAGCGAGCTTAAATATATAATTAGGGGTCAGAACCATTTTTATACCGACCCTTTCATACGTAAATTCTGGCTTCGCTTTATACCTAAGTCGGTAAGTAGGTACCTATTTGGATTTTCGGAAAGGTAGCTTCAAAAATATCCAACGTATGTTTAAATAAAGGTCATTCATAATAAAAAAAACTTTGGTACCTACCAAATGGTTAATCAAAATCTGTGCAGCCGTTACAACGTGATTTAGTAACAAATAAACATCCAAACTTTCGCATTTTTTTAAGTAGGCATGATGATGATGTTTTGCTTGACTAGATAGGTACCGCGACCTAATCCTAATGTATTTTATTCCTTGTTACAGATCGCCCTAAATGGAAGTTTGAGTTTGAATTCGGCTGTGTGGATTAATCCATAATCGAAGTAAGTTTCTATTTGTTAATTAAGATTTGAACTAGATAAAAAACCGTCATAAAAATGTTGACCGAGTTCAACATACGAGTTTGAATCGGTAGGAAGGCTACATCCCGGACGGCCAACATAAATTCAAATACAAGAGGATATTAGATATTTATTTTATAATAAAAACACAAGCATCACTAACAGACGTTACGCCCCTATTCTTCGCGATCAAGTCTGAAACAATCAGGCACAGTTTGACCCGCTTGCCAGAGAGCCAAGTTAAGCTCAAGTGATTCCCAAAGTGTTTATATCGACCCCCAGTGGTCGATGATGCGAAAAATATAATTGGAGGTCTATGAGATGTAAATGGGGGTCTACAATATTACCTATAGTGGATCTCATTTAAGCAAATTTGTGAATTTATTTAATAATTGTATTTTTTTATTACTCTATACTGTCTATACCTAAGTAGTTAGAAATTGTAATCTTTCAAAGTGAGTAGCACTATTGTAAGAGCTGTCAAAAACACATTTGATAAGAGTTTGGGGACCACTGGCTAGCTAGTAGATACTCCCATCAGCTGTTATAATATAAGTAAAGTTCCGTCTGAACCTGATCCATGACCATTCTGGACAATGGAATTCTAACAAAAAATATAAACACAAAAAAAACTGGCAGCTAAGAATAATTTACGATGCATGCCTTGAAAAAAAAATCTTCACCCTAAAATCGTAGGTTTAAGTTGACTTTGTTAGATGGTTTGAACTTTTTCTAATCGTATGCCAAAATAAACATCGTTACGTTTGTTATCCTTCTCTCGTAATTCGAATACCTAGGTATTATATTCTGGCACAGATCAGTTGACTCGACCTTCTGTGTTGTAGATTGTGGGTTCGATTCTCATCCAAGAAAAACATTTGTGTGATAAACATGTTTGTTTTTTCCGAGTGTATTAATGTATTTACAAGTGTGTATTTACAACAGACGAATGGGAATAGATAGCAAAACCAGCTTAGAAAAAAAAGGAGAGCAGGCTAAAATGGTACACTATGATATTTTATTTAGGAACCTGGCCAATTCTCAAGGTTACAAAGCTTAAAAATAGGTATAACTTAACTACCTAACTTACTATTAGAATTATTTATATTGTTTGGTATTCTAATTAAATATTATTAATGATTTCACGTTAAAATTAACCAGAATATTAAAAAAAAACGACATTTTAAAAATGCCCAAGTCCAACGTCAGTACCATGTCAAATGTAAAATAAGTTTTCTGTTGAAAAATATTTTTCAACAACGCGCTTTAGAAAAATCATTCAATCAAACCATCGAGCACAAACGCGTTATCTCCTGTCACATAATATAACATTGTCATCGAAACTTGACAAGCTTGACAAGCGTTTTTACTAAGGAGTTTCGTTGTGAGTGTCTTTTGAACAGATCCTGACTACATCATCAGATCAGCTCGCTATCACCATATTTTTACGTTGTCACCGAAGTTACATAATCATGCAAAATTTCAGCTCAATCGGTTGGGAATAATTAATTTAAAATTGAGTTGTAAGATACCACCCGAACAAACATAGTTACATACTTTGCAAGTTAAATAAAAGCTTGTAAAAAATCCCATTCATTTATTTATACGAATGTCTATTCTCTTCACACACTGAAATAATGAACTTGACCCAGTACTCTACAGGCGTTCAAATGCTTAACTTTTATTTCACCCGACTTTTCCAACCTTATGTAAACTTTTTGTTTCCATTGTCCAACTTTTTGGATATCCCGTTTTTATTTAGAGAGTAGCCTCTAAATAAGAGGTATTTTAATAAAAAGGTGTCGATTTCATTGGTTTCAGTAGGCACTGTACAAAAGGCTCAAGAAACATTGGCACGCATTGTAAGGAACTTGATTGAACAAAACCTTTTAGGCTCGGGTCACGATTTGAATGCTATGAACGCCGCTTATTGTTAAAAGCCCCACAATTTTTTCTTTATAAGAGCATTGACTTCTATCTAAGCCTTCTTTTTTAGGGTTCCGTACCCAAAGGGTAAAATCGGAACCCTATTACTAAGACTTCGCTGTCCGTCTGTCTGTCTGTCTGTCCGTCTGTCTGTCACAGGGCTGTATCTCATGAACCGTGATAGCTAGACAGTTGAAATTTTCACAGATTATGTATTTCTGTTGCTGCTCTAACAACAAATACTAAAAACAGAATAAAATCAATATTTAAGGGGGGCTCCCATACAACAAACATGATTTTTTTGCCGTTTTTATAGATAATGGTACGGAACCCTTCGTGCGCGAGTCCGACTCGCACTTGGCCGGTTTTTTTTTTATATGTGTGGCTGATTTTTTTTTCTTACCAGTTTCCAGTTTTTGTTTGTGTTTTGTTTTCAGTTTTTACCGCGTCTTCGTACGCGTATATTCTAGAAATCGATTTTTAACTACTTTATCGTAAAACTCATCTATACAACTTTATCAAACCACAACGGGAATTACTCACATAAATAATTAATTTATCGTAAAACATTGAAATTCCTAAAAATCAAAAGGACATTTTGGAAAGAGTTGTAGCTTATGTCCGTTGTAAGACTTTAAACTATATCTATATGAAACCACAGCACAGCCTAGCGGTTTGGCCGCGATGTCTGTATGACACAGACAGACAGAGTTACTTTCGCATTTTAAATATGAGTATAGAAGTATTCATCGCGTGAGCTCGGTAAAGCTGTCAAGAACGAGATGACCTAGCAAAAAGTCTCCGCTTCGCCAAATTTGATTCGCATTGCAATAGGTATAATGGAGTTTACGGTTTGCGCGGGTGTCGCGTCAGGGAGCGGAGGGAGGGAGCAGGTCAATGACGCCCTTCGTCTGGGCCCGCAGCCAGGCGCGAACAAGTTCCCTGACAACCATACGAACTGTTGTTATGGCTATGGCCGAGCCATGTAGCATACCGTCATCTATCTAATCTAGTTTGCAGCCTGCCTACCTGCAGTACCTGCTGGACCTTGTTAGGTTACATTCTGTAAATATAATAAATTTCGTTTTAAAAACTTAACAAAACCGACTTCAAGTATGAGGAATAGTTTTTTGATCCTGATTTAGACAAATCAAGAATTATTAATTCCTAATTTACCTACATGATTACTTGAGGTAAACCTTTACCTTTTTACATTGCTAATAAATAATAAATGGATAATATTATGTTATAAATAGTATTTAAACGACATTCGTTTTGCCCTAAAATATAATTATTTTACCTAGTGTACACCTACATAACTTTTGAAACCGTGATTTAGCGACACATTTTCAAAGATCAATAGCTCATACTTGTATTTTGAAGTTTGTACAATATCGACAATAATGATGGAAGAGTTAAAAAAAACATCATATCGTGGCTACAATGCCAGGCCAGTGCAGTGGTATAAAGAAAAACTACCGGAGAACCGGATCGTTCGGATGGCGCAACAATCGCTTTCGCAAAGCATTTCGTAACCGCGACTGCCGAAAATAGTCGAAAGTTACTTCACGTCGCTGTCCTCACGCACGCCTCACTACTCAAATTATTTTACGGTTTTATCACAAATTATATATTTTCACGCGATCCTCAGTTACCGGCTAAAAAGAACTGTAAGAGGTAGGTCCAGTTACATACCATCTGAATAAACCTGTAAACGTGATACTGTTCCATTCACCGTTGAATTTCATCCTCGCTTCATACACTTATTTTTCCGTATTATCTTTCGCATACTCATTGAGAGATAATTTAATCAATACTAATTTTAATGCTAACAACCTGTCTCAAAATATGGGCATGTGCCAAATGTAATATTTAGACTTTTTAGACGAGTGCCTGGAGATTTGAGAGGATGTTTTCCGTACTTGGGAATTATAGTCGTGATCCTATTTCATTAATTTTAATGGGCTTAACATTCAACAGGCTAAATTCCTGTAAATATTTTCCTACTAATTGGATTAGTTGGACCATTACTAAAATCATAACAAAAAACTCTAAATGTCCACAGTCAGCTATTAGAACAGGACATAGACTAAAGCGATATTATATTTTTATCTTTTCGTATTCTACTTGTGTCTCTACGGTTTGATTTTTATTAAAAATCTTTAGTAAACTAAACTCTAAAACTATTTTAGCCTTCTGATAATTTTTATATTACAATTGAAAAAGGAAGTAGGGATAAGGAATTACATAAAAGGTATGCCATTTCGATTTATAAAATTAACAAACAAACTTCTTGTTTTGTTTTCTTCTTTGTTACAAAAATTGTTTTTTTTTTAATTAAAAATAATACCCTATTAACTTTTGGTGAAAATCAGATGAAGATTCTTTCGGAAACGATGGAAATTCCGCATTTGAAGTCGGTTTTATTTGCTCTAAACTTAATTAAATGGCCTATACTTATTATGAAACTTAGGTAGCCTGTGTGCTTTTGAAATTGCATTTACCAAAGCTTAATGGATTGTGAAATTGCATGGAATCAATTCTCCAATAATTCCCTTTGGCAGGCTTTTTGCTTAATCTCCATTAGATATTAAATTATTTACTGAACTCTGTCTAGACACGTTATGTGAGATTGAACATCAAATCATTTTATTTGGCAGATACGTGGCAATTTGTTGTCTTGGCAAACTGACTGAAATTTGGTAAAATATGAACGTCTTTATTCAGTTAATGTTAAAGTCTAAAATAGCGTAAACCTTACACTTAACCTTAACTTTAAACAGAATAAGATCGTTTATTACTCAATTTTAGTTAGTTTGTCGAGATGACAAAATTACCACCATTGTTAGACAATGTTGATTGAATATCGTTGAACTCTTAAATGTGTTAACCATTTAATGGTTGCTCGTGCACGGTGATACTGTTAATAGGGTTCAAGGTTCTATAGTAATTTACAAAGTTAATAATGACGATAGCTTCAGAGTACTTATGGTACATCTCATTTAAATCTGAAGGTCGTGGATAGATCGAATCTATTAGAGAATTCACTAGATAATGTATTTTTTTTATATTTTAAAGATGTATAAGCGCAACATGTGTTTAAGTCAAGGAAAACGTAGTGTGGTAACTCATGGCTTAGTCAGCTTTGTACAACCATGATCACCACAGGAGAGTTCCTGTGTGTAAGACTGACTAAGCTGAGACGAAGGTATTAGTGTAAAGCAAGCCTACTTGGCCGCAAAGCTTATAGCGTCCCGTAAGAAAGTAATTCCATCTGACCTTACTACTTGGTCAATATTTGTTCCAAGTAATGTATCTAATATTATTTTGTCTATCTCGTACTGAATCATTCAATCGGCCGTTAATCCATAGATAAGAGCTATTTGTCATGCTGACTAACGAGAAATCGAACCGCTTCCTATAGCCGTTGGTTTACTGCTGGAATAAAACTCGATATTCTTCCTGATAATTATTACTGTTGCTTACAACGGGTATATCTAGACTCGAGGCTATTATAAACCATCGAACTTCGGTATATTTCGGTTAAAATAAAGAATCCTTTCATAATGGTGTTTAAGTGTTTCGCAATAGCCGTGCTAAAATAGATTGCGAGTTGTTGTTTGTTTTAACTTCTAAGGTTTCTTCTTAAGGCGCTACCAGTTCCTAAAACCGCGGCAGAAACGACTAACAGCCCGTTCACACTAGTCGTAAGTCGCATATGACTAAAAGTCGAATGCTCTGGTCACCATACACTTTATACTCATCCAATGTGAACAGCTCCATATAAAGTGTATGGTGACCAGAGCATTCGACTTTTAGTCATATGCGACTTACGACTAGTGTGAACGGGCTGTAACGTGGCTGTAAGACAGTTAACAACGGCAAGCTCTAGATGGCGTATGCGTATCGTAAATATAATCGACAGTTTTTATGAGATTGCGTTGCTGGTACCTACGTAGGCAAGTAATAGGGGTAGCTTTACCTACCCCTCAATAACCATTTTCTCTTTGTCCGCCTTTGCTTTTCGAATAAATTAATGATATAAAACTTATCAAAAACCAATTCTAATAGAAATCTAGATCTACATATTACCTATCTTTAAATAAATCACAAGTTGATCTTAATAGTAGGTATCAAAATATTTCGATCATAAATTCTAAAACGTATCATTTTGAAATAAAATCTTTATCGTGAAAAGTTTCTGCTATTATGTTTTCAGTTTAATAGAAATCTAGGTAGGAACCTGAAGTAATATATTTATAAAAATAGGAGATGTGGCTTGTTCAGAAGTATTTCTTTTTTCGTTTCGAAAAAGAGCAATCGTCGACATACAGCCCCTTAAAACATCAGCGGTAGAGCCGCTGGTCAACAAATTAAAATACAAAGTCATGAAATGTTAATAGGTACTAACTCAACTCATTTATAGTATTCAATTAATTCTCGTTCCGTTGCATCGTGATTTTAAAATCGGTAAAACTCGTTGTAATAACGATGGTGATTTACGACGAATCATTTTGACCATGGACAGTACAGTACGTTGTCCGATAAATTCGATATATAAGTATAAGAATCAAAGGCCTGACTGATTAACTGACTGACTCATATAAACTTCAACCATATTGTATGCATGAATGAATATAAACATAATACAACGACAGTGCACCGCTGATTGTTTAAACTTGAAATCTAGAAGATATATTTCTTAGCACAAAAATCTTTATAGGTACAGGTACCCTTTCGCGCCTCTAGGTAGACGCGGATGTGGTTGGAGGGTCAACGATTTTCCTTGGAGGAGTGTTCACCTCAAATGACCTCATTGTACGATACGATCATTAAATTACTGGCTTATTTAGCCAATAATCACTTATCATTCTGAGTAGAGAGAGTCAGACTGCGTGTGCTGTGCGTATCGAAGCACGAAGTTTGACAAAGAACGAAGCTATTCAAATTCAATTCAAATTCAAAAATCATTTATTTCAATAAAATCACAAGGATCACTTTGAAACGTCTTAGGTACTAGGTGAAGCTACGCCGATTCCACGCGACCAAGCCTAGAAGAATCAGGCAACAAACACGGCTTGGGGTCTACCTTTTTTTTAATGATCCTTTTCTTAAAGCTATGTAGAGCTCCAGTGTGATGCCAATCGAACAAGGTGAAGGCTCAAACAAGAATAATTATTAAAAATACGTAAACAATAAAAAATAATAATAATAATAACTAAAGAGCCTCAGCACAAATTCAAAAAGCAGCACACGCTACACTTGATTTAGAAATAAAACTTAAAGATAAAATAACTATTTATTAGAACAGGACACAAACTAATAGGCAGGTATTACTCTATTGTAAGTTACGTATATATACTTTTTGTCATGAGTTGCGGGCCTCAGACTTTTCGTTCATGTGTTTACACAAGAAAATTGGCTTTTTGTCACGCTAGCTTAGGTTAGGTTCGCTGTTAACTAAACAAAGTACACCACGTGTGTACAAGATGTTGAAAAACTACGCTGCATTTTATTGACAGCTCTATAAAAATGACTGTTTATAAAAAAAATAAGGATACGCATACGCAATACGCATTAATACAACATTCATTCGGAGTCTGGGAGTGTAATTATCGACAAAAACATGAAGTCCCTGTAAAGTTCACCTTCAGTTTGTTGACATTAACTGATCTTATTAATATTGGTATTTTTAAACAAGTTTTTTGATTCACCTTTGGCATTTATTTTGAGCACCTTGAGTCTGTGTCTTGTAGCGCTGATTCCGTCGTCAGAGGTCACTGAATGAGGATTGTAAATTGTTATTATTGCAAGTGCTTACATACTAATCATAAGATAAAATGTGTGAATGTCCGATAAGAGTTTCCCAATGCACGCATGTGCGAAAACAATATAGATTTGTTTGAATATTATGTCAAACGTAAAGTAGGTACCTACCTACCTGTTTATTCAAATGAAACAAGGATTATAATAAGTTTTGAATCAATCGAGTAGAGAACTCGGCGCATGGTGGCGATGGCGTGCTCGCAACCTTGCGGCGCGCGGCGCAGGTCAGATTTTTCGAAGGTCGATGACTCGCGTGTAATCGCCCAGCTATTATTATTGAAAGCACCCAGGACGAACACTTTGTAACGCACGAACGAAAATCGATGCCCTCGATTATTCACGATAGACACTTTTTATGCGTATGGTCCATTTTTGCAAATATCCCCCCTTTGGTGAAAATATTTGCGCTTGTGAGTAAGAGAGAGAGTGGCACAGGTTAGGTGTGAATGTTATGGAATTTTATTATGATCGATCGTAGTAAATTAAGGTGCCTACCGAGATATAGGTACATCTCGTTATATTTAATAGATTGCCCCAATCAAACAAGACTAGACTTCGTTGATTGATATGAGCGTGGGTAGGTAGGTATTATAAAATGATGGACTAATCTAAATAGCAGAGGCTTTTACGTAGGTGGTGAGGACGTAAATAAAAAGGCGTAGGAACCAACTAGGTAGGTAGGTCCTTTAGTGATTACTCAATTTTTATTGTGAAGAAGTTTGTCATAATTAACTAACTACCTGTACGTACTCCTAGGTAGTTTTTTGTAGGTAAATAACTACCAAGACCAACCTATGTAAATGTAACTATTATTTATTATTTACCTAAGTAGGTACCTAACTACCAACTTAATTAGGTACCAATCTACTTAACTACAGTTACTGAATCAAGCTTCAATAAAAAATAATGCACACAATTAAACATTTGTCATCATTGCCTATATCTACCTGTTTTAAAATGTCTAGTTGTATGCCTAATGCCTATGCCTACCTACCGTAATATTTCTCAGAAGAAAACCATATGAAATAAAATACCTACGTACCTATCTATGTAAGTTTTAAAATTTATATCAAAAGTCACCTTACACACGAACAAAAGATTTGGGGTTCAATAGATTTTTTGTTGCGATATAAAAACTACACCATCCTACCCCGCAGGAAGGTCAACTACCTGCGCTGTGAGTAATAAAACTAGCGAAGGGGCTCACTTCACTTTACATACATCTCTATAGTTATATCTTATACACTTGTATGTTTTTATTTTCCGAAGAAAGTTATTTGCGCCGGAAGTTTCGCGATCGTTGGTAGAATGAAGCGAGACAAAGTTTTTTTCAAGTGTCCTTTTTTATTCTTTTACCAAAACAAATCGATTCAGACGAGTGCGTCACTTAGGTATAGCTTATTTACACAATATGTCATAGGTATTTAGTTGTCAAATACATAACGAAATTAGTATGTTTGTTTGTAAGTTGTCCATCAATTTGCAAACCATTTTTTGACATTCGAGTCGGGACTTCGGGAGCTGACACTCTCATCGGAACTCCTTAGTAAATATGTTATGTGTGGTTATACATATATACGCGTCGACTTGAGAACCTCCTCAGTTTTTCGTCATTTAAAAAATATAACCTTCTAAAAGCTTTTGAGATAAAACAATTAACCTACTTGGTAGTTACCAGTGTGATTTCCGTTTGTATTTTTCGTACTATTTGCGTAACCCTCGGCGCGTGAGTTTAACTCAAACTTGGCAAATTTACTTTACTAGATAGGTATAACAAGCCTACTTAGCAATCTACCTTGTGTTTTGCTAATAAATTAAATACCAAGAATAGCCTGCTAGCTTCCTTAGAGATGGAAATAATTGTCGTACTTTTGCCTACTTACCTATTATGAGTACCTATGCGCTTTTTCAAGGAAGGAGTTGAACATCAACAACGCAAAGATTTGCTAGGTGTTACAAAGTAGGTAGGTAGGTACATTAACTGCAAGTAGGGTCCAAGACCCGATTGTGATGCCTATGACTGCCCCGGTTTTGGTCATATTCAATTATTGCAGTCAATAACTAAGCATAGCAAAACTTGCTTAAAATCTATAGTTGATACATTTCTTTGTCTGGTACGTTTTGATTAGTGACAGTTGTGATACGTTATACCTCTAGACTTGATTGATCGCAACTACATATTTCTAGTTTTGTCTATTTAAATATGTATAATTAATAAATAAATATCGCCTGTTACAATACCTTTGCTTAATCAAAGAGATTAAAAATTGTCTATTCTATTTTTAAAAAAAATCTAAATTTTAATAGTTTTTCACTATAATCCGTTTATTTGAAAATTAAAATGTTGTTAAAATGTCCGCAACCAGCGCTCTCACCCTAGGTAAAAAAAAGAAGTAATGAATAACCTTTTAAATAGGACCTTCAGTCTTCATGGCAAACACGCTGCTATAAAGTGGGCAGTGACCTTTTATTATTGGCGAAGCACAATACGCAAGGTAGTAGGTACACAAAATCAAAATATTTTATTGCAGAAATTATGCACAATAAACTAAAATGCGCTATTGTATCGGAATGTCTAATGTCTTCTAGCCTGCAGGGATCTCCGGTATTTTCAAATACCGGTAACGACTGTCTTCGACGCGATGCAGGTATTTATTGGTAACGTTATAAGGAACGGTATTTTTTAAAAACCGTTTTGTATCAATGATTTAGACTAGAGTTAACGCTGTACCGGTACCGGTACCAGTGGCAGATTTACCAGTAGGCTGAGTAGGCTAGAGCCTAGGGCGGCAGATTTTAGGGGGCGGCAAATTTGGGTTTATTTTTTCAAACATCACTATTTATTTTAGCCTTTATCGTCCCACTGCATTCAATAGCCTACAGGCGGCAAATGTGTAAGTCCGCCACTGACCGGTACTAATATATTGATATTTTCAATGAATAAGTAAAGTACTCGAAAAGTACTTACTGTCAACTATCAAGCTTTCTTGTTGCCAACCATCATTTGTATTAGGTTGGAGTAGAAAATACCTTTGAAAATAAGTCCGCTGCAATTAAAGTATTAATAAATAAATTGCATAAATTGGCAAGCACGTGGCCGTCGCCCCGCCCCGCTGCGTTTCTAGACCTGAGAGGTATGCAGATTACCCACTAGGTAGGTACTTACTCTACTTTAGTTCCTTTTAGGAAGTTCTTTTAAATTAACGCTATTCTTAAAATATCCCCTTACTTATGCTACACGAGGTGGTACCACCTAAGCGAAGTGCGGAGTGGTAGAAGATGATTTCGTAACTGCAAAAACGTTGAGTAAATTCATCAACGATGTCCTAAGACAGGTCATAAACATGTAGTACCTGCGTACTTACAGAATAGCCGGCATGTTGACTTGACTAGGCAAGCAGGTCGCAGTTATACCACAAATTATATTATGTACCTTGACATTTGTGAACATTTAGACAAGATTGGATTTCTATTACTTATTTTTTTTTTTTTTTTTTTTTTTTTCCTTCTCGAGCTATAATGCTCGGTATTCTCTGAGCACCCGCCCCGAGACCCTCAGGGAAAAGGTTGCTCCTATTACTTATTATTATTTATTATTATTATTTTTATACATAAAGGTATTTTTTTTTTAAATTATTAAATTATTATTATTTTTATTTTATTTTACTACAAAATGTGGGCATGTGCCAAAAATAATGTTTGGACGTGCATCTGACTATATTATCCACTCTAGACATCTTCAAAGGTTCGCCTGTAGATCTGAGAGGTAAGCGCCTGGAGATCAGAGAGGATGTCTACCGTAATTGGGGATTACAGTCGTGATCCTATTTATTTGTTTATTTTTTGGATTTCTATCCGATTTTGAAGGTAAAAATTAACCTAACAATTAAATTAGTAGGTACATAGATACAGACATACATAAAATTCCCAGAGGAGTAGGTAGGCAGAGATCGCGACTTTCCACTTACTACGATCCGATCCTGACATACTCGTACCTCTGATGGTTCATTCACTCTCATCATCATCACATTCTTCATATGTATGAACTCGTCGGTTTAGAGTACAGATACTCTTAACCTGGGGCCGTACCACAAGCTCAAAAGCAATATTAAAACAAAATTACTCATAGTGAAGTGTCAACGCAATACGAACTCGTACAGCATTGTCACTTTCGCTCTGCGAGTGATATTGTTTTGACGTTAAATTAGTGTTACCTATATTGCGTTGTGTATCGCCAATAATATCGATTCTATTGGTTGATCGTTGATCGATTACCTCTGGGTCTGAGGTGCGCTAAAAGTGCAAAATTCTATGCCCTACTAACCCACTTTGGCCACAAGGCAAGGTCGGGCCGACTCAAAGCGCAATCATTTTGTTCCGAGTTACAAGCAAACGCAAGCGTATAGAAACGCAACTCATTTATAAATTTCCCCCGCTTTGTTGCCTCTACAATGCGTGTGCGGCGATCCATTGCGATGCAGTTGACAATGTCAACATTATCGATGATGGCATCATCGTTTACGGATGCAATTACAGCGATTGTCAATTGCAGATGCGTGATTGAAGGTTTTTGATGTGCTGTACAGGCTATATTTTGCCAATGATAATAAAAAAAATCAGTCAATCGCTGATTGGCGTAACAAAGGAAACCTTGGGGTTTGAAATAAATCGATTGAAGGTCCTAAAAAATCTAGTAGACACCTAGATCTACACCAACACATCAATCGCGTGACCATTTTCAATGACAACGGACCGTCTCAGGCACTTAGGTAAGTGGCACAAGAAGTCACGTGATGTTTTATGTACTATTGAGATTGGGAGTTACGCTTCTTTGTATTTTACTGACTTTATTACGTTCATATTTTACCCTACTATCACTAAGGCCTTGGCTTCCAAAAAACTAAGAAGTCGGTGTCAAATCACGTGAGACTGACTTTACAGCTCAGTTGATAGTAGATACCTAGTACATATCTCTGTCTTCTACGCTGGAGATTGTGGGTTCTATTCCCCTCCAGTATTTTATCCCATCAGAATATTTAAAAGTTTTTGTTTAGTTTGAAGCTAGGTGACGCTGTATGAAATGTCCAACATTTTTTATTTATTTATATGTAGGTATAGATAGGTAAATAAAAAAATGCCACGTCTCCACTATTACTGCCGCCATTGCACGGTTGAAGATATATTGAAAACTCGCGCTTACAGACCGCCAACGCGTCTCGAATACCTACCAACCGAGTAGGATTAAACTGTTTCAAGTTATTGGAAACTTTCTCTTTGGAGAACTTATGGATTTGCAATCTGCTCAGTGTTAGAACTATGTTCTTGTATGTGTGTGTGAGCCTTGTGGTGTGAGTTGTTATGTAGTGAGAGGTAATAGGTACATTGGCTGCATGCATTGCACAAGGTTATAATAGGTCTACCTACGTATACCAAACATTATTATTCTTTAATTTTTTTTTTTTTTACTGTAAATTATTGACAAAAGCATAAAAAATAAAATATAACCTATTTATATTTTATTTTTTATGCTTTCACGACGGTAGACATCCTCCAGGCACTCAAATTCATGAAGATCCTGCATAAGTGAAGTGACAGGTTGCAAGTAGAACTAACAGATGGGAAGAATAAAATATCTGGGCAAAACAAAAAGGCGGGATTTTGGGATATTTGTCGGGACAAATAAATATTACCTACGAATTATAAAGTTAATTTTATTATCAATTTGTCGGGACAATTTGCATTTCGCCGGGACTTATACGAATTGTAGGGACAACACCCACGAATCCCGACCATATAACAACCCTATTGTTGCAAGAATAAGAATACTAGCTGCTCGCCCCGTCTTCGCACGGGTAGAACCTGGATAAAAATAGTCTATATGTTATTCTGATGTATAAGCTAAATTACTGTAAAATATCGTGAAAATCTGTTCAGTAGTTTATACGTGAAAGAGTAACAAACACACAAAGCTACTCACAAACTTTTGCATTTATATAATACTAGCGACCCGCCCCGGCTTCGCACGGGTAGCATGTTATTATACATATAAACCTTCCTCCTGAATCACTCTATCTATTAAAAAAAACCGCATCAAAATCCGTTGTGTAGTTTTAAAGATATAAGCAAACATACATACAGACATACAGACGCGGGAAGCGGAAAGCGACTTTGCTTTATACTATGTAGTGATTAGTAGAATAGTAGGACTAACTAATTTCCTTGCGATGTTTTCTTTCACCGGTTTTAATTTCACGAATATAGACATCCATTGATTCTGATTGAAAGACTGTCACTCACCATTATCATTATTTACAGTATTTAGTTAGATGATTAGTATAATAAGCGAGACGAGTAATTTGCCGATAACGAAATGTCATTGAACGCTAAATTACGAGTATAATAATGTAGAAGGTAATCTATTCTAATCTCTACATTTTCTAACTTGTCATTACAATTACTTACTTATACTTTAGATTAGATAGATAGACAAAAAATATAAGTACTTACCTAGGCGAACTTAATGCTACGAGTAGTTAGCATTTTGTTCCAGATATGCTTTGTGCAATTTGGAGATGGAATGAGAATGATAGTGACCTCTTACCTCTTGCGTGCGTCAGATGTTGTCAGATGATCGGGATTCGTCATGATTGTCCCGACATAGAGTCCCGGCAAAATAAAAACTGTCCCGACAAATTTTAATAATAAAAATAATTTTTAAGTCGTGATATTTATTTGTCCCGACAATTAGTTCAAAATCCCGACTTTTTGGAGGTTTGCTTACATATTCTGGTCATACCATCTGATAGCCCCCCGCGTCCTAGATCGTAGATATTGGAAAAATGTACATTAGTGCCATTATAATCTTTGAGAACCCTGCCTATTACACCTAATTTGCATGTTGCTCTAGCGGGTTTTGGCAATACTCATCATAACTCTCAGACCCCAACGTTTTTCACATCGTAAAGGATTCATCTAGGTATCTCTACTTACGAGTGCTTACCCGTTCAACCCACAATTTTTCATCCCAATAGGTATTTTGATCCGTTCAACCCAAAACATTTGATTCGAGTTACCCTTTCAACCCACACCTACTTATTCCTAATTTCTATTGTTTAATTTCAAATAAATGACACAGTGAAACACTAAAGTAGAAGGGTCAGCAGATAAAAAAAAATGAAAAATAAATAAATAGGATCACGACTGTAATCCCCAAGTACGGTAGACATCCTCTCAGATCTCCAAACGCTTAGATCCTTTAATGATGTCTAGTGGGGGTGGTCAGAGGCACGTCCAAACATTATATTTGACACATGCCCACATTTTGCAGTAGTTAGCATTCCATACGTGACGTGGTTAAAAAAAGTGTAGATTCTTATAAATATTATTATTAATAAAACCAGTCTTGTACAGATAATAGTCAGTCAAATATTTGTCTTATATCCATTGTGCACCAAAATTTGTCTTCCACGGGTTGATTGAATAAAATTCAAATTGTTGTTACTATTCCAACTTGCAGTCACTTCGTTTTCCACCATATTTAATTTAAACCATTAGGTTAGTAGCTCTAGGAACTACTGATAGATGTGACAGGTAAGATTGGAAGAGTAGTAAGAGACCTAATAAAGAAAAGAGCAGAATAGGTATATCATAAAACAATCAAATGGTAGTCCTTAGCGTTGTTGACTGGATTATCTATTGTACAATAAGTCCGCCTATTTACTTTGTACGTGTATTCGATAGAAGAGAGCATAAAATATTATTACCTGCATATTGTAGGTACAAAATTTGAAGTTACTGTGAGCAATCATTTCATCAAGTTCGATTTTTTATAAATATTACGGTGTCTGTAATGTTTAGAATACACTGTGACTTCGATTTTTGGATTGGGTAGAACGGAGCATATGTTTTGTGTTGAACGGGGAAAAATAATATTGGGATGAAAAATTGTGGGTTGAACGGGTAAGCACTCCTACTTACATATTATTTTCTTATTTACATTTTCTGAAAAATATGTCTTCATATACATACGAGTAGCTAGAACATTCATGTTTGTATCTACCACTACACTTACATTTTCACAATATCCCAAACGCCCTTTTGCGTAATTTTGACAGTTACACAATGGGAATTTGACAGTTGCTGGTGAAGAAGACTGCTGATTTGAGTTTATCTCTATCTTCTGAACAAATACAGTTATATTAATGTAGGTAGGTATATCCATCTCGTTTAAAAGTCAATCGTCATATTTCTAACACCAGTTTATTCATTACCATGAAAGCAATCCTACTAATAATGGAACGCCTATTCAGCAAGTTGATGTAATCAATGACAGGGTGACATAATCGCACACCCGTTTCAAACAAAACAGAGTCCGATTACCAAGAGTTCATTGAGTTCATTAGCTTGCTTGAACTGTTATTTAGTTTCATTTCGATACGTGTCAATTATTTTAAGACGTTTTGGTAGCAAAGCGATTTTATTGATTTATTTAACCCTGCAGTAGGCATGGTGGCGGGGTGGGCTTGCAAGCAGTCACGTGATTAGGTGGAATAGTGACTAGGTAGATACTGTAAAATGTGGGTAAATAATGAATTACGATATAGTTTTTTAATGTTTTATGAAGAAACTATAAGTCCTATCTACATAAATACAATTTAAATGAGACCAACTTTAGACTATTCTCTACTATCTAACTCTACCTACACAATAAAAAAAATCATCCAAATCGGATCAATAGGTAAAAAGATAATATGTCATACAAACAACAAAAATATATACGCGTCGAATTGAGAACCTTCTTTTTGCGTCAGTTGAAAAGAAGAGCTACATTACTACCTTCGCATTTCGAAAGTGGAAGTGTAAATCCCAAACACTTGCACCTTCACCAAATGTCAAGATATTCGGTCTTTCAATTTCCGGTTGAATACAACAAGCAATGCGGGCCATAATTATGAAAAAAAAAATAACTTTTTAACTGCCTGGCTTGGTATGGCATGGCATATGTCATGCAATAAAACCATACCACATTTTTTTTTACCGTTCAGCGAACACAAAGCCTTTGGTATTTTGTGTACCTAGTAGAATGACTTCGATGTAATCGGCTAAGAAAACTGATGTCAAAGCTAATTCTTTAGTCTTTTACATGAATATTACTTAATTTATGGTTGATGGCAGCCTCTTTGTAGGAGGTAGAATAAATTAAAACGTCTTAAAGTAGTCTTGTTCCAATTTTAAATAAGACAAGTCAAGTGCGAATCTACTCTCGCACCGAGGGTTTCATTCCGAAACTGATATTCTGGCACACTTTTGGTGAATAATAGTATTCTTATTTTATAGAACTTTCACTGAAATTTTATTCCTATTCGACATCGACTATTCGAGATTTAAATAAAGGCTACTTCTAGAATGTGCAAATCAAGCAATTCATTAGAATGATACCTCACTTGACCTAGAAGCCCCCTAAAACTTCACCACTCCCTCACTCCATATTTTATTGAGTTTTTGATAAAAACAGATCCAGTTAACGTGCCAGTCAGAAATTTCGCTTTATTTTTCTTGAAATATGTACTTACTTATGTAAAGCTTTAAGTATCGATGATTTCAGACTTCGCTTTGCAAAGGATGTATTTTAGATAATATTACATTAAAAAAAACTATCATGCGACATGCGACTATTATTTTGCTTTAAAACTAGAATGAATAGCAAATTAGCAAAGCAAGGTGCAAGGAAAACTTAGTTGCCATGACGATAAGTGACGAGGCTCATGCGCGACCTCGTTGCGCAAAAGCGGGTAACGGTACCGGACCGGGCGGAGTTTGCCGAAACCGCTCCGAAACCACAGAATAGCTACAGCGCGCGTTCCGAAACTCCTTTATTTCTTTTTTATTTTTATAATTTTAGGATAACTTGCAGCTAACAAAGGAATATATAAAAAAAAAACTTCCTGACGGCTAATCACAAGTTTCCACAAATATAATATAAGAACAAATAACTGAGACATAATGTAAAAAAACGGACAAACTTATTACCGCCTGGTAATAAGTTTGTCCGTTTTTGACACAAATTTGTTGAATGGGAGCCTTATATACTTATATATTAATTTTATTCTGTTTTTAGTATTTGTTGATATAGCGGTAACAGAAATACATCATCTGTGAAAATTTCACAGCCTTGTGACAGACAGATGGACAGCGAAGTCTTAGTACCTAATAGGGTCCCGTTTTTACCCCCTTTGGGTACGGAACCCTAGAAAATTACACTAATCAAACGCCTAAAGTAGTTACAGACACAAGTAGTAAATAAGTCAATATTAACGTCTGCCTTATCCAGAGAGTTGATCAAGCAGCTTACTCTGATAAAACACGGAAACTCGGCGATCACTCTGAAAGTATTCGCTGAACGGTCACTTTCTCTAGACTAGAACGAGTTCCAGTGCTGCAGTATCGTATTGAACGTGCTTATACGGCATCGCGCCGCTCTGCTCACACGATAATAGTCACACAAGTTATTTGAAATACGTGATACAAGATTGACCGGTTGCTTGCAATGCTGACGATCAAGTAAATTAGAAGTTTCGCTCAACCTCGAAATAACCTTGGAACTTCTGCAAAACTAGCTAGCTATCTTTTTGACTATTCTAGTCTCCTAAACTCTCTGGTCACTTTTTTAAAACGATTTAAAAAATACAAATAGGTAGAGAAGGTTTTAAGATAATTTTTTTTATTTTTTATCCCACGCATAATTTATTAAAATCTATCAAAAGTTAGTACAACTGATTTTTGGTAAAGAACTGGCGAATTACTAAACTCGTAATTTTGGAACTCCGACTTTTTCAGCAAGAAATTAAATGGCGCGATTGAATGCATTGAATGAAATATTTTTTGGCAGCGCGAATTTCAAACTGGAACTAAATTAGAAAGCTTTGTCGCAGCAATCACCATCAGTTCCTCAATCCCGAGGTCCGGCCTTCATTTGCGAACTTCATAGTGAAAGGTCCGTCAGTCGCCATCGCCAGTTGCTACGAGTTATATCGCCGCCATTAAAAAAAAAACCAGCAAGGCAATGACTTGGCGTAGGAGCAAAAAAAAACACGACGAGCGAGCGAGAAGCCAAGAACGGAGAACCAAACAAGTGCGTTACCCCCTCGGCGTTTGTACGCGTACCTACTTAGGTATTTATTTTTATTTATCAGTGATGCGTAGCGGTTGTGGTGCGAGAGAGCTCGACTCGATTCCACTTACGGCCAGTGTGCCACGAGATAAAACATCGAGTTTATAAACTGTACCAATTGTTTACCATTACCAGTTCAATTCAATTGATCGGTTTAGTCGTTAAGGTGATGTGATACTTAAATTTTTTAGTTTTTTGTATGGGCAGACAGAGCCGAGTCTACCCGGACAAGACGGAAAAAGTGATAAAACAGTAGTGTTGATAAAAATAAAATAAATAGGATCACGACTGTAATCCCCAAGTACGGTAGACATCCTCTCAGATCTCCAGGCGCTAAGATCCTTTGAAGATGTCTAGTGGGGGTAGTCAGAGGCACGTCCAAACATTATATTTGGTACATGCCCACATTTTGCAGTAGTTAGCATTCCATACGTGACAGGTTGCAAGCCCATCGCCGCTTATAAGAATACTAAATGGTTTCCTCACGATGTTTTCCTTCACCGTTTTGAGCACGTGTTTTTGATGCGCATTTAATTTTTTCTAACAGAAAAATCCATTGATGCACGCCAGGATTCGAATCCACGACCTTCAATTTGAAAGTTGAGGTACTTCCCACTCGGCCAGCACGGCTTGATATTATATTAAGTATATAAAAATGAACTGTTCCGCTATTCATAGTTTTGAGTTAAAACGTAAACAGAGTTTTGGAAGATAATTCTTTTGAGAAGAGTTTAACCAATCAAGCTTCTGTTCTTCATTTATCTAAACTAAATCTACTACTAATTCTAAATTCTTCTATCAAAAAAATGTATACCTCGTCTTAAAACTGACTATTCTAAAGTAGGTATAGGTAGGTACATAGTATAGTCTTTGATTTGACTCATCATCTCATCACTGTCTCTCTTACTATAGGTACCTAGGTAGGTACTGCAATTATCATCGCTAAAGCAGGTTTTACTTAATGATTCCTGTTATGGTTCAAACGGCTTTGTCCTAATTGATTTATATTTAAAATAAACTCAACCTGTTAAGTTACTAGGACTTCTTGGTAGGCTCATGTTGTTCGGTAAAACCAAGGATCAAGATCACAAATATTATGTCAAAATAAACCTACGACCGGTTCTAATACAATCTAGGTTTCGCCGCTATTCAAAGTTAAATACCCTTAAGGCGCTCCCAGTCGACGATTGTTTTTGTTCGAAACGAAAAAATAAATACTTGTGAACAAGCCACATCTCCTATTTTATAATGTAGAGTATATGTGAATAAAGATGTACCCATCTTTAATCACTTCATTAAATAATCCTACCGACCGCTGCAATGACGACAAACACACGTCGGAGCGTGGTCCGCCTTAACTTTTCGAATAAATTAATGATATAAATTATGTATAATTACTTACCAAAAATCTATTCTAATAGAATTCTAGATCTACATATTACCTATCTTTAACAATAAAGCACAAGTTGATTTTAATAGTAGGTATATAAAATATTTCGATCATAAATTCTAAAACGTATCATTTTGAAATAATATCTTTATCGTGAAAAGTTTCTGCTATTATGTTTTCAGCTTAATATAAATCTAGGTAGGAACCTGAAGTAATATACTTATAAAAATAGGAGATGTGGCTTGTTCAGAAGTATTTCTTTTTTCGTTTCGAAAAAGAGCAATCAGCGACTGGGAGCCTCTTAATATTCGATCTTATAGATACCTACTACACAAAACAAATTACCTACTTACATGAAACTTGATAATGCATAGGTAATGCAGTCATGTAGTAGAAAGGTGTACCTACCTACTACCTTTAGATATGTATGAGTTTTTAATTGCGTGTATTTTTACGAATTTTAAAACGTAGATTAGTTTTATTTTTGTCCAAAATGACATGGTTGTAAGATAACTATAGATTTTGACACGGGTCTTTATCACGAAATAACCTTTAATTTAAAAATAATGGTTGTAAGAACCGCTAATAGGTAGGTGGTTATAATCTTAGGTTCCAATACCAATACCTACCTATCTGTTTATAAATCGATACTTGTAGGTACGTGTACGTTACGTACTCCTAAATAACTGCCAAAAAACATGTGGAACACAAAACACGACTTCGTTATCCTACTAATACCAGACGGCATTATTATAATAAAGGAACCAGGCATAGCTAGGTAGGTACCTACCTACCTCACATGTCACGGAGCATCTGAGTCACGTCAATCGTTTCGTTATCGCCCGCTCCATCCACGTTCACATCTTTAGTTTTTATCATGCTTATTTATCTGTCTTCTACGATAGCAATAGAGATGGTTACAAATCTTTATCAATAGCACAAGTAGGTACCTACCTACCTATTGTAAATAAGTACGCTTGTCAGGACGGTGACTTCGTTGACACTTCTTGTTATTAGCGATTGGATACCAGTAGTAGGTATTTAGCATTTATTTATTTGTTGTTTGCTGTAGCAACTACAAGATGACCTCTACGCTCGAACGCGTGGCCCTGAGTAATTTCTGAAGGTTTCGTGTTCTCGGATAGTCGCTCATCATCATAAAATGCGCAATTTTTTGAAAGCATAAAAAAATTGCTTGAATTAAAGTAGGTATTTAGACTGAAAGTAACATGTAGAGCTGGTAGAGGCATGTCAAGCAAAAACAGCCTACGATCTTCTGTCTGACATTGCTGTTGTTGTGTGTGTGTGTCGAGCCAATAGGTCGACCAACCACAAGTCACAAACTCACAACCAGTCAGCCAGACGCTCTCCCTCCCTCGCTCTATCCTTCGGTCCGTCTGCCCCCCTCCCCCGATTTCCCCATCCATCCCCACTGCGCCAGCTAGCTAGCCACCTAGCCAGTGAAGTCAGTCAGTTTTCGGCTGTCGTTCTGCTGATACGTGTCGCGTTCACGTCGCGCTGCTACTTCTTTACGTCATAGTTAATTTAGTGCTTTATTTAAAATTCACAGTTTGAGTAAGTAGCGCGTGTCTTTATCTTCCCCACTTTGGTAATGCAATCGTTATTTTAATTGATAATTCATATTACTAACTAACGCTTTGTCTTGTTACAGGTACCTACCTACTTGGAACTGGGTGTGAACCCAGATACGGTGTGTGTGGTTTTATGTAATGTTATTTATTTATTCAAGTCCATAGTGAAATAACGGTGAAGGATTCGTTCAGTGTCAGTGCAAATAAATTGGATACATTTGGATGATACAGAAGAGTGAAGTTGTCGCCTCAAACATTTTTTAGTGGTTGTGCTTTGTGTAGTGACACTATCGGATTGTACCTTTGGATTTTAGCTGCTAAATGGCAATTGTAAGTACCAACGTAGAATAACATTTTATTTTACAACCTAAAAAAAATTAAAACAAGAAAGTTTACGTAGCAGATCGATCGTTAAAAAATATTTTTTTGTGAGTGAGAGTGCTTAAATTGGGTCAATAGCGGAACGTAGGTAGGTAATTTGATTTAAATTTAGACACAGACGAAGTACCTACCTAGTTATACTGGCGATATAAAATACATTAAGTGTGTAGGTACCTACCTTACTTACCTAGGTATTTTAAAAGATTTGATTTGGCAATAGTGCATTGACTGGTTGAAAATTCCCCTGACTTTATATAAAACTCAGTCCGCCCCGGCATCGCACGGGTGTAATAATGATTTTATGGGTTTTTTTTACACTGTGGGTTACATTATCGAAGTTTTCATACGGATCCCTAATAGTTAGACAAATGGTATTATGGACTTTTTGTAGATATTGATGTTATCTATAAAACTGTAGTAGGTACATTATTCTATTGTCAATAATTTCCGCAGCGTAAGCGATATAAAGGATTTTTTTGAATTTTTTTCCACACATTGGGTTACATTATCGAAGTTTTCATGCGGATCCCTAACATTTTTGAAAATAATCTATACCTATGTTCATCAGGGATAATGTAGGTTCTAATGGTAAAAGAATTTTTCAAATCGGTCCAGTAGTTTCGGAGCCTATTCATTACAAACAAACAAACAATCAAATCTTTCCTCTTTATAATATTATAAAAGTATAGATAGTATAGATTAGTATAGATGTCTGTTAATAAAATGAAGTGTTAATCATTAAATAAAATAGCTTAAGTTTAGGTAGATACATTTAGGTAGGTAGGTATATAGATAGGTACCGACCTATAGTTTATCGGTTTCAAATGGGTAGTGTCTCTACCTAAAGTAGTCATTTCAAGGCGACCGACGTCGTCTCGCCCGTGTCGACGGGGACGTCAAACAATTTATTTTGACGGTGATAGGTAGGTTGTAGGTTAGGTAGATTTAGATTGTGTACATGTGACGACTATGAGCAATCAATTTTCCGTATGTAGGTACCTACATACCTACTGCATTCTACTTACACTACAGCTACTTCACTACTTGGGATTATAGAGGTAAAATTCGTATACTAAAAAACTGGACCGATTAAAAAAAAACACCTATCAAGCTACATTATCAACGAGTAACATTAGGTTAAATTATGTTGATAAAAAATTAGAGATTCTTACGAAAATTGCAATAATTAACCTAGCCTCAGATGTCACATATTTGCCTAATAATCTTCATTAGTAGGTAGGTACCTAGGTAAGTACTGCAAGTTATTAAAAACAGTTGACTGAAATCAATTAAGACGACAAAAGCAAAGATCAAGCCAGCCAGCCGTCAGAAACAGAAACAGTCAGAAACAATGCTATTGTAGCGATTAGCATTGGGAACAGAACAAAAGCTTTGATTTAATCTCCAACTTTTTGTCAAACAATCGGAACTGAAGTTGAGATACCTACCTACCTACCTATAATAATAATAATTATTATTATTATCAATAACTTATATTATAAACTAGCGACCCGCCCCGGCTTCGCACGGGTAGCATGTTATTATACATATAAACCTTCCTCCTGAATCACTCTATCTATTAAAAAAAACCGCATCAAAATCCGTTGTGTAGTTTTAAAGATATAAGCAAACATACATACATACGCGGGAAGCGGAAAGCGACTTTGCTTTATACTATGTAGTGATGCGAAAGTTTTTATGTTTGTGCCTCAATCACGCCCAAACGACTTAACGGATTTGGAGGAAACTTGGAATACCTATAGCTTGTGTCTTGGAATAGCATACAGGGTACTTTTTATTAAAGTAGGTACCTACCACGCGAGCGAAGCCGGCGCGGCGGAAGCTAGTAATAACTATATAATATCTAGGTACCTAGTTGGACACTACAATTTCTCACGTTAGTATTGGCCTTCAGAATCTATTTGCTGCGTGTGTAGTGTGTAATGTACATTGTGAATTGTTGAGCAAGGCTGTCGAGCTAATGAGATATCGAGATTGCGAATACCAAGGTATCCTATACGGGCGCCATCTTTTGGAATAGAATGACTGACGCATAGCGCGACGAACCCAAGATCACTAACTTTAGAACTCCGTGTTATTTGGTTTCTTGCTTAGTATTTTTTATGATTCCGTATCTTACAAAGTAATAATTGAGTTTGAAGAACTTAAAAGAAAACCGACGAAAATGTAAGAACAATCGAAAAGTCAAGGGAAGATATTCGTTTTTATAAGTTTTATGAACTGTTAGTTCTACATGTTTTATTTTTAACTATACAATAGAAAAAAATCGAAATCGGATTACCAGGTAAGAACGAAGACATTCGCGGTCATACTTAAAAAAAAGCAAAAAAAAATATACCTCTAAGTCGAATTGATAACCTCATCTATTTTCGTCGTTTAAAAAATGAAACCCTTGTCATTTTAGCGTCGCGCGTGTCGGTCGTGTCGTCGTCGGTCATCTCGACGGCCGACGTCCGTCGTCGACTATCTGTCTGCCGCAGAAGTTATTCTCAAAATCGAAGAGTTAAAGTTAGGTAATTTGAAATTTGGCACTGATAGGTTTGGCACAGTTTTTTATGCGGGTGAGCAGTGTCCCCAATTGTTTTTATACAGTAGTGTTGTTATCAATTTTATTAAAGGGTAATGCTATAATAGGAGACTCCAATTTTATTTATTGTTTAGTACCTAACAATTTATAGGTACCTATACCTAAGCAGGATATCCAATAATGTTACAATGAGGAGGAAAATTGTAGATTAATATTTAATAACATTTCCTGTGGTTCGTTGTAAAATGGTTATTAACGACCCCCAGTTGGGGGTCGTTGCGTCGCAAACTCGACTCGAACTTGACCGATATTATTTACCTAATTTATTTTTTAACGAATTTAAATAATTATTACAATTATAAATTATAATTATATTTAGTAAAACAAATCTATGTTAATAATTATTAGTAAATACAATAAGTTATGAAACTTAACTTTACCAAAGTTGAAACTTAACTTTACTAGGTACAGAATAAAATGTTTAATAGTTAACTCTACCAATACCAACATTAAAAGGTCGTTCAGCTTGTTGCTCGCATATCCTTCCATCAATGATTAAAATTATTCTTTATTATATTATGTAGGTATAGTGTATGTAATTCTCACTATGTTTGTAAATGTCACAATGTTTATAACCAAACTCCTCCGAAACGGTGTGACCAATTTTATGATTTTTAGTGGGTATGAGAATATACGTCGTAAATCGTAATAGACTTAAAGTATATTTCGTACCGCTTTTTGGATCCAACGTTAAGTTCGGTAAAAAGTGAAAGTGCATTTTTCTGTGGGATTATTGAAATTTGACGGGACAACGTCTGTCGAGGCAGCTGATTATATTAATAACCTATCCAGTAAGTAGGTATGTTGTAATACCTACCTACTTATAGTAGGTTAAATACTGCTCTACAACGTCATTGTCTTTTTATCAACTTATTTATTAGTAAATACTTATCTACATTGACACGAGTGTTATCTGTATCGTGCGTGCTTCAAATTCTTGGCACTTGTTTGTTTGTGCTCTAAATTTTCATTACATTTTTAGGAATTTCAATGTTTTACGATTAAGTCGTCAAAAACCGACTTTTTGAATCTAGCGCGTACGAAGTCGCGGGTAGAAGCTAGTACCTTATATATTAGGTACCTATTATTTTATTACCTCCCAAAGAGACCTCCCATGATATTTATATCCATTCGTTTTTTCTTTGTAACGGGAAATGTTAAACCTCTTTGCCAAGACCTTCCGCAAACAGCATCGAATGCTTTATTGATATCATAGAAACATTGAAAGAATTCGATTAGATTCGATAGATAATCTAATCTCAAAGTTACGATGTCGTGTTCTTGTAAAAAAAAGCCGATTGGGATGTATGTAAGTACCTCGACTTTCATTTTGAAAGTAGTTGCTTGTAAATTTGTAATCCCGGCCGTGCATCAATGTATTTTTCTATTCTAAAATTTACATGTTCAATAATACATGCTCGTAATCTAAACGATAAAGGAAAACATCGTAAGGAAACCAGTTGGCTTATAATCGGCGACAGGCTTGCAACCTGTCTGTCATGTTTGGAATACTAGCTACTGCAAAATGTTTGGACGTGCCTCTGACTACCATTAAATAGGTACATCTTTAAGAGTCTAAGCACCTGGAGATCTGAGAAGAAGTCTACCCTAGGTAGGCATGATCCTTGGGGATCGAAGTCGTGTCGTGATCCTATTTCTATAATAATGTCGTTGCAAAGTGGTGGTGGGTACATGTAGTATGCAAAAGTGGGTCAAGGCGCGTTAGCGGGCAGTTGGTCCTACTCGCATGTATCGCGCTTGGACGTGCGTCTGACCCCTATAGCACATCTTTAAGAATCTAAGCACACCGGGAGATTTGAGATGTCAACCGTAGGTACTTGGGGATTAATGTCGTATCCTATTTTCTATTTCAATATGTTGTTCTAAAGTGGTGGTGGGTACATGTAGTACCTACATGAGTGTAAAAGTGGGTCAAGGCGCATTCGCGGGCGGTCGGTTAGCGTTTCCTACTCGCCGGCAGACACGCTGTAAGGAAGACCCTCATTATTCACACTTTAGATCAACCTCTATTGATATTATTCAGACTTATGACTAATTTATTGCCTCTGCCGAAGAGCCACGTCGCGTCTCTAGAGGTAATAGTAATCGGCTTTAACTGTCAAATTATCATTGTGTATGTCAAGGCAATAGTATTTTGCCAGTTACGCACGACGCCAAACTACTAACTACTATTTTTTTTTGCGATTGTACAGTTCACATCATCATCATTAGCTTCCTGCCTCTTATCCCATTTAAGTGGGGTCGGCACCACTTACCCTTTATTTATTTGGGACCGAAAACAACAATATTTCATAAGTAAGAATACGATGACATTTGCAGCATAAAACTCTATCAGCCGTCATCTCACTCCTTTCTCCTGGCCCATGTCAACTTTCACACAGTACATCCATCTTATCTTTGGCCCACCCCTACTTCTACATCTACCTTCATTACTAAATTCCTAATGTCTTTCTCGTATGACCTTCTTCCCATCTCATGACAAGTTCTACGCTAACCATATTATTCATCTGCACCACTTTCAAAGTTCCTCTGATTCACTCATTTTATATTCTATCCTTGTCACTCCATATTATCCGCTACGTGCACTCATCTTTCATTTGTAGGCCAACACTGAGATCCATACAACAGGTCTATCTATCGCTTTTTAGAGGCATTCTCTCGCACGTTGTTCCTGTGACCTGACGCCATTTTTATCCATCCTTCCTTCATTTGTTCTGTCTTCAGGGGGGCTAGCGCGAACGACATCTTATCGTCCAAATGTCAAAACTGACACTTATTGTATTGATTAAGTGTCACGTTTTGACATTTGATACGATAGTGGTTCGTGCTCAGACCAATGATCAATCTCACCATCATTCATTACTATTACTACAGAACCAAGATACCGAAAATTGGAGCAGACTCACACCAATATTTTATATAAGATTGGTTCACACATAGATAACACAAGTTTCGCGTAAAGTGCGCCTCGGATATAAGTGTTATTAAAAAATGATGTCAAGGACTGATAATGCGTCTATTTATTCCTACTGCGTGTTATTTATTAGGTATTTATATTTAGTTAGAAACAGTTTAGACATTTCGGCGAATAGATGTTCTAAGCTATAAACTCGCGTAGTGATAAATGAGTCATGCCAGATTAGCGAATTCGATGCGAAAGTAAACAAATAAGCTAGCGTTCGGCTAGATAAGAACAGTTTGAACTAGTTTAGTTTGCAACGACCTACTTAGATATCGACTATCATATCAATGTTACCGCTAAGTATGATAACGTGGCCACTTTCTCTGCACGCTCCATTTGGTGAACAACATTCTTCATCTTTTATTGTTTGGAAAAGTGGTACACAATGTTTTATCAGTTAGCACCTCGGCATGGTGAACGTTTGGTTTAATCCCGAGGCAGCTGGACAAATGGTGGCTTTATCTATAAAATATTTGTTCGGGAGTCGGGGATACCTTCAACACAGGTGTCCTAAAGACTGACCGGACTATGATGTTTCCATAAAATATTAATATTAATAAACTAGCTATCGTTCGTGGTTTTGGTCCGTGTAAATTATGTTCCAAGTTTTATTCCAATCGGTTCTGGCGTTACGACGTTATTGAGTAACAAACCTACTCACAAACAAGTAGAGAGAGACTACGAGACATTTTACGTTTATGCTATTAATTATTTAAAAAACCGGCCAAGTGCGAGTCGGACTCGCGCACGAAGGGTTCCGTACTATTATCAAAACGGCAAAAAAAATCACGTTTGTTGTACGGGAGTCTCACTTAAATATTTATTTTATGCTGATTTTAGAGAAATACATCATCTGTGAAAATTTCAACTGTCTAGCTATCACGGTTCACGAGATACAGCCTGGTAACAGACAGACGGACAGCGGTGTCTTAGTAGTCCCGTTTTTTACCCTTTAGATACGGAACCCTAGAAACATAAAAAATAATTCATAATATCTCGTAACCTACCTATTTACGTACGTAGTTAGCATTCCACACGTGACAGGTTGCAATCCCGTCGCCGCTTTCAAGAATACTAACAGGTTTCCTCACGATGTTTTCCGTCACTGTTAAACACGTGTAACGCGCATATAGGTACATTTTTCGAACAGAAATATCCATTGATGCACGGCCAGGATTCGAACTCGAAATTAATTGGAAATTAATAATATCTACCTAGGTACCTATTTACCTAACTACATGAATTCAATAATTCAATTTCAAACTTTTTATTCGATCATGTGAAGTACCACCTATTTACCGACTTACTTTACCGATAGTGGTAAAATAGCGCCACCTGCCAGCGGAATCGCAAACCTCTTTCATCTTACCTCTCAAACCCCGAGCGGTCGCATGAAAACCGCGAAAAGTACCTATAATACGTAGTAACATCAAATGAAACTAGATGGCGCTGGAATGCAAAAATCAAGTTTGTTGTATGGGAGCCCCCCTTAAATATTTATTTTATTCTGTTTTTAGTATTTGTTGTTCGAGCAGCAATAGAAATACATAATCTGTGAAAATTTCAACTGTCTAGCTATCATGGTTCATGAGATACAGCCCTGTGACAGACAGACGGACAGCGAAGTCTTAGTAATAGGGTTCCGATTTTACCCTTTGGGTACGGAACCCTAAAAATCATAGTCATCCTGTTCTCGCGACTCCCGTACTTTACTTTACCCGCATATTGCATGATGTATCTAGGTTATTTCCGATCATTTCTCCTTCCAACAAAAAAACTGTTGAGTGATTCAAGATGTTTTAATAGATGGTTCATTTTGATTCACACCCAAAGTAACCTTGCCTCCATGTTCTCATAAAAAAAAAATACTCATACTCTCAGATCTCAAGGCGCTTAGATCCTTGAAGATGTCTAAAAGGGGTAGTCAGAGGCACATCCAAACATTATGCTTGGCACAAAACCCACATTTTGCAGTAGTTAGCATTCCATAAGTGACACTGTTGCAAGGCCATCTGGCTCACCGTACTTGAGGATTACAGTCGTGATCCTATTTCATTATTTAATTTTACAATCGGGATTTGAATTGAAAGCCGAGTCGAGACCTCCCGGCATTTTTATGAATCAGCTTTTATACCATCTCTGTGAACGGTTATCGAATATAACATTGACTTTCACATTGTAACGTTGGTCGCTGATGTAACGTGCGAGCTGTGCGCCCGCGCAGCCCGTTGATGCGATTAGGTAAACGTTGCGCGCCGCTTTCACCCCACTTTCACCTCCATTTCCGCGTTGCGAACCTGTATTAGCGCACGTAAATATTCCACCACGCGATCGGTTAGCGTCGATTTGAAGACAGACAGACTAGACTAGTGACTAGTCGAAAGCAAACGGTTACCCTATACGAATCAAAGATAGACAGAATAGGTACAAACTTAGGAGGTATTTGAACGCATATTGCTTTTGTCATATAGATGCCATCAAAAACATAACTTGTAAAAAAAGCCAAGTCTCGCAACGCAACTCGGTTCTTCTACCGTAAAAAGTTGTGAGATCCATGTAATACCAAGTCGGTTAATTTATTCAGTCCCTACTTTAAGGGGTATGGAAGCGTTTACGAATCAAAGATATACAGACTAGGTATGACTTAGGTGGTATTCGAAAGCAATTATTTATTTTTACGGAGTGCGAGACGGCAATGCGAGCAGGGTAGCGCGCGCGTTTAAGGTCCACTCACCCTGAAGAAGCTTCTCTAGATGAATCGAAACATTGTCGGTGTCCTCATTGACAATTTATCATTTACGTGAGTAATTTCCCGTTGTTGTAATAATGCATAATTGTTTTTGTTATCTAGATAGGACACAGTCGATTTAATGACAGACTAGTCAAACGCATATTGCTTTTGTCATTTAGATTACTAGTAAATTGACTAGTAAATTGCTTCATTGCTAGTATAATAGATAGATGAAATAGATAAAACTGTAGGTTACTTTTATCCGATTAAATTATTTAGTCGTGCGTGATTCATTTAAAAACTATTTTTATAAAAGTTGTCAAAAATGTATTAAAACATCTTAAAAAACTAGACTTCTAAGAATTCATTACTAAATTAGCTTAAAGTTAATTAGTTATAATGAAGTTAATTTTGTACAATAAATCACTTTGAGCTAAAAACAATATTTATTAGCATACCTAGCGCCATCTAGTAGTGTAAAGTCGGACATAACCAGTTTTCCTATTTTAAGAAATGCCCGATAGAGATAGGGTCTTCTATAAAATACGATGTTTACTGCCGTTTGTTAGCTTTACCAAGTTTATTATGATGATTTATTTACAATGACATAACAGGGCAAAATGTCACCAATGTTATCTCGGTGATAAACACTGGTATGCTTCCGATGTATGACGACCAAACTGTCGTATATTTACGTGAGGATTATTTATTAAGATGAGGTGTTATAGATTTTTAGCTTGATTCTGTATGTAGACCATTTTTTTTTTATGAAATGAAAATTAAAACCGATCAAGCACCTACTCGAGCACGAAGGCTTCCATACCATTATCTATAAAAGGCATAAAATCACGTTTGTTGTATGGGAGCCCTACTTAAATATTTATTTTATTCTGTTTTTAGTTGTTGTTATAGCGGCAACAGAAATGCATCATCTGTGAAAATTTCAACTGTCTAGCTATCACGGTTCATGAGATACAGCCCTGTGACAGACAGACGGGCAGCGAAGTCTTAGTAGTAGGGTCCCGTTTTGTGTTCCGAAACAAAATTGTGCAAGGCCGTGGTCTCTACCTATACCTATCCCTTTGGGAAACAAAACCTTGGCGATTAATTAGGCAAATAAATAATATTTTTAGGTTTCATACTGGTAAAATAAAAATAATATGAAATTTTCCTCAAACAGCCAGTCTCCCCGTAATCCAAAACATATGCAACGCTTCTTAGAACGAGGCAGGGGACTCGAAACCACTTAAAAAAAACTCCTCGTCCATGAATCATATTTTTTTGTCGCCTCTATCATTTACAAGAAATTCTTGTGACTCGCACGCGAGATGATAAAATCAACGACGTATTTTATGATTTTTAAGTCCGATGGTTTAACTATGCCGTTTTATAAATTTCGTGTTTATAAACACAAGCTTGAAAAGGCGTGTGAATTTGCAGACAAAATAGTGTATGGAATTATGTGACCTTCTATGTACGAAAGTAGAAATATTCTACATTGAACACCGAATTATGGATCAAATTACGAAGTATTCATATTAGGCTGGATGGTCAAAGTGGGATACTATTTTTAAACTATCGAAAAGGTTTCCAAATAGAGCACATACGCATTAAACTAGTAAAGGAGATGTTATGTTTTACTAATAAGACGTAGGTAGATAAGATAATCCCACCAAAAACATTCTGTAAAAAACTAGCCAAGTCTCGATGGAGCTGCTTGTTTATCTCTAAAAAGTAATGAAATCTAGACAAAGTCGTGTCAAGTCTGAGGTTCTTTACTGCGTTTCTTTATTATTATAGAATGTTGTGTGACTTGGCCGTTGAACATTCTTTATACGTTAGTGGGTACAAGTCAATTTTGTTTACATGTAATGTTATATCTGTTGTAACTACCTATGTTTGTTATGCAAGATAATAGCCAATACAGGTATTGGTAATTGGACGCTAGTGTCTTAGTTTATGCTGTTGTTGATCGTGCAACACATGCATTCAGCATTGACAATGCTGACTTCTGCTGTCTTCTTTTTGGAGCGTCAAATCGACCACCGATCTAACATAAAATAGACGTATTTTGACGGCCAAGTCACATAACATTCTATAATAATAAAGAAATCGCAGTAAAGAACCTCAGACTTGACACGACTTTGTCTAGATTTCATTACTTTTTAGAGATAAACAAGCAGCTCCATCGAGACTTGGCTAGTTTTTTACAGAATGTTTTTGGTGGGATTTCACTTCTTTTTGTAGAAACGTGGGCTTATTGATTTATTTTATTAGATTTTCTTATTTGACAGTTTTTTTTTTCTTTTTATGAGTTGTTTTTTTATTATAAAAACAAATCGTAAGCGCGTTTAAAATACAGTCAGCGCCATCTAGCGACGTGTGCGCTGGTATCACCGCCACTCTTAGTCCAATGCATTATATTTTTATCAAATTTTGAGCGAAATTAATATTTTAGTTTATTTAATTTGTTAATTTGTTTATTCAATTTGTGTAATGTTCGATTAGAATAAAGTTAATCGTTCAACTATTTCTTCCTGTAAACTTGTAAGTATAAAAGCCAGTCTAGTCTTATCCAGAGTTTTCCTTTAATTTTATTGCGTACTAGCAGTCCGCCCCGGCGTCGCACTGTGGATCGAAAATCGACTTTCAAAGACATAGGCGAAAAAAAAAATTTTGGTCGGTTTTTTGCTTGAAACGGCTTCCATTAATCATTAATATGCCTAAATATATCATGATATACAATTTGGTGGGAAAATTGTCGAGTTATAATTTTTTTTACGAAAAAAATGTATGAAAAGCATATAAAAAATCCAGATATCTCCGGAAGTGCAAAGATAACCGTTATATCCTTGCATACAGTTATAGTACCAACTATTATTGATTTTTTGGCATACAACATATAACTCGAACTACTGCACATTTTGAAAAAAAAAATATCAAAAAATTTAATTTATTTTTGATCTCTCTCAAGTGAAGACTTAAGGAAATCGGTTAAAAAAAGGTCCCCATCGGCAAATTGTATGCTATAAATAATAACAGACACGTGTTTTCTTGTTTGGCTGACGTTGAAATACCAAAAAACAAAGCTCAATAGCAAATTTAATTTAGGAACTATTTTTAATGTTATTTAACTACCTAATTAGGCAAGATTATGTTTTGTCAGACCGCTTATTGTTCAAATTTCAAGGAATGTATTAACAATGATCGGTAGTTAACAAAAGACAGGTAGCTTAGGTACAAAAATACCTTACTTAGGTTATTTAATACCTAATTAAGTGCATAAAACTGCACCGGAAATATTTTTTACTTCAGTTTATTCTGAACTATTTACTAGTGAACATCTCTCAGTTTTTTAATCATTAAAATGGAAAGTTTAAGCACTAACTTAGATTTGGTTGTTGTTCTTCAAGGTGCAGGTTCGCTACAAAATCATGAAGTTCTGTACGAGGCAGTATTATCTCGTCTAGGTGATCACCTTTCTAATGAAGATAAGGTTACTCTGGAAGAGTTTTGTCGAAGATTTTCACGAGCTGCTTCACAGAGATGGAAAAATTGCGGCAGAAACACAAGAGCATTCAGAAAAGATTATGAAGATTGGCTTCAAGCAAATGTTGATTGGCCAAGCTGCGTTCAAACTAGTCTTCTCACCCAGGGACCAAGTGAAGAAAGATCGATTACCGAAGACTTTACCACCGCGGAACCTTCATCGTCATCATCAGTTGGAACGATGACTAAAAGACCTCGGAAACCTTTTGAAGATCTAGGCAACAAGCAGAAGAAAAGGAGGTCCGGAAGAGTACACAGGTATGGACCCCATTGAGTTGACGAATTCAGCTGCAGTACTCTTAAAAGAAAATGGTCGTGAGGACATTGCATCCGTCATCGAATATATGTTGAAAACCCCAGAAGCTGCTGCGAAAATCAGTGACTTCATAAAAAGACCGAAATGTCATGTTTCATTTACGGCAGAAAAAACTTTGGGGTTGCTCCTGTCTTTAAAGCTTACAAAGTGGCAGTACATAACTTTAAGGGAATCGGCCATTCGAGAAGGTGCTATTGATATTTACCCGTCTTACTAAAAGGTGCAACAGGCAAAATTGCAATGTTATCCTCCGAAGCAATTAATAACAGTGACAGATTCCTCAGCAAAGATTACTTTACAAGGATTACTGGATTTAACAGTAAGGAGGATCCTTGAAAGTTTCCCAAACAAAATACAGGACCAACAGTTGACATTGATATCGAAGTGGGGATTTGATGGTGCATCTAACCAAAGCCGGTACAAGCAGAAAATAGACAGTGAGCAAGATGACTCAAGCATATTTATGACATCTCTCGTCCCTCTAAAGCTAACAAACGGTGATGAAACCCTATGGAAAAATCCAAAGCCCTGCTCAACATCATATTCTCGTACAGTGGAGTTTAGTTTTGTGAAAGAAAGTGAAGAATTAGTCATTGAAAAAAAGGCAAACATGGATGACGAAATTAAGGCTTTACTCCCCACAGAATGTAAAAAAAATATGGTGAATCATAAACTGATGATGACGATGATTGATGGCAAAGTATGTACTTATCTTTCTGAAGCTAAGTCACACGCTGCGTGCTATCTGTGCTTAGCTAAGCCCACTGAAATGAATAATTTAGGTACAGTTTCATTGAAGCCTGTATCCTCTGATGCATTAGAATTAGGGTTATCTACATTGCATGCACGTATTAATTGTATGGAATGCCTTCTTCATATATCATACCGACTCGATTTTAAAAAGATTTTTTGAGTTTCCAGACAAAACTGCAGCCATCTGTGGGCTGGACGAAGAGTTAGTCCGCAGATTTGCTGTAATTCTGCAGGCAATAACATCAGGGGAACTGATTGATGTAATCAAATTTAAAGATTTCGCTTTCGATAACATTAAAAATAGTTCCTAAATTGAATTTGCTATTGAGCTTTGTTTTTTGGTATTTCAACGTCAGCCAAACAAGAAAACACGTGTCTGTTATTATTTATAGCATACAATTTGCCGATGGGGACCTTTTTTTAACCGATTTCCTTAAGTCTTCACTTGAGAGAGATCAAAAATAAATTAAATTTTTTGATATTTTTTTTTTCAAAATGTGCAGTAGTTCGAGTTATATGTTGTATGCCAAAAAATCAATAATAGTTGGTACTATAACTGTATGCAAGGATATAACGGTTATCTTTGCACTTCCGGAGATATCTGGATTTTTTATATGCTTTTCATACATTTTTTTCGTAAAAAAAAATATAACTCGACAATTTTCCCACCAAATTGTATATCATGATATATTTTGGCATATTAATGATTAATGGAAGCCGTTTCAAGCAAAAAACCGACCAAAATTTTTTTTTTCGCCTATGTCTTTGAAAGTCGATTTTCGATCCACAGTGCGTCGCACGGATGTAATAATGATAAAGGTAATTTTTTTACACCTTGGGTAACATTATCGAATTTTTCATAAGGATCCCTAATAGTGAGATGTATGGTATTACATACTTTTTTGTAGATATTGATGTTCTCTTTAAAACTGTAGTACATCACTTTGCTCTATTGTCAACAATTACAGCAGCGTACGCGATATAAGGATTTTTTTGGTTTTTTTTTTACACGTTGGGTTACATTATCGAAGTTTTCATACGGATCCCTAATAGTTAGACATATAGTATTGCATACTTTTTTGTAGATATTGATGTCGTCTTTAAAACTGTAGTACATTACTTTGCTCTATTGTCAATAATTTCCGCAGCAAACGCAATATAAGGATTTTTTTTAATTTTTTCACACTTTGGATTACATTATCGATGTTTTCATACGGATCCCTAATATTTTTGAAAATATACTATAGCCTATGTTCATCAGGGATAATGTAGGATTCTAATGGTGAAAGAATTTTTCAAATCGGTCCAGTAGTTGAATATTTTTTGTAAAGGCGGTATGTCGATCTCTAATAGTTTGGTTAGGCTCTTGTGTTTTCTTATCAGGGCCACCAGGTACTCCAGATCTTCGATTATCCTAGTTTTTATGGTTTTCCCTTTATGTGGCCATTAAACCCTAACTCTGTACCAAATTTCAGCTCTCTGAGTTTATGGGAAGTACTAGTTCTATTCTGATGATCATGAGTGAGTGAGTGAGTGAGTGAGTGAGTGAGTGAGTGAGTGAGTGAGTGTCTGTCTAAAATGCGAAACTTTGCTTTCGCTTAACTTCGTAACTAAATGACCTACAGACTTGAAATTTTGGATTTTAAGTATGTGATTATGGCTTACTGGATGACGAATTCTCGATTTCACTCGATTTCAGCGTTCTGGTCTTATCCAGAGGTTCTCAAATAGGGGCCTGAAAATGCGGCGAAATGGTTCCAGTAAAGGATGGTACGGCAGTGTTTGCTTCGCGCTCGACTTGGCGGGGGCACTGCCGTGCCCCCAAATACATTATAAAAAACCAGCCAAGTGCGAGTCGGACTCGCGCACGATGGGTTCCGTACCATTATCTATAAAAACGGAAAAAAACATGTTTGTTGTCTGGGAGCCCCCCTTAAATATTTATTTTATTCTGTTTTTAGTATTTGTTGTTAGAGCAACAACAGAAATACATAATCTGTGAAAATTTCAACTGTCTAGCTATCACGGTTTATGAGATACAGCCCTGTGACAGACAGACAGACAGACGGACGGACAGACAGACAGACAGACGGACAGCGAAGTCTTAGTAATAGGGTTCCGATTTTACCCTTTGGGTACGGAACCCTAAAAAAATAGAATCCGATTTGTAATCTCTAAGTAAACTAGGTACGGTAGACATCCTCTCAGATTCTTGAAGATGTCCAAAGGGGATAGTCAGAGGCACGTTTAAACATAACATCAAGGAAGATAAATCAATAAGGTAAACATCTCGTGAGTTGTTACATTTTATACATTATGTTATGTTTATTATACTGATTCAAATAAAGATCCACTAATGCAACACACGTCAATGGTTTCCTCATAAAGCAGTTAACTTTTTCAACACGCGATCGAAGTCTGGCGGAAGAATAACCAATCACAAAGGTTAGTACAAATCACTATCATATCGTCCAAATGTCTAATCTGACACAATACCATACGATAAGTGTCAGTTTTGACATTTTGACGTACGATGTGGAGACGATAGTGGTTCGTGCTCAGGCCCCCGAGATCACAGAACCGAAGGCAATGCTGACAATGACAAGGTGACCGACCGATAATACCTATCTCTGTCACTTGCCAGCCATTTGTACAACTGCAACCTGCATTGTTTAAAACTTTTACCTTATTCCGATGTTACTATCACGTAACAGTTTTAACACGCAGTCTGTCTGCATTAAATTGTGATATCGCAAGCATTGTCGGGCCTTTTTATTATTCTCGTTGTGTAACAGTTTCTTCTATATCGGTAATTATAAAACTGGTTCCGTAACAACTTGGATCAGGAAATGTTAGTTGTGTTAGTAAATCTAGAGTTTCTAGAGAAGATGAGACTTCGAGGCATCACTGGTCTCATAGCTCTGTTCGTAGTAGCTCTGCCTTCTGCTCTTTACGTCACTTATCAAATGTTATGTTTGGATGTGCCTCTGACTACCTAACATATTTGAGGATCTAAGCGCTTGGAGATCTGAGAGTGTCTACCGTAATGAAATACGTTTTTAATTTTTTTGATGTATTCGACTGTGTAGGTTAATAGAGGAACTGAATATATAATATACTGTATACTTTCTAGTATTTAATAACAGTGAACAGGTTCGTGAGTTGTATGCGAACCGCGGCCAGCTATTGACCCACTGACACACAAACGGCGAAGGAAAACAACTCGGTTGCGTTGCGTGTCACAATCTGCTCAGTACGGTACTATAGTAACTACTTTCGTCTGCGATGCGATACCGTGATTATTAATTGAGCTTTTAACGAGCTTGTAATGGTTGGAAGTGAAAATGGAGTAATATTCGGTACAGGTCGCGGCTATCGTGCTACCGTTTATTAGGGTTACGTTTTTGGGTTAGATTGCCTAATTGAGAGCTCCGAATTCAAATGAAGTTCGCGCTTTATCTTCGCTTATTTGTATTGATAACATACATTATTGCGGCCTAAAGTTGTTTAAGAAAAAGAAAAAACTCATTTCTTAAATTTCATTATGTCCGCAACTACTACAGAGCCTAATTTTTTTTTAAATACAGTAATCATTCTTTGGAAAACCTATAAGAGGTCCAACATCGCACGGTACCCTCTCCACGCGAGTTCAACTCGCACTTGTCCTGTTTTGAAAAACCAGATATATCCCGTTCGTAACATACTCATGTGTATTTCTACAACAAAAGGACCATTTGGAACTTAATATCGTTGAACGTTGGCGACATTCCAAATGGATGAGCTCTAGTTATTTAGTTTTAAAATAACCACCAGTAGGTATTTTATCTCGTGCTATTTGCGGTCGCACAGCTGTCTTGACCTGTAAACTGAGAATTAAACTACTGGATTGTCTACAAGGAAGGATTAGTTCTAAATATAGCGCTTATCTCTCCACGATGTATGTTACAACTTGCGCTATCATAAAGAGTATTTGTTTCCCGTTGATAGGACGTAACGAGGACATTTTTGTCGTCGTATTTTACATCGTAGTCAGTGGAGTTCGTTTGACGTTTTAAATTGTGTTATGACGTTTGTTTTGTGAGGAACTAGGCACCATTTAACAATGTAAACATTGATGTGATGATTTTTGTTTCGATAGCCTCGATACAGAGAATCCTAGTGTGATGTCAGATAAAGTATACATTTGCGCAACCTTAGGGTGACAGTTCTAAAAATTAGGATAGTATGGACGAAATTTTCGATTTTAGTGATTTAGAAACGTCAAACTAAATTACTTGTAAATTGGTGTTGACTAAATGTCATTTTGGAAGAGTTAAAATATGCGAAAAATATATAAAAATATCGTAAGTTTTAGAACTGTCATTCTAAGGTTACGATAACATCGTGTTTGATTACATTTTACTCAGTTTGTACCATTGATGTGTTAGAATTCGAAAAATCCCTTCAAACGGCTGACGAATACAGGAAGCAAACGATCTGCTGGAACAAGTCAATCGCCGGTCATAAACAATGCGGATCTATTTAGAGGACGCTGGCGGGTGTAAAATGGAACAGCTATGTGGGCCATAGCGCATTGCTGCGTATAATGTCAGTATGTATTATGGATCAAGTAACAATCATTTAGTGGGCTGGGCATCGATCGTTCCTAAATCCCAATACTATGAAACTTCATCCTGTTGAATTTGGGTTATTATATTACCTATATACGAGTACATTAGGGAAATTATATGATGATTATAAGGCCCAAGCCGTGTTTATTTATTTATTAAGACGCACACAAGCACACAACACACCCACTTAGAAATGGGGACCATAAATGTGTTTGTTGCCTGATTCTTCTAGGCTTGATCGCATGAAACAGGCGTAGCTTCACATAGCTCCTATAAGACGTTTCAATTCAAAGTCATCCTTGTGATTTTATTTAAATAAATAACCTTTTGGCTATTTTGAGATGGTTTGACGGCATTTTCTTGTTTATTACGAAGGAGTTTCTTCTTAGTTCCATGATAGGACTTGTACATGTATTTTATGTCTACGTTCATGCTTCAAGATCTCTACTAAGGATAAGAAATAAGTAGCTACAAATGATAAAAAACAATATAGGTATGTAGGTAAGTATGCATATTTAAAAGAGACTCCTAAAAATCGAAAAATACTTCTAAACTACACACAAGTTATTTATGCCTTTTTAAACTGATAAGAGCATTATTGGAAAAACCACTGTTACTACGAGTAGGTATTATAATGTAAACATGTCTTTTTCGATTAAAAATAAATAGGAAATATATAATAATTATGTTATTTGTGTATGTATACCTACATGACTATATTATTTTTCAGACATGCTCGGTAATGTCCAATTTTATATATACATGATAATTTAAACTCACGATTTTCACATTATGTTCTGGAAAAGAGTTCTTTGTCTTTGAGAAGATACAAACTGAATATTTACCTGAATATTTTGGATTTCCTAATTTTCGACGTGTTTATCTTACACTAAAATATTTCGTTCAAAACAATGTCTGCTCAGGTTGAAAATCAATTAACCCCCCAGAATGTTAAAGCTCGAGGGGTAAGTTACATGAAATAATTTCACTCCCCCTACCCCTTGTTATTTGCTAGTCACACAAGGGAGTAGAATTTTACGTGACTGGTGGACGTGCGAAGATTAATCGACCCTTAAATTAGTTTGGCAATTGTCGTTTTACAAGTGCCACATGTCATTTTTGCACTAATCAAATGTCATTGTTGTCATTATGGCAACATTGGTTCCGTGAATTGCTGCCAAGGAGACTAGAAAGAGACGCAGCGGGAGGATAATACAATAAATAGGATCACGATTCACGACTGTAATCCTCAAGTACGGTAGACATCCTCTCAGATCTCCAGGCGCTCAGATCCTTAAAGATGTCTAAAGAGGTTAGGCACGTCGAAACATTAGATTTGGCCCATGCCAACATTTTGCGGTAGTTAGCATTCCACACGTGACAGGTTATTATTATCTAAGGTTGCACCAAAATAATAATAATCGTCGTAGATTAGGATAACCTTGGTTTTTACAAATGCGATAATAATTTTATTATAACTTGTCATGTCACACCTTTTTTTTTAGTAGTTTTTTTAAGTTTTATTTTAAAGTAGGTGAGCGAAGCGTAGGTACTAAATAAGTCGATACCTATCTACCTAACCAACCTACCAACAAGTCATAGTAATAGTCGACTAATTAGTGTTACATTAAGGATGATGAGCCTAAGAAATAATTTAGTAGACATTTGACATGTTCAGCTGGTTTAATTCGTAAAAATTTATGATTATCATATTATGGCTTTCAATGCAGTTTAAGTACAGATTATAATAAAATTATTATTAGTTATTATTAAATTGGTATTCTCTATAATTTATGTTATGGATGATTTTTACGAAATGAGCCAGCAGATTAGTGGAAGTTTGGGCTTTGTAAGAAACACTAGGTAATAAGTACCTGTCTATTGTCTTATCAAAATATACAGTACGATTTGGACATAATCATTTTCTTATCGGCATTATCTATGCTCTACGTAAAAAGTTAAACATCTGATTCTGGATAAAAACGCTCAAAAATGCATTATCCACTCGTAAATTATCGTTGTTCGTAGTCACAGCCGCGGTATATAAAAATAAAAACTTATTTTACCTGTATTATGTATAGGGTTATGAGATGGAATGACCAAAATTATGGGATTATAGTACAAATAAATTTTACGAAAGTTATTTTTTTTTTGTCATGCAAGTCCGCGTATTTTTCGATTCAGTGATTTTTATTCGGGACAATCCTAACGAATCCCGACCATCTGGCAACCCTATCTATCTATCTTACATATATGTACCAACATAATGGATTGATCGCTGCGAATTCAAAACACTCATTCAATAATTTTAACTCGCTCACTCATGACAAATTTCCAAACACATTATTAGTGATGATCTCATGCCCACCTACATTGTCTAAGCAACATACGATATCTCAATATTGAAGAAGGCAAAAACTGTACGAATTACGTTTCACCTTGTTTCGCGCGCCTCGCGGGGACAATGACCCCGCACAGCTGTGCTAGTGTGTAGGTACCTACGTAAATAATGGCCCAGACACACACGCGTGCGGTTCGCTTATTTGTTTGATCGTACAAGTGTAGCTGGTCTTTTTTTTCTTGTTTGGATTATTTTCATACCGAGTCTTGTGACCAGTATTGAACGCGACTCGCACGCAATATTTCTACGTTAGGTACCTACAATAGTAACAGCTAACTACATCTTAGAAGTAGGTACTACCTATTTCTATTTATAAACAGTTATTTAGGTTCGGCATTAAACCTATCGTATTCGTTTTTTTTTATTAAACAGGATCATGACTGTAATCCCCAAGTACGGTAGATATCCTCTCAGATCTCCAGGCGCTCAGATCATTGAAACTATCTAAAGGGAGTCAGTCTCAGAGGCACGTCTAAACGTGCTCAAAATAACTAGGTTAGGTAGAATAGAAACGAAGTCTTTGCGTGATTAGGTGAGTATTTAATCGAAATTAAAACTATTTCTGGCACCTACCTACAAAACAAGGCAACATTATTTTTCAATCTATCGTGATTATGATTAGTATCGTGATAGATTTTTTTACACGGATCCTTATCACGTAATTACCTTTAATTTAATTTCCCGACGTTTCGTTGACTGACTGACTGACTAGTCTAGACTCGACTCGAAACGTCGGGAAAATAAATTAAAGGTAATTACGTGATAAAGACCCGTGTACAAATCTAGTTATTAAAACAAGGCTAGCGGGTATTAGATGCCTACCTCAGTAGACAACAAATCTACTTATCCACCTAAGGAAATGCGTCATCCAGAAATCTGAATAGGGCCGTTGCTGTTTATTCAATAAAAACAGTTTTAAAATTCAATTCGCGTGATGCACTGCTTCTAATTGTGGACGGGGATCTCCGATATGGGTCAATGTCCATACAGCTTATCTTTGATATCTCATGGACGTAATCATTATTTAAACAGCATTGGTAGTTAATATTTGCTATATATGGTTTTATTGCACTTATCTACAAATAGAAGAGGGAAGATGGTTGGCCACCTTATACGGCACGACAGTTTTATAAAGACTACAAGCTGACCCGGCGAACTTCGTATCGCTTTAGAATTAACAAATGCTGTGTTAAGTTCCCGTTCCTGTTTTCCTGCTTTTCTCTTGAAATTTTCCCTGAATTTTCTTTGCTATAAACCTCACGGAGCCCGAGACCTTTCCAACGAATGCAAAACCGTGGAAATCGGTTCGTGCGTTCTGGAGTTATAGCGTCAGGAAGGAAAACCCGACTTATTTTTATATTATAGATAATGGAAGGGAATGTTGAAGGGAAGAGAAATAATAAATATTGGCGGACTATACACACAGCGCCATCTAGCCCCAAACTAAGCAAAGCTTGTACTATGGGAACCAGATAACTGATAGAATACTTATATACTTTTTTTTTTTAATACATACTTATTATATAACACCCAGACACAGAACAAACATCTATGTTCATCACACAAATATTTGCCCTGGGTGGGGATCGAACCCACAACCTACAGCGCAGAAGGCAGAGTTACTACCAACTGAGCTGTGAGGCCTGTCTGTCAGAGAGGAAGAGGAAGGCCACGAATAAGCTACATGAGCCAGATAAAAGAGAAAATAGCTGTCGTGTCGTATAAGGAAGTTAAGGACACCGACAAGATCACAGCTCTTAAGTTAGAAGAAGAAGAAGATCTACGAACTAGATTCCACTAGCGGTATCGCTTGCGTGGTACTTAGATTATAAGTAGCCTATATGCGGATTGCTGATGATAGAAGAATTATGTTTGGTTCAATGTTTGATGTTGGCCGATGTAACAGTATATTGGCTTCACCGATGTCTGATGAAGCCAAAAAAATGTATTTCCTAGCTAATAAGTGCTTAGACAGGAAAGAATCCTATTTTTTTTTTTTTTTCTCTCTTTTACCGAATACCGATTGGGCGGTGTGGACGCAAAGCGACAAAGCCCTTTTTTTTCTTACGTTTAATAAATTAAAAAAAAAAAAAAAAAAAAAAAAAAAAAAAAAAAATAGCCTATATTCTCGTATGCTATGCTAGGACGTTGGTTATGTATATTCCAAGATTTATCCAAGTCCATTTGATCGTTTAGCGTGATTGAGACACAAACATCGTCACAAACTTTCGGATTTATAATATTGCTAGCTTTTGCCAGCGGCTTCGGACCTGGGTAAAAAGTAGCCTTATGCTATTTCAGAGCATAGGGCGCAAACCAAACGGAATTACTATGTAATTTCATCCAAATCGTGATTGAGAAACATACAATCTCATAAACTTTTGGATTTATAATATTAGTAAGTTAATAAACATTGCCCACCGCAGTCGGGTAAAAAGATAATAGATTAATCAAGTCTACTAATACTTACCCTCGTATTCAAGAACGACACTATGAGAACACGCACCCACAGTGGACGAAATCTTTTTTCATAAAAATCACTTTATGTGTTATGCGACACTGCATAGTGTGACTAGAGGCACATTGTCGTGTGCCTCTTGCCAAAGTTGAGTTCTAAAGGCACACGGTAGCGTGCCATAGTGCCGCTCAACACATAAAGTGATGTTTATGAAAAAATATTTCGTCCACTGTGGGTGCGCGTTCTCACAGTGTCGTTCTTGAATACGAGGGTTAGTCCACCTGGGTGAATTACTCCCAATTGAATTTAGTATACCGCCCCTAGTATTCATGTGATTTTGTGTTTGCCTTGCTAATATTGACGTGTGGGCGCTTATTCACATTGCCACTTTGACGCATAAAATTAGACTCCACGGCATAAAACGGTTTATGTACCTGCGTGCGATGCAGATGCTGCGTTGCTTGCTGTCGTATAGTGTTTTACTATGCTCTATTATTGTTTTACTAGGTAAAAGTGGGTTGGTACACGTACGTCCTCGGACTATTATCAGAATCCGTAAATCATTCAGAACTAGGTCGGATTGTGATTCTAGGTACTCGTAGATTGTGGTGACAATAGAATTGCCACTAGCGTCTTTTGGACGTAGCCATATCTCTCGCTATTCTCTTGAGAATGATTCATAAACAAGTTAGCCAGTTTGTGTCAAAATCGATTTGGATGAAACCTAATGTTTCATCCAAATCGTTATGACCTAGCGCTTTTATCCAGATCGAAACTTAATTATTAAAGTCTTGAGGAGGTTGTAGGGAGAGCTTTAAGTTACGCCTCTCGATAAGTAGAAAGATAGGCTTTTGAAACAATCCTTATTAAGACGCTGCCAGTCGACGATTATTTTTGTTCGAAACGAAAAAAGAAATACTTGTGAACAAGCCACATCTCCTATTTTATAATGTATAGTATATGTGAATAAAGATGTACCCATCTTTAATCACTTCGATAAATAATCCTACCGACCGCTGCAATGATGACAAACACACGTCCGCGCGTGGTCCGCCTTAGCTTTTCGAATAAATTAATGATATAAATTATGTATAATTACTTATCAAAAATCTATCCTAATAGAAATCTAGATCTACATATTACCTATCTTTAACAATAAATCACAAGTTGATTTTAATAGTAGGTATATAAAATATTTCGATCATAAATTCTAAAACGTATCATTTTGAAATAATATCTTTATCGTGAAAAGTTTCTGCTATTATGTTTTCAGATTAATAGAAATCTAGGTAGGAACCTGAAGTAATATACTTATAAAAATAGGAGATGTGGCTTGTTCAGAAGTATTACTTTTTTCGTTCCGAAAAAGAGCAATCGTCGACTGGCAGCCTCTTAACACAGCTCTACATAGCACGATGATGTTGACGCGCACCTTGCGAACTCTCAATATGGTGGCGGAGAACATTGACGTATTCCACTGTTCACAGAGCGAATTTGTAAGAGCTACACTATATAATTTATGTTATTGTAAATAATTGGGTTTTTATTGTGTACGTAGTTGTTTTTGTTGACTATTGTGATAATTGATTTTTTAATTTAATTTGTAAATAATTAATTAATAAGTGGACATTTGATGTGTATATAAAATAAGGATGTTATTGATGTTTATGATAATGCTTTTCTATTTTTTAATTCTTATAACTACTATATTGTATTAGGTTACCTGTAATAATAGATGTATTGTGTAATAAATAAATAAAATAAAAATAAAATGTTGATTCTTCTAGGCTTAGTCGCGAGGAACAGGTGTAGCTTCACCTAGCTCCTAATACGTTCAGTGATCTCTTCATACTTAAACTTTGTAATGACATAGTACCTACCTGGCCATATTTAAATGCAGGCAAAGGGTTCATGTTCAAGGAATTCTGAATTAATTTCACTCCCTCGCGGGAGGCAGTACAGTACAATCCATTCCTACCTCGTTGCCAGCAAGTAGTTTTGACGGTTGGACAAAATTATTTATGTATTTTTTTCTATTCTTTTCAGGTAGTTCATTAGTAAAACTAGAGACATGAACGCGACTGGGGGCAGCCATTCGCATCAAGCTGGATAGCTTATAACAAGTAAGTTTATTTTTCATTTACTATCTAGTATAACTTAGCATTCTTATAAGAGATGGGCTTGCAACCTGTCACCTATGGAATGCTAATTGCATTATGTAGGCATCTGCCAAATGTAATGTTCCCCTCCCCATTACGGACATGGAGATCTGAGAAGCTACCTACCGTAGGTACGTGGAGATTAAAGTTGGGATTCATTACATTAACATGGACTATTATACATTTTTAGGGTTCCGTACCCAAAGACTAAGAACGGGACTCTATTACTAAGACTCCGCTGTCTGTCTGTCTGTCCGTCACCAGGCTGCATCTCATGTACCGTGATAGCTGTCCATGTCCAATTTAAATTTTCATCGCTATTACAACAAATACTAAAAACAATAAAATGAATATTTAAGCGGGCTCCGATACAACAAACGTGATTTTTTTGCCGTTTTCTATAGAGCGCGAGCCCCTTCGTGCGCGAGTCCGACTCGCACTTGGCCAGTTTTTCTTTCATCCAAGACTCGTGCCCTTAGGGACTTTTGAACTAAATCATACTGATACTAAACTGGCTACGTAACTTTAAAACATATTTGGTTATAAATTACATTTCTGGCTGGGCGCATACCCTTCGGGTGCCTTGAGCTACTGACCTTGAAAGTTATCCTTAACCGTAAGCTACTCAAAGATTATGTCATAAACGTCCTTCGCTTTGAGCTCTAGCTTGCGTAAAATAGGCTTCATTCAACTTAATTTATTTAGAATTTAGATTGAGATTACCTACCCTATATACTCCTATATTAAAACCAAGAGGATCGCACAAGGACGATGATATAACCTCGTTATTTGTAGAGTAATATTTTGTGCCAGTTAATTTATTTTGTAATCTCCAAAATTCACGATTGAGCGGTTTATTTAGGTGGTAGGTAGGTACCTCATCCTCTTTATACCAAGGTCACCTCATTCAAAGTTTATTACCTAGGCACGTTAATACGTACCTATTTAACAAGTCGTACTGGGCGAGATCGACTTGAGATGTAAGCTATCCTATCTTTCAAGAAGTTGGATCAAACAGCACACGGTGTGCAAAGTTTGATTAAAATCGGTTAAGTAGTTCAGGAGTCCATCGCGGACGAACAACGTGACGCGTAATTTATATATATTAAGAATAACAAGGTCAAATAAACTTTAAAATAGGTACACCGTAGATAAGTTTGTTGAAAAAATAATATAATACCATTTAAGCTTTTGAGCACTTTTCTGTCCCAATTCAATAAGTAACGAGAAGTTTTTTTGCTTGTAGGTGAAAAAAGTACATGTGGGCGAATGTGCAAAAAATAGCTATGTAGAAAGAAGTACAATGTACGTCTGTTTGTCTTAGTCAAGTTAGGTTGAAGTACTTTATATTTTCAAAGGCAACAACGCGGACGCCTGGGTCAATACATTTTGCGATGTCATTGACCCCCGTATCGCTGGCTGGTGACATTGACCTTTCATAGACTTACAAATAGTCTGGATTGGGATAATCGACTTTTTACCCTTGTACCAGCTTATGCCTACACTATTTATTATATACTTAGATCCAGCAATGGACTGTGGCCTGACAGCTCAGTTGGTAGTAGCTATGCTTTCTGCGCAGTAGGTTGCGGGTTCCCACCCAGAACAAATATTTGTGTGATGAACAGAGATGGTTGTACTGTGTCTGGGTGTTATAATGTAAAATAAAAAAAGTTGCCGTTGGGACTAGTTGGGCTGTGTGATAATGCCACCAATATTTACTTAATTATGTTATGTCTAGGTTATGTAGCTAGACCTAGCTACTGGTTAGGTAGGTGTGGATTCTGTAAACTAATGCGTCATAGAATGATAATGTAACCTCGGCTCCTGTTATTAGCACATTACCATCCTAAGTAGGTTTTTTAATATCTATGTAATATATATATATATATTATATATAAATATATTAGGTAATTACGTTGGGACTAGTTGGGCTGTGTGATAATGCCACCAATATTTACTTAATTATGTTATGTCTAGGTTATGTAGCTAGACCTAGCTACTGGTTAGGTAGGTGTGGATTCTGTAAACTAATGCGTCATAGAATGATAATGTAACCTCGGCTCCTGTTATTAGCACATTACCATCCTAAGTAGGTTTTTTAATATCTATGTAATATATATATATATATTATATATAAATATATTAGGTAATTATTACTATACTCAGGTAACTTGCTTAGATACCTATATTTTGTTACTGGAATTCGTTTCTAATACTTTTCGGTTCTCTTTGATAAAACAAAATTCTTTGTTCAATCCAATATTTCTTTCCTACTTTAATCTTAAAGAAAACAAGTCATGATTTTCCACGGTTAACTTTAAACTATTTTTGTCTCTCATACTTACCAAAAGAAGAATGTCGATTTAGTAAACCTTTATTTTTAGTATAATTTGACGTTTCGAAATGTAGGAGTTTGCGGTCAATAAAACATTTGAACCATGATTTTGGCCCGAATCCAACAAATTTTATGTTATCTTGTCACAAATCACAATAAAAACAAAACAAGCACGCAACAAGTCGGTCATTGCGACTACAAAATAGGACTTAACCATATTTAGATGAAATCTTACATATGTAGTAAAATTGTAATTAAAAAAAATCTCATATTTTTTTGCGAAAACGTATTCAGAAGACCTGAAATTAGAGAAACTAAATTTTTTTTTGGTCAGATGTTTTTATCTTTCTTTTTGTATGACCGGGCTTTTTTCCTAAACTTGAAAACTAAAATATTATCAGATAGCTTAAAGTCCCAGGAGTATCCGGAGGTATGTTTTATTTCCTCCGATATTCGTTATTCTAGAAATTAAATTATGAAAGAAAATGTTTTATTTGCGAACGTCGCGCAGAGTACAGATTTTTAGAAATAATTGCGTAGGAAGGTTCACCTTTGCCAATAAATCAATTGATGGTACACAGGTAGAGCTTCAGATTCCAGCGAGTCTGCGCCGTTGGTTGGCTGCATGGTTTATAATAGAATTTGCAAGGGCATTCGCATCCCATTCGTCAGCCAGGGGACAGAGGGCTCGCTGCAATCGATAGAGGTTGCTACGAGACTGCTTCCGGTCCCGGGATTCGGGATCCACTGTTATCAGTTTCAGCTCAACCTCGCTCGCAATAACTCGTATCGACATCCGTGTAAATATTCGGACCTCATAAATCTGCATGTAGCTACTTATATTTAGTATTCAACGAATGAGAACTTGCCTGAGAACTTTGGAACACTTGTGAAGTAATTTGGGCTATTCAAAGTGTGTTAAAGGTAACCGTAATAAGACCATTGTTTTCTGTTTTAAATTGGGGCGTCAGCGTCACTTCGGTGACACGGTTACCGAGAAAGTTTTCCGTGAGTAAACAGCGAAGTTTTAAAACTTTTGTTGCGTTCTTGTTTTGTGAAGAATGTTGATTGTTTGTTTTGTGCTGATTGTCCATTACGTTTTCCTTGTGTGCAATGACCGGACTATTTGAGCTTGATGTGTGAAGACACGTGTGTGAAAGGCGGATGTTCATCCCTTATTGTTATTATCATCTGCCTTTCCTTATTGTTTTATTATTACCTCAAGTGGGGTCGGCGCAACATGTTTCCTTCTAACTATAGATTTTTAAATGGGTCTTTATCACGTAATTACCTTCAATTTATTTTCCTGATGTTTCTTTCTTCCATACTCTCCTATCGCTCGACATCATCATCATCATCTCTTACAGTAGGTAATGTGAAAAAATAGTAAAAGCAGAAAATTTAAAAAAGGTGCGATGTTAAGTGGGTCAACCAAATGTGGAACCTTAGATAATAGTAGCAATTAGATTAGACCTTACATATGGTAATTATAATTAGCCTATGAAATCTGAACAAAACTACTACTACTAGGTAACTACTAGGTAATGGTGTACCTAATGAATAAATTACCAAGAATAAATTGATGTAAGAAAGATACGTAAACACTAAGTAGGTATTATGAGAAGGGTATAGGTATAGTTAGTAATTTTAATGTTTGCTTGCGTGGGGGCAAGACTCGCTCAAGGGCAATCCGTGGGCAACGAACCAGGCACATCAATATCAAGTTTATTGCACTATCGAAAGACTTGACGTATGAATTAACTCATTTTCATTTATAATATAAATAAGTGCTTACTTATTCGTCGTCTGAATTGAATGTATGTACCTGTAGTAGTCTTGTACCTATGCGAGTGGGTTACCTTCTTCCGCATAGTGTGTTTAGTAGATATATTATAGTCTTTTTGTAAACATCTTTGAATCGAATCTTACGTATGAAATCATTTTGCTGCAGGTAAATAACACAGAAGAACAGCAGTACGTAGCATGGACGTAACCTTCAACAATGTACTGGAAGGGAAAGTGCGCCAGTACTTCCTCGGTGTGCCGAAGCCGGCCGGTGCGGAGGGCTCCGGAGTGGGCGCTTGGCCAGCAGGCGCACCGCCTTCGGAAGGAGCCCCTGCGCAGTCTGGGGCACCGGCGCCTTCCTCGAGGCCGCCTTCCGCCGCCGCTGCGCCCCCCGCCTCTCCGCCCCCCGCGCTGCCCCCTCGTCCGCCCGATGACCCCATCGAGCCAGAGCCGCACATCATCCACAAAGCCACCGTGATGCGCGAAGCGGCCGAGAAGCGGCGAGAGCAGCCTGACCTCGATGACGATGAGCCGGCCGGTGCGCTGTCGCCGCCTTCGCACATAATCCGTAAGCCACAAAGGGCCCTCCCATCCCCCGCCCCCGCGCCTTGCCCCTCCCCCGCTCGTCCGCCCTCCCCCGCTCCCCTTCCACCGCCGTCCACCTCGGACCAGCAAGAGAGCGCGGTGCAGTTCCGTCCTCCAACGCATCGCGTGCAAACGCCCACCTCGAGACCTCCGGATCCTTACGCTCCGAGCCGTCCTCCGGACCTCTATCAATCTTCTCGGCCGCCGGAGCAGTACGGCAGGTACTATGAAGCGAGCGTGGCGGACGGAGGCCGAACCTCCAGCGGGCCGATCGCGTCGCCCCAGCCTTCGGTGCCGGCGAGGCACAGTCCGCAGACGTACGCGCGGATCTCCAACTCGATCGGCTCGGTGCCGCAGCACGCGGCATCCAGGCTGCGAGAGAACGCTACTCACAGTCCGCCCGCGTCGCGCTACGCTATGCCACCGGCGCAGCCGCCTCCTCCGCACAACGATCGTGTTCCACCGATTCACCACCCGCAGGTGACCCCACCCGCTCAGAGGCTCTCATCTGCGGATGCGCGGCCGATGCACGCCTACCCACCTCTGCAGCAGAGACGCGAGACGTCGCCGTACGCTCGGATGAATTCACATTACGATAGGCAGCCGTCGGTCCCGACCCGGAAGTACGATCCGCAGCAGGCGTATTCCGGATATCGACCCTCGCCGAGCGCACCCCAGATATTATCCAACCATCGAGTTGATATTATGCAGCAGCAGATACAATACAAGCAAGCCGCGATTGACGCTCTAACCGCGGAATATACTGCGAGAGTAGCGGAACGCGCGGCGCCATCGCTGGCTCCGCCGGCGGGACCCGAGCCGGTGCGTATCCCTCCGAGACTAGACTATCCTCCGATAAGCAGAACTGTGGACTCTCGAAGTGGGTATCACTATCCTACTCCATCGACATCTTCTCGATACGTTTCGAATGTGCCGGCACCTTCCGCTCCAAACTCGACGTTGCAAGCGAGGACCCCGTATCGTATGACAGCTGCACCGAAGCCGAATTATAACTACCCGACGTCGCCCTCCGTCCAAACTTCACCGGCTAGATCGATCGCAAAACCAGGATACCCTAACCAAAAAGCGAAGGCGACCGTTTCTGTAACCACTCTATATAATGAAATTAAAAGCAAACGTGAACCCATAGCATCAGTGAACCAGAGCAAACAGAAGCGAGAGTCGCCTCTGGACTTATCGGTAAAGACGGTTAAAAACTCAGCCGATTCTTCAACCACTCAAGATGATGCCGTAGATTCGGCTTCCGCTGAAAGTAAAATATTACCATTGCAACCTCGGCCTTCTTCGATAACCGGCAGGCACCCACACATGCCGGCTATTGGCTTTGCGGCCTCTCATAAGGTTGACTTTGCACCCAATTTCAACCAATACGGGGAAAGAAGTACAAGTCAAGGTTACGGTTCAGTACCGCAACAGAGCCACCCACCTGTTCGATACAATGGGGCTTATGATACTCGGCGTCCAGTTCCTGAGGCGTATACTGTTGAATCTCCACATCAAGTTTATCAAGAACGTAGCAAATATGGAATTCAAGTTGCTAAAGCTGCATTTGTTCCTAAAATAGATCTCACACGGCCGGTTGCTGACCAGCGCCATCCCGAAAGAATTAGGGACGACAGAAACTTTTTGATAGAAGAAAGAAAACGACCTGCTGGTCCGATCGTTAGTAACATTCCTGAGAAAATGGTACGATATGAAACGTGGACTTCAGACAGTCGGATAGAACAACGTATGAGCGAATCGGCTCGAGAGCAACACGAGTTGATGAATCAACCGGTTTACAGTTATACCAGTCATAAGCAATTGGAGGCTTACCACAACGAACAAAAAGCTAAGCTTTTTTCATCGTCGAGTATGTATCGTCAAAATATTCCGCAGGGACCTCACCGTTACCCTAGTAACGTATACCCAACTGAATTGCATCGAGACGCATCTGCAAGCGAATATCATCCACATTATCCCGATAGAAATATTCCTTTAAATAACCGGCATCACGTTATACAAAAGATTCCGAACCAAATAAGAGATAAAGATGCACATCTACATCACTTAGATCCTCACAGCAGAGTCCCTGCAAAACAAAGTGTTTTAAGCATTCTAAGGAACAGTTTAGAAACAAAACATACTGCGTTTATTGATCCAGCAAGATCTGTAAAACCAGATATAATTGTTATAGATGATGTAGACGATCCAGTAATAGACATAACAGATTTAACTAAAGAAAATGATAACGAAGCAAATATCCTTAAGCCTTTGAACAATCATTTACCTGGCCCAGCTTCTCCCAGCTTTGGTAACCACATTCAAATGCCAAAGGCAGTGGATTCAATCCCAAGAGATTCAGAATACCAACACACTGAAAATCCCGAAGTCAAAGTAAGGTCTCCGGAAAATGATGTTGCGTTAAGAATAAGGACAAAAGCAGAGTTGAAATCAATGCCACCATCGCAAGATGCTATGCGAGCGGAAACAAAACAAAGTTTCTCATCTGAAGGAAAACAAACCAAGTTACTTCCTAAATCACAAAAGCAGCATCTCTTTAATCAGATTCGAGAAGATCTCAGGTTGGAGTCGGTTATTAAAATTGAAAAACCATCTGAACCTATTATTCCAGAAGTAAAAATAGAACCAATGAATATTGAGGAAATTGAAAGAGACGCCGTTATTCCAATAAAAATAGAAAATACTGACAACTTTGAACAGGAAAGTGTTCCCGAAGATTTAGATTGGGCAAGTGCTTGTGATAACTTTGTGGAACAGTTGAAAACAGGTACACATAAGAAGAAATCTTTAAAAAGACGAGTGGAAAGTCTGGACACTGATAAAAATTCTCAAATTGACTCACAGAAAATTGAATCAATAGAGCCAAACCATGCAGATAAACCGTTGCCTGAAATCGAACTACCAACGGTTTCTTCAATTCCTACTGATATTGTTATCAAACAAGAACCCATGGACGAAGTTATAAATGAAGATCTTTCAGCCTCGTTGTCACTTCCAGAAATTGAAGTTCCAAAGTCAGAAGACAAACTTGAAGACGTAAAACTTGATTCACAAATTGCTGTCGAGAAGAAACTAGAAAGCAGTAAAAAACATGATACTGGAAAAACTACAAAGGTTAGGCAAAAATTAAAAGTCAAACCTGACAAAAGTTTAGCATCTTCAATAACTCCCGTTAAGAAAGAGACAAAAGAAACTAAAGACAAAATTGTAAAAGAAAGAAAGGAAGTTAAGGGGAAAGCAATTAAAGAAATTAAGAATAATAAAGAAAAGGTTGTAAAAGAAAAGAAGGAAGGCATAGAGAAAATCTCAAAGGAATCGAAGGAAAACAAGGAGACAGTAGTGTTAAAAACTGTGATAAAAGAAGAACAAGAATCAACAGATGATGATGAACCATTAATCAAAAGTAAAATACTTAAAGAAAAAGAGGAGAGCGATCGCCTTAAATATCAATTGTTGAAAGACTTTACTGAAAAATCGGCGTATGTCAAACTCGAGTGTTGTGATGTGGATGTAAATAAAAATAATAGAAAATCATTGGATTCCTTGACTAAAGAAAAAGAAGAGATAAAACCAATTAAAGGCAAGTTATCTAGCCAGTCATCTCGATCTAAAACAAAACCACTTGCTATTGAAAACAATAAAACCGAAAAACAAGATGGCGACTCGAGTTCTGAAAGTGATGATGATCTATGCGTGGCGAGGAGACTCAGAATACGTAAAAGCATTAAAGGCGAAGAAAATAAATCTACATCAGTTGCCAAAACACTAGCAAAATCTTCACCATCCAAGAAACTGGATAACAGCAGTGCCAGCAATAGTTCGACCCCCGTCAGGAAACCTGGCTTTGGCGACGGTTCCGATTTCCATCCAGGATGGGAGGAAGAATTATTCAGATACAAACGATCTCTTCGTATGCCTACAAGACTAATTGCCATACCTCGTGGAAGGGTAGGAGGACCTTTCATGCGTGGAACGGGAGCATTCTTTTCTCGAGGCACTACTTCTCTGCCAGATTTAGATCCAGTTCCTCTTTCACCAGCTCCATCATCCGCACCGTCTGCTGCTACAGATGATTTGTATGCAAGACGACCTGACAAGCTTACACTTGACAGTGACCTGGAATCAAATTCTAGTTACTCAGCCCCGAACAGATTACATTATGATTCTGAAGCGTCAACATCTACAATAACGTCGTCAACAAAAGCGAAGAAAAAAGGAAGTTCTATTGTCGATGACCTTATCAAAAAATGTGGAAGGAAAGAAGACTCGAAGCGGAAAACGAAAGACCGAGAAGAGAAAACTCCGAAATTAATAGCCAAATCTTCAAATACCATTGAACTACTGCCAACACCTAGTTTAGGTCTCGTAAAAAATAATATCAAAGGTAATTTAGTTGCTCAGAAAGAAAAACTGGAAGAGGACATATTTTATTTAGGTGCTTTTAGGAAAGAAACTGTTACTGCATACAGAAATGCTTTTATAAACAATACGGATGGTCTACTTGGCGCTACGGAAGAGTTCACACCGGTAGTTTTGAAATCAAGGACAAGAACTGAAAGTAGAATAATCAGACAACGTGCTACTATTAAAGAGGTGTTTGGCGATGAACGGCCAGCGTCAGCACCCCCGACATCATGTAGAAATGATAATTACTCCAGTGAAAAGGAAGATCAAGTTGTCGTTAAAAAAGAACCAGAAGAAACGAAGCCTAAACCAAAACCCAAGAAAATAGTCAAAGGAAAAATTATGAGAAGATCTAGCTCAATCAGAGATGGACTTCGCAGTACCAAACTACTTAAACGCAATGACGCTAAAGGTCGGCTTATGCGTATAAAAAAGAGAAACAGCATAATGTTATCAATGAACAACAAAAGAATGAAAGAAATGTCGAGTAATAAAAGTAAGAACGAAAATAGCACATCAAACAATACAGAAGACAAAAACAAACAAAAAGACGAAAACGGCTCGCCTGTATCTGTTGAAGGAGGCCCTGAAGTCAAAAAACGTTTCCGACGCCTCTTCGGCAGAAGAAAGTTCAGTTCCGGGTTTGATTACATTCGAAAGAAGAAAAAGATAATTCGTAGAGACGACCAAGTTGCAAAAGTGCGTAGACCAGCCGCCAAGCCAAGCCCCGAGTCAGTTATTGATATTCAAAAAGAGATCAAGAGCTGGTTCATTAACAAAAGTATTGGGGAGACGCATCTCCACCGGGCAGCCAGACTTGGGTATACGGTAAGTATCTTTCAAACCAGCTCAACGTATCTTTATCAACGGAATCATGATAATAATTGCCGTCTTTTGTTTTAAAGGATTGCGTGGCGTACTGCTTGGAGAAAATGGAGGCGGATCCATCGGCGAAAGATAACGCGGGTTTTACCCCCTTGCACGTTGCTTCAGCCAAGGGTCATGTGAGGATAGCTCGTCTTCTACTCCAATACGGTGCGAATGTCTCGGCTGCTGCTCAAGGAGGGATAAGGTAATTTAAACTATTGAGCTTGCTTTGTATCTGCCCTTTCTGCTTGCAGAACTTTAGTCTGAATCTCAGATCTTCTTTTGTGTTAATAAGATTTTATCTCGTCTCTGTATGTTTCATCGTCTTTGTGTTTTCTTACCATGGGGTTAGGGGTGTATTTAAAAACAACGGCCGGTGCGAGCACACCTAAGGATTGTATTTTTAACATTGGGAATGTTAAAAATACAATCCTTAGGTGTGCTCGCATTTTAAACATTTTGCAAACTACTGCAAAATGTGTTAATGTGTCAATTGTGCCAATAATAAAAGTATTATCATAAGCAGCATCAACCTTTACCTACCCTTGGCCCCGATAGATAGGCTTGGGTGACCCCCGTGATACTCAAAGTATTAAGTATTAGTACTACGATTGTACTAGTACTGCCTGGGATGAGAAAATGTTAATAAAAACATACTACTAACATACTCGTTTGGTAAATTCCAGACCTTTACACGAAGCGAGCGAAAACTGCCACGTGGAGGTGATGAGGCTGTTGTTATCCTACGGAGCTGATCCCTTACTCGGTACTTATGCCGGACAGACCCCTGAGGAGCTAACAGAACCAGGGCCAGCAGCGAAGCTTCTGCAGTTACATATCGCGGACGTGCAGGGGCAGACAGTGGAGCCTTGGACGTATCCGCCGCCAGCTACAATCATGGGTGAGTTTAACACATAAATATTGCATTATGTGTATCGATCTTTCAGGGTTTTGTTCAACCGATTCCCAACAAAAGGATTCTCGAGTCGGTTGTTTTATTTATTTTAATGTATGTTACTCGATGTCCCCTCCAAAATTGGTAACTGATTTACCAATAGGATTTACCTCAAGTTTCTCATTATAAATTTCACCTATGAGGACTAATTCCTCATAATTTTTCCGTAAAAAATACATCTCGACATTTTATTTATACAATCTGTCGGAACATTGGCTGATAACTTTATCCTGTTTACTTTATTCGAAAAGTTGTTTATATGAATATATATTGTTCCGCATTCAACGAACGGTAGTATTTCAGTCACCTTTTTATTCTGAAACCACGCGAACTACGTTACAGCTAGAAACTTTTAAAATGTAATACGTGTAGATTCTTGTTACTCCAAAAACAACTGAAACCAATGCTTTAACAAGCTTAACATATAATCGTAAGAAAGTAGGTACTCGTAATGAATTAAATTAGCAGTCTCGGCAAGGGTCTCGGCAATATTGTTACGAAACGCTGAGAGCCAGCTAATGGAGCGTAAACAGCGTAATGTTAAGTAATTGTTTGACATTCCGGTATATTGTTGTTTTGGCATGCGGTACCAAAGTCAAACCAAACTTCGTATAACTGCTAACTTCAAGCTATAAAAAACAAGAAGATTATTTTCGTTTAGTTTATTCAGAAGTTTTCAGTTGGCAAAAGGTACTCGGTTTATAATCGGAGTATACTTATGTTTCTCTTTCTATGTTGAAGAAAAAAAGAGAAGAAATCACTAATAATAATAATAAATAAAATCTTTAGTCATTAACTTAGAGCTAATATAAACATAACGGAATAGTATCTAATTATAAGTAACAATTTACACTATGCCTGAACTAGGATGAACCTGAGAAACACTGATGAACACTGAGCGTAGGTTGAAATTCTAAGATCATCGCTGAAGATTAACTTCGAATATTCATTATGCCATACGACCTTTATTTCGGAAGACAGGGTCACAAGTTGCACCAGTGACCCACTTTTTCTGATAATATCGATCCGCTAGTATTTGTATTTTATTTTCATTATTTATTCATACCTAACCTTGAACTACTCAATAACTAAGTATACAATGATGGCAATTCGTATAAGATCGATCGTAACTCGAATATTACCTCGCGTGGTACTTGGATAAAAAAGTAGCCCATACGCTTTTTCAGGACAGGCTATGTTTATTCCAAGTTCATTTAAATCCATGATTGAGACACAACGATACCGTAAAAACTTTCAGATTTATAGTATTATTTAATATTATCAGTAACCTTCCTAAAAGCTGTAAGCAGTAACAATGGTCGAACACAAATTTCACGTTATTTGTTTCAAATATCTTCTAGACCAAGACGAGCTCGGCTGCGACCCGCTGTCTTCGCCTCCGCCTGCCTCGCCGCTGCCACCTCCCGACTCCATGATGGAGATACAATGTACCGAAGCGCCACTACCACCTTTCTACAGCCTGAGGACCGCGCCTGGGCAGCCGGCTGATGGGCTATGGTGCTTGCTGCAGGATATTACTAACTTATTACAGGTAAATTGACGTTTATGTTGTGAATTCTATGTCTTCAAAGTTTTGAGCATCTCGACTCTTCTAGAGATATCTTCGGGCATAATTGTAGTCGTAACAAGACTTCTAAGAAACTTGGTTACCGACGTGGTTATATTTTGGGAATAAAATATGTAATTTTACACTCTTTGATCTAGGACAGGGATGGCGAACCAATGGCACGCCACCGATCACAAAGTTTACTATGAAGTATTATTAGACATTTAACTGTTTGACGGCAAGTTCTCATTAAACTTAAAAAAAAAAAATGCTTCGTTGATACATAAAGGGTCGCCACCCCTGATCTAGGACATTTCGGCAGTTTAATAAACATTTACTTGCATTTTAAAACTACGTGCAAAATTCACGTTTCTATTGATTTGATAATATTAGGAGTTGCGTGTATGGATCGACTCTTTTATGAATATGGAACGAGGAAATCCAAACATTACGCATCCACTGAAAACGGATTGTCTAATGTAAACAAAGATTATGATGAGAAAAACCATGAGCAATAGTTGGTGTTACTTGTGACTTACGAGTATGTATACATCATACGTATGTGAGTTATGTATGACGCACTTTTTTACACATAACAAAACGTGTAAAGTAAAAACGATAGAAAATAAACAAATATACGCCCCGGAGGTTTCTTGTAGTTACTTAAAAGGTATTTATTTAAAATCACAAGTTTCACTTTAAAGCTGAAACGTCTGAGGAGCTAGGTCAGACTAGAAGTATCAGGCAACAAATATGTTTTGGTGTCTATAACTTTTTTTCTACTTTTTTCCTCTTTACTCGTTCAAGCTATTGTGTATTATAGAGATTTTGTATGCAAAAAAATAATTTTCCATCGAATTAATAAAAGTATTTGAATAACCAAACCTTTTATTACAGTTTTATATTACTTACTAGCCGACCCGTGACAGACGTTGTCCTGTCAAATTTCAATAATCGAATAGAAAAGACCGAATGTTTTTAGTCTGTGATGTCAGATTTGTTGCACACCAGCGCCATCTATACAGAAATCATCCCTTTTGTGTTTTTTTATCGTTTTGGGGATGTTTTTAATTTTTTAAAGTATACTTATTTATTTGGGTTATACGAGTATATCTACATCTACAGCAAATTTCAACTTAATCCGTTTTGTCGTTTAAGCCTGATTGAGGAACAAACATACATACAAACTCACAAACTTTCGCGTTTATAATATTATTAGGATTAGGATTGTTTAAATTTTTGTCCCCTCTATGTTTAATGTTCCAATAACGATTTATTATTATTATTCTCGTTCCAGATCAAATCAAAAGACAGCCTGCTGAAGCAAATCCACTGCGGCTCCGGCTCCCCCAAGGAGCTTCTTCGGGAGATTCGCACAACTGAATTCCTCGAACGTGCCCAGTGCAACCAATTACTCGGCGCTGGCGAAAAAGTTAATGTTAGAGCTTCCAAAGTAGCCCTCGTCAGAGTCACCGACAAACTACGACAACTGCTCAAGATCGAAACCGTTCTTATTAGCTGACATTGCGAGGAAGGTGAAACAGTGTAAGGAATACAGATGGTGAATTGAGTTCGGCTTGTCATAATATTTGAATGATCGAGAAAGACAACTTTAAGGCGTCCGAAGTGGCCCTTGTACCGACAGACTACAACAGAACAGATAAAGATCGAAACAGTTCTTATTAGCTGACATTGCGAGGAAGACGGAACAGTGAAAGGAATATAGATGGTGAATTGAGTTCGGCTTGTGATAACAGGATATTTGATAAATAAGGAGTGTAGCGATTTGACGACGGCTCAATAATCGAGATCTTGAAACCTAGCTCGACTGATTGTAATTAACATGTATCTCAATAAGAACAATATAAAATGAATATTCATATAAAGAGACTGTGTAATTTAAGGCAGCCATTACATAATCAATGTGTTAGTATTTATTAATTAAATTCTTGATTAGTTGCTAGTGTGTATACCGTTCGAACAATTCGCTTGTAAATATTGTAAATAGCTTGTCATAATGTATCTTTATTCTCAGCTGAGTACCTACGTGTTGAGATTGATAACTGAAATAAAGGTATAATGTGCATTGCGCTTTCATTGTATTATATTAAATGGGTGCTATTTAACGATGGTGAATGGTGTGTCTAGTTATTGTTATGAATGCCACGTTAATGTTATTCGTAGAAAATGTAGGAAAATTAACGAGATGTAGTTACCACTATTTATAATAAAGCATTAGCATAATCTTTTAATCTGTGTGCAATAGTATACGTGCGTGGAAATTGAATGTTAGTAAATATAATAATTAATGTGAATAATATGGAGGGTACGTTTTGACAGGGTTGGTAAGCCTTATCACGCGATTGTAGCACTAATAGTCATCGAATCGAGTGCTTTTGCGTTGTAAATTGAATGCTCTCCTAATTTAGATTTCAATCAGACCCCGATCTGTAGCTCAAGTGGAAAAACGGATACGGAGGTTGTGGGTTCAAATCCTTTGGATTTGCGGTATTTTTATATGGATACGTAGATTTTTTAATGTTCAGTCATTTTTCACTATTGATACATCACTGTTTTTTTTTAGATAATGATCACGTAAATTGTTTTGAGATTATGCTAGTAACTTCATTTACCTATACAATTTTATGTTAATTGTTATGTTTGATCAATATTATCAGAAATATTGAGTTTATTATTTTATTGACCAATTTATTTACCTGTAAATTAGTTGTTTTTATTTATACAATCCTGTATGATATTAGGAAATTTATTAACTCATATTCTAAGCATATCGCAAATAATAATAATGCAAATAAGAATCGTAAAAAAATATTTTATTTTGGAATTATATTACAAATCTACAATTAATTTGACATCAATTTGATGATTATGATTTTGATCTAAATTAGAAAACCAAATAAAAGTATTTTTGAAATGTTTGTCTCTTAGCTGTTTTATAAAAATATAAATTGATAATATCCTTCCTTTATAATATCAAGTTCCGCCCTATTTCTATATTTTGTTTGGAGAAAATAAAAAACGGAGAAGTACATTTTTGAACTGTGATGAAATAGGTAATATTAATTAGGAGAAACTTGAATGGGAAAGACGGAACGAAAATTAGGAACGATTTTTATATTACCCACGTTATTATAACTAACCACTTTTAGTAATAAGTACCTACCTATACCTACTACATTAATATTCTGAATGGAAATAAAATTGTAAAAAATTGTTTAGTTTTTAATTACAGTTTAATTGATAAGTATTATTATAGCTATTGACACATTTCTTGTTGATAACTTCAGAATAATAAAAATGTGATCAATTACATACTAGTGATTTTTTTTATTTATTTCTAGTTTCAAGGACTTATAAAATACTTAGGCTACCTTTATTTAGATTAGCATTAGAGTTCTCGTAGCATTGTATTAGCGCATCGTAGCATGCCATCGCAGAAAAAGGTAAAGGGTAGATGAACGTAGACCAACAGGTTTGAAATAGGTAAGTTACCTACTTACCTAGTTCAAGTTACCTACCTACCTATTTAGGAAAGTAGGTAGGTAGGTGTTCGGAGTTCATGGATGAGATAACTAGGTAGCTAAGATTAAAATTAACGAAGCTTATTTACTTAATTATTGAACTACCTAGCCATTGTCAGTTCCCATTGATTAGGTAGGTACTCGTCTCTAGAGGCGTTTTAGTGGGTACGTATAATATATACCAATACTGAGCATATACATACCTACTTAAAATATCGTAGTGTTCTCTTAAGGGGCTCCCAGTCGACGATTGCTCTTTTTCGAAACGAAAAAAGAAATACTTCTGAACAAGCCACATCTCCTATTTTTATAAGTATATTACTTCAGGTTCCTACCTAGATTTCTATTAAGCTGAAAACATAATAGCAGAAACTTTTCACGATAAAGATATTATTTCAAAATGATACGTTTTAGAATTTATTCCTGCTGATTCCTCTTTTTCGAAACGAAAAAAGAAATACTACGTCGGTAGGATTATTTATCGAAGTAATTAAAATGGGTACATCTTTATTCACATATACTATACATTATAAAATAGGAGATGTGGCTTGTTCACAAGTATTTATTTTTTCGTTTCGAACAAAAACAATCGTCGACTGGGAGCGCCTTAAAGATATGTAGATCTAGATTTCTATTAGAATATATTTTTTATAAGTAATTATACATAATTTATATCATTAATTTATTCGAAAAGCTAAGGCGGACGACGCGCCGACGTGTGTTTGTCGTCATTGCAGCGGTCGGTAGGATTATTTATCGAAGTGATTAAAGATGGGTACATCTTTATTCACATATACTATACATTATAAAATAGGAGATGTGGCTTGTTCAGAAGTATTCATATTCATATTCACATTCATTTATTGTTCCAGTTAGTATAATGGTCTTAAGATATTTATACAGAGTTTCTCACAAGTATTTATTTTTTCGTTTCGAACAAAAACAATCGTCGACTGGGAGCGCCTTAAAACATTTAAAAAAAAACTCTGTATTGTTTCTATAGTTCGGCCGTTCAGAGAATGCGTTCCTGACACCCATCAGTTAGTCACGTTTTAATGACTATATTGTTGTAATAATGTTGTAATAATCTTGTTTTAATGCTCATCAATTGTTAAAACGGTAAACAACCAGCAATAATATTTTTATCGTAACTGCAACGCCACACTGTGGATCGAAAATCGACTTTCAAAGACATAGGCGAAAAAAAAAATTTTGGTCGGTTTTTTGCTTGAAACGGCTTCCATTAATCACTAATATGCCTAAATATATCATGATATACAATTTGGTGGGAAAATTGTCGAGTTATAATTTTTTTTACGAAAAAAATGTATGAAAAGCATATAAAAAATCCAGATATCTCCGGAAGTGCAAAGATAACCGTTATATCCTTGCATACAGTTATAGTACCAACTATTATTGATTTTTTGGCATACAACATATAACTCGAACTACTGCACATTTTGAAAAAAAAATTATCAAAAAATTTAATTTATTTTTGATCTCTCTCAAGTGAAGACTTAAGGAAATCGGTTAAAAAAAGGTCCCCATCGGCAAATTGTATGCTATAAATAATAACAGACACGTGTTTTCTTGTTTGGCTGACGTTGAAATACCAAAAAACAAAGCTCAATAGCAAATTCAATTTAGGAACTATTTTTAATGTTATCGAAAGCGAAATCTTTAAATTTGATTACATCAATCAGTTCCCCTGATGTTATTGCCTGCAGAATTACAGCAAATCTGCGGACTAACTCTTCGTCCAGCCCACAGATGGCTGCAGTTTTGTCTGGAAACTCAAAAAATCTTCTTGCCGTGTTTCCGTCATTTGTGGTTCCAGATCCTTGCTTAACAATATCGATAAGAAGATTGAGCTCGTTTTTAAATTTGTCCTGGATATATTTTTTTCTTGCTTCCAACATTTCTTTGTGCTCATTTCCTCTCGCAGCCCACTTTTTAAAATCGAGTCGGTATGATATATGAAGAAGGCATTCCATACAATTAATACGTGCATGCAATGTAGATAACCCTAATTCTAATGCATCAGAGGATACAGGCTTCAATGAAACTGTACCTAAATTATTCACTTCAGTGGGCTTAGCTAAGCACAGATAGCACGCAGCGTGTGACTTAGCTTCAGAAAGATAAGTACATACTTTGCCATCAATCATCGTCATCATCAGTTTATGATTCACCATATTTTTTTTACATTCTGTGGGGAGTAAAGCCTTAATTTCGTCATCCATGTTTGCCTTTTTTTCAATGACTAATTCTTTACTTTCTTTCACAAAACTAAACTCCACTGTACGACAATATGATGTTGAGCAGGGCTTTGGATTTTTCCATAGGGTTTCATCACCGTTTGTTAGCTTTAGAGGGACGAGAAATGTCATAAATATGCTTGAGTCATCTTGCTCACTGTCTATTTTCTGCTTGTACCGGCTTTGGTTAGATGCACCATCAAATCCCCACTTCGATATCAATGTCAACTGTTGGTCCTGTATTTTGTTTGGGAAACTTTCAAGGATCCTCCTTACTGTTAAATCCAGTAATCCTTGTAAAGTAATCTTTGCTGAGGAATCTGTCACTGTTATTAATTGCTTCGGAGGATAACATTGCAATTTTGCCTGTTGCACCTTTTAGTAAGACGGGTAAATATCAATAGCACCTTCTCGAATGGCCGATTCCCTTAAAGTTATGTACTGCCACTTTGTAAGCTTTAAAGACAGGAGCAACCCCAAAGTTTTTTCTGCCGTAAATGAAACATGACATTTCGGTCTTTTTATGAAGTCACTGATTTTTGCAGCAGCTTCTGGGGTTTTCAACATATATTCGATGACGGATACAATGTCCTCAGGACCATTTTCTTTTAAGAGTACTGCAGCTGAATTCGTCAACTCAATGGGGTCCATACCTGTGTACTCTTCCGACCTCCTTTTCTTCTGCTTGTTGCCTAGATCTTCGAAAGGTTTCCGAGGTCTTTTAGTCATCGTTCCAACTGATGATGACGATGAAGGTTCCGCGGTGGTAAAGTCTTCGGTAATCGATCTTTCTTCACTTGGTCCCTGGGTGAGAAGACTAGTTTGAACGCAGCTTGGCCAATCAACATTTGCTTGAAGCCAATCTTCATAATCTTTTCTGAATGCTCTTGTGTTTCTGCCGCAATTTTTCCATCTCTGTGAAGCAGCTCGTGAAAATCTTCGACAAAACTCTTCCAGAGTAACCTTATCTTCATTAGAAAGGTGATCACCTAGACGAGATAATACTGCCTCGTACAGAACTTCATGATTTTGTAGCGAACCTGCACCTTGAAGAACAACAACCAAATCTAAGTCAGTGCTTAAACTTTCCATTTTAATGATTAAAAAACTGAGAGATGTTCACTAGTAAATAGTTCAGAATAAACTGAAGTAAAAAATATTTCCGGTGCAGTTTTATGCACTTAATTAGGTAATAAATAACCTAAGTAAGGTATTTTTGTACCTAAGTTACCTGTCTTTTGTTAACTACCGCTCATTGTTAAATATTTCCGGTGCAGGTTTATGCATTTAGGTAGGTAATAAATAATCTAAGTAAGGTATGTTTGTAACTTTGTACATAAGCAAAAGACAGGTAGTCTTTTGCTAACTACCGATCATTGTTAATACATTCCTTGAAATTTGAACAATAAGCGGTCTGACAAAACCTAATCTTGCCTAATTAGGTAGTTAAATAACATTAAAAATAGTTCCTAAATTAAATTTGCTATTGAGCTTTGTTTTTTGGTATTTCAACGTCAGCCAAACAAGAAAACACGTGTCTGTTATTATTTATAGCATACAATTTGCCGATGGGGACCTTTTTTTAACCGATTTCCTTAAGTCTTCACTTGAGAGAGATCAAAAATAAATTAAATTTTTTGATAATTTTTTTTTCAAAATGTGCAGTAGTTCGAGTTATATGTTGTATGCCAAAAAATCAATAATAGTTGGTACTATAACTGTATGCAAGGATATAACGGTTATCTTTGCACTTCCGGAGATATCTGGATTTTTTATATGCTTTTCATACATTTTTTTCGTAAAAAAAATTATAACTCGACAATTTTCCCACCAAATTGTATATCATGATATATTTAGGCATATTAATGATTAATGGAAGCCGTTTCAAGCAAAAAACCGACCAAAATTTTTTTTTTCGCCTATGTCTTTGAAAGTCGATTTTCGATCCACAGTGCGCCATTACAAAGTTACGTCGTCATACAATATAGTAGAGTGAGTATGAAGATCCGCACAGGTTTATATTAAAACTAGCTGACCCGTGCCCGCTTCGCTGTGCGTAAGACATTTCTAATACCATCGCGGAATTTATTGTAGAAAATAAAATGTGTTTATTTACGACATCACATTAGAAACCTCTAAAATTATCAGTGTTTCTCTACTATATTATGCATGTATTATACATATAAACCTTCCTCCTGAATCACTCTATCTATTAAAAAAAACCGCATCAAAATCCGTTGTGTAGTTTTAAAGATATAAGCAAACATACATACATACATACATACATATTACATACAGACGCGGGAAGCGGAAAGCGACTTTGCTTTATACTATGTAGGGTATATGTAGTGATTTAAAAAGTCTGTCGACTACGACCGGACCTACGACAGGTCTCTCATTATTATTATTAACATAACCTTGCATGCTTGAGCCACAAGTTGTCCAGCCCCATCGACCCAGGACCAGCTCATTCATTTCTCCTGTGATAAAATAAATTTAATTTGGCTAAAAATAATCATAAAATATCCTCTTCATATTTTTTGGCGTCTCACTTTTTGTATTTGTACTTTTGACATTGCTTTTCTCTGCGGCGTCTGACTGACTGCTTTTAGTCATTTATTACTGTCAATGTCAATGACGTTTGCAGTGTTACCAACTTATTGTCCTTATTTATTGCTAGAACAAGCAAAATTACTTTTTGCCATGATAAATCATGAGCGAACATAGTATTTAAATTATGGAAAACTAGCCTATTTATTGTTTCTGTTTAAAAGTGATTGTGATCGAACTTGTGCGCAAAGACCGATATTCAACTAATTATAGAATTTGTATCATACCTACACCACAGCTTAGTGAATAGTTACCATTCGATTCCTACTTTATGGCAAACATTTTGTGTGATGAAGATGAACATAAATGATTTTAATGATTCAGTCTAAAATGCAACCGTTTAAATTTTCGCACATAGTAACAAAGTGGAGGGTAATTTTAATTTCAAAGTTGTCAATTAATTTGATTACAATTACTTGGAATTATTAATAGTATGAAAATTTTAGTTTTTTGGGTGTTTATGATTCTAATAGGTCCCCGAAACGATCAAGTGCACTTGACAAGTCTACGTGCTTGACGATTTCACTTGACGAGGGACTTGACGCGACTTGAAGGTGCCATCAAGTTCACGTGACACAGTCGTTCGCCCTGTGCCCAGAAAAGTGGTCGTCGCAAAAATTAATAATGGATATGAAATGAATGACAAATGAATAAAAACTTGTCAAGTCACGTCAAGTCGCATCAAGCGCAAGGTGCTTCAAGTGCCGTCAATCAAAATTTCTGTCAAGTAGGTCAAGCCCGTAGATCACTTGACGGGACTTGTCAAGTCAACGCTGTAAACGATCAATATTCACTTCAAGCACGTAGACTTGTCAAGTGCACTTGATCGTTTCGGGGACCCATAAAGGCTTATAATAAAACCGAAACGTTGGACTTGGCAAATTGGCAGCACTGGGTTGGGCGTCAGCCAGCCGTCAAGTCACGTACGTCACGGTGACGGATGCGCAAGTGAGACGCTTTACGAAGACGAAGAAAGAAAGAAGGGCGAGGCTTCTCTTGTGTTTGTCATCAAATCGTTTCAAATTAGAAACGATTTTTGAAATAGAATCGTTATGAACTCTTTTTGAGGTAAAGTTTATATATAAATGGCTCTGTCCTACAGCAATTAAACAGACTTATATTTCATATTGCATCTGGTTTTAGGATCAACGCGATGAGGTATTCATTGTTAGTGCTTGTGGTGGCAAGTGTGAGGACGCAAGTACCTGAAACATCCGGCCAGTACAACCCGGCCTTCCCTCAACAACAATATCCCAGCAGCACTCAAAATGGAACCCAGTACCGTGCAAATCAACCTTACGGCAGTTTTCCTGTAAACGCCAACGATTTCAACACATCACCACAGAGTTCGTTCTACCAGGACAGTGTGTACAATACGGACAATTACGGTGATAATGACAATGAACTGGATCCTCAAAACTCAGCCAGTTACTACGCGGGTTTGGATTACGAAGAGAGGTATAGGTGTCCACCGAATTGGTTTCGCTATAAGGAATCCTGCTATCGCTTCACGAAGTCGCCTGTCAGGCCGAGGAATGAGGCCCGTCAGATCTGTCAAACCTACGAGGCAGATCTAGCTTCTGTAAACAATCCTGAAGAGCATGGGTTTATCATAACGAGTCTCATGAAACTGGACCCTCAGAAAGGTTCTTGGTACATAGGAGCTCACCAGCAGTCTCCTGGACATTGGGTAAACGATGCAGACGGCTCTCAGTTGTCTGGTTTAGAAAATGCTTTCATTACCGAACATACACAAACTACTTACACAAGCTACAATTTGCTGCCTACGGACTATTTGGTCTATACATTTTCTCATAATCAAGGTAGGTGGGCCTTGGCACCTGTAGATGGCACTCAGTACACTCATTTCATTTGTGAAGGCCAGACTCAGAGGTTGCATTATCTCATAGAGGAGAAGAGGTCATTCACCTACGGCTTAGACACATATGATCCGTTAAGAATTCCGAGAGGTCCATACTTTATCAAGGAACCCGTTGATACTATTTACGATCCCCTAAAGAATCATCCTGTACAGTTGATCTGCATTGCTGGTGGCTATCCCGCTCCGGTCTACAAATGGTACAGAGAGGATTATCAAATAGGTAGTCCTGTTTACACAGAAATTGACCCACTGGAGGACACTAGGTTCGTTCTTAGTGGTGGAACTCTAATGATATTTAGTCCAGACACAGATAAAGACAATGTCAAGTTCCATTGCACTGCAGCAAACAAGTTTGGGACAATTCGCTCCGAGTCTGTCCGCTTATCATTTGGCTTCATCAGAGAATTCAATCAGAAAAGACCAATTGAGAATGGCAAGGAATACTGGGGGAAAGTTATTTACTGTGATCCACCCTCCTATTACCCTGCTGTGAACATCTTATGGGCTAGATATTACTTCCCAAATCTTGTAGAGGAAGATAAACGTGTTTTTGTATCACATGATGGAGGTCTTTACTTCTCAGCCTTGGAAACTATTGACAGAGGAAACTACAGTTGCAATGTGATGAGTAGAGTTTCTGATGCGGGTCGTAATGGACCCTTTTTCCCTCTATTTGTGTACCCAAACTCAGACTACCAACATCTGAAGTTCCCTAATAACTTTCCCAAAGTTTTCCCTGAAGCTCCCATTGTGGGACAGGAGGTGCGATTAGAATGTGTGTCATTCGGTTACCCAGTGCCTTCTTATAATTGGACCAGGAAGCATGACCAGATACCTAGAAAAGCGCGTTTAAGTCACTACAACAGAGTAATGACAATAAGCAATGTTGGAGTTGAGGATGAAGGAGAATACATATGTGATGTCCGTAATGATAGAGCTCATATTACAAATAGCGTCTTTCTTAAAGTACAAGCTAAACCCAACTTTACCATTCCACTGACAGATAAGCACATGGATAACAAAGGAGAGCTGCATTGGAATTGCGAAGCATATGGCATACCTGATGTCAACTACACATGGTGGAAAAATGGGCAAAAGTTGTCTATAAAAGACTTAGAACCTGATGATAAAGCCAGATACATTATCCAAGACAATGTTCTCATTATAAAGTATTTGGACCCTACTAGAGACCCTGGTATGTATCAATGCGAAGCTAAAAATCAGCTAAAGTCTAGCTTTTCAAGTGGACAACTTCGTGTTTTATCTCTAAAGCCATCATTCAAAAAAAGGCCACTTGAGTCAGAGACTTATGGATCCGAAGGAGGGAATGTAACTCTTAGATGTTACCCAGAAGCTGCACCCAGACCAACTTTCACTTGGAAAAAGGATAACATAGTAATAGGCGCCGGTGGTAAGCGATTTATTACAGAAACCGGCAATCTAATCGTTCGGCAGCTATCTAGAGATGATGAAGGAGTTTACACATGCGTTGCTAAAAATCAATACGGCTCTGACGAAAGCAGAGGTCGGTTGCTGGTGTTACACGCTCCGCGGTTTCTTGAACGACTACCTCCACGACTCACAACCCAAGTTGGGCAGGTTATCTTTCTACATTGCAATGCTGAAGTCGATCCTGTTTTGGACACGGCCTATCTTTGGAATCACAACGGGATACGCATGAAAGAGGCAGCAGACCTTTACGCCGACAGGAGGATCAAGATCGATGGCGGTGAACTGACTATCATCAACGTCAGCCTGTCTGATGTTGGAGACTACGAATGCATAGTTAAGTCGGCTATTGGTCGCATATCTTCGCACACGCAGCTACGCATCGAAGGACCGCCCGGCCCGGCTGGAGGCTTACAAGTTCAGAATATCCAACGTTCACAAGTTACCCTCGAATGGACTGATAGTAACTCAAACGGGCGTCCTATCACCGGTTATATCATCACCGGCCGCACTCTATGGAACACCACCTGGTCCGTCCTAACGGACAATGTACCGACCGTAGGTGAGATAGATCGATACAACGGAAGGAAACGCTCCGTGATAAACACCGCACTGATGCCATGGTCCGTGTACGAATTCAGAGTTCAAGCGGTTAACGTGTTAGGGGCTGGAGAACCGTCCGCGCCGAGTCCCCAATTCTCGACTCCAGCTGACAAACCCTATGTGACACCTTCGAAAGTTGGTGGAGGTGGGGGCAAGACTGGCGACCTCACTATCACCTGGACTCCACTACCCCAAGCTCTGCAGAACGGTCCGGGGATACACTACAAAATATTCTGGAGACGAAACGGAACAGAAGTTGAATACCAATCGTTACTTCTCAAGAAGTCCGGAAACATTGGCGTTTACGTCGTTCACATTTCGCCAACATACTTCTACACACCGTACGATGTGAAGGTCCAAGCTTTGAACGAGATTGGTGCCGGGCCGGAGAGTGAAGTGGTCACGATATATTCTGCAGAAGATATGCCTCAAGTGGCACCTCAACTGGTGTTCGCACGTTCGTTCAACTCTACATCACTTAACGTGACCTGGAATCCTATTGACCAATCACGGGAAAGACTGCGCGGCAAGCTGATCGGTCATAGGCTGAAATACTGGAAGCAGATGAACAAGGAAGAAGACTCTATTTATTACTTGTCAAGGACTACGAGGAACTGGGCGCTGATTGTGGGTTTGGAGCCTGATATCTATTACTTCGTGAAGGTGAGTTTCTTGACTTTAAACAAAATAACGTCGGTAGTACAAATTACAATCATTCGAGATTGCAATGATATTTTCAGTTACTGGAATAGAATACCACCTACGCTACAAGTCATTATACGCCTGGAAATAATAAATTTATATCAGGGTTGACGTCACACATACTTGTTATTTTATATTTTACTATCCCACGGCTTCGCTCGCGGATAAAGTATAAAGTATAAAATAAAAATAAATAGGATCACGACTGTAATCCCAAAGTACGGTAGACATCCTCTCAGATCTCCAGGCGCTTAGATCCTTTAAAGATGTCTAGTGGGGGTAGTCAGAGGCACGTCCAAACATTATATTTGGCACATGCCCACATTTTGCAGTAGTTAGCATTCCATACGTGACAGGTTGCAAGCCCATCGCCGCAAAAGTATCCTTTCGGTTATTCCAAAACTTATGCTATGTATTTTCCAAGTTTCATCCATTCCATTTGGATGTGATTGAGACACAAACATACAAACATTCTAAATAATGACTATGTTGGTAAGATTATTAGGTCATTTTATTAGACCGAGGTTAATCTCGCAAAACTGCGCTGCGATGCTCCCGAGGCCGATCACCGAGCATTGAAATATATACCTTATTTCGCTAGGATAACTATTAAATTCAATTGATATGTTTTAAATCCTTTCCGCTTCCGTCCGCCACTGTGCGCCAACTATTAGTCGACTATCTGAGGACTTGAATTAGCGTGCTACTTGCACGACAAAACAAAAAATGCGCATTCAATTCCTTCTGTGTTTCGCTTCCACTTCTGTGTTCTGCCATTTCAAAGGGATTTAGAATTTAGTGACTATTTTTATTCACGGTACAAATCATGTTATTTTTAGGTGATGGCATTCAACTCAGCGGGCGAGGGTCCAGAAAGCGAGCGGTACTTGGAGCGAACGTTCCGTAAGGCGCCACAGAAACCTCCAGCTTCAGTCAACGTTTGGGCCTACAACCCGACCACTGTGCGAGTTGTGTGGCGTTATGTCCAGCCGACGGATGAGGAAGAACCTCTTCTCGGTTACAAGGTGAGATTCTTCGGAAAATCATCTGTTTCTTTGAATGACTCACTTATAAAATAAAATATACAACAAAACATACAACAAAACCTGGTTTTCAGTAGGTACAGTTGTTCAAATAATTACTTGAAGCAAATAAAATAAACTGGGTCAACTACTCGTAACTACACAGTACCTACCATAGATTTTGTATAGCTAGTGGAAACCCTCGCGACCCTCGTCCACATACAATATTCAAACAAACTTCAATCTCTGCTGTCGGAATTTTGGATCATCAGAAATTAATTTGCAACATTTTTCTTACTGTGCTATTTTGTTGCCTTTAAGCGGGCCGTAAATCGTTAAAACTATTTGATCAGATAGAAATACGAAGTTCTTTTCTTCGTGTCATTTGACAACTAATTTTTTTACACAATATCACAAAGACATTAATACCAATTGGATAAAACTGACCAGTCTGTTTTATCAAATTTACTACGTCTACGGCCCGCTTTACATTAATTGTAACATTCCAGGTGCGTGTATGGGAGACGGACCAGGACATGAGCACGGCCAACGACACCTTGGTCCAAGTTGAACACAAGCTCGAAGCTTACGTCACTAACTTAGCACCTGGTAAGACTTACCACATGCGAGTCCTCGCTTACTCAAATGGCGGCGACGGCCGAATGTCTTCGCCTGCTATTACATTCCAAATGGGGGACTATCATAGTGATGCGTATGGTTACACTGCGAGGAGTTCTGCGAACGTGGGTAGTGTCGCAGTAGGAACAATGGTCTTATCTGTTGTAGTTCATCTTCTTATGAATCTCCTGTGATGTGGCATTTAGGCAGCTATACAGCAACTTGTACTGACTGGTATAGGATATGTATTTCGAGTTTCCCAAGTTTATTTTGGCAGCTACAAAATCATACATTTTCAACTTACGCATAAGGTAATCTTTGCTATCCGCAATAAAAACGAATCGTATTTTGAATATAGGATACCGGGCGTATAGCTCATTAATTATTCCATATACGAAGCATCGCGACAGTTTGATTCGAATTTTTGTATTAGACTAGTATAGTATTCCATTTATATTAGGTTGTGATAATGTCCGGCCAATTTTATTTCTATCGGCTCTCTTACTTTTTCTGTTAAATTAGTCATAAGTTTATTCTTTGCTTAACTTTGTACGATCTATGAAACGGAACATTTTAAAAGACTTGATATGCTTTAGTGAACTCAATAAATTTAAATTCGAAGAAATACATTCAGAATAAATTTGGATCACTATCCATAATATTCTCAGTAGTTGAACCCGTGGAAGAAGTTCCGGGGCGGAACTAGTAAGACTTTTGTTGAAGCAGTATTTTTATATTTTTTTCTGTCAACTTGTATTGACAATAATTAAAGTTAGTTCAGCTTATCGATGTAATTGTTATGTCCATATCACAATAAGTTTAAGAATCTCGTAGTTAAGATATAACGTGTTATTTATATAAAGCTGTTTACCACCAATCCGAGCCATTTTGACGATTTGATTATTATTTGAAGATATTATTTTTATACAAATAAATTAAGTATTATTTTTTAAATTACGTAGGACAAAAATATGTATATTTTTTTTTGGTCCAATCACATATTGTAGAGTAGTGTAGCTTGGTCCAGTGCTTATTCTATTGAACACCTTTAATTACAAAAAAATATAACAAGACAATTTTACTGTCTTCTATACAACTGTGTTCATACATTTTCGATTGCTGGACAAGTTTTCTTATGTATGTAACTTTAATGTATCTAACGGATGTATTTAATATGTATTATGTAATAGTTATGTATTTATTGATAATGTTGAAGACATTTTTACTCATAAAACGTGGAAAGAGATGCCTTGTATTTAAGTATAACTTTTTTAAGTAATGTTTACATTAAAATATATAAAAGAAAATTGGAATATTTCTTTCTTTTAGGATACCATATCTTTACCATATCTTTAGGAGGTTCTTAATTTTGGATCCACTATAGCTAGCAGCATTTTATCATAAAATCTGAGACTGCATAGAAAAAAAATAGTATGTTAATCATAGTAAGGTACCAAGAAATATACCGGCACCTATGCGTGATTTAAAAATCGGTCAAACACGGTGTCAATTTTTTTCGATGATAACTTTCACAAACGGAATGTTGTTTGTATTATTTATTTGTATTTTCCAACATCACATTTCATAACATAAAGTAACTTTTAACATTATAACTATTTACAATCCATTTATTTTAGTGTCAGCTTCAAATCGGAGACTATATTTTCTTCTTAGCACGTCTTTTTAAACATTTCGCATCACTATCTAAGTCAACTGGGCTTCGCCTCTTCAATAAACTGCTTTCTTCTTGCTGCTGAGTGGGTTTCATAGGAAGTAATCCTACTGCGTATGGAATATCTGGATCTAAGCTTTGTCTAGTCTCGTTCATTTCAGGTGCTTCATTCTCTTTATTTATAGATTTGTCTATAACGTCATCCCACATTTCGGACTTGTTATCCACAGTACCCGTTAGGTCTATCATGGAAAATTTCGATTCTGAATTTGCAGTTTCAGCGTTTTCATTGTTTGCATCATTTTCAGGATTCCTGCAATCATCCATATCCATCCATTGCATGTTTGGTGTGAGACTAGCCGAGAAGTCGCCATGTTTATTTTGAAACTCGTTCGAGTTGACATTACCTTCCATTGGGTTTACGAAGTCTTGAACTACCGGATCACTGTTGGAGCTTTCTTTATCGTTGTCAGGATTGTTCTCTTGCTGTCCCAGATTTATTTTACTCTCTATGCTCATAAGGTCCTTTATAATATCTGCCTTAGCCTGAGCTCTCTCCATGGCCAATTGGCTATTCATTTCGAAGGAGTTACCGTCGTCGTCATTTCGCCTTGGAGTCGCTATCAGGCAATCCAAGTCTTCCTTGAAGACGTTATTCTGTGGGAGTGGTAGAGTGAAGTCATAGCAATCTTCCGTTCTTCGCAGGTCATCCGTGTTTAGAGTATCATAGGATTGGCTTAAGTTTTCATTTAGTTGAGAACTTTTAGCGTCAAGCATTGACATGCTAAAGTTCGTGCTCGTCGGGCACAGTTGTTCCATCACTCTAGCCTCTGCGAGCTGCTGGTCTTCATAATACTTCTTCACGTCATCGCTCATTGATTTGGTAAAGAATTGCATGTCTCCATCGATGCACGAAAAGTCATTGGAGCTGACGTGATCTAAGGAGTTATTTTCTTGAAGTTGGGGATCCATGACGACGAAGTTTTGTTGTTCAGCGTAAGCTTCCAGATTATCCGGTAATATATTGTTAAGGCTGTTTATCCCATCATCGGGTCTAGTGTAGTCTGTATCCTTATCGAAATCTGCGCTCAACGAGTAACTTTTACTGCCTTGCATCATTTCCCCTCTCTCAATAGATTTGGATAGATCGTCAATGCTTTTGATTTCGCTCGGATCGGCAACCTTCTCAATGATGTTGGGTTGTTCTATGACTTCGTATTGTATCTCACTGCTCTGAACCATATCTAGCAGGACTTGTTCGTTCACGTTTATGTAAGAGCCGTCTCCGGATTCGAAGAGTATTGGCAGGTCAGTAGGAAGTCCGGCGTTCTTGAGTGCGTTGACGTACTGAGACATGGCGTTGTTTATTCCATCGCCACCGGTATCATTGGTCGTATTGGACGAACTGGCGTTCGGGTAGCTCGAAGAGATGCTATCTTTCATGGCGTTGTCTTTGCCAAACGACATGTTAGGATCAATGTTTGAGGATCCTTGGTCCATATACATGAGGTCGGTTTCCATGTTCATAAAGCTGTTTGATGATGTTTCTGGACCGCAGATGCTGTTAACTGCTTGCGATAGTGTCACCCTGTCCATGTAATCCTGAAAAAGTTTACAAACTGTTTAGTCGCACAACTTTTAACCTACAAACTTTGAAAAGGTTATTTAGGTTATTCACCTGCATGTGTCTCGTCTGCAGATGTTTGAGTTGATGTATGGCCTTTCGGGAATCTTGTTCCCGCCTCAGTAGAGCTCTTTCAGCTGCGCGACTGAGGGAGCCAGCGCCTTCCCATCCGCCGGAGCGCTAAAAAAACTCTTAATAAATGGCAGTTTGAAGTGCTGCAAAATGCTGCGAGATGCATTCAATCTACGATTTAGTTACAAATTGTTTACGTATAAGATAAATCTTACTGAAATAACTTAGGTCAGTACAGTTCATTAAATTTTGTCGCCCCTCGAAAGAAGAAACTTAAATAAAGGTCTTAAGTTTTTCTAGCAAGACCCGCGGTGGCATCTAGAAGAACGAAATAAGAATCCTACTAATATTATAAACTATCTTCCGCCCGCGGCATCGTTAGCGTAGTAGGTACTTAAATGAAAGGTAGCCCGTTTGCTATTCCAGGGTGTAGGCTAAGGTATAGTCCAATTTTCATTCAAATCCGTTTCGTTGTTAAGGCAGGATTAAGACGCCATGGGACGAAGCCGCTTGCAAAGCTAGTGTAGGTACCTAGGTACCTACACTAGCTAATTACTAATTACTAACTACTAATTGGGGCGGACATGGGTAGATTTGGTAAAGAAAAGCAATTGATAGACTCACCCTAACAGTGGGCCGTCCACGACGAGGTTTGATAGCCCGAGGCATGTCTGGATAGTCAACATTAGACGAGCTACTTCCGTTCTCAATGTCAAACGGTATGCGGACAACTGTATCCTTACTAGGACGTCCGAATGCATCTATAGGCTGAGTGTTGCCAGGCGGCGGTGGTAACTGAGGAGGCGCGGTTTTGTGTTCGCTTTCCTATAAGTATTTTGAATATGCAGCTAAGTTATATTTTTTGTGGACAATTGAAAGTTAATTTCAATGTATGTATGCTACCCCGTATAAAGGCGTCAATGGTGGCAAAGTCAAATCTTGTGTATTTGAAGATAAGGTAAAGTTAAGGCGAAATCAACTATGCAGTACCGTTGGTCATCTATGTGTAGAAGGAATGTATTTACCTGAGAGTGCAAGTCGATAAGTGATTGTGGTGGTCTGTTTATAACCACCGGAGGAGTAAACACCGGCAGTTCACCTGAGGGCGGTATTATATTTATTATAGTCGTAGACAGAAGTGGATATAGTATAAATAAATAATAAATAAATAAATATTGGTGGACATTTTACACATCGCCATCTAGCCCCAAAAGCCTGTTAAGGGAACTAGATAACTGATAGAATACTTAAATACTTTTTTTTTTATAAATACATACATATGATACATACTAACACCCAGACACAGATCAAACATCTATGATCATCACACAAATATTTGCTCTAGGTGGGGATCGAACCCACAACCTACAGCGCTTAAGGGGCTCCCAGTCGCTGATTGCTCTTTTTCGAAACGAAAAAAGAAATACTTCTGAACAAGCCACATCTCCTATTTTTATAAGTGTATTACTTCAGGTTCCTACCTAGATTTCTATTAAGCTGAAAACATAATAGCAGAAACTTTTCACGATAAAGATATTATTTCAAAATGATACGTTTTAGAATTTATGATCGAAATATTTTATATACCTACTATTAAAATCAACTTGTGATTTATTGTTAAAGATAGGTAATATGTAGATCTAGATTTCTATTAGAATAGATTTTTGATATGTAATTATACATAATTTATACCATTAATTTATTCAAAAAGCTAAGGCGGACCACGCGCCGACGTGTGTTTATCGTCATTGCAGCGGTCGGTAGGATTATTTATCGAAGTGATTAAAGATGGTTACATCTTTATTCACATATACTATACATTATAAAATAGGAGATAAGGCTTGTTCACAAGTATTTATTTTTTCGTTTCGAACAAAAACAATCGTCGACTGGGAGCGGCTTAAGGCAGAGTTACTACCAACTGAGCTGTGATGCCGTCAGTATAGATATTACCTACTATTCATGTGGCGGAGCGTGTTACGAAGTTACAGATATAAATAGTCACTGTGTACGATACGTGATGCAACGAAAATGTTCTAAATACCTACTCTCTGAATGTTACTCGATTTTTTTAGAAACCTATATATTTTTAAGTGCTCACCGGAGTCCGCTATACCAAGGCCTTCTTTGGTAACTTTCGAGAGCCCTTTAATCTTCAGGAACTGTGCTGCGGATACCAACTCGTCTAGGTTTTCCTCTAAGCACTGAGTTTTACCGCAATACATAAACTCTACCAGGCATTTCAGGACGCTGAAGCGCATTTTTAATATAATCAAGGGCTCTCCCATTTGCTTTTGTAGCACTTCCTAAAATGTAAATGCACAATGCAATTACTTTTTTTTATGTAACACAAATACACACACACACGAAACCGGAATGTATTAAAAAATTTAAGATAGAGCAATGAACTCTATTTTTTTAACGCATTAGAAACTATAACGAAGTATTTAGAGATAACTAAAACTGTAGTTTTACCTGAAAATAAGCACTGCTTGCTGCAAGAACAGCTTTGTGAACTCGCAAAGTGTGGGAACTGCACATGAGCGTCATATCCACCAACGATTGCATTTGTAGCAATTTTCCAAATCTTGACATTAAATGCTCGGAATAATCCTCATAATGAAGACTGTATCGTATTGGAGCCATCGTGGAAAAATATTTTTATAATTTTCTAATCAACATGCCTCCACAATCAAATGACATGGACGATTGATGTTTGACAGAACATTAAACAAAAGAAAAACAAAAAAAAATAAATGTCTACTTCGTGCCAGCTACCTACGAGTATGTAAGGTAACCTTAACAAAGAGGTTAGTTTTAATTGTTAGTAGGTAAAACCTTATTTTATTTTTGGTAATAAAATCGAAATAATACGCACTTGGATTGTTCGAGTATTTTTAATTATTTTAAAAATGCAGAAAATAAGAGAACAATGTTAGAAAATGAATTTATTACAAATTTGTATTCGTCTTAGATTCTAAAATAGCACATTAAACTAAAAATACAACTAAAATCTGATTAGTTACGACATATCAATAACTGCATGAACTGTATAAAATTTCTATCACAGGCTAATTAAGTACCTACTTAGAGAAAGTTGGATGAGTTTGGTATTAAATGAACTGTGGGTTTTTTACATCAGATATTTCAATAAATGGTCAACGAGTCTTGTGCATTTCAAATCTGCAGATCAATCATTATTTTGGAATGTAACAGTGAATGTGTTCAGGAATGCAACGATCTGTTTATAATTAAAGGCACGCATTTGGAACAAATACAGTGAGATCTTCAATTACGATCTCTCTCTTTGATAGGTAATTATAAAATTTAGATGGCTGGTTTTTATTTCAAAATTGATAAATTGGTTAGGTACTAGTACCAAGGTAAGGTGTCATAAAAAAATAAGTGTCAAAAAACTTTTGCTTTTGTTTAGAACAAAAAAACTTAAAAAAAATGTGTTAGATGATACACACAAATTGGATATTAGGTAGTAGGTAATATTATGAGATTTTCACGTAGTGTTCGTTGTACATAAACTGATTTATTTGAGAAGTAAAAAAAACAATTAAAATGATTAAAATAATCTACTTAAAAGGTTTTTATTTCTGTTGCGAAGCATACAAAATCTTGCCATGTCCACAAAAGCATAAAATACAAATTTGTAACATTTTCAATACTTTTAGTATCCTCATAGAAATCAGTTCCTATAATAGCTTTTACGTTACCCTTACCTCCCTACGACGAAGCTCATAATCGCTGTACCACAGCCGCGAAGCTTTCGTACGACTCATATAAATACTGGAACACATTCTGTATAATATCTGAGACAGAAATAATTTATATCTCGAAAAATAATACGAATTTTGTTGAGGAAATTATACGGAACAAGTAAATTAGGCAGGAACCTAACATACATATCTTATTTTTGTACACTAACATCTAGACAGCGTATTAACAATTACAATATTTAAATATTTAATATTTATACCGTAAACACTACAATATTGTCATACTAATGTGGGATTACTAATACTTTGGAGTTCCATCCCAGATATTGCAGAATTAAATTAAAACTCAAAGCCATGAGTTAAAGTTCAACAATCACGATTTCTTTTAAAAATTAAATTTTATTTATCCGATTCCTATTATTAAAAATATTTATTTTAATAAAACAATCAAGTATTTAAATAGTTAAAAGTCAGATTAGCACAGTATTCCAAAAATATTTTTTGAGTAAGGTAATAAAATCACAACCTTAAAAATAAAGTAAGTTATTGAAACATTATAATGTTACTGTATCGTTTCATATTTCGATAAAGAAATTAATTTATTATGTACTTATTAAAAATATTTTTAATTATGTTTACATAACATAATGTGTTCAAATTATTTAAAAAATGACTTCGAACCTCATATTAGGTACGTGTGTTATCCATGCATGCGTGACACTTTTATCTTCACTATTTATTAGAAAGTGTATTTTGTCTTACGTACATTAAAACAATACACCGATTGACAAGATAATTGACACAATCTACTAAAATAAAAACATGGTGATGACTTAACTATAGATTTTGACACGGGTCTTTATCACGTAATTACCTTTAATTTACTTCCCCGATAGTTTGAAAAATAATATGGTGATGACTTACTAAGAAATAATAGAACCAAAAGTCATGATAAAAATCATGAACTGATTTGTCTAATGTTTAAACGTATACTGAACACTTTACATAGTTTTGAGTTGTTTTGTACACAGCTTGTAGAAAAAATAGAGATTCACCTTAAAGAGATCGTACAGTGAAACAAGGCCATTGCCAGCCACTGCATCTTTAAAATGTTGGTAGGAATCTATTAATTTATCATTATCTCCAAAGAATAGGTCTCCACATAAATAAAAAAAAACTAACGAAAATAAAAATGAGCTAATAAACGTAGCAATTGTTTTTATTTAATAATAGTTTTTAACTAACTGTGCAATGGTCTGTTTCAGTGTTGGATTACTTACATTAGTAATATTAATAAAAGCAAATTACAATATTTACACCTGCCGACAATAGTTACTTACACCTTGCAAATTTGATTTCTAACATACCTAATTACTATACACATAATTTTGTTCAATATTCAAAAAATACTATCACTTCGTAAGAGTCCCATGGAATTACTTGTCTAGGATTTTGAAGAACTCCTCAGGGGAGATTTGGACATCGCCGGAAGCGTCATTTGTGGGGGCTGTCGCGTTCGGGACGGTGTGCTTGAGTTCCCCAAAGGTGTATGTGGTGCGTTTTTTGTTGGCGCGCGCGGAGCCAAGCACGCGACTTCCCGGGCCTGCCAGCGACGCCTCGAAGTCAAGACTGGCGCGTTTGTTCCAGTTAAACGGCTGCCGCGGCTCCGCGCCCGCTGACATCGGCATAGCCAGCTGGACTCTACTCCTGCACAGCTCGTTGTCGCTCAACTGACGCTTCAGCTTGTCCTTCCCCACGACCAGTTGGAAGCCCTTCGAGCCGGCCGCTCCGTCTCCGAGTTCCACTTCGCTCAGTTGGCGCTTCAGCTTTGAGGAGGGCTCGACCGGGCTGGAGCGGGAATGCCTTTCGACTAGACTGTTTTGCCGCGAACTAGCGCTTGGGACACGTGACCCGGAGCTGCTCTTGGCTAAGGCAGTTTCTTGTCCGCTGCTGCCTGATGAGCTGCTCGTGTTAGTAGTGCAGGTCCCGATATTATTGCCGTTGTTCCTCCGCAGGGATTCGATGACGCTGTAGAAGTGCTCGATGTCGGAGGTGCTGTTGTTTCTAGATCTGCTGACGTTGTTGGTGCTGTGCCTGTGCGGGCGGATTTGAGCTCTGGGGAGATGGCCGTAGCTGCTCTGGCGGCAGATGCCGACGCTGGCCTGACGCCGCGGCATGCTGCAGCTCTTCGGCACAAAAGCGTCCTGCGGCATTACGACGTTTTCGTACACGTGTACACTTTCATCCTCTTGAGGTATAAGGTTTTGTCGGCTTTCCGTCGTTTCTTTCCTTTGGCCCACCGAGCTGCTCTTTTTGTGACCGCTTTTTATTTTAATCTCTGGTATTATCTTCGTCAGCTTGCAATCGCTTGCACTCCGCGGGAGCATGTTGGCGTACCCGTGCTTGGCGGTCTCTTGATTTTGTGACATTTCTAATTTGGGAGCACTCGGACTAGGGTTTTCTGTGAGTCGCGTCGAATTGGAGTGTTTGGGTTTGTTGGATGGATTGGGTTTTGCAATATCAGCTGAGCACGTCTGTTGAGGCAAGGCATCGTGCCTCTTCCTATCTAAATCGGGTTTGGAGGATTTGTCGAGGACCACTTTTGTTTTGTCACTCTTGCATATTTTTACGCTAAATCTGAACGGAGGTTTGAAGACGACTTGTAGCCTGGCTTTTTCTCCAGACAGTAGATTGGTTGCGCTCTTAGACGGTCTAGTTTTCCTAGTGCCTTTCTGCAATTGTCTATGCGTTCTTTCTGTGAGTCCGAGTGGGATAGACTTAGATTTGGGTAGCACCGCCGGCTGGGGCGTGCTCAGCAGCCATTTTTGCACCTTTGATAATGCTTCTGTGTCCTTCGTGGGGGAAGCTGGATGCTTCTGCATTGAACTGTAGTCAATCGTTTCCTTCTTCATTTTAACCTTTCGTTTCTTTATCTTGCCCTTGTGCTTGGACAGTAGCACGTGTTTCGGCGATTTGCCATCAGAATTGGTTATAACTACTGTGCTCTCTTTTGTGACTTTAGGAGCTTCTTCTAATTTGGCTTGAGTACTTGGCTTCTGGAAAAAAATAACAAGAAAATTTGCATTTAACGTAATGTCAAAATATACCTAAGTGTATAATAATGATGCAATGGGAACATAAACTTACCCTCTTTTTATTGGCATTATGAGAAGGCGACGCCTTGTCACCCTGTTTGCTCTTGTGTTCCTTCTTGTTTCGGTAAGCTCGTGTACGTAAGGCCACCTTCTTCTTCAGAGGGACTTTGGACCTGGAATAGACAAAATTAAATATGTTATAGGCTTTATTGCACAACAATATAATGCTCAAAATGTCTGAGCAAAACTTACCTAACAGCAGTGTGAACTATTAGTCCCTGATCAGATTGATCAGGTAAACGGACGGTTTCTGTAGTGGACGAGTGGATGATGGTCACTGACTTCAGCTTCTTGCCGTGACGACCGAAGAATCTTGTACTTATCACCTGAAAATGTGAATACGAATAATGTAAAGCCTTATTTGCAGAGAACATTCCTGCACCTCATTTTATCATGTCAACACAAACGAAATGGTAGGTAAAGTAGTTGAGGTCTAGCATTTTAACTATTTCTAGCTCGTTACTGAGTCACACATCACACCCTAGCGAGATACGGCCTGTACCTTTCGACCTATCGCTTAACTTTAATAGAGTTTTGTGGTTGAAATTATTTATTTGTCGTAGTCTGCAACAGCATCGAGTATGCTGCAGCATTTCTGGAGAAAAAGAAAAAGATTTAAGTCTATGAGTTCTATAGAAGATAACACAAAGTAGAAAGCGTTCGTTGCGTAGGGTTGAACATCCAGCAGAGTCAATGTTTGACTCTCAATGGGTGTCAATTGTCAAAGGGTAATAGTCATTACAGTTGCAACTTTTGTTACCTGGTCTACTAAAATCAGACAAAATTTTCACAAAAACGAGGTTTTTATAATGATTTGTAAGTTTTCATCCCTATATTATCAACAACAAAGTACACAAACTTGTGAAGGTACTCACCAGTAGAGCAATAACAGCAATCAGAATCAGCAGTACAGCATACCAGTGCCGAAGCACCCACCGCTTGAAGCCAGCGATGCTCTCATCCGACAGAAGCAGCTTGCGTAGAGTCGCGAGAGGTCCTGAAGGGTCTACTTCGCGACAACGTTGGAACACATCACAGTACCTGAGGGAATGGAAACCGTTGAAAGGGAGTGCATCTCTGTATTATCTAAATTGATTAAAAATAAAAAGTCTCAGGGGTTAGGTCCAAGTCACAGTTTGATGAAAATGAGAGTTTATTAAATAAGATAGTTTATTGGGTACTAACTTCGGTACGCTTCAACAGAGTGGTACTCAAATAAAAAGTAGCCTGTTTAACCTTTCGTATGCGCGGTTTACGAGATTAACATTCGCAAACAAACTCACAAAAAACCTCACTGGCTTTATAAATATTCTTTTAGATTTCGTAGTTTAATAACTTGTGGTTTTTTGCTGAGGCCAGTCTTCATGTTTCGACTCATATACACAGCACTGACCACGAGATTTCTTTGAAACTTTTGCTTTCCGAAAGCGGCACCAGGCTCCAAACCCTGATAATAATTTTAAAAACTCACCCATTGTAGTCACTGCAGGGCGTCCCAGGTTTCGCGTACATATCAGGCACGTCAAACGGCGCAATGTTCCAGTGGAAGGAAGACTGGCACGTCCCGCCTGGCTTCCGACAACAGAGCTCGCAGGCAGACCGCGGGTCGTCCTTGCGAGGTGCGCACTGACACGACTCCAGGCCGTACGCCAGACAGATGGATCCCGTGCATTCCTGTCAAAGGAACGTGGTGTATTAGATAGGTATACGAGTATGTCATGTTTTAGAAAATTGGAGAGACTTATCTTCTCTTTCAACTCTAGCTGAAGCCTACTCTTGGCATGATTTCTTGCTATAGACCGAGTTACTTACTCCCATGTAACAGACGAGTTCCTTATCACACCGCGTGCGATTTGCCTTGTGTTTGCTGGCTGGGCAGGTTGCTCGCTTGCCGTCGCAGTGCGCAGCATCACGGCAACCGTTGTCAGACCGGCACCGGTCTCCGTACTTGAGCGTACAGGATGCAGTGCAGCACGGACCCTGGAAGGATTAAAGTTATTTTATGATGCAATATTTCAGGGGAAATTATGAAGGAAATTACAGACCAAGTCGATGAAAAATTATTTAATCTGGCGTGCACTGGCCAAAACCTAAATCTAGGTGAACAAAATGTTTATTTTTAGTAGATCTACAGAAAAAGTCGGCGTAATAAATAGCTTACATTTCATGTGCACGAGCAAAACCGGGAGCGAAAGATATTTATAATATGTATTTAACAGCGAAAAGGGCTCTGGAATACAAATGATCTGATGTAATGGTACCTGACTAGGACTGCAAACGCTGTGTTCCGTCAGCGTGCAAGGCTTGTAGTGCGGGCGCGCAGCTTGCGGCCGGCAACAAACATCCGTACACTCGGACGCCCAGCCACAGTCGCACTCTTCACCTTCTTCCACTACACCGTTGCCGCAGATGGCTGGTTGAGGTTCTGAAAGTGATAATATCCATTAATACTGCTTCTCTTGGATGAGTTAATTTTTACTATCTTCTCAAGTCATGAGAAGGAAAGAAGGTCATGTGACTAGAAGGATGTTAGGAATGAAGAAGGCTAAAGAAAAGATGGATGGACTGTATGAAATACAGGGACTAACATAGGTAAGAGAGGAGTGAGTGATGAGAAGTTATCTGATAGTGGGATATGGAAGAAAAATATATGTTGTGCCAACCTCACATATCTAATGTGTTAGGGCAGGAAAGTTATACACGATGAAAGAGAAGCTCTTTGATGCCTTACGTTACCATAGTAATGCTTTTCTAGACTGTTAATACGGTTAATACGATTGTTGAAGCAAAATAAGGCCTCAACTCCTTAAAGGGCTAAGTGGCATTTACACACAAAAGGTTATATCATGGTTGCTCGTTCGATAGCGGTTTTAGCAGGAAAATGACCTAAAAATGGGTATGGGTGAATGGACCGGACGGAAATTAAAAGGGTTACCTGTGAAGCATCCTTTGGACGACCTAGCCTTGTTGTTGAGCACCGGATCAATGGCCCGTAATGAGCATGGTGAGAATTTGTTGTTGTTCTTCCTGTCACCACTCGTTGCTCGAGCGAACATTATGTAGTTTCCATCTTCTCCAAATGGGGTACAAACTTCCGGATCGTGCTGCGAAATAAAATTAAGCATTTAATTCGAAGGAATAATCTATAGAGTAGTTTAAACTAAAAAAATACGTTTTTACAGTATTCCCCTAAAAGTAATTAAACGCGTATACAACGTTGAGGACTTCTCTCGTGAAGAGCTCATCCTGGCTGCATCATCAGGTCACGGTGGAAATAATGATTAGCGGTTACAATTGAATGCGTATACAAAGGTTGGTGACCGTGCTATTAACCGTTGAGGAGTTCGCTCGTGAGGAGCTGATCCTGGCTACGTCATCAGGTTGATATCATATTGTTTATTGTAATCAGAACTACACACAACTGCCCAAATTTGATAATGATCGAAGGATTCAAATTTGGTTAAACTCGATTTTCAAGATTTTCTTACATAGTTTGTTATATTATAACAAGTGGAGCTAACAAAGCGGGTCAAAAATGTGATAGAATGCTCATAGCATAAAACCTCGTTTATCTTAAAATAGAAAAGGTATAACTTACGGGTGATCCAAAGTTGTGCCCGATCTCGTGGGCCAGCGTCACGTGAGAGACGGCCGGCGGCACGTGCTTCCCGTAGTTGAGGAGGGTCACGATGCCCGTGTTCAAGGACTTCATACTGCCGCGATAATGCTGGAAATACATATATGTTATTGTTATTGATGATTACCCGTCAAAGTCAGTCTTCGATTTCTTTATATTCATCTCGCTGGTTTAATTTCAGTTTATTTATTTAGAATTCGATCAGTCAGTTAGTCAGAACTTTGATTCTTATAATAGATATCTCACCCCATTCTTTTCACAAACTCCTCCAGCATTTTTGAGATCACCAGTCCATGCCAACCCTAAGGTACCCATCTCGAAGTCTCTGTAGGTGAACATGTACGCCAAACAGAAACCGTCGTAATCTTCCTCTGAAACAAAACGATTTATTTAGAATCCTTACTGTCGGCTTACTTCATAATTAGTTGGATCTCTGGAATGAGCTTGAAATTCACCTGAAAAAAGCTCCAAATACTTTTCAACTCCATAGTTGTTGGGGAATCTGTATGCAGGATCCTTCAAAGCGTCTAAAGTGTGAACCTTTATTCGTTTGATCATAAACGTAATGTTATCTGGCTTGCCGTCTTGATTGAAGTCTGAAACCAATTATCAAGGTTCATTATAATATGCGGGCACAATTATTATGAAGATAATACGTTTGAAAAGAGCGTAAAATTACCTGTTACTTTATAAATTGCGTTGACTTTCTGCACGTGTCGCGTCATGACCTCGATACAGGCTTCCTCCGATCCGTATCTTTGATAAAACATGTGGTCGGCTTGTAAGTAGACTAGGCAAGTGGTTTTTCTGGGGTCTACTGTCGCTCTCTTGTTCACATGTCGTCCGTCGTCACTCGCGTTTGCAGTAAGCACTGTGTACCCCACTGGCTCCTTCTTGACTATATCCTTACTGACTGTAACAACACCCGCTTTCGTCTTTATCACTTCGACATGCGTCTTTGGTTTGGGTCTCGACTCCTCGGAATCGAGACGCACCTTAGTTATGAGGTTGCTCTTGTCGATTTTGGTTTTCGGTTTCCGCGTGCTTAGCTTCTCAAAATGATCGCCGTTGCTCGTGTAGGGGACGTCCAGGTCTAGGGGCAGTTCAGGGTTTTTCTTTGGCTCGTCATCTTGCATCTCGTCTTCGGGGAGCCATCGTTTCTTACGTCTGTGGATTTCGCTACGAAGGTCTTCTGATTGATTGTGTATGGGGTCTTCGAGAGTAGTTGGGTCAGTGGTGAAGTTGAAGAGTTCCGCGTTGTCGCCTAGAGTTCTCTTCATGTGGAGCAAGTGTGAGGCGCACGGCGTGGCGTCAGGGTTGTCGTGCGGATGCTGCACGTCTGACCGCCGGTAGATGACGCTGTGCATGGAGGGATGGTCCACGTCGTAACGGGAGATTGGCTCTACATAGTATTCCTCTGTAGGAGTCCAAATTGTCCCGTCAAACAAACCCTCGGATGTAATAACTCCATACACGTGTGATGACTCGTCACCTGTGTACAAAACATAATAAAATACATTTTCTGATTGTAATACATTTCCCATTTACTTTTGGAAGGGACTGTTTTAGATGGTTTGAAATAGAGTTATTTCAAGGGACTTGGTTACGTAATGGACGTGCATAAATAAAGCATCACCTAAACAATTACCTTACTAGGAGCTCTCACACCCAGTAAGCCTTTAAAGTACAACCCGGGACGTACAAATAAACGGCAAACGATATTTTATGCAAACTCATTCGAGGTGCAAAGAGCCTCGAGACTCAATGAATTAAAATCACAACTTGCAGTCGCAGCGGGAGGGATAGAAACCGCTCATAAATAAGGGTAATTACTGCCCCCTGTCTACACCCCTTGCCACCCCGTTTGTTAATTTCTAACAGATGAAAAACATTGACAGCAAAACACCGCTGCAAACGTATGCTTTTACTTTTTTCAGTGCTGTGATGGATGGCACAATTAGGATAAACGAGTTTCTACGTGTTTAAAATGTAGAGAAAGAAACGGGCAAACATCAAAGGCCGCAGTCGGGACGAATCGAATCGGGGTGATTCCGTACAATGTCCGTGTGTAATTTAAAAGAAACTCCCATCTCCCATTGGGGTTTGATCTTTGTTACTTGTAGAACTTGACGGTGGAAAGGGGAAAAAAATTGAGGGAGCAAATTATAATAATTTGATTCATTCCTATGGGGAGTTGTCTCCAAAAGTTCTTTTTACCTGTTATTTTCGTTTTCGTAAATATTTATGGACGCACTGTTGACTCGATCTCGCAGACAGATGGGCACAAGACAAACGCAAAGAAATAACTCCGTCCTAGTTCATTAAAACTTTTGACTAATTTGTTCAAAATTCACTTTGTCTCGAACGTTCCAGATGGGTTGCAGCATATAATTTTGCTTTATTAAGTTTGGCGATGAATGTAGAAGTTTGTCGAGCTCATGTTTAATTTTATTGCTTGTTTGAGATGCTTGCGAGATCACTGAATGTTAGGTACATATGTTCCTAGCACGCCTTTAACTTTCAAAAGGTCAATACGTTATTTTCCGAGTTGAAAACTTTAGTAAAGATATTGTGAGACCGGGTTGGCATGATGTCTTAAATTGGCCAGACAAGTTTGGTCATAGCTCATAGCATTTTTTAAGTTGTTGTTATATCTTATCGCATGCTGTGGGAACACTAGGCTTAAGAACTTTTTGTAGTATTGTATTTTGAATGTTCAGTGTAAACCCCTGTTGGGCATTCTTTTTAATAAATAAATAAACATAAATGCATTCTATATTGTCGCGATAAAAGTATTTGGACTGGGTTGCGCTGTAGGTATATGTATACGAGTTGAAGCATGGTCGTAAGGAAAATAAAGAACCGTTTTCAGAGTGTAAGTAGAAGTCGCAGACCCCAAATTAAAGGTAATGCCTCTGTCACTAATTAAAAAAAAACTCAAATCACAAAATCTCATTTCCGAAAATGATAGACACGTCTTGGCGCTAATTCGAGCTTATCAAGAAAGCAATTTGAGTGAGACTTTTACTTATAATTAAAATAAAACGGGACAAAGGCGTAAACCGTTTAAAGAAAACAATTTAATTTCCCGCGAACAATTAATGGACGGTTGGGAATCGGAGTGAGAATGAGGAAGCTATAAAGCAAACGGAGATGGCATTGCAAACGAGTCATAAACATGACGAAAGCAGTTACATTAGGTGCATTTTATATTTGTACTGTTAGGTTTTCCAAATGTTAAAGCAAAAGTACATGAGTAGTTCATATCTAAATCAATGCGTGGCCTAAATCTTGCTACTCGTAAAATTCTGGTTCGGTAATGTCGAATTAAAAAGTCGAAAACAGCAGAGGTATTTGAATAGCTTTGTTTGTAACACTTACTAAATGGGAATTTTAAATAAATATCTAATTTAGATTCTAGTTATGATTGTTAATTGCAAATTACGTTTACTTTGTAAAAATAATTAGGGTAAGTATTTCTTTTTCATGATTGTTGTTAGATCCAAGTCAAGTGAAAGGGAAATGGGGTTCAAATTAAAATTCAAAAATCATTTACTTCAATCAAATCACAAGGATCACTTTGAAACGTCTTAAGAACTAGGTGAAGCTACGCCGATTCCACGCGACCAAGCCTAGAAGAATCAGGCAACTAACACGGCTTGGGGATACCTTTTTTTAATGATCCTTTCCTTAATGCTATGTTCTATTGGCGAATACGTAATAATTGCAATAATTGCAATAATTGCATTAATTGCAATAAATATGAATAAAACGTAACGTAAATCATTATGATTCATGCTATTAGCAATGCAAAACAAACAAAAAGATATTTTTAGATATAGAACACTAAAAAATAAACTATTTTTCGTATGTAAAATCCATAGCTAATTAAACTATTTTTAACTATGTACCTGAACTAAAATATTAACATTACCTACTTCCAACTACGAGCACTTACTTATAATTACCTAATCTAATACCCTCCAGGAATAAAGAAAGAAAGCGTAAAAAAGGCAAATCCTAGGTATTTTAGGATAAAACTTTCCTGCACAAGAAGTTCCGTTTATCTTTAGGGCATTTGTCATAACCGTCTAAGAAAGAACTAAAAGTTACCTTCTTCTACTTACAAAGACTGATTTTACACACAGTACGAAAACTTTGTACCTAATAGCCCCATTTGCACTAAACTGTAAAAGACAACCCCTTAGTGCATGACAGATGTCCCTACTTGTTCCTTTAGTCTTTGAGAGTAGTCCAAATACATCCCATATTGGCTTGGTCGTGTTGGGAGGTAGCTCAACTCTCAATGCAAAAGTCGTGGGTTCAAATCAATGAAAAATTTAAATGTTCGTACCAAAATGGTGATGTAAAACATCGTTAGAAACCCAGTTACTGATACAAGCTAACCCGGCGAACTTCGCATCGCTTAGAATTAACAAATGTTGTGTTAAGTTCCCGTTCCCGTTCCCGTTCCCGTTCCCGTTCCCGTTCCCGTTCCCGTTCCCGTTCCCGTTATGTCCTTCTCCTGGCTCTAACCTACCTCCCAACCAATTTCCAGCTAAATTGGTTCTGCCGTTTTCGAGTTATAAATAGTGTAACTAACACGACTTTCTTTTCTATTTTAGATGAGCATCTGGGAGATCTGAGAGAATGGTGGCGATTCTGTTGTCCAAACTAAAAGTTAAAATTCCTAAAAACGATCGCTCTTATTCCTTTTACTTTAAAGTCTAAATTTGCGTAACATCAAAATGACAGTCCTAAAGTTTAGGATATTTTAGCCATTTCTCTATTTTAGTTCGCATATTTTACACATCCAAGTGTCATCTTAGTCAACACCAATTTACATGTTGATTAAATTTAGCTTGACGTTTCTAAATCACTAACAAAAACTAACATTTATATAAAACTATGCTAAATTTTAGAACTATCACTTTGATGTTACGCTAAATTAGACTTTAACGAAAAGGAATAAGAGTCATCGTTTTTAGGAATTTTAACTTAAGCGTGGACACAACAGAATCGCCACCATTGTCTACCGTACTGGGGATTATATTCGCGATCCTATTTTATTTTCATTATTTTCATTATTTGTTCAACTCTTACTTAGAATGCAATTTTCATCAGCAGAAAGCTTACATTACTTATTCTCACAGATGCACGCTATTGTTTATTTATACTCCAATCACTTTTACGACATGAACCAAGTTGCATTATTAAAGCTAATCTGATGTTGAAACTGGATTATCATAGGCTAGTCTTCTGTCGTTTATTCTAATCAATGACTAGCTAGTCCATTGTACAATGAAAAAGAAAAAAAAATATATAAACTACTGGTAATTATAGAATTAAAACTATCGTGGTTGTTACTCATTTTAACTATAAATACGGCTAATTACCACGTTTTTTCTTGTATTGCTGACGTTTCGAGACAACTCGGCGAATACTGTATTCGCCGATCTGCTGTTGATAAAGAGCAACTAGGTACTGGTAATCCCCAAATACGTTAGACATACTCTCAGGACTCGAGGCGCTTAAATCCTTGAATATATCTAAAGGGGGTAGTCAGAGTCACCTCTAAATGTTTGGCACAATGCCCGCACATTTAACTAGTCTATTGTAAAGAGTCGTAGAGTAAATCTAAAATAGTCACGCGACATGATAATACAGTTTTAATCGACTGCATAATGCAAATGAGCTTTTAATCTCTGTGAAATTAATTGCACCATTAAAATAAAGCAATGATAGAGTAATTCCAAATGCGCTGCAATCAATTTTCAGCGCCACATTACTTGAAAAGCAAACCAAAGGTTTTTTATGAAACGAAAAATAAGGGTTCTCAATTCAACGTGTTTTTGTGATGTTTTGTGTGCATGTCTTTTTACCTGGTGATCCGATTTGGATGATATTTTTTATATCTTATATATATAAAAATCAATGCCACTTTTCGTTGTAATTGTATAACTCAAGAACGGGCTCACCTATCCAAACCAAATGTTTAAGCTTTGTTCGGACTATTTAGTAGATGGTTTATGTGAAGTTTGCACAAAATCGGTAGACTTTTTATCCAGGTACCACCCGTGCGAAGCCGGGGCGAGCAGCTAGTTGTGTATAGAATAGTTCAAAGTTGGTCCTATTTAAATTGTATCTCGTACCTATGTAGTACTAATCGTTTCTTCATAAAACTTAAACGTAATAATATTACACAATCCTAATCCTAATAATATTATAAACGTGAAAGTTTGTGAGTATGTTTGTATGTTTGTTCCTCAATCAGGCCTAAACGACAAAACGGATTAAGTTGAAATTTGTTGTAGATGTAGATATAATGCCCGAATAAATAATAGACTACTTTAAAATATGAAAAACATCCCCAAAATGATAAAAAACGCAAAAGGGATGATTTCTGTATAGATGGCGCTGCTGTGCAACAAATCTGACATCACATACTAAAAACATTCAGTCTTTTCTATTCGATTATTGAAATTTGACAGGACAACGTCTGTCACGGGTCGGCTAGTGATCCATAAATATTAGTAAGGTTTGGATTTATAATAGGTATAGGTACTAGCAGTCACCCATTTTGGTGTACGACCAGGCAAGTTACACCAAGTTTTTTTCATTTTTGAGCGAATTTACCTTCTAATGTCCCCGAGTAGACATGTGCTGTGTTGTACTCCATCTGGCCTGATGATGAGTGGAACTGGACATCTTCCGAGAACACCGAACTGGGGTCCGGCCGGAGCACCAATTTGAACTCTCTGTAAGGAAATAAAAAAGATATGAAAAAAAATTCGTAGATATTATAAATAATTTCTGACTGAATATTTTGGTGGTTGGTGACGACGGTGGACAACGAAAAAACTTGATGGAAATTAAATATTTACTAGCTTTTGTTAAGGGGCTCCCAGTCGCTGATTGCTCTTTTTCGAAACGAAAAAAGAAATACTTCTGAACAAGCCACATCTCCTATTTTTATAAGTATATTACTTCAGGTTCCTACCTAGATTTCTATTAAGCTGAAAACATAATAGCAGAAACTTTTCACGATAAAGATATTATTTCAAAATGATACGTTTTAGAATTTATGATCGAAATATTTTATATACCTACTATTAAAATCAACTTGTGATTTACTGTTAAATATAGGTAATATGTAGATCTAGATTTCTATTAGAATAGATTTTTGATAAGTAATTATACATAATTTATATCATTAATTTATTCGAAAAGCTAAGGCGGACCACGCGCCGACGTGTGTTTCGAACAAAAAAAATCGTCGACTGGGAGCGCCTTAAGGCCCAAAATTACTGCAAAATGAACACCGCAGCGAGTGCAATTTCAAGTGTCCGACATCACTTTTTTTATTTAACGAATTTTATTTTTTATTCACATTTTGGTAATGATAATGGACCTTTTAGGTTTTCTTGTGACTATGATATTTCAGCAACATACAAGTACGTTAAAATGTTGGGGAAACTCGAGCGTTTTCCGAGTATTCTGGGTCTTAAATAGCGCTCTTTAAAATATTTATATCCAGCTCAAGAAAGCTTATAAAATTCTAAAATAAAAGCAAAATACTCGTAGTGTTAAAACTCTTGACGAAGGGGTGACAGGTTGACACAATAAATTGGGATAGGGCCATTTACCTTTGCAACCGATGATAAAAAAAATAAAAACAAACGAAATAGTAAATATTGGCATCATACTAGAGTTCTACATAGCATTAAGGAAAGGATCATTAAAAAAAAGGTAGACCCCAAGCCGTGTTTGTTGCCTGATTCTTTTAGGCTTGGTCGCGTGGAATCGGCGTAGCTTCACCTAGTTCCTAAAACGTTTCAAAGTGATCCTTGTGATTTTATTGAAATAAATGATTTTTGAATTTGAATAGGTGGACGTTGAGACTTCCAATATTCTTCACGAATCATTATCGTAAGGTATGGGACGGTAGGCCGTTTTAATAAATAATAATAAATATTTATGGACATTTCACACATCTAGCCCCAAACTAAGCAATGCTTGTACTATAGGGACCAGATAACTGATAGAATACTTATATGTATATTCTATCAGTTATAGGATATGTACTTCGAATATGTAGGTCCTACAAGAAACTATAATGATTTACCTTATTTCACTTATACCTTTTAATTTACCTTTATTACTTGGGTAATAAAGATTTGCACGCATAAAAAGAACGAATGTGCATATATTTAATTTATGATAAGCTTTGCATTTATATTTACCGCATAAAACTCTGAACTACGAGTAAGTAGGATTGCAAAATTGGCCAGATGGCCTGACTACACTGAAACAAATGATAAAATGCCAACCCAACCACTCCACTGAGACCTATACCACAAACCAACATCGATAGGTCGATGCCCACCAACATAGAAAAAATTGGGTGCGTGGTGTACGAGTGAGACGCAGGAGGTGCAAGTTCTGTCCTAAGGCGGCAAAAGTGTTGGCATGATATGAAATTGTCTGGGTCTGAGTCTAGTGTGGTACCATGGTACTCACGACACAGGGAATCTAAACAACCTGGGGTTATGTGGCTGTTAGTGTCTGTCAAGTTGGAAGACCATGGAATTCGGTGGTTTTGATGATGATGATGGATTTGGGATGTTCATTGGTTAATAAAAAAAATGCACCGTATTAATTATTCACAAAGTAATATTTGTTGTGTGACTCGAGTTTATTGTGTCAAGCCACAACGCTTAATCCTATCCTACTAATTGATATTATAAATCCGTAAGTTTGTATGTTTATGCCTCAATCACGCTCAAACGAACGGATTTGGATGAAGCATGGAGCATATACTCGAGTAAAGCCGTGGGCAGAAGTTAGTTGTTTATAGTTTGATACCATTTGCATACTAACAGGTTCTGCAACATTGTGTCTCAATTTTTACTGCCGATTTTTATGTGATTGTAAACATACAACATTGAAAAATAAAAAAATAAGATGTCTTTTATAGCCTCTTGTATCGCTTATTTATTTAGTAGATTACATTCATTACTTAGTATATTGCTTTTGCTCGTAGATGAAAATAAAACCTTTACACACGAACGCCCCGCCTACACATCGTTTAGAATACTAAAAGAACAGACATAAAGTGGGTAGGTACGTTCTTAATAGCCTTAAGTACCAAGCTCAAGAAAACTACCACTAAAAGAGGTACCTATTGAGCACGAGGTCACACTATATCAAAGTAACACCTCTGATTTATTAGCCATAATGGCTCTCTACATTTTAATACGAGCTTGAATTAAACTCCATGCCCTAAATCATAATTAGCTCTACTGCGCTACCTTAACGGGTGTAAGTACGTACAAACTTGACGGGGTGTAATCTGAAACAGGAAAACATCGACAGTGAGCAGATACTTCACGATCTTGTGTTCTTTTTAGGGTTCCGTTTCTCAAAAGATAAAAACGAAACCCTTATAGGATCACATCGTTGTGTGTCTGCCAAGACGCTTTTTCTCAGTAACGGAAATATCAAGTTGAAATAAACATCAAATAGGTATTTCTACGGTTCCTTGAAGCTGTAAAAAAATCGAGCTTCTTGGATAACGCAATCAAAAAATTCTGTCATTTCTGTCGCATATTTTGCTCAATTTTTCTTGTTAATAAATCAAAACCTACAACCTATCTACCTATCTATCCAAAAATAGGTAATTTATAGTTTTATCACATAAAAAAACTATTTTTTAAAATTAAATAAACAGGCAAAAATTTTCGACAAATATTTCAACATACACAAGTTTGTACGGAAGCCTCGGAGCGCGAGTCAGACTCGCACTTGTCCAGTATTTTTTCGCTTATAAGACTGTTTTGTACCTACTGTGAGGTAATAAAAGCAATGAGGCTTTCATGTACCATTGTTTCATTAGTTATACCTACTTACACGTGCTTGAGCGAACTTTGTACCTACATTAAAAACGTTTTAAGCTATGTGGAAAAGGTTACGTTAGCTTTTACGGCATTAAAACTGAAATAGCACGAATTAATTCTGTTGGATATTTTTAGAGTGACTATGTAAGTGCTAATTGGTAGAATGGACGTGAAAATCCTACTAATTATAACTCCAAAAGTTTGCGATGATGTTTGGATGTTTGTGCCTTAATCACGACGAAACGACCCAACAGATTTGGATGAAACTTGCAATATGAATAGCGTAGCTAGAATAGCAAATAAGCTACTTTTATCCAGGTACAACGCGAGCAAAACCGCGGGGGACGCTTGTAACGTATTTATCACGGATCACTTGCTATCACTGCTTTAACAAATAAGTAGAGGACACAGTTCGGGGTGTAAAAAACACGTGTTTAGTTGACTCGAGCCTTGTACTGATCAAAGGGATCGTAACGTAGGCTCCTACTACGCTGCCGTACTCTTTTATAAATGCGATCATGTATGATTCCACGCTGCCTGGTGTAGCCCAACACTAAGAAATATATCGCTAACAGACTGGGGAATAAACGATTTGAAATTGGATTCACCGATATGACATTTCTCCTGAAATTTCTATACCAAGGAAACCTGCAATCCACTCCAGGCGTTTGTATTTTTGCAAAGTCTACAATTCCCCTTGACAGGCGAATTGTATTGTGAGATCTCACATGTATTGAATGCGGAATGGAACCGCAAACAACGTTACCTGCATTCAGTGATCGAGTGAAGCTTCATTGGTTTTATTCTGGGAGGATATTTGACATATAGAGACTTTATTTTTTTCTACACAGGGTGTACTTACTCGTATTAAGACGACTCCCGAATACTGAAGGCACAAGCACACCAAATTGTTTAATTATGAAGGACTAGCCGACTCGTGACAGACTTTGTCCTGCTCAAATTTCAATAGTCGCATAGAAAAAAACACTTTCAGGAAACTACAAATGTTTTCCCTATAAACCTTGTCCTGATAAAATAAATTAAGAATTTTGGTAGAATGCGTATCATTCAGTAGTCAAAACTATTGTCAGATTTTTATGATAAAATAATTTTTATTACGAATTTTGGCAGAATGCGGTAATCATTCGGTAGTCAAATTGATGTCAGATTTTTTTGACAAAATGAATTTCCAATACCGACCTTGGTAGGATTCAACCTTTTTGATAGAATACGTTGCTATGACCACTCAATGTTATCGGTCTAAGATGTCTAATTTTTTGCACATCAGCGCCATCTATACCAAAATCATTCTTTTTGCGTATTTTTATCATTTAGGGGTTGTTTTTCGGATTATAAGTTCCCCCTTTATTTATTCCGATTTTTTTATATACATACTATAGCAAATTTCATCTTAATCTGTGTTGTCGTTTATTTTTGATTAGGGAACCTTATTACAAACTTTCGCATTTATAATATTATTAGGATAGGATTAGAATGTTCAAATTGTGACTGTTTTTGTATCGATTCGAAAAACGATCAATTATTTTTCAGAAATGCTATGTAGGCAACGATTGCTCGTAAACTTGTAAAGCCTACTTAGCCGTGACAGTTTTGCTTTTAAATACAGTATATGTACTACTACCGTGTATTTTTTCACGCCCCGAAACCCAATAGTTTAGCGTTTACAGGGGGCTAAATAATGAAGTTGAAAAATTCGGAACTTTTATTTTTGTTTTTCGTGAAATCACCCGCGTAGTAATGTCTACATACGAGTATCCCAGTCCAATATAAGTCTACATGTAACAAGATCAGACAAATAGGAGCATCGGTCGTTCCTGTAACGACATCAGTAGCTCTGACTTTCAATCTATCTGAATTCGGTTACTAAATAACAATATTGAGTTACGCCTGTCTTTCCGCTGTAGCTTTTGTATCGGGGAAAGCTTATTAGGAAAATTGATCGTGTAAGTCACAAGCGAGTGGAACGTGGTCCTACGATTTTTATACTAACCTATTTACCTACATAACGACACGGTGGTGTGGTGAAAGAGTGTCTGGCTGAGGCGCAAGAGGTGTAGGTTCGTTTGGACAAATGTTTGTATGATCTGCAAATATTTGTGCCGAGTATGAGTGTTGTGGTATGATAGTCTTAGTTATATCCGCGACACGGAATTCTAGCCTGGAGTTAGGTCAGGACTGTGTACCTATATGACTGTTAGGTGTTATTTATTCATAAATCATAAAAATACTAGATTATACGGAAATTATACGAAATACGATATTATACGAAAATATATGTTGCCTATACGTTACCCCAGGGTATGCTAAGTATTCCAAGTTTTATCCAAAACCGTTTAATCCGTTGATCGTGATTGAGCCACAAATATCCACACGTACAAAAATCTTTACAAACATTTTGATTTTTAATATTAGTATCTATATTATAGATCCCACAGCGTGTTTTATCACAATCACGTTGACAAGAAATAGCTTCAGAAGAATAAACTGTATCTAACTTCAAGTTACACGTACTCTACTCGTATCATCACTACATAGTATAAAGCAAAGTCGCTTTCCGCTTCCCGCGTCTGTATGTATGTATGTATGTATGTTTGCTTATATCTTTAAAACTACACAACGGATTTTGATGCGGTTTTTTTTAATAGATAGAGTGATTCAGGAGGAAGGTTTATATGTATAATAACATGCTACCCGTGCGAAGCCGGGGCGGGTCGCTAGTAAAATTATATGGGTAAAATACCGCGTATTTAACTAAGTTTGCGGTTTCATTGCATTTATATTTATGCTTAAATAAAGCGAGTCTGAAATAAATTTCAGACTCGCTTTATTTAAGTAGGTACCTACACAACAAGGGCTGAGTAAACCAAACACTAAAATAGACATGTAGCATAGACGGGGGTAATAGTAAGACGGGGCTTAGTTATAAAAAAAAATCATAGATTTTATATGAAATGAAATCCTAATAATATTATAAATGCGAAAGTTTGTGAGTTTGTATGTTTGATCCTCAATCAGACCTAAACGACAAAACGGATTAAGGTGAAAATTGCTGTAGATGTAGATATAATGCCCGAATAAATAATAGACTTTAAAATATGAAAAACATCCTAAAAACGATAAAAAAAAACGCAAAAGGGATGATTTCTGTATAGATGGCGCTGGTGTGCAAAAAATCTGACATCCGTGTTGACATCAGTCGTCATATCATCTCGCATTACTCTATGCGATTTTCGAAATTTGGACAGGACAACGTCTGTCGTGGGTCTGCTAGTTATAAATAGATAGTACCCGATTGACAATATTTTAACTACTAAGCTAATTATGTGTGCGTGCAAGCGTCAGGGTACGCTTCTTACATGTTCTGTTCTGCTTACCAGTTGGCGGTGCGTTCGTTATTGGAACTTACATCTCCAAGCAGATATCTAATTTTCATGTTACCAACATATTTTTGTATTACCTTCTTTGTTTAAAAATGTAAGTAACATTTTCTAGATTATTTAAAATTTAGTAGGTCGCATCACATTGAATATTTTAACAGAGCTTGTAACTTAGCTATTAAGCTGTAGACTGTATATTGTAGACTCAAATATTGCTTGGACCAAATTAGTTTTTTTTGTAGCAATTTTTATTTTATTTTTTGTTTAATACGGATAAGACTTTAATGACTTTAATGATGAACCAAAATTTAAGCTAAATGTAGGTTCTTAAATAAATAATTAAACATATTTAAAAGAATATAAGTAGCTATAACGTATAACTAAAACGTGGTACTGGTCCACCCTACCCCTACCCTACCCCTACCCTACCCCTGGTCTACCCTATCTTCTAAGAAACAAGCTCAAGTTTGTAATAATAATAACGTTTAACCGGCACATTAATAGTCCTGAATATAGTCTCGAGTGTAGTAAGGTTTTAGTTCTAGCCCAAAATATTAGGTATCTAGGTGCCTACAGTAGTTATACAGGGTTTCAGGTATTATAATAAGTATGGTAGTTATGAATTAGTAAACAAATCGTGGGCTTAAGATACCCTACCTACACTCTAAATAATACATATAAAAAATAACACCGATTACTGTATAGCGTCTGGTCCGATGTTTCAAAACTTTTTTATCTTTCGAGTACCGAATGATTCCATTGACATCAAATAAGTAGTTTTTTCATAAAACAACCAAATGAATACTTCAATATTCACCCTGTGATTAGACAGGACGAAGATAAAATAGGATTTGTTATGAAATGAAATTATTAATCCAATATTTCAACACTACACATTATTACAACAACGGGAAATTACTCACGTAAATGATAAATTGTCAATGATAAATTGTCCCGTTGTTGTAATAATGTGTAGTACAACTCACGAAAGTTTTGAAAGTGAAAAAAATTTCAACACTAATTTCAAATGTAGGTTATTAGTAGAAATACCTAGTGATAAACCAACCATGCCCACCAATCGCCTACTGGAAGTAGGTAGGTATGTTAAAACATATTTTCACAACATAATACCTAATTGATTGTAAACGTAATTTGGCGTCTATTGTTATGTAAGCGGGCTTCTAACTTGATTAACGAATTAATTAGGTCTACCCTGAATAATTCCATTGGAGCTCGCGGCATTACGAGGTTTGCTCACGTTTATTGAGATTTTGTTTATAAAATTATAATGTTTATAAAGCGACGGGGGAGGCCTTTACATACATACCCTAACAAAAAATAATTATGTAAAGAATTTAGTGTCGGGAAACATACAACAAAGAGTGCATAGTACCGAATTGAGACCCTCCTTTTTTTTAAGTCGGTTAACAAAGTAACAGTTAAACACTAAAGTTTTCTAACAGAGTCAGCGCAATCTACACATTTCGTGAGCGACTACACTTATTTCACGAGTGTGCAGAGTCGTAGCTAGTTCGTACAGTTCGTACGTTTAGTCGTACATCCCCTGGGGCAATACTCTTGCAACTTCTTCATATGAACGTTATCCTTATTTCGTTCTTGTTTCTTGGTGGCAAGTGTGGCAGCTAAAAGAGGTTATATGTGTTCTATGCTAAAAAGTCTCTATACTATGCCTTTTTACAACAGAACCTTATTAGAAAAATGCTAATGAAATAGGACCAAGGTTGTCCATAAGTACGGTAGACATCCTCTCAAATCTCCGGGCGCTCAGATCTTTGAAAATGTGTAAAGGTAGTAATCAGAAGCACGTCCAAACACCACATTTGGCACATCACACTTTGCAGTAGTTAGCATTCCATACGTGACCGATTAAAAGCCCATCGCCGCTTATAAAAATGCTAAATGGTTTCCTCACGATGTTTTCCTTCACAGTTTTCAGCATGTGCTAATGCGCATATAATTTTTGTAAAATTCATTCATACGACCTTTGTGTTGAAAGTAGAAGTACTCGGCCTACACGGCTATTTTCAGGACCTTATTTATCCGGCATTTTTGCCTAGCTCCAACCCCGACCAGTCCATCCTTATTTTGTAACCGGACGTGGTTGTACCAAGTTATTAGCGGGCCAATCTCGAGGAGCCATAACTCATTTCTCGCAAACAGAATGGTGCTAGTGTTGCCAGCAGCTGTTCAAGACTGGAACTGACTAAAGCTAATGCTATCCGAAAGTTCAACCGTGTCATTATTTTTGCCAGCGGCGGTTTTAACCCCGGACATAAAAAGAGAGGTGTTATAAGTTTGATGTGTCTGTATGTGTATCTGTGTCTGTAGCATTGTAGCTCCTAAACGAAAAAAATCGATTTTGATTTAGATTTTTAGATTGAAAGGTGTCTGGATCGAGCGTGTTTATAACTCTATTCAAAGAAAATCTGTTTAACAATTTGAAGATTATCAGCTCTTTTCTAGTTGTTGAAGGGATGTGAATAACTTCTTCTTTCGTCTGATCAAGATATCGAGGAGGAACGTATTTGGATAAAACTTGGATTATACATCATAGCCTATGCTCTGGAACAGCTAATAGACTTTTTATCTAGATACCACGCAAGCGAGCAGAAGCTAATAAAGAATAATTGATAAAAATAAAGCTACGAGATTTAGCGGAAACGCAGCAGCTACAGCAAAATAGGGCAGTAAATCCCTGATGGTTTCTCGGTAGAGGGATTCGCTGTAGCGTGATCACGAGATGAGTAAGTAGCTACATTATATTGTTTGAAAATGAATTGAATCTTTTATAATAAAGAGCAGCGTTCGTAGCTCTATTTTGAAGTAGCTGTTGGAAACAATGCACCTAACTTGACGACCTCAATGGCATAGCGGAGGAGTGTACTGAAATGTAAAAGGTACGGGTGTTATTCACGCGAGATTATTTTACTCTCAAGATTTGAAACAATTTTTCCGGTTCAAACTCTCACTTTGATTTTATCACATCCAACTATCAGTCTTTCTTGTAGATTTTAAAATAGAATTGTGCACGACAAAAACCTTTTTTTTATTATTTACGAATACCTTTTAGGAATATAGTTTTGAAATTTTGTGTATTACCTTCGAAGAATTAGAACGACAGACAGTTGTGTGAAAATAAAAGCGAAAAAAAGTAGTTTTGTATTTTTTCCTGGAAGAACCCAAAAATCGAGGCTTCGGCTCCGCGAAGCTCTCAATATGAACAAGAATCATGGCTAATTACCACGTTAGATCTTGCATTGCTTATGTTTCGAGACAATTCAGATGCTCTTCATCAGCAATACGAGTTCAAACGTGGAATTAGGTGGGATAGGTATTTAAAAGTCTTTCTCACATTATTCACAGAGTGCTTTGTCGTTTTTACAAGTCTTACCTAAGACCCGAACTCCCAAGTCTGTCTTGAACCGTTTCCCTTCCTTGGCTTTAGCGGTTTCGAGTGGGGTAATTGTTGGTGAGTGGCGACGTCTCGAAAGCCGCACGTCCCGTACGTCATCTTAATAAGAGCTGCAGGCTAATCCTATGTGCTTCGAATGGTGTTACTGTTTGATGAGGGCATGAGTTGAATTCGAAATTAAACATCCGAGGGTGATAAACGTGAGTTTACGAGTAAAGTGGAAGTCAAAAGGAACTGTCTAACATGCTTGATATGTTGCTTGCTTTTAAAATAACTTTTTAAACTTAGATGGGGTTCGATTTTCACTGAAAAATAATTGTTAATCTAGGTTTATATAAAACACAAAAAAATCTACCTGTGTCCGTTATAGACTCGGCTGGACCGATTTTGATATTTTTTTTAATGTACTTATGTAGAAGTGCAAGGAAGGTTTTTATAAAGAGAGAAAAAAAACCCCACAGCAACGGGATTAACCCGCTAGTAATTTATATTAATTTATAATTGTATCAGCATCGGCTGTCAAAATCATATTGTTTTTTGACAGTTGAAGCCGATTACGATTACCGAAAAGCTTACGCAATAAGGCTGCCGAAGAATGAGCAGGTATAAAACGTTCCGCTGAAGCAAATAAACAAATTTTGGAAGAAGGCAGCTATCTTGTTGACAGTATAGAGCTTACTACAAGCGTAAACGTATTTAGGTACGTACGTTATTATTATTTAGGTACGTTTTCCGTATCAACGAATTCCTAGCAACGTGACTGGTGCCGGAGGCTAATCTAGCGCTTTGAATGTATTACTGTTTCACGGCTAATTAACATGAGTCATGCGTCTGTAAATAGCACCTAATTAGGAACAATTGAACAATAGGAATAGGGATGGGGTTATGAAGGTACGTGTACTAAATACGAAGTCCTTTAGACTGCATGAGAGGGTTAAGTCGTTTTAATGTTCTTTAAGTTCAAATCAAAGGGCAAATCTTAAAACCCCAAATAACCATATATCATAATCAGACAAATCGATCATCAGTAGGCGACCAAAACTTTATTTCAAAATAAAAATCACTACATAGTATAAAGCAAAGTCGCTTTCCGCTTCCCGCGTCTGTATGTAATATGTATGTATGTATCTAGGTATGTTTGCTTATATCTTTAAAACAACACAACGGATTTTGATGCGGTTTTTTTTAATAAACAGAGTGATTCAAGAGGAAGGTTTTTATGTATAATACATGCATAATATAGTAGAGAAACACTGATAATTTTAGAGGTTTCTAATGTGATGTCGTAAATAAACACATTTTTTTGCGCTTACATTGCAAATGCTGGCTGAACCCCACGAGATATATCAAAATAATGTACTACAGTATTGTACACGTTAAAAACGTCTACAAAAAAGTCAACGATGGTATTAGAAATGTCTTACGCACAGCGAAGCGGGCATGGGTCAGCTAGTAATATAATATAACAGAACCTATTCATACCATAAATACCTACATACCTACATTATTACTCTCGCAACAGAAGTTCATATTTTTGTTGATTATTTCAGTATAAGGGCCTTTATTGTTTGTAACTTTTATTGATATGTAATTCAATAAGTAATCCTAACTTCTCACTACCCACTTAGACATCTGGAGTTCTGAGAAGATGTCTATAATGTTTGAAGATTTACAGTGGTGAACCAAATTTATTTTATTTACAACTTGCAGTCCACCCCAGCGTCGCACGGGTGTACTAATGATTTTACTAATGGTTTACATAATTGAAGTTTTAGTTGGGATCCCTAATTTTTTTCTAATAATAAATATAGCCTATGTCACTTAGAGATAATGTAGAATTCTAATGGTGAAAGAATTTTTGAAGTCGGTCCAGTAGTTTTTGAGTTTAATCGCTACAAACATACAAATCTTTCCTCTTTATAATATTAAGTATAGTTAAGTAATAATAATGAAAAACATATCGCATGGTAAAACGATCAAGCTCTGATCATCTTGTTACAAAATAGTTATATCACCAGAAATGTTATACGCTAGCTTTCAGCAGAAGCTGGTAAACAATTAATTGAACAAGTTGTATCACTCGAATGTTCCCGTTTCGTCCGAGACTAATACCTTCGGCCAGTCCCGTAATCGGATTCATTCACGATCAAAGCCGGCTTTGGCGCCTGTCTATCTGGCGCGGTTGCCAAAATCACGCAAAGAAATCACAAAAAAACATGGATGAAAACGTACTACTAGACCAGCCCCCTACATATTAGACTTACATATATACCAGACAACACACAATCCATTATAAATAAATTTATAGCATAAGTACTTGTATTAAAAATCGACAATGTTTAAAAACTTAAGTTGTCAATAAATACAAAAGCAAAGAGGGGTCTTCAGGAATCCCAAATGTAATGTTTGGACGTGTTTCTGACTAACCTCTTTAGACATCTTCAAAAATCTGAGTGCCTAGAGATCTGAGAGGATGTCTACCGTACATGGGAAAGTCGTGATGCTATTTTTTTTTTTACAAGTCTAAATAAAACATGCCCTACTTATAGGTGCAGAAAACCTGGTTTCTAGCTGATCGGTACATCTTTGGCGAGTCCCGTAATAAGGTAAGGTGGTCACTTTCCGCTACTAGTTACAACTTTGTTCATTTGTCGCCTTGAATTGTCTAACTATTGGACTCCGCGAACTAGAACATTGATGTGCAAATGTAATTAAACTTGATTTGTTCCCAAACATGTCAATTATGAAAATAATTTGTCATATTCCTCCCAACTGATGTCTTTTGCATTGCATTTAATAGAATAGCAAATAATTTCTAAGAAATTTCACAGTTATCAAGCCACCAAGTCAGTTGCATAGTATGTCATACATTCTACTGTAAAATAATTTAAGACGCTGCCAGTCGACGATTATTTTTGTTCGAAACGAAAAAAGAAATACTTGTGAACAAGCCACATCTCCTATTTTATAATGTATAGTATATGTGAATAAAGATGTACCCATCTTTAATCACTTCGATAAATAATCCTACCGACCGCTGCAATGATGACAAACACACGTCCGCGCGTGGTCCGCCTTAGCTTTTCGAATAAATTAATGATATAAATTATGTATAATTACTTATCAAAAATCTATCCTAATAGAAATCTAGATCTACATATTACCTATCTTTAACAATAAATCACAAGTTGAATTTAATAGTAGGTATATAAAATATTTCGTTCATAAATTCTAAAACGTATCATTTTGAAATAATATTTTTATCGTGAAAAGTTTCTGCTATTATGTTTTCAGCTTAATAGAAATCTAGGTAGGAACCTGAAGTAATATACTTATAAAAATAGGAGATGTGGCTTGTTCAGAAGTATTTCTTTTTTCGTTTCGAAAAAGAGCATTCAGCGACTGGCAGCCTCTTAAGAACATTAATTAAGGTGATAAGTGAAATTTTTGACATGTTGTATGGGCTGAGTCTACGCGGATAAGACGGAAAAAGTGATAAAACTGCATTATCTTGAAAACCATCAAATTTTTTAAGAAACTGTCTGTAATTTACTTAGCTAGTATGATTATCTAACGAATTATATAAAATGAACTGTTTAGCTATTCATAGTTTTGATTGAAAACGAAACTAGTGTTTTTGAAGAGCCAACTTTGGAAATTAATCTATCGAAAAAAGTTTCACCAATCATGTTTCTGTCTGTAATTTATCTAGATTATATCCGTAGGTTATCTTTGTCATAAAAACAAAACTGTATGTTTTGCGGTTATTGAATAAAATCGATTCTGCATTCATCAAAAACATTTATTACTCGTCTTACACCGAACCCCCGTATTGTTTAATTTTAATATTAACTTCATGAAAATGATTTTTTTATAAGCTTGGTATTGTTTGGACGTGGGTTGTAAATTAATTACAAAGACAAATATTGATAATAACTTTCAACTGAAAACTCAAACAGCTTTTGTTAGTCAAAGCCTCAGTAGTTATTTGTTTGAGTACTAAGTATTTAGTATGTCTTGTGCGTGGCTTCGCTTGCATATAACTATACCTATTGACTGATTACGCATATAGATTTTTGAAGATTTTCAAATCCACGACATACAGAACAAAATTACCTTCCAATTTATTACAGAGTTAATTATCTAATTCATTATTCAAGTCATTACTTAAAGAAACTATTGACGTAACTTTATATCTTTCAAACTAGTGCTTACAGTACGAGTAACTTAATAAGGCACGTCAACGACGATAAAATAACTCGGTCTTATGTGATTCGGTCTCGGTATATATCTCTATATCCTAACTCGAAACATGTCAATTTTGAGCGTTGTTTTAGGATTATGAACTATTGGAAATCCCTGCGACTTCGTTTATGTGAAGCTATTTTCAGACAGACTTAAACCATCACCAAAAGGCACACCCAAAAAAAAAAAAAAATTTTTTAATCCTTCCTATCAAAATTCACAACACATTACCACAATGCTCAATGTGCTCTTCCATGCGAATCAGGACCGAAAGATCAAAAATTGTGATGCAGTCAAAGAGATGGAAGCGTTAGTAATATTTAGGTTACATGGAAGCTACTTTCCGGTTTATCATACCAATAAATATAGAAGAAAGTTTATATGACCAAATTAGATCAACAATGTGCTACCGATTTCCAACTTATTTAAGAGTATATATCTAAAGAAAATTGTGGGCAAAACAGCTGGTCGAAGATATAAAAAAAAATGTTTTATGTTTTGTTTATGAAATGCATTATTTTATCTTTTATCGTGTAAACTTTATTCCTATAAAGGATGGTACGGTAGTGTTTGCTTCGCGCTCGACTTGGCGGGGGCACTGCCGTGCCCCCCTATAATTGTTGTATGAATGTTTATATTATGTAAGAACAGCGCTTTACTGCTCTGAAAGTCTTATTAAAATAGTACTACTCAAAGTCAAAGTGACAACGCTATACGAACTCGTATAATAGATACTGTTTTAATGTTACTTTAGGAGCTTGTAGTAAGCCACCAGGACTAAAGTGCAGTCGGGTATTTCGGTTTTATAAATTGATTAGTTTTTGATAGTGTGCCATTAGATGCCGAGTACTGTACTAGATCGTTATTAAGATAAATTGTACGGCGGAAAATTATTTGCCTCGTAAACAGCGTTCCATTAAAATAATTGAATCTTACAACTGAATATGATAGTGTCTCTTTGAGGGGATTTGAGTCAGCTTAAGTCACTTTTGTTTAGCGTTTGAATTTTATGAAGCTTTGAAGCTTTGTTAAATAACTTTTAGCAATATTAATACTTAAATATAATAATAATAAATATTTGCAGACTTTACACACAGAGCCATCTAGCCCCAAACTAAGCAAAGCTTGTACTATGGGAACGAGATAACTAATAGAATAAGTATTGCTTTTTTTTGTAAATACATACTTAAACATATTAACACCCATACACATAAAAATATCCATATTTATATATTTGCTCTGGGTGGGGATCGAACCTACAATATCACCGGCTGTAATAAATTACGTTTTTTTATAGAAGCACTGGCGAATTCCGTCACGTGAATTTATTTTCAAACAGACTTCAACCCCTGCTGCATTTATGGGTTCCCCTTATGTGTTGAATTTCGGGAGTTTATTTTTTAGTGCACCCCTACACACCAACAGAAATACACAAATTCAAGTTTCCAGGGTCAGTAGTTCAGGCTATGCTTTGGTAGATCAGTCAGTCAGCGAGGGTTGAAGTCGAAAATAAGTTCACGTAAATAAAGACGCGAGGGCTTCCACTAGTCCTAATAATATTATAAATGCGAAAGTTTGTGAGTTTGTATGTATGTTTGTTCCTCAATCAGGCCTAAACGACAAAACGGATTAAGTTGAAATTTGCTGTAGATGTAGATATGATGCCCGAATAAATAATAGACTAATTTAAAATATGAAAAACCTCCCCAAAAAGATTAAAAAACGCAAAAGGGATGTTTTTGGTACAGATGGTGCTGGTGTGCAACCAATCTGACATCACAGACTAAAAACAATCAGTCTTTTCTATTCGATTGTCAAAATTTGACAGGACAACGTCTGTCACGGGTCGGCTAGTTATATATAAAAGTAAATATATAAATAGAAAACAAGGGGATTAAAGCCGTGGGCCTAAAATAACACAGTTGAAGCTGAATCATTTTCTTAGAATCTGAACGTTCTAAGAAAATTATTTTAGCTTTCATTTTTAAGTGACACGTTTTCTTGGTAACAAAATCTGAAGTTAAATTACTTTTTCATCCCACCATCTCGGAAAGAGTATTTTTGCTCTTCAATATCTGAGTGCAAAAGCCGTTTTTATTCTCTAGCCGTCTCATTAATAAACGTAGACTAGCGCAGGATTAAATTTAGTACAACGCTTACGTTTGGACTAGTCGAATTCAATATTAATAAACAAGGATTAGAAATGGAGTTGCTTACAATAAGCTGGTATTAACAAGTCTTGGTGTAACCTCAGATGATCTTTGGATAAGTAATTTTTTATTAATAGCACCGTAGAGGATAAAGTAAATTGAATTTAGAACATCGTGTGCACTAAGTTTGTGAATTAAAAAAATCATTAAACCTATTTACTGCTACCTCTATGGTGCCGAATATATCATACAACTTTTTTTTAATTTGTTAAAAACTCAGACTCGGAACCTTCTTGGTGTTCTTTTTTCAATTTGCTTTGTAGGCGGTTCTTTACGCGGCATTTTTTCACGTCATTATTAAGATTATTCTGTAATACTTACCTGTCATAATGTAGTAGTTAATACCTAAACTGAAATAAAAGTACCTATCTTGTGATTGTAAACGTTTTTTTTGCATTTAGTCATTTCCTCGCTGAGGTGTAATGAAAAGTTACGTGTTGCACTCGAGTGAAAAGATTTTTCACCTCGTGCTCTTTTGATTCCCTCGCTAACGCTCAGGATTCTAATTTTGAATCACTCGCTTCGCTCGTGATTCAATTTTAGAATCCTTCGCTTGCTCGGTCATCAAAATTGAACACGCGGTTAAAAAGCAACTTTGCACTCTTGTATAACAAAAAACTATTACTGCCATAGTTTTCCAACTTGTTTCACCGCCGGCGAAAATTTGAAATAAAGAAATTATGAAATGCTAGTAATAAAAGCAAAAATTACTAAAAATTTGTCCTTTTTAAACACAGCAACGGAGCAACGGATCGACTTGATCAAAAAATGGTTTATGAGACAGGCTATATTTTATAAGGGTATTTTATATGTACGCATACGATGTCCAGGGCAGAAGTAAGTAATATAGAATAAGTTGCCGTTATTATTATTTATTTATTTGAGTAAAGAGAGAGAGACATTCTAATATTTTTTTGATATAGGTATATCTGTAAATTGAAGTAGTTTTTAGGGTTCCGTACCCAAAGGGTAAAAACGGGACCCTGTTACACTATTTACGTATTACTTGTCCGTCTGTCTGTCACAGGGCTGTATCTCATAAACCGTGATAGCTAGACAGTTGAAATTTTCACAGATCATGTACTTCTGTTGTTGCTACAACAACAAATAAAAAAACAGAATAAAAAAAATATTTAAGTGGGGCTCCCACACAACAAACGTGTTTTTTGGAACGAAGTTCCTTATCGCGCGTTGTGAAATGGGGCTAGACGGAAAAAATTCTTACGAAAAGTTGTCACAAAAAGTTGTCACGAAAAGTTGTCACGAAAAGTTGTCACGAAAAGTTGTCACGAAAAGTTGTCACGAAAAGTTGTCACGACACTTTTTTGCTATAGTATATCTATTAATATATAAATAATAATAATAATAATAAATAATAAATAATAAATATTGGTGGACATTTTACACATCGCCATCTAGCCCCAAACTAAGCAAAGCTTGTACTATGGGAACTAGATAACTGATAGAATACTTAAATACTTTTTGGAACGAAGTTCCTTATCGCGTTGTGAAAGGGTCGAGGTGGGGTCGAGGTGGGGTCGAGGTCGGGTCGAGGTCGAGGTCGAGGTCGAGGTCAAAGTTGATTCCCCTACCCTTGTCCCACGTTATTTTGTGTTCAGTACAACATAACTGTAAACTAATAAACGACTTATTGTGCAAGTAGGAGATTACCAAAACATCATTAGTTGGTAGGTGGTATCTACTTAGGAAGGTAGGTACTTACCTATTTATTTGCTTTGCGTTTGTTTCTCATCTAACTAGCTAGATTGACAAAAATTGAGCCTACTGATTAAGTTTATATTACATTATATTTGATAATAATAAAAAACATATTATTTTAACTTAAAAGAAACAAAATTTTATTACAATTCCTTCACTAATTAATCGAAAAGAACTTCGTTCCATCCGGGTGTCCCTTGACACCTCTCAAGTTTTTTTTTTTTTTTTTTCACGTTTTTTATAGATAATGGCACGGAACCCTTCGTGCGCGAATCCGACTCGCACTTGGCCGATTTTTATTTTAGTTTTTAAATATGATGTGTGTTCAGTGCGTTAGGGTTCAAATTTGATTGATGGGAAGGATTGTATTAAAACTAACGAGTGATCTTTACGGTGGTTTATTGGAGACTGATTTTTATATTGCATGCATTTTAAGTGTTGGACATATCGCCCGCCAAAAACAATAGTTTTTAAATTAATCAACCTAATGAAAAATGGACTGTAAACATTTTGTATTAAAAAAAACTTAAACTCAAGCACAAACAAAAAAAAGAAAAATCTCAATTTTTACATGCATACTAAATAGCGAATCACCCAACACTTTCAATAATATGACACGTTACCACCACATTCAGACCACCGTGACTCATTCGTCCGTATCGTGCGGGAGCAATATGACCTTTGAGAGCGGTCTTTTTAACTCCTGATTACCCTTGCACTGAATGGTTACTACTCGTACTAGATTGTCAGCTCCTGTATGAAGATGTTTTATTTTCCCCAGCAACCATTTAGTTGGAGGTAGATCTTCATCTTTGACAATGACAATATCACCAATAGCAGGCGATGGTACTGCGACTTGCCATTTGTATCTCTGTTGGAGTGTATTGAGATATTCCATCTGCCATCTATGCCAAAAATCTTGTGTCATCCTTTGAATGAGTTGCCATCGGGTAAGCAGATTAATCTTCTGGTGTTGATAATTTGTGTCAGGTACACTAATTAGGGGCTCACCCACTAAGAAGTGGCCAGGAGTCAATGGATCTTCCATTGTGTCATCTATTCGACAAAGTGGGCGAGAGTTGAGGCATGCTTCTATCTGGGTCAACAAGGTGGCCATCTCTTCGTAGGTTAGCTTGGTATCTTTACTTACTCTGGCTAGATGTCTTTTGACTGATTGGACACCTGCTTCCCACAAACCTCCATATGACGGCATTCTCGGTGGTATAAAGTGAGCTGTCGTCCCGTCGTTAGCCAATAACTCAGCCACTTCCCTTGCCAGGTGATTTGTGCCTCTTTGGAATAGTTCGCGTAATTCTCTTGCAGCACCAACGAAGTTAGTTCCATTGTCGCTCCATAGGTGGGAGCAATGTCCTCTGCGCGCAACAAATCTCCGAAATGCGGCTATAAAGGCTTGTGAAGTCAGGTCTGTGACTGCTTCCAGGTGGATGGCACGAGTAGCCATGCATACAAACAAGCATATGTATCCTTTCGTTGCATGATGTCCGCGCCCCTTCGAAGTTCTCATCATTACAGGACCGGCATAATCGACGCCACTATTTAAAAATGCTCGGTTTGCCTTAACCCTTATCGCTGGCAGCTGACCCATAAACTGATTCTTAGTTTTAGCCTTATGTATAATACAAGTTTTGCAGAGTCTTATACATTTTTTGACAGCTGATTTTAAGCTGATCACCCAGTACCTGGTTCTAACATATGTCATCATTAGCTGGATGCCACCATGGAGAGTTTTGCAGTGAGCTTCTTTGATCAACAATTTAGTAATATGCTGATTACTTGGGATAATAATGGGGTGTTTTGTCGTTTCAGCTATTGACGCATTTTGTAGTCTTCCTCCCACTCTTATTATATCCTTCTCATCTAAGAACGGAGAAAGCGTGATGAGAGAGCTTCGTGATTTTACCTTCCCATTTTTCTTCAAATCTTCAATTTCATTGCCGTAAACTAATCTTTGATAGTATTTGATACAGTTTTCCAAAACTCTTTCCAACTCTTCTGATGTTAGGTATTTATTTTTTGGTCCGGATTCTTCTTTCTTTAACAATCTTCTACAGTATGCCAGTACTCTTTTCATCCGCGTCATGTCGGAAAATCTTTCCCAGATAGGCTTGTCTTCTTGTATAATAGAGTGAAAAGTTCCTTTCAACTCTAACTCCGTTTTGGGAATGTCACACCCTACAAACTCTAATTTATCTTGTTTCAACCATTCTGGTCCAGTCCACCATATTTCTAAATCAGCTAGATCACTAGCGTTAATACCTCTTGTAGCAATATCAGCGGCGTTATCAGCAGACTGAACGTGTCTCCATCGTTTATTGTCCAGAACGCGTGTTATATCTGCGATTCTATTGGCAACAAAGGTTCGCCAACGACTGGGTGGAGATTGCAGCCATGACAGAACCACCATCGAATCTGTCCACGCAAAAATGTTTTCTTTAGGAATTTTTAGAAGTTCTTCTAGTTCATTGATAAGTTCTGCGAGTAAGGCCGCTGCGCATAGCTCTAATTTGGGAACCGTCAATTGTTTCAAAGGCGCAACCTTAGTTCGAGATGCAAGCATTGTTACATGAACTTCGTCATCTTTAACTACCCTGAGGTATATAACAGCGGCATATGCCTTGGTGGATGCATCTGCAAAACCGTGTAGTTGTATTTGTAAACTTTTATCTTCCGAAGTAGTTTGTAACCATCGTGGTATTCGTATATTTTGTAGATGTATTAACTCTTCCCTGTATTTGGTCCATTCATCACTCAAGTCTGACGGCAGTTCATCATCCCATCCTAAGCTGCACAGCCACAATCTTTGAATCAAGGCCTTTGCAGTGATTATGACAGGCGCCAGCCATCCAAATGGGTCAAACAGGCGCGCCACATCGGAAAGAATTGACCTCTTTGTTATAGGATAACTAATTTCAGGTAAGTTTACTGTAATTTTAAAATAATCATCTTTTCTATCCCATGTCAAGCCTAAAATCTTTATTACTTTATCTAGTTTTATCTCTACTTTATCATTTGTGCTGTCATCCTCTTCCCCTTGTAAATGTTTTAAAACTTCTTCCGAGTTACTTGACCATTTTTGCATTTCAAATCCTCCCTTTCGTAGTATCGTTTTTATTTCTTTACACATTATTTTAGTTTTTTCCACATTTTCGTTTCCTGTCATTAAATCATCCATATAAAACGACGTTTTTATTACAGGTGCAGTTTCTGGATAATCATCTGCTTCATCATCGGCTAGTTGATTAAGCGTTCGTACACTTAGAAAAGGAGCTGCTGCTGTGCCGAACGAAACAGTTGTTAGATTGTAACTTTCGATTTCATCATTAATATCATCACGCCAGACGATGCGTTGTAGATTTGTATGGGATTCTGTCATTTTAATCATTCGGTACATCTTCACTATATCTCCAACTATGCATATTTTGTGCGTTCGCCAAACTATAATAAGACTTCTAAGATCAGGCTGTAAGACAGGTCCCACTATCATGGCGTCGTTCAAGGAGTGTCCGTTGGAGCCTTTAGCAGATGCATCGTATACAACTCTTACCTTTGTAGTGTCTTTGTCTTCGCGCACGACTGCATGATGAGGTAAATATATTGCGACTTTGTCATCTGGTGTTTCTGACTTCTTCATATGACCCATCTCTTTATACTCGTGAATAACCTTCGTATATTCAGCTTTAAGCTTCTAATTGTTTTGGAATTTTTTCTCTAATTGTTTGAATCTATTTATTGCTTGTTGTTGTGTATCTCCACATAACTTGACTGTTTCTTCAATGCCTTGCCTCAAGGGTAGATGTACTATGTATCTCCCGCTATCATCTCTTTTTGTTGTTTCTTTGTAAATCTTTTCACATTCTTCTTCTTCCTTTGTCAGTAGTTTTTTCTTCTTGTACAACTCTGTTTCTATTTCCCAGAACTTTCTAAGCATGTCATTGTCCTCTGTAATCATTCTCGTAACATGTAAAGTAATGACATGGTGTTTGTTGCTATCTGGTTTGTTTCCGTTTTGACCCGAAAGAATCCATCCTAAACTTGTTTTCTGCGCCACTACGCCTTCGGGCATTTTCATCAGTCCATCTTCTATAATTTTACAAAAGATTTCAGCGCCAAGTAATATGTCTATTTTACCCGGCGTAGAGTACGTTGGGTCTGCCAAGGGTAACGTTTGGAGCATCGGCCAGTTCATCGCGACGTGTGTCGAGGGTAATTTTGCTGAAATATTCTTTAGCACGTAAGCTTTCACTTGAATGTCTCTGGTTTCGTCAAATCGCGACATAACCGACATGTTAACTAAATGTTTTATAGAAACAGTTGTTCCTTCTCCCACTCCAGAGACAATCCCGTTGATATTGGTCTTAGCCAAGCCCAATAGTTCTACCGCTCTCGCTGATACGAAGGAGGCCTCTGACCCTTGGTCAATCAGTGCACGAAGTAAATGTGTGTCACCATTTCTCGTTCTAACATTTACTTGTGCTGTTGCTAATAACACTTGATGACTGGGTTGTTCACTGGAGAAGTGTGCGCTGGTAATCTTGTGTTCTGTATCTGGTTCTGGTTTTGGTTCTTGTACATTCTCTTCTTGTTTTGTTTGCATCACCTTGTGAAGAAGGGAATGATGTCTTCTACCGCAGACTCGGCAATTAATTCTATGTCTGCATCTGAGTACACTGTGGTTCGGTATAAGGCAGTTGAAACAAAGATTGTTATTTTTCACGAAGTCGTTTCTTTGTTCTACAGATTGATTCACGAATTCCTTGCAGCTGTGAATGTAGTGCCCTTTCTCCTTGCAATAAGTGCATGACGGTGGTTGTGAACTTGTAAAGGCGGCGTGTGCAGTTTGAAAAATATCTCCTTCTAGATCCATGGTTTCTTCGGATGTGACATGGAAAGCTTTATGAGTTTGTAGTTTTTCCCTTGGAGAAGAAGTTGCAATGGGTGCGATGAGTTCGAGTGTGCGGAACTTAGACGCGAGAAACTTCTTTAGCTCTTCCCATGTTGGCATAGATTCACCATCTTCTTTCTGCGCATGTTCTTCCCAGTCTTTCAGCGACTCTGTATCCAACTTCTGACCAACCAGAAATATTATTAGAGGATCCCAAGAATCGGTGCACACTGTCAAATTATTTAGGCTGGTGATACATTCTGTCGTAGTATCAAGTACAGCTTTAATTTGTGGCGCTGACTGAGCGGTTACTTTCTTCTGTCCAAAGAGTCTTTTTAGGAGAGAATTTACAATCATTCGTTTGTTACCGAATCGTCCTTTCAGTAATTCCCATGCCTGTGTATAATTAGTATCAGTTATTTGTATGTTTCTCAGTAACACCTCTGCTTCACCCGAAACCGTGGTTTTCAAATAGTGAAGTTTTTGCACATCACTGATCATAGTGTTGTGGACAAGTGCTGTGAATAAATCCTGGTAAGATGGCCACTCTTCATATTTTCCGGAAAAGGTAGGGAGTTGAATCCGAGGTAGTTTTGCAAACGATGTATGATGACTATCTTGTGTCGAAGATGACAAATTTGCAGTATCTAGCCTCTGTCGAGCTTCTATGCTCGATAAATGATCAGTTATATCTGCTCGTAAACAGAGGTATAATTCTTCGAATTTATAAAACTCCTCATTAAGGAAATATGGTAAAACTCCTCTCTTTTCTCGCGGCGTGACCCTTGTGAGGTCGTTGTGAGCTTGCTTGAATATGTCCCAATAGTCTTCTACGGTTTTTAATCTAGCTTTCATATAGCCTTCCGTCAGTCTTTGTTTAGGACATTTCTTTAAGTTATTTTGCGCCTTTTGTAACATGCAAGCAACATCTTCCAAGGTAGTTAAGTATTTACTCTGTTCTGTAGTCGGCTCTGCCATTTTAAACAAATAACTTTTCGTAATAGTAAAACCGTGCAAAGCCAGGCGTAAGACTTAGTCCACCTTATAATTATTCAACACCAATGATTTAAATCAAAATCCGTAACACAAATTGTCCAACGCTGAACACACAAAGTCACACACATAAACACTTGGTTCCATTCACTAAATATGAAATGTTATTGTTTTATTATATATACACCGATATCGTCTAATAAAGTTCACAAAAAAATCCAACATCTCATAATAACATAACACAGTTCAATTACTTATTCACAGGTACAAACGTAATCCTTATCTAAGGAATGCGGCCTTTTGTCTCCGAGCTTCGGCCGGCCGAGTCCGCAAGCCTTCCCATTAATCGATCCGGCTCGATTTGACCATTATGTTCAGTGCGTTAGGGTTCAAATTTGATTGATGGGAAGGATTGTATTAAAACTAACGAGTGATCTTTACGGTGGTTTATTGGAGACTGATTTTTATATTGCATGCATTTTAAGTGTTGGACAATGTGTTTTATATAAGTAGGTGAAACCTAATCTTATAAACAGTAAATCGCAAGATCTCAGTTCAGGGCTAACTAAATTGTAATACAGTACAATAAAGATATTCCAGAATGATTACGTTTGCAAAATTGTTGATTGGTAGAGCTTGCTACGCCGTAGCATTGCTACGGACTACGGCTACGGACAATTCATAAACTTGAAATCCGATTGTGTATCCGCTTAGTTATTTGCAACAACACATTACAGTGCACACTCAAAGATGCATAAGTAGATACGCATTAGGCTACCCGCATACGGACCGTTCGCTACAGCCGCTAATGATCGGTTACCTGAAACTAGACCCACTAGTCGCCACCACACGTGTGCGGCAAGTCCTTTGACAATGTATAGTGAAGTGTTGAAAAGTGGCTATCGCTGAAGTGGCATTCGGCTCATGTGAAAATGCCTTTATAACTACATATATTCAGCATTGTCTGTTGCATGTATTGTGTAATCCTCATTAGCTCATGTTCAAGTACATAGCATTATGTTGTTGCTTATGTAATAGATTTAGATACCTACTACAATAATCGTCGGGTTAGTTTGTTATAATAGCAACCCTCAGGCTGGTAAGTGCTTATAAGTACTCATAAGTTATCTCGTATTAGCTAGAGGTTGTTTTTATACAAAAAAACAAACCTTGTTTCTTTGTTTGTACAGTATTTTATAGGAATAGCACAGGCTACTTTTTATCCAAGTGCTATAGGACTGAAGACCCTACCTATAACCTATTTTTTTATAAGTTTAACTATCGTTAAACTTATAAAAAAATAAGTTAGACACAAAAACAGACGTATATTCAGGCGTCAATATCCAAAACCCTTTTAAACATTTTTGCGGCAAAATTTGATCGTCTTTGAGACATCTATTTATTTTAACGCCCCCAAAAGTAGGTACACACGCAAAGCCGCATCCAAGCTTGAAATTGGAGCCATCCCCGCGGTTAGTTCAAAGTATTCAAACACACAGAAAGGTGTTTAAAATACGCTTCACAGGTTACATCAAAGAGATAAGAGCGTGCTGGAGTCGCAGAATAAATAGTAGTAGACGCAATGTGTGTGTATATGTGTATGTGAATCTCCGGAGGTAGAATTTGGGCTATATGAGCCGAACTAGTAGTTCGCTCCGCTCTGTGATCTCGCAATGTTAGTATAATCCATTGATGACGGGCCGGGATTCGGACCTACGGCTTTCGAATTCAATGTCGATACAGTTGTATACGAGTATTTATAATATATGTAAAGTCTATCTCACGAAAGCGGGTGATAGGTATTTGTAGTTGTGATGTGTAGGCACGCGTGTTTGTGTGTGTAACTGCGTCTCGGACGATCCTGGCGCTAGACACACAACTAAGATCTACTCCGTCGTGAGATAGAACAATTGTAGGTACCTCCCACTCGGCCCACAGGGTACCTGACTCAAATAATATGATCAAAACAAATTCGTTTGATTTCATTTAATCAAATAAAGGATAAATTGAATTACAATGGCTCCTTTCATTGATTATGTTTCACAGAACTAAGAACATTTGTTTTAAGTATACTTAGTTACCAAGAACATTTACAACTGAAGTACAGTTTCTCTGAACTAATGACCACTTCGAGAGGTTTTCAGTGAAAATAAAAAGTAAAAGGCTCACGACTGTAATCCTTAAACATAGTACAGACATCCGATCTCCAGGCGCTCGAATTCTTGAAGTTGTTTGAAGGGGTGGGTAATCAGAGGCACGTCTAATTAAACCTACATTTGTTAATAAGGTACATGATTATTGTGAAGAATACTGTACTTTTGCCTGGTTTGAAATGATACAGTTTAGATTTTTCGGTAAGGATAACTATAAGTTTCTAAATTAAAGTTAGAAATACGATTAGTAAGACTTTTCTAGATAGATTTATCATTCTAAAATGGCTCGTAAAGACATATATTACTAGACTCTGTCCTTGGTTTTGCTCGCATGGTATCTGGATAAAAAGTAGTCTATTTGTTATCCAAACTCGTTTGGCCGTTTGGGCATGATTGGGGTAGAAACATCCAAACATCCTCACCCTCATAAACTTTCGGATTTATAATATTAGTAGGAAGAAACATACGAACCTGTACTATCGCCTAGTAACAGTGACGCTTAATTCGCCTCCCCATAATTTGAGATGACTCTATCGTAAATCTCAGGCCAGGTATAATATTTATCAGCTAGAACCGCTTAGTGTTATGTAAAACTGGATGGTACCAAGAGATTGTAGTTTGCAAACCAAGCGCAGGTTCGTTGCACGGAATTTATTTTTTATTTTACCCGGGATTTGTGACACCGACTGTACTTTCCATCATAGGTAGATAAACCAGTAACATACCCCTACCAAGAGTTCATTTTTATAAACTTTTTTGTGCTAACGTAACATTTGTTAGTTGCTCTGACTGGGTGGAACTTTAGTATAACGGCGGTTTGATAAGTCGGTGGTTTTCTAAGAAAAAACGTATTATTTTCTACGTACATTGCCAAAGAGGGTTAACGTCAGGCATGCGGTTGTAAAACATAAGCCTAGCGGTTGTAAACTGGCCTCACAGCTCAGTTGGTAGTAGCTCTTCCTTCAGCGCTGTAGGTTGTGGGTTCGATCCCCACCCAGGACAAATATTTGTGTGATGAACATTAGATGTTTGTTCTGTGTCTGGGTGTTATTATGTATCATATGTATGTATTTACAAAAAAAAGTATATAAGTATCAGTTATCTAGTTCTCATAGTACAAGCTTTGCTTATTTTGCTAGATGTCGCTGTGTAATAATGTCTACCAATATTTATTTATTTATTTATACATGTTTGTTAACATGTGCCGAAAAGAGCAAGAAAATTATGATTTTCTAAGTACATTTATTTCCGTAGAACTTTCATCGAAATCGACTCAGGCAAAGACATAGCGTGATCTAATAACAACTAAACAAAACTTTCGCACTTTATTAGTGTGATTACCTCTTAAACGGATATAGGAAGTGGAGGAGGTAGGAAGCGAACGAAGTAGGACGTGGACATGTTTAGAAATACGTCCAATCTAATCTGCGTCGTATTAGTAGGTAGTACTTACGCACTAAAACCTTTCTTAATAATAGTCTTTGCGTCTACAGACTATAAAACAGATGTTGTCCTTTATAAACATTGCTAGGATTGCCGATCCAATAAATCAGAGTAGGTAAGCATTATATTTTCAATTCGGTACACATCATTTATACCTATCGCTGACGGCCTCACAGCTCAGTTTGTAGTAACTCTGCTTTCAGCGCTGTAGGTTGTGGGATCGTTCCTCACCCAGGGCAAATATTTGTGTGATGAACATAGATGTTTGTTCTGACTGTGGGTGTTAGTATGCTGCCGTCCGATCACTAAAAGGCCGGTAACATTTGATTTTGACACGGGTCTTTATCACGTAATTACCTTTAATTTACTTTCCCGACGTTTAGGCTTTTTTCTGTAAAAACTACTTAAGATACATACTGCCGTCCGATCACTAAAAGGCCGTTAAGTAACATTTGATTTTAGCACGGGTCTTTATCACGCAATTACCTTTAATTTACTTTCCCGACGTTTAGGCTATGTTACAATAACCATGGTCGCGGGGCAGACCATGATGACCGCGACCATGGTTATTGTAACATAGCCTAAACGTCGGGAAAGTAAATTAAAGGTAATTGCGTGATAAAGACCCGTGCTAAAATCAAATGTTACCGGCCTTTTAGTGATCGGACGGCAGTATGTATCTTAAGTAGTTTTTACAGAAAAAAGTATTTATGTGTTCAATCAGTTATCTTGTTCCCATAGTACAAGCTTTGCTTAGTTTGGGGCTAGATGGCTCTGTGTGAAAATTCCACCAATATTTATTTATTTAGTTTGACTCAAAATCTCTCGCCATCTAGCCCCAAACTTTACTTAGATATGTAAAATGTCCACCAATATTTATTTAATAAATTGAAACACGTGGTAGCGGCACTGTGGCATACAGGGACAGCTAATCTCAAAAGCTCTGGGATCTGTGTACTATTAAAATTTTAATATAGAAATGAGATTCGCCCTCGTCCTGGACGATTATTCAGATAAACTTCCATAATGAGCTTCGTTCCCTTATTTTTGGATTATTCAAATCGAGCGACGGCTTTGATTTACTTTGTTCATTATTTTTTTGGTGAGTAGCAATTCCTAATTATATTGTTGTGTAAGCTATTTTAAGTTGAAAACTGTTTCAAAAAAGCAGGAAAAGCAAGGTATATTTCGTTTTACTGACGTGTATAACAAATACAAGGTGAAGACCGGATTTCGTTCACGCGAAGTTATTTTCAATAACTCTCTTTACAAATTTTCTTACTATTTAAATTCCAAATCACAAAAATGCCTACCCTGATTGCTCGAATTAAAGTATTTTAAAACTATATAGTGGTTTCATTGGTTGGTCCTTTGGTAATATAGCCGATATAGCTAATCACGACTGTAATCCGCAAGTACGGTAGTCATCCTCTCCACCAGATTTCCACGCACTCAAATGTTTGAATATGACTAAAAGGGGTTTCGAACCCACGACCTTCGGATTGAAAGTCGCGGTACCTCCCAACTAGGCCAACACAGCTTTTGAACTGAATATTATCTTGTTATTTAGTTATAACTAGCTGACCCGTGCCCGCTTCGCTGTGCGTAAGACATTTCTAATACCATCGTGGACTTTTTTGTAGACGTTTTTAAGGTGTACAATACTGTAGTACATTATTTTGATATATCTCGTGGGGTTCAGCCAGCATTTGCAATGTAAGCGCAAAAAAATGTGTTTATTTACGACATCACATTAGAAACCTCTAAAATTATCAGTGTTTCTCTACTATATTAGGCATGTATTATACATATAAACCTTCCTTCTGAATCACTCTATCTATTAAAAAAAACCGCATCAAAATCCGTTGTGTAGTTTTAAAGATAAAAGTCCTTAAAAACGTCTACAAAAAAGTCCACGATGGTATTAGAAATGTCTTACGCACAGCGAAGCGGGCACGGGTCAGCTAGTATAATATATACTTATAAAAAAAAGCATTCTATAAGTTATCTCGTTTCCATAGTACAAGCTCTGCCAATTTTGAGCTGTGTGAAATTTCCACCAATATTTATAAAAGCCGAGTGGGAGGTACCTCGTCTTTCAATCTGAAGGTCGTGGGTTCGATTCCCGGCGTGCATCAATGGATTTTTCTGTTCGAAAATTTATATGCGCATCAAAAACACGTGCTCAAAACGGTGAAGGAAAACATCGTGAGGAAACCAGTTAGTATTCTTATAAGCGGCGATGGGCTTGCAACCTGTCACGTATGGAATGCTAACTACTGCAAAATGTGGGCATGTGCCAAATATAATGTTTGGACGTGCCTCTGACTACCCCCACTAGACATCTTCAAAGGATCTAAGCGCCTGGAGATCTGAGGGGATGTCTACCGTACTTGGGGATTACAGTCGTGATCCTATTTTTTTTAATTTATTTAGTTTGACTCAAAAAAATTGGGTCATGAATGTTGTAAGCTCTTCCCGTTGCTGCCTTGGCGTTGCAAATTTAATGGCCATTACTGCAAATTGGCGTGTAAACAAATAGGAACCGGCTTTGCTCACTACCGACAGATTAGAAGCAAAGTTAAGGCCCTGTATGTCGACGATTGCTCTTTTTCGAAACGAAAAAAGAAATACTTCTGAACAAGCCACATCTCCTATTTTATAATGTATAGTATATGTGAATAAAGATGTACCCATCTTTAATCACTTCGATAAATAATCCTACCGACCGCTGCACGTGGTACTGATCCATGGGCGGCGCGTGGTCCGCCTTTGCTTTTCGAATAAATTAATGATATAAATTATGTATAATAATAAAATATGTATACATAACAAAAACCTATTCTAGTAGAAATCTAGATCTACATAATTACCTATCTTTAACAATAAATCACAAGTTGATCTTAATAGTAGGTATCAAAGTATTTCGATCATAAATTCTAAAACGTATCATTTTGAAATAATATCTTTATCGTGAAAAGTTTCTGCTATTATGTTTTCAGCTTAATATAAATCTAGGTAGGAACCTGAAGTAATATATTTATAAAAATAGGAGATGTGGCTTGTTCAGAAGTATTTATTTTTTCGTTTCGAAAAAGAGCAATCGTCGACATACAGGGCCTTAAATGGTCGCTCTCAGCCCCTGTCTTTAATTACGGTGACAGAAGTTAATAAGTCGAGAAATTCAACAAAAGTAGGCTTTAATTTAAATGTGGATGTTGGATGTTGAGCTTGGAATTTGAAGCACTACTTGTAATTTTGTTTACGTTCTTTGTGTCTTTTGTGGGTATATTTTTAGGGGCCGCCTTTGACTTGTTTGAAGTTTGGCCAGGTTTTCTTTCCGTTCTGTTTTATATTCTAGAAGGTCGCTTTATATGCATACTAGGTACAATACTTTAAAGCTAGGAAATAAAGAAATGTTCCCGTATATCACTATTATTGCTCTGTTACGGTCTAGACTGTCGGGAATTTCAGTTACATTGCAAGGTTTATTAGTACTACTAGCTCGTTCGTCTGGAATCAGTTCAGGTAGTCTATAAGTTTACTGTGAAGACTATAGGAAAACATTGTAAGGAAACCAGTTAGTGTTCTTGCAAGCGGCGATGGGTTCTCTACCTGTCGCTTAAATTAAAGAATGCAAAAATGTGCTAAAAGTAAAAGTAATGTTTAGTTGTGCAGCAGATTACCTTGTATAACCAGATCTGGAGGGTTAGCATGAACCACTAATTAGTATCGTCCAAATGTCAAAACTGACACTTTTTGTATAGTAAAAGTGTCAGTTTTGGCATTTGGATTGATTGATTGATTGGACTTGGATGCCAAAACTTACACTTTTACTATACAAAAAGTGTCAGTTTTGACATTTGGACGATACGTTGTCGATACGATATTGGTTCGTACTAACCCCCCTGAGCACCTGGAGATCAAGGAATATGTCTACCTTACTTGGAGTGATCCTATTTCATTATTTTAATCTTTGCGATCATAGCGTTTATGTAATGAAGGCACTCATCTATTGAATTGCCATTTGCCGAATCAACATGATTTGAGCGACTTTGAATGCCAGCTATGGGTTGGAACAGCAAGCCCAAATCCCTGTAGTTGGTCGTTCTGTGACCGCAGTGGCATGCCGGAGTGACATTATGCGATCATCGGCATTCGCGATGAGCCTGCGATCGTAGCGTTCGATCGTAATCCACTTAAAATAGCGTTTGACTGCTTGCACGAGGTAGCTACTGTTGTGACATGACGCTGCGGTAGTAGTGTCTTATTTGTCTTATTAGCGGTAGGATCACGACTTATCCCCAAGTACGTTAGACATACTCACAGATATCAAGGCGCTTAGATCCATGAAGATTGTCTAAAGGGGGTAGTCAGAGGCACGTCAAAACATTAAGTTTGGCACGATACCCACATTTTGCATTAGTTAGCATTTCATACGTGATAGGCGAAGCAAGCCCTTCGCTGTATATTTATTTAAATAAAAAAACTTAAATAAAAAATATGAGTACTTACTACTGGTAGGTTAAACTTAAATTATTAAAGTTTGCAGTATGTCTTCTAACAAAAAGCTTTAGCCACATACGCTGATACTTACATCGTATCGCACGCATCGCATCGGCTTGTTTTGAGGCCTTTCTTCATCTGACGAGATGATTAACTTTGTCTAATTAGTTCATTATAGCATTGCGAGTGGAGCAAAAGGACAGAAACTAACTTTTGCTTTAAACATTTAAAGGGCTCTTTGAAGACTGTCCAGACACGACCCGAGCACTTTTAAATTAGCCTTTACATCATAAAATTTAAGTTGAAATCAGGGCGCACTTCCACGCTAACGACGCGTTTTTTCTATTATTTTTCTTAAAACTATAGCTGCAATCTTTCTTTTTTCTTAATTATATTTAACATTGAAATTGCATGCCATTGTGGGTATAATGGTATAATCTTGATTCTATTTCTATCCAATGAATTGTTTATGTTTCCGAAACCCTAGATAAAGTGTTATATAATTACATATTTATGTCACCATTTCCATGGTTAATAGTTCGACATGTAAGTAAATACAGCAATCTTTAAAACAAGAAAACAGTAGCGTGTTCCCGTATCAGAAACCAAGGCTCACTTTGAATGACTGCACCAAAGTAGCTTTAAAGCTGCGGCATGACAGTATCATGTGTATGAACCTTTTTAGTGTGCAATGCTTAGCTACACGCCAGCACTGGAAATGTTTCAATTTGCCTTTACTTCTCAGTTGCGGTCACAATCGTGCCCATTTGAATATCCTCGCGCTAGTTTTGAGAACACTGAAACATTTTCTTTAAGGTGATAAGTGAAATTTTTGACATTTTGTATGGGCTGAGTCTACCCGGATAAGACGGAAAAAGTGATAAAACTGCATTATCTCAAAACCATCAAATTTAAAAAGAAACTGTCTGTATTTAGCTAGTATGATTATCTAACGAATTATATAAAAATTAACTGTTTAGCTATTCATAGTTTTGATTAAAAACGAAACTAGTGTTTTTGAAGAGCCAACTTTGGAAAATAAATCTATCGAGAAAAGTTTCACCAATCGTGATTCTGTCTGTAATTTATCTAGATTATATCCCTAAGTTATCTTTGTCATAAATAACAAAACTGTATGTTTTACGGTTATTGAGAAAAAACGATTCTGCATTCATCAAACACATTAATTACTCGCCTTAACTTTAGGTTTATAAGTACTTCTCTGTAAAAGGTTTGACATTTAAGTAAAACTGTTTCGGACAGATGCGAAAAAACAGAAAATAATAAACTTAAATCAAGATAGAATCCAGTTTATTTATAAAAACGGTAAGGTTATTTGATTTGAAGATGAAATAACTATGAGCACGACTGTAATTCTCAAGTACGGTGGACGACCTCTTAGATCTTAGGTGCGTAGTTCCTTAAATATGTCTAAAAGGGGTAGTCACAAGTCCTCATTTTGAAGTAGTTAGCATTCCATACGAGACAGGTCGCAAATCCAGCGCTGCTTGTAACGAACGGGTTTCCTCACGATGTTTTACTTCTCCGTTTTTGGGCACGTGTTAATGCGCATATAGGAGCATTTATAAGTTTTGAGCACGAGTTATTGCGCATATATATTTTCCGAATAGAAAAATCCATTGATGTACAGCCGTTACTGTGTTACAGCTGCTGATACTTCCTTTTGTCACGTATAAAGCTCAATATGCATAACTATTGAGAACATAAAAACGAACCTTAGTCGTTTAATGTTCCGACAAAAAAATATTATGTATTGCGGGCATCGACCACATAGCCCAATAGACGCCAAATGCTTAACATCTTCAAACAAACAATTCTGTCAAATCGTTGAGGTGTGCGGGTCAGGGGGAGCGGTAAAGAACTCATTCTGATTGGCCGGTTCAATGTCACAGCTCGCTGCGGGGCGCGTCGTGATTCGCGCTTTGTGTCTTTTATCAGCAGTATAAGACTAATGTGTTGTAAAAAAGTGTTTGCCCTGCATGAGGAGTCTATAGGCTCTGTGGTCGATTATTGCGGGAACACAACTCATGTTGAAGATGCTAGATATAACGAAATATAGATTGGTTGAACCATTCCATTAGGCCAAACGGTCTTCTGCTAAAACTAATAAACGTTGCCGATCCCAATTCTATTTTTTAGTCTCAAACACATTTATATGATGAAAGACTTTTTTCTGTATTATGTTTCAGTTCAGTTCATTTTTATCCGCGAAGGTACGGAGACGGTATATGCGTTTGGTTATAATTCGTTAGATAATCATACTAGCTTCCTAAATGTAAGACAGTTTCTTTTTAAGTTTGATGGTTTTCAAGATAATGAGGTTCTATCACTTTTTCCGTCTTATCCGGGTCTACTAATCACGATAGTTTGAAAAATAATATTATCCGAGCAGCTCATATAAAAAATCAAAAATGTCAAGTGTCACCTTAAATTTGAATAAAGCTTTGAAGTAATACCATGTATACCTCCAACAGATATTAATACGGTTGTTTCTATACACTACCTTTGTAAATATACATAGAGGTATATAAAAATAGAGTGTTCGGTTTAACAAAACTCGTGTTCCCGTCACCAAACTAATAGGTTTCAATATATCTACGAGTAGCGTGACTCCGTGCCGCTCTAGCACAACCTCTTGAAGTTTCTTTGGATTGCCTGCGATCAATTTCGAAGTTGTTTGCTTAGAAATATTTGGGTTATTATTTCGCTGATACCGTCAAAAGTAGATGATGACAGAGTTTCAAAAGGGTTTTGGAGGAATAATTGAGGACTTTTGTTTTTAGAAAAAAAGTAGGTTTTCAATTCGACGCGATGTTTAGGGTTCCGTACCCAAAGGGTAAAAACGGGACCCTATTACTGAGACTTCGCTGGCCATCCGTCCGTCGGTCTGTCACAGTGGTGTATATCATGAACCGTGTTAGCTAGACAGTTGAACATTTTTCACAGATTATGTACTTATTACTATTAACTTACTTTATTACTATTGCTGCTATAACAACAAATACAAAAATCAGAATAAAATAAATATTTAAGGGGGGCTCTCGTACAACAAACGTGTTTTTTTGCCGTTTTTTATAAATAATGGTACGAAAACCTTCGTGCGCGTGTCCGCCTCGCACTTGGCCGGTTTTTTTTTCTTTTTATGACGTGTATTTATGTTTAAGTAAGTTCAATGTATCATTTAAATTGTATTTATGTAATTATGTACATTCAACTAATATCGTCTCTTGACTTTCCATTAGTCGAAATATTTTCATCGGTTTTCTATTTAGTTTTTAAACTTAGTTATCACTACATATTATAAAGCAAAGTCGCTTCCCGCTTCCCGCGTCTGTATTGATTATTGTGGGTTATCCCTAAGAGATAAACATATACCATCGCGGACTTTTTTGTAGACCTTTTTAAGGTATACAATATTTTGATCTATCTCGTAGAGTTCAGCAAGCGTATGCAATGTAAACGCAAAAAACGACTTCATATTAGAAATCTTAAAATTATCAGTGGTTCTCTAATATATTTAGCATGTAATTATACATATAAACCTTCCTCCTGAATCACTCTATCTATTAAAAAAAACCGCATCAAAATCCGTTGTGTAGTTTTAAAGATATAAGCATACATACAGACAGACATACATACATATTACATACAGACGCGGGAAGCGGAAAGCGACTTTGCTTTATACTATGTAGTGATGATACAAAAAATTCCAAAAATTCTGCGTCTAAAAAACAGTAAGTGGACTTCTTTCTAGATTCTAGATAATAAGCTACTATAACTAAAGGTATTTTGAGTTAGCTAGTAATGAATGGCGAAGGAAAACATCATGAGAGAACCAGTTAGTATTCTTATAAGCAGCGATGAGCTTGCAACCTGTCACGTATGGAATGCTAGTTAAACCAAATATTTGAACGTGTCTCTGACTACTCCCTTTAGACATATTCTAGGATCTAAGCGCCTTGAGATCTAAAAGTATGTCTACCGCACTGATCAGCCGTGATCCTATTTCTATTTTATTTAGTAATGATCTGTACTAGGTATCTATAATAGTATAGTTAGGATTTAATGAGAATTCAGAAAGCATAGATAATTTACATCGGTCCTTCAAAATAGCAGTATCAAATTGTCAATACCTTTATGATGAGCTCAAACGGGTATATTCAATCATTACGTTGTTAACAATCGGAATTGGCAGCATCCTCGAAAGTGGATCAATTGATCGTTGAGTGACCCTATTTCGTAACAACTTCAATGAATAGTTCCCGGTTCTGGTTGTGTTGTGTTTGTCATGCTCAATGCTCATGACGGACTTTTCAATGATTTGAATCGGCAGATAGATGCGTAAAAGTTTTTCAATGGACTAAAAAATAGAAGGAGGTTTTTTTTTATGTATGAAAAACTCAGAGGCCCGTTTCGATGCGTTTTATTTTGTTTTTTAAGGCGAGTAATAAATGTGTTTGATGAATGCAGAATCGTTTTTCTCAATAACCGTAAAACATACAGTTTTGTTATTTATGACAAAGATAACAAAAGGATATAATCTAGATAAATTACAGACAGAAACACGATTGGTGAAACTTTTCTCGATATATTTATTTTCCAAAGTTGGCTCATCAAAAACACTAGTTTCGTTTTTAATCAAAGCTATGAATAGCTAAACAGTTCAATTTTATATAATTCGTTAGATAATCTTAATAGCTAAGTAAATTACAGAGTTTCTTTTTAAATTTCATGGTTTTCGAGATAATCCAGTTTTATCACTTTTTCCGTCTTATCCGGGTAGACTCAGCCCATACAAAACGTCAATACTTATCACATTAATGATATATTTTTATCTAGTGATCCGATTTTGATGATTTTTAGGTTTCCGTACCCAAAGGGTAAAAACGGGACCCTATTACTAAGACTTCGCTGTGCGTCTGTCTGTCTGTTACCAGGCTGTACCCCATGAACCGTGATATCTAGACAGTTATAATTTTCACAGATGATGTATTTCTTTTAGCCGCTATAACGATAAATACTAAAAACAGAATAAAATAAATATTTAAGTGCGGCTCTCATACAACAAACGTGTTTTTTTGCCGTTTTTTATAGATAATGGTAGAGTCCGACTCGCACCTGGCAGGTTTTTTTATCTGGTGATCCATTTTTGATAATTTTTAATTTATTGTGTAGAGAATAGATGTAAAGTAGTAAACATTTATTTATGTAGGACTAATAGTTCCTTATTAAAAGATATCTTCTCTTGATTTTTCAATTTTTTAATTATTATTTGTTTATAAATTTTTAAGTATTCCGGAGTTACATAACAAAATTCCACGTTGAAGTAGTTTTTTTTAATATGAAAGTTTAAGGAGCATAAGAAAGATGCTATAAAATTTGAAACGACTTGGATAAACTTGGAACAAATACAGTTCGTGACCAGGAGTATCATATACTCGAAGTTTACTTTTTAAGTATGATGTGCCGCGGGCGAAAACTATTATTAAAATAAGCAAACAATAGTCAAATAACATAAATTTAACTAGGCCTTAAAAGTTTTTGAATCCCAACTAAATATAATTTACAATAATAATACCCAATAGTCACATAATATGACCCTACTTTAGAATTTCCTGTGTCGTGGACTCGTTGGTATCTGAAACTATGAGGACTATGGTACCACTACATCCAAACCAGGAACAAATATCCTAATAATATTATAAATGCGAAAGTTTGTGAGTTTGTTTGTATGTTTGTGCCTCAATCAGGCCTAAACGACAAAACGGATCAGGATGAAACTTGCTGTTGATGTAGATAATGCCCGAATAAAACATAGTCTACTTAAAATACGGAAAACATCTCCAAATTTATCAAAAAACGCATAAGGGATGGTTTTGGTATAGATGGTGTGCAAAAAATCTGACATCAGTCACCATAGCAACGTACGTTACTCTATGCTATTATAGAAATTTGGACAGGACAACGTCTGTTGCGGGTCTGCTAGTATCTAAAATTTTATTCTATTCAACATCTATGTACATAAAAATCAATGCCACTTTTCGTTGTAATTTTAAAACTCATGAACGGGTTCACCTATCCAAACCAAATGTTTAGGCTTTGTTCGGACTATTTAGTAGATGGTTTATGTGAAGTTTGCACAAAATCGGTAGATTTATCCAGGTACAGGATTTATCCAGGTACCACCCATGCGAAACCGGGGGCGAGAAGCTAGTACTCTATAGAGTAGAAAGGGGCTTCTGAAATCCAGATACTTAGAGAAACAAAAGCCACCCACAACTAACAAACTAAAAGTTCTTAGCAAAAACAAAAAGTTCCACACTCAAATGAACATTATCTTGCATACATATCCCTAAATAAATAGGCAACGTCGCTTATCTACCGTTCTAAATGAACGAAAGGCTACCTTAAACAAGGCTGCGTGCGCAAAAGAAATAAAAACCCCCATGCCTTATCTGTTCAATTCCATAATTGGAATTAATTAGTAGAATGTTCGACTGGAATAAAGCGGTACTTTTAGGGTTGCGTATCTCAAGAAATAAAAACCGGCCAAGTGCGAGTCAGACTCACGTACGAAGGGTTCCGTACCATTATCTATAAAAAACGGCAAAAAAATCACGTTTGTTGTATGAGAGCCCCACTTAAATATTTATTTTATTTTGTTTTTAGTATTTGATGTTATAGCGACAATAGAAATACATCATCTGTGAAAATTTCAACCGTCTATCTATCACGGTTCATGAGATACAGCCCTGTGACAGACAGACGGACAGAAGGACAGCGAAGTCTTAGTAATAGGGTCCCGTTTTTACCCTTTGGGTACGAAACCCTAAAAAATGGACCCTGAAAGAGATACTTGTTTGTTTTAACCTTTTTCGCAAGGCGGTGGGCAATTGAAATTAATACCTACCTAATAGGTATTTTGTACCCGTCTGTTCTTAATTCTTTTACTCATTTAGTGACTGCGCAAAACCCTATGAGTGCGAGTCGTACTAGCACTTGGTAATCTCTATTTATATCTCTATAGTTGAACGTTTGGTAGACGGAGTTGGATTGAGTTTATACAAGCTTCGGTTTTCGCAGTCGCCAAATTAATTCGGTTTGTTTAGCATTCTCTCTTCGCCTGCAAAATTATTTAAATGGAATAATAAACAATAATATTCATTATCATAAGATTCATAAGGCCAACCTACTTTAGTGGTATCTTATAAAGGGCTTTGTCTGAGGCTTCGACTAACACCATACCTATTTCTGCCGCCAAGCAGCATTATTGTTTCGGTTTGAATCATAGTTCGCTAATTGTCGATTTACGATGGTACCTGCCACATACAGCATATGACCATCAGCTGATATAAAAAAGCCCCAACTTTTTCTTTTACCTGATATAAGTGTTCAAAAAAGAGATACGAAAGCAAGCAATAATTTTTGGTATTTTAACGTTATAGTCAGACATAATAGTCTCGTAATTCATTAATAGTTTTTGTTGTTATTGAATGAAACAAAATAAATAAGAAATCACAACGTGGAACGTATTTTAATCGACCCTTTATTTCATGCCAAACGATCCGAACTTCAGCGGAATTTTCATTCCGTTTATGAGCATCATTATGTGGTTTTACGAGCACTCAAAAACTTGCACGGTGCATGCATTATGTACACAGCTGGCAATAAGCGCGCAAGCACTTTGGACATTAACACCCGGAGCATAAAGTATCATAAAGTCTCCTCCGGTCGACTGTACACATCTTATAAACAACTCTGTTCATTACTTACTAGTTTTACGACTTCCAGGCATCGTCACACCTTTTCCCAATTAAAAAGAGAGCTCCATAAAACGAAATTGGCTCATATACATGCAGTTTTCCGGACAGAATGAGTTAATCGAACGTTTCGGACAGGACCGTTACACGGGGCTGGGGGAGAGCAGACTAACTAATATTCAAAGCATTTTTGTAGAAAATTGTGTTTAGCTTTGCTACTAAACAGCGTAGCAATAGCTACGCCGTAGCACTTCTCAGGTAAGACGTGCGTAAAAACACGGCCGCGACTCTACCAACCGACTAATCCTAACTTCTAATATTGTAAATGCCCAAGTTTGCGTTTCAATCACGCTACGGTTGATCCGATTAGGTTGAAAATTTAAATAGATATCGTTTGTGACTTCGAATATCAAATAAGCTACTTTTTTATCAATGATTTTACGATTCAACTGCAAAAAGTATTTATAGTATAAGTATTATGCAAAGCAAAAATGGGCAAATACAAATAAGGTAAATAAAATACCGGCGACGATCTTGCTTATAACTGAACAAAAAATTCGTTGATAGTCGAGAGACAACAAGACAAAGTTCAAAAGCGGAAAGGAGGCTGCATAGATTTAGACTTTCTAGAGCTAGGGAATATTGCCCAGGGATAAGCCCCTAGCAGCGGCCCTGGCCCAGACTAATCCATTTGTGAGTTACAACAGTCGCGCCCGTGGTTGCGGGGACTCCATCCCGTAATTAAACCGTTCCCGTTCGATTCCCAGCGCTGCTGTTCATGCCTTTGAACTGATTGGAGCTTCCTGTCAACTCAACTGCACGCCATTATTGAAAACTACTGCTGTACCATCAACTTTTAGGTTAATAATCGACTTCAAAACAAATTAGGAGGTTCTTAATTTGAGCCTAACTATAGATAGATAGAAATTTCTTTATTGCGCAATTCAAGAACATTTGTACATAGGTGAACTTAATGCAAGTTAGCATTTTGTTCCAACTAACCTTTGTAATTTGGAAAAGGAAATGATAATGCTTTGTAAGAGACAAACAATTGAATTACGTATTATATAACACATACTTACAAAAAAATTATGTAATTATGTATTTTTTTAGCGATTACTCCGTTTAAATGGGGTCTTTGTCTTATAGAGGATGACTAAAAGGTATGTTTCAAATGAAATTCATCGACATCGAACAATATTTATTTGCTTAACTTGGCGGGACACTGCCGTGCCTCCAGATATCTCGAGCGGTCCTTTATGTCATGTGACATTTTTGACATTTGTGACATTAACGACCAACTGTCTTCCTGCGACCACAATTTGTTGTGACACAGTCGAACGTTGGGATAGATAAAAAAGTAAACGCAGTAGACATTAGAATGGCAATTAGACGTCATGGTGGTAATTTGAAAGTTGTATCTTTGGCAGTTTAAAAGGGACGTGCACGAGTCAGACACACAACCACGGTTAAGCCGCTTTTGCATTTTAGAGGACCTAAGACGTACGACCTTGTCGATGTAAAATACGTGTCGGGCGGGACATCGCCCGATATTGCTGGCGTCATCTACTGGTCGCGGCACAGACGCTCGCTTATTGTGTCGGGTGACATGTCCCCTAGTGCAAATGCCGCTTTATTTGTCCCAAAACCAATAAACACGTGGATCTCCACCAGTGGAATTAACAGCTAAGCGTATCCGTGCTTCGCAGGGCACGTCCCGGCTATAATAACAGCCAAGCCCTGACGGAAGCCTATATAACTACAGTAAATAAACAAAATACAATAAAATGAGCCTTTATTACTACTACTTACTAGTTTTTACCTATATGTATTACTAGGTGTACCCGGTTTCGCATGAGTGTACTAATAAAGAATATAAGCAAAATTTTGATACTTTAAGTTAAGTTAGTAACAAAGATCTCCACGACAATTAAAACAATTTAACCTAAGGTATCAACCATTTGAATCTGGGGGCACGGCAGTGCCCCCGCCAAGTCAAGCAAAAAAGCGGCACGGCTGTACCATCCTTTTCTCGAAGCAGCAGTCACTATATAAACACGGTATATTTCAAATTTCATTCAATTTGAACCAGTAGTTTAAGAATTATAACTAGTCAAAGTTTCCTATTTTGTCACTCACTCACTCACTCACTCACTCACTCACTCACTCACTCACTGACTGACTGACTGACTGACTGACTGACTGACCGATCATCAAAAGTTCTAACCAGAAGGACCCTTAAAGTAGGGACTGAATAAATTAACCGACTTGGTATTACATGGATCTCACTACTTTTTACGGTAGAAGAACTGAGTTGCGTTGCGAGACTTGGCTTTTTTTACAAGTTATGTTTTTGATGGCATATAATATTCCTAAGTACACCCGAGCAACGCCGGGGTGAGTAGCTAGCGAACGTAAAACGTGTTTTTGATGCGCATATAAATTTTTCGAACAGAAAAATCCATTGATGCATGCCGGGTTGGAACCTCTCCTTACAGATTGAAAGTCGAGGTACTTCCCACTCGGCCAACACGGCTATAATTAGTAGGTACAAATATTAAGCTTTTGTATCCTAAGTGGCGATGTACGAGTAGGTACCGCCGTTCGCAGAACTCGTATTGAAGTTGCCTACAAGTAAATCAAACTATGGATTTGACTTGTTAATAAGGACTGCTACGATATACCGTATGTAGCCAGTTCGTAGGTCATAAGTTTAACAGCAGCTGGACCAAATTAATATCTAACTCAACTAAAAATATCACAGAGTTACAAGCACTACCAACTAGGATGACGTTTTACTGTTTTCTATAACTCATTATCAACTAATCCTGATAATATCAAGATCTAAGCTTTAGAAACTATGAAGATAGAGAAGAATAGTATTATTAGACTATCACACACGAAGATTTGAAAAAAATATTGGCTATCAAAATATTTTGGCGCTACGACGTCACATTTGCGTCTCTTAAGACAGACAGAGACATAAAAAAATGAGGGATAATCTATGGAATCTAAGGAATCTTATAAGGGATTAGTTTTTCGTCGATGTAACTCTGATATCCAATAGAATGTTTGGATGTTTGTGCCAAAATCATGCTCAGAAAACCATAGGATTTAGATGAAACTTGGAATATACATAGTTTATGTCCTGGAATAACAAATACCCGAGTAGAATATTAGTAGTTTATATAGCACATTGCGTGACTTAGCTAGCTGTTCTCAGTTAGCTGTGTTGTGAGACACTGTGCAAATAGGAGTCGCTGAGTTATGTGTTTATCAAGTTCGGAGACTAATAGGTACCGTGTAATTGGGTATGAAACAGCCATTATTCACGTTCGCCTGTTGCTTTGAAGGGCTACGTATCGAAGTGGTTCATGTACTATTCGCCGTACCGTACTTTAATACCTTATTTGAAACAGCTTTTAGATAGTTTAAGATTTTCATACAGATCTGTAGTAACTACCTATTTTTTTTTATACACTTTAGAACTCATTTTATTTTAAGTTTTCGCGTGCATTGGCCATGACGTGATAGTGATGATGGAAAGCCTAGACTAACACTGCTAAGTTGCATTTACAGAAATTACCTGACTATTTTTAAGAGATCTAAAGAGTTTGTCAGCCGACTCGAGCCATCGTTATCAGAGATTAGAACTGCCAATTTGAGCATAAAGCGCGTGAGGATTAAAACGGAGTTATTTGGGCTATTGGGCTTCACTTCCGTCACTGCGGGTATCTGTTCAAACAGCTGAACAAGACTATTCAGGATAAGGAATCCCAAAATAGCGGCACCGCTATTTGACTAAAACAATAGTGGAGTTTTAAATAAAAAATAATAATTAAGGTGATAAGTGAAATTTATGACGTTTTGTATGGTCTGAGTCAACCCGGAAAGGACGGAAAAAGTGATAAAACTGCATTATCTTGAAAACCATCAAATTTAAAAAAAAAATTGTCTTTAATTTAGGTAGTATGATTATCTAACGAATTATATAAAATGAACTTTTTAGCTATTTACAGTGTTGATTAAAAACGAAACTAGTGTTTTTGAAGAGCCAACTTTGGAAAATAAATCTATCGAGAAAAGTTTCACCAATTGTGTGTCTGTCTTTAATTTATCTAGATTAAATCCTTAAGTTATCTTTGTCTTAAAAAAACAAAACTGTATGTTTTGCGGTTATTGAGAAAAAACGATTCTGCATTCATCAAAAACATTTATTACTTGTCTTAAAATAGGTACCTATTAAATTTAACACGTTGACAGTTGGGGCTAGTCTGGAAAATTGCCTGGTGAGTCCAATCGGTTCTTTTTCTAAACTGTTTTATTTTATGTTCCTAGAAAATCAAAGTTCTAGCTCATAAGAGCATCTCAGGAAACGCAGTTCATATAATGCACGGACGTCACAGCCAGACAAGACCACAAACATGTTTTTAACAACAACTAAAACAGCATTAGAACGAGCACTAACCAACAATAGCGAAAATTGTTGCTTCCCTTTTAAAAAAATGTAGATATAAAAAGTAATTCAGTTTGACAAATCTTGATGAGTTCGTAAAATGTGGAGACTGGCTTGTAGACCAAGTATGCCTCCGAGACTAATGCTAAGAACGCACTTAGCGTTGTCAACTTGCGGGTAAATGTCGTAGATGTATCCTATTAACATAAACTTAAAGTTTAGCGACATGTTGATACATCTTAGTGTGTGGAGAGAGTTTTGAAAAGTTTCAAAATTGTAGTTTGAAAATAATGATGGTAATTCTGTTGTCGCCACAATCTAACTGAAATTTTATAAGAAGTCTAAATTAGCGTAAATATTTAAGTCTAAATTCGTAAAATATGTTTTTTTATGAATGCAGAATCGTTTTTTCTCAATAACCGCAAAACATTTTTTGTGTTTTGTTTTTTATTACAAAGATGGATTTAATCTAGATAAATTATAGACAGAAACAAGATTGGTGAAACTTTTTTCGATAGATTTATTTTCCAAAGTTGGCTCTTCCAAAACACTAATTTAGTTTTTACTCATAACTATGAATAGCTAAATAATTATTTTTTGTATGATTCGTGAGATAATCATACTAGCTACATAAATGAAAGACAGATTCTTTTTAAGGTTTTCAAGATAATGCGGTTTTATTACTTTTTCCGTCTTATCCGGGTAGACTCAGCTCATAAAAAAAAACTAAAATTCCAACATTTTTTTTAAACTTAAATATTTTACAGTTTCTCGCTGATAATGTAGCTTTTGATAAATGAAAGAATTATTAATATGGATCGAGTAGTTGCATGACTCTTCTAGACTTGGTCTCGAGGAATCAGCGTAGCTTCACCTAGTTCCTATAAGACGTTTCATAGTGATCCTTGTGATTTTATTGAAATAAATGATTTTTGAATTTGAACAAGTACCTACCCAATACCGCTTTTCTGTGGATGTGAGCAATTGTGATTCAGATTTAAGTGCAGTCAGTCAAGAAAGTCCAGACTTTCTGTAAAGTTTTCTTCTAGATTTATGAATGTGGACGTTAAACTGGCTACCGTTTGGATTAAGCCTAACTTGCAGTAAAAGCACGGTTTAGTTAGCAAGAACAACTAAGTTTTATTCGTAGACTTAAAGAAAAGCTTTAGTAACAATTCTTGAAACTTTTTATACTTTCGGTTTATTTTTCTCAGAACTATTTTGAGAGCTTAGTTTTGTTTTCATCGTAGCAAATGAAGTAGGCAAACCGCCGAATAAGCTACAATTTTAGAATTCTGCTTGAGGCTAAATCTATTACTAATATTATAAATGCGAATGAAACTCTGTCTGTCTGTATTTGGCATTATCACGGCCAAACCGCTGGGCCGATTGTGATAAAATTTCATATTTTATGTCAGAGTTTTTATGTCTTGGGACGGACATAGGCTGCCTTTTTCCCAAAATGTTCTTTAATTTTTATCACTATCTATTTATTTTATCAACTAAAGCTATCAAAACACAGTTTCGAGATCGAGTCAAGGTGGAGATATTTATATGTGACAACTAAGAATATGGAGAAGACAATCTTTTACAGACTTCTTGGTATTTATATCGTGCGTGAAGGAGAACCTATATCTAAAAGTTGAGATATTTTCATAATTCTCTGAAGCTTTTTAACATCATGTTACTTACCTATTATGCGCGTGGAAGGTGAGCCGCAACGGCTGGGGGGTGTGCGGAGTGTGAGCGGACGCGGAGGCGGGCTGCGGCAGCGACCGGCGGTGGCGAAGCTCCAGCGGCTCGTACACAGCCGGCTGCCAGTGCCGCACAAACGGTGACAGGGACAGGCCTGGAACAAGAGATGAACTATTAGGCACAGCTAAGATATGGTAACATTTTTCTAACGGGATCTTCACTGGATCCCTCAGGGGCGCTGTAGTCAGACCCGTATCTTTATTTAGTGTTTAAGCGTATGTAGTGGGTAGGATTCGGAAAACGAAGAATTGTGGCTCTCTGTTTCAAATAGTGATCATTGATCACTCTCCTAGTGATTATCAGTCAGATTAGTGATCATAGTGATTATCAGTGATCATAGTGATATCTCATAGATCATAGTGATTTTATTAATATAAATATCTCCTGTGGTAGGTACCGATATGGTGATTTAACAACGAATCTAGGGATACTGGTGCTGTTAGGCATTGCTCTAGATCAGTGTTCCGCAAACATTTTGTGTTCAAGGTACATTTAGGAAAATGTTTTTTTTTGAGGTACAACACAAATTAAAAATCAGTTTTTAAGTAATATTAATCAATGAAATATGTTTTTTTATTATACAACAAAACTAAACTTTAAATTGCAGAAAAGGTATCTAATGCGAAACATGAGCCTGTTTAATTGAGCATAGACGGTCTATATTTGGAGTAATCGTTGACAGGGCTGCTAAAAATACGTTTATAAGATATCCTTATTTTTCCAAGGCACACCAACAAATGACCACGGTATACCAGTGTGCCGCGGTACACACTTTGCGGAACACAGCTCTAGATAAATGACGCTGTTTATATCACGGACTTGTATTAAAATGTAAGAATTTTCCTATCGCAAGTCACAAAGATGTATGGATTCCACTAGCTCAATGCGAGCACCGTATCTAGTGTCGTGTAAAATACAAATTGCCGGCGTTGACTTTGATCGGTGCCGTATTGAATGCGAAGAATATATTCTAAGAATCACTTCGTAGCTTTTTCAAATGGTTTTGTACAATAGGCTATAGGTATTCCGCCATCTCGTTGTTGTTATATATATATACTAGCGACCCGCCCCGGTTTCGCACGGGTAGCATGTTATTATACATATAAACCTTCCTCCTGAATCACTCTATCTATTAAAAAAAACCGCATCAAAATCCGTTGTGTAGTTTTAAAGATATAAGCAAACATACATACATACGCGGGAAGCGGAAAGCGACTTTGCTTTATACTATGTAGTGATAACATTATGTATGTATTTGTTAGGTTAATCTTAATTTGGATTTCGTTTTTAGGATTTCGTCTACAAGAAATCCTTATAGTTACGCCATATCCGTATGTTCGTCCGTCCGCCGCTTAGCTCAGAGATTTTAAGTGCTAGAAAGCTGTAATTTGGCATGAATATATATATATATATTGGTCACGTCGACAAAGTGGTGCAATAAAATCTTGATTTTTTTTCAAGATTTTAGTACTAATATCATTGAAAATTACTTAGATAACGTTGTTAGCTGTGTAAACTACGAAACCCTACATTGTGCGTGTCTCGACACGCCCTTGGCCAGTTTTTAATGAAGTATATTTATTTACAGTAAGAAATAACACCAAATTACATAATAATACAGAATATTTACAAAACGCAGTAACAGTTGAGCTATATAAAGAACTTTGTTATAGGTTACTACTATACTTCTGATAGTAACATCTGTTAGTTTTACGAACTATGTAGCTATGAAAAATAATAATTAGGTATCCTAATAATATTATAAATGCGAAAGTTTGTGATAAGGCTGCTATGTTAGTTTTGACTACTGAGCGATACGCATTGTACCAAAATTCGTAATTTATTTTACCAGGACAAGGTTAATAGGGAAAAAAATTGAAGTTCCCTGAAAGTGTATTTTACTATGCGATTATTTATATTTGTGCAGGAAAAAGTCTGTCACGGGTCGGCTAGTTTAAAATAAATTTTAATATCCGTATTTCAATTTAGTCTGTGCACTTACTAATAATTGACTATACCAATAGCAAACATCCTACGACGTCACACGTTTGTATCGATCGTTGTAGCGCAATGAAATTACTTATTCAAACACTTGCTTTGTCTGTGTTCAAACATGTCATTTTCCTACGTAGAAGGTACTCTCTATTGAGCAATGGACTTGTGTGATTAGTACCTTTTACCGGCTACTAAGTTCGTGCTTACCAAAGTCATAAGGTATTTAATCAAATCACAGATTATTTAGAAACGTCTGGCCCGCACGCAATATCAACCACAAGATTCCTATATCAACCTAGTGAATTAGGCGTAAAATCCAATGAAGACTGATCTTTTTAGAATTCTTTCTAGTGATATAGAATTTCTTTTTAGTGAAGACTGCTTCTTTGCTAGTTGGTATCAATTCTGACTGGTTGAGTAGATACTCAACCAGTCAGAATTGATACCAACTAGCAAAGCAGTTTAAGGCGAGTAATAAATGTTTTTGATGAATGCAGAATCGTTTTTTCTCAATAACCGCAAAACATACAGTTTTATTTTTCATGACAAAGATAACTTAAGGATATAATCTAGATAAATTACAGACAGAAACACGATTGGTGAAACTTTTCTCGATAGATTTATTTTCCAAAGTTGGCTCTTCAAAAACACGAGTTTCGTTTTTAATCAAAGCTGTGTATAGCTAAACAGTTTATTTTTATATAATTCGTAAGATAATCATACTAGCTAAATAAATTACAGACAGTTTCTTTTTAAATTTGATGGTTTTCGAGATATTGCAGTTTTATCACTTTTTCCGTCTTATCCGGGTAGACTCAGCCCATACAAAACGTCAAAAATTTCACTTAAACGGTTAGTTCAAATTGGAACATCTGCATTTCGAGGGTGATACCGCAAATTGTTTCCAAGTGAAATTCCAAGCTCTTGACTACTCTAGGTCCAACTAGCCATCTTCACATACCTACCGTATCCATGTTCACGACCTTCAGATTGAAAGTCGAGTTACATCCCACTCGGCCAACACGGCTATAAAATAATATTGATCTCTTTGATATTATCGTCGATTAAAGAAAAGATTATGGCTTGTTTATCCTACTATTATTATAAATGCGAAAGTTTGTGAGTGGTTGTGTGTGTTTGTAACTCTTTCACGCAAAAACTACTAAACGGATTTAGATGAATTTTAACAGTAGTATAGCTTATACATCAGAACAACACATACGCTATTTTTTATCCAGGTACCCGTGCGAAGCCGGGGCGAACAACTAATAAAAATATATTTTAACAAAAAACTTAGTCCTAAATTTTTTAGTCCTTATAGTCCGTAGTTTCATCTTAGAAAAAATCTGTTTATGAGCCAAGATTTTGCTAAAGATGGTGGTAAGGGGTTAGGCAAGTCAATTTATCCACCCAAACGGAAATATGAAGCTCAAGTTTGCGTAATTGGAAAATCAAGAGCAATATATTCCCTGCAAGTCTCCTCCGAGAGTTCGCTAGGATTTATTCGAGTCTAGCATTCAAAGTTAGTCTAGATTAGTGTATGGGCGGTGTCTGTCGATTTATTGAGGATTTGGCGGCAAGTGTAGATGCAAGAAGCATTTAATTTTTTTAAATTACGATTATGTTTACGTATTTGAGTATGATTAACGAAATCGATTATTATTATATCGTCTTGACTCGATTATTAAAAGATTACTTATGATTAACATTCATTTAGATTATTATTTTAACAGAAAGTTGAAAATCGAACAATTAAATAAACCTATTAGATATAATAAAGTAATAACAAATAATACTCGTATTTAAATATTACTTGATAATTTCCCTCTACTAATTAAGTAAAACGATGAATAATCCGACTGCATTAAAATACCAGGAAAATTTCACAGAAAAGAAATAAATTCAATCATCATTCATAAAAAAATTCCAATGCGATGTCTGAATTTTCATTATGAGTAATGATTCATACCAATGGAAATAAAATGCATTCATTTCAGAGTTCAAATGAGAAAATCGTTATAATCCGTGGAAATTCAACGAACTTTGTAGGTAAATAATAAAATGAACTGAGTTTATATGCTGTACTATTTTCGTATACAAAAAGTACACTTGGGAGTAATACCCGTACACATATACCTATTATATTCTAGGACTAATTACGAAGTGAATAGATGGGATAGGGTTTAATTACATGCTCTTTGTTGTCAGATAGAAACCTACCTACTAGATACATTATATAGCCTGAAAAGCCAATTTAATAGTGCGGCCATGTATGGAATTGGTTTTGAATGTAAAATGTATAATTTTTCGCGCCGTTTGCCGATGGACGTGATGCGAAAGACGTGACTAGCAACATCGACAACACGCAACACATAGACGCCTAATAGCTTAATTTCTCCAAAAAAATAATTCAGTCAAACCGTTTATGCATGCCGGTCCTGGGTACTTCAGATTTGACGCGCGTAGTCTTAGATCAGCAGTATTAGCCTAATGTCTAGTCAGACAGTGTTCGCCTCGCAAGAGGTGTCTATTAGGCTGGTATCGATGACTAGCAAGCAGCTAGGTTTGTCGTGTCACCGGTTCTTTGGTGTCCCCGCGATAGACCAATGATCTGGGGATTTTTACATGAAAAAAAGGACTTGCTCATTTCATACAAAAATATAAAAAATATAGACTTTTATGTCGACGTAAAGGGCTTTAAACTTTTTTGAACATTCTTTTCGATGAGAGATCTACGGAAATGTATTGAGGTGTATTAAGATGTATCAAAATAAATGTATATTTTCATATCGCTCTGCATTATAAGATACGAAGATGTAAAATGTATATTATAGCTGTGTGTGGTCTCCTGACGATTTCTATGGAAAGATGTAATGAGATGTATCGTGCTATAATGCACATCTTTATATTATAGCTGCGATGCAGCGATGGGCTTGCGACCTAACTACTGCAAAATGTGGGCATGTGTCAAATATAATGTTTGGACGTCTGACTAACCCCTCTAGACATCTACAAGAATCTGAGTGCCTTGAGAGCTGAGAGGATGTCTACCGTACTTGGGGATTACAGACGCGATTCCATTTTTTTTTTAAATTAAATTTTCCACTTTGTTTTCGTTTTTTCGGCGAAACTCAATTGATGATCTAGTTTGAGCATGTAGTTTCAGTTTACGAGAGTGGTCTTAATACATTCTACTTCACTAGTTAGCGCCAACAGCTTGGCTAACGTAGACCCATTTATGCAGATCACAAACTTATCTTCCCAGGAGAAATTAAAAATGAGTGCAGGCATATGTTACTGCCCCAGAAAAACTGGCAGAGTGCCAAGAAAAATTAAGATTAGGTTTCCTCACTCTTAGGCCTCCCACTATTCACATAAGCTGAGCGGAGAATAAATATTTTTGCATTTGGGTACACACCCGCAAAGTTTTGTGACGGCTGGATTAAAAAATAAATAAATAAATAGGATCACGACTGTAATCCCCAAGTACGGTAGACATCCTCTCAGATCTCCAGACTCTTAGATCCTTCGAAAATGACTAGTGGGGGTAGTCAGAAACATTATATTTGGCACATGCCCACATTTTCCAGTAGTTAGCATTCCATACGTGACAGGTTGCAAGCCCATCGCCGCTTATAAGAATACTAACTGGTTTCCTTACGATGTTTTCCTTCACCGTTTTGAGCACGTGTTTTTGATGCGCATATAAATTTTTTGAACAGAAAAATCCATTGATGCACGCCGGGATTCGAACCCACGACCTTCAGATTGGAAGTCGAGATTCCCACTTGGCCTTCACGGCTGGATTGGATGATACTTATTATACTTATTATATATACATTTCGAGAAACGGTTAAAAACTATCTAGAAAAGGGTTACCAACCGTATTTCTGTCATTCATTTGAGATGATAAGATACTCGTAAATACTATTCAAATTATAAACAAATTAAACCTTCACGTATTATATTGTAGCAGAAACTGTCAAGAGTGTTTTAAAAACGAAAGAAACCCAGTAAAGTGCTTTGTATTGCTTATTTGGAATTTGCACAGCATAATAAGGAAGAGGAACTAATAAACAACGCTACGAAAAAGGAAGGTAAACAGTAAACAATTTTTCTTCTCGTGAAACCCGGGGCGTAAATAGACAATACATTTCAAGTAGAAGGGATACTCCGACAGTAGACATTTCTATACTGAAACACGCTGTGTATAGGCTAAACGGAATCCAGTGAACTTTATTGATTAGGCACTTGCCTAGTGCTTCAAGCAGGCTTGTGAAGAGGGACCGACTTCTCGTAAGCTGGGTGACTCACTAGCGAGATGTCGATGACGTTACGGTTACCAAAACCATGTTATGTGTGTACGTAGTGTGCGCTACTTACGAGGGCGCACGTAGAGACAGTTACGGCTCGCTTGTGAATACCCGGTATTTGGTGGACTAAAGCCTCGAGGATGACAGCATAGATTGCCGCCAGTCACCATGGTGAGACACGATTTTAGTATGAATTATAGTTGTCGAAGTTTCCGCCAGAGGCGCTTTGTGAAGTCGCGAATCATACAAAAATCAACAATGATTGCTATTTACATCCGAAAAAGATCCTTTACCACAAGACCCTTACTTTATTCCTATTTTCAAGAGCTCAACGAAAGGAAGATCACATGTAAACCACAGAAAGTAAAAAGAATACGATCCGCATTAATTTAATTCAATAGGTAGCGAGATCTCATAGCGAGGCTATTAATTGCAGTCGCGGACCGACAGCCGGGACAAAGTGACTGCATAGTGAAGCTTCTTTTGAAAACCACGTTTTAAAGCAAAATTTACCTTTATCAGACGAGCTGAATAAAATCAATAGGCTCTCCCGTCTGCCGCGGCTTAATGAAGGCCGCTCGAATGCTTATTAGCCGGGATGCTGACTGCGGGAAAAGAGGTTTAATATAAAGGAGGATTCAGCCTTAGACTGCCAACGACCCTCCGGATTAGTTCCAGTGATTAATACAAAATAAGGCCTTTTGACTTGTCGCAGGCAGAGGCGAAACGCGCCGCAAATATCAAAGCGAACTTTTCACCCGACGGCTTCTAAAAACGTCTTTGTAATCGCCAAAAATGTTGATTCACAAAAATTACGGACCCAGCTTTGCTATTCAATTCGATTAATGGTCGTAATCTTGGACCCGCAACGATTTCTTCATGACTGCGTTTCCCGAGTCAGATAATTTTATTTTAGTACTAACGCGGAGGTTTTATTGCCGCTACCAATATTGAGTAACTTTACCTACCTACAGTACCTACTTGCCAGCGAGGGGCTTTTGTAACAAACGAAAATGTATTTGGACGTCGCGTCGTCTTTATGTTCCTTCCGCTCTCTAACTATAGAATAGATAAGAAACTCTTCCAAATACAAATCATAAAAGAAAACAGAGTAATAAGATTAAAAGGGATTCGGATTTTCAAACTAAAAATAACGTGTCGAATGGTATATTTGACGGGTCGTTGGACACTCTATTCCGGCTACCAACAATGGATGAAATTCAGACAAATGAATAGAGTCAGATTAGGTTTGAGCATAAAAGTCTATTCAGGCTGAAAATAATCAAACTATGACTATGGTTTTACCAAGACCATGACTATACCATGGCGATGTAGTGACCGTGACCCTACCGGTACATTATTTTTTTCCTTTCTGTAGATTACTATGATTAGAAGACTATGTCAACAAGATCGTTCCGAAATCCAAACGATTATTTTCTTTGAGTGAATAAATTATGAACTCCAATTTGTTACCTATTATACCTTTTAACTAAAAATACGGCTAATTACCACGTTTTACTCGTATTTCCTACGTTTAATTAGCCGTATTTCTAACCATGTTAGTTTTAAGACGAGTAATAAATGTTTTTGATGAATGCAGAATCGTTTTTTCTCAATAACCGCAAAACATAGTTTTGTTTTTATGACAAAGATAACTTAAGGATATAATCTAGATAAATTACAGACAGAAACACGATTGGTGAAACTTTTCTCGATAACTTTATTTTCCAAAGTTGGCTCTTCCAAAACACTATTTTCGTTTTTAATCAAAACTATGAATAGCTAAACAGTTTATTTTTATATAATTCGTTAGATAATCATACTAGCTAAGTTAATTATAGACAGTTTCATCATGTTTGATGGTTTTCAAGATAATGCAGATTTACCACTTTTTCCGCCTTATCCGGGTAGCCCAAAAAACCAAACGTTTCACATATCACCTTAATCCTTTTGTTCTATATCCTATTATACCTACCTATTATATACTCGTATTTTCAACATAGTTGTTACTTGTTTGCACTGATTGAGCGAAGAGAGACGAATGGTGACGTACATAAAACCTAGGTACTCGTCCCGTTTAGGTACTCGCTTTTGTGACTAGCCGTAGGTAATCTTGCTCTTACAAAAATGTTCAAGCCAATAAACCAATCATCTTCCCAGATCTGAACGACAAAAGATCTAAAAGGATGTCATCGTTCTTGGGGATTACAGTTAATGTAAGCCCATTTATTCTATCCTAATAATATTAGAAATGCGAAAGTTTGTGAGTTTGTATGTATGTTTGTTCCTCAATCAGGCCTAAACGACAAAACGGATTAAGTTGAAATTTGCTGTAGATGTAGATATAATGCCCGAATAAATAATAGACTACTTTAAAATATGAAAAACATCCTCAAAACGATAAAAAACGCAAAAGGGATGATTTCTGTATAGATGGCGCTGGTGTGCAACAAATCTGACATCACAGACTAAAAACATGCAGTCTTTTCTACTCGATTATTGAAATTTGACAGGACAACGTCTGCCACGGGTCGGCTAGTCTTTATATATAAAAATCAATTGCCACATGTATGACGGAGCCTCACTTAAGGCTTGACCGCTTTAACAGATTTTTTTGTTAAGTTCGTAATTATTAGGACTAGGCTTGTATGATAAAAAATATTGGAAAATTCACCGAAAAGTCATAAAACTGAAAAGGCTATTATTGAATTATTTAAATTTGAATAGGTCAACGTCTGTCGGGTCAGTTAGTTTATTTATAAATCATCCGATGCAGTTTTAAAGAGGATGGATAATAGTAATTGTGCGCCATAAATCAGAATGTGCTCTAGAGATAAACGCATTTGAAAGTGGTAGTGACTTTCAACACATTCATTGTTAAGTGGAATAGAAAGGTCGAGGAGACTTCGCTCGGCTTTGACATCCACAGTCCAACTAAACTATACAAAACTTTTTTGTCTCCAGTTTGATTGATCTCGGAAGCTATTTTATTAAGCTTTGATTTAGGTACCTAGCTTTACGTCGTAATAAGCATTTCGGAGCTGTCTGAACACTACGTTTTATGATGATTTATGGAAATTATAGTTCGAAATTTCATGATATAGATTTAAGTAAACTTTAAATTGGTATCTTTGAATTTTATTCTCGGTTCTTCAAGGAATGTAGAGGCTTGAGAGATTTTATTAAAGTAGCGGAAGAGCTGTTGTACCTGGGTACGGTATAAATGGATTTTCCATTAGATGCTGCATCTTGCCAAGTAAAAGAAAACGGCGCGCCGAGTGGAGCACTGCTTCCTAATACATTTTCATAGTTTACCGAGTTTATGCACGTCTACATTTATTATTCACTTTATTCAGAAAATATTGCTCAATTGGAAAAGAGATTTTATTAGATGCTAGAATGCCCACGGTTTCATCTGCGTATTTAGGTTTATTGAGAAGAATAATAAACAAAGTTATTAAAATAATAGACGGATTGATCTCAAATTACTATTCTTAATTACTACTTATATAAAATTAAAACGAGAGAAGAAGCATTTAAAACATTCTAATAATATTATAAATGCGAAAGTTTGTGAGTTTGTGTGTATGTTTGTTCCTCAATCAGGCCTAAACTACAAAACAAATTAAGTTGAAATTTGCTGTAGATGTAGATATAATGCCCGAATAAATAATAGACTACTTTAAAAATGAAAACCATTTCAAAAACGATACAAAAACGCAAAAGGGGTGATTTCTGTATAGATGGCACTGGTGTGCAACAAATCTGACATCACAGACTAAAAACATTCAGTCTTTTCTGTTCGATTATTGAAATTTGACAGAACAACGTCTGTCACGGGTCGGCTAGTCACTACATAGTATAAAGCAGTCGCTTTCCGCTTCCCGCGTATGTATGTATGTTTGCTTATATCTTTAAAACTACACAACGGATTTTGATGCGGTTTTTTTTAATAGATATAGTGATTCAGGAGGAAGGTTTATATGTATAATAACATGCTACCCGTGCGAAGCCGGGGCGGGTCACTAGTATTTTATATATTTATAACTCGGATAAAAGATTAGGTAAGCAGTGGGTTTCTTAAAAGGTTAATAAGTGAGCGAATGATATCCTACAAATATTATAAAACCGGGTATTTTAGATGGTGTTTGTGGCTCAAACACGTCCAAACGACCAAAAGGATTAGGATGAAACTAATACACATAGCTTATGTCCTGGAATAGCGTATAGAACTCATACTTTTTATCCAGGTACAAGCGCAAATCCGCGGCGAGAGTAGCCATTTACCTAAAGCTCTAACCCTCGTATTCAAGAACGACACTATGAGAACACGCACCCACAGTGGACGAAATCTTTTTTCATAAAAATCACTTTATGCGTTGTGCGACACTGCATAGTGTGACTAGAGGCACATTTCGTGTGCCTCTAGCCAAAGTTGAGCTGAAAAGGCACACAGTAGCGTGCGCCATAGTGCCGCTCAACACATAAAGTGATTTTTATGAAAAAAGATTTCGTTCACTGTGGGTGCGTGTTCTCATAGTGTCGTTCTTGAATACGAGGGATAGTTGGGTGTCCAGGCGAGTCAGACAATATTTTTTTGTTTTACCTCTCTATTGCGAGTCTTGAGCCTTTTATGAGGCTTTCACCTAAATCCTTTTACTAAATTTCCGCTTGCTACATCTTAGATATACGAGTAGGTATGTATGTGTACTGTGTAGTATAATGTTGATATTGCTTCCGGCAATGTTTTCCTTGTACTCTGCTATATGAGCATTTGATTATTCTTTATTATTTATATGCGACGGAAAAGTCGGAACTAGAAGAAATGATAAAAGGTTAATTTAAATGGGGTGATGTTTTTATTGTCCATTGTATTAAAAGCAAATAATAAAGTTGAGCTAGGAACTGGAAGACCTGGCGGTTGAAGCTTTGTAAGTACGTTATTGTAGACTTATTTTTAATATTACTGAATATTTAACTGCGTATGAATAAAACCGTATAAAACTTTTCTTTGAAAATATTATCTATATCTATTATCACTACATAGTATAAAGCAAAGTCGATTTCCGCTTCCCGCGTATGTATGTTTGCTTATATCTTTAAAACTACACAACGGATTTTGATGCGGTTTTTTTTAATAGATAGAGTGATTCAAGAGGAAGGTTTATATGTATAATACATGCATAATATAGTAGAGAAACACTGATAATTTTAGAGGTTTCTAATGTGATGTCGTAAATAAACACATTATTTTTTCTACAATAAAGTCCGCGATGATATTAGAAATGTCTTACGCACAGCGAAGCGGGCACGGGTCAGCTAGTTACTTATATAAACACAAATAAACGTTTCTACTTGCCCGTTTTAGACACTTAAAATGATTCTGATTTTTTTAAATGTGTGTCGAAGTACTTGGAAGGTTTTTATGAAGAGAAAAAATAAAACTTCTCAAGGGAACGGGATAAAAGCGGGTGAAACCAAAAACTAAAAATTAAAAATCAATAAAAAACTATACTATTTGTACCATAACATACTAATTTATAGAATTTGAAGGTATCACATAACGAAAGTACGTCAAAGGGTAAAGTTCGCACGTGAGACTACTAAATAGATAAGCGGTGGTACGAGACGAGATGCCTGAAATTGTCGGGATGGCTTTTAGAATTCGGTAGTTAGCTGTCGCATTCCTGCATGGAGGGGTGTGACGAGATAAGGGGTTAAGCCGTGGTTTCACAAGTAGCGGCAAAGGTCGCAAAGGCCTTGGTTACATAGACGAACAGACGGTGAAGCTGGTGAAGGAAACGGTGCAGTACATCTTTGTCTTTAACAGATTGCTCACTTGTTTTCAAAAACCCATTTTTATTTAAACCAAAGTGGGCTTATATTTGCGACGAGCAAATACACTGATCTGTCAAAATGTGTAGGTAATTGCTTTTTGTTACAACAATAATCGTTTCATTAGAAAACTAAAAGTATATAGAGTATGAGTATTGGTTTAATTTATCACTACATAGTATAAAGCAAAGTCGCTTTCCGCTTCCCGCGTATGTATGTATGTTTGCTTATATCTTTAAAACTACACAACGGATTTTGATGCGGTTTTTTTTTATAGATAGAGTGATTCAGGAGGAAGGTTATATGTATTAAACCCGTGCGAAGCCGGGGCGGGTCGCTAGTATAAAATAAATAAACATCAAGACATTTAAAAAAACTAATAAAAACTAATAAAACTAATAAAAAACTAATAGACGTCGAATTGAAAACCTCCTTATTTTAAAGTCGGTTTAAAACAAATCTGAACCTGAAGAATCATTACATCAGCAGCAACGTAAAAAATTCTGGGCCGCTGTGTAAACGTAATGTGTCGTCACATATCGATGAGCCGCTAACAAATTTTTATCGAATAAATTACTGTCAATCGCTCACGACTGACGGCGGACGGCACCGTTTCCTCCACTCCACCTTCCACCCACATTTCCCCCCAAGGATTAAGGGGTTGATAACAAACGTCAAACTGTTGTTTAGAACAAAGGTTTTGGTATCTGCTGCGCTAGGTTTAACATTTAATGGCATCACAACATATTTTTATTTGCTTCATAAAACGGTGTCAACAAAATGATTAATTATACTAATAAAACTTAACATAGTCGTAGTTCATTTAGATGTATAGCTGTTATCGTAAACTATATAATATACTATACATCAAAATGTCTACGAGTTGCGAAAAACACAATCAAAAGATAAAAAAAAAATGTTAGTTGACCCACCACCTGAACGCGATTGAAGTTTACTATATCGCCGCTTTATTACGGTTCGATATGACGGTTATAGCTTTAGAGAAATAAAAACTTCATTTTCTACTATTTCGTGTTTGCGCTTCGAGCATTGACTGTTTTTATTACCGCTGGTTGCACTATGGTTTAATCCAATTAAAGTTGGAAGTTTGAATCCGAAGTGTGCTTTGGAAGAGAGGTTCGGTCTATTGAATGGAAGTAAGGTTACTATGAATGACTACCTTTCGATATTGAGCGCTTTATTCCCACCAGCGAGTCGGTTTTGTTTTTGCATGCATACTCGTAGGTACCTACCAGTATTAGGTTTCGTACAAACTTATTGTATAAATTCTGGAAATATTTTTCAATTCGATTTATAAGCATAGCGTACTATACCTACGTTAGAGAGTATCTGAATGTTGTCATAGGTCGTGGGTAGGTATTGAAAATACAAAGTTGTTGGGTAAATATTGGGTTTATTGGAAAATGTAAAATGTGCTTTCGTATAATAGTTTAATGAAAACAGAATTATCATATTCCAATGAAATCATATCCAGTATCTTATTCCCTATAAAAATGTTTGTTTAATGTTAAAACTATGTATAGCAATACCCAAAGTAAAATTCAAAAGAATGATACTCTACAAAAAATACGACCGGTCAAATATCCCAAAAAATATATTTTACGGGTTTCGTAACAGCGATACGGCACGTAGGGATTGCAGTCCGTTCACACAATACAGTTTGTATGGAGTGTTTGTACTTTTTACAACGAAACGGAAAATCAAGGCTATGATAAACAAGTTTATGTATATTTACGCTCGAAATTGAAGTATTTACAACGACAAACTCACTCAAAACTTAAGGCACCAACTAATGCAATTATTGTACCTACTGTCTATTCCTAAATTTCATAGACAAAAGATAATTTCAATTTGATTGTTTAAATAAGATAGACAAAACACAGGGAAAATCTTTCAAGAAAAATCCTAGTTCAATTAAGTCTGAATAGATCGCAACAAAGTATCGATTTGGTATTTACGAGTACATTTGTGTAAAGATCACAGAATGTACTAATTTCTAATTCGGTGTTTTTAACAAAACTCAATTATATCGTGGTTCTTGGCGACAATAATAGATGGCGGTTGCGGTTATGAGCTAAAATATAGCCAGAGTTATTGTTTGGTGTGAGGTATAGTATTATTTCATCTGTGGTAATACCTAAGATATCTAAGGTATTGACTGGTCTCATAGCTCAGCTATACCTTTCGGGGGTTGCTGACGATTCGGACACATAAAATTCGGACACTTTGTCCGAATTGTCACTTTGCAATTTTAATATATTTTTCACTGACGATTCGGACACCAATGTTTTTACAGTCGGATATAAAAACTTAAACTGCTAAGAGGAATATAATCAGCATGCATTTTGGCAGTATGGTAATAAAAACGAGTCGGACTCGCGCACAAAGGGTTCCGTACATTATCTATAAAAACGGCAAAAAAAACACGTTTGTTGTATGGGAGCCCCACATAAATATTTATTTTATTCTGTTTTTAGTATTTGTTGTTATAGCGTCAACAGAAATACATAATCTGTGAAAATTTCAACTGTCTAGCTTTCACGGTTCATGAGATACATCGCTGTGACAGACAGACGGACAGACGGACAGACGGACAGACGGACAGACGGACAGACGGACAGACGGACAGACGGACAGACGGACAGACGGACAGACGGACAGCGAAGTCTTAGTAATAGGGTCCCGTTTTTATCCTTTGGGAACGGAACCCTAATAAGATGAAATATTTGTCCAGGTACAGCAACTAGCGAGAGAGAGCTAATGCATAAACTAGATCTCAATAGTATCATCACTGTATTCCCAAGTACGGTAGACTTCCTCACAGATCCCAGGCACTTAGATCCTTGACGATGTCTAAAGGGGTTAGTCAGAGGCACGTCCAAACATTACTCAGCCGCATTCTACACGTGACGTTGCAAGCCCCTCGCCGCTTACAAGAATTCTAACTGGTTTCCTCACAATGTTTTCCTTCACCGTTATAAGCACGTGTTCATGCGATATAATTTTTTTAAACAGAAAAAACATTGATGGACGGCTGGGATCGAACCCACGATCTTCAGATTGAAAGTCGAGGTAACTCCCACTTGGCCAAAACGGCTTTTACGAAAAAGTTATATAAAAAACGGAATATGTGTCAGTTTATATTGTTTTTATGTTTTTTGGAGGTAAGATAAATATTCAACTAATTTTTAACTGAGTTTACAATAATAGTTAAGAAAATCGATAGATTTGGATAATTATGTTTATTAATTTTAATCTTTTCTGTATTTTTGTCCTTATCTATTGATTAATAGTAATAATAGGGTTTTTTTTTTTATTATTAACGCTTTTAGCAAAGTACTCTAAATAGTACATATCGTTATAAAAGATTTATATCTTTTTCATAATGGTGGTCATTTTTGGCATCAGCATTCAATTTTTCGTCAGAGGCTGTTACTAGTTCTACTTTGGTCTTCTTTATACACTGACCTGAAATATCAATATCACATGACATCTTTGACATTATCATTCTCAGGAGATGGGGAAACATCATGTTCATCTAATTCTAATTAAAACCTAAAATACTCAGTTTCGGTAACTTTTTCTTAGGAGTGATATAATGTAGTTTAAAATTTTCTAAGTGACTGTACAAAACAGCTTCAATATTTTGGTGGTGTCCGAATCGTCAGTGAAAAAAATATTAAAATTAAAAAGTGTCAATTCGGACACAGTGTCCGAATTTATTGTGTCCGAATCGTCAGCAACCCCCATTCGGTAAATGGGTTCAATTTCCACCCGATATATTTCCACCAATATTTATTTTATTCGTTTATTTTACCTACAGAGATTGCTGGAATGTAAAAATTCGTCACTCAAAGTTGAATTACTTTTATCCCTATCCTATGTAATCTTTTAACGGTTCGAACATGAAAACGTATTTTGATCCAACGAATTTAGGTTTAATTTATTCCAAATTGTGCTTCGCATGGGTATACTGTTATAGATTACTAGCGACCCGCCCCGGCTTCGCACGGGTAGCATGTTATTATACATATAAACCTTCCTCCTGAATCACTCTATCTATTAAAAAAAACCGCATCAAAATCCGTTGTGTAGTTTTAAAGATATAAGCAAACATACATACATACATACAGACGCGGGAAGCGGAAAGCGACTTTGCTTTATACTATGTAGTGATGATAGTGATAGGCAAATTTTTGATACTTTAGGTTACTTATTGCAATTTTCGTGAGAATCTATTTTTTTTTATAAAATTATAGCCTATTTTAGTCCCTGATAATGTAGCTTGTAATAGTTGAAATATTTTTTAGAATTGGTTCAGTAGTTTAGTTAATTAAAAACAAAATAATATACACTAGAAAAGTTCCTAGTGTATATTATTTTGTAATGGCAATAATAGTTTTTCTCATATTTCAGGCAGCACAACCGCCAAACCAATTCCAATCCCAACTTTAATTAAGCGATATTGTGTTAGTTTGAGTTCACGCGTTGAGATGCTAATCTGGGTAAGGGAAGCGCCTTAACAAGGGACCCAATCTTTTCAAACAGCATTCACTAGGAATGAGGGCATAGTGGAATTGATTATTTATAAATCCGAGCCATGCGCGGACGGCGTCCCTTCAGGGAATGTGACATAAACAGCTGTTGTTTATTCAACGAGTCCTGGTACACGGTACGCTACAATTTCCCTCGCTATTTTGTAATTTATTACCGCGCATATATTTTTATCTGGTGATCCGATTTAGATTTTTTTCTATTGTGTAGAGAATAGTCCCAAGTTTGTCCCATTTAAATTATATTCATGTAGGACTAATAGTTCCTTATGAATCTCAAAAAACCGGTCAAGTGCGAGTCGGACTTGCGCACGAAGGGTTCCGTACCATTATTTATAAAAAACGGCATAAAAAACACGTTTGTTGTATGGGAGCCCCATTTAAATGTTTATTTTATTCTGTTTTTAGTATTTGTTATTATAGCGGCAACAGAAATACATCATCTGTGAAAATTTCAACTGTCTAGCTATCATGGTTCATGAGACACAGCCCTGTGACAGACAGACGGATAGCGAAATCTTAGTAATAGGGTTCCGTTTTTACCCTTTGGGTACGGAACCCTAAAAACTAATATCGTCCCTTGTCTTTTCGATTGGTCGAAACATTTCAGTCGGTTTTCTTTTTAATTTTTAAACTTAATTATTCTTTTAGGCAGTTATTTCTGTTGAGAACGCGTTTTAGTGTTTTTTCGTCAGCGGCGATAAGCACAACAACTCGTGCTCGTTAAAACGGCGCGAGCTTTGGCGAACTACACACTAACAAATTCCTTTATTCTTACTACAACTACACGTTTATTTCTTACTAGCTTGCAGGGCTCTTTTGTAAAAACATGATTATCATGTTATGATGTTGAATGCAATACCTAATGTTAGAGAATACATAATCTGTACACTTTTCATAGTAACTATTCACTGTTTATGCACCTATACCTACGCTTCTGCGTAGGTATTGTATTGGAAGCGTACCCTACGCTATAGGTGCCTAAACAGCATAAAAAGCGTAGGTATTATGGCATGTACCAATAAATATTGGTATGAATATCATATAATTTTATTTATTTTTATTTATTTATTTATTTATTACAAAAACAGTAGGTTTACAAGGGTATAAACACTATCACTTAAACTAGGAAATCCTGTGCTATAAGCGATAGTTATAACTTGAGGTACGACAATTTACACCTAAATGACTGGGCTTTGGAATATTTTAAATAAAAAAGTAAAATACAAAGAATTTATGGTGAAATAAATATATGTCATGATATCATGATAATCATGTTTTTACAAAATAGCCCCACTGGTCTGTATCACTGCGGCTTTCAACGCATAATAAGACTAAGCAAAACAAAAATATTCGTGGACTTTTTACGCCATCTAGTCCCAAACTAAGCAACGCTTGTAGCAGGTAGGTACTGTGGCAACCAGATTACTGATAGATAACTTGTATACTTTAATAGATCAAAAACTGTTGATTCGATGATTTTATGAAATAGTTACCAAGAAATATAATCAACTCTCTCAGATTTGATTCAAATGATACCCGAATTTCATTTCACCGAAACCTTTCGAGAATCGTAACGTTTAAACATTCCACGGAACGTGCATTCGACGAATCGAAACTACGCCTATCGTTGTAGAAACAATATTTCAAATGATGTTCTGCGAAACGAAATTCGGACAAAAGTTTTTCGGGAAAATAGCACATCTATACTAATATTATAAAGAGGTAAGATTTGATTGTTTGTTTGTTTGCATCGAATAGGCTTCGAAACTAATGGACCGATTTCAAAAATTCTTTTACTATTAGAATCTTACATTATCCCTGATGAACATAGGCTATATATTATTTTCAAAAACGTTAGGGAGGGTATGAAAACTACGATAATGTAACCCAACGTGTGAAAAAAAATTCTATATTGCGTTTGCTGCAGAAATTATTGACAATAGAGCAAAGTGATGTACTACAGTTTTATAGAGGATATCAATATCTACAAAAAAGTAAGTGATACCATATGTCTAACTATTAGAGATCCTTATTAAAACTTCAATAATGTAACCCAAGGTGTAAAAAAAATAGCCATAAAATCATTATTATACCCGTGCGACGCCGGGGCGGACTGTTAGTCCTTAGATAAACCTGGTATAAATTATCTACCAACTACAAGACTAAAGAGATTAGCATAATTCTTTTTAATGAGACGGTAAATAAAGTTGCAAAAGGGAGTTTTCTATTTAAACTGACGGTACCTACCCCTATTTAATTAGTGCCATCTCTTATAAATCGGCTTATATCTGCTACTGCTAGAAATAGAGAATTGATAAGCCTTGGTTGCGGTAAACGTATGACGGTCGTAATTACCTATCTACCTATGTACCTACCTATATAGCAACATGTTTTAAACGCGGTGTGCATCCTAATAATATTATAAATGCGAAAGTTTGTGATAAGGCTGCTATGTTTGTTCCCTAATCAAAAATAAACGATAAAACGGTTTAAGATTACATTTGCTGTAGTATGTAGATAAAAAATCAGAATAAATAAAGGGGGAACTTATAATCCGAATAACAACCACTAAATGATAAAAAAACGCAAAAAGGATTATTTTGGTATAGATGGCGCTGGTGTGCAACAAATCTGACATCACAGACTAAAAACATTTAGTCGTCATAGCAACGCAGTTTTGACTAATGAATGATACGCATTCTACCAAAATTCGTAATTTATTTTATCAGTACAAGGTTTGTTGGGAAAAAGTTGGAAGTTGTCTGAAATTGCTTTTTTCTATGCAATTATTTAAATTTAGGCAGGACAAAGTCTGTCACGGGTCGGTTAGTAGGCTAGATTTCTTAGTTGCTATTTTTTATTCTCTTATATTTTTTGTGTAAGTGGTAAAGAATTAAAATATAATATAAATAATATTATCAATGCGAAAGTTTGTGAGTTTGTTTGTATGTTTGTACCTCAATCAGGACTAAACGACAAAACGGATTAAAATGAAATTTGCTGTAGATGTAGATATAATGCCCGAATAAAACATAGACTACTTAAAAATACGATAAATAACCCCAAAATCATAGAAAAACGCAAAAGGTATGATTTTGGTATAGATGGCGTGCAAAAAATCTGACATTAGTCATCATAGCAACGCGCGTTACTCTATGCGATTATTGAAATTTGGACAGGACAACGTTTGTCGCGCTGCTAGTACCTAATATAATATATAATGACGGTGACTATTTATAATCCTCTTTCCTAATAGACTACGCATACTTTAATTATATTTTAATGGAAATAGTTAGAACCTTATATGTATTAATCACCTCGAAGTTAATAAAACAAAAGTGTTTCACAATTAATCTGTGTTCACGTCAGAGCGTGACGTGGCAGTTATTAAATAACTCCTCACTCGTAGACCTCTGACCTCGCGATCGAGTAGCGCATTCACAAAACGACAGAAAGTACCTACAGGTTTAGCGAGCAATCGACTAGTTTATCAATAACTAGTAGATACCTAGAAGTAGGTAAGTTACCGCTTGTTTTTTTAGGGTTTCGTAGTCGACTAGCCGACCCGATGTCAGATTTGCACACTAGCGCCATTTATACCCAAATCATCCTTTTTGCATATTTTTATAATTTTGGGGTGTTTTTCGGAGATATAAGCATTCCTATTTTTTAATTCAGGTAACAATCTAGATCTACAGCAAATTTCCATTGTCTCGTTTAGGCACAAACATACAAACATCCTCACAAACATTCACATTTATAATATTATTAGGATGTCATATCCATCATTTAGTTATTACTGGATTATTTATTATTATTAGTGGAAACCCTTGCGACTTCATTTACTTGAAGTTATTTTCACAGAGACTTGGTAACGAACGATTTCGGGAATTCCTCACGTCAAGCAAAAAAGAGGCACGGCCGTACCATCCTTATCTCGAAGCAGTTCAGGCCATTTTCGACCCCCTATAACTTCGTTGTGGATAAAACTAGAAGCAACACAATAAGCTAACATTTACGTAATAACTTAATATAGAAGGACCCTTAAAGTAGGGACTGAATAAATTAACCGACTTGGTATTACATGGAACTCACAACTTTTTACGGTAGAAGAACTGAGGTGCGTTGCGAGACTTGGTTTTTTTTACAAGTTATGTTTTTGATGACATTTCAAGTTTCTAGAACTAATGGTTTAGTCAGGCAGTCAGTTACAAAAGCGTTTTGTATATTTAAATTTTAGTATTGACGGCAGAGCGAGCAGTGGCAGTGACTGAATTTAAATAAGGTCTATTGATAGATGCTCGTGCTAAGAAACGAAAGCTTCTTACATAACTTCGTCCTATCCTATCCTAATAATATTATAAATGCGAAAGTTTGTGAGTTTGTATGTATGTTTGTTCCTCAATCAGGCCTAAACGACAAAACATATTAAGGTGAAATTTGATGTAAATGTAGATATAATGCCAAAATAAAACATAGACTACTTTAAAATACGAAAAACAAAATGATAAAAAAACGCATAAGGGATAATTTTGGTATAGATGGCGCTGATGTGCAAAAAATCTGACATCAGTCGTAATAGCAACACGCGTTACACTATGCGATTATTGAAATTTGGACAGGACAACGTCTGTCGCGGGTCTGCTAGTTGACATATAAATACAGGACCAAGCCGAATAGTCAGCATTTTTACACGTGTTTACAACGTGACTATCAACTTTATGTAACCTAAGCAATGCCGTAATGTTGATGGTACTGGTTACGGACTTAGGGTGTGTTTTCACTAACGCGGAGCTGTGCGGAGTGGAGCGGAGCGGACCGTGAATTGTATAATATAGTTGACCCAAAAATTTCAAGCGCTGTGATTGGTTAATTCACGGTCTGCATCGCTCCGCACCGCACAGCTCAGCATCAGTGGCAACGCACGCTTATAGACTTAGGGTGAGTCTCCACCCATGCGGAGCGCTCAAATATTCGAGTTTAAAAAGGTTGAGCGTGCGTTTGGTCCGCACCGCACAGCTTGCTGCAGCTCCGCATAGATCCGCTTAGATGGAAACTCACCCTTAGGCGCGTCCGCTGTAAAGTTTTTCGCTAAACAGGCGTGAAGTCGGTAAGATCCCGCCTCTTGCCATAGTTCAGCTATGTTAATACTCTAAATTGTTGAACTTCTTTGGGGAAATTCTGCCATGCTTATAAGTGTTACTTATAAGCGGCAACGAGGCATTCTTTAATTTTGGAACGATGTTCCTTATCGCGCGTTGTGAAAGGGGGCTAGACGGAAAAAATTCTTACGAAAAGTTGTCACGAAAAGTTGTCACGACACTTTTTTGCTATAGTATATCTATTAATATATATATCTATTAATTGTGTCGAGGTCGAGGTCGAGGTGGAAGTGGAGGTCGAGGTCGAGGTCGAAGTCGAGGTCGAGGTCGAGGTCGAGGTCGAAGTCGAAGTCGAAGTCAAAGTTGATTCCCCTTCCCTTGTCCCACGTTATTTTGTGAGAACTTCGTTCCATCCGGGTGTCCCTTGACACCTCTCAAGTTTTTTTGTTACGATTTTTTCTTGGTATTAAATAACACGTAAGCATTTAATCAATTAGAAAGATTGAAATATCGAAATGCAGTACGACTAGGCTTTCGTCAGTTTTTTTTTCGAATTGCATGGATGGTTTACGTCTGCCATATTGGATTTCTTGTCATTTTTTTGTGCTACTCACGTGATGAGTAATGACTCCTTATTGTTCTGAATTCTTTCGAACCAGTTAGTGTTCTTAAGCGGCGATGGGCTTGAAACCTGTCACGTATGGAATGCTAACTACTGCAAAATGTGGGCATGTGCCAAATATAATGTTTGGACGTGCCTCTGACTACCCCCACTGGACATCTTCAAAGGATCTAAGAGTCTGGAGATCTGAGAGGATGTCTACCGTACTAGGGGATTACAGTCGTGATCCTATTTTTTTTTTTTTTTTCGAACGTACAGTATGAGCCGCACATCACGATATGATGATGTTTGATAAATTCAAGCATCATCTGAAAGCTAAAGAATGGTTTCTTTTCGTCTGTCGACTAAAAATAATTTAATATACCTAATAAAAACGGTACAAAAAAAGAATTGACAGCAATCCGTGAAATACAAAGACTTATCAACCTAACCTACTAAAAATAAATCCTTTTATTTCATTTCAAGTGATAGAGTCCTTTGAGATTACTTGGTGAGTAAGTACCGTGATATTTCTATGAAAAGAAAAAATATTCTTGAGCTTTGAAGGATTTCTTATTCAGGCAATGAGACGAAACATAAAGAAATCTTCACAAATCCCAGACACAAAGTGTTACAACTCTATTCCAAGTCTCTCGCACATCATATCAAACACTAGGTGACAACGAAACTGGTCATAAAGTTACACAAAAATATAAAAGGATGTTGGCACGAACAAAGCATTGGATTGTTGACATATTACTCCGTACGCTTACAATGTAAAGTCAAAATAAAAAATAAACAGGGTAGAACAAAGACGCCGAAGATAAGGGACGTTATTTATTCGCCAAAACAATTTGGGATACCGTCCAGGCATGGCTGATACACGCAACAGCTAGAGCACTACAGACTTTACAGTACAAAGGTAATAACTAGATCAGTGCAAGTTGTGTGCATATATAAGCCCGTGTCTCGTAGCTGTAATCTACACTCTATACTAATATTAAAAAGAGGAAAGATTTGATTGTTTGTTTGTTTGTTTGTTTACATCGAATAGGCTCCGAAACTACTGGACCGATTTGAAAAATTCTTTCACCATTAGAACCCTACATTATCTCTGATGAACATAGGCTATAGTATATTTTCAAAAATTTTAGGGATCCGTATGAAAATTCGATAATGTAACCCAACGTGTGAAAAAATTACCCATAAAATCATTTTTACACCCGTGCGACGCCGGGGCGGACTGCTAGTGCACAATAATCAAAGTGAGTGGTGATTTTTTTTTCGAAGAAACGGCTAACGTTTGTTTTTTTAAGGATGCTCTCAAGTGGAAAGAGTACGATAGACAATAGACATCCTCTCAGATCTCCAGGCGCTCGGATCCTTGAAGATGTCTAAAGGAGGAGTAAAACATTATATTTTGCAGTAATTAGCTTTCCATACGTAAGAGATTGTAAACCAATTGTGTAATTTGGTTTTTTTTTAATAACTGAAACAAAGACTTCTGTGGATTTAGTAGCGATCCAAGTGCGAGTACCATGATTTATAAAAAACTGAAAAATACCACGTTTGTTGTATGGGAGCACCCCTTTAATATTTATTTTATTCTGTTTTTGGTATTTGTTGTTATAGCAGCAACAGAAATACATAATCTGTGAAAACTAAACTATCACAGTTCATGAGATGCAGCCCTGTGATAGACAGACGGACAGCGAAGTCTTAGTAATAGGGTCCCCTTTTTACCCATTGTTTACGGAACTCTAAAAATGATAGGCCCCAAGCCGTGTTTGTTGCCTGATTCTTTTAGGCTTGGTCGCGAGGAATAGGCGTAGTTTCACCTAGCACCTAAGTCGTTTCAAAGTGATCCTTATGATTTTATTGCAATAATACGTTTTGACTTTATGAAGTGAGCTGTTTCCATCCCAACTGTGTCCGCCGCGGGCCGTACTCACACCGACATGTTACAATGAGGGGAAATTGTCTTTTATTTTCAACTCGCTACCTCGATGTTCGATACCTCGTTATTTTTATTCATCATTGAAATTTAAAGCCGAGCCGAGGGATTGAGTTTACTTTTGACTGTTATAATCTTTGAAAATACGAGTACAAATAAATATAAAATATATTATTTCGTTTTCGGAACGTAAAAAGAAATCCAAGTAGCGTAGCTCTAGTATTTTTTTTTTTTTACAAAATTTTGTCGATGTTAATCTTATAAAAAATATTTCAATTTAATACTATTCATAGAAAACATTTAAATTTACGCATTGGTGAAATATGTAAAACTTCACTCCTATTCAGCCCATAAGAACCTGTACCCATGTTCTCCAAATAAATTATTTTATTTTATTTCATGGTTAAATTCATTCTTGTTGGTACCAAGCTAAGTTACGCCCAATCTATGTTATTCGTTATTCGCGACTTTAGCTTCAGTTTAAGTATGTACAGTTTCAGAATACGTGCCCTGCTTAAGTCGAGTATTAGCTTTAAGTACATTATTATATCACAAGTTTATAATAAACTAGCTTCCGCCTGCGATTTCGCTCGCGTGCTATTCCAGCAACAGCTTATGTAAATGGGACACTACATATTTTACTCACAGCTCAGTTGGTAGTAGCTCTGCCTTCTGCGCTGTAGGTTGTGGGTTCGATCCCCACCCAGGGCAAATATTTGTGTTACGAACATATATGTTTGTTCTGTGTCTGGGTGTTACTACATATACATATGTATAATACATACGTATGTTTTTATAAAAAAAAAGTATTTATGTATTCTATCAGTTATCTGGCTTCCATAGTACAAGCTTTACTTAGTTTGGCTAGATAGCGCTGTGTATAAAGTCCGCCATTATTTATTAATTTTATTTATTTATTTTTTTGCCAATCGAATCGCTAGGTACCAATATAGGCTGTATAATTAGAGTGGTTCTGTTGCAAATTCGAAGTGGAACATTGGTTTATTCATGAACATCTCAGATGCGTTCCGGAATCGCCACAATAATGCATGGCATCTCTCAAATCAGGTCACTGAGAATACCTTCATCAATCGGTATTCGTAAGAGCCTTATCATATAGACACGGCTGCCTCTAAACTGCCTGCAAAGATTGTTGTGTAGAAAATATACCGCGAAAAAAATATTTACATACGGATTATATTGAATATTTTATTAAGGATAAGCTAAGCTTATGATTGGCAGCCACACATAAGAACGGGTAGTAAACAGGTGTTAATTTTTTTTCTTTTTATTTTAATATGGAGTTTTTTGTCCTTCATTGCCTCTTTTAAGCTCCAGTATCTCTTTCAGCCGTTTGTAGCTAAAGCCAAAATTAAAGTTTTTTATGTCCTACTTCTGACTAAAGTTAAGATTGCAAGCCCATCGCCGCTTATAAGAATATTAACGGATTTCCTCACAATGTTTTCCTTTATTGTTTTAAGCATGCGTTAATGAACATAGACATTATTTGAACAGAAAAATCCATTGATGCACGGATGCATTCGAACCCAGGACCTTCGGATTGAGTGTTGAAGTACCTCCCACTCGGCCATCACGTCTATTTAATGAACCCAGGACCTTCGGATTGAGTGTTGAAGTACCTCCCACTCGGCCATCACGTCTATTTAATGAGTGGTAGGTATCATATATTTTAATATGATGCGGACGTAGCAAATTCTCAGTTTGGACGAACCACCATTATTATAAAAGGTTTGTGATTGTGTGATTGACCAAGTGTGACTTGTGACAAGCGTGGAACCACAGTTGTAGGCACTATGGGTATGACATTTTCTTTGTACCTAATCAAAATTGCGCTGAACGCAGTTCTTTCGTCACTGTGACCACAACCTTTTTCGAGGGCTGGCTCCGCGCCTGACTTGTGAAGACAATCATAGTAACCTTCTGCATGTGAAAAGTATTACCTAATACTCGAAGACCTAACAACTAAGTAGATAGGGTTTGAGTAAGGTTGTTCATAGTAAAACGGACATTGCCAGGGTTACGTAGGCTTCAAGTCACTGATGCGTAGCACGATGTAAGCACCTCTTGTAAGGTCATGGCTTACAATCTTTAGTTGATGTTATTTTACTGTAATGTGATGTTACTTTTACAATTATTTGATACTGTCCCGGCATCGCACGGGTGGGTGTACTTATGAAGATTATATGCAAATGTTTGATCCCTAAGGTTATATTCAGCAATTTATTGGAAAATAAAATATAACCCATTATACGAGTACTTGCTGATATGTAGCTGATATGATGTATAAATGTAGATGAAAGTTTTTTTTTTAATTGGTTCAGTAGTTTTTAGGGTTTTGTACCCAAAGGGTAAAAACTGGACCCTATTACTAAGACTCAGCTGTTCGTATGTCTGTCCGTCTACCTGTCTGTCTGTCTGTCACAAGGCTGTATTTCATAAATCGTGATAGCTAGACAATTGAAATTCTCACAGATGATGAACGTATTTCTGTTGCCGCTATAACAACAGATGCTAAAAACAGAATAAAATAAATATTTAAGTGGGGCTCCCATACAACAAACTTCATTTTTTTGCGTTTTTATAGATATTGGCTTCGTGCGCGAGTCCGACTCGCACTACGCCGGTTTTTTTAATTCATTTATTACAAAAAAAAGTACAAAAAGTCCATCGCCGCCCTATAGATGAACGATAGATAAAATTAAATAATCAAAGGTAACGATTACCTTGGACTATTTTGGGCTCTGACAGCTAGCCGAATCTTTAAGCCCCACTAGAATCACCTTCAGCTCTATAAGCTCTAACAGTATTAACTTTATGATATGTACCCTAATTGATCGAGAGGTAGTCTCAGTGGAAAAATAAGCCACCAAAAGTGTTTAGTCGCTGAAAATAACAGGAAAAATGGCTTCGATAATATAATAGATGGGACTTATTCCTAGCCTGGGGACAATTTTTCTATCACACTATATGAAAGTTCATACTACGAGTAGGTTAAATAGGACAGTTTGTTTGAATGTTAATAACCGAATGAAATATATAAATTTGGAGAAGTTTTCGTTACTTAAAAATAATAAATTAATAAATATGGTGGCAATTTCACACAGCGCCATCTAACTCTAAAGGTAAGCAAAGCTTGTACTAAAGGAACCATATAACTGATAAAATACCTACTTATAATGTAATTTTTTTGTGAATAAGTAAGTAAGTAGGTATTACGCATAAAATGTACATATTAAGTTGTACTTACTTAGTAGATTTGTAATAAGTAGTTCACGCTTTTAAGATTAGCAACTTATTGACGTTACAGATATTGATGTGTGAATGTCCATCAGTATTTATTTAGTTACTAGCTGTCCTGACAGACGTTCTGTCAAATTATTTTTTTCCATAAGAACCTTCTCCTGATAACAACGAATACAACAAAAAAGAATTAGCGAAATCGGTTCAGCTGCTCTCGAGATTTGCGCTTAGCAACACATTCAGAAATTCATTTTTATATCATAGAAAACTAGCTGACCCGTGACAAACGTTGTTCTGTCATTTTTTTGTAATAATTACACAGGAAAAAGCTATTTCAGGCAGATTCAAATCTTGTACTGATAAAATAAATTACGAATTTCTGTAGAATGCGTATCATTAATTAGTCAAAACTGCGTTGCTATGACGTCTAAATGTTTTTAGTTTGTGATGTTAGATTTGTTGCACACCAACGCCATCTGTACCAAAATCATCTTTTTTGCGTTTTTTTATCATTTAGGGGTTGTTGGTTGGTTGTTTTTCGGATTATAAGTTCCCCCTTTATTTATTCTGATTTTTTATCTACATACTACAGCAAATTTCATCTCAATCCGTTTTGTCGTTTATTTTTGATTAGGGAACAAACATAGCAGCCTTATCACAAATTTTCGCATTTATAATATTATTAGGATTAACCGGATACGAGAGCAAAGCCGCGGACAGAAACAAGTTTTTATAGAACGAGCGCTATCAAAAGATTAGTATTCTTTCTCCGTCGCGAGCAACCCAGTGAATGAAACGCCTTTGTTAGGCTTTGTTACGTTTGATAACTCCAAAACTTTTCAATTCAACCGCCCAAACAAAAATGGCCTTTATGCTGATGATGTTAGGGTACAAAACACGTAGAGTATGATAGTTGGACGAGATCAAAGTAGTTAACGCACCGCACATTGTGAGTCGGCTCTAGGTTAGTAGGCCGCGTTATATAAATGAATTTGTGTTTTGTAAACACGTGCGAATTGTTTGGACAATTTTGTTACACTTTGTGTTATGTGTTTGGGTACAAAACTGGGAACTCGGTGGCCTGAGCACGAACCACCATCGTAATATAAAGGTATCGTAGTATTTTGACGTTTTGATGATACCATAACCGCACATACATGTTGTTCGTGTTGTTCGTGTTCAGTAGGGCTAACACAAATCACTATCGTGTCGTCATCATAACGTCAAAACTGACATATATAATACAATAAGTGCCAGTTTTGACGTTTTCACATACAACCAAGGAGGTTTTACACGTACGGTACGCTACCTATATCCGGTTTCTATATTATTAACCGGTAAAGGTGAGGTAACAAACACATGTTTTGCTTTTCAGTTGTTTTTGCTGTATATGTATATGTATATGTACAGCATCTGTATATTCTGTATATGTTTTATCTATTCGATCATTATTAAATGCTGAGACGTAAGAAGCGAAGGTACAACCCCTGTAGTGCCAAATATTTGTAGGTATGATCTCCAATTTGTTTCGCGTCTGTGTGTTGTGTGTTGTGTGTCCACGGCCTATGTAAATATCTATATGACTGCTAGGTGCTACTCTTATTCATTTGTCTATCTAGCTACTCGTCAACAACAGCACTAACATCAGAAACTTGTACGAAACATGATAAAGCTCATACACACGAACGGCACGATACCAACGACAGATGCAACTGCTGTCGCCGACGCGTCGACTGCAGCCGTCAACACATTTCGCATGACTGCAGTCGACGTGTGTTGACGGCTGCAGTTGCCTCTATCGTTGGTATTATGCCGTTCGTGTATAACGTTTAGTTTTCGTAAATTACTATGGACAAATTCAAATTCAAATTCAAAAATCATTTATTTCAATAAAATCACAAGGATCACTTGAAACGTCTTAGGAACTAGGTGAAGCTACGCCGATTCCACGCGACCAAGCCTAGAAGAATCAGGCAACAAACACGGCTTGGGGTCTACCTTTTTTAATGATCCTTTTCTTAAAGCTATGTAGAGCTCCAGTGTGATGCCAATCGAACAAGGTGAAGGCTCAAACAAGAATAATCATTAAAAGTACTACTCAAGTACGTAAACAATCACTACATAGTATAAAGCAAAGTCGCTTTCCGCTTCCCGCGTCTGTATGTATGTATGTATGTATGTATGTATGTTTGCTTATATCTTTAAAACTACACAACGGATTTTGATGCGGTTTTTTTTTAATAGATAGAGTGATTCAGGAGGAAGGTTTATATGTATAATAACATGCTACCCGTGCGAAGCCGGGGCGGGTCGCTACTCGCTAGTAAATAATAATAATAATAACAATAACTAAAGAGCCTCAGCAAAAATTCAAAAAGCAGCAGATGTACATACTTTGTTATGGTGCTCGTATATGGGTAATGGGGCCACTCTCACTGGTGAGTCAGCATTTATCCCCTCGTGGGAACCATGACCGTGTTCAATTTGTTCAGTAACATGTTCAAAACATCGCGTGCCCTTGCTAGACATGTTTTGGAACTAGCTGCGACATTAGAAGACCAAGAAAGAACTTGAACACGAACGAATAGTATTGTGCATTTGTTATGGACGGAGAAAGATTGTTTATCCAAGCACAACATTCATGGTTTAAATAACTACCTATGGACCTACATAGTTTAATTTTATTTTAAACTAGCGACCCGCCCCGGCTCCGCACTGGTTTAATACATATAAACCTTACTCCTGAATCACTCGATCTATTAAAAAAAAACCGCATCAAAATCCGGTGTGTAGTTTTAAAGATATAAGCATACATACAGACGCGGGAAGCGGGAAGCGACTTTGCTTTATACTTATGTAGTGACGTGATTCAGAACGTCCGAATCCCGTTATAAGAAAATAAAATTCGCTTTGGTTTGATCTTCTTTCCCCTTGAGCTTAGAAGCCAACTCTGGTAATAGTGTTTCTAGGCCGCCCAGAGGCCCGAAGAATGACATCAAACCCGACCATCATCTTTATATTCACTCCATCCTAAGGTTGAGGTCTACATGTAATAAGACAGCATGTACAGTATTTACTCTAGTTTAGGTTTCTGTCATCGTTTTTTAGGTTTCCGTACCTAAAGGGTAAAAACGGGACCCTATTACTAAGACTTCGCTGTCCGTCTGTCTGTATCTCATGAACCGTGATAACTAGACAGTTGAAATTTTCACAGATGATGTATTTCTATTGCCGCTATAACAAAAAATACTAAAAACAGAATAAAATAAATATTTAAGTGGGGCTTCCATACAACAAACGTGTTTTTTTTTTTTTTGCTTTTTTTTTTAATGTCCGGAACCCTTCGTGCGTGAGTCCGACTCGCACTTGGCCGGTTTTATTTTATTATTTGATTATTGGTGTACAATAAAGCATTTTCATTAATTCATTCATTCATCAACACGCCATCTTGAAGCACAGAGCGTTCAGATGCTACTAGTCTCATCCATTTGCTGACCGTGCAGCTAATCTTTTAATAATCACTAGGCAGTAGGCAATCTATGCTACGAGCGCTTAGTCCTTTCATTCCCAAGATTTATTTGAACAGAATCTTAAACTCAATTTATTTTATTTTTAGGTCTCGAACTGTTTGAACTCTCTCTAAAGAGTTCTCAGGAGCAAACGTCTGGATCTGAGTTAGAACGCTTTATATTATTTTGATTATTTAAAAAATACTTTCAAATCTCAACAAAAATGGTTAACGGGATTTCGCCGTCGCGTTTGGATTTAACTTGTTTAAAATATTTAATCTATAATGAACACTGATCCTTATCTAAATATATAAAACTCTTGCGTTACTGACTGACTGTGACTGATTTATCAACGCAAAGCCTAAAAAAAAAAACAAAAAAAATATATTGTCGAACTTTACACACAACGTAAAGCTTGTACTATGGGAACCAGATAACTAGTAGAATTCTATACTTTTTTTATAAATACATACTTATTATACATAGTAACACCCAGACACAGAACAAACATAGCACTAAGAAAGAAATTTCCGAAATTCAACTTCCAAGTGCTGTGGGGTTGTTTTAAAACTATCGTAGTTGTTACTCATTTTAACTATAAATACGGCAACGGGAGATCGGAGTATTCACCGATCTGCCGTTGATCGCGGTCGCGGGCGATGCTCATGACGAAGAGCATCTGAATTGTCTCGAAACGTCAGAAATACAAGAAAAAAAACCGGCCAAGTGCGAGTCGGACTCGCGCACGAAGGGTTCCGTACCATTATCTATAAAAACGGCAAAAAAATCATGTTTGTTGTATGGGAGCCCCCCTTAAATATTGATTTTATTCTGTTTTTAGTATTTGTTGTTAGAGCAGCAACAGAAATACATAATCTGTGAAAATTTCAACTGTCTAGCTATCACGGTTCATGAGATACAGCCCTGTGACAGACAGACGGACAGACAGACAGACAGACGGACAGCGAAGTCTTAGTAATAGGGTTCCGATTTTACCCTTTGGGTACGGAACCCTAAAAACGTGATAGTTAGCCGTATTTAAAGTTAAAATGGGTTGAAGTTTGTTTAAAAAAACTACATGTGAACGAAGTCGCGGGGGTTTCCACTAGTCTAATTTAAAGTGATGTTTGTTTCATTGTTAACATCCATATTCAGGCTTGACCCACTGCTTGCTTGATTGCATCGACTACATAGCCTAATAGACGCCTAATGGCTTCATTTCTTCAAACAAACAACTCTGTCAAGTCAGTGAGGTATGAGGTACGGGGGGAGTGGGAAAAAATGCATTCTGATTGGCCGGTTCAAGATGACGTGATTCACTAGGGATGGGAAGTGTTGTCATGAGTTGTCGATAGCAGTCAGAGGCACGTCCAAATATTATATTCGGCACATACCCACATTTTGCAGTAGTTAGCGGTCCATACGTGACAGGTTGCAAGCCCATCGCCGCTTATAACAATACTAACTACTGGTTTCCTCGCGATGCGATGCGATGCGACTGGTTTCCACCGTTTTAAACACGGGATCGGGGATCGGGATCGGGATCGGGATCGGGATCGGGATCGGGATCGGGATCGGGATCGGGATCGGGATCGGGATCGGGATCGGGATCGGGATCGGGATCGGGATCGGGATCGGGATCGGGATCGGGATCGGGATCGGGATCGGGATCGGGATCGGGATCGGGATCGGGATCGGGATCGGGATCGGGATCGGGATCGGGATCGGGATCGGGATCGGGATCGGGATCGGGATCGGGATCGGGATCGGGATCGGGATCGGGATCGGGATCGGGATCGGGATCGGGATCGGGATCGGGATCGGGATCGGGATCGGGATCGGGATCGGGATCGGGATCGGGATCGGGAACGCGAACGCGAACGCGAACGCGAACGCGAACGCGAACGCGAACGCGAACGCGAACGCGAACGCGAACGCGAGCGCGATCGCGAACGCGAGCGCGATCGCGAACGCGAGCGCGATCGCGAACGCGAACGCGAACGCGAACGCGATCGGGAACGGGAACTTAAGACAACATTTGTTAATTCTAAAGCGATAATATTATAAATGCGAATAGCAAATAGGTTACTTCCATGTAGGAACAACGCGAGCGAAGCCGCGGACGGAAGCTAGTTGGCAATAAGTAGTTTTACTAGTTAGGTTCAACTGTTGTTGTTACTACTATGTAGGTTTATCGATCATCAATTATTGAGTAGTGGTACAACACTATTGACTATCGACAAGGAAAATAACCAGTGTAACTTGAGCTTGTGGTAATGGTTTTGTAGCATAAACAGACGAGATGTGCACGGGTCAAGAAAGTGGTCGGTACTACTGCAGGTTTGACGCGCGGTATTTTTTATCGGCCGTATAAGCCTGATGTTTTGGATGACAGTGTTCGCCTTGCATGCGGTGTCTTCTGGGCTATGTAGTCGATGCTTGATTGGCACGCATTTTTGCATTAGCTCATTGAATCGTGCCTATACCAAGTTTTACGGTCACTCCGGTCGGCCTCTTTATGGATTCATTTATAGATTGGGTCAGTAAACTAATGGAGTATAAACCTATAGATGTGCACTTTAGCGGGTAAGTAAACACTTCTATCGCCAGACCTCTAAAGCGAAATAAAATTGCAAAACTTTTACTTTGAAATTTTATTTCTCTTTTATTTAAAAGCACGCTTAGACGTTAAATCTCAGTGTACTTACAATACTTAACCTGTTTGAACCAGTTCAAAGATATATAGATGTTGTTTTAGTAATAGTAACTAGCTATTGGTTTCGTTAGTTTTCTACACTAATAATAGAAATAGAAAGGATTTGTTTTTGTAATAAATGAACTACACCAATTTTAAAAGTTATTTCACATATCAAAAGCTACATTATAAACTAGCAAAACTTACTTTAAATTGTAAGCACGATAAGGTATGAAAGAATTGTCTATAATCTTCACCACACTCGTCGGGGAGGATAGCTAGCTGTGCAGGTAGTTAACTAATAAGCTAAGATAGATAGCTTAGAACCTGAGATCTATGAAATACTGTGATAATGTGTTGAGATGGTGAGCACTAAGTGGCAATAGGTCGGATGAGAGAGAAAGAGAGAGATGATGACAATGAGACAGAGAGAGGAGATGACACAATACCTAAGTGCAACCCTGGGATTCTGAATGTTCAGCCATAAAGCGACACCAGTTTGCAGTCGATCTTTATGGTAACTCGGTTTACATGTAAATGTGAAGTAAACCCACGGGGTAAAATCCCAACATAAAGACTTTATAAATAAATAAATAAATAAAAGTCATTTATTTCAGGCACATTTAGGCCCATATCACACGGTAACTAATACAAAATAAAATACATTAGAAAAACTAAATAGAATAGAAATAGAAATTTCATGGGTAGGTACTTATGTAAAGTAAGTAACTACCCCACACGTCACTTCCTATTTTCGTCCATATGGACGGAAATCCAATGTTTGTAAATTGGGTTGGGCAGATAGTCAAACACAGCCCTCAGGATGCTATTGTTAGAGCGACTTAGCCTATTCCAGAAAGCCGCTATACGAGATCTTATTATTGAAAAGAAGTCAGGTACTCCCGCATCAGAGAACATAGTCGACGCACTGCAATATCTCGGTAGCCTCATAAGGGCCCGGAACGCATTATTATATTGGACCCTTATGATGTTTATGCTTTCTGAACTTTCTGTTACGGGGAAGAAGTATAAAGTAAAATTAATAGTCCGTACATTATGTCTGTGTGTGTTATGTACAGGTAATTGAGAGAATTAATGCGGCTTTGTATACATGTAGACACATTTGTAGGGTTCCGCGGCACTAAAAAAGATCCCTTGGGTGCAGCGGGATTTTGTTCTAAATTGTCTGTAGTGTTTTTTTAACAGCTAATGTTAAAATAAATTATATCTTTTTTTTTATATATTTCAGTGAACATAAGTACATTTGAATGTTCAGTGTACAGTGTTGTTATGTATTTAAAATATAAGAACACATATTAAAGATTATTTACAAGATACATCAGAAACTTTTGAGCTATCTAAAGATCTTGTTGTTTGCTTGTCTTTATGTAGCTAAACTGATCCAGATCACTAACAGTCGAAAGCCTTCCGAAGATATAGGCGGCAAAATTGTATGTATGTATAACTACATATTATTTACACCAAATGTAATGTTTGAACATGCCTATGATAGATATAGATATATATATCTTCAAGAACTTGGAGATCTGAGAGGATTTCCACCGTAGAAATTGGAGACTACAGTCGTGATATTTTTTTTCCAAACATGACCTTTCTGTTCACTCATCATTCTGTTCTCCCTTTCCCACTTAATATGGGGTCGGCACAACACGTTGACAAACATGTTGCAAAGAGGATTTGGCTTATGTTGTACAAATGGCCGCCTGCCTGATGTTGACCCTCTTTGGGAATATATAATAACACTAGCAGTTCGCCCCGGCGTCGCACGGGTGTAATAATGATTTTATGGGTAATTTTTTTACACCTTGGGTTACATTATCGAAGTTTTCATACAGATCCCTAACATTTTTGATAATATTATATGGCCGTTCATCAGGGATAATGTAGGATTATAATAGTGAAATATTTTTTTAAATCGTTTCAGTAGTTTCGGAGCCTGTTCGATGCAAACAAACAAACAAACAATCAAATCTTTCCTCTTTATAATATTAGTATAGTAGTATAGATGACCTTCTGTTCACTGGTAGGTTAAATACCCACAGAGTATAAAACGCAGCCTCCAATTTGAGAGCACTGTGTTTTGAACAATGTTATCTTCCGAAATCGGTATAATGTAGATAGGTACTTTATTGTTTTACATTATAATGAGGTCAACCACATTTTTTTAATCCTTTTATTTTTAAGTTAGCATAGTTGTATTATTCTAGTACGTTTGTAATTCTCACAGAGTTAATTAACTTCTTATATTATTTAATAGTATTTGTAGACTTAAAGAAAAATATAAAAAAGTCGGTTTATATGAGTTTAAAAGTTTTTATTAGTAAGAATAAACATGCAGGGTACTTCCATATAATTTTGGTAGATTTTTAGAGTAAGAAATTAAGAAATTCAAAGAACAAAATTTCTCAAATTTTAAGGCGGGTTTTTTTATTTGTCTTGCAGAATTTTATTAATTCAATCAAACCCACGATATTTAAATCGGGAGTCTAGTAGATAGGTATCTCTCAATGTGTATACTCTAATATAATACGTAGCTTCACAAATAACATCACAAAGACAAAAAAAAATTGTAAGAATGTCCAAAGAAAGCGTCAAGCAATGATAAGACTATAAGTATTCCTTTGATGTATTGCACGGAATAAATGAATATTTCTGAATAAAGTCCATTTGATCATTCTCATATTTGATATCAATTCTGCCTTATCCGATTGCTAATGTGCAGACCGGCTTGGAGTACCTACCAGGCAAATACGACAGCTGGTCCATATAGACTTTAAGGCGAGTAATAAATGTTTTTGATGAATGCAGAATCGTTTTTTCTCAATACCTGCAAAACATAGGTACAGTTTTGTTTTTCATGACAAAGATAACTTAAGGATATAATCTAGATAAATAACAGACAGAAACACGATTGGTGAAACTTTTCTCGATAGATTTATTTTCCAAAGTTGGCTCTTCAAAAACACGAGTTTCGTTTTTAATCAAAGCTATGAATAGCTAAACAGTTTATTTTTATATAATTCGTAAGATAATCATACTAGCTAAATAAATTACAGACAGTTTCTTTTTAAATTTGATGGTTTTCGATGTAATGCAGTTTTATCACTTTTTCCGGGTAGACTCAGCCTATAAAAAACGTCAAAAATTTCACTTATCATCTTAAGGGCAGAGTATGACAATAGCAAGCCTATAGAATTTTGACCTGGAGTTGGGGATATTGGACCCTAAGGTTGCTTTTAACCAGTTGTCTGTTTGTTCGACTCTAGTTTTATTTTTTTGGACATTCACATGACATTTTCTAGGGTCTGAAAGTCTGCTGTACTTGGGGATTACAATCGTTTTTCATTTTTTAGGGTTCCGTACCCAAAGGGTAAAAACGGGACGCTATTACTAAGACTTCGCTGTCCGTCTGTCTGTCACAGGGCTGTATCTCATGAACCGTGATAGCTAGACAGGTGAAATTTTCACAGATCATGTATTTATGTTGCCTCTATAACAACAAATACTAAAAACAGCATAAAATAAATATTTAAGTGGGACTCCCGTACAACAAACGTGGTTTTTTTGCCGTTTTTCATAGATAATAATACGGAACCCTTCGTGGCCGGTTTTTTATGTATATCTGCAAGATTTTGAACTAGCTGTCTGTACACCGCTAAGCTTTGAGCCTACGCTGTCTAAGTACATGCATTCGTTATCATACCAATAGCCGGGACATAAATATTTATAAATACAATCAAAAGAAACTTAGTTGCTTAATTGGAGGTTGTTGCACGAGCTTTTGATTTTTGTGCCAACTTTTGTAGGAATTCCGAGAAAAATCACTTAGCATAATCATTGCCGGTCTTAAGTTATTCAACGAACAATTTGACCTACTTGTTCTATGTGGAACTTTTTAGGGTTTCCGAAGGGTGGTGGAGCCCTATTGTTACTGTAGGGCTGCCCGTGCGGCCGTTCACCCGTCGTTCGCATTTTGAGCTTCTGAATGACTACCCATCATCCAACATCACACTATAAATCGTATACCTACAATAAATATTACAAAAAAAACTATGGATGCTCTCTACACGTGAATATATAATGCAATTACATTTTGACTTAGGTACATGAAAAATAACCTTGTGTAATCCAATGCGTAGTTTTTATATTTTTTACAAACAAATAAACTATTTTCCAATCCAATAAAATCGTTGATTTAATTTAAAAAAAAATACGAACGCATATTTTCTCGAAAACGCTATGTTGCTTATTACGAGTTACATACAAGTTACTTAACATGAATAAGTTACTTAAATGAAAAGCGTTCAATTTACAAATTATTTCATCTTTTTCAAGCTTATAAATAATATAAATATATATTTATATATTTATAATATAAATATAAATATATTAGGATACTACTTCAGAAACCAAACTTTGTTTCTAATAGTACATTTAAAATAATAAAAATGACGAGAAAATAATCGATTGAGTATAAAACAATCATAATATACGGAATAGTTAGTTATCTGAGAAGATGTTGACCGTAGTGTCGGACTTCAGTCATGACCCTATTTAATTTTTAGGTGTTTTTATCAAAATGTTTCCCCGTTGGTGAATGGTAAAATAGTCCTTTATAGTTCGGAACCCTTAGTGCACGAGACTCCACTTGGCCAAATTTATACATTGTTTGTTAGGCAGTTAATTAAAACATTACAAGAGGGATGGAATATTAATAGGTAGATCTGTAACAATTTCAGACTCAGTAAGTGCGTATTTTCGAGTTCGAAATTCACGATCGGTTCAGAGTCGAAGGCATATGAACTCCAAAGGTCCGGCAGAAAAACCGGCAGCTTATCTTGATAACTGATATATGTCACCAGCTGTCACCCAGCTCTGACATTGCTGATCGTTGCTTAACAGTTAATATTTCAAAACAGACCACAAAGAAAGAACTAGAAAAGCTTATTCCAAACTTAAATTATAGATCCACAGTAAGAACTCTAGAGTGGGCATGTGTTAAATGTAATGTTTGGACGAGCCTCTGACAACCCCTTTTAGTTATATCTGAACTGAATGACCGTACTTGATTTACAGTTGTGATTATATTTATTTTTATAGTGTAGGTAATATAGGCATGTTTGTACAAAAAAAATATATGAGTATTCTATCAGCTATCTAGTTCCCATATACTTGATTTACAGTTGTGATTATATTTATTTTTGTAGTGTAAGTAATATAAGTACGTTTTTACAAAAAAAATATATAAGTATTCTATCAGCTATCCAGTCCCCATAGTACAAGCTTTGTTTAGTCTGAAACTAGATGGCGTTGTGTGATAATGCCCACCAATATTTATTTTATTTATTTACTAGCGACCCGCCCCGGCTTCGCACGGGTAGCATGTTATTATACATATAAACCTTCCTCCTGAATCACTCTATCTATTAAAAAAACCGCATCAAAATCCGTTGTGTAGTTTTAAAGATATAAGCAAACATACATACATACGCGGGAAGCGGAAAGCGACTTTGCTTTATACTATGTAGTGATTTCAGTAAGAACTTCTTTCCCAATCACCAAATGACGGACAAGGAAAAATAACATCTGAAATTTCCGCGCTACAATGTGCCATAAAGCTGAATTTATAGCGAAACAGACAAACAGACTCCGTTTATCACGGCTAGTTAGATTAGAAACCCCGATTGAGTAACGAACCGAACAAAGAAAGGAAAGTTCCAATACAGACCCGGGATCGATATTTATAGTCAACAAAATGTACGAACACGGCGTAGAAATGAAAAAATACACGTAAATAAATAACAGTCCAATACAGCAGGGATATTTTGTAAAAACATGATTATCACGTTATGATGTTGAATGCAATACCAAATGTTAGAGAATACCTATTCTGTACACTTTTCATAGTAACTATTCACTGTTTACGCACCTATAACTACGCTTCTGCGTAGGTGTTGTATTGGAAGCGTAGATATAGGTGCCTAAACAACATAAAAATGGTAGGTGTTATGGCATTCAGTACCAATAAATATTGGTATGAATATCATAACATGATAATCATGTTTTTACAAAATAGCCCCACAAGCTATAGGATTCCCTGTGTCGTGGGTATTGGATTCTCTGTAACCTCGAAATCGACCCGTACCGACAGATTTTTTCAAAAATTAATTTACTTATTAAAAAAAAACCACTTCTAATGAAACTTTAACCATGAAACTTTCAGGCCCATTGTTTTTAGACGTGATAGAAGCTCTATAAATACAGTCCCCCTAGCTGTCCCCATCACAGTACTCCCGCCTAGAATTTAGATTTACAAAGTTATTGAAACTACATACATTTGGCAGTCGACTTCGTTCACGTGAAGTTATTTTCTTACAGACTTTAAACCCTTAGGGGGGTGCAGCACGGGCACCCCCTTAGAGGTTAAATCTTTGGCAATGCCTGGTGAACCACACACCAGAAGGAATATATCCGAATTTCAAGTTTTTAGGATCAGTGGTTGAGTGCGTTGATAGATCAGTCAGTCAGTCAATCAATCATTAAGTATCTACCTAAAATGATAACAACCCGATTTGTGAATGGAAGAAAAGACAATTCAGTTGCTTTTATTTTACTTTGAAGCATAATGAAGGTGAAGGAATACTTCGTGTGGAAACTTTAGTTTTCTTATGAGCGGCGATGGGCTTACAATTTGTCACATATGGAATGCTGTGAAATGTGGACATGTGTAATGTTTAGACCTTCCTTCTGACTACCCTTTATGAGAGATATGAGTGGATGTCTACCGTACTTGGGGTTTACATTCGTGATCCATCTTAGTTTTTTAATAGTATGTACAGCCAACTCTGTTGTATAAAAAAACTAGCTGACCCGTGCCCGCTTCGCTGTGCGTAAGACATTTCTAATACCATCGTGGACTTTTTTGTAGACGTTTTTAAGGTATACAATACTGTAGTACATTATTTTGATATATCTCGTGGGGTTCAGCCAGCATTTGCAATGTAAGCGCAAAAAAATGTGTTTATTTACGACATCACATTAGAAACCTCTAAAATTATCAGTGTTTCTCTACTATATTATGCATGTATTATACATATAAACCTTCCTCTTGAATCACTCTATTCATTAAAAAAACCGCATCAAAATCCGTTGTGTAGTTTTAAAGATATAAGCAAACATACATACATACGCGGGAAGCGGAAAGCGACTTTGCTTTATACTATGTAGTGATAATGTACAAAAACAGACAATATTATACGAAATACAATAAGTTGCCTTCAATACGCTGTTGTGTTTTGACTTAGCACATAAGTAAGCACGTGCCTTTCGCTACGCCAGAAACTCTGGCCATAAACCTGAATTTATGTTGAAAATATTCAGCTAGCTTAAAGGTATCATGGCTGGTAAGATTAGGTTGATCACATGGCACGGCAGATGCTACCGGTTATTTATTGGCCAATGCCGCACCTGAGAACCCTGATACATCCTGCCGAAAGGACGATGCTACACATTTTTGCAAAAATATCAAGTGCTTCGCGTGTATTAATAGAATAACTATTTTTTTAATTAAAATTTTATCCTTTTCTTTATAAGATCACGTGTTTCACTTTCAAAACTTTCGTGAGTTGTACTACACATTATTACAACAACGGGAAATTACTCACGTAAATGATAAATTGTCAATGAGGACACCGACAATGTTTCGATTCATCTAGAGAATCTTCTTCAGGGTGAGTGGACCATTAAACGCGCGCGCTACCCTGCTCGCATTGTCGTCTCGCGTTTAATGGTCCACATTAAACGCGAGACGACAATGCGAGCAGGGTAGCGCGCGCGTTTAATGGTCCACTCACCCTGAAGAAGATTCTCTAGATGAATCGAAACATTGTCGGTGTCCTCATTGACAATTTATCATTTACGTGAGTAATTTCCCGTTGTTGTAATAATGTGAAGATCACGTGTGTCTCTTCGGAGAGCTCATCTCTTGGATTCAAGTCTAACAAAGCCGTAAATTTAGTAGCTAATTGTAGTAATTAGATGTCGTCATTAAAAAATTGTAGCACGTGAATTAAGATATAGATATATGTAGGAAAAACAGGAGCGCTCCGACCAGACGTCTGTCAAAAATTATCTTTGTTATATTTAAGTGCATATTTTTCTTATCAAATTTTTGTAGTTGAATTATTGAAGCTGTTCCCAAGCTTTCAGGCCTCTAGAGTGCAGGGTTATAACGATTAAACTGGAGCTCTCCGACGACAGAGTGACCTACCTATAAAACATGACTTAGAGTGAATAATTTCAGCATCAGGACTGTTATACCCAACTAAGATAAACAGCTACTACTCAAAATACCTGAAGAGGGTTGTTAAACACGTCAAACTCTAGTTTCGGCACATGCCCACTTTTCGTAGTAGTGACTAGAAACGAATAAAAATAACGTTAATATAAAGAAATAACGTTAAAACGATATAATATAACGAAACGAATATAACGAATATAACGTTAATATTAATAATATAAATGTGAAAGTTTGTGAGTTTGTATGTATGTTTGTTCCTCAATCAGGCCTAAACGACAAAACGGATTAAGTTGAAATTTGCTGTAGATGTAGATATAATGCCCGAATAAATAATAGACTACTTTAAAAAATGAAAAACATCCCCAAAACGATAAAAAAATCAAAATGGATGATTTCTGTATAGATGGCGCTGGTGTGTAACAAATCTGACATCACAGACTAAAAACATTCAGTCTTTTCTATTCGATTATTGAAATTTGACAGGACAACGTCTGTCACGGGTCGGCTAGTTATACTATAATGCTGTTATGCTCTTAGAATTTCATTAGAACTATATTACCGCAAAAACTTCATAATATTATTAACAAAATCGGGGTTATATAAGTGTGAAACGAACGCCTAAGAAGAGTGACCCAATAATCTGCAAATGAATAATGTCCCGTTTGGGCCACCTTGAATAATTTATGGCCCCAACTGAGCTGAAAGCGGTCTCCCTCTTGAAACACTTAGTTATGCTTAATTAAAAGCACTCTTGCGTGTTGGTTACTATTTTTTTGGGTCACAGACTGACAAAGCCTTTGGTACTAAATAATTATATATAAATAAATCGTAAGTCCTAAAAAGCAACGAAAGGTTTTTAAGATGCTGTCTCATCCAATTACGTTTTAATATCTAAAAAACGACTCTTAATTGAAATTCTGTATTTTCTCAGATCTATACAAAAATTGATTAGAAGTACTCTACGGGCTATTAAATATTCATTATACTAAATAACTTTTCTAAAAAATAAACATCTAAATTTATGCGAAAAATGTTTCAACAGATTACGAAATTAAATTGTAGTTTTATGAAAAAACTACTAATTTCATAGGGATGAAATTCGTAAAGCTCTCCAAGATATTGAAAGAGGTATTAAAATTGAACCAGCCTTATAGTTTTAGACAAATTAAATAAAAACGTACATATCCACCAAATTGATAACCTCCTTTTTAGAAGTCGGAGCGAAAGAGTTAAAATTTACAGCAATCGAGAATATTGCTACTTTAATGGCCGCAGTAAACCTTATACACAATATTTGTATGTTTTGTTTCCGTTGTCTTTAGAGGCCGTAAGTGTGATAATGCTGGGGCATTAGGATTTACGAGGCACTTCGTATCAATGAACCCAGCTGGGTGTTAGGGGGTGAGGGGAGCGAAATTTTATGAAAATCCCCCATAGACAACCCAAACCCTCCCGTAATAGATTGCGTAAAAATGATCCGTGACATCATAAACAATTTTAGATGCAGATTAAAGTTAATTCCTCAGCTTTATTACAGATTTAATTCGGACATATTAAAAGTTTAAGGCGTTGATAAATGACTAGGTACCTAGTTTATGGTACAAATAATTTGTTGCTTCACTGTGTGAAGAGCGTTGTAAATATTTTATTTTATTTCTCAACTTTGATATCGTTGGTTGGATGCGATAAAATTTGCTTATCGTAACAAAACAGCGCACCATTTGTTCTGAAAGAAAAACAATCCGAGCGGAGGCATTCCAATATTCTCTGTAACCTTAGAATTGCGAGACAAAACTAGGGTACCATATCCAATGAGAGTCGTCGAATCAGAGGCCTTATCGAGTTACGTTGCCGCGTGTTTGCGCTCGCCAGTAATTCGAGAATCGACACTTCACGTCGGCGAGCAATGAGGAATATTGCGAAAGAAATCCAATAACATTAGTTGCCTTCGCCGGGGGAGGCGCTCAGGAAATTTGGAGCGTGACACCGCGAAGGCTCCCAGGCACCTGCGACAATTACACATAGCTTGGCCAGACAGCGAAATTGGCTGCGACTAAAACACCGCTACAGTACCTGAATAGTTTAAATCTATAGGATTACCAAACAGAATTCCAATGAGACCTAATTAAAACAATGTAGCAGCTTTTATCTAACTAGTGTATTTGACTGCAGCTAGATTTTCCCTCTATAAATTGGAACACCAAATGACAAAGCTGCAGTAAAATTGACATTCAGGCACTAATGATTCTGTAAAAAGACTAATGGACAAAAAGTACGACTGCGGAACAGCTCTTTACTGTCTTTACTCGTTTATTTACATTATGCTGAATTTTAAAACGCCAAATAATAACAGCTACGAGAATTTTGCATAAGGTGAGGTGAACTGGTGAACTGCCTCAATGCCGACAACATAATCATCGAAAGATAATTACAGGTAATATTTGGCGCCTCGGTAACATATCAATAAATGTAAACGGAAATAGAATTCCATTTTTAAAGCAGGATAATTTATTTGCTTGTTAAACCTTCAGTAGAACGTAATAGCAGTTTCACTAAGTGTAACGCTGGATTGGCGCCATTGCCGGCATCGTCTGTGGGAGTAATGAGGCGTAAACAAGACTGATCGCCGTTAGATTACAAACATTGGATACGAGTTGCTAAAAAATTGCGGAAATTTCCAAACAGCAGAGCGCCAAAACTCATATCCGTTCCAGGAATTACATCCAGATCTAATCTCGCGAAATCTAATTAGGAAGTGGAATACCAGTCTAATTTGCCTTTAGCAGGCGAAAATTTAGCTTTAGCAATCCTTAGTCCAATTACGAGAATGAACATTTCTAAATTAGTATCGGCGGGAATGCTTTCGAGATCATACTGGTATATCGGGTTCTTGAATATTAAAATGTAATGAAACGGCGAAGCAGACGCTTCGAATTACTTATTCATGCGTCACACTTAGCATCTTTGTTCAATCGGTTTTACATATTAAAGTCGTAAAAGTGATCTGTAAAATGGTTGACCCGCGCCACTTTCCCGTAACCTTGACTAGAGGATAATAGCAGATTTCTTTTCGCCATTTGGTGCTTCGCCAAACTGTAAATCGGGAGCGCGTTGGAGTACGCAAAACAAAGCTCAAGGTGAGGAGGCTGGATGGGAGCCAGTCTGTAGTCTGAACCATGGCTTTGGCCTACTTAGTTCAACCGAAAGTTTGGCATCTAAATGGCAATTTATTATATCAATTGGCAACTTTAACTTATTATTCAAACAACTACAAAAAATTAATTACTTATGAGTAGAACAACATAATACGACCTTACAAAAAATTACATGGTATCCACTAGGGCTTAGTAATGGTATTTAGAGCCGGGACTAAATTAATATTGTCTTTGGCCATTCACTGTTGCTTTGTAGAACAAAATATATTTTTAAGAAACTATTCCTGATATTCATAGAAAAATGGAAAGAGAATTCCTACGAGCACAAAGAAAACATGTTCATCCGTAATTTTATTTTCTTCAAAGAAAGATAATTCAATGAACACGAGGCGATTTCTGTGTGAAGTTTGAGAGCGGTGATAGACAAATACTTCGGGAACTTTCCGTCCAATATAAAGGGATAGAGACAGTTTTGGTTTAGAGATTGGTGCGGGGTTTATTTGGCGTGTCACCGCTGGTTTTATATCGAAAAACTTTATATTAGGAAAGTGGAAAAGTTCCTACTCAACTCCTACTATCACATCACGGTTTATGCTAACGCTATAGGTATGTCAATAAAGATATGTGCCCCGATGTACGAAAGGTTCTACAAGCCGCACTTTATTCTTTCACCACACTGTTTCTTTCATCTCCTCGTTTTTCTCTCCTTTCTTTCATTGGCAATTTTAATAGGACAAACAAACGTACAGTTGCAGGCTTTCGAGCCCCTGTAACCCTGAGTCCTTGATATTAAGTTTTTTTTTAATCAAATTTGTCTATAATCTTCATTGGTGCACCCGTACAGTCTAAAATAAATCAATAAACATGTATATTCATTTTGTTTTGATTTAGTATAAGCTGCGTCTAATATAATCTATATTTTATGCTCCGTATGATCATTATCAAATTAGACTAATATACACGTTTTGGTTTCTCCATCTATTCACAAGCATACTCGCATGCATTCAAACATAAATATTAAACTAATCATCAAAAACCGCTACTAAAACATAATCAAAAACAATATATTTACTTACCAGCCATACCCTCGTATTCAAGAACGACATTATGAGAAAACGCACCCACAGTGGACGAAATCTTTTTTCATAAAAATCACATTATGTGTTGTGCGACACTGCATAGTGTGACTAGAGGCACATTGTCGTGTGCCTCTAGCGAAAGTTGAGCTTTAAAGGCACACGGTAGTGTGCGCCATAGTGCCGCTCAACACATAAAGTGATTTTTATGAAAAAAGATTTCGTCCACTGTGGGTGCGTGTTCTCATAGTGTCGTTCTTGAATACGAGGGTTAATGTAGTACATATTTCAGACTCCGTTATTCACATATTACATTCACTTGGGGTCCCTCCCCAAGTGAATGTAATGCAGCATTTGTTGCCCGTTGTATATTTTCTTTGTTTCATCTGATTGAAAGCCAGAACGTGCCGAGACTAGGAAACGGTGTTAGACCAAAAGCGATGTCCTTAGAATAGTAGCTCCGTCATAATATGTTTACCGTTATTGTAGACTATTATTTCTAATCAATCAATTATCGAGTAACTATCAGACGTAAAGTTCGAACAACTGACAATAAAGTCAATAAAAAAAATGAGTAAACGAAGATAGGTACCAGAGTTTATCTACGGCCAGGTCAGTAATAAACGTCTTATGGTCTTCCATTCTAACATTTTCACGCCTTTTCCCTCTTATAGGGATAGAATTTCCGAAAATCTTTCTACCCTTACACCATAAAAGGAATATACCCTCCAAGTTTCATGCTTCTAAGACTTATGGTTTAGGCTATACGTTGATTCTTAGTCAGATAGTATCGTAAGAGTTTTATGTATTTATTTTGATCACTGCTAAATGAAGTCCGCCAAATAGCCGATTAAATAAAAGTCCCCATCTTTGAAAATCCTGGCATGTTACACAGAAAATGCAAAGTAACAAGTACACTGAATGTCCAAGATTACTGCAGCTTACTATCATGTCCTTGCTAATGAAGCTGCCTGTAGCGAAGCACTTTGAACTAGGGTCATACCTTCTCTTAAGAATAAGGTTTCTATCTAAGTTAATCCAGAAGAGTACCTCAACTCTTGTTGTAGAGTTTGTAGGGTTTGAACAATGCTAAAGTTAGTAAAAGCAAAGAATTTAGAGTCAAGGTTTTTTTCTTCAATAATCAGTTTTCGCTGACAGCCCTAGAGATCCAGAGGGATTAATTAGCCGTACCGAGAAGCTCTTGTGTAGTTTTTACGAGGCTTTTGAGTCGTATCCGCGAGGTTTGCGGAGACAGTTGTAGCCGCTATAAAGGCGCGTTTACGGCGCCGCAGTAAACACATGCTGCGGTCCAGTGCTGATAGCGAGCCTCGTAAACGGCACGCCCTGGTTGAACAAGGCTTTATATTTGACGGGAAAAAGCGAAATGGACGTAAACTACAGGCGAGATTTGAATGCCTAACATTTATAAAACGAGAATAATAGGAAAAAGGATGTATTTATATATTTTTGTAAACATCTAAGTTCCAAATACACAGCAACCTGTCTACACCTACATGCTAAATAATTTTACGACTTTAAACATAGTAGCATGATACCTAGGTACTACTCGCTAGCTCGGGTTGTGTTAAAAACACAGGTTGCTTTTAAAATAATGTACTTATAAGTAGGAAAATTTCAACAACAAACTATTTGAAACACTCAGCAGTTGAGCCAGGCTAAGACAAAAGCGTATACTCAGGTTTACATGAGTTACCACTCTGCTTGGCAGTGGGCGGGCGGAATCACATGGAGTCGATGCTGATCGGATTTAAAACGATAACGGTAGAATGGACAGCTCTATTTGACCAACTATACAAATATTATTTTTCAAACTATCGTGATTAGTAGACATAACTATAGATTTTGACACGGGTCTTTATCACGTAATTACCTTTAATTTACTTTCCCGACGTTTCGGCTATGTTACAATAACCATGGTCGCGGGCAGACTGGAGTACTCGGAGCTACCGTCGAGAAGCGGAGGCAGTTGAAGAAACTACCCTCACTTGGTCTTCAGAAATAGAAATGTCCATGTTCACATTACGACACACCACACTGACTGTATCCACGCACTGAGATGGTCTATCGCGACACCCACACATAGTGACTACAGGATTCCATGAAGAAGAGAGTCTAAAGCCGTCTTCGCGATTAAAATTTTTTGGGTACTTTTTAATTTCAATAGCTTCCCGGACTATTCTCTTGTAGTAATGGCGTTCACTTGACAAAACTTTTGGATCATGTAGTTCAATCCAGTGAGACGGACCCGAATCCACTAAATGCTCCGCGATCGCTGACTTGTACACCTGGCGATTTTTGACAGCTACAATATGTTCTTTGACACGTTCGGCCACAGTTCTTTTCGTTTGCCCAATGTATGAACGGCCACAACTACAGTCTATCTTATAAACGCCAGGCATCTGTAGAGGTACCACATCCTTTGGAGTCCGTAACTGTCCAGCCACTTTTGATAAAGGAGTGAACACTGACTTAATTGAAAACCTCCTCAACACATTTCCAATTTTATCTGTCACCCCCTTCAAATACGGCAAAAAGGTGGACTGCCGACTGACATCCAATGGCTTGATCCTATCCATGCGTCTCGGCTGCCATCGTCTTCTTACATATCCGTTGGATTTGAGAACATCCTGAACATGTGCCAACTCACTCTCCAAATGTTCAGGGTCACATAAATCATGAGCTCTGTTGATCAAAGAGCAAACCACCGATTGTAAGTGACGAGGATGATGGTGTGAAGCAGCATTTAGATACCTATCAGTGTGCGTCGTTTTCCTATATACAGAGTGCGATATAGACCCATTGGATTTCACCATCACTTTGACGTCAAGAAAAGCTAAAGCCCGGTTATTCTCCATTTCATATGTGAAACAAATCTTCGGGTGAATTGAGTTTAGCTGCAAAATAAATTGTTCAACTTCCTGTTTGCCCCCCTTCATGATGCAAAAAACATCATCCACGTACCTCTTCCATAACTTTATACCATAGGCTGCAAAATCTATGCCTCGTTCAAAATGTTCCATCCAGATATTGGCTAAAACTGGTGCCACCGGGCTTCCCATGGCTACACCATCAATCTGAAGGTAATGTTGCCCCTGGTATAAAAAGAAGTTTCCGTCCAAACAGTTTTCAAGGAGAACAATATACTGATCAGGCAGTTCGTTATCACTTAGCTTCTCTCGTACAACATCCAGGCAGTCCTTTATTGGAACATTGGTGAAAAGCGACACCACATCAAAACTCACCATAATGTCATCTGGTTCCAACATCAAGCTCCTGATTATGTCCACAAAATGACGGGAATCCTTTACAAAAGATGGCGTACTTCCTACGAGAGGCTGTAAAATTGAGGCCACATGTTTAGCCAGATAGTATGTGGGTGAATCAATCTGGCTCACGATTGGTCGTAGGGGCACGTTGCTCTTGTGTACCTTTGGTAAACCATACAATTTCGGCGACTGCACTATCATAGGCTTATATAAACGGTCAAACACATCTTCCGTGAAAAGGTCCCTGTATTCTAAAATGAGAGCACGAATACGCTTTGTCACTCTAGCAGTTGGGTTATACTTTACTAATTTATACACCTCTCTGTCATCCAACAAACTCCGTATTTTGGCGTCGTAGTCAGTAGTGTTCATCACTACGGTGGCGTTACCCTTATCCGCCTTAAGGACCAAAATCTCCTGGTTATCCCTTAAGGCTCGGAGTGCCTGACGCTCCCCCGATGTGATGTTCGACTTTGGTAGGTTAGATTTGCGCAATATTATTGCAACATCTTGTCTCAGCGTTTCAGCGTCATTAGGTGGTATTTTGTTACGAATAATAGTGTCCTCTATACTACCAATAATATCCTCATACGGAATCCGTTTAGGCGTTGGCGCAAAATTTAACCCTTTTCTTAGGATGGCTTGCGTAGTTTCATCCAGAGTAGTGTCCGACAAGTTGATGAGGGTATTACAGTTTTTTGTCTCTGACTGCAAACGATCCTGTGTACGACTACAATTGGCAAGCAACTTCTGCAACTTTTTGTCATGCTGGTCTGTACACAAAACAAAAATACGCTGTGCCTGATTATAAGTTATCCGGTCACACAAATCAAAATCACTACTAGATAACACTTCACTGCATTCCAAGTGTAAATCGTATAACTCACACTGCACTCTATTTAGGTAGTAACGGTCATTTCTGATCATTTGTTTTAACAAACGGACACTCGCGTTCCCTAGAATTCTGTCGGAATGTTCGATATCACTACGCGGTTTAATCCGAACACACGTAGGTAACAAGTCCCAATCACGGCATTTTGTTAAAAATGTCAATGATGTAATAAGTTTTACACTTTTCTTCCGAAGAAATTCTAGTCGTCTAACTTTGTTTACAATTTCCGGCCCGTACCGGTTTGCAATATTATTTTTCAAACTATCGTGATTAGTAGACATAACTATAGATTTTGACACGGGTCTTTATCACGTAATTACCTTTAATTTACTTTCCCGACGTTTCGGCTATGTTACAATAACCATGGTCGCGGGCAGACTGGAGTACTCGGAGCTACCGTCGAGAAGCGGAGGCAGTTGAAGAAACTACCCTCACTTGGTCTTCAGAAATAGAAATGTCCATGTTCACATTACGACACACCACACTGACTGTATCCACGCACTGAGATGGTCTATCGCGACACCCACACATAGTGACTACAGGATTCCATGAAGAAGAGAGTCTAAAGCCGTCTTCGCGATTAAAATTTTTTGGGTACTTTTTAATTTCAATAGCTTCCCGGACTATTCTCTTGTAGTAATGGCGTTCACTTGACAAAACTTTTGGATCATGTAGTTCAATCCAGTGAGACGGACCCGAATCCACTAAATGCTCCGCGATCGCTGACTTGTACACCTGGCGATTTTTGACAGCTACAATATGTTCTTTGACACGTTCGGCCACAGTTCTTTTCGTTTGCCCAATGTATGAACGGCCACAACTACAGTCTATCTTATAAACGCCAGGCATCTGTAGAGGTACCACATCCTTTGGAGTCCGTAACTGTCCAGCCACTTTTGATAAAGGAGTGAACACTGACTTAATTGAAAACCTCCTCAACACATTTCCAATTTTATCTGTCACCCCCTTCAAATACGGCAAAAAGGTGGACTGCCGACTGACATCCAATGGCTTGATCCTATCCATGCGTCTCGGCTGCCATCGTCTTCTTACATATCCGTTGGATTTGAGAACATCCTGAACATGTGCCAACTCACTCTCCAAATGTTCAGGGTCACATAAATCATGAGCTCTGTTGATCAAAGAGCAAACCACCGATTGTAAGTGACGAGGATGATGGTGTGAAGCAGCATTTAGATACCTATCAGTGTGCGTCGTTTTCCTATATACAGAGTGCGATATAGACCCATTGGATTTCACCATCACTTTGACGTCAAGAAAAGCTAAAGCCCGGTTATTCTCCATTTCATATGTGAAACAAATCTTCGGGTGAATTGAGTTTAGCTGCAAAATAAATTGTTCAACTTCCTGTTTGCCCCCCTTCATGATGCAAAAAACATCATCCACGTACCTCTTCCATAACTTTATACCATAGGCTGCAAAATCTATGCCTCGTTCAAAATGTTCCATCCAGATATTGGCTAAAACTGGTGCCACCGGGCTTCCCATGGCTACACCATCAATCTGAAGGTAATGTTGCCCCTGGTATAAAAAGAAGTTTCCGTCCAAACAGTTTTCAAGGAGAACAATATACTGATCAGGCAGTTCGTTATCACTTAGCTTCTCTCGTACAACATCCAGGCAGTCCTTTATTGGAACATTGGTGAAAAGCGACACCACATCAAAACTCACCATAATGTCATCTGGTTCCAACATCAAGCTCCTGATTATGTCCACAAAATGACGGGAATCCTTTACAAAAGATGGCGTACTTCCTACGAGAGGCTGTAAAATTGAGGCCACATGTTTAGCCAGATAGTATGTGGGTGAATCAATCTGGCTCACGATTGGTCGTAGGGGCACGTTGCTCTTGTGTACCTTTGGTAAACCATACAATTTCGGCGACTGCACTATCATAGGCTTATATAAACGGTCAAACACATCTTCCGTGAAAAGGTCCCTGTATTCTAAAATGAGAGCACGAATACGCTTTGTCACTCTAGCAGTTGGGTTATACTTTACTAATTTATACACCTCTCTGTCATCCAACAAACTCCGTATTTTGGCGTCGTAGTCAGTAGTGTTCATCACTACGGTGGCGTTACCCTTATCCGCCTTAAGGACCAAAATCTCCTGGTTATCCCTTAAGGCTCGGAGTGCCTGACGCTCCCCCGATGTGATGTTCGACTTTGGTAGGTTAGATTTGCGCAATATTATTGCAACATCTTGTCTCAGCGTTTCAGCGTCATTAGGTGGTATTTTGTTACGAATAATAGTGTCCTCTATACTACCAATAATATCCTCATACGGAATCCGTTTAGGCGTTGGCGCAAAATTTAACCCTTTTCTTAGGATGGCTTGCGTAGTTTCATCCAGAGTAGTGTCCGACAAGTTGATGAGGGTATTACAGTTTTTTGTCTCTGACTGCAAACGATCCTGTGTACGACTACAATTGGCAAGCAACTTCTGCAACTTTTTGTCATGCTGGTCTGTACACAAAACAAAAATACGCTGTGCCTGATTATAAGTTATCCGGTCACACAAATCAAAATCACTACTAGATAACACTTCACTGCATTCCAAGTGTAAATCGTATAACTCACACTGCACTCTATTTAGGTAGTAACGGTCATTTCTGATCATTTGTTTTAACAAACGGACACTCGCGTTCCCTAGAATTCTGTCGGAATGTTCGATATCACTACGCGGTTTAATCCGAACACACGTAGGTAACAAGTCCCAATCACGGCATTTTGTTAAAAATGTCAATGATGTAATAAGTTTTACACTTTTCTTCCGAAGAAATTCTAGTCGTCTAACTTTGTTTACAATTTTGAACGAGGCATAGATTTTGCAGCCTATGGTATAAAGTTATGGAAGAGGTACGTGGATGATGTTTTTTGCATCATGAAGGGGGGCAAACAGGAAGTTGAACAATTTATTTTGCAGCTAAACTCAATTCACCCGAAGATTTGTTTCACATATGAAATGGAGAATAACCGGGCTTTAGCTTTTCTTGACGTCAAAGTGATGGTGAAATCCAATGGGTCTATATCGCACTCTGTATATAGGAAAACGACGCACACTGATAGGTATCTAAATGCTGCTTCACACCATCATCCTCGTCACTTACAATCGGTGGTTTGCTCTTTGATCAACAGAGCTCATGATTTATGTGACCCTGAACATTTGGAGAGTGAGTTGGCACATGTTCAGGATGTTCTCAAATCCAACGGATATGTAAGAAGACGATGGCAGCCGAGACGCATGGATAGGATCAAGCCATTGGATGTCAGTCGGCAGTCCACCTTTTTGCCGTATTTGAAGGGGGTGACAGATAAAATTGGAAATGTGTTGAGGAGGTTTTCAATTAAGTCAGTGTTCACTCCTTTATCAAAAGTGGCTGGACAGTTACGGACTCCAAAGGATGTGGTACCTCTACAGATGCCTGGCGTTTATAAGATAGACTGTAGTTGTGGCCGTTCATACATTGGGCAAACGAAAAGAACTGTGGCCGAACGTGTCAAAGAACATATTGTAGCTGTCAAAAATCGCCAGGTGTACAAGTCAGCGATCGCGGAGCATTTAGTGGATTCGGGTCCGTCTCACTGGATTGAACTACATGATCCAAAAGTTTTGTCAAGTGAACGCCATTACTACAAGAGAATAGTCCGGGAAGCTATTGAAATTAAAAAGTACCCAAAAAATTTTAATCGCGAAGACGGCTTTAGACTCTCTTCTTCATGGAATCCTGTAGTCACTATGTGTGGGTGTCGCGATAGACCATCTCAGTGCGTGGATACAGTCAGTGTGGTGTGTCGTAATGTGAACATGGACATTTCTATTTCTGAAGACCAAGTGAGGGTAGTTTCTTCAACTGCCTCCGCTTCTCGACGGTAGCTCCGAGTACTCCAGTCTGCCCGCGACCATGGTTATTGTAACATAGCCGAAACGTCGGGAAAGTAAATTAAAGGTAATTACGTGATAAAGACCCGTGTCAAAATCTATAGTTATGTCTACTAATCACGATAGTTTGAAAAATAATATTGCAAACCGGTACGGGCCGGAAATTGTAAACAAAGTTAGACGACTAGAATTTCTTCGGAAGAAAAGTGTAAAACTTATTACATCATTGACATTTTTAACAAAATGCCGTGATTGGGACTTGTTACCTACGTGTGTTCGGATTAAACCGCGTAGTGATATCGAACATTCCGACAGAATTCTAGGGAACGCGAGTGTCCGTTTGTTAAAACAAATGATCAGAAATGACCGTTACTACCTAAATAGAGTGCAGTGTGAGTTATACGATTTACACTTGGAATGCAGTGAAGTGTTATCTAGTAGTGATTTTGATTTGTGTGACCGGATAACTTATAATCAGGCACAGCGTATTTTTGTTTTGTGTACAGACCAGCATGACAAAAAGTTGCAGAAGTTGCTTGCCAATTGTAGTCGTACACAGGATCGTTTGCAGTCAGAGACAAAAAACTGTAATACCCTCATCAACTTGTCGGACACTACTCTGGATGAAACTACGCAAGCCATCCTAAGAAAAGGGTTAAATTTTGCGCCAACGCCTAAACGGATTCCGTATGAGGATATTATTGGTAGTATAGAGGACACTATTATTCGTAACAAAATACCACCTAATGACGCTGAAACGCTGAGACAAGATGTTGCAATAATATTGCGCAAATCTAACCTACCAAAGTCGAACATCACATCGGGGGAGCGTCAGGCACTCCGAGCCTTAAGGGATAACCAGGAGATTTTGGTCCTTAAGGCGGATAAGGGTAACGCCACCGTAGTGATGAACACTACTGACTACGACGCCAAAATACGGAGTTTGTTGGATGACAGAGAGGTGTATAAATTAGTAAAGTATAACCCAACTGCTAGAGTGACAAAGCGTATTCGTGCTCTCATTTTAGAATACAGGGACCTTTTCACGGAAGATGTGTTTGACCGTTTATATAAGCCTATGATAGTGCAGTCGCCGAAATTGTATGGTTTACCAAAGGTACACAAGAGCAACGTGCCCCTACGACCAATCGTGAGCCAGATTGATTCACCCACATACTATCTGGCTAAACATGTGGCCTCAATTTTACAGCCTCTCGTAGGAAGTACGCCATCTTTTGTAAAGGATTCCCGTCATTTTGTGGACATAATCAGGAGCTTGATGTTGGAACCAGATGACATTATGGTGAGTTTTGATGTGGTGTCGCTTTTCACCAATGTTCCAATAAAGGACTGCCTGGATGTTGTACGAGAGAAGCTAAGTGATAACGAACTGCCTGATCAGTATATTGTTCTCCTTGAAAACTGTTTGGACGGAAACTTCTTTTTATACCAGGGGCAACATTACCTTCAGATTGATGGTGTAGCCATGGGAAGCCCGGTGGCACCAGTTTTAGCCAATATCTGGATGGAACATTTTGAACGAGGCATAGATTTTGCAGCCTATGGTATAAAGTTATGGAAGAGGTACGTGGATGATGTTTTTTGCATCATGAAGGGGGGCAAACAGGAAGTTGAACAATTTATTTTGCAGCTAAACTCAATTCACCCGAAGATTTGTTTCACATATGAAATGGAGAATAACCGGGCTTTAGCTTTTCTTGACGTCAAAGTGATGGTGAAATCCAATGGGTCTATATCGCACTCTGTATATAGGAAAACGACGCACACTGATAGGTATCTAAATGCTGCTTCACACCATCATCCTCGTCACTTACAATCGGTGGTTTGCTCTTTGATCAACAGAGCTCATGATTTATGTGACCCTGAACATTTGGAGAGTGAGTTGGCACATGTTCAGGATGTTCTCAAATCCAACGGATATGTAAGAAGACGATGGCAGCCGAGACGCATGGATAGGATCAAGCCATTGGATGTCAGTCGGCAGTCCACCTTTTTGCCGTATTTGAAGGGGGTGACAGATAAAATTGGAAATGTGTTGAGGAGGTTTTCAATTAAGTCAGTGTTCACTCCTTTATCAAAAGTGGCTGGACAGTTACGGACTCCAAAGGATGTGGTACCTCTACAGATGCCTGGCGTTTATAAGATAGACTGTAGTTGTGGCCGTTCATACATTGGGCAAACGAAAAGAACTGTGGCCGAACGTGTCAAAGAACATATTGTAGCTGTCAAAAATCGCCAGGTGTACAAGTCAGCGATCGCGGAGCATTTAGTGGATTCGGGTCCGTCTCACTGGATTGAACTACATGATCCAAAAGTTTTGTCAAGTGAACGCCATTACTACAAGAGAATAGTCCGGGAAGCTATTGAAATTAAAAAGTACCCAAAAAATTTTAATCGCGAAGACGGCTTTAGACTCTCTTCTTCATGGAATCCTGTAGTCACTATGTGTGGGTGTCGCGATAGACCATCTCAGTGCGTGGATACAGTCAGTGTGGTGTGTCGTAATGTGAACATGGACATTTCTATTTCTGAAGACCAAGTGAGGGTAGTTTCTTCAACTGCCTCCGCTTCTCGACGGTAGCTCCGAGTACTCCAGTCTGCCCGCGACCATGGTTATTGTAACATAGCCGAAACGTCGGGAAAGTAAATTAAAGGTAATTACGTGATAAAGACCCGTGTCAAAATCTATAGTTATATACAAATATTATTGCTTTTAGCTTATAGAGCGCTTAAAAGTATCGTAAAGTATCGATCTAAATTTAAATTAAAGTGATATGTGAAATGTTTGGTTTTTTGTATGGGCTGAGTCTACCCGGATAAGACGTTGATGATAAAACTGCATTATCTTGAAAACCATCAAACTGAAAAAGAATCTGTCCATAATTTACTTAGCGAGTATGATTATATAACGATATATATAAAAAACAACTATTTAGCTATTCATAGTTTTGACTAAAAACTATACTAGTATTTTTGAAGAGCCAACTTTGAAAAATAGATATATCGAGAAAAGTTTCACCAATCGTGTTTCTGTCTATAATTTATCTAGATTATATCCTTAAGTTATCTTTGTCATTAAAAACAACGCTGTATGTTTTTCGGTTATTGAAAAAAAAACGATTCTGCATTCATCAAAAACATTTATTACTCGTCTGAAAGTTACGGCGAAAGAATATTATTATTATTTTATTTTATTTTTCTATACTGTAAATGTTTGTTGCTGAGACACTTATTTTATGCATAGTGTTCAGTTTTAACATTCATTTGAAAAACTGAGGCAAAGAGGGTGAGTCTTCAACTATTGTCTACACCCTGATCTGAACCCTGTACCTACTCGACTTTGACGTTACGAGCGTGAATTGAAGTAACGTGCAAAACTTGCACTAGGCCCTCAGGACACACGTTCTCATAACTATTTCTTAGACAAAGCAAAGAAGCATCGAACAATATAACTTGCATAAACTTCGGTTTGCCTAGTTTAGTAAAACTTGTATTGAAACTGAAAAAGGCAAGGAAACTCTGAAAACAACGGAAGTTGGAAGTATACAAAAATAAAATTGAAACTGAAATATGCATGAAAGCCAAAAAATGTGCTAGTATATTTTGATTTTTGCTAGTAAAAAGGCATTTAAAAAAACGCTGTTGTATAATATGAAAATTTTAAAACAGGATGATAAACAATTCACGAATAAATTAAATTCATAAATCGTGACATTCATTTTGATTTACTTCTAAACTCCCATGCTCTAGCTTTAAGCTAACATCATACAGAAAAATAACACCTAATCTCAAAATTTGAGTCTATACTATCATAAAGGGGAAAAACATTTTTTTGTATTTTTGTTTGAATGAACAAACTAAAAAAAAAACATGACCAATTTTGAACATTATTTTACCTATCAAAAGCTAGATTACCAACGAGTAATCCTAAATAATATTATAAATGCAAAAGTTTGAAGTTGAAATTTGCTGTAGATTTAGATATATAATTTATTTAAAAATAAATGAGATCTCCACAAAAATTGCAATAATAGTATCAAAAATAAAAATAAAATAAATAGGAGCACGACTGTAATCCCCAAGTACGGTAGACATTCTCTCAGATCTCTAGACGCTTAGAGCCTTTGAAAATGTCTAGTGGGGGTAGTCAGAGGCACGTCCAAACATTATATTTGGCACATGCCCACATTTTGCAGTAGTTAGCATTCCATACGTGACAGGTTGCAAGCCCATCGCCGCTTATAAGAACACTAACTGGTTTCCCTTCACCGTTTTGAGCACGTGTTTTTGATGCGCATATAAATTTTTCGAACCGAGAAATCCATTGATGCACGCCGGGATTCGAACCCACGACCTTCAGATTAAAAGTCGAGGTACATCCCACTCGGCCTACACGTATCACAAGGTATCAAACATTTGCATATAATATTCATTAGTACACCTGTGCCAAGCCGCAGCTGGTATAAATAAGCCTACTTACTTTGATCGGCTCCTTTTCATCTTTCCAATTGTTTCGCCTGCCTAAGTTTAAGGGACCGTGAGGTATTTTATCGTGTGTGCTTTTTTATGAACAGTTTGAAGTACTACGTCTTTGGGATCTGCTCGTAAATTTTTACTATCTTGGTCTGTATGGACGGAGCATACGCCTGATCTATTCGGTTTGAATGGTCTCTTTAGGATTGTATTTGACTAATCTACCAAGTCTGACAATTTTCTTTCTGTAAAACATTAGGTAGGTACTTTTTAACATTTAATAACACAGCTGAAATTACTGTGTAAGTATGTAATCAAATGCTCGTGTTTTCATTGGTAAGTTGCTTAATGTGTTTTCTTACAGCGTACTTTTACATAAATCAAAGCGTACATTTTATTACTTCTATGAAGTTTCCTATCAATGATACTTATATCTCACTACTACTAAGTAACTAGTAGTGAAAAATGAAATGAAATGAAATATATATATTTATTGGGAACAAGAACATAGGTTATAAAAACAGTCAAAAAGGATGATGATGATGCCTGTAGACGTGCTAGACTGTGTCGCAGACACCAACGCAAATGTTTCAAGGATATCCTTGAAACATTTTTGTTTTTAGTATGAGTTATGTAAGTGTGCGTAGATGTCTGTGCGTGTGAGTGTGTGTATGTGAATAGTATAAGTATCATTGAGAAACTTCATAAAAGTAATAAATGTAGCATTTATTTAAATAAAATAATACAGAAGGTAGAAAAGGATATCATCAGATAAATCAATCAAAATAAAGATTGGGAAAGGTTTGTAAAGAAAGGTAATTCAGCAAGTACTTACTGTCCCTTAATATTTGCTATCAAATATGGCCAGAAACGGCGGGGTTCGTGTATTCCTTTCATAACACAACCTACCTCTCCCGCGGGATAATAGAGACCGGAGCTTAGTATTTCGCTAATCGTAACTCAACATTTAATTTGACCGATTGTAATACACAAAAATTGATATGCGCATCAAAACATGTGTTTAAATGGTGAAGGAAAACATCGTGAGGAAACCAGTTAGTGTTCTTGTTAGCGGCGATGGGCTTGCAACCACGTATGGAATGCACTACTGCAAAATGTGGGCATGTGCCGAACGCCTGGAGATCTGAGAGGATGTCTACCGTACTCGGGGATTACAGTTGTGATCCTTTTTTTTGTAATACTCTGAACGAACAGATCTATTAAGATAAGCAATCGCTTTCTCGACTTACAATTCAAAAAGCATAATCTTAAAGATCGATAAATTCATAACAAGCTGAGATGTAAGCAATTTGATTTGCAATTATAGATTGACTTTGAACAATGACCTCATCTCACAACTCGCATGTCGAAGGGCACGAAGGGTATTCAAAATATCGGTAATCTAAAGCGAAATCTTCGCCTTTGAAGCGACAGGAGCAATTCATCTCTGATAGACATTTTAGCGGTCCCGCGCAAGTTTATTTAGGACAGAGTCTCCCGAAGTATTGAGAGTTTGGGAGCGTGATTGGGCCACAAGAGTGGCTCTATATTTATTTTGTACGTAAATCTCCAAGAGTAAGGTAAGTACAGGATGTCCCAGAAACTGGTATTAAACAAAAGCCCACAAGGTGACACACCCATTTATGAAATGGTAATACATTAAGAATCATTAAGCATTTAAAATTTCTACTTTTGTCAACAATCTCACTTATATTAAACGCAATGGTACTCTATCTTTGGGCTCTCTATCTTTATTTTTGGGAACATCCTGTATAGAGACTTTACCTATGAGGTATTATCGTTTTGTGCTCAATTTACTTCCAAAAACAATTTGTCTAACATACGGGTTGTGAGGATCGATTACCACATACGATGTTATGGAGAGGGTAGACATACTACTCGTATAAAAAAACACTAGAAAAAATATGAGTACGTATTTTCAAGAAAGGCAAATTGAGCTGGGTTGACGGAATTGATTTGTCCTACCTCTCCTTCCACTTACAGATTCCAAATACGGATTAGGAGGAAAAATGTCCCAGACTTTATGCCCGCACTTCCCAAACGCACCCATTTCCCATTTCGACCAATTATTTATGAACATTCTGTCAATTTATGTAATCCTATTAATATTATAAATCTGAAATTATGCGAGGATGTTTGTATGTTTGAATGTTTATAGCTCAATTACGACCAACGGATTTGGATAAAACTTGGAATATCTATAAATGGAATAGCTAGAATACTGTTTATTCATCAGGTACCACGTATCATTTCTATTGTGTAACTGTCAGAAGATTGTGGAATGGGAATTTGATAATTAAGCTTGAAATTTTTGTATAGGCTAAGATAAGATAAGACCCGGATAAGACGGAAAAAGTGATAAAACTGCATTAGCCTAAAAACCATCAAACTTAAAAAGAAACTGTCTTTTATTTATATAGCTAGTGTGATTATCTAACGAATTATATAAAAATGAACTGTTTAGCTATTCATAGTTTTGTGTAAAAACGAAATTAGTGTTTTGGAAGAGCCTTTGGAAAATAAATCTATCGAGAAAAGTTTCACCAATCGTGTTTCTGTTTATAATTTATCTAGATTATATCCTTTAGCGGCCTCCAGACTCCCGCGAGATTCACGGCGTGAAGTCGCGCCGTGAATCATGCGCGAAATCTCGCGCGTACGACGTCGGCTACACATTCACGCTAGGTTCACAGTATAGTTCGCGCACTCGACCACGATGGACCCCGAAATTGCTGCTGCGGGACTTCTTTGCGCATTAGCTATTTATAGCTACGCTTCTGTCAAGCACAAGCTAGTTAAAAAGAAGCGCAGAAGAAGAAGATGGTGGATGTTAATTATCCACCGACGATGCACGACTGAGCGGCCTGCGAATATGTAGCCAAGACAAGTTCGCGCCAAGTTCGCGGCCCGCGAGCCCTTTGTCGCGGGACAAAATACCGACAATTTTCGGGGAACGAGGCGCGAACCCGCGAAGAATATGCGAATCCAATCTACACTCACAGTTCGCGGGATGTTCGCGGCTTCGCGCGCGATCCGCGCGCGAATGTGGATAAGGCTTTAAGTTATCTTTGTCATAAAAAACAAAAACTGTATGTTTTGCGGTTATTGAGAAAAACGATTCTGCATTCATCAAAAAAATTTATTACTCGTCTTAAAGTTGATTACCAGTGAGCTTACGCAATAGGGCGGAATTTGAACTTACGAAAATCGGATCGAAGTACCTCCTCGCCAACACGGCTCTCTCAAGTACGTAGGAGCGTATTATACCTGTTCTTCATAAACATTTACCCCGATAAAGTTGCGAAATATTCAGGAATAACCGAAATTGTTGTTCGAACTTTCCGGTCGGTTCTGCAGTTATAAATTAATTAGCAATCAGACCGCAGTCTTCCAACTTCATTTAGCAATGGCCAGGTACACGCCGACGATTGTTGTTGAATTGTTACACTCAACTATGCTTTTGAATTGAAAATTTAATCTGAGATAGCATTCAAAGTTATGATACAAAGGTTACAATTTACAGCGAACGAAATGTATTACGCCAATAAATATGACCGATTTTATCAATGTGATATGTAGTGCGATTCTGTTGCAGATCGTAAACCGATCTATAAATGAAAGGTTTTTAAATTAGTGGACATTTCGCATAGCCCCATCTAGCCAAGTAAAGCTTATTATACGATGTACTATGGGAACTAGATAACTGATTGAATACTATAGAATAATGATTGAATATCATACTCATTACATTAACAACACCCAGACACAGAACAAACATCTATGCTCATCACAAAACACCTACCGCGCAGAAGGCAGAGCAACTAAGACGTGAGTCCAGTCAAAGTAGAAAAAATATAGCTAGTAAACCCTCTCGACTTCGTTCACGTGACCTTATTTTCAAATAGACTTCAACCCCCTGCATCCCTTAGGGGCTGAATTTCGGAAATTCCAAAAACAAACACTGACAATGACAAGCTTCTATTACCTATGGTTTGTCCGATAATAGATCAGTCAAGAGTAAGTAAGTCAATGTAAGAGTTTAATATATTTAGATGCAAAGTTGAAAGCTCTTAGATGCTATCTGAGGGCAGGCTACGGGTATAAGGTTAGGTAAGTACATAAATCATAAACTTTCCTTCAGGGATGATTAACTGAACTGAAGGCCATCTCCCGTTTTCTGACTAAAAACATTTAGGGCAATAGACCTGGTTGTGGTGCCTACCTCGGCTTTGGGCATTTTTAATTTGCCGGTCAATAACTAAGCATAGCAAACAAACTTGTTTATAGTACAAATATTTGTGTATGGTCCGTTTTGATTAGTGGTCACAGTTATGGTGCGTTATACCTCTCTATTAGATTGTTTATTTTATTTTATTTATTTGGGAAGAAAGACGGTCATGGGTAGGTATAGTAATGATTAAATGTATGACCCACAATATCATCCACATGTTGAATGAATAAGCATTCGCATCTTATATGATAGATTAATAAATAAAAATCGTCTGTTACATAACCTTTGCTTAACCTAAGGATAAATAAATACTGTATTCATGTTGTTTTAAAATCGTCGTTTTAATAATTTTTAGGGTTCCATACCCAAAGGGTAAAAACGGGACCCTATTACTAAGACTTCGCTGTCCGTCTGTCTGTCTGTCTGTCCGTCCGTCTGTCTGTCACATGGCTGTATCTTATGATCCGTGATAGCTAGACAGTTGTTTTTTTTTACAGATCATGTATTTCTGTTGCTATAACAACAAATACTAAAAACAGAATAAAATAAATATTTAAGTGGGGCTCCCGTACAACAAACGTGTTTTTTTTGCCGTTTTTGTAGATAATGGTACGGAACCCATCGTGCACGAGTCCGACTCGCATTTGTCCAATTTATTCATTAAAAACAATTTTTTGAAAATTAAAATTTTGTTAAAGTGCCAACAACCAGCGCTCTTGCCCTACCATCATAGAGCACTCTTCAGCTCGTTTTGACTTTTCCTTTCACAAGTTTCTTTTCATAGTGCAGCAACTAACTGGCAGAAGGCCAGAGATTTTAAAAATCACTCATTTTTAAAAGAATGATCATAATTTGAAATAAATATAGTTAGTAGGGGTTCAATGGGCATTTCTGGACAAAAAAAACTTGAGAGGTGTCAAGGGACACCCGGATGGAACGAAGTTCTCACAAAATAACGTGGGACAAGGGAAGGGGAATCAACTTTGACTTCGACTTCGACTTCGACTTCGACTTCGACCTCGACCTCGACCTCGACCTCGACCTCGACCTCGACCTCGACCTCGACCTCGACCTCGACCTCGACCTCGACCTCGACCTCGACCTCGACCTCGACCTCCACCTCCACCTCGACCTCCACCTCGACCTCGACCTCGACCTCGACCTCCACCTCGACCTCGACCTCGACCTCGACCTCGACCTCCACCTCCATCTCGACTTCCACTTCCACCTCGACCTCGACCTCGACACAATTAATAGATATATATATTAATAGATATACTATAGCAAAAAAGTGTCGTGACAACTTTTCGTGACAACTTTTCGTAAGAATTTTTTCCGTCTTGCCCCCTTTCACAACGCGCGATAAGGAACTTCGTTCCAAAAGTCCAGTTATCCCCATTACACTCAATGCGCTGTCAATGGGGATTTCTGGACTTTTTCTAAAAAAAAGTCCAGAAATGCCCATTGATGGGGATAGTCAATGGGGATACCTGGACTAACCCCTCAATTACACCAAAAATATAACCTCCAGTTTAGCTCATTGTGACGTCTTCATTTGACTACACTTTCATGTTCGTCTACACTGAAACATAAAGTTCTCGTCTTGGTTTTTAGGATGGTCTTAGCGTTAGTAGGTAATGGTTAAAGCTTATTGTAGACTGGCTTTTATTATATTTAGGTATATGCAAAAGTGTTTTTATAAAGGCCGTGTTGGCCGAGTGGGAGGTACTTCGATTTTCATTTCGATGGTCGTGGTTCTGTTCAAAAAATGTATATGTGCATCAAAACACGGCGATGGGCTTACAACCTATCACGTATGAAATGCTAGCTACTGAAAAATGTGGTTGGACTTGCCTCTGACTACCCCTATTAGACATCGTCAAGGATCTAGGCGCCTTGAGATCTGAGAGTATGTCTACCGTCCTTGGGGGTTACAGTCGTGATCTTATTTCTATTTCATTTTATTTATAGTGAAATAAAAAAATAAAACCGGCCAAGTGCGAATCGGACTCGCGCACGAAGTGTTCCGTACCATTATCTATAAAAACGGCCAATAAACACGTTTGTTGTACGGGAGCCCCACTTAAATATTTATTTTATTTTGTTTTAGTATTTGTTGTTATAGCGGCAACAGAAATAAATCATCTGTGAAATTTCAACTGTCTAGCTATCACGATTCATGAGATACAGCCCGTGACGGACAGACGGATAGACGGACAGACGGACAGACGGACAGACGGACAGACGGACAGACGGACAGACGGACAGACGGACAGACGGACAGACGGACAGCGAAGTCTTAGTAATAGGGTCCCGTTTTTACCCTTTGAGTACGGAACCTTATTCCTATACCTTATTATTCTAAACCTTTTTCTGTAACAAAAACTTTCCGCGTAAACTGAGCAATTTCTATTTACGTACTTACCACAGGTTTTATTTTAGTGCGCATAAACTTAAAAGCTTTTCCTTTCTTACAAGAAAAGGGCTAGAGCCAGACTTGTGATAAAACTGTTTAGTTGCAAGTTGGATTCCAGATACGAGTAGGTTATTGTTGAGATCCAGTATTGCGATTTAGTATTCCTAGTCATTTCGAGATGTAGACATAGGATAACTAGTTCAATGGAGTTCTAGGCTTACTGGCCAACTAGACATTGATATATGTAGAAGAAAATATACGGAACCGTTAGTGAGAAATATACATACAATCTTGTATTTGTCAAGTAAGTCGCCAAGTCGCGTGGGTGAAGCCAGAGGGTACCTTTTTTAGGGTTCCGCACCCAAATGGTAAAAACCGGACCCTATTACTAATAATTCGTTGTCCGTCTGTCTGTCACCAGGCTATATCTTATGAGCCGTGATAGCTAGACAGTTGAAATTTTCACACATTTTGTTTTTCTGTTGCGACTATAACAAAAAATACTAAAAACAAAATAAAATAAATATTTAACAAACGTGATTTTTTTGCCGTTTTTTATAGCTAATGGTTACGGAACCCTTCGTGCGCAAGTCCGACTCGCATTTGAACGGTTTTTCATATCATCTCAGGCACTTTTCAGGCCCTTATAACTTCGTTACGGTTTGAAACAATATACTGAAAATTATGTAAAGAAGTCAAAATTAGAGCAAATACCTACCTTGTTTTGAATGACCTTTGTGAATTATTTAAGGTGATAAGTGAAATTTTTGACTTTTTGTATGGGCTTAGTCTACCCGGATAAGACGGAAAAAGTGATTAAACTGCATTATCTTGAAAACCATCAAACTTAAAAAGAAACTGTCTTTATTTAGGTAGCTAGTATGATTATCTAACGAATTATATAAAACCGGCCAAGTGCGAGTCGGACTCGCGCACTTAGGGTTCCGTACCATTATCTATAAAAACGGCAAAAAAATCATGTTTGTTGTATGGGAGCCCCCCTTAAATATTTATTTTATTCTGTTTTTAGTATTTGTTGTTAGAGCAGCCACAGAAATACATAATCTGTGAACATTTCAACTGTCTAGCTATCACGGTTCATGAGATACAGCCCTGTGACAGACAGACAGACGGACAGACAGACGGACAGCGAAGTCTTAGTAATAGGGTTCCGTTTTTACCCTTTGGGCACGGAACCCTAAAAAATGAACTGTTTAGCTACTGATAGTTTTGATTAAAAACGAAACTGTATGTTTTACGGTTATTGAGAAAACGATTCTGCATTCATCACACTGGAGCTCTACATAGCATTAAGGAAAGAATCATAAAAAAAAAGGTAGACAAGCCGTGTTTGTTGCCTGATTCTTCTAGGCTTGGTCCCGTGGAATCGAGGTAGCTTCACCTAGTTCCTAAGACGTTTCAAAGTGATCCTTGTGATTTTATTGATATAAATGGTATTTGAATTTGAATTTTGACACATTAATTACTCGCCTTTACCTAATATTATTGTTTTTCATCAAATCCGTCTCAAGTCCAGTGTGAGTGCGGCGCCCCCACGCAAAATATGCTCCACTTGTTGTCCTGTCGTCAGTGCCCGACCACCTGCATCCGAGAGGATTTACTCGAGGCATCAGACAGAGCAATAGAAGTGGCAACTCACTGGCCTCACAGCTTAGTTGGTAGTAACTCTGCCTTCTACGCTGTAGGTTGTGGGTTCGATCCCCACCCAGGGCAAACATTTGTGTGATGAACATAGATGTTTGTCCTGTGTCTGGGTGTTACTATGTATAATAAGTATGTATTTACAAAAAAAAAAGTATATAAGTATTCTATCAGTTATCTGGTTCCCATAGTACAAGTCCGCCAATATTTATTTATTTATTTATTATTTAAGGAGTTTGAAAATGAATGAGCACATTGACTCAACGAATGTAATGTAGCCGTGTTGGCCGAGTGGGATGTACCTTGTCTTTCAATCTGAAGCTCGTGGGTTCGAATAACGGCGTGCATCAATGGATTTTTCGGTTTGAAAAATTTATATGCGCATCAAAAACACGTGCAGGAAACATCGTGAGGAAACCAGTTAGTGTTCTTATAAGCGGCAATGGGCTTGCAACCTGTCACGTATAGAATGCTAACTACTGCAAAATGTGGGCATGTGCCAAATATAATGTTTGGACGTGCCTCTGACTACCCCCACTAGACATCTTCAAAGGATCTAAGCGTCTGGAGATCTGAGAGGATGTCTATCGTACTTGGGGATTACAGTCGTGATCCTATTTATTTTATTTTTATTTATGTAATGACACAATATTTTTGAAAAATCTTAAAACTTTCTTTTTAGTGTCTAAATGTTTTTATAATATGAAAGAATTTATGGTAAATACTTAATAAACAAAGATTTCTATTATATTTATATATATTTTTAAGATTAGTATGGGGATGTTTTTCATATTTTAAAGTAGCAGTATATCGGGTAGTATATCTACATCTACAGCAAATTTTAACTCAATCCGTTTTGTCGTTTAGACCTGATTGAGGAACAAACATACATACAAACTCACAAACTTTCACATTTCTAATATTATTAGAATGAGGAAATTTTTATTTAACTAAATTTATCATAATATATTTCAAACTATCGTGATTAGTGCACATAACTATTTATTTTTACACGGGTCTTTATTACCTATAATTTCTGTATTACCTTTTAACAGTTTTAACATACTTACGGGTATCTTTAATTGACTAGCCTCAATGCTCAGTTGGTTGTAACTCTGCCATCTGCGCTGCAGGTTGTGGGTTCGATCCCCACCCAGGATAATGTTTGTTCTGTGTCTGGGTGTTAATATGTATAAGTATGTATTTACATAAAAAAAAGTATTTAAGTATTCTATCAGTTCCCTGGTTCCCATAGTACAAGCTTTGCTTAGTTTGGGGCTAGATAGCGCTATGTGTAAAGTTCGCCAATATTTATTTATTATTTGCGTGATGAACATGGATGTTGGTTGTATGTCTGGGTGTAATTTAATAATTGAATAACATGTATAATTTACCAAAAAAAGTATTCTATCAGCTATCTGTACAAGCTATGCTTAGTTCGGGGCTAGATGGTGATGTGTAAAAATGTCAACCAATATCTATGTATTTATTTATAATCTATTCTATTTATTGATATCTACATACATTGTGTAAAATTGAATAAACCAACTTTAGTAACTTGGTTAACGTACTGGTTATTCAAATCTTAAGTAGTGCCCAGCACAAAATAAAACGAAGCTCTCCACTATCCTCGGAATCCGGGTTAATGCGAAAGCCTTCATTTGCTCTATTATGCAAATTTAATTTAAATAACCGACTTTGTACGTTTAGAAACACGACATTCACACACAAGGTTGTGGGCAGCAAGTTGCAGTGTTTCATCGCAGTAGAACATTTTACAGACATTTCTCTCGAGTACAATATCAAACAAACGTAGCGAGGAAGTTTAGGTACCTATTTAATGTAGATAGTAACGAAATAGAATAACTGTCTAAAGCCAGAGTTCTCCGAGAAATTACGCGTTAGTGCAGCATAATTTAGCAGAACTAGCGGTTTTATACATTTACTAGCTGACCCGTGCCCGCTTCGCTGTGCGTAAGACATTTCTAATACCATCGTGGACTTTTTTGTAGACGTTTTTAAGGTGTACAATACTGTAGTACATTATTTTGATATATCTCGTGGGGTTCAGCCAGCATTTGCAATGTAAGCGCAAAAAAATGTGTTTATTTACGACATCACATTAGAAACCTCTAAAATTATCAGTGTTTCTCTACTAGATTATGCATGTATTATACATATAAACCTTCCTCTTGAATCACTCTGTTTATTAAAAAAACCGCATCAAAATCCGTTGTGTAGTTTTAAAGATATAAGCAAACATACATACATATTACATACAGACGCGGGAAGCGGAAAGCGACTTTGCTTTATACTATGTAGTGATTTTAATTAGCTGCCAACTTTACCGATGGTTACAGTAGCCGGTTTTATTTATATACAAGCTAACCCGGCGAAATTCGTATCGCTTTAGAAGTTCGTTCGCTTCCCGTTCCCGTTCCCGTTCCTGTTATAATAAGTATCCTATATCCGTCTCCTGGTTCTAAGCTACCTCACCAATTTTCAGCCAAATCGGTTCAGCCGTTCTTGAGTTATAAATAGTGTAACTAACACGACTTTTATGTATTTATATAGATTTGTGAAGAACGTGGCATTCGTTCATTTAGTGAATTACAATCTTCGATAAGTTGAAGTAACCCGCTCAACAGCTCAGTTAGTAGTAACTCTACCTTTTGCACTGTTTGTTGTGGGTTTATTTCCCACTCAGTGTTTATTCTGTGTTTGGATGTCATCATGTATTATCAAGTACTTATATTTAATACTTTTATTAAATCAGTAATCTAGTTCCCATAGTACAAGCTTTGCTTATTTTAGAGCTATATGATGCTATGTGAAATGTCCAACAATATTTAATTTTAGTAAGTAATAATTATAGTAAGTTTAGTTCATCGTTATTTGAACATGCCACATCGATTTTGCGCTGCTGATATTTTCTACACAATGTAACGTTGAGTTTGCGTGCGCCACTTTTAATGTAAAAAAAACCGGCTAAATGCGAATCGGACTCGCGCACGAAGAGTTCCGTACCATTATCTATAAAAAACGGCAAAAAAATCACGTTTGTTGTATGGGAGCCCCACTTAAATATTGATTTTATTCTGTTTTTAGTATTTGTTGTTATAGCAGCAACAGAAATACATCATCTGTGAAAATTTCAACTGTCTAGCTATCACGGTTCATGAGTCAGCCCTGTGACGGACAGACGTAATAGGGTCCCGTTTTTACCTTTTGGGTACGGAACTCTAAAAACACCTTTCAGTGCGAGTTAAAATGTCGCATTTGCAGTTAATCAATATGCGGTAATGGGAGCTGGTTTGTAAGCCTCGTATCACGCACTGTGTGTTTATTTAATGAGCTTCCGCTACATTACGACTTACCTATACCTACCTTGGGTTTGACCCGAGAACTGCAAACAAGGTGGGTTAAAGCTTCTAGTTGTTCTCTCTCAATTGAGGAAATTCCCTTTTAAATCTAACCAAAGGGTAAATTATGCGCGATTTTTGACATATCCCTATGTCATTGTCTGTATAAAGTCCTTTTCCGCTTTTCTAAACAAACCCGTCTTTTAAAAACCATAGCAAAACTCTATTGTTTTTAATAGAAATACCACGTTTTATTTTGTATTGATGACGTTTCGAGTTAAAATCACATTGACTTTTGACAGTTACTTAATGGAAATTTGACAGTTAAAGCTGATTACGATTACCAATGAGCTTAGGATGCAATACTGGCTGCATTGTGACAATCAGTCACAAACTCACAGTTTTTATGTATGTTTGTTCAAAGTTTTTAGTTTGTACAAAGTTTTTATGTATGTTTGTTCCTCAATCAGGCCTAAACGACAAAACGGATTAATTTGATTTTTGCTGTAGATGTAGATATAATGCCCGAATAAATAATAGACTACTTTAAAATATGAAAAACATCCCCAAAACGATAATAAACGCAAAATGGATGATTTTTGTATAGATGACGCTGGTGTGCAACAAATCTGACATCACAGACTAAAAACATTCAGTCTTTTCTACTCGACTATTGAAATTTGACAGGACAACGTCTGTCACGGGTCGGCTAGTTTCTAATATTTCTTTTTGCCATTTAATTTGATTGAACCCGCATCTCTTGGTTCTCAGAAACTCTTCCGCCATGCCACCGAGGTTGTCCTTGTAAAATGATAAAGACAATCGCAAGTTTGCATAGTTGGTTGGCGGCAGGTGTTCTTGTCACCGACTTGCTTATATACAAAACTAGCTGACCCGTGCCCGCTTCGCTGTGCGTAAGACATTTCTAATACCATCGCGGACTTTATTGTAGAAAAAAAAATGTGTTTATTTACGACATCACATTAGAAACCTCTAAAATTATCAATGTTTTTCTACTATATTATGCATGTATTATACATATAAACCTTCCTCCTGAATTACTCTATCTATTAAAAAAAACCGCATCAAAATCCGTTGTGTAGTTTTAAAGATATAAGCAAACATACATACATACATATATACATATTACATACAGACGCGGGAAGCGGAAAGCGACTTTGCTTTATACTATGTAGTGATGAGAAACCGAGTTTACTCAACTAGTAATTAGCTATTCAATTCGAGCAGACATGCATTATTAATCTTATTATTCCAAGACACAGCACACCTGCGGTAGTGCTTACATCTTAGTCTTAGATTAATTATACAGGATGTCCCAGAAAGGGACAGCTTTAAGGAAAGGGTCAAGGGGACTTCCAGAGGTAGAGCCACCCTTAATAGCACCCAAATCACCCTCATTGAATAAAAAAATGTTGAACGACTTTTTTTTTTAAGTATCTCAAAGATTTATTAAACATTTCGGATTTATTCCTTTGAACAGTGTGATAATTTTACAACTCAATGGTAAAGTAATAAATGTTTAAGTTTCCACTAAATTCACGAATCAGCTAATTGACCTAATTTAGAAAACACGCATGTATTCGTACCTCAATTAAATTCATGACTAAATTACAAAAAATCGCGGATTATAATTATGGATCTATGGATATAATTATACCTCTGGTCACTATTTTTTAGGACACCCTATATAGTTTGTGTCAGGGAGAACAGGTACAGCCTATTGTTGATTTTAAGCCTTCGTTTAAGCTCTGAAATGTAATTGTGTAGAATACCTAGGACAAAACTTATGCAGTCATGCGTGGTTGTGTGTTTGTTATACTAATTAGGGCAACAGCGCTGGTTGTGGGCACTTAAACAACATTTTAATTTTAAAATAAACGGTTTATATTGAAAAAATGATTAAAACGACGATTTTTATACAACATAGAATAGATTATTTATCTACTCCTTAGGTTAAGCAAAGGTTTTATAACAGGCGATATTTATTTATTTATTATTCATAATTTATATAGACAAAACGAGAAATCATCAGTAGTGGTCAATCAAATCTAAAGGTATAACGCATCACAACTGTCACTAATTAAAACGGACCATAGACAAATGATTGTAATAAATTTGAAACAAGTTTGTTTGCTAATCCACAAGCATTAGCAAACTGCCAAAATTTAAAAAGGCCCAACGCCGGGTTAGACCCTACCACCAGATCTATGGCCCTATACCTACCTAGTAATACCTACCTACTTATTGTTTGTTTGTCTGAAAATTTATATTCACTGGACGATGTAATATAATTTAAGATAGATTTGACGTACCCTCCGATCATATCCGCAACCGAGCATATCGAGAATTCTAGGACAACACGGCTAGTCATTTTTGCAATCGTTTTATACGACAATTATAACTTCAAAATGGTTTCGTAGTCCAAATAATATTTTAATAGCGTTATCTTTACATCCCAAATAATTTAATAGCGTCGTATAAAACTTACTGGTTAATAGACCCGGTTGTGGTGCCTACCCCGGTATTGGTAATTTTCAAGTTTTGCAGTCAATAACTAAGCATATCAAACAAACTTGTTTAAAATCTATAGATAATACAATTCTTTGTCTATGGTCCGTTTTGGTGATAGTTGTGATGCGTTAAACCTCTAGACTTGATTGACCACAACTGAATATTTCCTGTTTTGTCTATCTAAATATGAATAATAAATAAATAACGCCTCTTACAAAACCTTTGCTTAACCTAAAAGATAAATAATTACTCTATTCTATGTTGTTTAAAAATCGTCGATAAAATCTTTTTTTTTTCAATATAATCATTTTAACATTTTAATTTGAAAATTAAAATGTTGCTAAAGTGCCCACAACCGGCGCTTTCACTACCTACAGTTTTAATCTTCCTCGCGGTCCATCCTACACAAATATAGCAAAACCTCCTTGATAATACATCGCTTCATTTGTTACAGGTAAGTTATGATCACTGAAATAACCCTTTATTAAGATAACTAGCACAATGCCCGCAAAACAACGATACCATTCAGTTACCAAATGGAAATTGATGTAGGTTGTGTTCAGAGGTACCTGAGTAATTGTTCAAACTTCTGAAAATAGCTTTTGTTTTCGCGCTGTGTTTTATGGAGAAAGGATCCTTTGTATTAATCTAATGTCATTTTTTATTGCGGTTTATTTTTATTTTAACCAATGCTTTCTTCAAAACATTACTATACAACGTGTTACAAAATATCCCGTAAAAAATATAATTAATTATAATTTTGTCAACCCTAGTAAAATGTCATGTCAGGGAACCAAATTATTTAACAGAAAGGCCTGTGTACCTATTTTACCTTATATTTATATTTATATATTTTTCATTCATAAATGTTTTTTTTTTGCGTTACTACGGTTCTTAAATATTGTGAATGGACTCGTTATAATGCCCCATTTTACCTCCTTTCGGCTTAACGGGTAGTTTTGTAACACCCTTTCATCCTTTTTCAACTTTATCTATTAGCTTAATAATATAAATGCGAAAGTATGTGAGAATGTTTGGATGTTTGTGCTTCTATCACGCCGAACACAAACGGGTTTGTATTAAACTTTGAATATAACCTACATAGCTTATGTCCTGGAACTATAATAGGATCCTTGATTGGCCTCACAGCTCAGTTGGTAGTAGGTCTGTCTTCTTCGCTGTAGGTTGTAGGTCGATCATCACCCAGGACAAAATATTGTGTGATGAACATTGATGTTTGTTCTATGTCTGAATTTTATTTATTACTAGCTGACCAGTGCCCGCTTCGCTGGTCGACAGAGAGTTTCACATCTGGTATTCCCATCTTCAAAATAAATTATAGCCTATATGTTGCCGAGGACTAATAGCTACATAACAAAAAAAGTTTCATCAAAATCCGTCCAGTAGTTTTTGCGTGAAAGCCAGACAACAGACAGACATACAGACAGACAGACAGACAGCCAAAAATTCCAAAATTGTATTTTTTGGCTTGTGTTACTTGTATGAAGACCCCTAGTTTTTATTCAATGTACAGAATTGAACTCTTCTACAGTTTTATTATATGTATAGATGTATAGATGTATGTATTTACAAGAAAAAAGTATGTAAGTATTCTATCAGTTATCTAGTTACTATAGTATAATCTTGCTTAGTTTGGGGCTAGACGGCGCTGTGTGATAATGTCCACCAATATTTATACATTTTATCCAGGTAGTACGCTAGCGAAGCCGCGGACGGAAGCTAGTGATATATAAAATAACGTGTATTTCTATCTTTATAATAAGACATATACGAATTGCGAATCTCCTTTTTTGTGGCATAAAAAATAAGGTAGGTATCCAACTACCAGCTATTGTTTTAGCGTTCTAAAACATCATAATTCGCTATGAAAGCCGTGACAACCGCCTGCAGCGTTCCATCATAAATATTCTTGAACATTATAAAAACTAATTAGATCCACAATAAATATTTATCAAGCCAGCCAGGACTTGTGACTAAGCGAGCGCGATATAAATGATGGAGGTTGGCAATTAAGGGACTCGCTCCTGGCATCCATCACGAGATATCACGGAAACTGATTTTGTTATGCCAGTTTTCTAACTGGCATGTGACTTGGCACAAAAAATGAGACTAACTTGAGTTTCAACTTTTAAATTAAAATAGGGATCTGATTAATAGCACTTATTATTGAGTTTTAAAAGCGGAACGGGTATATAAATTCGTATTTTATTGGTAGTATGATAGAGATGCAAGAAGCAAAAAAGATAAAAATACACATTCTATTGAAAATGATAGGGGAGGCCTTTGCTCAAAAATGGGCATCTCCATAGTAAAATAAATTAAATAATAATAATATAAGTTAAGAAAAGAATAATTAGTAATATGTAGGTATATTGAATTAAATGTATTTAATGTAACTTTAAAACGGAGAATAAATGGCTATAATAATAAATAATAATAATGATAGAGATAGATACTATTACTCTGTGTCTGGGTATGCATCAAAAGCAGTATGTATCAAATTTTATGTAAGTATTAAAAAAAGAAAGAAAAAAAAGTGTATAAATATTCTATCAGTTATGTAGTTCATAGCTTTGCTTAGTTTGGAGCTAGATGGCGATGTGTAAGATGTCCACCAATATTTATTTATTATAGTTTTATAGCTTATTACCCGTAGAGAATATTTTAAAATTTGGATTTTAAATTCTGTTTTCGGGGTTTTGGGTTAAAATAATGTTTACCTATAATCATAAGGCATTAGTTTAATAGACAAGGGACGACCTTATTAACGCCACCGAGGTTAGAGTAATGGTGGCGAATTTCTACGCAAACATTATTTAAATTAAAAACTGTGCCATAGACACGCAAGAAAAAAAAGAAGTTATTTAATAAACTATTTAAATTTTATATAAAAGTTCACGTTGGGCTCGTGACCATCCTCTTTTAACCCCGCTCGGTATGAAGCGCGTCTTTTACCTGAAACAAAAATAACCAATGTTAAAAAATAAAATTCATCCTCTGAAACTTTTGTTTAAAATTCAAGTAGAGTCTGAAATTTTAAAATTCTGTTTATTACAATTATACCAGGTGCAAAGAGGTGTTAGCCTGCACAGTGTTTTTTAAGTTTTATTGTTGCACTAGCGACTTCGTTCGCAAAGTGGTATGTTATCTACTCTGACCTGACTTACGTCTGCACCCAAACCGAGCCTAAATAATTACGTTTTAAAAACTAAAGAGAAAACCGACGAAATTTGTTTAATCTTTTTGAAGGAACAATACAAATACAATTTAAATGGAAACAATTTTGGGCTATTCCCTACACAAAAAAAAATCCTAATCGGATAACCAGGCAAAAATATATTAGACGTATGCATAAAAATCTATACATAAAAAAACACAGAACTTCATGACATAAAGACTGTTGGGTATTTATTTGTCAAGTCATTTCTGCTCGATATCTAAATGAAATCGCAGTAATTTCATCGTTATTTAAATTTCATAGAGCGATAGTCTGACTTGAAACTAAATTGAATAAGCTATACTCAGCGCCTCAGACATGGTTGTTATTTATCGCGATCAGCCAATATGTACGGCTTCGATAGCTTCAAACCAATAAATTCTTGCCAACGTCAGCAGTTTCGCACGTGATTTTTCCCATTACTTGTGATTTTATGAAGTTAGGCTTATGTGGCCTACATTCCTAGCGCTACCGATAAAGCGGCCGGAATTTATGACCGTCTAAATTGCCCTATTGACATGGCGACTGGTGACGTCACCGGTTCCGGGCAGGCTCTGAAACATTGTAGCGTGGGCACAATAAATATTATCCAGGCATAGATGCGAAAGTCCTATCTAAGAGAAGCTAGCCTGCGTGACGCACCCGAAAGACGGTGCTACTTTTGGTGCTATTGGTCACTAAACTCCAATCGCACACTACCACCGTACCATACTATTTCTGCCGCGAAGGAGCATTGCTGTGGTCCGATTTGAAGGGTTGCCGATTAAATTAAAGGCACACGGGGCTCAGCACCTTAAAGTTGGCGGACGTAGGGCAATGCATCGTAGGACGCGTTCTGGATGTCCGTAACTTGCGAGAGTAGTGTTTTAATATAGGCGGTGGTTGATGTTACAAAAACATAACTTCAATCCCGCAAAAAAACCTGCTAATATTTTTAAATGACTGAGAAAGTCGATTGAATCATAATTCAATCTAGGTACCTCTCTTTTTTGTCGAGTTTTGCTTCAACAAGACTGTTTCAGTGACTCTCCCGTCACCGCGTCGTGATGAATGGCATTACCACGTCGACTCACGTGACCTATTTCTTCCCAAACGTGTACGTTGTCTCAAATCACTTTACGTAATTAGCCGTAAACTGCGGGAGGGTGTGGGCCCAAATTAGCCTCGTCCGGTTCTATCAGTGCTAGTTTTATGAGCTTATTATGTATCCATTCTTTATTGTACTCAGACAGCAAAATTCAATAAACAAATACATTAAGAGGCTCCCAGTCGCTGATTGCCTTTTTTCGAAACGAAAAATGAAATACTTCTGAACAAGCCACATCTCCTATTTTTATAAGTATATTACTTCAGGTTCCTACCTAGATTTCTATTAAGCTGAAAACATAATAGCAGAAACTTTTCACGATAAAGATATTATTTCAAAATGATACGTTTTATGAAATATTTTATATACCTACTATTAAAATCAACTTGTGATTTATTGTTAAAGATAGGTAATATGTAGATCTAGATTTCTATTAAAATAGATTTTTGATAAGTAATTATACATAATTTATATCATTAATTTATTCGAAAAGCTAAGGCGGACCACGCTCCGACGTGTGTTTGTCGTCATTGCAGCGGTCGGTAGGATTATTTATCGAAGTGATTAAAGATGGGGTATATCTTTATTCACATATACTATACATTATAAAATAGGAGATGTGGCTTGTTCACAAGTATTTATTTTTTCGTTTCGAACAAAAACAATCGTCGACTGGGAGCGCCTTAAAGATAAATCATAAAATAAATATATATTGGTGAACATTTTATACAGCGTCAACTAGCCCCCAAAATAAGGAATGCTTGTACTATAGGAACCCGACTATATTACTGATAATTTTGTACCAGACACAAAACAAAAATCTAGGTTCATTATCTCATCGCACTTCTTCTTCTTCTTCTTCTAACTTAAGAGCTGTGCTCTTGTCGGTGTAATTGATGCAGCTCTCTCCATCTGTTTCTCTCCAGCGCCGCCTTCTTAACTTCCTTATACGACACGACAGCTATTTTCTCTTTTATCTGGCTCATGTAGCTTATTCGTGGCCTTCATCTTCCTCTCTTCCCTTCAACCTTCCCTTCCATTATAGTCTTTATAAAACTGTCGTGCTGTATAAGATAGCCAACCATCTTCCCTCTTCTGTTCTCAATCGTTGTTAATAGGACCTTTTTCCCTGTATTACCCACAACTAACAGCGCAGAAGGCAGAGTTATTACCAACTGAGCTGTGAGGACTAGCAGTTAATGTTGAAAAACAGTAATATGCACTCATTGGCAACAGAAGAAAAACATGCACGCATTGAACTTATTTAGTTCACATTCGTGAACAAATTCCATAAATCAACGGTAGCGGGTAGTCGGCGATTAATCATTGCACCCACATACCTACAGTTTGTTTTGCCTTGGTACGTATGTATCAGCAGCCAGCGGTGCGTTCCGAGTATATTTTTAATCAAGGAAATGTGTGTTTGTGTTTTGATTAATTTTACGTGCAATTTGTGGGTGAGTTTCAATATTGACAATGCTCAAAGCGTTTTAGCCTAGTGCGGTTCTTTTACGCCGAATATATTTCAAAGCTTTTCTTATTTAAGGCCCTGTATGTCGACGATTGCTCTTTTTCGAAACGAAAAAAGAAATACTTCTGAACAAACCACATCTCCTATTTTATAATGTATAGTATATGTGAATAAAGATGTACCCATCTTTAATCACTTCGATAAATAATCCTACCGACCGCTGCAATGACGACAAATACACGGGGCACCATGGGCGGCGCATTGTCCGCCTTTTCTTTTCGAATAAATTAATGATATAAATTATGTATAATTACTTATCAAAAACCTATTCTAGTAGAAATCTAGATCTACATATTACCTATCTTTAACAATAAATCACAAGTTGATCTTAATAGTAGGTATCAAAGTATTTCGATCATAAATTCTAAAACGTATCATTTTGAAATAATATCTTTATCGTGAAAAGTTTCTGCTATTATGTTTTCAGCTTAATAGAAATCTAGGTAGGAACCTGAAGTAATATATTTATAAAAATAGGAGATGTGGCTTGTTCAGAAGTATTTCTTTTTTCGTTTCGAAAAAGACCAATCGTCGACATACAGGGCCTTAAGAATCAGGCTCACGACTATAATTGTTTTTTTTATTTATTTGCATCATGTACAATACATAGTAGGTAAAGGTCTTATGAATAGGGTAAGTAGTATTAGTATTAAGTACATGGGTCCTGTTAGGACATAGCAAAATAAAAATCAAAAATTATTATTATTATTATCATAGTAAAAAAAATATAATTAGTATTAATATATTTATATATCAATAGTAATCCCCAAGTACGGTAGACATCCTTTGAGATATTTCACTTTCAAAACTTTCGTGAGTTGTACTACACATTATTACAACAACGGGAAATTACTCACGTAAATGATAAATTGTCAATGAGGACACCGACAATGTTTCGATTCATCTAGAGAATCTTCTTCAGGGTGAGTGGACCATAACGCGCGCGCTACCCTCCTCATTGACAATTTATCATTTACGTGAGTAATTTCCCGTTGTTGTAATAATCCTTTGAGATCTCCTTTCTAAGAAAGAAATAAACGCCATACCTACTGTTTCTATCGTCCTCCTAGACATGTATAGGATCATGATTAAAATGTCTTTCATCTTTCAAGAAATAATGTCTAGAGCCGAGTGGGAGGTACCTCGACCTTACATTCGTAGATAGTGTTTTCGAATCCGTGCATAATATGATTTTTCTATTAGAAAAATTGAGCGAACTACGAAGGAATACATCGTGAGGAAACCAGTTTATTAATTTAATTATCACGTATAGCATGCTAACTACTGCAAAATATAGGCATGTAGACATCCTCCGAGGTCAATTGATGCAAGGAGTTGTCAGAGGAACGACCAAACACTACAGTTGGCACATGCCCACATTTTGAAGTAGAATTCCATACGTTACAGGTTGCAAGCCCGTCGCCATTTATAATAAAACCCTAATATATTTTCGTTAATCTAACATGGAAGGTACTAAGTTGTTGATAACGTGTGTGTCACTCTCACGTAATGGTATATTGTTTTACAGTTCCAGTAATTGGTGACTCTCAAGATGCATGACTCGACTCCACGCAACAGATTTGAATAATTAGACGTGGTCTGTTTGAACGCTTGTGCAAGAGTGACACTGCTGGTGCTGTGACAGTAGTTGCTCTACCACTTTAGATACGTAGCTTATAGCATTCTGATTGGTTCGTTTTTGCTCACAATGATCTCATACAAGTATTTGCAAGGTAACGCTAAATGTCAATAGTTTTACGAATATATCTTTTTACAAGCTTTTATTTAACTTGCAATGTTTGTATGTAACTATGTTTGTTATAGTGGAATCTTGAAACTCAATTTTGAAGTAGTTATCTATAACCGATTGAACTGAAATTTGGCATACTTAAGTAACTTCGGTGACAATACAATAATATGGTGACAGTGAGCTGATCTGATGATGGAGTCAGGAGCTGTTTAACAGACACTCAAACAATGGAAACAATGGAACTCCTTAGTAAATACTTCGATTGAGTAAAAACTTTGCATATATGGCAAGTTCCGATATACGACAATATAATGTGACAGGCGATAGCGCACTGGTGGTTTAAATGATTTTACAAAAGCTTGTCATTGAAAAATATTTATCAACAAAAAAACTTTTTGAATGTGATAGTCGAATCAGACAAAAACATTGATTAATTCTTCAATTGCTTCGCTCGTTTATTAGTAAGTATTGGAAAAAAAGTTCACGAACTGTTACAGTTTTGATGCACTCGTAAATTTTAGAGTTAAAAATGTACGCTTTACAATCAATACATACAAGTAAATAAAAATAATTATTTGCATTAAGTATATGATACATTTAAGAAGTGTTACTGGCCTTACAGCTCAGTTGGGAGTAACTCTGCCTTCTAGCCCTGTAGGTTGTGGGTTCGATCCCCATCCAAGTAAAACATTTGTGTGATGAACATAGATGTTTGTTATGTATAATAAGTATGTATTTACAACAAAAAAAAATATATATATATATTATGTATTCTATCAGTTGTCTGGTTCCCATAGTATAAGCTATGCTTAGTTTGGGGTTAGCTGGCGCTGTGTGTATAGTTCGCCAATATTGATATTTTATTTTAAACATTATTATATTTTATTAAGACTCATAAAGGCTCATAAACTGTCTCTTGAGTTAACTTATTTCAAATTCTATGTTGTGATGTACAATAAGACTGTATTTAGATAATAATGTTGTAGGTATTATTTTTATGTCCAATAAACATTTTTTAACAAACAAACAAGATTTATTTTTCTACTCAATCTTTGCCGGGAGCTAAACCAAGGCAAGCAAACCGGCCAAGTGCGAGTCGGACTCACGCACGTAGGGTTCCCTACCTTTATCTATAAAAAACGGCAAAAAAAATCACGTTTGTTGTATGGGAGCCCCACTTAAATATTTAAGAGTTTTTAGTATTTGTTGTTATAGCGTCAACAGAAATACATAATTAGTGATAATTTCAACTGTCTAGATATCACGGTACATGACAGCCTTGTGACAGCAGACGGACGGACGGATAGACGGACAGCGAAGTCTCAGTAATAGGATTCCGTTTTTACCCTTTGGGTACGGAACTCTAAAAAAGAAACCAAACCAAAAGTAAATAAACCAGGAACCAATTACAAAAACACGCCAAAGAACTTATAGCATGATCGTTTAGTCAAAGACCCGGAAGATAATGACCTGCCTAACCTGCAATTACTGTTGGTAAGAAGTCACGATAGCTACTAATTTATCTGCGAAAACTCCGCTTTCTTTCTCCGCAATAACTTTAGCCTGACTCCGCGTCAATCAAGTTGTCATGTCAGCGATCCATCAGTGGTGCGTGACCATTAAACAATGGCCAATGAGTGCGTTCAACCTTCCGGCTGGTCGTATGGGGCCTAGGTAACACGTTCAGGTGTGTATGTGTATCTACAAATAAATAGAAATGAAATGGATCACGACTGTAATTCCCAACGGTAGACTACTCTCAGATCTCGAGGCGCTTAGATCTTTGAAGATGTCTAAAGGTAGACAGAGGCACGTCAAACATTAAGGGGAGGTACCAGCTCCGCCAACACGGCACAAGTACCAAGTATATGTAGTTTATTTTGACTAAATGATGAAACTGGCTACTCCGAAAACCGAAAAAAAAACAAATTGTTTTTTTTTGTATCTGTACGATAAATATCTGTACGGTAAATAGTTTTTGGTTTTGTTTGTTGTCAAATTGAAATTCTAGTATTGTTTTGTATGATTTGTAAGTAGGGTTACGAATATCGATGATTTCAAAAGTGATTACGGTCGTTCCTTCGTTCAAACTATAGTCAAAACTATGTAACTTTGGCACCATTATTGTTTCTACACATTTGCACGTTTTTATCGATATGGCGACGATGGACATGCAACCTGCCATGCTAACTGACTGGCCTCACAGCTCAGTTGGTAGTAACTCTGCCTTCTGCGCTGTAGGTTGTGGGTTCGATCCGCACCCAGGGCAAATATTTGTGTGATGAACATAGATGTTTGTTCTATGTCTGGGTGTTAATATGTATAATAAGTATTTTTATTTAAAAAAAAAGTATTTATGTATTCTATCAGTTGTACAAGCTTTGCTTAGTTTGGAGCTAGATGGCGCTGTGTGTATAGTCCGCCAATATTTAATATTTATTTATTTATTTTACTACTGCAAAATGAAGGCATGTGCCAAATTGGTGCTCTGACTACCCTCTCTTGACATCTTCAAGGATCTAAGCGCCTGGAGAGCTGAGTGGATGTCTACCATACTTGGGAATTACAGTCGTGATCCTATTGTATTTTATATAGTTTTTGGTTCGTGAATAGACCCCATGGTGCTAACATGTGCTGTGTGGGAGTGCAAGTGAACGAACTGGATGACTGGACGCATTGTGTCGCCCACTGCTGATGCACAGATTAGCTGATAGTCAGTACTGATCGGGGTTACTGACTTAGGTATATACCCACACATCCCAGGAAATGAGGCCTTTGTGATGTTACAACATCATGCAGCCGAAAACCTGGGTTGATATCTGATTTAGGCTTATAGATAGGTTCCCAACTATTTAGATACTTGAAAAAAATAAGTACCCGCAGGTTAGGTATTTACCAAATTACAAAATTACACACGCTTAGTTGGTAGTAACTCTGCCTTCTGCGCTGTAGGTTGTGGGTTCCATTCCCGCCCAGGATAAACATTTGTCTGACTTAAGTACAAAAAGTAACTTTAAAAATTATTTATCCAGTCAATGCTACCTAAATATTGTCTGTTATATTAACCCTCGCAACTTCGTTCACGTAAAGTTATTTACAGACATTCACCCGCTCCACACCCCTAGGAGTTGAATTTCGGATATTTATTTTTAGTGCACACACGAAATACTCCCTCCGAGTTTCAAGTTTCTAGGATCAAAGGTTGAGGCTGTGCGTTGATAGATCGGTCAACCAATCAGTTAGTTAGTCAGAGAAGCAAGAGTTTATTTATATTTAGAAGAAAAAAGAATGAATTCAAAACTGTCTTCAATCTGGAAATAAATTCCGAAAAAGTCATTGACAGCTGACTGTACATAATGACAACCATTGTCGCGGGCGATGCTCATGATGAAGAGCACCAGAATTGTCTCGAAACGTCAAAAAAACGAAAATACGTGGTAATTAGCCGTATTTCTATTTGAAATAGAATAATTGTTGGAGCATATTTAGTTTCAGACTTTTTTATTCAGCCAGCGTAATTGATCTCTCCGGGTGGCATACTCTGTCATTCGCCCTAAAAACAACCAAATTCCAAGGTAGACTCAAGTTTTATAAGGCTGCAAAGTTACACGCTCCGCGAACCACGCGGGACCTATCCAATATTTTATGTTCACACGTTTGAGAGAGATTTTTTTACAAACTATGCAAACGAGGTTCGCGTTTCGCTATGTTTTAGTAAAGCTGCATATATTCACTAGGAAACAGATGTCTAGGGATAGTAAAGCCGCATTTACACTAGGGAACATGTCGCTGAGACATCGTTCTAATTCGTGTCGGTTTACTGTCGAAGGACACGTAGCGAGAGTCTGTGCCGCGAGCCGTACATGTCGCTTTCGATGTCGGGCGATATGTGCGATTGCCGCTTTAGGGTAAGTTTCCACCTACGCGGAGCTGTGCGGAGCGGATCAATGACAGCACTCAAATATTCGAATTTTAAAATGTTGAGCGCTGTGTTTGGTCCGTATTTATTATTAAGGCCCTGTATGTCGACGATTGCTCTTTTCCGAAACGAAAAAAGAAATACTTCTGAACAAGCCACATCTCCTATTTTATAATGTATAGTATATGTGAATAAAGATGTACCCATCTTTAATCACTTCGATAAATAATCCTACCGACCGCTGCAATGACGACAAACACACGTCGGCGCGTGGTCCGCCTTTGCTTTTCGAATAAATTAATGATATAAATTATGTATAATTACTTATCAAAAACCTATTCTAGTAGAAATCTAGATCTACATATTCTAGTAGAAATCTAGATCTACATATTACCTATCTTTAACAATAAATCACAAGTTGATCTTAATAGTTGGTATCAAAGTATTTCAATCATAAATTCTAAAACGTATCATTTTTAAATAATATCTTTATCGTGAAAAGTTTCTGCTATTATGTTTTCAGCTTAATAGAAATCTAGGTAGGAACCTGAAGTAATATATTTATAAAAATAGGAGATGTGGCTTGTTCAGAGGTATTTCTTTTTTCTTTTCGAAAAAGAGCAATCGTCGACATACAGGGCCTTAAGCCGTATTTTGTCGCAGGACAAATTTTAATGTCCCCTAGTGAAATTGCGGCTTTATCACTGTCCGTCTGGTGACATTCGACATCGCGTCTGTACCGCCACAAAAGCGCGTCGACGGCGCGTTTCAATCGCGTTTCAAAGCGGTGTGCACATGGACTTAGTGGAGTATACTTTTTCAGGGACACACTGTCATAAGACAGATATTATTTTCTATCGCAATCAAATCCTCTCATAATTCCCTTTGAGACAACTGAGAAAACAGAATTCTGGCACGAATAGTATTAATTAACTTTTGCTTATTAACAGACATAGAATATTAATATTATTTAATATTATTAAATATGAAAGTGTGCGAAGACGGTATGTTTGTTACACAATCACGCACCAACGCCAACGGCTGAACAATTTGAAATGAAAAGTTGGGACAAATAAGGGCAACTACTATTTACTCCAATTACACGCGAACCCGTCGCAAAAGCTAGTTAAGAATGAAACCATTAACTATTTATATTTGAAACCGCTCAGTTCAAACTATAAGCGAACCCAGGCTGCCCCAAAGGTACTATATCAAAAGTTTACTCAGAAAAAATACTCAAAGTCGCGTTATGGTACCTCGACTTTCAATCTGAAGGTCGTGGGTCATGCTTCAATGGATTTTTCTGTTCGAAAATATGACCATCAAAACACGTGCTCAAAACGGTGAAGGAAAACATCGCGAGGAAACCAGTTAGTATTCTTGTAAGCGACGATGGGCTTGCAATCTGTCACGTATGGAATGCTAACTACTGCAAAATGTGGGCATGTGCCAAATATACTATTTGGACGTGCTTCTGACTACCCTGCCTTGTTATCTTCAAAGGATTTAAGCGCCTGGAGATTTGAGAGGATGTGTACCTTATTTTGGGGATTACAGTTGAGATCCAAATTTTTTTTTTCTTACATAAAATGTTCTTTTTACGGGAATTTACGGGTCTCATAAATATGTAGGTACCTCTTATCTGGCTATGAAACGATTTCGTAAATTGTAAAGCTATGCATAAACTTAAAATTTCGTAAAAGTATCGCAGATTCAACATTTGCCCGAGAAGTCCCAATTTATGTATATTACTTACTAAGAAACATTTATAAATAATGAGTAAAAACGTTATTCATTTAGAAATAGATATGTTCCCAATTATTTAGATACTTGGAAAAAATAAGTACCCGCAGGTTAGGTAATTACCAAATAAAGATGTTCCCACAAATGTGATGCCTCACAGCTTAGTTGGTAGTAACTCTGCCTTCTGCGCTGTAGGTTGTGGGTTCCATTCCCACGCAGGATAAACATTTGTATAATGAACATAGATATTTGATCTGTCTCTGGGTGTTAATATGTATAATAAGTATGTATTTACAAAAAAAACAGTAGGATATATAATTATAAGTATTCTATCAGTTATCTGGTTTCGATAGTACAAGCTATGCTTTGTTTGGGGCTTGATGGCGCTGTGTAAAAATCCACCTATATTTAAAAAAATATTTTAAAATAATGTCCTGGGTGGGAATTGAACCTACAACCAACAGCGTAGAAGGTAAAAAAGCTTATTATCAAAGTAATAGTGTTAATTTGTTAATTATTTAAACGATTTTGCCTATTTTAGCTCTAGGTCATTATTGAACCCGTATTGTGGGGTATTAAATACTTAATTGGGCGCTGAATCATTATCAAAGGTCGTCGTATCCTATTTTATAGCCTTTAGGGACAACTTTGTCTATAAATATGTTCTTAGACTATCACAGAGTATACAGACTAGGCTGCCAAGTTATTGTGTCGAGGCGAAAGCTTTATGAGAATCAAAACTAACTCCAAAGTCACGGTCACAAGGTCAAAAAGTCAATAAAATCAGGATCACTTTGAAAAGTCTTCGGGAATCGCTGAAGGTACGCCTGTTCCTCGCGACCAAGCCTAGAAGAATCAGGCAACAAACAAGGTTTGGTGCCTACCATTTTTTGCGATGATCTATTTTCGTAAATGCTCATGTAGAGCTCCAGTGTGGTGCCGATCTAACTAGGTGAGGACTCAAACAAGAAAAATAGAAAGATAATGGCAGAAAACAACAAAAAAATGTAATAGAAGCTTCAGCAAAAGTTTTAACACGCACACGCTACACTTGATTTACGTTGAACTCAACAAATCAACAAATCAAAACTTAGTCGCTCAAACACAACAAGAGATATTGATTGTACAAAGCAAATAATATAGTGTAACATACAAACAAACTTAATGGTGTTTTATTCTGTCTACGACCAATAGTAGTTAGGGTGATTCGTGAAATTTTAGATTTTTTATATGGACTTAGTCTACGGATAAGACAGAAATCGTGATAAAACCTCATTATCTTGAAAACCTTCAAATTTAAAAAGACACTGTCTTTCATTTATGTAGCTAGTATGATTATATAATTATGATTTAAACTAGCGACCCGCCCCGGCTTCGCACGGGTAGCATGTTATTATACATATAAACCTTCCTCCTGAATCACTCTATCTATTTAAAAAAACCGCATCAAAATTCGTTGTGTAGTTTTAAAGATATAAGCAAACATACATACATACATACATACAGACGCGGGAAGCGGAAAGCGACTTTGCTTTATACTATGTAGTGATTATATAAAAAAATACTGTTTAGCTATTCATAGTTTTGTGTAAAAACTAAATTAGTGTTTTGGAAGAGCCAACTTTGGAAATAAATCTATCGAGAAAAGTTTCACCAAATCGTGTTTCTATCTATATAATTTATCTAGATAAAGTTATCTTTGTCATAAAAAAACGGATGTTTTGCAGTTATTGTAAACAAACGATTCTGCATTACACTAACGAGCAATGCCTACTAACGAAGTACGTAACCTTGTAAAATTACTATAACGGTATTATCAAGTTTTATTGAACAGTCAAACTGTTTAGTCAAAAAGTACCAAATTTATCATTTGGAAATCGGGTTGTCATAACTGAGTTCCAGATCTCATTATAAGTTTTTGAAACAATCTTAGTAAGTTGTCTAGTCCTAAAATTAATGACGAAAAGAAGAATGTTGTCCAAGTTGAAATTCTGTCGAGAATTCAAATTTATTTTTAATAAATTAATAATAATAACTAGCTCAAATTTTAAGTATCTAGTTATTCAACCATCCAGTATTCCCTTCATACAGCAGGATTAGCACACGTGGCATTCTTCAAACTGCAGGGTAGTCGCCTTATCGCCGACCACCTGCACAGTCGGTGACTGCAAGTCTCTAGTTAGCAAGACTTTTGATTCACTCGTATCCTAATATAATATTATAAATGCGAAAGTTTGTGAGTTTGTATGTATGTTTGTTCCTCAATCAGGCCTAAACGACAAAACGGATTAAGTTGAAATTTGCTGTAGATGTAGATATAATGCCCGAATAAATAATAGACTACTTTAAAATAGGAAAAACATCCCAAAAACAATAAAAAATCGCATTAAGGATGATTTTTGTATAGATGGCGCTGGTGTGCAACAAATCTGACATCACAGACTAATATTCGATTATTGAAATTTGACAGGACAACGTCTGTCACGGGTCGGCGAATAAACTTCGTCTCGGATGTTTCAATTTACTTTATGTTTTTAATTATTTTCACGTAAACTTCATGAGTTAAATTACAAAAGTTGTTTTTAAAAACCTTAACAACGTTCCTGTATTATTTTCTTTCTATTCATAACAGGTGCAAAGGTAATAATTACATTATTGTAATCAATAAAACACGTTTTTTTAGACCAAAATTATTGTAAACACATTTCTTTGCGTAAAAACGATTTATAAGTAAGTGATAAAGTAACAAAATATAATCCAAAGATTCACGAATGAAGAAGCTGCTAGATATTTGCGCAAAGCCTGAGCAAGGTAAATACAATATTTACCAGGCTCTCAGTAAATACGAGTAGGTATAACTCTATTCTGAATCTGACAAATGGAATTCACTTAGGTACTGTGGGATTTAGCTTCCAGACCTAACACTTTACCATGAAATAAGAATGCACACAAATGCTTCTACTTTTAAATATTTAAAATTATCTAAATTTAGGTACTCGTTGGTTCTGTTTTTTATAATTAATTCTGTTTGATTTTCAGTAGAAATCGCAAAAACTCACATTTATTTTTTTATTGCAGAGTTGACTTATTTTATTATTCCAACTAAACGGCAGAGTGAAATGACGACGGCAAAAATGGTAATTTACTCTAATTATTGCCATAAAATTAATTCAAATTGTATATTTCAGAGCGTACTGAAAATCTTTCTAGGAAAAGCTGATTTGCTGCAGTAAAGAAGGGTACAAGTGTACTACACACACTACTGGATAATAGGTTTCCACAATAAGTATGCGATGTGTCACAATAACGGGGCATTTAATTTTATTTATGGTACCATACGAAAAGCGCGCGTTAGTCAGTTTTCTATCAATTTAATTTCGCAACTGTACGGTATTCGTATTCACATTCAATGAAATTGAATTTACATACGGAGTAATCGTACTCTGTAGAGTGATATATTTTTTATTGCCTTTGCAGTAAATTACTTTAAAGGGTTTTACCATAAGCCCTGCGTTATCTGACATTACCAATAAAACTTTTAATATAAAATATGCTTTCCTAAACAGGGTGTGTCTGGTGTTTTTCTAAAAGATCCGAACAAACAAGTTTACGTTTGTTGGATCTATTTTCCATTGACTAATGTGAATGACAAAAAAAAGTCAGTAAAGACTAAGATGAACTATTATTACGACGGGACTTTAGTCCAAAAGTTACCGGTCTTGGTCCCGCAATAATTTCTCTGCCCGCACTTTGAGCATTACCTAAGCGATATTTTCAATCTATTTCGCTTCGCACATTCCGTTTTTATTATTAGATTTTTCACCAACATCCCTTTCCTTATCGTGAATCTTCGCCGGCAGCAAATAATATAACGAAATTCCGTGTTATTTGCGTTTCACTCATCGCCCGCGCCGCCCTCGAAAATAACAGCGATAAGCATCTTTTCAATACGACAATAGAATAAACGGACTCGTAACGAAATGCAATTTATTTTGTTCATTTTTCACTAGCAAACCCGGGTGGTCTTTAATCATTCAAATGTGGAGCGCTGCGGCGAGTGCGAGTATGTTAATTAGCAAGTTTTATGCAAGCGCGCGCAGAGACAGTTTGCGACCATCGCCGCGGGACCTCTCCTTTTATTGCTCACCACTGCCACCGCCACCGGTTCCATGGAAACGTTTTTAAAGTAAGTTGGTTCGTGGCGGGTAATAAGAGATTCGTCGACCCGATCGTGACCACCGCCCACCGACCTCGAGGTTACGATCACGCGAATCGGTCCGCTCGGGATAGTTTGGCCATGATTAAACTAATCGCCGTGGTCTGGCCGGAGTAACGGGCTATGAGATGTGTGCTCGTCCCTCGCCGACCGCATGTTGTTGCACCCGACAGATTTAATCAGGCGTCGACAACCGCGAACACGATCTCAGGGCGTTCCACTCCGCCGGACACTCCTGCACGTATGCACCCATTTATTTTTTCCTACAGTTCGTAGAGTTCGTTTTATTTATAGAGAAAACCAATCATTTTATGTTAACCCTTCGACTTTCAATTCAATTTTCGAGCACTGATCCGCTAGCACAATGGCGTGTTTTAGAGGGATGAAATCGTTAAGTCATTGTTGTCATGCAACAATTTCATCACGATTTCGATTTCTGAGAATGAGACGAGCTAACAAAGAAACAAGGAAAGCGTGAAATCAGTCGGAACATGCAAATCATCGTGATGCTGCGGCCGTCGAACCCATGACCTCACAACTCGACCAAAAGGTCACTCTTAGAGGAAAAATACTATGACGATATTCACACCACAGCGCTGGAAATTATGAATCAGATCCAGTGGGAGGAAATACGATTTGGATATCGAAAGGAAATAAATCAACATTCACAAAAGCTGAATTACCTTCAGAAAACGATGAATCTTTCAACATCAGTCAATTGGCCACCATTCCTTATCCTTACACGAACCAGCGGCACAAGAAACCACTAGTTTGCATTCAACAATAAAGTAAATCTTCTCTTACGTGAAATAAACGTATCTATATATATACTAACTCGGACACACCATTTACCACACTATAACACTAGACATCTTTAATTAACAAACCCCACGTTCATTGTCCTATCAACAGCGACTAGCATATAAGCAGTAACTATAAATTGAATGCCTGATAATATTTAAGACAAATCGATATGCTTAAATCTGAGTTAACTCTTTTGAAACAAAGGATTCACTTAAAACAGGTATGTATTATTGTGTACCTTGCCTACCACCTAAGCCTTATTAATGTTACTGCTTTATGAGATAAAATAAACAAACTTATAGTACATATTAATGATATATTTATTTATTCTATTAGGAAGCCCTTACTATATTTGTGGTATTTTTGATGATGAAAAAAAAGACATATATCATCACACTTTGTCATCTATAGTCTCTACCTACATAGCATTATTAATAGTTGTAACAGACAGTAAATAAAAACAAACCAATAATTTACTTACCATTAATCAAGCGAAATATTTCAAGGATTTAGGTAAAATCGATTTCAACTCCAATGAAAAGCGTGATCGAGAATCGAGTACGTCACTGTCAGGGACGTCTCGAAAAGGTTTCTGAGCCGACTTTATCCGAGCAATAAATTGCATTCGGTACAATTTGTCGACTGCCGCTACACTCGCTACAGCGGCCATACCACAAGGTCCTTAAGTAATATCAAAACAATATTACTCACTGTGCGAAAGTGACAATGCTGTAGGAATTCGTATTGCGTTGTTTTTTTGGCACAATAAGCAATATTGTTTTGATATTACTTCTGAGCTTGTGGTACGGCCCCAAAGCGCGAATCGTCAGTATGGGCTCTTTATGTCATTGTTTCTATCCTTACCTAATAAGGGTCTATCAATATGAACGCTCAAAATATTATAGGTTATAGCGGCCATTTAGTTTAAGCAATATAATGTCAAATTTGTTGTTAATTGTTCCAAAGTATATTATGACAAATCACCAAAAAAAATTACAGCTTTATAGAGACGTTCGATAGCCGTTTCGCGCTTTATGTGTTTTTTGCGTTTTATTTATTTTTTATCTTTAGCGTCTAGGCCCATTATTGGATCAATCACTACATAGTATAAAGCAAAGTCGCTTTCCGCTTCCCGTGTCTGTATGTATGTATGTTAGCTTATATCTTTAAAACTACACAACGGATTTTGATGCAGTCTTTTTTAATAGATAGAGTGATTCAGGAGGAAGGTTTATATGTATAATAACATGCTACCCGTGCGAAGCCGGGGCGGGTCGCTAGTAGATAAATAAAATAAAAAATAAATATTGGCGGACTTTACACACAACGCCATCTAGCCCCAAACTAAGCAAAGCTTGTACTATGGGAACCAGATAAGTAGAAGAATATTTATATACTTTTTTTTTGTAAATACACACTTATTATACATAGTTACACCCAGATTTGGGAACGAGCAAAATTTTCGTATCTGAGGTGTACCGATCCACACGAGATAAACCAGCATCATCATCAGAAGGCCTTTTCTCCACGAAAAATACAAAGTAAGTTGTTTTTTCTCCATGAAAACAGTTGGTTTGTCTAGTGAAGGCAAAAAAATAGTAAAAGATACAAGATCGTGATGAACGCCGCGAGTTATACAAATTGCGTTCCATTCGTTCCGCTGAAAAAATGTGGAGCTCACACAAAAAAGGCTGGCTTTATTATTCAGAACTTTGAAAGAGAGGATGTTGGAATCCTTGGCCAGTGACTGTTGCTGCTGCGTAACAAATGACGGTACTAATGCTGATGTCAGAACATACATGAATATTATGAACCACTAAACAACAACTATCGACAACGTATAGTCCAAATATCAAAACTTTTTGAAACACTTTTTGAGTTGTCAGCTTTGACATTTGGACGATACGTTGTCGATACGATAGTGGTTCGTGCTCAGCCACTGGATTTAATAGTTTTGGTAATAAAATAACCTACAGATTAGAAAAGTTACTGACTTGCAGTTGAAAGTGTCTTTATCGAACAAGATACTAATTAATTACTTAAAAGATATATTCATTTAGGCAATCTCGTACGGGTTAAACTTTCACACACACACACTTCTATACTATAGCATTGAATGGCAGTTGGTAGTACCTCTGCATTCTGCACTGTAGGTTGTGAATTCGATTCCCACCCAGAACAAGCATTTGTGTGCCCTGTACATGTAGTATTTACATTACCAAACAGGTAAATATATATAAAAACTATAAATAGATACGTAAGTATTCCATCAATTATCTGGTTCCCATGATGGTTAGCTTTGCATAGTTTGAGGCTACATGACACTGTGTGCAAAATCAATATTTTTGATCACTACATAGTATAAAGCAAAGTCGCTTTCCGCTTCCCGCTTCCCGCGTCTGTATGTATGTTTGCTTATATCTTTAAAACTACACAACGGATTTTGATGCGGTTTTTTTTAATAAATAGAGTGATTCAGGAGGAAGGTTTATATGTATAATACATGGTTTCTGAGGTTTCTAATGTGATGTCGTAAATAAACACATTTTTTTGCGCTTACATTGCAAATGCTGGCTGAACCCCACGAGATATATCAAAATAATGTACTACAGTATTGTACACCTTAAAAACGTCTACAAAAAAGTCCACGATGGTATTAGAAATGTCTTACGCACAGCGAAGCGGGCACGGGTCAGCTAGTTTATTATATATTTATATATATAGGTAATAAGGTTATTATCCCGACTAATCTCACAAAAGCACAATCGTAACTAATGTTGACTCCAATTCCCAGTTCATATTATACCAACGCTATAACTTACAGTAAACTTTTGTTCGGCTGTTATTTATCTCAAATTATATAGATACGTACGAGGCGCCGAAAAACTCGTATAGCGTCAGCAGTTCTAGTTTGTTCTGCGAACTTCCCTCTTTATTCGCAAACCTCGCTTGTCCCAACTTTTTCAGCAAAAGTATTTAAGTATCGGGCGCGCGGCTCATAATATCCGCATCGATATCCGTGCATCAATCAGAATGGATTGCAAACTTTGCAATTTTGAGCGAAAACAATTTGTCGAGCGAGAATTTAAATTGGGAGACGATACGTCCACGCCTGTCTCGGCCCGTATGGATGGGGATAAATAGCGCTTTTGCGTTTTAAGTGCGGAATTCCGCGATTGTGTTCGAGGGACGTAGAAGCGCTGTGAAGTAACACAAATTGCAGCGGGTGGCGCCCCGACCTCGCTGAAAAATGTTTTCCTTTTAACAACTGGAAGGGGAACGGCGCGGGTTAAATGATAATGTTCAGTCAACTTTTACTCGTATAAATGGGTTCTCGTGCCTCTGTGGTGCTTTTACGTTTGCTTTAATTCATCGCCATTCAAAGCCGTGTTGGCCGAGTGGGATGTACCTCGACTTTCAATCTGAAGGTCGTGGGTTCGAATCCCGGCGTGCATCAATGGATTTTTCTGTTCGAAAATTTATATGCACATCAAAAACACGTGCTTACAACGGTGAAGGAAAACATCGTGAGGAAACCAGTTAGTGTTCTTATAAGCGGCGATGGGTTTGCAACCTGTCACGTATGGAATGCTAACTACTATGGGAATAAATAATAAATACTACTACTACTGAACACGTGATTAATAACTAAACTATTAATCACAGTGAAATTAAAGCTGTTTAATGTTGTTCTAGCTTTATGTAAATAGCTAAAAGCTTCTGGGCCAAACGGAATAACAAACGAGCTATGTGCGGTGATAATGAACGCTGCCCCCGGCTACCCACAAATCGTAATTTTTTACAACTACACTAACCCTCGTATTCAAGAACGACACTATGAGAACACGCACCCACAGTGGACGAAATCTTTTTTCATAAACATCACTTTATGTGTTGAGCGGCACTATGGCGCACGCTACCGTGTGCCTTTAGAGCTCAACTTTGGTTAGAGGCACACTATTTACCTCTAGTCACACTATGCAGTGTCGCATAACTGGTATTTTTATGAAAAAAGATTTCGACCACTGTGGATGCGTGTTCTAATAGTGTCGTTCTTGAATACGAGGGTGAAAGAGGTACAATTTTGTATTTTCGTACTTTTGCATCGAAAAACTAAAAAGTTCTGGACTAATTTTAAAAACTCTTTCACCATTTAAAAGCTATATTATCAGATGCTTTATTTTATTTTCAAAGAAATTGGAGAAAAATGTATTTCGAAGGCTATACACACGCTATACACACGAATTATAGTTTTTTACATCTACAGTAAAGAAAGTAAAATTTGTATTTTCATACTTTTGTTTGTATCGAATAAACGAAAAACTTCTGGTCTAATTTTAAAAGTTTTTTCTCTATTACAAGCAATTTTATCAGCGAGTAACATAGGCTATACTTTATTTAAAAAAAAATAGAGATCCCCATGTAGATTGCAATAATGTAACCTAAGGTATCAAAAATTTGGATATAAACTATATTAGTACCCGTCCAGAGCCAGCAGGGCTATTTTGTAAAAGCATGATTATCATGTTATGGTACTGAATGCCATAACACCTACGCTTTTTATGCTGTTTAGGCACCCATACCTACGGTACAATACCTACGCTGAGGCGTAGGTATAGATGCATAAACAGTGATTAGTTACTATGAAAAGTGTACAGATTAGGTATTCTCTAACATTAGGTATTGCATTCAACATCGTAACATGATATTCATGTTTTTTACAAAATAGCCCTGCTTGTCGGACGGGATGGTATTATAATACAACATCGCCATCATGGAATACAAAGTGAAATAAGTTTTTTAATGCAATTAAAAAGCTCACGGCAAGAAAAAGTAAATGTAGAGTTAGTAAGGTTGCTCACTGGGCTGCGATGAGCCACTTATAATAAGACTAGCGGAATGCCCGCAACTTCGCTCGCGTTATTTTCCTCAACTTAAAGCCCGCAGGGGCATAAGAGTTCAATTTCTGAAATTCTATCAAACTAGACCGTAGGAACATACTTAATAAAATTAAATATCATGGTTTCAACAAACTTGGTCATAGTGGCCAACTCTAGGGACAAAGTCTCTTTTGACTGGCCTCACAGCTCAGTTGGTAGTAACTCTGCCTTCTGCGTTGTAGGTTGTGAGTTCTATTCCCACCCAGGATAAACCTTTGTGTGATGAACGTAGATGTTTGTTCTGGGTATGGATGTTAATTATGTAGGTATAATAAGTATGTATCACTATATAGTATAAAGCAAAGTCGCTTCCCGCTTCCCGCGTCTGTATGTATGCTTATATCTTTAAAACTTCACAACGGATTTTGATGCGGTTTTTTTTAATAGATAGAGTGATTCAGGAGGAAGGTTTATAGGAATCAGCTTTGCACCCGTGCGAAGCCGGGGCGGGTCGCTAGTTTACAAAAAAGGATGTCATATTCTACCAGTTATTTGGTTCATATAGTACAAGCTTTGCCTAGTTTGGGGCTAAATTGTGTTGTGTGTAAAGTCCACGAATATTATATATTTTAAAGTACTGAGGGTCTAAGACCTGGTTGTAGTGCCTACCCCGGATTAGACATTTTCATTTTTGCTAGTCAATAACTAAGCATAGCAAACAAACTTGTTTAAAATCTATAGTAAATACAACTCTTTGTTTATGGTCCGTTTTGATTAGTTACATGTGTGATGCTTTATACCTCTAGATTTGATTGTCCACAACTAATGATTTCCCGTTTTGTCTATTTAAATATTAATAATTAATAAATAAATATCGCCTGTTACAAAACCTTTGCTTAATCTAAGAGATAGATAAATACTCTATTCTATATTGTTTAAAAATCGTCGTTTTCATATTTTTTTTAATATAAACCGTTTATTTAAAAAATAACATGCTCAAAACCAGCGCTCTCACACAAGATACCTTTTAAAACTAAATATCGTGGTTTCAACAACTTGGTCTGTGGTAGTGGCCAACTCTAGTGACGAAGTAATTAGGCCGTACAAAGCCTTCGTCATAGCTTAGCGACTGTTGTAGTCAAAGCAAATCATATTTTTTGGCAGTTCAGGCTTCTTATATACAGTCGGTCAGTAGCGCAATCGTTGTATATATTTAAAGAAGCAAAAACATTGAGTTACGACTCAGGTCGAAAAATTAACACAGAATTTTAATTAATTTTCCTTGATACAGTAAAATGAAAACATGTCTAGACAGGTAATAAATTATGTACAAAACGAAAGTGATGGATTCTCCAAATACAATCAACTCAATGTTTTACGAAAAAAACAATATAACAATTGACGATAATATTTATTGTTTGTCCAAAAAAATATTAAAATTGAAAATATTTTGTGAAAGAGAGAATTTCTGGATGTACGATTAAGAGAATAATATAATCTCTCTCTACTCGTAAAAATGTTAATATGTAATTTCATTAGGGAATGTACTATTATTCCGTCCTGTTTGTAATAATTAGACTAGTAGTTATAGTCGTTCGTCATAGTGCTACCTCCTTGTATTAGGTAGAATAAAAACTCCTTAGTATTATAGTTCGAATTTTGAAAAAGGTCGTGAGCTGGCGTTAATGAGAATCAGAATAGTGAAGACGAATTATTGTTATGGAGAATAATAGTGTATTTTACGAAATAAACATGATGTAAGTATATTTGTGACTTTAATTAAGTATATTAAAAATTAGGTAAGTAGGTAGTCTAGTCTACACAAGTATCCAATCTTTCACATTAGACATTTCTTTGAACAAGTGTGGATGTTTCTTTGTTTGTGTGTCTCACCCTTTTCACAATCACGTGGTAACGGCTGTGTCAATTTGAATAAAATCTGGTATAAAGACAGATTATGACTGCTTTATATCCGGGTACTACACGAGCAAAGCTGCCGGCGGAAGTTAGTTTATTATAGTAATATAATTGGATATTTTAACGCAATTATACGCCATAATTTGGAACACCTACACGTAAACATCGGATATACAAAGGGAATTTATGAAACTACGTGTACTAAAATAACTTTGGCCGGCGTGAAAAAGCAACATGAAAATGCAAATATTTAGTCGAAGCAACAACCCTTTCATGAGAAGAAACCCTTTTTATTTTATGGGGATCCCCACTTCTGTATCTTTCGTTCGAATACATTTCACGATCTCGAACTATCGATTTCGCAATCATTAAACGGAGCCTGGAGTTTGTATCTTACCATCCGTCGAACCATTTAGCATGATTACTGATCACTGAAGATAGTAGGATCGCTCTGCCAAAAACTATTTTGATAAAGCTTCAAGATATCTGATTAAAAAACCCACATCAAAGTAACCAATGTTCGATCGTCCTGCGCCTCGACAGTAACCAACGAGCTCAGGGAATGTTGTAACATTTCTAGATTCAATATCTATATCTATCCATCGACGAAAATTGCGCAACGATGGTATACAAACATTGTTTGAACCATATTTTGTAATGAGTTAATGTTCAGATCCTTCTGGAGTTCGATGCTAATTTTGATAACTTTGAAAAGTTTGTGTGTTACAGCTGCTTTTTGATACATTTAATAAACTTACATCTCAATATTCTATTCTAAACTCAATATTCTTAATTAAAGTCACAGAATATATGTAGTTACATCATGTTTATTTCGTAAAATACACTATTATTCTCCATAACAATAATTCGCGTCATCACCATTCTGTTTTTTATTTCCGCCAACTCACAAACTTTTTCAAAATTCGAACTTTATTAAGGAGTTTTTATTCTACTTTATTCACATTAACATCAACAAAATAGATTGGAGGGTTTAGATACGTACAAGTTCGATTTGGCAAGTACCTAGATATTATAAGGAAAAGGGAAGCAGTTCCAGCCACGACGGCTTGCGTTTATGGCGCTAATAATACATTACGACCTTTATTTCCCACTACCTTTCTCCCGCGGCTTTGCTTCGCTGTCACCAGAATTGCCCACTAACTTACACTGGATTTTTCTATTCGGTGTTAATAGTTATTTTATCTGTAAGTTTTAATTCTAAATGTAGCGTGTGTTGCTTTTTGAATTTGTGCTGAAGCTCTTTAGTTATTTTTTTTATTGTTGTACGTACTTGAGTAGTAGGTACTTTTAATTATTATTCTTGTTTGAGCCTTCACCTTGTTCGATTGGCACCACACTGGAGCTCTACATAGCATTAAGGAAAGGATCATAAAAAAAAAGGTAGACCCCAAGCCGTGTTTGTTGCCTGATTCTTCTAGGCTTGGTCGCGTGGAATCGGCGTAGCTTCACCTAGTTCTTAAGACGTTTCAAAGTGATCCTTGTAATTTTATTGAAATAAATGATTTTTGAATTTGAATTTGAATTTGGTGTTTTTTATGAGCATTAACACGCGCTTGTACCAACGAAGGTAAACATCGTAGGACAAAAACCAGTATGTATTTTATACGAGTAAGAATACTATCATATGAGCGGCGACGAGCTCTTGCAACCTGTCATGGATGCTAACTATTGCAAGATATGGGCATGTGTCAAATGTAATAATTTGGACGAATGGTCCTTAAAAAAAAAGGTAGACATCTTTAAAGAGCTGAGCGCCTGGAGATCTGAGAGGACATCAACCATACAGTATCCTATTTTTAAAAAAATTACATGACTATTGTTTCTTTATAAAGTCCTTCACCGATAACTGCCACCGCATTTGTAGAAGGTTCTGCGGACTTTTATTCAGTCGTAATAAAGGAGGCAAATCAAACACAAAGGGACTGGGAGCGTACAACAATTACTTCAATTGCTAACAACTTTCCAACTGCGAACAATTCGGTTCGTAAAATTCCATTTACATTGTAAGCATGTTAGGTAAGCGGAAACTCTCGACAGTTAAAAGACGTATTAAAAGCATTTGAAGACGCTCATCCGAGTTCCAATGTGCGAAACTTTGGCCTTGTTTAAGTAGTAACTTCTGCTCATTAAAATTCAATATCAAGTCCCGCTTGCAAGTATATACCTAATATTGATCGAAGGTGGCGACAGCAAGGCGGCGACGAGACGTGGCGAGGGCGAGGAGTCAACAGCATTCAACGTAACAACAATACGGTCGTCGGATCTAGGCAATTGTGAAGTTAGTCGTGTGACCGTCAAAATGGTTTTGTGTCACTGTATAAGGTTGAAAATCGTCTGCCGCGCAGCCAAACGGCTAGCTTTACGTTTTCCTATATCTGTTGACCGTACTGTAGTGTACGTATTTCAATAAAATCACAAAGATCACTTTGAAACGTCTTAAGCGCTGGGTAACGCTTACGCCTGTTCCTCGCGACCATGTCCATGTCCATTCAACCTGCACCAAGTCTGGTCTGCAGTCTGCACCAGTTTTTTGGGGTAAGTGTTTATGAAGACTATAATGCCTTGAAAGTCTAAAAAAAATAAATGAGATCCCCAAATACGGCAGACGTCCTCCTAGATCTCCTTGAAGATGTTTAAAGGGAGGAGTCAGACACACGCAAACGTCACATTGGGCACATGCCCACATTTTGCAGTAGTTGGCATGCCATACGTGACTGCTTGCAAACCCATCGCCAGTCATAAACATACTAGCTGATTTCCTCGCGATGTTTTCCTTCCTCGTATTGAGCACGTGTTATTAGGCAGATATATTTTTCTAGGAGAAAAATCCATTGATGCGCGACCGGGGTATAAACTCGAGATTGAAAATAAGGTACAGTTGTTCTATCACACGAAGTCGGGTAGATTATGTGCGTTGCAATTGTTTATGAGTGCGTAAGCGCGCAACACACAAATAAAAGCGCATGTCTATACACATCACAACTGCAAGTATTACTACTCACCCGCCTTCGTGAGATAGAACAACTGTATCTGCCACTGAGCTAACACGGCTATTAATAATATTAAATTTGTATATTGTTTTTATCCTTGTGTCGTACAGTCTGGCTGCTGGCGCCCAACGTGGGACTTATAAACTCTGAATATTTTGCAGCAGACTCATAAAACGACACTTTATATCTCTATTGAGAACCCACGTGAATGTTTGATATTGCATTTTCTGAGAGTGAAAATATTTTCGCTCAACATTCTTGGGAGTGTTCACATTTGCAAGTAAATACCGAGACAGGGGTGAAATTCTTCCGATTTCCCCTTGGGTCTTTATCTATACATATAATAAAACTGTAGAAGAGTTCAATTCTGTACATTGAATAAAAACTAAAATAAATACTCCTAGGGGTCTTCATACAAGTAACTCAAGCCAAAAAATTACATTTTGAAATTTTTGTCTGTCTGTCTGTTGTCTGGCTTTCACGCAAAAACTACTGGACGGATTTTGATGAAACTTTTTTTTGTTATGTAGCTATTAGTCCTCGGCAACATATAGGCTATAATTTATTTTGAAGATGGGAATACCAGATGTGAAACTATCTGTCGACCAGCAAAGCGGGCACTGGTCAGTTAGTGTCTAATAAATATCTACTCGATTCATCACTATCTGTTTTTATTTTGGCTCGGATCATATTATAACTATTGGTTTTTTCACGGGACTTTACTTTATCACGTATATACTCGAAATACCTCTAATTTATTCTGCCCGCGACCATGACTATTTTGGTAAAATAGTCGAAACGTAGGGAAAATAAATTAAAAGCAATACGTGATAAAAACCCGTATAGGAATCGAATCATATTGTTTGATCATCGAAAAACTTCATAGTCAAGCCATGTTTATTGCCTGATTCTTCTGCTAGGCATGATCGCGAGAAACAGGCGTAGCTTCACCTAGCTCCAAAGACGTTTCTTAGGAAGTGAACATTGTAGTTTGAAATTGAAATAAATATAAATACCTTTTGAATTTGACTACAAAACTCTACCATCCAATCAAAAATAAAACGGAATTCATATAAAGTATTCACCTGTATGCTTTGTGGATTTTTATTTAAATATCGTTAATAATTTACCAATTATAATTTGCCTTGATATAATCGAACCGCTATCAGAGCCATTGAAAAGTTATAATTGAATTTCATTTCGTCGACCATTCACCACATGATTGATCGATATTCATTTATAACACTGGGGTTGATTACTGGCAGGGTGATTAAAAGAATGTTGGAAAATTAATAAAAAAACGCCCTCCCGCGTTTATACCTTAGTAGGTACCTATCTATACATATAATAAAACTGTAGAAGAGTTCAATTCTGTACATTGAATAAAAACTAAAAAAAAATACTCCTAGGGGTCTTCATACAAGTAATACAAGCCAAAAAAAAACATTTTGAATTTTTTGTCTGTCTGTCTGTCTGTCTGTTGTCTGGCTTTCACACAAAAACTACTGGACGGATTTTGATGAAACTTTTTTTGTTATATAGCTATTAGTCCTCGGCAACTTATAGGCTATAATTTTGGAAGATCGGAATACCAGATGTGGAACTATAGCGGTCTGGAGCCATACCATAGCCATACATATTACCTATCCAAAATAATCACATTTAGAAATGTCTGTCACCCAGCGAAGCGGGCACGGGTCAGCTACATAGTATATAGATAAATTTCATTTGATTTGGGGTCTAAGGGGGTTAATCAGAGACACATTCAGACATTATTTTGACATAGCCCACGTTTTTTGCACGTTTTTTTGCCGTTTATAGAAACTATCTGCCCTTTATTTTCCTTATCTTTCCTTTATTTTATATTCTTCCTTGACCTTATGAAGACTTTAAGAATGACTTTAATAAATTTGAATTCACTATACTTGTTTCACCAGAATTAATACGTATATATTTTGAACTTACACCATAATTGCATTCACACAAGAAAACAGTGTAGAAACTAAATCAATGTATTATATTCAGACTGACCTTTAAAGAGCTAAGCTAAACTTTTTGGTAGTTGTATTTACACCCTATATTTACCACACCCCGTACCCATACCCACATCATTGACTGAATATGCAAAGCAAGCGCCAATATAAATTAATATTATATCGCCAGTTAATATATTCAGTAATTCTGATGCACAGTTGCACACGCTTTTACGAACAAATAAGTAATTGATTTTTGTTTATATCATCTGGAAACTGAACAGTTTAATTGAAATTATCATATATGTCGCCGCGTCGATTTTATGGACTGTAAAATAAGATTGATTTTAATTAAGATGATTAGCAATGAGAATTAGTAAAATCCTAAAATCCTTTTAAGTTACTTTAATATTAAGTTGATTCATAGAATTATGATTTCTCAATCTGTTTCGTAAAATTATGCACTGTTTTGATTTTTATTTTGACAATTATTTCATAATCAAAATAATTGTGTTTTTCAATTTCTGTTGTTATTAATTTATTATTTTTATTTCCAAAATTATTTAATAATTTTGTAGTAATTTTAAAATTAAATTCAATCAATTTGAGAAATGTTTTGATTAATGAAATCATAAGGCTCTGAATTACTTTTAATAACGATCAATTTATTACAAGGTTATTTCTCACTTTAAAGATGATTTAATAATTGAATTAAAATTTATGGAAACTATTTTTGGTAAATTGTGAATCGTTTAGGCATAAAACAATTAATTGTAATTTTAAAAGATAATTGAATTTTCTGCTAATTATTTTTAACAATTCCAAAAAAGCTTAAAATAAATCTGCAATTAGTTTTAGAATTTACTATGTAAAAGTTAACGTAAGGTTCTAGCGTTTCCGACGCCATCTGTCGAATTTGGAGCGGAAGCTCGGTAGAATCGACGATGACGTCAGTATCTTGTTATAAAGAAACGGTTGTGAAGGTTTCGGGGGGTACTTGTGATTGAAGCGGCGAACCGAAAGCATTGTAAGTGGTCACTCTGAATAAAATAGCTTCAGCTTATAGAATTTGTCTTTTTATTTTGTGGCAGTCGCAATAACCTTTTGTAAGTAATTATCAATAGTTTGAAATAAGAGTAGTGCTTAAAATGTAGAACCGATGACCGGATAATAAGGTCAACGGTTATGCCCATTTTAAAAACTCATGTTTCCCAATTACTTCGATATATAAAATATAAAGTACGTAAGGTCGGTAAGTCTAACCTTATGCAGTGACATAAAACCATTTTCACACGGCCAACTTCAAGTTTGCCTAGATCCGCCGACCATATTGTACAGGAAAGTTTATTCTAGGTCTAATGGGAGAAGTAGGTATGGTACTAGGTACTAGTCTAAAGTACTAAGTCGAGGTCAAGTATTCAAATATTCCGAGAGACGCTTTAAGGTGATAAGTGAAATTTTTGACTTTTTGTATGGGCTGAGTCTGATAAGGCGGAAAAAGTGATAAAACTGCATTATCTTGAAAACCATCAAATTTAAAAAGAAACTGTCTGTAATTTACTTAGCTAGTATGATTATCTAACGAATTATATAAAAATGAACTGTTTCGATTAAAAACGAAACTAGTGTTTTTGAAGAGCCAACTTTGGAAAATAAATCTATCGAGAAAAGTTTCACCAATCGTGTTTCTGTCTGTAATTTATCTAGATTATATCCTTAAGTTATCTTTGTCATAAAAAACAAAACTGTATGTTTTGCGATTATTGAGAAAAAACGATTCTGCATTCATCCAAAGCATTTATTACTCGTCTTAACGAACTTTTCTATTCTAACCAGTGTCGAAAAACATCGTGCTAAAAACCAGTCTACACTCTTATAAGCGGCGATGCGCTTGCAAACTATCATGTATAAAATGCTACTGCGATATAAGCATGTGTAAGATGTTTAGACGTACCTCTAACTTCCTCAGATATTCTCAAGGGCGTCAGGAGATCTGAGAGGATGTCTTTATTAAGATGCTGTCAAAATTTATGGAATTTCTTAGATGTTCACTTTACCTTTAATCAAATTTGATGTTCATTTAAATATTAAATAAATAAATAAATAAATATTTGCGGACTTTACACACAGCGCCATCTAGCCCCAAACTAAGCAAAGCTTGTACTATGGGAACCAGATAACTGATAGAATACTTATATACTTTCTTTGTAAATACATACTTATTATACATATTAACACCCAGACACAGAACAAACATCTATGTTCATCACACAAATATTTGCCCTGGGTGGGGATCGAACCCACAACCTACAGTGCAGAAGGCAGAGTTACTACCAACTGAGCTGTGATGCTTTGATAAGCAAAATCCATTGGTTCTAATGATAAATTAACATTATCTGTACCTGTATCTCAAGTAATAAAGGAACTTTGAGTTTCAAGTGACAAAGATATTATAATTTTCCTGTTTTCAAGAGGAACCAAATAATCATGGCTCGCGTATTTTGATGTCGAATGCCTACATGCTTACTTAGGCCGTGGGCCCATGGCTGCGGTGCCATCCACCATGAAAGTGTCACCGCACCATCAGAAGGCGCGGCGCCGCGCCGTGTAAAGATGCGACGCCGGCGCCGCGCCGTGGAAAGGCGACATGCACGGCGTAAGGCGCTTACTTACTCGAACTTGCCCGACTTTCTTTTTCCGAAGATGAAATACGAGAACCCATAAATCCATGATATTTACCTGAAAAAGAAACATCACAATTAGTAAAGTACCTATACGTTTCTTTGATGGAACGATGACATGCGAGGATCAATGATTAGATTTTTTCAAGCCGTGACGACCAATTGTGAGGTACTTCGACTTTCATAACGATGTTTTTAACATCTGCCATCTGGAATGCCAACTGCAAAGACATGTGCCAAATGTTTTGTTTGTACAGACCCTTGTCTACCTTACTTGGGGATTACAGTTGTGGTCTTATATCTTTATATAAAATGATTGGGGCCAAATGTGAACAGCTAACCCTTTCAATGTGAAACCAATAGATTTTTCAGACCTTTATCTATCCAGACAGATTCCTATTTCAAAGGTTCCTATGCTCGAGATATAATTCGATATAATTTGCGTTGAAGTATAAAATTACTCGCTTTTAGAAAATATGATATGTTCTCCTATCCAGTGTCGAATAAATAAACTCTTGGATGTATTTTGTAGTAAATAAAGTATATCGACACTGATTGATTATGTACGTCTATTTTGAAAAGGTATCGATAACGAACCTCAATAAACTTCGTTTCCTTTGATCTATTCGCAAGTTGCTGGAGTACTACGTTTTAATAAAATATCAAAATAATAGAATTGTTTAGCTCCGCTTTGAAGTTCAATGGGATATTTCGTCCAACAAAGGGAAGCCTGGTGAGAATGGAAGAAAACACTACGGAAAACTGTTTGTTTATACAGTCCATGCAAGCGTTGTATTGACTTCCGACTTTCTCAGTACAGTTCCGGCTTTAGCCTGGTACTAACTTACCAAACAGTAACTGTAACCAAATAGATACAGGAACGAATTCCAGTGTGTACGCATGACACGGCCTTCGCTCTCGGTGTATCAACGAGCGTCATCTTTTAAACACCATGGTTTTTGGTAACCTGTAATAGCTCGCTAGTGATACGGCTTCACAGAGACTTTATATGAAGCCGGGTACTAAATGTATCTATAGAAATTCTAGACTTTTCACATAAACTATACCGTAAGGTTTCTAACGACAGCAACGCACAATACTATGACTGTAATCATATCATATTAATTTATACAAATATTTTTTTTGCATTGTATGGTTATTATGATTATACTCATTACTCATAGACCATAGTTTTGCATGTTAGAGAACTTTATACCATGGTATTCATACAGTATTTTGAAAGCGGAGACAAATGAAATAATTTTCCGACTTTTAATTAAAATTAAAAAGTACTGTTTATTGAAATCTCTAGGATTATTTAGAATCATTATAAAGTTTAGACAAATGTTGATTGTTTTTTGAATTCCGGCTTTTGTCAATTTTCATCGCCTAGCACCGTCCTAGTTCTCGCAGTCAAGCCAAGCACAAAGGAAATAACTTGAATAGTGGAAACTTAATACTGGTGCGAGAAACGGGGATTAAAGCACGACATTTTGGGGCCAGAGATGTTATCGACTAGTCGATAGCGCTTACGAGCTCTTATGAAAACATTGACTCCTTACATTGTACAATTTATTTGAACCTAAAACTATTTCGGATTTTAGCCTTTTGGTCCTGAACTTAGGAAAGTAAAATGGCTACATTGCGCAACATACAGTATGGGGGGGTTCATGCAGTACTTTCAAACAACAAATGAAATAGGATCAAAACTATAGATTTTAACACGGGTGTTTATCACGTAATTACCTTTAATTTATTTTCCCGACGTTTCGGCTAAGTTACAATAGCCAAGGTCGCGAGCAGACTCAGTCGGGATAAACGTGTTAAAATCTATAGTTATGTCTACTAATCACGATAGTTTGAAAAATAGGATCACGACTGTAATCCCCAAGTTCCATATTCTTAATGATGTCTAAAAGAGGTAGTCAGAGGCATGTAAACATTACATTTGACACATGCCCACATTTTGCAGTAGCATTCCATACGTGACAGATTGCAAGACCATCGCCGCTAACAAACTCAAATAACACTTGGATTTTCTTTTTAGTTACCTAACTTGCGAAAAGGTTTCAAAAAGTAGCAGAATATAGACAACTGTCTATATTCTGGCACAAATAAAATATGGTTTTCAAGGAAAACGAGTAACATTTTGTAGATTTGTTTTTTCAAAGGACCGTCCGTGGATACGTATACAAAGGCTGAAAATTGGTGAACTACAATACAAGCAGTAACCTTATAAATAAAATATGATATCGTTTTCCTCATCTTTGTTTGAACACGATCTCGAAAGTAATGGAAAACAAATCCGACAAGACGTTTTCCGAGTCGTATAATTAAATTCCTGTTTTTACGCGCTCACTCATGACACCTGATGCCTATTGCTTCTAAGAAAGAACACAGTACCCTGATTTCCAGGAATATTTACGCAATTCTGGTTTATATCAGGATTTTTTTGTTTTTTAGGGTTCCGTACCCAAAGGGTAAAAACGGGACCCTATTACAAAAACTTGGCTGTCCGTCTGTCCGTCTGTCTGTCACAGGACTATATCTCATGAAACGTGATAGCTAGACAGTTGAAATTTTCACAGATTATTTCTGTTGCCGCTATAACAACAAATACTAAAAACAGAATAATATAAATATTTTAGTGGGGCTCCCATACAACAAACGTGTTATTTGGCATTTTTTATAGATAATTGTACGGAACACTTCGACCGCGAGTCCGACTCGCACTTGGCCGGTTTTATATAGGCTTGTAACCTGTCTCGTATGGAATGCTAACTACTACAAAACGTGGACATTTGCCACATGTTTGGACGTGTTTTTGACTATCTCCTTTAGACAACTTCAAGTATCTGAGTAGGTACCTGGAGGTCCGAAAGCAGATCCAGGTCATATATTTATACCTCATCGAAATATGTTTAGCAGTTATGACGTAATTGATTAAACAACCATTTCCAATTTATAACATTAGCGTGTGTGTGTGACAAGTGGAAGGGGTCAATGCCACAAGGTACTTGTTCACCTTCTACTTAGTGCATGCTACATTGTAATGTTGGGTTATGTTTTTCGCGTTTATAATTCGCAATATTGGTACTTTAATAATATTAATGCTACATACTGTAAAATGTGAAAATGACTAACCCCTTTAGACTTCTTCAAAGATATGATTGCCTGGAAATATGAGAGGATGTTCGTACTCGGGGATTGAAATCGTGATCATTTTTAGGGTTCCGTACCCAAAGGGTAAAAACGGAACCCTATTACTAAGACTTCGCTGTCCGTCTGTCCGTCTGTCTGTCACATGGCTGTATCTCATGAACCGTGATAGTTAACTAGCTAACAAACGTGTTTTTTTCTGTATTTTAAAGTTAATGGTACGGAACCCTTTGTGCGCGAGTCCGACTCGCACTTGGCCGGTTTTTTTATTTTTATTTATTGTTACCTATTACAGAAATAAAATTAACCTACATTCGTTACGACAACAGATATCGTGTATTAAACCAGATGCAAAAAAACTCAACTTGTCATTTGTCTACATTCTCTTTAATGACGTCATACATACCCAGTGGTGCGGTGTTCTGAGCTTCTTAATTATTTACTGTACAGTCAGCATCATAGTTGATAGTCGATAACATGTTCGAAGCTGACCAATGATTAATATTCCTCTATCTTGAAGACACTGACTCACTGTTCTTACTTAGTGCATGTTAATGTACTTGAGTAGTACTTTTAATTATTATTCTTGGTTGTGCCTTCACCTTGTTCGATCGGCACCACACTGGAGCTCTACATAGCATTAGGGAAAGGATCATTGAAAAAAAGGTAGCCCTCAAGCCGTGTTTGTTGCCTGATTCTTCTAGGCTTGGTCGCGTGGAATCGGCGTAGCTTCACCTAGTTCCTAAGACGTTACAAAGTGATCCTTGTGATTTTATTGGAATAAATGATTTTTGAATTTGAATTTATTAAACTGATTATAATTTATTTTTGATATTGACTGTGCTCGCTTTACTTTTACTCGGTGATCACGTATATATATAAACTTGTAGGTGTGTCAGTTTAATGAAAATAATATTGCTTGCTCTCGATATTTCAACACACTTACGTGTACGAATCGTGTGAACAGCCTTGGAGTAAAAATTGAAAAACATTTATATATGAACACCTCGGTGGTTTTTTGGGCGAGTGCCTGACAGAGACGCATGAGGTGCAGGTTCTCCGTGACGGGACATATGTTTGCATGGTCAGGGGGCTAGCACGAATCTCGATCTTATAGACAACGTATTGTCTAAATGTCAAAACTGACACTTTAACAATATAAAAAGTGACAGTTTTTAATCCCGCCTTGAGTCTGGGTGATGTGGTATCATGATAGTCTGTGAATTCAGCACTGTTAGGTGTTTATTATTATTGGAAGTTTACCTAAAATCAGTTACGTTAATTACCCAATTTGAATGTATTATGTGCTTGTAATAAACAGTGCTCGATGGCAAAAAAACATTTAAACTACGCTGGAGTTATTAACTTTGAGAGATAGAGTAAGGAATTGTGTTATAAGACAATGTTGTAGAGTGAAAGAAGACGTAGTGATGAGGGTTGAGAAAGGTGATGGTTTGGGCATGTAGAGAATAAACGAAAAAAGATGAAAAAATACCGGTAGGTATATAAGGCAAGTGTGAATGGGACCGTTGAAAAGGAAGACGATGAAGAATGTGATTAGAGTGAATGAAGCAAAATAGGTCAGGATCAAAGTGGAAAGCCGTGGTCTCTGCCTATCCCTTTGACAAATAGTCGTTATTTTATGAATACGCTGGAGTTTTTGTTTCCACGTACAACAGACTAATCAATTTATTGGTAAAATCTATCTCGACTAACTATATACTCGATCATAACTGATCATAACCCGAAGGATATCATGTTATTCTATTAATATTCGATTGGCTGTGTACCTAGTCTATACCTACTCTATTCTATAGATAGTCTATAGGTACCATACTGCAGTGAATAGTCTAATCAATATCGTTACAATCGAATACATAAGCTGTACTGTGTTACCTAGTGATGTATGTACATTTTCTGCAACCTAACCTAACAACCTGTACCTGCAACTAACAACCTGTTCACTCACCATGCGGAGAGAATGAATGTACAAATTTAACCAATAGAGTTGCTTGCTATACAAGACTAGAATGATTAGGTATATTTTTACATTAGTTCGGTTTGAATTAATAAAAATAGTTTGAATGGCGGCAGACCACGCCGAAGATGGAGAGACCAAATTGACTCCTACGTAAAGGATTGGCCCACAGTTTTAGAGAACAGAGATGATTGGAGAGAATGAAGGGAGAAGGGCCTATGCCCTGTAGGCTGTACAGGGTCATAATAATAAATTATTAGAATGTGAAGACCTAAAAAGGTTTCTATAATCCCTATTGTCATTTCAACTACAGGAGTAATTCCCAAACAGCTTTTCCAGTTTCTCAATTTATTAGATTTATCAAAACATACCTATGCTCTTCTACAAAAACCAGTTATTTTAAATACGTGTAGAATGGTAAGAAAGTTTTTACAAACTAACTCCTCGACCGAATTGATACTATCTAGTACGAGTGATCATAGATTAGCAACCATTTTGGTTCACAGATGGCTTAGACCCTTGTGCTTCAGTTAAATTCCGGCTATTTTGAGCCGAGTAAATTAAGATTTAAAAATAAATAATAATAATATTAGGTTTGAATGTTTGGGCAGGTATTTATGTACGTAGTTATTATATATATCTAATTTTTATTTATAGTTGCTTAGAGCTAAATTCTGGAAGAGATACTGGAGCTTGAAAGAGGCCATGAAGGACAAAAAACTACATATTAACATAAAAAGAAAATTATTTAACACCTGTATACTACCCGTTCTTATGTATGGCTGCCAATCATGGGCTCTAACCCAAGAAATGACAAGCAAACTAGCAACCTGTCAACACGCAATGGAAAGGAGTATGCTGAACATTAAGAAGTCCGATAGAATAAAAAACCATGTCATCAGAAATAGAACAAAAACCATAGATGTAACATTGAAAATCAGAAGACTTAAGTGGAGATGGGCGGGCCACACAATAAGAGGTTGTGACAAATGGAGTAAAATAATAACAAGATGGTACCCCAGAGAAGGTAAAAGGAAGAGAGGTAGACCGCAGAAAAGGTGGGACGAGGACATAAGAAAAGTGGCAGGAGTAATGTGGAACAGAGTGGCTCAGGAAAGATCAGAATGGAAGAGGTTGGAGGAGGCCTTTGCCGATTGGCAAACAGATTTGCAAAAAACAAGCAAGCAACAGATGCTAGATTTAGTTTAACTTTAATTTGTGCTATATATATTGTCAATAGATTTAAGAAATCTGAATAAAAGGCTATATTATTATTATTATTATTAGAGCTAAATACCAACGTAAATACTTAATTAAATACTTCTTATTTTATTTATCAATCAGGCCGTCCATTGAACTTTATATTTATTTATTTACATTATTTTCTTTGTGTGTAATAAAGATTTTATCTATCATGAAAAACTTGTATGCACGTCACGCATAGAATTCTAACTACTACAAAAGATTGGCTTGTTCCAAATGTAATGTTTGGATGTACCTCTGACTACCTCCTTTAGGTAGGTAATCCAGCATGCTTAAAATTACACATGACCACATATGTTTCAGCGCGGAATACTGAGCCTTATTGCAATTTTATTAGCGTTATACCACGAACTATTAACATGCGCCATGAATAGCAAATTTTAGTAAACTATGTTCTACGGTAGTCCTAAATATATTATATATATATTATATATATAATATAAAGAGGAAAGATTTGATTGTTTGTTTGTTTGTTTGTTTGTTTGCATCGAATAGGCTCCGAAACTACTGGACCGATTTAAAAAATTCTTTCACCATTAGAATCCTACATTATCCCTGATGAACATAGGCTATAGTATATTTTCAAAAATGTTAGGGATCCGTATGAAAACTTCGATAATGTAACCCAACATGTGGAAAAAATAGAGAAAAAAATCCTTAACGCGTACGCTGTAAAAAATATTGACAATAGAGCAAAGTGATGTACTATAGTTTTATAGATGACATCAATATCTACAAAAAGTCCATTATACCATATGTCTAACTATTAGGGATCCCTATTAAAACTTCGATAATGTAACCCAAGGTGTAAAAATATTGCCATTAAATCTTTATTACACCCGTGCGACGCCGGGGCGGACTGCTAGTTCTAAATAAGTAGCAAGTAATAAGGAACACAACATGTTCAGTTCAGCGTTCAGTGGGCTTGCATGTGGCGCCGAGAGTTGCGCACAAACTTCACATCATAAATACAAGTTTGGGAACGTGTTCAGCAGGAAATTAGATATTTTCTAAAAGTTATTTAAAACTGATATTTCAACCAGGATTTTGAGCTTAGGATTGTATATTCAGAACTTTGAAGTACTCATATTTACAGTAAGTAAGCAGACATTTAACTCCACTAGCTTAATGTCGGTTTTGAATAATATTATTGCTCATCTATAAAATCAGAATCATATCTGGCCTCATAGCTCAGTTGGTAGTAGTTCTGCCTTCTGCGCTGTAGGTTGTGAGTTCGATTCCGACCCAGGAAAAATATGTGTGTGATGAACATAGATGTTTGTTCTGTATTAAGTATCATATGTATTTACAAAAAAAAAGTATTTATGTGTTATATCAATAATCTAGTTCACATAAAACAAGCTTTGCTTAGTTTGGGGGCTAGATGGCGCTGTGGGATATTGTAAAAAATAAAAAGAGTAATAGATTTTACCACAAAATTAAAAAAAAATGTATTACTATGTCAATAAGTATTACAACACTATATTAATGGTTGGTTAGTAACAAAAACAGATATCTAATTTAAAAATGTTTATGTTTTAAATCACTACATAGTATAAAGCAAAGTCGCTTTCCGCTTCCCGCGTCTGTATGTCTGTCTGTATGTTTGCTTATATCTTTAAAACTACACAACGGATTTTGATGCGGTTTTTTTTAATAGATAGAGTGATTCAGGAGGAAGGTTTATATGTATAATAAAATGCTTAATATATTAGAGAACCACTGATAATTTTAAATTTCAAATCAGCGCGACTTTTTTTTTAAATTTTAAATGCTGTTATCGAGTTTACAAAGACATTCTGTAATATATTTTGGTATCAGCTTTGCACCCGTGCGAAGCCGGGGCGGGTCGCTAGTTATTTATAAAACGTTTTCAAATTCTGTCATCAAAGTAGTCAAATTAAAAGGTATGAAAGAAACGTTTTCATATGTTTTAACCCATGACTAGGAAAATATGTAACTAATCTAGACTAAACAGGGTTTACAAACAAACATGACTTTGATTCAATATTTATATACATATTTACTAGCAGACCCGCGACAGACGTTGTTCTGTCCAAATTTCAATAATCGCATAGAGTAACGCACGTTGATATGACGACTGATGTCAACACGGATGTCAGATTTTTTGCACACCAGCGCCATCTATACCAAAATCATCCCTTATGTGTTTTTTTATCATTTGGTGGGTGTTTTTCGTATTTTAAAGTAGTCTATGTTTTATTCGGGCATTATATCTACAGCAAATTCCAACTTAATTCGTTTTGTCGTTTAGGTCTGATTGAGGTACAAACATACATTTAAACTCATAAACTTTCGCATTTATAATATTACTAGCTGACCCGTGCCCGCTTCGCTTGGCGACAGATAGTTTCACATCTGATATCTTCAAAATAAATTATAGCTTATATGTTGCCGAGGACTAATAGCTACATAACAAAAAAAGTTTCATCAAAATCCGTCCAGTAGTTTTTGCGTGAAAGCTGGACAACAGACACAACAGACAACAGACAGACTGACAAAAATTTCAAAATATCTTTTTTTGACTTGTGTTACTTGTATAAAGGCCCCTAGGAGTATTTTTTTTAGTTTTTATTCAATGTACAGAATTGAACCCTTCTACAGTTTTATTATATTGAATAGATTAGGATATTAGGTTATTACCTAATAAAAACTGTAAGTATAAGAAATCAATAAAAATTTTATTTCACGCCCGAATCTTAGGTTATTATGAAACTTATGAAGGAAATCATGAAATTAATTTAAATTCGGTCATTACAACCTTGAATTGACCATAAATCATAAGAACAATACGAATTATTATGTTTAAAGACAAAAGTTTTTGAAAAAATGTACATTAACCTTTTGAAAAGTCCATTATTACGATGGAAAAGTTTTCAACTGTGTTATCATGCTTGTAATTGTTCCAATTATGGCGTGTCTCCTTTGTTATTATTTTTTAGGGTTCCGTAACCAAAGGGTAAAAACGGGACCCTATTACTAAGACTACGCTGTCCGTCTGTCTGTCACAGGGTTGTATCTCATGAACCGTGATAGCTAGACAGTTGACATTTTCACAGATTATGTATTTCTGTGGCTGCTCTAACAATAAATACTAAAAACAGAATAAAATAAATATTTAAGGGGGGCGGCTCCCATACAACAAACATGATTTTTTTGCCGTTTTTATAGATAATGGTACGGAAAACTTCGTGCGCGAGTCCTACTCGCATTTGGCCGGTTTTTTTATTTTGTAACTGGTTTATACGTTTTACTCAATTTTTTTTGCTGTAATCATAAATCATTTTAATTTCTAAAAAGAATAAAAAAAATTATGTGGTTGTTCCAGTAGAACCTACGGCAAATACTAGTACCAACATTATTATCACTACATAGTATAAAGCAAAGTCGCTTTCCGCTTCCCGCGTCTGTATGTCTGTATGTATGTTTGCTTATATCTTTAAAACTACACAACGGATTTTGATGCGGTTTTTTTAATAGATAGAGTGATTCAGGAGGAAGGTTTATATGTATAATACATGCATAATATAGTAGAGAAACACTGATAATTTTAGAGGTTTCTAATGTGATGTCGTAAATAAACACATTTTTTTGCGCTTACATTGCAAATGCTGGCTGAACCCCACGAGATATATCAAAATAATGTACTACAGTATTGTACACCTTAAAAACGTCTACAAAAAAGTCCACGATGGTATTAGAAATGTCTTACGCACAGCGAAGCGGGCACAGGTCAGCTAGTAATTAATATAAAAAAATAATATAGGATATTTTAAATAGAAATACGGCTAATTACCACGTAAATAATACAAGTAAAAACGTGGTAATTAGCCGTATTTCTATTTAAAATGATTAACAACCACGATAGTTTTAATTCTATAATATAGGATCTCGACTGTAATCCCCAAGTACGGTAGACATTCTCTCAGATCTCCGGGCGCTTAGATCCTTTGAAGATGTCTAATAGGGGTAATCAGAGGCACGTCCAAACATTATATTTGGCACATGCCCACATTTTGCAGTAGTTTCATAGCACGTAGCATTCCATACGTGACAGGTTGCAAGCCCATCACCGATTATAAGAACACTAACTGGTTTCCTCACGATGCTTTCCTTCACCGTTGTAAGCACGTGTTTTTGAATAAATTTTCGATCAGAAAAATCCATTGAGGCACGCCGGGATTCGAACTCACGACCTTCAAATTGAAAGTCGAGGTACATCCCACTCGGCCAACACGGCTAATTATTATTATTGTTATTATTTATTACAAATCAGTAATTTTGTGTCATTATTACTTACCTACTTAGGTACTGATCTAAAGTCTATTTTGAGAGTTTCACACTAAAACATTGTAAACATAGTCAAGAAATAATTCAGCTAGAAATGTCCCCCAACTCAGCGAAGTAACGACAAGTGCTAACTTAATACAGCATAATATAGACGGACACTCCACAGAGCACGGAACACTTAGAAGTGAAACTCCCACGTTATCACTACAGCCTGATGAGTGGTAATGAGACATGCTACGAGTTGTATGCTGGGTCTTCTTCTCTTCTCTTCTCTTCTCTGGGTCTTTTCTTTCTGGTCTTTATTTATGGCATTGAAGAGTATAATACTCAAGAAAACCCTTCTTGAGTATTATACTCTTTTTATAGATAAATTATTATTTTAACCGACGAAAAAAGAGAAGGTTCTTAATTCGACATGTAATTTTTTTTGTTGCTTTTTTTATGTATGACTTCTATCTTTTTACCTGATGATCCGATTTCGATGATTTTTAATATAGAAAATAGTCCTAAATTGGTCTTATTAAAATTATATTCCTGCTGGGCTAGTAGTTTCATTATAAAACTTAAAAAACCAAAATCGTCCCTTGACTTTTCGATTGGTCGGAACATTTTCTACGATTTTCTTTTTTTTAACTATTTATGAATAAGGGAAAGCGCAGGCCGCGCAAACCTTAACACGGTATAAGTTAAGGAGTTCCGCTTCTACAGATTAATGTACCTGTTTTATGTTAGGGGCCACGTTTATGGCAGAGTCCGGCGCCCGCATAATTTTCGCATCCCACTTCTGAAACGCCGCAGTGTCGGAATGACATACTGCGGGATAGATAGTTATTTTTGTGATATCCACTGGTAATGAAGGCTGGAAAGGAACATAATTTATGAAGTTTACATCATATACATATACTTCCAAAATAACCATATGATCTGAATAGAAGAACTCTAGTGAAAGGAGATGGGATGGACTACGCAGAATTTATGATCCTATATTTATATACCTAGACTGGAAAGGAATACTAGATAGATAGACCTATCTTATGAAGACAAAAGTAGGGTTATGAAACAAGGAAATATATACATACTAGCCGACCTGTCAAAATGAATCAAATGAATGTTTTTAGTCTGTGATGTCTGATTTGTTGCACTTTAGCGCCATCTATACAAAAATCATCCCTTTTGAGTTTTTTTTATCGTTTTGGGGATATTTTTCATTTTTTAAAGTAGTCTATTACTTATTCGGACATTATATCTACATCTACAGCAAATTTCAACTTAATCCGTTTTGTCGTTTAGGCCTTATTGAGGAACAAACATACATACAAACTCACAAACTTTCACATTTATAATATTATTAGGATATTAGGATTAGGATATATGTATACTAGCTGCTCGCCCCGGCTTCGCACGGTTGTTACCTGGATAAAAAGTAGCCTATGTGTCATTTTGATGTAGGCTATATTACTGTAAAGTTTCATTTAATCCGTTCAGTAATTTTTGCGTGAAAGAGTAACAAACACATACTAACTCTCACAAACTTTCGCATTTATAATATATTATAGATTAAGAGGCTGCCAGTCGCTGATTGCTCTTTTTCGAAACGAAAAAAGAAATACTTCTGAACAAGCCACCTCCTATTTTTATAAGTATATTACTTCAGGTTCCTACCTAGATTTCTATTAAGCTGAAAACATAATAGCAGAAACTTTTCACGATAAAAATATTATTTCAAAATGATACGTTTTAGAATTTATGATCGAAATATTTTATATACCTACTATTAAAATCAACTTGTGATTTATTGTTAAAGATAGGTAATATGTAGATCTAGATTTCTATTAGGATAGATTTTTGATAAGTAATTATACATAATTTATATCATTAATTTATTCGAAAAGCTAAGGCGGACCACGCGCGGACGTGTGTTTGTCATCATTGCAGCGGTCGGTAGGATTATTTATCGAAGTGATTAAAGATGGGTACATCTTTATTCACATATACTATACATTATAAAATAGGAGATGTGGCTTGTTCACAAGTATTTCTTTTTTCGTTTCGAACAAAAATAATCGTCGACTGGCAGCGTCTTAAGGTCCAGACTACCTTATTCGTTACTCATCATATTGGCGATCTCGGTGACGGTAACTACTATATTAAATTGTTCAATAGGCTAGTAGGGTAGTAGTATAACTATAGATTTTAACACGGATGTTTATCACGCAATTACCTTTAATTTATTTTCCCGACGTTTCGGCTATGTTACAATAGCCAAGGTCGCGGGCAGACTCAAGTCTATAGATATGTCTACTAATCACGATAGTTTGAAAAATAATAGGGTAGAATAATCTAAAAATGTGTGAAGATGTTTGAATGTTTGTACCTATATCACGCTCAAACGGATTTGAATGAAACTTGGAGCATTATACCTTGTTATTCAGGTACCACGCGAGAGAAGCCGCGGACGGAAGCTAGTTTGACAAAATATTGCTAAACAACATGGCCCGCTACAACCTGTTTTGAGCGTTCATATTGAAAGATTTGTATGGAGTCTTTCAATAATATGGACGTTCAAAATAGGTTTGTTACCTTGTTACCATGTACATTGTTACCTTGTGGTAACAATCCCTGGATAACAAAACTAGGCATAAAACAAAGGGACAAGTAGTACCTGCCAGAATAATTACAACCGAATATTCGGAAGGCAGGTAGGGTCAAAGACCCGGTTGTGGCGCCTACCCCGGTTTTGGTCATTTTAAACTTTTGCAGGCAATAACTAAGCATAGCAAACAAACTTGTTTAAAATCTATAGTTAATGCAATTATTTGTCTATATTCCGTTTTGATTAGTGACAGTTGTGATGCGTTATATCTCTAGACTTGATTTAAATACGAATAATTAATTTATAAATATCGCCTCTTACAAAACCTTTGCTTAACCTAAGAGATAGATAAATACTCTATTCTACGTTGTTAAAATATGTATAATATTTTTTTCAATATAAACAGTTGAAATTTTAAATAATAAATATTGGTGGACATTTCACACAGCGCCATCTATCCCCAATCTAAGCAAAGCTTGTACTATGGGAACCAGATAACTGATAGAATACTTATATACGTTTTAATACACGTTTTTTGTTTGTAAATACATACCATACCCAGACACAGAACAAACATCTATGTTCATCACACAAACGTTTATCCTGGGTCGAACAACCTACAGTGCAAAAGGCAGAGCTGCTACCAACTGAGCTGAAATGTTGTTAAAATGCCCACAACCAGCGCTCTTGCCCTAGGTAGTTCAACCAAAGTCTCATTTGACTGTGAGTAGTGGTATCATTAAACTACAAGCACACTGCTCCACATTCCGGCAGCTGAGAACTCATTATGTACTGGAGACAATAGCCCCGGGTACTCTTTGACGCCCAATTTAAATTCAGCTTAACATTATAATGACACTTTAAGGGTTATTGAATTTGTGGTGGTAGCAACATATATGTAAACTAGCTGACCCGTGCCCACTTCGCTGGGTGACAGATAGTTACACATCTGGTATCTTCAAAATAAATTATAGCTTATATGTTGCCGAGGACTTATAGCTACATAACAAAAAAAGTTTCATCAAAATCCGTCCAGTAGTTTTAGCGTGAAAGCTGGATAACAGAAGACAGACAGACAGACAGACAGACAAAAATTTCAAAATGTCTTTTTTTGGCTTGTGTTACTTGTATAAAGGCCCCTAGGAGTATTTTTTTTAGTTTTTATTTGGGGGCACGGCAGTGCCCCCGCCAAGTCGAGCGCGAAGCAAACACTGCCGTACCATCCTTTACTGGAACCATTTCGCCGCATTTTCAGGCCCCTATTTGAGAACCTCTGGATAAGACCAGAACGCTGAAATTTTCGTCATCCAGTAAGCCATAATCACATACTTAAAATCCAAAATTTCAAGTCTGTAGGTCATTTAGTTACGAAGTTAAGCGAAAGCAAAGTTTCGAATTTTAGACAGACACTCACTCACTCACTCACTCACTCATGATCATCAGAATAGAACTAGTACTTCCCATAAACTCAGAGAGCTGAAATTTGGTACAGAGTTAGGGTTTAATGGCCACATAAAGGGAAAACCATAAAAACTAGGATAATCGAAGATCTGGAGTACCTGGTGACCCTGATAAGAAAACACAAAAGCCTAACCAAACTATTAGAGATCGACATACCGCCTTTACAAAAAATATTCAACTACTGGACCGAATTGAAAAATTATTTCACCATTAGAATCCTACATTATCCTTGATGAACATAGGCTATAGTATATTTTCAAAAATATTAGGGATCCGTATGAAAACATCGATAATGTAATCCAAAGTGTGAAAAAATAAAAAAAAATCCTTATATTGCGTTTGCTGCGGTAATTATTGACAATAGAGCAAAGTAATGTACTACAGTTTTAAATAGGACATCAATATCTACAAAAAAGTATGCAATACCATATGTCTAACTATTAGGGATCCGTATAAAAACTTCGATAATGTAACCCAACGTGTAAAAAAAAAACAAAATAATCCATAGATCGCGTACGCTGCTGAAATTGTTGACAATAGAGCAAAGTGATGTACTACAGTTTTAAAGAGGACATCAATATCTACAAAAAAAGTCTGCGATACTAAAAGTTTTATTAGGGATCCTTATGAAAAATTCGATAATGTAACCCAAGGTGTAAAAAAATTACCTATAATATCATTATTACATCCGTGCGACGCCGACGCCGGGGCGGACTGCTAGTACGCAATAAAATTAAAGGAAAACTCTGGATAAGACTAGACTGGCTTTTATACTTACATATACTTACAAGTTTACAAGAAGAAATAGTCGAACGATTAACTTTATTCTACTCGAACATTACACAAATTGAATAAACAAATTAACAAATTAAATAAACTAAAATATTAATTTCGCTCAAAATTTGATCAAAATATAATGCATTGGATTAAGAGTGGCGGTGATACCCGCACACGTCGCTAGATGGCGCTGACTGTATTTTAAACGCGCTTACGATTTGTTTTTATAATAAAAAACTACTCATAAAAAGAAAAAAAACTGTGTCAAATAAGAAAATCTAATAAAATAAACCAATAAGCCCACGTTTCTACAAAAAGAAGTGAAATCCCACCAAAAACATTCTGTAAAAAACTAGCCAAGTCTCGATGGAGCTGCTTGTTTATCTCTAAAAAGTAATGAAATCTAGACAAAGTCGTGTCAAGTCTGAGGTTCTTTACTGCGATTTCTTTATTATTATAGAATGTTATGTGACTTGGCCGTTGAAGAGTACACAAGGGTACAAAACCAGGTGCTCCATGACACCATTGCACCAATCTGTCGCCAGAACCGCTACCCATTAACGATGGAAAATTGCCACTTAGAAAACGTTGATTCAATAACCAGTCAATTGTAGGCTTGATAAAGCTGCGTATTTCAATAATACTTATGTAAAGGCGAGCCTGAAACAAACAGTATAAAAAATACGTCTATTTTATGTTAGATCGGTGGTCGATTTGACGCTCCAAAAAGAAGACAGCAGAAGTCAGCATTGTCAATGCTGAATGCATGTGTTGCAAGATCAACAACAGCCTAAAATAAGACACTAGCGTCCAATTACCAATACCTGTATTGGCTATTATCTGTAGTTACAACAGATATAACATTACGTGTAAACAAGATTGACTTGTACCCACTAACGTATAAAGAATGTTCAACGGCCAAGTCACACAACATTCTATAATAATAAAGAAATCGCAGTAAAGAACCTCAGACTTGACACGACTTTGTCTAGATTTCATTACTTTTTAGAGATAAACAAGCAGCTCCATCGAGACTTGGCTAGTTTTTTACAGAATGTTTTTGGTGGGATTCAATGTACAGAATTGAACTCTTCTACAGTTTTATTATATGTATAGATTGATTATCGTCATCATCAAAAACACGTGCTCAAAACGGTGAAGGAAAACATCGTGAGGAAACCAGTTAGTATTCTTATAAGCAGCGATGGGCTTGCAACGTATGGATTGTCACGTATGCTAGCTACTGCAAAATGTGGGCATGTGCCAAATATAATGTTTGGACGTGCCTTTGACTACCCTCACTAGACATCTTCAAAGGATCTAAGCGTCTGGAGATCTGAGAGTATGTCTACCAAACTTGGGGATTACAGTCGTGATCCTACTTATTTATTTATTTATATGTATCGGAAAATAAGACAGACGGAAAATAACAAGAATTTGTGTAGTACACCATTGTGATAACACCCAAACTGGTTTTGTTCTCTGCTTGGTCTTACTAGCCGATAAGAGAGAACCGCTTTTTATAATACATACATTATGTTGAGGTTTACTCTGTCCATCCACAGGTTGCCTAGAAGAGATCGTTCTCAGCGATAAGGACGCTCATTGTCACAATGATTTGGTTACAAAAGTTTCAGTTTTAAAACTTTGACTTGTACTGTAATCACTATCGTATCAACGTAACGCGTTGTCGATATAATGGTGGTTCGTGCTCAGGCCCCAGTGTTTATGTATTTATTTGTTGTATATATAGTTGTATTTATTGGAACGAAGTTCCTTATCGCGCGTTGTGAAAGGGGGCTAGACGGAAAAAAATCTTACGAAAAGTTGTCACGAAAAGTTGTCACGACACTTTTTTGCTATAGTATATCTATTAATATATAAATAATAATAATAATAATAAATAATAAATAATAAATATTGGTGGACATTTTACACATCGCCATCTAGCCCCAAACTAAGCAAAGCTTGTACTATGGGAACTAGATAACTGATAGAATACTTAAATACTTTTTGGAACGAAGTTCCTTATCGCGCGTTGTGAAAGGGTCGAGGTGGGGTCGAGGTGGGGTCGAGGTGGGGTCGAGGTGGGGTCGAGGTGGGGTCGAGGTGGGGTCGAGGTCGGGTCGAGGTCGGGTCGAGGTCGGTTGTTTCTCATCTAACTAGCTAGATTGACAAAAATTGAGCCTACTGATTAAGTTTATATTACATTATATTTGATAATAATAAAAAACATATTATTTTAACTTAAAATAAATAAAATTTTATTACAATTCCTTCACTAATTAATCGAAAAGAACTTCGTTCCATCCGGGTGTCCCTTGACACCTTACAAGTTTTTTTTTTCATAATTTTGGGTGTTCAATATAATATGAATTATGTTCCATTCTATATTCGAACTACGAACGCCAGAGGTCACTTATAAAGTTTATGTTTTTCAAAGGCAGATGAAAAATAATTATCTTTCTATGTCCCTTTATCCCATCGTTTTCCCTCAGCAACTTGTAGCAACACCACTGGTTTCAATAACCTTAAGATACAATAAACAGTTGGATTTTGGGGTTTAGTTGAGTGTTCGCAATAATCACAGTGACCAAATACTTGTCGTTACCGATAGATAGTTAATGAAGCGAGTTAATAGTTGATGAATGGCTGCGGTCGGCGTTGGGGCGACAGGACCCTTGATCACGTTGTTGCGGCATCACTCATGCGGTACTTAAGTATATCTACTGGTAAAGGTACACATATACTGGTAGGTATGCGTAGCTGTAGATAGCTGCCCAAGTAGGTACTGATGTCTGATAGGTAATGGTACAAGTGAGGAACAACTTGGAAAATCACGTTATACCTTAGCGGTAGGCTTAATCATAACATCTGAAAGAATGTTTCGGCTTGGGGATTATAGTTAGAAATAGTTTAATAGAAATAGTTTATTTTTCAAATAAAGTGGTACAAATTATAAATAAACTTAACTACTAAAAAATATTTCAAATAGGTAGTAGGCATATTGGAGTTTAATTTCATCAGTAGGTAGTTACATGTCCGTACCCCCCCGTATTTGGTAGAACATCAGTGTTGTTGTGCGCTTAGGCATATATTATATATTTTACTAGCCGACCCGTGACAGACGTTGTCCTGTCAAATTTCAATAATCGAATAGAAAATACTGAATGTTTTTAGTCTGTGATGTCAGATTTGTTGCACACCAGCGTCATCTTTACAGAAATCATCCCTTTTGCGTTTTTTTATCGTTTTGGGGATGTTTTTCATATTTTAAAGTAATCTATTATTTATTTGGGCATTATATCTACATCTACAGCAAATTTCAACTTAATCCGTTTTGTCGTTTAGGTTTGATTGAGGAACAAACATACATACAAACTCACAAACTTTCGCATTTATAATATTATTAGGATTAGGATAGTTGTGATATTTTATTATTTTTTAATCGGTAGGTACTTTAAAGAGGTTATTCAGAGGCATTTTGTTCTTGGACGTTATTTGGTTTGTAAAAAAGAGATAAAGGTATTTACCGCATCAAAAAATAACCGTTTCTCATTGAAATTAGTACAAGCATAGTCAATTAAACCGTGCCTTTTAAAGGACTTCCAACCATTCTCAAACCGGACTAATGAGAAACGTAGAAAGAAACGTGTTTAGAAGCTGGTTCCAGCTCAGTTAGACCGTTTACTGCGACATAATTAGGTAATAACGTTATAAAACGTTATAAACCAGTTATTACTACAAAGTTTCATCCTATATAAATATTCCGACATTCCGCCCTGCGATTATAACTGTACCTACCGAGTCGCCGGCCGCTTATTACCTGCTGAGCCATTACTGATTAATTGAGGCAAGCGCGCTACAGGACGACGACCTCCCAGATAACTGCCAGGACCTTGTTTGGCAAGTAGACGTGAGGGGACACTTTCTAAGACGAGCCACTGACGGGAGACATTTCCCAAATTGCTTTATGCATATCACACTAATGGCTTTTGATGCAAACACTGAGCTACAGAAGTTTGTTGTTTATTCAAGTTTTAGTTTTTACGACTGCGCCGGCGGTATAATTAATATTAACGCGAAACAGCTGCAGCGATGCGCAATTAAATCAAACCTCTGTAATTTTAAAATGAAAATTTGAAACGGCTCTCATAAATGGCGTTCTACTCCTATATCACCGTGTCGGATATTGGCAATGCATAAGTTTCAATATATGAGCTCATTTGGTAGGGAACCAACGAGTTTTACGAGTTTATTGCAGCGAACATGACTCATAAAGCCAGATAGCTGAGCTAATAAAATCCTTCCCGTTTGCGTGCAAAAATGTGTCGTCCAATCGCACGAGACCCCTATTATGGTGACCGCTCCTTTCGATTCAGCGAGCAGATGGCGCGAGAGACAAGGATGAGGAACGGCCACATTCGGAACTAAACAACAATAAAATCGCCAACAAAAATATCGTAGCGCCTACAAATTACTGTGGCAGTGAAACATGTTTCTTCTGAGATATATGGTGCTTTTCCGAGATAGGTCGGGGTAGTCAATAAATATTTCCCAATAAGTTGATTACGGAGGATCCTTTGATAGCAGGAATTCGCCGAAATTCGAGTGGAAACAGGTGATGTCGGGCTCGGGACGTTCATTAGCGGAGGGCGAGGTGTCCGCATCGCTCCCTAAATTGCCCACATTGCGAGCATAGCACAGTGTTTCACAAAACATGATCAACCGGTAAAACAAAACATGAGGTTTATTTTAAAACATACTGCTTATTAAACGTTTTGCTGTTGGTATTTTTAAGCCGAACACCTGCGCACGAATGATTTAAACAAGGTCGTGGAAAATAATGCTGAAATGCCATTTATTTAACTTAACGTCGTACTCAGATTTATAAACCGTATAAAATTGCTTTACAGTACAAGAAATAGAGCTTAAAGTTATGTTAGTACCTGAGCTAGATTTATTTAACGAAATAGAAACAGAAATGTTAAGCAATCAAAACAACGGACGAGCCCCAAAGGCGTGATAAAATTACTCGCTATAACGTCTTTTTTTAAATTACAACAAAAACAAGTCCCTAAACTAAAATGTCGTCGCAATAAAGCTTACCCTGGAATAGAATTGAATGTTTTTACTGTCGCCTGAACGTGTGAAACGCAACCCCCTTTTATAATATTCACGAGATACGAGTTACGTTGTATAAAAATGTTCGGCGACCTCGCTGCGAGGCTTTTTCCCGGAGGGCCCGTCCGGGGTCAATTCTGTAACACTTTGACCCTAGGTGGCGGACGCACCTCCCAAATTATCTTTGGGACACCTTGGAAAAGCGGTCACCCGTGTGATAAATAGTTAAGCTTGACTTAATGGGTTACAGTGTTCTGTGTGATGTCCCGAAAAAACACACGAACCGAACGCTCAACCAAAAACACAACAAGCATATACCTATCCAGATGATTACTGCTGTGGGTTTGCTACGGGTATGTTTCATCTTCATTTTACCCAGTGGGATTTCTAATCTTAACCCGAACTTTCGTGTTCCCACATTTCACCGCGCAAGCACACGGTTCCCCGACCTAATTATCTCCATTCACATTGCGCTCAAGCGATCCAAGCCCAAATTTACTCGCATATAAAATATTCAGTCGCACGAGTCATCTTGGCCTCGGCAATTTGTATTGTGTCAACCCGCCTCGGCTTCGGGGGAGTGAACCCAGCTGAATGCGGTAACATTTACACGTACAGCTGGTTTACGGGCATAATTACAAAAACAAATGTCCGAGCGTTGACTCGAGGACGCGCCGCGCCCGCTCTAGCGTGAAGAGAAAGTCTGAGGCATTGTCAAACGTTGCCATTGGGAATGTACGTAAATTGGGTTTCATTTTCTATACAACCTTGAATAATTGCAATCGTTAGGGAAAGTAAAAAAAAATATACATTCACGATACTCCGTTCTAGTCCACATAGCTAATGTTTTTGCCGTCACGCGAGTTCCGCGCGGACCGTTCAACTTTACACCTACTGATTACGGGGAAAAATGTGCCATGAATTTTTCATTATGGAGGAACCTTTGTTGTTTTTGTATAGGTTAAGGCGCTACCAGTTCCTAAAACCGCGGCAGAAACGACTAAGACAGTTAACAACGGCAAGCTCTAGATGGCGTATGCGTATCGTAAATATTATCGACAGTTTTTATGAGATCGCGTTGCTGGTACCTACGTAGGCAAGTAATAGGGGTAGCTTTACCCACCCCTCAATAACCATTTTCTCTTTGTCCACCTTTGCTTTTCGAATAAATTAATGATATAAATTATGTATAATTACTTATCAAAAACCAATTCTAATAGAAATCTAGATCTACATATTACCTATCTTTAACAATAAATCACAAGTTGATCTTAATAGTAGGTATCAAAATATTTCGATCATAAATTCTAAAACGTATCATTTTGAAATAATATCTTTATCGTAAAAAGTTTCTGCTATTATGTTTTCAGCTTAATAGAAATCTAGGTAGGAACCTGAAGTAATATATTTATAAAAATAGGAGATGTGGCTTGTTCAGAAGTTTTTTTTTTTTTTCGTTTCGAAAAAGAGCAATCGTCGACATACAGCCCCTTAATGTACCGATAAAAACTGCCTGTGAACAAAGGGAAACTAATCGACTTTATCGCATCGAAGAGGTCAATAACAATAGACCGATTTAGTCAAATCGTTGGACATTTCTATTACATATATATGATGGAAATCGTCCGCAATCTATGAGTAGTTTCCTATTGTGGCGCACGCATGTAAACATCATAAACAATAGCCGCGAAGGAAGAAAGCCATTTATTCATTGTCACCTCACGCAAGCATAATGATGTTTTCGTCGGAAATGCATCGGCAGTTTTACATAATTTCTAATAGCTAGTTTAAAATTAAGACTCATTACTGGAATTGGAAAGTGTTTTTTTTTTGACGTTTCATGTAGGTTTTAACAATGATGCAAAATGTATTTTATTAAAAACTAGCCGACCCGCGACAAACGTTGTTCTGTAATTTTTTTTTTGTAATAATCCCTTAGAAAAAGCATTTTCATTTCAGGCAGCTTGCAATTTTTCCCTACAAACCTTGTACTGATAAAATAAATTAAGAATTTTGGTAGAATGCGTATCATTCATCAGTCAAAACTGCGTTGCTATGACGACTAATTGTTTTTAGTCTGTGATGTCAGATTTGTTGCGCACCAACGCCATCTATACCAAAATCATCCTTTTTGCGTTTTCTTATCATTTAGGGGGTTGTTTTTCGGATTATAAGTTCCCCTTTTATTTATTCTATTTTTTATCTATGTACCTATTACAGCAAATTTCATCTTAATCCGTTTTGTCGTTTATTTTTGATTAGGGAACAAACATAGCAGCCTTATCACAAACTTTTGCGTTTATAAAATTATTATGATAATAGATTTATCTTTCATGAAATGTATCATTTTATTTGCCTAGATTTACTAATTATCTTAGAGCGGTTAAATTTGAACTGGAGTTTCTAGGTAAGGTAGAGTACCTACTCGTATAAGCAGGGGCGAACTTTTGTAATGAAGGTAATGGAACCACGGTTTTACTTCCGTTTACGATGTGACTGTGGCCGCTAGCCGCATGTTACATGAAAGTGTAAGGCGGAGAGTTTTTACAGAATATTCTAAATCTAATAGCAGTATTTATACTAGACCTTTGCTACCGGATGCTTTGAAAAAGCAGTCGTAAGCTTATAAACTTTTTTGTTTATAGAAAGACTAGTCGCCCCGGTGGCGTCGGGTTTACTAATGATTTTATGCCTAATTTTTTCACACCTTGGGTTACATTATTAAAGTTTTAATAGGGATCCCTGTTTTTTTTTCTAGTAATTAATAAAACCTATGTTCATCAGGGATAATGTAGGATACAAAAAGTAAAAGAGTTTTTGAAATCGGTCCAGTAGTTTCGGAGCCTATTCAATGCAAACAAACAAACAAACAATCAAATCTTTCCTCTTTATAATATTAGTATAGAAATGTAATGCATTTCTAGACTCTACTAAAGTAAAGTGAGGTTACATTGTTATGAAAAATATGAATACGAAAAACTTTCTTAAAATCAAGCATTTTTCGGTTAGGTTACTTACTACTTATGATAGATACTATCAAATAAATTAGTGTACCAGAGTTTACGTATGGAACGCTAATTACTATAAAATGTTGACATGTACCGTTTGGAAGTGCCTCTGACTACCCCCGTTAGACATCTCAATAATCTGGGCGCCAGGAGATCAGGAAATGATGTTTACCGCATTTGGGGATTACAGTCATGATCATATTTGTCTCTATACTCTAATTTATTATGTAGTGTACAAGTGAAACCCATTCTCATTTCATTTTATTTCCCCTTCCAGAATGGTGTGACAGTCAGCTCGGATTTAGCAAAGTAACGCCCCGCCATTTTCAAAGCAATCCTATTCAACGGCCGTGTTTAAGTTAAGTGGCAGCGGAGGGCCTAAATCCGTCCCTGAGGTGCTATACTACTATTTACAAAAAAGGGAAACACTAGGATTTTATCCTTTACATCAGGGTTGTTTGCTTAGCCTATGGTCCAAAAAATTGGTTTGGCCATATATTGCTGACTTATACTAACTACGCCTAATATTTTTTGATACAATTGTTCTATCTCACGAAGACGGTCAGTCACGCACACAAAAGCGATTGTTAATACACGTCACGCGCGTGTGTTACACACATCAAAAAACACCCGCCTTCATAAGATAGAACAACTGTAACTAACTTAAATAAATACTATGTTTTTGGTCATATTTATTTTATGTCTGCTGTTTTCCTGGCAGCATTTAAACTCGTAATTACAATTTAAAAATAAGTCCAAAATTCCGTCAAAACTTTAATGCTTCCTAGTAATTTATATTTTATTTATAAAACTGAAACCCGTTAGTATGTTTCTCGCAGTTTCCAACTAAAAAAACCCCCAAGCGGATGGTACCTAAATTAAAGTTGTCATATCAAAGGCACACATCGAGGGGATGGAAAAGGACGCAAAGTGCTCCCGAGAGGTTGTAGTGGCTTCCTCTTGTCCTCTAACCCAATTTGAGTAAGAGACTGTCTAGTGGATAGTGCTTTGATTCCATTCGACAATCGACTGTTACTGGTATAGGACACATAAAGAAAGTTTTAAATTGAAATTGGAATTTTGTTCTGCAACAAAGACACAATAATGCTGGTCATTTTGATGACTTTTACTAACCTCATTATCATCATATACCCTGGTACTCTTCTTCATCTTGACAGCAGATTCACAAAGCTACAAAAATAATTGAACATTTTTGCTCTTCGTATTATAATACCTACTAACGGCGTGTGAACTCATCTGGACAAATGAACATCTAAAAATAAATGAACATAATTTTGAACCTGAATAAAATTCATATAAGAAATTGTATCATTAATGCTCAGCGTAAAATAATAGTCCATCTATGGAATAACGTTTCTTTGTAAGCAAGTCTGCAGACAATGAAAAAGTTACGGCATAAAAAGCGTTCAAACGAAATTATTTCAGTTTTCTAAAGGGAGAAAATTACTCGGTACGGGTAGAGATGCGCGTGGAAAATTAAGAAAAGCCGGTACTTAGCATGTTACTGTCCCGTCCTATCACTATGTGAATTCTACATGATTAACACATGTAAGCGTACTTTAAATTTGTTCTTTCACTTAATTCAGTTAGTAAATCTATCGATTTTTTATAGATCATACATTGTGCTATGTTATCGATTTAATAGCAAAATGTTTCATAGTCACACTCATTTCGTAATTCCAATGTGTTTGTATTTTTACCGCTTGTCGTTTGTATAAATAAAGGTTCTAAAAGTCGGACACCTCACATCTCTAGCTCCAAGAGAAAAAATTCCAAGCGCCAAAGCAATATTGGAGACGTTATCCGAACAAATACCTATCCGAGGGAGATTCCTAAATTGCTGACTAAATAGAAATAAATTGACGCGCTGTTGGGACCTAAAGTTGTTTTTTCGACACAGAGCAATAAAGACTTATTTTTTCCTTTTTTAAGCGTTATGTGATTACCTAAATACAAAGGCCGTATTTTCCCTCTGGGTCACGGACATACCTGCTCGCCACTGGAGTAAACTGAGATTAAACGGGCCGTGACGCCTACTTATCCGGCAGTCTTGGCCTTCGAAGTATTGAACATTCCCTACATAGTAACAACATGCTTATGTGTAAAGCTTCGAATTTTATGTATTCTAGAAAAATACAAAATAGAATCATGAATGTAAAAGCACGGTAGAAATCCTCTCAGATCTCCAGGCTATGTCTGACTACCCATCAGAGGCACGTCGAAACATAACATTTGGCACCATGTATTATATGTTTTTCTTTGTATCGCTGACATCTTAAAACAATGCAATGCCATCAAAAACATAACTTGTAAAAAAAAGCCAAGTCTCGCAACGCAACTCAGTTCTTCTACCGTAAAAAGTTGTGAGATTCATGTAATACCAAGTCGGTTAATTTATTCAGTCCCTACTTTAAGGGTCCTTCTGACTTATGTTATTACGTAATTAGCTAACCTTTACGTAATAACATAAGTCAGAAGGACCTAGTCTGATCCTCGGATGTAGTCCTGGAAGGATTCTAGTCTTGTCCAGGCTACTTTCACGATCACAACACATATGAATTAATATTTTAAACAAATATTTATTGCGGTATTATCCGTTAAGACTTCCATTTCCGAGCATTCCCTTACAGTCTTCCTGCGACCATGATTGTTGTAACACATTCGAAACGTGTGGATAAATAAATATTCGTTTGAATTATTATTTAACTAGCTGTCCCGACAGACGTAGTCCTGTAATTTTTTTTTTATAAGAACCTTCTGATAATAACGATTACAACAAAAAAAGAATTAGGAAAATCGTTCCAGCCGGACCAAGTGAAATAGGAATTCATTTTTATATATAAGAAGATATACTTTATTCTTATTTTAAACTAGCTGACCCGTGCCCGCTTCGCTGTGCGTAAGACATTTCTAATACCATCGCGGACTTTATTGTAGAAAAAAAAATGTGTTTATTTACGACATCACATTAGAAACCTCTAAAATTATCAGTGTTTCTCTACTATATTATGCATGTATTATACATATAAACCTTCCTCTTGAATCACTCTATCTATTAAAAAAAACCGCATCACAATCCGTTGTGCAGTTTTAAAGATATAAGCAAACATACATACATACATACAGACGCGGGAAGCGGAAAGCGACTTTGCTTTATACTATGTAGTGATTATGTACCACCACGATAGTTTTAATTCTATAATACTCGTAATATGGTGGTATAGTATAATGTTCATACCCATGACACGCTATAAGTCTTACCTAATGCTCTTAGGTGTCTCTTATTAGGTATCGTCTGACCGAGTCGAGTAGTCTTTCGCAGTATTTAATTAAACACTGTTACGTAGCATAAATAGTCTAAATGTAAAGTTATGCAAATAAATGGAATAAGACCGGTATTTCGAAAACGGTTTAGTTTGATTATATCAAACCTGAATTCTGTATTAGTTTTTTATTATATATTTTTAGGGTTCCGTACCCAAAGGGTAAAAACGGGACCCTATTACTAAGATTTCGCTTGCCGTCTGTCTATCACAGGGCTGTATCTTATGAAATGAAATGAATAACAGTTGAAATTTTCACAGATATTTATGGTGCTGCTCTAACAACAAATACTAAAAACGGAATAAAATATATATTTAAGGCGGGCCTCCCATATAACTAACATGATTTTTTTGTTGTTTTTATAATGGTACGGAACCCTTCGTACGCGAGTCCGACTCTCACTTGGCCGGTTTTATATTTTAATATAACGCTAAAGTTTCATTAGCAATTTCTCCTCTCCTTAGTTTGGTCTTTATTTAAGTTTGTCATAAACTTAATGTTTGTGACATAATCAAAAAAAAACTCACACTGCAGCACACCTAGTTTTTAAGGTAAACGTCCTCGCAAACTCGCACTGAATGTGAACAATCGTCCCTTCAAACTTAGAGTTCAGGTAGTCCAAAGAGCGTTGAAAAAAAATATGTGGTGCACATGAAATTTCTATTCTACCTACTAATCTTTGTTATAGTACTTATTGCAAAACGAAAATGTTCCTCAAGAAAACTCTATGTTGAACCAAACATAGCTCTTAACACAAATTGGAGTTGAAATGGCATCGGCTCATTCTATACTATCTTCGGTTTAATATGAAGCTTGTTTAACCCTAAGTGCGATAAATCAGTGAGTGAACTTGATGTCTGATTGTAACAGCTCATAGGCTGCGTTCTGGACACATGAATTAACCATCTAATGAACATTTCTGACTCCCCCAACTGCGATACTTGCGGAGTCATGGAAGATGTACACCATCTTCTGGTGGAATGTGTCCAGAGCTAGTAACTGCTCCGAACACACTCTCTTCCACTTTAAATCTTTTGAACATTTGTGTACTTCAAAGTGTCTTATCTGCCCCGCTGGCCGAGGAGGTTATGGCTCTTTTTAGATAAAAAAAACCTGTAATCTAGCAGATGTAACGCTGTCTCTGTTTGAAAACAGCGCTAAGATTTCGAATTTCTGTGACTGCAAACATACGGCCCGCGCTCAGCCGCGTGGAAGACTTCATAACGAGTACACGTGCAAACGTGCATGCTGCACCAGTTCTTCAACTGGAGAAATAAAGTTGATAAGTATGATAATCCATTTATTCGTTGTGCACGAGCGAATTGTGTTATATAACTGATTCTTCTTCAAATCAAATTTCAAATTTAATTATTTGGAATAAAGAAACATTGGTATACAAAAAATAAGTTTTTTTTAAATATATTTTTTAAAATCAAGCTTTTATAAATCCTAGGGCTCTAGTAGTCGTCAAGACAAATCCATCGAGCCCAAACACGACGTGGTTATGTTGTGTAGTTAGGCAGTTCGTATGGCTAATTTCGAGCTCCATCATCAGACCAGCTCGCTAGTACCATAATTTTATATTGTCATTGGAGATTGATAGGTATGCAAAGTTTTTTCTCAATCAGACTATTTACTGAGGAGTTCCGTTGAACAGCTCCTGACTCCATCATACATACATTGCAAGTTAAATAAAAGCTTTTAAAAAATGGAAAACCGATACAAACTGCAAAAGTAAAAACTGAGTAGCTAAAAGTGCTCTACGAAAAAAAAAATACTATAATGTAAGGACATCATTTTCTTCATTAACTCAATCATTAATTAAATTTCGACAGTTTGCCAACTGAAGCCGATTGCAATAGCTTAGCAAAGCCCTCCTTCCCTCACAAGTGTCACCCTAAGTAAGGGTGCCAGGGGTGACAAAGGGTGTCATTTCAGGGACAGTGCTTAAGGCTATACGCGAGAGGCACGATTTCGTTCCGCATGGAGATCCCGAAGCCCTTACATTTTCCAACTCGTACTAAACAAAAAGAAAGCAATAGATTCCCAGTTTGAGTAATTTCACTAAAACCCGAAAAAAGTCTAATGCATCAATATAGTAAAAAGACTCAACTTATATACAGGGTATCCTTACGCTCTGGCCAAATAATGAAAACCCGTAATCTGCTACTTCACAGGAATGCTGTAAAACTACTTTTGTTTTAATTAGAGTAAAAAAAATAACTTTAGTCCCAACTAGCTGACCCGTGCCCGCTTCGCTGGAGATAGTTTCACATCTGGTATTCCATTCATCAAAATAAAGCCTATATGTTGCCGAAGACTAATAGATACATAACAAAAAAGTTCCATCAAAATCCGTCCAGTAGTGACAACAGACAAACAGACAAAAATTTCAAAATGTTTTTTTTTTGTTTTTATTCAATGTACTGAATTGAACTCTTCCACAGTTTTATTATATGTATAAATTAAATTCTAAAAATTGTAACACACTGTATCAATCATTGACAATGTCAACAAGAGTAAACAGATCTCAGTTATGAATACCAATTAAATACACTCGACTCCAAAGTGCTTTATTGAAAATCTTCGATTTTACGGTAAATACTACTTGATCGATTGTTCTGATACTATGCATATTAGTAAAAAAAAATAGAGTCATTCATGACTGTAATCCCCAAGTACGGTAGACATCCTCTCAGATTTCAAGGCGCTTAGATACTTTCAAGATATCTGACTACTCCCAGAGGCATTTAGTAGTTAGCATTCCATACGTGAAAGGTTGCAAACGCATTTAAGAGACTAACTGGTTTCCTAATGAACATGTACTATATGTATTTGTCAGAGGCTAGGAGATCGTCCTTGTTATACAGGGTGGACCCCTGTATAACAAGGACGATCTCCTTACAAATCTCAAAGCAGATTTGTATTGATTCAGTTAGTTAGGCTCAATCAGCTTTCAATGTAATGGGATATTCCAAGTAAGTACATATGAGAAAGACGATATGTTCAGTTAATGTACATTTGCGATAAATGCTCAACCACGAAAAGCTTTTGGTGTTAATAAATAATTCTCTTCCATGCCATGTTCCACAAATTGGTATTAAATGTATCTTGTTAAATATTCATAATCGGAACCTCGATACTTGGTAAAATATTAATGGATGAAGAGGTTCGGCTCAAGGTTGTTTATAACTTAAGTGTTTAATTAGGTACGAGTAGTAACGGAGAATGTATTTTCAATTGTAAAGTTCATTGTCGGATACATAAAATTATATATTTTACTGTTCTTAGTGGGTTTTTGATTGCCACTATAAGAATACAATTATATTAATAAAACTGTGTAAATGTTTGAGTCGTGTCCAGCATTTGACCTCAAAAAATAACAAAACATTTTGCACAAAACTTTTGTTTACGTTTACAAAATACAGTGTTTTTATTTTTGTACGAGTTAAATGTTGTGTAAAGAGATCTCCAGACGCTCAGATTCTTGAACATGTAGAAAGGGATTAGACATAGTCACGTCCAAACGTTGAAATTGGCACATGCCCACATTTTGCAAGAACGATAGAAAAATAATATTGGATGTAACGCACTAAGGTAGTAGGATCTGAAGCCCGATTGGGCCAATCTCGGCCAGACTATAAATCACGCCTTCGGAACGTTTGCAGGAATAACACCCGTGACTCAGCGGGAATATGAGACGGCGCCCTTTTACTACCTACCACTTTCATTCATGACTAGACTAGTCTGGGACGAATGCTTTCGTTTTACGATTAGCTTACTGGTTCTCTTTTGACATGAAATATGTAGTACGGTCCAATGGAAACAAAATTATTATACATCTCCACGGTCTTTCTGTTGACATGACAGTGACAAAATATAGATACCTACCTACTTAATAACAAGTAAAACGTCAGTGTTTTTTAATAAGATGAGGGTTGGAAACAAGAAATATAAGTAGAAGGAAATTTAACTGAACTTTAGGTACCTTCCATCGATGCAGCAATTCTTGTAATCTCATTATGAAAAATAAAGGCCCATAAAATATTCAGTTCAAAAATCTTAAACAAAAAACGGAAGCTAAACAATGGAAACAATTTCGGATTCATTCTTGAAATTATTTCCCTCTCCGTACCCGGCAAAATTGTTTTAGGATCAGGAAGCAACAATAACTAGACTTTTCAACCTTTGCGAGTTACTTTTTCTTTTACGATATTGTAATGAAAACGAGTAATTTACTCGTAGATGATTTTCATTTTGGATCGTGCTTTTTCGTAGCAAAGAGCTCGTTGAAATCTTTCAAGTCGGCGTAGTGCATTGCTACGAGTTCGTAGACGTCGTAGCGTAAACTAGCTACGAAGCCATTTCCTTTGCTAAGTGCCACAGTAAAAATAGATTTATTTTCCGGAATAATAAACACAAAATACCAAACATGACGTTTATATATTTTTCGTATCGTGAAAATGAAATGAAGAAAACAAAATAGGTTCACGACTGTAATCCCCAAGTACGGTAGACATACTCTCAGATTTTCAGGCGCTTAGATCCTTGAAGAGATATTTACCAATTTCGTTTTTTATAAAAACAAGACCTTTTTCAGCAGTGAAATGTTTTTCATGTGTTGTCATACGAGGACATAAATAGAACACAACTTTTCTCATCCATTTTAGTACTTTTATCTTTTTCTACCTTAGAAATATAATTACACTAGCTGACCCGTGCCTTTTGACATCGTTGACTTTTTTGTAGACCTTTTTAAGGTGTACAATACTGTATGTATGTATGTATGTTTGCTTATATCTTTAAAACTACACAACGGATTTTGATGCGGTTTTTTTTAATAAATAGAGTGATTCAAGAGGAAGGTTTATATGTATAATACATGCATAATATAGTAGAGAAACACTGATAATTTTAGAGGTTTCTAATGTGATGTCGTAAATAAACACATTTTATTGCGCTTACATTGCAAATGCTGGCTGAACCCCACGAGATATATCAAAATAATGTACTATAGTATTGTACACCTTAAAAACGTCTACAAAAAAGTCAACGATGGTATTAGAAATGTCTTACGCACAGCGAAGCGAGCACGGGTCAGCTAGTTTTATATAAAAGTGATTTAACAATAATATACGTACCTATATAAAAGCACAGGAACTTTTGAACTGATTGTCACTTTCCTCTACCTTTCATTATCTTCTTATCCATTACCTATAGGTACAAGTAAACTGAAAACTCGAAGTCCCATGGGTTAAACTTCGACAAAAGCTTTGAAAGAACGGAAGCTGATTCCCGAAAGAAATCTCATTAAAGTGTCTTGCATCGAGGACTGATTAACGTGGGGCGAGCATTCAGGGAATACTGATCCGAAACCGATTTACAAATAAAACAGGTAGTCAGTACGAGCATGGATTACTTATACTTAGCATGCACAGAATGTCTCTTCAAATAAGCTTGCAATGTAAAAATACCCTTATAACACATACCAGGTAAAGCTTAGAGAACTAAAGCATGTTAAATCTTAAAACTAGCAGGTACTAGCTGACGTTATTATGTCTAATTTTCTTTAAATAATATATTTTTTTTAATAATCCCATATAAAAAAATAGTTTCAGTTTTTGTCGAATTTCTTAATTTTCGCATACCAACCAACAGCATTCATCATGGCTCTGCAATAATTATTATGAAACCACAAAAACAATATCCAATTTATTAAACAATATAATATAATCATGTTATTACGTAATTAGCTAACCTTTACGTAATAACTTAAGACAGAAGGACCCTTAAAGTAGGGACTAAATAAATTAACCGACTTGGTATTACATGGATCTCACAACTTTTTACGGTAGAAGAACTGAGTTGCGTTGCAAGACTTGGCTTTTTTTACAAGTTATGTTTTTGATGGCATTGAATTTATAGAGACAAAAAAGTAAATGGAATCCCGTGATGCGTGAACTTTATTCTTTCTGCTATGTACTTTTTGATTTGTACTACAGTAGATAGATATTTTTTTAACTGTCACAATGATCAAGAGAGACAGACAGACTGACACTGCGTACGAACAAACGGATCGGTAAACAGACGATGTTGGTAACCGGCTTTATATGTGAAGGCGTCTTAAGTTAGTCCATGGTCGTCCAAAGATTACAGATAACGCTATTTTATGTGAGTGGGATATTAGAGGATCCTATAGTTGTGTTGATGACTTTCGAGTATCCGGTAAACAGTGATAGCAATCCTGCACTACTGTGAAAAAGTAACATTGATAAACTAAACTAAAAAGAAAACCGTCGAAAATATTTCAAACAATCGAAAAGTCAAGAGACGATATTGGTTTTTTTTTAAGTTTTATGAAGGAATGATTAGTACCACATAAATAAAATTTAACCCTTAAGTCGCTCCCTGTCGACGATTGTTTTTGTTCGAAACGAAAAAAGAAATACTTCTGAACAAGCCACATCTCATATTTTATAATGTATATATGTGAATAAAGATGTACCCATCTTTAATCACTTCGATAAATAATCCTACCGACCGCTGCAATGACGACAAACACACGTCGGCGCTTGGTCCGCCTTTGCTTTTCGAATAAATTAATGATATAAATTATGTATAATTACTTATCAAAAATCTATTCTAATAGAAATCTAGATCTACATATTACCTATCTTTAACAATAAATCACAAGTTGATTTTAATAGTAGGTATATAAAATATTTCGATCATAAATTCTAAAACGTATTATTTTGAAATAATATCTTTATCGTGAAAAGTTTCTGCTATTATGTTTTCAGCTTAATAGAAATCTAGGTAGGAACCTGAAGTAATATACTTATAAAAATAGGAGTTGTGGCTTGTTCAGAATTCTTTTTTCGTTTCGAAAAAGAGCAATCGTCGACATACAGCCCCTTAAATGCATATTGACGTAAAACTGCAACATACTACTAACACGGCTATCAAATCATTATTATGAGCGCAACGCATACTGTTGTAGAATTACAACTATCAGGACAATATTTTTTCAAATGTCTGTCAAATGCCATCTTGACATTCACAAAGCATTGACTGTCGGAAATTTGTAGCAGGTGAAAATTGGAATAGTGTTTTTGGAGTAAATAGTTGATTTTCGAAGGTAAATAAGTGCATTTTTTTTTTGTAATAATTCATCTTCTTTTCAGTACAGTTATTGCTTAGGACAATAGCATTCTAATGTCTCCCTGCATTAGAATGTACAAGTCTACATGATATTTTTTCAAGAGGTCAGAATAAATCATGCATTTAAGGGTTAAATGAGAACAAGTTTGCTCTATTCTCTACAATAATTCTTTACAATATATGTCATAAAAAATATATAATACTAGAAAATATATAATACTAGCTGCTCGACCCGGCTTCGCACGGGTGGTACCTGGATAAAAAAGTCTACCGATTTTGTGCAAACTTCACATAAACCATTTACTAAATCGTCCGAACAAAGCCTAAACATTTGGTTTGGATAGGTGAGCCCGTTCTTGAGTTATAAAATTACAACGAAAAGTGGCATTGATTTTTATATATGTATGTATATAGATAAATAGATGTAGAGCATCTGAATTATCTCAAAACGTCAGCAATATAAACCGAAACGTGGTAACAATCCGTATTTCTATGCAAAATATCAAATTTAATTTCAATAACAGCATAGTATTCATTAAAGTTAGGTACCTATTTAATTACCACGCAACCATGATACAATAATACTCAAAACGCTGATTAAACTATCAGCTTAATAGAAATGGTTCCCGGAATATTGAACAAAGCTGGCATAATAACCTGCTTACTACAACAAAAACATTGCATATTTGCAGATAATGAATAGAGTTCGTATTAACATTTTTTGACGATTAAGTATATAAATAACCTAGATTGATAAAATCACACACGCAAAACAATGTACTTGTACTGAGGAGGTCATGTGCTACTTGAAAAAACAAATGCCATCAAAAAATATAACTTGTAAAGCCAAGTCTCTCAACTCAGTTCTTCTACCGTAAAAAGTTGTGAGATCCATGTAATGGGGACCAAGTCGGTTAATTTATTCAGTCTCTACTGAATAACTCTCCTTCTGTCTTCAAGTTATTACGTGGTTGGTTACAAAAAATTCAGGCTTCTAGTTTTATCCACAACCAAGTTATAGGGGGTCGAAAATGGCTTGAACTGCTTCGAGAAAAGAATGGTACGGCCGTGCCGCTTTTTTGCTCGACTTGGCGGGGGGGGATTAGCATAACTATAAAGACTAGGTACATAAATTAGCTTAAAAAATAGAATTTTGGCAAAAGATGATTATAAGTACAGTCAATAAAGATAAAAAAAGAAAGCTTTCGCCACTAAAGGTCAATGAGAGTCCAAATTTGGTAGATTGTTACAGTTTGGTGCCCTATTCCGAATTTGCCACCATATTGCCTTGTGCCGCCATATTGGAAAGATGGTAGCGAAAATTAGTTTTACGTAAATATCTTCTTTCCTATGACACCGAGTAACACCGTGAAGCTTTTCGAACTCTCTTTGATCTTTAGTAAGTCAATCAAAACCTACCCATTGACTCGACTATATAGTTCAGGCAAGTTTTGACCTCTATCGTTCGAATTAACAAAGAAAAGAAAAGTAGTGCCAAAGTTCAAGTTTCAAAGAAGTGAATTGCGATAAGACGGTGTAGTGGCAGGGAAAATGCGCAACGCAGACGTAATCATAACTGGTAATAAAGACGGTAGTTACTTCAAGCCGTGTTGGGCGGTACGTATTTTAGCCGTACAATCAGTGACAAAACTCCAACACTAAATGCAGGTCTTATAGTTTGGAGATTTCATGACATGTAGACATGGACATGTATCAAATGTTTGAACGTGCCTGTACTAACCTCATTAGACCTTAGTGCCTGGAGATCTGAGAAGATGTCTACCGTACTTGGGGATTACAGTCTTGATCTTATTTATTTTGAACCCGCCAATGCAAAAGACAAAAGTCTATATGCATGAATATAGCAGCTTTATTTCTAGATCTAGAACCACGATCAACATTTGTCGGCAACGGTGTTTTCAGCTATTTCGAACACTCAAAGTTTGAGCAAACAAGATTATGCTACTATCCAATTTCACGCGAGTGATGACACATTAAGCTGTTCGCACACAGATTCTGCAGGCATAAGTTGTTGTGCCAGGCGGAACTTTGTTTGGCGCATCATGTCAGAATATAAATAAAGAATATATCCATGTGTTTATTTCTTCTACTTCACCACAAATATAGCCAGTGGCGATGAGCTTGGAACCTGTCACGTGTGGAATGCCAACTACTGTAATATGTGGGTATGTGCCAAAAGTAATGTTTGGACGTGCCTCTGACTACACCCTTCAGACATATTAAAAAATCTGAGAGGATGTCAACATTGTCTACCGTACTTCAGGATTACAGTCGTGATCCTTTTGTTTTTCTTTATTTCGCAACAAGAATCAATATGTTGATTATGGAGTAGAGTTGTTAGTCTAATAGGAGTAATCCAACGTAAATGATTCCGAAAAAGGGGCGAATATCTAGAATTTGTATTGATTTAAGAAATTGTCGACAAAATCAGAAAGGGGGCAAATATCGGACAGACCAAACTGGTGTACTCGGTGGCGTAGTGGTTGAATGCCCGGCTGAGACACGATTCTCCGGTAGGACAAATAATTGCATGATCTGCAAACATATCAATCCGGGCCTGGGAATTGAAGTAGGTACCATAATACTAATAGTTCTGCTAGTTAAATTAGGTACCATAGTTTTGATACCCGCAATACACGGAATTCTAGTGTTGGGTCAGTACTATGTATGTGAATGTTGGATAATTTGCACTTACTAAACTACATTCCAATGTAATACCACAATCAATTATCTACTGGTAAGCAATCAGCGTTTCATCATGGCACCAAAACGAATAATTTGATTATAATAGGCATGCGTGCATGTGAATACGATTAATTACTATTTAGAAATAAACAATGTTCACTGAAATAAATCAGCACTTTCTCTAATAAAAGCATTCAGACTGCAGTAAGTATCCAACTAACCTTGGATGGGGTAGTCCAGTCAGCCCCGGATCTAGGGGGCAAGCCATACCGCGGGCGGCAAGTTCAGGGGGCGGTCAAATTCACACTTTACGGACGAATGGACAACTCATTATTTACTTAACTTTGACCTACACTGGGCACGTATATTTTTTTTAGGGGTGGGGGGGGTGAAAACTGAAAAAATGCCGCCCCCGCTCTCTTATATTAATTTTTCCTTTATCATATTTATAATAATGGCGGGGGCGGCATTTTTCAGTTTTTGCCCCCCCTAAAAAAAATTGAAGATACAGGGCTGAGTCCAGTTATGTCACGTAACAAAAGCTTACAGAAAAGTTTCTTGTGCAATGCGTGCAGTCTAATATTTAATTCAGCATACTTCTACTCAGTTTGAAGTGCATCAACATTGCTTGAAGTACATCATTTTTATCTAAAGCATCATAATAAGGATGTGCCTGGGACTACTCCATAAGACATCTTTAAGGATCCAAGCGCCTGGAGATCTGAGAGGATATCTACTGTCGGGGATTACAGCCGTGATCCGTGGGCCGTGAAAAAGTCATTACCTTAAATATTGTTATTTTTCTTTTGGATTCTATATTTTCAATTTGATTATAAATAAATAGGATCACGACTGTAATCCCCAAGAACGGTAGACATCCTCACTGATCTCCAGACGCTTAGATCCTTTGAAGATGACTAGTGGGGGTAGTCAGAGGCACGTTTTAACATTATATTTGGCACATGTCCACATTTTGCAGTAGTTAGCATTCCATACGTGACAGGTTGAAAGCAAATCGCCGCTTATAAGAACACTATTGATCAATTTGATTACATAGCTAATAATGAAATACCCTGTATCGCTTTAGAATTAACAAATGTTGTCTTAAGTTCCCGTTCCCGTTCCGAATTTTTGAAATCGGTTCAGTAGTTTTTGAGTTTATTCATTACAAACATACAAAAAAACACAAAATAAAACTTCTTCTCTTTATAATATTAGTATAGATAGTCGGCACCCGATGTTATTCCACGTGAGGTTCAACTTTTACACATTACGTAGGTACCGAATTAATCCGGCGCCGGCGCCATTTTGAGCAGACATAGCTTTTAGTTTCACCCACAGAGCAATTAGATTTTACTAACAGTTTGCAACTGTAGCAATTTAGTCGGATGACAGTCCCCTTATTACTAATCGCGTTTTGATTATGTCTATGTAGCGTTATTTGTTAATAATTGTAGCTTATCACTATACAATAGATGCTTCTCAGCTCTGTTGGTAGTGACTCTGTCTTCTGCGCTGTATGTTGTGGGTTTAATTCCCACCCAGGATAAACATTTATGAGTTGTTGTAAAAAATAAATAGGATCACGACTGTAATCCCCAAGTACGGTAGACATCCTCTCAGATCTCCAGATGTTTAGATCCTTTGAAGATGTCTGAGGCACGTCCAAACATTATATTTGGCACATGCCCACATTTTGCAGTAGTTAGCATTCCATACGTGACAGGTTGAAAGCCCATCGTCGCTTATAAGAATACTAACTGGTTTCCTTACGATGTTTTCCTTCACCGTTTTGAGCACGTGTTTTTGATGCGCATATAAATTTTTCGGAAACGGAAAAATCAATTGATGCACGCCGGGATTCGAACCCACGACCATCAGATTGAAAGTCGATGTACCTCCCACTCGGCCAACATGGCTTTTGTTGTTATTAATGTTTGTTATGTGGGTAATTTACAATAAGTAAGTAGGATGTATTTACAAAAAAGTATAGGTATATAGTATTCAATCAGTTACCTGATTCTGAACTTTACTTAGTTTAATTGTAATTTCTGATGACCACGACTCATTTAATGTAGAGTCAGGACTACGTATAATATACCTAACTATAGAGTGTTTATTCAGATATTAATAAAAGATTTTGCATAATCTATTTGAGTATAATAATTAGAATATTGTCGTTTAATATAGCCCATCGCATCATGCAGACTGTGCATTGTATTAAGCACTAAACCATTGTGTAGCAAACCGTATAATTAGGGTATTAAGGGCAATCCGCCGGAATTGCAATATCCATGACACAAATTAATCATGACAGGCCAGTTCTTAATTATAATTTGAATCAGGGCTTATTGTCAACTTTCCTAATCTACATTATTATAAAGAGGAAAGATTAGATTTTTCGTTTGTTCGTTTGTTTGTATATATAAACTCAAAAACTACTAAATCGATTTTAAAAATTATTTCACCATTTAGAATGTTACATTATCTCTGGTTATACATAGGTTACACTTATTAATAAAAATGGGATCCCTATTAAAATTTCAATAATGTAACCCAAGGTGTAGAAAAATAGACTTAAATCATTAATACACACGTGCGACGCCGGGGCGGACTGCTAGTAATATTATAAATGCAAAAGTTTGTGAGAATGTTTGTATGTATGTTTGTTCCTCAATCAGTCCTAAACGACAAAACGGCTTAAGTTGAAATTTGCTGTAGATTATTCGGACTTTATATCTGCATCTACAGCCAATTTCCACTTAAGCCGTTTTGTCGTTTAGGCCTGATTGAGGAACAAACATACATACAAACTCACAAACTTTCGCATTTATAATATTACTAGCGACCCGCCCCGGCTTCGCACGGGTAGCATGTTATTATACATATAAACCTTCCTCCTGAATCACTCTATCTATTAAAAAAAACCGCATCAAAATCCGTTGTGTAGTTTTAAAGATATAAGCAAACATACATACATACATATTACATACAGACGCGGGAAGCGGAAAGCGACTTTGCTTTATACTATGTAGTGATTAGGATAGCATAGTATTTGGTGTACCTACATAACCCAAGTTTAAACATGTGCCATAATTATGTTATGCGATAGCTAATAATGTTACAGAATTTGAATTATTAACTGCCAATTAACTCCTAATACACACAATAACTTACACTATATTATATATCAATGTGAATTATATTGACTAAATACTTAATCCAGGATTATATCTGTTCATTGTTTGATTTATTGGATGACCTCGATGGCGTGTTGGACGAATGGTTCGAATCTCGGAGCGGGACAATTGTTTAGTTTTAACTATGAATAGCTAAATAGTTCATTTTTATATAATTCGTTAGATAATCATACTAGCTACCTAAATTAAAGACATTTTTTTTTAAATCTGATGGTTTTCAAGATAATGCAGTTTTATCACTTTTTCCGTCTTATCCTGGTAGACTCAGCCCATAAAAAACTTCAAAAATTTCACTTATCACCTTAACTTTAAAATTAGCACCACTATCCAACCTGTCACGTGCTGCAAAATGTGGGCACGTGCTGATGTATTTTAACGTGTCTCTGACTGCTTTCAAACATCTTCAAGAATCTGAGCGCATGGATATCTTGTCTGCCATGTTTTGTCACAAATTGTGAGCTAATGTTTTTCCGTACCAAGTAAGGAATGGAATACCAGCTCCTAGACCATGTTTAGGGCTGATACGAAGCGTACGGTTAATATAAGTACCTTCTATGAGTATTTACGACGTGGTATCTGGAGCGTGCGATACTCCATCCATTCATGGGTGTGGATACGCCCAGTCTAGTGCGCCGTAAGCGGTGTCACAAAGGCTTTATTGGCATTTTTTCTTTGTCAGCTTATCGCGGTTTGATTTCAAAGTCACTTAGGTGTTTACACGTTTAACTAAACCAACTTCCGAGTTTTAAATAGAAATATGGCTAACTAGTGGAAACCCTTGCGACTTCGTTCACGTATTTACTTAAAACAGATTATTTTTAATCAGACTTTAACCCCCGCTGCGCACTCTTAGGGGTTGAATTTCGGGAGTTCTTTTCTTAGTGCACCCCTACATACCTAAATAGGGTTTTCTTAAAGACACAGTCACATGAGAATACTTAATTAACTAAAGTGATAAAATGCTTAGGTGGTACAAATTGATCGCTCGATTTAAATGTTATAAATGTTAAGTTATAGAGTAGAGTAAATAAATACACCTTTCAAATTTCAAGTTTCTAGGACCAGTAGCTTAGACTGAGCTGTGATAGATCAGTCAGTTAGTAACGCAAGAGTTTTATATGTTTAAATGACCACGAAAACAATTCAGATGCTCTTCATCATGAGAAAACCTTAATCAGACCATTACAAAATCGTACCAGCCTTTGCCGTTTCAGCGAGTGTGAATGGGAGCGTTGGAAGAGGAAGACCTCGGCGTATTTTCCTGGATCAAATTGGTGACGTTTTGAAAAAAAGGTCAAGTCAAGAGTACTCTAAACCGACGAGCATGCATAAGGAATGTGATGAGAGTGAATGAAGCTAAAGAAGTTTGTCAGGATCGTAGCAAGTGGAAAACCGTGGTCTCTGCCTACCCTGCAAACAGGCGTGATTTTATGTATGTATGTATGTACCAGCCTTTCTCCAGTATTTTGGATAGCATTTCATTTTTATTTGTGTAGATGTAGCTGATGTCAATAAGTTAGTATAATGTAGATGTACCTATATAACCTTGAGTTTGAATAGCAACATTCACGACAAATCGATAGCATTTCCATATCTAGCCGCGTCTTCAAACTATGTCTTATTGACAAGGTTAATGGCGACTTTCTATGACCAGTCATATGACTGTTATCAACCAGAAAGCAGACAAACAGGTTGATATTCGGGTGTGATTCGTGGGTCATTGCTGTTGTGTTTGTGGGCTAATGGTATGTGTGATCTAAAAAAACAAGATAAAATTTTAGGTACGTCTAAAACCCACGCAAAACCTAAATATCTACAGTATGAGATTTTCTTTGTAAGGTCTTGTTATGGCGGTGATGTAAATACAAGTAAGTTGGTATTTATTTAGTAGGTATACATCCTACTATCCTACTTTCTATAAGTATTATATAACTGCGAAAGTTTGTCAAGATGTACAAGAAATGTTAGTGGACGTCTCACACAAAGTCATCTAGCCCCAAACTAAACAAAACTTTTACTATGAGAACCAGATAACTCATAGAATACTATAAACTTTTAATACCTATAACACATTTTAATACCCAGACAGAAAACAAACATAAATATGTTCATCGCACAAATGTTTGTCTTGAGCGTAAATCGAACCCACAACCGCAGATGGCAGAGCTTAGGGCTTCTTCTCATTCCCTATCTAATATTAGAAAGTTTAAACACAGCGCCATCTAGCCCCAAACTTAGCAAAGCTTGTACTATGGGAACCAGATAACTTATAGAATACTTATATACTTTTTTTTGTAAATACATACTTACTATACATATTAACACCCAGACACAGAACTAACATCTATGTTCATCACACAAATGTTTGCTGAATTGAAAGCCTCCTCGTTTTTTGTCGGTTAAAAATAAAAGTTAAGTCACATAGATAATGTCAACGGTGATATTGCCTATCGGATTAGGAAACCCGTCGCGCCGCCGTGCCCATGGGTGGTATGTCATCGTGACATTGGAACTTGTTAGCGCCTTGCCCTTACCTACTCATCTTGCCAAATAATGAACAAAACATGTATTTCAAGTTTTAGTGGGCTCAAAGAAAAATTGTCGCTAGTTATTTAATACAAAACTGTATATTTTCATAATTTGTTTTTGTAATTAATAGAATAGAATTATGTGTGTATGGTAAATATGTCTGTGTGTGTCTGAGTTTAGCATTAATTAGATGGATAATAAGAGATATGAACTGGGGCGGCCTCAAGGAAGGTTCCTCGCATTTCGATTATATATTCGTTTGAATAGAATTAGTTATACTAAAAAAAATTGTCCCTTAAATTGATAGCTCCTCCTATTAAAAAAATTAATAAATAAATAGGATCACGACTGTAATCCCCAAGTACGGTAGACATCCTCTCAGATATCCAGTCGCTTAGATCCTTTGAAGATGTCTAATGGGGGTAGTCAGAGGCACGTCCAAACATTATATTTGGTACATGCCCACATTTTGCAGTAATATATATTATAGCATTCCATACGAGACAGACCATCGCCGCTTATAAGAATACTAACTGGTTTCCTCACGATGTTTTCCTTCACCGTTTTGAGCACGTGTTTTTAATGAGCATATAAATTTTAGAACAGAAAAAACCATTGATGCACGCCGTGATTCGAACCCACGACCTTCAGATTGAAAGTCGAGGTACCTCCCACTATTTTAGAAGTCGGCTAAAAACTAATAAAACTATTTTTATTTAACTCTAAATCACAAAGACCATTTTGAATCGTCGTAAATCTAGTCTCAAGCACCGAAAGACTAGTAAATCAGCCATCTGATTGATTTTATCTAAGTCGAACAAAAGCGTAGTCTCTGTTGATTTCTATTTTAATATCCGATCCATAAATTTGGCACGCGGACAAGGTTTAATAAGCTTTAAAGTAACAAAAGTTAGCTTCATAAATATTCAGACCGTCGGAAAATCCGATAGAAGTGAATAAATTGAGTGGAGCGGGGTGTATTGGCAGGCCTTTAAGGGTGCCTTTCTACTAAAGCTGTGCGAGGAAGCCAAGCGGTGAGCAAGGAAAGTGTCCACCAATAAATAAATAAATGTTGGTGGATATTTCACATAGCGCCATCTAGCCAAACCTAAGCAAAGCTTGCACTATGGGAACTAGACAACTGATAGAATACTTAGGGCCTGTTTCTTTATCGTCAAGTGTTGATTAGTTACTTTCCAGTTAGCGCAAAATTAATGTATGAAAGTGTCAAAACTATTAAATGTCAAATGGTACGTTCGTTTTTGGTAATCGCCGAGTAGCTTACTTAGGACTTAACTCGAAGATGATGAAACAGGCCCTTAGGTAGTGGCGGACTTGAATGGTTAATGATTTGAATGGTGTGCGTGGACATAATAACAGTAAATAAACGTTTTTATTTTTATATTCCTGTATGACATTTGGCCATATTAAGTTATAGATCGAGATGTGTGGACGGAAGGGAGGGAGGCATTTGTCCTGCAGTGGGACGATAATGGCTAAAATAAATAAAATGTTTGAAAAATAACCTAAATTTGCCGCCCTTCAAATCTGCCGCCCTAGGCTCCAGCCTACTCAGCCTGGTGGTAAATCCGCCACTAGCCTTAGGTACTTTAAGTATGTGATTATACATTATAACACCCAGACACAGAATAAACAGGCTCTGAAAAACCTCCACTTATGCCAATTGTCGGCCCATTGACTTTATAATAGGCATCATCATCATCACACTAATGTTTGTCCTGGGTAGGAATCTGACCCACAACCCAGAAAGCAAAGCTGTGAGGCCAGTCATTTAAATAGGATTGCTTCATTTGGCGAGACGCTCTTAGCTCAGCTTCCTCGCACTGCTTCAGTGGAAAGCCACCCTGGGTGTAAGTACAGTGAGCCGAACGAAAATGTAGACCCTTACGGAGCTAATTAATGCTTCTCGAGTTATGAAGAAACATTATAAAGGTAGGAGGTACAGGTAATCGAATAAGATGAAGTATTTTGTTGAGATAGATGCTGTGGAAACAAAACAACACAGGTAAATCGACGCAGCACTTTTATAGAGCTTCTTATATACAACTTCTAACTAGAACCCTGCTCGATCTTTCATTGTATTTAGGTATACCTTATGAAAAATATTTGATATAGTTTACGATAATTTTAGAAGATTGTATTTTATTTTATTCAATTATTAAATGATTTTAGTTTGAGCCAAAACATGGTATGCGTAAATACAGCGCAATTCTTAGGCATTAGCGTTAATAGTGAGGAGATTTTTTTTGCGGATTTAAGACCTTTATGAAGTAGAAAAATTACACTTATATTTTTGTTTTTTCGGTAATAATCGATCAAGATGGATGGTCTGAACATCTAGTTTCAGTTTTCAGGAGTTGTAAGACCTTTGTACATAATTACACCCTGTATACTAGGTAAATTTACATCGTTTATTTATACTATTGAAAAGAAAATTAGGAAATAATAAATTAAAGAACTCAAGCAGCTAAATAACAAAATTGAAAGCAAAATTGGTCACCACTGCAAAACGCTGCAACAGCGATTGAGATTTTCATCAGCGCACATTTTCAGTAAATCTAAGTTGCCCACTAGTGGGGATAGATAGTGGACTAGATGTACTAGTGGGGTCATATTGATACATAATACCAACTTGAACGTGGTTGGACACAGAATTTAGGCTAGCTTGGAAACAAAATACAGTTTCCAATACCGCAACTGCGAAATCAGTTGCAGATATACACAATGTGTTGCTTATAGGTAAGTTCGTACCTAAGCGTGTATTGCACGGTAATGAGATACTCGTAAGCAGGGTCGAACTTAGTCTGGAGGCCGTGGGGCAACAAAGGAGTGAAAGCTCTTATTTTTTTATGAAAATAATGCTTATCAAATTTATTTTAAATAGACCTACGGCTAATTGCAGATCGATGATCTACCGTTGATCGCGGTCGCGGGCGATGCTCATGATGAAGAGCATCTGAATTGTCTCGTAACGTCAGCAATACAAGAAAAAACGTGGTAATTAGCCGTATTTCTATTTAAAATGATTAACAATAACGACTATATTAAATTTATTACATACACAAGTGTTTCAATAGTTTATTTCGAGACAAATTATAATCTTAGCGGCAACGGGCTTGCCACCTGTCACGTATGGAGTGCTAACTATGCTAAATGTGGGCATGTGCCAATGTTAGGTATGTTCGAACGTGCCTCTGACTATTTTAGGCATATTTAAAAATCTGAGTGCCTGGAGATCTAAAAGGATATACCTACTTGGGGATTACTTAGTCGTGATCTTATGAATATTAATTTTTGAAATTTCTTTTAAAAACATTATAATGCTAGGGAAAAATGTTTTGTTTGTCAGAACTCATGTTTTCTTTTTTAGTTATTTCTAAGTAATTACTTGTAAAGGCCTCCGGGTTGTAGGTAGCTTCGGTTGCCCTTCCCTAAGTCCAACCCTGCCCGCAGGCATGTTAGCATGTAATGTAAATCCATTTTACATTCCAGCAGCTCATCATCCGTTGACCATGCACAACCTTGCACTACATTCTACCTTTTTATACTTACTCACTTTGTTCTAAAAAACTTAGTACAATGTGAGTCAATTGGGTGTGATCAGGGTGTGTAGTCGTACAGACATCATCATCCATCAACCCGGGCTATATGCCATCAAACCTTTGATCTTGGTCTCCTCAACCACAGATTCCCAACCACAGTAAAAATAAATAGTCTAGGTTTAAAGACATTTATTCTCAAAAAAGACAACAGTCACTTACATGAGAATACTTAATTAACTAAAGTGATAAAATTCTTAGGTGGTACCAATGACTAGTTTTAATACATCATTGGGTGGTACAAATTGAGTTGATCGCTCGATATAAATGTTAAGGTAGTAGTAAAGAGTAGGTGTTTGCTCATCCTGCGCATCGTCTAACACACTGTTATTAGGTAGGAAGGTACTGTTAGTTATCTTCAACTACAAAATCAGCTAGTGCTTTTTTAAATGCGCAAAATGAGCTACCATTTTTTATAATTGACGGTAGTTTGTTATAAAGTTGTGCTCCTTCAAATGTAAACATCTTTTTTCCGTAATTGGTTCTGACTTTGGACAAAACAATGAAACTTGCGCGACGAGTGCTACGCTTTGTTATTTGCTTTGATTTTATGAATGCTAATTTAGTATGGAGAGAGCTACTTAAAATTTTGTGAACTAAAATGCATGTATTATTAAATGTACATTTGTTTAATGGTCATTATTTTTGTTTCTTTGTAAATAATATCGGTAGGTGTTAGGTAGTGAAAATGAAAAAGTATTTTAATAATTTTATTTTGTAAGATTTGTAGATTAGCTAGTTTGGATTTTGCTGCATTTCCCCAAATTTCAATTAGGTATAGTAGGTGTGGTTTAACCAGTGAATTGTATATAGTGTAACGAGTTTGACGAGGAGTACAGTGCGTTATGTGTCGGAGCGAACCTAGAAGCGACGAAAGTTTAGTTCTTATTTTTTCAATGTGCGTATTCCACGTCAAGCCACTATCAATATGTAAACCTAAATACTTTTCACCACATTTTTCTTCGATATTAATGTTATTTATTGTCAAGCTTTTATGAGGTGCAATTATTTTGTTTTTAGCTTTAAAAATAGTATAACATGTTTTTGAGATATTTATTGTTAAAAGATTATATTTAAACCAGTTATGTAAAGTATTCAAGTCATCTTGCGCTTTTTCTACAATTTCATGTATTGATGTGCCAAAATAAAACAAGCATGTATCATCAGCATACAGAGATATATGACCGTGTAGTCCTAGTTCATGTATATATATTAGAAAAAGCAACGGACCCAAAATTGACCCTTGTGGGACACCATATTATGTGATAGGTAACTTGTCTAAGTAGCACAATATGATTGACAGCCTCTGACCTAGGTTGTAAGTTCGATTTCCACCCAGAACAAACATTTGTCTGATTAACATAGATGTATGTTCAGTGTCATTAATATAGGTATTTATTTAGTAATAGAGTATTTACAAAAAAATTATATAGATTTAGTAGGTTTCCATATATCAAGCTTTGCTTAGTACCTATGGGGCTGGATGACGCTGTTTAAAGAAGTCCACTAATATTTAAGTATTTTATTTTTATCTAATGAATAATTATTTTCATACCTTATATAGAAAAACAAACTACCTATAAATAGCGGTTCAAAATAAAACCTACTCGTAAAGTGTTAAAGGGAACTAGTGAACTTTGAATACTTTAATACACATTTTTAGGGTTCCGTACCCAAAGGGTAAAAACGGGACCTTATTACTAAGACTACGCTGTCCGTCTGTCTGTCACAGGGCTGTATCTTATGAACCGTGATAGCTAGACAGTTGAAATTTTCACAGATTATGTATTTCTGTGGCTGCTATAACAACAAATACTAAAAACAGAATAAAATCATTATTTAGGGGGGGTCCCATACAACAAACGTATTTTTTTGGCGTTTTTTATACATAATGATACGGAACCCTCCGTGCGCGAGTCCGACTCGCACTTGGCCGGTTTTTTTTTGTTCATTGTTGATCGACCAGCTTCGGAACCGAGCATGCCGAAAACAATGCAACACAACCCAACTAACTGTTACCACACGTAACATGTATGCAACCCAAAAAGAACTCAAAAGATAAGATACCAACCTACGTCGTTGGTAAAACGGCAGATCATTAACGTTTACAGTTAAATGGCCACAAAAACTAGACAAAGCGGTAATGCCCACGTTATTTGCTAACAAACTATTGTGACGAATAACAGCACACATGGTAACTACTGATGTAGGGCAATAGACCTGGTTGTGGTGCCTACCCTGCTCACAGCTCACCAGAACAAATATTTGTGTGATGAACATAGATGGTTCTTCTGTGTCTGGTTGTTATAATATGTCTTGTGTGTTTTATCAGTTATCTTGTTCCCACAGTTTAGGGCTAGACGGGGCTGTGTGAAATGCCCACCCATATTTATTATTATTTATTTAGACTTGCAATTTATCAAACCACACCGTGAAGCAAAGGTCGCTGACACACCTACAATGTTTGTATATCCAAATTGTAGAGACACCATTGAATTCCGCGCTACGCAGATCTGGGGGCGTACCACAAAGTCCTAAAGTAATATCAAAACAATACTACTCGCGGTGCGAAAATAACAACGCTATACGAGTTCGAAGTGCGTTGTCACGTTCGCACCGTGAGTAATATTGTTTTGATAATAATTGTGAGCTTGTGGTACGGCCCCTGCCATCTTTTTATGGTTATGCGTCCGTGGGCGGAAGTAGGTTAACGATCCGTGATTCAGAAACACCGCGGGACGATGCACTCAAAAAATTAATGATTATCGTACCTAGGTATCAAATCAACCTACCATAGAAACCACGGTAAAAAAGCCCTACAGCCGCAACGGTATTTTTTGTTTTTTGTTAATACTCGTACGTACATGATTATATTTGGTTGTTATTAGTTATTTATGAAAATATATGAAAACTAATATTTACCCGCGACTTCTTTCGCGCAGATTCAAAAGATTGTACTAAATAAATATTGGCGGACTTTACACACAGCGCCATCTAGCCCCAAACTAAGCAAAGCTTGTACTATGGGAACCAGATAACTGATAGAATACTTATATACTTTCTTTGTAAATACATACTTATTATACATATTAACACCCAGACACAGAACAAACATCTATGTTCATCACACAAATATTTGCCCTGGGTGGGGATCGAACCCACAACCTACAGTGCAGAAGGCAGAGTTACTACCAACTGAGCTGTGAGGCCTGTACTTTATCATAAAACATTGGAAATTCCTGAAAATAAAAAGAAAGTTTTGGGAAAAAAGTAGCCAGATCATCCCAAGACCTAAAACTATCTCTAGGTATATGAAATTTCATCACAATCGGCCCCCCGGTTTGACAGTGATAACGTTACAGACAGAGTTACTTTCGCATTTATAATATTAGTATAGATATGATAATTTTATCGTTTCAATTTCAATTATTGACCTAAGACTGGTAACCGTAAACGACTCGTATTTTGTTTCGGCAAAAACAAACTTAGTATGTACCTACGGTTTGGTAGGAAACTTGTAGAATCCATAATGTCTCAATGCGGGCTTAAATGTTAATTCAATAGAAAATGAACAAAACCACAAACGGAGGTTCTATCCTTTTTGGCTAAATGTACCGTACCCTCATCCCGCAATATAAGGAAAGCAGGTAGGATTCGTACAGATGGAGCATTCGTACATTGGTCAACTATGACAAACATTGAAGCGTTCGTACATGTGTGCGTGGCTCCTGCTAATACCCAATGGCTAACCGTGGGGAGTGGGGTAGAGCGGCCGCCAGCTTCGTTGGATCGAGACTTGGTAGGTACGGGTTTTCGCTTCACTTAGCGTCAGTAATTTTTGTATTGAACTTTGAATGCATTTAGTTTTAGTAAGTTTTGCTCAAAGGTATTCATGTAAAAATAATGTCTTAGTTTAGTGTTTTGTACATTATTTTGACATAAAGCAAACCGGTTTTAATATATTTCGTTTATAATTTTGTTTAATACTGCCATAGACGAATGTGCCCCACAATATGTACGAAGGTACCGCGCGTGCGGGTTGCTTTCGTACAAGTCGCCAACTCGTTCGTAAATATTTCCAATATAACAACTGGTTTCCTCATGATGCTTTCTTTCCTATCAATAAATTTCACGAATAGAAAATCCGAAAATATATCCATAAAGATAAATTATATCTGTCTTATTTACATGCGTAAAATATTATTTAAACGCAAGCAAGGTCGATAATGGTTTAGCAGTGAAAAATTATCTATACTGTGCATCGACAGATGTGCGCCGCCCCGGTCCTTAGCAACGGAAATATTTTTCATTGACACAGAGGTAGATACATCTTCTGGTATGATGGTGTAGGCTTTTGAGCAGATTCGAGAACACAGCAATTTGAGGTATAATTGAAAGCTGTTTCCTTAAACAATTAGGTTGTCAGCGGGAAAATGTTCACGAGACGCCGCACTCCACAACAATTTTAGAACAAATAATTACTTTTGTTGAAAATTTCGTTTCGAGTTACGAATTCGCAACACACGTCACTCACGATCCACCTGCTTTGTGGGAAATTACATTCCGCCTTCGTGACTTTTCAAATGTTCGCCAAGTTTGTTTTGGTCACCCACGAACCCAACTTATTTGCGAATGAATGTCATACATTGCCTAAATATTTCTCCCCCTCAGCAGTCTTTTAAACTTTGATAAAGATCTCTTTTCGTTGGCTTGAAATTGACAATGACAAAACATTTTGGGTTGCTGACGATTCGGACACAATAAATTCGGACACTTTGTCCGAATTGTAACTTTGCAATTTTAATATTTTTTTCACTGACGATTCGGACACCAATGTTTTGTACAGTCGGATATAAAAACTTAAACTGCTAAGAGGAATATAATCAGCATGCATTTTGGCAGTATTAAAAATAAGATGAAATATTTGTCCAGGTACAGCAACTAGCGAGAGAGAGCTAATGCATAAACTAGATCTCAATAGTATCATCACTGTATTCCCAAGTACGGTAGACTTCCTCACAGATCCCAGGCACTTAGATCCTTGACGATGTCTAAAGGGGTTAGTCAGAGGCACGTCCAAACATTACTCAGCAGCATTCTACACGTGACGTTGCAAGCCCCTCGCCGCTTACAAGAATTCTAACTGGTTTCCTCACAATGTTTTCCTTCGCCGTTATAAGCACGTGTTCATGCGATATAAATTTTTTAAACAGAAAAAACATTGATGGACGGCTGGGATCGAACCCACGATCTTCAGATTGAAAGTCGAGGTAACTCCCACTTGGCCAAAACGGCTTTTAAAAAAAAGTTATATAAAAAACGGAATATGTGTCAGTTTATATTGTTTTTATGTTTTTTGGAGGTAAGTTAAATATTCAACTAATTTTTAACTGAGTTTACAATAATAGTTAAGAAAATCGATAGATTTGGATAATTATGTTTATTAATTTTAATCTTTTCTGTATTTTTGTCCTTATCTATTGATTAATAGTAATAATAGGGTTTTTTTTTATTATTAACACTTTTAGCAAAGTACTCTAAATAGTACATCTCGTTATAAAAGATTTATATCTTTTTCATAATGGTGGTCATTTTTGGCATCAGCATTCAATTTTTCGTCAGAGGCTGTTACTAGTTCTACTTTGGTCTTCTTTATACACTGACCTGAAATATCAATATCACATGACATCTTTGACATTTTCATTCTCAGGAGATGGGGAAACATCATGTTCATCTAATTCTAATTAAAACCTAAAATACTCAGTTTTGGTAACGCTCTTTTTCTTAGGAGTGATATAATGTAGTTTAAAATTTTCTAAGTGACTGTACAAAACAGCTTCAATATTTTGGTAGTGTCCGAATCGTCAGTGAAAAAAATATTATAAATAAAAAGTGTCAATTCGGACACAGTGTCCGAATTTATTGTGTCCGAATCGTCAGCAACCCAACATTTTACAGGGTCTTTTGATATAATGACGCAGTAGATTATGAATGAAGCCATAAGGTAGCATGTATTGAAGTATAAAATACCTACTGCAGCAATTTCTTTGTTATGCAAGGCGATTATCTAATAAATCACAGACGAGTTCTTCAATATAATACATTAAATTACATATTATTCATCAAGTTAGCGGAACGTGAGACAGAGGTACGTTAATGGTGCGGTACGAGCGAAAATTCCCACAGTTGTTTTTCAACGCCGTGTGTTGTAAAATTGTGAGAACTTTGTCTGCCAACAAGAGCAAGGTAATAGCCGGTTATGCAATGCAATGAGCACGAACTACGAACCAAACCGCGAGTCGATCAAATTAATTGAGCCATTACGGTATTACGGTGCCTTCGAAATTTCACCAAGTAAACTCAAGTATCGAATGATTTGACCGAAATTGGGCAAGAAAATGAGGGCGTCGGAAAATCACACGTTCTTGGTGCTTTTTTTTTCTTTAATACTCGGTTTCCATATTCGATATACCAACTGTAAGTAGGTATTTGCTACGGATGGTACCTAGTAAAAATAGCATAGGTAGATCTAGCTTTAAAACTTGATATTACTTTATAGATTACAATATACCTAGCTGCCTAAATAAATTAAAACATATTGTGAAACATAAAATACTCTTATACTAGGTATCGATATTTGACTTAAAATCGTCTAATTAAAGTTGAATTCAGATCGCGCAACTACAACGATGCGGAACAACGCTACAATTGATGATATCATTTTGATTAGTAATGATTATTTTGAGAATGAAAAATATTATAGGTACCACTACCTGCAAGCGAGTTTTCTGCATTTTTCAAGACTGAGATAAGACTAAGTTTACTAATTTATTATTACAAAACGAATGTTATACAGATACTAATTGCTCCCCTGCTTAAATAGGTACCAGTTCAGTTTCTTTTGTTAGGACGTCAGGTTACCAACCAGATTTTTCCCGTGCAACATCTGCCATGTTGTACTAGGGAAGTAGGCACAACGAACAAGTTGACCGAAATCGGACAAGCAGTGAAATGGGGCTGGCGGAAAAGCGCTCTTATGGTACCTACGTACTTTATTTAGAGTGCGGCCTCGTACGAGGTCACATGCTACCGAACCGATGGATTTTTCCGAGATAAAGAATATGGAATGGCATTATGTAAATTCAACCCCCTTTTCGTACGACGTGACTGCTTCATTATTTGATTTTAGATATCTGCGAAACGAGTTTTAACCAATACAACATATCTATAGAACCTAGTGGATATGTTTCTAATGAGTTCCAGTTTGATCAGAGTTCGGATCTCGTGGTCATGGTCCGTTGAGTAAACAAGCCTGGTTCCCTTCGAAACTTGTTAGCAGGTACTCGTACCTACCTACCTAGTGGTATAGGTATCTAACTTTACTGTAGGTATGACCATGGCATGCAAAAGTTTCCCAACTTTAATCAAATTCCTTATTCCTTATAGATTCTTAATTATCATGCGACCGGAAGTAATCTCAATTAGGTAGGTAGGTACAACACGTAGAACACCGATCTCACATTGAAGACTAATGATCGGTTAAGCTCGATAGCGGATTGCAAAATGCTGTTATTTTACTGTATTGAATGTTCACTGCAGTCTGAACTAGACTAATGCCTTGGTCACACGTACCGAGCGAACAGGCGAGACAGTGCGAGCACTCGCTCGGTATTTATAATAGGTACTGAGTACTCGGCCGAGAGTACTGTCTCGCCCGTTTTGCTCGGTACGTGTGATCAAGGCATTAGAACTGTTGAGTTATTGAACACTTACTATCTCACTTACTCACTCCATTCTGCTAATAAGTAGTGAACATACCTGGAAACAAATAAACATTGGTCAAGTACATTTTATTAAATACATACAGTTTTATACACAAATTTATTATATAAATTCGGGGTGTATTAAAATGACTCCCGAAAACTAAAGGCACAATCATACATATCCTACCAATGCAATGTAACCTAATTGCTTAATCCTAAAGAATGTTCATCTTGTGACTGTTTTTGTATCAATTCGACAAAAAATTTATTTTTCTGAAATCATTTGATAATGGTAGGTAAATACTACAGTAAATAATAATGGCCGCTAGTGAACTGAATCTAAAGTGAAAAATAACAATATTTTCATTCAAGTAACTTGATTTTGAATAAGTTCCTAGTTATGAAGTTGAAATTTCCCACTTTTGTTTTAGGTACCTAGGTTTTTTCGGCGAAAATTGAACAATCTGTTTCAGTTTTCAGGAGTATCTACCTAGACTCAAGTTGACATTTTCTTTAAAACAAACAAGACAGCAAAGCGATCCATGATCCAATTAACTTACCTAATTATACCTACTTACACAATAATATTCTTTGCTGAAGACCTTAAGGTTATTAGCAGTAGGTAATTAAACAAAATCTGAGTCTTTGCAATGTCAGACAGGTTCGTCGGCATCCTTAGCAATGCAATCCAATAACTGAGCTGGTTTCTTGGCGAGTTCAACCGTCTAGAGTTACATTCCCACGAACCATAATAGTCATTTACCCGCCTCTTATTTCGAAGCTGGTCGTTTCTAATATCAGCATTATCAGCTAAGTTTTGCATTCTTTAGTGCGGTCACCAAATTGATAGCTGCTATTATTTGCTGGGCGTTTCTGTGCTTCGTAGAGCACTGGAGTTAAACGAGACAGAAGTCTTCGGGTAGCCTAACAAATCCGCTACCTTTGACCACTAGCTCTCATACGAATTATTTGGATTGAGAAATTGAACGAAGGAAGATTAACAAAACAGGCGAGTGAGAATAAACCATAGGAAGAGGAAGACTTCGGCGTATTTTCTTGGACCAAGTTGGTGATGTTTTAAAAAAAGGCCAGATCAAGAGTACTTTAAACCGATTAGAATGCACGAGGAATGTGATAAGAGCGAATGAAGCAAAGGTGGTATGTCAGTATCGTAGAAAGTCGTAATCTCAGCCTACCCCTCTGGGAAACAGACGTGATTTTAAGCATGTATCTATTAATACACTCCGTAATCGTTACTAATGCCAAAATACCGAAATTTCTAACCTGTGATGTCGGTTAGCACCATCGACTGTAGTCGATGGTTAGCACCTACCTACTTATTCCATTAAGCAGCGAATGGCGATGCCCTTGTCCCCCTACCCTACCAGTCCTCGATGCATTTATGATGCGCACCACGTATATGAAAAAGTGATCTAACGACGCAATTCTAAGCATTATTACTTTCACATATCGGCTACATTTCTATGCATCACACATGTATACCTATAAGTATGGAGAAGTGTACTAACTGTTCCTGTGTTCCTTTTACTCGTGAGTTCCTGCCGTACATCCGTCTGTAAGATGACGTCAGGATGATATCATCCGTGGCTTTAAAAGTTTCGGTTGAAGATACGCTTTGAACTTTAGCATTTTTACAAAGCCTTGATCTTAGAGGTGAAACTGAGGTGAATGTGTTGATTATATTATTTTATTTGGCAGACAAGGCACAAAATAAATATTCAGGAGGAACAAAAATAATAAATAAATAACATTAAACAAAAATAATAGAGAATAGTAGACCTGCACGGGTCAAAAAGGCGTTGCATAAACGATGTCATGATAAGTCATGCAAATTATGAAAAAGCGTATTTCAATGGAGTTCGGAAAATAATTACGTAGGTACAAATCTAATATATAAAATTTCCATGTCACAATGTTAGTTACCGTACTCCTCCGAAACGGTTTGACCGATTCTCATGAAATTTTGTGAGCATATTGAGTAGGTCTGAGAATTGACCAACATCTATTTTTCATACCCCTAAGTGATAAGGGAGGCGTAAAGATCGGGAAAAACGGAAAGTGCTTTTTTCTGTGGGATTATTGACATTTGACAGGACAACGTCTGTCGGGACAGCTAGTAATCTATACTTATAATAAATCTGTAGAGAGGTCAATTCTGTACATGAAATATATTTCCAAAATAACTATCAGGGGGTGATTAGGGATCGATACTGATGCCAAAAATGCTATCAGTAAAATTTTTGTCTGTCTGTCTGTCTGTCTGTCTGTCTGTCTGTATAACCGTTATAGAAACAAAAACTACTCGACGGATTTTAACGAAACTTGGTACAATTATTTTACATACTCCTGAGCTGGTTATAGTATACTTTTCATCACGCTAAAATCAATAGGAGCAGAGCAGTGAAGGAAAATGTTGGGAAAACGGGAGAAGTTACTCCATTTTTTGAGCTTCCGTCGCGTGTGCAACCTTAATGGTTAAAGATACACAGAAATCATGTATGACGGAAATGTTCTTCTTAAAATTATATAAAAAATATCCCACGACAGCATATGTCTATCTTTTATGGTTGACTCACAATAACACGTGTAACTCCCGATAGCTTAGCAGTTCGAAGCTTTCTGATTATATTTGTCTACTCTTACGTTTATAACACTCTCAGTCATCCCTAATTAAAAACGCGAACGCACAGGCAGGCGTCTTGCTTGGTACCTAGAGGCTAGCGAGTCACCTAGCGAGTAGCTTCGTAAAACGAACATTCTCGAACGTTCGCGACCGGCCTAACAGCTAGGCGTCAAACGCGCAGTTCGGCTGGTCGCCGAACGTTCGAGAAAAAAAGAAATCATCAATAATTGTCTAATGACAAAAAAGCTGTGAAAAAAAACGTTTTATATAAAGACATTCTGTAGTATATTTAGTATCAGCATTGCACCCGTGCGAAGCCCGGGCGGGTCGCTAGTTATATATAATTAAGTAACTCAACGCTGTTCTAATTTTATATAATCGTTACGTTACTTTGGTACCTACTAATAATCTTTAAAATTTGCTTTCATAATATTATTAAGTACTAGCTGTACCCCGCGGTTTCACCCACGTATAACTTGAAGAAATAAGAACTTTTTGCCTATAGCAGACCCGCGACAGAAAAAAAATAATCCTGTCAAAATTTTAATAATCGCATAGAGTAACGCACGTTGCTATGAAGACTAATGTCAGATTTTGCACACCAGATCCATCTATACCAAAATCATACCTTTTGTGCGTTTTGTTTATCATTTTGGGAATGTTTTTCTTATTTTAAAGTAGTCTATGATTTATTCGAGCATTATACCTACATCTACAGCAAATTTCATTTTAATCCGTTTTGTTGTTTTGGCCTGATTGAGGCATAAACATACGAACAAACTCACAAACTTTCGCATTTATAATATTAGTAGGAAGTAGGACTAACTGGATTTTATTTCTTACAAAAAATCCATTGATGCACGCTGGGATTCGAACCCACGACCTTAAAATTAAAAGTCGAGGTACCTCCTACTCGACCAACACCGCTTACTACACTTTTATTTATTTAGCTATTTGTAAAAAAACGAATTGCCCATTTTATAAAAAAATTAAACATTTTTATTGGGTCAACCCTAAGGTAATTTAATACTGGCAGACGTCATCGCCCGCTGTGCACTTGAAACGTGCCGTTGAGTCAAAGCAGTTAAGCTCATATTTCCTTGCGTCGTTTGACATCTAGAAAGTTATCTCGGGACCCCTTCTAGTACAATTCCAGATTTTTGGAGTACAATTTGTACATTTCCATAGATTTGTAAATGCATTTTAACCCTTAAACACGGTGGGTCCGGTTGCGCAGTATCACACAAAAACTGTATGAAGCTCGCGCTCGGACGCCCCGCCTTTTTATACCTTCGGCCGCGAGACGCGTCGAGCTCGGCGACCGATTCTCGAACGTTCGCGACCGGCCGCACTGCGCGCTTGACGCCTAGCTGCTAGGCCGGTCGCGAACGTTCGAGAATGTTCGTTATACGAAGCTACTCGCTAGGTGACTCGCTAGCCTCTAGGCGCTAAGCAAGCCGCCTGCCTGTGCGTTCGCGACCTTATATACAAAAATAATCCTTATAGCATGATTCAGTATTCACGCGCGATGGCTTATTATTAGCGTATTTCATGTATAACTTTGGTGTTTCTATACCGATTTCTATGATTCTTTTTTATGGAATAGTTAATAATGTAAATTTTTTTAATTAGGGATGACTGAGAGTGTTATAAACGTAAGAGTAGTCAAATATAATCAGAAAGCTTCGAACTGCTAAGCTATCGGGAGTTACACGTGTTATTGTGAGTCAACCATAAAAGATAAACATATGCTGTCGTGGGATATTTTTTATATAATTTTAAGGAGAACATTTCCGTCATACATGATTTCTGTGTAGCTTTAACCATTAAGGTTGCACACGCGACGGAAGCTTAAGAAATGCAGTAACTACTCCCGTTTTCCCAACATTTCCCTTCACTGCTCTGCTCCTATTGATTGTAGCGTGATGAAAAGTATACTATAACCAGCTCAGGAGTATGAAAAATAATTGTAATAAGTTTCATTAAAATCCGTCCAGTAGTTGTTGTTTCTATAACGGTTATACAGACAGACAGACAGACAGACAGACAGACAGACAGACAGACAGACAGACAAAAATTTTACTGATTGCATTTTTGGCATCAGTATCGATCCCTAATCATCCCCTGATAGTTATTTTGGAAATATATTTCATGTACAGAATTGACCTCTCTATACTTATAATAAATCTGTAGAGAGGTCAATTCTGTACATGAAATATATTTCCAAAATAACTATCAGGGGGTGATTAGGGATCGATACTGATGCCAAAAATGCAATCAGTAAAATTTTTGTCTGTCTGTCTGTCTGTCTGTCTGTCTGTCTGTCTGTCTGTCTGTCTGTATAACCGTTATAGAAACAAAAACTACTGGACGGATTTTAATGAAACTTGGTACAATTATTTTTCATACTCCTGAGCTGGTTATAGTATACTTTTCATCACGCTACAATCAATAGGAGCAGAGCAGTGAAGGGAAATGTTGGGGAAACGGGAGTAGTTACTGCATTTCTTAAGCTTCCGTCGCGTGTGCAACCTTAATGGTTAAAGCTACACAGAAATCATGTATGACGGAAATGTTCTCCTTAAAATTATATAAAAAATATCCCACGACAGCATATGTTTATCTTTTATGGTTGACTCACAATAACACGTGTAACTCCCGATAGCTTAGCAGTTCGAAGCTTTCTGATTATATTTGACTACTCTTACGTTTATAACACTCTCAGTCATCCCTAATTAAAAAAGTTTACATTATTAACTATTCCATAAAAAAGAATCATAGAAATCGATATAGAAACACCAAAGTTATACATGAAATACGCTAATAATAAGCCATCGCGCGTGAATACTGAATCATGCTATAAGGATTATTTTTGTATATAAGGTCGCGAACGCACAGGCAGGCGGCTTGCTTAGCGCATAGAGGCTAGCGAGTCACCTAGCGAGTAGCTTCGTAAAACGAACATTCTCGAACGTTCGCGACCGGCCTAGCAGCTAGGCGTCAAGCGCGCAGTGCGGCCGGTCGCGAACGTTCGAGAATCGGTCGCCGCGCTCGACTGGATTTTTTGTAAGAAATAAAATCCAGTTAGTCCTACTTCCTACTAATATTATAAATGCGAAAGTTTGTGAGTTTGTTCGTATGTTTATGCCTCAATCAGGCCAAAACAACAAAACGGATTAAAATGAAATTTGCTGTAGATGTAGGTATAATGCTCGAATAAATCATAGACTACTTTAAAATAAGAAAAACATTCCCAAAATGATAAACAAAAAGGTATGATTTTGGTATAGATGGATCTGGTGTGCAAAATCTGACATTAGTCTTCATAGCAACGTGCGTTACTCTATGCGATTATTAAAATTTTGACTAGATTATTTTTTTTCTGTCGCGGGTCTGCTATAGGCAATACGCTAAAAAGTTCTTATTTCTTCAAGTTATACGCGGGTGAAACCGCGGGGTACAGCTAGTTATAAGTATAGACTAGCGACCCGCCCGGGCTTCGCACGGGTGCAATGCTGATACTAAATATACTACAGAATGTCTTTATATAAAACCTTTTTTTTCACAGCTTTTTTTGACCCCTTCTAGTACAATTGCTGATTTTTGGAGTACAATTCGTAGAATTCCATAGATTTGTAACTGCATTAAAATTAACCCTTATCCACGGTGGGTCCGGCTGCTGCTTCGAACTGCTAAGCTATCGGGAGTTACACGTGTTATTGTAAGTCAACCATAAAAGATAGACATATGCTGTCGTGGGATATTTTTTATATAATTTTGAGGAGAACATTTCCGTCATACATGATTTTTGTGTAGCTTTAACCATTAAAGTTGCACACGCGACGGAAGCTTAAAAAATGGAGTAACTTCTCCCGTTTTCCCAACATTTCCCTTCACTGCTCTGCTCCTTTTGATTGTAGCGTGATGAAAAGTATACTATAACCAGCTCAGGAGTATGCAAAATAATTGTACCAAGTTTCGTTAAAATCCGTCGAGTAGTTTTTGTTTCTATAACGGTTATACAGACAGACAGACAGACAGACAGACAGACAGACAGACAGACAGACAGACAGACAAAAATTTTACTGATTGCATTTTTGGCATCAGTATCGATCCCTAATCACCCCCTGATAGTTATTTTGGAAATATATTTCATGTACAGAATTGACCTCGCTACAGATTAATTATAAGTATAGAAGATTATATTACCGAAAATAAAACTAAACAAGCTAAGCACAAAATTGCATTAATTATGTAAAAAACTAAATGTAGGTATGTAGACCTGCCATTTGCTAAAATTGTTTTATACAATACAGTCAATAGGATTTTAATAAGATAAGTACCTACCTAGATAAATAATATTAATATTTTTTAGTTTTAGAGTTTTATTTTATTTTATAATTTTATAGGCTAAGTTATCCTTTGCAATGCCATACCCAGGCTGCTCATGTTGATACCATATTTATTTAAATACCTATAAGACCTTAATGTACACATGAAGGCAATAAAAACTTTAAACTTTGAACTTAGTTTAAAAGTGTTTACCTACATAATAATTGCACGAATTAGGAATTGTACCAACTACTCATTAGGTTCGTCTTTATTTCCGCTTAAGTTATTGTACGAATTCATGACAAAAATTGTGTGAATCGTAACTTTTCATCAATTGTACTATTTAGGAATTCATATTCATTTATTTATTGCTCCAGTTGGTTACAATGGTCTTATGGTATCACAGAGTTTCTCAACGTGTACCCCGCTAGGGCACTACAATCTATGTATTAATCTAATAATTACCTACTTAGACTAATCTTAAAAATATAATATAAATCTTTGTTTAATAAGTATTTAACATAAATTCTTTCATATTATAAAAGCATTTAGACACTAAAAAGGTTTTAAGAATTTTCAAAAATATTGAGTTTTTCTCTATTGATTTTAATTTTGAAGGGAGCTTGTTATAAATTTGAATAGACATTGTGATATGTTCTAGTTCTGACTATCTGTAGTTTAAAGGTGTAAGGTTACTTGGTTAAGTTGGAATTGTACCAACTACAAACCATATACTTACTTAATTCACTCTACTAGTAGTGCCAAGCGGTAGAGCCCAGAAAAGAAAGGATAAAAACTGAGGCAGAAATCCCGAAATGGATGACTACTAAGTACAACACACTCGTAGATCCAATCTCCAAAGGGATTTATTGTCCAATTCTACCTAATAAAGACGATGCTCCTAAACTAGAGCTGTTTACAATAATGCAAACTACAGGCGAATTAAGTGGGACATGCATATTACGTAAACGTGAATTCAGCACCTCGAATACATGCAGCGATCTTGATAGGAAATAAACAGAGTTGGAAACGGCCAACTATTCACACAGGTCGACATAATGCGCGCTTGGTGTGATAGTGATCAAAATTTAATTACTCCTTATATCCACTCAGCACGCGGCCATTAATTTGCTTGTGACGAAATAAATAGACAGGGGGAGGTAGCGACCTTGTTTTGCCTTCCGTCTTCTATTGAAGCTGTTATGATTCGTTTTTAGGGTTCTGTACCCAAAGGGTAAAAACGGGACCCTATTACTAAGACTTCGCTGTCCGTCTGTCTGTCACAGAGCTGTATCTCATGAACTGTGATAGCTAGACAGTTTTTTTTTTTTCACAGATGATGTATTTCCGTTGCCGCTATAACAACAAATACTAAAAACAGAATAAAATAAATATTTAAGTTTAGCTCCCATACAACATAGGTACGTGTTTTTTGTCGTTTTTTATAGGTAATGGTACGGAACCCTTCGTGCGCGAGTCCGACTCGCACTTGTCCGTTTTTTTATACCACGTTCAATTACTGATTGGTCAGTGTTAGGTAACTTCGAGGTTTCAAATTAATATATAAATATTGGTGGAAATTACACACAACGCCATCCAACCCCAAAGTATGCAAAGGGAACTATGGAAACCAGATAACTGATAGATTTTTTTGTAAATATGTACATAGGTTTACTTATAAATTATGTATTTAAATATTATAACACTTAGCCACAATACAAACATCTATGTTTCTCACACAAATATTTGTCCTTCGCGGGGATCGAACCAACAACCTACAGTGCACATCATTAATCTATACATATAATAAAACTGTAGAAGAGTTCAATTCTGTACATTGAATAAAACTTGAGAGGTGTCAAGGGACACCCGGATGGAACGAAGTTCTCACAAAATAACGTGGGACAAGGGAAGGGGAATCAACTTTGACTTCGACTTCGACTTCGACTTCGACTTCGACCTCGACCTCGACCTCGACCTCGACCTCGACCTCGACCTCGACCTCGACCTCGACCTCGACCTCGACCTCCACCTCCATCTCGACCTCCACTTCCACCTCGACCTAGACCTCGACACAATTAATAGATATATATATTAATAGATATACTATAGCAAAAAAGTGTCGTGACAACTTTTCGTGACAACTTTTCGTAAGAATTTTTTCCGTCTAGCCCCCTTTCACAACGCGCGATAAGGAACTTCGTTCCAAAATCCTAGGGGCCTTTATACATGTAACACAAGCCAAAAAATTAAGAAGTATTTTTTTTCTGTCTGTCTGTCTGTTGTCCGGCTTTCACGCAAAAACTACTGGACGGATTTTGATGAAACTTTTTTTGTTATGTAGCTATTAGTCCTCGGCAACATATTGGCTATAATTTATTTTGAAAAATAGAATACCAGATGTGAAAATATCTGTCGCCCAGTGAAGCGGGCACGGGCACGGATCAGCTAGTAAACAATATAAGTATCCAGCCTGTTTCCCAGAGGGGTAGACAGAGATCACGTCTTGCCACTTGCTACGATCCTGGCATACCTCTTTTGCTTCATTCACTCTCATCACATTATTTATGCATATGCATACTCGTCGGCTTAGAGTACCTACACTTGACATTGCCTTTTTTCAAAATGGAAATTATCTACAACCAACTTCGGTAGTGAAATAAAACAAAACCATACTTTACTATACTTTACTAAACAATCCACCTACTTACAAAAATCGCTATTCGATTGTGTTTGGATAGGTGTGTATCTAAGTAGGTATTGTAATGTTAATCGGTAAAATATTGTCGTAGCGTGTATAAGCGAAGTCTTCGTTTTTAGGGTTCCGTATTTAATCTTTTGGTTCAGCACATGGCACTATTAATAAATAACTCGTAACAGAGACACATTATCAAGTAATACCAGAGAAGCTTAAAACGCACCATATGGCAGGAAATTACACGGTAGAGCATAACAAAATTACCGGAATTCAATTTGGCTGTAACTAATCTTGATAATGACATAAACAAGGTGAGATAAAATAACGAGTAGGTGGTATTTATCTATGGTAAAAACAAGATACAGATTTAATCAAAGATACAATTTCACATAATATAATACCTAGCGTGTCGAAGGAAATTGATTGACATCAAAGGATGATTTACCTATCTTTTAGTCTCGAGGTTAGCTAGATAGACTATAGGACTAAAAGCTGTGATGTCCTCGTGGAAGATAAGTTCGAATTATCTCCATATATCTGATATATCAATGTATTATTCTATACTCAAAACGGTGTAGATAAAAATATAAAAAATATCCCACGACAGCATATGTCTATCTTTTATGGTTGACTCACAATAACACGTGTAACTCCCGATAGCTTAGCAGTTCGAAGCTTTCTGATTATATTTGTCTACTCTTACGTTTATAACACTCTCAGTCATCCCTAATTAAAAACGCGAACGCACAGGCAGGCGTCTTGCTTGGTACCTAGAGGCTAGCGAGTCACCTAGCGAGTAGCTTCGTAAAACGAACATTCTCGAACGTTCGCGACCGGCCTAACAGCTAGGCGTCAAACGCGCAGTTCGGCTGGTCGCCGAACGTTCGAGAAAAAAAGAAATCATCAATAATTGTCTAATGACAAAAAAGCTGTGAAAAAAAACGTTTTATATAAAGACATTCTGTAGTATATTTAGTATCAGCATTGCACCCGTGCGAAGCCCGGGCGGGTCGCTAGTTATATATAATTAAGTAACTCAACGCTGTTCTAATTTTATATAATCGTTACGTTACTTTGGTACCTACTAATAATCTTTAAAATTTGCTTTCATAATATTATTAAGTACTAGCTGTACCCCGCGGTTTCACCCACGTATAACTTGAAGAAATAAGAACTTTTTGCCTATAGCAGACCCGCGACAGAAAAAAAATAATCCTGTCAAAATTTTAATAATCGCATAGAGTAACGCACGTTGCTATGAAGACTAATGTCAGATTTTGCACACCAGATCCATCTATACCAAAATCATACCTTTTGTGCGTTTTGTTTATCATTTTGGGAATGTTTTTCTTATTTTAAAGTAGTCTATGATTTATTCGAGCATTATACCTACATCTACAGCAAATTTCATTTTAATCCGTTTTGTTGTTTTGGCCTGATTGAGGCATAAACATACGAACAAACTCACAAACTTTCGCATTTATAATATTAGTAGGAAGTAGGACTAACTGGATTTTATTTCTTACAAAAAATCCATTGATGCACGCTGGGATTCGAACCCACGACCTTAAAATTAAAAGTCGAGGTACCTCCTACTCGACCAACACCGCTTACTACACTTTTATTTATTTAGCTATTTGTAAAAAAACGAATTGCCCATTTTATAAAAAAATTAAACATTTTTATTGGGTCAACCCTAAGGTAATTTAATACTGGCAGACGTCATCGCCCGCTGTGCACTTGAAACGTGCCGTTGAGTCAAAGCAGTTAAGCTCATATTTCCTTGCGTCGTTTGACATCTAGAAAGTTATCTCGGGACCCCTTCTAGTACAATTCCAGATTTTTGGAGTACAATTTGTACATTTCCATAGATTTGTAAATGCATTTTAACCCTTAAACACGGTGGGTCCGGTTGCGCAGTATCACACAAAAACTGTATGAAGCTCGCGCTCGGACGCCCCGCCTTTTTATACCTTCGGCCGCGAGACGCGTCGAGCTCGGCGACCGATTCTCGAACGTTCGCGACCGGCCGCACTGCGCGCTTGACGCCTAGCTGCTAGGCCGGTCGCGAACGTTCGAGAATGTTCGTTATACGAAGCTACTCGCTAGGTGACTCGCTAGCCTCTAGGCGCTAAGCAAGCCGCCTGCCTGTGCGTTCGCGACCTTATATACAAAAATAATCCTTATAGCATGATTCAGTATTCACGCGCGATGGCTTATTATTAGCGTATTTCATGTATAACTTTGGTGTTTCTATACCGATTTCTATGATTCTTTTTTATGGAATAGTTAATAATGTAAATTTTTTTAATTAGGGATGACTGAGAGTGTTATAAACGTAAGAGTAGTCAAATATAATCAGAAAGCTTCGAACTGCTAAGCTATCGGGAGTTACACGTGTTATTGTGAGTCAACCATAAAAGATAAACATATGCTGTCGTGGGATATTTTTTATATAATTTTAAGGAGAACATTTCCGTCATACATGATTTCTGTGTAGCTTTAACCATTAAGGTTGCACACGCGACGGAAGCTTAAGAAATGCAGTAACTACTCCCGTTTTCCCAACATTTCCCTTCACTGCTCTGCTCCTATTGATTGTAGCGTGATGAAAAGTATACTATAACCAGCTCAGGAGTATGAAAAATAATTGTAATAAGTTTCATTAAAATCCGTCCAGTAGTTGTTGTTTCTATAACGGTTATACAGACAGACAGACAGACAGACAGACAGACAGACAGACAGACAGACAGACAAAAATTTTACTGATTGCATTTTTGGCATCAGTATCGATCCCTAATCATCCCCTGATAGTTATTTTGGAAATATATTTCATGTACAGAATTGACCTCTCTACAGATTTATCTATACTTATAATAAATCTGTAGAGAGGTCAATTCTGTACATGAAATATATTTCCAAAATAACTATCAGGGGATGATTAGGGATCGATACTGATGCCAAAAATGCAATCAGTAAAATTTTTGTCTGTCTGTCTGTCTGTCTGTCTGTCTGTCTGTCTGTCTGTCTGTCTGTATAACCGTTATAGAAACAAAAACTACTGGACGGATTTTAATGAAACTTGGTACAATTATTTTTCATACTCCTGAGCTGGTTATAGTATACTTTTCATCACGCTACAATCAATAGGAGCAGAGCAGTGAAGGGAAATGTTGGGGAAACGGGAGTAGTTACTGCATTTCTTAAGCTTCCGTCGCGTGTGCAACCTTAATGGTTAAAGCTACACAGAAATCATGTATGACGGAAATGTTCTCCTTAAAATTATATAAAAAATATCCCACGACAGCATATGTTTATCTTTTATGGTTGACTCACAATAACACGTGTAACTCCCGATAGCTTAGCAGTTCGAAGCTTTCTGATTATATTTGACTACTCTTACGTTTATAACACTCTCAGTCATCCCTAATTAAAAAAGTTTACATTATTAACTATTCCATAAAAAAGAATCATAGAAATCGATATAGAAACACCAAAGTTATACATGAAATACGCTAATAATAAGCCATCGCGCGTGAATACTGAATCATGCTATAAGGATTATTTTTGTATATAAGGTCGCGAACGCACAGGCAGGCGGCTTGCTTAGCGCATAGAGGCTAGCGAGTCACCTAGCGAGTAGCTTCGTAAAACGAACATTCTCGAACGTTCGCGACCGGCCTAGCAGCTAGGCGTCAAGCGCGCAGTGCGGCCGGTCGCGAACGTTCGAGAATCGGTCGCCGCGCTCGACTGGATTTTTTGTAAGAAATAAAATCCAGTTAGTCCTACTTCCTACTAATATTATAAATGCGAAAGTTTGTGAGTTTGTTCGTATGTTTATGCCTCAATCAGGCCAAAACAACAAAACGGATTAAAATGAAATTTGCTGTAGATGTAGGTATAATGCTCGAATAAATCATAGACTACTTTAAAATAAGAAAAACATTCCCAAAATGATAAACAAAAAGGTATGATTTTGGTATAGATGGATCTGGTGTGCAAAATCTGACATTAGTCTTCATAGCAACGTGCGTTACTCTATGCGATTATTAAAATTTTGACTAGATTATTTTTTTTCTGTCGCGGGTCTGCTATAGGCAATACGCTAAAAAGTTCTTATTTCTTCAAGTTATACGCGGGTGAAACCGCGGGGTACAGCTAGTTATAAGTATAGACTAGCGACCCGCCCGGGCTTCGCACGGGTGCAATGCTGATACTAAATATACTACAGAATGTCTTTATATAAAACCTTTTTTTTCACAGCTTTTTTTGACCCCTTCTAGTACAATTGCTGATTTTTGGAGTACAATTCGTAGAATTCCATAGATTTGTAACTGCATTAAAATTAACCCTTATCCACGGTGGGTCCGGCTGCTGCTTCGAACTGCTAAGCTATCGGGAGTTACACGTGTTATTGTAAGTCAACCATAAAAGATAGACATATGCTGTCGTGGGATATTTTTTATATAATTTTGAGGAGAACATTTCCGTCATACATGATTTTTGTGTAGCTTTAACCATTAAAGTTGCACACGCGACGGAAGCTTAAAAAATGGAGTAACTTCTCCCGTTTTCCCAACATTTCCCTTCACTGCTCTGCTCCTTTTGATTGTAGCGTGATGAAAAGTATACTATAACCAGCTCAGGAGTATGCAAAATAATTGTACCAAGTTTCGTTAAAATCCGTCGAGTAGTTTTTGTTTCTATAACGGTTATACAGACAGACAGACAGACAGACAGACAGACAGACAGACAGACAGACAGACAGACAAAAATTTTACTGATTGCATTTTTGGCATCAGTATCGATCCCTAATCACCCCCTGATAGTTATTTTGGAAATATATTTCATGTACAGAATTGACCTCGCTACAGATTAATTATAAGTATAGAAGATTATATTACCGAAAATAAAACTAAACAAGCTAAGCACAAAATTGCATTAATTATGTAAAAAACTAAATGTAGGTATGTAGACCTGCCATTTGCTAAAATTGTTTTATACAATACAGTCAATAGGATTTTAATAAGATAAGTACCTACCTAGATAAATAATATTAATATTTTTTAGTTTTAGAGTTTTATTTTATTTTATAATTTTATAGGCTAAGTTATCCTTTGCAATGCCATACCCAGGCTGCTCATGTTGATACCATATTTATTTAAATACCTATAAGACCTTAATGTACACATGAAGGCAATAAAAACTTTAAACTTTGAACTTAGTTTAAAAGTGTTTACCTACATAATAATTGCACGAATTAGGAATTGTACCAACTACTCATTAGGTTCGTCTTTATTTCCGCTTAAGTTATTGTACGAATTCATGACAAAAATTGTGTGAATCGTAACTTTTCATCAATTGTACTATTTAGGAATTCATATTCATTTATTTATTGCTCCAGTTGGTTACAATGGTCTTATGGTATCACAGAGTTTCTCAACGTGTACCCCGCTAGGGCACTACAATCTATGTATTAATCTAATAATTACCTACTTAGACTAATCTTAAAAATATAATATAAATCTTTGTTTAATAAGTATTTAACATAAATTCTTTCATATTATAAAAGCATTTAGACACTAAAAAGGTTTTAAGAATTTTCAAAAATATTGAGTTTTTCTCTATTGATTTTAATTTTGAAGGGAGCTTGTTATAAATTTGAATAGACATTGTGATATGTTCTAGTTCTGACTATCTGTAGTTTAAAGGTGTAAGGTTACTTGGTTAAGTTGGAATTGTACCAACTACAAACCATATACTTACTTAATTCACTCTACTAGTAGTGCCAAGCGGTAGAGCCCAGAAAAGAAAGGATAAAAACTGAGGCAGAAATCCCGAAATGGATGACTACTAAGTACAACACACTCGTAGATCCAATCTCCAAAGGGATTTATTGTCCAATTCTACCTAATAAAGACGATGCTCCTAAACTAGAGCTGTTTACAATAATGCAAACTACAGGCGAATTAAGTGGGACATGCATATTACGTAAACGTGAATTCAGCACCTCGAATACATGCAGCGATCTTGATAGGAAATAAACAGAGTTGGAAACGGCCAACTATTCACACAGGTCGACATAATGCGCGCTTGGTGTGATAGTGATCAAAATTTAATTACTCCTTATATCCACTCAGCACGCGGCCATTAATTTGCTTGTGACGAAATAAATAGACAGGGGGAGGTAGCGACCTTGTTTTGCCTTCCGTCTTCTATTGAAGCTGTTATGATTCGTTTTTAGGGTTCTGTACCCAAAGGGTAAAAACGGGACCCTATTACTAAGACTTCGCTGTCCGTCTGTCTGTCACAGAGCTGTATCTCATGAACTGTGATAGCTAGACAGTTTTTTTTTTTTCACAGATGATGTATTTCCGTTGCCGCTATAACAACAAATACTAAAAACAGAATAAAATAAATATTTAAGTTTAGCTCCCATACAACATAGGTACGTGTTTTTTGTCGTTTTTTATAGGTAATGGTACGGAACCCTTCGTGCGCGAGTCCGACTCGCACTTGTCCGTTTTTTTATACCACGTTCAATTACTGATTGGTCAGTGTTAGGTAACTTCGAGGTTTCAAATTAATATATAAATATTGGTGGAAATTACACACAACGCCATCCAACCCCAAAGTATGCAAAGGGAACTATGGAAACCAGATAACTGATAGATTTTTTTGTAAATATGTACATAGGTTTACTTATAAATTATGTATTTAAATATTATAACACTTAGCCACAATACAAACATCTATGTTTCTCACACAAATATTTGTCCTTCGCGGGGATCGAACCAACAACCTACAGTGCACATCATTAATCTATACATATAATAAAACTGTAGAAGAGTTCAATTCTGTACATTGAATAAAACTTGAGAGGTGTCAAGGGACACCCGGATGGAACGAAGTTCTCACAAAATAACGTGGGACAAGGGAAGGGGAATCAACTTTGACTTCGACTTCGACTTCGACTTCGACTTCGACCTCGACCTCGACCTCGACCTCGACCTCGACCTCGACCTCGACCTCGACCTCGACCTCGACCTCGACCTCCACCTCCATCTCGACCTCCACTTCCACCTCGACCTAGACCTCGACACAATTAATAGATATATATATTAATAGATATACTATAGCAAAAAAGTGTCGTGACAACTTTTCGTGACAACTTTTCGTAAGAATTTTTTCCGTCTAGCCCCCTTTCACAACGCGCGATAAGGAACTTCGTTCCAAAATCCTAGGGGCCTTTATACATGTAACACAAGCCAAAAAATTAAGAAGTATTTTTTTTCTGTCTGTCTGTCTGTTGTCCGGCTTTCACGCAAAAACTACTGGACGGATTTTGATGAAACTTTTTTTGTTATGTAGCTATTAGTCCTCGGCAACATATTGGCTATAATTTATTTTGAAAAATAGAATACCAGATGTGAAAATATCTGTCGCCCAGTGAAGCGGGCACGGGCACGGATCAGCTAGTAAACAATATAAGTATCCAGCCTGTTTCCCAGAGGGGTAGACAGAGATCACGTCTTGCCACTTGCTACGATCCTGGCATACCTCTTTTGCTTCATTCACTCTCATCACATTATTTATGCATATGCATACTCGTCGGCTTAGAGTACCTACACTTGACATTGCCTTTTTTCAAAATGGAAATTATCTACAACCAACTTCGGTAGTGAAATAAAACAAAACCATACTTTACTATACTTTACTAAACAATCCACCTACTTACAAAAATCGCTATTCGATTGTGTTTGGATAGGTGTGTATCTAAGTAGGTATTGTAATGTTAATCGGTAAAATATTGTCGTAGCGTGTATAAGCGAAGTCTTCGTTTTTAGGGTTCCGTATTTAATCTTTTGGTTCAGCACATGGCACTATTAATAAATAACTCGTAACAGAGACACATTATCAAGTAATACCAGAGAAGCTTAAAACGCACCATATGGCAGGAAATTACACGGTAGAGCATAACAAAATTACCGGAATTCAATTTGGCTGTAACTAATCTTGATAATGACATAAACAAGGTGAGATAAAATAACGAGTAGGTGGTATTTATCTATGGTAAAAACAAGATACAGATTTAATCAAAGATACAATTTCACATAATATAATACCTAGCGTGTCGAAGGAAATTGATTGACATCAAAGGATGATTTACCTATCTTTTAGTCTCGAGGTTAGCTAGATAGACTATAGGACTAAAAGCTGTGATGTCCTCGTGGAAGATAAGTTCGAATTATCTCCATATATCTGATATATCAATGTATTATTCTATACTCAAAACGGTGTAGAAAAACAGAAAGGAATATAAGCAGCGTGTACAACTGAAAAATGTGGGCATGTTTCATAAATGTAATGTTGTAGGTACGTGCTTTTGATTTGACTATCCCCTCTAAGATAAGATATCCCACGGATCTGACGTCTAGGATATCTGAGAGAAAGTCCAAAATCCTTGGGAGTTACTGTCGTAAGCTAAAAGGTTTTAAAGAGTCTACCAGTATGACCACTGTTCATTACAGGTATATAAAGTGGGATCTCACTTAATTTAATTGGCGTGGGATCGATAAAAATGGCGTAACTAAAGAACACGCCTATTATAGATAGATAGATAGATAGATAACACTTTATTGATTACCACACGTTCACACGAATACAAATATTTATGAACAGAAGTAAAATAAATAACACTATGCTTAAAGGTAATACAATGGGCGGCCTTATCGCTAAAAGCGATCTCTACCAGGCAACCTTAGAATGGACTGGAATGAACATATAAAGAGAAGGGGCATGTTGGTGCGGCTTTAAATATATACAAGTAGATACAAAATTAAATATAAAAATAATAAATAAAACATATACATATATAACAAAAATAAAAATAAATAAAACAATAATAAAAATAAAATAACAAAACTGAAGAATACTAATTCCATAAAAATTACGTAAATATTTAAAATATGACATAATAACACACATCACATAATATACCTATACAAAAATACTAAAGATGAGCAAATATATGTAGTGCCAAAACATACTATAAAATACATACTAAATACCTATTTACACAAAATACAAACGTTTCAAGAAGAGCAATTAGACAGATAATGGTTGAAGACTAGGTTTTTAAAGATTGACAGGGACTTTGCTTTTCTGATACTAACAGGTAATGCGTTCCATAGGCGAACAGCTTGGACTGTAAAAGATTTTTCATAGAAGGTAGAGGAGTGTATAGGAGCTTTAAGTTGAAAGGTGTCAGTGGATCGTAGGGATCGTGGATTAGAAAGGTACAGGAACTGAAATCGTTCCTTAAGGTAAGCAGGAGTCAGGGGAGAAAAAAGAATATTATAGAGGAGGTTAAGAACGTGAGCATTCCGGCGGAAGCGGATTGGCAACCACTTGAGTTTCGTACGAAATTCTGATATTCGATCATATTTTCGCAAACCAAATATGAATCGAATACAGTAGTTCTGAAGGCGCTCAAGCTTATTAAGCTGCTCTTCTGTTACATCAATGTAGCAGGCGTCAGCATAATCAAGGATTGGGAGGAGAAGGGATTGTGCAAGCGCAATTTTGGTAGCAGTGGGAAGAAAATTCCGAAGCCTTCTGAGTGAAGCACCAGAAGCAAACATTTTACGACTGATTTCAGCCAAGTGTGGTCGCCACGAGAGTTGCTTGTCAATTAGTACGCCTAAGTTTCTGACTGAGTCACTAATTGGTATGCATTTACCGTCAAACATAATCTGAGGTAGACGAAACCAGTCAATCTTTGAAACCATCCTAGAACTGCCAATAACAATAATCTGCGTTTTATCTGGGTTGACAGAGATGCCGTAGGATTTACTCCAGTCCAGAATATAGCGCAGATTAGTGTTTGTGGTCTCAAAAGCCTCATGAAGCTGTGCTACTGGTGCCTTAGTGTAGATCTGGAGATCGTCTGCATAGAGGTGATAAGATGAAGAAAGATGTTGGGAAATAGAATTTATGAAAATTGCAAAAAGAAGAGGAGATAAGACGCCGCCCTGAGGGACACCGGTCTTTATATCACACCAAGATGAGTATGACTCATCTATGCGAATACACTGCCGGCGACCATGCAGATAACTGCGAAACCAATCAATTACCGTAGGAGATATGTTAAGTGAGCGGAGTATGGCCAGTAAAATGTCAAAATCAACATTATTAAAAGCACTACTAAAATCTAGAAGTGATAGTACAGTGAGTTCCCCATTTTCCATACCAAAGCGTACATCATCCGTGATTTTCACCAGAGCTGATGTAGTGCTATGGCCGGAACGGAAACCAGATTGATAAGGATTTAGGAGGTTGTTACTTGCAAGGAAGGTACTAAGTTGATGATGAACTAATCGTTCTAAAACTTTAGAGAGGAATGGGAGAATAGAAATGGGGCGGTATTCAGAGAGAGATGAAGGATTTGACTTTTTGGGAAGGGGAGTAACTTGGGCTTCTTTCCATACTGATGGAAATGTGCCAGTGGTTAGGGATGCATTAAGTATATGACGGATGACAGGAACAATTTCTTCAATGATGGGTATGATCATGTTTCGACTAATACTATCACTTCCGATGGCATTTGAGGATATAGAAGTTATGCTCTTCTTAACATCACTATCGGTAAATTGTGAGAAATGAAAACTAGAATAGTCAGGAATTGGAATATCAGAAAGTTTATTTAGGGTTGATTTTTTTATGTTACTATCAAATAAAGTAGAAGTAGAAAAATGTTTATTTAGAGAATCAATGTTTAAATTTTTAGGAGTATTGTCTTGACGAGACCTACCAATTCCTAGTGACTTAAGAAACTTCCAAACCTTGGAAGGGTCTTGATTATCAATAGAATCGTGGATATAGCGACGTTGAGCATCTCTACACACCCTATTACAGCGATTTCGACAATCTACATACCTGTCCCGATTTGCTTCAGATGGACGCAATTTATATTTTGATTTAGCTACAAGTTTTTTATGCATGGCCAACCTAAGTTCTTTTGTGATCCAAGGTGCAGGGAGATGTTTAATTTTAATAGCCTTCACAGGAGCATGAACGTCATACAGCTTGGTCAATGCGCAATTAAACAGGTCAACTTTGTCGTCAATGGAACTGACATTTGCAACAACATCCCAGTCTATGTCCATTGCATCCTTTCTTAAATTTTCTAGATTTAAACTACCAAAACTGCGCTGCATAAGAACTTTAGGCTTGGCTTTGGGAGGACGGACTTTATAGGAAAGGAAAATCAGATCGTGGTAAGAAAAAGCGTCTGCTGGACATTGACCATGATCAGCCACATGAGTTTGAGAAGATACAAAAATTAAGTCAAGAAGAGAAGGAATACAATTTGGGAAATGATGGGTACTATTAAGAGGAAGAACGGTTAAATTGGAAGCTTTAACTATGGTCTCGAGTGATTTAGATCGGTGGTCCTGTTTCAGCAGACAGGTATTGAAATCACCCATAATAATAGAGTGATCAACAGTACCAACCAAATCCTCTATAATAGTCTCGAAGGAATGAAAATAATTTATGCGTTCAGATGGACAGTAAAATACACCAAGTAGAACCTTGACATTACAAACTAAAATTTCCAAAAAGAGATGCTCACCAGAGTTTGGTAGTGACGGTTGTGCTGACATACCAACAATTTTGAACGGAATGGAGGCACGAAGATATATGGCAACACCACCGCCACCACACCAAGTGCGATCATTTCTGATAAGAACGAAGCCAGGTAATGAATATGAGGTTGTGGGGAGACAGGGCTTTAACCAAGTTTCTGATACTAGGATGGCATGAATATTTTTATGTTCAAATGACGTTAACATATCTGGGTAATGGGCCGGAATGCTCTGTGCATTAATATGCAGGATATTCCTATTATATTATATATTTATATACCATTATATACCATAGGTTTGATTAGACAGACAAATAGAGAGTTCACCATCATTAGATGTAGTGTAAGACTACCATCTTAGAAATACCTAACCGCTTTTCATTACAAATATTATTACAATAACCGGTTTAGCCAACGCCTACGATACAAACCTCACGTTCAAACGAACACCCAGCAGCGAGTAATCGTCTATTACGAAGATAATGTATGTAAAGGTCAGTCATAGAAACGGGTTGCATTGTACCTTCAGTAATAAAATAATGTCCATGCCCAGTAACCGGTCGGCGCTTCCAGTCTAGCCGTCATGACCTAAGTTTACAAATAACACGACGAGATTCCAGCACTTTGATGTTTGTCTATGTGTAAACGGCCAAATGTTAGTGCTTAACCTAGTGAGTTTTTTATCTAGCACCGGTAGTTTTATCTTATTCTGCGTAAACTTACCATTGCATATCATTTTCACATCTTGAGATAGATCAGGGATGACACGGTTGAAAATAACAGAGTTAACTGCTATTGTAAGTTAGCGAAAAATCTATTCTAATAATTGAAAATAGCAGACCATAGCTTCCCACTTATCTTGTCAGCTATCGCTTTGTACGAACGCGTCTTCAATCATGTTTTTTAAAACCATTCTTCTTCTTTCGTGACGTTTTGACTCCATTCTCGTAGAACAACGAACGGGTATGAAATACTCTGAATGATTTTCATCTTCGTCATATACCTACCGTGTAACTTTGGCTGTTTCGCCATTATTACTGTCCAGATCATCGGATCCTCAATGCCTCATTGCATCAGTATTCTCAGGACTGTGTTGCAACGTTATTATGTTGCTTACCCACAGCTACAGCCGCGGACAATCTATCAAGTTTGAAGAATGCTTATGTTTCCAAGAATTAGTATTGTTAATTTTAAAGGTTAGGTACTGTACGAACCATTGTTGTTTCGAATAATAGTAAGCTTAATAGCAATTTGTATTTAATTTTAGAAATAGTAAACACCTACCTTTATAGAGAGGATCACTGTTATTGGAAAATACTACTAGTCCGGTCAATTTAAACATTCGAAGCTACATAAATTCCCATCAAGCTGAAAATCAGTAAGGTTGTTAAAAATATGATTACAAATAAAATTTGAAAGTACCCCATCTTTCCCCTGTATGTATCAATACTAATAAAATGTAATAAAAATGTATCAATACTTTTTTCCTACGAGCCACCGTTTTTGAGATATAACGATTGAAAAAGTTGTACAAGTTGCGTGGAAACGTGTGCATAATATGAAATGGTTAATACAAGTTGCACGATTGCAACTTGTATTAACCATTTCATAATATTATGACGATTGCAACTTGTATTAACCATTTCATATTATGCACACGTTTCCACGCCACCTATGAGGTAGTGTACTTAGCGCGTTTGTTTTAACGTTTTTTCCCCCGTAGGCCTACTCCACCGGTCAGTTGTGATCCTGTTTAATTTAAAACTATTACAAAATTACGGAAATTTGTAAATATTGGAAAAGCGATGTAAATTAAAAAAAGTGGTGAATTTTATTCGTCTGAATTGTAACCGTCAAACTCTTCTCGTTCTTCTTCTTGTTCTTCTTCATTCTGAGTGCAAGTAAATTGCGTCAATAGCGATGTATCCTCGTAGGAATCAAACGAATCCTCCTGTTAGTGATTCAAGGTTGGAGGAAGATAAGCTAATTGAACTTGTTTTTTATTCTTAGTGTTTTTAACGAAACATACATATCGATGCTTAGATATATCTAAGCAGGTAGTTTTTTAGGAGCTCCGTACATAGAAAGAAGAAAGCGGATGCCGTAATTACTGTTTTTAAAAACTTCAGCACATTGAACAAAATCTAGTTTTTCATACATTTTCAATATATATAACAACTCTAGAGTTGTTATATATATTGAATAAGAGATGTATGTATATACGTGGTGCACTCATGCATATTATGACGATAACACCTTGAATAACTTTTTAAATACGTTATATCTCAAAAACGGTGGCTCGTAGGTAAAAAGTATTGATACAGTTTTTGTAGATTATTTTATGATCTACAATTTTTGTCCGAAATATTTTTATGATAAAACCTACCGTTTCGCTGAAAATCGCGAAAAACTATTTTTTTTTTTGACCTTTGACCTTGAATATTTTTTTTTTCCATACAGGGGAAAGATGGGGAACTTTCAAATTTTATTTTTAATCATATTTTTAGCAATCTTACTTATTTTCAGCTTGATGGGAATTTATGTACCTTCGCTCTCATTTTTAGGTCTAGATTGACCGGACTATACCTAGACTTGATACAATTTTAAAATTACTTTACTTTGCTCAACCGAAGAGCTTAGTTAAGTAATTTTTAAACGTTTTCCTACATCGGAAACTACTGAACCATTTTTATCAAATACTAGCTTCTTCCCGCGGCTTCATTCGCGTGGTAGGTAACTGGATAAAAAGCCTACTTTCTATTCCAGGTCATCGACTATGGATATTTTTACCAAGTTTCATTCAGGCATGACTGAGGCACAAACATCCTCACAATTTTCGGATTTGAATAGTAGGATGGCTAAACGTCGCATTGTTCATGTTAAGCTCCTCAGCTTCTATAGCTAAAATAATACCTAGCTTAATATTATCCAGAGCAATGGAAAACCTAAATAACTTTACTCAACTCTAATCCCTGTCTAGAACCTTACGAAAGCTAGGTAAGAAATCCACCTGAACCTTTTAGCGTTCCAAGCGCTTTTAACACTCGCTTTACCGAGTCATACGTCTTTGGGTGGCTCGTTAGAAGGAACAAAGGACGTGGGTACATCAAAGCCATTTCTTTATGCTGCGATGACATTTAATAACGGGCCCTGAATTGGTTTCCCATTTCATTGTTGGCGACGCTTTTTAACAATGCTCACGGACCAATAAATTGTTTCATGAGCTCTGTCTATGCAGCTTATTTATAACTTATATAGAGGACTTTGGTCAGCTTTTAAATGAAACCTTACAAAATACACGTTCAGTTATAAGGGGATCTTGTTTATAGGTACCTAAGAATACTGAGGACTTAGATAATAGGTACCTAGTTACAACTCAGAGCAAACCGGAAGAAGACAAGGTCTCTACTAAGGTGAAGGTGAATCTAACACTTTGGGAGATGGGCATCTGCCATAAAACCTTTAAAATTACAGACAATCAAATATGTTAATTTATCAATATATCTTCAGCTAGCTGACTCTTGTACTTAGTACTTACTGCTTAACTAAATGCTGTATGATACTAAAAAGGTAAGAGTGTAATCTCGTAAGAGTGCTTTTCCATTTTTGAAACAAAGTAGGTACACTACATATTAATAAATCTAATCACACTAATAAATCACACAATGTAAGCACTGAAAGCTGAAGTTAACAAGCTTTGGAAACTAAAACTAATTACCACAAAATTGATTCATTGAATACATTTTATAACGCTTTCAAATTTCAGTAAGTAAATTTGGAACCGTAATTATAAGTTTCTGATTAAAAAAATATTGCTCGAACCTGCGGCTAAACCTTTTTCCCAGTAATTTTAGTTCCATAACTGAATGTAAATATTGTAAGGAGGTCCCTACAGTAAGTTGTAATGACCTAATAGGGTTTCCATAAAAGTGGATACCATTAGATCACTCTGTACAGTCTGTACGATGACTTATTTGTTGAATATAATTGGTCTCTCTCACGATTTTTGAGTAGTTTCAAGTTGGCTAAAGTTAAAGTTACAAATACTGTACATACAAGTTTCTCCATGGTTGATTACCTATTAGTAATACTAATCAGCAGATGAATAAAGTAGCCTGTAACATTACTTCTTGCTTCATCCCATCCAACAAATAAGATGGTCATCGTTCAAATGACTGTATTCATTACCTTTTTAATTACCGTTACTTTGGAAGTTATCAAAAGAAAATATTTAGAAAACTCCTATAAATTAACAATAAGGCTGATTCTTCGAATCATAAATAACAAGTTAATACGCAAAAGAGCAAATCCGGTAGCCTGGCAAGCGTAGTCATACACCGTGTAATGATGATAGGTAGTCAGCTCTCAAACCAGTTCGATGAACGCATGAACAGGGTTTGCGGTTGAGCATTCCACACCATCATTACCTACCAGCCGATTCACAGGAATATATCAGAAAACTATATGTTCAAAGTGGCTAATGCCTTTGATCTACGCAGAACTCGATAGGTATACAGCACCTAAGCGTCATTATAGTGACCTTCTTTCTAATTTAAAAAGCTGCTTGCCATCGTTGCATCCGTCAGCCTTAGTGCCCGATCAGTCACGGTCCCGTTCATGATCGCACGAACGAGCCGAGCGAACTTATGTTTCAAGTCATATTTCGTGATGAGAAGTGATGAAATAAGGAAGTATCGTGATTACATTGCGGCATAAGCGTCCCTGTTCTAACGGTGCGCAAAATTGGTAGTGGTATTGATGCAAACGACCGGTCAAAGTAGCCGTATGAATTTGACTCGAGATAATAGCGTCTAGATGCGGGTTCCCCTACTCGAGCCACAGTCCCGTTAGGCGGATGCCGAAGCCGCAGCGCGCCCGCTTGTTATGCAACTGATGTCTCCCTCGGTCTCTGTGACTGCGAGCCTGCGCCGGCGCACGCGGTCATGCGCCACACGACTGCTCAAAGGCTTTGTTCCGTAATAGGTACAACAGTTGACGCAACCGCTTATTAGGAGGATCACTTCATTTGTGCTTTCGTGCCGTTGCAAGTTCAATTTGAACTGAAGTTCTATCAAATATTTTTTTTTTTATTAAATGGACTGCGATCAGCCTTTACCTACCTACAAAAGCCAATTACAGGCAATCACACGTTTACAGATAATAAACTAGTAATGAGATCAAAAAAATCATAATTAAGTTTTACTTATTCATTATTATATATATATATCATGTTTAACTACTATGTTGACGATTTATTCATCGGTTTACTGTACTAATAATTCTTCATGTAGGTACCTACCTGATACCTAGTTTTAGTAGGCATTATGAGGATCTATCGAATAAAGAGCCGCGTATCTTTAAACACAAAAATAACTGCCCACATTCCCACCTACGCTTAATTATAGTAATGTCCGGTACGATGCCTTAGAATCAACAACAAAGATAGAACTAACTAGCTCCTTATTAGTAACAAGGTTATGTCGAGGATGCCCTTTGATGGCGCATTGGCGGACATGTTTATTCCCTTTTGTATGCAGCCCTACCAAATGATAAAATACAACAGTTTTTTTTTATATGACAGTCAACACTGGTTTAAACTGCACTGTAAGGTATACAAAAAGCCATTTTTGTTCCCAAGCGCGGAACCACGGTTGTGGGCACTGTGGGCATGCCCACCACCCTAATAGACTTGTGACGTCATAATTTATTTTTGCAATTTGAATAGTGTTGTTTTAGAGTTCAGTAACCAAAGGGTGAAAACGAGACCCTATTACTAAAATTCCGCTGTCCGTCTATCTGCCTGCTCCCATACAACAAACGTGCTACCTACCTACGTACTTTATAGGAAGACATAATTACTATTATGCATAGGTAGGACATAACATAGGTACAAAAAGAAGTCGTAAAGGCCCAACAAAAAACCGTTTTTGTGTCACATAATTGTTTCCTAGTCTTTACAAAAAGCATTTTTGATGCGATCGTTTAAACAGAACAACAATTTAAAAGGTACCTACGACCGTACAAGCAAGTAATTAGCATTGCTTCTACAGAGTAACTTTCGTTTAATTCCATTCGTAGAGATCCCGTAGCCTATTTTAACAGTTCGCTGGCAGTGTGACCCACAAGCCTTATATAACATTCATTAGCAAACTCGTGTTGCGGAAACACCTCTTCAGAATTTTGACACGGCGGATATGCGAGATGAATACGAGTGTTTTCGAAACCGTTGCCAGGTAGGTACAGTCAACGTCGAAAGTAGAGCAAAATTTCATAAGGGTTTTGTGAGTGAAATATTGATATCTTCGATTTTTGTTACTAACCATCAAAGTGCTGTTAAAACTTTATAAATTAGCATTAACTTTCTTTTTAAACTGTCATTAGCTCTGAAAATAAATTGTTTCTAAATTCCGAAAAGGTCATTTTATTTGCAGCTGACTGTACAATCGTAATTGTGTATGTACCTACCTATTAATGCGTAATGTTTAGTAGCTTTTAAGGCTAACGGAATAAATTTATAGAAGGTATAGAAACATAGTTGAAAAACTTTTGGGGAGGCGTACAGGGCTCTGATAAGTCAGATAATAAAAACCCCAAAAATAGCCACTAGCGCCCCAAATACCTAGCCCATAGATACCAACATAGACACCTCCAATAATAACACGGATGTGTGTGTTCAACAACTCCCCATTCGACGAAGATTGAGTTTTACGCTCTCCAGACAAATTGTATAGAGCAAAGCCTCTCCTAAGTCGACCGCAATAACTAAACGATTCCCTTAACGAGAACGGAACAAATTGAAATCCGAAAATACCCAATGTGGTTCGATTAAAAGAAAATGAGAACATTCCTTCGCGTGGCGGGAACTAATGCGGCTCTAGATCATGGAGGGTGAGCGCTACCTGAGAGTTGGCCCTCCGATAGCTGCCAGATTATCGTCTCTGGAAGCAATTTGTAGGGATTTGCGGGCGACCTTCGTGCCAAATAAGCGATAGCCCGTCATTAGAACACCCAATACTGTACATTGATCTAGTTGTAAGACACATTTTGTGTTTGTCGTCTTCATAATTATGGCGGCTTTAGGTTCAGTCAACGATTATGCTACGCCGAAGAACGATATTAAAATGACGAAGGAATTATGATCGATTGATATGTACGAGTATGTTTAATCGGCGAGTGATTTGACAAATTCATACCTACGTGTGAGACACTTATATAGCGGTAAATTTGCGAAAGGTGAAGCGTGAATGAGGTATTTCAATGCCTTAGAAACTTTGCAGAATATTGGTTTAAAATATTGCTAACAAATCGTTCATGTAAATAATAATGATTAGAATGGGATAGTTCGATACAATATCGAGATCACTAGGCTTTTGAGTCAGTCTTGTCGATTATTATCATCTCTATCATCTTTAAAAGCTCTTTGCATGAAGCTGGTCAGATATCCATAAAAACCCACCACCCTTTATTATCCTATTACCAAGCAGATAACTTCCTTACCTACTAAGTAGTTTATGATTAAGGTTGGCTTTTCTCTTAAATTTATTAAGAGAAAGCCCCATTACCAAGAAAGGAAAAAACTGTACGAAAATATAGGTACTTAGCTAAAGGAAACGTAAGCGTGTTTGTAGGCAACTCTTTTAAGTCAAGGTTGTCCAAAAGGAACAATTGATGAACTTGGATTGTTGACGTACCTACTTAGATCTAATAACAGTATTAAAAGTTAATTTCTCTGGTCTACAACATCGAGTTGTTGTTTCAAAACAAAACATTGCCTATTTATTTGCATTAGATCTTATCCCCAAGCATGGTAGGTACCTACGAGTAGATATGATTGTTTATGTTTATGTAAATAAAAAACTTTCGTCTTTGAAACTTATTTTTTATTCAATTAAAATAATAGCATAGAGAAGCAGACCACCACCAGCAAAGAAATAACAAAAAAGTCGTGCAGCCATAAAAGCATTAATGAAAAAGCCCACAAGCGCATGCAATATAATGTAGCCTTTGGTTGAGACAGCGCGTAGGCTGCACTCGCAAGGTTCAGCCTCTCACCTTGCGGCATCGGCGCGGGCTCCAGCGGCGACGCGAGGGCCAGCTGCGCCACCGCCTCCACGGCCCACAGCATGCCCCATATGTCCCACAACCACATCACAACACTACACTATCTCATTATTGGCACAACATTCACACAACTTAACCGATACGGACATCTAACTATGCTAATAACTCCTATTGGCACAATCATGCTTTGGAAAAGATCATCGCATTCGCGTATCAACTCGCTGGACGCTTTCTATCACATTATTGAAGGGTTCGGAGCTAGTGATAAATGTAAGTCGATGAAACAAAGACAGTTGCTGCACGTCATAACATTCCTCCTTCGAGAAAAAGTACGTTACGTCCCGACCCGCCACAACAACGTCTCTTTCGACACTGATTCGTTTCGTTTCGCTTCGTTTTGTTAGTGCTGTGACGCCGAGTTGCGCGCAGGTAGCTTTTCGTTCGAAAACAGGTTTAATCGAGTCTTTGCTTGCGGAGAGCATCGATTCTAGTAATACACATCTCTCGCTCTACCAAACTGCTTTCTTTCTATAATATTTTGGCTTGCAAGTGCAGGGATAATATGGAACTATTTTTGGCAATGCATGCTTTTCCAGTTTCAACGTTAGTTCTGCCATTTCTTCCAAATATTTCAAACTCATTTGAGGATCTTTAGGTAGCAGGTAATCTGACGCAGGAGTCCATTCTCCATCAACCATTCGAGAAGGTTGTGAAAATGCACCTTTGAAATTCAATCCGAATGAACCTAGAAAACATTATACATATTTTCAGGCCAATATGTAACTAACGTACTTGTAGTCATTATCATTTTACCTATGGGAAAAATCCACTTGGGAGGAAACATACCATTGCATCGAATCCCAAGATTCACGACATGATTAGGATTGTGATCAAAAAGCCATAGTTTCACCACATTCAGCACTGCTATAGCTTTATTGATATGTGCTTGATCTTTTCGAAGTTTGCTCTGAAACCACTAAGATTGAAAAAATCCGGAAGAACGGAAAAACTAATTTACCTTTAACTAATAATAATTAAACATTTATGAAGAATCAGAAGCCTAAAGTTCGTTGGTACCTTATTCTCTGCAACTTTTAACCAAAGGGACTTGTCAAAATACATGAGGTATTCCATTGTTCTCAACTCTGGGGTCAGGGATCCAATGATCAGGCTAGAATTCCTGACTTTCGTATACCGATTGTAGGGTTCAAAGCTATTATATCGGTGAACTGTAGTTCTGATGTCCACCAGCTGATTTATTCCCACAAAACCCCAAACAGGTGGGCAGAACATATTCCTCAAAGGCACTTCAGCTATTTCAGCAGCTACTGCTGATACTTCCAATCCCAAATCAGAAGTGGCCACAACAATGTTCCTCTTGTTGATGTTTACTAAATTTGATAGGATCGTCGCATTGTAGCAAGCCGGTCCTAAATTCGGGAAGAGGACATACATTTTCCTTAGTGCCGAAGCATTTATCATAAGCGCTATGTTTGCCATCTTCTTCCTATTACCGTTTAGCCACTCACCAATGGAAGCATCCGTGCTGGAATAAAGATAAAGTAGATTAGTCGTATTGATGGGAACATACAATGAAGTATCGGAACTTACTTTAATGGTACGTGATCCAATATGATCAGCAGATCTGTATTCGTTAGAGCAACGCCTATTTTCTCCACATATTTGACTACTTTCGTAGACTGGTCTGTGCCAATGTAACTGCATTCTTTTTCGACGAATTCCATGAACTCTCCTGAGCATTCGTAATCGTAAAGGTATATTTTGGATATGTTTTTCTCCCCAACCGCCATGTCTAAAAGGCCGGATATCAGATGCATCGCCATAGGATTTCCAGCTCCGGAAATACAAACGACAAAGTTCTGTTGAGCTGGTTTTTCAACCACTTCAGTTTTGGCTTCTCTAAGTCCCACGACACTGTTATCTTCTTTCACTTTCTGTTGATATTGCGCAAAGTTTGAACATAAGCCTTTGAACTTGTCAGATGCCAGAAATGAATCAAACTCGTAGTAGGAATGGCAATATTCTAAAAAATCCGAAGCTCCGCCAATGTAGAAAGGCTTGCTGCCTTTCATTAGCATTTCTTTCCAAACTAATGGTGATCCTGTGTGGTGCCACTTATTTCTCTGGTTTATTTTATACAGCCACGCCTGTAAAAGATGTTTTAATAGGTAGCTAGGTAGGTAGTTAATATAAAAAAATAGTTTGTTTGTGTTTCCTGATTTTTACTTACAAACTTCCAATAGAAATCAAATCCTAGTATTATAAATAGGTACTTATACTTATACGTTTTGCACTCGCTGCATATCAGTCGGGCACTTGACTTGGTACTAGGTAGAGGTAGGTACTTACTTACCTACTCTATTCCTTGCTCTCACAAAATTGTTTAAGTAGATGATTTGTGTTTCCGACCCAAAGGTTAAAAACGGGAACCTAGGTATTACTAAGACTTTGCTGTCCGTCTGTCTGTCACTAGGCTGTATCTTATGAACCGTGATAACCAGACAGTTTCACAGTTCCACATTTTTACAGATTATGGTATTTCTGTTGCCACTATAACAACAATACTAAAAACAATAAAATAAATATTTTATTATTTAATTTAAATATTATTTTATTTAATTTATTTTAAATATTTAATAAATATTTAATTGGGGCTCCCATACAACAAACGTGATTTTTTTACCTTTTTTATAGATAATGGTACGGAACCCTTCGTGCGCGAGTCCGACTTGCACTTGGCCGGTTTTATTAATTCTTGTTACCGGAAATTCACTAAATAAATTAATCTAGGTAGGTACTTACTCAGGAACATTGGTACCTACCTACTGGATTACAAAGTACCTATATACCTTCTTTTATGTTAAAAAAAACAATAAGCGCTAACATAATGTGGCTAATATTATTGCTTACTGGGTTAGGCAGTAACCACCGACCACTCACCTCCCATTCCAGTACCGACTTTTCTACTCGTTCATAACAGAAGTTAGGAAGGTTCTGTGACAGATAATCTGCAACTAAACAGATTTCTGCGAATATTTCACATTGTGATTCTCCAGAAATAACTATGCGAACTACCATTTCTTAATTTATATAAAAATAAAAGGGCTAAAACTCAAGAAGATAAAATTATTTTGTTACCGTCACTTTGCGTTTACTTCACCCACTGACCTCTATTATACAAGTATGTCTATTACAGGTCAGTGACTTCACCTGTGACATCAACATTAATTTGTGTTATTCAAAAAACTTTTTAGTTCTACCTTTTGAAGTAGGTACTTGTACTTACCTTGTATGTAATTCACTATGTATCATATTTTATCTGCTTTGAAAAAAAAACCTACAAAACCATCGGTTTAGTTTTAACTTTTAAGTGCTAATTGACTTTAGTGCAACTTTTATTTTGAACGAAACGAACTATTTTATTCACGTTATTTAAGCTATTCATGTCATGAATTAGTTATGTCAATGTCAACAATGTCATCCATACATCTACTACTAATCTGACACATAACCTTCCTAACCTAAAAGTAAAAGCTGTTGAGTTTATGTATTGTACGTACTCGTTTGTTGTTTTGATTTGTTTTAGGAAATTGAGCACTTTTGTTTTCTATGATATTCGTGTATAATGTCATGCCATAATTGGGGATTCTGTGACCTATGCATAAGCAATAAAATCGACCTGGAGCAAATAAAATCTATTGAAAAACTTGGTTACAAGACTATAGCATTAAACACTTACGTAGAAGAACCCACCGGTGAGCCTAAGCCCAAAAAAAAGAAAGGAGAAACCAGAGAAAAGAAAGATTACATTCCTGACCCAGTCCTTATACCCAAAGAAGTAAAAGAGTCTTGTAATCTGAATATCTTGCAGAGAGTAACCATTGAATTCTCGGAATCTGGAATAGCACACAAACTGAACCAATCTGAAAATCTAAAGAAATATGACATCATAGCTGTGGTTCCTAAGACACTAGTAGCGTTTCAGTATGCCTGTAGTTCTATGGACATTGACATGATTAGTTTTGAGTCCAGTGGAAGAGTGCCATTCAAAGTAAACAGGAAACTTTATAGGCAAGCCATAGAGAGAGGGATTTTCTTCGAACTCACATATTCCCCAGCTATAAGGGACTCTACTGCAAGGAAAAATATTATTACAACAGCACATAATTACTATGCTGTGGGTAAATCAAAGAGCATCATTGTGACCAGTGGAGCCGAGAGCTTTATACATCTTCGAGGTGTTCTAGATGTTATAAGTATAGGATTTTTATTTGGATTAAATAGTAATGAGAGTACAGAATCAATCAGAAGTAATGCAAGGAGACTAATCCTCAAAGCTGAAGGTAGAAGACATGGAAAACATCACATGGTAATTGAAACAGTTGATGAAAACATGATACAAAATACAGAGGCTGAGCCTGAAAATAAATGATTCGGAGAATTGAAAAAAGGTACATTTGTTCACAACTGTTATCCCTAAATTAAGAGATAACTAGGGTAGCCATGAGTGAGTTACTACACATTATTTGCTACTATTAGGGACAGACAAGAGATTGGTAAAATAAAAATAAATGCCTAAATATTATGAATTGTATTTTTTTGTTTTTTTTTTCATTACTTAAATAAATTACATAATCATTTTAACCTTAATAATTATTGTAGCATCACAGATAAAACAGATAGTCCTTAATAACTGTACATACATACCTACAAGCTTAATTAGTCAGTTTTCACAAGTTTTGTACTGTCTTTATTAATATTTTCTATATTGAGGTTTGGTTCTACTATCACAGTGTTGGCTGTAATTGAATTGATGGTTGTTTCTTCAGGCAGAGTGAAGAAGTCCGCAAGCCATTTGTATCTGAATAAAAATAACAAAATCAAATGAGTATGAAATAAAACTGTATACAGAAAGTCTGGATGGACATTTTCACAAATTGTGGTTTTATGAAAAACTTTCACCACTGGCAGGAAGTTTTTACCATCAAAACTTTCACAGAACAAACAAACAAAGCCTGAAATTTAAAGCAATTGATAATATTAAGTATAAGCCAAACAAGATGAATAATTAGCAAGCATGATGATGAGTATTTATACTAAAGAATTCTTTGTTATAAAAATATATTTCTTTACCAAACTTAGTCCATCAGTTTCACACTGGACAGACAAAAACATCATTATGTCAGTCTGCTCCTATAATTTGGGGAATACTCCAAATACTGTGTAAGAAAAAACAACTACATAGAGATTTCTAAAATAAATAAAAAATAACATTTAAATTTTTATTTTGTATTATTATTATTCAAATGCAATCTCAATGTTTGGTACAAGGTAATACAAAATGTATAAAATCCACACTAAAGTAATATAATATTCACAAACATTGGGAGATTCACACAAGATTTATAAAGCATCACACTAAATTATTTCTGTAAATTGTTCTAAGTACACAAGTTTATTATATTTTGTGATACATATAGCACCACTGGCAATAACGTTTCAACTAACTACTACATATTACTAGAACATCCTAAACACACTAGTTTTATTAAGTTAGGTACATACTGAAAGGAATATTTGTATGAATGAACTCTCCTTGTTACAAACAATGTATTTTTGCATGTTAGTTATGACAGCAGATGAACTTAATTAGTTAAAACATTGTATAAAATCAAAAGCTTTTGGGTTCTTTTCCACCTGCAACAGAGATCATGTACTAGGAAGATCATATATACATGTACTGTTTTAGCCAATATCTGGAAGGGATTTCATAGTTTTATGATCATAATTGCAGGTTTCATTGTGATGTTGAGCAAATAAAGTAAGGTAAACATTAGGTTAAAACAGTCTTAAAATTGTCTTTTATATTTTATAAGGTTTAATGCCGACTGCACTTATACAGTGTAATATCATATTTCTGGATACTACAGAACAATAGTCATGGAAAATAATACCTACTTAATTATTTCAGCATTTAAAAAATATTAATTTATTTGTTCAATTTAACATTTCCGAAATAAATTGCCTCGCACAACAAAATTACAATTAATTAAATAAATAATCTCTTCACACTAATCATAATAACTTTTAACAAATTCAGTCTCATTAATAATAAAAAAATAATTCAAAATTCTCACGAGTCTTCCCTCAAGAGCCTCACAACTACGAGTTACTTAGAAAAATTAAAATTACGAAAATCGTACAATAAACATACATAGGAACGAAAAATAAATAACGCGTCACAAATAAATGCATGGGTTTTGTAAAAATACTCTCTTACAAATATATTATTATGGTCTCATGACTTCATGTTATTTTATGTTTTACAATTTTTATGACACTTTTTGACACACATACATAAGTTAGGATATTTATTAGAAGAGGAAACAGTAAAATCTTGTTCCAGGTGACAATTTTAAAGTTAAAATGCCAAATCTTAGCCTTTTAAACAACATTGCCTTGCCCTTAAATCTTACCTAATCACAATCAGTTCATTTTCAAAACCGCTACTAGGAGTAAAATATCACAACACATTAAACCATTGGCATGCAGTCTGCTATTTTACTCTTAGAAGACATCATCTTTTCAATCTTATCATGCTATTAGGCACAAGAATAGCGCGAATAGCCTTTCTCACACGCTAGCATTGCTGACAGAAGCATACCTAGCTACATCCGACCGACGCACAGTGGTTCCTACAGTGGCCTGAGCACGAATCACTATCGTATCGACAACGTATCGCCCAAATGACAAGACTCTGACACTTTTACTATACAAAAAGTATCAGTTTTGACATTTGGACACTACGTTGTCGATACAATAATGGTTCATGCTAACACCCCAGAAGAGGTCGGACATAGGCTTAAAATATTAAAGTAATTGCGCAAATCTGATTACACTATTCGATTCGCGGTCTATTCATGTTTGAAGTTTGCTTCTCATACAGTAAAAACAAATTTAAAAAAATATACGCGTCGACTTGAGAACCTCCTGCGTTTTTCGTCGGTAAAAACAGTTTTAACACTCCTGAACAAGTATAAGTTATAAGTACAGGCTCAAAGTATGGTAGGTAATATTGTTTAGTTTTATTACGACTTGGACTGAAAATCTTACTTTTTTTGTTTGTCATTAATTGTTTTTGAAGAAAATGCACACAGTGCCAATAACTAAATTATATTCCATTTACGTCAGACTAAAAGTGCAATCGAGTAGTGTTTGTTTATTTTAGAAATAGCAATCGAAATCAAATTTACGAAATTACGACTTTAATATTTTAGTAGCCCATGTCTGACCTCTTGTATAGACTCGAACCACCGTGCGACGTGAGCGTAGAAAGAAAACCAGCCTCAATTTTTGATATCCTTCGATCTGTCAAATGTTCCCAGACCAACAGAATGCGATACTACACCGATGGCACTTAAACATGCTCTCACTCTAACAATCCTCATTAATACTGAATATTATAAGATGGTAACATACTATCTACTTATTAATCAAGTTATTTAACATGTTACAACCATCAAAATCTGTACAAAGAAAAGCGCAAAACGTTTTGGCCTATCTAATTATAAACATTGAATCCCAAGCGAGACGTCCATCTTGAGCATAACTATATTTATTTTTATTTTGAAAAAATATATCTTATTTTGGATTCTTACATCAAAACAGGCTTCGTACAAAAAACGTATGCACTCACTTGCAGGTGCCATTTGTGTTTTTAAAATACGAAGATAGCAAACTGCAATAATTCAATCTAAATACTTAAACCGAACTATTTTACCCCATTATCATACAAAGAAAAAAAATCTGAGAAGGGATTCCGCTGTTTAGAAAATAAGCTTTCTTGTAGAAAATTACGCAACGTCTCGCTTTAGATCAGAGCCAATAAGATCAAACGTGGATCTAAGATCTATTTGACAGATCAAATAAACTCCACGAGGGAGTGGGCATTTCTTATGTCAGTTGTTGAGAAAAGAAACGCAGTGAGCCACCGTATTGACATTCTCAACCAACCTGTTGTAAAGCTCCCTGCGCACGCTGGCCGTGAACTTGCTAACGAGGCACAGAGTGACGGTCGCTGCAAATATCGCGTTATACAACAGCACTAATTTGAAGTTGCCAAGCCATTCGATGCGCCCAAACTCGCCGAGCAAGTCGAAATTCGTTATACCTGAAAAAAAGATATTAGATTATTATAAGTTGAAATATATTATTTCAAAGTCAAAGTATCTTTATTGCTTGAAATTTGAAATACAGGTACGACCAGAAGACGATAATATTTAATTTTTGGAAACTAATGTACTTTGCCTAAGGCATGCAATATACAAATTTACAAAAAAAAAAAGGTAATTAAATATTGTGATATTATTTCATCCGTCATAATCAAAAACATATAAGAAACCTCGCGTGGTGGGCGAGAATCCGACTGAAGTGATGGTTCGATCCCCGCAGCGTGACAAATATTTGCAATTATTAGTACAGGGACTAGGTATTTTTTTTTATTGAATGACTTAGCTCTTTTTTTTTACTCTAAATTCACTTGTGCTAGTTACCTAATATCTTGACGAGCAGTGGCTGTGCGGTAGAATGCGCCAGTAACACAGCACACAGCGCGTGAATTCTCGCGAGCGGCGTGCGTCGTGCACGAGGTAACACGTGCAATGCACGAAGAGGCGCACTCAGGCCTGTGAGAGATGCCGCGTGCAGATATAGGATGAGGAACGCTTCTAGAAGCGCTCCAGCCCATCCCAGTTTTGAGAGAGAGGCTATTCCGAGCGTGAATTGCTGAAACAGAAAGGAAGATTGTGAGATTCGTTGGATTATTAAAATTATACAACTCTGTTTTTAGTATGTTGTTCGCACAAATGGTTCGTGATTATATCTCTAGCTATTCGAATTGGGATCAATAAATAATAAAAAATATTGGTGGACATTTTTACACATCGCCATCTAGTCCCAAACTAAGCAAAGCTTGTACTATGGGAACCAGCTTACTGATTGATTATTTATTATACTTTTTATAAATACATACATAAAACACCCAGACACAGAACAAACATCTATCGTCGTATTCGTCAAACAAATGTTTGTCTTTGATGGGAACGAACCCACAACCTACTGTGCAGAAGGCAGAGTTACTACCAACTGAGCTGCGAGGCTAGTCAAATCAGCATCCTTCCGGCTGCGCCAGATCAACTCGCCAATTGATCCTACAGGCTGCGCTAAATATAAGTTTACTTACTCTCGTGCTGAGCGGTAAAGCTTTGATCCCGATGAGCAGCTCCAGAGTGTTCTGCAGCACCATGACTACGGTAATGGTGGTGAGCGCTAGTAGCATCAGCATCGCTATAGGATACACCACGTTGCGTTGAAGAGGCGACGATTTTCGCTGGCTTTCTACTTCCTGGAAAACGGAGAAAAACCAGTTTTACCACTACACTAAGCTGTAAGCATAAGCACTCTACCATTATAAGCATGTGGCTATAACTAATATTAAAGTAATGTTCCAAAATATACAGTTTTGAAGTCAACAAAACAATACATGATAATTATCACTTGCTCTCAAAGGTCTTTAGAGTCATTACTCTTTGCTAATATTCGTTTAATGTCACTACAGGTTTCGCTACTTATTTCCAAGTACAGTTAGGCATTTAACCTGCACTCAATTTCCAATTCATTTTATAATCTTTAACGCATAATATGCACTTTGATAAGTCATTTGCATTTGGTAATTACGAGATATAAAAGCATTAATGACGTCAACGCGATTCGTGATATCGAAACTAGGTTTTTCTCAGCATATTGTTCCAAGAAGCAAGCTTATCTGTATCGGTATTTCTTGCTAGACTGTGGATAATTCGAGTTCGTTGCGCTGACTGCCACATTTTATAAAAACCGGCCAAGTGCGAGTCGGACTCGCGCACGAAGGGTTATGTACCATTATCTATAAAAAACGGCAAAAATACACGTTTTCTGTATGAGAGCCTCCATTGAGATATTTATTTTATCCTGTTTTTAGTATTTGTTGTTATAGCGGCAACAAAAATACATCATCTGTGTAAATTTCAACTGTCTAGCTATCACGGTTTATGAGATACAGCCCTGTGACAGACAGACGGACAGCGAAGTCTTAGTAATAGTGTCCCGTTTTTACCCTTTGGGTACGGAACCCTAAAAAACGAATACAAGACAGTGTTTTACAAAAATGATTCAGTCGTCTACTGATATTTATTCAACTGTCTCGAAACGATTCGTTTGATTATTTTTCGTTATTAATTTAATTACCAACTGAACTGGTGGTATCCGGCGACTACACCGGAAAGTGGGCTTCCTTCGACTACATAAATACATCTCGATTCTGCTATCATTCTGTCATATTAACTGTATATTTGTAGTACTTATAGACCTTTCTCTGACATTACATATCAATTACATAGACAAACCAACAACGCGAAGAACTTACCTTTTTCAAGTACACGACCCTTTGCAGCCTCTCCTTCAGTCCAGCCTGCAGCGCGCCATTGCGCAATCGCAGCAGCGGCGTCTCTTTGCAGTGCGTCGTGGAATGCTGACTGTCCTTTGATATCGACAGGTCTGCGTCCAGAGGCGCCGATATATCTCCACGGTCGGGATACATCGGTTCCGGAGATATGTAGCCACTTCCTAAAGAAGAAAAAGTACCTAATAAAACCTGAACATATATTTTCAGCGTGCTGTAATACATATAATACTCGTATGTGGGGCACAGTTTTTCTGATACTGTAATTAATTTGCTTTTTTATCTACACTGTAAGTCTTTAATGTACAAATTACTTTAACATCACTTATTTTAGCCTAAAAGTTTATAAAGAAAGCAATCTAAAATTACCAAACTAACCCAGAATAAAATTATTAAAATCATGCCCCATTTTTCTTTGAAGCTAGATACTCGTAGCATATTCTTACAATAACTCAAATCCAATGGATTTTACGATCACGATTTATGATAAATAACGACATAAAAACTCGTTCAGTGGTGTGAGGGGTTTTGTTTGAGCAACCAAGTCTGTAGTGTATAGTCAGGATAGAAAAAAACCGGCCATGTGCAAGTCGGACTCACGCAAGAAGGGTTCCGCACCATTGTCTATAAAAAACAGCAAAAAAACACGTTTGTTGTTCGGGAGCCCCACTTTAATATTTATTGTTTTTAGTATTTGTTGTTATAATGGCAACAGAAATATATCATCTGCGAAAATTTCAACTGTCTGATACAGCCCTGTGACAGACAGACGGACAGACAAAAAGACAGATAGACGGACAGCGGAGTACCCTTTGGGTACGGAACTCTAAATAGTGTGTTAATATTGACACCAGTCCATGTTTTCAATGCCAATCGAGAGTATCTAATTCCACTTTAATACGAGTATCAGTCAACAGCCTTCAAATTACGAAAAGTGGGTTGCATAATCTTCTAATATTACTTTTATCAGTCTAATAGCATCGATAGCATTTTATTCGGTAAGTATAGATATCCTCATAGCAGCGTTAAAGTCCAGATTATCTGTCTGCTCAATAAAATACCTTTTGGTATTGAAGGGTTTTTAATAAATTTAAGACTTGTGTTAATTCCAAACAACAAATAACTACACACAATTATATCTTTGTAATGTTCAAGTCCACTATTGAATCCTATTTTTGACTAGATAGATACAAGAAGCCTTTGAACAACTACTGTTTAAAAAACTAAAAAGAAAACCGACGAAAATGTATCGACCAATCGCAAAGTCAAGGGACGATATTTGTGTTTTAAGTTTTTGAAGGAACTGTCAGCCCTACATAAATATAATTTAAATGGGACCAACATAGGACTATTCTCTACTACACAATAGAAAAAAATCGAAATCGGAACACCAGGTAAAATGATGAGTCGATTGAGAACCACATCCGTTTTTCGTCGGTTAAAAATGAAATATGATCACGACTGTAATTCCCAAGTATGGTAGACATGCTCTTGGATCTCCATGCACTTAGATCCTACAAGATGTCTAAAGGGGACAGTCCGAGGCAAACATTTTATTTGGCATATACCCACACATTTTGCAGTAAATATCATTTTATACGTGGCAGGTTGCAAGCCCATCTCTCTTACCTTACCATAAAATAATGAAGATGATAATTATATTTTTAACAAAGCCCAATGTTTTCAACATATCCTAAACAGTTTCATAAAGTGAGGTCACCCCGGTTGCGATTACTATAATCAGGGAGAACATAATATTTTGTAATCATCCACCATTGTCTGCTGGGATGTTATCGATTTGTCCATTCACTTGAGACGTTTCTGCCTTATTTACGGAGAGAAGTTTAGTCTTCGTTTATGTAATTTTACACACTATTGTATCATGCTCGGTGCATTTGATACGCTGAAATCATGGGAACTCGTAGGCACCTAAGTACTAAAAAGTTTTTAAAATTCTTACCTGATTGATTACCGTCTACATAGAACGTTGATAACTCCTAAGATCCCGCTTATCTCTCTTAAATATAATAAGCGCTGGTCGTATACCGTATTCGTCTAAATAATGTTGAGTACCTACCTAATTTCTTAGCAGGAACATCCCTATATACACACTAAAATGATATACACCTTTCAAATATTAATAAATATATATATAATTTGGAAGGTGTATATCATTCTAGTGTGTAGGGGTGTTCCTGCTAAGAACTTAGGTACGTACTAAACATTATTTGAAGATGTCTAGGAAAGTAAAAAACAAAAACAGTTTGAACCCTGGGAAAAGATAGCGATCTATGTTTAAATTGCTAATTTATAATAAAACAAAAATAAACATATTTTAAGGTTGTTGCGAACGGGCAGTAATCTTAAGTCAAGGATGCAAGTGCAATCGCAAATCTTATCTTGGATAGCAACTATTAAAGGCTAGTTCGAGCTACAAAGTATAAGTAAATAGATAACACAAATCCATTGATCGCCGGTAGCTCGACAAGGCCCCATCAGCGATAAGAAAAACCAAAAGTACAGAACGTGCACATTTAGTTTTTAGAAATATACAGACGCTTTCAAAACAATGATAACAAACACGAGGAATATCACCCGACGCGCAGGCGTCTTACGTAGGTAACCAGTTTTTAAAAATAATAATACAACAAACAAATTTATTTTTCTAAACTACTCGTATTTATAAATACATCTGTACGTGTGCCATGCAGTACGTCTCAAAGCAATCATTATCTAATTTTATTCAAACAGCGCATAACAAACAAAGGAGTTGTGTGAGCACAAAGTCAACGACAATCAGGCATAGGTCTACAATATAAGTAGGTATGACTGCAGTAGGCACGGCTCAATGTTCAAAGAAAGTATTGGACCCGGATTTCACCAAGTTACTATCAACGATGTCAGATCAGGCAATTCATTTTCAGTTAGTAGATATCCGCTTCGGCGGATAACTTTAGCTATATTATTATATCGGATGTGTTTAGACTACTCCCAAAAACTAAAGACAAACTACCAATGCGTCCAGTGGCTTCATTCTGATGGATGTTGTGGCAGTTTTTGTATCGATTCAATAACAGTTTTATCAATTTTGATAATGCTACAGGGTATGGTGAAGGCAATAATGACCGCAATAGAACTGACACAAATGAACTTTTGGAAGTAGTCTGAATATATATATTTATTCTAAGTACCTAATAAAACCAATGATACCTAATAACCTACATACATTTTGTAGAGTATTCGCGTATTATTTTGACAGGCCCAAGGTCAGCTTGTCAGTGACGGTGCGATGTCATTAGGCAGTCCACATTATCCTAGCTTGACACAAAAATTGATGCACCTTTGTAGTGAGAGTGAGAACCATCTCGCTTATTATGCAACGAATTACCGACAGTTAGTTTGTGATGCAGCTAGCACTAGTTGACTGATCATAGCATCGACCACATAGCCCAATAGACGCCTAATGACTTAATTTCTTCTAACAAAACATTCTGTCAAAACGTTGGGCGGCATTCTGATTGGCCGGTTCAACGTCACAGCCCTCCGCGGCGTGAAGCGTCCTCAATGGTTTACACAGGACCTGTGGCCCATATGTGTTGTCTGACAGTGTTGACCTTACATGAGGCTGTGTGGTCGATAGATCAAGGTCAATATTTCCGAGGTTCCAGTCACGTTGCTAACTCAGGAAGCACTGGTATCCTCGCATCTAGGTTCTCGTTCTCAGCTACTTAGCAGACGCCATTTAGCTTATTGTATTTGACTTCCGCGAGCCGTATCTGCGTGCACGCAAGATAAAAATAGTATGATCTGTTTGTAAAGCACGGCGCGTCAAGTTTTTTTTTATTGTTTACTTTAGTTATTTTGTATTATCGGCCATTATGAGTCATCAGTACCTGTTGTTGCTTTAATCTGTCTTTCAATCAGTATGTTACAAGGACTTACAATAAATTGATTCTATACTGAATCCATAAAATTACGTTAATGATACTAATAAACTAATAATTATTATATATATGTGTCTAAAGATATACTAAATATCAATAGATATAATACCTACTAATTATAAATTGTTACTGTTATATCCTAACTGGACCCATGTACTAATACTACTTACCCTATTTATAAAACCTATCGTTTTATATCAGTCACGTGATATAAAACGGTCTGGATTGGTCGAATCGACCATGACGTAACATGCTTGTCAATATGTCATCGCCTGCCTTGAAAAACTTGACGTTTGTTTATTTGTTGACAAGCATGTAACGTCACAGAAACTAGTGCGACGCCATTTGTATAAAGAAGCGTTTCTGCGGGTTATTTAAATTGTCAATATTTATTTTACATTTTTAGGGCCAATACTTAACAGAATTGAAAATAATATTTTTTATGGGTTCCACAGTCGCTACTGAATAATCTAGAATGGTTTTCAAAATCTTGTCAAATAGCCCATTATATAGTTTGAGCCTACGGTATTGAGTAGATAGTATATAGTATATATATTGATAGTATATAGATCATTTGAAGATGTCTAGTGGGGGTAGTCAGAGGCACGTCAAAACATTATATTTGGCACATGCCCACATTTTGCAGTAGTTAGCATTCCATACGTGACAGGTTGCAAGCCCATCGCCGCTTATAAGAACACTAACTGGTTTCCTCACGATGTTTTCCTTCACCGTTGTAAGCATATTGACATCCGTTTAAAATACCATGCGAGTTTATAAATATTCCCGAAGCCGTCTTTGAGCTGTTATCATAAAACTGTCGAGAGTAGAAAGATATTGCGTACGTTAACGACGCACATTGTTATTTTTAACTTTCATAAACTCATAACATTAGAGTATGTGCTTATCTCAGTATCGAGTACGAATACATTAAACTGAAATGAAAATTATTTTATGTAAGTACTTCTGTGAACGGAAATACGAGTATATGGACGAGGCACGTGAGGAACCGGAAATAATAGCGTAGTAAATAGACACACTGTGGGTGCAAACCGGCCGTGATAATAACTGGCCTCACAGCTCAGTTGGTAGTAACTCTGCCTTCTGCGCTGTAGGTTGTGGGTTCGATCCCCACCCAGGACAAACATTTGTGTGATGAACATAGATGTTTGCTCTGTGTCTGGGTGTTAATATGTATAATAAGTAAGAATTTACAAAAGTATATATGTATTCTATCAGTTATCTGGTTCCCATGGTACAAGCTTTGCTTAGTTTGGGACTAGATGGCGCTGTGTATAAAGACCGCCAATATTTATTTATTTATATTTATTTAATGATTATGATCATGATGAAGTACTTACGAATAGTATAGTATAGATGTAATGTGAACCCCAGTTACAAATCTTTGAAGATCTGAACGGCTGGAGATCTGAGAGGATGACTACCGTACTTGGGGATTACAGTTGTGATCCAGTTCATTTCTTTTGTATATTTATTAAAAACAACATTTTTCTTAGGACGGAAATTGATTCCTAAAAAAAACTCTTTGCACACATCATTTGCCACTGTTTCCCAAACTACCAAATACAATGTTTAGCTTAGAACTTCGCTTTCTGTTTACAGTTCGTGCATAGTCACTACATAGTATAAAGCAAAGTCGCTTTCCGCTTCCCGCGTCTGTATGTATGTATGTATGTATGTTTGCTTATATCTTTAAAACTACACAACGGATTTTGATGCGGTTTTTTTTAATAGATAGAGTGATTCAGGAGGAAGGTTTATATGTATAATAACATGCTTAATATATTAGAAAACCACTGATAATTTTAAGATTTTAAATCAGCGCGACTTTTTTTTAATTTTAAATGCTGTTAACGAGTATACAAAGACATTCTGTAATATATTTTGGTATCAGCTTTGCACCCGTGCGAAGCCGGGGCGGGTCGCTAGTAAATAATAATTTATTTACAAAGTATTTTTCTTCACGAAGTAGTGGCACAAAAGGTTTACTGCGAGCTGGTAAAGTCTGTAAACACCATGTTGATTGCAAAGGGGAACACAAAAGAAGTCGCACCTTTGAGACGACAACAACATAATTTTGCTTATAAAAGCAAAAGGCAGGTGTTCACTTTGTACAATTTCTTTAGCGTCATAGCGTTTACATTTTTTCTTACTCATTTATTTAGTTATGTCAGTTTAGCTCCAGACGGTTGATGATTTCATAAAAGTGTTGTCTTGTCTCTGTCTACCTAGTTCCATCAATAAACTAATGTACCTGCTCTCTCTGTATCTCTTTGCCAAATAAAATCTGATTATAATTTTATACGAATACAAATATAAAAATCGACAATCCGCTAAGGTAGGGTGGTTACTGTTGGCATGATATAGTTTAGTACGCATCGTATATGTAGAGCAAACTCACCAGTTGACAAGGCGTTCAGCATCCGCCGCCTGATGGTGTCTTCTTCAAAAGAGTACATGTAGTACTCCTCGTTGAGATCTCGTAGAAATTGCGGCTTCACCAGCACACCGCCTACTACGCCGAATAGACGCACGAAGCCCAGCGGTGTGAACACTAGAAAAACATAAAACATCAGCAAATGCATCAAAAGAGTTGCATTGAACTATTCCATCGCTTATCTATCAGATTCTCTATCTCTTTGTAGGCCGTGTTGGCTTGGAGGAAGATACCTCTACTTCCGAGGTCGATTGTTAGATATGGGAAATTTTCTATTCGAAAAATATATGTTCGCATTATCACGTGCTCTGAAGAATAGTCGTAAGGAAACCGGCATGTATAAAATACTAGTAGATCACGTCAGAACTACTTCAGTTGTTTATTTTCCATTTTTTTCTTCATCGGAAAGAATATGGTTGCCTATATAGTTATCAAGGAAGATTCCCAGTTCCGTGTTCCAAAATATCGGCAAAAAATTACCAGGAATGAGAACGACCCGACACGGCATGCCCTAGAATAGACGCATAGAGGTTGACATCCTCGTGGAGTCTCCAATTCGAAACCAGAATCGCACAACACCTAACATAGTTAACTACTTAGTCATACACATGTGCAAACGTTTTTGATGTAGGGTTTCATTACTATTCAGCGCGAACGGCCAAGACATGGAATTCATTATCGGCAGGTTTCCCCAATCAATACGATCTGGATAACTGGAAGTACCTGTTTTAAGTCACATTCGTATCTACCAGTCGAGGTTCCCTAGAGAAATACGAAATCATGATAATTATATGAGCACAAATGAACAACGAATTGAAAACTGATTGGCGTGTCCTCAAAACAAACAATCAGTTGGTTATTGTCGTTTGTGTTGAACAACCAATGCTTTAGGAAGTACAAATGAAAAACAATTGTCAAATAACCACTCGAATAACACTAACAAAAACTGGAATAACGGTAAAATAAATATACCCAATGTGTGGTAATAAAAGCAATGATTCGCGGTTGCGAACACGCCGCAGCTTTCCATTAGGGCCGTGTCTTTAGTCATACAGCGAGTGAAAACACTTGGAAAAGCTATTATAGCGTTTACGTTACTTTCAACGTAGGATGAACATTAAATAAAACTGGAAAAGCGCGTTCCACAGCCCATTCTATAGCTGCGATTATAAAAGGTATACTGCTCATAAAATAAGCAAAATGGTAAGTGTTTTCATAGCATCCATTCCACAGCGTAATCTTCAAGCAAATACTTTTGAGCATTAAAATTGCGTTAACTAGAAATTGGCTCCAATGTGCAAAAACTTAACATAAACTGTGTTGGAAACTAGATAGGTAATCCGCTTTTTATGGACCTTGCAAGCCAGTAACTAGCATTTCTCTGTAAAACAGGAAATCGCGATATGAAACATTCATTCAGGGCGCGGTTTTAACTTTTCCTTTTGAATTTTATCATGAGCGAGAGTGTCCGAATCATCATTCATATCATGATGTCAAGATAGAGGATGTAAACAATCCATTGTCTGTAAACGATTATAAATACAAATTCAACAACCACGCAATTGATATTATCATCTTTAATCTAATATATAATACTGTAAGGATTCTTAGAGTAAAGTTCCTAAATCGTGAGTAAGTATACTGATATTCGTATAAATATTACAGCAAACTTTAGAAGTCAAAGGCCACAGCAAGGAACCTACGGCTCAGCGCACACCTGCGCCACTCAGCTGAATCGTGTGCCGATTGCCGATCCAATTGAATAAACGATGCCGAACCCTCCTCTAAAATAAACCATGGGAATGTTATAGATAGAGGAATTGAAAACACGAAAGTATTTAAGACGTGGGAATAAAATACACCTTTGTTCATCAGAAGAATGTAATAAATGTTTAACAACAATACGTCTAACAACAAAACGAAGAATATGAAGTTTCCCCGAATAGGTTTGTCTGCTTGTGAGAGAATAATTTGCATTAAAGTACCTATGAATATACAGTAACAAACAATGTATACTATAAATACAAATAGACATACATAATTATATTATATATATTGTATAAATAGCAGACGATTGATAGATGTTCGCGATATAATATTGTTTGTTTATAGCATGTTACTGGTATGACAAAGCAATCACCCATACAAGATTCCGGTGAACATTCCCGGTCAGGCAGGACAGGCAGGTTGCTGGCCTGGTTATTAATAAATTAGTTAATAAATAAACATAATTCATATATTACTATTTCCTTATTATTAACTGATTAGTTAAACCAGAGTTAAACTTATCATGGACATAATACAAAACTAATAATAATTTTAAGCAATCAAGGCCTACAAGATTCTTTTTCTGAAAAATATCTGCTGTTCAAGAGAAAAAACTTCTGCGCATGTAACAAAAGAGGTCGCAAACTTTGACTATCGCTCTTGACAACGGTTGCCATGTGCATCGTTACGTCAATGTGTCGAACATACTGTTAGAATGACGACAAACAATCATAAAGTAATATCCAAAACGGGCTTGAAAAATCCTCCAATAATCTCAAACTCCTCAAACCCGGGTTTGAAGCACCCACGAATAACCGCGAACCCCGCTTTGAGGGACGAGAAGGCGATAGAACTGAACGAGGAATGGACCAACTTTATACAAAGGGTCGGAACAGTTTCCAGTCTAATCAAGGACATGGCTAGCGGAGACAAACTGAGATCAGATGCAGCTCATAAGCTAGCCGACCAGTACCTTGAAGGAAAGGTCATTGCGGACGAAGGGGTGGAGTTAAAAGTGAAGGATGATCGCACTCTGATCAACCAGAAAGCTTTCAACTCTATGGAGAACAAAGACACGGTAAGGACCGCATGCCAGAAGACTTGAATTCCGAAGGACAGTACTACTTTGTAGAAACGAAAACTAGGTTATCTCTGCTTCTATTGAATCAACAACTAACTGAATTCAACTCGTATATCCAGTTGCGTTTGTATTAGGGTTCTGATAAGAATAACAACAACATGCAGAGATGCCAATGCATTTTTATTTATAGCTTTTGTATTTAGGACGCTATAGACTCATTACTAAACATGCATATAAATGAACTGCGTGTACTGTGTTTGTATTTTATCAGAGAAAGCAATTTGGCTCGCGTTTCTCTATAAATAAACATCAACTTGTGAAGATACTGTCTATTTGTGGTCCGGTTGGAAGCACGAAGAATTTTATCACTGCACAAAGTTGATAAATTCTGTTATACTAAAGCAATTAGTTGTAATTGTGTCTGTACTGCACACATAACACGATAAATACCTTCCGATATTGGCAGTAATCAACCGGTATGTAAGATAGAAAAAACTGTAGAAGCATTGTAAGAGTTGACAATAGAGGCAATTATCCCATCTCAAACATTTTGTTTCGTAATCCCGATAAAACGAAAATCAATTGCCGTGTGGTGGTGGATTTCACGTATGTCATGAAATGGCATGCTAACTTCTGCAAAATGTGAGCATGTGCCAAGACGTATTGTTTGGACGTGTTTCTGACTACTTCTTTAGACCATTTTAAGGATCTAATCGCTTGGAGATCTGAGAGGATGTCGTATTTAATGCAATTTTATTTTATATTACCTTGGAGGAAAAGGTTGCATAATTATGTAGGTACCTACACATACGTCATAGGTATAGTAATAGCAGTAATAGTGCGCAACGCACATGGCTTTTAGGTGTTACATAAAAACGTATCAGACGTAGATGAAGATGAGTAAAAACAATGAAGCCGTGACCTCATTTCCAAGTTCACGTTGATTGTTCGTGCGCGCGTACAATCAGTTTCAATTAAATCACTCATCTTTTAGCTAACACATTAGATTCAGTCGCATTCCGTAGTTCAACCTAATTGATGATAATTTTGACAAAAAAAAACTAAAACCGTTCATTCGTCTCGAATACGAGTTGGTTCGAAAGAAAACAAGTATCAAAACAATGAAACGGTACATTTCAATTGTCTCGCCAGTGTGACGAAAGTCCTAGGTATAAGAAAACACTATTGCTTAAACTGAAACATAGATAAGCCTCGATGCTTTCAATAATTGATTTTTCTCTTAGATTAAGATCAAGAAAGAAATCATCGCGCCTATTAGGTACCTATTTACACATTTGGCAATGCTCTCGATGATTAGATATATAATATTGCACTTGCAAACGCACATACAAACGCACACACACATACACATACATACACACACACACACACACACACACAAACGCATAAACACACATACATACATTATATAAGACAGACTAACATTTTAATATACTTACCTAAGTTATACTGTCTTGTTATTATAAACAACTTTTTTTTTTTTTTTATATTGTTAAGTATAGTACTTACATAAAGTTTATATAAGGTTTAGCTTAAGTTCTTATAAGTTTATACTGTTTTTTTTAATTTTTTTTATATTTACCTACATTTGTCAAATGTTGCAAAATGTATGTTATATTTTGGGGAGGTTACTGCCTTCCTGCAACACAGTGAAAACTAAAGCAGGAACCAGTGCATCACATTATGTAATCCTATATTTGAATGCAATAAAAACATTTTGTATTTGTATTTGACTTGGCCTAGTCCCGTACTGCCGTCCGATGACTAAAAGGCCGTTAAGTAACATTTAATTTGGCTCGGGTCTTTATCACGTAATTAACTTTAATTTACTTGATAAAGACCCGAGCCCAATAAAATGTTACTTAACGGCGGCAGCGTAGTGCTGTCATCTCAGCTGTAATCTTTCGTTTGGGGTGGAGACTACTCAGCCCTAAGTCACCAAATGACTAACTCAGTTTATATGTTTATATTGTAGGGAGAGATCGACAAAGAAGTATGGATGGCAGAGATGAGCAAGGATGCGGAGAGACGAGCTCAAGACCACAAAGTCCGCCTAGAGAAAGCGGACACGTTGAAGACTATGGCTGAGAAAGCATTCCGTCGAGAAGACTACCAGAAAGCACTGTCTTGCTACAATAGAGCGATAGAACACATAAAAGACAATTCTATGTTCTACTGTGACCGCGCTCTGACGAATATCAAGTTGGGGAATTATGAGAAGGTATTTAAAAATTAATTGTTTTGTATATGAACGTTTCAAAGATAAATATTTGCTATTCTGTTGGCGTCAAAGCAAGGTCGTGTGTTAGAGGTAAATTAATAAGTTAAATTGATGACAATACTAGATTCCGCCCGCGGCTTCGCTCGCTTAAAAGTATCCTATGTTAATGCAGGACATAAGCTATGTATATTCCGAGTTACAGCTAAATCCGTTTGGTCGTTTGGGCTTGATTGAAGCACAAACATCCAAACCCACTTTCGGATTTTTTAATATCCGTAAGATAAAGCATACCCAATCTTGAACAAAATTTCAGATTTTTATCATTTTCCACAACAGTCGCAATAAGCTCATGATCATAACGATGACTTTCTAAACACGAATCATTTTATCATCGTGTCCCTATTTTCATTATGTTGGTACTTTGATAAATTAACGATATTATATTCGTGTGCCTCCACACGTGGCTATTGGACTGATGCAAATTACACTCATAACATGCCATATTTTATTGGCAAATACAAACGCTAGAGATAAGGATTACATAAACGACTAAATATTTAAAATAACATTAAATACTTTCACCGGTAGCGATAGTTTTCTTTAATAAAACCAAAACAGCTTTGGCCAGTCAATTGACGCACGCAAAGCTATTATATTCGTGTTTTAGAAAAAGTTATTTAAGTTCATGGTCAATCATTGTATATGTTTTGATCGTGACTTCACTACGTAAGGCCAGGTTTTCTAAAGGCAAAAATACGCATTCTCGATATTTATTTATGCTTTCTTTGGCTCGGCAACTTTTAGAAAAAACTCGTACCAACTAGTTATTTAATTAGTCGATGAAAGCACCGACAGCGTACTGAAATAACAAGTACGTGAATACGAGTAATTTCTGTTTTTATGAATTAAATCGTTCCTGATATTCCTGAATGTAATTACTTAGGAAAATATTTTAAAATTCTTTAAATATACTTTTCTAAAATGGTATTCCTGTTTCTAGGTTGACGCAGATTGTGACATGGCGCAACGTATAAACGAGAACAGCTACAAGGCTCGACTGTACCGAGCAAAGGCCCACAAGGAGTTGGAATCTGACAAGTTTAAGGAATTCAGACAAGAGTTGCGTGATACGTTTCCGCAGCACGAGGACCTAACAAAGTACTTTCTAAACAAAAAGGAGAATGTTTATGAAGAAGAGGAAGATGAAGATTAGAAAGTAAATGAAGCTAACAAAAGCATGACATTGTTTCTTAGATATTTGAACTTGTTTCGGCGTCTTTGAAGGCGACAAGTGGGTCAATTTTATTTTAATTTAGTTTATGGCAGTTACGTTACGTTTTTTTAAGGAAAGGACATGCTATTGATTTCAGTTAGTCCTTGAGTTGTTTTGTTATCATAAAATAAAAAACATGAATTGCTATAGTGTCGTAATTTTTATTGTAAAAATAGCTAGCATAAAATTTAATCGCGATTGAAATACGTGCCTTATATTTACAAGAACATTGTCAAAGATAATGAAAATACAGATATGCACTGGATATTTTCAGAGTTCAACGATCTTGCCTTTCTAAATCTAGATTCAGGCCAGGAGGTCAATGTCTTATTCTGTTTGGTATCAACGAATCAATAAACTTATTTGACCGTATTTATCGGTCACATTTTGTACGTAAATAATTAGCGTTCATGCATCAGAAGATGACACTGCTGAAGAATGATAAAAACATAAACAATCGAAAACGGCAAAAAAAAACATGTTTGTTGTATGGGAGCCCCACTTAAATATTTATTTTATTCTGTTTTTAGTATTTGTTGTTATAGCGTCAACAGAAATACATAATCTGTGTAAATTTCAACTGTCACGGTAGCTCAGTAGCTATCACGGTTCATGAGATTACAGCCCTGTGACAGACACGACGGACAGCGAAGTCTTTAGGGTCCCGTTTTTACCCTTTGGGTACGGAACCTAATAAGTCAAGAGTAGCAGTTGAACAGATGATTGTTGCGAGTGCGACGGATGCAGTTGGTTCATAGGCATAATGGTACACAACATAAAGGATTGTAAACAGAACAAGAGAATATAATGAACTTACCCAACAACATCAAAACACCAACGAACGATACGCAGGAGTACAGGAAAGGGAGATATGTCCATAAATCTGTGGGCAAACAAAAACACATGCACGTAAGCTATCTGCTGCAACTGGTTTTGGGAAAGCACTTTCATACTTTTAAATCAGTTTTATATTCTTTTATATTTACCTTTTATATGTATATTATATTTATAGATTTATATTTTTTTTTTTGTTAAAAACTCTTCGCATGCTGTGATACCCTACAATTGCGGGAGCACTTTGCTTAAACTTTTTGTACTACTTTTTCTTGAATGTGAATGTGTACACCAAAAATAAAAAATACTAGGGTACTGGAGCCTCAATTCATGCCGCATATCATGACCAATTGGTTACGATATGATATTCTAAATCCCAGGAAGGCGTCTTTTCTGTCTACAATCATACTCGTAGTAGATACCTAAATTAAAGACAGTTATTTTTATGTTTGATTGTTTTTAAGATAGTGCCTAGTTTATCACATTTCTGTCTTATCTAAACGGACTCTGGCCATAATTTGAATAACCTTAGCATAATACTTGATAGGCACTAAAGGTACATATTCTAAGAATATCTGTCTAATATTACAAATATGGAATATGATTGGGTTTATGGTCCAATATCGTCGTAACGGTTGGACCTATTTGAATAAATTGAAACGGATATTCATTCTTGACCTGATATAGAATCCAAGCTATTTTTAATCCTGTTACCAAGCGAGCAATCCCGGCAGAAGCTAGTGTAAGTAATGTCACAAACTTATACACATGCTGCTTTTTGAATTTGTGCTATAGCTCTTTAGTTATTTTTTTATTGTTGTACGTACGGAGTAGTAGGTACTTTTAATTATTATTCTTGTTTGAGCCTTCACCTTGTTCGATTGGCACCACACTGGAGCTCTACATAGCATTAAGGAAAGGCCGTGTTTGTTGCCTGATTCTTCTAGGCTTGGTCGCGTGGAATCGGCGTAGCTTCACCTAGTTCCTAAGACGTTTCAAAGAGATCCTTGTGATTTTATTGAAATAAATTATTTTTGAATTTGAATTTGACATAAATATTTCACTTTGAAAACATTCGTAAATAATTTCGTACTACGGGTATTATACATTTCAATACTATATTTTTACGTGAGTAATTTCCCACTTTGACATTGTGTTATGTATCTTATTATCAAATTGTCGATAATTATGTTGATATGCGTGACTTTTCCCGTTGTTATTCCAACAAAATCCTACTAATATTATAAATGCGAAAGTTTGTTGGTTGTGTGTGTTTGTTACTCTTTCACGCAAAAACTACTGAACGGATTTAGATGAAACATTACAGTAATATAGCTTATACATCAGAATAACATATAGGCTACTTTTTATCCAGGTACCACCCGTGCGAAGCCGGGGCGAGCAGCAGTAGATCATAAAGTAATTTCAATCCACCAACCTATGTCATTATGGTTTTTTAGCATAACAGTACAACGGTTTCCGGCGCGGTCGCACCTACAGTAACTACAATTGAATATACAGATAGACAAACAAAACCATTAAACGCCCGTTCTCTTCACGCTCAATTGAATACGGTTATTTTACCCTAATCATAGGCTCGTGATTGCTAGTCGTAATTCAAATTCAAAAATCATTTATTTCAATAAAATCACAAGGATCACTTTGAAACGTCTTAGGAACTAGGTGAAGCTACGCCGATTCCACGCGACCAAGCCTAGAAGAATCAGGCAAGAAACACGGCTTGGGGTCTACCTTTTTTTTTAATGATCCTTTTCTTAAAGCTATGTAGAGCTCCAGTGTGATGCCAATCGAACGCTATTGCTATAATGCTATTTATAGTTATAGAAATACAAGTAATTACAGACTAGGTAACATTTCTATTTGTTTCATAGCAGTAAATAGTTTCAAAGAAACTAAGGAAAATACTGCATACATTTCTTACGTAGGTTAGGCACGTAAGAAACTTGTCATAGGTTATGGATACTGCACAGTGTGGGCATGTAATTTTTAGACGTACCTCTCCCTCTCTCTTAACTCTTTGCTCTCAAGGATCTGAAAGGAGATCGCCTGGAGATCTGAAAGGACGTCTACCGTACTTGGGGATTACAGTCGTGATCCTATTTTTTTATAACCGACGAAAAAAGAGGAAGTTCTCAATTCTACATGTACCTATGTATGGCCCTGCTTATCTTTTTACCTAGTGATCAGATTTCAATGTTTTTTTTAATTGTGTACAGAATAGTCTCAAGTTGGTCCCATTGAAATTATATTCATGTAGGACTAATAATTTGTTCATAAAACTTAAAAAACAAATATAGATTGATCGAGACATTTTCATCGGTTTTCTTTTTACTTTTTTAAATGTAATTATGAATTTAATTTACAAACACTCACTTAGTAAAGCATCAATACCGGAGCGGTCACCTTCCAGCCACGCCGAGATCACATAGGCCAGTCCTAGCATCAGGACGCCCAGTAAAGCGAGCACCAGAAATGTCTCATAAACCCGGCCCTTCAGACCCCGGTGCCCGGGAAACCCGGAAGATTCAGAGAACAGATACGCGAACGGCAGAAACACAAACATTGACAGATTTGAGAAGAGGAAGACATGGTTCCATAATCCTGCAACAAAATAAATTAATTAACCTGCATGTCACATTAAAGTTATATGTCACATCATAGAAGTTGAGTAAATTAACTAGTAGATATCAGAAATACTTATTTCCCAAATTATTTAAACCACAAATTCATTTTATAATAACTAGCAGGCTGCCCCGGCTTTACGGTCATACATAAGAAGATTATAGGCATATACATTCCAAAATTAGGAACATGTCAATTTTTTTTGAAAAAAAAAATACAGCCTTTGTTACTTGCTGATAATGTAGCGTTTGATAGGTGAAATCATTTTTAAAATTGGTCCAATAATTTTTTAGTTTATCTTGTACAAACAAAAATACAAACTTTATCTCTTATAGTAGTGTAGAAAAGTATCTCTGAACTCATATGTGTCAATGAGTATGACTAATATATTCTAATTGGTATTTAATCTAATGAAGGTAGAAGACTAGGTATTGCCTATAATGTATTAGATGGATACACCCATTGTGGACAACCAAACTCAGACAATAAATTATTCAGTCAATTTGGTACAAGTACAAAGCACTTGTATTAATTGATAGGGGAATTGAGTTGTATTATATGCATAGAAAATATTTCTGGTGGTGACAGCTGAGTGTACATAATAGTAATGTCTTACGCAATATTAGTTTATATATAAGCTGCATGTAGACAACATAGTCAAAGTACTCAGTACATAACAAAAATTTCATAGATGGAAATCTAACAAAACATAATTATAAAATTTCTCCAACATATTGTTTTAACTATTAGGAAGTTAGTTTTCATTATGAATGAAATCATAAAAATTGCATCAGCCTATAATTGTGTACATGTGTTATGTATTTATACAACTGTTCAAGGCATTAGGTGTAATAAAGATTTCAGTTTACATTCAAACAAGTTAAAATCAAAATATAAGAAACTTTCTACTTTTGCTTATTATTAATCAAATTGTCTTTAATTCTACCTACAATTCTATGATGGCTAATATATAAAATACTAGCTTCTGGCAGCAGCTTTGTCCAAATGGTACCCGGATAAAGAGAAGCCTATATAGATTAATAATCCAAGTTACTAACTATATTTGTTCAAGTTTCATCCAAATAGGTGGTATGATTAAAACACCAACTAACACATCATCATCATGTTCCTGCCCTTATCCCACTTAAGTGGGGTTGGTACATCATGTGTACTTCTTCCATTTCCCTCTATCAGCCGTCATCTCATCACTCACTCCTTTCTTACCCATGTCATTACACCAACAATCACTGATTCTATAATAATAAATTAATCAGACTTCTGGAAACCGGTGAAAATTATGCTCAAAGATTCCATTACATACATACATACAGGCCGAGCTAATAAAAGCGTGTTAAAAATAGGATAAAGGTAAGTATAATCCTACCAAAATTAAAAATGCGAAAGTTTGTAAGTGAGGGGGTGTGTTTGTTACTCTATCAGGCAAAAACTACTTAACGGATTAAAATGAAACTTTACAGTAATACAGCTTATACATCAGAATGACACATAGCCTATTTTTCATCCAGGTACCACCTGTGCGAAGCCGGAACGAGCAGCTAGTATTTATGTGAATGTCTACGATAAATCAGATATAATAAAAGTTACTTAAAACTTACCCTGAATCAACGAACTATTGAGCCACTTCACATAGTAGCTGTTAGGGTACAACAGGAGCACTTCATTGCTGACTATTGACACCGGCAGCAAGAGCGCTGACCCAAGTGATACTGCAAGGGCAAATGTGCACAGCCAGAGGCTGATCCTGTAGACTTTAACCTCATCCTCATCCCCTGTGAGGTAGTCTTCACTGTCGCGCCGTCTGAACTTCTCTATCAGCATGAACGATAGGAGGTATAGTAATATAAATAGGAGTAAAAAGATCTGAAACAGAAGAACTTAGCTTAGATACACAATAGACTGTATGTTTGGAACAAAGCAGATTTGTTCATTGTGATATATACATGTCATGTTTGAAGTAAGTGCAGTTATTAGGAGGAGAGGATATTATTTGTCAATAAAATTGGAAAGTCAATTTCTAATCTACTGACTAGAAGCTGGGCAGTGTTTGCATGCGCCGCTTGACCGGATCGGATGTGTTTTTACTTTCTTTTATTTCAAAAACGCAGCTGCAAGACCTACTCAAATAAAGATATTAAGGCCGCAGAACAAAGCTACCTTCAGAAAGAATGAATTAACATTTCTATACTTACGATTTGCTCTCTGACATTGTTGTGGAATATTTGCTCTCGAAGATCGGCCTCCTCATCATCCATTATTACACTTTGTACTTATAGTCCTGCACTGCAACTTATCTTTTGATAGGAATACGTGTGTTTTTATTATATTGTCCCTCGTTGATAATGCACATCATTTTATCATTTTATTTTCAAAAAACACAAAACTATGAAGTTAATTTCTCATTATAGTTGCACATAATGTTTGTTTATATTTAGGAAGGGAAACTGTTGTAGAGATTTATTTTAATTTTAGCACTTTTTAGAATAACTAATTTAGAAGTAACACTAACACAGCACAGCAAAATACGACCAATTTTCTTGAAGACCGAGAATGAGTGAATTAAATTACTGAGTGAGTGGTGCTTTTTTGACGAAAATGCAATTTTAGATGAACGAACTTCAGGTGAGTACAGGTGAACGTGAAGGAAGCTGATCACCCAATACCAGAGATGGGCACTTACCCGGTAAAAATAATTTTTACCCATTCATTCCTATTTATACCCATTTATACCGGGTAAAAATGATTACATCTTTTTTTTTTACTTTTTTGACACTTATCTAATTATGGATCACGATTTTCATATTTTCATTAGTTTAGATCTTTCGAAGATGTCTAGTGGGGGTAGTCAGAGGCACGTCCAAACATTATATTTGGTACATGCCCACATTTTGCAGTAGTTAGCATTCCAAACGTGACAGGTTGCAAGCCCATCGCCGCTTATAAGAATACTAACTGGTTAATACTAATTAATTATGGTGTTTTCTTGTTATTTTTTAATTTGGATTATAATTATTCAGACTTTAGTAAAGAAATAAGAGCGGTCGTTTTTAGGAATTTTAAGTTTAGCGTGGAGACAACAGAATCTCCACCAACAATGTAACAAAATCAAACTTAATACAAATTCCATAAAATATTACCGAAATTCTATCTATTTTGATTATTCATAATATGCATGGTTGTGTAGATTGTTTGTCCTGCCTCTATGACGTGTAATCTATAAAAAACCGGCCAAGTGCGAGTTGTACTCACGCACGAAGGGTTCCGTACTATTATCAAAACGGCAAAAAATCACGTTTGTTGTACGGAAGTCCCACTTAAATATTTATTTTATGCTGTTTTTAGAGAAATACATCATCTGTGAAAATTTCAACAGTCTAGCTATCACGGTTCATGAGATACAGCCCTGTGACAGACAGACGGACAGACAGACAGACGGACAGACAGACAGACGGACAGAGAGACGGACAGACAGACGGACAGACAGACAGACAGACGGATAGACAGTCGGACAGACAGTCGGACAGACAGACGGACAGGCAGACGGACAGACAGACGGACAGACAGACGGACAGACAGACGGACGGACAGATGGGCGATGGGCTTGCAACCTGTCACGTTTGGAATGCTAACTACTGCAAAATGTGGGCATGTACCAAATATAATATTTGGCCCTATAAATGTGCCTCTGACTACCCCCACTAGACATTTTCGAAAGATCTAAACTAATGAAAATATGAAAATCGTGATCCATAATTAGTTAAGTGTCAAAAAAGTAAAAAAAAAGATGCAATCATTTTTACCCGATATAAATTGGGTATAAATAGGAATGAATGGGTAAGAATGACGTAATTTTTACCCGAAATAAATTGGGTATAAATAGGAATGAATGGGTAAGAATGACGTCATTTTTACCCGATATAAAATGGAATGAATGGGTAAGAATGAGAATGGGTAAGAATGACTTCATTCTTACCCATTCATTCCTATTTATACCCAATTTATATCGGGTAAAAATGATTGCATCTTTTTTTTAACTTTTTTGACACTTTCAAGAATACTAACAGGTTTCCTCACGATGTTTTCCTTCACAGTTATAAACACGTGTAACGCGCATATATACATTTTTCAAACAGAAATATCCATTGATGCATGGCCAGGATTCGAACTCGAAATTAATTTGAAATTAATAATATCTACCTAGGTACCTATTTCTAACTACATGAATTCAATAATTCAATTTCAAACTTTTTAGTCGATCATGTAAAGTACCACTTACTTTACCGATAGTGGTAAAATAGCGCCACCTGCCAGCGGAATTGCGAATCATTGTTTTACCTCTCAAACCCCGAGCGATCGCATGAGACCGCGAAAAGTACCTAATAATAACGTAGTAACATCAAATGAAACTAGATGGCGCTAGAATGCGAAAATCACGTTTGTTGTCTTAAATATTTATTTTATTCTGATTTTAGTATTTGTTGTTAGAGCAGCATTAGAAATACATAATCTGTGAAAATTTCTACTGTCTAGCTATCATGGTTCATGAGATACAGCCCTGTGACAGACAGACAGACAGACGGACAGACGGACAGCGAAGTCTTAGTAATAGGGTTCCGATTTTACCCTTTGGGTACGGAACCCTAAAAAATGAACAAAGATCCATATCTCCAAATATAAGTAACAAACACTGATTGTTGCCGGTGTCTGCGAAACCAATGGCAAACATCGACCTACCTACACTTTTAAGTAGTTAAGCACGGTACATTTGGCCGATCAAAGGTGCGGTCACATACGTGTCCATTCACTAGCGCGTTCAACGAGCACGGGCATGTGAACCGGTTGCTTTTTGAATTTGAACGTGAATTACATTGAACCGATACGCTCTCCATTGAACGACCAATTCAACCATCAATTCAAACTACCGAGCTTGTGAACACGTTGATTTTGAATGAGCTCGTGAATCCGTCCGATCCATCGATTGTCGGTATTTCGACACAACATCAAAGTGGAATTGCTTGGCGCTCGATGACAAATTAGGTAGGTACTGACCTCGGTTTTCAATCCGATGGTTATGGGTTCGAATCTCGACAGGTCAAGCGATGGCGTACTATTTTATACCTACCTTTATCTATGTAGGTAGATGTAGGAATACCTACAAGCAAAACACCTCCCTTCCTACTTACTAGCCATTATTATTATAATGCTGTAGCCAAATGTAATGTTTGGACGTGCCTCTGATTGACTCCTTTAGTATTTTTTTTGTGGATCTGAGATCTACCGTACTTAGTAACCCACCTACTTGGATTAAAGTCGTGATCCTAAGTATTTAATTTCATTTTTTAATAATTATTACCTACCTACTTCCTACCTACTTAGTACTTGGTATTAGCTAAAAATAAATGAAATAAAATATATAGTTAGGATCATGACTGCAATCCCTAAGAAGAAATCCTCTCAGATGTCCAGGCGCTTAGGGGGTAGCCAGAGGCATGTCCAAACATTGTATTAGGCATATGCCCTCATTTTCAAGTAGGTAGGTACCTACCTACTTATTTAGCATTCCATACGTGATACATATAGTTAGTTAGTTATAACTAATAATACGCGATGTACCTACCTACCTACTTATAAGTACTTAGGTAGGTAGGTGTATAATAATATATAAAATAATAACATGGGACTATGGGACTCTCATTACAATCTATACTAATATTATAAATACTAACGTAGGTAACTGTCTGTCTGTAGGTACCAGCGTTGCCAGACTTCCCTATATATATATATTATATTATACTCATAATTTTATTACATTACTCAACACATAAGTAAAAAAACAAAACACCTCCTCCTTTTTTGAAGTCGGTTAAAAAAATTGCTTTGATCGGCGCTCGGCATTCGGCACTCGTTTACACGCTTCGATTTGAACGCCGCGTTGAATGTTGAATTGCTTGGTGCTTTGAATGGCGCGGCCCGATCGCCTGTTCACACGCGGCTTGCTGCACGCCTAGATGAATGGACGTTTAAACGCGCGTGTGTAAACGTGCGCGGGAGCGCGCACGTACGTCTAGTAGAGGTGGTGCGTATTTACTCGACCAGGTTTGCAAACCTGGTATAGGCAATAGGCATAAAAAAATACGTACCAGGTATTACGACACAGTTTGAACGCGTATTTTGTACTTGAAAGTATTTTTGAAAAATACTGTATTTCTGTACTTAAAAGTAATTTTGTACGTACTTCAGTGTTTTTCAACAAATTACCAATCCTAGGTGGGGGGGATGCTGGGTGGAGAGTTGGTTCGCCTGAAACTAAATACTTTAAAGTATTTTAAACCTGGTATTTCAACCTGGTATTTGATGGAGGTGGTATTAATTAGACCTGGTACGTCAAAACACAAGTACCCACCTCTAACGTCTAGGTACTAAACAAAATGGCCGCAGTACCAAGTACAACGCAATGCATCCCCCACCCACCCCATCTTCCCGTTAAACTTGTCTCTAGCCACTCAAACCCCGGCCGCAACGTCGGAATGTATGGCGCAGTGACGTCACAGCGCGAACGCCGGCATTCGCTTGGGGATTGACGGGCTAGTCTACTTTTTTCCAAAGTACCTACTCGTACCTACGCTCGACACAAAACAATATATTTAAATATGTTACCTAAACACTAAGTGCTTATATGAAATACTACTTGTTTAAGTTATTTTTAGATTACTTATTATAGATTAAACCTCAAAGTACCGATATAAATAATATTCCGATATAAATTGGGTATAAATAGGAATGAATGGGTAAGAATGATTGGGTAAGAATGACGTCATTCTTACCCGATTTATATTAGGTATAAATAGGAATGAATGGGTAAGAATGATTGGGTATAAATAGGAATGAATGGGTAAGAATGACGTCATTCTTACCCATTCATTCCTATTTATACCCAATTTATATCGGGTAAAAATGATTGCATCTTTTTTTTTTACTTTTTTGACACTTAACTAATTATGGATCACGATTTTAATATTTTCATTAGTTTAGATCTTTCGAAAATGTCTAGTGGGGGTAGTCAGAGGCACGTCCAAACATTATATTTGGTACATGCCCACATTTTGCAGTAGTTAGCATTCCAAACGTGACAGGTTGCAAGCCCATCGCCCATCTGTCCGTCCGTCTGTCTGTCTGTCTGTCTGTCCGTCTGTCTGTCCGTCTGTCTGTCTGCAGGTCTGTCTGTCCATCTGCCTGTCCGTCTGTCTGTCCGACTGTCTATCCGTCTGTCTGTCCGTCTGTCTGTCTGTCCGTCTGTCTGTCTGTCCGTCTGTCTGTCTGTCCGTCTGTCTGTCCGTCTCTCTCTCCGTCTGTCTGTCCGTCTGTCTGTCACAGGGCTGTATCTCATGAACCGTGATAGCTAGACTGTTGAAATTTTCACAGATGATGTATTTCTCTAAAAACAGCATAAAATAAATATTTAAGTGGGACTTCCGTACAACAAACGTGATTTTTGGCCGTTTTGATAATAGTACGGAACCCTTCGTGCGTGAGTCCGACTCGCACTTGGCCGGTTTTTATAGATTACACGTCAAAGAGGCAGGACAAACAATCTACACAACCATGCATAATATGAATAATCAAAATAGATAGAATTTCGGTAATATTTTATGGAATTTGTATTAAGTTTAATTTTATTACATTGGTGGAGATTCTGTTGTCTCCACGCTAAACTTGAAATTCCTAAAAACGACCGCTCTTATTTCTTTACTAAAGTCTGAATAATTATAATCCAAATTAAAAAATAACAAGAAAACACCATAATTAATTAGTATTAACCAGTTAGTATTCTTATAAGCGGCGATGGGCTTGCAACCTTGCCTTGTCACGTTTGGAATGCTAACTACTGCAAAATGTGGGCATGTACCAAATATAATGTTTGGACGTGCCTCTGACTACCCCCACTAGACATCTTCGAAAGATCTAAACTAATGAAAATATGAAAATCGTGATCCATAATTAGATAAGTGTCAAAAAAGTAAAAAAAAAAGATGTAATCATTTTTACCCGGTATAAATGGGTATAAATAGGAATGAATGGGTAAAAATTATTTTTACCGGGTAAGTGCCCATCTCTGCCCAATACCGGATATAAAAATTATACAGTTGGCATCCTATTTCTAACTTTTTTTTTTTATTTGAACTTTTAAGCAAAATTCCTCACTTCAAATATAAAAGTACTAATATTTTATCAATATTAGCCTATTAGAGTTACAAATGTGGTAAAAGAAACATAATTTGTAAAAAAATAGTTAAGAAGTATTTAAATGACTAGTTTGTTACAACTGACATTCAGATGGTGGATCAGCTGTTCAGTGTGCGCAATTCACCGCGCACTTCATAGCTAAACAGTCATTCCATCCAATATCAAAACAACAATCGGAACTTGTTTTTACTTGTTCTTTCAGTTTTCCTCTACAAAAATGGATAAAAATATGCATATGCAATAGTTTAAACTGGAAATGAGTGCTTCAGACGCCTCCCTGCTAAACCCGGAGTTCTCGGTTAGAATTGTTGTTTGTGACCATTATCTAACCAGGCCGGTACCGGGTATTGATGTTATCTACTCAGATTTCAGAGGATCTGATATAAAACAGGTAAACCTAGTTATCATGTAATAGTTTTAAACTCTATGCATGAAATTAGTAGGTTTGTTTGTTTAATTTCATTGGTTGTGCATGTGTTACCATGTGTATATGTTAGGTCCCAGTTCTGCGGATATTTGGGCCCACTCCTGAGGGCCGCAAAGCATGTCTACACATACATGGAGTATTCCCATATTTCTACATACCTTGCCCCACTCCGAACCCAGAGCCCCAGTATCTATATCAGGTGAGAAGTTGTTGAAGCTTTGTGAATAATAGTTTAATACTTACAATTGTTTTGACTTGAAAATTGCCCTTTCAAATCTATACTCTAACGAATAATAAACGAGTATTATTATATAATTTACCTCTTTTTAAATTTTAACTTTATTATTTACCATGTTTTTCCTTGTATTGCTGACGCTTCGGTAAAGTTTGGTTTGGGGTAATGTTTAATGTATTTTTCAGATTGCAGCAAGCTTGGATAAAGCTTTAAATATAGCATTAAAACAAGCAACTTCAGCAAATCAACATGTTTACAAAATATCCCTAGTGAAAGGATTGTAAGTATTAAGTTGCAAGGAATTTATAGGTAAAAGCAAAAGCTTTATAATATTGTAGCTCTATTATGAGAGTTCCTAACTACAGTTGCTATCGTGTATTGTTAGCTATTTGTATGAAAGTTTTTAGTTCAGTGTAGTTACCGCTAAAGGTGCTGTGCTGGATTCCAAATAGCTAACAATACGAGTTAGCAACTGTAGTTTGGTAATCTCATAATAGGACTACTGACCTGAGATTTATCTCTATGCCTTATCCAGACCATTCTATGGATTCCATGATAAAGAGCACTTGTATCTGAAGGTGTTCTTATACAGTCCTGGGCTGATAAAACAAGCAGTGGAGCTATGCAGCAATGGCGCGATTCTCGGTCAGCCCTTCCAGCCTCACGAATCCCATCTCAACTTCACTCTGCAATTCTTCATTGACTTCAATCTCTTTGGCATGAGCAACATAGACTTGCAAACTGTGAGATTTCGCAAGTCAGGTGTTTTGCAAAACAGTAATGATCCATTAGAAAGCACAGATGAAGGACTGAAGCCCGAAAGCTCATGTTTCTATGAGGCAGACTGTGTCGCTTCTCACATTATAAATCGCCAGAGAATAGGCAAAGGAGATGGTATTGAGAATCCGGGGTTAGAAGAAGTATGGAATAAGGAGATTGAGAGACGTAAACAATTAAACATGTCCATAGCCTCAAAGTCTCTGTCACAGGGAAGGTTCACAGCAGCAGAAACAGAATCTCATTACAAGTTTGAGCAAAGGTTTCTTATTAATATGTCTAAATTGGTTGATCAACCTGTAGTAACTGAGGAAAATGTACAAAATGTTTTGGAAGCTGTCTATTATCCAGCGGAGAGTTTAGATGGATCTCAGTTGTTTAATGCGGCAGATGTCAGTGTGCATTTGCCAAACACAGCACTTGTCGGTGTCAGTATGAATGAAACTATGAGGAATTTTGATGAGACATTAACTGATGATATGGATAATACAATTGTTGATGAAAGTTTGGCTTTGAATTGCAGTCTTCATTACAGCCAAGTTTTGTGTGAGTATCAAAATTCTTCTATGCCTAATTACATTGTATCTATTGCTATATTATTTAACACACAACTTTAGAAATTGGTTTTAATCTGTTTTTGCATTTGATAAACTAACTTAATTTGAGATCACTAATTAAGTTATCAGTTGCAAATAAATTAAAGGTAATTAAGTGATAAACACTCGTGTTAAAATCTATAGTTACATTACGTTGTATGTTTTTGATTAATATGTCGATAATTTTTCAGTAAACAGTCAAGATTTAAACCTAGTCGATATCCTTCAGGATATGGATGAAAAACCTGTAGAAGATGATAGTGCTATGGGTACACCAGCCTGTGAAGACAACGATGAACTCAATTTAGATGATGATGATGAGTTTCTACAAGCATATAACGATGAAACGATCTGCCTTAATCCAGATGAAAGGTGTGTTGAGCTTGAACTAACATTAGGTAAAATTGTCTTTTAAAATATCTGATGATACAACTTTGATTATTTTAGTAAAGATGATTCTCGCTCGGATGATTGTTCCACATGGAATGATTCTTTCTGGGACGGAGCTAACATCCCACAATTGGATGGAACATTTGATGATGATCGTAAGTAAGCTTCTGATCATTTCATAAAGAAAATCACTAATATGACTCTATTTGTAGATCCTATTTTTCAATTTGCAGATGTTAAAAAAGTAAGAAAAAGAAAAATGAGACCATTCAAACTCGGCTTGTCTAGACCTAAAACTAAGAAAAAAGAAACTGCTAAACCCGAAGGTGCAGATAGCAAAATAGATTTAAGTGAAGTAGATGAAATAAATGTTTCAAGAGAAACCATTGAAGATATTTCTGATTCGCAATTAAGAAGAGCCGTCAAAGTTGAACCTAAAAGTATATCACATTCCATAGAAGTAAAAGACGATATCGAAAGTCCGTCCATATTAGAATTGGTTGATAAAATGTCAAATAGTAATAATACTGTGCAATTAGAAGCAGCAGAAGTATATGATAGACAAAATAATTATGTACCAGAAGCTGGACCTTCCAAAGCACATAGTAACAACAATGTATACCAACTCGAGAACTCATTCATCCAGAACTCAGATTCTTCACTAGAAGATAATAATACGGGAATAATGAGCTTTTACACTTCAAAGATTTTCGATTTATCTTTAGAAAGTGATAATATACTTGAAAATAAAGTCGAAATAAAAGTAAAAATTGAGAATATCGATCAGAATGAACAAGACGTAAAATCGATACCTGAGGTAAATAAAAGCAATTTGAAAAGGATCGATAATATCAAAATAATAACACCGATAATAAAACCACCAACCAAAAGCTACATCGCAGCGACATTAGAACAATACAAAATCCCGAAAATTGCATACCCCGCACCATTTTATTCCAACCACAAAGATGTCGGCTCCAAAGTTGAGATTGGTCAATTGGTTCTAAAACTACAAAGTAGATTGTCTCGAGATCAAAAACCGTTTGAAAAAGTCACCGACACAAGTTTAGAAGAATGGCGTCATCTACTCTTCATGCAGACTAATGATATGTATCAGGAATCCACAAAACCTGAAGGTTTAAGAACACTATTGGCTGGAAACAAGTCTTGTATATTAGAACCTATTAAAAGACCGCCTACTAATAAACAAGTTAAACAATGGATTAAAGAAAAAGCTAAAATTATTGTCGTAGATAATAAGACAGATGATAGTAAGAACATGGAGGAACTGGATAATTCTCAAGCGTTAGGGCTAAATGAAGATGTTATAGACAACAGTATTAGTTTGGAAAGTAATGATAAGGTACTTAATTTTGAACAATGATATATTTTTTTAAATAAAAAAAACTGCGTTGGTCTAGTGGGAGGTATCTACTATGTTTTGCTATTTATTCAAACCGGTAAAATATGTAAATACCGTAAGGAAAGTTCATTTAGTGTTCTTATAAATTGCGATGGACTTTCAACCTATCACAAGAATGCTTACTACTGCAAAATATAGACATGTCCTTTTACTTCTTCTAGGGTATGTCTGTGTCTGATCTGAAAGGATTACCGTCGGTTAGGGATTTACCGTCGGTCGTGAACTTATTTTTATAATACCCCAATAATTATTAGAAGCTATTATAAAACTTAATCTATTTTTGTATCCACAGGAGAAGATTAATGTGGATAGTTCTCTGCAAGTGACCATGCAACCTGATGGATCATTCCTCTGCTTTGGTAGTAACAATGTTCAAAATGATACTAGTTCCATCGATACACCTACAGTTGATGTAAGTCACTTTTATCAAACATGATTTTAGAATTAATATAATAGAACTAGCGACCCGCCCCGGCTTCGCACGGGTAGCATGTTATTATACATATAAACCTTCCTCCTGAATCACTCTATATATTAAAAAAAACCGCATCAAAATCCGTTGTGTAGTTTTAAAGATATAAGCAAACATACATACATACAGACGCGGGAAGCGGAAAGCGACTTTGCTTTATACTATGTAGTGATGTAAGATAGAATAGATAATAATAGATTGAAGCTGACCAAACAGGTTTGTCTGGACCTATGATTTCTATAATTTGTCTATAATTTGAATATGTTTTCAGGTAAATTTCCTAACAGTAATGTTACTAGAAGTCCACACATCCGTCCGGGGTGATCTAAACCCAGACCCGGAACAAGATGCTATCGAAGCTGTATTCCTTACAATCACAAATGACTCTCCGCCCAACCACTTCTTACCAACACATCTCACTGAAATACTAGTCGTTGATTATATGTCACCACCTAAATATCTAGATCGATGTATCTTCCAAAACGTTACCTACGTTAACAGTGAAAGTGAGATCATAGAAAAGGTGATAGATTTAGTGAAAAAACACGATCCGGATATAATGTGTGGGTATGAGATTGAAATGCGCTCTTGGGGGTATCTGTTCGAGCGAGCTCAACTCCTAAACTTCGATGTTGTGAAAGAAATATCCCGAATCACAGAAAAGTACCGACAGAAACGATTTAGGGGGGATAATGAGAAAGATTACGAAGGGAGGATAATAGGACGTGTTATGTTCAACGTTTGGCGTTTATTTCGTCACGAGTTAGCATTGTCGAGCTATAGTTTCGAGAATTGTATGTTTGAGGTTTTGAAGGAGCGTGTGCCGAGGTACAGTTATGCTCAGCTAGCGGAATGGTGGGGTTATGAATCAAGGATACTGAGGTGGATCACGTGCGAGTATTACCTGACGCGGCTATCAGGAACTGTTAGGATGTTGGAGAAGCTAGATATCATAAGTAAGTAGCCATCTAAATGTTAAAAGTCCAATACAAAATTTCATACCCTGTTTTTTCCTTAAATTTAACCTATATTTTTCCAACCAAACATATATATTTCTTTTTTAATCTTTCCAAATTGGTTAATGAATGACGGAGTCCTTAAAATCGATAATTTTTTGAAATCGGTTAAAAATAAATCTTAAGGAACTCAGATCCTTGAAGATGTCTAAAAGGATTAGTCTAAAGCACATTCATACATTACATTTGGCAGTTATCCACATTTTGCAGTAGTTAGCATTCCATACGTGATAGGTTACAATCTTACAATACCGACGCCGCTTATATAAATGCTAACTGGTTTCCTCACGACGTTTTGAGCACGTGTTTATGCGCACACAAATGTATTAAACAGAAAAATTCACTGTAGCATGAGTGACGTTTGTTAATCATGTAATGGCGAAACGATTTTTATGAAATTTGGTACTTATCTATCTACTAGATAGATGATGACATGTATATAAACCTTTTTATCCCTAGCCCAAAAGAGATTGAAATGGAACATTAAAGTTTGTAATTTGTATGAAAATCTCTGTTAACTATTCTCTTTAAATTCTCAATCAGACAGAACATCAGAACTAGCGAGACTGTTCGGCCTGCAATGGTGGGAGGTGTTATCCAGAGGGTCGCAGTTCCGAGTGGAATCTTTGATGTTACGAGCGGCGAGACCTCTCAATCTGATCGCCATGTCGCCAACCGTCAAGCAGAGAGCTGCTATGCGCGCTCCGGAATGTTTACCTCTTATATTTGAACCAGGTATAGTTTTTCACACCCATTCTATATTAATATTATAATACGGAACCCTAAAATAGAAACATTTATATTTTTAGATGTTTGTAACGAATAAACTCGAAAACTACTAGACCGATTTCAATAATTCTTTCACAATTAGAATGCTACGTTATCTCTGAGTAACATTATATTTATTACCTACTAGAAAAAATAGGGATCCCTACTAAAACTTCAATAATATAACCCAAGGTGTAATTTTACTTTCTCATAAAAACATTACACCCGTGCGACGCTAGGGCGGACTGCGAGTATTTTTTCGATGATTTTTTTTCTTGGGAGATGATACAGACAAAAGTTTGGCTTTATTGATAGAATCCCGTTACTACACCGATCCGATGATAATCCTGGACTTCCAAAGCCTGTACCCATCGATGATGATTGCCTACAACTACTGTTTCTCCACCTGCATCGGCCGAGTTCAAAACATCAATGGGTATGAACATTTATTTAAAAAAATATAATAAGCAAAAGTATCAGTTATCTCATTCCATAGTACAAAATTTGCTTAGCTTGGAGTAGATAGCGCGGCTAAAATATCCATCAATGTTATCAACTGGCCTCACAGCTCAGTTGGTAGTAGCTCTGCCTTCTGCGCTGTAGGTTGTGGTTGTGGGTTCGATCCCCACCCGGGACAAACATTTGTGCAGAGGCGGATTTGCAGTCCTAGCCGCTCTAGGCCCCGGGTCATGTGCCGCCCCTTTCTTAGCACTCATCATATAGACTAGATACATAATTAATGAATTTATTTGATTGCCCACTTTTAACTGCCGAAAAAAAATAAAAACTGGCCAAGTGCGTGCCACGCGCAATGTAGGGTTTCGTAGTTTACACAGCTAACAACGTTATACATCGGTAACTTTCTACAATACTTGGACTAATAAGTTTACTTCTAGTCATCGACTACATAGCCTAATAGACACTTCATTTCTTCAAACAAACAACTCTGTCAAGTCAGTGTGGTATGAGGTACGGGGGGAGTGGGAAAAAATGCATTCTGATTGGCCGATTCAAGATGACGTCATTCACTAGGGATGGGAAGTGTTGTCATGAGTTGTCGATAGCAGTCAGAGGCACGTCCAAATATTATATTTGGCACATACCCACATTTTGCAGTAGTTAGCAGTCCATACGTGACAGGTTGCAAGCCCATCGCCGCTTATAAAAATACTAACTACTGGGGACTACTACCTGGGATCGGGATCGGGATCGGGATCGGGATCGGGATCGTGATCGGGATCGGGATCGGGATCGGGATCGTTTAATTTTACTAAGTACGTAGGTACTATTGACAATTTAATCTTAATAATATTATAAAAGCGAATAGCAAATACTTCATTTCATATCCATGTAGGTACAACGCAAGCGAAGCCGCGGACGGAAGCTAGTTGGCAATAAGTAGTTGTACTAGTTACTACCAACTGTTGTTGTTACTACTATGTAGGTTTATCGAATCGATCATCAATTGAGTAGTGGTAGGTACAACACTATTGACTTTCGACAAGGAAAATAACCAGTGTAACTTGAGCTCTAAACAAATTTGTTCATGAAATGATTATCTTGAAATAGCTTACCTATGAAACGTAATCCCATCTTTTTTGAAACTAGATGTATCGCTATAATTACCACACCATAACACTGAACAAGGGGACATAATTATGATTTGTGGTAATGGTTTTTTAGAATAAACCGACGAGATGTGCACGGGTCAAGGAAGTGGTCAGTACTACTGCAGGTTTGACGCGCGATATTTTTTATCGGCCGTATAAGCCTGATGTTTTGGATGACAGTGTTCGCCTTGCATGCGGTGTCTTCTGGGCTATGTAGTCGATGCTTCTAGTTTACGAGTAATCGTCGAGCAACTTAGAAAAATACATTTTCTTAGTTTGTCGATGATTACTCGTAAATAATTTGTAAATCCTACATAGCCGTGATAATTTTCCTTTTAAATTCGTTAAAAACTAATCGAGGTATATAACTGGTAGGGGGGAGGGGGGTACACACTTGACTCCAACAAAAATTTGCACTTTAAAGCTTAATACAAACGGATCCTTTAATCGAAAAGTTGTTTTCACAAACCCATAATGTTTTTAAAGACCTATCTAACGACACCCCACACCTTAGGGTATGCGAGAAAAAAAATAACATCCCCATTCCCCACTTTAGGTGTAGGGGAGATACCCTAAATAAAATTGTTTTTCTAGATTTTATTCTACGACTTTGTTAACATTACTAATATGTATGCAAAATAATAGCTTTCTAGCACTGATAGTCTCTGAGCTAAGCTGCGGATGGACGGACGGACGGAAGAAACCCTAAAAAGTAGTTATTGTGACATAACTGTAATAGTTAGACATATGGTATCGCAGATTTTTTTGTAGATATTTATGTCCTATATCGGGAGGTTTTTTTTTGGTATTTTTTTCCCACATTGGGTTACATTATCAAAGTTTTCATACGAATCCCTAACGTTTTTGAAAATAACGTATACCTATGTTAATCAGAGATAATGTAGGATTCTAATGGTACTTAAAATATTTTTTCAAATCAGTCCAAAACATTTTTTATTTAGGGTACCTCCCCTTCACCTAAAGTGGGGATGTTATTTTTTTTCTCGCGTATCCCCTGTTTTGGGGTATCGTTGGATAGATCTTCAAAAAGAATGGAGGGTTTGTTTAAACAACTTTTCGATTAAGAGATCCGTTTGTGAAATATTAAGCTTTAAAGTGTAAATTTTTGTTAGAGTCCCCCTCCCCCCTAGAAGCTAAACTATTGGGTTTGGGGGCGTGAAAAAATTTACGGTTGTAGTACAAATACTTAAGTTAAAAGCAAAACTAGCTTTACAAGTTTACAAGTAATCATCGACCAACTTAGAAAATTAAAATTTATGCAAATATCAAGTAATGTTAGAAATTTTGCAGAAATATCATCGACAATTACATATATAACGCCGTTAGGTGTGTAAATTACGAAACCCTACATTGAGCGTAGTCCGACACGCACTTGGCCGGTTTTTCATGATCATTAAAATATGCAATAGTAACGCAATAGTACTAACTAGGCCACATTATTCAGAGAGTGATTTAGAAGAATTATAATCATAAAGTACGCGAGGCTTCAATATATTAAGATACTTTGTATTTGAATTCTTTCTTGTTAATCAAATTCAAATTCAAATTGTTTATTGTACTTTATGTTGTTACAATGGTGTAGGTAATGTAGGTAGTTTATCATCAGTGATTTTTTTTGGCACGATTTACCGCCCCTAATATTTGGCCGCCCTAGGCCCGGGCCTACTGGGCCTTAGGGCAAATCCGCCACTGCATTTGTGTGATGAACATAAATGTTTGTTCTGAAAATAAGTATGTATTTACAACAACAAAAAAACGTATAATAAGTATTCTATCAGTTATCTGGTTCCCATAGTACAAGCTTTGCTTAGTTTGGGGCTATATGGCGCTGTGTGAAATGTCCGCCAATATTTATTTATTTATTATAATATAATCATCTTTTTCCCGTCCTCATCCCATTCTAGTGGGATCGGCACAACATGTATTTTTCTTCTCTTTCCCTCTATCAGCTGTTATCTCCTCACTCGCTTCTCTCTAACCCATGTCATCTTTCACACAGTCCGTCTATCTTTTCTTTGGCATAAAATAAAAATAAATAAATAGGATCACGACTGTACTCCCCAATTACGGTAGACATTCCTCTCAGATCTTCAGACGCTTAGATCCTTTGAAGATGTCTAGTGGGGGTAGTCAGAGGCACGTCCAAACATTATATTTGGCACATGCCCACATTTTGCGGTAGTTAGCATTCCATACGTGAGAGGTTGCAAGCCCATCGCCGCTTATAAGAATACTAACTGGTTTCCTCACGATGTTTTCCTTCACCGTTTTGAGCACGTTTTTTCTTCCATTTCCCTCTATCAGCTGTCATCTCCTCACTCGCTTCTCTCTTACCCATGTCATCATTCACACAATCCGTCCTTCTTTTCTTTGGCCTACCTCTAGTTATAATAATGACAAGCTGACCCGGCGAACTTCGTATCGCTTTAGAATTAACAAATGCTGTGTTAAGTTCCCGTTCCCGTTCCCGTTCTTTTCTTTGCTATAAACCCCACGGAGCCCGAGACCTTTCCAACGAATGCAAAACCGTGGAAATCGGTTCGTGCGTTCTGGAGTTATAGCGTCAGGAAGGAAAACCCGACTTATTTTTATATTATAAATTATTGAATTTTCAGCGAATCAGCCTACGAATTCGGCGCCTGGCGTCTCCGCATCCCTAAATCAAAGCTCCAAACTCTAGTCAAGAAAGGGCTAGTGCATTGGTCGCCGGTCGGCGTAGGTTTTGTAAAGCCCTCCGTTAGAAGAGGAGTGTTACCTGCACTGCTTAGGAGGATATTAGCTGCAAGGCAGGCGGTGAAGAAAAGCATGAAGCAACAGACCGATGAAGCAGTGAAGAAAGCTATGCACTCGAGGCAACTAGGTTTAGTATCTTAAAAATAAATCCTAATCTTATATATAAAAACCGGCCAAGTGCGTGTCGGACTCGCGCACGAAGGGTTCCGTAACATTATCTATCAAAAACGGCAAAAAAAACACGTTTGTTGTATGGGAGCCTCCCTTAAATATTTATTATATTTTGTTTTTAGTATTTGTTGTTATAGCGACAACAGAAATACATAATCTGTGAAAATTTCAACTGTCTAGTTATCACGGTTCATGAGATACAGCCCTGTGACAGACAGACGGACAGTGAAGTCTTAGTAATAGGGTCCCGTTTTTACCCTTTGGGTACGGAACCCTAAAAATGAATCGCTGAATGTGTTGGTAAGCGCAAATCTCGAGAGCAGCTAAACCGATTTCGCTAATTCTTTTTTTGTTGTACTCGTTATCATCAGGAGAAGGTTCTTATGAATTTGACAGGACAACGTCTGTCAGGACTTAGTATCTTAAAAATAAATCCTAATAATATTATAAATAGATACTTTGTCTAACTCAGAGTAATATGTTTACTGTTTCCAGGATTAAAACTAATAGCAAACGTGACATACGGTTATACAGCTGCTAACTTCAGCGGTCGAATGCCGTGCGTTGAAGTCGGAGACAGCGTGGTCGCTAAAGGGAGGGAAACTTTGGAACGCGCCATCAAACTGGTTAGGAATAACTCCAAATGGAATGTTAAGGTATAATACATACGTAAATACTTTAGTGCGTATTATAATCTACATCTACACTAATATTATAATGAGTAAATAAAATATTTTTGTAAGTAAGTATGTTTGTTTGATAAACTAAAAAACCGGCCAAGTTCGTGTCGGACCACGCGCAATTTCATAGCTATCAACGTTATAATATGTAATTTTCAATGGTACGAGTATTTATACAAAAAAAAATATTATTTCTTCTTCAAGTATTTGTCATTTTATAAGATGGTCGACTATTACGTTTATTACTCGAAAACTTATAACGCCTAGCGCCTACTTAGCTGTGATAGTTTTCCTTTTAAGTTCGTATGCTTATAACGGTGAAGGAAACCAGTTAGTATTCTTGGAAGCGGCGACGGAAGCTAACTAAATACTACAAAATGTGGCTTGATTGTACCAATTGTAATGTGCCTCTGACTACCCCCTTTGTATATGTCCAAGGATCTTAACGCCTGGTGAGATGATGTCTACCGTAACATCGTGGGGATTACAGTCGTGATCCTATTTCATTTATTTCAGGTGGTGTATGGCGACACAGATTCAATGTTCGTCCTAGTGCCTGGCGCGACGCGTGCTGAGGCCTTTATCATCGGCCAAGAAATAGCTGATGCGGTAACCGCGGATAACCCGTCGCCTGTTGCGCTTAAACTGGAAAAGGTAACAGTAGGCAGTTCCAATAAGTTACCATGCCATCAAAAACATAACTTATAAAAAAGCCAAGCCTCGCAACGCAACTCAATTCTTCTACCGTTAAAAGTTGTGAGATCCATGTAATACCAAGTCGGTTAACTTATTCAGTCCCTACTTTAAGGGTCCTTCTGTCTTAAGTTATTACGTAATTTGAATTAGCTAACCTTTACGTAATAACTTAAGGCAGGATGGTACGGCCGTGCCGCGTTTTGCTTGACTTGGCGGGGGCACTGCCGTGCCCCCAGATTTTAACAAGCTTTTATTTTACTTGCACTGTTCGTATGTTTGTTTTTAAGTTGTCCGTCAAAATTTGCAAACCATTTTTCGACCATTTGTTGGTATCCGATTGAGCTCTTTTGCAATTTTGGATACACCTTTAGTTCTGGTGACAATACAATAATATGGTAACAGCGAGCTGATCTGATGATGGAGTCAGGAGCTATTCAACGGATACTCACTACAGATACTATTCAACAGAACTCAACAACCTCAAATAGTTCGATTGAGTAAAAACCTTTCATATCTATCAAGTTCCAATGATAATGTTATATTATGTGACAGGTGATAGCGCGCTGCTCTGATTTATAGCTCGAAGGAGGATTTTACAAAAGCTTGCCTTGAAAAAATATTTTTAACAGAAAACTTATTTGATTACCTACAAATTTTAAAATTGTATTCTTTTTTTTTTTATCTGAATCGTATGCAGCCCCGGATCTAGGGGGGGTTGCAAGCCTGGGCATGGGCCCCGGGCAGCAAGTTCAGGGGGCGGCCATATTCACACTTAACAGACAAATGGACAACTCATCGTTTACTTAACTTTGACCTACACTGGGCACGAACATTATCAATTTTTTAGGGCCTCCCCTGTGTGTCTCCTCCCATGTGGGAGGCATTTTTCAGTTTTTGCCCCCCCTAAAAAATATTTAAGATCCAGGGCTGATCGTATGCTAAGCAGTTTCAATCATCAGGTATACCAACCATGCATCCTTCAGACGAAGAAGCGATACGTGGGCTTTATGTATGAAAGCGCCGACCAAGAGAAACCCATCTACGAAGCTAAAGGCATCGAGACGGTGAGGCGAGACGGTTGTCCGGCAGGAGTGAAGGTATTTAAAATTGCTACGTTAAGGCGCTCCCAGTCGACGATTATTTTTGTTCGAAACGAAAAAAGAAATACTTCTGAACAAGCCACATCTCCTATTTTATAATGTATAGTATATGTGAATAAAGATATACCCATCTTTAATCACTTCGATAAATAATCCTACCGACCGCTGCAATGACGACAAACACGTCGGCGCGTGGTCCGCCTTAGCTTTTCGAATAAAGTAATGATATAAATTATGTATAATTACTTATCAAAAATCTATTCTAATAGAAATCTAGATCTACATATTACCTATCTTTAACAATAAATCACAAGTTGATTTTAATAGTAGGTATATAAAATATTTCGATCATAAATTCTAAAACGTATCATTTTGAAATAATATCTTTATCGTGAAAAGTTTCTGCTATTATGTTTTCAGCTTAATAGAAATCTAAGTAGGAACCTGAAGTAATCTATAATATAAAAATGAATCGCAAAATGTGTTGGTAAGCGCATAACTCAACAACGCCTGGACCAATTTGGCCAATTCTTTTTTTTTAATGTTCGTTGAAGTTCAAGGATGGTTTTTACGGCGAGAAAAATTAGAAAAATTGCCGGAAAAACCCTAAAAACAGCCCTTTTCTTTTTCCCATACAAAAGTTTTCTAACTAAAACGTAGAGTCAATTTGAGCTTTATTAGGTTTGATAATACGGGAACGGGAACGGGAACTTACGACAACATTTGTTACTTCTAAAGCGATACGAAGTTCGCGGGGTCAGCTTGTATACTTATAAAAATAGGAGATGTGGCTTGTTCAGAAGTATTTCTTTTTTCGTTTCGAAAAAGAGCAATCGTCGACTGGGAGCCCCTTAAGTATTGATTAGACGACCTCGATGGTAAGACGCTAGAGTACCTGACAAGAGGTGCTGGGTTCGATCCTGCAAATATTTGTTCGAAGTCGAGTTTTATGGTAAGTATAGCCGTGTTGGCCGAGTGGGATGTACCTCGACTTTCAATTTGAAGGTCGAGGTACATCCGGTTCGAATCCCGGCGTGCATCAATGGATTTTTCTGTTCGAAAATGTATATGCGCATCAAAAACACGTGCTTACAACGGTGAAGAAAATCATCGTGAGGAAACCAGTTAGAATTCTTATAAGCGGCGATGGGCTTGTAACCTGTCACGTATGGAATGCTAACTACTGAAAAATGTGGGCATGTGCCAAATATAATGTTTGGACGTGCCTCTGACTACCCCCACTAGACATCTTCAAAAGATCTAAGCGCCTGGAGATCTGAGAGAATGTCTACCGTATTTGGGGATTACAGTCGTGATCCTATTTATTTATTTATATTTTATAGTCAGCGACAAAAGTTGCTAAAACGCTTACAAAATGCGAAAACGCAACGAAAGTCGTAGAACAGCTCCGGCAAAATAATCTTCCGCGACTTTCGTTCCTTAAAGTGGTTAGGAGTTATGACGTAAGTGCTACTTTTGCTGATTGTACCATGGTACAGCCGTATGCAAGAAGAGTGTACTACGTGTGTGTGTGAAATTGTGGAACGCACTACAATTCGTAAGGATGTGCGTACATTAAGTTATATTATTTGTACACAGCAAAGTTAAAATTAATTTTAAATTTTTGTGTTGTAAATAATAACGTAAGCATAGTGTGGATAAGGTACGTGTTAAAGGATGTCTACCGTACAAGGATTACATTCGTGATCCTGTATAACTTTTTATTTATTAATTTCATTAATATAATTGTTTATTATTTCCAGCTCCTAAAGCAAGCACTGTGCGAGCTATTCGAGACGGGCGACATGTCGCGCGTCAAACGCACCGTTTGCTCTGTTCTGTCGCGTCTCGCGCGCGGCACCTTACCGTTTCAAGAGCTGTTGTTTACGCGGGAGTACCACGGTCCTGCTGGGTATAAGGGGCAAACCACTGCGCCGCCCAATGAGATTGCACTGTAAGTAGGTACACTGCTTTATATTATACCAAACTAGCTGCTCGCCCCGGCTTCGCACGGGTGGTACCTGGATAAAAAGTCTACTGATTTTGTGCAACTTCATATAAAGGATCAAGGATCACTTTGAAACGTCTTGGAAACTAGGTGAAGCTACGCCTGTTCCTCGCGACCAAGCCTAGAAGAATCAGGCAACAAACACGGCTCGGGTGCCTATCATTTTTTTCAATGATCCTTTCCTTATTGCTATGTAGAGCTCCAGTGTGGTACACCATCATTCACACTTAGCTCACTTCCGCGGAAGTGGGAAGTGAGAGAAAGTTTGGATATTTGTTATGTACTGAACCATGTCGTAACGGCTAAATGAATGATAACCGATTTCGATGAAATTTAAATAGATCCTTGGAGATAAAATGCAGTTATTGACAGTTGAGGTTACACACGTCCAAACATTAATATTTAGCACAAGTCCACATTTTTCAGTAGCATTCCATACGTGACAGATTGCAAGCCCATCGCCGCTTATAAGACTACAAAGTATTGATATACATATATATCACATTTTCTCTATAGAAAAATCCAATGACACATCCGGGATTCGAACCTACGACCTTCAGATTAAAAGACAAGCTAACTCCCACTCGCCTAACTCACACAAATACGCTATTGTTGCATTCCAGCCGTCTACTATCCCGGGACAGACGCGCCGGGCCGCGAACTGGCGAACGTGTATCCTGGCTGGTGACAGCTGGTGCCCCCGGCACAGCCCTCTGTCGCTTAGCACGTGGACCGCACGAGCTAGCACGTGACCCCGCCCTTACACCGCACGTACCTTACTACGCGAGTCGTGTACTACTACCACCGTTGCATCGCTGCTTGTCGCTGCAAGGCGCTGTGGTCCTCGAATGGTAATAAATATTGGTGGACATTTCACACAAGGCAAGTGTGAATGGGACCGTTGGAAGAGGAATACCTCGGACCTTTTCTTGGACCAAATTGGTGACGATTTCAAAAAACCGGCCAAGTGCGAGTCGGACTCACGCACGAAGGGTTCCTTATATTTTTATGGATAATGGTACTTATCTATAAAAAACGGCAAAAAAACACGTTCGTTGTATGAGAGCCCCACTTAAATATTTATTTTATTCTGTTTTTTGTATTTGTTGTTGTAGCAACAACAGAAGTACATCATCTGTGAAAATTATCTAGCTATCACGCTTCATGAGATACAGCCCTGTGACAGACAGATGGACAGCGAAGTCTTAGTAATAGGGTCCCTTTTTTAACCTTTGGGTACGGAACCCTAAAAAGGCCAGGTCAAGAGTACTCTTAACCGACGAGCATGATTGAATTACACATTTATATTAAGGCCCTGTATGTATATTTATAAAAATAGGAGATGTGGCTTGTTCAGAAGTATTTCTTTTTTCGTTTCGAAAAAGAGCAATCGTCGACATACAGGGACATACAGGTAAGGATTTGTATGAGAAAATGTTGACTAAATCGACTATTTTTTAGCCTACAGCCCTATTGTGTAAGCTCTTGAAGCTATTAGGTATTTCACTATGAAATAATTAAATGTATTTCTATATATAGAAAGTCGTGTTAGTTACACTATGGGAACTAGAAGCGATACGAAGTTCGCCGGGTTAGCTTGTTAATTTATAATTTTTAGAGATTCGTGAGGCAATTTTTTTCATAATAACACCACACCATTCACTTTTTGGCATACCAGGTGGAACGAGCTAGGCTACACCCGCGAATCGCAACAGCGCGAGATAACACGCGGCGGCATCGCGCGGTACATGGCTCGCGAGCGTTGCGTCTCGTGTGGCGCCAAAGGAGTGAGGGGGACGGCGATATGCAACGTTTGCGCCGAGGAAGATACCTCCCGCGCGGCCATCACTATAGCCACGAGGGGCAACGCTGCTAGGACACATATGAATTACTGCGAGGATGTAAGTGTTTAGGGCCCTTACTCTGCAAAACGATACGACAATGCTCCGATATATTCAGCCAAACCGCACTCTCAACTCTCACACTCGCAAAAATGTTCGCGAGAGTCGTCGACTGTCGTAGTAGAAGATTGGCGCTGCGTCTCGTGTGGCGGTGAAGGAGTGAGGGAGATGTCGATATGCAACGTTTGTGCGGTTTGCGCGGTTATCACTATAGCCACGAAGGGCAACGCTGCTAGGACGCATATGAGCTACAGTGAGGATGTAAGAGTTCAGGGCCCTTTGCAAAACGATTTCGACATCATCGACAGTGACAAGATATATTCGGCCAAACCATACTCTTGTTTGCGAGAGCCGTCGACTGGCGTAAGTAAGTCGTTCCGTCGTTCAAAAGATAGTCGGAAACGATGTTACCTAGAATAGGTTTGGCTCGATTTATTGTCTGATTTATCGTTTTCAAGGGTTGACCCCTGATGTCACAAACCACGCCGACCTCGGTGGCGCGGGTTCGGATCCCGTGGTGGGCTAAATATTTGCATGATTTTTTTTTAATATGATCACGACTGTAATCTCCAAGTACGTTAGACATACTCTCAGATCATCAGGCGCTTAATATCACTCACACACACTAATCACATAGTCGGTAGTCAGAGGCACGTTCGAACATTATCTGTAATCTATTGTTTGCAAATATTTATCGCGAATCGATGTGGTTAGTGTAGGATAAATGTGATTTTTTATTTACAGATCTGCTCGTCGTGCTGCGGTCACAAATATACATCCGCATGTGAAAACACAGAATGCCCGGTATTCTTCCGTCGAATAACCGCACGGCAGAAACTCGCTCAGATTCGCGAGGTCGTATACAATTTACCTCATCAGTTCGCAAAGGAAACTTTCGACTTTTGAGTTGTGATATTATATTTAGATATTTTAAAATCGAATTAAATTATGAATTATAAAGTTATTTTACCAACATTTTGGGTTTTAGTTGTTGGTACCTATATTCTGTTGCTATCATTTTATTACGCACAAGCTGACCCCGCGAACTTTGTATCGCTTTAGAATTAACAAATGTTGACTTAAGTTTCCGTTCCCGTTCTCATTTCCGTTACCGTAGTATCAAACTCATGTAAGAGCACTGCATGATAATCTCTCTCCTAGTTCAACCACTGATAGCACAGCGTCCGTTCGGAAGTTATGCGCGTACATACATTTCGGCGATTCATTTTTATATATATATATATTAATAAGTGTGCTATGGAATTACCTACATAATAATAATAATTTTAGCGGTTGGTTGCAACCCCACTAATGCTCTGTAAAGGCCCATGCCTACGCCTGTTACAATAATAGTAAGATAAAAGTCAGTTTAGTTTTGTAATTTAATATTTATTTGAATATGGGTCAAACTAAATAACTAACTAACACCCGGTTGCGCACGATGATGCAATCCACAAAGCTGAAGCATAATGATAAATTGATAACATTCATAATGTTTTTTAGAAATTAAGGCCCTGTATGTCGACGATTGCTCTTTTTCGAAACGAAAAAAGAAATACTTCTGAACAAGCCACATCTCCTATTTTTATAAATATATTATTACATCAGGTTCCTACCTAGATTTATATTAAGCTGAAAACATAATAGTAGAAACTTTTCACGATAAAGATATTATTTCAAAATGATACGTTTTAGAATTTATGATCGAAATACTTTGATACCTACTATTAAGATCAACTTGTGATTTATTGTTAACTAGCGACCCGCCCGCACGGGTAGCATGTTAATACATATAAACCTTCCTCCTGAATCACTCTATCTATCGTAGTTTTAAAGATATAAGCAAACATACATACAGACATACAGACGCGGGAAGCGGAAAGCGACTGCTTTATACTATGTAGTGAAGATAGGTAATATGTAGATCTAGATTTCTACTAGAATAGGTTTTTGATAAGTAATTATACATAATTTATATCATTAATTTATTCGAAAAGCAAAGGCGGACCACGCTCCGCCCATGGATCAGTACCACGTGCAGCGGTCGGTAGGATTATTTATCGAAGTGATTAAAGATGGGTACATCTTTATTCACTTAAACTATACATTATAAAATAGGAGATGTGGCTTGTTCAGAAGTATTTCTTTTTTCGTTTCGAAAAAGAGCAATCGTCGACATATAGGGCCCTATGTCATCTTTTTTAATTTCATTGATTTGCATCATTGATTGCCTCTTAAAATGTAAACATAGGTATCCAAATCCATGTTATTCAAAGTCTTAATAATTGAAAAAAGATTATAGCTTATTATTATTATACTTGAGGATACAACAGGGAGGATTCAGGGATGGATAACTATTTATCCGTCCCTGAATTTAGTATCCTCAAGCCCAGTGCTAACAAGTGGGATCTAACCCATAAAGATCTTATAATGCATCTATAAAATTAAACTGTTACATACTTTGATCTACTAAAAGTCGATGGTTACATACTTAAAATATTAAGAACAATTTTTTTTTATAAAACTTAAATCTTTAGCCAAATCTAGTTTTGACCGATTTTTGCAGTCAAAAGTAAATTTAACCAGTAAAAAATGTCGACTTTAATAATAACATAAACAAGTAATTTTTCTGACAGTGCACCATTGTCATTGACTAAACTCTTTTTTCGTCATGGTGATTCCAGATTCCTACATAAGATACGCCTTGTAAAGGATAGGTGAGCGTGCAAATTCGCGGTCATTCTCCATCATATGCAGCATATCGCGAAGGTTTATGCGTTTCAGACGCGTTCGCAATGCGAGCTGACCGCGGCCGGTGTTGCTATTAGACGGAGAGCTGCCGCTTGTGGTCGGGACAGCTTCTCCCGGACCGTCTAGACGTGCCTTCTTTCTTGGGCCAATGGCCTGCAACGCCGTCAAGTTAGCTTCCCGTTGACGAAGCTCTTCTAACTCTGCACGCTGCATTTCCTTAGCCTTAGCCTTCAACTTGGCTTGTTCGGGATCCTCATTCTTCGACCGCGACTTTGCCGCGCGCAGTAACATCTCGCGCTCCGAATCCTCACGGCGCTTCTTGTCCACACGGTCTAGCTCCTCAAGAAATTTCAGCTGGCCTTTCACATCTTGTGTCACCTCGTAGCGACCGTCTGTCTTGGTAACTGGGTCGATGCGATGCTGAGTGACGCACGTCAGTTTCTCCACGATTGTTTTTAGCCTCTCCTGTAAGGCGTGACTCATCAGTGCAGCGACTTCTGGTGGAGGTTCGTCCAGGCCCTGCTTAGCGCAGATTGCCTTTATGCGCGCCATCATAGCTGCGTTAGGCACTAGATACTCCTCTTTGCAGGATCTAATTTGAGTGCCGATCATGTCGGTATTTCCGAGAATACGCTGAGTTTCTTCCTGCAGGTTGACGCCTCCCATTGCCGCTACGTCGTTGATATCGTCATCTCCGGCCATCTTGTCGTCGTTGAATTGTGCCGGGAACACAGTCGGCTTCCTTTCTTTCTCCTTCAGGAGGGACTTGCCTGGAGTTAGGACGGTCGATAGTGCTGCTGATGGTTGGCTACGCTGGAAATTCGCCTTGCTGTTTACAATTATCTTGCCGCTTTCGGCGCTTTTGTTCACAACGGGGATCTTCGTATGAACGGGAATGTTTTGTAGGACGGCGATGGAACTGCCTGGTTTTGGAGCCGACTTCATAGGGATGTTCAACGGTAGATTGGCTGTTATGATAGATTGCGGCGCTATGTTGGGGAACGCGACATGATGAGGAGGAGCATTAATACCCTCTATTACTAGCTCCTTTAGTACTAAAGATTGCCTCAAAAGTGGTAGACTCTTCTTCAAGAAGCCAATCAAGCATGGTTGGGGACTTGCATTTAGCAGCCGTTCTAGTCTGTCACAGAATTCATCTGGTTCAACTTGACTATCAATCAATTCCTGAATAAGATTCCTTACATTTAGTTCTACAGAAGGAGGTTCCTTGCTGGATAGGTCAAGAAGGTTTGCAAGGAAGTTACGGCATTTTTCTTTTGTATTACTTTCCAGTTGTGGTTTGATAACTTGTGCATTAGCAAAGTTTGAGTTTAGTATAGTTGGTTGTGGGTTCTGTATGTTGGAGACGTTGGGTGAGTTGACCATGGATTGTGAGATTTGTTGGATGGGCATAGCCATCTGGCCCATGGAACCAAGTGAGGCTACACTGGTGGACACCGTGGCCACACCAGAGTGTGCTGGCACCGTTGACAGCCTGATGGCCTGTGAGGGTGGGGCTGCAAGTGACCCTGACCCTGGCACAGGACCCACTCTTAGGAGTTGGTACTGACCATTTTCAGTCTTCAATAACAAATGTCCCTGTTGCCCCGCTTGAAGAGTCTGCAGAGTTTGCATTGTTATGCCAGGTGGACCTGGCCTCGTGTTGACCACTTGAGGTGATCCAATCACTACTCTCGGTGAAACTGCCGCCACAGACTTTTGAGCAGCGACAGACGGCGCTCCAGGCCTCATGTTCAATATCTGAACATTGGGCATAATATTTGGTTGTCCGGAGCCAAGGTTCTGAGCAGTAACCACGACGTTTTGACCGCTCGAATTGACAGTCATGGGGACAGTCACCATGCCAGGCTGCAAGGGACCCGCCTGCCCAGAATTAAGGTTTGGGTTACCCGGCTGTTGCATGATTGAAAAATTATTGTTATCCAACAATCGACACGACTACTACATCTGCTTGGTACTGTACAAATTGGTAGCTTGTACGTATCATACACTGTAATGTCCACGATACTTCGAAATTACTTCAGCATCAGAGCAGGGATAAATAAACAAAGTCTGACTATCCTCCGTAGCACTAATTCCCTCGCTTAGCACCTACCAAGCAATACAACTTGGAACTTCCAGTGATATCACAATAAAAGTCATAACGTCCAATATGACCACATTATTAATTTATACCAATTTTAATCTCTTTTCTCAAGTCTCAAGGTCTCACTTATCACAAACAAAAGAAGATATTTTAGAAATTGTTGGTACTAAAACTCGGAAATTCGGAATAGCTAGCTAAGCTATCTCCTCTTTCTCACCAACACTTCGTAAATAATTGCGTTGTCGTCGCTTCGCTGACAGTGACAGAAAAAACAGACAATATTAAACAAAATGTCAAATCAAAACGTTATGAAATCTTTTTGGATGTGCTTAATCTATTACTATTTTTGAAACCTCTTGTAGCTTAGCTAGTCTATGTGCAATTTTTTTTGTGTACTACTTTTGATCCACACTAAAAAAACTTTTTCTATCTCATAGAAAGTTTTTCTCTTTGACAGTGACAATCAATGACATTTGTTTGTTTACAAAAATTATCTTAAGGAAACCAAAGCCTCGAACAAAACTACTTTTGACCGGATAAGTTTTTTGACTGTAAAATCTCCACGCACGAAAATATACGGCCGGTGGATGCCGACATTTGTTTGAGTGTAATCTGCTGAGTATGTATGTACGCTCTTGGTGCAGTATCTAAATCCAACCAAACTAAAAAGTAGTTTGTGATCAAACCAAGTTATAACAACAATAAAATATTTCACATCAGTGATGTATAAAGACACAGAATTACGTAAACTTCCTGCGGGCTACTTGAACTCTGTTGAAGATGCCCTGGAAACCAATGAAGATTGGAAAAGGTTCATGAGCCTTATACCAAAGAATCTTGAAAATTTATCCAGTGCCAGTTATGAGAAGAAGTATAATGGTGAAGACATCAGGTATTTATTTACTAAAAGAGACTGCCAACAGCCTTTAGTCAAAATATCTATGATGCTTGAAATACATGTACAGAAGATGATAATATATTAAACAAAACCAATGTACTCTGCTTATGAAGGCATGCATTAAGATACCTAAATATCTATACATGTTTATGTGGCATGTAAATAGTTTTGATTCAAAATATTTAGGTATACCTAGGCGCTACAAATCAAAAGCCAGTTCTCAACCAGATTTGAGTTGGCAAGTGCCTGCCTTTAATTTCTAGCTCTCCCCTATTGTTACCCTACTTCTAATTTTGGCTATACTTGCAAGAATAAAAATGTCTACTTTTTTGTAACTTATGAAAGTACCTATCTACATTTATTTTAGGATTTGATGACAATTTTGAATACTTTTTGTTAATAATAGACAGTTACCTGCATTTAGATCTCAAAGGTTTTTGTATGAAACAAGCAATGTTATCCCACATGAGTAATGTTTTATGTTTCCTATAAAAACATTTAAAATAAGCTTGAGGATAATTACAATGGTTTTTGTAGGAAACAAATAATGCTTTGTAATGTTTTGTGTTTCTTAAAAAAACATTTAAAATAAATTTTATTGTTAATCTATTATAGTATTAAAATACAATGATTAGTCCACCCAGGAAACATTTGTGTGATGAACATAGTTCCCATAGTACAAGCTTTGCTAAGTTTGGTGCTTTTTAGAGACATATCACCTGCCCTACTGGCTCTCTCAGTGAGAATCTTGATAAACTGAAAAAACCGGACAAGTGCGAGTCGGACTCGCGCACGAAGTGTTCCGTACCATTATCTATAAAAACGGCAAAAAAATCATGTTTGTTGTATGGGAGCCCCCCTTAAATATTTATTTTATTCTGTTTTTAGTATTTGTTGTTAGAGCAGCCACAGAAATATATAATCTGTGAAAATTTCAACTGTCTAGCTATCACGGTTCATGAGATACAGCCCTGTGACAGACAGACAGACGGACAGCGAAGTCTTAGTACTAGGGTTCCGTTTTTACCCTTTGGGTTCGGAACCCTAAAAACGGGCAGAGCGATTCGATCAAGTTTGGGCAGCATTGTGTTAAATGTCCACTAGTATTTATTTATGTTATTTCTTTCCAGGCTGATTGAAGTTCATGCAAATGACACTAGAGTGAAGTGTGCAAAAGTGTTGTTTGATAATTGGGGCACATCTGGACGTATCAGACCCACACTGAAAACACTTCTTGACCTCCTCGTAAAGGCGGAAATGTTTAAAGCTGCTGATGCAATTGCCATAATGCTAGGAGGTAAGTATTTAGTCTGTATTGATAGTTTGACTTTGCTAACTAGCCCTTGTATATGGACTCCCTTTACCGCATTTAGACTCCTATTTGGTCCGTTATGCATACTAGCCCTTATCTACATAATATATAATTTGCCCTAAACTGATACCATGCTATGCTATGTTCTATGGTTGATTAACTAGTAGTTAATAAAAAAATTATAGATGTCTAGGAAAATAGTAAAAAAAAAACCGGTTGAGCAGGATTTGTATGTTTTCATAAATTTCAAACAAATACCCAATTATTAAATAAAAATTATTAGGTACTTTAGTTTGTAATTATATATAAGATAATCTTGCTTTTTTTTTACTGTTTTCCTAGTAGACATATTTTTTTTTTATTATCTTACTGCATATGTGGGCAAAATGTGCCAAATAGAATGTTTGGATGTGCCTCTGACTACATCCATTAGACATATTCAAGAATCCAAGTGGATGTCTACTATACATGGGGTTTACAGTTGTGATCCTATTTAATATATTATACTAGTTATCAGACTATCATTTATGTTTGTATAAGTGTCCTTCAGAATCAACTCACCAAACTCTTGACAAGTAATTAAAAATAAAATTGTTTACAGAACCTCTACCAGAAAGGCCTATTGATGGTCCTGCAGCACCAATAGACCTAAGTGTCTCAAGTTATCTCAATACTGACAAAATTACACAACAGCTTGAATCATCGTCAATAACTGATCATGATGATAAATCTACAGAACAGATGAAATCAATCAACTTAATTCAATTTCCTGAATCCCATAGTAACATTGGACAGCAATCTGCTAGACCGACCTCAGAAACACATGATGCAGGACACAATAATAACTCAAGTCTTTATCTTCCTGTATCTAATATATTGGACCCAAAAACCAACTTCAACCAATCCATATCAAAAACGGAAAGCAATCAAACACCCATATCTCTAACATCAGCCTCTATAGGCGACTCGGAAACAATACAATCTCATTCTCATGTAGCACAGACCACACATTCCTTACAGACCAGCAAATTTATAGAACAAACTGATAAGGAAATTTTTGAAAATGATAAATTGATCCAATTTTCATTTAACGACTTGATAGCTGCAACAAACAACTTTACAGGCACCCTTATAGGTAGTGGGGGATTTGGTGATGTGTTTTTGGGACAACATGAAGGCTTGGGATCACTAGCTGTAAAAAAATTACATGCACACCTGTCCCTAGACACGATTTCTAAGATGTTTAACCGCGAGGTAAGATTCTTAGCCCTGCTCCATCATGAGAACATTGTTCCCATACTAGGATACTCTATAGACGGGACAACCCCATGCATTGTCTGTGACTATATCAATGGTGGTTCATTGAAACAGAAACTTGCTGAGAAAGTGCTAAATAAAAGCCAAAGAATGAGCATAATAAATGGCACAGCAGAAGGGTTGAGATACATCCACAATACTGTCAGACCCAATCCCAACAATCTTCCTACATCTTCAAATAATTATTTATGCCATCGTGATGTAAAAAGTGATAATATTCTGCTGACAACAGAATGTATTCCAAAGTTATGCGACTTTGGATTAGCCAAACAGTTTCAAACAATAAACTTCACTAGTGCCATCATAGGCACAGTGTATTATATGGCACCAGAGAGTATTAAAGGCACTTATACTGTGAAAAGTGATGTCTACAGCTTTGGAATGGTACTACTAGAAATACTGACTGGGTTAGAGGTTGTAGTTAAAGATGATAATAGTTCTATGAACATCAGTGATTACTTAAAAGAGCATTGTGTGAATGGTGATATTACACAATTTGTTGACAAAGTTGTCGGAAACTGGTCAGAAGCTCAAAGGATATATGACTTAGTTAAGCTATGTTTGATGCATGAGCCATCTGATAGACCATCTATGGATGAAATATGTAGAGAACTTCGTAAAATGTAAAAAATTCCGGCTTGAAGGGCCTAAAAAAAATGTATATGTTTTGTCATACTATTTTTAGTGATTTTAAATAGAAATAGCGCTAATTACCACGTTCTTTAAATATTGAATTTTTTCAATACTTTATCTGAATTGTCTCAAAACAAAAGAAATAACATAGTAATTAGCTGTATCACTACTTAGTATAAAGCAAAGTCGCTTTCCGCTTCCCGCGTCTGTATGTATGTTTGCTTATATCTTTAAAACTACACAACGGATTTTGATGCGGTTTTTTTTAATAGATAGAGTGATTCAGGAGGAAGGTTTATATGTATAATAACATGCTACCCGTGCGAAGCCGGGGCGGGTCGCTAGTTTCTATTTATAATGATTAACTACTAATGAGTATTGTGGTTACACAATAGTTTTAATTCTATATTAAAAAGGATTAAAAAGAAAACTATTATCTGATAATATAGGAATTATATTGAATTACTAGCTTTTCCCCGTGACTTCCGCCGCATGGATTCAGAAAATCGATTTTTGAAAACTTTATCATGCTGAAAATCAAAAGAAAATTTTGGGGAAAAAAGTAACTTATGTCCATCCCAAGACTTTTAAACTATCTCTATATGAAATTTCATCACAATCGGCTCAGCCATTTGGCTGTGATAATGTCACAGACAGATGCAAAGTCGCTTTCCGCTTCCCGCGTCTGTATGTATGTATGTATGTTTGCTTATATCTTTAAAACTACACAACGGATTTTGATGCGGTTTTTTTTAATAGATAGAGTGATTCAGGAGGAAGGTTTATATGTATAATAACATGCTACCCGTGCGAAGCCGGGGCGGGTCGCTAGTTTATAATATAAGTAAGTATAGATAAACCTTGATTATTATAATCAGAATGAGAATCATTTTGATGGATAATTGGGAACTAAACTTAATTTGGTTCGCAGCCAACAAGCGTACGCTCAAACTGCTAGCGCTGCATAAACTTAGGTCAATGTACGACATAGATCGTACAGATTGTGTCAGTATATTATACCTTTCAGAACAAATTATTTTTGCAGTACATAGTTAATGTAATATTTATGTAATAGATAAGTTTATATGTTGTTAAAGAATATATTTTTATTACTTTTTACCAGACAAGTGCCTAAATAATAATAATTACCTATTGGTTATATTATATTGTAGTAGATAAGTGATCAAGAATATAACTAAGCAAGTGATATAAGATATTAAAATGTCTTCTTAAGAAAATGTTACTACTTTACAAATATATTTTTACATACATAATGTTAATATTTCATTTTTTATTTCATCTAACTTTTCTGCAAACTCTGGAACTTTAATTTGAGATTTATTAAGGTTTTCGTATATAGCTCTTTGCTCATCCTTTGTGCAGAGAGTTACTAAAGATACAATCAGGTCCTGGATTACTGTTGCTATAGACTCCTTCCTGGATACATACAGCAGTTTGATGAGTGCAGAAAGTATTTTGTGGTCTGTGGATAGTCGCCAGACACACCAACAATGAGTGATCCAGACTTGAAGACACTAAAATATAACAAAGATATTGTTAACCAGCTACAGTTTACCAAACAGGTTGTAAAACACCCAAATACATTTACAACATCTAAGTACATGTTGTGCCAACCTCACAAGAAGTGGGACAAGGTGAAAAGGAAGAACTGGATCGGTAGTTCAGGAGATTACCACCTACATCTAAACTCATAAACTAACTCATCCTTTTTATAATATTGGTAAAATAAACACAGTTGTTTATTTTACTGAGAATCATAACCAATCTATATTATGTTAATAGTTTTGAAGTGATGATTTTTGCTCTTTGATTATTTTTCATTTATTTCTTATTCTACTTTCATATTAAAACTTAAATCCAAAACTATAGAAGTCATTTTAAAATACGAACTTTTTTAAATTGACGTAAAATATTAGAATAATGTATATATTTGTACATACCTCTAATACATCGACAAGCAGTATATCAGCTATTGCATCATTGCAGCATATATTGACGTTCTCAAGTAAAACCACCTTCAGCAGCTTTCTATTTACACAATTCACCTTGTGCACAAGAATAGCTTCCTTGAGAAATTGAACACAAACTGTCTTTCTGTGCAAATTAGACTCCATGTGTAGCTGATCCAACATACTCCCAAACACTTCATCAGCTTTTTCTTTCTGAAATAAATAAATAAATATTGGTTGACATTTCACATTTAGTTTGGGGCTGGATGGCCTACCTACATAGTATAACAATTTAAATTAAGGATAAAATTAATAAAACTTGCCATTTATTTAAATTTGAAAATAATATAACAACAGCTTAAAACAGAGAAGGTAATATTGAAATGGACAGGTTGCAAACCTGTAAAATATGGGCGTGAACCAAATGTAATGTTTGGACGTGCCTCTGAAAACCCTCTTTAGACATCTTCATAGATTTGATCACCTATCAAGAGTACTTGGAGATTGCAGATGTGTTATTATTATTGTTTTTCATGAATACATAGGTACTAACCTTCACATCTGATGGAATAATTTTTATAAAGTCAACAAGACTTTGAAGAACTAATGCTGTGATTTCCAGATCTTTTACGAGCATAGTCTTTTTGAGACTACCATGTAATACTTCATAGTAATTCCCGCCTTTGAAATGTTTCTCATTCTAAAAAAAAAGACATCAAAGAATCACATAATGAAAAATCAAGAACCAAAAAATGTGGTAAGGCTTATACATACCAAACACTGCATTATCGCCTTGCAACAATTCAAACCTTTGACTTTATTCACATTCAAGCTGTCTTCGATGAGAAGCAAACTTAATGGAAAAATCTTTACTGGATTTATTTTAACTTTATAATCCTGAAATAAAAATATAAATAAATTAATAAACCGCAAGAGAGTAGGTTTTGTAATGGAAAACCATTTAGGGAGTTTTCATAGAATAGAAATGTCTGGTATAAGACAATTAAAACCAACCACCTTGAGCAACCCAATTTGCTCTAAAATTATACATTTATAGCAATCTAAACCATTTGGATAGGTTAATATTTATTATTATCTAAATATTGTAGACATTACCTTTAAATCTTTCATAAGTATGCAATATGCATCTATCAGACCAGGATATCTCTTGAAATCATCTGTTGCTATTTTTGAATTTAGATCCAACATTAAATTATCAAAAACATCTTGAACATTACAGAAACCACTGCTGCTTAAGATTGAATCTAAAGCCACTCCACTTTTATCCAAAAATATCTCTTCCAGCTTTTGAATATAAATTTTACATTTGGGTGTATTCCATTGAGTGGAACATGTACGTTGTAAATAAAGAACTATTAGCGATGGTAAAACACTGGTTGTTAGTCTTTCAACATCATTGAAATCCATGTTTGATAACAAATGTAGTACAAGTGGGAAATGGTTATCCAATTTATTATGCCGGTCGTAATATTCAGGGTGGTTATCGATTTCATCAATGTTTCTTGAAAGCTTCGGTAGCAAACAATAGTGAATATGTACAATGATCTCGTCAATGTCGTCTAATGCTTCATAAGTTTCTTCCATAATTCTATTCGTAGTATTCGTTTAGTATTTTAACAATTTAATTTAATTACAAAACTAGGCTTAGTAGGCTTAGGCTAAAAGCAAAAGCGTAGCCAAAAAGAGAAAAAGGTAAACAAAGAAATGTCACTGCGAGCGATGCGACAGTGACATTTTTTTTCGACAATTTGACAAGTTCAATTCAAACTGTGAATAGAATCGCGCTCGACTTGGCGGGGGTACTACCGTGCCCCCAAACTAGCTAGAGCAACGAGTCGATCTATTTTGTTTGTGGTAGAAGGAATGTGTGATAATTAAGTACACAAAAATTAGGCCAAGTGCTATTTTATTGTTTTTAGTATTTTTTAGGGCGGCAACAGAAATACATCTGTGGAAATTTCAACTGTCTAACTATCACGCTTTATGAGATACAGACAGACGATGGACAGACAGTGATGTCTTAGTAATAGGGTAGGGTCCCGTTTATACCCTTTGGGTAAGGAACCCTACAAATAAAACTTTATATCTTCATGAATTAATAGATTACGATTAAAACCTCCTTGCTTCGTTTGATTGAGCGACGAGACTGATTTCAGTCAGTCTGTGTTTTATACTCTGTGGCTGTGTCCTGTGGTCCAATCAAACCTTTTCATCCATCCAACTACTTTGACTTTTGACTTTAGCTCTGTGCGTCTGTGCATCCAATCCAATCCAACCTTATATGCTATTTGATCCAACCAACAAATAAAAGTACTCTGTGACTCTGTGAGTCTGTGACTGACTCAGACAGAACGCAATTTTGTCGAACGAAAATCGAAAAGTTTGAAACGCGAAATTACATAATTTTAGTACATTAAATAGTAATTCAGTTTTTATTTTAGTTGCTGAAGCTTCAATTCAAGTTACATAAACAGCATTATGCTAAAGTTAGTACATGAATTCATCACCGTTGTGTGTGTGCTACAAAAAAATTCGTCTCGCCTGCAATTTATTTTACGTTTTCCAGGTTCGGAGTGAAATCAGCTGTACTTGGTTCAGCTGTGTACTACACAATTGATAAAGGAGTATGGAAAGACAGCGCAACAACGAGCGCTATTTATGAAGACCTTGAGAGTGGAGTTTCACCTTATGTTGGTGAACTGAAGAAACAAATTCCTTACGAAGTATGATTTGTTGTTCCTCAAACTAAAGTGTATCCAAGATATTCCAATGTAATTTGACAGCCTAATGAATCTTCAACTACTTGATGAATCAATATTGAGTTTTCATAAACCAAAAAGTATTAGTTGAGGCAGTGGCGGACTTACACATTTGCCGCCCGTAGGCTATTGAATTGCACCCCTCCCACCCCCAGAGATTATTTTTACAATCCAACGATTTAGTTAAAAGTGGTAATTCCTGTAAGACATTTGGCAATCAATAATAAAATAAATTGTGATGTTTGAAATTTGCCGCCCCCTAAAATCTGCCGCCCTAGGCTCCAGCCTACTCAGCCTACTGGTAAATCTGCCACTGAGTTGAGGTCCAACTAGCCATGTTGGCCAAGTGGAAGATATTAATTCATTCAATTTCGGCCGTGCATGATTATATTTTACGATTATAAATGTATGTATAAATGCACTTTTAGCATATTATGCTCAAAAGTGAAGGAAATCATCATGAAGAAACCAGCTTAGAAGTGGTGATAGGCTTGCAACCTGTCATGTATGGAGTTAGCATTACCTATGTGACTGGTTGCAAAATGTAATAGTTGTCTGTGCCTCTTGACTATCTCCTATACATCTTCAAGGATCCGAGGATGACGAGATTACAATTGTGAATCTAAACTTAACTATTGTTATTTTTTTTCTTGGATACATTACCATTTTAGAGAGCCCTTTTAGCTTTGTTTTAATTTCATGGAATATGCAATTTACATTTTATATTTTTGTTACAGTTGCCTCCACTTCCATCAAATGATAGATTATCTTATTTGATGAAATACTACTGGAATTGTGGTGTAAAATCTACATTCAACTTTCTTGTGGATCTCCCAACACACACAAGCAATGCTGCATCCAAAACTTATGAATTTATTTCTTCCTCACTGGATGCTGCAGATCAAGTAACCTCCAGCCAAGAAAAATGAAATTTTACCTAGTCTAGAATTATTTATTCACCATGCATTGTTTCAAATAAATTATGTTAACTGTTTGTTTTGAAGTTATCATTTTAGTCTTCACATTTAAATTAGATAAATCATAGAGAACTAGTTATAGTATTGTTTTTTTTATATTAGCCATTACTATCCCACTGCTGGGCAAAGCAAAGGGCTCCCATGTGGATTTCCACTTTTTAGGGTCACTTGCCAATCTTGATGAAAGTTGTTAAGGTCACGCCAGCGCTTGGCCGCCTGCCTCGGCGTCGTTTCTGATCCTCAGGAGCCCAACCTGTTACGATTTACGACATTGGCCCGGATAGGTGTATCCGGGTGCATACAAACAACATGGCCCGCCCAATCCCACTTTAGCTTGGCGTCTTTGGTACCCACATCAGCGATGAAGTATTATGTACAAGGTAAAAATAAAAAACTAAAATTATAAAAACAGCCCACAGTTGTGGCACAGTTTGATTTATTCCCTTCTCACAATGTCGCACGCATTTTACATTCTCCATTAATCTCCATTCAAGTATCAACATTTCCAAGCTCTTTATTCACATTGATCAACAAAGTATTGCATTAGAATTGCTTAAATTATTGCAAGGATTATCAATTGTCATAAAACCTTTACAAAATCACCTGATGGTGTTTTTAAAAGCTTGATATACTCTCAAGTACACACCAAGTAGAGCTTGAACCATCAATTTATGGATAAGTAAAGGCAACAAGTGCGAATGGCTTTGTGCATTTCAAAATGATCACAATTTTACATAAGTCACTAAGGAATGGTCTTGCATACTAGTCTGTTTTCATTGCATTATACTTTTAATCTACTTCCTGCATGTTAACAATTAGTCAATGCCTCACCAGGAGTGGGAATTCTTAACAGTAAGCTTTTATTTACAATGCATTTTGCTGTACACAAAAAGAAAAAAAATTAAGGTCTTGAACATAAATGAATAAAAAAAAATTAGTTATCAGCAGATTGAAGAAATAAACACAGCAAATTAATTTTATGCAGATTAAATCCCACAAGTTAAGGCATTAAACTTTGTACATATATCCTCCCATTATTAACATGTTTTTAAAATTCATAAAATTTACAGAACAAGCTATTTCTTGCTTGAAGTCAAGATAATATCAATAACTTGGTATGTTTCACCCAACAATTATTATTCCGAGATTTATGTCCTAAGGAGTGTGGAAAAGTGTGTTCATCTGATTATTGTGGCAGTCGTTTTGATGCTAGGCAACAGCAGCTTCCACTTCCATGGGTTCCTCAACACCAGCTTTCTTTTTCTTCTTCTTGTTAGCTTTTGCGGAAGAGTTAAGGATGGCCTGCAAAAAAATGGTCTCATTAAAGAAACTGCTACATAAATACAGTACCAGCAGGGTGTTGTTAGCTTCTGAATACTTCTAAAGAACAATCAGAATAGATAGATAAAAAATGTTGTAACATTTTAGAACTAATGCATATAAATACACAAAAGCTCACAAACATTACATTCACTTTACCCTGTGCTTGTTCAAGTCACACGATGAGACAATGCCGCCTTGAAAGATAACAGGGACATAAATAACTTCATGGAATCTTACATTAAGTTCAGGGTCTTTGATGGATCGTTCACTCTTGCACTGGCTCTTCTCAAAAGGTAAGCCGGTGATACGATGCGTGCCGCTGGGCAGCAACAGCACTGTGAACTTGAATTGGGCTACAAGTTCACCTGGACGCTCGTACAACACCTGTAGACAAATAAAATACTATTAAAAAAAAACTTATAAGCGGCGACAGACTTACAATCTATCACGTATGGAATGGCTAGCTACTGCAAAATGTGGGCATGTGCCAAATGTGCTGTTTGGACGAGCCTCTAACTAACCCCTTTAGAGGTCTGAGTACTATACTTGGGGATTACAGGTGTGATCCTATTGCATTTCATTTCTTTTTCAAACATTTAAATCTTACTGTCTTACTATAATAATAATAAAGTTTATTTATTTTTTCTCACAAAGGTAAGCATTAACAGTAATAAGGCTTAGGTGGTATATAAAAATGTTGTGTGTTGAAATATTTGTGGTATATTCAAGTTGTAATAGCTGTACAACAACAAATACTTATGTAGATGTAGTTTGTGGCCTGAAATAGCATATAATGTTACTCTTGACACTAATGAAGCTACAGGTAAAAGCTAGTGATTTTAAACAAACCTGGAAGGGCTCAATAAGTTTGTGGTTGACACACTCGACAACTCCTAGCCTTGCGCTAGTCTCTTTGTCGAAGCTACGTAGATTGAAGGGCATTGACCCATGCTTGTTGCGAACCTGTAGGCAAAATATATATTAGAAAAATGAAGACAGCTTGGTGTGATTGATATACATATAAAGAGAAAAGTAGTGTGATCAAATGTTGTAATTTTCTATACCAATATACCATGCAAATACATTGGTTCAAACAAATCACAACACTATACCCAGAATTTTGTTTGTTACAGCAATTAACAGTAACAAATGCTAAAACTTCTGGAAGAAATAAAACAATTGGAGACATTTAAATTTACCTCACTGTAGAACATTCTTGAGGCCTTCAGTTTCAACTGATACACTTCTTCAGTTTTTTTATATATTGTACACCTGGTGTCCATTTCTCGCCCCTAGAAACATAAATTTGTATATTAAACTTAGATTTCAATAATTGGTGCTTTACCTTAAAATATTGATATTTATTTTTGTCAGTTATCAAAAACCAAGATGCTATGTAAACATTTAGGTTAAGAGTCAAACTTTTTTATTTTCCCTGAGTACTGCCAATGAAGTAATGTGTACATACACTGGAAAGAATTCAGGGCATCCTGGAATTGGTATTGGCCATTTAGTGTTGACTACCAGAAGTACAGTTACATTGAGAGGCCTCACAGCTCAGTTGGTAGTGACTTTGATTTATTTATTATAGATATCATGAAAGGACACTTACCACACCCTCACCAGTGGAAATAAGGACATCCATTGCGTAAACCTCATAGGTTTCAAGGGTGGCTTTCTCATGCTCTTTACGCTGTGCTTCTGTTGGATTCTGAATTATACTTTTCTCTCCATCAATGCGGAACTGCTTTAGTTGGTGTGACAGCATGCCTTCAACGGGCTTGCAGCCAAATTCTGCACTGATCTTTTGAATTGCATCCGTTATTGCGTAGTTCTAAAAAATAACAAAGATGCATATCACATAAGATGAGATGCCATCTGGCTGCTACTTTTAATTATAACAAATATTGTAAATTTTGCCTTAGTCTTAGATTAACTTTGTCAAAGATTTTCAAGATTCTGTACCTTTCAGGCACCTATTATTCAAAGTCGAAAGGTATTTATTTCATTAAATCACAAGGATCATTCTCAAACAAGAAAAATAATTACCTCATTTTCAGGTTTTAGCAATCTCAAGGCGGCTTCGCTAGCATAGTGAGCAGCCAAGAGGACGTCAGCTGCCCTACCTGTGACCTCCCCACCACCAACAAACACTGTGTGTGCAACAACGGCAATGAACCCATCGATATGTGCACCAAAATCACTGTAAAACAAATTGACTCATTTCTCACTTAGTGTGGGGTCAGCTCAACATGTTGTGAAGAGGATTTGCCTTATGTTTTTTTGGCAGCGTGCCAGACTTCTCTAAACCTCTTTGGGAAAAGCAAATTGTCTATGACAAATATTTGCAAAGATTGCAAGCTGTGGCTGTTAGTAGAAAGTACCTTTAGATCAATAATTAATAATGTATACTAGAAATAGAGCAGTATTATGTAATTGATAACTGCATTGCATTTTATTGTTATGTACTTAGTTTACTTACCTAAAATAATTGAATACAAGGAAATAATTTAGAGTAGCAACAAGTGCTGACATAAAACAAACCTTATCTACACAAGATAAAAGGTGATTGTACTGCTCTACCAAAGGCATAGCACTTAGCATGGTAAAATTTGAGGTTACTTTGTTTTATTTAGGCCCATACATTAATTTAGAACCTAACAAAAGTTAGGTACTTTACTAACAACTTACCACAGTATCAGTATTTTGATGATGTAAATTAGCTCACAGGTTTTTATATTTAGATCAATTTGGGAAATAGGCGTATGTTCCACACTTACATTTTAGCTAGGTCTCCAGCCTTCAAGATGTAATCACTTTCACTGGGGATAGGTGAAAAGTGACAAATACAGTTGTTTACGGATAGGCATGTCGAGAATGCAATGCCTTTTTTAGAATCCTTCTCTTTCTTGAACACCTTCGAGGTTTCCTCTAACAGAAGCTTATCGCCAAATTCACAAATTTCTCTCGCGGATGCGTCTGGGATACATTTCGCGATAATTTGTTCTAGCACACCTGTAAATTAGTAAGTTGATGTAAATATTAGAAAGATTAGAAAACTGCACATCAAAACGAAGCCAAATTCAGCGGGAGTCTCCACATTGGCCGCATGGCGATGCGATGACACGCGTCCATCCCATTCACACAGTTTGCGTATCAACCAATTTACGCGAGTATCTCTTTCTTCTGAAGTAAAATAACAGGAGGGAAAGCACTTACGGTTGACAATTTGTCCTGCTAATTTGTACTTGGTCACTACCAAGTCCTCTGCAATAGTTTTTTCTACTTCTTTGTCGTCAGCCATTTCTCTAAATTGTGGATTTTTGCCCAACAATTTCTACTAGAATTTTGATTGGTAGTTCAGTTCATGAAGTGTCAGTCACGAGTCACGTGACATTTCCAGCTAATCAGAATTAGGCGGGAAATTTGAACTTTTTTCATAAACTTTTGAAATAACATAAACTTTTACCATTAACTGAATTCCTAAGGCTGGGAATAGACGTCCGATTTGGCTTCCGATTGTCTGATCAGACTATCGGATCGGATTCACTCCATACACGTCCTATTTGTGAGTCAGACATTTTTTGAACTCAGTCGTTCTCGAGCTGCGCTGTGATGCGCACACTTTGGCGCACACGTCCTCCCAAGCCAAATCTTCATTTGCCGATCGTGATAAGCTTCAATGCCCGTATCCCTTAAGCATGTCCGTTTTTCTACGGCCATAATAAGCCGTTCTTGGGTTCGAATCCCGGCAGTTAGTATTAGAGACAGAGTGTCTGGATGTTAGTATGTATTTACAAAAAAGAATTATACATTGCCATTTTACATGGCTGATCGAAATTAGCTTTCTTTCTATAACGAGACGAGCAATGTATGACGCGTGAGCTAAAGTTTGAGTAAGTGAAACAGAAATTATTTTAGTACAAAAGAGCGAGACAGGTAGCAAATCGGAAGGAGGAATCGGACGTCTATTTGGTCTATGTACAAATGTATGCCAGACCGCACCTTCAGACTATCGGATCGGACTGTCAGATGAAAAAATCGGACGTCTATTCCCAGCCTAAATCGGTCCCGTCTGAATAGAAATGTAAGCTCATTTCTGATTCATGGAGCCGGATACTCTTTGAATCATCAACCTCCTTGTTCCAAGCAAAGATCTTTTGGGCCCTCTCATACATTGTGTGCATTACCCCAGCAAAATGTTGGCTCTAATCAGGATTTGATGTATGCAGTAATATAGACCATGGTTTCGTGTAATTGTGACCGAATTTTAGAATTTGGGTATCCACAGGCAAAAAACATATTAATTAAATACACATTCTGCTGCGGTAACGTTACCGCAGCAAAATGTTATCGAAATAATGGATGTATCCAAAAAGTAATTAGTACGTTGGGTAGCTAAAATTTGTGTGCGCTTATGAGCCAAAAATTTAACTCTGTGTGTCCAAGGACTCCAAAGATATTCAGGATTTTGTTAAGTATGGCGAAACTTTAAAGTCATTTTACGAGAGTTCTACATAAGTGAGAGAACTGATATGTTTTACACAAAAAAGAGTATTACAACAGCTAATTATTTTGAATTTTTCAGCGAATTACAGCGAGTGATTTCAGAAATATAAATGAAAACTCAAAAACAAACCATAACCGACAAACCCGACTAACAACGAAAGACACTTACAAGGTGGCGCTACGGTACATGATGGCGACCTTCGCACATTGTTCGCACTATAATGAAGTAACTGATATTTACCATAGTACAACATGTTCTGGAAAATAGTAGCGCAATGTTTTCAGTGCCATCACGAGCATTTTATTAATAATCTATGTAGGTATAGACCTGCAGGCTTTATACCTACCGTAAAAATCGATCTTCGTTTTTCGATTTTTATTAAGTATCTACCAACCTACCAGAGCTCTAAACATTGATCGATCAATGTAATTCATGTTTAGTTATACCTATATTAGTTATACCTATAACTAAACATGAATTTATAGGCCACTAGTAGAAACCTCGACTTTATTCAAACAGCAACATAGGTAATTATTTTTAGGTTACCTTTATATGACGCATTAAAATGCATTGTGGGTTTTCAGGCAAAACCCGTCAAATTTATTTCATAGTAGGTAACTATTATGAAATAATATACTTTACGTATTCAACTCTATGGTTCTTTATTAGTTACTATGAAATAGGTAGTTACATTGATCGATCGACTTAATAAAAATCGAAAAACGAAGATCGATTTTTACGGTAGGCATAAAGCCTGCAGGTCTATACCTACATAGATTATTAATAAAATGCTCGTGATGGCACTGAAAACATTGCGCTACTATTTTCCAGAACATGTTGTACTATGGTAAATATCAGTTACTTCATTATAGTGCGAACAATGTGCGAAGGTCGCCATCATGTACCGTAGCGCCACCTTGTAAGTGTCTTTCGTTGTTAGTCGGGTTTGTCGGTTATGGTTTGTTTTTGAGTTTTCATTTAAATTTCTGAAATCACTCGCTGTAATTCGCTGAAAAATTCAAAATAATTAGCTGTTGTAATACTCTTTTTTGTGTAAAACATATCAGTTCTCTCACTTATGTAGAACTCTCGTAAAATGACTTTAAAGTTTCGCCATACTTAACAAAATCCTGAATATCTTTGGAGTCCTTGGACACACAGAGTTAAATTTTTGGCTCATAAGCGCACACAAATTTTAGCTACCCAACGTACTAATTACTTTTTGGATACATCCATTATTTCGATAACATTTTGCTGCGGTAACGTTACCGCAGCAGAATGTGTATTTAATTAATATGTTTTTTGCCTGTGGACACCCAAATTCTAAAATTCGGTCACAATTACACGAAACCATGGTCTATATTACTGCATACATCAAATCCTGATTAGAGCCAACATTTTGCTGGGGTAATGCACACCATACATTCAATACTAAACGGAAATATTGACTGACAGGGTCGTGACATGATTAATACCGCGGTGATTTTGAAATCCTCGGTCAACCGAACTATCAAGATCAAGTAGATTACATCAAAACATCGGTCATCAGACTACAATATAAAGAATTCTGCGTAGTATGATGATGCTACGCAGAATTGCTGATGCCCTTTTTGTAATATAATAAAAGAGTGATCCTGAGAACTTGAGTCTAGATTGAAAATTGTTTTCAATGTGTGTGTTCAAGCCGTGTTGGCCGAGTGGGAGGTACCTCGACTTTCAATGAAGGTCGTGGGTTCGAATCCAGGCGTTTAATCAATTATATGCGCATCTAAAACACGTACTCCAACGGTGAAGGAAAACATCGTGAGGAAACCAGTTAGTTTAGTATTCCTATAGGCGGCGATGGGCTTGCAACCTTTCACGTATAGAATGCTAACTACTGTAAAATGTGGGCATGTGCCAAATATAATGTTTGGACGTGCCTCTGACTACCCCCACTAGATAATATACTTCCTCAAATTAATCCTTATTTTTTTTCCAATAGTAGTAGTAGTAGTAGTAGGTATTTATTGCGTGATATCCAAATGGTTTTATGAAAGAACTTTTGCGTAGTCGGTAGTTAGGTCTACTACCTACCATCGCCCACATGTACCTTCAGATGTTGATTATAATGATAATAATGTAACCATCAATATTAATATCACGATCCGTGTCTATAAGTTTATGTTCCAAGTAGGATTCCGATTGTGTTGTATACAGTTGTACAGTTGTGTTGTATGCAGGTACCTGATAAATATGTAGGTAGGTAGGTAGTATGAGTAAAACATATACTTATTAGTTTCCTGTGTAAATATCTTTGTTTATTATCTTATAAAATCACAGCAAAGAACCAGTTAAGTACATAAAGCTCTTTTTACCCATTTCATTACGCACCCCACTTGATACTGTGTCATCATAATACTATTTTCTTCGATTTTGCTTCTTTACCTTCTGTAAGAGCTCGTGATTCATGTATAAACGTAGCATAAGTAATGCCCTGGAACATAAAATAAAAAAATTAAAATTTTAAATTTACACATACTACCTACATATTTCTTTGCAATTATTATCATTGCACCGTGAGCCAAGATGGGCGCCAAAACGAGTGTAATGTTTTTCGAGTATACTAGAAATGGACATACATTACATACATACGTAGGTATGTCCATTTCTTTGGCGCGTTCCACAGCCCAAACGACTTCACGAATTACAATATATGAGGTGTCGTTGAATCCGTCTCAATTGTGGAAGTGGCATAAGCTATAGATTTTTTAAATATCGCGCCCCCCTACCCCTATACGGGTTCAAAAATATTTTTTAATTATTAATTTGTTTTATCTTGTATACCAACTAAAATATTTTATGTAAAAAGCAATAAATTACCTGCTGCAAGGCTGCCCGCACAAATCCATCATTAGCTGATACTGTCAAAGCTTTTATTCGATGTCCAAAATTGAAAATTATCTTCGATCTGAGTCGAACATGACCTCTAACTGTAAGATTGCCCCTCATACTATCATCTTCACCTGGAATAATAGAACATTAATAATTACTTTTAAATAACTACAAAGAAGGCAGACGAAAATGTTTTAACAAATCGAAGTCAAGAGAAAATATTAGTTTTTTTAGTTTTATGAAGGAACTATTACAAGTTACTATTCTCTACACAATAGAAAAAAAAACATGCGTGGTAATACATTAAAAAAAATATACATAAAAGTACATGTACCTAGAGTTGAAAACCTCCTCTTTTTTTGTCGGTTAATATTATAACAAATAAATATAGAACGGCACAATTAAAACAGCTGGCACAAACATGGTTTTATTTATTTACCTGCATAGTCATCTGGATATATTTCCAACATCTGTTTTAATTCAGCTGTTCTTTCAATTTCATTCGGCCCTCCTAATGTGTTTACAATTTTTCCAAAGTCATCCCATGCTGTTCTACAGCAGACAATAGTCTTTCCTGTTGAAAGTAAAACCAAATTTAATTTAAATAAAAATATTTTTATGAAATTAAATAGGATCACAAATGTAATTCCCAAGTACAGTAGACATCCTCTTAGATCTCCAGGCGCTTAGATCCTTGAAGATGTATAATGGGGATCCAAACAATATATTTTGGCACATGCCCACATTTTGCAGTAGTTAGCATTCCTTAAGTGAGTTGGAGTAACATTACATTTGTATATGATTCTCTTATTAATAGAAATTACACTTCAAAATACAGACAATCTATACTTATAATAAATCTGTAGAGAGGTCAATTCTGTACATGAAATATATTTCCAAAATAACTATCAGGGGGTGATTAGGGATCGATACTGATGCCAAAAATGCAATCAGTAAAATTTTTGTCTGTCTGTCTGTCTGTCTGTCTGTCTGTCTGTCTGTCTGTCTGTCTGTATAACCGTTATAGAAACAAAAACTACTCGACGGATTTTAACGAAACTTGGTACAATTATTTTTCATACTCCTGAGCTGGTTATAGTATACTTTTTATCACGCTGCAATCAATAGGAGCAGAGCAGTGAAGGAAAATGTTGGGAAAACGGGAGAAGTTACTCCATTTTTTAAGCTTCCGTCGCGTGTGCAACCTTAATGGTTAAAGCTACACAGAATTCATGTATGACGGAAATGTTCTCCTTAAAATTATATAAAAAATATTCCACGACAGCATATGTCTATCTTTTATGGTTGACTCACAATAACACGTGTAACTCCCGATAGCTTAGCAGTTCGAAGCTTTCTGATTATATTTTTGTCTACTCTTACGTTTATAACACTCTCAGTCATCCCTAATTAAAAACGCGAACGCACAGGCAGGCGGCTTGCTTGGCACCTAGAGGCTAGCGAGTAGCTTCGTAAAACGAACATTCTCGAACGTTCGCGACCGGCCTAGCAGCTAGGCGTCAAACGCGCAGTTCGACCGGTCGCGAACGTTCGAGAAAAAAAGAAATCATCAATAATTGTCTAATGACAAAAAAGCTGTGAAAAAAAAACGTTTTATATAAAGACATTCTGTAGTATATTTAGTATCAGCATTGCACCCGTGCGAAGCCCGGGCAGGTCACTAGTCTATAATATAAAAATAAGTCGGGTTTTCCCTCCTGACGCTATAACTCCAGAACGCACGAACCGATTTCCACGGTTTTGCATTCGTTGGAAAGGTCTCGGGCTCCATGAGGTTTATAGCAAAGAAAATTCAGGAAAAATTTCAAGAGAAAAGCAGGAAAACAGGAACGGGAACGGGGAACGGGAACTTAACACAGCATTTGTTAATTCTAAAGCGATACGAAGTTCGCCGGATCAGCTTGTAGGTACATATATCATACAGTACTAATTCAGTTCATTCTTTTTCCCTGGCTGCTGTGACTGATTGTCACAATTCAGCCAATGTCCGTGTCATTCTAGTATGTAAACCTTATTGGTGTTTAAGAAATATGGCTTTTAAAAAAAAAAATATGGCCTGTATGTTAGATAGAATAGACCATAATAATGTAGGTAGGGTTATCTATACAGATTTATATGTGACAGGAGACATTATTTTAATAGAATCATACCTTCAAATAATCTCATTAAAATAGGCTTTACTGGTCTATCTGCTTCCCATTGACATTGTTGAGTAAGTATATGCTCTTTGAACACATAGTTGCAATGTCCATTTGTCATATTGCTCACATATGCCATCATCGCTGTCACATCTAAGTTGAGAGTATTAATCTCTGGATCTGGATCTTCAATGCAACTACTGTAAACTTCTGTGTCTGGAAGTTGGCTAAAATAAAAATCATAAATAACATTTATTTTGGAACATGTCATATGCAGGATAAATTATAAATAAAAACCGGCCAAGTGCGAGTAGGACTCGCGCACGAAGGGTTCCGTACCATAATCTATTAAAAACGGCAAAAAAACACGTTTGTTGTATGAGAGACCCACTTAAATATTTATTTTTATTTTGTTTTTAGTATTTGTTGTTATAGCAGCAATAGAAATACATAATCTGTGAAAGTTTCAACTGTCTAGCTATCACGGTTCATGAGATACAGCTCTGTGACAGACAGACGGACAGCAAAATCTTAGTAATAGGGTCCCGTTTTTTACCCTTTGGGTACAGAACCCTAAAAACAGCAACTGTGTAAAACCATTTAGAATGGAATTACACTACTATAATATATGTGAAACTTTGGATGTATGTTTGTTAGTCACCATACCATATGGATGGATGACCACTAGTGGCATTATAGCTGAGCGCTTCTGTGCTTCTAAAGGCATGTTTGGTTGGTTATCACTCTGGCTTTAAAAAAATATTAAGCCAAGACAAAGGCCTAAAATGTATTTTCTGTCATATCTATTTTATGTCTAAAGTAACTTATTCCATGTTTTACATACCTAGATTATAAGTTTTTGTATTTCATGTTGCTGACCACCATTTTGGCATGGCATTAGGTCTGCCTTTTTGTATTTAATTTTTAAGTGCAATTAAATAAATAATAAATAAAAACTCCATCATCAGAGTTGGCTACTATCTCCTACAAACTAAGTTGTTAGAGTATGAGGAAGCTAGTTCATAATATAAAACAACCAACCTGTCTTCAATATATTCTTCGTCACTAAATTCAGACCCGCTAGCATGGCTGGACTCATAACTGTTGTCATGGTTAAAATCAGGAAGTATTTCACCCTTAACAATTACACCCCTGGCTTTTAATTTATTTGCTAGACTCTCTTCTATTCCACTCATTAATTCAAAAATTATCTGAAAAAACAAACAGTTATGACATTGTAAATTAAAGAGTTCTTAAATTCAATAAGGCATCATTCAATTACATAAATATTATAAAAATAAAAGAGGTTGCAACTCTTGACTGGCCTCACAGCTCAGTTGGTAGTAACTCTGCCTTCTGCACTGTAGGTTGTGGGTTTGATTCCCAACCGGGACAAACATTTGTGTGATGAACATGGATGTTTGTCCCGTGTCTGGGTGTTATGTATTTCAGGTATATAATGAAAAAAAAAAAAAAATAGGATCACAACTGTAATCCCCAAGTACATTCTCTAAGATCTCCAGACGCTTAGATCCTTTAAAGATGTCAAGTGGGGTAGTCAGAGGCACGTCCAAACATTATACTTGGCACATGCCCACATTTAGCACTCCATACGTGACAGGTTGCAAGCCCATCGCCGCTTATAAGAATACTAACTGGTTTCCTCACGATGTTTTTCTTCACCGTTTTAAGCAAGTGTTTTTGATGCGCATAGAAAAATCCATTGATGCAAGCAGGGATTCGAACCCACGACCTTCAGATTGGAAGTCGAGGTAGGTACCTCCCACTCGGCAACACGGCAATTACAAAAAGGAAGTATCTAGGTATTCTATCAATTAAATGTGTTTTCTTTCTTTCTATCAGTAATCTGGTTCCTGTAGTACAAGCTATACTTAGTTTGGGGCTAGATGGTGATGTGTCTACCAATATTTATTTATTTAACTTACCTTAGGAGTTTGATACATGCAAGGATATAGCTTCGCACACTCTACATAGTCAACTGCTTGGTCCAAAATAGAGCGTGCTCCATAAGAAGCATTTCCAGAACTTAGGGCCGATAAGGATTTTGGATTGCGAGCTATCACTGGAATGTAAAACACTCTTTAAGAAGTTGAACCCTGCAACTCTTTATAAACTTATCCTTATAAGGCCTGCAGTCCTTCATAAGGTACTAAATAACCATGGCCATAACAACCCAGCCCATTTCCCAGCTTTGTAATCATGCCCAACGATCCTTTAATCGGGACTAAATAAATACCTGTTTATAACTTTTTTATAATTTGCAGGTAAAAATTGTATCAATGAATTTCTGAACAAAATATTATGGAATGTCAGTAATGATGTCATTGATTACATCAAGTGGCACCTATCGATTTTGTTATAAACTTACTTGGCTATTCAAGACTGGATATTGAGGTAGTTGTAGAATCAGTTGATAGGACATTTTCTGCAGGTACCCACACATTCACTCAACACTTTACTGTCATTGTTACTGTCACTAGCTACCCATACTTATATGTAATACACCACAGATTTTTATTTAGTTTATTAGGTAGGACAAGTTTACAAAAAAATGGCCTGAGCCTTATATATATTATATTATATTATATATATTATATGGCAAATTTTATGGACGTGGTCTCTTTTTACTAACCTTTTGTCCATGATTTTCCTCCGTCACTTACAATATCTACAAGGAGTTTAGTGTTATTGTCCAAATGGTAGACTTTGGACACGGCAGTCACTCCAGGTCGTCGGCTACACTCCACCATGGCCTCCAAGTGACGCAGGTTCGAACAGGACAGATGATCCCACTTAACTTTTCCTGTATTTTGCAACTGAAATAAAATGTAAATCTTAAAAGATTTTTAGTGTAAGAAAATTTCGTAGGTATAACAAGTGTTTTTTATAGTGAAATGCTAGCTACTGCAAAATGTGGGCATGTGCCAAATGTAATGTTTGGATGTGCCTCTAACTAATCCCTTTAGACATCCTCAAGGATTTGAGTGCCTGGAGAGGATGTCTACCGTACTTGGAGATTACAGTTGTGATCCTATTTTTTATAACATTAAAAATAAAAAATAAGCATAGGATCACGGCTGTAATCCCCAAGTACGTTAGACATCCTCTCAGATCTCCAGACGCTTAGATCCTTTGAAGATGTCTAGTGGGGGTAGTCAGAGGCACGTCCAAACATTATATTTGGCACCTGCCCACATTTTGCAGTAGCTAGCATTTCACTATAAAAAACACCTGTTATACCTACGATTTTTTTTTCAGCATACGTGACAGGTTGCAAGCCCATCGCCCCTATAACATTAGGAGAGAATATATCGGGTAAGTTAAATACATAGTATATAAATATTTTTATATATATAATTTAAGATTATTCTAAGTAAATTGTAGTACCCCAGTGGGATCCATGTTGAGAAATATTGTATACCTACCTTAGACATTTACAACCAACTGGAGCAATAAATGAATATGGCCCGTGGTATCGTTGTGTAATCCCTTTACCTTCTCTTACACATAATTCTCTTATAGTTAAAGTCTTACTCTTTTCAGGAATTCAACTTCCTGGCGAATTTTTCTCTGTAGTTTGGGAACACCATCAATGCTTTGAACTTCTTGCAGATGTACTATTAGTTCTTCACCAAATTTAATTCGTTCCTCTAGCTTACTTATTAATTCCTCTCGGTCCTCCATCTCTGCATTAAATTCACTCAGTAAGGCAGCTACTAGGGATTTATTCACTAAAAAATGACGAAATAATGAAATGCGCAAAGTTTAGGTAAGCACCTTGGTAAGCACCTAAAGTATACCTACCGTAAAGACCTAAAGACAGATACAAAGTGTCAGTCAGTTCAGTCGTCAGCGAACATTTCATTTTTTTCTCTTTGGGCAGGCTAAAGACGTAAAACTCTTCTCACTTTAGTCTTTTTGTAGTCGACCGATATTGATACTTCGTGTCGTGTCTAGCGTTCTATCAGATCGTCTAAATTATTTATGCAATCTTTGGTTAACAAATGAATGGGTGACCGTGACCGCTAGTTTCAATTGTTCTTTTTTTTGGCTACGTTTGCAGCACTAAAAATTATCTGTACTGGTAATTGTCACTGTCAGGCTCACTCAGCTGTTGATTTGTTTTGGTTTTGGTCGTTCTTCGTAAATTTGTAATCTTCGTACCGCGTAACGACTTTGTTGTGATAACCGTATGTGCGAAGAGCATATTATACCTAAGTATTGTGTTTGTGTTTGCAGTGCAGCTGCAGGCAGGCAGTTTATTTGTTATTTTGTTTGATAGACTGAAAGAAAACTAAAAGTTATGTATCACCAAAAATATATTGAGTTTAGTTTATTTGTTCCTAAAAATGGGGACAAAGTAAGAGTACTAAAGTGACTTTAAAAACATGGCAGAAGCTGGTGATGAAGATAAAGATTCTCAAATTTTAGCAGAACATGTCGGTTTCTTGGATAACTGTTTTGATAACTCCTTCGCCTTGCAAAGTTCCTTGTTAGCCGTAAAAGAGTACGTTACAGAAGAATCTCAAGAAGAAAAGAAAAAAGAAAGCTTTCGTAAAAAGAAAATAAACTCTTTGCATAACTTATCTGTATCATTAGAAACTAGCTCATACAAAACCACACCATCTAAAGCTATAAACCAAAATATTGTAAGTAAGAACTTGAAAAGTTGGGGCTTACCAGAAGAAATAGCGCGAAAGTATGAACAGAGAGGGATAACTGAAATGTTTGATTGGCAAGTAACCTGCTTAGCAAATTCAAAAGTTCTTATTGATTGCTGTAATTTAGTTTATTCTGCACCTACATCCGCTGGAAAAACTCTTGTAGCTGAGATATTGACAATTAAAACTATTCTTGAAAGACAAAAGAAGGTAATTGTAATTTTGCCCTTTGTATCTATTGTGAGGGAGAAAATGTTCTACTTGCAAGATATTCTATCAAGCTCAGGAATAAGAGTGGAGGGGTTTATGGGATCACAGTCCCCTCCAGGGGGACTACAAGCTGTCCATGTAGCTATTTGTACTATAGAAAAGGCAAACAGCTTAGTAAATAGACTCCTTGATGATGGAAATATATCTGAGTTAGGCGCTGTTATTGTTGATGAACTGCATTTGCTCGGAGATCCTCACCGAGGCTACATCCTAGAACTCCTACTAACAAAAATTAAATATGTGACCTCTAGGTCAGACAATGTGCAAATACAAATTGTTGGCATGTCAGCTACACTGCCCAATCTAGAAGTTTTAGCAAAATGGTTGAACGCAGAATTGTTTATCACACAATTCAGGCCCATTCCATTAGATGAGTTCTGCCTAGTCGGAAATAAATTCTACAACAAAGATGGAGCTTGTGTGACATCACTTAACTTACCTAAAACTGCAAACGAAAGTGATAATGTACTTAATATTTGCCTGGAGACTATAAAAGAAAGTTGTTCTATTTTAATATTTTGCATGACAAAGAATAGATGCGAAAATCTAGCACAAACAATAGCTTCATCATTTTACAACTTAGGTTGCCAGCAATGTGAATTTGGTGCTGTATTGAGGAGTCAGTTGAAAACTGATAGCATTGCTGAAGTTTTGGAGCAACTGCAGAACTGTTCTGTTGGCCTGGATCAAGTATTAAAACGGACCATATCATTTGGGGTTGCATACCACCATGCTGGCCTGACATTTGATGAACGAGACATAATTGAAGGTGCTTTCAAGTCTGGGGCTATACGAGTATTAGTGGCAACATCTACACTTAGTTCTGGTGTGAACTTGCCTGCTAGGAAGGTGATAATCAGAACACCAGTCTTCATGAGGGAGCCTATAAATATTTTGACTTACAAGCAAATGATAGGGAGGGCTGGACGAATGGGGAAAGACACCAAGGGTGAGAGCATCTTGATTTGCACAGAGAATGAGAAGAAAATCGGATTTGAGTTGATGATTGGAGCTTTGGACCCAGTGAAGAGTTGTATTGAGACACCTGACAAATACATGAGAGCAGTGTTAGAAATGATAGCTAGCCAAGTGCTGTGTACAAAGTCAGACTTAGATTTATACTCAAAGTGTACCCTACTGTTTACTCAGCAGAATTTATCTTCTTCTCAAAATAAGCTTTTAGAGAATACTCTGGAAGATTTGAAAAACTATGAACTAGTTAGGGTTCAGAAGGATGAAGAAGAAATTCAGTATGTTGCTACTTCTTTGGGAAAAGCTTGTCTGTCGGCATCCATGGCGCCAAACGACGGCTTGTCTCTATTTTTGGAGCTGCAAAAAGCTCGTCAATGCTTGGTCTTGGAGACAGACTTGCATCTGATATATCTCGTGACTCCTTACAGCGTTAGCAGCCAATGGGGAGATATAGACTGGCTGCATCTATTGACGTTGTGGGAATCCTTGACGAAAGCCATGAAGAGGGTTGGAGAATTAGTGGGTGTGAAAGAGAGCATTATTATTCGCTGCATGCGAGGAGGAGCAAACAAATTAACCAATGTTCAAAATATTTTGAATGTTCATAAAAGGTATTTGAATACACCATTGGGAATTCAATTTAGGACTTTTCATTCAGAAGTTGAGTAGTTCATACTCCCCAATTCAAGCGTCTCTCAAAACGCCGGCAGCCAAAACTGTCAAAACTTTGTATTTTTTTAATCCTTTCCTTCAGCTCTAAGAAAATACAATAAGTTTCTCAAACTACTTTACTACTTTACTTTCAAGGTTTATGAATATTATTGAATTTGCAGGTTTTACACAGCTCTAGCCCTGCAAGACTTAGTGAACGAAGTTCCTCTATCAGAAGTGGCGGTCAAGTTCCAATGCGCTCGAGGATTCCTGCAAAGCCTTCAACAAGCTGCTGCTACATTTGCTGGTGAGTATCTACTTACTACCTACTTAGCAAATTGTGACTTAGATTTTTTTTCATGATTACTGTATAGATATTTCAAACTATAACTGCGCGCCTCTTCACCTAGCGTTTTGTCATGTAACGCATGATTCATCAAAAAATTTGGAAATGACGGGAAAAAAAAACTTTTCTATCAAATTTAAATTTGTTATAGCTATAAATGAAGGACGCGCAGTTTGAGTCTGGCAGATCTCAACTAGTTAATGTTTTTTAGGAATGGTCACAGCCTTCTGCCGCCAGCTTGGCTGGAAAAACATGGAAATACTAATATCACAATTTCAAGATCGATTACATTTTGGTATTCATTCAGAGTTGCTTGAATTAATGAAGTTGTCCTCCTTGAATGGCGTGCGAGCTCGAACACTCTTCGATTCAGGCTTCGAAACTTTAACCAGCATCGCTTCAGCCGATGTAAATGTTGTAGAAAATATTCTACACAAAGCTGTTCCCTTTCAGAGTGAGAAAGAAAGAGAAGGTGATGATTCCCATGATATGAAAAAGCGTAACAAAATAAAATCCATATGGATCACAGGTTGTTGCGGTATGACCGCTAAGGAGGCGGCTCAAAACCTTATAATAGAAGCTAGGAAACATCTGGAGAATGAAATAGGCGTGAAAGAGATAAAATGGGGCACTAACGTAGCAAATATTAAACCTAATGAGTACGCCAGTAACGAGACTCAAGAACCCACCAAAGTTAATTCCTGTGAAAATATTATCGTACAAGAGATTAAACAAGAGACCATTAAACCTAGTAAAGATGCCATTATGTTTGAAGATAATGAATATTGTGAAAATGAACAGCAAGACACAAAACCAATAGCAAAAATAGCCGATACTAATCTAATATCCGAAACTGGGCATAAACCTTCTAGGGTGTCACTTGATTTACTAGATATCAGCTCTGACGATGTCTATATAAGTGCTAATTCTTGTAAAATTGATGTAATAAAGAACCAATCCAACTTGATCAAAGCAGTTCCATCTCCAGTTTGTGATATCTTCCAGGAGACAATACTTGTTGACACATCTACTAATAAAACAGAACTGGTGGCTAAACAGCATTCTACTCCTATCCTAGAGAGTTCACTTGAAATAATAAGCGATGCACCTACTGCTATAAAAGATGAAATAGTTTGGGATTCTTTAAATTTCACGGAAGCTGCGCTTTGCAACATTACAAAACTACGCACGTCCGAAAAATATTTTTCTCCAAACATAAGTTTTGGAGACACAGATAAAAGTGTCGCTTTAGAAGACGTAACAGATTATGAAAATAAAACAAAAATAGACGGAACTAAAGTGGCATCTATCAAGGATATAAGTTTGTTTTCAAATGATGGAGAGAGTTCAAGTTTCTTTGAAGAAAGTTTACCGTTAGATTTGATACCGAGCGCTTTGTTAGACAATAGAAATACTTCGGCTGCATCGGCCAAGCCAGAAACAACTGCAGATTTTGTGAATCTAAACTCCAATACAATATTTAACGCTTTCGATTCACCTCTTAATGACTCAGATGAAAATGTAGATATGAAATTAATATTCGAAGAGGAAGATGAAAACGATAATCCACCCAAATCATGTTTAAATCTATCAAAAGATAATGAAGTGATGTGCTCTCAAGAAAATATAAATACAATCATGCATTTAAAATCTCCGTACAATAAACGTCCATTAGAAGATGATTCGGAGTTCAATCATAAAGCAAAGAAGAAAAAGAATGATGTCATTACCACTGATGAAAACTTTTTCAGCCGTAATCAGCCGACGACGACAAAATCGACCATATTCGTGAATCATAATCGTTTAGATTGCTTGTTCATAGAGGGCAATGACGTAGAAAGAAATTTGCGCATTTTAGAAAAAATTTCATTGTTTTCTCTAGCTCTCATATTCCAGCAGGATTCTAACAACAAAACTAAAATTGGCAGCGATATTCTAAACGTGTTTAAACAGAAAACAAAAGACAATTCATTTCTTGGAATGGCTTTGTACATAGGCAACGGCGATTGTATTTTTCTTGATGGAATAACACTAGAATACAGCAAGAATGTCATTGAGTCTATGTTTGAAAGGAGTGAACGAGTAAATATGCATTCAATGAAAAAATATTACCTTCTATTGAAGAATGAGCTCGGTATCCAGTTGCCTGTGACAACTGCCGATGTTAGCTTAACTGAATGGTTGATGGACAGCGATGAAAGTATACGAAGTGTTGAATATTTGGTAATTGGCACCTTCTTTATTTATTTACGAGTATCCTTCCTACTAATATTATAAATCTGAAAGTTTTTAAGGATGTTTGTGCCTCAATCACGCTAAAATGGATTTAGATGAAACTTGGAATATACATAGCTTATGTTCTGGAATACAGGATTCTTTTTATTCAGGTACCACGCAAGCGAAACCGTGGGAAGCTATTATAATATAAATTAACTAACTTTTGTTAGGATTGTTTTAATTTAAATTAGTATATAAATAGCTCGTTTTTAGATTGAAAGTGTTTTTTTGTAGATGCAAAAATACTGTGGACTAAACCTGTCGATGGCTAATATAAAGGTAGATGGTAAAAGAAAAACTATGAAAGTTTTGGATATTAAAACAGAATTATGTATACGCGCCTGGTGCGTGTCGATGATCGCTGAGATACAGGCAAATAAACTGATTAATAATTTTAATATGAAGCAGAACATTTTAGGTAAGTCTGTAACATTTTTACCAAGTTTGACCTAAAAGCTAAATTTCTCCGACTCTGCCTGCGATCATGAATGTTGTAACGTTACACAATAAAAGCGACACAAAATATAAAAAAAATACTCGACGCATTTAAATCTTTAGTGGCGTAACTACTAACTACCCGTTATTCGTTCTTTAACAGATCTTTTAGCGCTGTCACAAAATTGATGGATTGTTGTTTTTAACAAATGAGCGCTTCTGTACTTCGAAGAGCCTTAAAAAAGTCGTGTCTAGGTTTTTGGGCTTATAAACTCTGGTCACTAGAATTGTAAAACCAATTCTGACAGAGTTTATACAATAATAGTTTTAAAATACCGAAAAAAAAAATTTACCGTTGCAGCAGAAGCTTCTTATGATCTGAGCACTGTCAGCATGATTTATTATTGCACTATCACAAAGTTATCGAGGTTTCTTTTTAACCGAAAATTGGCACTAATATATGGTCTCAGTACTAGAAAATACTACACAAATTACAACGGAGACGGCGAGCTATTTATGAATGGATAGAATCGTGAAAATATGAGTAAATATGTGGTAGGTGCGTATGAATAAACGGTTAACTAATTTTTTTTTTTTAAGGATATTCTTTTTAATTTTTTAATTTAAGTTTTAACTACTTAAATTGAATTAGTAACAGACACTGACAATACGTTATTATTTTTTTTGGTAATTAAAAACTAGTGTTGTATAATGATCATAATGAACTTAATTATATGTACAAAAATAGATTTCTGGTACTCTTAGTTTCTGATACCCACAGGGAAACCTAGTGTATCCCACAGACTATTGGTTGTTTTGTAAACTTATCAGACGAAACGTTCATGCAACACTACGAATGCCAACAAAATCGAGTGTTCTGAACAGATACAGAGAACAAAGTAGCAAGAATACTGGCGAGCAGTGAATACCACGGGATCGCAGTAGACAAGGCACGAGCTTCCCAGATGTTGGTCGACGTGAAAAATTACAAATGTATGTTACAGAAGAGAGCTAATAAACTCGCGGGTTGTGAACTCAACCTTAGCTCTTCCAAATGTGTCGCGAAGGTAAGACCATTAATATAATTTATTAGTAAGGTGATTATTTCAGATGTTTTCAGTTTTTCAATGGGTCACCTTTTACGTCACCTTTTACGCCTTATCCCGGTAGGCCTATAAATCGCTGTACAAGAATTATGTGTTTTTGCAGCGAAAATAAGACTTTTCACGTAAAATGATAAAAATTTCACATGATCGAAGTTTTGATTCTCCGAGGTATTCTCTTGGTAGGTATTCATTTCCTACGCACAGCTAGCTAGGAATTTGTTCAAACGAATGGTTACGTATTTTCAGGCATTAGGGATTTGTAACCAAAGAAGGGTGTCCACTAAGAAAAGCGTTCTAACATGTCACAATAGTCCGCTATCCAGTGTTGTTATATTCTGGCGGAAACTAAACTGTATTCTTACGAAGACTCTGTACCCGCTTACGGAGAAAGTGCACATTTTCAATGACGGAGTCAAGTAAGTTGTTATATTATTACTGTCTTATGTGTTAACGGTTCAAAGCGATCAATAATGTGCACACCGTTAAATTCTAAATGAAATTCAAATCCATTTTCAATTCAATTTCAAATTCAAATTTCAATTCAATTTGAATTCAATTTGATTTAAATTTCAATTTCAATTTCAAATAAAAAAAATAATTTGTTCATTATTTTTCTGAATAAGTCTTTAAGTAAAATCTAATTTAGTATTTTCTTTTTGCAAAATGTATAAAACTGAAGTTTCTACCGCACTAAAACACAATAATGACCCACCAAACACTGTTTCATAGAATACATCCGACATACACGATGCACACATCAACGGGCCGTGTAAGCATGTACGAGCCAAACCTACAGAATGTACCTCGAACTTTCTCAATACCCAACGAATACCTAGAAACATCTAATCAAGAACATTCGGAGCACATAGAATTTAACTGCAGGAATATATTCAAAGCCAGCGAGGGGTATGTGATGGTTTCAGCCGATTATTGTCAGCTGGAAATGAGGGTACTGACACACTTTAGCGAAGATTCCGTTTTGTTGGGGATAATGAGGAGTGATGTGGATGTGTTCAAGAGTATTGCGGCCTCTTGGAGCGATATGCCAGAGGAGGAGGTAAGACTTGTTTTAACGATTTTCTTTTTCATTCTACCAACAGTATTCTTGTGTTTTGCGCCTAATAAATAACATGTAAAAGTTTAGTTAACTTCTCTTGGTCACAATATGGCTCTAGAAGAAAACCAACAACTGTCAAAACTTTGACAGTTGAAGCCGATTACGATTTACTCCACTCCACTCCCAGCTGGAGCTTGAGTTTCTGTTTATTTTTATATATGTAGCCTATGTATGTGTGTAAGTAATAATATTTTGCAACTAAATTTTAAACCAGTTTCCCAAATTTAGCTTTTGGTAAACAATAATGCGGTAACAACGAGTTGATCTGATGATGGAATGAGGAGATGTTCAACGGAACTCCACAGATAATAGTCGAATTAAGTTAAAACCTCGCATATCTATAAGTTACGATGTCATAATTTATGGTGGTGTTATTTATTCTTGTTCTTAGCTTCACATTGCCCTAACGCATTTGTCTTTTAAAATTATGCCATAGACAACTAAAGTTTCCAAAGGTACCTAAGTATTTTAGTAGAAAACTTACACAGCTTCTCGCAAAGTAATTCAGAAACACACACGAAGTTTCCCGAAATCCACTTTCCCATACTAAACTTATACAATTGTTCCCTTCTTGCGACCCTTGATGTGATTCTGATGTCTTATATATTTACGGATCGCCTGTTCTTATAATGCCCAAACATTACCCATTTAGAAGTTCCACTTTATGCAACGTTGTAAAAGTATCATTCTTTAGTAGGATATTGATTCTAACTTTGGCCCGTTATTTGATCACAATCCGTAAAAAGTTATGATTGATTTGATTCATGACGAGTTTAAAGTATTTTAATTATTAGTTGTATTCCCGTATTCCAGATACGGGCATCCGGTTTTAATTAAAATACTTCTAATTGAAATACCGCCTCCTGGCCTCCATAATGATTTTGGTATAGCATCTGCATTAAGTTACGATTGTGTTTCAATAACGCTCTAACTCCTAAACCGATGTGGTTGACACTTCAAACAAAACCTCCTTTTTAAACGTGTAGTGTAGATACCTACAACGAGAATAAAGCCGTTGGGGAAAGATATTAAACTATACAATATTTGTAGGTAGACGATGACATCAGACGAAAAGCAAAGCAACTATGCTACGGCATTCTATATGGGATGGGAAACAAAACCTTGGCACAACATCTTGACGTCACCGAATTAGAGGCGGCGTTTTTCATGGATTCTTTTTACAAGACATTTCCGCACGTGAAAAAATATACGCAAAGTGTTATTGAGGACTGCAGGAAGAAAGGTTATGTAAAAACTCTGATGAAGAGAATGAGACATTTGCCTGATATTAATAAAAAATATTCAGACGCGCGAAGTAAGTTAACTTTTAGAAAATCTTTTTTTTGGTGGAACGGAAAATACCAATAAGAATGAGATTATAGAATGTGAAAATTCTGGCGTTGTATTTAGGTATTATGTAGATAAGACTTCGAAGTGGTACTCAAAGTATGTATTGAATATTACAAAGCAATTTTCTACAGGTGCAGCAGAAAGGCAAGCAGTCAACACTACCATCCAAGGATCCGCAGCAGACATAGCAAAAGCAGCCTTGTGCGCTATAGACGACAGATCAAATTCCCTTGCATACAAACCTAGACTATTACTCCAAATGCACGACGAACTTATTTACGAAGTTCCCGTTAAATATAAACAAAATTTCTGTAGAATTTTGAAAGAAGTTATGGAAGGAACAGTGATGTTAAATGTTCCTTTGCCGGTTAAAGTTAAAAGTGGGTATTCTTGGGGTTCTCTTGAGGACATAAAACTTTAATTAGGCAATTCATGTTCGTTCATAATATAAGGCTGTGATCTCATTAAATTATGCGATATTTCATGAAGTATTGACACAACACTCAAATAAAATGAATAATGTTTTACACGCAATGCGATTTTCGTCTCGCTTTTATTAACCCGAATATAAATTAGTTCATTTATACCTAATATTAGATTGAAGGTAGTCTCAGCGTTATACAACTGACCCATAAAAAAATAAATACTTGAGCTTGTATGGGTAACGAAACGATTAAGGTAGGAATTTCGGAAAAAAGCACATATTCTTAATTTAGGTGGTCGTTAAACTTTAATGGTGCCTCGGTGTACAATGTTACAAAAAATATAACTCATCAAGCATAACTCAGTCTTGCTTAAAAAACGAAATAAGAAAAAAAATAGGTTTACGATTGTTATTTCCTACCATGGTACCCTCTCAGATCTCCGAGAGTTCAGATCATTGAAGAGGGCTAGTCAGCTGCACGTTCAAAAATTATAATTTACAATCCATACGCGATACGTTGCAAGCCCGTTGCCGCCTATAAGAATAACTAGGTACTCGTACCTATTAGTATGAAATGGTAACATAAATACTAACGTTATTAGAAGTAATAAAGTATCAGGCTATCTCCACTAGCCAAATTACATTCCACTTTGACAATCTCGCTTGCGAATCTCAGCGCCATCTCAGCGTGTTTCCCCAAGGTGTTCCCGGGCTTTCCGTTTTCCCCGACCGTCGGCAGAGGTCGGGGTGCGCCCTGCGAGCCCTCAATCGATAGATGCGCGCGGAGGGTGGCAGGCCTCTACCGCGTCAGAGCCGACGCGAACACGAACCTAACATTACCTAATGCACGAGTAACTCGGAAATGTGGCTGAAAACGCTCGCGATATCCGGCCGTGACTCGCGAATCGCGCTACCTAATATGTTATGAGTTGAAGTGATACAATAAAATGCATCTCCATTTCGAGAGGAACGTCAACTCTAAATGTGACTGCACCATATTGTCCCTGTCATGGATGGGCAAAGTGCCCGACGAGCTGCCAGAGGTGAGTTTCGTTACATCTTTTTAGCTATGAGTAGCTTATTTTATTTTATTTTATTTTATTTATTTGGGAAGAAAGACGGTCACACATTACAATATTTGTATTAAATCTAAGGTAGGTATAGTATTGATTAAAAGTATGACCCACAACATCATCCACATATTGAAGCTTGCATGATAACTTGCAACTATATAATAAATGATACTTATTTACAAAGTAACGCGTAAGGTTGTGGTTAATTTTAGCATTACTCGTGAGGATAGCGCGTTCTAGTTAGGTAACTATGGTTTGTTATTAGTGCCAGTAGCCAGCTAGCTAGTAGTCATGTTATAGTCTTTGGTTAGTAGGCCTTACCTACAGAATTTGTAGTCCATGAATTTATCGCTTTTGACTTGATACTGAAATCGTAGTCCGTTGTTGAATTTGTCTTGATATTGTTATTGTGTTATCTGATTACATTATTCAAAAAATATTCATATGAAATATTGTCACCTAAAATTTTAGACGAATCCGTTTAAAACCTGAAAATATGTTTTGATATTCCAGGTGTCGTAGATATTTTGTCTTATCCATTTCTTCCAAATCGTTTTGGCGTAGGTACTTACACCCAAAAAATAATTTCAAACTTGTGCATTTTTAATTATAAAAATATGAAAAAAATATGAATGATGGGTAAGATAAGAAAAATATTTTTGAGATTTTAATTATACCTACAATAAGACTATATATACAATACTATATATACTTTATATATACAATATATATAAAGGAACGCAAATAAAACAGGTTCATCTAAAACGACGACAATGATAAGACAAAACGCAAATTTATATTTTCTGACTATACAAGTATGAAATTAACCTGTAAGGTGCGTGGTACATAATTCATTCATCATGGGATACTAAAGGTTCCATTTCAGGGCTGAGAAACATCACGAAGAGTGTCTCAAGTAGTAAAATCACGAAAAATAACGTTCTTTTGTATAATGTAGCGTGCCGTAAGATTCTAGGATCGTTTGATTGAATCAAGGATACTAATATTCCCTAGCCTACACTAACACAATCTTGCATACAACGTAGTAGCTACAAGTACTAATCTATAACCTTGTCGCAATAGTTACTTGTCCCATAAGGAACACGCATTGTGTGATTTAGCGTCATTCAAACTCTAAATTATAATACATCTTTCAAATTAACTATAGATTTTGACACGGGTCTTTATCACGTAATTACCTTTAATTTACTTTCCCGTGTCAAAATCTATAGTTATGTCTACTAATCACGATAGTTTGAAAAATAATCTTTCAAATTATGTTTTATTTTTGTTAACGATTAATTTTTAAAGTAGGTATCTTCTGTCATTTTTTTTACGTAAGTAATTTCCCGTTATGTCATGTGTATCTAGATTACCTAAAACTAGTTTTCAACGAATAAATTCGGTAATTACCTACCTGTCAGTTTCATCTCAAAAAATGACAAATATTAAAAAAAAAAATTAAGTAAAGTAGAGTAGTGGAGATATTAATTGCGCTACGCCCTCGTAAATTGTTTCAAAAATAATATCCACCTGTGGTTTTAATGCAGTACTTAATTTCGTAACTCAACCAATAAATTAATTTCGTAACTCAAAACCTCTTGCCACTTCGTCGGTCCGCGTCCAATGTGTATAGTTGAGTTAGAACGCAATGTGTTGTAGCTCGTCCTACGAGTAACTCTGTCTGTATTATCGATAAAAGAGATATTTTTTTTAATTATCTAAAAATCTATCAAAACAACTTAAAAAGATATATGATCTTTTAAAAGCTACATTATCAACGAGTAACATAGACTCTATTTTATATAAAAAAAAATGTTAGATCCTTAGTAAAATGGCAATAATGTCACCTAAGGTACCAAATATTTGCCTTTAATCTTCATTAGTAGGTGTAGGTACGCCCGTGCGAGCCGGGGCGGGTCATGTAAGACTGTAATAAAAATAGGATTTCAATATAAGCTATTGTTATTTACTATCTATAGAGTTTTCATCAAATTACAAACATAAAGTTACTAATAGAACTAATAGAAAATGCACGATAATAATGAACTCGAAGACTGGCCGCCGCCAACAATAATAAGTTCCAAGCTTGTCGCCTCGAAACAAAACAAGGGAATTGTCGTGTTCCTGTAATTTCCACGACGTTCGTGCTCTCAAGACCGCAACCGAGCAATTATTCCAAACTCGGACGTTTTCCTTCTCTTCTTGGCACAAGGCTATGCCTGAGGGAATATTTTTTTAAACAAGACTTGGCCAAGATCAACTCTTAGATATTGATTTGAATAACAAACCTCCAATAAAACAACCTACTAAAATACAATAGCAGGCACTCCAATCACTTACCGATAATTGTATATCTATATCTACTGATGTAGGTATTTGTACTCGCTAATTGAATGCGAACATTGATCACAGTCATTAAAAATTATAAAGAATTTATTACTTTTCCAAAATAAAAAATAGCCTATGTTACTCAGGGAAGGGATAATGTAGCTTGGTAATGGTAAAAGATTTTTTGAAATCGGTTCAGTAGTTTTTGAGTTTATTCATTACAAACATACAAAAAAATAAAAAAACAAAAAATCTAAACTTTTCTCTTTATAATATTAGTATAGACAAAACACATGGTACTTTACAGAATGTACGATGAAACTACAAGCTGTTGTATGTTTGAGTGTAAATAATAATATTGTTTTGTGTGAGTGTAGAAGTGTTTTCCTTGGGGGTTTTCCTAATTACGCCAGTCTCTAAAGAGTCTGAGTTCAACAACACAAGACTCGATCTTTGTCGGCCATAATATATTTCACGCGTACCCTTGGGAAAGTTAGAATATCAACACTATAGAAATCAACGGAGCTGAGAAGAAATAACATTTTGTTTCCATAAGAAACTTTTCCTCATAATTTACATCATTGTAGTCATGTTGTAGCCTTGGTGGCTCATGTTCGTAGCTGTTCTCCTTCGATAAGCGCTGTTATGATACAATAAAAAGTTTAAACGATGTCGTTTTGTGTAATCATTCCACAAATGCTACGGCCTGTTACAATTGTATATGTGAATACGCGAATCTTAATAATGATTAATACAAAGCGACCTTTTTAGACCCAAAAACCTCAGAGCCCAAAAACGTCGGACGCCTGGAAACCCTATCTGCATCACAGATTGTGTTACAGTTTCTCCAGCTACAATTTGGGGGGCTGAGGGCCTGAGACCTCGCAAGTCCCATTCAATTAACCTTTCTTCGTCTCTACGGCTTTTGACCCATTTCTATTCAACGCTTAACTTGGAAACCGATTTGGTTGCTGCTGAAAATGCATTGTTCTGTGGTAGGACTTCCACTGAATTCGTAATGCCACTTCGGGAGTTTGCAGACAATTGGCTGCAATGGACTTTGCAATTGTTACGTCCTTTGCCTATTCGAACTTATTATTATTTCATTATAGTTTTATTTTAAACTAGAGCATGGCTTACTTCTAGTAAGAATAGTAGTTAAGTTATGTTTTAAAAAGTAAAATGAAAAACCGGCCAAGTGCGAATCGGACTCGCGCACGAAGGGTTCCGTACCATTATCTATAAAAACGGCAAAAAAAATCATGTTTGATGTATGGGAGCCAGCCTAAAATATTTATTTTATTCTGTTTTTAGTATTTGCTGTTATAGCGGCAACAGAAATACATCATCTGTGAAAATTTCAACTGTCTAGCTATCATGGTTCATGAGATACAGCCCTGTGATAAGCAGACGGACAGACAGACCGACAGACCGACAGACATACAGACGGACAGACGGACAGACGTACAGATGGACAGACGGACGAACGGACAGTGGATTATTAGTAACAGGGTTCCGTTTTTACTCTTTAGGTACGGAACCCTAAAAAGTAGGGCTAGTAGGCTTCTACAAAAATAAATGAGATGCCATCAAAAACATAACTTGTAAAAAAAGCAAGTCTCAAGAAGGAGTAAGTAAGAAGAAGTCCTTCTGACTTATGTTATTACATAATTAAATTACGTAATAACATAAGTCAGAAGGACCCTTAAAGTAGGGACTGAATAAATTAACCGACTTGGTATTACATGGATCTCACAACTTTTTACGGTAGAAGAACTGAGTTGCGTTGCGAGACTTGGCTTTTTTTACAAGTTATGTTTTTGATGGCATCTCATTTATTTTTGTGGAAGCCTACTAGCCCTACTTTTTAGGTTTTTGATGGCATTTATGTGACCGCTTCAGTAATATAAAGAGCACAGATTATGTTCTTTCATAGAAAATTACTAATTTGACATACATCAAATTTATATGAAACCTCGGGGACACAATATACCTAGATAACGAACATGTAAATCGGAAAAGGTATTACGGAAAGTATGGAATAACCGCTGTCCGTAGTCCGCTGACGTTCCGTAGAAACGTTGACTCCTCGTTTGATGAAATTGAAAAGATTGATAATGAAAAATACAGAAAACTTTTTTTATTAGCTGTGAACGGAACGAAAAAAAAACGTTGAGTAGTATACTTTAATAATATATTATCAGGAATGTCTGGTTCTTCATTAGTCCTAGCTAAGGACACTGGAAAATGCGACACAGTTTTTAAACTAATGCTCTTTCCAGTGTTCATTAGTTTTTATTCACATGTACTAAATAAATAAATCAATGAATCTGAAAACTAAATCATTCTCACTGAAATAAATAAATCTTATAGTTTCAAACTGTTGAAATCAATTGAAAATAATAATACTTTGGTCCCCAGAGCTAACAATATCTATTCCTTCGGTATTGGCAATAACCTTTTTCATTTCGCGAGCTAGACGCTCCCTGGGCAGCAAAATCTACTCGGTGCATTTGTCTGAACTGAAATGTTCTTTCAATTGAGCAGTCCCATTAGTTACAGTCAGTTGGAGGCTATGAGCACGTTATGCACTTGTAACATTTAAGTACTGCCCATTTAAAATGTACGGTCCATTGGGTCCATTGCATCGTGTAGTCAAATAATTATACGCTTTTAAATAAATTACAAAGGTCATATCATAATTAAATTATTTTATGTTTATTAGTGATTTATTGGTGAGAATAAGCGTAGTGTATTAGGTACCTACTTTAATTGATTCATCGATGAAAAGGACACAGAAAAGTTCTTTAAATACTATTGTTTGTTTGCTATTGCTATACAGGGTATGTAGAGACCGCTTCTAATTTAAATATAAATAAGTTTTCTGTTGAAAAATATTCAATGACAAGCTTTTGTAAAATCACCATCGAGCACCAGTGGCTATCACCTGTCACATCATTTGACAGCATTGATAGGTACCTATGCAAAGTTGTTTTACTCAATCTTCATCTAGAATTCTAGAAGGATGTTAACCTTTTTTCTATTTGTATCTGTGCGAAAAAAAGTTTTTCGGAAATCCTATGACAATAGCCATGCTATGACAATAGCCGGCCAATAGAGGCAATAAAGGCCGTCTATGAACTGAATCCAATGTTCAAAAATATTAATTTCATTCAAGTATTGGAAAATTATGAAGGGCCTTATTACTACGTTTTCGGTGATCGATCAAGATGCATGGTCTGATTATACAGTTTCAGATGCGGGAGTGGTCTTAAAACAGTTAATACAGCCTTTAAAACCCATTAAAACCTTTTTAAATTCCTGAATAGACGTAAAATGAAAATCGATCGGAATAAAAATGAAGCGTAGAGTTAAACGATGATTACCTTATAATTCGAACGGGGAATCGTAAAGATTCCTCTTTTCCGTCGCACTTCCGACCTGTTGATTGAACTCCGATATGGTGGTATATGAAATCCCACCTAAACGAACGCTGGGAGTTAATGGAAGAGGGATGTAGTAATATCTGGCTAATTGCCAATTTCGCCTTCGATCTCCGGCGTCGGGACTAGGGTTCAGAACCGGGAAATCCCGGTACCGAAAGTACCGGGAATTCCCGGTTCTTTTGTCAGTAAAAAGGAACCGGGAAATCTAATTTGATTCCCGGTTCTTTCGGTACTTTCGGGATTTTTATTTTTATAACTCGGCGGGCCTCGCAGGCCTCGCCACGTGCGAAAAGTAAGGAAAAAGTGTCGCGCGTTTGACTTCAAGGTAAGTATTACGTTGTTCCTCATACCAAACAATGGTGACAGAATGTAATTTACTTCAAATACGACGCTCCTAATATGATTTTTGTGATATTATAAACAAAACCACAGTAATTTTAGGGGCCGGTATCTTATCTTAGCCTATATCGTCCCACTGCAGGGCAAAGGCCTCCCTCCCTTCTTTTCACACCTTTCGATCTCCAGCTAAGTTGCGCCAGTCATTTAAATGACTGTCGAGATCGTCCTGCCATCTCCAGTCCAGTCTGCCTCGAAGGCGTGTAGTTTGTGGGGAGCAATCGTTTGTTATTTTGGCCCAAAGATCGTCCAGCATGTGAGCGACATGCCCTGCTCAATCCCATTTGAGTTTGGCCACTTTATGGGTGACGTCAACTATTTTTGTTTTGGAGCGTAGTATCGTGTTTCGTATGCGGTCTGTGAGCCTGACTCCTAAGATACTACGCTCCATGGCTCTTTGGCAAACCTCGAGTTGGTATCTCTCATGAGCTGTCGGGAACCAAGTCTGTGCACCGTACGTTAGAATTGGGAGAATGCACATGTCCATAAGTCTGCGCTTATTGCAGAGTGGCAGTTCGCCATTCATAAGATGTTTCATCGACCAGAAGCTTCTCCAGGCGTTTTCGGTGCGTCGAGCAACTTTGTTTTGTTGTGCCTGGAATGAAACTATCTGGCCGAGATACACATACTCATGGACATACTCAATCTCCACATTCTCCACGTACAATCTCCTCTTCGTGCCTTATGAGCTTGGTCTTGCTCATATTCATTCGGAGTCCCACATCTTGGTCGGCTTGCTTGGTTCAGTCCTTGAAGCATATCGCCTAGTTCTGCAGCTGTGGGGGAGAAAAGGACAATATCGTCGGCGAAGCGCAGGTTTGTTAGCCTGCTATCTCCGACGACGATGCCCTTCTCAGCCCATTTGGGCTTCAATCGCTTAAACACTTCTTCCAAAGTAGCTGTAAACAATTTAGGAGAAAGCGGGTCTCCCTGTTTCACGCCTTTTACAATTTGGAAAGAGAGCCCCGTGAGTGAGGTTTTTATGGATGCTGTACTATTGCTATAGATATTACGGATAAGTTGAATGTACGTTTAATTTATGTTCTGATTAGAAAGTGCCTCGAATAATGGTTTATGTTTTATGCTATCAAAAGCTTTTGAGTAATCTACAAATGCAAGATAAAGTGGGATATTAAATTCTAAATGTTTTTCTAAGAGCTGGTTAAGGGAATGGAAATAATCCGTCGTGGAGAGGCCACGGCGGAAACCCGCTTGTTCTGGTGGTTGATGTAAATCGAGCTCACCGGATATTCGATTTTCAATAATTTTCATGAATAGTTTAAAAAGGTGTGAGATAAGACTGATGGGACGATAATTGCAAATGTCGGACTTTTCACCCTTTTTATGTATGAGTATAATGGTGGAGTGGCAGAAATTATGAGGATAGAAGAACCGGTCTGAAGAATGTAGTTACAAAGGTTCGTAAGGTGTGGGAGTGGTACTGGTTCTCCGATTTTTAAGGCTTCGGTGGTAACACCATCTGCACCTGGGCTCTTGCTATATTTCATGCTGCAAAGCGCGCGTTGAACCTCTGGTCCTGTTATCGGCTCTATATCGTTTTTCTGATATATATTCATTCTTAATGTTATCTATTCTCGTCGATCTTTATTGTAGTTGACTTTTGAACCTTATCACTTGTTTTATAAATCAAAAACTGCCAAGAACCGAAAATACCGAAAGAACCGGGAAATCCCGGTACCGATTTAAAAAAGTACCGAAATTCCCGGTTCTTACAAAGAATACCGGTTCCGGAAACACTAGTCGGGACAGGACATGCACCATTACTGCTTGTTAATTGCCCTATGACTATGGCCTTTATTTATACGTAGCGTAGACGGAATGATTGCAATCAACTTTAGAAGCAGGCGAATTGCAGTTAATCCGGTTAAATCCTAAAGTGCTCGTATATTTGGAGTCCCCTGAACTGTTTTATTAAGTTTGTGATTGGATAAAAGTCAGCGCTTCGTGTAGCCTATAATGCCTATAAGATTTTTTCTCCTCAAAATCCTCAGAGATAATTTGTACTAAGCTTTTCTCTCCTCAAAATCCTCGAAAGAGGTTTTTTACTAAGCTCTCTTCGCTACTGAAGAACACTGCATCTAAAGTGATAAAGGTGATGAAGTAAAATCAATTTCATTTATAACACTGCACTAAGCTCCTGACTAATAAAATGGAATAGTTTACTTGAAATGCGATCGCGCACTATCAGTGAATTCCCACTGGGTATCTAATGTTTTCATTCTACACCTCTACCTACCCTTAAATGCTGCACCATTAGTTCAGGTCAAGGATATTAAAAGGTAGAGCTTATGCGGATTGTTTTCTATTTCTAATTCTTACAGGAAAATATTGTTTTGTTCGCGTATGTTTGTTCTTTATTTATCTGAAAAGAGCATTGCAAGCATCATCATCATCTTTTATCCTTGTCTCACTTCATGTGGGGTCGGCACATGTTTTTCTTTTTCACTCACTCCTTTGTATTTCTATGAGATGATTTTGTGTGCTTTGCTAGGTGATTGTCTGTATGTCTCGAACCTATCTAAAAACTCCATCACCAGAGTTGGCCACTAAGTCTTACGAACTTATAAACTTGTATAACTCTTGTACAACTTTTCGCTCGAACGCCTACTAGAGTATGTTTAAGAGAGGTGCCATTAAGCTGTCTTGCCTTGTTAAAGGGTAGTTAGAGAAGAAGAAAGTCTGCCAGTAAAACTACTTTTTTGCTTCTAGTTGTTCTAGTACTAGTAGTTTCTAATCTACTTGAGTCTCTAACTTTATTCTTCGTTACGAAAAGTCGAAAAGTGCTTAATATTGATGATAAAGCGACGTATTTATAAGATTCATAAAGCCCTCAACAATAACAAACTGTGATAAATAACGACTGTTTTTATTGCTGAATGTGCTTTCTTTTTCTTTGTATGGAGACTTTTAAAACATAAATGCTTTACGGACACCTCCAATTTTGTTCGTTCGAAGTTTAAATCGTACTTTATTTAGAAGTACTTAAGTAGAATATAACTTCCTCGGTAACCATAATTTTTACTTTTGACAAAGGATAAACGATAGCACTTCGAGTTCAAAGTTAGGAAGAGAAAACTTATCCCATTTTAGAGATAGTTTTTATTTGTGTTTGAGTTTTATACAAGACCCTTTTATAGCTTTGAAAACCAGAAAAACTTAATTTTAACCGACGAAAAAATAGGAGTTTGTTAATTCGCCATGTATATTTTTTGTTGCTTTTTAGGGTTCCGTACCCAAAGGGTAAAATCGGAACCTTATTACTAAGACTTCGTTGTCCGTCTGTCCGTCTGTCTGTCACAGGGCTGTATCTCATGAACCGTGATAGCTAGACAGTTGAAATATTCACAGATTATGTACCTATTTCTGTTGCTGCTCTAACAAATATTTATTTTAGTCGCCTTTTTTATTTTAGGCCCCTTAAATATTTATTTTAGTTCCATACAACAAACATGATTTTTTTTGCCGTTTTTATAGATAATGGTACGGAAACCTTCGTGCGCGAGTCCGACTCGCACTTGGCCGGTTTTATTTTATGTATGTACTTATGATGACCGCGCATGTCTTTGTACCTGACGATACGTTAACGATGATTTATTTTAAATCACATTCATATGTGTTTGACAGGAGGAGGGGTGGAAATTGAATCGGAACAACTACTACCAAGAGGGATGGCTGGCCACGGGCAACATTCGAGGTGTGGTCGGAGTGACGTTTACATCGTCCCACGCGCGGCGCCCACACGAGCTGCCGCTCCGGACGAACTACAATCTGCGTGGACATAGATCCGATGTAAGTACCTACAACCCGGTCAGAATATCTGTGCACCTCGCTGGAATGCGGCGCCTCTCCCGCTCTCTCTCTCTCCCGCCATGCGGCGCCTCTCCCGCTCTCTCTCTTTCCCGCCTCGCCCGTACGATGACGTCAGGTGCACAGATATTGTGACCGGGTTGTATATCATTATCATTTCCTTTCCCTTATCCCACTTCTTGTGGGGCCGGCACATATTTTTCCACTCACTTATTTCGCAAAAACATGGGAAGGGTTTGGCTTGTTGTGTTTTACAATGTCTGTCTGATGTCAACATTCTTTGGGAATACTAGCACTTCTTCGTTATCAGCGGCTGGAGCTAGACATGGTAAACTGCCTGCTTCGCTCGCTCGATCAATTAGCTCATCCTCTCTATAAGCCACAATAATAACAGTTAATGATTTTGCTGATGATGCAATAACACACCTTACTGTAACACTTTTCATTACGAATTCGTCAAAACTCTTAGAATAAAACTTGCCTTCAAATAATCATACTATGTCAGAGCCCTAGTGAATTATTTTAGCTTTAATGTAGATTTAAATTAAAATCGTACTTTGCTAACGCGCTGAATATTTCGCCTTTCACATTTCCATAAATAAAGATTAAGCTGCTAAGGAACAAAACAAAACCCCTAACAAACAAAGGGGCGCTGCACAGAGGCGATAATACAAGCAGACTGAATGTTTAGAGAGACTTACTGCAGAGTTCAGGAATGTACTCTATACAATTATTGCTAGGTGCTTTGTTAGCGACCATGCTGTCTCGCTAATCCTAAAATCCTAATAATAATATTATGCGAAAGTTTGTGAGTTTGTATATACGATAAGTTTGTTCCCTAATCAAACCTAAACAACCAAACTGATTAAGAAGAAATTTTCTGTAGTATGTAGACAAAAAATCGGATAAACAGAAGGATGAACTTGTAATCCTAAAAACAACCCCAAATGATAAAAAAAATGCAAAGGATGATTTTGGTATAGATGGCGCTGATGTGCAAAAAAATTTACATCTCGCACCAAAAACATTGAGTTGTCATAGCGTCGCATTGAATCCTACTAAGTTCGGTATTGGAAATGTATTTTGTCAAAAAAAATCTGACATAAATTTGACTACTGAATGATAAGCATTCTACCAAAATCGTAATTTATTTTATCAGGACATCAACATTTTTTTCTATGCGGTTACTGAAATTTGGACAGGATAAAGTCTGTCACGGGTCGGCTAGTCTCATTATATATCATTCTTCTGTACGTCCGTTTGTCACCTAACTCCTCCTAAAGAATTGGACCGATTCTTTTGAAATTTTATATGTATATTTCAATCGGTTCCTGGATGGTTTGAAAACACAATTGAACCCGGTAGGTGGCGCTGCTGTCGGTATGTCACCAAATTAGATTTGCTACGACTCTTAAGGCGCTCCCAGTCGACGATTGTTTTTGTTCGAAACGAAAAAATAAATACTTGTGAACAAGCCACATCTCCTATTTTATAATGTATAGTATATGTGAATAAAGATGTACCCATCTTTAATCACTTCGATAAATAATCCTACCGACCGCTGCAATGACGACAAACACACGTCGGAGCGTGGTCCGCCTTAGCTCTTCGAATAAATTAATGATATAAATTATGTATAATTACTTATCAAAAATCTATTCTAATAGAAATCTAGATCTACATATTACCTATCTTTAACAATAAATCCCAAGTTGATTTGAATAGTAGGTATATAAAATATTTCCATCATAAATTCTAAAACGTATCATTTTGAAATAAAATCTTTATCGTGAAAAGTTTCTGCTATTATGTTTTCAGCTTAATAGAAATCTAGGTAGGAACCTGAAGTAATATACTTATAAAAATAGGAGATGTGGCTTGTTCAGAAGTATTTCTTTTTTCGTTTCGAAAAAGAGCAATCAGCGACTGGGAGCCTCTTAATATATAGGCGGTACGAAGTCTGCCCGTGTATATAATAAACTCCCCAAGTCTACCATAGATATTTCCAGTCTTAATGTGTTTAAGGCGAAACTAAAACAAATGCTACTTGAAAAAGCATACAGCAATCAATAATTTTTAGATGATAACAGTTTGATGAATAATTTTAATTTCGAGTAGACTAAATTTAATCAATATTCTTATGACATGTAATCAATATTTTTATGACTTGTAACACAATTTCTATTCCTTTATATATATTTTTTTAACATTTTTTCATTATTATTAATTATACTAAATACAATGTTCCTTAAAAAAAACAATGTATGTACGCCGCCAGGCAAAATGCAGAGACTCTTGATTTTTTTATTTACCATCTTATATTATTATTATTATACCTGTGTTTACAAATTAATAAATGAATTATGAATTTTGAAGTTCGCCGGGTCCGCCGGGTCAGCTAGTGTCTATATAATGCTTTTAATATGAAGATACACAGCTTATTAAAAGTAACTTATCCACCTACTCCAGAAAACGGCCAAACCCTATCCATCTAATACCTAAGTACGGTTCATTTTGTTCTGTAATCTTGAAGTAAGTGCGCACATTAATTTTGTGTTTTTGGTTTTTACTGTCAGACAGCTTTATCTCTACGCAACTCCCTCTTTTATAAAGTAAGTATGAGTGGACTAGTGGAAAACCTTGCGATTTTGTTCATGTTAAGTTATTTTTAGAAAGATTCCAACCTCCGCTTAGGGATTAAATTTCGGGAATTCCTTTATTAGTGTACTCCTAAACACCAAAAGGAACATACCCTTTAAATTTCTAGTTTCTAAGACTAGTGGTTTTGGCTGTGCGTTGATAAATGAGTCAGTCAGTAATGCAAGAGTTTTACATATAAATATATTTTACATATATGTAGTTTACATAAAGAGTTTTACATATAGATATCTCATTTGGTTTACCTTTTCACGCAACATACATAAAAACGTTGCGCTAAGCCTTTTCACGAGAATAAAACGCTTACGTTAGTATTAACATGTTTAATAGAAAACTTTGCTAGAAAAGCTACATTTTCTTCATAAAAAGTTTTATGACTCGACGATTTTTTTTCTTTGAAACATTGGAAAGCTTTTAAAATCTTTCAACTTAAAATGTGAAGCCAACGGTTCGCAACATCGGCTCTCAATTTATGTAAGTGCTTGGAACCCGAATAAGTTTATTTGGCTTAAGACATGGCAATTTTATAGGGATATTTAAATGTCCCGATCAAGTTTTCACGGAGTTTCGACTCGAAACTTTCTCTTAGCAATATGTTATACCGTATTTCAGGAAGATATTTAAAACCTCACGTGTTGATTGTCAAAAAGCTCAACTGGCTAAAAATTCAGTTGCAATACAAGATTTGACCCTAACAAACATTAAGTTTCTAGTTAAATAAAAGCTTGTAAAAATGCTTGCTCCACCCAATCAAAGGATTTGAAGAGATTTTCCTTATTTTAAGTTACCTCTTAATATTTGATCAGTTTCCCCAAACAAGACGAGCCGATGCTAAGGTCGAACCCGGCTTGATATAAAAAGTAAATTTGTAGGTATTACGAGTACATACATGTAGGTATTTGCCTCAGGTAAAAGCCCTTGGAAGAGTGTTGTAGTATCTTAGTTTATATTGATAAAATAGCAAACCTGGTATAATATGTTTATGTGTCAGAATGCAAACATAAACTTGCTAACAGACACAGCTTCCCACGTAAGTTCCCCATATCCCCATAACTCTGTATAATTTGGCTGGATTCCATCACATCCCGGCAGCTTTGTCTTAGAGAATGTATGAGTACCTTATAGGTAAGGTTTACGGATCTCGCGGAATGTAATAACATGTCTGGAACCGTCTAAATCTAAGGATAAATGGGTTAGGGCTGGATAACATCAATGCTTCATTTAAGATGGCTTTTATTTTAAGATTTTACTGTCTTTAAAACGTCCAATGCGCAGAATAGATAGAAGAAGTTGAAAGTACTGTTGGCGACATCGATGGCGAGTACCCGACTGAGACGCAAGATCCACGCGGTGGGACAAATTTTTACATAGCACCTACTCGTAGTTTCTGGTTCCCCACGACATAGATAATCTTAGTGAGGTCACTAGGATTAGGGGTATGGTGACTATAGATTTGGTGAGTGAGACTATCAACAAACGATCGGTGATGTGTTATACTTAGCAAGAGCATTCCGTATCTTTTGTTTATTTAAACAAAACAACACGCATCATCGGACAGACAACCGAGCTTTTAATCTCACGCAGGTTCAGTTCTATTGATTGTTCGTTTCTGCTCCACATTAGCATGTGATCCACTTCTTTATACTTGAGTGAGCGTGCTTTATTTCCTCACGTGTAACCTCGAGAACACTTACTTTATTCCGTACCCAATTTGGTAGTAGACTTTCCGGAATATAAGCATTTACAGCGCGATGGTACTGACAAGGTCATGTTATGTATGGAATTTAGAACTATAGGAATGTACGGCAGTGCAGTACCTACCGCTTGAGTAATGGAAAGTAAATAAGCGAGCTATAGCTATGTAGGTATATACGTCCGTAAACTAAGGCATGGATGAAGGTAGTACCCGTAAACAAAGTTATGATCGCTTGAATACCCGAAGGTACTGTGTAAGCTAGTTTTGAAATTGTTCTCGTGTATCTCTTTTGCCCTTTTCTATTTTGATACTTAATTTTTAAATTAGGTATACTTGAATAATTTTAATGATTAAATATTTCAATATAAATATAAAATCCCCATTTCGAGATTTATTATGCATAGGCCTGGTTTCCAAAAATACTCTCAAAATGAGATTTGAAATACAGTAGATTTAGACGAAGCTTTTCGTCTAAGATACAATTTCATAAGAGGGAGGATGGAGGATTTTATTTGACCGGACTTAGTGGGAATATCTAAAAGTGTACCTGAGCCTTCAGTTTTCGAGGGTTACCGTTTTATACCTTTTTCGCTGTTTTATAACAAAACACGGCTAAAACAGGATTATATTGGGTTACGATAACAAGCCTCGGATTGTCTCATCTAATCCTTGCGTTGCAGGTTGATCTCTGACAAACGTCATGCTATAATACAATAATAGTGAAACCCTTGATCTACCTGAATGTACGAGAATAGAATAGAATACAATAGTGGTAAATTTTTCAACTTCATAATTTGGCACTTTTCTAAAATCAGGTTGTTAGTGAAAATTTTAATATTCACTTTGAATTCAGTTCATCATTACTTTTTTTTTATTTTTTTTTCAGAAAAAGTTTATAAACTTTTTTGAAATGATTATTGAAATGGTTTTCACTAGGGGCATTATTGTACCTAGGTACATATCTTTAGTTTTCGAGAGTAGTTGAAATACAAGGTGTCTCAAAAGAAAGTTCACATTTAAATCTTTTTTTAAAAGAAAAGTTTTAGCTTTATTGAAAAAATGTTTATTATATATTGAAGTACACTGTTTGGGAATTTATTTTTTAAAAATAACATCGTCCAAATGTAAACCGTTGCGCTCTCGGCATTCATTTAGTCGGGCACTAAAATTGCCTATGACAGCTCGGCAGGTAGTCTCCGTGATGGCTGCCATTTCATTACGGATATTTTCTTTTAATTGTGCCAGGGAAGTCGGTTTATTAGCGTAAACTTTTGATTTGACATAACCCCACAGGAAAAAATCCATAGGTGTTAAATCGGGACTCCGTGGAGGCCAATTTATGTCACCTCGTCTGGAGATTAATTTGTTCGGAAAAATTTCTCGAACTCGAGGCAGAGATCTGTTGGACGTGTGTGAAGTTGCTCCATCCTGCTGGAACCATGTTCTTTGGTTGTAACCAGGAAAGTTTTGCAGTTGGGGCACGAAAAACTCGTCTAACATCTCCACATAACGCTCTGAATTCACTGTGAGCGTGCGTCCCCTTCCATCTTCAAAAAAGTAAGGGCCGATAATTCCTCGCGCCGACATCGCTGCCCATACGGTGACTTTGGGTGAATGTAGCGGTTTCTGATGTTTTTGTTTTGGATTGGTTGCACTCCAGTAACGACAATTTTGCTTGTTTACATGCCCATTGAGGTGAAAATGGGCTTCATCGGAAAACAAGATGTTGGTGAACGTTGGAAAGCGCTCAATCATCTGATTTACAAAGTCAAGCCTCTGACCAGCATCTTGAGGCTTCAGTTCTTGCACCAACTGAATTTTGTACGGGTGCAGCTTTAAATCTTTGTGTCAAATGCGGCATAATGAAGATCTGTGCACATTTAAAGCAACAGCACGCTTCCGAATCGAGAGGTTTGGATCATCTCGAATAGACTGAGTAACACTGTCCACGTTTTCGGCTGTTCTTGATGTTCTTGGCCGCCCAGATTTTGGTTTCTCCAGAGTTGACCCAGTCTCTTCAAACTTCTCAACCAATTTTGCAATGAGTCGAGTGCTAGGCGCATCATTTAAGTGACGAATATGTCGAATACTGCAGAATTTTCTACGCGCTACAGTCGCCGAATTACCGTTTTGGAAAACTCACGTACGCACAACGCACGGTCCGCACCAGAGAAACGCTCCATAGCGACTAAATTCCCAAGAGCCAGACTACCGACTGACATACCCCCCGCGCCCCTCAGAATAGTTTCTTTCGCGTAATAAGATAAGCAAATGTGAACTTACTTTTGAGACACCTTGTATAACAGAGATGTGAATCACTATCACTACATAGTATAAAGCAAAGTCGCTTTCCGCTTCCCGCGTCTGTATGTATGTATGTTTGCTTATATCTTTAAAACTACACAACGGATTTTGATGCGGTTTTTTTTAATAGATAGAGTGATTCAGGAGAAAGGTTTATGTATAATAACATGATACCCGTGCGAAGCAGGGCGGGTCGCTAGTTGATATTATATTAATGTATATATTACCCTAAACCCTTTTGGCGTGAATCGAATATCGACAACATAATTCCCATTCTAAACCCAGTATTGATAATGTTTCGCAAGGTTAAGGTAAGTTTAATTAATATAAATATATAGGGTCTTTCATAATTAACCGCACAATGATAGGGATTAGTCTATGGGTCGTAAACAGTTAATCAAGTCGGTGAAACTTTTCATGTTATTATGTTATTTTATACCAACAAAAAAAGAGAAGGTTCTGAATTTGTCAAATATTTTTTTACCGGGTGATCCGATTTCGATTATTTTTTTATGTGTAGATAATACTCCCAAGTTAGTCCCATTCAAATTATATTAATAACGGTTCCTTACAAAACCTAAAAAAAAAACGAAACCCGAAACATTTTCGTCGGTTTTCTGTTTAAGTTTTTCAACGTAATTATTACCCCTTCATTCCTTCTATTCTTTTGACAGGTAATCCTCGTGAAATGGAATGAGCCGTACCAGAAGCTAGCATCATGTGACAGCACTGGAGTGATCTTCGTATGGATCAAGTACGAGGGTCGATGGAGCATCGAGCTGATCAACGACCGAAGCACGCCTGTCACGCATTTCTCATGGTCGCACGACGGACGGATGGCGCTGATTTGTTATCAGGTAACCTTTTTCCTGAGCAAAATATATAATGTGAACGTGACATAATTTTCAGACGTCTCCAAAAAAAGGGTAAATTTATCATGTTACCCCGTGTTATCTGTGTCTTAAGATTTGGAGGACTTTTGTATAAGAGAGTGAAGGTTCAGTAAATATCCTCGGAATAACAATGCTCTTCACTTTGGTGTTGGTTTTTATTTTAAATCTACATTTTTGTTTGTGATTTTGTGAGTTTAGATATAGGAAGTAATCTTCGGAATTACTGATCCGATATTGAACATTCTTTCACTAGCAGGAAGTTACTTTATCCCTGAATAGGCTATTTTTTATTTTGATAAAAATGTGTTTCGCGGATGAAACCGCGGGACGCATTTTGTGTTTATTTGTAGTAAAGGGTTTAGTATATTCGAATATAAGAGAAAATGGGATGCTTAGAATGTAAATGTCAAAAAAATCCCATCAAATTGGAACATCGCGCGCGGCAGCTAAGCTATGGAACTATTTGCATTGCTAATGATCAATTCGCATCGAATCTAACCGCATAAGTTATATAACAACCGCAATTAACAAACGGTACATCACAGAACCAAATTGGATCACAATCGATGTTGCATAATACAGAAGAATTTAAATATCAAACGGTTTCGCCGATAAATACTGCCACCGACGGACGTGACCTATTGTTTTGACAGAGGATTATAACGCGGCTTTTGTAGAGTGTCAATCGATAACACGCATGTCAATCAATGCCATCAATGTGTCACTAAACGTGGGCCAAAGCCTTCGCTCTTGTCAAAGCGTCGTTTCAATTTGCTAAAAGGCTTTCCATGTGGGGACAACAGACGGCGACGTCACGTCACGTCACAACGAACAAACACTTGAAATTTAGTAAGAAAGGTGTGCCTTATTTGCGGAGGCGTGCGCAATTGCGCATGCCCTGCTGTCTACTCAACTTTGATATTTAGGTGATACTTGATTTTTGGTGTTTTGTATGGGCTGAGTCTACCCAGGCAAGGTGGAAAAAGTGATAAAATCGCATTATATTGGAAACCATCAAGCTTAAAAAGAAACTGTTCTACATTTAGGTAGCTAATATAATTATATAAAAGTAAACTGTTCAGCTATTAATAGTTTTGAGTAAAAACGTAAATAGTGTTTTGGAAGAGCCAACTATGGAAAATAAATCTATCGAGAAAAGTTTCACCTATCGTGTTTCTGTTCTTCATATTTCATATATCTTGTTTTACGGTTATTGAGAAAAAAAACTATTCTACATTCATCAAAATAATTTATTCCTCGTCTTAAACAATTTTTATAGTAACCCAAAAGGGAGTAAGTACACACGCGATTCGGAACAATTTTCATTTTCTACCAACTGTAAAATTAAATATACTTGTATCGAAGATGGTGCCTGAAATATCTTAACATCCATATTGCCAGTTAATAATTCCTGCTAAATAGATCAAGGTAAAGGAGTATGTTTACATACAGACTTGATTGAGACAAATAGTATAAATATACACCTACTTCGTAGCACTCAAAGACGAAGATAAACAACGAAAGAAATCTTGTTTGCGGGGGAGCCCAACTCTAGCATTTCAGTGTAAACAGATTTACCAAGTTCGCGTTATTCGGAATTCGAAACATTTTTAATTTGTCACAGAAATATGGTAGACATAAGGTAAATATAGCAAAGGTCGGGCGCGGAGAGCCAATCCAATTTATTATAACGTTTGCGTGGTCACGGACGTTTCTGAGAAATCTCGGGTCGGATTCGGGATTTATATCGTGTTATTGCCGCAAGTTGATTGATGGCCTATTCAACATGGCCGATTTCGTTCATCTGTTCTGTAATTCAAACGGAGGGATGACAAGCTCTATTTGTCACGGACTTTTACGTAAGAAGGTCTAGGTACCTACTAACCTACTATGCACGTGGCATTGTACCTACATAATGTCCGTTAATGCTCGTTACGGTACAAATCTTACAAGCCAATAAATACCCTTTATATACGGCTTTTCAAACACAAATTATTTTAGGATTTGCTTATTTATTTTGTTCTCAACATTTGTCGAGTTTCGCAGGGCTCATTTTCGTGGCTTCTGACATCGAATCAAGTTCCCAACCAATCAAGTTTATGCTTGCTGAGTGTTCTGGAAATTGTGGAAATTCGGGTTATTTGGTATATAATTTATTGATGTGCCCTTTACTCGTATTATTGGCTGTTTAACATTCTCTTGTTCTCCAAGGAGGTAGAAAATTGATTTTGTTACACATGTCTTACTCGGTGCCAAAGCTTTTCATTTTCATTATCCAAAAACGCAATACCTAACTATGAAGAATGCCAAAACTCGCGACACCTGAATTGAAAACCTGCCGTAGGTACTAATATCGGAACCGTCAACGTGGAAGTTTTTCGTCAACAATTTCAGCCAATGTCACGACTTTTATTCGCTTGTAAATAAATAAAACCGGCAAAGTGCGAGTCGGACTCGCGCACGAAGGGTTCCGTAACATTAAAACGACAAAAAATCATTTTTGTTGTATGGGAGCCCCCCTGAAATATTTATTTTATTCTGTTTTTAGTATTTGTTGTTAGAGCAGCAACAGGAATACGTAATCTGTGAAAATTTCAACTGTCTAGCTATCATAGTTCATGAGATCCAGCCCTGTGACAGACAGACGGACAGACAGACGGACAGCGAAGTCTTAGTAATAGGGTCCCGTTTTTACCCTTTGGGTACGGAACCCTAAAAAATAAAAATAATTTAGATCAGGACTGTAATCCCCAAGTATGGTAGACATTCTTCTGATATTGTGAATGTTTGGAATGTTTGGATGTCTCCGACTCAATTACGTTCAAGCCGATTTGGATGAGTTTTGGAATATTGGTTCATGGCATATGCCCTGGAATAGCATTAGGCTTCTATTGTCCAAGTATCACGCAAGCGAATTCGCTGGCAAAAGTTTGTATTATATAATACTTGACTATTGACTGTTCCGATGCGGACATTTTGTAATGTCAAAGTCAATACAAGGCTAGTTTCCGTATCCTTTATCAAATCGTCTTTCCATCTAGTGGGGCAGACTGCGTTTTCCGGTGCTTGGTCTCCACTCGAGAACATTTCGCCCTAGTTCTATGAGTTATGCGCCCCGCCCACTGCCACTTCAACTAATCAACGTAGAGATAATTAGCACGATAAGTAGAGAAATGAAAGAAAATAAATTAAGCTAAAAGATGAAAATGAGAGCGTATCGTTATATCGTTTTCTCCGAGATTATTTTTACATAACGTAAGCACGTGTGTATGGTCATAAGAAAATACAGATATAATGGAAAATCTTATGTATAAAATTGAATCGCAAAATGTGTTGGTAAGCGCATAACTCAACAACGCCTGGACCAATTTTCAGTTCAGTAAGTTTGAGCTTTATTGCTATTGTATAAAGTTCACTGTTGTCTAAGCAATGTAGGTGTGTTCCTAAGAACGGGAACGGGAACGGGAACGGGAACTTCAAACAACATTTGTCAATTGCGATACGAAGTTCGCCGGGTCAGCTTGTAATATAATAAAAAAATCATACTTACTACAAAAGGCTTCAGTGCTCGCAGTTTCATCCACATTCCTTGCAAACCGCAAACCTCGTTAAATACTCGGCCCCAGGGCATTCGTCTCTCTAGCAGTTAGTCCGTCCGTTGTCTTTGACTATAACATTGTATTTTTTTCTTATTTTCTATGTTTCGAACTAAGCTTACTTTGAGAAAAACCTGAATAGTGTTAATTTCAATGAATACTGACACTATTATTATAAAATCGAAAGTTTATGAGGAGCTTTGTACGTTTTTAGCTCAACGACTAACGACCAAACGGATTTGGGTGTAACCTGGAACATATATAGCCTATGCCAGAGGGTCTACTCTTGAAAAAGATAAACGCCATATATGAATCGTTTCAGACAAACGTCACATCGTTTCCGAGTATATTTTGAAGGATGGAACGATATTACTTTTGACAATTATTTTAACATCATGCAGTCGTCTGTCGTAGTTCAACTACGACTTTTTAACAATTTCTAAGAGTGCGGTTTGGTCGAATATATCGTTCTGCAGAGTATAAGGGCCCTAGAATTATTTATTTATTTATTTATTTATTTGCATCATGTACAATACATAGTAGGTATAGGTCTTATGATAGGGTAAGTAATATTGGTATTAGTACATGGGTCCTGTTAGGACATAGCAAAATAAAATCTAAAATTAAAATTATTCTAATAGTAAAAATATTAGTATTAATATATTTATATATCTATATATTTAAAAATATTATTATATATTTAAATATTATTTAATTTATTTTTATATTTGTTTATTTAATTGTGTATTTACTAAGTATCATTTTTTTAGTTTTATAAATCGTTTTCCATAAATTCTGCTATTGAATAACAGCTTTTTTTAATAAGGAGATTTTTTAATTTGTTTTTAAATGATAAATTTTTGGTTTCATTTTTGATAATGTCAGGTATTTGGTTGTATATTAAAATTGCTCTATAATAAGGACTATTTCTAAACATTTCTAATTTAGGAGCTGGTAAGACTAGTTTGTTATTTCGTCGTGGATTTTTATTAAATTCAAAATATGTTAAATGTTTTCGTACAAATTGAGCTATTTCTAAGATATATATTGAAGGAAGGGTTAGTATATTTTTGTTTATAAAGTGTTGTCTGCAACTTTCTGGTTGATGTATATTTACTAATATGCGTAAATAAATAAAAAAATAGGATCACAACTGTAATCCCCAATTACGGTAGACACTCAGATCTGCAGGCGCTTAGATTCTTTGAATATGCCTAGTGGGGGTAGTCAGAGGGACGTCCAAACATTATATTTGGCACATGCCCACATTTTGCAGAGTTAGTATTTCCATCGCCGCTTACAAGAATACAAACTTGTTTCCTCACGATGTTTTCCTTCACCGTTTTAAGCAAGTGTTTTGATACGCATATAAATATTTTGAACAGAAAAATCCTTTGATGCACGCCGGTACTCGAACCCTCGACCTTCAGATTGAAAGTCGAGGTACCTCCCACTCGGCCAACATGTATGTGTTGTAAATATATTAATCTTGTAATGACTGAAGTGTAATTTCTTAGGATGGCTTCGTCCTCGTGGGCTCTGTAGCGGGACAACGCTACTGGTCCTCCATGCTGTCTCTGGACGCGCGGATCACCTGCGGTTGCTGGACACCTGATGACAACCAAGTTTACTTGGGAACCGCGTCCGCTCAGCTCGTAGTAATGGACGTTCATGGTGCTATGGTCTCGCAGGTAATCAAAATTATTAAGAGGCTCCCAGTCGCTGATTGCTCTTTATCGAAACGAAAAAAGAAATACTTCTGAACAAGCCACATCTCCTATTTTTATAAGTATATTACTTCAGGTTCCTACCTAGATTTCTATTAAGCTGAAAACATAATAGCAGAAACTTTTCACGATAAAGATATTATTTCAAAATGATACGTTTTAGAATTTATGATCGAAATATTTTATATACCTACTATTAAAATCAACTTGTGATTTATTGTTAAAGATAGGTAATATGTAGATCTAGATTTTTATTAGAATAGATTTTTGATAAGTAATTATACATAATTTATATCATTAATTTATTCGAAAAGCTAAGGCGGACCACGCTCCGACGTGTGTTTGTCGTCATTGCAGCGGTCGGTAGGATTATTTATCGAAGTGATTAAAGATGGGTACATCTTTATTCACATATACTATACATTATAAAATAGGAGATGTGGCTTGTTCACAAGTATTTATTTTTTCGTTTCGAACAAAAACAATCGTCGACTGGGAGCGCCTTAAAACTCTTGTTTTACAGATTGATAGACTGATTGACTGGCTGACTACGCACATTATATTCAATTTCAAGTCTAGGATAATCTACAACTTATGGTTCCACTCCCGTCAACCAAAGTATCACAGATTATAGCAGCACATAGTCATATGGTGAAGTTGTTTTTAGGGTTCCGTACCCAAAGGGTAAAAACGGGACCCTATTACTAAGACTTCGCTGTCCGTCTGTCTGTCACAGGGCTGTATCTCATGAACCGTGATAGCTAGACAGTTAAAATTGTCACAGATTATGTATTTCGGCTGCTGCTAAAACAACAAATACTAAAAACAGAATAAAATAAATATTTAAGAGGAGCGCCCATACAACAAACGTATTTTTTTATAGATAATGGTACGGTACCCTTCGTGTGCGAGTCCGACTCGCACTTGGCCGGTTTTTATTTTGCTCTCCTGAACAAGTTGAGCAGAGGCCCTTACTATGTTTTTAATTTGCACAGTCACACAGCCTGGTCCTAGAAACATAAAATTTGGATGGTGTATTTATTCTCTTTGGTATGTAGGGATAAGAAATAAATTCCCGAAATTCGACCCCTAAGTAGGTGCAGCGTGGGTTTGAAAATAACTTTATGTGAACGAGACGCGAGGGTCCACTAGTCTATATATATAAAAGAAAGTCGTGTTAGTTACACTATTTATAACTGAAGAACGGCTGAACCGATTTGGCTGAAAATTGGCGGGGAGGTAGCTTAGAACCAGGAGACGGACATAGGTTACTTTTTATAACGGGAACGGGAACTTAACACAACATTTGTTAATTCTAAAGCAATACTAAGTTTGCCGGGTTAGCTTGTTTTAAAATTCCAGATGTGTGTAACATTCCATGTGTTTTCGTATTACCCTGTCAAAGAGTAAGGCCTTTTTACTATTATCTAGATGATAATAATGATTTGCAGCTTCACATGAAACTTATTACTCAGTACGCACTCTTCCTTACCTAATGTTTGTATTGCGCACTTATATCGTGTTATGTTATGGAATATGTTCTCCAATTGGTTATTTGAAGCCATGTAAAAGCTATAAGGCACATCTCTACGAAATATCAAATGGGACGCAAAATATTAAATGCGAACATTTCTACCGTAACATTGTGTAATAAAATAACACTTGAAAGCCTATATGGCACAGACACAGTTGGAGTGTTGTGGTATAATGGTAGGTAGTAGGACCATTGATACACAATGTGGTCTTTATCCGACCCTCAAGTGTCAATGAAGATTTAAAAGGTCCATTTAACCTAGAAAAATTGGGAGTCCATGAGATGTAAATGGGGGGTGAACGATAGTGGATCTCATTTAAGCAGGTCGTGCTTTGATTGGTTGGTTTTATTTGAATTTAATAAAAAAAATTATAAAACTCAAAATGTGTTTTGTTAAGTTTTTCGCACTTCACTAAACAACAGTTAGAAATTTAAATCTTTCAAAGTGAGTAGTAGCACTTAGTATAGGTAAGGTAAACATCTGTTAAAAAAACAATGAATTTGTAAAAAAAAAACTATATTAATTAAGTAAGCAGGGATATGCATAAAGGGGTTCTGTCTACAAGACAAAAACCGGCCAAGTGCGAGTCGGACTCGCGCACGAAGGGTTCCGTACCTTTATCTATAAAAAACGGCATAAAAACACGTTCATTAATGGGAGCCCCATTTAAATATTTATTTTATTCTATTTTAGTATTAGTTGACAAAGCGGCAACAGAAATACATCATCTGTGAAAATTTCAAATGTCTAGCTATCACGGTTCATGAGATACAGCCCTGTGACAGACAGACGGACAGAAGGACAGACGGACAGCGAAGTCTTAGTAATAGGGTCCCGTTTTTAACCTTTGGGTACGGAACTCTAAAAAGGTCTCTACCCTAAACACATGGGATTCTAGTATAGGGTCAGGCAGAACTATACATCAAGTCACCACAATTACAGTGATATAGCTGCCGCTCGTAACGAGGTTGGGTTTTCAGTACTAAGTGACAGAATTTATGTCAGAGTCGTAACGTAACTGTGCCTTGTGGGACTATTCATTCATATTATACTAGCAGACCCGCGTCAGACGTTGTCCTGTCCAAATTTTAATAATCGCAAAGAGTAACGCACATAGCAACTATGACGACTGATGTCAACACTGATGTCAGATTTATATGCACACCAGCGCCATCTATACTAAAATTATCCCTTTTTCGTTTATTATTATTTTGGGGATGTTTCTCGTATTTTAAAGTAGTTTATTATTTATTCAGACAAATTTCATCTTAATCCGTTTTGTCGTTTAGACCTGATTGAGGCACAAACAAACAAACTCACAAACTTTCGCATTTAAAACATTATAAGGATATTAGGCGTATTGCGAGCAGATATTTGTTTAATTAACATTACGTGAAATAGGTCAGAAGTTTTGCTTTTATCATCTTATATGTCTTACGAGACTTTACTGACTCAGGTAGGTAAGTACTACTTATGTAGCTAAAAAGGGTCTTTCAATAAGGTTGCTCGAGTCCCTATGTAGGTAAAATAACATCGTTCAAATGTGAATAGTATTCTGGAGGTTCATTTTAATGGCAATGTCAGTTTCTCAAACTATCGTGATTAGTAGACATAACTATAGAACATAAAACATAGTTATAGAATTAAAACTATCGTGGTTGTTAATCATTTTAAATAGAAATACGGCTAATTACCACGTTTTTCCTTGTATTGCTGACGTTTCGAGACAATTCAGATGCTATGCGACCGCGATCAACGGCAGATCGGCGAATCGAATCGAAGATCTGCCGTTGATCGCGGTCGCGGGCGAAGCTCATGATGAAGAGCATCTGAATTGTCTCGAAACGTCAGCAATACAAGGAAAAACGTGGTAATTAGCCGTATTTCTATTTAAAATAAAACATAGTTGTAATTGTAACATAGTCGAAACGTCGGGAATATAAATTAAAGGTGATAAAGGCCCGTATCAAAATCTATACTAATGCAATTCGTTTTGAAATAAGTTTTCTATTGAAAATTATTTTACAATGACAAGCTTTTGTAAAATCATTTATACCATCGAGCACCAGCGCGCACCTCTCACATCATAATATAACATTGTCATCGGAACTTGACAAGTATGCAAAGTATTTACTCAATCGAAGTATTTACTAAGGAGTTCCATTGTGAGTGTCTGTTGAACAGCTCCTGACTCCATCATCAGATCAGCTCACTGACACCATATTATTGCATTGTCAATCTGGTTCCCATAGTACAAGCTTTGCTTAGTTTGGGGCTAGATGGCGTTGTGTGTCAAGTCCGCCAATATTTATTTTATTTTTATTTATTCTATCTATTTTCGAGCGTCCATATTTGGAGATGTCACACTGAAAAAATACTCTTTTAAAGGTAAAAATAGCACCTGTCTGCCCTTTTCAAGAAAGTTAATTAACTAATTACTCGCGCCACAGATTATAACCACTGCCATTCGTTCATTATTTCACAATGAAGTACCCTACTTGTACCTACTTAATAAAGGCACTTTGATGAGAGTTTTCTACCTTAAGATTTCATGCCAATTATTTAACTTTGAATGGGTTGTCGTTACGGCTAAATGAACGACGAGTTCTATTCATTAAACTCCTATTTGTTACTTCAAAGTCTATTGTTTGAACTTCATTCTTTTCAATCCACGGAAAGACGACGAAACAAAAGTTACCCAAGATTTCTACGAGGAGCTATTGCCAGTTTATCCCAATGACAATACAGATGATAAAACAAGCGCTCAAAACGGCGAAGGAAAACACCGCATCGTGGGGAAACCAGTTAGTAATCTTATAAGCGGCGATAGGCTTACAACCTGCTACGTTTGAAATGCTAACTACTGCAAAATATAGGCATTGTACATAGGTACCAAACATAATGTTTAAACTTGCCTCTGCCTTTAGATATAGTCAAGGATCTATGCACCGCGAGATCTGAGAGTATGTCTACCGTACTTGGGGATCACAGTCGTGATCCTATATTATTATTATGAAAATAAAGATAACAATTTGAGTCATTACCTATCTGAAGAAGGGATTACGCTGTATATAAAATTAATTTCTGGCTCACTGACTATTAAAATAAACTTCAATGACCCGATTTTGTGCTGACCGAGATAAACAGCTCGTTACTTACGCACTTCGTAAGCGGTTAGGCTCAACCAATATCGATTAATAGCTATTTATCTTATGACCCGGTTATTACAGGCCGGTATAGGCAGAATCTTTTTTTTTTTTAATTAATTTCTTGTGGTGTTATGGTCTTTATGCATGATCGCGAATAACAGTTTTCCTTGTGATCCGATTGTGTTATTCTTTCTATTGCGTAGAGAATAGGCCCATGGGACCAACCCAAATTGTATATTTAAGTAGGGTTACTAGTTTCTTCATCAGTTTCTTTCATCAAAAAAAAAACACGCTTTTATAGTACTGAGCTAAGTTGAACTTAGCTGTCACATGATAGATTAGCTGTCCGTGCTATTTTCCGTTGGGGAGTTCTCTCGTAAGGAGCTGATCCTGGCTGCATCATCGGCTTTTTGATATTATATTGTGTTTTGTGTTAAAAACTATATGGTACTTTTATACTATAACTTAACTATGTGGTATTCTCTTTACTTTTCGATTGATAGAAACATTTTTATCGGTTATTTTTCAAACTATCGTGATTAGTAGACATAACTATAGATTTTCGAATGTCGGGAGGCCCGTGTAAAAATCTATAGTTATTTTTATCGATTTTCTTTTTAGTTTTCAAACGTAATTATTTACCCCAGGTGCAACTGGTAGATGAATGCGGCATAACGTCGATGGCGTGGTCGTGCGAGAAGTTCAAGATGGAGGAAGGTGACGATGTGGAGAACAACGCGAACCACGTGTTAGCCGTCGCGCTGGCCAATGGAGAGATCGTCTTGCTGACCGGCCATGATGACGTCAGCCCAGTGAGGTTAGATAAAAAAGATATGGGTTCACGTAACTAAATAGCAAAAAAAAGATATGAGTTCACCACTGTAGTATCATTGTCTTTGCAGATATTTTTACGACTTCAATGCCTAAGTAGGTACCTTACCGTAGGTCAACTTCTCAGATCTCCAGGTGCTTTGATCTTCAAATATGTCTAATGTGGGTAGAGAGGCACTTCCCCATAACCACCCATATTTTGCAGTGGTTAGCATTGCAGTTACAAGCCCGTTGCCGTTTATAAGAATACTAACTGGTTTCCTCACGGTGTTTGCCTTCATTGTTTTAAGCAGATGTTTGAAAGGGGTTGTCAGACTCACGTCCATTTTTTGCCTGTTTAAAACGTACCTTACCTATTACGCAGCGCATTGTTTCGAAAAGTGGATTTTTAATTAGAACATTGGTTTCAGGGTGGTGACTGGCATGAGAGGAGAGACGTTGGCCATGGAGTGGGCCAACTCCAGAGAACTGTTGGCGGTAGCTGGAACTATGGTTGCTGGTAAGTCAGTTTCTGAATTGTTTTTTAAGGTGATAAGTGAAATTTTTGACTTTTTGTATGGGCTGAGACTACCCGGATAAGACGGAAAAAGTGATAAAACTGCATTATCTTGTAAACCATCAAATTTAAAAAGAAACTGTCTGTAATTTACTTAAAAATGCAAAAAAACATTACGTGATTAATAGACGGCAAATGTGTATGGCAAATAACTTGAGAGATGACTGGCTTCACAGCTCAGTTGGTAGTAGCTCTGCGTTCTAGGTTGTAGGTTCCACCCGGGATAAACATTTTCTGTGTCCGCGTGTTAATAAATATGTATTGTATTTACAAAAACAAACAAAAAGTTTATAAGTATTCTATCAGTAATCTGGTTCCCATAGTACCAACTTTGCTTAGTTTGGGAATCGATGGCGCTGTGTGTAAAGTCCACTAATATTTATTTATTTATTGGAATCCAATGAAGGCAATGAAATCTGAATATGATTGAGGTGGCGAGTTGGTGAGTTCGATCACTAAACAAAAAGCTTGCGGTTTGATGCCAACTCACCCGCAAAATCCTTTCAAAATACAGTAATCTTTGTAACAAAGTCCATTCCATCGCTCGATCGCTGTTCACGACAAAAGCGATCCCCCGAGTTTCGGATATAAATAGAAATTTACTTCAATCCTATTATGATTATCCGATTGTTACAACCAGCATTGGGTTTCTAAAATATAGGGTGTAATACGAATACTCCCGAAAATCGAATGTTCAAACTATGCATCTTGATCGATAATAAATAAAAATAAAAAACCGGCCAAGTGCGAGTCGGACTCGCGCACGAGGGGTTCCGTACCATTATCTATAAAAACGGCAATAAAATCCTGTTTGTTGTATGGTAGCGCCCCCCTTCAATATTTATTTTATTCTGTTTTTAGTATTTGTTGTTAGAGCAGCTACAGAAATACATAATCTGTGAAAATTTCAACTTTCTAGCTATCACGGTTCATGAGATACAGCCCTGTGACAGACAGACGGACGGACAGACAGACAGACAGACAGACAGACAGACGGACAGCGAAGTCTTAGTAATAGGGTTCCGATTTTACCCTTTAGGTACGGAACCCTAAAAATTAAAAGACTCGAACTTTTCAACTTCATTACTTGGCACTTTTTCAATATCAGATTGCCTGAATAAAAATAGTATTTTTTTTCTTTAGATTCAGTTAATTTGTGTGATTATTGCGTCCTCTATTGCCTGTGGTCTGCCATTCGATACAAAAAAAGTAATAACTATAGATTTTTCCACAGGTCTTTAACACTTAATTAGTTTTCCCAACGTTTCGGTTATGTTACAATAGCCATGGTTGCGGGCAGACTCTAGACACTACTAAAACAGTAGTTAACAAGTTAAACATCCCTCATGATAAGGCAATTTGGTTTTCATTAAGAGCATTGGTATGGGTATTGCCAATACCCATACCTCCAACCTCCAATACCGTATTGGAGCTTGTGCCTTCAGTATTAGGGAGTTGTCTTTCCACACCCTGTATAATATAATCCGAACAAAATTTAATCTAAGACGAAGATGAAGATGATGAATTTGAGGCCGACTCATTTATAAACCCTCGAAATGAAAACGTTCCATCAATAAGGAAAATATTGGGTTGATTGCCGCTCGAGACTTCGAGATATTTTCGTACAAACATAGGCACACAGCCCTAGGCTTACATTTCGAGTCTTACTTGAGCACATCACTACATAGTATAAAGCAAAGTCGATTTTGATGCGGTTTTTTTTAATAGATAGAGTGATTTAGGAGGAAGGTTTATAGGAATCAGCTTTGCACCCTGCGTAGCCGGGGCGGGTCGCTAGTAAAAAATAAATAGATCACGGCTGTAATCCCCAAGTACGGTAGACATAGACATCCACTTAGAATTCCAGGAGCCTAGATCTTTGAAGATAACTAAAAAGGGCTTGTCAGAGGCACAGTTACGTGACAGGTTGCCGAGCCCAGTGGTTTCTAGTTTCTACACGATGTTTTCTTTCATTGTTTCAAGCACGTGTTACTGCGCATTTTTATTAAACAGTTTTATATACCAGCTGTTCCGACAGACATTGTCTTGTCCAAATTTCAATAACCCCATAGAAAAAAATCGCTTTTAGTCTCTCCCGAAATCCGGCATCTTTTCCCAACATTTTATCACTAAAAAAACCTCCTGACTAAAACGAACACAACAAAAAATTCTGCGAATTCAGTTGAGCCGTTCTCAAGTCTCTTTCATACGAGTACATGCGGCAATTGATTTTTATTTATATAGATTTACAGCCTATTCCTTCTTGAAAGGTGCTCAAACACACTTAGGTATTATATAACCAGGTGGAGGTCTACCTAATGACATTATGACGAGGCGGTTCCCAAGAATAGGTAGGCAGTATATACCCTAAAATAAAATTGTACGAGACTCCTATTCAATTCTTGATAAAAGTGGTCCCTTTTCAATCTGAACAAGTTTACGGCACAGTTAACTTTATAGCGTGAGCCCAATACTCAGGGACGTCAATATTCAAATGTTTTGGCCATTTTATGGTGCCGTGTTCTCGAGGTAACGCAGGGTAATCACCTATATTTGATGGTATTGTATTATGGATATAGAACTACGAATAGTTTGGCCTGTGTGCGATTTCTTTTACGTGGAAATGTTCTTTCACCATTTGATTTCTTGGTAACGTGATGCTCATGATAAAAAGCACCTGAATTGTCTCGTCAGCAAAACAAGTTGAAACGTGGAAGCCGTTTATAAATTTAAAACTAGTTGTCCCGACAGTCGTTGACCTGTCAAATTATTTTTTCATTAAGAACCTCCTGATAAAAACGAATACAACAAAAAAAGAATTAGTGAAATCGGTTCAGTTTATCTCGAAATTTGCGCTTAGCAACACATTCAGCGATTCATTTTTATATATAACTAGCTGACCCGTGCCCGCTTCGCTGTGCGTAAGACATTTCTAATACCATCGTTGACTTTTTTGTAGACGTTTTTAAGGTGTACAATACTGTAGTACATTATTTTGATATATCTCGTGGGGTTCAGCCAGCATTTGCAATGTAAGCGCAAAAAAATGTGTTTATTTACGACATCACATTAGAAACCTCTAAAATTATCAGTGTTTCTCTACTATATTATGCATGTATTATACATATAAACCTTCCTCTTGAATCACTCTGTTTATTAAAAAAAACTGCATCAAAATCCGTTGTGTAGTTTTAAAGATATAAGCAAACATACATACAGACATACATACATATTACATACAGACGCGGGAAGCGGAAAGCGACTTTGCTTTATACTATGTAGTGAAGATTACTTACAACCACGATAGTTTTCATTGTAGGAAAATAAATTATATTTTCGGTCACTCTTTGTTCCATGCTGTTAGATTTCGTTGAGTGATAACAAATTAATTAAATAAAATCGGTACATGTCAGTTTTTATTTTCATCAATCTTCATGAAGCTTAGTGAGATTGCCAAAACACTATGATGTGCTTAGTAAAGATTTATATTGGAATCTTTGACTTTATAAATTGGTATCTCGTGGTGCGGCCGTTATACATTTTATATGGTAGAAAACATTAACGATAGAATGAAACGTGTGAAGTAAACAAGGACCCGTAAAGTTTAGATCTTGCTATAAAGTTGGATTTTATGTTCGTGGGTAGGTATATACTGACTTTTAATCAGTTTATTTTAACGGTACGAATACAAGCAACGAATGTTTAACAAGGTGGAATTATCTTTCCGTGTGTGAACCAAAGGATAATTTTACACTAATGTCTACGGGGTTCTAGTTACAACAGCGTACGAGTAGCAAGAATGTTAAGACATTCATTTTCTAAAGCTTTTAGTGTAATTTGAAGTTTTACGAGTATAAAAATATCCTACTAATAAGTATTATAAATCCGAAAGTTTGACGATTTTGTAGGTTTAGAGCTTAGATGTTAGTCAATCACGACCAAACAGATTTGGATGAAACTTGAAATATACTCGTACATAGCCTGGAATAGCATAATGTACTAGTTATTATCCAGGAAAAGGAGGAAAAGAAAGCTACTAATAATATACATGAAACCGAAAAATAATATGGGTACACAATTTAAAAATCGCGCGTTGCAAAGAAATATTAAATAGGTACCCGTGATCTCACTACACCCCCTCCCCCCTTGTGATATGATTTTTGCCTAACCCCCTCCCTCTTTCGAGCCTCACATGATTAATGGACGGCCCCTGAACATATTTTTAACGGATCCATAAGCTCCCGAACTAGTGGAAAACCATGTTACAGGTGCAAGAATAGCTACAAAATGTGGCATTGATCTATTGGGCTTTTTCACTAATTTTCACCAACAGAACTCCAAAAATGCTAAAAGCAGCATAAATCATCCTTTATAAGACTCCGCTGTCCGTTTTACAAAGAGCCTTTGTCGAAGGTAACTAATAAGCGGCCGGGCTCCTGGGATTCTAGCTAATTTGCAGAAGCGAACGCAATTTACTCGGAGATATCGTGTTAATTTGCGAAATTAAACGGCATACTTTACAGCTATTATTACGTGCCTTTCGTTTTACCTTCGGAGTTCAGTAACTTGCCTTTATGTAGAAAAGCTTTTGAGTCGTCTATATGCGTCAAAGCTTGACTTTAATAAGTTGTTTAAGCTCAAATGGGGTTATACCTAACCGAATGTTTTATCTGTTTTTCGTCAAAGCGACGTAGAACTGATTAATTCGTTTTAAATGCGGTTTTAAAGCTGTGTTGGCCAAGTGGGAGGTACCTCGACTTTCAATCGAAATCGGTTCGAATCCTGGCGTGCATCAATGGATTTTTCTGTTCGAAAAAATTATATGCGCATCAAAAACACGTGCTCAAACAGTGAAGGAAAACATAGTGAGGAAACCAGTTAGTGTTCTTATAAGCGGCGATGGGCTTGCAACCTGTCACGTATGGAATGCTAACTGCAAAATGCATGTGCCAAATATAATGTTTGGACGTGCCTCTGACTGCCCCCACTAGACATCTTCAAAGGATCTAAGCGTCTGAAGATCTGAGAGGATGTCTACCGTACTTGGGGATTACAGTCGTGTACTTATTATTTTTTTTTTTTATAACTATACATTATGAAGTACAAGTTTGTTGTACCTTAAAACCTTAGTAGGGTGTCAAACATTTGTCGAGAATAAATGAGCAACTGCCACATTAACAGTGCATTTCGATAACAAAAGTACTCTAATATCGGTGGTTTTATACCGATCGTGGTTTTTTCAACACGTAAATTGTTGGCCTCGAATAATTGCCTTGGTATCCAAGGACTCTAGCAGACCTAAAACAAGTGCTAATAGAGCTCGTAATATCACCAGAATTAGAATCTCATTTTATTCAGTAAGCACGCTACTAATAAAAATCGCTGCAGTGGTCCTTGATAAATCAGGCTGATACGAACATAATAGGTATAGGTTAAATAGTTTTCTAGTTGTGAAGGGGTCATAAATAGCTTGAAATGGTTCGTGTAATATTACACACGGCGCTGCGTCGCCAGTTCCTTTTCCTTTGAACTTGGCTGGACACGCTGCCGCGTGTCTAGATCCTCTTTTCAGCATTGGTTATTAAAAAGACTGAGGACATACGGGTGTTTATAGCAGTTTATAAGTTCTATTCGACCTGAAATTCTAAAAAGTATCTATATTTCCGATTCCTCTTGATCAGCTCGAGATTCATTGAAACAAATATTGTGTCTGACTATCACATAACAATTTGAAAAAAGTGTATATTTTATAATTGAAATATATTATGCCGGTTAAAATCTATTACTTATTGCTATAATGATATCTCTATGACGTTTAGTTTTCGAGTAACAAGGCTGTGGCAGACAGAGGTGGATTTATTTTTCATTGTAAATGTAACTAATTAAAATATCCTAATTGTTTCAGAAGCGGGCGAGCCAGAAAGTGCTCCGCCCTACAAAAATGTAGTTAAGTTCTATACTGATACTGGGATTCTCATTTATACTGTTCCTATACCTTGCAATCAGGTAAGACATTATTCAGCTTGTGTTGAATTTAATTATTATACAAATTAATATAATGCGTAGCAGCTCCCACTTTAAAATTACAAAGTTCCTGTTGAACTAGGAACTATGTAACTGTTACAATACTGGACTTCATCCAGTACACTGTGTACCTACTTCTGTAAAAATATTGTGTTCTCAACAAGTGAACTTCGTTCTTTGAGAAACAAACATCTTAAACCACAGTCTAAATCAAAAACTACGGTTAACATCATATCCCCAGATATGTATTTTATTGTAAATAAATATTATCCATTGAAATACATTTCTAAAACTTGGATTATCTTCCCAGGCTCCAGTAACGGCTTTAACATGGGGCCATGCAGCACGGCGCGTGTTCGTCGGTGTCGGTGGCGCCATTTGCACGGCACGAGTGTGGCGTGCCGTAGCCCCATTGCAGCTGTTAGCACGAGTCTGTGCCGCACAGTCGCTGCTGCACCCTCGCTTCGCTCCACGCCTTCCACTTCCACCAAGACTGCAGCCTGCGCTCGCTAACTTGTTCGCGCACACCATCCGGGTGACTAATCTATTACACAATTTATAATAGCTTACTAAAGCTCTTAGTAGGGTTCTTTTGTTGTGTGTGCATAAAAATATGTCTATGGATGAATAAATTAATTAAATTGAACAATCGTAATTTACTCATAGACTTCGCATGGTTGTACTAATGAAGATTAAAAGCAAATGTTTGATACCTTAGGTTACATTATTGTAATTTCGGTAAGAATCTCTAATTTTTTGAAAATAAAAATAGCATTGTTACTCCCTGATAATGTAGCTTTTGATGGTTTTAAATATTTTTTTAATTGGTCCTGTAGTTTTTAGGGTTCCGTACCCGTAGGGTAAAATCGGAACCCTATTACTAAGATTTCGCTGTCCGTCTGTCTGTCTGTCACAGGGCTGTATCTCATGAACCGTGATAGCTAGACAGTTGAAATTTTCACAGATTATGTATATATGTGGCTGCTCTAACAACAAATACTAAAAACAGAATAAAATAAATATTTAAGGGGGGCTCCCATACAACAGACAGACGTCACAGGGCTGTATCACATGAACCGTGATAGCTAGACAGTTGAAATTTTCACAGATTATGTATATATGTGGCTGCTCTAACAACAAATACTAAAAACAGAATAAAATAAATATTTAAGGGGGGCTCCCATACAACAAACATGATTTTTTTGCCGTTTTTATAGATAATGGTACGGATCCCTTCGTGCGCGAGTCCGACTCGCACTTGGCCTGTTTTTAGTTTATATGGTACAAACATAAATACAAATTTTACCTCTTTATAATTAGTAGTGTTGATAAATCTGTCTGCCGTCTGTGCTGACTTCTTTAGTTACTATAGTTAGGCACGTCCGAATATTACGTTTGGCACGATGCCCACATTTTGCAGTTAGCATTCCATCCGTGGCAGGTTGCAAGCCCATCGCCGCTAATATAAATAATAACTTTAAAAAATCGTTTTACAGTGTAATGTCCCAGAGAGCAGCGAGCTACGTCGCTTCGTCTCCCGTCCTCCGCCCACAGGTGGTCGTCTTCACTGTACCATGATAAGACACGGCGATGACGAGCAAGGATGCTATACGTTATACCTGGAACACTTAGGTGGACTGGTACCTTTACTGAAAGGTCGAAGAACGAGCAAAATCAGGCCCGAGTTCGTTATATTCGATCCACAAGCTGAAGGTAATTTATGGTTAAAAGAGCTTTCGCGTACTTAGGGCATTGGTTATTATGTATTTTCCAAGTTTCATTTAAATCTGTTTGGGTTTGGTCGTGATCGAGGCACAAACATCCAAACATCTTATTATAGTATTACGGGCGATACGAAATTGTCACTTTCGCACCGCGTTAAATACTGTTTTAGTATTAATTTCGAGCTTGTGGTAAGGGAGCAGAACTAGTTAGCAATAAGTCAAAGTAAAATGGTATTTCACTACATAGTATAAAGCAAAGTCGCTTTCCGCTTCCCGCGTCTGTATGTAATATGTATGTATGTATGTTTGCTTATATCTTTAAAACTACACAACGGATTTTGATGCGGTTTTTTTTTATAAATAGAGTGATTCAAGAGGAAGGTTTATATGTATAATACATGCATAATATAGTAGAGAAACACTGATAATTTTAGAGGTTTCTAATGTGATGTCGTAAATAAACACATTTTTTGCGCTTACATTGCAAATGCTGGCTGAACCCCACGAGATATATCAAAATAATGTACTACAGTATTGTATACCTTAAAAACGTCTACAAAAAAGTCAACGATGGTATTAGAAATGTCTTACGCACAGCGAAGCGGGCACGGGTCAGCTAGTATTTTAATAAAATAACAAGTATCATTTTGAAACGTTAAAGAAGACAGGTAACGCCTGTGGTCAGGAGGACCAAGTCTAGAAGGATCGAGCAAAAACACGGGTTGTGCTTATAATTTTTTTCATGATCCTTTTCGATAATCAAGTTCAACAAAATACGCCACATAACTATTTTTTTTTAAATCTTTACAGAAAAAGCGTCAGTTCTAAGCAACTTTAGTAACTCAAGCTCAAGCACAAACGGCAAAGATAGTAGCGGAGCCGCGTCATCGAGCAGCGCGGGTAGCTCCAAGGGTAGTGTTAGGGGAGTATCCTCCCCCAAAGGCTCCCCGCGCAGTTCACGCTTCACTCGTCGCTTTCCAACCCCGCAGATGCATATCGACACTTCCTCTTCCGACACTGAGAGAGAAGAAGGTAAGTTATCACGGTAGATACATTCATTTAGCAGTAATAAGTAGTGCGGGTAATGCCAAGGGGAGTGTAAAGAGAGTCTCCTCGCGATATATTGAATATATACATCCGAAATTGAGGTAATTAAAAAAAAATTAGGGCTACCATCAAAAAGAAAAACGGAACCCTATAGTTTAGCCTTAAATAAAGTAAAAATAAAATAGCCTTTATTTCCTCATACATAAACATTACATGCAATATAAATTTCATTAGTTATTAATTTTACATTTGATTTGGTATTTTAATTAATTTATTATGTGTAAATTTATTATTTATAAAACCTTAATATTTTATTTTCCTTTTAGTTTATGGAATGTCGTTGTTGAGGTCCCCTCTTTGGGCGAAGGCCTCCTCCAGAGCTTGCCAAATTTCTCGATCTTGTGTTTCGTCTGTCCATCTTTTCCCAGCTACTACGATAGTTAGTTACCCAGTTTAGCCTTACATTTACCATTTACCAATTCTAATATTGATTGTTGCTCATGTGATTGTTCGTCCGTCTTTCACCTCCCATTATCTCCAAAATTAGCTGGGCCTTAAATTTTGGAAAAAAAATATTAAAATAGTTCTTTACCCAGGTTACAGGAACACCTATAAGTTTGTACGGAACCCGCTCGCACTTGTCCGGTATTTTTAACAAGGTCGATGTTCTTAAACTTGTCACGTACGGATGTTTAACTACTGCAAAATGTGGTCATGTGCTCTGACTGACCCCTTTAGTCATCTACGAGGATATGGGCGCGAGATCTGATACTTGGGGATTACAGTCGTGATCCTATTTATTTATTTTTATTAATTACGTGTTGGCCTGGGATGTACCTCAACTTTCAATCTGAAGGTCGTGGGTTCGAATCCCGGCGTGCATCAATGGATTTTTCTGTTCGAATATTTATATGCGCATCAAAAACACGTTACAACGGTGAAGGAAAACATCGTGAGGAAACCAGTTAGTGTTTTTATAAGCGGCGATTGGCTTGCTTTGGACATGCCTCTGACTACCCCCACTAGACATCTTCAAAGGATCTAAGCGTCTGGAGATCTGAGCGGAAGTCTACCGTACTTGGGGATTATAGTCGTGATGATCCTATTTTTTTTTTTGGAACGAAGTTCCTTATCGCGCGTTGTGAAAGGGGGCTAGACGGAAAAAATTCTTACGAAAAGTTGTCACGATAAGTTGTCACGACACTTTTTTGCTATAGTATATCTATTAATATATACAGTCGTGGTCAACTAATTAGGGACATGCAAGATAGTGAAGAACAATAACCGGTTATGTACATACAAATATAAAACCCTATTGATTTCTCAGTAACTATTATTTGCATAATTTGGTCCGATTATTATGCTTTAAATGGCTGTAAATAAAAGAATAAATAAATAGAAAAAAGTATTTAATATCAAAGGTTGAACATGTATTCAATTCTAAGGTATAATTCTGTAGCTGGACATTTAATTAAGGACAGTAAACTATAATGAAAAATAGAGTTAAACAAAACTAATAATCTGCAGTATTATAATATCTTTAACAGCTCCATTTTATTACGTGTAAAATCAGTACCCAGTAGCAAAACCTTTGTTAGTAATTACCGCTTGACACCGATGTGGCATAGACATTATCAGTTTCTGGCATGTTTCGACAGGAATGTTTGCCCATGCCTCACAAAAAGCTTCATTAAGTTCATCTAAAGTTGTGGTACGATAAGTGGCTACTTTTTTCTTGATTTCGTGCCAAAGGTGCTCGATTGGGTTAAGGTCCGGGCTATTTTCTGGCCAATCTAGCACCGATACTGACTGACTGGTAAGAAACGACTTGACTGAACGGGCGGTATGTTTCGGGTCGTTATCATGCTGAAACGTCCATATAATAGGGAGATGCTCCTCAGCATAGGGAAGCATCGTTTCTTCCAATATTGCCTTGTATTGATGTTGGTCTAAGTTACCCTGAACTTTCCTCACAGGTCCCACTCCACGTCCAGAAAATGAACCCCACATTTTAATGTTTCCACCGCCATGTTTCACCTGCTTTTTTGTGAATCTTGGATTCATTTCCGCTTTTACTGGACGCCGTACGTATTGCCTTCCATCTGAAGAAATCAAATTAACCTTGGTCTCGTCAGAGAATAATACATGTTGCCATTGGGCGTAGGTCCAATGTCCATATTTACGTGCAAACGCCAAACGAGCATTTCTATGTTCTTTCTTCAACAACGGTACTTTGCGAGCCACTCTTCCGAACAACCCTGCTTCTACCAGACGTCGTCGAACGGTCCTCGCTGAGACACCAGCTCTTTCGTCTGTCCCAAACACTTCGTGTTTAATTAAAATAGAGCCTAGAAACGGATCTTTCTTAGCTAACCTGGTTATCATTCTATCTTCTTGCGGAGTTGTTTTTCTCGATCTTTTTGTTCTGGGCACATTTAAATCTGTGTTATTGCGTCTGACATGTTGCACTGCATTGTATACCATAGTTTTTGAACAATTTAAATGTTCTGCTATCCTTCGGTATGGCCAACCATGCTCGACAACAAACTTCATGATAATTTTTCGTAGTGTTGGATCGCAACTTTTATTTTTACCCATTTTTCTTCAAAATATTTTTCAAAACTTAAAATTAATATCGGGATTGCCGCCAAAACTACCACGAAACAATAAGAGAAGAAGTAAAAAAGTATTGAGATTCAAATTTTGAAAATAGAACGCGAACAAATAGCACTACGATAATCTATCAGCTATACTGTAAAGAGGTTTAATGTTTAAGAAGTTGTTATTGTTTGTATAATCGGGCACATAAATGACTAATTATACTTACATGTAAGAGATATGGAATATGGTTTAGACTCGTTGGAAAATAAAAAATAAATTCACAATTCGGTTTAACCAAAGAGTGTCCCTAATTAGTTGACCACGACTTTCAAATTCAAATTGTTTATTGTACTTTATGTTGTTACAATGGTGTAGGTAATGTAGGTAGTTTCAAACATAAACCCTGTAAGGGCACAACAATATTTTAAATTAAACCGCTAGGCGCGTTAATTACACAAAATTAAAAACTTAAAACTAATACCTATCTAAAAAACAATCATGTTTCATCTAGGAACTCGTTCAATGAGTAAAAACTATTCTTAACTAAGTATTTTTTCAAAACATTTTTAAAAATATGGGGCCTATTTTCATTTTTTATAATGGGGGGGATTTTATTATATATTTTAACGCACATTGCATATGGTCCACAATGTACCATTTGCAACGTTGAGTCTGGTCGGGCCAGTCTATCTCTTGGTCTGAGGCCTAGAGGTCGTGAGTATTGTGGGAAGAGGTTTATATTATTTTTTACAAAAACACTTATTTCATATATATAAATGCAAGTCAAAGTAAGTATTTTTTCGTTTATAAAATGTGGTCTACAGCTTTCCATAGAATCTAAATTTAAAATTATTCTTAGACATCTTTTTTGCAATATAAATATGTTATTAATATCTGTGCTGTTACCCCAGAGTACTATGCCATAGTGAAGCCAAGCGTGCGCATATGCATAATATGCACAGGTTGCAGTTTTTTTATTGGTGTTCTTTTTTAACTCATGCAGTGCGTAAGTAAATCGTGATAGTTTTGATGCTACTTTTTTAATGTGTTCTTTCCAATTAATCGAGTCGAGGTCGAGGTCGAGGTGGAAGTGGAGGTCGAGATGGAGGTGGAGGTCGAGGTCGAGGTCGAGGTCGAGGTGGAGGTCGAGGTCGAGGTCGAGGTCGAGGTCGAAGTCGAAGTCAAAGTTGATTCCCCTTCCCTTGTCCCACGTTATTTTGTGAGAACTTCGTTCCCTCCGGGTGTCCCTTGACACCTCTCAAGTTTTTTTTTTTTACAAATTTGTTTGTTTATCAGGGTGTGCTGCCTCGCCTAAAATGCAGCGACGGCGTAAAGCGCGTGAGCGACGCAAAGCGAGGCAAGCGGAAAGGGAAGACACATTAGAAGGACTGCCAATCGATTGCTTACCTGAGGTACCTACGAGTGGCAGATTTACACATTAGCCGCCATTAGGCTATTACACAAGGTTATTTTTTCAATCCAACACGTAAATCGTGTTGGATTGAATTAACAATTTTATTATGGAAGGAGGGAAGAAGGCATCTCTTCTGCAGTGGGACGATAAAGACTTAAATAAAAAAGATATTTGAAAAAATTTACCCAAATTTGACGCCCCTAAAATCTGCCGCCCTAGGCTCTGGCCTGGCCACTGGTACCTACCTTAATTCCAGCAAAAAATAATCTCAACCCTACGAAATACCTACGTTTTGTTTTTCAAGAATACTTTTTTTGCCTACGTCCAAAAATAAAATGTCAGTGCTCAAATTCATTCCGTGTTTTGTATATTATTACCTACCATACATGAAGCACTTATTATACATGAAGCACGTAAAAAAACCTACCTAAATAATTAGCTAAAACATTAATTCAATAATTTTTCAACTCAGCCCCTCACTAAAATATTATTGTGATGCTGTATGGACATAAAGCATCACATAACATAACTATTAGTAACTTTGACCATTGCGTTTCAGGACACCCGGCTAGTCGAAGTGACGTCGAACATTTGGGGCACGAAGTTCAAAATGCACGGACTCGCTAAAAACGTGCCCGCGAACCTCGGACAGGTCACCTACAAGACATCACTTCTACACTTACAACCGCGACAAATGACGCTAATGATAACCGAACTACGCGACGACTTCCCCATAGGCCCGGACCCAACTTTCAACCCTAACATCTTCTCCGAGGATGAGGAAGACGTGTTTCATTCCGGTGAATCGGCCACAGAATCGCCCTCGCACGTTCCCGTTGATAGAATGAAGCGGAAACTAACACTAGTCGATCGCCCGACTCCGCTCCCCAACCAAGAAGGGCACTGCATCGCCGCGTCTCTCGCGCGAGCCGAATCCTACGACGAGTTCCCATACATAGACACCGGGGAGTCCAGTAACGATCAGTTCACGCCACGCACAGCGCCGAATTCGGTACCAGGTCGTCATGCAATATCACCTTTACGCTGCGAAGCTTCGGTACCCACGCTACAATCGCCAAAGAACGCCGTCGCGCCCACAGATATAATCTTCGAACGGCCGTCTCCACAGGCCGTCGCTTGCGGCGGGCGGGGCGACTTTTACGGCCGCGCCGATTACTCCGTCCGATCCGACTCACTAGCCTTGAAAAATTTAGTAGACCAGCAACCGTACGTGAAGAAGGTCGACACTGCAGCGCCCGACGCGAGCTGTCTAACAAAGCTGAGGAAGAATATTTGCGGTCGAGACGCGTATGACGTCAACGCTCGAATTCTAAAATCTCTTTGCGCTAGAACCGAAGGGGGAAAGGATGAGTTGAGATACATCGACGAGGAAGGATCTCCTCCAGCGCGAGTTCAACGTACAACCACGGTAGTGCCGATAAGTCCAGTTTGCGCAGCGCCATCTGTTGACACGATGACGCGCAGTTGCAGCGTTGGGTATTTAGATTTAGTCGATCCGAGACACGCGCAAGTAACTGTCGCGGCTTTGAGAGGGGAGCCACCGAGACGTCTAGTGCTTGTGAATACTCGAAGACAAAGGCGACGTCGACAAGCGCATACCCCGCCATCTCCACCAGCAAAGTTCGCGGAACGAGCGCCATCTCTACGTCGCTGCGGGAAGTCGAGATCGCTAGACTCTAGCGATATGCCGCTAGCGGCCGCGGCGGTCGCTGAGAATCCGAAGCTGAGGAAGAATAAGTTAAAAGGGAAGGAGAGTGAGAGTGAAGCGCCGCGTGTCACTTGTTCGCTGTGCCGTCTCGCGGCTCCGATTGGTGCAAATGCAGGGGGCGGGGCCTATGTGTGTACCACGTGTGCGACCAGAGCCACGCCCCCCGCCCCCTCGCCAGCCCCCTCGCCCCGCCTCGCGACAGACAGCGATTCCGACTACAGCAAGTATTATAGTTAGTAGATGATTAGATGCTTCTCACTTACTGCGCTCTTTCTAATCACTACTTTTATTCGAGAACGTTAATTGACTATTGCTGATAATTTCTTGTATACATTGTGCAGAATGATAACATGTGCCGAATTTAATGTTTGGACGTGCCTCTGCCTACCCCCCATTAGACATCAACAAGGATCTGAGCACCTGGAGATCTGAGAGGATGTTTTCTGTGCTTGATGGGTATTATCTACAATAGTGATCTTGTATTTTTTTTTAATAAATATTGCATAAGTCAATTTTCATTCTTGAATATGAATAGATAATAAGGTGCCTACATACCTATACGATGAATCTCATACAACAGAAACACCGTTATATTGGATTGGTACGAATAACTCTACTAACAATGGCAACATTGGGAAACGGATAAGTAACTACACATTCAAGATAATAAAACTGTCACTGACTCGCGTGTTGTTTGCTTCGCTCTATGCACTATGCTTCTAGAAGTGCTACGTAGACTAGGTATGGTATCTCAGAACAAAAACTTCTGATTCACACATTTAAGTAGGTATTTATACCTATACTAGCGACCCGCCCCGGCTTCGCACGGGTTTAATACATATAAACCTTCCTCCTGAATCACTCTATCTATTAAAAAAAACCGCATCAAAATCCGTTGTATAGTTTTAAAGATATAAGCAAACATACATACATACATACAGACGCGGGAAGCGACTTTGCTTTATACTATGTAGTGATTTACTGTCACCATAACGCTACGCTACACAAAAATTATATTGACACCGCCCTATTTGCAATTACAGATAACTTAGAATGGTAGAAAATGTATATAAGCTTTTGTAGGTAGATAAAATAATTATTATTGTACATAAAAGTGCCTATTAAATACCTAAAACTGGTCGGTTACTAACGAAAAACGCTTTTTAATAATCAGTTGAATTTTTACAGAAAAATCTGTTAATGCGAATGGTTTCTCTGTAAAAGAACTCATTAAAAGATATCTATTCGAAAAAATTATATGCTCATTAACACGAGCATAAAACGGTAAAGGATAATATCGTGCAGAAACCAGCTGGTATTCTGCGTCCTATCACTACTGGCAGACAACTCAAAGATTTGAGCTGCAGGGAACCTGAGAGGATGTCTACCTACTGGATACAAGGATATTACAAAATCTATTTTTATATATTGTTATTTTTCTCAAAATATCTCTTTTTCCAACTCCTACACAAATACATTTGATCAATGATACTTCTCTATACAGGTTCCCTAGAACAACTAGCGTTGCGCCTACTAGCGTCGCGCGCCACTCGCCGTAGCCGCTTAGACCGCGAGACTAGTTCGGCCCCAGCCTCCCCCCGGGCAGCTCGCTCGCGCCCCGATAGCCCCGCCACGCCAGCCCCCCGGACCCCCAAGCCACAGCGGACCAGGCATTCCTCAGCGTCACCGATACGGTATAACAAACAAACTTTATTATTTTTATTTTTAGGGAGGAGAATGGGATTTAGGTACGAGCTCGACTTTCAATCTAAAAAAAAATAATGACTGTAATCCCCAAGTTCGGTAGACATCCTCTCAGATCTCCAGACGCTTAGATCCTTTGAAGATGTCTAGTGGGGTTAGTCAGAGACACGTCCAAACATTATATTTGGCACATGCTCACATTTTGCAGTAGTTAGCATTCCATACGTGACTTTCAATCTGATTGTTCGAATACCGGCCGTGCATCAATGGATTTTTCTGTTCAAAAATATATATTATATGCGCATTAAAACACGTGCTTAAAAGGGTGAAGGAAAACATCGTGAGGAAGACAGTTAGTATTCTTATTATGAGTTTGTGCAGTTCACTATGAAAAACATTATAAATCAAAATCTATATATATAAAAGAAAGTCGACACTATTTACAACTCAAGAACGGCTGAACCGATTTGGCTGAAAATTGGTGGGGAGGTAGCTTAGAACCAGGAAACGGACAAAGGATACTTTTTAACTTAAACGAGAACATGATCCCGTTCATGGGAACGGGAACAGGAACGGGAACGGGAAATTAACATTCTAAAGCGATACGAAGTTCGCCGGGTTAGCTAGTGTCTTATAAAGCAATCAATTATGTGTTGCAGACAACTACTCAACTCTCCACTCCTGAACCGCAGAAGAAACAAGAAGCCGTCAGAAAGTTCCGACGACGAATACTCGACGGGAGGATACAGCGAAGTCAACGGAAAGAACTTTAGAGACCTGGAGAGCTTCCAGAAGGCACAGCTTAGGAATAAGGTAACTATTTACAGCTAGGGAACAATTAGGATTCTTTCGAATTAAATAAATATAGGGTGAGAACGCTGGTTGTGGCCATTCAAACAACATTTTAATTTTCAAATAAACGGTTCATATTGAAAACATTGTTAACACGACGATTTTTAAACAACATTGAATAGAGTATTATTACAACAACGGGAAATTACTCACGTAAACCTGAAGAAGATTCTCTAGATGAATCGAAACATTGTCGGTGTCCTCATTGACAATTTATCATTTACGTGAGTAATTTCCCGTTGTTGTAATAATGTGTAGTACAACTCACGAAAGTTTTGAAAGTGAAATATTGAATAGAGTATTTATCCATAACTTAGGTTTGTAACAGGCATTGTTTATTTATTAATTATTCATATTTAAATAGACAAATCGGGAAATATTTAGTTGAGGTCAATCAGGTATAACGCATCATAACTGCCACTAATCAAAACAGACCATAGACAGAGTATTAAAGTTTAGAGAGTATTAGAGCTTGTATTAAAAATAAATTTTAAACAAGTTTTTTTGATATGCTTAGTTATTGACTGCAAAAATTGAAAATGACCAAAACCGGGGTAGGCACCACAACTGGGTCTTTGACCCTAGGTGGATATTACAGTAGAGTTACTACCAAATGAGCTTTGAGGGAACTATATAATATCAGATTAAAAATAGCTTAAAGCACTAAGGACAATGTAGTTTTCTATTACGGAAATAATTATCAGAATCGGATGAGTAGCTCCGTAAACTACCTAAACTACCTACCTAGCTCATATCCCAAACATACAAAATCAAAAGTAACAAACAAACTTTACCACTTTATAGCTAGGTATAGGTGCGATGGGCTAGCAACCTGTCACGTAGGAATGCTCGGATGTGTCTCTGACTAACCCCTTTTAGACATTCAAGTATCTGAGCACCTGGATAGCTGAAAGGATCTGTCTACCGCACTTGGGGATTTCTGTCGTGATCCTTTTTTTATAAGAAACCTATGCCTTGTGTGCATTAGCAGTGTTAGCGGTGTTTTCTATTATAACGGTCCTAAAGAACAACAAAGCTTTTTATAGCCATAAGGGAACGTATCCATACTACGTGACACATATTTTAAATTTTGTTACCCCGCTCCCCCCCCCTCTCTTCGGTGACCACCCGTAGTATTTTCTAAGACCCCTTCCCCCTCGTGTTTTCACGTAGTAATTCGGAAATATGGTTTTAAATCATTTTGCGCATAGAGAATGTAATACGGCTTGCCGCGTGAAACCCAGAATGTGTGCATAGGCGCATTTCTATTAGTAGCTAAATGCTGAGCGCCATATTTGAATAAAACTCGAAAAAGCGTGAGATTTTTCTAGAATATAAAATATTGGTTACGTGACGAAAACCTAATACACCCTCCCCCCCCCCCCCCTAAACAGATCACGTGGTATGGGTACGTTCCCTAAGCCTAAAGGCACTCGCTACTTGTCCAACGCTATTGGCTACATTTTGAATATTGAGTTCCAAATCTAAATTAAAAACGTTTTTGCGTGCAGCAGGAAAAGATCGTCCTGAACCCAAAGGTACTTTCGGCATGAATGGCCAATAGATTGCAAATTAGCCACTACACAGTGTAAGGCCTGAGTGACTATGTCCGGCGGAAAAACATACGCATGTGTTGGGAAGGTCCGTTATATAGAACATGACGTCATAGAACAAAAAAAAACCGGCCAAGTGCGAGTCGTACTTGCGCACGAAGGGTTCCGTTATCTATTAAAAAACTGCAAAAAAAAAAAAAAGGTTTGTTGTATGGGAGCCCCACTTAAATATTTATTTTATCCTATTTTTAGTATTTGTTGTTATAGCGACAACAGATATATATCATCTGTGAAAATTTCAACTGTCTAGCTATCACGGTTCATGAGATACAGCCCTGTGACAGACAGACGGACAGAGAAGTCTTAGTAATAGGGTCCCGTTTTTACCCTTTGGGTACGAAACCCTAAAAACACAGTTTTATCCCAATTTATATAATAGAACATTCAGTTATTTATGTTTTATGGCGCCACAAAAAAGTGGAGTCGGGTAACTTGTATAGTTTTATGGTTCAAATTGGGAAAAAAAACTGTCTTTTTGTTCTATGACGTCATGTTCTATAGTACAAATGGGACCTACCCCATGTGTTTGGTACGGTCGCGCCCCGCCCGACTCTAGCTGACACTCAGACCATACCCTTACTTTTCTTATTTCTTAGCTTAAAAGCGCACGTAGACGTTCGCCCACGCGGACGGTTAGCGTATTCACAAGGCGTTATCGCATCACGCTAACTTTCGCATGGACGGTTTGTCTAAGGGTCAGTGACGATACTGCAGGAACACTCTGCCTACAGTTTTAGCGCTTAGGCAAATGCAATTTCAAATACACAGCAAAATATTAAATAAATCTTGGGGATAAATCTTTTTAAAATACTGAAGAAGCAAACTTGCTTAAGCCACGTCCTTGCACAAGCGGAGCGTTGAGCGGAGCGGGGAGCGGTGGTCTGGGAAAGAGCGTGCGTTGGACTGACCGCTCGAAGCGACGCACAACGCTCCGCCCTTATGTGGACCACTCGCTTACACTGCCTTAATAAAATACTTATGCAATACAAAGGTACTCAAACTTTCCTGCTTCACTGTACACATCTAAAGCGGTAAGCCCGCTCACTACTACAGAACTATAGACAAATGCTTATTACTCAAACAGCCTATTAAAGCATAAGCCAATCAGAGCTTAGCAGGCAATGATACTTACATAAATAATGCTGCAATTGAATTCCACAGAAAAACCGTTCGGATACTAGTTTTAGATCCTAAACTTCAGCCTCTTGCCAGGCCTAGCATTGCTAATAGCCGCTCCGCTTGTGCAAAGACGAGGCTTTGTGCAAAAAGTTCTTTACAAAAATATTGTGCTAAGTTCGTTCTCAATTTCCAGTTGATTCGTGCGGGCGGTGTTCCAAATACTGCCGTAGCGCCCGCTGCGACCGGCGAATGTCGCGCGAGAAGACAACTAGTTATGCACAATAAGGCGCCGATGTGGAATGAGAACAGCCAAGTGTACCAGCTGGACTTTGGTGGCAGGGTCACGCAGGAGTCCGCTAAGAATTTCCAGATTGAATACCATGGGAAGCAGGTATGAACTAATTTTAGAATAGCGCCATCTGTTGGAAAGATACGTCAACTTTAGTGTTTCAACAACAATAAAATCGATATTCCACTTGATTTTTTTTTTCTTTTATTTATTTAGATCCATAAGAGAGGATGTCTACTGTACTTGGAGATTACAGTCGTGATCCTATTTATTTATTTATTTGATTCAGGACTTTCAATTATTAAGATCATGCTAATTTATATAATGTTTTTGCCGCCTTACTTAGAAGTAAAATCAACTTCTAGTAGGTTAATTCCAAATGTCCTTGTGAAAGGACTCGTCCGGGGCAGTACTATTTTCGCAATGTTTTTAGGGTTCCGTACCCAAAGGAAAAAAAAATACATATTTAAGTAACAAAATAAAATACATATTTAAGGGGTGCTCCCATACAACAAACATGTTTTTTTTGCCGTTTTTATAGATAATGGTACGGAACCCTTCGTGCGCGAGTCCGACTCGCACTTGGCCGGTTTTTTTAATTATATTGTTGTCTTTTCAGGTGATGCAATTTGGCCGGATCGACGGAAACGCTTACACCCTTGACTTCCAGTACCCGTTCTCAGCGCTGCAAGCTTTCGCAGTAGCACTCGCCAACGTTACTCAACGACTCAAGTGAACTTACTAATAATAATCCTGCAATCTTTTTAATTCAGGACACACGAGATATCCAATCTGTAAGTTTAATTGTAAGTACTGTGGAAATAGAATAAAACATGGAAACTTCGAGCAAACTTGATGGGCTTCTCTATCCGTCACTTTCTTTCCTTTTAACCCGTTCGGTGTGTTAGAATGAGACAAAACTTACATTTGATACCATCCGGGTTTATTTATCTTTGTTCTATTTGACTTAGCGATGGAGTTTTGAGAATTCGAACCTTACTAAAGGTTAGGAGTATAAAAAAAATTACAGTCGCTCTATCGTCGTCTCTTCTATTCGGGCTCTCAGATTTGAGCATACTCGCATTTGAAAGTGACATTGAGTGAATTGAAGTGAGTGAAAACAGCATTGAGCAGACCGCCACATAAACGAAGAGACATGATATAGCGAAGTTTCAAGAACGCCTCGTATATGGGCGAATGTTAAGTAACTACCACCATCGTGGTAAAAATTGATGCCGATTTTGGCATAAGTTATCAAAACAAAACCACGTCCTAAACCAATGCGAAGACTTCCATATTTCAGAGTCGGACAATACAAAAGTATTTTTATAAATACGCAGTAAAAATTACAGTTATAGATAATAATGGATAATGTGGGTAATGTAACCCTATAGGTAGATTCCTAAATCTGGATAATGTCCTGGTAGATAGACATTTAGCTGAAAATAAGCTTACATTATAATATAGATATTGCGTAGACAGAGAATTCAGCGTCGCCCATCTTTACATATTTTTACACAAGCATAGATAGGTAGCTTTGTAAATTAAATTCAGCCTCAATGATTCAAGCCCTGCGTCGACCAATAGAATCGCTCGCGGATGACGTGATGTTGATTCGAAACGATACTATTGGCAGATTTTACAAATAATCGGGCCATCATCACAGGAATTCGTGTCTTACACAATGCCATTTAACGAATATAAATACAATATTTTAGTATTAAAGAATATATTTTCACAATAGAAATGGTTAGAATCTTTTTGTGTAAGTATAGATCTAGAAAATTTTAATAACATATCCTAGATCTATGCGAGTGGCTGTAACTTTTGGCCTATGTATATCTGCTAGTCCTTATTTTCGATGTTGTGTATAGTTATCTAAAGTTTTGGTTTCTTTGGATAGCGTTACTAGAGTCTGGCTAATAAAAATGGACAAAAATAGCGCGACAAATTATTAAAATATCAGCATGGCAACCCCAAAATTTGTATGATATAACTGGAATAACCTGATTTGATACTTTTTATTAAATAGGCCATGTTAGGAGTATGCATATAATACAAGTGTCTATTTTTTTTGCTAGACTCGTGGCGACTGTTGTAGAAAATGGGGAAAATCTAATTGGGGAAAGGGGATACAGCGATCTTAAGAAATCCGGGCTTTAGTTGCGTTAATACAAATTATGTAAATGACATTACTTTTGCAATAACTTGTGATTAATCTTTCAAAGATATTTATATCTATTGTTTGTTACGGCACTTTCCCGCGTTTGTTCTCGTTTTATTTAGCATATTATATTATTTGTTATTCCATGTCATATTTTCTGTATAATCTAGTCTAAAATGTACTGTTTAGTGAATCTAATGTACAATTCGGTGTGCCCTTACTGCACTACTAACCTGAATAGAAACATAATTGTTGTATGTGTGTTAATTATTAAAATGAAATTGTTGTCATAATCTATTATTATTGTTCTGTAATGGTGTGTTATGTATCATTTAAATGTATCCTAGTGAAATTCTTTATTCTTCACATAGTATTGCTCAAATGTACAATCTTGAATGCCTGCAAACCAAACATCAGGGGGCGTACTTCAATCTCTAAAGTAAGACTAATCTCTAAAGCAGTATGACTCGCGGTGCGAAAGTGACACATATAGCGTTGTCACTTTCGCTCTTAAAAGTAATACTGCTTTATTCTTACTTTAGAGATTGTAGTACGACCCCAGAAAGGAAATGTTGAGCTCCAAGTAACTCGGTTTTAGAAATCCTAATACATATCTCTGGTTAATTATTGCATTATTCTAGTGTTATGAATCTTAATTTGTCACTGATTCATTTAAAGACTGCACGTGTGTAAATATTTTGTGATTTTTATCTGTTACTGTCGATGTAGTTGTAAGTTGTATGTTGAATGTTCGGTTATGTTTTGTTTGCAAGAGTTGCAGTTTTGGTTACCTACTTGATGTGCTTTTAAGTGATAGTGGATAAGAAAATATGTTTACCTACATATTTTTTTATACATTTTCGTGATATTAATAGGAATAATTCAACCACTGGCAGAATACTCGCACGCTATGTAAGACTACTGTATGAAGCAATGACGATACGTATGAAGAAACTGACTTATGTTATTAAATATGTTGACTTCTGTTGCAAGCTATGCGTTCTATCTATCCAAGAAAAGAAAAAAAAAACATTCCATTAGTCATGTTCTTGGATCATAGATGGCTCTTATAGCCTATCCACACTTACTGGTGGCCAATTATGTTGTGTCCACGACCTAGCTAACATTTCGTAAAGTACGATCGCTCTTATTCCTTAGACTTTAAAGTCTAAATCGTATCTAGTCATAAAATTACTTAAAACTACACTAAGTTTTAGAACTTTCATTTTGGGGTTACTCTAATTTAGACTTAAACGTAAAAGAAATAAAAAAGATAGTTTTTTTAGGAATTTCAGCATTTAGCGTGGACACAACACAATCGTCACCACTATCTACACTCGCGCTTCTCGGAAGTTCTCGACGTGAGTGTGGATGTGCTATTTAAAAGGTCTGGGCAAAAGGTAGCTAAGAAAACACCAAAATAAAATGAGATATAGAACTGCCATACAATCAGTGGCGGATTTACCACCAGGCTGAGTAGGCTGGAGCCTAGGGCGGCAGATTTTAGGGGGCGGCGAATTTGGGTAAATTGTTACAAACATCTTATGTTAGCCTTTATCGTCCCATTGCAGGACAGATGCCTTCCCTTCCACACATCTCGATCACTAGCTAAATTTGGCCAATCACTTGATTCTGCCAAGGGGGGATTTTGCCTTCATTTGGGGGGGGGAGGAAGTGTAATAGCCTACTGGCGGCAAGTGTGTAAATCCGCCACTGCATACAATAAAGCAAGTAATTTTTACACACTTGCACCTTTAGTAACGGTTCGCTACCATAGTGAATATTTGTTCCATCTGGGATCCTAAATAAGTATAGCAACGTTTTATACTAATTATGTTATTAATATTAGATCTTGATGAAGGGATCTGATGGATCAAATATAGGGGTAGTCAGGACTCACAGTAGAAGTGGCTTTTGTAATGGCGTAACAGAAGGCTACTCTTATGCGTCGGGCCAAATTAATGTTGTTGTGTCATCGCTTTTTCTTTGGATCACTAATTGTTGGTTGTAAATACCTATTTTAGTGAGAATTTGTAAATAAAAAAATCTCAAACATGACTATGTGTATCATTTAAACAAACCATAGCTTTTTAAATAAATATTGGCGGACTTTACGCCCATCGCCATCTAGCCTACTACTAAGCAAAACTTGTACTAGGGAAACCAAATAACTGATAAACACTTACATACTTTTTTTTTTAATACATATTTATTATATACATACCCAGACACAGAACAAACATCCATGTTCATCACACAAATAAAAAACGTAGTTAATGACATATATATATAATTTATTTAACAATTACTTAACGGTACAATTGCGATTATCGTAATGTATAAAAGACGCGTAACTTAATATGCACTAAAAGTCTTTTTTAATATACCAGTTTTTGTCTTTTACTCTTCATTTAATTTGATTTACCATTATTTAAGACTAAAAGAAAAGATTGCTTCACTTAATGTAACTTTTAACGCAACAAGCGCTCATAAGCCGGGAGCTCACTAAAGAACCGCGTACAAAGCAAATTGAAAAAAGAACACCAAGAAGGTTCCGAGTCTGAGTTTTTAACAAATTAAAAAAAAGTTGTATGATATTTTCGGCACCATAGAGGTAGCAGTAAATAGGTTTAATGTTTTTTTTAATTCACAAACTTAGTGCACACGATGTTCTAAATTCAATTTACTTTATCCTCTAGAGAATAAAAACGGCTTTTGCACTCAAATATTGAATAGCAAAAATACTCTTTCCGAGATGGTGGGATGAAAAATATATTGTCGATGAAGACACCGCCAAAACCGTCGAAACCGCGCTAGGCTCGCAGTGTGGATGCACACTAAGTTTGCATCCACACTGCGAGCCTAGCGCGGTTTCGACGACAGGCGTATTAAACAGATGAAACGCGCCTTTGCGTCCATAATGTAGTGATGGCGCGTTTCATATGTTGCATGTGTGAACGCACACATGGCGATTCCGAGCGTCTCGCTTCCCGGATAAGTCCAGAGAGATTATCAAATAAAGTGTAAAAGCACAAAAACAAGTACATCACTTCACGTGTGCCACTAGGGCTTCGCCCTGTGCTAATCGCTGTCGCTGCTCTGACCCGGCACATAGTCCGCGTCGTCCTCGTCCGATATATCCAGGTCGTCCAGGTCTTGGAAAAGGGACTCGTCCACTTTCACTGCATCCCCTGGAAATTATCAAAATGAAATGAAATAGGATCACAACTGTAATCCCCAAGTACGGTAGACATACTCTCAGATCTCAAGGCGTTTAGATATTTTAGGATGCCTAAAGGGGCTAGTCAGAGGCACGTCTAAACATTACCTTTGTCACGTCATAACATAACAGAAGCCTTTCGCTTATAAGAATACTAACTGGTTACCTCCGATGTTTTCTGGAAATTAAATCATGTAATTCACGATTTAGACGTTTACTAAGGCATAATGCTTTTCCTATTTGGGATGTAGATTATATAGATTGTGTATGACCTGGATTTAAAACTTACTGGTACTTTTTATCCTGATAATCAAACCTTAGGAATGATAGTTTGTAAGAAAAACCACGCAAAAGAAATGGTGGAGATTTCCAAAAAAACTTATTTGAATATGCACCCGGTCATTAAAATCAGAGAATATTTAAAGAACAAAATTCAAGTAAACTCACCATCATCAAGGAATTTAAGATCAGATTCATTGAGTGTTGTGTCCCTGAGGAACAGCTCTTTACCAGTCAGCTTGTTTTTGTCCTTTGATTCCTTTTCTCGCTTCGCTGGGATGCCCAAATCGATTTCAAACTCTTTTCTCCATGCTAGGAAAGATTCTACTGTGACTCGGGTGCCTTCAAACCGTTTCTGAAATGACAATTTCAAATTAGATGAAAATATATATAGTATAGGCACTCCCTAAAATATAATTCTTGCAATACCTATAAAACAGTCAGTGGATCTAGGCAAATGTAAGTTAGCTTTTTATTTAAATGGTAAGGGCTCGCCCTTGGTCATATCTATGTATATAAAGTATATAAAAGCATAAAATGTATTTGTCTATGTTGTTGAAAGCAAAAAAAGCTTAAGTTAAGCTTAAGAAAAAAAAGTTAGATTAACCCTTAATATTTTTTCAAATATTTCCGTTATTACGCAGGCCACACGCCTGTGACTCTATGTACTTTTTCCTCTCCCTCTCCAGCTTGCGCCCTGCGCTCGGCCAAGAAACACGTACGCGCAGTAAAAAAATACAGGTAAAAATATTTCGCATGCGGTCATGGTGACTGACGGACGTTAGGTTGTTACGTTACTTTTAGTGTGAACATTTTCATGTTGTTTTTTAGGTTTATCATGTCTGATTGTGATCGAAATATCTATTATTGTGATCAAAATATATGTAGATGGTTAGGAGAGTGTGACTCAGAATCCAAGGATCAAAGAGACGTGCCGGAAAATAAAGACTGAAGTGATGTAGAACATGTACCATTATACCACGTCATTGATGGTGAGTGTCAATCAGACTGAAATAGATGTTGACGAGTTAAATGAAGATAATGATGATCTACCAGTTGATGATGCATCTTCCGATGATGATGTTCCATTAGCAAGATACCGGAACTATTTCTGAAAAAATCGGTTCCGTTGGCGTCTCAATCCCCGGTTTCGCGATCAAGAACTTTGCAACACAACATCGTTCAACAACCTCCAGGATTTAAAAGGAACTTCAGAGATGTTTTGAACAGAAATACAAAACCATCCGATTTATGACAGTTATTTTTTACTGATGATATTAACATATCTAAGAAATTAAAAAGAAATTTTAAAGCATATTAACGAAAAAATTAGAAAGATAAGACCTAACTATCCAAATCAGACATGTGTTCAAGACCTCGACGTAATGGGGCTAAAGGCTTTTATGGGTATATTGTACTATACCGCAATTTTCAAAGAGAACCACACACATTACACATGTGTTTTCAGTGCAAAAATCCAATTTGCATTTAGTGTTCTCAAAAAATATGTGTAGGCTGCCGCGAGAAATTGTTAATGTTTGAGGGCTGTAATTTTGTAATAATTATGATTTAATTGTGCCATTGATAGTTTTATATAAGAGGTTATATATTTAAGTTACTAAAAATAATTAAAAACTAAGTAATCTAATTTATTGTTATTGCTTAAATCGCAGCTTAATTAAAAACCTATAATTTGTTAAAATATTTATTGTAAGTCATCTTTTATTAATTGTAATAAAAATAAGAAGTGTTAATTTGAAGAGTTTATTGAGACAATCACTACATAGTATCACTACATAGTATAAAGCAAAGTCGCTTTCCGCTTCCCGCGTCTGTATGTAATATGTATGTATGTATGTATGTATGTTTGCTTATATCTTTAAAACTACACAACGGATTTTGATGCGGTTTTTTTAAATAGAGGAAGGTTTATATGTATAATAACATGCTACCTGTGCGAAGCCGGGGCGGGTCGCTAGTAAAAGTATAAAGCAAAGTCGCTTCCCGCGTATGTATGTATGTATGTATGTTTGCTTATATCTTTAAAACTACACAACGGATTTTGATGCGGTTTTTTTTAACAGATAGAGTGATTCAGGAGGAAGGTTTATATGTATAATATATGCATAATATAGTAGAGAAACACTGATAATTTTAGAGGTTTCTAATGTGATGTCGTAAATAAACACATTTTTTTGCGCTTACATTGCAAATGCTGGCTGAACCCCACGAAATATATCAAAATAATGTACTACAGTATTGTACACCTTAAAAACGTCTACAAAAAAGTTCACGATGGTATTAGAACTGTCTTACGCACAGCGAAGCGGGCACGGGTCAAATAGTTTGAAATAAAAACAACTGAAGAACATGATGTAGTTTAGATTTTTGCCAATTTACGATTTTTTATCCTTCATAATAGTACATATATGCAAGCGGTCACCATGACCAAAAAAATAGCTATTTTAGGACAGCTAGTTATAAATAAATATTGGTGGACATTATCACACAACACCATCTAGCCCTCTGCTATTAAATAGAGATATAGAAGACACTGACAAAAATACATAGCATAGCTACCTGTTCCGCTTCCTCATCAGCCTTGATTTTAGCGAGGACCACCTCTTCTCTCTCTTTCTTGATGTTATCCCATTTTTCGTTGAGCCACTCCTGCCCGGCCGACACTAGTGTAAAGATCATCACCATACCAAGGTTTTCATTGCCCTGTAATTTAAAAGTTTACTTGAATAAAAAAAAATGATTAGGAAAAGGAATGAATAAACAATTATTTCTGGGCATTCCATACAGCACCAGCCCCAAACTAGGAAAAGCTTGTACTATAGAAATAGATAACTGATAGATTATTAAATACTTCTTTTATTTCTGTAAATATAAACAAACTTTACAATACTTAATGAATCTTACCTGTTCAGTCAAATGTGTGAGTAGCTCATTCTTATCAACAATATCATCAAAATTCTCTTCATCCTCAACTTCTACAACAGGTAGTTCATCTGGATATTTCGTTGTATATGTGAATACTAACTGACATGCTAAACCATCTCCATCATCAAATCCTTCCGACTTTATTGGTATACTGAACTTGTTGAAGGGCTTTTTTTCTAAAACTGAGGAGAAAGACACAAATTTCATAAACGTTACTCCGAATTCTATCTATAAACTAATCATAAATAACATGAGTTATCGAATCAGACGTGTTGTGCACCTTATACCTAGCAGGTAAGGTTAAAAATATTTTTGTAATATTGCGAGATTTGAGAGATTGCGAATGTCGAGTACATGGATAGATTTTTTAGGTAGAGCTCAGTTGAAGTAATCGTAGCGCTGGAAAGATTATTATCTAGGGCATAATGGAAGACCAGCTTCTTAGGATGTATGAATACCTTGCATATCTCCATAGTAAATAGAGTCTAATGCTTCTAGTTCACTACTTTGTTCGTAATTGTAATCCATTATGAAGAAACTTTTGAAAAACGTAGAATATTTACACGTTTTTCATCGGGCAAAACTAAAGAAGCAAGCGGCTGAAATGCGAGAGATGCGAGCGGCAGACAGCTGATTGATTGAACTTTGATGTTAGCTTAGCTGGCTGGCTGGCACTTGGCAGTGGCAATTGGCATAGATTGAATAAAAGCTATGTAAATTGTTACAAAAAAAAATGTGTTGGCCTTGCAAAAGAAAACGCCAACACGGATCACAATGTCAAAAAATATCTTAATCAAATTGACATTGACATTAAAAAAACTTTGATAGAACATCAAAACAAAAATTCCAGTTTCCATTCCAAAAGTAGAGGAAAAGAAAATGGAATTGGATTTGAGGGAAAAGGAATACAACTAAATATCATTACGTTGTGCTTTTGTAAACTTAACTTGTTGGTTCAATTTGGAAAAGAAAAGAAAATGGAATCTCCCGATATTTCACCCAGTAATTCACAGCCTGCAATGGAAATACAACCACAACCTCCTAGGTAAAAAAACGTTCGGTTTTCTCTGGTTCATTTTACTTTAATTTGTGTGTGGTTGATAATTCATTTTACTTTCAGCAGTACTAGTCTAGTGAAATCCTCGAATGAAGATTATACAGCACTACAGGAAGAGGTCATATCCAATTTTCTTAAACCTGTCTTACCAAATGTAAATGTTCCTGAGAAGATAATAATTTGCTTGGATATCTGCTATGATAACAACAACGCCTTGTACCGCTTGGGAGATGGAACTACATTTACTCCAATGAATATGATGAAAAGAGTCTTAGAATTCTTCCTTTATTCAAAACATGCTCTCAACAAAAACACAGAGTTTGCATTATTAATATTGAAAGGAAATGAGCCTCATTGGGTACACAATATGACCAACTGTTTGAGAGATATCATAAACGCCGTTGACTACCTTAATGTTGAAGAATATACATCCGAAAACTTTGATTTTAATAAAATATTCCAAATGGTGAAACAAAAGATTGAAATACCAGAATACAAGGAAGGAGAGAGCATACTGCCTCCGCCATACATTGTTAGAATGATTCTGTTATATGGCAGATCAAACTGTATCCCGCTGATATCTCATGATGACCCTTACTTAATTTTTCTCAAGAAACAAATGTATTTCTTTATTGACATCCTATTGGCTCATGAAGATGATTGCTCAGCGTACAAATGTGAAGGGATTTATGATGCACTTCAAGATCTTGATGATGGCTACTCTTATGTGTATGAGGTCTCAAGAAATGCTACTAAGATCCATGACTGCATAGCAAAATTGCTAGCACATCCTTTACAAAGACCACTGCAGAAAAATACTGATTATTCTTTTAGTTCATAGCTATAATACAACTGCTAACGTTTTATGAAACTGAACTTATATTGTAACTATACTATACTGTAACTTATGTAACTTAACTATACTATAACAAAATAAAAAACATCAAATATTTTTGAAGTATTTATTTCAGCTCTTCAAGGGGTTATGATTGGTACAAAAAAAAAACTAACACTATTATTACAATAAGTTCCAAATACTTAGACATTTATTATGTACTTTTCTCAGATGGATTGATATCAATACATAAGGATAGCTCTGTAGTTACATTTCAAATTAAGCTTAAAATGCAGGATGATACAATTTCCAATATCGCTAGTTCTTTACCTACAGCTTTCCAACCAACATTGAAACATGCTGTATTATCACAACAAACATACAGCCACTACCACTCAATGCACAAAAATCTATTTCTTCCTATCATATTTCGGCACAGCCATTCTTAATTCCGTACTTACCAATAAAAGGTTTATTATTATAATACTTCAATTTATAGTCTCTAAATGATGTTTACATTTCATAATGATTTAATTGTTTAATGAATTGAGTGCAATAATTTAGTTTGAGCAATTATAAATAAATAATTCATACATCAATTACAGTTCAAAATGAAGTACCTTATGATTTAGTACATAAAAAGGAAATATTTGTGGGCTGACACTTATAATAAAGAGAAGCAAATTAAAAAAATAAACTCAGCAAACTTTACATCAAGTAAATAATACAAAAATAAATGTATGCATAACAAACAAGCCATAAAAATATTTACAATGATTATAAGACAACTTTACTGAAGCAAAATCTCGCAAACATCTTGAATTACAAAAATATATAATACATTATGCAACTCGAACTCACTTTTGTGAAACTACAAGTATATGATCCAAAAACATAACATGAATACTTACAAAGCTTTTTTAATTACTTCAAGAGACTTGAATACCTATGCAATATTATGCAGTACCTAGCAATTTATGAGGCTAGCTACAGACTGACGCTAAGAATGTTTTATATCTTGAGAAAGTTCTGAAAAACTCATGAGAATAATTTTAAAAGCACATAATAATTCATTTCTCAGCGAGAACCAATAGCTAGCATTGCATACAAATACCTTTAGAAAACCAAGTGAGTATATGTACCTTGACATTATTTTGCATAATTTAATACAAGGCTATAATAAACATCATAACAATCATAAAATTAACAAACCTCTGCAATTTAAGCCATTTTGTAATCATTTATTTTACATCAACTATATAGTTTACATCTGAGATCCTATGGATGTGACAATACACTATCGATGCCTAAGATTTGACACTGGTTATTTTTACGAACAAAATAAATAACTTCACGTATCAGTCTTAACACTTTAAAATCTATTTACAATATAATAAATTCAGCTGTTTAAAAAAAATACAATGTAAAATATCAAACGTAAACAGTAGATGAGTCAATAGCTAAAGCCAGCCAAATAATCTCTCCACTACATTTATTTTGTAAATCATGAATAGCAATAAGATAATGGAATGATGATTTCTCTATACACATCTTAATTAAGCCAATATTTGTGATTTTGAAAGAAAAAGAAAACAAGCATACAACAGTAGGTTAAGCTTCACTGCCGATGCTAATTACATATATACAATACAATATAATATTTTATAATACAAGACATTACAATCTGTATGAGCTACAGAATATTCAAAGCTAATGCACTTTTGGCGAAATCAGTTAAACACCAGCAAAGTAATAAAATACCAGCATAAAATAGGACAGCAGCAATAGAAGTCTTGAGTTAGTATTTCTGAGTATTTTAATTAACATATCAACAACACAATCCACATCACATTATATCTTTCGCATTCGCTCCTAACTCACACACAATGGGACAAAACAAGTGAACTGCACAAGCATATCAGATAGCAAATGTATCGTAGGAAGACAGGACTAGATGAATCAATATTTTTATATAACTAACATTCACTTTTGTGTCCATTACTGCCACTGGCGCCCACATCGAACCCAAACAATTTCACATAGACGGAGGAATGTAGCTTGAGTATCAGTCTTTAGCGAAGAAAAAGGCGACCGGTCCGGTTGTCTTGTAACTTAAAATTAGTTATAAAACCTCACAGTCGTTAGTTTACTTCGTAAAGCTACAGGTATTCTAAGGGGCACAGTTGATAAGCTGTGCTTCAGAGCTCGAAATGGAGTTAGCTTACTTCTCTCTACTTCGTTATAAAGATAATCGTAATCCTACATGACTACAGGTATACAAATGAAGTGTAGGAAGCTACATTATTTTTCCGTTGTCGTTTTCGATTACTAGCAACCCTTCACATGCTTGCTAAATGCATGCTTTTATCTATTTTAAATAACTGTAGGTCTGACTGTGTTGCAAGAAATAACTTTGGCACAATCCTACAACTTATTGAGCGCGACTTTAACGCTAGATAAATTGGTCCAATAGGAGTCGTGCAAAACTACACAAGAATCAGTATTTCTACATGCAGCAGATTGTTAGCGTGCATAGTATCTTCATTCTTTTGAATGAGGTTTTGGAAAAAATTGTTTATCGGGCTATTCTATATTACGTGTGTCAAATTTTGGGGTTAATTGTTGGAATCAAATCTACTCTACGGTGTCTAAGATATAGCATAGCGTGTAAGGATCTTTGTCTGTATTTTTATCAGTTGCTTTATAGACTTTTTTATGAGTGTAGTGTAGAGTAGGATAGCAGACGAATCACAACAGGATAAGCTCTTGTTAAGGGGCTGCCAGTCGACGATTGCTCTTTTTCGGAACGAAAAAAGTAATACTTCTGAACAAGCCACATCTCCTATTTTTATAAGTATATTACTTCAGGTTCCTTCCTAGATTTCTATTAAGCTGAAAACATAATAGCAGAAACTTTTCACGATAAAGATATTATTTCAAAATGATACGTTTTAGAATTTATGATCGAAATATTTTATATATCTACTATTAAAATCAACTTGTGATTTATTGTTAAAGATAGGTAATATGTAGATCTAGATTTCTATTAGGATAGATTTTTGATAAGTAATTATACATAATTTATATCATTAATTTATTCGAAAAGCTAAGGCGGACCACGCGCGGACGTGTGTTTGTCATCATTGCAGCGGTCGGTAGGATTATTTATCAAAGTGATTAAAGATTGGGACATCTTTATTCACATATACTATACATTATAAAATAGGAGATGTGGCTTGTTCACAAGTATTTCTTTTTTCGTTTCGAACAAAAATAATCGTCGACTGGCAGCGTCTTAAAGTGGAGAGCATCCAGTATTCTATGGTTTGGAGGGTAGCAAGCATCTTGAGCTGAGATTCGAGGGCGATCGTTGGGAATCTATGACTCTGCCGGTATTCTCTAATCTACATCTAGGCTCTGGTTCAGCTCAAAAGAATCGCTCATTATTTGGCATCTAGATTAGAATCTTCCGGCAGCATAGGAAGCATCGAATTTAGGATACTCTCAAGATCAGCAATTCCCGCTTATACGAGTAGTATTTTCGTATAGCTTCGCTCCTGCTGGGCTAGGATGTGCTGGGCAGTGAGGGGGTAGTCAGGGCGTGCAGGGCAGACGCGGGCAGCAGCACAGCAGGCGGTGTCAGGGGGGCGGGGCGCGTTCTGGCAAAGCGGGGGCCGCCTCGTCCGCCCCCCCGCCTCCTGAACGTGCGCGCATCACGTACGCGTAAGTGCGGTACCGCTTTATCTGAAACACAACTTACTTCTTTACAAAATGTAATAAAATAAATCATCGGTCGAGTGCGAACTCGGCCCACAGCAGCCCATCTTGGTCATAGTATTTTAGGCAAGAAATTCACGGCTATATTCCCCAAGTACGGTAGACATCCTCTCAGATCTCCAGACGCTCAGATCATCAAAGCTGTCTAAAAAGCACATGTCCACACTTTGCAGTAGTAAACATTTCATACGTGATAGGTTGCCAGCTCATCACCGCTTATAAGAATACTAACGGGTTTCCACACGATGTTTTCCTTCACCCTCTTGACGGACGTCAGTTAGGACAGTGAAAGATATTGCAATAGTAATAAATGTAAGTTAAAATGTCTAATAGTATATTATGCAACTAGTGAATAAAGAACGGATTTAAAGCGAGGGCCGTAGATGAGTCACGAGCAAGTGAAGGAATCTAATGATTGAATCACGAGCGCAGCGAGTGATTCAACTGTTAGAATCCTGAACGACGCGAGTGATTCATGGCCCTCGACATAAATTCGTACTTTAAATTGCTTATATCCGGTCTCAATTTCAATGCTTACACAAACTCCTTGCGCTGAGATTCGAAATTCAAAACTCTTTGGTGCAAATAAATTCTCGAGATTTGATTGGTCGATATTTGCGACAAGGAGTTTGGCATTAGATTAAATAAATATTCTCGTAGTCATGGTATAAAGTATAGTATGCAACTCCTGAATAAAGTACGAATTTATATCGAGGGCCATGAATCACTCGCGTCGTTCAGGATTCTAACAGTTGAATCACTCGCTGCGCTCGTGATTCAATCATTAGAAACCTTAACTTGCTCGTGACTCATCTACGGCCCTCGCTTTAAATCCGTCCTTCATTCACTAGTTGCATAATATACTATTATCCCTCTCTTATGACGAAACAGAGAACATACTGAAAACACCCGAATAAACAAACAGGTCTTCTACAATTACACACAGACTAAACATACACATTCATACACTCACACACATATATACACACTCACACAACCATACACACATTTTACTTTTATCTTTATTTTTATGTTATCATAAAGAACAATTCTGTGTCTAGGAGACGGGCGTTGAGGCTGCAACAGTTTTTCTAATTTTTGGGGTTCTCATCGTTCCATCGGTAACCTGTTTCCTTTGTACTTTGTTGAATTTTGAATAGTTAAATAATTATTGTTACCTCGTATACAAGATAGTGTTCCTTATCTCGCGCATGATGCGTGTTTTCTCTCGCATGCCTTAACGCCGTCAATTCCTCCTCTAAGCGCGCCGCTCGGTCCTCGTGCGCTGCCAATTGCTCACGCTGAAACAAAAAATAATAAATATTGATGGATATTTCAAACAGCCCCATCTAGCCCAAAACTATGGAAAGTTAAGTCTACCATACCAAATAGCTACAGGTAGTATAGTATAGTATAGTATAGTATAGTATATTATAGTATAGTATATTATAGTATAGTATAGTTTACTTTGGGTAGTCTAGTTTACCATAATGTGCTTTAGTATAGTACAGTATATTATAGGTAGGTTGATCAACTTTAACTAGTAACCACGGATAGTATAGTTTACCATAGACAGTTTAGTGTGTGTACAAGGCAGCAAAGGGCGCTGGAACTTGCGTTGTGAGCCCACAGCTCCAGCCAATGCCCCCGCCGAGTACGCCGCACATACGAAGTTTATGGTTTCCACCCATGAACAAAGCTCTTTGGAATCGCTGAAACAAATAACAGTTTATTTACTATATATAAAAATCAATGCCACTTTTCGTTGTAAGTAATTTTTTTTTATAAATCAAGAACGGGCTCTCCTATCCAAATTAAATGTTTAGGCTTTGTTCGGACTATATAGTAGATGGTTTATGTGAAGTTTGCACAAAATCGGTAAAGCGGTTCTTCATTTTTTGTAACAGATGAATTCAATAAATGGCGGATCATTTTGTAATTTTGCTGTCAATCAATTATTGAAATTTGACAAGACAACATCTGTCACTAGTTTTACTGTCGGCTAGTTTACTATACGAGTTACTAGCAGACCCGCGACAGACGTTGTCCTGTCCAAATTTCAATAATCGCATAGAGTAACGCACGTTGCTATGACGACTGATGTCAGATTTTTTGCACACCAGCGCCATCTATACCAAAATAATTCCTAATGCGTTTTTTTATAATTTCGGGGATGTTTTTTTTTGTATTTTAAAGTAGTCTATGTTTTTCGGGCATTGCAATCTACATCTACAGCAAATTTCATTTTAATCCTTTTTGTCGCTTAGGCCTGATTGAGGCACAAACATACAAACAAACTCACAAACTTTCGCATTTATAATATTATTAGGATTTCAAGGTGTGCGCTTTTACAAAGTACCAAATGATATGCTAAAGCTATGTAATAATAATAAAAGTTATGAAAACTATACAAGAAGGCTACTACAAAATATATATTTATTTAGATGATAAAAAACGTTTGGTGCTAAATATGCTCCAACTGTTTATTTTCTTTTGTATGAAAATACATCTACAAGGATGTAAAAAAAAATCAATTACAATAAAGATAAAAAAATACTAGATTTATATATCTGAAGTTTAAAGTGTCATCTATACATATAATAAAACTGTAGAAGAGTTCAATTCTGTACATTGAATAAAAACTAAAAAAAATACTCCTAGGGGCCTTTATACAAGTAACACAAGCCAAAACAAGACATTTTGAAATTTTTGTCTGTCTGTCTGTTGTCCAGTTTTCGCGCAAAAACTAATGGACGGATTTTGATGAAACTTTTTTGTTATGTAGCTATTAGTCCTCGGCAACATATAGGCTATAATTTATTTTGAAGATGTGAACCAGATGTGATACTATCTGTCGCCCAGCGAAGCGGGCACGGGTCAGCAGCTAGTAAAACAATAATTACCTTGTTTGAAACAAGTACTCTGCTTGATCGGCAGTTTGCAATCTAAACACGTGCTGTTTCTTTGTGTAGTCTGTCGCTTTCGTCGCTAACGCGTGATGTATTCTGAAAATAAATATAAGTTTTTTTTAAATATATTTTTAAAATCAAGCTTTTTTTACATTCTAGGGCTCTAGTACTCGTCAAGACAAATCCAACGAGTCCAAACATGACGTGGTTATATTGTGTAGTTAGGCAGTTTCTATGGCTACATTCAAGCTCCATCATCAAACCAGCTCGCTAGTACCATAATTTTATATTGTCATTGGAGATTGATAGGTATGCAAAGTTTTATCTCAATCAGACTATTTAATGAGGAGTTCCGTTGAACAGCTCCTAACTCCATCATCAGATCAGCTCGCTGTCATATTATTGCATTGTCACCGAAGTTTCATAAGTATGCCAAATTTTAGCTAAATCGGTTGAAGATAACTGCTTCAAAATTGAGTTGCAAGATTCCACCTTAACAAACATAGTTACATACATACATTGCAAGTTAAATAAAAGCTTTTAAAAAATAATAGAGCAATCAATATTGACTTGTATTAAACCAAAGAATACAGATGACATAACATTGTAGTATTATGACTATGAATTTAATAAATATAATAAGATCTACTCAATTGTAGTGACAATAGAATTACCACTAAAGTTTCACTTAATAAGATAATTACCTAATAGCATTGTGCAGGTTATCCGACATCTGTCCACGTCGGAACCCATGTTCGTCCTTATGTAAGTATAGAACTAGATCTCGCAGCGTACAGTAGAACATCTTCCAGCCTCTTCGACCGAACGGAGCTGCGAATAAAAATATATATCATTACTTACTAATATCATAAAAGAATATATAACTCAAGACAAACATTTGTGTGCTGAACATAGATGTTTTTTGTTTTTGGGTGTATTATACATTGAATAAGCAGTTCTGGAATAACCCTAATATATCAGTTATCTAGATTCTATAGTACAAGCTTTGCTAAGTTTGGGACTAGATGGCGCTGTGGCGTTCTCCAGGCGAGAATCCCTGAATCTGTCTAAGGCAGGTAGCCAGAAGCACATCCAAATATAACATGCCCACTTTTACTCGGAAGTAGATTGTTTATATACAGATGTATTTTTTCATCGTATTTGTGTTAGTGCGCACATACAACAACAAACAGATAGAGAGACAGAGCTTCTTTCAACTCTATAATATTAACATGATATTAGAATGTAAGTTATAACCGTATGTCTATTGGTATAGCTTACTTTTCTTTCCGTTAGCGTCGACACAGCACTTGCGCATAACGTAGCCCTTCTTGTACTCCACAGCTCTGCTCTGATCTGGCACATCCAAGAAGGGATTACCCCCACTTGCCCCCCCAACCCCCGCCCCCGCTCTCGTCTCCCCGCCCCCACCGTTGGCTGCATCTGTATCACTGTGCACACAACTTGCTATTACTCAAAGGGTATGTATTTCAATTATATCACAAGGATCACTTTGAAACATCTTAGGAGCTAGGTGAAGCGCATTTTCATGTAATACTAAATAGCTTCCGCTAACGGCTTCGCTCGCGTCGTTCGTGGGTAATAATTATCCTATCTGTCAAGTCAAGCAAAAAAGCGGCACGGCCGTACCATCCTTTTCTCGAAGCAGTTCGACCCCCTATAACTTCGTTGTGGATAAAACTAGAAGCCTGAATTTTCAGTAATTAGCAGCAGGCATTATATAAACACGGTATATTTCAAATTTCATTCAATTTGAACCAGTAGTTTAATTAGCTAGCCTTTACGTAATAACTTAAGACAGAAGGACCCTTAAAGTAGGGACTGAATAAATTAACCGACTTGGTATTACATGGATCTCACAAATTTTTACGGTAGAAGAACTGAGTTGCGTTGCATGACTTGGCTTTTTTTACAAGTTATGTTTTTGATGGCATATACTGTTCCAGGATATGTCCTAGCTATGTATATTACAAACATCAAAATCCGTTTGGGCGTGATTTGGCCATAAACATCCTCACAAACAGATTAATATTATTAGTAAGATGCGGCTAGTGATGAATTTCCTTACAAATGGAAGATTGTATGGTACTGTATGGTTAGAAAAACGAGATTTTTTGACGAGTTCTCCTTATTATGAAAAACTAGCTGCTCGCCTCGGCTTTGCACGGGTGGTACCTGGATAAAAAGTCTACCGGTTTTGTGCAAGCTTCACATAAACCATCTACTAAATAGTCCGAACAAAGCCTAAACATTTGGTTTGGATAGGTGAGCCCGTTCTTGAGTTATAAAATTACAACGAAAAGTGGCATTGATTTTTATATAAATAGAAAAATTATATGCTTGCAAACACTTGTTCCACTGCGAGGATCGAACCCGCTTCTCTTTAGCCTCAGCCAGGCAGAGGTCATTAGGTCCATCAATACAAGTGAAGAGTATACGAGTACTCACAGTGCCCATTGCAATGGCTGGGCGCGTATCGCCTGATAAAGATGTTTCAATGTATCCCTTGGGAAGTTGTCTCCATCATTGAGTTCCGCGAGGTTGTCTATGAACTCTGCGCACGACATCCGCCGGAAGCCGCCGCCTGCGCTTGCGCCCATACCGTGCAAGTCCGTGTTCAGAAGCATTATGGCACAGGTTAGTGTGTGCACTGCGTCTGTAACAAAGATAGATTACAAATTAGATACATAGATCAGCACATAGATGGAATTAGGACATCCTTTATTAATTAATTCATCATTTAGACATTCTAAATAAAAAAATCGACCAAGTGCGAGTCGCACTCACGCACGAAGGGTTCCGTATCTATAAAAAACGGCAAAAAAAACACTTTGGAGGCCCACTTAAATATTTATTTTATTCTGTTTTTAGTATTTGTTGTTATAGCAGCAACCGAAATACATAATCTGTGAAAATTTCAACTGTCTAGCTACCACGGATCATGAGATACAGCCCTGTGACAGACAGACGGACAGCGAAGTCTTAGTAATATTAGGGTCCCGTTTTTACCCTTTGGGTACGGAACCCTAAAAACAAGGTGTGTCCTACTACTCCGCAAACCGAAAACGATATATCGTAACATTCGTTTCGTTTTCAAATTCAAATTCTCGTATTGTTTTCAGTGATTGAAGAAACGATGTAATTTTGGCACTATTATTGTTACGATATATCGTTTTCAGTTCGTGAGAAGACCCCTAGACAAAACTTGCCGTCTTTATGAATATGAACTAGGAACAAAAATACAAATTTTACCTCTTCATAAATGGTGGTGTAGATAGGTATAGATATAAGTTAGATTAGTTCTGTCTTCTTCATCGTCTATTCGGTTCACCGAATTCCCTGTTGATTTTCTAAAGTCACTTACCTTGCGAGTTAAACGAGCCAGGATTGCACTCCAAATAGCGTCTCGAGAAATGCACCAAAACCCGTTCTCTCTCTTGAGTTTCGCCACTCAACGCGAACCGCGATAGAAAAGTGCGCAGCGCCGAGTCCAAAGTCACTCCACCGAACTCAAAGTGTTTCACGTACTCTTCGGCGACCGCTCGCGAGAACTCGTTACTGAAACAAGAGATTCATGTTAGCAGCGTGATTGTAACTAACGTAGCTTGTTGACTGGAGTGTGTACTATGGTACTAGAGTTCGTAATAAAAATATGAAAATATGATCACGACTGTAATTCTCAAGTACGGTAGACCTCCACTGATATTATTATACTGATACATATTGACAAGCATGTAACGTTACAGAATCTAGTGGGACACCATTTGCATAAAGAAGCGTTTTTGCGGGTTATTTAACAGAATTGAAAATAATATTTTTTTATGGGTCACTACTAAATAATTTAGAATGGTTTTTTTAAATTTTGTCAAATAGCCCATTCCTCATCGCAACATGTTGTGCCTCCCTACATTAAGTGAGAAAAGGTGAAGAAAATGATGATGTTAGACATTCACACGGATCTCATTTGACATGTGCCCCATGTAACTGTTTGAATGTGCCTCTGTCCCCCATTAGACATCTTTAATGTTCTGAGCGTCTTGAGATTCTAGTAGATATTTACCGTATTTAGGGATTACAGTCGTGATCCTATTTGGCACATGCCCAGATTATGCAGTAGAGTTTGTGATACCCATAACAGAGAACCAATGCGGTCAGAAATGAAGACTGTGACCTGGTGTTATTTATATATTATTCATTCCACATAAAGGAGTTAAGCAAGTCCAGAAATTACACAAGCTAATTGCTCGCGCCTTGCCTTATTAATTCCATAAAGATGAAAAAGAAGTTCCATTACAGAGTGTAAAAGGGGAAAATAATACCAGTTCCAGGAAGGAAGATTACCTCAGGGTTTATCTCCAGTCTCCAGGTTTATTCCGGGGAAGTACGTGAGAAGATTGAGGGCGTTTGTTCACTATGACCAATAACTACAACAAATGTCGGTATAGAGCGACGATGACACCTATTCGGCTGAAGATCGCGTTGACAGACGGACGTAAAATCAGGGTGTCTACTCCGCAATCATAACGATATATCGTAACATTCGTTTCGTTTTCAAAATCAAATTCTCGTATTGTTCTTAAGGTGAGTGTGACCAGACATAGCGCGGCATTTGAGCGCGGCAGCTATGATTGGACGACAGCCGCGCGTACATTTACCTTTATGTTTAAACTAGTCACGCGGCAAACCTGTATCCTGCGAATGCTGCGCTCCTATGCCGCGCTATGTCTAGTCACACCTTTAGTGTTTTGTAAGTAGAGTATGGTAAAGTAGGATTACGAACATTGATGATTGTCGAGAGTAATTACGTCGTTCCATTGTTTATTCTATAGTCGAACCGATGAAACTTTGGCACGATATATCGTTTTCTGTTCGCGAGTAGACTAGACAGTAGACACCTCGACGATGTGTTGGTTGTTGTCAATTGTCATCGGTCGCCGTGGAAAATAACAAAAGTATTTCTTGAATTTCTTATCGAAGCTAGCCGTTTATTATCTTCGTCACGAGAAAACTTATACAGCAGGCCTATCACGAACACTTGAAAAAACTTTTTATTCCGCAAAATAGTAGACAAAAAATCTACGACTTTCGAAACGCAAGAATGTATGCAAGTTTCTGTACATATAAAATTCTCCGATAAAATTCAACCAATATTACACAAAATATTTTTTTGTCTATTCTTCTGTAGAAATAGTTTTCTCAGATGCTCGTGCTAGGCCTACAGAAGTTACTGACAAGCGAATAGTGTGTTCTAAAATTCGCACGAGCACGAGCTTCTATGTATTCGGGAGGACTGTTATTGACTAATGATAACACGAATACAAAAAGTACTTACTTCTTACGCAGATGCTTCGACACATCAGATATCTTGAACCCGTCGAGTAGGAACAGCCGTTTGGCTAACCGCTCAGCGGACGGGATGTCTACAGACTCGGAACTGTAGTGAAATAAACGTAACGCGTCATAGATGCAAACTACACCAGTCGGAACGAAAACGGCGCGATTTGACGCTACAAATCAACGCTTAAAACAGAATTAAACTTTTGTGCGGAGGATATAAGGTGCATTATTACTATTTAAGTTGACGCCTCGACGAGTTTCGTCTTTTATCGGAAATACGAACGCCCTATATTTATCTAGAGCTGTTACAACAGTTGTGTTTTTTTATAGTGCTATAATTATAATACTGCTATGATGTGACAACTTCCCAGTTGTCTAGAGTAGTAGTATATAGAGCTGTTAACACTACACTCCCGCGTTAACAGCTCTATATACTTCCAAATACTGGAACCGCACGTGATACCTTGAAGCTCTCTGTTGACTGACGAACCGCGGGACCGACGGTTTTTGGTAGCATAATAGTACTAATTTAGACACGAATATTGCCGAGATGTCTTAAGGTGAGACCATTATAGTTGAACGCGAAAAGACAGAGTAGCTTGTGACAATTCCATAGTCGTCGGAGAATACACGTAGGAAAGAAATAGGTGCTTGCTTCACCTCTTGTGCCTCAGACGCAAAGTTATTTGGCATAATTGCACCATCTACCAGTACAACGATTTGAAATAAAGTGTGATCAGACATTGCGCGGCAATCGAGTGCGACAACCGCGCGCGGCATGTATGTCGTGCGAACGAACAAGATTGCGCTCGATTGCCGCGCAATGTCTGATCACACTTTATTTCAAATCGTTGTACTGGTAGATGGTGCAATTATGCCAAATAACTTTGCGTCTGAGGCACAAGAGGTGAAGCAAGCACCTATTTCTTTCCTACGTGTATTCTCCGACGACTATGGAATTGTCACAAGCTACTCTGTCTTTTCGCGTTCAACTATAATACAGTCCAGTTATAATATAAGTAGATTTTTCTTACTTTTGGTTTAATTATAGTAAAATAAATTACTTTTTATTCTCTAACAATCAAAAATTGTCCTAAATAAACCCGGTACAAATAGTAACATACTTGACAATGAAAACATGTAAGTTACATAAACATTTTAACAATTGTATGTCAGTTGTCCTATCAGTACCATGTAAATGCAGGCTGATATTGACCAAAATTGCAAATAATGAACTTGTACTATTAATATTTATCCAGAGACTATCACGTTGTATAACTGCTTTTATATATTCACAATTTGCACACAAAATTATTTGATGCGTAACACTTTGTAAGCCAGCCAACACTGTTATATTCCCCGCCATAAGTAATTTATTGAGAAAGGAGGAGCTACCAAATCGCACCCTTTAAACTTCCCGACTATAATACCTTAGCTTCAAAAAGACCTTACTTTTTACTCAAATGCCTGGACACATCTGACTTCTTGAACCCGTCGAGGTGGTAGAGGCGTTTGGCGAGTCGTTCCGCAGACGGTATGTCCACGGCTTTGGGACTGTAGTGGAAAGAATGGAGGGAATCTCCATCGGAACCCTCGTCTGAACCGCCGTCTGATCCGCTGCATAGCTCCTGGAAATTTTGATAACTATAACTTCCGGGAACCAAATATATGGACATAATATGACCAAAAAATTAGAAAAAAGCCGTGTTGGCCGAGTGGAAGATACCTCGACTTTCAATCTGAAGGTCGTGGGTTCTAATTCCGATTTTACTGTTCAAAAAGCTTATATGCGCATCAAAAAAACGTGCTCAAAACGGTAAAGGAAAACATCGTGAGGAAACCAGTTAGTATTCTTATAAGCGGCGATAGGGTTGCAACCTGTCACGTATGGAATGCCAACTACTGCAAAATGTGGGCATGTGCCAAATATAATATCTTCAAAGGATCTAAGCGTCTGGAGATCTGAGAGGATGTCTACCGTACTTGGGGATTACAGTCGTGATAATATTATTTTTTTACAATTCGACAACATAATTAAGCTACGTAGCTACATAAGTACGCTAGAAATCCTTCCAGATGTCCAGCTCAGATTCCTGAAGATGTCTTAAGGGGGAGTCAGAGGCACGTCTAAACATTACTGGCACATGCCCATATTTTGCGGAAGTTACCCTTTCATACGGGACAGCTCGTTCGGCTTAGGTCAGCTTAGCTTCGGATAGAAAAATCTATTGATGCACGCCCAAGATTCGAACCTCTCAGCCAGCTTTTCCATTACAGAAGATATTATTATAATTCACTCGACAGTATAAATACAATAAACAATGATGTACCAATAATGGCCAACTTACCTGGTAACCCTGATTCTCCGGCGAATTATGCCCATTCTCCTTCCCGTTTTGCGCGTAACCACTATTATTATTATTATTCACATTTTCACTATTAGCGTTCTGTTTGTCTGGTCCTTTCACTTGTATCACTATTCTGTAGTCATTATTGTGGTCACCGTTCAAAGTGACGTCACTTCCGTGTTCGTTTGAGTATGATGAGTTTGATTTGGCGCGCTTGTGGCAAGGTTCCGATACTAGTATGGTCGAGTCGGAGTCTGATGGGTCGGAGAGCTCCATTCTGGGGCATTCTCGACCGGTCTCGAACATGTCGTCTTGGTCTTGGTAGTCGGGACTGGATATGTTTGATACAGCTTCTGATAGGCTCATGTCACCTGTGAATTAAAAATGATATTAGAGGAAGTTCACAAATTCACAATACGTCGATTGATTGCAAGTTGATAATAGAAATAATGACGAACGTTTCACAGCGCCATCTAATCACAAACTAAGAAATATAAACTACAGGAACTAGACAATATAGGTCATAACTATTATAAAAACTTGAGAGGTGTCAAGCGACACCCGGATGGAACGAAGTTCTTTTCGATTAATTAGTGAAGGAATTGTAATAAAATTTTATTTCTTTTAAGTTATAATAATATGTTTTTTATTATTATCAAATATAATGTAATATAAACTTAATCAGTAGGCTCAATTTTTGTCAATCTAGCTAGTTAGATGAGAAACAAACGCAAAGCAAATAAATAGGTAAGTACCTACCTTCCTAAGTAGATACCACCTACCAACTAATGATGTTTTGGTAATCTCCTACTTGCACAATAAGTCGTTTATTAGTTTACAGTTATGTTGTACTGAACACAAAATAACGTGGGACAAGGGAAGGGGAATCAACTTTGACCTCGACCTCGACCTCGACCCGACCTCGACCCAACCTCGACCCGACCTCGACCCGACCTCGACCCGACCTCGACCCGACCTCGACCCGACCTCGACCCGACCTCGACCCGACCTCGACCCCACCTCGACCCCACCTCGACTCGACCCCACCTCGACCCTTTCACAACGCGCGATAAGGAACTTCGTTCCAAAAAGTATTTAAGTATTCTATCAGTTATCTAGTTCCCATAGTACAAGCTTTGCTTAGTTTGGGGCTAGATGGCGATGTGTAAAATGTCCACCAATATTTATTATTTATTATTATTATTTATATATTAATAGATATACTATAGCAAAAAAGTGTCGTGACAACTTTTCGTGACAACTTTTTGTGACAACTTTTCGTGACAACTTTTCGTAAGAATTTTTTCCGTCTAGCCCCCCCCCCCCCTTTCACAACGCGCGATAAGGAACTTCGTTCCAAAAATAAAAAAACTTGAGAGGTGTCAAGGGAGACCCGGATGGAACGAAGTTCTCACAAAATAACGTGGGACAAGGGAAGGGGAATCAACTTTGACTTCGACTTCGACTTCGACCTCGACCTCGACCTCGACCTCGACCTCCACCTCCATCTCGACCTCCACTTCCACCTCGACCTCGACCTCGACACAATTAATAGATATACAGTCGTGGTCAACTAATTAGGGACACTCTTTGGTTAAACCGAATTGTGAATTTATTTTTTATTTTCCAACGAGTCTAAACCATATTCCATATCTCTTACATGTAAGTAGAATTAGTCATTTATGTGCCCGATTATACAAACAATAACAACTTCTTAAACATTAAACCTCTTTACAGTATAGCTGATAGATTATCGTAGTGCTATTTGTTCAAATAATGCTGGCTGGCCATTTAATTAGGGACACTGAGATATTGCGTTCTATTTTCAAAATTTGAATCTCAATACTTTTTTACTTCTTCTCTTATTGTTTCGTGGTAGTTTTGGCGGCAATCCCGATATTTATTTTAAGTGTTGAAAAATATTTTGAAGAAAAATGGGTAAAAATAAAAGTTGCGATCCAACACTACGAAAAATTATCATGAAGTTTGTTGTCGAGCATGGTTGGCCATACCGAAGGATAGCAGAACATTTAAATTATTCAAAAACTATGGTATACAATGCAGTGCAACATGTCAGACGCAATAACACAGATTTAAATGTGCCCAGAACAAAAAGATCGAGAAAAACAACTCCGCAAGAAGATAGAATGATAACCAGGTTAGCTAAGAAAGATCCGTTTCTAGGCTCTATTTTAATTAAACACGAAGTGTTTGGGACAGACGAAAGAGCTGGTGTCTCAGCGAGGACCGTTCGACGACGTCTGGTAGAAGCAGGGTTGTTCGGAAGAGTGGCTCGCAAAGTACCGTTGTTGAAGAAAGAACATAGAAATGCTCGTTTGGCGTTTGCACGTAAATATGGACATTGGACCTACGCCCAATGGCAACATGTATTATTCTCTGACGAGACCAAGGTTAATTTGATTTCTTCAGATGGAAGGCAATACGTACGGCGTCCAGTAAAAGCGGAAATGAATCCAAGATTCACAAAAAAGCAGGTGAAACATGGCGGTGGAAACATTAAAATGTGGGGTTCATTTTCTGGACGTGGAGTGGGACCTGTGAGGAAAGTTCAGGGTAACTTAGACCAACATCAATACAAGGCAATATTGGAGGAAACGATGCTTCCCTATGCTGAGGAGCATCTCCCTATTATATGGACGTTTCAGCATGATAACGACCCGAAACATACCGCCCGTTCAGTCAAGTCGTTTCTTACCAGTCAGTCAGTATCGGTGCTAGATTGGCCAGCAAATAGCCCGGACCTTAACCCAATCGAGCACCTTTGGCACGAAATCAAGAAAAAAGTAGCCACTTATCGTACCACAACTTTAGATGAACTTAATGAAGCTTTTTGTGAGGCATGGGCAAACATTCCTGTCGAAACATGCCAGAAACTGATAATGTCTATGCCACATCGGTGTCAAGCGGTAATTACTAACAAAGGTTTTGCTACTGGGTACTGATTTTACACGTAATAAAATGGAGCTGTTAAAGATATTATAATACTGCAGATTATTAGTTTTGTTTAACTCTATTTTTCATTATAGTTTACTGTCCTTAATTAAATGTCCAGCTACAGAATTATACCTTAAAATTGAATACATGTTCAACCTTTGATATTAAATACTTTTTTCTATTTATTTATTCTTTTATTTACAGCCATTTAAAGCATAATAATCGGACCAAATTATGCAAATAATAGTTACTGAGAAATCAATAGGGTTTTATATTTGTATGTACATAACCGGTTATTGTTCTTCACTATCTTGCATGTCCCTATTTAGTTGACCACGACTGTATATATTAATAGATATACTATAGCAAAAAAGTGTCGTGACAACTTTTCGTAAGAATTTTTTCCGTCTAGCTTCACAACGCGCGATAAGGAACTTCGTTCCAATTAAATTTTCATATCAGTAATCACAAAATGGCAGCAGTGTTTAAAACGTAATATGCAATATGAATCCAAAGTAAGCCAAACATTATTACATGATTCGTGTAAATACTCCCAGTTATTTCGAAATCGAATTTACCTAAAAGGTGGCCAAATGTATTTGGTCTACTCCATATACAGTCGTGGTCAACTAATTAGGGACACTCTTTGGTTAAACCGAATTGTGAATTTATTTTTTATTTTCCAACGAGTCTAAACCATATTCCATATCTCTTACATGTAAGTATAATTAGTCATTTATGTGCCCGATTATACAAACAATAACAACTTCTTAAACATTAAACCTCTTTACAGTATAGCTGATAGATTATCGTAGTGCTATTTGTTCAAATAATGCTGGCTGGCCATTTAATTAGGGACACTGAGATATTGCGTTCTATTTTCAAAATTTGAATCTCAATACTTTTTTACTTCTTCTCTTATTGTTTCGTGGTAGTTTTGGCGGCAATCCCGATATTTATTTTAAGTTTTGAAAAATATTTTGAAGAAAAATGGGTGAAAATAAAAGTTGCGATCCAACACTACGAAAAATTATCATGAAGTTTGTTGTCGAGCATGGTTGGCCATACCGAAGGATAGCAGAACATTTAAATTGTTCAAAAACTATGGTATACAATGCAGTGCAACATGTCAGACGCAATAACACAGATTTAAATGTGCCCAGAACAAAAAGATCGAGAAAAACAACTCCGCAAGAAGATAGAATGATAACCAGGTTAGCTAAGAAAGATCCGTTTCTAGGCTCTATTTTAATTAAACACGAAGTGTTTGGGACAGACGAAAGAGCTGGTGTCTCAGCGAGGACCGTTCGACGACGTCTGGTAGAAGCAGGGTTGTTCGGAAGAGTGGCTCACAAAGTACCGTTGTTGAAGAAAGAACATAGAAATGCTCGTTTGGCGTTTGCACGTAAATATGGACATTGGACCTACGCCCAATGGCAACATGTATTATTCTCTGACGAGACCAAGGTTAATTTGATTTCTTCAGATGGAAGGCAATACGTACGGCGTCCAGTAAAAGCGGAAATGAATCCAAGATTCACAAAAAAGCAGGTGAAACATGGCGGTGGAAACATTAAAATGTGGGGTTCATTTTCTGGACGTGGAGTGGGACCTGTGAGGAAAGTTCAGGGTAACTTAGACCAACATCAATACAAGGCAATATTGGAGGAAACGATGCTTCCCTATGCTGAGGAGCATCTCCCTATTATATGGACGTTTCAGCATGATAACGACCCGAAACATACCGCCCGTTCAGTCAAGTCGTTTCTTACCAGTCAGTCAGTATCGGTGCTAGATTGGCCAGCAAATAGCCCGGACCTTAACCCAATCGAGCACCTTTGGCACGAAATCAAGAAAAAAGTAGCCACTTATCGTACCACAACTTTAGATGAACTTAATGAAGCTTTTTGTGAGGCATAGGCAAACATTCCTGTCGAAACATGCCAGAAACTGATAATGTCTATGCCACATCGGTGTCAAGCGGTAATTACTAACAAAGGTTTTGCTACTGGGTACTGATTTTACACGTAATAAAATGGAGCTGTTAAAGATATTACAATACTGCAGATTATTAGTTTTGTTTAACTCTATTTTTCATTATAGTTTACTGTCCTTAATTAAATGTCCAGCTACAGAATTATACCTTAAAATTGAATACATGTTCAACCTTTGATATTAAATACTTTTTTCTATTTATTTTTTCTTTTATTTACAGCCATTTAAAGCATAATAATCGGACCAAATTATGCAAATAATAGTTACTGAGAAATCAATAGGGTTTTATATTTGTATGTACATAACCGGTTATTGTTCTTCACTATCTTGCATGTCCCTAATTAGTTGACCACGACTGTATACATCTTCAAGGACCCAAGCACCTGGTGATCTGCATCTCCAAGTAAAGTAGACATCCGTCTACTATACTTGGAGATTTCAGTTACGATCCTTTTCATTTTCTTTTTAATAAAATTCTGTTTTTGGCCTGAGCCAGATCTTACGAATTGTTGACGAACAAATGAATGATATTAAAATAATTTACCGTTTAGTGGTCGGTGTAAGGCGGAATGCGGCGGTAACCGCGGTGGCGGAGAGGTTCGTGATGACATCAGCGATGATGACGCTGACGTCGGCGAAGCGGGGGATGACGACCTGCAACAATCAATCATCATTATCAGTTTCAAGCACTTAAAAAACACACGACATAATATAACTTGTCATAAAAACAACCATTACTAGTTTCTGAACTAGATGGTAAAATTCTTATAAGGTGTGACCAGATAATAGCGCGGCATTCGCAGGACACAAGTTTGCCGCGTGACTAGTTTAAACATACAAGGTAAATGTACGCGCGGTCGTCGTCCAATCATAGCGCGGCTAGCAGTGCACGGCTGCCGCGCTCAAATGCCGCGCTATGTCTGGTCACACCTTTACTTTATGGAAATATATAATTAAAGTTATTGTGGTTGTTAACCATTTTAAATATAAATACGGCTAACTAATAGAGTTGTTCTATTTCACGAAGGCGAGAAGTACTTATAGATGTAATGTGTAGTGAAATAGAACAACTGTATTACGTGATTTCTTGTATTTCTAACGTTTCGAGACAATTCAGATGCTCTTCATCATGAGCATTGCCTGTCAAAATACGAGTCTTTTGGCTGTTATACAATTACAATGGTAGATAATTTGGCAGTTGAAACCGATTACGTTTACCAGTGAGTTTACGCAAAAAGGACGCTAATGTCTATCGTATTTGAAGATTACATTAGTGATCCTATTGAAACCTATCTTATTGATTTATTCAGAGGCAATAAACAAATTTTCTTTCTTCTTTGAATTTTAAATTAGATTCGCGCAACAACTGCTACTACTATTCCCGAACACTAACGAACCATACGAGATCTACAAGTACATCTATTTCACATGGATTACAAACATTCACAAAAAACACACACACATTCACATTTATCATCGCATTGTGATAAGTAGGAGAGGAGAGGATGGCATGGCACTGACCTTGGTGAGATGCCGTCGGATATGGATGTGGAGTTGGAAGTGCACAGTATTTCACAAGCAGTTTTGATGGATTACAAACATTCACATTCAAACACACACATACACATTTATCATCGCATTGTGATTAGTAGGAGAGGAGAGGATGGCACTGACCTTTGTGAGATGCCGTCAGATATGGATGTGGAGTTGGAAGTCGCGGCGGAGCCGTTACAGTGCGTGCGTTCAGACGCGCACGATACCGGCGCGTTGTACGTCCACACGATTCTAGAACAACGTAATTTACATTTTTGCATGTTGAACTAGATTCCGCGCGCGGCTTCGCTCGGGGTAATCGGGTAAAATGTATTCTATTTTACAATACAGGTTATAGTTTATCTATATACGATATTTCATCGAAATCGATTCAGCCGTTTACGTCGTTATCGAGTAAAAAACAAACATCTATATTTGCTAATTTAAAATTTAAATTTGATTTAAAGCTTGAGCATTCTTAAAGCTTTTGTTTTGCATCTAAGTGGAAAATTATAGGAGTAGCGAATCGGTGTTGAATTTTACGTGCATTTATTGTTTTGGTGTGTGTGTGTGTGTGTGTTATATGTATCCATGTGCATGCTTTGCAATAGTGCGTAAATGCGAAAAAACGGGTGGTTAACTACGAGCTGGAAGATATCTACCATGGGGTATAATAATAATGGTTTTTTAACTTTCAGAACTAGAGGTGACAAACAGGACATAATTAAATAAACAAGTATATTACTTACGCTTGCCGAATATAAATCTACGTAGATCTAATTTTTTTTTTTCAACTATAGTTATATAGAACAACGCCAACACTGGTTTACGCTTCATAAAGGTAGAAAAAACGTTATTTCTCGTAGTTATAGGGTATCGCAATCAGTCACAGGGTAGGGCATGCAATAAGTTAAAATTTAACAACTATAAAAAATATATATACTACCATATCACTACATAGTATAAAGCAAAGTCGCTTTCCGCTTCCCGCGTCTGTATGTATGTTTGCTTATATCTTTAAAACTACACAACGGATTTTAATGCGGTTTTTTTTAATAGATAGAGTGATTCAGGAGGAAGGTTTATATGTATAATAACATGCTTAATATATTAGAGAACCACTGATAATTTTAAGATTTCAAATCAGCGCGACTTTTTTTTTAATTTTAAATACTGTTAACGAGTATACAAAGACATTCTGTAATATATTTTGGTATCATCTTTGCACCCGTGCGAAGCCGGGGCGGGTCGCTAGTCAAATATAAAATATAGGTATTTATAAAAAGAGAGTTAAAAGACATAGTTACCAAAATTTTAAATACTTAAAAAAGTGCATGTTACAGCTACACTGAATATATATAAATAAATAAAAACAACAGTTTTTTGCCTGCTGCACTTACCTGTTATTAACGAAACTTGGTTCGATATCTAGATAGAATATCGAACATGGCCGCGCCATGTTTGCTGTCAGACTACTATCTAAAAACTCAACGAAAGCCTGCCTGCCTAAACGCTAAGATACCAATAGATTATACTTTTATTTTTAGCGCAAACAAAACATAATCATCTTTTATATCTCAAGAGATAGAGATTTCGTTCGATGCGTGTTAAAATGATAGCTAGGGAACGTCACTGGCTTCGACTGTGTAGGAGTAGATTTTTGTGAATTCCTTAGTGCTGCATCGCAAAATGTCGTGGTACGGTTTAGGGCCTGAACTTTATGCCTTGAAAAATAGTCTAACCTATAGTGTATCAGTCAGCTGGTCATTAACTGATCTGGGGGGGCTATTTTGTAAAAACTATTATTATCATGTTCTGATATTCAAACCAATAATATTGGTACTTAATGCCATAATATCTACGCTTTTTATGCAGTTTAGGCATCTACTGGCATTGGAACGTAGTTAAATAGGTGCCTATATGGCATAATCATAGTTTTTACATAATAGCCCCAATGTTCTTGTATTATGTATATTGATCAAGGTATAAGCAACAAATCAAACAGCAGTTGCGATCCTCGACAATCAGTCAGCATATTGTCTAAATGATGATGACGCTGATACGTACAATTGGCGTTCGACAGAAACGATTGCGAACGACAACGATTCACGCTTGTCGTACACCTGTCGCGAGATACGTGAACATGCTGATTTAAATATTCTCACAAAAAAATAACATTTTCAACAAATAATAATTAATAAATAATTTTAATGCTACTTGCTTAGTCCAGACCACTGCCTAATTAAAGCTGTGAAAGAATCAAAAGCCCTGAAAAAAAAAGTCACATAACATTGTATAGTAACATACCGGTCCCGCTCGTTCTCATCCGACCTCGCGGACGAAGCCGCCGGCGTGGCAGAGTCAGGCCTCGCATCGAGTAGCGTGTTGAGCGATGACGTCACATCCTCCTCCATTTCTACTGCCACCGCGCTTAAGGATGACTCCTTCTGAAACTTGCGTTTCTATGCTTCATTTATAGCAGTCAGTGGATCACTGTCTTATGGTAGTCTAAGGTGAAGCGTGTGTGCAACAGCAACACGATAAATTGAACAACAAATACTTACAGAAAAAAAATATTAAATGATCTGCAAAATATTCACAGCAAAAGTAACTTTTTCTATGGGATTCTTGAAATTGGTACAGGATGTCTGTCAAGTCAGGTATTTTTAAATATAATTACATTAAACTAAAAAGAAAACCGAGTTCGTTTTTAAGTTAGTCCTACATAAATACAATAGAGATAGGAACATCTTTAAACTATTCTCTACCTCCACAATAGAAAAATAAAATGATCAAGGATTGTTGATTAATTGTAAAAAAAAACAATATTGAATTCAAGCTTGTGGTATGAACAAACGCCATAAAACTAGTTCCAGTCAAGATAAAGACTTTTCATGCAACCTCTTTGCTTCCTTATGTGCCAATGAGAAGCGTGTGGAAATATGTTTAAGAAATGAAAAAGATAAATTATTTACATTAAAAAAATCCTATTTATTTACTACCTAAAACTTAAAATTTATCGAAACACTTATGTCATATAAATTTGTCAAAAATAATCCAGTATGCCACCAAAAGGCACCCAGAATACCGGCGATATTTCGTTCACATGCTGATGCGCTGTTCGATGTCATAGCCAGCATTTCTGCCAGGTCCTTGTAGACTTTGTATACCCTTGATCATTTGTATTGCAGTAGTTCATAAGGTTGCCAAGCCCATCGGCGCTTACAAGCACACTAACAGGTTACCTTATAATGTTTTTCTTCACAGTTTTGAGCACGCATATACATTGATGCACCGCCGGGAATCGAGCCCAAGACCTGCGGATCGAAAGCACCAGCCACTAGGCGAAAACGGCCCAATTTTTCAACCGATTTGCACCTCCCTTTGGGCGCAATGTCTGTGCGAACTGTAATATGTAGTTACCTGTAAATGATCTTCTGAACGCGACGTTCGTACGGAATGATGCGTGCGCGCGCACATGTCGATAGTAGCACTGCCTGCGTTTGCGCACGAACCGGCCGCGGGCGAAGCCGGCTGCGATATGAACCTGAAATTTCAATATTAAATAGTTTAAGATATTTAATAGAGATAATAATCAGAAATAAATAAACGATGAACGCGTGGTAGTTCTAAAGACCGGCAATCAGTACACTATTTATTCAAATTATGTTCAGTATCCGCGTTATTAGCCGTTGAGGAGTTAGTCGGGACTACACATACCAGCTGCCAAATTTAATAGTGATCTAACAATTAGAAGTTGGTTAAACACGATTTCTAAAAATTTATTACATAGTTCGTTATAGGTGAAGCTTTTAAAGTGTGTCAAAAAGTGTTCTTAGTATGACAACAACTTACAATTTATTAGCATGGTCCGTCGTGAGCCCCGTGTCAGGGGACGAGTTGTGTCTCTGCGCGAGCTCAACTCGCCCGCATAGTCGTGATTCGCTCGGAGATGCAGGGGTCGAGTTGTACCTGAAATACGGACGACGTGTTGTATTGAAATGTTTGATTATTACGTTAGCAATTCGGTCGATTTTGTTGCGGTGTATTATCATCATTTTCTTCTTCTTTTCCTACTTGATGTGGGGTCGGTCGGCACAACATGTTGCGAAGAGGATTTGGCTTATGTTTCACAACCGACCGCTTGCCTCACGCAGTGAAATATAGCATTATTACTCATTTTAACGGCAAAATAAGCGAACTTTATTAGTGCAGAATGCAATATGGATTGCATGTGCCTAATATAGATATGTCTCTGATGTTCAGATGTATCAAAGTGCTTAGAGATCTTAGAGTAATGTCTACCGTACTCGAAGATAACAGTCGTGATCCTATTTCAATATAGACTAACAAAGACCTAGAAACGCGAAACTCCCATAGCGTTGGCGACGCCTACATCAATAAGCTATTCGCTATTATCGCAGTACCTTTATTAAAAAACTGATATCATATTAAAACAAATATTGATGACTATGTACTGGCTTTATGTACCTGTGGTAATGTGTACGATGCGTTGGCGCGTGGTGGTTGTGGTGCGGGTGTTCAACACGTGACAAGTTCAGTATGAGGTCGCCAGTCATCATGAACGCTTCGAACTTCGGCTGCGAGACGCGCGGACGCACGCTATCGAGCAAAGCTTCGCAACTCTCGCCCGAAGCGACGCCCGAGCCGTTGCTCGATGAGTTGCTGGATGAGTTGCTGTTTGAGTTACTGTTTGAGTTGCTGTTCGAGTTGCTCGACGGAGGACTTGATCTGTAAAGTAAGAATAAAAATAGCCATTGGAATTCATACGACACACACACACATTCCAATATACGTTTACTATGAGTAATCTCATGGACAAATTTGGTATCATTATTCACTCTGTAAAAAGGTAAGATAATAAAAAAAACCGGCCAAGTGCGACGAGTTGGACTCGCGCACGAAGGGTTCCGTATCATTATCTATAAAAACGGCAAAAAAATCACGTTTGTTGTATGGGAGCCCCCCCAAATATTGATTTTATTCTGTTTTTAGTATTTGTTGTTTTAGCAACAACATAAGTACAAAATCTGTGAAAATTTCAACTGTCTAGCTATCACGGTTCATGAGATACAGCCCTGTGGCAGGCAGATGGACAGACGGGCAGTCGGACAGCGAAGTCTTAGTAATAGGGTCCCGTTTTTACCATTTGGGTACGGAGCCCTAAAAAAGAACAAACCTCTTTGTACATCACACAAATGTTTATCCTTAGTGGGAACCGAACCCACAACCTACAGCGCAGAAAGCAGAGTTACTACCAACTGAGCTGTGAGGCCAGTCATGAGATATACTCGTAATATTACTTAAATTCATGTTTTAACTATGTACTCGTAGGTATGAACAAATACCTACATAAAAGTAGAGATATTAACATCCACAAAACGACTGATATGACACGAGGTATACCAAGCACTCGCCTTATCATTGGTAACTCAATTTTGGTGCAAAGTTTTTATGCCAAAAGAAATGGTACAGATAAGCTTATTTGTTTTCATTACTTCGTACTGTTCAAACTGTAAATAGCATCTTATACACGTACGAGTAATATTCTCAAATTAATTGCACAGACTGATAGAGAATCATTTATGAGTCATAATTATTAAGTTGACATCACAAAACAAGCTCCATATATTTTAAGCGTTTAAATGCGAATTATTTACTAAAATAATATAACAATTTACCTATCCTGGAATACATTTTCTTGTCGTTAATTTTTATTGCAAAAACACCTAAAATTTAAGATTTCTTGTTATTGAACCTTTTCTGATTCTCATATAAAACGCAAAACAAATACAGCAAATAATGTTATTTTTGTTTGTAGAATCTGTATTTCCAATATACTAGTTAATAATCAAAAGTCCTGTATATAAAGCCGGTAATAACAGATATCACAACGTCTACGTAATAATGAAAGGTTCGTCACCTTGAGACATTACCGTGAATTTGATTTATCTGAATAAACTTTAAAACATCTCGCAAGTTAATATGACATTGTCGAAGATCAAATTCTTTAACAGCAATGAAAGTGAAACGTGATTGCCAATTGGCATTGCTTACCGATATGGCGTACGAGTAGATGTTAATTTCCATGTAGACGGCAATAGTATTAGGTTTTTTGTGAGAAAATCGGTCTAAAATAAAATATCTTCAAGCCAATCAGGCATAGCATTTGGTAGTCGTGGGTTATGTGTACAGTCAACATCAAAAGTAGAAGATGCCTGAACAAAGTTTTAATAGTAGTTTATGCAACTGTCATATAAGGAAGGGTATTAAAACACGAGTGTGAGTTTATGAAACGAGCGCAGCGAGTTTCATAATAGTAACGAGTGTTTATCTTCACTAATGCAATTAATCAAACAACAAGAGTAAAAGCTGACAATAGTTTATTTACATTGCGAAACATTAAATTCACGCGTACGTGTATTGTCAGATTGTCACAGTGAACTTGCCGCCATTAAAATCTAACCAATAAGAAGAGCGCAGCTGCGCGCGCAGGGCCAATCATAATTGGTCGCGTTTTATTGATGTTATAATGAGATTTTACGATATCGATGTGGATATTATACCATCATGTGAAATTGCTTAAATTGAGTGTTTTGTTGTCTGAGCTATAACAGTAGTAATTATAAGTCAAGTATTGGAAACATAAGTAGAATGTTACAACATTAGTGTAGATAAAAGGGTTTTATGAATGAAAAATTGATAACTTTTGTTTTTTTGCTACTAACCATCAAGTGTTGTGAATCCATTATAGATTAGCAATAAAATTCATTAAAGTCATTTGCTCCTGAAGTAAGCTTCCTTAGTTCCGAAGAAGTCATAAACTTTTGCAGCTGTCTACCACGTTATAAATAATAAAATCGTCATTCAACATTACCGGCTTATTTCAAAATCGGAACAGAGCAACAAATACATTTACAGTGTGTAAGAAGACATAAGCAAGAGACGAAGAAGTGAAGAGCCCTATTAGGGTTATAATGGATACCGCGTGTTAAATCACATCAATAAACGCCTAAGCCTACATGAGAGGAGGCAACCTTTAAAGAACATAGGTGAAGGATGGATTCGATTAGAAATTGATTTATCACTCGCCGAGTAAGACGAGTATCAATCAATGCCCAAATGTGAAGATACATATTTCAATGTCACGGGTGAGTAAGCCACAATGACGCGAAGGGCGGCGGTCGGCGTCGTCCCCTACCTAAAACATATGGTGCCGTCACTTATCGTTTCGGAAATCAGCTGTCAAACTGTTAGGGGGTTCCTTAGGGTTAAAATGGGGTGGAACAATAATAGGTAAATGTTGAGTCAAGTCAAGTCAAGGATTTTTAAAACGTTGCCTTTTTAACGCGCTTTTATTAGCTTCCCCAAATTATGTAAGAAAATCTTGGTCTTTAATAAACTTCTAATTGTTGAATCATTAAAAAAATTGGCAGTTGTGTGAAGTTTGGATGACAATACAATAATATGATATCAACTTGATGCTGCAGCCAAGACCAGATTCTCACAAGAGAACATTTCAACGGCATTTGTTTGGTTTTTAATGCACAACTATAAAAGCGTGTTTTTTTTTGCCAGCATTATTAGTTCAGAAGAGATTTCATCCATTCCAAGCGAGTCTATTTTAAAACTACGAAAAAGTTTGTAAACTATGCAGTCTATGGTATAGACGAGGTACAATTTATAGATTTAATAATATCTACAAGATATAATGTAGTATCGGTCTATAAATTTCCGAGACGCGACTAATTGAATAGACAGAGCGCCAAAGCGATCCGACGTTTAATATCGTGACTTCGTGAGTGTATCTAGCAATAATAAGTGTCGTGTGCCACAACGTCATCGGATCACATTCAGCACAATACAATTATACCCCACTCTAATAAATTAATAACACTCCTGACTCCCATGTGATAGAAGGTGACTGTACTTTTTATCACAATCTTGGTCCGATAACGCGACTTTTTGTTTTTAATTGGTAAACGTGCATCTTGCAACATTGCTGCACGGAGCAAATATAAGTTTCTACGATACTTTTTAATTTTATCTATGTAAAAAGTCAATAAACGAAATGTTGGTATGTCTTACTATGCTTTGAGTCCCCGTGAGTTTCTATCGGGTTATGGGTTCAGCAGTCAAATTATTAGTATGATACCTACCTACCACAAACAACACAAAACTTGGAGTAGTAGGAACGAGTACGTATGAGAACTAAAAACCAGTCGAATAAATTCAACGAACGCATAATAAATTGCAACCCGCAAGACAAAAACCTGAATGTAATTATGGTTATGGCGACCGATTCCGAACTTTTTGTGATATTACAATCATTATACTTAAAGGTCTGATGGTTAATATAAGTATACCAAAATTATCGCTTGTTCTGCTTTGGCAAGTGATAACTATCTACTTGTACGTTAGTAATGTGGAATAGGTCTAGTTAGCTCATCAATAGATAAATAATATATCGTGTGATTCACTGCTTTTACGCAAGACAATTCAGAGACACCGGAAGACCCATAAAAACGCTACTCCATCGCTAAACGCAGTCGGATAATTGATAAAAACTCACTTGTCGCGGTTGATGCGTGCCAGACTACGCCGCTCTGCTGATGAGGCAAGGTATCTTCTCACGCTCGCTTTGATCTGTGGGTCTGAAACACGTATTTATGAAAAACTAGCTCCTGCCAGCCGCTTGGCTCGTATAAAGTAGCCTAAATGCCAAGGCTATCCGTTCAACAAAATCGCACACTTTTGTGTTTATAAAGATGATTGAGACTCCGAAAGCACGTAGTGTAAGCGGCATTGATCACACGACTTGGGGTTACGCGGTACTTCGACAGACCGGAATGAACGCGAAAAGATGTTATCAATATTTGAGCATTTTTATGAAAAGGCGCTGATAAAACTTTGCGTAAACAAAGATAACACGTGGTAACGCTAGGCACACAATAAAACAGCTTTCATCGACCAAATACAACATTACTATTGTGGCTTTAGTATACCGTGGTCTGTGTGCAATTTTTCGCCAATGATATTCAACCGGAAGCCAGATAATCTCAAACGAGTAGATGATAAGCAATTACACTACGATACTAATCTACCTACAAGGCAACCCTAGAAGACGGAAATATAATAATATATACGATTACCTACTGAGGATATATAGAGAATTTGCGTAACTTTGCATAGAGTTCGTCATCCTAAGACTAGTACATAAGCCGTTCTATTTACTACTGTTAGCTGTTATCTCGGCTCGGGAGATGCATATTTAATCCATGTTCTACTCTACGGAAAGGCACAGTTGGCTGTCATCCAGGATAGTGCCTTGAATAAGTAAGGAATGATAAAACCAGCAAATGGATAGCGGTATCATGCCTATGATGGTTTCCGATTTAATGGTTGATTTTGAGAGCTGAATCAAGGTTATTTGTTAAGTCTGTTTTAATTTTTTAAGAAGAAATAAAAAGTAAGGTATTAAACATCCCTTTAAAGAGTAGACTAAGACGAAAATTAATCTTCAACGGGCTTAGGATGAAAGTAAATCGAGATTACATTATTAAAGGGAACAAAGCCAATGTAAAGGAGGTTTACCCGGCTCGGCTCCCGAGAGCCACCTATAAAATGACTCCACGTATCGCTGTTCTTATTTGTGGCACTCCGCAAACTCGACCAAACCATCGGGGAATTCTCCAATTTTATTACTTGCAGCTGTTACACGCCCACAAACGCCATAACTACAATAAACTACAGTTTAGTTAACTCAACTCACCCTTTCTCAGTCTTAGGGTGACGGGATCCGACGAGAGTCGCAAGCATTTTAAAACTGCAACAATCGAAAGGTTTGCTATAGTGTATGATTTTCGACAACACAAAAGGGCATTAAAATATACAACCGTAAAGGTAAACAGAACAATAGTAACTATTTGTTGATCCCGCTCCGATAGCACGTTGATTACCAACGTCTGAGGAAATCAATTTTACCATTGCTCTACTTGGTTATTTTTGTTGCTGCGAGTATAGTTACGAGTGGTATACAATGAGTGTGAAAATCTGAATTGCGAAGTTGCGTGCCGACAGCCAACCACGAGCCGTCCGTAACGCGATCATTGAATTAGTGTTAATAAGTTCGAAGATAACGGTCGAACGTGACGCTAAACAATATTGTATACTATTGGATACTGGTAGTGACCGGTGCGTAACACTGTCTGAGTCAGTCAGTACATCGCTAGTTGCCTCTAGTGAGTGCGATATCCATGCAAATTGTCGTTAACGAGAAAACAAGACCCTACTCCTTTACTCAGTAATTAACCATGGAACAACATTTCAATTACAGTAGCAGTTATCTGCATGTTGAGAATGTTTCGTAGATAAGTGGCATGTGCGTGATAAATGGCAAATTCCTTACCTTCTCGGGTAGTGAACCGGTTTACATCAGTCCCATTAACCTTGAGCAAAACGTCTCCCGCCTCGACCTGTAATTCAACACATAGTTATTTAGTTACGTACTTTAAATTTTAAAACGAACTTCAAAGCAGAAACTTGCATAGCACTTGGTATTTCGACGAACTTCAAAAGCTCCGCCATGTACCTCGTCAAAATTTCAAGAAGTTAGACAGAAACGTGGAGCCTTTCCTGGTATTTATAGAACTTCATAATGAACTACGCCTAAATGAATAATTTTAGTAATCCAATATTCGAGAACTTTATTTACCCTTCAGAACTTCTATGTGACTTTCCAGACAGAATGAATACATCCAAACAAGTCCCAAATAACATGTTTTTGTTATCGCAGCGAAGTAGTTTACTTCTATACAATTTGTACTATCGGTCAACTGTTACATCGTTGTGATAAACAAACATCTCGGCATTGAAAGCTATTCGATGTAACAGTACTGCGGACTTCTTTGATACATAACATAAGTGTCCATTTATAAAGTAGAACAGGACAAACATCTAGTAAGTAAATAGATATCGTGTACAACTTATTGAACGAAAAGCGGACTTTTGCCTTAAACACGTTCCATACAGACCTAATGTTTAATTCAAGCGAACTCACAGAGTAACGTCGTCGCAGGACAACTGCCAAAATGTTTTTAACACACGACACACGTTTAGCACAACAAAACCAATGTTAAAAGTTGAATGTGTATTCACAATCTGTATCACTACACCGCTGGTTGTTGTGATGTCAATGATTCACTGAGGCGTATTACATTAATCACGGCCGGTTTGTACAGAAAACAAAACTTGCGTACTCGTCACTGCGAACTGCACCTCGGATCGTACACAACCGAGTGCGTTACTCACAATTATCGGAATGGAGCGAGAACAGGATCGGGGTCCGTGGTGCGGACAAGTTTATCTAATGGCCGGTTTACATGGAGAATTTCACGCACGTTTTGGTGAATATGTCTAGGCAATTAACGAAAGCGTTAATCTCCAGGCGATTCTGGCATTCATATACACTTCCTTTACACCTCGTTTACAATAAGCAACAAACATCAATTTTGATTTTCGCTTCCGAGCATGGCGATTCCCGCTCTTTGAGATGCGATGATCGTAAGTGCAGTTTTCAAAATTTAACTTTTTTATCTCCTATCGCGAACCGCATCTTTAAAGCGAGGAACTCTCTCCATCTAAACGCGGCCTAATGGTAGTAAGAGCGCCTAGGAGCGAGGAGCGAGGACCGAGTGTGAGCGTCCGCCCCGTGCGCCGCTCCGCTGTCAACTTGCCGTTATCACAGGAGGGTCCACTAATGGATTGAGCTTAGCAGATAAATTCGATCAAACTCCCACAGAAGGGCGCAGCGGAAATTTGAATTAGACGGTCGCATCGACGAAGTAACTCCATTATAATAACATCGATGGGGATATTTCATTAAATATCAGCGTATATAGAACGGTCCTATTTATGGGAACTGTGGGAAGGAAGTTGTCAATGTTATGATAGCGCATTATAATGCCTGATTGTGACTAAAATATCTGATTAAAAGCTATCCGGTCGCATGGTATGTAATGAGCTAACGAGTTTACATCGGCATACCCATAGGTGTGAAACATGGTGGTTAGTAAACAATCTGGTGGTCGATATGAATGAGCGTTGTTTGTTTGTGTTATATAAGCGTGGCATATGTTCGCAGACGTGAATTACGAGTCTAGTCGACAGCCGTACATACTTGTATAGTACTCGTACATGAAGCGTATGGTGGGTTCGACGCCAAGGCGTTTACACCCACTCGCGCAGACTTCGTTTGCCACCTACGCGATATTAAAGCTTTCTTTTTGCCTTGCTTTTCACTAGGAGCCAAAGTCAAAGGCTAGCACTCTACGTTATTTGTGTTGAGGGATTTTTACCGGTAAGGCTTCTCATGCGAAGTCTGGGGTGCCACGCGGCCCTCCCGTGCCACGCGGCCCTCCCCTCCCACCGCGGATCAAATGCCTCCATTACTATTTCTAAAGGAAGGAAAAGTGGGAGAAATGGCTGAGCAAATGCAACATATTTGATTCAATATTTCACGGTGAGAAAAGCATTGCAGATGGGACTAACTGCTAAGAGGTGAAAGTGAGATTTTAGAGGATACTCCACGAGTTCTTTAAAGATTTAACAAATAGATTCGTCTTTCTGAGTATTTTTAACTGTCCTGCCTTCTGCAATTAGGGTATCCTAATTTTTCTAGCCACAGTCCTACGCTGTCGTGCTTAAAGCAAGTTTGAAATGCCACACCCAACCTTATAAAGAGGGGTCACGTCCATTGACTATCATCAATTTAACGATCCCACCTCGGCTTCCAGCGCAAGTAAACGAATATACTAAATAAACAATTTGACACTTTAATGAGATACCTCGCAGATTATTTTCTAGGCTTAGGAACTCGATTAAATGCTCACGAAGAAATAAACAAATTAAGAAATACAGATAGCTATTTTGCAAATATAATAAACAATAATAACGATATCAGTAGGTAGCCATGTTTGAAGTTTACCATTTTATGTGCATGTTACTCAAGAGTTATGAACAGTATACCATTTAGAACTAAACTGCAGGTGCTTTTTGGTTTGAGACAATCAACAGTTCCCTTACAACCTGCATAAAACGAATGCTCTTAGTAATATGATTATTCTGTCATAACTTCTACGAGTATATAAAGTCACGTCTCTGCCCGTTCGGCGCTATCAATGATTTGCATACTACTTTGTATTTCGAGCTTGATTTACTTTGATGTATTTATTTTTGTTTGCCTATTATAACATTTTGTAGCGATCACATCCGGGTATTAATTCCATGGACGCGTGGGGACTGTCAGTTATGACGTAGCACTGTGAACTATAATAAATTGCTGGAAAACGAGCGTCTTCATTGAATTGTAGCATAATAAATAACCTAATTGTAGGACTCAGATGTGTATTTATAGTTTCTTACTCATAACATAATGCTAGCAGAATAAGAGAACAGGAATTTTACTGACGATACCCGAAGATTTGAGAATCCTAGAAATTCTACAAATGAAAAGCAATGATTTAAAAACTGCACACTCCCGACACTATTGCGATTAAACCCATCGAAGTGTCAAAAACAGGTGTGCCCAATGCACCAATTAAATTAAATTGCCGGCCAGACGAGTCCAGTAAATTCATTCATCAGAATTAGGTCAATTGGAATGTTATGTTTCGCCTAAAAAATCTAGCTTTTACGAGTACATTTATATCCCGGTTTTGCATAAGATTTGCTTAAGGCTAAAACTACCGAGTATCTTACGATAGACCATGAATGAAGACCATTCACGATGTGATGCAAAATAGTGTTCCTGTCTTACTCATCAGTAGAATATTTATGGACAGACAGCTATCTGTTATTGCCTCAGTCAGGTCGATCACGTGAACAGTGTTTCTCTTCGAGTTGTTGTGGAAACGCAGGTTTTACACACGAGCAGCTTTTCAATTTCACTAAGTGAAATTTATCACATTTTAATTTCTGCAAAGCTTGTTGTATTCGAACAAGAATTTATCAGTAATTAAGTTTCGCTACCGTTTTGCTTGTTTGCGGGTTTTGGGTGTGTTACAAACATTAATTTGTGATATGACACCCAGAAGTCCCCTTTCCTTGTCTGCGGCCGCACCCGTTTGAAAACGAACGAACTTACTTGATACTTTAACATTATATGATAAAATGGCAACTCAAAAAACATCGGTACACCTATGTAGGTATATCATGTTTAGAAAACCGCAAATAATTACGACTTTAATCTTTTAAAAAACATTTTCTGTTTTAATGGTCGCTATTACTCGTAAACTACTATATAGTAATTGATGGGAACTATAATTATTTAATAGCTCAGGGTCTAAGAAGTTACCGAAGGTACAATATTTTTTTCTACGTTATCCAAAAATCGAATTATGAAAGAAGAAGAAGTCAATTGAGGAGCCATTTTATTGAGTCTGTTTGGGTTTGATGTGACTGTTGAGTGATGTAAGAGAAATATTTATTTATCACCGGATAATAAAGCTATCACAGAGTATAATAAATGTAGATATAGACGGATATACTTTTCCACCGACAAACAAATGAGCTGATTCCGCCCGGCGGCAGTCGGCGGAAATCGCATCGTGAATGAAGTTTCCGCAAAACGGAAGATTTCCAATGTTTTACACGAAGGGATGCAATCGTTCATCGACCTACAAAGAATGTTACATAACTTCGTATGTTCCTCGCTAGGTTCTTTCTTAGCCACGATCAAATTGATCAGTTGATGGTCAGTGCTATACGTGCAAGGTGTTGACGTGTAGACAGATGTGCATTCATAAAAATGCACTTCCTCTGGATAATGAAGCTACACCAATTATTTCTTCAGATTCCATCGTTTTATGCGATAGTCTGGGTCGGAAAGATAGCTTTTTAAATTGTTGGCTTTATTTTTTATGTTTGCATAATCTACATTCTACATCTACAAATATCTGTTTCGGATCTGGGTGATTTGGTACCATACTCGTAGTTTCTAATAACCACGGCGGCACACGGAATACTATTTGGAGTATTTATGTAGCAGTTGGGTGCTTATTTATGTTTATAGCCGCTAGGCTAGGCTTTTATTTGTTTCTAGGCTATATTAATAATAACAGTTGTACTACTGAGTCAGTTAATTAATTGTCCAATTCTAATGAAACATTAGCACACTAACACTTTCACCGCTCGTAATGATATTTTTATTATCATCATAACATTTTATGATGACCCGATAACAGTTATTAATCACGATAACGATCCTTATTGTCTAATCGTTCAATGTCAATGTCAAATTAGCTGAAATTCATATTACTTGTACCCTCGTATTCAAGAACGACACTATGAGAACACGCACCCACAGTGGACGAAATCTTTTTTCATAAACATCACTTTATGTGTTGTGCGACACTGCATAGTGTGACTAGAGGCACATTGTCGTGTGCCTCTAGCCAAAGTTGAGCTCTAAAGGCACACGACAGCGTGCGCCATAGTGCCGCTCAACACATAAAATGATGTTAATGAAAATAGATTTCGTCCACTGTGGGTGCGTGTTCTCACAGTGTCGTTCTTGAATACGAGGGGTAGTTTATCTCTACAACTGTTGCGTTTGGCTAACTATCAAGTATCAACACAAAGACTTTCGCTATCCAAGTATACCTACTTATTACTTACTTGTATCCTAACAGTAGAATACAAAATGCATAAGTACAAAACTGGGATTATTGTCTACTCTTTTATACTTAGACAAAAGCCGTGTTGGCCGAGTGGGATATACCTCGACTTTCAATCTGAAGGTCGTGGGTTCAAATCCCGGCGTGCATCAATGGATTTTTCTGTTCGATAATTTATATGCGCATCAAAAACACGTGCTTACAACGGTAGCACGTGCTTACGAAGGAAAACATCGTGAGGAAACCCGTTAGTGTTTTTATAAGCGGCGATGGGCTTGCAACCTGTCACGCATGGAATGCTAACTACTGCAAAATGTGGGCATGTGCCAAATATAATGTTTGGACGTGCCTCTGACTACCCCCACTAGACATCTTCAAAGGATCTAAGCGTCTGAAGAGCTGAGAGGATGTCTACCATACTTGGGGATTACAGTCGTGATCCTATTTATTTATTTTATTTTATTTATTGACAAAAGGTTGTAGGGTGCACTCACTAGTTTATCACACCAATATTATAAATTGCGAATGTTTTTATATTTGTGTGTTACTTATCACGTCTTACTGGTAGTTTAGTATTTTTTTTTCTCTTAGTAGGAGGTAATTAGTCTATACGACCTGAATTACTCAAATGTTCTGAAATTTTAATTTAGAATAGGTATATATTTAGCGTATTTGTTCGAAGTTTTATAACCGAATGGATTTACATTAAATCCTTTTTTTCCGGTTTTCCGGATTCAACAATAGGTACCTCGTATAAATTGATTATGATTTATTTTTAGTATTTGCAAAGTTGACGAGTGTAAAAATAATAGAGAGAAGCACAGAATAGAGGGAGCCAGCTGGTGAGACTAAACGTAAATGCTTATCTACATTATAGGTACTACGCGTTCTTCCAAATCTAACAAGTTAATTTTAGGTGGGTCCTCAGCGTTACGGCTTTGACCTGGCTTCAACTTCAGGGATGATAAGTCAACCCGGGTCCTGGGGATTTGCCTTGCGGCGGTTCCACTCTACATTCTACCCTCGTTTCGCTATAGCCTGAAGGGTGTTTTATTGAGAAGTTGTGCCAGCGTAAACTAAAACGCTTTATGTTTTATAGTATGTGTGATGAAAGTTATGATATTACCCCGACTATTAAAGTATCATGTAAGTTATTAGGTTATTACTTAATTCATTATTATCCTAGATAGAATTTATAATTACGTATTAATACACGCATTTAAGTTATCTAGGTGAATAGCATTAACTTTAACTCTCTACGACTAAACGATTACAAAACATACAAACTCAATTATTTTTACAAACTCAACTATCGTGATTAGTAGATATAACTATAGATATCGATACGGGTCTTTATCACTTTTAATTTATTTTCCCGACGTTTCGACTACCATGCCATGTCGCGGGCAGACTGGAGAGCGGAGGCAGAAGAAACTACCCTCACTTGGTCTTTAGAAATAGAAATGTCCATGTTCACATTACGACACAAAGATAATAACGTGATAAAGACCCGTGACAAAATATATAGTTACACAAACTCAAACTCTCTAAAGACCTACGAGTACTTTACAATGTTCGAATGATATTTATTATACAGCGTGGAGCACACTGGGTGACCACTTTCAGAAAACATTCGGATGATTCAAATCTGACAAGAATGTATCTGTGATACAATAAAAAACGGTAGCTGATTTTAAATTAAATATATATACAAATGGTCCCCTTTTCTTCCCAAGTACTATTTAATATCTTAGCGTACTAATGTACCTTCCATACACTTACACAGCCCAGCTAGATACCTGTAGTAGGTACCTATTGAATAGTAATTCAATCGGAACAGCCAGTGACCACGCCCATGCGAGATACGGTCATGACCGTGACTTGTGCTAGGTTTTGTAATAAAATATATAGTAAGGAATGATATATCTGCCACGTGAGATATGGAGAGAGGCTCTCTATGCGCTAAACATCAGTCCTCTATACTTCACTATAGTGTATCAGTAAGGCAGAGAACACTCAAGCGTAGAGACCAAAACGGGATGTTCACGACGAGGAGGCGACGAGATGAATCATTTTATTTACTAGTACTCGTACCTATGTATAATCTCAAGAAATTAATAGTTATGCTCTACTGGTTTCCTTACTGTTCGTATTATCTGAGTGTAGTCAAGGTTTTGCGAAGCCATAGTAGAATGCAACGAAACTTAGGAATGCAGGAAAAGAGCAGATTATATCAGCACGAGGAATTTCAGCAGCATTTTATTTTCATTTTAGTGTGCTGCTTTTTGAATTTGTGCTGAGGCTCTTTAGTTATTTTTTTTATTGTTTACGTACTTGATAAGTACTTTTAATTGGCATCACACTGGAGCTCTACATAGCATTAAGGAAAGGATCATTAAAAAAAAGATAGACCCCAAGCCATGTTTGTTGCCTGATTCTTCTAGGCTTGGTCGCGTGGAATCGGCGTAGCTTCACCTAGTTCCTAAGACGTTTCAAAGTGATCCTTGTGATTTTATTGAAATAAATGATTTTTGAATTTGAATTTTGAATTTCAAGACACTATTTCTAGCTTTAGATGTACGTATAAAAGTAAACGAGGGTATTTAACTTTCATCGACCGTTTTATGTTCAAACATTGCCAACGTGTGTAGCCTGGTCAGTTTATTCAGGAATGTTTATTAACGTAAGGTAAAATTGGTATCGATTATCGGCCTTGGTATAATTTGTGATCGTGCTCTGTCGAGTAGAGAATCGACGACTCCAGCTTGACCCGGCCGAAGTAACTTTATATTAAACTGGGATACAGCTTGAAACAGCTAGTTCGCTTCGTGTGAGCAGAGGTGTGATCTGCGTGTGTGTGTACTTACGAGCACACATCCGTAAAGGTAACACTTTCAACGCGCGTGCGACTTTTTATTGACTAATTGAGCTTCATTGATTGAAGAGAATAGTTTATTTTGTGTCACAAAAAAAACTTTACCTATTATATTAAAGTAGATAGGTATAAAAGCACAGATAGTGACAAAATGGGTTTCCCTTAGAGATGAGCTATATTAGAATGCCTACGTTACTATAGCGCTGGTCTTCCGTGACGTCAGTGTACGTTACAGTACAGCAACTGCGATACACACTATAGGTACCTACTTACTGTATAATAAATACATAGGTAATACGTAGTAAGGTAGTACATAATGTTATAATAATTAATATTATAAAGGCGAAAGTTTGTGAGTGTGTTTGTAACTCTTTCACGCAAAAACTACTTAACGGATTTAAATAAAACTTTTCAGTAATATAGCATATACATCAGAATAACACGTAGGCTATTTTTAATCCAGGTGCGAAGCCGGGGCCAGCAGCTAGTACTCTATAAATGGTATATGAAATAACCATAAAATAAATTTCAATATTAACACGAACTATGTAGGTAAATACAAAAATAACCTTGATTGAAGATTTAAGATGCTACGTGATTGACAGTTGACGCTTGGCAACTTTGTACGTAAATCAAAATAACGAGCATTAAAACACGCGACGACAACCTGCTCGCCGTGAAAGTGTTGTCAACTCGGTAAACCTTATTTTGGGAATATAAGAATAAATAGAGAATCAATACTGTACCTGCTGTAAGCTAATTTTATTTACGTCCGAAGGTAAACCCTGGGGTGGTATAGGTCGCGGGTAACCTGTGGTTTATCCCTGAGCCGACTCTCTATGTAAATTATATTGTTTTGCGCTTGATCGCCGCAGATAGGCTAATAAAGGATCCTATCATGTAGGTACCAGTGGTAGGACCCGCGACTTCGTTCATGAAGTTATTTTCAAACAGATTTAAACTCTCGCTAGGATGAGTTTCGGAAGATACCAGTTTTTAGACCCTAGTTTCGTGTTTCTAGGACTAATGGTTTATGGTTCCTGTATGTTGAATGCCAGTCAGTTAGTCAGCGAGAAACATCAGTTATAAAAAAAAATAGGATCACGACTGTAATCCCCAAGTACGGTTAGACATCCTCTCAAATTTCCAGGTGCTTAGCTCCTTGAAGATGTCTAGAGGGGGTAGTCAGAGACAAGTCCAAACATTATATTTGGCTCATGCCAACATTTTGCAGTAGTTAGCATTCCAGTCATACCTACGTCAGTTATAGATATTCAGAAACCTAGTAAGATAAGGACTGACCAGTGGGACTAGGAGAACATACATACGAGAAGTTAGAACTGATAAAGCGTGACAAACTTTAGCGTACTTAGAGAGCACCTACTTCTAAGTTTTTTAGATATTTTATAATCCCTTATAATGAACTAGTTTCGCCCACGGTTCTGCTGGTGTAATATGGAGCGATGAACCAGTTGTTCCTTATTCTGTGTTCGTGACCCGTGCGTCACTCAGTATTAGCGTCACGAATGCAAAACGTTAATATAATGGTTAATAGCGCTTTTATTAGTGCTCAAATAAAGGTAATGATGTCATAGCGAGAATAAGATAGTACACTATTTCATAAACAATTTTACGAGATGATTAAATGGTGGTCTATGTTTAAAAAGATATATTTCGACTAAGTGCAATTACTTTCTATCTTTATGTTTGTTCATTAGTTGAAACCCGGAAAAGTAGCCTATGTCCATCCGGAATAATCTACTTTTTAAATGATGAAAGAACTTTTCAAACGGATGCCGTGGTTGCGGAGATTACCCTTCGCATATAGAAACACACAAAATTCGTACTCTCTCTTTATGATATTAGTTAGATTAGATATTATTGCAAACTAAAGCAGGTATGAAAATATATTAACAATCAGCAGTCACAAAAATAGTACCTAATGACACAAAACTAGGATTCCCTGTGTGCTCCTCATGGCAGAAACCTAACAGTACCATAAGTACCATACTACCACAACACCCAGACCAGGAAATAGATATCCCCAGATCATACAAACATTTGTTCCAACAACCTGCACCTCATGCGTCTGAGTAAGTTCATGATGAAGGTAGACGAGATAAAAAATATAACTTTTGACCTACTTTCTTTTATCAGGGAGAATGCAATCAAACATAGTGAAAACCCATGCGACTTTGTTCACATGAAGTTTTTTAAGCAGACTTCAACACACCTCATTACGGGTTGATTTTAATGATATAATAATCATTTATTAAATTTGTAACTAAATAATTTTTGAAGTACAGTATTACTTAAATACACTATTCAAAAAGAGTAGTATATTAAAAGATAAATTTATAGACCATTAGACATAGGTAAGTACCACAAAAATAATTATTAAGTAAATTAGTGGTTTACTAGCCCTCACACTAGGATACCCTGTGTTGTGGTGTTCCAAGGTATCAGTAAGATGAGAAATATATAATATATCATGTATTACTTTCTTAGTGCACCCACCAAAAAAAACTTGGTGCTGATAGATCAGTCAGTCAGTAACGCAAGAGTTTTATAAATTTCGATTGTTATGTTTCATGCAATAAGGTTGCATCATAAAGATAGTATGCCGGATTAACATCACCAAAAATGGTAAAGCTTGCTCGCATTTATCACTTCTTTGATGACTTTACATACAATAACAAATTGTGTTGGACATAAATAGGTATGTGGTATTGAAGTAATGTGACATTTAAAGCTTTGGTTTCATGGTGAACAGCAAACAAGTGACTGGAAAGGGCATTATTTCAAAAATGGTCATCATTTGAATGCACTCATAATTTACAGTCACTCTACATTACTATAAGGCACTGTAATAAAATTTACTACCAATGTACTATTAGTATGAATTTAAAAAAATGTATATTTCTCTAAAAACTGGGCAACTCGTACTAACAAAGTTGTCTCTGCTAATTTTTTGCTTATTATATTGAACAAATCGTATTATGAGACTAGTCTCATCGTCATAATTATATGAATAGATATCTAGATATCTATTCATTAATTATTCTATGAGTAATCTGGTTCTTATAGTACAAGCTTTTCTTAGTTTGGGTTGGATGGTGTGATGTAAAAATGTCCACCAATATTTATTAATTAATGTTTCTTTGGAAACTACTTCACTGTATTAAAATTTATTTAAGTTTTTTTCCTTTGATATTATGCATATTAAATGGAGTATGTCAAGATTAATTCGAAGAAATAGATATGAATTCATGATGTATGCCCAAATTGATAAAAATAAATAAATCACAACTGTAATTCCCAAATAGTGTGTTTTAATTTATTGCCTATCTAATATATAAAAATCAATGCCACTTTTCGTTGTAATTTTATAACTCAAGAATGGGCTCACCTATTCAAACCAAATGTTTAGGCTTTGTTCGGACTATTTAGATGGTTTATGTAAAGTTTGCACAAAATCGGTAGAATTTTTATCCCGTGCGAAGCCAGGCCGAGCAGCTAGTAATTTATAAGAGAAAATCATGTTGTCAAACCCATGACTATCAGATTGAAGCTTGAGGTAGCTCCTCCTTGGCTAAAACGGCTTATGATATGGCTAATTAATTACCTGTATATTCTACTGGTATCTAAACAAAACCACCTTGGCATAAATGTATGACTAAGTAGGTACAGTTGTTATGATTAAGTTACACAAGGTTTGTGCATATACTTTGGCAAAGTATTTAATGATATATTACAAAATCAGGTAAATCAAATCAAAAATAGTACTACTGTTTGAAGTAGGCACTTCTCAATGCCCATCCAATACCAGCATTTAATATACATTGATACTAGAGTTAGTGCTATTCCACTATGTTATTTAACAAGTTCCAGCTTTAGGTTTCAGTGGGCGGTAAAAGTCCAGAGGACTAAAGAACTGGTCCCAGCCGAATTATTTTTATTGTGTAGGGACATAAGGTTTATTTTTAGCAAAATGTTTTGTATATCAGTTCAAAAGATTTTAGAAAACGTATTTCAAGTGCATACAAATAGGATGAGCGAACACACATTTTTATTTCTTTTTCTAGGGTAAGGAGCGACAGAATAACAAAACGAAAGCAGGTAGGCGATTGCATTCAATGATTGCAAATAGCTACACTTTAATAATAAGTGATAATAAAAGATCTTACCTCGCCACTGCGAGCCGCTGGTGAGTTGTCTTCAATTTGGTAAATAATATGTGGCAAACCGGCTTCGCCGAGCAGCGAGAAACCGAATCCCAAATTCTCACTACGATTCAGGACCACTAGTCTTTCGTCGGCCATATTCAGCGTACAGCAGCATTGAGAAACTTCACAAGGATATCACGAAAACTACTTTAGTAAAACTACGTGGGGTACTACTGTAAAAAGATAATACTTGATCAAAAAACGAAGATATTCCTAATTACAACGCACGACAAAATGCAAGCGCACCCAACCAAGGCGAACAACAGGCACAGCACAGCACAGATGATAAAATAAATAAATTTGATTGATTTTGAAAGGTAAATTGATGTTGCTATTAAAAAAATGTTTTAGTTGTGGCTTCCACAATACCAAGAAAATAGAAAAATCTGCAAAATAAATGCACAGTGTCAACACAAGGTGTTATTTAGACGTAATATTAGACATAGAAAAGAAGCACATTCGGAATACATTCACTTTGTACTTTCTGATGTCAAATTATATAATTAAAGATAGCAACATCACTTTACTCTACCTCTGTGTAATAGTGATGTGAAAGAAAGATCCTAATCAATCAAACGCAAGTAATCTTCTCACAGACTTGGATATTTTATGCCCTAGGTATATTTTTGCCCAAGCGTAGGTACTACTTTTTTTTTGCTAATGATTATTTTTTATTTTCTTAATGAGTCAATCTTTTATAAAAGCACTGGCAATTATTTCCAAAGTTAAACTAATTTGATCCACTTTCAGCTTAAGCGTTATGTTGTCCTGCTCACACTCAAGACAAAGTAACCTACAGAACTGTGGGAAATTTATCTATATTTGCAACGGCACTGGTGATTTTTTGTAGTTTAATGTGATTGTCGTCGGGTAAAGCGTGTCGAACGAAACACCGTTATTGCTATAGCAGTCTCAACATCAAGTAGTACAATTACTAAATTCGTCATTTGAGTTTATCAAATTCTTATTGAGCATCATGTTTATTGTATCAAATGTCGTTAAAGTTACCATCCCCAACTACCTGGCTAGTTTACCTATTCCAGATACATTTGGAGGCTGGTTTCATCTTGGTGGTAAGTTTATTTGAGTGCACAGTTTAAGGAAAATGTTTACTGACTCAGAATATTTTTTTAATAGTACCTCTACCAAGTACCTACTTATACCGTACCTACTGTACCTTTCAGCGATATAAACGTTTATATCATAACGACCTATATTATTTACTATAAAAAATAAATGATAAGACTTTTAGTTTGGATCAGACTTCCTTGATACTTATATAAAATATGAAGCAGCTATTCGAGTAGGTAAGATGCGGATAATTACACAGGAATCAAGATTATTATGTAAAGAATACTAGTTTCGACTCGTGGTTTTACTCGCGTAAACTAATTATTATTGGAATATAATTTGCTTACTCTTCGAAAATTCATTCTATGACACAGATTTTAACCTATCAATATTTATAAGGTATCCATAATATCATGCTGTTATGTTTAATTGATTATCGACACGACAAGAAGAAGTTTAATTGATTGACCAACTTACATAAATAAAATTAACATTTTTTTACTTTCAACATTTTTGTAATATCTAAATAAAACAAAGTCGACAAATAATGATGTTGTGTTTTTGGAATTGTCTTCGTCCGGAATAGGATTAAAAAAACTTTTTTTTTTATTCCTTGAAATGAGTTCAATTTGATACCACGGTAACAGGAATGGGAACGGGAACGGGAAAGAGCACATAACACAACATTATTTTGTTAATTCTAAAGCAACACGAAGTTCGCCAGGTTAAATAGTTAAATAAAATAAGACCTACAAAAGTTTATTTTATTTATTTATTTATGTATGTTATATATAAAATTGTTTTTTTTTTGCAGTGAGAGACTGGCTTTCTTTAATACCACCAACTGTGGTAGTTGGTGGGATTTCATATTACTCATATCAAACAATAAAGAAAGCAAAACAAGCAGGCAATGGCCAGATAAATCCTGAAATTAGAAAAGATCTTAAAAAAGTGGTGGACTTTATCGATATTGAAGACATAACTGAGAAGACATCTCTTTGTAGATGCTGGAAAAGCAAAAATGTAAGTATCTATTCAATGAAAACCAAAACCGGTGACCAATCGTTTATCTTTATGATTTCACGATGATACAAACAAAAGGATTATCTTTCTAAGATTGCCTAGTTGTTGTGGCGTATTGACGTAATATTACGTAAATTGTGTAATACTTATTGTAATAATAAATTGTTTTAGTGGCCGTACTGTGATGGAGCTCACGGTCCGCACAACAGGGCGACCGGTGATAACACTGGGCCAGTGGTGGTGAGACACAAGGAAACAAAGTGAACAACCATCATCACGAATACTAATTCTAGCCGCAAATAAGTTGCTAACATTGTGTGCTATGCGAACATGATAGTCATATTTTCAATTTGTTTACCTACATGTTTTTAACTACCTGTTATCTTATCTTCAGAATGGGCGTGTTTTCAGGTTACGTGTTAGCAACATGTATTTTGCGGCTTTCACAAATTTTGGTGATAAAAATGTGATGAATTTATTAATGTTACCAGGTATTACATTCACAATTACTTTATAAGTTATGACGTATTCTTATGACAACAAAGTTGATCATTTTTTTATTTTTTTAAATAGTAATACCATAATTTAGAACCAAGTTTATTTATGTTATATATTATTAATGTATTGCTTAGTAAGAGTTAGATAACTTACTTATCATTTATAATTTACGCAAAAACCTATGTATTTTTTTAAATTTTTGAGGTCATCTTGCCAATTTCAGACTTTATGTTATTGTAAGTTAAAATAAAATTTTAACATTATCTACTCATAACTTATTATTTGTGACAAAAGTATACAAAAGTGACTAAGAAAGAACTAGTTAGTTATGGTTATTAGATAAATGACAGGCATAAGTTAGAATCACTATTAACATATTAGGTCCCTTTAAAGTTAGGTAGTCCGGCAAATTACTTACATAATAGAACAATTTAACCTAAATGAAATTGTTATTATGCTCCTGAAGCTTCGTCCGGATAGAAGATGAGAGAGCGTCGTTTTCGTCCTATATTTTTCCTATTCCATTCAATTTTTCCTTGTTTTATTATCTTTAACCACAAAATTTCCAATATTTCTCACAATTTTTATTTTGACATTTGACATTTCATTCGCGAAATAACGAATTTATCACTAGGCAGATACGAGGTTATAAAAACGTCTACCCTCAAGTTTTGAATCATTGCGTCTCATCTTCATCAGGCAGCATTTAAATACTCCGGACGAAGCTTCAGGAGCATAATAACAATTTCATTTAGGTTAAATTGTTCTATTATGCTCCTTCGCTTCGTCCGGATAGAAGATGAGACCTGTTTGTTTTCGCCTGGTGATAGGTAGTAGGATGATATGTACATAAGGTATGCGAATGAAAAAATATTTTAGAGGTATGTAAATTGAAGTAAGTAAACTGAAACTAATTGAGTACATTTTTAAAGGATATTTATTACTTAATTATTACAAAACTAATCAGTCGATTTTGGTTAGCTAGTGAACACAAGATAAATATAATAATACTTATAACGTAAGTGTATAATTAAACTACACAACATAACAAAACAAATGTATGGTAAACAAGGTAATGATAGAAACTCAAAAGTAGAACAAAAAGAAAATCATGTAATTCTTAATTAAGTAAGCAATTTAAATAGGTATGTAATCAAAATCATAATTAATATAAGTTCTTCATTCAATAATTAGATTGGATGGAAACATTGTGTAAGCAATTGATTACTATCATCTTTTATCTTAATTTCTTTTTTATAAAATTTTATGAACGTGTTACTCTGACGCCAGTTACCTTTAGACAAAATTTCGTCAATAGGAATACTTTTTAGCCAGTTATAAGAAGCCACTGCAGCCCTAGTACTCCCTGGGGTTGCTTTTATTTGAGCATCCCTAAGTACCGTCTTGATCCAAGACGAAATAACAGTCCTAGATGCTGGTTTGTTTAGCTTATTTGTTAAAAATAATTCAGAATTTTGCCCTCTAAGAGGTTTACTAAGCTCCACAACCTTGCGTATCCAAAAAATAGGGCAAATGTTTACGGAAACCGTATTTTGTATTAGTTTCCACCCTGATTGCTGAAAAGTTGCTGAATCAGTCTTTGAACCAAATTTTGGCCACAAAATTATATGATTTTTATGATCTAAAAAACTATTACTGTCTACGCATAATAAAGTCAGATCATGCACCCTTCGACCAGATGCCAAAAGAAGGATAATAGCACATCGTCTATTTGCTTCAAAAAGGGTCAAGTCTTTGGGATTATTGTTTTGTAACCAATTAACAAGAATAGATGGATCCCAGATGGGGCACTGAGTTTTTATAGGGTTTTCAAGAGCTACTGACTTCAATATCTTTTTAACAAATGGGTCACAACTAAGTTTTGTCTGAAGGTGTGGTTCACAAATAGTAGAAATAGCTGATTTATGCACTAAAATGGTATTATATGATAGGTGACGATCAATATGTAAGTGAGCCAAGTATCTAGCTAAAATTGAACCAGAAGGCTTTTGAGGTGTTACCTTATTTGCACTTGCCCAGTCTAACCAGTATTTCCATACTCGTTTGTATACGGATAAAGAAGATTGTCTCCAACTCTTACTTAATAAGTCAACTTCACTGGGAGACCATTCTTTTAGTAGATTGTCCCACCCCGTACCAACCAAGCCTCCAAAGCTAGACTCGTGAGATTCGGTGGAGGGAGATTGGTTGTCGTGTCGATGAGTACTCTGGACAGATTGGATATTAGAAAAGGATCTGCTAGGGCTCTTGATGCTAGGTCCGGCTTCCAAAATGTCTTCTCCCATCGAGGTGCTATAACAATATAACGTCCCGTCGCCGAGTTGAGATGATTTAGTACTTGCGGGATTAAGCATGGGGGTGGAAATATCCATCCCAGTTTGAAGTGCCAGGTTCGGCTGAACGCATTGCAGAATTCGGCGTTTTTGTCCGAGCAATCCAGGCTGCAATACTTCCTCACAACTTTGGACTTCTTTGAGGCAAACAAATCGATTTGTGGATGTCCTATCTTTTGAAATACTAACCGAGTGGCCTCCTTTAAAAGATGCCACTCTGAGGGTTGACGTCCCCTCGACAAGTGATCTGCCATCCCGTTTAGGTAACCTGGAAGGTGTTGTGGTACTAGCGATATTTTTTGAGCTTGAGTCAATTCCAGTATCAATTTCGCTTCGTAAAGAAGTGAGGCCGACTTTGTGCCTCCTTGATTCTTTAGGTAAGCTAACGCTGTCCGATTGTCCGATTGTATCAAAAGTGTCTTGTTGGTCAAGAGACTTTTGTTGGATGAAATCGCCTCGTAAATTGCGTGTAGTTCCTTTCGATTCGAATGCCAATTCTTTTGTGCCAGGTTCCAGCGCCCCGAAATAGCTTTGTTGTTCAGGAGGGCACCCCACCCGTAACCCGATGCATCGGTTACCAAGAAGTTCTTGATTTTTGGCAAATGAATCGGTGATTTCTGGTGAATTTCCTTTTTCCACCAATGTAGTTCCTCTAATACAATTTGAGGAATGCATACTACCAACTTGGGATTTCTTCGAAGTTTGTGGTTGCAGTGAATTTGAATCGGTCTGCAGTGAAGACGTCCCAACGGGACGACAAAGCATATGAAGTTGAGGCAACCCAATAATACTTGAACTTGCCGGAGTGACCATCTTCTTTTTGATAAGTAGTGATCCAGCTGGTATTCGACTCTCTTCAACTTCTTTTGAGAAATGCCTTTCGTATTTTGATGTAGGTCCCAATCGACTCCTAGATATTCTAGACGTTTGCTCGGTACCACTACCGACTTGATGAGATTGACAGACCAGCCCAGTTTTTGTAAAAGGTTTAGAGTGTCTTGGATGTGTGACTGCAGTCGATGGTGAGACTGTGATGCCAGGAGAAAATCGTCCAAGTATACTATAATTCTTATCCCTTTCCTTCTCAATTTTTCGGTCAGCCAATTTGTTACTGACGCGAACATTTTTGGAGCACAGGCAATGCCAAATGGTAGGGATGTCATCTGCCACATTTTTCCTTGATAAAGAATCCGCAGAAATCTCCGATGGACAGGTGAAACTGGCAGGTGAAAGTAGGCTTGTGAAAGGTCTATTTTTGCAACCCAGTCCCCGGGCTGAAGGAACTTTGGCACACTGATATGCGATATTAGGTGGAACTTGGATGGCTTTATGTACTCGTTTAATCTCTTCAGATTTAGTATTGGTCGCTGAGTACCGTCCGGTTTTGGGACCAAGAACATAGGGGAAACAAAACTCGCCGAGTTGTCCGCCCTTTCCAAAACTCGCATGGATATCATTTTTGATATCTCCTTTGTCATATCCAAGGTTGCTGGTGTGGAATAAGTTTCGAGGAGAGACCTGTTTTTCAACAATGGGGGTTTTTTGTAAAATGGGATTTTTATTCCAGTTATTATTTTGAGGCAGTAATTTGGAGCACCCATTGCCTTCCATACTGAGTAAAAGTTCTCCAGGCACCCCCCTTGAAACCGACTCCTCGCGTCATTTGTATCGCCCTCGCTTTGAGTCATTAGGGTTGTATCGGTGCGAATGTTCCTGATGTCTCTTTCTGGAGTCATGGCCCGCCAGGCCATCTTTGTTTTGACGATAGTTGCCATTTTCTCGAAAGGAATGAGGATACTTCCTTTTATAATTTTGTTTGGATTTTTGTGGTGCATTATGATAGCTTGATCTTGAAACGTGTGCCTTTTGTGTGGAACCTCCGGTTCTAGCAGGCTTAAAGAACGTTCTGTTTGTGCCCCCATGGTCAATCAATAACTTTTGAAGTTGGGCGTTTTCAAATAAATGGGCATTTGACGGAGGTATCTCTTTTAATTTTTCTACGACCACGGAGTTGGAACATTGGCTTATAATGTTAAAGCGTCTGTGTTGTATAATACCAGCCCTTTTTCCACAGGAAAGTTGCAGAATGTCATCATTTGTTTTTTGAAACTCCTTATCACTGATAAACAATTCTCTAATCTTTCCAGTTAGAGAGTCGGGTGTGAGATCTGCACCAGAATTACACCAGTTTACAATGTTTTGTAAACGATCTTGCAAAGCGTTATTTTGAACTATAGCAGCATGTGTAATGGCAGCAAGTGTGTTTTCAAAATCTGTTTGATACGTCGCCGACGTGTCAAATGGTTTTAGTTCTGGGTTGGTTTTAAGAGCACAAAAACCTGGTGTTGCTCTGTGTGTCTTTTGAGTCTCAAAAAACGGTATATTCATCCAATCAGAACGACCAAATTTCTGTAGTTTGGATAGAAGTTCAAGCTCTGATGTAACTGCTTCTTTTATCACAGGCTCTTTAAGCTGTACCGAAGGCTCCCAGCTTAGCGCTTGGGGCGAAAATGGTTGAATATCTGGCAAGCCTTGCCACACCATTTCATTTTGAGAAGGTTCTGGGACAGGTTCCATTAATACCTGTTGAGCCACGGGTACTTCCAGTACAGTGTGTGTATTATTACTTCCCTCAAAAGGGGCATGAATCTCAGCTTGAACATATTGAATATTGGGGCCCTCAATATTCTGATTGACGACCTCATAGGTGGGTACTTGAGCCTCAGACACATAGTATTGAAAACTAGGGTCCCTAGCTTCAGGTGTGACATATTGGATGTCGGGACCCCCGGCATTAATCACACAATTTTGGCTGCTACATACAGTGTCACTATTTTTAGGCTTAATGAGTATATCACTTAGGACGTTTACTCTTTTTAATAGGTCTTTAAACGCTGACGATTGTCGTCCTTCGCGTCTCGCATGGCGCCGCCGGCGCCTTCGCCTATTGTATTTGGTATCAGGTGAACTTTGTGAGTCTGTAGAACTAGACTCGGAAGACGATATAATATTATATTGTCCACTTACCGGTGCACCTGAACCACAGTTTTCACTTTGACTCATATTCAGAACACTTTTTAACTTTACTGCAAATATGTTGCTCCTACCGAAGTGAACGACGCAATGATTCAAAACTTGAGGGTAGACGTTTTTATAACCTCGTATCTGCCTAGTGATAAATTCGTTATTTCGCGAATGAAATGTCAAATGTCAAAATAAAAATTGTGAGAAATATTGGAAATTTTGTGGTTAAAGATAATAAAACAAGGAAAAATTGAATGGAATAGGAAAAATATAGGACGAAAACGACGCTCTCTCATCTTCTATCCGGACGAAGCGAAGGAGCATAATATGTGGTTAAACACAGGCAACATTAAGCTAATGCATCTTACAATCACCGTCATATTTTTATTTTCTTTCTTTTATGGTACACAACATACATAACATGTCATAAGTTACGATATTTTTTGCCGTTGGTTTGCCCCCTCTTACCTACTCATTATAGGTACCTATCTACGTACCTACTAGATAACCGAAAAAACTTTTCGTTTTCCTTTTTACATGAAAAGTTTGTGTTATTACTAGTATTCGTGATGCTGTGCAATCTGTGCACTAGGGAAACAAAAGTAAATGTTGTATTGTGTAAACCTCTTTAATAATAGTGTTATTAGGGGCAAGGTTGTAAGTTGGTGAGTGTGAGTGTATGAATTGATGCAGCTTACTCAAAAACCTACTGATGAACGGTGAGCTGGATCAATTGTCATTGCTGAACGGTTCAAAATACGGTTGGTACATCCCTAACTGAACGTGATCGACCGACGGATCCATGATTTTTAGCATGCATGTGTATGTATGTGTGTGTAGTTTTGGTCTTCTTCGCACAACATGAAACAGGATCGCACTATCCTGTTGTCAAAAAAAAAAACACTTTCAGACTTCACATAGCCAACTGCCATCAGAAGAATTGCAATTGCAACTAACTTCGTTTATGTTTACTTTTTTTTTTGGTTAGCTGGTGTGCTATTTGAAGAACGACACGACAGTGTTGTGTAATCTAAAATACAGATACAGCGAAGTAAAGGACTGTAACTCATTTAAATTGCTTTTATTGAACCATTTCCAGCAATGTATACTGTGTCGAATCTGGTCAAAGTTACCATTCCAAATTATTTGGAGAGTTTACCTATTCCAGACACAATCGGCGGCTGGTTTCGTCTTGGAGGTACATATTTATTGACTTCATGGGCTTATTATTTAAATGATTAAACCAAACAAACCCTCTTATTCAATGAAAATGATCTTGCTATTGTACGAAGTAATCCATATTAGTTTTTAAACACAATTGTATATTTTTTTTGTTTCTCAGTAAAAGACTGGCTAGCTCTGATTCCCCCGACTCTTGTCATCGGTGGATTATCCTACTACTCATTTTATTCTTACCAAGTGATAAAGAAGGTTCAAAATGGAACGTCTCCCATAAACGCCTCCATCAGAAAGGACCAACCGAAAGTGGTTGATATTATTGACATTGAGGATATTGATGGAAAACAAGCCTTCTGCAGGTGCTGGAAGAGCGGCATTGTAAGTTATTTTCAGTCACATAATCATATTTTTAGGTACTTTTTTGTTATTTGGGATAAAAGAAGTTTACGCAATCAAACATTACTTAGCTGTTATTTTATTGTAATCAAAACAATTAACATAATTATCACAGTATTTGTCATGGTGATCTTTCGCCTCACCTAAGATGCAAAATGTGTAGATTTGATCCCTGCCAGCACTCAAAATGTTTAATGATCTGTAAATATTAAAGCAAGGCCTGTTTGTCAATCCTACTACCTACTACCTACCATTACATTAGTAAATAAATAAAAAATAATATTAATAATAAACTTATCATTTCTAAAACTCATGACAAAGAATCCTAATATGGTTTCAGAACAATGTCATATAGATGCTACCTTCCACCTGCAGCTTCACTGCATGGTAGTTGGATAAAAAGTATCATATTTGTTATACATAAGCTATGTATAATTATTCCTAGTTTTATCTAAATGAGTGCTCTCGGATATAATAATATTAGTAGGGTAAAGGAAGTAACTAGGATCCTAATGAATGCATTTATTTTGTTGTTCCAGTGGCCACTTTGTGACGGAACTCATGCAACCCACAATAAGCTGTCTGGTGACAACACTGGGCCCATAGTTGTAAAATGTAAAGATAGTAAGTAAATAATTTTCATACAGCTATCTTGTTGATAATTTACTTATTATGGTATAACTTGCTCATTGTTTACTTAATTGAAAAGTCAGTACCTACACCAAAATTTCGTTATTTTAATGTGTTATTTAATGTTTATTACTAGTTTGTAGGTGTAGGTGTACTTATGTAAAAAAAATATGCTCAACTTTGTTTTTCTTATGAATTGGATATTATCATAAACACATGACATAATACTAGATATGTTTGAGGTTTCTTTCTATTTATAATTAAAACTTTTAACAGCAATGGTAGTTTTGGGATAATGTAATTTATAAATATTAGTAAAAACTAAAAATATTAATTGCAATGAAATAAAACGATTTGTATAAAATATAGATTTTAATATCAATAATTTGATCTTTTAATCGTAATAATTCCTTCAATACTAAAACGCCATCACAGACACATTTGACTTTAATAAATGAAAAATAAATAGTATTAGTTATGATGGCAATTTATTTGACACAACAAACTAGCTTAAATTCTGTAAAATATGATCAAGTATTTACTTAGGTAAACCAAGTTTTACAAGACCTATCCTAATCCTAAGATTGTTGTTTTTATGCTAATTTTGACTTATGCAAAAGAAGTCAAAGTTTTTGTTAGTTTGTGGTGCCAAGCAAATCGTCACCAATATGCTTATTGCCAATTTAAAAGGACTGCAAGTTAAGAAAAATCTACATAAGTAGAGTTGTTAGTTATGGCACACTTATCATTTTGCATTCTTTAGAAACAAATTTTATAAAGTAGGTCCTATCTATAGTTTTCCAACTATTGTCTACTAGTCTGTCGACTGGTTATATTAGATGAAATCATTAACACATGAAATACACATAGACCTTATTTTAGGAGTAGGCAGACATCACAATAGCTAGATTAGTCAATTGCAATTATGTTGCTCATTGGTAGTTAGTTACTATGGTCTAAAGTACCTATATAATTTATTGCAAAAAGTATTGAGACGCTTCAGTTAATTTAAATTTCTGATTGACGTGTTAGCACATACAATCATGTTTTATTAATACAGGATATAAGAATCAGGTGTTTCTTAATACCATCTATGTTTTAAAGATATCTAATGTTCATTTTAAAATGGTAAATAGGTACATGATTTTGCTATTAAATAATTAATTTATCAATCAAGAATGTATTAATGGTAATGGCAATTTAAATATAAGTACGGAAACGATACATAGGTACCTACCTTCTAAAACGTAGTTTGCATTCATAATGGAGGTAGGTACTTACTTAATATGTGTTTTGAACATAATAATCTTTAACAGCAAAGTAACCAGGTAGGTAAGTCTCTAATATGTACCATTACATTCCGATAAAAATAGATTTAAACTTCAAAATGACAAGAACATTACTAAAAGTCTGCTCACTATTCTAATAAAACTCAGTCTTAAAGTTTTTGTGAAGCTTTTGGGTCCATTCCTTCAGCAGTTTAGGACCGTCGAGATTCTTCTTTTTGTCCCATCAAGTTATCGAGTTACTGAATGACTTCCAACGCCCTTGAATTGTGTTGAAACATCAACTTCATAATAAGATAATGTAATTCAGGCCTTCATAAAGCCTTTCTTATCAAGATGACTGTACAGCAGCGTCCGGTCGGGGGGCAACAATATGTTTATTATGTACGAGCACATAATATTGGACGTTGTGCGAGCGAGTAGACTTTGCACATAACAGTTGTTCTATCTCAGGCAGGAGTACTGTTTAGACGTGCGCTTTTGTGTGACTGACTGATACTGAGCGCTCCAAAGCTTACGCACACAAAAACAATGTGCTCGTATCTACACACATTAAGTCCAACCCGGCTTCGTGAGATAGAACAAGTCTGTAGATACCATCCCCACAACTGTACCATCCCTGCGCATGAGCAACCGTGAGAATTCCGCACTCATTCCCGCAGTCTTTCCTGTAGTGACGTATTTATCAAATGCCTTGTAAATGTTGACGAAAGGCTCAACGAATTGAGGGCACAAAGATTGCGATGGACCCAGTGCTGGTACTATTTCTTCACAACTGAAACATATAAACGTATTATAAATGCGTGCCTTATTTTGTACTTTTTATCAGAATTTAGATGTATTTGTTTATTTTTATTTTTGGTATTACGAGTAGGTCGGTACTGTTGTGATAACACACTTTGCTAAAGCCTTACAAAGCCCTGAATCATTATGTTAGTATGATTATTTTTGACGTGTCACTTACCTACCTGAAAAGGCATTTATATTTTACATCTTAATAATATCTAGATGATTTATACAGCGTCAGGTGTAACTTTCTACTCATCGCACTGTTGTGTGTGCCTATGCCTACTGCTTAGGACATTTCTTATCATAATTGCTACTATAAACAGCTGATTGATCGAGTTTGAACAGATTATTTTGGTAAATAACGCTCTCTTCTTCCTCTTTTTTATTATAGGTAGGTCATATTATTCAATACAGTGTTATAAAGATACCTACAAATTTTCATGTCAAAAAGCTTGACCTACATTGCACGAAGGCAGGACATGAATGAATCTATTTTCATTCTGGGTCGATATTTCAGTCATGTTTTATTCAAAGATGCATAACACAACAATGCTTGTGTGTGTAGGTACCTAGGTACATATAACATAAGTAACACAAACAAAAGTAAAACAAGGCATAAAAGTGTATTGAAGACGGTTTTGACCTCAGCAACGGAAAATAAGTGGCCATGGCCTAAACTGCCAAACCATCCCAGTAAATAATTTTCTTTTTAATACAAACTTGTCGAACCGGTAACACATTTATGGTTATCAGTCAAATTCAATTATCAGTTACGTATTTGGCACAATATAGACTCAAGCAAACATGGAATATTCCTTTGGTGTAGTAAAAACAGATCCTACAATAGTTGGTTTCAAATTCTGGTAGGTAAATTAAAATGCACTCGAAAACCCGCTGTAGGAAATAATTTAAAGAAAACCGGTGGCGTAGCTTGTAATTGAAACATTTTGTCTCTTTACTTGTTTCATTTCATTCATATAATGAAGGGTTACCAAATCAACCTAAATCAATATTTTAGGTAGGTACCTAAAAAGTTTTTTAGTTAGATCCGGTTGATTAAAAATGCCCCTGTGAATATGGTCTACTTACTTCTATTCTAGTTTCTGCGATCATTTCCTCGTTTCTCAGCAGTTCGTGTTTTAATCCATTCCTTTTCCTGTAAAATGAATCTTTATGAGATCTATAAATAAAACGGGATTCAAACTCCGTAGGCTGTAAAATGGTTTCCGGGCAGTCGAGTGCGTCCTACGCACTTAGCCGGGGTAGGTAGGTAGTACTTTAGTACCTTACTCGGGACGCTGGGTGTCGGGTTGCCTATACAATGGGCTCCACACAAACATGGAAGCCACAACATACCAACACCGGACCTTATTCATTTAATAAAGCCCTTGAAGTGCATTTCAAACGCATTAAGTTTATGGTCCTTCGAGCCGGATTGAGAATGTTACAGTTTCTGCTTTTATGGTGGACGTATGTATATTTATGATTCAAAAATCGTGCTTTGATATTATTGTTATAGATTTATTTATTGCTAATCAAATAATACGAAATACTATTAAAGATATAACATCGAAAAATCCCCATTATTATACATTATCTATAGTTTGTTCCATAATTCCAGCACGCCTACGATGAGTCGAAATATTTTCGAAATAATATTTATAAATAACTTTATTGTTACCTTTTTAACTATCTTCTATTTTTATTGGTTATCTTATATTAAAGCCGTGTTGGCCGAGTGGGATATACCTCGACTTTCAATCTGAAGGTCGTGGGTTCGAATCCCGGCGTGCATCAATGGATTTTTCTGTTCGAAAATTTATATAACACGTGCTTACAACGGTGAAGGAAAACATCGTGAGGAAACCAGTTAGTGTTCTTATAGGCGGCGATGGGCTTGCAACCTGTCACGTATGGAGTGCTAACTACTACAAAATGTGGGCATGTGCCAAATATAATGTTTGGACGTGCCTATGACTAACCCCACTACATCGTCATAGGATCTAAGAGTCTGAAGATCTGAGAGGATGTCTACCGTACTTGGGGATTACAGTCGTGATCCTATTTATTTATTTATTTTATCTTATACTAGGCGCTACTTGTATTTACTTAACGTGTTTACTCTACGTGTTCGATGCTTTATCATTAAGACGCTGCCAGTCGACGATTATTTTTGTTCGAAACGAAAAAAGAAATACTTGTGAACAAGCCACATCTCCTATTTTATAATGTATAGTATATGTGAATAAAGATGTACCCATCTTTAATCACTTCGATAAATAATCCTACCGACCGCTGCAATGATGACAAACACACGTCACACGTCCGCGCGTGGTCCGCCTTAGCTTTTCGAATAAATTAATGATATAAATTATGTATAATTACTTATCAAAAATCTATCCTAATAGAAATCTAGATCTACATATTACCTATCTTTAACAATAAATCACAAGTTGATTTTAATAGTAGGTATATAAAATATTACGATCATAAATTCTAAAACGTATCATTTTGAAATAATATTTTTATCGTGAAAAGTTTCTGCTATTATGTTTTCAGCTTAATAGAAATCTAGGTAGGAATAGGAACCTGAAGTAATATACTTATAAAAATAGGAGATGTGGCTTGTTCAGAAGTATTTCTTTTTTCGTTTCGAAAAAGAGCAATCAGCGACTGGGAGCCTCTTAAGTACCTACGTCGACGGGTTAAGATCGAGATCTATAATGATATCGGTACCGGAAAATAACCAGAAACATTTCAGAACAGGATTTTAATTTAGATGAGTCATCTTCTAAATCTGAATCACAGACGAAACCGAGGTAACTGGTAAATAATGGATTGACATCAAGCCACTTACTGATATCACTCACAAACTACAAGAATACCTTATAGCAGACACTGCTTCAATACAATGATCAGTCACATAAGTTAGCGTAGTAGTGAAAGATGACGATGTGATAGTGTGATGTGTGACGATGTGATATGATAGTGATAGTGATGATGATGGGCAAGAAAGGAGTGAGTGATGAGATGACGGCTGCTAGTGGGAAATGGAAGAATACATATGCCGATCCCGCTTAAGTGGGATAAGGGCAGGAAAATTGCATTGCGATTTCCAGCTGACTTTAGAGAACCTCTCTTGATATTCAACTCAACCGTGTTAATTAAAGTACAAAAAAAAAAAAAAAAAAAAAAAAAAAAAATATTACTTACAAGTATATCCGTCTCCATACAATGAGAGCGCTGTACGCGATGCAGACGATACTGCAAGTGATGACCACCATTATGCCAGCAGCAGTGCCGGCCGTCTCTCCGCGAGTAGTCGAGTACCTCTGCCGTTCTGAGTCCTTGCGAACTGCGTCTGAAGCTAAAAGTGTTCATGTTCTGAGTGGTGGTTATGGTTTCCAAATTTTATGACATAGCTAAGAAAATGCGGGAAAATCTAGCTGAGCTTAACGTATCTAGATAAGCATGCACTTGCGTAAAATTAATACAGTGTGCCATGGCATTCTGATAGGACCGGTTAGCAGGTCCAGCGTTTTACGATCGGTCTGTAATCTTGTATAGCCCCCTAGTCAAGGACATGGGCGCACATAAAACGAATAGTTAGCACATAAAACAAGTAAAATATGCTGATTGATAATAAACTTGACACATGTATTGGATCGTTGACTTGACTGTGACCCCATAACCTTGCATACCTTTACACACCCACGTCTTTCTCACGTTGATTTAAAACGTGATTCGTTTGTCATAAAAGTTGCTAGAGAGGTACAATGTGTTGTATCTTGTAGTACCATTACCTTGCAAAAACTCAGCATCTGAGTCGGGCATAGCTGGTACATCTGCTTTCGCGTCCTCTATGTCTTCAGGGAAGGTTGGTAGGTCCACGTGATCTTCATTATCGTCTCTCGAGTGTAGCATGTCGAAAACTTCTGACCTGATCGTTAAAGATTCATAAAATGACATGTACTTAGATTTGAAAGTGTTATACATACATGTACCTACAATTACTCAGGGCTAATCTCATTGCAAAAATAATGGCTAAGGGAATCTCCACTGCCAATCAATGGACAGAGCCGATTGGGTAGTGGACGATGTTGATGATGAAGAGGTGTAAGCTCCGAAAATAATACCCAGCAATGAGTACAGACAGTCGGGTTGATCGATGTGAAAGGTCTGGCATTGTCCTAGTAAGTTGCTTCACTCACACTAATGCACGATTTATGTTTCCTATCATTCGTGGTGGTAGAATATTTACCTGCTCACTCCATCTTTGTCATCTACTAGTAGCTTCACTACTGTCGCATTAGCTTCCAAGATCTTGTACCGACTGTTATCTTCTACTTCTTTAGCGAGATTTGGTAGTGCGCTTTCTTCGGCTTCCAACGTTTCTGAGTTCTCTCCGTATATTATACAGCCTGGAATATAAAATTCAATGAGAAAGGTATTACAATCAAGCTTTTAAGTCGTTATTGATTGCAATAAAATGTAGATCGTGGTCGTGATCGATTGATATTGCATGCGAAGAAGCGGGTTTGAAATCTAAGTAGTCCATGCTTGCACCAAACGCAACTTTAGGGTATTTGTTACCAAAATCTGTCCCGTTGACATATGCAGGTAAGGCCCCTAAGAAAGTAACTTTCTAGAAAGACCGTTATGCCTAAGCCTTAAGCTAATATTTAAAAGTTATCGTAACTAGGAACTGCAGTGGAGTTATCGAAATGCAAACACAAAACGCACTCGATACCGGCGAGGAGAACGCTTCAAATTGTGGGTCAGAAAGCCTTAAACTTTGATTTACAAAAAACCGTCACCGTTTAAATCGGCAAGAGCTTATTTCCTTGACGTAAAGGTGTGGTTTGCGTTCAACGCTATATTGCGGCCTTTATAATGCCGAGCTTTTAAACTAATGTGTGCTTAACGGAGTTTAAATCCGGTTTTCAGAAAGTTACTCGGACAAGAATTAATATTTTAGCGTTCGGGCTTATGTAGGTACCTAGTAGGTACACAGTACACACTACACATCTGTCATAGAAGTTAAGATCATGATTCGTGCTCGATGAGTCATTGGCAAGCTTATTGATTTCATGGAGGTGGCCACAGCCTCGTTTTCCGAGTGAAAGTACATAGGTAGACAATTTGACTGCTTTGGAACACGCGACTTCATTTAGAGTTTATTTCCCAACAAACTGCATCTCTGAAATAAATGCAGTCTTTGAAAGTAACTAAGGACGGTATTAAGGCAACTCAGTGCTTGCAACTCTTGAACACGAAAGGAAAGTAGCATTTCCGGTGACTAAAAGTTTATACCTACTGCGTGCGCTGATTTGATCAATCAGTAAAGAAACAGTTCCAAATACCTACTTAATAGATATAGGTAGGTACTTTTTATAGAACTACGCTTGAGGCGTTTTATGAATTGAGAAACTGTTTCGGAGCTTTGCAATAAGATTATGTTTATTAGTAGGTAGGTACATTTATGATAGAGAAAGCTTTTACTTATATAATTTTTGCAAGCATGAAAGTTTTTATACATAGTTACTTAGCATTTTGTGTAAATAAATCAAAGTAGGTAGGTTTCACGGCATTTATATATTCTTGGCTTTGCAGTATCTAGCCCATAACTTAGGTAATATATTTTTAATTTTATTGTTGTCTGCTCTCCATTGTCTCATTATAATGACTTTCCGAATGATTCATTTGTTAGTTTCTTTAAATAATAATGATAAAATCTCGATTCATCTTTATTCTGTGAATTTTGATTGAGGACGATGATTACGATTGACGTCACAAGGTTTTTGTTTCTACTGCCTATATGCCTATAAATTAAATCATTACTTACGGCCATTTACTTAACGTACCTAATGCTACGTCGAATGACTCTACATCGAATTTTTTCTCCGTGATTTCTCCGTACAGTTTGATTCTAAAAACTCGAAAAAAATACATTCAATTCTATGATTCAGATTTCTAATCGAGTTTTTGCTCGTGTCTGACTTATCTGATCTAACAACAAAAGCATAGGCCCTAGAGCATGACCCCCTATGGCCACCCTAGTACTTTTAACTTGGCACTTAGGTACTTTCGTTGGTGTTTTATTCGCATTGTCTGATGTTATAAATCAGTTGGCACTTAACCGATTCTACGACGGTTACCGGAAGAGCAGCTAAGTGGAAGCTTCCGCGTGTCTATCGTTGTGAATAAGCTGGTAATATATGTTTTGCAACACGTCAATATTGTTATTGTATATAGGTTTCGCAGAGATAAAGCAACCGTTTTAAGAAGATAAAGGTAAGTAATTGTTTCAAATTCAGGGAAGGAAATTCTAGTCGAGAGATCGATATCACGTTAATTCCTGTTAAAAAAAACCTAAATACTTTGTAATATTTACGTGAATCACATTATACATATTTATATCAAAGTAATAGTACTAGTTTAAACTAATAACGAGTCAACAGGAACAGGAAAATAATGGAAAGAACATACAATACTATCATCTCACTCATACCACCGGTAAAATACAAAATTTACAAAAACACGATAAATTAATACCGAACAAAATACGCCTATGTTATTTAACACTAATGCTTTTACTAATAGTGGGCTCCATTATTGAGTCCAGTGACAAGCTTAACTCTAAAGTCGTAAATTGTTTAAGTGCTTGTAATGCCTCATTATCTTTTTAGTGGCCTTTCACCTACCTATTCACCTACCTACCTACCATATTTCACCTACCTATTTCAGGTTTACGCCATTAGAAAATAAAAATATTGAATACTTAGTTATCAACCGAGTTCTAGGAATACCTACAACAATCTACGGTAAGTATATTTTTTTGTTTCTTCATTATTATATTACCTATGTTAAAATAACCGTAAGGTTTCTACGAGTTGTCTGTCTTATGATCTTATCTCACGGTAAGTTCTATTTTTATAGATCTTCATAAATATTTTATGGAACAAACCATTGTCATAACACTTTTTGCGTGGTACCGGGATAAAAAGTATCCTATGTTTTAATCTAATCGGTCATAATCTATCTATATTTCACATATCGAAATTGGTTCAGCCTTTATGACATAACAAACAAACACATCGTATTTATAATATTAGTGTCGTTATACATAGAAATAGGCAGGCCACATTTATATATTGTTTTATTTACTTACGTCTATGAATTTATTATTAGAATTGAACGCTATTTTCATATATTTACGTCGTTTCGTTACGTTCGGTACGTTTATTGCCTCCGTCAGTATTGTGTGGTGGAAATAAAACGTTTTTCTATATTTTTTTTCGTATTTAAGTATTTATGTCTGCATTCTCTGTCTTTATTTTTGTCAGCCAACATCCCGAATAATCTATAGCTCATTTGATTCCACAACTTTGTAGATTCTCTGCATTGAACCGTTGACCTGCTCCTTGTAAGGTAATATTTACTTCACGTCCCTTCTAACTAAGCATGTTGCATAGTAAGCCAATCTTTGGCTTGGTCACGTTTCACTGAGGTTGCAGTCAACGTACAGGGTGATTTATTTAATGTGGATTTAATTAAAACGAGACTAGAACAAGACCATTACATCAACCAGTTTTGTCTTGACTCACATCTAATTACTATTCAAATGAAAATCTCATTTGAATTGTCTTTACCATCAACTTTCGTCATCAAAACCAAGGTACCTAAGTAGGTAAGTACCTAAAATTTGACTGAATTTTTAACCAAAATTTAACCACCATATAAAAAAAAAACAAATTAATAGATACATTACCTATCTTCACTGGACATTGTCCTAAGTCCCTAGGACTAATCTATGACTGGAATCATAGGAAATCAATCTGGAAATTAATGACGTTTTTGAAAAAGGCGCATGAATTCCCGAAAACTGTTCATGTGTGGTTCACATTCATGTTTGTGAACCACCCTGTATCGACTCTAGCATTCTAGTAAAGGTTAAAGCCTGAACTAATAGGTAAACAGACTTGAACGTAATTAAGGACGGCAAAGTCTTTAGCTATATATAAATAAATCGTGGGGTAGCTTTCTACTGTTTAAGTAGCCTTCGCTTAGACTACAAGGTTTTCTAAAACGACCAACCTCACGACAAAATCTGCTAAGTAAAACCGCGATATCTCTGTTGTTTTAAGTATGGTAATGTAAATGTACAATTTTTTTACAATTTTTATACATAGGTAATAGTATCCACCAACATAATTAATAATTATGTATCCACCTATTTAATTTATCCATTAAAAGAGTTCCAGACACAATCGTGCATATACAAATATACTTATGTATGTTAGTACAAATGTGCAATTACTTTTACATTTTATTTAAAGCATTTTTACACTGAACAAAACTCGTAAATTAACACCCACTAGTATTTTATAAAAACACATGTCTGAGAGAAACATAAAAATGTATTCTTTATTCGAGTTAGGAACCTTTAACCCAAAGTCATTCTTTACGATAAATATAATTGTATTCAATTAAACCTTCCATTAAAAGATCTATCGTCAATTTCGAAACCAAAAGATGTTGTCGAGATAAAAACAGTGTCCAGATACAGTCAAAGGTCGCGGTGAGGTAAACGAGACATGGACATGCCTCATTCACGGCCGGAACGTTATGAATCATTATGTAAAATACTATTTACTACGCTAAAATGTAATACTACTGGAAACCCCCTCGACTTCGTTCACGTAATTTTCAAACAGACTTCAAAACCCGATGCACCCCCTTAGGGATTGAATTACGAGAATTCCTTTCTTAGTGCACCCCTTCACACCAAAAGGAATACCGCCTCCTAATTTCAAGTTTCCAGGACCAGTGGTTTAGGCTGTGCGTTGATAGATCAGTCAGTCGTTAGCATCGATAAAAATGTATACGTACTTTAATATTTATCTCAATGGTCGTAAAAGAGTCAGTAACGCAAGAGGAAGATTACTTCCTTTACAGTCATATTATGACTGTCATAAGTTTTGTTGGTTTTACCTAGTAGCAGGTAAGTAACTATACTGTATCGAATCTGTAATGACTCACCCATACGTGCAGATGTTCGGGGAATCAGCAGGTGATAAACTAATGCATGTTATTATAATGTCGTTAGGATTGAAGTTATAATTAGTTTTCTCGGATATGAGGATGGGTTTTTCCGTTATAGGTTTTTTGAAAGGAATGACGATTTTGCAAGGATCTGCCTATTTAGACGGAGAACCTAAAGAAGCCTAAATACAAAAGATCTAAGTATTATATTCGCGTACTATTCATATTTGGAAATAAATGTTAATATGAAACTAATTTTCATATTGTAGGCAACTCATAGAGGATAACGCATTAATTAATTCGCAATAATAATAATAATTAGTAAATTCAATATTAATTGTACGTACCTATAGGGTATCAAAATAAGTTTCGTGCAAATTGGTGCATACCTACCTTCTGTGGTCTATTAGGTGCATTGTATACTGTTCATCGAATTGGCATGTGGCTTCAATAAACTCTATTCTTCCGCTGTCTGAGTAAAAACACGTGTCTAAGACATCATCGATTCGCTTCATCTTTCATTTCTTTGTAAAGAAAGAAACGAATTCGTTTAAATTTATTTCTATGATTCAGTCATGGGCAAATACTTGTAAATGTAGTACGAATTAGCTTTGTTTGAGAATTCGACGGACAATGATAATAGTTTACTCAGCTCTATAAACATTTGCACCTTCTATGGGTTACGTACGAGTAGTTAATACATACTAATTGGTTTTGCGGCTTTAGTAAATACTAGCTTTTTGCCCACGGTTTCACTCGCGTTGTATTCCGATAAATGTATTCTGAATTTTATTAAACTTTAATGTTCCATGTTTCCTCTAAGTTGGTTCAGCCGTTACGGCGTGATTAAAAGTATTGAAACGCACACATCCAAACATCGTCACAAACTTTCAAATGTAGGATAGGTAGGTAAGGTATCTATTGTCGAACGGCACGGGCCAGCTTGCACTGACATGCCAGAATAAAAAAAACAAAAGAACTGATCATCCTTTGAAGGCTTTGCGCAGATTCCTTTAGAGCCCTCCGTTGCTCAGTCTCCTTTAGTCTAGCACTCTAGTAAGCGAATAAAAAGTTCCACAAGTCGCTGTAGGTATAAAGAATCATAATTAATTGAGTAAGATCTAAAATAGGCCTTACTACAACTCTATTTATTTCAGTAGCATCGCTATCACCATTGTTCTTTATCATCATTACTGTTTATCGGCCTGCGGTTACCGGTGTGGGCGTACGAAATTGTTTTATTGATAGTTCGATGGTTTCGGTAGATCTCGACGCAGGAGGTAAAGAACAAGTATACTGGGTAATGTAATCTGTAGTGTAGGTAATGTATTCTAGATATTAGGCTTTTGGAAAAACTAAATGCGGCGCTATTACCGCTTTGAACGTTATTTTATCTTCATCTTATACCGCGCTGTCAACGCCTTATTAGACGTTAGGTAGCTGTGACTATTCTACCTTCATCTTGATTTGTGCTTCCTACACAGTAGCGGTTCCATTTGTGTTATAGCCTTTCTTTAAAGTTTCAACTATCATCAGTTATTTTGAGTGCCGGCAGTCTTGTGTAGTATTTTGTGGTACACAACACACCCACACCTTAGGTAATTGTTTTATTGTCAATGCGGTTAATGCAGCTGATTAATTGGAAATATGAGGAATATCTTGCAGGTACGATAATATTTCGGCCATCTTTTTTAACTTAACTTTTATCATAAGAATTATACGATACATGATTCATAAATTTTATGGATAGTTTAAATACGAGTTTCCGCATGCAGTTCAACAACATGAATCATAGAGTTTAGTGCTGCTTAGTGGTCATTATATTTCCTACGTTCAACTTATTAGGTACTGAAGTTGCCTAGCAAATAATTCAGGTTTGCAAGCCCATTTGGATCGAAGGGCGAGTCACAAAGCGCCGGGACACAATTCACAACTCCGTTCCTTGAGAACTTTCCCATAAAGTGCGTTGGCCTCTGTATTGCGATTGTATTATTACAATCTCGATGTAGTTATGTATAAAAAGACCCTTACCCAACGCTGCGAAGACTAACACGATCTGGTAGCACGCCATTTCATTACAAAGACCTGCGGAGAGATAAGCTGCATTTGATTGACCTTATAAATAGGTTGGTATGTAAACGAAGGCTATAGGTAGGTAATAGCGTTATCTTCTTGTGGTCATACTTCTAGACTGATAAGCGGACAACAGATCTTCGTGACGTCGCTTGTGTACAGCACAGGGTGTCGTGTCTATTTATACACTGTTGTGTAAACACGAATACCACGCAATAAAACTTTAAATAGATTTTACAGTCCGCTGTAAATGTTTCTTCAGAGACAAAACAAAACAAGATACATCTATTTACAGTATTTACAAGGTTTTGTGGAGACTCAAGTGTAATACAAGGTTTCTGAAGAATCTTTTCAAAAAAAACTTATATTTATCTATCAAAATTCATATGCAAAATGCCTTCAGGCAAACCGGTAAGTATATAATAACAGCGACAAGATTTTTAGTGTTAAAATAATAGAGTATCTAAGTGTACAAGGTTTTTGAAGTTCCGTCTATAGAAAAAAACTTGTTTCAATCTAAATTCATCTGCGAAATACCTTCAGGCAAACCGCTATAAAATTAAAGCAACAAAATTTTAGTCTTATTAAAAAAAAATATTTATATTAATTAAAACACCAGGCTTTCAATTAATTCGCTAAGGAGCTCTCGCGATGTTCCTAAAACCAGTTGGACTTGTTTTGCGTTAGCTAAAAATACCTGGGACTCGGGTCCGGCTCCTGTCTGGATGTTGCACTTTGCACGTTAGATACCACTGGGTTTGTCTGTCACTTCACATGAGCGCGGGTGCGGCGTGCGCGTGCGACGGTGTCAGCGCGTATTCTGACCGGAGCGGAGACTATAGGTAATCTTGCCTGTAGACTGGGCTGACCTCACGCAGGAAGCTCAACTGTTGGGCCGGAGGTCAATTTGGTTAAGGATAAAGATGTCCTGAACAGTTGGCAAATGCCTTTTACTTGGTATCAAGATACTAAGTATTATTTTTGTAGAAGGTCGCATATTTTTCGATAAAAGGTTGGTGTTTTAATGCTTTCTAATGATGGAATACAATTTGATATTTTCGTATTACATTTTAAAAAACTGTCTTTCGAAAGACTAGGTTTCTTCTTTGTGGTCTTAGATCAGTCAGTGACCCTCTTGAGGGTGGCCCAGATTGAAATAACAAGGGACCAGTGTGGTAGGAAAACCAGACAGGCAAGTGTGACTCAGGCAGACTTGATGCACACTGTGAAACTTTTACTGCATTTATTTGCCAGTAGGTACCGTTCTTTCTCCAGAAAGAGATTTGCATTGCTTACATAATTAAGTTAATTATCGGCCATTAATTAGTCAGTCCCAGTCCTCCAACGCCAACGTCGCGATCGCAACAGTATGGTATTCTCATGGAATCCTGCATATGTATACCTACCTACTGTAGCTATAGATACCTTAGTAGGTCCACTGGGCAACCTACTGACTACTCATTCTCGTCATTCCTTTTCTTAGAGCTGGAAAAACTAATAGTTAGGTCCTGTAATTTTGTCTGTGATAAGTCTGGGTCTGCTCTTGTGTTTAATACCTAACAGACAAAAAAAAATTACACTCGCTGTGGTGTTCAAAATTGTCACAATATTTACTGTTAAATAATCTGTAATTATCTAATCTGTGAACTACTTACTCGTAGTGCAATTCATATCTTATCTCTGGGTCAATATGTCATATTTTTGTTTATAAAATGCACGAGTACATTTTTAGTTAAATAAAAATGTGCTGAAAACTTAATAAAAATCTAAAAAAAATCTTTAAAAATGAAAAAAATATTAGGTAATGTAGACCTAGTGATAACGGAAAATAGTAAAAATATGCTTTTGATGAAAGGAATTTGAAGTCAAGCTTGCTGTAGAAAATATTGTGGCCTAGTGTAGAAAATCCTCGGCGGAAGCTTGATTATAGAAGTCATGCGGTGGAGCTTTCGCAGAAATTGCCCCATAGACCTAGAAGATTTTCAAAATGAAGAATATCTTAGTGAACTTCAAGGAAAAGAACTCGCCCTTAGACAAAAGGAAAAAGAACTACTAAAAAAAGATAAGGTACTGCAGCGAAAAATTATAAAGTTCAATAAACGGAAGAAAAATAAAGCAAAAACAGATCTGAAAGCGGCCGCGAAATTACGCTATGCCCGCAACAAATTACTCCTCACACTCGATACCAAAGAAAAAGTTCAGATATGCGATAAGCGCACCTGCAAAAAGAGAAATAAAACGCATGCAAATACCAAGCAGAAGAAAAAAAGGGTGGAAAAGTTGAAACGAGATCCGCGCAGCCCCGTTCAGTATTTTAATGACTTACTTTGCAGACCATGCGAGTGTTCCGAGCACGGTAAAAAAAGACGGCCTTCAAAGGAACCGGACTCTTACTTAAGGAAGATATTCTACCGACCTAGCTCGTGCAAAGATCTGTACACAAACCGTGGCCACAGTCCTTGCAAGAGTGGGCAAGAGTCTAGTCGGGAAAGCTACTGGAAGAGGGCAGCTGGCGATTGCTACTTGATGTCGATGCGGAGGCCGCCTCAGCTGTGGCTGTACAATCGGTGGCCGCATTTCTACCCTCAGTATTTGGGTGCTAGGCAGCAGTGCAAAAACTGTAAACACGTGTTGTTATTGCTCGCAGCGATCCTGTTTTGGACACCTTGTCTGCTCTGCTTGGAATTGTGCAAATGCTGTTTCTGTGCCTGTTGTACTGAATAATTTATAATAATCTATTTAATTCTCTTTCATTTCGGAGCTTCAGGTGTAAACTATCTATTTTAATAAACCTACTCAAAGATTTTAATTAATATTTCTAGGCAAACCAAAGTAAATAAAACGTTATTTCAGCTGTCATTTTCTAATGACAAGACTATTTTATTAGACTTTGTCAGAAGATGATTTTGTTGAATTTTGTACTCTGTTTATTTTTTGATTGAATATTTTATAAGATATTTATTTTTTAATAAGGAAGCTATGATTTTCCATCGATTACGGTTGATAAGTTTTAGTAAATCTCTGCTAAGTTTAAAGGGCTCGAGTAAAAAAAACACCGATGTTAAAGGGCATACCGAAGATGTATCTGAAGTCGTTGTGGTATCAAAGCCTAAAGTAGCACAAAAGAAGCAAGATATAAAAGAAAATACAACAGAATGTGCAAAAAACAATAGCAGAGTCATACCAGTTAAACCTCGTTTAGAGTTCAAGTCGAAGAGTGAAACCTTTAGGATTCCATCAAGAGGTAAGAATTGAATTTAATGAATAAATATTGTAAACGACAATAATAAAAATATTTTTTTTCAGCACTGAAAAAACGCACAACCAGGAAAACGTTAAGTTTAAGTGACCTCAAAAGGCGTTTCTCATTGAAGGACTCGCTTAACTCCAATCGAATCAGAGAAAAGATTCAGTCGTTCAAAAAAGAAAAAACAAAAAGGAATAAAAATATAACAAAGGAACCAGATATAAAAGTTTTATATGTCGCTCAATCTAAGCCTCTGAACAGAAGACGTCCTAAACATCACAGGAAACTTGCTATGCCCCAGTCATCTTGTGACCTGTTTGGCTTCTATAGAAACAAACGTCTAATTGACCCCTACACGTTTTATCATAGGTACAACATGAACGATAACCCTTTCCAAAAGCTAAGGACAAGAAGTGCCCGAAAGAAAAAAAAACTTCGTGAAGCTACCACCACCTGCCCTTACACTCATCATCCTCTTAAAGTGGTTACTTCTGGTAAGATAAAGGATTCACAGTCTAATATGACAGGTTGCTGTACCGATCCCCTTCATTACAATTTACTTCGTTTCCCACAAACCAGCAAATCAAAGCTACGAAAGAAGAACTCATTGAGATTATACCGAAGTGAAGCTCTTTCTAACGTGTGTGATAACGATGTTGGGTGCTATTACTCAGTCTATGATAAAAAGCCTCATAAACCTAAGCCTGTACCGAAAAAGATGTCACGAGATCAAACTGTATCTACTTCTAATTTTAAAGCTCCCGTGGTATGTGTGGATATGGCTATATCAACTTGCAAAAGTTTCAAACTACCAATCAACTCAAAAAAATCATGTACTATTAAAACATCAATAAAATCCAGCTCAGGGCGCCGAAAATGCAAACGTTCTGTTCGTAAATTTCCAATTTCAATGATTTATTCCAAAATATTTCATCAACTTTTAAGATGTACTGCTGCTGCTCATTCGAGAAATGGATCATCCACAACGAGAAATGTTGTCAAATACATTTTGTTAAGTCTTGTCGTTTTAGTGTGGTCACCGTGTATCATAGGTGTTGGGGTTGGTTGGCTGCTGTCATATCCATTGAGGCCTCAGCATGTTATAAGTCCTAATAATAGGAAAAAATATAAATGCAGTGATGAATGCTATATAAGCCAATGTCAATACGATTGGTGGGCAACATTTATATGCTTCTCAAAACGTGTTTCAAAAGAAGCAAGAAAGGCTTTATCCTCTCTGATACGATCGAAAGATCAGACTGTAACGGAAGACCTGCCTCAAGTGCCTCATAGTCGTTCGCATCCAGACCCTGGAAGGCGATACACCTTGTACCATGCTGACGGTAGAGGATGGGTGATAAAACCAGATCATAAAAACGTACGTGTGCCTCCAAATAAAAATCGATTCATGCAAATCTTTCAAAACTTGTTTTGCGATTGTGATCACCCAAAAATAAGTCAACATTCATCTCGAACCCGACGTAGAACCAATACTACCTCGCATGATACTTGTGCAACATGTTGTCCAGAAAAACAGTTGGACAGCAATCTTAGAGACAAAATATGCCTGACTCCATCTAAACCACAGAAACCAAAAGGCACTTCCAAACCATATACTCAGCCTGAAAAAATGGTTTGTAGACCCATTCAAGAAGCTGTTGGTAAAAAAACAGTGTCAGGAAAACTTGCGGACACTAAACAGCTAGACAAAAATCCGACGGATAAAATATGCCTGACTCCATCGAAACCACAAAAACCAAAAGGCACCTTCAAATCATGTACTCAGCCTGAACAGATGGTTTGTAGACCCATTAAAGAAGCTGCTGGTAAAGAATCAGTGTCAGGAAAACATGTGGACACTAAACAGCTAGACATAAATCTTACGGATAAAATAAGCTTGACACCATCAAAACCACGGACAGCACAAAAACCAGAAGGAAGTTCCAAATCATGTGTTCAGCGAGATAAAATTGTATGTAGCCCTAAAGAGGCTAAGTCTGCTGATATAAAAAAAACAAGTCACAGCTGTCACATTCATAAAGCAAGTATCGAAAATTTAATATGCCCTGTTGATAAAACCAGTTCTGGAAAGCGGTTAGACATCAAACATGCAGATAAAGTTTGTTTGGCATTATCGAAACAGAAGCCAGATGGAAACTCTACGCGGCCATGTACTACATCGATATGTAGTGGACTTCTGCAAGTAAAACGAAGTCGTTCAACCAACAGTCTTCGTCGCTCAGGCTCGGAACTGGTTCAACTGAACCCTGTACGTAGTCGATCCGTCTCTAAAAAGAACGAAGCTAAACGTAGTACGAAGCCAGATCGTATAGCTATAACCGAACGCGGTCCTGTTTTATGTTCAGGGGAGCCTCAGAAAATTATTAACATCAAAGTCTGTAAAACAAAACCGACTCAAACTACTCGTCAGGCGAAGGGGCCAGCCACGAAAAAAACACAGGTTGGAAAACCGCCCGCACCTTCCCCGATGCCTCCGCCAAGACGCAGAGGCGAAGCAAAACCAGTGACGCGACCCTCTAAAAAAACTTGCGAATGTAAAAAAATGCCATTTAATGTTATCGGCTACGTAACTAAAATATTTCCTAAGAAGAAAATCATAAAGGTTCCATTCTGTCGGAGATTTGGGTGCTGGCTTCGACGCCTTGGTCGCAAGACTGCCGAATCCATCGACAGCTTCGATGAGGAGTTGTACAAAGCCATTTGTCCTGTTGAAGTCAGATGCCAAGACGCATACATTCACACGCTCCACTCCCGACCGTGGTTTTGGGTTTACAGATGCTGTCCTTCATCATATCCTGCGTTCTTGAGGTGGTACTACTGCAGTAAAACCTGTTGTTACCACTGCATGTTTAGTATTTCATTATGCTTCTGGGCTCCTATTGCTTGTTGGTGTTATATTTGCTATCAACTGTGTCTATGTTGTTGTAATTAAACTGAATCAATGTAATAACAATTTACCTTCGAACATTCGTTATACTTACCTAGATACCTATCTAGGTAACAATACCTACCAATATTTATTGTCAAATGTCGAGAGTAGATAGCTTACTTGCCTACCTATTGTGGTGTAGGTAGAGGCTAGAAACCCTGCCTTTCGATTTTATGATTGTCGTGGATTTGAATACCGGAGAGATATATAAGTATGTAGTATGTAAATAAAGGTCCCTAATTTTATTCTGGAATCGAACAGGTCTGCCTCTTATTTTCTCCATCTAATTCTAAGCATTGCTCTTCCCACAGGCTCTACCCAAATACTATAAAGTAGGTAATGGACCATAGCTCTCTATCTACCCAAAGTTTTGGTGTCTGGGGTGTTCGCTGTTTTTATTTTCCCACTTAATGTGGGGTCGGCACAGTAATGTTGACAAACATGTTGCGACGAAGATTTAGTTTTACAACCGGCCGCCTGCCTGACGTCAACCCTTTTTGGGAATTTTCACTTATGGTATTTACCGATTTGATCACTCTTTAAGCAGAGAGAATATTTTATAGAAAATTTACTTAGTCCGAGAGTCCGAGATTTAAAATAACATGGAGAAAAATTATAATGTATTTTTACCTCCAATTAAAGTTCAACCTTGTAATTTCTGACTTTGACATTGACACAAGGTTATATTTTTGTGTTGACTGACTTTGACAGAATAACGAAAGAATGAAATTACTGACTGTGACTGTTGGCTGGACTGACATGACATGACACTCGTCTTTGTCGTATTTATTATTTGTAACTTCGTTTCGTTTCTAACCAAAATAAATAGGTACATAGTTTTCTTTCTTCAGAAAAAACTAAATATTGGCAAAAACTTTGTATTTTCTATTTTCTATCACAAACCCTTTGAAATTGCCAAAAACCGGTCGTTCTGTCGGTTGTTTAGTCGTTTGTCGGACAGTCGAAAGAGTTTGTTGAAATGCAGGCAGAAGACAAACGTCGAAAGCAGTCGGTAGATCTGGCCTCTTTGGAGCCAGCTGCCAGGGTGAAGCAGTTAGCTAACTATGGGACTATGGTTGAAGTGGACTCTAATGTTCCTCCACGAAGGTACAGTACCATGCTTACCCATACCTACCCATTGATAAATAAACCTACCTAAAGTTAGATGATTATACTCTGACTCACCAGTAGGTATGTTTTTGTCAGCTAATTAGGACCTACAATTGAATTTTACAATTTAAAATTAAATGCCAACTTCCTACCTAACTATTATTTAATTTTAACAAATTGTTCATCATGATATAAAGTAGTTCTTATTTTTAGATATTATCGTTCAGGCTTGGAAATGGTACGCATGGCAAACGTATATCTTGCAGAGGGAAGTTTAGAGAATGCATACATTTTATACATGAAGTTCATGACACTGTTTTTGGAGAAAATCCGGAAGCATCCAGATTATGCTGGTGTGCCTGCTCAAGTGAAGGCCGTTAATCAAACAAAGCTGAAAGAGGTTATGCCGAAGGCAGAAAAACTGAAGCAAAAGTTACTTGTGCAATTTGCCCGCGAACATGCATCGTGGATTGAAAACGCAGTAAGTTTACTAATTTATTTATCTAGGTATGTTTTTTTAGTCTGATGAACTCAAACTCTAAAGGTATTTATTTCAATAAAATCATAAGGATTGATACAATAGTAAAAAAGTAAAGATGTTCAGAAAAAAGTCTTTTTGAATTCATTTAGTCTGTTTTCTTACATTCATGAAATATCTTATCCTTCTAATTCATACAAAATTTAGAAAGAACATCAAATTAATAAAACTAGGTATTCTTTATTGATATAAGTAATAAAATAAATAGGATCACGACTGTAATCCCCAAGTACGGTAAACATCCTCTCAGATCTCCAGAAGCTTAGATCCTTTGAAGATGTCTAGTGGGGGTAGTCAGAGGCAAGTCCAAACTTTATATTTGGTACATGCCCACATTTTGCAGTAGTTAGCATTCCATACGTGACAGGTTGCAAGCCCATCGCCGCTTATAAGAATACTAACTGGTTTCCTCACAATGTTTTCCTTCACCGTTTTGAGCATGTGTTTTTGATGCGCATATAAATTTTTTCAAACAGAAAAATTCATTGATGCACGCCGGGATTCGAACCCACAACCTTCAGATTGAAAGTCGAGGTACCTCCCACTCGGCCAACACTGCTATATTCATTATTGCAAGTAAAGTATTTCTTGTGTAAAAAAATACCAACTATTTCAAGCACCTCTGAGATGTAATTGGATTGACCATGGTTGTGTTGTTCAATGCCATCAATTGTTGTGGCAATATACAATTGATGGATCAGCAGTCAGCATCATCAGTATTCATTTTATTTACATTTTTAAATTTAGAATCATCAGAGTTTAATGAAGACTTTAGTTAGGTGAATAAAAGAGTAACATGTTCTATTGTCAAACACTAGGAAGTCAGACGTCAAGAAGAGGAAAGGAGGAAGAAGCAAGAAACAGAAGATGCAAAATTGGCACTTAGATTACAAGCAGATGAGGACAAAAAAGACACACATCCACATCTACTGAATGATGTAAGTTTTAGGAGCCCTTATAATTTAATCTGGGTGTTTCAAAAGATAATGTCAATGGGAAGTCTAAAGGTAGAGAAACTGGCCTCACAGCTCTGTCGGTGGTAACTCTGCCTTCTGCACTGCAGGTTGTGGGTTCAATTCCCACCAAGGGCAAACATTGTTCTGTGTCTGGGTGTTATAATTTATTATAAGCATAAAATTAACAAAAAAAAGATATAAGTATTCTACCAGTTATCTGGTTCCAGTATTCTACCAGTAGTTATATTACACGCTTTGCTTTGTTTGGGGCTGAATGACGCTGTGTAAATGTCTACTAATATTTATTGATTTTAAACCTTTCTTCTAAATTCGCTGATTAGTGATTTTTTTAAAGGCAATACAGGATGGTCATGTACCATTGCCTAATAACTGACACCAGCAAAACTAGTTTAACAAGTCCCATTCAACTTAATTAGCATTGAAGATAAAAATTCGTCACATTAACACATTCTAGTCAACAGCATTGAATGGGTTCTCAGTTATTTATATAAAGTTATTTTTGTTAATAAATTAATAATTGAATTATTGATATAAAACCTTCTTGTGTCCTGTTGTATTTCGTATAAGAAAGTATTTGTGACTATAAGAAAGAAACCACCTACTTGACCCTTTCTACCTAACCAATGTTACCAAACAATAAAGTCTACTTAGATACATCCTCCTTGTGCATGTTTATTCTTATTTAAAACAGCATAGTTCCAAACTTAAAAATGTGTGTGTAACAAAAGTGTATCAATAAAAATGTACCATTACCAGCCGGTATACAGTACAAGTGGGCAACGCACTTATGTGTTAGTGAAAGTTATCAACTATTATGTCCAGGACGCCTGGGCCGCCAGTCCGTCCGCGCCACCGGTAGATGGCGTGTTGTATCCCGACGACTTCGCTGCGGAGCCCCCGAGGGCGCCTCCGCATCATTACCAGCCTGTGCCGCCGCTCATACCGCCTTCACGGCCTCACAAGTAAGTCTTAAAAGGAGTCTGCTCGCTACCATGGTTATTGTAAATAAATAGGATCACAAATGTAATCCCCAAGTACGGTAGACATCTTTCTCAGATCTCCAGGTGCTCAGATCCTTGGAGACATTTAGAGGGGTTAGTCAGAGGCACGTGCAAACATTACATTTGGCACTTGCACATTTTGTAGTTACAATTAAAGATGTTAAAATTTCCATGTAAAAATCTATAGTTAGGTACGTCTACTAAACACGATAGTTTGAAATATAGTTTTACAGGACTTGCTTTATTCTATTTTTTATGATAATCACAAAGATGTTTAAAAAATGTAACTGCAATTCTTTAAAGACAACGAAATGTCTTATAATTATACATAATATAATATATGTCCTTTGAGATTACGCGCCGTTAGTATCTAAGGACTAACTTGAATGACAACAAGGCGCCATGGAAGGCTAAAGTGACTCGACATTCCAACTGATGGATAGTCTCAGTTTTTATCTTCTCATGTTTTTCGAGTTATTTCTGGTACCTTAAATTCAATCATATTAGCTTGTTTATTTTGTGTAATAACCTTAAAGTAAGCATAACTTCCTTATTTAATATGCCCTTCAAACTGTATGAACATGTTTATGCCCTTCTGACAATACCTTCAGTATATTGTGGTTATATTAATTTGTTTGACATGCTTTTAAACCGATGTAGAATTACTATTGTTAATATAACTGCCAAGTTAGGCCCAATTGAATAAGTTTTTTTATAATCACCAGGTAAAAAAATATTCATGTCGAATTTTGAGAACCTCCTCTTTTTTCTTTTTAATTCAAAATACCCATTGAGCTTAATGTACTACGTACTAGAGATGACACCACAAAGTAATAATTTGCGGTGCGCCTTGCGGTCCCTGGACCACAGTGGACTCGGTCCGAGTCTAACGCCTGTGACGCGCGAACGTGTTTTTCGTGGCGCTTACGACCTTTTTGATTGAAAGTAACTTAAGCCATTCAGCGGTCAGCGCTTTACGTTTCAATGTTTCGTTTAGCCATATAAATATTTATTTTACGCTGCAAGCGGACTTTGGCTTTAATAATTGAAAATTGAGCAATTTATTTGGCTTGGATAGCTCCTCTAGTACGTAGTACATTAAGCTCAATGAAAATACCACGTTTTTTCTTTTATTTCCGACGTTTTAGGACAATTCAGATGCTCTTCATCATGAGCCCTGCCCGCGACCGCGATCAACGGTAGATCGGCCAAACCTGCCTCCTATTTTTTCATTGATTAAAAATGGATAAATCGGTGAAAAACTATAAGAAAATGAATAGTTTTGGGCTGGTGTGTAATGTGATGATGTTTTATTACAGCGATGGAGCGTACAGTGACGCGCTATGCGGTTCGCAAAGACTGCGCACCGTGCTGGTGCCCTCGGGGCTCCTCTCTCGTTTCCTTCGCATGGCTTCTGCTAACACGGCGCGCAATGTGGAGACTTGTGGAATCCTCGCTGGCATCCTGGTACTTATCTTACTTAATATTATAAAGTTATATAAGTAATAGTTTGTGAGTGTGTGTATGTGTGTGTGTGTGTGTGTGAGTGTGGGTGTATGTGTGTGTGTGTGTGTGTTTGTGTGTGTTTGTTTGTTACTCTTTCACGAAATGAAACTTTACAGTTATATAGCTTATACATCAGAATAACACATAGGCTACTTTTTATCCAGGTACCACCTGTGCGAAGCCGGGGCAAGCTGCTAGTATTCCTATATTTTAAATTAAAAAGATTATTTCACTGACTGGCCTCACAGCTCAGCAGATAGTAGCTCTGGCTTCTGCGCTGTAGGTTGTGAGTTCGTCCCACCCAGGACAAATATTTGTGTGATAAACTATTATAATATAAAATATTTGTTCGGTGTTTGGATGATCTTGTGTATAATATACAAGTATTTTATCAGTAATTTGGTTCTCATAGTACAAGCAGTTTGGGACTAGATGGTGCTGTGTGATAATGTCCACCAATATTTATATTAGTAGGATTCTAGCATTGTATGTACTACAGGAACGGGACCAGTTGAAGATAACGCACGTTATAGTACCGAAGCAATCCGGCACTCCCGACTCGTGCAGCACCAACAATGAGGAAGATATCTTCCTCTATCAGGACCAACATAACCTCATCACGTTGGGGTGGATACATGTGAGTTTTATCAATATTATTCAGACTAACTTTTCATACGGAAACAAAGAAAGAAAGAAAATACATTTATGTGAGGATGTTATGTATGCACGGAAAATATCCCCAACCAAAATAATAAAAAGACACAAATTTATTTTATAAGGTATAAATAAACCTATAAAGGGGAAAAAATTAAGTTGCCTGAAAACAAAATAGAAAAACTGCAATTTCAGTAATCGCATAAAAATGCGTTTATTGTGAAATGTGTAATGTTTACCATATACATATATATACGAGTATATATTACAAGCTGACCCGGCGAACTTCGTATGGCTTTAGAATTAACAAAAGCTGTGTTAAGTTCCCGTTCCTGTTATCGTTCCCGTTCCCGTTCCTGTTTTCCTGCTTTTCTCTTGAAATTTTTCCTGAATTTTCTTTGCTATAAACCTCACGGAGCCCGAGACCTTTCCAACGAATGCAAAACCGTGGAAATCGGTTCGTGCGTTCGGGATTTATAGCATCAGGAAGGAAAACCCGACTTATTTTTATATTATAGATTATATCTATCTATTATCACTACATGTATAAAGCAAAGTCGCTTTCCGCTTCCCGCGTCTGTATATAATATGTAATATGTATGTATGTATGTTTGCTTATATCTTTAAAACTACACAACGGATTTTGATGCGGTTTTTTTTAATAAATAGAGTGATTCAAGAGGAAGGTTTATATGTATAATACATGCATAATATAGTAGAGAAACACTGATAATTTTAGAGGTTTCCAATGTGATGTCGTAAATAAACACATTTTTTTGCGCTTACTTTGCAAATGCTGGCTGAACCCCACGAGATATATCAAAATAATGTACTAGAGTATTGTATACCTTAAAAACGTCTACAAAAAAGTCCACGATGGTATTAGAAATGTCTTACGCACAGCGAAGCGGGCACGGGTCAGCTAGTTTATATATAAGTATTTGTTTTCTTTTCAGACGCACCCAACTCAGACGGCATTCCTATCATCGGTGGATCTCCACACGCAATGCTCGTACCAGCTGATGATGCCTGAAGCTATAGCAATTGTATGCGCGCCCAAGTATAACGAGTGAGTGAATTATTTCATGGCTCTTGCCTTCATGGCATAAGGGCTTACCTAGGTCCCATTTAAATTTGATTTAAGAGGCTCCCAATCGCTGATTGCTCTTTTTCGAAACGAAAAAAGAAATACTTCTGAACAAGCCACATCTCCTATTTTTATAAGTATATTACTTCAGGTTCCTACCTAGATTTCTATTAAGCTGAAAACATAATAGCAGAAACTTTTCACGATAAAGATATTATTTCAAAATGATACGTTTTAGAATTTATGATCGAAATATTTTATATACCTACTATTAAAATCAACTTGTGATTTATTGTTAAAGATAGGTAATATGTAGATCTAGATTTCTATTAGAATAGATTTTTGATAAGTAATTATACATAATTTATATCATTAATTTATTCGAAAAGCTAAGGCGGACCACGCTCCGACGTGTGTTTGTCGTCATTGCAGCGGTCGGTAGGATTATTTATCGAAGTGATTAAAGATGGGTACATCTTTATTCACATATACTATACATTATAAAATAGGAGATGTGGCTTGTTCACAAGTATTTATTTTTTCGTTTCGAACAAAAACAATCGTCGACTGGGAGCGCCTTAAGCAGGACTAATAGTTCGTTTGAAAATAAAACTATATCGTCTAACTATTGGTCGAATCAGCTGATGATGCCCGAAGTTATAGCAATAGTCTGCGCGCCCAAGTATAACGAGTGAGTGGAAACCTTCATGTCTATTCTTGTGCCTTCATGGCTTGCCTAGGTCCTTAGATTTAAACAGGAGTAGTTCCTGCAACACAGTGAAAACTAAAGCAAGAACCAGTGCATCACATTATGTAATCCTATATTTGAATGCAATAAAAACATTTTGTATTTTTTTAGTAATAGTTCCTATAAAAAAAATATATTTATATATCTCTTGATTTTTTGATTGATCGAACCTTTTTTTGAATTCGAAGTTCAAAAAAAAATAGAAACACGACTGTATTCCCCAAGAACGGTAGACATCCTCTCGGATCTCTAGGCGTTCAGATCTTTGAAGATATATAAAAAGGTTAGTCAGAGGCACGTCTAAACATTACATTTGGCACATGCCCACATTTGAAGGCGGTTTTTTTGTTGTTTTTAAAACGTTATTATTGTTTTTTTCAGGACTGGTTACTATGCCCTGACTCCAAACTACGGAATGCAGTTTATAACCAATTGCAGGCAGAGTGGCTTCCACCCACACCCTACTGACCCACCCCTGTTTCACGTAAGTACTCTATATTGTAATAATTTTCTAACTACATTAAGCCTAGATCAGATTTTTCAAAGGAATATGATTCATAATACCATTGGAATAAAGTTGTATTTGCAGCGTAGTTTATGGTCATTGTGCAACTTCCAAGTTATTTTTTACTAGCTGACCCGACAGACGTTGTTTTGTCCAAATTTTAATAATCCCATAGAAATAAGCACTTTCAGATTTTGTGCAAATTTTACAAATTATAGGTAACTTATAAACTTTTTCACCCTTCGAATCTTATCCAGATAATTGCAAACACAACAAAAAACCGGCCAAGCGCGAGTCGGACTCGTTCACAAAGGGTTCTGTAACATTATCAATAAAAAACGGTCTTAGTAATAGGGTCCCGTTTTTACCCTTTGGGTACGGAACCCGGTAATCGGTGGAGCTATTTTCGAGTTTTTGCGAAAAACATAGATATATGTAATATGTATATACAGTCGTGGTCAACTAATTAGGGATTAGGAATTAGGGATTCGGTTTAACCAAAGAGTGTCCCTAATTAGTTGACCACGACTGTATTATATATTTTGTATTATGTATTATATATTGTATTATATATTATATATTTTTTATTTTCCAACGAGTCTAAACCATATTCCATATCTCTTACATGTAAGTATAATTAGTCATTTATGTATATTTGTATGTACATAACCGGTTATTGTTCTTCACTATCTTGCATGTCCCTAATTAGTTGACCACGACTGTATATGTTGATGTTTCACACCTCACCATATTTTAGTACGTCAAGGCATTAAATAAATGTATTGTATATTGTTTTCAGAGTGTAGCCCACATTCGTCTGGACGAGTCTGCTCCTGTCGAGATGGTAGATCTTCGATGATGGAGTTATCGGAATCTATGCAATCGCTTTCACCGCATATTTTGTCTGCACTGCACAAACTTGAAACTCTATTAAACCAATTATCTACTTGAATCATAAAAATCTGAAGGTGACAAGACATGAAATAAATTTGTCAAATATAGGAATACTAATTGTCTGACGCTTTGACAATTATCGTCAACCTATGATACACTACTAATGCCAATTCGATATTGAATCTAGAGGTGTTACAATATTCTATTAGCTCGTTAGTTACTGACGAGGCGTGGCACGGTCCGATATCTTCGTATTCGTACTTATTCGAAGGCGCATAGTTTGAATCGTAGTAATGTAAAGGAAAACAGTTATTTAAGCGGCGATGGGCTTGCAACCTGTCACGTATGAAATGCTACTGCAGTATATGGGTATGTGCCAAATTAATGTTTGGACATGTAACTTTTAATTATCCCCTCATTGATATCTTTCGAACTAGCGGGATCCGAACCCGCATCTTCGCCTATAATCAATGCGATGACAATCATCAAAACTGTATTTCAATGAAGTTTGTTCATTCAAATTTGATTGACAATTTTTATGGGTAAAAGTCTTACAATAATCTCCAGTTAGGGATATATTTCTCTACAATGAACTTATTCGAACTACTTCCTTCTGTGTTACTTGTATACAAAAATAATAACTATGGATAATATTTATATGGTAACGTGAGATTACTTCTGTGATAGCATTTTTAGGGTTCCGTACCCAAAGGGTAAAAATGGGACCCTATTACTAAGACTTCGCTGTCCGTCTGTCTGTCACAGGGCTGTATCTCATGAACCGTGTTAGCTAGACAGTTGAAATTTTCACAGATGATGTATTTCTGTTTCCGCTATAACAACAAATACTAAAAACAGAATAAAATAAATATTAAGGTGGAGCTTTTTTTTTTTTTAGCTGTTTTTTATAGATTGTACGGAATCTTTCGTGCGCGGGTCCTACTCGCACTTGGTCGGTTTTTTTTCTATATTTCAATCTGAAACTTATCAATTTCGAAGTTAATTTTTATGCACTTTTAGAATGAATTAGCCAAGCATTTACTGCAAAACAAACATGCCAAATATGTGTTTTATACATAAGTATTGAAGATACATAGAAGATGTTTGGTTAATTTCTATTATATTTAAAATCTAGTTTAAGTCTGAATATCAATGTGTAGTCTCGAATTTGGTGTTTTAGATTAGTATCTTATAATTGCCATTTTATATGCACATGGTATTTAAGAAAAAATATAATAATTGTTTTGTAAAAAAAAGCACGTTCAGCGATCGCGAACTCACCCACCCTACTTGCACTGTAAATTATCGTAATTTGTAATGTGACTACCCCTTTGATAGGCTGCCTAACCCGTGTAGACATATTGAGGATGTGAGAGAACGTCTACCACGCTCAAAAATTAGTCGTTACAAATTATTTGATTTGTACTCGAAGTTACTGCACTAGTTGATTAGTAGTGGCAATTATGTTACCTACAAATTGAGTAAAATTTTGTAAAATACGATCGATCTTATTCCTTTTGAAAAAAAACGGAGGAAATTCTCAATTCGAAACCTATATATTTTTTTTATGTTAGACCATGCACATTTTTTTACAGAGTAGACCAATTTTGATAAAAAAAAAATTTAATGGATAGGGTATTTTTTAATGATAAGGAGTAGGTATACTCCGAAGTTGGTCCTATAAAATCGTCCCAATGTCGTCGGTTTTCTTTTTAGTTTTCTTAACGTAATTATACCTATGATATGTTAAAGATTTCTCAATTTTATTTCGTATATTTTGCACATCCAAGCGTCATAATAAGCAACATCATACATGTTATTAAAGTAAATTTTGATTGGAGTTTTTAAATCGCATTACAAAATCGTGAATGTAGTAAAAACTATAGTAAGTTTTAGAACTGTTCTGTGGTTACGCATATTTAGACTTTACCTTTAACGGAATAAGTGCGATCGTTTATTACTCAATTGAAGTCAGTTGATGATTCTCAGTTCTTAGAACAAAAACCTATATTTGAATAGGAGCATTGAACTTATTTTTTATGATCGCGAAGTCGTGTGTTTGATTATTGTAAGGAGCTTCCTTCGGGGCTCATGTATTATCGTGTGATAACGAGGCACAGCCTTGAAGACTGAAGCTTAATATGTAGGGTAGAATCTTACTAATATTATTAATCCGAAAGTTTGTAAGAATAGTTACGCCGTAACTATAACGATTTTAATACCTGGAATTGTATATTGGCTACTTTTAATCCAGTCAACGCGCGAGTGTAACCGCGGATGGAAGCTAGTATAATTTAAAGCAATTTAAACCTTATAAACATAATATATTTGTGACCTTTGTAAACTCATTTAGCTAAAAGCTTCATATTATTATTGTTATGTTTGTTACACCTAGTGTAAAATTATTTATTTTTGTTTGTTACCACACATTATTATTATACACGCGCTGAGCTTTAGGTAGTAAGTGCACCGTATGTCACGTTATTTTTTGTATAACTCTCTCTTTTTGCCGTCATATAGTAGAAGGAGACAGGGATATTTCAAATCGTGGCTACATGTGGCCTGGTTTGCATTTTATGCACGTAATTTTGTATAAGTGCCATTTGAATTATAAATTATTTATTGGAAATTATGTAGAATTAAACCAGCATACGGCTTTTATATTAGTAATAGTTTTACATCATAAAAAATGTAACACCGTTTTTGAGTTACCTATTTACTAAATTATTCAAATGATTTTGTAACTCGATGTTCAAGAGATGGTTCCTAAAGAGCGGCGCAATAGAATTTCGACTTTATCTTCTAGATCACAAGGTGTAATATTTGTGTGCAATTAAACTAGATCGTAAGAGCCGAGTCTTTATGTTAATTTATATTAATATGGACCAATGTGAATAAAAAATGTTCTAAATTAAGATAACGTTTATTTATTGCTATTATAATACTTACATATTGATTAGTGTAACATACTGGCAGTGAAAACACCTACATACACTATGTGAACGAAATTATTTAGTTGAAACATTCATATTTACTATCACAACAGTTATTCATAATTAAAAGCCAATAAAAATTATATTATCACTACATAGTATAAAGCAAAGTCGCTTTCCGCTTCCCGCGTATGTATGTATGTTTGCTTATATCTTTAAAACTACACAACGGATTTTGATGCGGTTTTTTTTAATAGATAGAGTGATTCAGGAGGAAGGTTTATATGTATAATAACATGCTACCCGTGCGAAGCCGGGGCGGGTCGCTAGTTTTAAATAAAATTAAGCGTGGTATAATTTGCGCGAACTATCGTGATCTAATTATATTTTACGGTGCATTACCACATCAATTATTAAAAACTAACTAAATATTTTTACAATGCAACAATAATTTAATTTGTTGAAGTTTATAATAATACAAACTACATTTTTAAGGCACTCGGTGCTTGCTTCCTCAAAGATCAATTTACATTACCTTACTTATTGCCTAAAACTAAATAAAATAACGACTACTATTATGACACAGTAAAAATATTATATTGCTTAGTTTATTTAATACATAAACATTTGGCTATTAACTGTCTAAAAATACCAGGTTTTAAATAGCGGGTAGATAAAGCACAATGATCTACTAATGAAGGCACACGTTAATTTAGTTACAGAATGCCGGCAATTTAGTTTAAGCAGATGCTGCTGGACCGGGGACCTCGTGGTACTAAAATTACTAAATTATTTTAACACGTTCCATATACAACTAAGATTTACATACACGATACACGTACGTGCAAACGCAATTTTTATTTTTTATTTCATTGGTCACACTCACACTTAAATCTTGATAAAAGTAGTACCTAAAACTCATACGTGTTAAAGTAGGGACTCATGCCTCATTCGTAGGGCATGCACTTACGGAGAGTACATCAAAATGCAACATCGATGGATGAACGCGTAAAGAGTGCCATGAGGTCCTGCATAACATGCCAGCATAAGGCGGCGAGCTAAATCTTATAGCAAAATACTATCAGTGTGATTGCTATTTAATTTTATTAAGGCACCATGTGGGACTCTCGACTAAGCTCAGCCACTCAGTAGGTACTTAAGTGTTTTATAATATTAGTAGAGGTACTTATTACATTAGATATTATTTATTATAATTAAATACTTATGTAATGTGTGCATTATTTGTACATACTTATGTAGTCATATATACCTATATAACGTTGAAGCTTATACCAAATGTTGAACAATAAGTACCATAGATGTCAAGTGGTTACAATGCTGATGGCTCGATAAACTAAAAAAAAATAACCTAATTAAGTACAGTACGAACAATCTTATTTTGTTCAGGTTTAAGTCCTAGTTAGCGTAAACGATCTTAAAATAAGATAGCTTGTTTTTCTAATATTTTTTGTTTTTATGTTTTAACTCCAAGTGGCATATTAGTCACACCTATTTACGAGTAAATGTTAATAGGTAAAATTTAGGGTGAAGTTTCTAAATCACATTAAAAAAATAGTCTCCGATTTTAAGACTATTACTTGAACTAAGGTTTACGCTAATTTAGACTTTAACATCAACATAATACGATCTATCGCTTTGTATTAATTTTTTGTCAGTTTGTCGATACAACCGAATTGCCACCAAGTGTTAGGTTCCTAGGTTGTTTACTTATAAACGAATTTCAGTAAAAGGCTTAATTTTAAAATCAATAATTGATACCTTCTACTAATCTATCTTCTATCTAGGTTAATAATAATAATTAATAATTATTTTATATAACCTTGATATTAGAGTAAAACATAACAATTTAGGTACAATTATTTTTATAATTTTTTAAGTATGTATTGCTACGTCTTAATACATTCAATTGCGATATATTTTTATACCTAGGTAATTACTTACATACGAGTAACATTACTAAAGGAACTAGAACAATGAATGATTTGATATGGTCTGGCGGTATCTTCTCTCACACGCAAAGTTATCTGGCGCGAATCGCAACCCGAATTAAAATCTAAAATTGTAAAGTGCTATCACAACTAGGATCCCAGTCAGTTCCTTAGGATCTTTGCACGCGAACCCAGAACTAGCATGATCCTTCTTAACTTTAGAGGGCGGTTCGATGTGCAAGGTCTTATTCATCATCCAATAATAGACCTCGGTGAGACCTTGGGCTTTTAACTCGGGGCCGACCGTCTTCCGTATCCGGTCGTTGTAAGCATTCAGCCAGTTAATCTAGAAAATACAAAACATCTTAGTTCACGGGAAGGTGTGAGGTGTGACCCTCCTTTCAAATTTCTAAGGTGGTTTAAGATGTGTGCTGGTGCACTCAAACTACCCATATTAGCTTGTTTAAATTGCCTCCCCCCCACCCCTCCCCCAATGCTAAACTATTGGGAAAGCGTTGGGAAGCGTGAAAAAAAACGACTTAAAATTAAAAAAAAACCTGTTAACATGTCCGGGTTCTGGGCTCTAAAATCCGGGGTTTTCACGCGTCTTGTCCTGGTTGCCAAATTTTAGAGATGGCAGCCCTAATTGTAAGGTCTCTGTTTTTACCTAAGATCTAAATATTGATGTGCCCGTACCGTTCTACAACTAGGTAGAGACCTACTAAAATGTTCTATGGGTTAATTATCTTCTTACCTCATACTCGGTAAGCAAATACCGATCGATGAGCTTCGGCTCGTAGGGAAGAAGTGTCGTCTCTTTGAAACCGAGGTAGCCGTTCGGCTTTGCGACTACCTCCAGAACATTTCCAAGGCGAACTCCAAACTTGTTTGTATCGTACCAACCGGGCTCTAGAAGGAACACAAAACAACAAAATAAAATGCTATTCATCTCAATGGAACGGAACGCAAATAACCGTTCTGCGAGCAAAGTTATGAGCAATTATCCTTCAGATTAAAATTATTCATGATTAACATTCTCACCGGCAGTTATGAAGTATCCTTCCTTGAACGTGTGAAGATTGGTGTCTTGTCTGTAATCTATTACCACCGGATCTGAAAAACAGTAGGATTGTAAAGACCCATTATATTTCTGTACTTTCTTATTTCACCCTCTCATAATTGGTTAATTCATCGATTAGTTCAAAGCCGACCCAAAATGCAAGTTTTGAAATTCATCACCATGCATAGGTAGATGTCGTGTAGATACAAGAATAAGGCTCTGGCTACCAAGTCGTCGTGGTCGGCTCAATATCAACATCAGATGACCTTTGTAATGGTGATTTCTCGGATGAGATGACCTAATCTCCGCAGCAGTACAAAAGTTTGCATTACAAATATTTGTTTCTGGATGTTGTGGTATACCTTCTTTCATATTCAAAGCGGCGCCAATCCCATAGCCCGTCGGATGCATATAATCCTGCTTAGCGTTCCACAGCGGCGCCCTGGCTACCGGGTCAACGTGAGCAGCCGGCAATAGTATCGGAATGCTCAGCATCGCCAACGCAGCCAGTGAGCGGATGACGGTGGTGTAGGCACGACGTTCCTCCCGGCTCGGAATGCCGAAATGAACTGTTCGGGTTACCACTGTTGTACCCTCTGGAAAGAGAAGACACATTCAGACAGCAATTTGAACCTTACCATGACTTTAATCTAATCCTAAAGATCACATAGGCGCCTACATGATTGGCAGCCAAATCCAATGTCTTTGGGCTCGAAGAAAACACAAAAATAATTTATAGATAAATAGGTACTCGTATGTCTAACAAAGAACACACAATAGTGCTCATTATAAAATCATTATAAACATTTTGCACGCTGTACATACCTATTACGAAATTGTTCGGAACGGAGTTATTTGAACTCACAGGCTCCACCTAAAGTAATACTTATTTATTTTTTGTTTTTTGTATATTTGCTCACACAGTATAATAATAAATACTCTGTAATAAAGTCTATCCTGACAAGACAAAAGAAAACTATCAATAAAAAGAACCTGTCTTTAATTTGGGTAGGTAGGTATGTAGGTTTAGTAGGTGATTAATTACCTACCAAAATATAGACATAGACAGATATAGACAATCATTTATTAGCTACTTTAGCACACACACAACATAAAATAAAAAAATACAAAACAAGGAGAAAAAAATATCAAAACAAAATTACAATAAGAATAAAATTAAGAAAGGCTGTGCTATGTGTTACAGCAGCAAAGAGTTCCCGACTCAGGATTTTGCTTTCCTGGCAGATAGGAATGCATAATGCTTAAATTATATAAGTAACAGCCTAATTTCCGAAACTTTAATTTTTTTTGCCATAAAACAACTATTTGAAATGAGTCAGAGTATTATTGGTTTGTTAGCTATTCGCCCCCTTTCTGGTAAGCGTGCGATTCGTTACCTCCGTATTGTCCCCCAGAGTGTATCACAAGTGTAGAATTCTTGAATATCCTCCGGTTAGATACATTAGTTGGTCTGTACTCAGGTTCAGCTCCGTTAGAGGAGAATGCCACTTGGGTCTTCATTGAGGTGCCGATATAACCTGCCTGCGTCTCTCGGGTATCATCCACTATCTTGGTTACTGATTGCTCGTCTAAGCCCGTCTTGTTCTGAAAGTAAATTAATAACTGAAAGTCAAAAAATACTGGCCTCACAGCTCAGTTGGCAGTAACTCTGCCTTCTGTGCTGTAGGTTGTGGGTTTTATTCCCACTATTGTTGTAATGTAGGTTTAATATTAAGTATGCATTTACAAAAAATAAGTATATAAATCAGTTATCTAGTTCCCATAGTTCAAGCTTTGCTTAGGTAGGAGCTAGATAGCGATGTGAGTTAATGTCCACCAATATGTATTATTATTTATTTATAACTGATGGACCTCACAGCTTAGTTGGTGCCTTGAATTGATTCGGGAGATGTCTTCGTACAAACTAGGTAGCTAAATCTTCTATAGTGAACACTGCGAACTAACAGACAAAATAATTAGGTACCTCAATGTAACTAAACAGAGTGCACATAGCGACTGCGTCCCTCAAATGCGCCCGCCTCATTCCCTTCGCTTCGGCTATATTCTTCATCGCCTTCAGGTATATAATTGGGGACAGTTGGAACAGGCGCTTGGCAGGCGGAACGCTTTGCGCGATGGCGGCAGAGGCCCCGCGTTGGAAGGTACCACCAGTTGGAATCAGGATCTTGGTCTCGGTAGAACGACGGAGCTCGGTGTAGATAGTTGTGTAGTCGTTTACCCTTTGAAAGGTTGAAGTTATAAAAAATATCGCAAGTACCTGTTCATGAAGCTAGTATTTACCAAGTAGACAGTAGAACCAACTTGTTAGACTAGGAGGCTATCGTAGTAACAGAAGGAACAGGCGTAAATTAAACTAGTTTCTACGAAGTTTCAAAGTGATAGTTGCTTTTTAAAATTGACCACCTAAGCGAAATTACAAAGCCCTATCTGGGCTTATTATGTTGAAGCCATATTTATTACGTAGAAGACTTACCCTCATTCAAGAACGACACTATGAGAACACGCACCCACAGTGGACGAAAACTTTTTTCATAAACATCACTTTATGTGTTGAGCGGCACTATGGCGGACGCTACCGTGTGCCTTTAAAGCTCAACTTTGGGTAGAGGCACACGACAATGTGCCTCTAGTCGCACTATGCAGTGACGCACAACACATAAAGTGATTTTTATGAAAAAAGTTTTCGTCCACTGTGGGTGCGTGTTCTCATAGTGTCGCTCTTGAATACGAGGGTCATTCTTACAACATGAAGCAATAAACGACGCTTACATTTTGAGGTAAACGGAAACATTCCGTTTAAACACTAGCAATATGCACAAACTAACACCTAAAGAAATGATTGGTGACTCAGAAGCTTATATACTCACTTGGTACAATTGTAGCAATTCGAGACCAGCAGCACCTCTCTCACAGGCATAGACAACTTTCCCGGAGGTACAAACACCTTTATATCCCTCAGGGTGACGATGACGAAGGCTTTCAGCAAAGGTGCGTGGGGGAGGTCCCTGCCCCTGATGTTCAGGAGCCAGGATACTTCGTCCAGGGCCGTGACGATCATAGCATCTACGTTCATAGCTCGAAGATCCTCGCGAACTGCTGATACCTTTTCTTGCCAACTCGGGCCTGAGGATAGATAGGTACATGGCATTTCTAATTGATGTTGTTGAATGGATGGATTAGAATCATTTCTTGTACTTTTAGTACTTTGGCTCAAATTAAAGCTTAGTTAATTCGAAAGTTTGCGAGTTTGGATGTTTGTGGCTTTAACGCCCAAACAACCAAACGGATTTGAATAAAATTTGGATACTTTATAGCATATGCCTTGAAATATACGGGGTATTTTTTATCCAGGCACCATCCGAGCCAAGCCGCGGGCAGAAGCTATATATGACATCGTTAATTCGCTTTAAAATTTCTTGGTCAATAGTTATTTATCCGTAATCCCCAAGCCAAGCTATGGTTCGCAATACGAATTTCAACAAAATATAAAGTAGTAAGTCTCACCTGTGTATTCAGAATCGTGTAGTCTAGCGACGATCTTGGAGAAGTCAGGACGCCGTCTCGCTGGGTCCAGCTCCTCGTTCCACAGCGTGTCAACCAAAGTCGGGATGTGGACCAGCTGGAGCCCTTCCCTCTGCAGTGAGGTGGAGAGGGTATGCCATTCGTAAACTGAGGTGAGGCGGGCATCGCCTCCGACGCGACCAGTGCGGCTCAAGCGCTCCTGCAATAATGTTACCTACTTACCTTTAGTGAGATGCCTCAAATTACGTTTTGAAAGGGTGTTCATTTGAAATTATGAAACTATATTTTCGCAGGTACAGCATAGTACAGTTAATAAAGTTCCTAACTACGTGTAAGAATTCTCGCTTTACAAAATAAATGTTATAAAGCAAAATGTTACAAGCATAAATATAAAAATAAATAAAATTAAATAGTTCACGACTGTTATTCGAAAGTACGGTAGCCCCTTCAAGATGTCAAAAGGACCTGCCTCTGACTCTCTCTGAAAGGGTTTCAGAGAGAGTCAGAGGCACGTCCAATCATTATGTTTGGCACAATACCCACATTAGCATTAGTTAGCATTCACACGTGAAAGGTTGCAAACCCATCGCCGCTTATAAGAAAACTAACTGATTCCTTAACGTGTTTTATGTCACGGTTTTGAGCACGAGATGTCAAATGTGATCTAATAAATTGGCTTGGTAATTGGCTTACCGCAATCCACTCTGATACTGATGGCTGGCTTTGGTCATCAGCGTCTAGCACGAGCCACGCACAAGACAGCGTGGCTCTCGCACGGCTGACGTCACCACTCGGCACCCATATCGCGGAGCCCCCATCAGCGAGCACCGCGGCCTTGCCTGCGCCATCCCAGCCGCTGATATACTCGAGTCGACGCTCTTCTGGAGCTGGGTCCTCACTCTGATCAAAGTCAAAGTCAAAAGATATTTATTTCGTCGGTAGTTATTTTATTTTGTCTGCAAAGCTCACGAGTATCTAAAAAGATGATAGGTTTAGGTTCTACTCTAATAAACTGTCTACAGTTTAATGTTAAAAATGGTTTCGTTTAATTAGTTAAATGATATCTATAATATAAAAATAAGTTGGGTTTTCCTTCCTGACGCTATAACTCCAGAACACACGAACCGATTTCCATGGTTTTGCATTCGTTGGAAAGGTCTCGGGCTCCGTGAGGTTTATAGCAAAGAAAATTCAGGAAAAATTTCAAGAGAAAAGCAGGAAAACAGGAACGGTAACGGGAACGGGAACTTAACACAGCATTTGTTAATTCTAAAGCGATACGAAGTTCGCCGGGTCAGCTTGTAATAAATAAATAATAATCACCCCACACTGGTGTCTATGTCGTGGGTATCAAAAACAGAGTTCTGTGGACCACAACCACCCAGAAAAGGAACAAATGTTTGTAGCTTTAACTTGTCAATGATGAAGCTATCACACATCACACCCTAAGAAGCCTGAAAAGCAGGGCAGATAACTTACCAAATGCTCATCACTATAAAACACGATGAACGCATCAAAAGCAGACGCCATCTGCGTGTACCCCGTGTTCTTCATCGCGCTGCGCAGTCTGCCCAGCGGATTGGTGTCACTTATGGCGTCAACGCATACAGGCACAGCTGGGGGGGTCGTGATCTCTTGCAGGTTTATAGTGACGGGAGATGCGGCGGGGGAGGGGAGCGGGGTGGCCAGAGTGCTGGTAGATGGGGTAATCCGCGCTCCGTGGCATGCTGTGAATGAAACAGAATAAAGACTAGTAGTTACTACAGTATTACGATTGAAGTTATGCGCCTTGGCAATTTTTTGTCATCATTTTGTCACTACCGATTCAAACAGCAGAATGTGGTTTCTCTTAATGGTTTTATTTTAATGTTCTATCTTATAAAATGTATACTGCAGAACTCTATAAAGTGCGAGTCGGACTCGCGCAGGAAGGGTTCCGTACTATTATCTATACAAAACGGCAAAAAAAACACGTTTTTTGTATGGGAGCCCCACTTAAACGTTTGTTTTATTCTGTTTTTAGTATTTGTTGTTATGGCGGCAACAGAAATACATCATCTGTGAAAATTTCAACTGTCTAGCTATCACAGCACAGCCCTGTGTGTGACAGACAGACGGACAGCGAAGTCTTAGTAATAGGGTCCCGTTTTTACCCTTTGGGTACGGAACCCTAAAAATACTATGACGGGATAGACAAACTACAACGATAAAAAGAATATAGGAATAATGTATTCCCCTTCACTTTTACCAATAGGTAATGCTGGGTAAGACGAGTCCCAACAGGTTAAAAGGCGTATTCGCTTATTCATAAATATCATCTTGAAAATATGCATTCAATAGCCGGTAATAATGCAAAATGCAGTTCACGCGTACAAACCGTAACATCGATCGCCGAGTCAATGAACGTAAAATTGAGTACGTACGAGTACATTCAATTCAATAAAACCCACATAACATAGGTAAGTAGTACAAAGTGCTGTGATAGAATGAGAAGAAACGCATTCCACATCCCTTTCTTGTGGGATTCCGAAAAAAGCTCACCAGAAGGAGAAAGCGGCTAGCGACAACGGCGTTTGAGGCGCGGGAAACTACCAGGGTGGCATAGCTTATACGGAGGTCGATGGTAGTGAGCTTTAGCAAAAGCTCTCGGGTGTAACAGGGACAGAATAGGGCACGTCTACCCCTCCCGTTTTCGCACCCTAATAACAAGTTTGAGCGATTTACTTCGTAATTTAAGGTGCCTCGATGATGCGAGATAGTGATTTAAATACGCTGGTTGGCATTCGTCGTATGTTATTAAAGTAAAAAAAAACTAAAAGAAAGCGCTTGAGTTTTGAGTATGTTGGTAAAAAAATCATTGTTTTTTTATGTATTAGTAAATATTTTAATTTCGATTATTATAACTTTATTAAGGTCTATACCTAAGGTCCTATAGAATTTGTAGGTCGAACTTTAGCGTGAGTACTGCGCAGGCTCCTTCGCTCAGGTTCAACACCCTGAGGAGAGGTACCCTAGGGATGAGGATTCCATTGGAATGACGTCAACAACTAGCAGGACTTCAGAACCTGCAAGGAGGCTTCGAGCCCTTTCGCTTTCTGTACACACACAGAGCGGCGCTCTGTAAACATTAAAACGTTGAAAGCGTGTGGGTGAACATTCTAAGCTTATTTTAGCTAAGAACAAGTTGATAAGAACAGCCAACCAATACTAAATATATCATTCATATTTTTTTTTTAACATTGGGCACCTACCTAATGTACAAGTATTTTGATTCGGGCTTAGAAACTTACTAGGTAAAATCAACATTAGAACTAATATAATGGCTTTTTGACGATTTAAATTTAATAATATACATAAATATCGCCGATAACAAAATACTAACGAATTAAGCTGTTGGTCTTCCCTAAAATAAATAAATAAATAAATAAATAAATAAATACACGCCCTACGATACCTTGCGACGAGGTATCCAGGTGTGAAACTTCGTGTAGGTATCGGTTGATCGGACTCTTCAAACCAAAACAAGGTACCTACGTTGAGCTAAGTCCCTTCACAAGGACCTCTAGTAAAAGTTTAACCAAAAATAAAACTGATGAGACCACTGATAATTTTAAGATTTCTAATATGAAGTCGTAAATAAACACATTTTTTTGCGCTTACATTGCAAACGTTGGCTGAACTCTACGAGATAGATCAAAATAATGTACTTACGAGTATATTAACGAGTCTATTAACGAGTATACAAAGACATTCTGTAATATATTTTGGTATCAGCTTTGCACCCGTGCGAAGCCGGGGCGGGTCGCTAGTTTTCTATATAAAAATCTATAAATAATATTCCAATCAACACTATCACTTGTCTGTAGACCCGGCCCATAATCTTGCTTGACATCCTCAACAAATTGCCAAACCAATAAAGGTCCTTAGCTCGATACTTATCATAAAAACTTCACAAAGTAAGTTTCTTACGTTAAGGTGCCTGTTAAATTTATGACAGCTCGCATTTTTTGTACTCGGTCGTATTCTGTGGCCGCACACTAAGAATAGTGCAAACGCACACATTGAAGCTACTTCACACTTCATTTACCAAGACTAAATAACTAGTCTTGATACTTGAAAATATTTGGTGCAATAGGTATGTCATATTTGTATAGGTAGGTATGTACTTAATAATTTTATAGGTTGCACTTGACAAAAAGAAAATAAATATAGAAAAAAACAATATATATTATAAGACAGGTTACAAATCGTAAAGTGCTACTACACAGTTACTAATATTTGACTGTGCAAAAAATATTTGTTAGGTACCTACTAATAAAATACATTATGACAAAACGGTAAGTATCGTTTTTTTACAAGCTCTTATTTAACTTGCAGTTTATGTACATATTTATGTATGTATGTTTGATAAGGTGGAATCTTGCAACTTAATTTTAAGCAGTTATCCCCAATCGATTGAGCTGAAATTTTGCATACATAATATGGTGACAGCGAGTTGATCTGATGATGGAGTCAGGAGCTGTTCAACGGAACCCTTCACTAAATAGTCGAATTGAGGCAAAACTTTGCATACCTATCAATCTCAATGACAATGTAAAATTATGGTACTAGCGAGCTGGTCTGATGATGGAGGTCGGATGTAGCCATCGGAACTCCTCAACTACACAACATAACCACGTCGCGTTTGGGCTCGTTATTTTTATCTTGACGAGAACTAGAGCACTAGACATTACAAAAGCTTGATTTAAAAAATATATTTTTAATAAAAAAACTTATTATCATCTAAAATCGATGACGGCACCGTCAACGTTTCGAGTACCACTCACAGAAAGTTTGAAAGTGAAATACTGATAAAATATGTAGGTATGCTTTTGAATATTGTGTGCGAGCTATGATCTCGAAGATCCATAGACCGCGCGTAGCGAGGGTCAACAAGTTCTGGAATTAAACAGTTATTGTAAAACTTTACTAAATAACCCTCCATAATATTTTCTTTCCAGAAAAATCAAATATGAATTTGTAAAAAGAGATGACCAGCTCTTTTTAAAAATTCATATTTTCCATTGTATTTGTACTAAATGACATCACAAACCTGCAATACTTTTTAAGACCTATCCAAAGACATGGAGAGTATGCGAGAAAAAAAAAAACATCTGAAAATATGTATTTATTTCTACCACATTGTCGGCGTGACTAATGTATATTCATGCCAAATTACAGCTTTCTAGTACTAAGAGTATCTGAGCTAAGCTGCGGACGAATGGACGAAAATGGCAAAACTATAAGGGTTTTTTGTAAACTACGAAACACTAAAGAGCACTTTCAGTATTTAGAATTAAACAATTTTTCAGGACACTTTATTTTTCTTAAGTATATGCCATCAAAAACAACTTGTAAAAATAAAAATAAAAAGCCAATTCTCGCAACGCAACTCAGTTTATTTTTTTGTCTTTTTTTTGTTGGAACTATGCTCGTGTGTAGTAAACTTAACTTGTGAGATATTGTATAAGTAGCATAAGATGACCAGAGATAATCTGTCGATGTCAGTCTCTCTTCCCTGTTCGCTTGTTACGGCTGGTCGTGTTCTATATCTCTACAATAAAGAATCCATATATATCACCCAGATCGTGTATAATTTAACCAAAAACCCATCAGTTCTCTCTCTCTATCGTAAAAAGTTGTGAGATTTCAATGTCTGTCTGTCTGTCTAAAAAATTGCCTGAACTGCTTCGAGAAAAGGATGGTACGACTGTGCCGCTTTTTTGCTTGACTTGGCGGGGGCACTACCGTGCCCCAAGATAAACCTTGCTTTGATAATAACAAATACCGACCTTTTTAGAAGGTTCAACATTTTTGGTTCAATGCGTATCGTATCATTCGTCAGTCATTCATCAGTCGTCAAAATTGATTAATGCTAGATTTGTTGCACACCAGCACTCGGAGTCTTTTTATAGTTTTGAGGGTGTTTTTTAATTAAAAATAGCCTATTTATAAGCTAGAGGTATATTTACATCGACAGCAAATTTCAATTTCATCCGTTTAGTCGTTTAGGTCTGATTGAGGTACAAACATCCAAACATACTTAACATCCGCACAAACTTTAAGATTTATAATATTAAAGGTAGATAAATAATAATTATAAATTATATTCATAATCTGAAATTTATGTAATTTTTCTAAATCCAATTATAGATAAAGTATCATTTTTTTCCATCCATGTATAAAAAAACACGCTTGGTAATATAGGGTAGATCGGGTCTAAACGATACTGGTAAGGATCATGGTACCTTAGAACTTTCATTTCAAAACAGAAATGTATCAAATCAACATTTATATTTATTTAATAGGACTAATTAGGTACACTTCAAAAACCACAGCAAAAGACGTTGTCCAGAAAGTATTATCACTAAAATGGAAATAGGCCGGGCACATCCAAAGATTACAAAATGAGAGGTGATCTAAAACAATTATGAATTGGGACCCAATACATAAAAAACGAAGAAGAGGAAGGCCTGCTATGCGATGGGATGATGACATCGTGAAAGTAGCAGGCAAAACATGGAGCAGAGCCGCTAGAGATCGGGAAAAATGGATAGAGCTGGCGGAGGCTTTTACCGCTGAAAGCGGTCCTTACACATAATTTTATATACCTATGCATAGATACATATTTAAGTTAATTTTATATTGTGCAAGGAAATAAAAGCTTTTATTATTTATTATTAATTAGGGACACAACCAGGTTCACATTTTCCTGAAATTTAATATTTTTATTAAAATAACAATCAAATACGAAACATCGGCTTATTTCGATTTTGCTCCGACGCGACGTATGCAAAAAGGTAAAACCGTATACTATTATCATATTGTTTCGAAACCAAACTCGATGAAACGCATCTTCTACAAAAAAAACCATCCAACTCTTTCAACAAATCATGCATTGTACCTAACCTTCATCTGTGTGGCTTGCACTAAATTCTTCAAGGCAATATATTATACAAATGTTATCATTAGTTTTGCATGTCCAGTATTTTACCCCGGTATTCCATTATGTAAGACCTCCTCTAAATTCGAAGAAAAATGTGACGTGGACGTGCTTCCCCGAGCGCGTCTGAGCGCTAACTGACGTGCCGACTTGAGGTGAATGTGAGTTTTGTATGGAAAAAATGTATGGAGAAGTTTTATTGCATTTTATATTGTTCATAAATGAAAAAGTAAATTATTTGAAAACAAGATAATGCCACGCGGTATAGAGAAATATAAAATCTACAATTTCGTATTATTTTCAAATAAAAATATGCTGTGGGTCTAAAGATATTGGTACCTAACCAGACCCCATTTTTCGACATTTTCAGCGGTTCTTGCGACGGTAAAAACGTATTTTTTTGAAAATATTGTATAGAACTGGCCAGTTTTTATTATCTACTATTAAAGATGAATATATTATCAGTAATTTTGTATCATTATATCCTCACAATTGTGATTCCTGGTTTTTAAATCGGTACCTGAAAATCATTGAAATACGTGTGTAAGTGTGAGCCGGGCCTTAACATGCGTAGCAAGCAACAAAGGACTCGCACACAACCAAAGCTTAACATCCTTACGCCTACCAATAAAAAATCCTTGCGCACGTGACTACGTCCCTTAAGGATAAATGACGTGTTCCCGAAGGGACGAAATATCCTGCGAAGTACCAGGGCGACATAACGTGCAAGGAGGTGGTGGCGTGACGTGATCCTGTGCAAGGATACTCAAGGATAAGTCAACGACCGCGCGCGTGCGGTCACGCGGACGTTCACTCCGTCTACCACTCGAGTGCATTTAATGATAAATGCATCGAGTAGGTAAATATTGTTCGAGCCAGTTCGAGGTAAACATAAACACGTTTGCAACACACAAAGAAACAGTATATCATTAAAGAATTGAGATTCAAAATTGGATGTGTCTGAGTTCTGTAAGGCGTGTAATTTATTCTAAAGTTGATAATCCTACTCGATAAAAATTTCCATTAGTCTTACATAAATAATAATATTATATATATTATAAATATTTTATATATTATATAAAATATTTGTGGTCATTTCACACATTTTCATCTAGTTCCAAACTAAGCAAAGCTTGTACTATGGGAACCAGATTACTGATTGTATACTTATAATACTTTTTTTTTAATACATACTTATGATACATTATAACACCTAGACACAGAAAAAACATCCATGTTCTTTACATAAATTTTTGTCCCGGGTGGGAATCGAACCCACAACTGTGAGGCTACAGAATTTATGCTACTCCATATTCTAAAGTTGGTCAAATTAAACGATAGAAAACAAAAAATAATTAAAATCGTCTCATTCATTATTTTCGTATGTTAAAAACACACAACAGTAACTTTTGTAAGTTCTAAGATTCCCCAGTATCGTGGGTAACAGAAACAGCGAGTGTTACAACACCCAGACCCGGATATTTGCAGTTCATGTACATATTTGTGCCGTACGGGAATCAAAAACGTGCCTTATGCGTTTCAGCCGTCTCATTGCCTCACTTCCAAAGTGACAGGAGGTTCTACAAAATATCTAGGTACACTTCACTATCACTACATAGTATAAAGCAAAGTCGCTTTCCGCTTCCCGCGTATGTATGTATGTATGTATGTTTGCTTATATCTTTAAAACTACACAGCGGATTTTGATGCGGTTTTTTTAATAAATAGAGTGATTCAAGAGGAAGGTTTATATGTATAATACATGCATAATATAGTAGAGAAACACTGATAATTTTAGAGGTTTCTAATGTGATGTCGTAAATAAACACATTTTTTTGCGCTTACATTGCAAATGCTGGCTGAACCCGACGAGATATATCAAAATAATGTACTACAGTATTGTACACCTTAAAAACGTCTACAAAAAAGTCCACGATGGTATTAGAAATGTCTTACGCACAGCGAAGCGGGCACGGGTCAGCTAGTTCGTACTAAAACAATCTTAGCTAGCAACCGGTATATTTTATCGGCGGCATATCCGTCACGTAGCGGCCTGCTACGATACTAATGCTTCTATTCCCGCTATTCTACGAATTAAACAATCCTTTTATCTTATTTTTTTCTTGTAATGTTGTACCTAATATCACCCATCGATTTTTTTCATAGAAATAATAATCAACCGCAATGTTGTTTCATACAAGTTGGTTGTAAAAGCTTGAAGGAAAATACCATTTCTGGGGAAAGGAAAGGAAAGATATTTCTGGAATGTAACGAAATGGATTGTAACTTTCCCGTTCATAATATCAGGAGAACATGAACTTGCAGGATGTTTAACGTTACATTTTACAACGTTTTAGTAGTGTGCGTGCTGTGTTATTGCTTGCTTGTGTGTTATTCATTTTACTCATCTACTACGGTCGTTTACACGCGCGCCGTCGCGGCATTTATTTAGAATGTAGGTACTTACTATTTATATATTCATACATACGTATATTTTTATATAATCCACACATCAAATCCACATTTTATTTGTAACTTTTTTAATTAAACTTTACTTTTACAGTAACAGGCTGCCGATCTATTTTGCATTCCGCATTCCCAAACTAGCAAAGTACGTTTTCGGTAGCACGCATCGCATGGAAAATTACAATGTAGTCCCCTAAAAGGTGCGTAAAAAATGCGTGTGCGTAAGAACAATGGATTGCCCCCTTTTTATACCAGGGACATATAGGTTGTGAGGAGATAAAATCATCCGAAAGCTTGGGATCGCTTTTGTGATTATGGGGGCGGCAATAGAGGCGGGGCGCGGATTGCGGGGTATGGAGAGTGAGCGCACTCAAATGTATAAAATTAAGTAAATTATGCTGTAGGTTACATTATACACTCTTTGGCATCGAAATCCTTTATTGTTTGAATTTGGGTTTTTAGTGTACAGTAAATAACTCTAAATCTAATTTAATTCTAGTCCCTCATAGCACAAAGTTTTACAATTTTCAAAACTAAACAAAATAACGTTATGGTTTGGCAAATGTTTTATATAAATAAGATATATTTAAATATAATTAGGAATGAAACAGCAAAAATCCTAAACGACACAAAGAAAAAGATTGATGTTTTGTTATGGAGGCGCAATATGACGTCATTCTCGCCTACTTTCTACTTGGCTAACATAAAATATAAGGAGTTCTTTGAATTTCATCTCGCTTGCTTCTTCTGCTCCTCTACGGATCGAACGGACTCGGGTGAACTTAGTTGATTCGAGACAGAACGCTTCATTTGATGAGTTCGTAATCAAAATCATTCCTACTCTACTCAAAATATAGACAAGAAACGAAATTTAAATTAGTTTTTTTCAGCAGTTTGCATTTTTAAAGTTGCATTATTACTTATTTGTGTTTCTCTAAATATTGTGGTACTTTCATTGATTCGTTGGAATCAATGAAAATTAAAATGAAACAAGTATTTTTCGTACCAAACGTAACCCGTTCGCATTTGGGTCCGCTCAGCTACTAGGCGCATCTAACTCGTAGAAGGTGGACGAAATCACGGCAAAGTATTAGGTGAGTATTGCATACGAGAAGGTATTTTAAATGAGCATAGAAATAGGCATCATTACTCTTGTTTATTCTGTAACATCTCTAGTAAAATCTGTGAAACTTTTAAAATCTTAAATTGTTTTATTTAATTTTACTTAGATTACATTTTAAATTACGCTTCGGAATGACATGGTTGGCGACGGACTCTAGGCGAACTATAAATTATAACCAACCACGATGGTTATTATTAAAATATGAATTGTCTTAGTAAACAAAAATCTACTCGTCGTACTACTCGTAAATGAAATAGCATAAGCGTAGAAAGGGACGGCGGCTTTCCGTTCATAATACTCTTGTGGTACGGCTAGAATACATCGACACAGAAGTACTACGGGCGACGGGTACTGGTGCTGTGTTAACTTCACACAAACAACTGTGTCCAAAACCAGCAACCACAACGGGAGCGACAGAGAGCGAGTTTTCCAAGTGCACCAGAATGTGTTGACCCCGGTTATTACTTTTTTATTTTAGTTCAGAGCTTATAAGGGGCGGACTGTATGGGTCTGGGTTATCTGGTTGGGGGTCGGCGGAGGTGTAAAGTAGAGCGATGCACCTCTTGGCTCTGCTGGGCGCCTGGTGCAGCGGTCGCGTTTGACGCATGTCACTGCGTCATGGGGGCGTGTGCGGCGGCTGGCACAATCACTACGTGAACGCAAACAGGTTAGTTTGCCTGTTGACACAAGCGCAAGTAACAATGTCGGTTTATTTGCGTACGAGACACGCTTAGATACAAAGGTGTGAATCAGTGTGAAGCAAATCAATGTGTGCATTCACGCACTTGCGCATCTATAATTAAAATATAATTCGATTTGTAATATTAACTAGCTTTATGATTTTAACCCATTATAGCGAGTAGAGTAAGGATAGAAAGTTCGTACCCAATAATACTGACTTTCGATACCTACTTCATGCGCAAAGTGTGTGAGCTACACATGTTTGTGTGACATATACGTAACGCTGCTAACGTACATACATACACATTAATTATTACTAGATAAACTGAAAGATACGCACTACACATCTATATTCGTGTAGCATATCATGTATGAACATATTTAGAAGTAGTGTGTGGACTTCATATGAGCCACACGTGTCAGAAAGGGTTGCACATGTGGGCTATATGTACCAGGGCATCAGAAGCAGGGTGGAGATCGAATATCACATATGTTTGCGCGTGTGTGTGGCTTGCTTAGGGGCGCAGGGTTGTGTGAATAGAAAGGGGAAGTTAGGGTGCGTCTGTGTGGAATGAACCCGGGATATATGGGTACCAATATATGGAGCTTTTGAGGCCTCTATAGGATGTCTGCTAGTGTAGGTAAAATATTTGTGTTCATACTGCATGCTGATGTGTGTTACGTAGACATCGAAAGTGAATCCACTCTAATACGGCACGGCACACACATGTAACAAAAACGTTAGGTTCACCTTACACAATTATGGAATAATATTTACATCAGTTCAAATCTCTATAAGCTTAGCTCTAAAAATACAATAAAAACCCTTTGATGATTTAGTATTCACGAAAATCTACGCAAAAATTAACATCACGCGGGCCGCGTTATTGTGTGCGCTATTTTTTCGTAGCGCATTGCTACGCGAGCGCGTTGAAGTCTTTTTCGGGTGTTACGTAATCATAGTGCTACGTAATGCGTAGCAAAATATTTATAGTGCTATAATTTCGCTAGTTGTTCTTTTTACAAAAAAAGATTGTTTAAAAAAACGTAAACGGGACTTACCTACTTGTGGCTGGATGATAAATAGTTATTTTATCTTTATGTTTTATTTCTAAATCAAGTGTAGTGTGCTGCTTTTTGAATTTGTGCTGAGGCTCTTTAGTTATTATTATTATATTTTTTATTGTTTTGTACTTGAGTAGTACTTTTAATAATTATTCTTGTTTGAGCCTTCACCTTGTTCGATTGGCATCACACTGGAGCTGAAAAGGATCATTAAAAAAAAGGTAGACCCCAAGCTTGGTCGCGTGGAATCGGCGTAGCTTCATCTAGTTCCTAAGACGTTTCAAAGTGATCCTTGTGATTTTATTGAAATAAATGATTTTTGAATTTGAATTTGAATTTGGATACTAATGTAATGACCCAGCTAGGGTGGTTCTTACATATGAGTTTTATTTTTAAAATGCTATTTTGATACAAAATTATAACTGCCCTCAGAATTCAAACAACGAATGTGAACCGGTTTAAATAAGTTGCCGCCAAGCTTGCAATATACTCGTACAGTCGTACACCCTCGAGACGACCTTGCGGAATAACCCTACGAATGTAAAGAATTCTACCGTGGCATTCCACACACCCTTTGCTGACTCATGTTCGCCTGGTACCCGAGATTCAAGTGAGGCCATCTTTGTCGAAATGGCGGACGGGCGTGGCGGCTGACTAGCTAGAGCATTTCATTACACTTGTGGCACGTGTTGTGTCTAGTGGGACGTATTTAATTTATTTCATAAAATTAAATAAATATATTAAAAGTAATCCACGTAAAATACCGACTTAAAAAAGGTTAGGTGTAGGTTATGTAATTTTTTTTTTTTTTTTTAAATCTACTAAATCAATTATTTATTGTTCTATTTCATTAGGAATATTTTAGTACTTAATTTAAACAAGGTACTCAGTATTATATGTTGAACTGGTAAAGCTAAAATAAAAAAAAACCTCTATCAATAAAAAAAACCTACACCCTACGCAGCTACGCACAGCACGAGTACACATAACAATATAACCTAAAAATATTTAGTAGGGTGTTTGATGTTACGGCCAAGTTACTGAATATCAATAAAACATGACTGTCTATCAATATTTAATCAATCAATAAAGGTTAGATACGAGTCTGGCTTGAGAAATTGAGTTCTGTACAAATTAACAAACATAACGACTGCAATAATTTTACTTATTAGAATAAAATATATTTTAAGTTGAGAGTCTAAACTTTGAAGGGGTCATTTTGAACCCGGCAGGTGTTAACCTGCTGTGAAAGTGTCTTCCTTGAAATGTAACTATCATAATGCTACTATTTGGATGATTTTTGAGGTTACTCATTATGATAATCACACTTTTAAGAATACACTTACTTTCACAACAGAAAATATAACTAAGCCGTACTGACTTCGGAAGCCTTGCCTTCCTTCCTAGGCACTGAACTCTAAAAACTAACCTGCCATAACTAAGGGCAACGTTCGGTAGGTAAAGGACAAATGTTCGAGCCACCCTTTTCGAACTTCTTGGCAGTCATGAACCCCTGGTCTACAAAGTCATTGGGAGTGACATGCCCATTATTTCTCGTTAAGGAAATCCCTTCTGTCATTCACACTTTGAGGCGAGCCCTTTAGGGAAATTACCATTTTAATTATTGTTAGTTCGTTTTTTTAATGATCCTTTGTTTTGGCTTAGTTCAGCATCTTTTGTTTTAGCACCATCTATACGTACAAAAGACAAAAGAAAATTAATTGAAAAAGTTTTTCATGAAACGGGACCTGTTTTTTTCGTCTAAAATAATTATAATTACAATAAAATGAATTATTTCTTGTTTGTTTATTTCTGAATAACATCTCCCAGCCCTTTAAATTATTTATAATATAACACAAGTCACTAGGAGAACATAAGAAACGAGGCGATGAATAGGGCTTTCTCAAGGGCCTGTCGAATTCCAAGGTTTGGGCACGCACGGGGCGTGGTTACAAGACAAAACTGGCCAATCGGCGAAGAGAATGTTACGCAAGACGGCACGCACCGGTCCCTTATGCCTACGGGACACAGTTTTTTCTTTCATTATTATTTGGGAGAAGGAAAGAGATGAAAGAAATTGTGCGGGCAAATGATTGCTACACGCTGTCAATGAACGGACCTATATCACTGATTAATGAACAGATGACGGACAAACCGAACGAACTGTAGGTACGGATCTCGGTTGTTAAGTTATGCAACAAATAATTAGAACTGAGATAAATGTTTATCTATGTGTTAGCTAGCTGTCGGTAAATGTGATTAATAATAACAGGTAAAGAGAAATTGTTACAAAAAATATAAATCCGAATTACGAGGATGTTTGTATGTTTAGATGTTTTAGCCTCAATCACGCCTAAGACCCAGTTTATCGGGTTTGGATAAAACTGGGAATACCTTACCTATGTCTGTAATAGCATATTTTATAGTAACTACAGACCTACACCTTTCACTCGGAGACCACGTGAGCAAACCCGCGGGCGGAAGCCGTTTGAGTTTATCCGTGACCTAAAATGACACATGAACCTGTTATACATTTTCATAACAGACATGCTTCGGAAGAATGTGACATACGGATTTGCACTTCCATAGTTCATTTTATCGGGAAATGGATGGTATGTTCTGAATGAAGGAAATCATCGTGAGGAAACTACTACTAGTTATACTCGTAGAGATGAAGACTGGTTTCACATTTTTCTACACGAAAGGAGAAGAAAGGTACATACTTACCTTCCTTCTCTTATAGAGGATTCACGGCATTTATTACCGCTATTCTTTAATTATTTTCCATCATGAAATATTGTGTTGCTAATTTTGATTCCCTGAACATAACGTACGGGCGAGCGAGGTGTAAGGGGAGAACCGCGTACTCCTCGTTTCACCATACTCATTTGGTTGATGCCGTAACTTCCTAACAACTTCTGAACTCCTGGTAGGTTTGTGCGCGATGTTGGTGTGGATCCGCCTCCATGCGATCAAGATGGCCGGAAGGTAGGCATAGGGCGGAAGGGCGGATAATTGTGAGATTTTAGAACGGCATGGGTAAATTAAATATTCGGATACCTGCCTTTATGAAAAACATAATACTCTTTGATATTCATGTGGCCCTAAGGCAAACAAGAAACGTGGCGAAACAAACATAAATCGACCTTATTTCAATGGATATAAAGTTCAAATTTCACATAGTAATGTTTTTAAAAATGGAGGGAGGGGCCATTTCATAAAGCACCCTATACAAATAATTATTAAGACAAATTACCATTTCCAAAAAATTCTAAATAACTTAACCAGACTTTCAGATGGCATAATTTTACCTAAGTACCTATAAAAAATTATTGTAAACGATTATTTGTATGTTTAATTACTCTTATTATTTATTGGTTTTCGGATAATACTGATTTGAAACAGCAATCACTAGTGTCGATGTCCCAGATATTGGAAACGTATCGGCGATCGCCGATAATGTCGAGCTGTTCGGAAAACACTAGGGTATCATGGGTGCAGAGAAGTTCATTCGACCAGAAATCGATACTCCATTAATACAGTTCGAAGCTATAGAGCACGGTATATTGGTTCCGGCAGGTGAATGGGACCCGATAGGGGATGCGTTAGGGCGGGACGCATGAGATGGGAGATGTCTGGCGTTTTCCATCTCATCGTACATAAAAGTTTCGAGTCCCTGAACGCTTGCAACCATTGCAAAACTTCCCTAAGTACTTGTATGTAGAGTATAATGCCTACTGTAATAAAAATAAAATTTCATACGACGGCACTTCATTATTAAAATTATATTACAAGCACAGCTAGATATGCTTTATTATTTAACTGAATGTAAACAAAACAAAAGGCGCCATTATTCTTTAACATACAAACGAGCTCGAAACGCCCCTACTACAACTTTATCCCTAATACACAAAAAAAACGTGAAAGTCCAAAAAAACGTAATGTTATGCGTAATTAGATCGAAAATGTATTAGGGTACCATACTACAACAAGAGATCTTTTAGAATGAGAGAAGTAATACACAGAATAAATAATAGTAGTAAATATAATAAGGATGTAGGGCCCCGATTTTCGTGTAGGTTGAGGATAAAGGTCAATGTGCTTTTTGGTAAAAGCTTCCGTGCCTCAATCGGGCGTAAACGCAATATTATTGTTACTGGAAACTGCAAACAAAAGTCTACTTACCTACTTACGACGTAATTGATATAATAATGTAATACGCTAATTTTAAACTCGTATCTATCTAATAGTAAATCTCTAAATAAATAAAACAAAAATAAAAAGGTTATGTAGTTTAGATATCATCCGAATGGTTAAAGAAGATGCTGGTAAACTGCTCACAATTCCTATCCTGAAAGCTTACAATCCGCCAATACCAGGGTTGCATACGCTGGAAGAAGTGTTCGATTTCGAGCACTCCCTTTCATCGGGATGGGCGGAGAAACCGTCTACGTGGGTGTTGTTATGGAAACTGCGTGGTTAGCGTACCAGTGTACCATGAACTGTTGAAAGTGAGAAATTCAAAATGTTAGGGAGATAACCTTTTGTGCTTTTCACGGTTGCCCGGTTTTATTGCTCTCACTTCTTTCTGCCTTCAAGGCATAAAAGCTGAACATATTTACTCAAATTTTTATGACAAGGCAGCCTCCACTGGGAATTGCGGGCGCGGCGTTAAAATGATGGATTTCGTACATCAAAGAGTCAATAAAGTACATAATCTAATATTTTCATGTGTGACATTATTTTGAACTGCAAAAAGTTATCCGAAATACATATAGATATGGGGTTTAAAGTAATAAGAAATAACATCACGCCACTTAAAAGCAAAGGCGTTGTCCTAAATCACTACATAGTATAAAGCAAAGTCGCTTTCCGCTTCCCGCGTCTGTATGTATGTATGTATGTTTGCTTATATCTTTAAAACTACATAACGGATTTTGATGCGGTTTTTTTTTAATAGATAAGAGTGATTAAGGAGGAAGGTTTATATGTATAATAACATGCTACCCGTGCGAAGCCGGGGCGGGTCGCTAGTAGATAATAAACAAGAGATAGGTGATGATTATTTTCATATAAGTGTTGTGGACTTATTTATAACAAATTACTTATAATTAAGATGGCTGCAATTTAGTTATTAATGAAATATACTATACGTTATTTTGAGACTAATCTGTTAGGTTGTCTGCGGCCGGACGTCGGTCGAGCCCAGTAGGCGGAGTGGTCACCCAGTGTGAGTATGTGGGCCACGGCCGTGTCTGTTTGTCTGTCTGGTTGCCAAGTGGCCGGCGAAGCGGCCCGGGACGCGCGGCCACTACACCAGGCGCTCAGCAAACTGAAGAGGTGGTAGTTCATTGTAGCCAACTGGTGGCATCTGATTTTGGCTAAAGAGACCATAATAGATGGCCAGATAAAAAAATGCATCCAATATTTGGTTGAAGGCAAGCATAATTCGTAAAATTTAACGTGTTTTTCCAATTCCACATTAAACGTCCTTTGAATAAATTAATTAAAAAACCGGCCTAGTGCGAGTCGAACTCGCGCACGAAGGGTTCCGTGCCATTATCTACCAAAAACGGCAAAAAACACGTTTGTTGTGTGCGAGCCTCACTTCAATTTTTATTTTATTCTGTTTTTATTAAGTATTTGTTGATAAAGCGGCAACAGAAATACATTTTCTATGAAAATTTTAACTGTCTAGCTATCACGGTTCTTGAGATACAGCTCTGTGACATACAGACTAGACGGACAGTAATAGTAGTAGGGTCCCGTTTTTACTCTTTGGATACGGAACCCTAAAAAATACAACCGTCTTGAGACTTGAACCTCCTTCATGTTTTGAAGGCGGTAAAAATACAGGAAAATTGAGAGCCTCCTTTTTATACATGTCAATAGTAAAAAAAAAACAATAAACACATAAAACCTCATAGAATAGACAATCAATACCCCAAAAACAGGATAGTTCTAGCAAAAATGTATTAATGTTGGCAACATTATCATGTTGCACACAGACGCAATTGGGGCGGTGCGTTGCTGTCACGGAGTGCATTCACCGGCCGACACAGTCAATGCACTAACTTGTGTGCATTCATATTCACAAGCTGATGCTCGTATTGTAAACCACTTGTCTGTCAATGACAATGAAGAAACGAAAGTCAAACGCGAGCGACGATATTGTACGCATCTGAGGAATTCGAATGCAAATACTATAAGAATTTAAATAATTACGTATCAAAAACTAAAAACAAAACCATCTTCTTGTTAGTGGAGGTTTGTTGGCCGTATATTCTATATATTGAACTAGCCGACCCGTGACAGACGTTATCCTGACAAATTTTAATAATTGCATAGGAATAAGAATTTTGGTAGAATGCGTATCATTAATTAGTCAAAACTGCGTTGTTATGTCAGATGATGTCAGATTTGTTGCACACCAACGCCATCTTTACTAAAATCATTCTTTTGCGTTTTTTTATCATTTAGTGGTTGTTTTTCGAATTATAAGTTGCCCATTTATATATTCTGATTTTTTATCTACATACTACAGCAAATTTCATCTTAATCTGTTTTGTCGTTTATTTTTGATTAGGGAACAAACATAGCAGCCTTATAACAAACTTTCGCATTTTAGTAAAAAGTATAAGAAAAAAAAAATCTAAATCGGTGAATTAATGACGAAGTTGTAAGATAAAAAAACATAAAAAAAATACAACCGAATTGACCTACTCCTTTTTAAAAATACAACCTTGTATTGAGAACCTTTTCTTCCTTTTTATGAAATCGGTAAAAAAAATGCATAGTATGGATTTTGATACCCAATGGAGTCAATATTTTAACAAAGTGGTTACGGCTGTTTCGACCTAACATTATACTGACACATTGTTGTAGTATTGAACGAATAATAATAAAATGTCCGCAGAGGGTGCGGTTAGTTCACAAAACTTTGATAAGTTCTTCTGATTCATATCACATTTAAAAGTTTGAGGGTTTTATTTGTTTTAAGTGGTTCATTTACGGACAAGGTGATGTCGATTTATGAAGTTTAGAATAGATATCGGGTATATTTTAGGTGTGATACTTTGTCGCAACGCCACAGTTGGAATTTGAATCCTGAATTTATAATATGAATTTGAATTGGTGATTAAACATAAATTGTACTTATAGTGTACATTATTGTACGTCAAAATAAAAAAACCGCCCAAGTGCGAGTCGGACTCGCGTACGAACGGTTCCGTACCATTATCTATAAAAAACGACAAAAAATCACGTTTGTTGTATAGGAGCTTAAATATTTATTTTATTCTGTTATTAGTATTTATTGTTATAGCGGCAACAAAAATACATAGATAATCTGTGAAAATTCAACTGTCTAGCTATCACGGTTCATGAGATACAGCTATCGGCAGACAGATGAACAGCGAAGTCTTAGTAATAGGGTCCCGTTTTTACCCTTTGGATACGGAACCTAAATATAAGAAGGTACTATAAAGGTTCAGTGGCGTAGCTGGGAAGTATTACTTCCTAGCTGCGCCACTTTATACACAACTAGCGACCCGCCCCGGCTTCGCACGGGTGCAAAGCTGATACCAAAATATATTACAGAATGTCTTTGTATACACGTTAACAACATTTAAATTTTTTTTAAAAAGTCGCGCTGATTTGAAATCTTAAAATTATCAGTGGTTCTCTAATATATTAAGCATGTTATTATACATATAAACCTTCCTCCTAAATCACTCTATCTATTAAAAAAAACCGTATCAAAATCCGTTGTGTAGTTTTAAAGATATAAGCAAACATACATACAGACGCGGGAAGCGGAAAGCGACTTTGCTTTATACTATGTAGTGAAGATAACTTGTCTAATCACTACATAGTATAAAGCAAAGTCGCTTTCCGCTTCCCGCGTCTGTATGTATGTATGTTTGCTTATATCTTTAAAACTACACAACGGATTTTGATGCGGTTTTTTTTAATAGATAGAGTGATTCAGGAGGAAGGTTTATATGTATAATAACATGCTACCCGTGCGAAGCCGGGGCGGGTCGCTAGTGTTATACAAACTGATTGCTAAACATATGTACGATTCTTGTTCATTGTATTTACAATGATATGCTGCAAATGATTGCCTATAATATCTCTATAATTTCCTAGTACTTTATTAATTCTGTGATAACCAAGGATCCTAAAGGCTTCAGGAACTTCACAGAATTTTCAGGCTGATATGGATGTACAACATAGGAGCGTTTTATTTTTTAATCTTTGCTGCGCATAAATAAATGTTTAAAAGTTAATTAACATTCATAAAGATCAAACCCTGAAAAGACTGCCAAGTTATTTGTCAATACACCCCTTCTATGTCCTAGGTACAAAGTATCGCGTAAAATAAACAAATCAGTGTTCCGTCGACCATCAAACTATCCCTTCAGTAATAAAGGAAGACAATGGGTCATTTGTCTCTGCCCGCACGCACCCCGTTACTGGGTCACTCTGTAAGGCTTAGGGCACACGGACAGAAAAAGTTATTGCGATTTGCGAAGAAAAGGTTGCCTGGAAGACATCGCTTTTAACGATAAGATAGTTTTTGTGTCCTGTTTTTTTGTTTTTAATTTTATTTAAGTAAAGTCGTGTTGGCCGAGTTGGATGTACCTCGACTTTCAATCTGAAGGTCGTGTGTTCGAATCCCGGCGTGCATCAATGGATTTTTCTGTTCGAAAATTTATTTGTGCGTCTAAAACACGTGCTTACAACGGTGAAGGAAAACATCGTGAGGAAACCAGTTAGTGTTCTTATAAGCGGCGATGGGCTTGCAACCTGTCACATATGGAATGCTAACTACTGCAAAATGTGGGCATGTGCCAAATATAATGTTTGGACGTTCCTCTGACTACCCAAACGCCTCTTCAAAGGATCTAAGCGTCTGGAGATGTGAGAGGATGTCTACCGTACTAGGGGATTACAGTCGTGATACTATTTATATATACATATATGTTTGATATAGTGAATAAAGTTATCCTATATTAATAATTACATTAATGGGAAAGTTAGTGTTTGTATGTTTGATAGTCAATAGGGCCTAAACGACAAAACGACTTAAGATTAAATTTACTGTAGATGTAGAATGTTACCTGAATTCAAAAATAGGGGTGTTTATGATCCAAAAAACATCAAGAATTACCTACTTATATTTTTGGTAAACTAATATTTATCTTGTTACTTCACTTTTTCACAAATTATAAATTATTTACACTTTTTCCAGTTAGGCATCAGTAGGTAGGTAATACAGTATTAGTAATTTCTAGTAAAAAGCTATTAAAAGCTAAGCAATGTGATCACTAAAAGAGCTACCCATAAACAGGTTAGTGGGGCGTTCGTAAGGGCGCGGCCTTTCGCAAGCCTGAGCTCTATGCTACCCTGGTAGATATTTCTTTTTATGGGCTCCGGGTAAATGTCAGGGTGTGCCGGCGCGCCTCCAGAGTTTATGGGTACGTTTTACGGATGAAATAACTCCTCCGATCGTTAGGCGCGATGACCGTGGAGCGATACTGACAGAATGACCTTTGCAGGTGATAAAGAAAACTGTTATTTCATGTTTTACAAGGAATAAAATAAAAAACCGTTTGCAAATAAACAATAATTGGGTCTCTAGGGACAAGTTTGTAATGCCAAAAGATCTCTTATGCGTTTTTGCGGCCATCAAATGTGGGTATAGGGTACGAAATATGTAAAGTAAATTTCATTATTTTGTTCGGTTCAACACAAATAAAAATAAGAGTCTGTGTCTGCCTACTCGTACGATTCAGCGTGTGTGTAGTTATGTACAACGTTACTACGAGATTATACGTCGTCCTTGTTACGTGCGGCGAGCGGGGCATCCCACCCGCACACAGAGGTGTCTAAAATAAAACCAAAACCTCCCTCTCGGCTCGTCCTGCACACCTCCTACTATCTTATGTTCTCCTGATCACGAAGGAACACCGGCGCCCCATATTTCCCACGGTCGCACCCAAGAAGGCCCCTCAACAGATTATAAAATAATTGCTATTCCAAGACCGCAGATTGAATAATAACTACTAACCCCAGGATCTGATCTCCATCCCTTTTCAATTCCTGGGACAAACCACTCGCACTCGCAGGTTGCCGTGAGAGCCAACGGATGTCAGGTAACGACAATGTAATTCTTTTTTTGTGCGCTCTTTGGTTCGTTTGATTACACGGAGTTCTTTTTAGATGAGCTTTTTTAGAGCTTATCCTCTACCGTTCTACCAAACTCAACTCAAATACATACCTATAGCTAGATAATATAAGTTTGCACCTCGCTTCTAGAATGCGACACGCCAACGCCGCGAACCTTTCTCTGAAGTTTCTTGTGTCAAGTTTCAACTATGACGTGTATGTACTTACCTACATTGTTTTTTAATGGAGTTGGTTTGATTACTATGTCCTACAAAATATTTCCCCATCTTTATTTTTACGATTAACAGAGTTCTGTGATAGTTTGAAAGTTAAACAGTGGTCTAACACATTTAAGCCTTCATTAATGGAGCCGTCAAGTTGACATGAACCGGGGGTGTCCCGGAAGCGACCCAAAAGCTGGCGCAATCTGACACGAGAATCAGCCCTTTTATAATTTCCGTATATCATTATAACTTACATTAAAATTTTAGTTTTTTTTATAATAATGGTACATCAGCAGTTTTACATCATTGGTTTGCAAATTGGAAGTTTCCTATCAGTTATCTAGTTCCTACAGAAAAAGCTTTACTTACTTTGGGTCTAGATGGCGCATTGTAAAACGTCCACCAATATTTATTTAGCGAATTAATTACTCGCATTAAAATATTCAAGTATTGTCGTTTTAAAAAAATAATGGTGTAACATGAGAATCTTCGATGAAGGATGCGCAGTAGGTACTGACTTCTTTCAAAATATTTTTTTTTATTTCAAATAGAAACATAAATATTTGATAATGAGGATTAGTTTGTCTGAAAAGGGACTATTATAGCCGCGTAGCATGGCGTGGCTGTCTGTTTATCATTCGGTTTTGATTAAACTTCGAGGATCGCGTGACTATTTATAATTAACGGGACAGATTTTATAGCATATACGAAAAGCTTTTGAATATATGAAGACTCCGTAAAGCTCTACCCTGACACATCCATTAGCTGTTACCACTATAGTGGTGGCGATTCTGTTGTCCACGCTAAACCTAAAATTCCTAAAAACAATCGTTCTTATTCCTTTATGTTAGAGTCTAAATTAGCGTAACATCAAAGTGACAGCTCTAAAACTTAGCATAGTTTTAAATAAAACGTCAAGCTAAATTTAATCGGCACGTAAATTGGCGTTGACTAAGATGACACTTGGCGTAAAATCATGCCCATAAATATTTATCTAGTGGGGCAGACCTCAAAGAAACCTTAGAGTGAAAAACCATTAGTTAAAGAAATATATGAAAGATACTATCAACATTCTCATCACATCGGCTTTTGTAGTAAATAAACAAAAGGAAAGTCAAGAAAAGAAGAATATTAAACTTACCAGCAACGAATGCCGCTAGGAGCAGAAACTGAATCTGCACCGATGTCTTCATGATCGCGCCCCGCAACCGGTAGTCCATAACACTTCTGCTTCGATGGGTATCACCGTAATCTCATACCAAAGAAACTTAAGATTAGTTTTGCTGCTTTTAAATCTAATCTATCTCTAGCATAATTTAATTTATTCCTCTCTAAGAAAAATGCCTAATGTTCCTAAAATATATCTGTAAAGCTGCCTACTAAGCAAAGGCGATTCGCGTGGTTTCGCGAGCGGTCTCGTGCTTTGTGCCGTTAGTTTTGGCACTCCCTAGTCACGGAATAGACAATAGTACCACGTCTCTCAACCCCACCACCACCCCACCCTGGTGGGGAAATGGGGACAGGGAGCGTCCCACCATGAAGAAAATTGTCTCGCACCACTAATTGAAACAGTGTTTGCTTTATTTTAACGATGTTACTGTCGAAGTGATTAACGATAGATGTTCAATGAATTTTATGCGATTTAATTTATGCCCTATTAACTGATGGAAATGTTGGTACTTGGTCGGATTGAAATAAAAACCAATTCACTGAAAATATTGGCCCCGTACAATAAACACTTTAGTGGTGGAGAACAAACTAACAGTTGCAAGTTTATTACCTAAGTATGGCCTTTTGCACACACAAATATGTTTTGATCTTTATGCTACACGCAAATGATGATGACTGGCACGCAAGTATGACCTGCTGGATTATACGAACGATATGACGTCCATGACAGAAATAGACTGATAAACATTAGTCAAGGACATATTGATTAATATAATTATTAGAGAAGACAAAGTAGTAAACGAATTTTAACTAGCTTCCCACCGCATCACGGCATTGCAGTCAAGTAGGTACGAATAATGCTATAGGACCAAGAGTTAGAGGACCAGGATAGCGCGCTCGCGCTCCCTCTCCTAAGGAATATTTTGAAGTTAGATCTACCTGCAATGCACCACATCATGTCCATACCATTACATCAACCATACTAGCACACGACAATATTATTTGTGTACCTAGGTAGTACTATAAGACTTTGGCCCACTGGAACGTTCCGCCTTATTCGGTAGGTACCTAAGTTGAAGTTTTAGTGCTATAACCTATCTTTCTACCCTAATGCCGGAAACACACTTACGTGTCGTGGCGTGGCGTGTCGCGCCACTAGCCAATCGCAAGATAGCGTTTGCGACACGACACGACACCCAAATATGTCTCTAACCATACTAAATGTATGAAAGCGATTAGCTAGTGGCGCGACACTTACGTGTCGCGCCACGACACGACACGTAAGTGTGTTTCCGCCATAAGTGTGACCGCACACAAACCACTCGCCGCAACTATTTTTGACTAGAAGCCAGACACGGTGGAAGAAGTGGTGGCGACACGTTAACACAGCTGCAATTGATTTGTTGAAGAAATCCTAAAACGGTGTAATAAAGATGCCTATTGACAATACAATAGAGACACAAGATGTGCCGTAGCTTTTCTTCAGTCCTACGTGCGACTGTCACCTACAAATAGGTATTCGTAAGTTCGTAACATCAAAGTGTATTTAGGAACAAGATTCGGCTAACACATGTGACTGTGGCAAGTGGGCTGTGTGCGTCAAGCCTTATACCAGTGCAATACATAAGTATAGAACAAGGCCGAAATCCCTCAGTCCCCTAATTGGGCGCTTGCAAATGTTAGCAGAGCGACAATCATGTCGCGACATTTGCCTTGAAGGTCTTGCGTCCGCTTTATAGCTTGTGGCTATCAACCTATTTACGGTTTTATGTAGGTATGGCGGAGTCAGTCTGTGAAATTTATGGGTACCTAAGTACCTGCCTATTAGATGTGGGTTTTTAAGTTGATGAATAAATAGGTAAAAGCTTTTGTTGGTAAAGAGAAACAAAATTAACGTAAATCAAATAATTTCCCAATAGATGTATGGTAGATAGATACGTAAAGCCTAAATATTCCTACTACTAATAAATCTACGAAAAATGACTACTAATAAATCAAATTATAGGTATACTACCTATAATTTGATTTATTATTAGTCATTTTTCGTGGCAAGGCATTGAAGACGACGATAATGGATTAGGAGTAAGTACCTAGCGTGCCGGAAACCGGAAAGTAGGCAGAGCAAAGATACGTTAAAAAAAAGTGTGCATTACCCCAGCAAAATGTTGGCTCTAATCAGGATTTGATGTATGCAGTAATATAGACCATGGTTTCGTGTAATTGTGACCGAATTTTAGAATTTGGGTGTCCACAGGCAAAAAACATATTAATTAAATACACATTCTGCTGCGGTAACGTTACCGCAGCAAAATGTTATCGAAATAATGGATGTAGCCAAAAAGTAATTAGTAGATTGGGTAGCTTATATTTGTGTGCGCTTATGAGCCAAAAATTTAACTCTGTGTGTCCAAGGACTCCAAAGATATTCAGGATTTTGTTAAGTATGGCGAAACTTTAAAGTCATTTTACGAGAGTTTTACATAAGTGAGAGAACTGATATGTTTTACACAAAAAAGAGTATTACAACAGCTAATTATTTTGAATTTTTCAGCGAATTACAGCGAGTGATTTCAGAAATATAAATGAAAACTCAAAAACAAACCATAACCGACAAACCCGACTAACAACGAAAGACACTTACAAGGTGGCGCTACAGTACATGATGGCGACCTTAGCACATTGTTCGCACTATAATGAAGTAACTGATATTTACCATAGTACAACATGTTCTGGAAAATAGTAGCGCAATGTTTTCAGTGCCATCACGAGCATTTTATTAATAATCTATGTAGGTATAGACCTGCAGGCTTTATACCGTAAAAATCGATCTTCGTTTTTCGATTTTTATTAAGTCGATCGATCAATGTAACTACCTATTTCATAGTAACTAATAAAGAACCATAGAGTTGAATACGTAAAGTATATTATTTCATAATAGTTACCTACTATGAAATAAATTTGACGGGTTTTGCCTGAAAACCCACAATGCATTTTAATGCGTCATATAAAGGTAACCTAAAAATAATTACCTATGTTGCTGTTTGAATAAAGTCGAGGTTTCTACTAGTGGCCTATAAATTCATGTTTAGTTATAGGTATAACTAAACATGAATTTATAGGCCACTAGTAGAAACCTCGACTTTATTCAAAGGTAGTTACATTGATCGATCAATGTTTAGAGCTCTGGTAGGTTGGTAGATACTTAATAAAAATCGAAAAACGAAGATCGATTTTTACGGTATAAAGCCTGCAGGTCTATACCTACATAGATTATTAATAAAATGCTCGTGATGGCACTGAAAACATTGCGCTACTATTTTCCAGAACATGTTGTACTATGGTAAATATCAGTTACTTCATTATAGTGCGAACAATGTGCGAAGGTCGCCATCATGTACCGTAGCGCCACCTTGTAAGTGTCTTTCGTTGTTAGTCGGGTTTGTCGGTTATGGTTTGTTTTTGAGTTTTCATTTATATTTCTGAAATCACTCGCTGTAATTCGCTGAAAAATTCGAAATAATTAGCTGTTGTAATACTCTTTTTTGTGTAAAACATATCAGTTCTCTCACTTATGTAAAACTCTCGTAAAATGACTTTAAAGTTTCGCCATACTTAACAAAATCCTGAATATCTTTGGAGTCCTTGGACACACAGAGTTAAATTTTTGGCTCATAAGCGCACACAAATTTTAGCTACCCAACGTACTAATTACTTTTTGGATACATCCATTATTTCGATAACATTTTGCTGCGGTAACGTTACCGCAGCAGAATGTGTATTTAATTAATATGTTTTTTGCCTGTGGACACCCATATTCTAAAATTCGGTCACAATTACACGAAACCATGGTCTATATTACTGCATACATCAAATCCTGATTAGAGCCAACATTTTGCTGGGGTAATGCACACAAAAAAAAATAGGATCACGCAAGTACGGCAGACATCCTCTCAGATCTCCAGGCATTCAGATCCTTGATTTGATTTTTAGGACAAAATTATATTTGCATAATATGCAGATATTTAATTCAGATTTATTATGTCTATAAATATTGTAAATATTTTTTTTGTCTTTATTAATTTTATGAGAGTTTTGTCACGCATTGACTATGTCACTTCCGCTAAGGGGCTCCCAGTCGCTGATTGCTCTTTTTCGAAACGAAAAAAGAAATACTTCTGAACAAGCCACATCTCCTATTTTTGTAAGTATATTACTTCAGGTTCCTACCTAGATTTCTATTAAGCTGTAAACATAATAGCAGAATTTTTTCACGATAAAGATATTATTTCAAAATGATACGTTTTAGAATTTATGATCGAAATATTTTATATATCTACTATTAAAATCAACTTGTGATTTATTGTTAAAGATAGGTAATATGTAGATCTAGATTTCTATTAGAATAGATTTTTGATAAGTAATTAAGTATACATAATTTATATCATTAATTTATTCGAAAAGCTAAGGCGGACCACGCGCCGACGTGTGTTTGTCGTCATTGCAGCGGTCGGTAGGATTATTTATCGAAGTGATTAAAGATGGGTACATCTTTATTAACATATACTATACATTATAAAATAGGAGATGTGGCTTGTTCACAAGTATTTATTTTTTCGTTTCGAACAAAAACAATCGTCGACTATGTAAATATTAATAATCCGGTAGAAAGCCACTCAAATGAATAATATAGACTAGATTAACAAAACAACTGGATAATATTATCATAAACATTGCCTATTCTATGTACGAGTACGTGTACAGCTACATCGTGAGAATCACGCAATTATCACTACATAGTATAAAGCAGTCGCTTTCCGCTTCCCGCGTATGTATGTATGTATGTATGTTTGCTTATATCTTTAAAACTACACAACGGATTTTGATGCTTTTTTTCTTAATAAATAGAGTGATTCAAGAGGAAGTTTTATATGTATAAAACATGCATAATATAGTAGAGAAACACTGATAATTTTAGAGGTTTCTAATGTGATGTCGTAAATAAACACAATTTTTTGCGCTTACATTGCAAATGCTGGCTGAACCCCACGAGATATATCAAAATAATGTACTACAGTATTGTACACCTTAAAAACGTCTACAAAAAAGTCAACGATGGTATTAGAAATGTCTTACGCACAGCGAAGCGGGCACGGGTCAGCTAGTAAATACATAAGGGACTAATAGTCTGTTGTACAAAATAATGTTGTGTTGTTTAAATTGACCTGGTTTTCAACAAATTACCTCACCGAGCCTTACTCACGAGGCAACGATGTATACAAACTACCCCATAACATAACTCAATGAGTATTTCCTATTTTACTTTCTAGGTATTTCGGGTGTAGGTAGTTTATATGATTGCTCCTCGCGGGATTTTGATAAAACAGGTATCATTTGATTCATCTTGATCAGAATCTGTTCCGAAAATTGTGTCAAACGTGTCCACAGAGAAAAGGTGTTCCACCTTGAGCTCTAAATCGAATACGACTATTTTTTAGGACCTGTAATATCAAGTTTTTAATAGTGTAAATTGCCACCAATTAAATTAAGGGTGAGACAGACATTGCGCGGCAATGGAGTGCGGCAAGCCGCGCTATGTTTGGATGGCAGCCGCGAGCTACCTGCTGCCCTCAAATAGTGTTATTATTCGTTTGCACGGAAAACTTGTGTCCTGCGAATACCTGGTCATACCTTTAGTCATAAATTCATTAGCTATTCAGGTTTGTAATAAAAATAAAAATATTTGTAAACATGTTTTTTATTAATAACCGAAAAAATGTACATTATTATTTAAAATGCTACAACTTCATACAAACATTACACAATAAATATAACAAGCGGTAGTACAATCCAGTAACAAATTTGATAGTAAATTCAAATACTCACACGCGTCGCCTCAGTTGTTTTTTTATCAGTAAAATGAGGAGACTTATTATACCGCCAGCAATAAGTTAAGTTGCTCTTATCTAAATACATGTCAAGGTATTATTAAGACCACTCTGTAAACCTTTTTTTCAACGAATTCTCAGTTATAATATGAAAATTGAAACCTCAAAATAAAGTTGTTTTTCCGGTAAAACCGCGATATATCGTTATCAGGTCCGTGAAAATATCGATACTAATTTTGATAGTCGTTGTCAATAGCTTTAGTATATGCGAGAGGCCACACATTGGATTTATAGCAAGAGATGGCCTATCGATACTTTATTGCAACATGTATCGATATCGATTTTATGTATCGTAATCGGGTTTTACCGATACTTAGTCCTTTCGTTATTTATACCACTTTAAAAAACTGTCATACCGATATTACCGATATTTCATTCCCCGTTCTAATTATACTATTACTTTAAACGTTTATTAGCGAACACGTTAACGATAACTATTATGCAACGCCCTATAAGATTTCACAGAACACAAATTCGATACATTGTAATATACACGTTATTATAGGAACGATAACATTATAGTGTGTTTTATATATTTTCTTATTAAACCGACCTTACAATGGATCGAATATGTACATAATTCATTTATAACATAATTCAACAACCTGGGCAGTATTTACTTTACGTCAATACAATATTTATGCTATTAATTACAAATACAAAACAAATAGGTACATCAACATACACGCGAACTAGCTTAATTCAAAATTAACAATTATAATAATTATACTACACACATGAACCTACTGCCAAAATATTTGCCTAACGCTATTGTTACAATTATATACATAATGTACAAAATATTATTATATATTTTTTTAAATCTCATTTTCATGATTTAATAAATACAATTAAATAAATACAATAGACGATAGAAAATAATTTAAATTCAGTTAATAAAGAAAAATGTTGTAGTTCCGATGTAAATGATACTGGACCTCTTTCACCATACTCAAGTGTTGATTCGATACTTCCTTATTAACCTTGATTGGTAAGTACTACTAATACATCTCCTGGGTTCAATGCGTATGCACAGAAAATACTTGATTTTCACCGTCACGAAACTTTACTTGGAGATCGTGAACGAGGCCCCAAATGCTTAAATAACAGGTGCAAAAGTAAATATTTAATATCGATTTTGTTTTACAATAAAGATGAAGCTTTTTTTTATATGGTGGTACTAACCGCGAGCAGAAAATTGTAGTTTTTAGAAGCAGAGTAGATATTAGTAAAGTGTAGAAGAAAATTAGTTTATATTACAAAATGCCCACAATTTTCTGTTCACCAGCATGTGTTATTACAAAAAAATTATTGAAATATTGTTACATTAGTTACATTATTGTAACTTACAATATCATACCTTAATATAATATTACGCTGCAAACTTTAAAGATATGTTTGTCACAATTAAATCAAATTATTATGATACATTAATTAAATAATTTGAAAATTAAGTTACACAAATACGAACGAGATCCGATTCACGCAATAAAACAATTAAAAAAAAAAATTGGACCACCATAGTTATCCCCATATACGATCCTTAAAGACGTCTAACGGGGGTAGTCACAGGCACGCTCAAACATTACATTTGGCACATGCTCAAATTTTGCAGTAGTTGGCATGGTATACGTGACAGGTTGCAAGCCCATCGCCGTTTATAAGAAAGAATACGAGCTGGTATTCTCACGATGTTTTTCCTTCACCGTTTCGAGCACGTGTTAATGAAAATAACAATAAAAATAATGTTTATTTATTTAAAATAAAAAAATATATTGTTAATGTTTTTGTGACCCCCCCCTACCCTTCCTCCTCCTCCAATGCCCATTAATATTAGATAAAACATGCAAATGTATTTAAATAATAATTATTAACTTAGTTTCAAGTAAAACTCTGGTACGGTAAGAAGAACATAACTACGAGTACACAACGTAGGTTTATGTAACGGATTATGAAGAAATATATAACCAGTGTTCTAAATATACATCTTTTCATAGTTTCATCCAAATCAGTTCAGCCGTTACAGCGTGATTGAATCACAAACATACAAACAGAATCATACCACAATGGCATTTATCTAAGTAATTGGTTGTCATTTGTAGTAGGTAACAAAAATATTCTAAATGGACATTTATCCATTATATCATAATGTATATTGTCATTTACGATTATGAAATCCAAAGTTTAATTAGATTCTTATTTTGTAAATTGGAATTTTTCTATTTATTATTATTATGCATGTATTTTATTTACACTACAAGTAACATTAAATTCTGGCTAATTGACTTGAGCAATGTCAATATTAAGATACACGTCCACTTGTCCGCAACGCACGCATCCAATTAGGTGCATAAAAACATTATCATCAACATAATCTCGCACACAAAGTGACAATTACGAAAATGTTTTGTTAAGGTTTGTGTACGCTGCTGACAGGTGGGCGTTACCTTTACCTTTAGCATGTTCAAGTTGATTACATTACATTTACTCATTATTTGCACTATACTCAGAGTCCTATGACCGTCTACATTAATTTAGGCTTTATTTCGAACACTCAGAAATGAGTTATAAAAAGGATAATTTATTCATAAGAGTACATTTATAATCTAGTAATCAATATTTTTAAAGAATTTTGATAATTTAAAAATAATATAATCACAAAATCAGTGCTGCAAAGTTTACTTGTTTACAAAACGTTACAAATTACCTATAATGTTTTTACGAAGACAAAAACTTGGTAAATAATCAATTGATATAGAAAATGATCGGAGATTACCCTAAATCTATCGCAACAATCAAAAGAGATGGTAAATGTAATGAAAAATGGTTTCATAAAAATCAAACAGTCACACACGGACACATTTATAAAACTTTTAAGAGTAACAAATAAACAACCATTATTTTTTTTTGATATACCTACTAAACAAAATAAGGAAAGTGATTTATTAATAAAAAAATATATATTAATGTTTCAATGTAATTAAATATTACAGTAGGTATACTGTTTCAAAGGAATATAAAGAAACATAGCTCTTTTGGTTTGCGTTAGATACTAATTGGCGGCGCGGTACAGCAGGCTCTTACCAGTAACTCGCGCTTCGCTGTGAGAATAGTAAGTTTTCTTCTTAGTATAAGAAAAAAGAAGGAATGTTTAAATCATTTCTGATTGAATGATACCTAAGATTTTCTTTTGAACACATTCAGTTAAGACAAATATAATTTCATAAAGCAGGTTGGCAGACTGTTTCATACTATAAGACCTAGCTAATTGATCCGAGAAATTGAAAGAATAGACAAGAATTACATTTAAACGTAAAATATAGCGCTGTAAACGTAAAATTTTGAAAAATATTTTTTTATATAAATACGTTTCTGACAAAACTTCTGTAAAATAAACTTTTCTCTTTTCTTTGTAGATTGAAGCTAGGCAGGTGGTTGTCCGAAAATGGTAACCAACTGTTGTAGCCTAAAGCATTTGGCCTAATACGATCAGTTTGTTTTATATGGCTGCCATATTTTCTTTCTATTCTCATTATAAATGTTAATGGCTAGTCACATTTTACTATGATAACGGTTAAAACTTAACCTGTTTTGTGTGTTTGACAGTTTCGCCACGAAACAAAAGTGCTTCAAAAAAGGTCCAGTTACCTCTTACAGTCGATTGTCGTCGTTCGATTGCGGCAGATCCTTGTTGGCGGCGCGGTACAGTGGGTTCTTGCCTTTAATCGGTAGAGGGTGAGCTTCAGTGTTGAATACCCACTCGTCGAGGGGAAGGAGGGAATCGTCCGCGAACAATAGGTATAGATACTGAAACCGATACATTAGACATTATAAATATTCTTTTAGTAATAGTAAATAGAATAAAAATTACTTTCAGATTTCTTCTTGACCTTATCTCACAAAAAATGTTTTTAATTTCCACTCGTAAACACATGTTGCAGAAGAATTTGGCTTGGGATGTTTTACAACCGTCGTCTGCCAGACGTGAACCCTCTTTGGAAATATTTTTATTATTACCATCCTAATAATATTATAAATGCGAAAGTCTGTGATAAGGCTGCTATGTTTGTTCCCTAATCACTACATAGTATAAAGCAAAGTCGCTTTCCGCTTCCCGCGTCTGTATGTATGTTTGCTTATATCTTTAAAACTACACAACGGATTTTGATGCGGTTTTTTTTAATAGATAGGAGGATTCAGGAGGAAGGTTTATATGTATAATAACATGCTACCCGTGCGAAGCTGGGGCGGGTCGCTAGTCAAAAATAAACGACAAAACGGATTAAGATGAAATTTGCTGTAGTATGTAGATAAAAAATTTGAATAAATAAAGGGGGAAATTATAATCCGAAAAACAACCCCTAAATGATAAAAAAAACGCAAAAAGGATGATTTTGGTATAGATGGCGTTGGTGTGCAACAAATCTGACATCACAGACTAAAAACATTTAGTCGTCATAGCAACGCAGTTTTGACTAATTAATGATACGCATTCTACCAAAATTCGTAAATTATTTTATCAGTACAAGGTTTGTAGGGAAAAAATTGGAAGATGCCTGAAATAGCTTTGTCCTATGTGATTATTACAAAAAATTATTGACAGAACAACGTTTGTCACGGGTCGCGGCTAGTGTACTATATTTTGATGGGTTACCTTGAGCGTTTCAGCGAGGAAGTAGCTCTGTTGCACATCGTCCCCTTGGGGCTCCGCCTGGTACACATTCACGAGGCCGGTGTAGCCGCCTTCCACGCGACAATGCTTCTCCAACGCCTGTAGAATAATTCATTTTTAACTATATTTATTCATCCGAAGAAAGTGTTTCAATGGAAAAATCAAGGTACGGAACCCTAAAAACGAATATCGTCCGATATTCGTTTTTAGGGTTCCGTACCCAAAGGGTAAAAACGGGACCATATTACTAAGACTTCGTTGTATCTCATGAACCGTGATAGCTAGGCAGTTAAAATTATCACAGATTATGTATTTCTGTTGCTGCTCTAACAACAAATACTAAAAACAGAATAAAATAAATATTTTAGGGGGGCTCCCATACAACAAACATGTTTTTTTGCCGTTTTTATAGATATAATGGTACGGAACTCTTCGTGCGCGAGTCCGACTCGCACTTGGCCGGTTTTTTAAGGTAAATAAAGGAACTATTAGTCCTACATGAATATAATTTAAATGGAAGCGACTATTCTCTACACAATAGAAAAAGAAATAAAATCGAAAGCGGATCACCAGGTAAAAAGATATGCGCAGTAATAAAAAAGATATACATAAAAAAGCAACAAAAATATTATTTATTTCACTTTCAAAACTTTCGTGAGTTGTACTACACATATTACAACAACGGGAATTACTCACGTAAATGATAAATTGTCAATGAGGACACCGACAATGTTTCGATTCATCTAGAGAATCTTCTTCAGGGTGAGTGGACCATTAACCATTACCCTGCATTGCCGGCAATGCGAGCACCCTGAAGAAGATTCTCTAGATGAATCGAAACATTGTCGGTGTCCTCATTGACAATTTATCATTTACGTGAGTAATTCCCGTTGTTGTAATAATGAAAAATATTATACATGTCGAATTGAGAACATCGTCTTTTTTCGTCGGTTAAACATAAACTTATTCTATCTTTCTTTCTTTAATTTTGTTTCTGTAGTACACACCTGAACAGCCTCCCATCCCCAGTCGCGGTACTTCTGCTGCTTGGTGAGTCGCCACATGATGAAGTAGCTCTCGAAGGTCTCCGGCCGGAGGATGTACACTTTCTCGTTGGTCTTCTGAGCGCGAGCTTCTACAGCACCGGAGAATCTGAGGAAATTAACAGAAATTAAATAGGATCACGACTGTAATCCCCTAGTACGGTAGACATCCTCTCAGATCTACAGGCCCTTTAGACTCTAAAGGGCCTTAAGTTTAGAGCCTTAAAGATGTCTAATGGGGGTAGTAAGGCACGTCCAAACGGTACATTTGGCACATGCAAAATGTTTGCAGTTAATTTGTCTTCGAAAGAATAGACAAGAATTAAATTTAGACTTAGGATATAGCGTCGTAGACATCACATCATATAACATTGTCATCAGAACTTGACAAGTATGCAAAGTTTTTACTCAATCGAAGTATTTACTAAGAAGTTCCATTGTGAGTGTCTGAACAGCTCCGGACTCCATGCAGATCAGCTCACTGTCACCATATTATTGCATTGTCACCGAAGTTATATAAGTATGCGAAATTTCAGCTCAATCGGATGGGCATAACTGGTTCAAAATTGAGTTTGAAGATACCACCTTAACAAACATAGTTACATAGTTACATACATACATTGCAAGTTAAATAAGTGTGCGCGTAAGATCGCTACATTTGGCAAAATAATATATATTTTTGTTAATACTTCTGTAAAATAAACTTATAAGTATTGCGAATTTAGTGTGAGTTTTAGCGTTTAAAAACGTAAACGTTTTTGCGTTATTATTTGTAAAGAAAAGCGTACCTAAACGCTTCCGGTCCCAGTTTGGTTTCAGAGCGCGCGTAGCTCTCGTGGCAAGTGTGCGTGAGTTTGTGCGCGACGTCCATGTAACGCTCCGATAGCGAGTTGTCTAGTGTCGTTGAAGCTAGCGCGAACATACCACCTGAAAGGGATACAGATAAAAATTAGGTACAAATTATGTTAGTCTAGTTCTAGAAAATCAGTCTTGAGAACTGTGTTATCCGGTGACAATAAAAGATCTTTCGAGAAAACTCTCTAAAGTAAGAACTAAACCAGTATTACTCGCGGTGCGAAAGTGATACTGCTTTAGTCTTACTTTAGAGATTGTAGTATGGCCCTTGAACTAATTGATATATTAAATTAAGCGGGAATTGAGCGTGTCGTTAAACAATACACTAATATAATAAAGAGGTAAAGTTGCTTGTATTGTGAACGCCTCGAAAGTATCACTAATATTAAGAGAACATAGCCGAACATTATCATACAATTTAAAATTAAAATTTATTCACTCGGTTCAAGCGATAAACGATGAGAAGTAAGTTATCAAAAACTTTTCCTCCTTGCCCTTATTTCATTTGAAGTCGGCACAACAAAAAGGTTTTATTTTGGGGTGTTCTACATCAGGCCCCTTGTCTGACGTCAAAGTTATCAAAAACTGACATCGTTGAATGCTTCCCAGAGACATCAGCATGAACATTAGTCATACTTAGACCAACACCTGCGGAATGACCTGTGGTGCAATGTATGAGCCAATAAATACCTGCAAAGCAAGAAAGATGGTCCATCTTCTCCTCGATAACGCGTCCGTACTTCAGCTCGGCCAGATAAGCCATGCCCGAAGGTGATACCCTCAACATCTTGTCCAGTGCTGCTTGCATCGACGCGTCGAACATAACGCGCGCCTGCTCGTCCGTCTGGCCGGACACCAACCAGGCCTTGAGAAGGTACTCGTAGAATGAGTCGCCCAGTGCTCCAAGCGACATGTGCCCTGGATAACGAAAGTGAAGTGTTAAGCGTACATTACACGCTTAGTCATAACATTGACTGATAGAAAGATATCGACATTAGACATTCTGACTGATTTTATCATAGGTACCTACTTAAGATTTTACAGAGAAAATACGTGTTCATGTTCACACGAAAACACACATTAGGCACCCGGTAGTGTGCGCATAGTGTCGCACAACAACTCAAGTCATGTTTATGAAACAAGATTTTGTTCACTGTGGGTCAGATCCTACTGTGCTTTCTCATAGTGTCGTTCATGAATATAGGTGTTAGATAATTTATGCCTGCTGCGAATGGTCAAGCTTAGGTAAATCACACAACAAACGCGACAATTTTTAGTCCCTAATATTCGGTATTTGCTACGGGGCCATCCCGAACACTGGCCACTTTCCAAAACTAACAATTGAATATTTATTCATTATCGATGACAAGCTGATTGTAAATGTCAAATTTATAGCGTGAAACGCAATATTTTTTTTTTGTTATTCTACCGATAACGATAGGAAACATCATAATCTTCCTGCCTTTATCCCATGAGGTCGGCACAACATGTGTTCTTCCATTTCCCTACATCAGCCGTCATCTCAACACTTTCTTACCCATGATATCTTTCACACATCTTTTCTTTGGCCTACCTCTAATTCTTTATTCACCCGTATTCATACCTAACATGATATGGAAACCGGGTTTAAGAGGTACTCACTCTGTCCCCACTGTCCTGTGCGGGGATTGATGAAGTTCGGGTAAAGATCACCGGGCTTTTCAATGTTGTGGAGCACTTCACGTATCCGTTCTACTTTCTCCCTGTAAACTGTATTTACACAAGGTTAATACAAAAAGCTAAGAAAGGAAAAAAACATTAACTGGTTATCGTAATCGGCGTTAACTGTGAAATTCTCGAATTTGTAAAACATTATGGTGAATTTGCTAAAGTCATCAACGCTACGTTAATTAGCGGCTAGTATTTCCTCTATTGCCTGTAGCAATCATTACAGCATAAATGGTTGATTTTTAAGGAAAACATTGTGAGGAAACCAGTTAGTATCCTGATAATCCTAATTCCTAATCTATACTATAATATATATGTATATATATATATAATTATAATAGTATAATTATAAAGAGGAAAGTTTTGATTTGTGGTTTTTTTGATTTTTGTATGTTTGTAATGGATAAACTCAAAAACCACTGAACAGATTTCAAAAATTCTTTCACCGTTAATAAGCTACATTATCCCTGAGTAACATAGGCTATTTTTTTACTTTGAAAAAGTAATAAATTCCTTATAAAAATGACGATAGTTTGAAGCAAGGTGTAAAAATTTCCAAAAATTTTGCTTTTTTAAAAAACTTTTGATAGTACATAAACAAATATAATACATATTTAATGTCCTTATAAATGCGTATAAGAAAGTCTGCAAGATGGTATGTCTAAATATTATAAATTAGGTTTATTAACCGTTTTTTGTTGAAATTTGTTAATTAAAATATGGTTTGGAACAAAAAGTGATTCTATCCATATCATGATGTTAGTACATAATCAAATAAACTAATTAGTAATTAAGGCCCTGTATGTCGACGATTGCTCTTTTTCGAAACGAAAAAAGAAATACTTCTGAACAAGCCACATCTCCTATTTTATAATGTATAGTATATGTGAATAAAGATGTACCCATCTTTAATCACTTTGATAAATAATCCTACCGACTGCTGCAATGACGACAAACACACGGGGCACCAAGGGCGGCGCGTGGTCCGCCTTTGCTTTTCGAATAAATTAATGATATAAATTATGTATAATTACTTATCAAAAACCTATTCTAGTAGAAATCTAGATCTACATATTACCTATCTTTAACAATAAATCGCAAGTTGATCTTAATAGTAGGTATCAAAGTATTTCGATCATAAATTCTAAAACGTATCATTTTGAAATAATATCTTTATCGTGAAAAGTTTCTGCTGCTATGTTTTCAGCTTAATAGAAGTCTAGGTAGGAACCTGAAGTAATATATTTATAAAATATAATATATATATATAGTAATATATATAATAGTATATATATAGTAATATATTTATACAGGAGATGTGGCTTGTTCAGAAGTATTTCTTTTTTCGTTTCGAAAAAGAGCAATCGTCGACATACAGGGCCTTAAGGCTATATTTTTATATATTTTCCCATATTTAGGAGTGAATCACTAAATCAATCAACACTTTATCACTTTTTGAATCGTTAAAATAGGTTGATTCGTTTTGAAGTTATGATGAGTATAACAAAATGAAAATTGTCGTGATTTTCATTTCATGCTGTTAAGAAACTCGAGCCCTCCAAACATGTAATTATATGTGTATGGACACTCCCTTTCCCGCATTTAGACTCTCGGTAGGTCCGTTATGCGTAGGGAGTGAGCCGGCTACATCTGTAGCCAACCAGCTCCTCCCAGAAGCACAGTAGCCTCCTGGGGTCTTCTCAGGCTTAGAGAAGAGTCCTCGGGTTGCCGAGGATTTGTGTACGTTGCGCTGTTACGCCCGAAGAATCAGCTGCCCACGCAGTCCTGGAATGCGCGGGCAGCTGATTCTTCTTTGGTAAGGCAGCCCCTGCAGGGCTGTCTGTGTCTCCGATGTTGTAAAGAGTAAAAAGTGTTTGTTAAGGGGCAATGATCTGTGAGCGTCCCCACGATCCAGTGATCCTGTCTGTGGTTCCGATGTTGTATAAGTGTTTGTTGAGGGGGCAGTGGCCCGTGAGCGTGCCCACGATGGTTCTTAGGTCTGGTCTTTACAGGTTCAACAGGCGGCATGTCAGCCGCGGCGAGGTGGTTTGTATCGCTGCTCTTGACTGTCTGCAGTCAGTCGCCTGTGCCCATCGTTCGTTGTTTTTGCTTTGGGTCTGTCGCCGCATCCAGGAACAGGGGAGGGGCAGGAATTGGGTGGGGCCTTCCGTTTGTGTTTCCGAGCCCCTCTTGGCCAGTTCGTCTGCAGTGTCATTTCCCAGTGATCCGCTATGTCCCTTATTCATTGAAGTGTAACGTGGTTTCTCCAGCTCTCCAAATATGCGTGTAGTGTATAGGCGCAATTTCGGCGCACGGAGACGCGACGCACGTGCGTCAAGCTTTACTTTAGAAAAAAGAAAATGTATGTAATTGTGCCTTTGCAACCTACGAACGTGAACTGACTTCAATGGTACACGCGTGGTTCGCTCAAATATGGTGCTCACGTAGATCGACGCTGTTAACGCTATGCACGATGTGTACGCGATACACGCAAATGTTTCAAATGTTTCAAAACTATGCTGCGCTACAGTTGTACATATTTGTGAGTTAATATTAATGTATAGCGTGTGCAACAGTGGAAATGTAGACCAACGTGGGTCTACAAATTAACCCACGCAGCTAAACTGCGTCGCGTGCCCGTGCACAGCATGCCGCGGTGGGTTTGCGTTTTAATGGTAAAGGCACGAGTCAAGACTACTGATAAAAGAGTTGCAGGACAATATAATCGTGGCGACCAATGACCATCTTCACGGAGCCAGCAACGGGACAGCTTGCGTCTATTCCGCTGATGCTGATACCTCCATTCGAGCCATACCCATCCAAATTGATCACAATTAGAAATGTCTGACGCCCAGCGAAGCGGGCACGGGACAGCTAGTAATATTATAAATGTGAAAGTTTGTGAGTTTATATGTTGTGTGTTCCTCAATCAGGCCTAAACGACAACACGGATTAAGTTGAAATTTGCTGTAGATGTAGATATAATGCCCGAATAAATAATAGACTACTTTCAAATATGAAAAACATCCCCAAAACGATAAAAAACGCAAAAGAGATGATTTCAGTATAGATGGCGGTGCTGTGCAACAAATCTGACATCACAGACTAAAAACATTTAGTCGTCATAGCAACGCAGTTTTGACTAATTAATGATACGCATTCTACCAAAATACGTAAGTGAGTAAGTACAAGGTTTGTAGGGAAAATATTGGAAGATGCCTGAAATAGCTTTTTCCTGATTATTACAAAAAATAATTGTCAGAACAACGTTTGTCACGGGTCGGCTAGTTCTCTTATAAGCGGCCATGGGTTTGAAATCCCTCACGTGTGGAATGCTAACTACTGAAAGGTGTGGGCATGTGCCAAATGTAATGTATGGACGTACCTCTGATTGACTCATTTCAAAAATCTGAGAGCCAGACGATTTGAGCAGATGTCTACCGTACTTGGGGATTACGTTGTGATCTTATTATTATATAAGTTATTCTACGTAAATCCGACCTTAATCTTGGTAAAGCGGTTCATTTTCGGAGCGCACGAGTGGGCGTACGAACTTAAACATATTAGTGCTCACCATCGCGTCCTGTGACGTCACTCAGGTACGTGAACTCCAGATGTAGGGTGCCCAGTTCAGACAGGATACTGTTCGGGCCCGCCCAGTGGTATTGCCGGCTTGCCTAAAATATGATAATGCTATATTTAAACCAAAATATCATTGATTAGTTTAGGCCAGGGTGAGTTTTGTCAACCGCATTACAAGCGGCTTCATCAATGGACTATGAGTATATTTTACGGAAAGTTTTCGAGTGGAATTTTCGGCGTGTTGTAATTTGATCACTTCCATTCAGAGGGCGTACTACAATTACTAAAGTAAAGTCTAAAGCAGTATCAGTGACAACGCGTGATAGCGTTGTCACTTTCGCTAGTACGGCCACTGGTTTTTGGTCATCAGGAATATTTAGGTTGTGCAGTAAGTACGTATGAGCTTAGCAGCGGCTAGTTGTTTATAGCGATCACTCATTTGGTGACTGCACTGAAGGTTGATAACATAGAACGACTAGCTAAGCCACGAACGCTTGAAGAGCTATCCAGTGATTGTTAATCAGTGACATACAATCTTTTGAATTTATAACAGTATCATAGGAAGCGGGATTACCTTATAATTCTTCATAAGAGATCTGTTGTTTTTTTCCACAGTTCACCATTAACACTCACACTCATCTGGCTAGTCAAATGTGTGATAATGCTGACCCCCGTAATCATAAAGCAGTACGCAATTGTCGCTGCCTGAACTGACTCATTAACTCACGATAATGATTTAGGATCGACTGTACCTACGCTACTTTTGATTCCATCAATAAGTTTTTCTATTTGACAAATGTATGTTTAAATTTTTACCCGTGCTTGAAGAGGTGAAGTAAAACATTACGGCCTGAAGCAGGTATATAAACACTAATCATCAATGGCAATTTATCTCTACGCCAAACTGCGGTAATGAAAACATTACAATTTTTTTTGAGAAGCATTTCTTGGGCTGCTGTAATATGATGATAATTTTTCGGTACGTAGCAAGTAACGCAATAATTATTTCATCATGAACAAACTAACAAGTAAGAGGATACTTCGTCGATAATGATCGATAGTTATTCTGTCAAGGACGGCCGCAGTGCTCGCCTAGCCCCATAATATACACATAATTATGACATTGGCATTTTATGACACGTGAAATCAGGGCACGCAGTTGATTTATTAATTTGATACTATGCGTGGCGAGCTGCTAAATTGTGATGTGCAATTTTATTCTGTAACTCCAAAAATCTTACGGATCTATAGCATACTTTGAACCGAGTTATGTCACAAAGACGCTTACGCTTATAAGCTGTCAAATTATTAATGTCACATATTGCTCACCTTAGTCGCAGGGTTGATAAGGGCATACGGCAAGCCTGTGGGTGTCTCGAATGCCGGTAGCAAAGCATCGGCCACTTCAGCAGCCTTGTCTTTGAACATGGAGTCACCAGTCAGCGCGAAGCAGGAGAGCAGACCGCCTATGAAACGGATAGTGGTTTCGAAAACTGATAGCTCTGAGTCCTGAAACACAAAGTATAAAGATCATCTATCTGTCAAAATATAAAATCAAGATAACAACACAATAGTTATTTTTATTATACTGTACATATTTTTTTTTTATTTATTAAACGTAAGAAAAAAAAGGGCTTTGTCGCTTTGCGACCACACCGCCCAATCGGTACAACTTAACTACTGTACAAATTGTTGAATTACTTATGACATGTATTTTTTAAAGAGTGTTTTAACGATCATTAGTCATTTCCGTCAAATAATTTTAAAGTTTTAATCGTTCTTTATGAGCTCCTATCCATGTTGTACTAATTACAGACCCATTCCAGTCCACTCGTTATAGCAATCAACGGACAAGCGCATAAAAACTGTCGCGTATTCCAAAGACTATTCATACTCAATTATTTTAATTGTGGAAGATAATTCAATGTTTCGTAAATGTTTACGTTCAGGCTGTGTGTCAATCTAGAACAATAGCAGCGACCTTTGTTTTGAAATAATATCGCACGCGCTTTACTGTAAACAAATACTGAATAGAAATAATCTTTCTGAGCTGTGCCATACCTTTATTTATTCTGTGGCTGTACTGTACTCAAACATTTGAAGCATTCAGTAGCCGAGAGTTTAAAAGAAACGTGAAAGAAGCAGCTCTACACCGGAATGAAAGGCTTTTCATCGCTTCCGGCAAAATAGCACCGAGAATACTTTTCACTCTGCTTTCAATATTTCTTAGGTGATCAAAAACTACTTTGCGCGATATACTTGTAACTTACCAAGAAATAAACAGCTTAAACGAAAGTGTTTAGCAAGTTTCAAATGTTTCAAACAAAACTATGCCGAGAGAGCAATGCAGATTCCGGAACACAATACCTACCACATAAACTGGAAATTGTTGTTGCCAGAAATTCATTTCGTACTTGCAGTTCCTATTCAATTCATTTCATACTTCTATTAGGTACAACAAGCAATGATGACTGCTTTTGGGTCATTGGGTTCATTGAAACTCTTTCAAAACATTTTCAAAGGCTGATAAATAAATCACACAATCACGGCACTAACCTCCATTTAAAAGTAATTAATAAAAACCAAGTGCGAGTAGGACTCGCGCACGAAGGGTTCCGTACCATTATCTATAAAAAACGGCAAAAAAGTCGCGTTTGTTGTTTGGGAGCCCCACTTAAATATTTATTTTATTTTGTTTTTAGTATTTGTTGTTACAGCGGCAACAGAAATACATAATTTGTGAAAATTTCAACTGTCTAGCTATCACGGTTCATCAGATACAGCCCTGTGACAGACAGACAGACGGACAGCGAAGTCTTAGTAATAGGGTCCCGTTTTTACCCTTTGGGTACGGAACCCTAAAAAATGCTCAAAAACAATAAGACGATTACAATTATATAAACATTGGGGCATATTCGAGCAATTTAAGAGTTATCAAACTCTGATAAGTCAGAGATAATGCTTAATTTCGCGAACCGAGTTAATTGAAGCTGACTTTAATGAGCCACCGTTCTCCGAAATAATTAAAGGGAATTCAAGACTGAAAGGTGGTCAAATCAGACTTATTTTTTGAAGTAATACAACATTTTTGCGAGAACAAAAAAAGTACTTCAAGTAAACAAGTACATTTCCAGTTATTCCGTGACTCATGGTACCATAATTCTCAGGTCGAACAATAAACTAACTTGTACCCGTTACCGCTCATAACATATGCTACAAGAATAAGTTACGCGAACGAGTCATTCAAATTGAGGGCCGGGGAAGTAAACTGCAGCGTCGCTATTTGCCAATAATGTTCTGGTCTTCTGACGTGTAAATATTGTTTTGAATTGCAATCAAAACCTACCCCAATATGTTTACTTGTATCTAGAAACAAAAATGAAAGTAAAATGTCTGTTATCCTCAAGCATGGTAGACCTCCTCTCAGATTTTCAGACGCGCAGATCCTTAAGAATATCACGTCCGATCATTAAATTTGGAACATGCCCACTTTTGAAATAGTATTCCGTACAAGACAGGTTGCAAGCCCATCGTTGTTTATAAGAAAGCTAACTGGTTTTCCTTCGCTGTATTGAGCACGTCAATGACGCACATAACTTTTTCAAATATAAAAATCATTGGTGCACGACCGAGATTCTAACCAACGACATTCGGAACGAAAGCTCCAAAAACAGTAGGATCAAATCTCTAGTATAAATTGAAGTTTTTTGTGTCTACTGTTTGTAGGATTATTTTATAAGCCTACCACTTCATTGATGTGCAGGTGTTCGGAAACCCAGTCGCGACCTTCGCGGAACTCATCCATGAGCCCCATCAGGTATAGGGTGTCCAATCCATCGACGATGGAAGCTCCAAGATCGCCCCCTCCGAAGACACTGGACAGATGAGCCCGCTTAGAGATAGGTTTGAGCTCGTTCTTGCCCCAGGCGTACAGTTTGTAGTTGTTCCAGGCGTGACGCATCATCTGTAACAAACAAGAGGGCAATGTATCGACACTGTAATCGTACTTGACCTGATTATTGGCTCATTAGCTTGTTACAGATCTTAAGGCGCGGTAAGTTCTGAAAACCGCGGCCGAAACGACACTGACAGTTGACAACGGCAAGCTCTAAATGGCGTATGCTTATCGTAAATATTATCGACAGTTTTTATGAGATCGCGTTTCTGGTACCTACGTAGGCTGGTAATAGGCTTTACTATCTGGTGGGGGTAGTTAGAGGCACGGCCAAACATTATATTTGGCACATGCCCACATTTTGCAGTAGTTACGCATTCCATACGTGACTACTCAACTCGCTAGGTCACTGACCTCTATTATACAATAGAGGTCAGTACGCTAGGTACATGCCGATTTGACAGATGAACTATAAAAACTTGGAATGTGTTATGTCAATGTCAGTTAATCAGGTGCGCGCCGCGGCAAATCAGGATGTTTTTTTATGGGTTTTCAAAGACAAAAACTTTGTGTACATGCAATGCAATCAATGAAATAACCAAATAAATACAGCAAATAAATGTTGTCTGGGCATCTCGTCCAACTCTATTTTCTATTTGCCAAGTCGGAACGGTAAATATGGTAACACTGACTACAGACTCCATAAAAAAAAAGTAGAACAAATGTTTATGTAAACAGAGCCGGCATTTTATATGTACCTATGTCAAAGTCAAGTCAGTGCAAAACGCAAATCCTTGGCGCGGCGGAGTCAACCAATGCCATACATACAACACCGGTCAGCATAAATAAATGACGCGAATATTGAGACCGTTTCACAAGCCAAGCGAGCAGAAGAAGAGTTACGCGCTGGGTGTCCCGCCAGCCTCAACTGTCTGCCGGTCGAAGGCAGCCCGTGGCTCGCAGAAGGTCGACGAAGGATTCACTGTCGCGGAGAAGAAACTCGTAATCAGCGTGGTACTGCTCCACTGTCTTCTGGGTTCACTTTGCAGGCAGTGGAATTTACTTTATTGCGATTTATAATCATACAAACTTCAAGTCATATTATGTGCTCCAGAAAGTTTATGGATGTATTCATCGGGCTTTTGAACAAAAATAGTCTACATAGGGAAGCACCATGAAAAAAGAGCTCTGACTTTTTGTGTTTTTATAATATGTATGATATTGTTATATTATTGTGCTTCTATTATACTCTGAAACATAACTTAGATTGGATAAAAAAAACCCTACAACCCACATTGTCTCAATCCGGTATACCTACCTACTTAGCTGGCTGTAAAAAACCATGAGAAGCGATGATAACTTTATGTGATTAGAAAGGAAATGAAGTAATAAAGTGTTAATAATCAATATTCTGGTTTATTTTCATGTTTACAAACTAATTTCTATTATCCAGCTGTTCCACCAGGCTTGTTTTCATTGAATAGTTTCAGTTTTCCTTATAAGTAACACAGCTTTCTCCGGAGAATCTTTGGGAACATCCCAGAATGAAGTGAATATTGTAGTCACTCCTAAAAATTTTTAATTAATGGTCAGTATTCAATGCTATATTGGTTTTAAATTTATTTTAGATTGTTTCCTAAACAAAACCATATCTTCATGTTTTTACACCGGAACTCAAACAAAAAAGAATTGTAAAACATGATAGGCGGTACCTATACTTATAACGACGAGAAGTTGAAGCCCTTTTTTAGGGTTCCGTACCCAAAGGGTAAAAACGGGACCCTATTACTAAGACTTCGCTGTCCGTCTGTCCGTCTGTCTGTCTGTCACAGGGCTGTATCTCATGAACCGTGATAGCTAGACAGTTGAAATTTTCACAGATTATGTATTTCGGTTGCCGCTATAACAACAAATACTAAAAACAGAATAAAATAAATATCTAAATGGGGCTCCCATACAACAAACGTGTTTATTTGCTGTTTTTTATAGATAATGGTACGGAACCCTTCGTGCGCGAGTCCGATTCGCACTTGGCCGGTTTTTGAATTTCTAAGATTAGCGCTTACACTATGACGTCACATCGTCACGACCGCGACCGCGACGCGGGTCTCGGCGCTTAGTTTTGTGTCGATCGTAATATCTTCTGAATGGAATGTCCGATTTGAGTAATTCAAAAAGTTATAGGTATATTGGTATTGAAACAGTTTTCAATATGAAATGATTTATTTGGATAAGGATTTATACGAAGGTATGGTTATCATGTCTGATATTGGTCAGCTTTTTTATTAATCGGACATTCCATTCAGAAGATATTACGATCGAAACAAAACTGAGCGTCGCGATCGCGGTCGTGACGGGGTGTGACGTCATCGGCTAGAGACCGCCCGCCCGCGTTTTTAAAAACCTTCGGTCGGAAATACGCACTTTTATTTACGATCAAAGTGCGATGCACTGTATCTGGGATGCACTGTATCTCCAAATTTTCAGCACGGGATAGCTGCTCCATCTGGTGTACGCGACGGGTAAGATCGAAGAGAAACTTCTATTATAGACAATTTAGATTGAATGTCTTTGACTTGTGAAGTGAATTTCCTGTCTAGTTCCTCCCTTATAATTTCACGGATAATGTCAGCAGAGAGGCAGTGGCATTGGCTTCGGGGCTTCGCGCGTTGCGTGACGTTATCGTATTCTTGGCCAATGTCCATGCGAAAAGATGCAGGTGCTGAAGGTGCGGCTGTAACTGTCGCAGGCGCAGTGCGGGCGCTCGCAGCCCGGGTAGGCTCTATAGTATATAGTAGTATATATATATATATAGTAAATCTATAGTTAATACAATTCTTTGTATATGGCTTGTTTTGATTAGTGATAGTTGTGATGCGTTATACCTCTAGATTTGATTGATCACAACTAAATATTTCCCGTTTTGTCTATTTACTTAAATATGAATAATTAATAAACAAATATCGCTGTTAAAAAACCCTTGCTATTCTATGTTGTTTAAAAATCGTCGTTATAATCAGTTTTTCAATATAAACCGTTTATTTGAAATTCAAAATGTTGTTATAGTGCCCACAACCATCGCTCTCACCCTACGTTAAAAACTAAAAAAAAAACCGACAAAAATGTATCGACCAATCGAAAAGTCAAGGGAAGTCAATTTTACGAAAATTGCATATATCCAGAAATCCCAATAACTGTCATAAGCTCTCTCCCGCTTGGAGAGCTGGCAACGTCGCCTGTAGCCGCGTGACGCAAAAGCACAGAGCGGCAACGCCGCTTTGAAACATGTAGTCCACCGCTCGTAATAACTATTTTCCAATCTGTGTCGCAGCCCAAGCTCTAGCGTTTGAATAATTTTTAATATGATGGTAAAAATCCACAACTTATTTTTCCCAGAATAAAAACTGTCCTTTTGTACAAGTTTTATTATCGACTAGCTCTGTTAGTATAATGTTTGTTTGTTTTTTTGTAACTTTCAATAATTGCAAGTTATTTTTCGACCATTTCCGATTGAGCTGAGATTTTGCATCTTTTAGTTCTGGTCACAATACAATAATATGGTGACAGCGAGCTGTTCTGATGATGAAGTCAGACGTTTTTGTAGACGTTTACAATTACTGTAGTACAGGTCGCTGCTTAAATACTAAAGTGTCACAAATCAAAAAATGTGAAAATCGTTTTTAGTGCAAAAACGTGATCTAAAATGGTCATTTTATATAACCCTACCATGTACTCTTGCGAAGTCGGGAAAGTTAACGCGCATAATGGGACCGACAGTGTACAACAGTCTTCCTGAAATTGTCACAAAGGCAACTAGCTTGGCATCATTTAAAGTGAGACTAAAGCACTGGCTCACTGACAACAGCTTCTACAGCTATGAGGAATTCATAGCATGTAAAAAGTAACATGCTAAAATTTCTTATACATAAAATGTAATTATCTAGTTAAGTAGATAAGCCATTTTTTTTTTTTTTTAAGTTTTTTAATATTATTCTTAATACTTTTTATTGTTTTGATTTAATTTTTATTATATAATTGAATCAATAATATACTATTATTATTATTATTTTTATTGACAATTATGTTATTTAAAATTGCTAATTATAAGTTCCACATAAGTATGAAAAATGTGTTATGTTGTGGATGAAATTATAACAAAATATGTGACGTGTTATTCATGTAATTAACGAAATAAATGATTATTATGATTATTATGATTATTATTATTATTAAAAATTTGATCCTTTTAATTATAGCACTATAAATAACTAAAACATACAAGTGTCTGTTTAGCATTTTTGCACTTTGCAGGCAAACTTCAGAGCTAAACTGCCATTTTATCAATTGCGACTTGATTTTTGACAGAAGCGCGCATAGCTTATATGCAAAAGGGCCACATTTCAAAAAACTACCGGTTTTTTAATTAAAATTTATATTCAAAAGTGCCATTTTTTAGAATGTGTCCGTATCGAGTATAAAATAAACGTATGTATAATACTATTTATTAAACAAAGGTGCCACATTTTAGAATGCGTCGGCTTTGAATATAAAATGTATATTAGTACAATATTGTTTTCTATACACATTTCAAATGCGTTTGTTTTGAATAATAATTTTAGTTCGTTAAAATATTGCTTTTTATACATAAGTACCACATTTCGAAATGCGTTTGCGTAGAATATTATTTTTACGTGAATTCTAATATAATTTATAAGACATAAATGCCATTTCTTGGTTATTATGTCAAAAAAATTAAACATGGCGACATTTTTGACTTGGAATCTCTTACTGTTGGAAATTACTGTACCTACTATTCAAGATAAAACAAATTTGAAATAATCAAAGAACTTATTAAGAAAATATGAACATAATTTAAAGCGATGTAATACGCTAAATTTATAAGCTTATTAATAGAGATAATAATCTATCTAATAATCGGTCGTTATGTTTAGCGTTTCTAGACTACGAAAAATAATTTAATTCAGTAGAAACCTGTGTAAAGCTATGGTTATTCCAGCGGTGCCGTATTGACTACCAATACATTGAAGTGTTGAAATGCTTGTACAACAACGCCACCGTGTCAGTCCGGGTGCAGGAGCAGTGTACGAAAGTGATTTCTTTGAAGAGAAGCGTTAGACGGAGATGTTATTATATCCGTATACGAACTAAAGTCACCGACATACCCAAGAGGAGTAGCTAGTTGACGCGGCTGTGAGCGGGGTAGGTACATGGCTTAAAGAACTGATGGTCGTTGGGTAGAATGAATGGAAAGATGACCTGATAAAGGTTGCTGGGAGGCATTGGGTGCACACTGCACGAAATAGATCATTAGAATTGATTTTACGAAGAAGGCTAATGTTTAGCAATGGAATGTTCTATGGCTGAAATTATAAAGATGACGAAGTGATTAATATGTTTGAGTTAATAACAACTGGGTTGTGATTTAGGTACTCATTGATTTTTAGAAAGACAGATTTAGCAGAAAATATATAGTTTTATTAATTATTAAACACTTATATACTTGTAGTTAAATAGATTTATGAAGCCTTTATAGTGACTTTATTATTATTTTTGTGTAGCTAGTAATAATGTTGAACTCAGTTTAGAGATCAACATTAAATTACCTCTTATTTTGCCCCAATAACTTTGTATAAAAATAGTTTTTGGTTTTTTAAATAAATAGCGAATTATTTTTAGTATTATCAAAAAAAAATATTAGCATGCTTTCGATATTGTATAATATTTGTTTTATTAATAGGTTTTTACATCAGACGAAGAAGTGAAGGAAAAATCTAAAGAAAACTCTTATTTTTGTATAATATGTGGCCTTTTATCGATAACTTTAATTTACGTTTAAATATTTTTTTATATGCAAAAGGGACACATGTGGTATTTTACGCCAATAGGTTAAAGTTACAGCAAAACGAAAAATATAGATAGATACAGCTTAAAATTACGCTTCTAGTGATCCAAAAATTTCTCAGAAATTAAAAAAATATTTTTTTAAAACTTTGATTGGCTCTCCTGAAAAAACAGAAATTTTGAAATATGACCGTTTAGTATTTAAGCAGCGACTGTGTAGGTACATTATTTTGATATATCTCGCGGGGTTCAGCCAGCGTTTGCAATGTAAGCGCAAAAAATGTGTTTATTTACGACATCACATTAGAAACCTCTAAAATTATCAGTATTTCTCTACTATATTAAGCATGTATTATACATAAAAACCTTCCTCATGAATCACTCTATCAATAAAAAAAAACCGCATCAAAATCCTTTGCGTAGTTTTAAAGATTTAAGCATACATAGGGATATAGGGACAGAGAAAGCGACTTTGTTTTATAGGTACTATGTAGTGATGAACTATCCCTACGTAATAAAGCAGGTGGCATTAATACTCCTTGGTAGAATAGGAAGTAAAAACTCTTTGTCTGTCAAAGTAATTTTTTTTAAAAACTTGCGTGTTCGGCGGTTGGCGGGACTCTGCTCTGTGTCACAGAGTGGCGGGTAATAGGTAATATACCTATTAGAACACAATCAGCCACCAAAACGTAGTCTGTTATGTATGCGCCATGTTCTTTGAACATTATGTAACAAAAATGACAGGATCATTGAACCGATTCTTACTAAAATCTTGGGATTTATATAACCCGCTGAATATATTATTATTCATACGTACCTATTTTGTTCAACTGCGGGTTTTGCTATGGTTAGAAGTGTTAGTGATGATGCTGAACTATCATCCTTAGAGAAAGTTATACGCAAATCCGACTGGTCGTTCCAGATTTTTTCCAGAATTTTTCCCTACAATTTATCCAAGAAAACGTTGTGAAGTGAAAGAGGATTGAGAAAGGGATGATTAGATGGTTTGGGCATGTGGAGAGAATGAATGAAGAAAGATATTGACAAAACAGGTATATAAGGCGAGTGTGAAAGGGAGCGTTGGAAGAGGAAGACCTCGGCGTATTTTCCTGGACCATATTGGAAACGTTTTGAAAAAAAGCCGGGTCAAGAGTACTCTAAACCGACGAGCATGCATGAGGAATGTGATGAGAGTGAATGCTAAAGAAGTATGTCAGGATCGTAGCAAGTGAAAAGCCGTGATCTCTGCCTACCCCTTTGGGAAACAGGCGTGATTTTATGTATAAATGTATGTATGTATGATAAAGTATGTAGTTATGTAAGTACTTACTGTTTTCTTTGCCTAATATTTTTCACAAGATTATCAAAGATAACGTAGATAGGTAAAATTGATAAAATAGGAAGGTTTACTTACTGTTTTATTTCTCTTATATTTTTAGCATGTTTTCTTAGGGTACGTAACCATTATCTCTTTTTGTTTTTTTTTTTTTGAAATATTACCCATCTTTTTTCAATTCGTAAATAATCTTTCCGACCGCTGCAATGACGTCAAACACACGTCTGTCTCTGACAGTAGTCACAGGGGTACTGACTACTGACTAAGCCATGGGCGATGCGTGCTCCGCCTTAGCTTTTCGAATAAATTAATGATATAAATTATGTATAATTACTTATCAAAAATCTATTCTAATAGAATTGTAGATCTACATATTACCTATCTTTAACAATAAATCACAAGTTGATTTTAATAGTAGGTATATAAAATATTTCGATCATAAATTCTAAAACGTATCATTTAGAAATAATATTTTTATCGTGAAAAGTTTCTGCTATTATGTTTTCAGCTTAATAGAAATGTAGGTAGGAACCTGAAGTAATATACTTATAAAAATAGGAGATGTGGCTTGTTCAGAAGTATTTTATTTTTCGTTTGGAAAAAGAGCAATCGTCGACTGAGAGCCCCTTAATTAGGATATGGGCGAGCGAGGGTGCAGTAGCTGTAAAGAAACAAATGAGGGCATACATATTAGGTGTGAGTTCAAAAACAACCGTTCGTTCTCCAAAGATAAATCTCTTTACAAAATAAGATAAAAAAGTTCGATTTAGAAACTAAAAAAAAAACTAAAATTTTGAGCAATTTTGTTCTTTGAAACTCAGAAAATCTGATCCTCACCAAAATGATAATGCAACTAACCTGCAGGTAAATTCTTACTAATATTCTTTTAAAACGCACATAGACATAACGCAAGGTTATCTGAAAATATTTTGTATATTTTTGATTTGAGTGAAGACTACATCTTCACAATGTTTTAAGTTTTATGGAAATACCTACAACTAATTCCTCACAAATTAATGATTTTAATAACTATGCCGGAGGCATCCTCTAAGATTAACGAAAAACGAAGCATACGTTACAGAACAATTAATGGGCGTACGTGAACTCGAACATACAAAAACAGAACCGCCGAATTAAGTCGTTTAAAAACCATTAAAGTCAGATCATCCATTTATGTACAAAAAATAAATAGCAATTCTCCTCCTCCTATTTAAAATAAGTAACTATATAGATATAGGTACCTAGAGCTAAATAGAGCATTTTTCCTCATAAGTAAATTTATTAAAATACAAGCTGACCCGGCGAACTTCGTATCATTAGAATTAACAAATGCTGTGTTAAGTTCCCGTTCCCGTTCCCGTTCTCCAATAAAGTAAATTTTATTTAGAAAACGTTTACATGGGAAAAAGAAAAGGGCTGATTTTAGGGTTTTCCCGGCAATTATTCGAATTTTTCTCATTTTTTAATCCTTCCTCCCTAGACCTCCACGAACATTTCAAGACCAAGATAAGATAAATCCGTTCAGCCGTTCTCGAGTTTTAGCGAGACTAACGAAAAGCAATTGATTTATATATATATATAGATTAATGTTAGTAACAGATAAGTTTACAATATTCAATTTCTAGTTCCATTCCAATTCCAACGATGAAGTAAATATTTTTTTCATAAAGCCACCAACCACATTTCACATCTCAAAGGAATGTCGTTGAACGAAGTATTTCTAAAAAGAGCCCGCAAAGCTTTCGTTCTGGGCAAGTTTTAATCTCGACGGTTCGTGCAGCGGCGGGACACTAATGAAAGGATATCGGACTTTCGTCGGGGCCATTAATTATTATTAGGTCCCGGGAACTCACAGAGAAAATGCCAATGACTTGGAAAAACTGGCGACTTTACCAATTACACTTTTGAACGAAACGAGGAGATGAAATTTTATGATTTGTAACAAGAGAGGAACTAAGCCGAGAGGAATTCTCAAAGGGCGGCCGACGCGGTCAAGATGTTAATAAAATTTTCATGAATTTCAGTTATGAACGAGGCTCAACATTCCCATTTTCACATACATTCAGTATCGAAAAACCAGTTTCTCATATCTACTCGTGTGACACCACACCATCAAGTGATATTAGTAAACAAACGAGTTACATTGGACTTCTTTTACAATGAATTTCACTGTAATACACCTATTCTCGAGTGCGGAGCTACTACCTCCGCACTCGCGACTGGTGCGATTTTTGAACCGGTACGGTCTACCTATCCCGCTCGTATAATATGACCACAAAAGCAGATAAACATACCTCCTTGACATAATAGTGCTTGAGACTACTGTTAGTGTTAGCAGCAGCCAGTACATCTTCAACGTCTACAACACGACTGCTATCCGTTCCTCTCCATCGAGCGGCCCGTGCCACCCTTTCTGCTGGGTGCATATATTTCCCAGGCTCTATATCCGATATCCGAACCAAAAGAATCATGGCAAACGTAAACGTTACAGCTAACACGATCAGCCGTTGCAACGAACGCATGATTTCTTATCGAAAAAACGAAATAAATTTCGCAATTGCAAATATAAACGCGGTTCGTACTGCACTAGTTGTTTTAATTGCGATAAAGTTAAAGGCTTATTGGTTGCCGAAGCGCGTAAAATTGAGGAAATAAAATAAAACTAGTGAAATACCGCGGGTGTGCTCGCGCGAGTGAGCGCTGCGTGCGTATGACTAGATGTGAACCAAGTTACTGGTGATATGACACTGATATTGTTGAATGAATGATGCCACTCACCAGCTGATTATTTGTTAATGATACAGTTCATCTAGTTTATAAACACGCGAGTTAGATAATTGTGTAGGCAAGTACGAAGATTAAACGCGATATGTGTCAGATTTGCTTTATTAATTGCTGATAAGGAGCGTAGTCGCACTTTGCAAAATATTCGACATAATTGGGTCAACTTGGCATCGGAAGTCCCATCTTTGTGGCCTTTTTTTTGTCGCGGAGTTAATCATTTTCGAATTAAACGTTTGTAGTCTATTCAATATATATATCAGTATTCAATATATATACAGGTTTCCTCATGATAACAGTAGACATACGTACGTATCTCTAGTGTTATCATGAGGAAACCAACTGCGATAATTTGTTAAAAACCGACCAATAAAAAAAAATCCCATTATAGGTATATTACATTATAATAAAGTCAAATAATTATTTTATCAGTAACCCTGCTGGGTTTTAATGATAGGCATGCGGCAATTAAAAATAGCTACATCAACATTGTTCAATAATTTTCTTAATAGAGTTGCAGAATAAGCGTAGCTTCACCATAGGGCATAGACCCTGAGACGTTTCAAAGTGATCCTTGCATTTTTATTGACCTAAATACCTTTTATTTTGACAACTAACTTTAAATAAATAAGAATACCTACATAATACGTTACTCGTAGGTTCTCTGAGCATTCGGTGCCAACGGTCTAGAATATAAAATTTAAATGACTTTCAATACTGAATGAACGTAATTTATCAAAAAATAATTGTTATCGAGTCGACAAGGCATGATCGATACCAAAAACGATGACACACCTTGAATTATCGAGCTTAGAAACTAATGAACTAGAAACAAGGTCAGAGAAATTAGAAGTGATGAGGGCGACAGAAGATTTATCCAATTTTAATTAAACGCTGCTCGAATAATAGATTTTTTTGCAACTTCGACAGATCTTCAAATCGGATCAGTAGATTACACAGGCCAACAGACTGTAGATGCTATAGATGCCTTTGTATGTAGAATGCAGTCATTGAATATAGTAGAACATTGCATATAATGTATAGACAATCTTATTGTATAAATAGGCTTGAGAAATAGGTCACTATGCGTTCGACTGAAATCATTTAGTATTCAGGTCGAAACGATTATAACGCGACCTTTGGTCATGTGCATTTGGGGCATTTAATCTCTCATACTAGATTTACACTCGCGTACGAGTCGCGAGACGAGGTGCGGGGCGAACCAGGAGACGAGAGTGTGAATAGACGCTCGTGGCTCGCCTCGCGCCTCTCTCCTTTACTATCGATCACGCGAGGTGCTGGTCGAGACACGAGACGAAGCAAGAGGCGAGGTACGAGGCGAGAGTGTAAATCTAGCATCAGTGATAATTGGTTCTACAAAATTGGCATGTTTAAGGAAAACACAAGTTTCAGAGTAATCTGGGTCTTAAATAATAACAAATTGTAACTAAGAAAATAAAGAAAGTGTAAAGAAGCAGGTGTAAAAAGAGTATAGGTACTTGAAATTTCGGCAGTGGAAAATAAATTGATCAGAGGGGTTATAAAAAAAACCCGGCCAAGTGCGAGTCGGACTTGCGCACGGAGGGTTCTGTACCATTATCTATAAAAAACACCAAAAAAACACGTTTGTTATATGGGAGCCCCACTTAAATATTAATTTTATACTGTTTTTAGTATTTGTTGTTATAGCGGCAACATAAAACAAATACATCATCTGTGAAAATTTAAACTGTCTAGCTATCACGGTTCATGAGATACAGCCCTGTGACAGACAGACGGACAGACGAACAGAGAAGTCTTAGTAATAGGGTCCCGTTTTCACCCTGGGTACGGAACCCTAAAATAAACTGGCGATGGAAGACGAAATTTTATCAGTATCACGCTTATACTTTTGGGGATTTAAATGATTTTAAATGGGACGTCATAGTTTGTATAAAATATCCCACGAACGAAGTCGCGGGAGTCCAACTAATATAAGTTTTTTCATTGCTTTGCTTCATAGCTTCAATTGATAAATAATAAAAAATCTAATTATAGAACTTCAACCCGAATCAAAAGATTCCTTGTACTTCGCCGATGTCAATCATGTAAGTGATCTGACTATGTCGGTATTTCCGTAAGAAATATCGCAAAGCCCGATAAAATCAGTTTCACTGACAGCTAAAATATTCTGGTTCAATCGTCGAAGATCGATGGACCTAATAAAACGAAGGGTGAAGAGCACTGAGTAGAGAAGTTGAGTACCTACCGTCACTACCGATCACTTGGCTGTGTCAATAATAATTGTTCATCATTCATCACTGAAAAAAATGATAGGCCCCAAGCCGTGTTAGTTGTCCGATTCTTCTAGGCTTGGTCGCGAGGAACAGGCGTAGTTTCACTTAGCTTCTAAGACGTTTCAAAGTGATCGTTGTGATTTTATTGAAATAAATGATTTTTAAATTTGAATTTGTTTCAATGTGTAATGATCTAGTTTAAGGCGGGGGGCCCGGGGTTGCCTATCTATAAGTTAATTTTAGAAAAAAAAAAAACATGTTCTAATGTACCAAGAAGATAACGTTTTCAAAAACTTCAGTCTTCTTCTAAACGGCACACAAATACAAAAATTAAAGAAATATTATACCTACAAAATTATTGTCGGAATTGAATTTTTTGACGTCACTATTAATTAAAAACCGCATTTTAAGCACAGCTGCGAAGTGCCAGCTTATTTCGGCTTTATTTCAAAAGAGTAATGACAGATATTTTTAATTTCATGCGCTGAGGTTCTCATTTTATCGTTAAATATATTATAACTAATACATAAGTTCAAGGATAAGGTAACATAGTCATAATGGCAGTTACGAGCCGCTATCAGCGCATCACTGGGAATGTGTTTTGTGTGGGAAGGCATTGCTCGCGGTTCTGTATATATTTAGTTCATACTAAATTTGCCAGTGGCGTGGTACGTTGGTAAAAAGTGGGCTAACCTATTTGGGGGCATTTGGGGGCACGGCAGTGCCCCCGCCAAGTCGAGCGCGAAGCAAACAAACACTGCCGTACCATCCTTTACAGGAACCATTTCGCCGCATTTTCAGGTCCCTATTTGAGAACCTCTGGATAATACCAGAACGCAGAAATTTTCGTCATTCAGTAAGCTATAATCACATACTTAAAATCCAAAATTTCAAGTCTGTAGGTCATTTAGTTTCGAAGTTAAGCGAAAGCAAAGTTTCGCATTTTAGACACTCACTCACTCACTCATGATCATCAGAATAGAACTAGTACTTCCCATAAACTCAGAGAGCTGAAATTTGGTACAGAGTTAGGGTTTAATTGCCACATTAAGGGAAAACTATAAAAACCGGCCAAGTGCGAGTCGGACCATTATCTATAAAAAACGGCAAAAGAACATGTTTGTTGTATGGGAGCCCCCCTTAAATATTTATTTTATTTTGTTTTTAGTATTTGTTGTTATAGCAGCAACCGAAATACATAATCTGTGAAAATTTCAACTGTCTAGCTATCACGGTTCATGAGATACAGCCCTGTGACAGACAGACGGATGGACGGACGGACGGACAGACAGACAAACAGACGGACAGCGAAGCCTTAGTAATAGGGTTCCGATTTTACCCTTTGGGTACGGAACCCTAAAAACTAGGATAATCGAAGATCTGGAGTACCTGGTGACCCTGATTAGAAAACACAAGAGCTTAACCAAACTATTAGAGATCGACATACCGCCTTTACAAAAAATATTCAACTTGATGGGCCGCTTCATTTGATGTCAAAAGTCGAAGGTCTGAAGTATCTGATGAAGAACCCTCAACTGGTCTCAGCTGTATTAGAGATATGGTAATGCCCCCTTCTACTATTGGTACATAAAAATATCGACTGTCATTGCAAAAAACTATGTCAAAAAAACTGTGTCAAATAAGAAAATCTATTAAAATAAATCAATAAGCCCACGTTTCTACAAAAAGAAGTGAAATCCCACCAAAAACATTCTGTAAAAAACTAGCGAAGTCTAGATGGAGGTGCTTGTTTATCTCTAAAAAGTAATGAAATCTAGACAAAGTCGTACCAAGTCTGAGGTTCCTTACTACGATTTATTTATTAATATAGTCACACATTAATTAGATTAGTTAATGTGTGACTATAATAATTAGATTAGTTAACGTGTGACTATAATAATAAAGAAATCGTAGTAAGGAACCTCAGACTTGGTACGACTTTGTCTAGATTTCATTACTTTTTAGAGATAAACAAGCACCTCCATCGAGACTTGGCTAGTTTTTTACAGAATGTTTTTGGTGGGATAAGCTATTTCAGGACATGGCTATGTATATTCCCAGTTTAATTAAAATTTATACATATAAATATCCTCACAAACTTTTGGTTATTATATAATATCACTAATATTATACGACGGTACGATATATAATGTTTAGTTCCGGCGCCACACCGAACCATACGAATACATTAATCGTACGTAGTTCGAGCCCTGAGGCCTTCGCGTCGATGTTAAACTTTTGTAAGCTCTGTACTAAGTATACTTAGTACAAAAGTGGAGCGCCAATAGTGGAAAATGTGAGATGAGAGCCGTATGTGTCAAGATTGCCGCTGCGGGAAGTAATCTCAACGGGCGGTAATTAAGTGGAAGGCTGTTCGTGGCCGAAGTAAATCCGAGCCTCCTCCAGATTTAGTGTTATGGCCCGCGCAGGCACACCACACATTCACATAGAAAACATATAGCCAGCGACTTACTTGACTTACCCAATTAAGCGTACTCAGTTATACGTGTTTTACTTAGGGTAATGCCGGTTGGCGCCGACAACCTGCTTTCTACATGAGTGCCGCGTGAGACCGCTTCCACCACACACATCTACACGCTGACTTATAGATGTTGCGGCCCGCCAAACTATCCGTTTAACTGCCTCGCTCCACCCCGATTGAATCCTCCGCAAAAGCTATAACCGCTAGTTTATTTTCTAGTTCCGAGATATTATGTCTCTGGTATGGCAAACTTTAGCTACACACGTTTCCAGTGTTTCTACATAATCTCTACAATTTCTGTGATGCACGAGTGCCTACTGACTGTCGTGTAGACACCTCATTGAATTCCTTTGTTGTTTGTTTGAATCCATAACAAACATAGATACTCGTGTCAATGAAATAAATAAAAAATGGTGAACATATCACACAGCGTCATTTATATCTAAAAGAAAACAAAGTTTTATAGGAATGGCAACGTCTCGGATCTTGTGTTGCGGACTGCGGTCGAGCTCTGAGAAGATGCTGACGCTGACATTCGGAAAGGCAACAACGATGTCGGACCGAGGGCCGCTTGAGTTTTTCACTAATGGAAAATCTGCATAATGGGAAGCTTGTCGTGATTCGATTTGTTCAGAACACGTTATCCTCTGGCCCGCCGCCGCCACCGCACCCTCTAATGGACCGTCGCTATTTGCTCGGTGGCGGAAGACGACAGTTTTTAGTCGATCTTCTTTTGCAAAGTGGGCTCATAAGTAGGCCGCCTTTGTGACTTAACTTCCTATCGCGGGAATAAAACGAACGATGGCAAGCGGCATCGACAAACATGGGACCATGGGACCCTTGTAAGCGATATCCAATAATGTCGGACCCTTGAGCGCACTGGTGTTTTGTAGCCATTACACAGGCGTCCAACCAAAGAGATTTGTTTACTCGCGATGTCCAGTTCTAAAAGTGACACGGGAGACATAAATCATCCCCGTGACTGAAATATTAAAAAGCATGACGACGCAAAAGCAATTAATTAATGCAAAGCGAGCGGTAAACTCGGTAGCACGGAATTCCGCAAAAATTGGGGTTCTAGGTATATTGAGGTTTCATTTGTGCTCGCAAAACAATGCAAATTCGTTTGTTGTTTAAAACCAACCACCGGCAAGAGGGAGAATCCGAAAATATGTTTGATAGAGGTACGATAGCTAGGGCTACATTTATCACCATCAAGGTGACGATATGACAGCTAGACCGCACCTTCACTTCCCCAGCGAATATTTTCTGAAATCGAAAAAACCCAAGTAAATCATTGGGATATCTCAGAGCGTGGAGCACTTTGGTTAAGGTTAAAAGTAGGAATAAGTATATAATTCAATACAGCCAAGTAATATATTATGTGCTATAGAAATAAAAGAGAGGAGAATTGTTTCAGCCGTTCGCGTAAAAAAGGAAAATGTGAGCCGGCAGGTGCGAACAGAAATATGTTCACCTTGCCTCACATGGTCCATTGGAGCCGACGAAGAAAAAGGTAACAAGAAAATAGACGAAACAAGCGAAATTACGAGTACTGTTCGTCTCGATATCTTTAGAAGATAAATAGATAGTAACAAAAACGTTCATCAATTTTGTTCGGATCGTGATAAGGTTCTTGATAGGATTGGAAGTAACTTTGTAGGAAATGGAAAGAAAAATAGCAACGTTGAATGTCTAATCGAGTCTGGAAATGGATGTTGATCGCTAAATTACCTTTTTATTTTGCAAACAGCGTACCGTCCTCGATTTAGATTAACTCGGTAAAGTTCACTGCATCAGCATTAAAATAACAGCAGCAGCAGATGTAGGTATAATTACCCTTTGGGTACGGAACCCTAAAAACGAAATAAGAAAAGTTTTAATAAATAAAAAAATAGTTACCAACTTAGTCTTCATTATTACCTACCTTTTTCAGAATATATTATAAAGCGGAAAAGTTTGTTTGTGAGTTACGATAATAACTTCATAGCACTTGAGTGTCTTATGCTATATTTTATAATAATAAATATATATTTTTAATACGAAATGACGATATTTGTTAATTAAGTCGATGAAAAAATATTACGCAAAAGTTAAGTAAAATTATTTTTGGTACCATTTAATCTGAATACCAAAAGTAGATAAAGTTGCAAGAGTATAATAATAATTATGTAATTATAGTGAACATCGGCTGGCTCTATCTCGACTTTATCATTATTCTCATTTATTACTGCATTTTATCATGTATTAACTCGCTGAATGACCACAATCATCTCTCGACTCTACCATAAAATAGCAAGTACAAAAGTTTAAATCGTGTTTAAAGAATTGTACAAATACCTGAATGAAAGGATAGTTTTATTCTGTTTTGTTAGAAATTTGCGGTACGCCAATATAGAGATGCGTTATATAATACTCGATACACCGCACCCGCACGTGCATTGTATGCGGAGCGTTCATTTGAATTTATAAATGGGTGCATGTAAGCGCAATGAAACGCCCATTCAGAGGGCTGGGATCGGCACCGCTCTATTTACTCTGACTAGAGACGGCATGCCAGGTGGATAAGCGAAGCCGGAAGTTAAATCAATGCTTACTCCCCCTACCTTAATCGTGAATAAATGTATAAATAATGGGAAGTGGGTGTTAAATCCTGACGGAAAGGGCTGCGGTTGCCTGTTCCTGTTTCGTTGGAAGTTTGCGGTTTGCCGATATTTAGCGGGTTTGAGCGGGAATGTAATAGTGCGGTAACCGATCTTGCACGTTTATATTTGGATCCTTCGTATTAATAAATGAATGCAAGTAAGCGCAAACCTAAAGTTGTATTGGTAGTAAAATACCTACGGTTAGTGTAAGATAGATGGAGATACGAGTATTATAGACCCTACGAAGGTTTAAATTTAATCTTGGCGATCTTAGTGGCGTGTCTGGCGAGTGGCCGGACGCTAGAGATGCAGGTTTGACCTACAGCGAAGATTCATGGTAGGTAATCGTTATTTCTGATACCCACGACATGCGAAATCCTATTGCGTGTAACATCAGAGCTTAGAGTACGTTTTTTTTCGGTGGGTGTAATTTTTATATGAATCATGGCAAGACTTACTATGAACCGTTGAGATATTTTCTCCACGCAAAATAAACATCTAAGTTATCGTAATTGCACACTGTATTCAAAATTAAAGTTTTTTTAAAAACCGGACAAACGTTTGAAAAGCCGGATGTTCGCGACCCTTTTTCAGGACAGGCCTAGACGGAAGTACGTGTAGGCGCGGAACGCAAACACCGATGTATCCGCTTTTGCGATACACTTTGCAATGCTCAATAAAGTAATTTATAGAACTTCACTTCGCTGCGGTGGAATCAATACGGAGTGCGGAGCTCGCTTTTGTTGTTCCGGTTTCGCTATTTGTTATATGTGGATCAGGGCAGAGCTGTTCTATGAATGGGGACTCATTGCCCTCATATTAATACTCTATCGCAAATTTATCTTTCAAATGATTTAAAAAACACTGAATTTATGTGATATTTCTAAAAATGTACAAGTGACACGAAATGTCTGGCGCAAATGCTACGGGAAGAATACATGCATAAACTGCTTCCAAAGAAATAAATCTCCTATAAGAAATCTCAGCGACATTACAATGGCACAAGTTACGGCAATCCCGGCTATAACTACTGGTCTGAGGTAGGAGGGGTCCTAAAGGCTGTATTTTTCCTGCAACACCTGCGGACTCAGTAAATTACTGGAGTACGGCTCGCCGACAACGCCTCGCGCTCAGAGAGTAATCGCCTCAAGGCAGCCAATGAAAGCTCCTTACAAATATTTACACGGAAATGTTAAGGGAAAAAATGACAAAATTCACGCTTGTAAAGCATTAAGGGTTTCAGATTAGGGTTGTTAGAAAAATGTTTTTTTTTTCGTACCGAATAAGTTCCTCAGTCTCGTCTACGTTGCTTCTTCGGGTTAAATCTTTATGTCAGTAGCTATCGCGTGCGGCTTCGCTCGCGTGGTACTCGTTTAAAAAGTTGTCTTTATGCTAATTCAGGTCGCGAACTATTTATATTCAAAGCGTTATAGCGTGATTCAATCATGCTATAACGACATTTAAAATGTATAATAATAATAGGACTGTTTAACATTTACGCAACTTGAATCCCCAAGACGTTATAATAGTGATACAATCAGGTGGAAAATATTTAGTTCAGTTTTAACAATTATGAAAATACGCTTTCTCCTTCAAGAAATGTTTAGAAAACATATTTCCAAAACATGCGAAGGATGTCATGTTTATAATCTGATTTTCAATGGCATTGACCTAAACCTTAGTGTTGGTTTTTTCTTTACATTTTTTCCCACGCAACTACACCTTCATTGGTATTGTACGCTGTACGCGTAGGTAGTTACAAGTATAGTAAGCGACTAGTATAAAAGCGAGAAATTATATTTAAATATAAGAAGACTAGCTACCGCCTCTAGCTTTGCTCGCGTGGTACCTGGTTCGTGGCCAGGTACCACGCGAGCAAAGCTAGAGGCTAGATTTTAACAGATTAGGCTAGATTTAGAGCTACATTTTAATGTATCCTATATGCTAAAAGCTATCTATATTCCAAGTTTCATCCAAATCTGTTCGGTCGTTTGAGCGTGATTGAGCCACAAACCCCCAAACATACCATCCTTATTAGCTTTCGGATTCATAATATTAGTAATATTTCAATATTTGTCATGCATAAACTTCACTAAAATTCAAATAAAAATATCCTTGTGAAGTTTTTATTTTATTTTCAACGATTACCTCATTTTATTACATGCATAACCTTTAGGACGCATATAGCAATGATATTTCTATATAAATTGGCATTGCCCAAAATAGGCCTGAACTTAAAGTTTGATGGAGATAGGCATAAGGTTTACAAAGCTTAAATATCGCACGCCATCACAGTTCAGAGGTGAGAAAGAGAAAAGCTTATCGCTAGTTACCGGCGCTCAGAGTTTATCTTTTCTGTAAGCCCTCACTCAGCCTGTGCTAAGCCGGCTCAGGGCGCATCTCGGAAGAAAAACGCCTTCATTTTCAAAGATGAAATGCAGTTTATTTACTTGCACCCGTAGGATAAAGCTTCTGAGGAGTTTCGCTTTTCGAGGATGCTCTCTTCGCGTGAAAGTTTTCATTGCATCGTGGAAAAACTCGACTGGCACAGTCGAGTTTTTCAATGTTTGTAACATCGCAATTTTAGACACTCTTAATTTAATTGGTAGATTTGGTTTATTTATTTCGCAATAAAATAGATAGATATGAGAGGATATCTACCGTAACAATAAAAAAATAGGATCACGACTGTAATCCACAAGGGATTATAGACGTAATCCTATTTTTTTTTTAAAGTGTCTATAAACGGCTAAGGAAAATGTGCATAATTCTTTGAATTCGTTGTGAGTCTTCCTCCCATGGATAATTAATACAACAAAAAAATACCTTCAAATTTTCTTCACGTTTTTTATAAAACATACATTATATCCATTGCTTTATTTGTATTCAGAAGATTTAAAAACAATATCAAAAAATGTTAGATTTAACTGAAAATCGATTTAGACGAAATAAATTATAAGTAGAGAGCGTAAATTGATTTATATTTATGGAATTATATGATCGTATTAAACTGTGTGCAAAAGCAAGATTAGTCGTGATCGATTTATCTTTCTAATATTATGAATCCGAAAGTTTGTGATGATTAAACGACCAAACTAATTTAAATAAATCAGGAGCTTATGTCATGGAATAGCATATTATAATACTTCTTATCCAGGTACCGCGCTGGCGAAGCCGCTTGCGGAAGCTAGTATTTTATATATGTTATTCTGCGGATTTTTATTTCAATGAGAGTTCTTGTTTTCTTAGTAACGAGACGACCGGCTCGTTGATCAAATATTGAGAGCTCCTTAAAAGTTTACACAATTTAGATGAGAAAATGAGTAAAGTTAGATGTTAAAAACAAATATGTAAGAATTTTATGTAAAAATTGCGTAACAATTCAATTTTCAAAGTAAACCCATAGCCGCTTAAAATAATAATACCTGAATGATTTTCTCACGTTGTTTTCCTTCGCCGTTTTAAACACGCATATATATTTTCTAATTAAAAACCCATTTAATCGAAACCACAACCTTCGGGTTGAAAGTCAAGTTACCTCCCACTCGATCTACACGGCTATTAGTATAAATTATTTGAAATATTAACTTCATCGCCTACGATAATTTTAGTCATTAAAAGTTTATCAAAAGCTTGTTAAACGAAGAGAGTCGAGTGCGTATTCAAAACCTCATGATCACTACATAGTATGAAGCAAAGTCGCTTTCCGCTTCCCGCGTATGTATGTATGTTTGCTTATATCTTTAAAACTACACAACGGATTTTGATGCGGTTTTTTTTAATAGATAAAGTGATTCAGGAGGAAGGTTTATATGTATAACTAGCTGTACCCCGCGGTTTCACTCGCGTATAACTTGAAGAATAAAATAAATATTCTATCTATCGGGAGTTACACGTGTTATTGTGAGTCAACCATAAAAGATAGACATATGCTGTCGTGGGATATTTTTATATAATTTTAAGGAGAACATTTCCGTCATACATGATTTCTGTGTAGCTTTAACCATTAAGGTTGCACACGCGACGGAAGCTTAAGAAATGCAGTAACTACTCCCGTTTTCCCAACATTTCCCTTCACTGCTCTGCTCCTATTGATTGTAGCGTGATGAAAAGTATACTATAACCAGCTCAGGAGTATAAACAATAATTGTACCAAGTTTCATTAAAATCCGTCCAGTAGTTTTTGTTTCTATAACGGTTATACAGACAGACAGACAGACAGACAGACAGACAGACAGACAGACAGACAGACAAAAATTTTACTGATTGCATTTTTGGCATCAGTATCGATCCCTAATCATCCCCTGATAGTTATTTTGGAAATATATTTCATGTACAGAATTGACCTCTCTACAGATTTATTATAAGTATAGATAACATGCTACCCGTGCGAAGCCGGGGCGGGTCGCTAGTAGATCATAAATCGTCGTTGGACCTATAAAGCTATTGCAATAACACGTTATACAGAACTCATAATATTTAATAGTATCACCAACCCTAACCCTCGTATTCAAGAATGACACTATGAGAACACGCACCCACAGTGGACGAAATCTTTTTTCATAAAAATCACTTTATGTGGTGTGCGACACTGCATAGTGTGACCAAAGGCACATTGTTGTGTGCCTCTAGCCAAAGTTGAGCTCTAAAGGCACACGGTAGTGTACGTCATAGTGCCGCTCAACACATAAAGTGTTTATTTCTTCTTTCTTTTACATTACATTGAAAACAAGGAATTATCCTTTTTAGGGTTCCGTACCCAAAGGGTAAGATTATGTATTATGTGCCGCTATAACAACAAATACTAAAAACAGAATAAAATAATATTTAAATGGGGCTCCCATACAACAAACGTGTTTTTTTTTGCTGTTTTTAGGGTTCCGTACCCAAAGGGTAAAAACGGGACCCTATTACTAAGACTTCGCTGTCCGTCTGTCTGTCACAGGGCCGTATCTCATAAACCGTGATAGCTAGACAGTTGAAATTTTCACAGATTATGTTTTTCTGTTGACGACTACAACAACAAATACTAAAAAAAGAATAAAATAAATATTTAGGTGGGGCTCCCATACAACAAACGTGTTTTTTGCCGTTTTTAGGGTTCCGTACCCAAAGGGTAAAATCGGAACCCTATTACTAAGACTTCGCTGTCCGTCTGTCTGTCTGTCTGTCCGTCTGTCTGTCACAGGGCTGTATCTCATGAACCATGATAGCTAGACAGTTGAAATTTTCACAGATTATGTATTTCGGTTGCTGCTATAACAACAAATACTGAAAACAGAATAAAATAAATATTTAAGGGGGGCTCCCATACAACCATCGTGATTTTTTTGCCGCTTTTATAGATAATGGTACGGAACCCTTCGTGCGCGAGTCCGACTCGCACTTGGCCGGTTTTTTTATATATAATGGTACGGAACCCTCCGTGCGCGAGTCCGATTCGCACTTGGCCGGTTTTTATTTAATAGATCATGGTACGGAACCCTTCGTGCGCGAGTCCGTCTCGCACTTCGCCGGTTTTAATTTATTATCAAATATATGATTATGATTGCTGATTTGAACCTAAAACTAGCTAATAAACAAACAATGCCATCTATTTACCCGCAAGTGAAAGATAGCACTGTATGTTTTTCCGTTGTTGTAATGTCAAAACCGGAGTTTATTGCTTCCTAGCACTGAGATGTGTGTGTGGTGCCGGTGTACCGTTCTCCTCATAAGTAAATATTTGAATTGCGGCACTCTACGGGATCTCGGCTGCCGGCACAACGAAGGTACGCACGCACATTATAATCACAGTCGGCTTAGCGAAATAAAAAGCCATTTTCCTTATTCACATCATACAAGTGTTTATTTCTACCTACACTTGTCTAGACTGTCCCGTTTGGAACCGGCTTTAAAGACACGTAGGTACTGTTAAGTGGAACGTAGTTTTTGGTTATTTAGAAAGGCTGTATCATAAGCGTGACAAGTAATCTGATTGACACATTTTTAGGGTTCCGTACCCAATGGGCAAAAACGGGACCCTATTACTAAGACTTCGCTGTCCGTCAGTCTGTCAAAGCAGGGCTGTATTTCATGAACCGTGATAGCTACAGTTGAAATTTTCACAGATTATGTATTTCTGTTGCCGCTAAATACTAAAAACAGACTAAAATTAATATTTAAGTGGGGCTCTCATACAACAAACGTGATATTTTTTGCCGTTTTTATAGATAATGGTACGGAACCCTTCGTGCGCGAGTCCGTCTCGCACTTGGCGTGTTTTTTAGATAACTTCTATTGTCGCAAACAGAAAATGTAGGTAGTACGAATCGATCGAGCAAAGAAGATTGGCAAAACGAAACTATATAGCAGAGAAAACCGACAACAATACGACATTTACCTAATTCAATATTGAATCGACACGCGCATTAGCATACTGCTCGTATACAGAGGAGCATAAAATTAAATAGGTACCTACATAAAATACTTGCACAATTTGTACAAGCAAAACGGAATTATTAATGCACTCGTATAGATTGCGTAGTGGCAATGAGCACGGAATGTAATGCATAAAACGTCAGTTGCGCTAATAACAATTGAGGTTTTATGAATTTATATTTTTAGAATTTCCTGTATCCAACCTATTTTAAGTATAGGGAAACTAAGCTGGACGAAGACTGTTAAGTGTAAAATATGGGAGAGACGTTCCCCATCTCACGTTAATTCCCGTCAAAGCGAGAACCACAGAAGACGAGATGATATTGGCAAAGTTTTGAGTGGTTCCTCGAGTGTATTCGGGTTTCATGATTGCCATAGGTACATACATAGATTTACTGGCCCACTATATAGATCTAACATCAAAACCCGCGCAGCGGACGCCATATTCGTTTTGATTTATGGATTTCTTGTCCAGTAACGAACAACAGCGCATATGATTAAGGTGTCCGTAAGCTTATAAGAAAACTTGTAAAATTTTGTTAAACAAGAAGAGTTAAGTACCGTCGAACAAGTGAATCGTGAAAAAAGCGTCGAGCACGAACGTGGCCATCCTAGGCCGAATGACAATGAGAATAACGGGAGTGTTAGAAACTCGATTTATCCTAGTGGACGGACCCTAACGAGGGCGCTTTGCCGATGTGGCTTCTGCAAGAGTCGCTCTACATGGAAAAGGCGGACGCAGTGACCACGTCAATGTTATAACAATTTGGGTTTCTATAATGTATTATGCTTGGCAAAGCCCGGCAAGTCCTGAAGAATGACGAAGAATGACGTAGAAAAAGCCTATTCAATGTTGTAATCCGCCGACAAATAAAACAAACCAACCGTCCAACAGCGCGGTTATTCGCTGTGTTAATTTGTAACTAAATGGTTCACGACGTGGTACTTAATTTGTTGCAATGAAACGGTTTACCATTAATATTTATCAATCATCACGATATAAATATTCAGCCTTCTTTATGTCACGAAACAACACGATGAATAAATTGTAGTGTTACCTACGATAGGTTCTAGTACTTACCTTCTTTACACTATTTCGTTCGCATGGTGGTGTTAATGGTTTTATGTAATCTATTCTAGATTTTTAACTCTTTGTTACAGTACCAAAGTAGTACAATACATATAAGTAAGCCCCATTACAGTAATGTACAAAGTAGAGTAATGGCATTACTCTACTTTTTACAACGCGCTTTATAACAAGCTTTAAATCTCATGATACGTTTCGAAATTCAAAATCAGAGTTGTGGTGAATTTGCGGTTTTCAGGAAGTTGCAAGTTGCGTTGTGCACGTTGCAGTCTTGAGCTGCACGTATGTACTTTAATATTCTCAGTAATGGCTGGCTTGAGGCTTCCTCGGCTGTCGCGCCCGTGCTTCGAATCCCCAACTTTTCTTCAATAGCTTTATTCACAGGCATTTCACCAAGTTTCTAAACGATTTTCAACTCTATTTTTTCTTTTTTATAAATTTTTTGCGCCAAATTACTTTTCATGCAATTCATGGAAGAATGCAATAAAAAATTTAAATAACGGTTAACCATTTAACCTCTAGCTATTGTTTAAATTTTTGGTGAGTATGACACATACTCGTAATAATGATCTATCCATTTGTGATTCTTTATATTATGAGCATTTTATTTAACTGAATTTGCAGCTGTTTCTCACTCCATAATCGAATATGGTATCTATTCCAAAGTACGAGTAGCAAAGATTTCTTTTGTGAAACTGATAAAATGTAATCGTTACTTTTACATGCCAATTGATGTTAAGTACTTTGGAAGTAACTAATCAATACTCTACCTAAAGATCGTGACAGAAGTCCTTAGTGATAAGACAACGTGTTTATGGATTATAATAATATATACGAGTGTTTTGCATATGAATAGTGGTTTGAACAATTGCGATTACCGATAAAACAAACACTCATTTGCAGTATTGACAAATGATGTGGAACAATGTTGAAAACACATACAACAGAATGTAAGCGTACAATAAATACAAACAGAGAATAAGAGCTTCAATTATGCGGGTAAGATAATATACGGAAAACTTGTTGATTTGTTAACTTAATAAAGCCGGAACACAATGGATTAGCTGCCTCTAAAACAATGAATATTGAAATTCAGTTCATTTTTGTTTAGAAACGCCTTAACTTGATAATCTTATTTGAAAGTATAATAAGCTGAACTAAAGATCACAAATGAAGAGTTATAAAATAGAGAGCGGATCACAATAAAATAAAGTATAAAACTAGGTTAAAAGCACCGCTTTTGAGATTCCCACTAATCCGTTTATAAGACAAAGACTTTGAGAGACTCAAGAAAAATAGCACGAAGCGAGCTCTTTGGGGACTAAAGGCCACGCTACTTCAAAGTCGGGGTTAACCTAATACTACCTCCCGACACTCTTAAAGAAATTGCTGATTAACCTCGTGTGAGGCTTCCTTGACAAAATCATGCTACTCTAGCCAGACCGTAATATATTTAAGGGTTAAGATAATATAATTTTACGCTATAGAAATTGTAAAGACAACGTTAAATAAGACTGGTTTTAAAAATTGGGCGTTTGACCGTCAGTGGAAGGAAACACGATTTGGCTTCGACGAGGGCTAGCTGCGCAAGAAACTAATTGTTGGTACAGAGCGCGTCAAAAGCTTCGGTATGCCAGATGTGCATTGTCAACAGACATAATGCCCTGTAAATATGTTACTCGACACAAATGTCACTTCTTGCGCGCGAGTTCCTCAGATGCCAAAGGAGTACGAAACGATCGATAATAGCAGGTTATGTTCAAGTTTTTCGGGTGCTGCGGTCACCGGGAGTCTTTGAGGTGTATTTTATTGTTTTACAAAAGAATATAGGTAGACACCTTATCTTTTTGATTAAACACACTTTGTAGGTAGGTATGAGTAACAGGATACAATGTTATATCATTGAAAAGGAATAAAAAAATACCTTTTATTTCATCAACCTAGATTTCATTAATGAAGTACCGCTTAGGATACGCTACCATTATCCTCAACTGTTTGTTTAGAATAGAAAAACAACCAATAAGTTTAATTTGTATTTACGCTTCTAAACAGTGGAAGCAGCCAATGACGCGCCACAAATGGCATCGCGCCCGATGCTTGATTGGCTAAGTTAGCGCTCAGCACGTACTATCCATTCAGTGCCGATGAGAAAGGCTCGAGAGTGCACCACTCGACCCAAGTACTCGGAAGACTCCTCGTGCATGCAATTACCCAACCAGTTACTGTTGTATACTAAGTATAATTCTATTATAGGTTTTAATTATTTTATCTCCAATCAAATTGGAACTCTAACACTTCCACAAGCTACAATAATTATATCAGTCAATCGATCGGACGCAAGCGAGGATTGTTTGATATGCTATTGCAGAGATAATTAGTTACAGTGTTTCAATGATTCAGCTAGTATAAATTCAGCTTTTGTATCGATAATAATAAATACTTACAAGGGGATTTATGCCAGGGTTTTAATCTGTAGAAAGAATCGCGGTGGAGTCACGAGGCGCCTATGAGCATTGTTTTTGTGCAATAAGATTTTCACGCGAGCACCGTGCGCCTACCGATATTGAATAATTTCTCATGGTTTTATTGCGGATTTATCTTTTAATCACTCGATCGGGACAGTGATAACAATAACTTAGAACAGAGCTAGACGTCATCTACGATCTCTGCAAGGATTTAGAGCTCTACCGAAGTTGTAAATAAGCATTACAATGATTGTCGAGATATCCACTAAACTATTAGTAAAAATAATAGAATGCAGTCCTATAAAACTTTGTTCGTTAGTACAGGGCCTACTAGGCGACACGGTAATAATTTATTCTATGACAATCCAATCAAAACAAACTTGCGCAACTTCCGCACCGGAGCTAATAGAGATTGTGATCTATAAAAATGCCACAAAACTGGAAAACATTGACGTGTCGATGTAGTCAATCTACAGTTTATACGTGAACAAACAAATACTCGAATGCAGTTCGTTTGAAAAAGACATCTCATTCGAGATCCAATTTACGTGGGGCCGGGAGCAAACCGCATATAATCCAGATGCGGGCCCGACTCCGCAAACAATTCATTTCAATTTCAATCCAAGTGTGCCAGCTCCACTCTTCGCGGTCACAGTTCACTCTCTCGTCTATTCCAACTATGCCGTGAAAACATAGTTTACGAAATGTTAAAACCATATAGCTGTATGTTGGCAGATGCGGAAACGACTGTAGTATGTATTTATGGAATCCTACCGGACTATTTACAGATAAGCTCTATAAATAAAAACAGCTTGCAATTACTCGGTCAGTGGCCGAATCGATAAACATTATAGATTTCGGGCAGTATCAAAACACTTTTCGGCCTTCAATAAATCATTTCTTACGCTGTTCGCATCCAGGCGGTTATCGTAAGGAAAGCCCTTAGTCGGAATGAATTTACATTTTAAAACAATGGATTCTGTTTGTGATCAAAATATTGTTGTAAATTCAAAAATGTTTAGCATTTGACTAAGTAAGTGAGACTAGAAAATGAGAAAGGCTTATTCAACTGTACAATCGAAAAATATATAAGAAACAAAAAAAAAAACTTGTAGACAATGTTAATCGTATTTAACACTAGCTTCCGCCCGCGGCTTTGTTCGCCTGGTATATGAGTGAAAAACCTATATTAATATGCTAGGGCATAGGCTATGTTCCAAGTTTCATCCAATCCGTTTGTATGTCCGTTGAACCAAACTTTCAGATGTATAATATTAGTAGGATAGATAATGAATAACGCAATTGAACATTGAGGCATGTTAAAAAATATCTTGGCAGCGTATATGTTAATACAAGATCTTGATAAACAAGTAAATTAGATTACAAGTGACCGTAAAGTTTATCTCGCAAAATTTGGAAAGCAGAGCTATAATGGAATTCTTTGATATCTGAAGCGAATTATTTAAGTCGAGTCGTGAAAATAATCAAAGTTTCGGCAGCGGAAATCATATTTTATATTTGAATGTACCTTCATTATTAAATGTATATTTCAAGAAAGAATTTCGATATAACCGAGATATACAAAGATTTTATGAAGTGCTTTAAACTTTGAGCCACAAAGACTGTTCTTGATAAAAGTAAATCACGTGTAAATTTGGTTTACTCGAGGGAAACTCCCTGCGCGCCGCACCTACTTTTTAAATGTAAGCTAAAATCTTCCCGACTTCTTACAAGGAGTGAGAATGGAAAACAGGGTGCTTGAACCAGCACCGGGTCGTCTAGGGAGGCGAGTGGCGAAGTTGCTCGTTTTATATGCAAATTTTCCACGTCCTTATGAATATGAAAATTTTCTATTAGAACGTGTCGCAGTCAGCGTTCCCTTGATGTGTTATGAAAGATGCCCTTCTTCGGTGACTCTCGCCACTCAGCACTATGCTATCGAGCATGCAAATTCAGTCGAGTCAAGTTTAACACTGCACTATATTTGAAGGGTTGGAATTAAATTCTGCGCAGGTCAACTACGGACGGCAGATGTTACAAAAAAAAGTCGAAAACAATTATAAACTGCGGGCGGTTGTTTAAGCACGATCGGGCGAGCCATTAGTTACGACAAAAAGATTTCACATCCGCTCATGGTAAACTAAAACGACGGAAATTTTAATCATAGTCTTGAATGCTTGATTTAGCTGCTGTTAGGAAACTCACGAGTCGATGCCTTAAACGGTATTGTGTAGGTGAAGCGAGTGCGAGCCTCGAAGCCTCGAGCGTCGCATACATACACGTAACTGCTCCAGAGGGAGTTGAGGACTTCGGCATTCGCCGAATACCTTCAAGTTATCGACGGTCCCCTAAGAAACTTTAAGGTTTATATAATAGATTGAGTTTATCATGACGTAGGTCGTCGCGGCATGTTATTTCGCAAGAGCAAATCACTTATGGACGTTAAACCTGTTTAAGGAATTCTATGTTGCGGAATCGAAGCCTTTAAGGATCAATGTGGTCAAAGAAAACTTTTGTATACGAATTCAGTCAACCAAATCTTGATTCTATTTCCAGACCATCTAACATCGATTATTATTCATAATCATTTGTCGAATCGCCTTCAATTAATCATGTCTCGTCCCTTGTGGACAGGCCAGGAGATGTAATCGCTCAAAATTATGATAAAATAATGAACGAAAAGCTTTTCACGAAAAAGAAAATGTTTATCTCGGTTCATTTACCTAGTGGATTTGCAAAATCCCAAGTTGAGCAGGTTAATAGAGATTGAAACTGATTTCTAAATTCGGCGCGTGAAAAGTTCGTGAATATGATTATGCAGCGTGGCACTTTCAGGTTAAGGGCGATTCGAACGATAAAAACGAAACACTACAATAGACAAAAGAGCGTCGCAAAAAGTCCGTGAATTCTAAATATAAAATCAGTTAAGCAAGCAGAGATAAAACCAAGTCTGTGAGCGACGTTAACTGTTCTAAATTTAGATAAACAATCCTTAGTTATTGCGGAGGACAGCCGCAGTGAAAAGCCTAGGTGGGTTGCGCGGCACAGACGCCGACACAGCCACGGGGTCGCGTTGAGAGCTACAATTCCTAAAAAATAGGCACTCTGCCAACAGATGCACAGCTCTACAGTTCAACATTTAAGCACTTTAGCGTCCATTTGAAATTCAAATTAACACGCTATCCCGACAATTCGCCGAGCACCAGACGACACTAAACTAAACCCGAAAACACTGAAAAACAACGTTTTCAACTTGCTAAGACACGTATGAGATAACTTTGGTAATAAAACGTAAAAAGAGGCTTTCAGCTTCACCAAGTTAAAGTTTTTCGAAGTGGCGTACTTGGATGAGAGCTAACTTGGCGATGGTCAATAAACTTGGCGGGAGGATTCGTGCAACAATAAAGCGGAACTTCCGCAACAGTTTATCCCGTGAATCTCATAAGGGAGTTTTTAATAATGTTTGAAGTTTCATTTATAACATTAAAGGAAGAAGAGGGCGTAATGCTCGCGTTGATGTAGCTTTTAGAGATCAGTTAGGCGCTAGAGATTCGCTTGAGGCACGTCGACGTACGGGTTTGTTTGCCAAGAATTCAATCGGAGCCAGCCAAGGCGAAGGCAATATGCGCTCACCCCGGAGGCTGACGAGACACCACCCGCTCACTAATTGAGCTTTCAACATATCTGCTGCAGTAATCACAAAGGCGGCAAAACGGTCTCGAGCTGTTTGTAACTGTTCAGCCGTTCAGCATTTGTTGTCTTGCAATTGCAACTGTAGTTGGTAAAATGGTTTTGAAATATTAAACTTCAAGGAATCTGTCCAATATCTGCCGCAGCTTAATATCGTGGAATTTGTTGCTGGTGCCATGGCACATTGTAACGAGCTGTTCAACTAGGTAGTAATAGTCTCATAGTCTCTCTATACAAATTATATTTTTTTTGCATGTGTGAAGGTTACGGTCTTTGTGTGAGGTCCGGCGGGCACCAGGGATGATAAAAGGTTTATTTTGAGAGGCGGATTTACCACGATATTAGATACACAGAATATTGTTCATGTTGGCTAATAAACACACCTTATCAAAGTTCGTTTATCAGTAAATAAAAACAAATACATTGGGGATCTGAACATCGGCTTTACGGCGCAGTTCGTAAATGTTGACTACTTACGGAAACCAATATAAATTTTGCGACGAGAGTTGGTGCAAAATTTGAGACAATGTAAAATCCAATTTTCTGATGTTCCTGAGAAATAACAAGGTTTACGTTTTGGCTTTATGAGGCACAACCAAGTAGTTTTATGTGAATTTTGTGCAATCAATCAATCACTGTGAGGCAAACCCGACGGTAATGTCCTCCGGGAACGTCACGTCATGCTCCCTATTAATGAAGCAGTCGCTGTGGGTTGATCTTGGTTAGAGCCAACTCAGTTTCGATCACTTAATTAACTTTAAGCTTATTATGTCCTTTTGTGTTTTCCACGTAGCTAATATTTATGTTTAGTAATTCTATTGGAGGACGTGGAATTTATATTCCTTAGGAGATACTTTTATTCAATCAATTTAAGTGATAGCATATTAAACTTTTAATTAAAATTGCTTATTTATTTTTGTATTTAAAACGTATCAATATTTATACCTGCATTTGAGTATTCAATTGCAGCGCCAACAATACAGCCAGTCGAGACAATGGAACGGAGAACAGATGCTCAATAAAAACGACAATACGTCTGCTCTCGCCAATCTCGACTACCGAACACCGCCAGAATTATCAAACACAACAACACGCAACATGATTAATGCTCCTTGAAGTATCTACTTTGACTTATTTTAAATCCGACCGATTTAAAAAGTCCACCAAAAAACTTTCACGACAAAATTGAATAATCCAGACCATATACAGAGAGCGTATCGGAGCGGGTCTACCCATAAAACAAAATGCAAGACCAAACATAAGGGCTAATTAGAAATGCTGAGCTGCGGACATTTCCGATAAAGATAATATGATAAATGAAACAAGACACTTCGCTTCGGGGGGTAATGTTTTATGTAGGGATGCATTTAATTACGACTCTCTTATCAATGCGCAGACGGCGGCACCTATCTAGATGAATGAATTCACAAAACGTATTGCGAATCGGTAAAAAGTGTTCAATTCAATCTTGCTCATTCATCTCTGGTTTTTAAATTTATGATGCTCATAAGTGAATTAAATCCATAAATCTTCAGCAGTATTGTTACAATACTGATATCGATCTATTTTGCGATCCGAAATGGACCGTTGGCTTTCTACTGAATTTAGCTGTGAAGTTTTTTACTATCTAAAGTGGATATATAAGAAGAGTCCTTGGGGATTTATTTGTCCGCACAAAGTAGTGTCCGTGCAAAAAGCTGGTGTCGCATCCGCTGGCCGAGGAATCCGATGACGGATCACGCAGGGCAAACGGCATCCATCACTTGTCGAGTGACACGGCTATACGGACAATGTAATACTGAGGAACCAGTATATAAACCTTGCCTTAGGATTAAAAACACGTAGGACATGTATCCAAACTAACAATCTAAATAAACAAAGAATCGTAACGACAGATTATAGTAGTTTTGCTAGCAGAATATCTGGTTTAAGGCGTGCGTGAATTAAATAATTAAACTGGGATACTGATTCAGTTTCTACAATGGTTAATACTGGCAGACATACCAATCGAGGTACCTTATTTCAAGCTCGATAATACCCCGCTCATGATATCAATGTCGTTTACGGTGTGACATGATACTAAAATATTTAATGATGGATCTTAAAATATCTCAAATTTTCATGTTTGTCTGATGGTGTTTCTTATATATTTTTAGCTAGAACGAAATCTGAAATGTATAGGATTTTTCAGATTATAAACTCGCCATTGGTTAAGCAACCAGAACAGTGCGTTATAGTCACAACAATCGAATAATGTAGCTATGTGGACTTTTATTCGATGTGCCATTAAATCTTTATTCTTGTATCAAGATACAACCGATAAGCATCAGCAGAGTCGCATTTAGTTTCGTTCTTTTCATTTCTTAGAAAGAAATAGAAATAGAATAACGACTTTAATCCCCAAGACATACCTACTCTCGGAACTCCAGACACTTTAATCCTTGATATAAAATATATCAAAGGCACGTCTAAACATTATATTGGGAGCATGCCCACATTTTACAGTAGTTAGCATTTAATATCTGACAGGTTGCAAGCTCATCGCCACTTATTAGAATATTTACTAGTTTCCTCACGATGTTGTAAATCTAAAGAAATAGCAAATACATACACTCTAAATGTTGTAATGTGCAAACAGCAAAGTATGTGAGACTGGCTGTGTGAAAAGCTTCGCAGCATTGACCGAAGCATTCGATTCAATTCAAGTTCATATGAAAAGGCACCGGTCTAACAAGTCGGCGTGTTAGAAGCCCTGCAATAAATTCTAACAGAAAACGTAACTGAATATCGCAATACTAGAGTAACATTGCATAATAGAACCGGCAGTTTGCGCTCAAGTGTACTGTTACAAACAGATTAGTTACCATTAGCTAATAGGGAATTATTAAAAAACGCCACTTTCACTTTGCTTTCGCGGAAACTCGTATTTACATACATACGCGTGCTGATTCTTTTAAATAGTACCTAGTGCTTTGTTAAGATGTAACGTAAACGATAAAGATAATAAAGGGAGATTTATAGGAAATCCGTCTCAGTTCTCAACCAAATCTATTGAAATTGAATCCTATTGAATACCGGATCTCTCTTTGTTGTTATGTCATCATAAATTCGGCGGACAACAAGCACTACATTCACAACGAACACCGGCATTGTATTCGATAGATCATACCTATCAGAACAGCCTTTGAAATTGAAATGCAGACAGGACTACAATTCAAAGATAATCAATCCGGTCGACCGGCGCATCTGGGGAATTTACATACCATAATAATTTTGAATGAACCGCAAATTTGAGATCATTTGCTCGTATAACGCGATACTTTACATTAAAGAGGAAACTGGGGATATCTTTACTGCGATCTAGGTAGTTTATATAATAGCAGGTGAATTAATTCATGGCACGCAGGCAGCATCGTAGGGCTATCTCCCACGATAAGTTTCGGTCTGGCAGCGGCCTGAGGGAGCGGGTGCCGAACATGAAAACTATCGTAACGAGATCGGGATTTCTCAGAACGTTACCATGAATGGTTAAATCGTTTTCAAGGGACGTAAGCACGAGTCGAGGATGCTTATCACACAATTTGCGATATCCTTCGACTTGGATTTTGAAGGCGAGACGTCGACGTATTGAGATCAGAATGTTTTACAACTCTTTGTAGTAAAACATTCTTGTCTTGGAGCATATTAGCATTCAGTAGAGGATAATATTCATAGCATTGTACATTGTTGGCAGATTCAATCAATTTATTGACTAAACGAAGTTAGGAGAGGCGACGCGCCAGCCGAGGTAGGCTCTCTCGCGAAATAGAGATGGGTCTACTTGCGGTTTTCGAGTAGGTATTAGAGTACTTACGTACCTTTCTGGGTACGGTGAATCTATTTAATTTTTATTTTTCTTACTAGTATTTAGGGATTGAATAGGATCGATTACTTTGATTACATAGGAATTTAATTCTTGCATACATTATATTTAAGGAACGCTATCAAAAAAAACGTGTACTGTTTTTTGCCTCAATGCCGCCGCCGGTCGCCACCGTTAGTATCCATATTCACTCCACTTCACCGTTTTGACACGTGATAACAAGTATATAAATTTTCCGAAAAATAAAATATATAAATGCACTGTCGAGATTTGAACCCTCGACCTTCAGAAAGTCGAGGTACCATTACTTGGCCAACGCGGCTTTATTGTTATATGAAATGGATATAAAAGTGTATTAACCCCGAGTTATAGCAAAAATATGTTTGTTTCGTGGCAGGAGCCGTTTACGTCCCCATATTTCTATTGCCTGTTCTCTGAAAGCAAATATTGTCCACTTCATATACGAGTATATTACCCGTACAAGAATTTCATATCTTCTCAATAATTTATATTAGTTGTATATTTCTATCTACCCTGGGGCGATGCCGAAAGATTGATTTTACTCTCGATTTCGGAATAGTTTTGCCTTATACGAGTATATATTATACAGTTATTTTGTGAAAGTATTTCGAAAAGAAACAATTCTACATGTAAGTATATGGCTTTATGACTGCGAAGCACTTGTGAAACTGTACAAATATTAGGATAACCTACTTAAAAATAACAAGATAAATTGCTTTTTTTTATGTCACTTACAAACTCACTTGGGATTTTTTTTATAAATTATTATCTCAATTAAAGAAGACTAGTTGTGTTATAGTCCGATATAATTAACTAATTACTACTTGGTAATAATCATTAATTATCAAATTCTAGTCTCTTCAAATAATTATGTAAATTTGTAAAAATGTTTATAGTTAATTTTTTTAAATTACTATAAACTGATTTATCAAAGAAGCTTTCAACTAATTATAAAAGAAATCCGGGAAAATAAAATATAATTTTAAAATAATTTAATTATTATTGATAAATAAACTGTTATTAGATTCTCTAGGATCATCTTAGCATGTTAAAGATCAGACCAAAATTGGAACCGAAAATGCTGTAGAAAAAATAAAAATTAAAAATTATTGGAAAGGAAAAATTTATAATACCTACTTAAGAGGCTCCCAGTCGCTGATTGCTCTTTTTCGAAACGAAAAAAGAAATACTTCTGAACAAGCCACATCTCCTATTTTTATAAGTATATTATTTCAGGTTCCTACCTAGATTTATATTAAGGCGCTCCCAGTCGACGATTATTTTTGTTCGAAACGAAAAAAGAAATACTTCTGAACAAGCCACATCTCCTATTTTATAATGTATAGTATATGTGAATAAAGATGTACCCATCTTTAATCACTTCGATAAATAATCCTACCGACCGCTGCAATGACGACAAACACACGTCGGCGCGTGGTCCGCCTTAGCTTTTCGAATAAATTTTCAGCTTAAGAGATAAGGAAAGATAGGTAATATGTAGATCTAGATTTCTATTAGAATAGATTTTTGATAAGTAATTATACATAATTTATATCATTAATTTATTCGAAAAGCTAAGGCGGACCACGCGCACGTGTGTTTGTCGTCATTGCAGCGGTCGGTAGGATTATTTATCGAAGTGATTAAAGATGGGTACATCTTTATTCAAATATACTAAACATTATAAAATAGGAGATGTGGCTTGTTCACAAGTATTTATTTTTTCGTTTCGAACAAAAACAATCGTCGACTGGGAGCGCCTTAAGTTGAATTTGGCCTCCTACTCTACCATTCCGTAAACTTGTTCAGATGGGTGCTCTCTGTAACCAAAGATGCTCTTATATCCAAATATCGACCGAAATGATTCAATGTGACTGCGGCGATAGAGCCCACGCGGACAGGACAATCGTCAATACATCGCGCCTTCAGGCTTTCTGTCTACCTTACAGGTTTACTTGTTTGTTGAAGCCTTATTTATACCTTGGCTTGACTATAAATTCGAAGATCAGAGGCAGATGATACCGTCTTGATGCTGTTGATACGGGATGACTGATGGATACCGCAACAAGAAAAACCAAGCCGGTTTCTCGAAAACTATGTTTTATTCCATGAACAATTTGTCCGTACGATTTTACGCTAGACGAAACTTAATACGTACTATTGTTTGACTTTGAGTCAAATATAAGCTTTCAGTTTGGTATAAAGTTTGGTCTCACCAATATCAGTTATGGCTGATTGACGATTGATATAACTATGTATCACTACATAGTATAAAGCAAAGTCGCTTTCCGCTTCCCGCGTCTGTATGTAATATGTATGTATGTATGTATGTTTGCTTATATCTTTAAAACTACACAACGGATTTTGATGCGGTTTTTTTAATAAATAGAGTGATTCAAGAGGAAGGTTTATATGTATAATAAATGCATATATATATAATCATCCTAGCCGATTTCGGCTACGGAAACATTAGCTTTGTTTTTTTTTTTTTTTTTTTTTTTTTTTTATTTATTATTTTTTTTTTTTTTATGTGGTCGGGTGTTTCGCCCGCCTATGGCTTATGTACCCTATCCTTGCACCAAATGTTCGCGAACAGTCAATGCAAGTCCAGGGTCCATTGATGCAGCCATAGGTCATATGTGAAGGCGGTTTAGTCTTAAGCTGGTCGCGTCTAAAATCTAGTTCTCGCCTTCTCTCTTCTTCAAACGTATATACTTTGTCCTGTACGTGTCGCCGCCACTCTGGACGTTTTTCAGCTAAGGACTCCCAATTAGATGGTTCAATACTGCATCGCTTCATATGCCTTTTCTGAACGTCTTTATAGCGCAGAAGCTGTCCACCGCTTTTGCGCTTTCCGTGTTCCAGTTCAGAGTAAAAGATCCGCTTTGCCTTTCTTGTATCAGACATTCGAGTCAGGTGCCCACACCATCGCAATTGGCGACGCATCAGATATGCCTCTATACCGCAAACATTAGCTCGTCGTAGAACATCGGTGTTACGAACCCGATCCGACCACTTGATGTTAAGAATGTCGCGGAGACATTTTAGGTGGAATCTGTCTAGTGTGCGTATGTGTCTGCGATACAGGCACCATGTCTCTGATGAATACAAGATGTTTGGTAGTACGATGGCCATGTATACTTTAATCTTGGTACTCAGTTTTATATGATGGGAGCGAAACACCCGGACTCTAAGTTTCCCAAAAGCAGCCATAGCGGAGCCAAGTCTGCTATTAATTTCCGAGTCAAGGTCGTACTTAGATGTTATGGTGCTTCCCAGATATCTAAATTTATTAACCTGTTTCAAGGACTTTCCGCCAATCTGTAAATTAAGTGGAGCTTGGTTTTCAGTATCCATGACCATCACTTCCGTCTTTGTGATATTTATTTTGAGGCCAAATCTACAGCATGCGGCGTTGAGCCGTGTCATCAGGTCCTGGAGTCCTTCTGGAGATTGCGCAACAAAACACAGATCATCGGCGTACATCATTTCAGTAATAAGGTCGTATGAAACTTTGGTGCGCGCTTTTAACCTTGAAAGGTTAAAGATACTGCCGTCTGTGCGAAAACGTATGCGGATTCCCTCATTGCATGCTTGTAAAGTCTCCTTCACGACAACAGAAAAGTACAGGGCAAAAAGAGTTGGTGCTAATACACAGCCTTGCTTTACGCCACAAGTGACGGGAAATTGTTCTGTCTGCTCACCATTGACGGTTACGCAACAAGTCATGTTGTCGTGAAGTAGTCTTATCAAGCGTATAAATTTGTCAGTGCAACTTAATTTGGATAGTACTATCCAAAGAGCTTCGCGAGGCACACTGTCAAAAGCCCTCTCCAGATCGACAAAACAGAGAAATAGTGGTTGACACTGTTCTCTGCTTTTCTCTTGCAATTGTCTCAAGGAGAAGATCGCCTCGCATGTGCCTCGATTAGGTCGAAATCCGAATTGGGTTTCAGGTAATATTTGCTCTGAGAGTTCTTTAAGACGGTTTAGGAGTACCCTGGCAAAAGTTTTACCTAGGGTAGACAAGAGTGATATACCCCTGTACGAGTTACATTCAGAGCGATCACCTTTATTTTTATACAAGGAGCAAATAAGTGATACCCCAAAAGTAGAAGGGACCGACTCTATTTCCCACATGCGTAGAAAAAACTGCCAGATCTTGTGATGCAGTTCATCTCCTCCGTATTTGAGTAGCTCTCCCGGTATGTTATCGATGCCAACAGCTTTCTGGTTTTTCTGAGCTTTAATGGCGATGACAACTTCTTCAAGAGAAGGAGGGTGGTCCAGATCTTTGGCTTGTGGTATAGCAGGAAGTGAGGCTAAGAAGTTCAAGTCAGCCGAACGATCCACATTGAGCAAGTTGTTATAGTGTTCTACCCAACGGGTTAAAACTTCACATTTGCTTAGCAAGAGAGAACCCGATAGCGATTTTAGTGGTATGTTAACTCGTTTTGGACTCCCTACTAACTTTCTTATCTCACTAAAGAATTCGCTGAGTTGGTTGGTGTCAGTAAGCCACTGAATATAGTGAACCTTGTTCAGCCACCATTCATCCTTTGCAGCTCGAGTTAGTATCCGTATTTGACTTGTACTTTCTTTAACTTTATCAGAAACTGTCGTCTGACTTTCCTTCCGAAGGAGCTGACGGTGTTTTTCTAGGGCAGCTGTCAGTATATTGTCATTCATGTCAAACCAGTCGTCACAGACTCGAGGTTTTTGGCCCAAGATCTCAGTAGCCGCATTGACAATATTTGTGGTTAACAGTTTCCAACCCTCTTCTAACTGTTCATCTTCAGGATTTATCGTTGATATACAGGTATTGACCGCCTCTCTGTATTTTTCCGATATTTCAGCGGACTCTAGTTTCTTCAGGTGAAGACAGTTAGGCTTAGCCCTGCGAGGTCTACGGCAAGGGCTGAGATGCAAAAACAGTTTCGTAATGACTAGTCGGTGATCCGACCAACAGTTTGCACCCCTCATAACACGCGTTATTTTGACATCCGCTATATCCTGCTGTCGGACTATAGCGTAATCAATAAGATGCCAGTGCTTAGACCTTGGGTGCATCCAGGTAGTTTTGTGTTTATTAGGGAGTCTAAACATAGTGTTAGTAATAGCTAGATGAAATAATGAACAGAGACTTAGTAAGAGCTGCCCGTTACTGTTCATATTTCCAACACCATGTCGCCCCAGTACCCCAGGCCAAGCTTCAAAATCACGCCCGACGCGTGCATTAAAGTCGCCAAGAATCAAAACTTTCTCACACTGCCGGATTTTTGTGAGCGCTTCTGACACTTCTTCATAAAATTGATCCTTAACGTCGTCACTTTTGTCAAGAGTTGGTGAATATACGCTGATTAAGTTCAGGTATTTGTTATTTTGAAGGTAAAGATGTAAGGACATGACGCGATCAGATATACCAACAGGATGTTCAACCAATTTAGAGGCTAAAGAAGTCTTTATAGCGAAGCCTACTCCTGATCGCCTAGGCTCAGAAGCTGGTGTACCTTTCCAGAAAAATGTGTAACCACCACCATGTTCGACGTACTCACCCTCGTCAGCTAGATGTGTTTCGCTGAGAGCGGCTATGTCGATATCATAGCGTTTGAGTTCGCGAGCCACAATGGCAGTCTTACGTTCCGGACATAGGTTGTTGGGTCGGTCTAAAAGAGTACGAACATTCCATGTACCTAAAGTCATATTTAGTTGAATAGTTTTTGTGTTTTTATTCTTACTTGTATTGCGACCACGAAGTAATGGGATGCACAGGCAGCCGTGGTTGCTACCTCCCAAATTAATTTGGAGTGAGCGTTTGTTTGGGGCACCTTTTCTAGCCCCCTCCCCGGCTGAGCGAGGAAAGCAGTGCCTCTCTAAATAGAGCTGCTTTGTCGCAGAGGGTGCTGCCGAACCGCACTGTCACCCCGATGCAGTGCTAGAGCGACCACTCTCCCTAAGCCGCCTGTGTGCAGGTGTCAGACAAACCCCGGCATACACCAGTGCCAAAGCTCTCTACTTCTACCCATCGCCACAGGACTTTTAAGTCTCGAATCCATTAAACAAAGCCAAGTCAGATACGCAGGATATATTTAGGTGCATAAGTATGCGCGCAATATACAGATGCACCCTCTCCTCCTGACTCCCCCTAACCCAGTGGAACGGTAAACCGCTACGACCGGAGGGAAGCAGGCCGCAGTATCTGGCAATGATAAAATACTCCTATCGCTACCTTCAGGCCTTCAACAGTTGCCTGGTTACCTCGCCACTGAAAGTGGATTGCGATATTGCCGAGGCAACGAGCACTAGCACAGGGAGTAACCGTGCAGACACGAGTACCGAAACAATTAGTCAGTACTCTAACAAGTGTTTCCGTACTCGTGCCCCCCTCTACCAGATTTGGCCCACGAGCCGACGTGGTTTCCAGGGTGTGGCCGCTGCGTGCCAACAGCTGCTAGGAGCCACTGGTGAGAGGATTATGGACCGTCAACAATTTTAACAGAGTTAGTAGAGAAACACTGATAATTTTAGAGGTTTCTAATGTGATGTCGTAAATAAACACATTTTTTTGCGCTTACTACGCTCGCTACAAATGCTGGCTGAACCCCACGAGATATATCAAAATAATGTACTACAGTATTGTACAGTTGTACACCTTAAAAACGTCTACAAAAAAGTCAACGATGGTATTACAAATGTCTTACGCACAGCGAAGCGGGCACGGGTCAGCTAGTTTAATATATACTAGCTGCTTGCTCCGGCTTCGCACGGGTGGTACTTGGATAAAAAGTAGCCTATGTGTTATTCTGATGTTTAATCTATATTACTGTAAAGTTTCATTTTAATCCGTTCAGTAGTTTTTGCGTGAAATAATAAAAAACTCACATACACACTCAACTCATACACTCACATACTTTCGTATTTATAATATTAGTAGGATTTTTATTCGACGTTTTGTAGATATTTGGGCTGACGATGTTATACTTAGGTGACATTCTCGAATATTCTGTCTGTAATCGTGATTTTATTATCGACCCATCATTTCATGGGCTAACAACATTATTACATTATACATTTCTTGACATTTCATTTGTGTAAATATTGTTCGTTATTGATTGTAATTTTTTTTTAAAGGTTCTAAACATTTTACGCTTTTAGTTTACCGTTGCCTAAAGCTCTCTGCTAGTTAATGGCCCATAAGTTTAAAGTCTTTGTTTCATTGTCGATCTTATCGAGTTTTCATGGAAATAACGATGTTCCGTTAAATAGATAAATTCAATTAAGGGCCGATTTTTCAATCATCAGATAAGGGCCAACTGTTGAATAAATTTGACATATCGTATGGAAAATTGCAATTTTATTCCACAGTTAACACTTATCTGATGATTGAAAAATCGGCCCTTACTTAATAACATCGACCATTATTTTGTTAGTGGACTCTAGATTTCATGCAAAGTTTTCACCCCTTTTCTTCCTTTTAGGAGTAGAATATTTTTTTTATTGGTCTCCCTACACGATAAAAGGAAGATTAATGCTTCTAGGACATGGTTAAGGCTATGCGTTGATTGATTGATTGTCAGTCACTCAGTCAGCTAGTAACGTAAGAGGTGTATCATCATCATAGGCAACATCTAAGACGATTTCTGCAACATCGATAAAAGATGATTTAAGCAACGTTTTTGAACGGTCGTTAGGCATTTATGTTCATGACTTGTAAGAGTTTTAAACATTGAGGTAAATAGCTACAACTTTCTGCAGTAGATTGTAATCCGCCGCGAATTAAATTGTTACATTCGTTTAATTGAACATCAAGAAACCATCACAGCTAGCATTAAACTGTCCAAGTCGTATAGTATTTCCTTTACACTCAATTACTTTCAGCGATCAGTTGGTCGGACTTTCTTTGATATTCCAGCTTGGCTTCGGGTGGGTGAATTTGTAAGCTCACGGTTATTTATGTGGTCTCGTTTCGCGCCGAGCTTGCCCCCTCCTCGTGTCACTACGTAAAGAGGAGTAATCGCTTGCGGCTGCTGGCTGAGTGAATTTTTCCATTCGGAAAATGGCCGGAGGAATTAGGTACCGCTGAGTTTCATATTTCAAGGGAAGCCGGTCGGATTCCTCACCCTAAACCATTGTATCACGGGAAAAACCTTGTACAGTCGTTTTTGAGATGTTTTTTATGTCGCTCGTAAAACGGAGAACATGAAAATATTACCGGTAGGTACAGTGGAAAACGCGAATTGCCACAATAGCGCTATAAAGGATGAATAAAAATGAATCTGAACGAATTAACTCTCGACGTTGAAATGAGGTTATTCCCGTGGGCTAGGTGTACTTCACTGTGTAGCTTACCTGGAACAACAACATTATTAAATTAGACACGGTATAACGAATAACGAACAGTTTGTTAATATAACTTTAATCTTCGTTCTTTTCCTTTATTTGATTTTGTGAGCAATTAATAATTACTATTAGGGCTTATACCTACCTACTGTGAGCTGAACGCTATTAGCGAATAAAAACTGACAGCACAATAGTAGATATTAAAACACTAAATCAACAGAAGCCGAGTCGTTGTTTGTCAGGGTAATAATATACTCAGCTACTAATACACATATTTTTCACAAAGCAATTTACACGCTCAAGTTCAAGCTTGGTGACCTTTGGAGCTTTGATCCCTAGAAAAATAGCATATTAGTCACACTTATAGGTGATATAATAGCACGTCGAATGAAGACATGTAATATGAATATTTCGGTTTACAATCTCTATACACGTAACGGACGTGTGATATTACCGTGTAGCTGTCGTTTCGGGAGACAAGAAACGTTGAAGGCTGAGCCAAAGGAGCCGTATCGGGTCCAAAGAGCTTCCCGGAGGACAAACGAGACAGATAAGCTGGGAGCAGTGCACTCCTCCCGCTCGCTAAGTACCGCTAGCAGCGTTTAACATTTTAGAATAAACCGTATCGCTCTTTAAATCTCTCTGAGGATATTCATCACGAGCATTCGAACGAAACACTTAGCTCTATACCCAGTGCCCACGCATTTGAATCTGCAATATAATTGATCACACGCATGGACATCATTATAAAAAACATAAGCTATTCCGATATGATATACCCTACCCAACAAATCCCTAGTGATTTATCAATGGGATAATGTTTCTTATCTCATAATCTGTTAATAAACAAGTAGCGGCACAAACCAGTCACAGATAAAGTTTCTCAATCTCGGACTACCTCAGACTTTTATTCCTACGTCTATTCATGAGCTTCACCCGACTATTTTTTCTCGTTTCTTTCTAAAGGAAGTCTTTATCTACCGTGCTCTTTGTCTTCCCTTATAGATTTATTCGATTGCATTTAACGGTATCCAACTTTTTGTAAATACGATTTATTTTGTTAAAGGCGAATACAGAGACGAATGGATTTCGTTTTCTTGAGGTAATTAAAAAGAACACTCGATGAACGTGTTCAAATCCAGATCTTGTAAACCTAGAAGAGCTAAGGTCACTTACAATTAGGCGGCACTTGACTAATAATCGCTTCATATCGCAAAAACCACTGGTAGCCGATACATAGACCGTTTGACGTGATTCACGTATTAATATCCAGACTTTTCTAAAGTATGTTATCTATATTATGAAAAACATATATTAGTTAAAAATCGCTAAATAAGGCGGCGCCATGCCATAAAGCTGCATTCAAGTGATAGCGTGTAACCGTGGGAATTACGAGAACCCTCGAAAATTTACTACTAAATATAAACAGCTACCGCGAGCCACTCCAGTCTATCCCACAGCAAAAAAAGATAAGTTGTCAACTATCCAGTGGTGTCAGGAACATGGAGTGGTTATGAATCACTGCGCGCCCGCCCCCAGAGCAACATTATCGCGCATTAGCCGAACATCAGGGCACATCAACGAGCGTATTATACCACCAACAGTGTGATAGATGAGCCCTTCGCTTGCCATAAGAGAAAATACAAATAGGACGAGTATCGAGGAAATGACCGAACCGAAATAGGACGTAAAACACTTAGCCTCGGATGTAATAGGATAAGTGGTGGACTGGAAAATCCTAATCTGGTATTGGTGCGTCGATTTGCTGCCTGTAAAGTGGTTTTGGAACAAGCAACGTTTTCGAAGTAGATGAAAACCGTTAAGCCTAACAATCCTAATGGGATTAGATGTGATGAAAATGATATTGGTAATATATTTTTATAGTATAAGAGTACGTTGTATAAATGTACAAACGTATATCAGTAAAGTGGAAGACCAGACAATCTTAAATTTCTTACAACATTCAATACTCAAAAGATCGTGTGAAACAGATAGCAATGGAATAAAAGCAAAAATCACTATCCATAAATTTGTGACAAACGACACAAGTTTCCATTCGGCTGTCTCAAAAGTGTCTGGTGTCGGTTCATTGACACTGATCGAGATCGACCGGTGGACAAAGGATCCAGACTCGCGGTCAGCAGCGGAAGACACCCATTATAAGATATCCCAGTGGGTATTAAGCCACCGGCACTTGACCACCGGGGAGTAAGCACTCTGATAATTAAACCTTATTTATTAGATGTTCAAATGAAACTAGTAATTGTATTTTTTCTGTTGAAATAACTTTGCCATTTAGCTATAATAGAATTAAGTCTAAAGATTACTGTAGAAGCCAACTTCAAAGAGGCTTGAAACTCATGATACAGTTTACGAGTTTACAATGGCAATTAGGTGAATTTATGTGGTAGAGTCGTCGTAGAGTTTTAATATTAGCTTAGATGTCATAAAATTTGTTGCTTTATCGGTTTATAATGTGAGTTAAGAGCCTCATGGTTTGTATGGAGATATTTCCTTTCTCGTGCTGCGAATGTCTAGGAAATTATCGATGGCGATAATCTGCAGGCGATTCTCGTACACTAAGCAATAAACAAAAACTCGCTTACGATTCTCGCTACCCTCTCAAAGCTCAAGCAGTTCTCGCTCTTACACATGCTATGGTAGTGCAAGTTTCAAGATTCAACATTTTTATCTTCTCTAGCAATTTTCATCGTTGAGGCAAAGAAACTCTCTCCCTACAACTTCACAATTTTTTTTTAAGCGTTGTTGGTCAGATAGTTCAACTCAAAAACGTCATTCATTTTAATGAATACAAACACGAGAATCACCAAGAAGACCCGTGCGATTAATTCTAGAAGAAAACAGAAAATTAATGGAAGGCTATTCTGTGTAACAAAACGTTGGTCGTTGTACGGAATAAGTAAGTAGGTAGAAAGCTTAATGGTATTTGTCCTCTAGACGCTGCGCCCGGGGATGTTTTCTTTATTCTTAGTACTTTTGTGTACGTAAACATATTTTTTAGTTTTATGCCGAATGTTTATTATAATGGTCCTTTTTCGACTCTATAATCAAACTACTTGCTGCCACCAATCAAACGGTTCTTCGCAAAGTTAAAGTGTCTTATAAAGGTACAAATGTAGATGTAAGTGTATTACTAGTATTATGCAAACGAAAAGCGGCTAGCAAATATTAAAAACCGGTCAAGTGCGAGTCGGATTCGCGCACGAAGCGTTCCGTACATTTATCTATAAAAAAAACGGCACAAAAACTCGTTCGTTGTATGAGAGCCCCTCTTAAATATTTATTTTATTCTGTTTTTAGTATTTGTTGTTATAGCGACAACAGAAATACATCATCTGTGAAAATTTCAACTGTCTAGCTATCACGGTTCATGAGATACAGCTCTGTGACAGACAGACAGATAGACGGACAGACGGACAGACGGACAGACGGACAGACGGACTGCGAAGTCTTAGTAATAGGGTCCCGTTTTTACCCTTTGGTTACGGAACCCTAAAAAGCACTATACTTACTCGTACCTACTTTAACTAGGGTACGAATTGCGTAATTATGAAATGACTATACCAGATGTCATGCATCAGAAAAACAGAGTATACCACAGTTCTGTTTTAGACGGTCACGTATTAAGGGCAATGAAAGATTTCCGGAGTGGTAACGGTTTGCTAATTACACCTCGCATTAGGTAGGACGGCGTCATTGTATGATTAGCTGAACCTTAGCTGGAACTAATTTAAACGGTCACACCACCGTTCGTGTCTCGTAATGGTTGCAACACCGCAAGCCTTTTCAAAGGAACTTTGTACCGGCTTTGTTTTCGTTCCGTGACTCGGGATGAGGAATGCTTCATAAAGTTGCCCCACGAGTCAAACAAAGTACTAGTAGATACATATAAACATAGAAGTACCAGTTCAAATGTACCAGCAACGTTTGAAACTATGCTTAATCCATCAACGATAACCTGGTCAATACTCCGGCCGGAGATTGCGAAGGAATTCATTATGTGCATAATGATTTATCTCTCTCCGGGAATGAAGCGAAGGATAAAGGAGTTCACTTAATTGGCGGGTTTGCTCGGTAAATCCAACTTCGTCGTCGCCGTGTTTTTATTTGTATTGTAAGTTGTCGTAACTTTTGTCACTGAGGGCAACGGTTAAACATTTGACGTAACGTTTAAGCTGCGGTTGTTCACGCCCGCATGTCGCTTTATAGTTTTCACTTAAAATATTATCTAGGTTTAACTGAGTTTTCGGAGTAAATATTGGCAATACAACACCGGCATAGTGTAAAACTAGAAAATATATTCTAGGCGGAAAATATAATAATAAACAAAATCCGGCCAAGTGCGAGTCAGAATCGCGTGGAGGGTTTCGTTTTATAGTCATACCTTTGACAGCATGAGGCCTTAGGATAAGTAGGTTCTAGAAGAAATTCGAATGTCCAGCCTTCGGATTGAAAGTTGAGGTACTTCCCACACAGCCAACATGGCTATGAACACGAATAATGAAAATGTGAGTGAGAACATCATTTCAACACTCATCGCAAACACGCACAGAACAACTGCCCAGTGTATACGAATCGCAACCCGTTATTTACAGTTTTGCTTGGCACAGCACCAGCTATGAAACTAAAATTGATACGAGATAAGTTAAGATAATAAACTGATACGAGCATGCTTTATCTATCAAATTTCGAGGTAGTTTTTCTATAAAACTTATTTTTTTTTTTGTCATTATAATCGTGTTTTTCTTAATATTTGCTTTGATTATGAAGCATTGATAAGTTTAGGGTTTTATTTAATCAAGTTAAAAAATACACGATTGGTTAGAAATTATAATTAACCGAATTAGAGTTACTCTAGATGTTGGTGCAGTATAACTTCCAACAAATATAAACTCGGAGAACAAGAAACGTCGGGTTTGAATATTACTTTCATATTACTCAAGACTAGATATTCTCTATGCGTCAATCAGCAGAAGGTAGTTCTGGATCGTGCAACCCACTGTATCCGTTTACTTGAAGCACTTCATTCAGAGTACATCCCCATGCCGCATGACCATTACCTGTTAGCAAGCACCAAGTCGTGTACCAAGTTCAACGAGCCGTAAATAGTTACAAAACAATGGAAATCTCACAGCGCGAAGCCCACTTTAAGTTAGAATTCTCGCTTTCTACATTAAAGTTGCGCGTGTCCTGATTTAAGAAATAACTTAGTGATGATGGAAGAAAATACATTTAGCAACAGCCTCTGTTTTATATTTTTTTATTCATATAGCTGATAGCTTTGTTTTCATGACCCCAGAGATAATACTCAGCCTCACATAATTAATTTGTAAGTTAAAAATTAATTGATGCACGACCGGAACTCAAGCTTGGCATTCAAGAAGACCTACCGGGTGGTTAACCACTTTCTCCAATCATCTTTGGACAACACATTATGAAATTGTAGGAATTAGACATTTTAAATTGACCAAAAAACTATACTCGCGGCGTTACCTGTGTAGGTGTTGAATTTCGGTAATTCCCGAGTTCACATTATGACATGAAATTAAATTACAGAGAGTCAAGTATTACACGTACCACAACAACGTTCCTAATAGGACTAAGCGATCGTTCGACGGTTTTCCAATGCGGCTGGCGCTTCTAATCAGTAAAACCAAACCCAATTTAGGTTTACTGAAAGCTTCATTGTAATCAAAATTAAGGCACGTTACATCACTTTGTGTTAAGTGGAAACTGGTATGTTTTTATTACTCCAAAATTGCACAATATTGCTTGAATTATTTCGGGATCTTACAAGAGATGTTCTTCATTTCTGATTCGACTCGTGCATTGAGCGATTGTATTGTAGGTCAAGAAGAGAGAGGTAACCTATTCCCAATGTGCCTGTCTATCAGTTTATAGTGTAGCGAATAGTGAAACGGCAAAAATCTAAAAGTGGGGCTTGTTACTGAAGGTTCTTTACAAACCACATGTATTTTCACATACTATAATGAGCAGTAAAGTATTACGGAGTTCCGGTTCGCATAATTGCCGGTGCCGGTGATGTTCATGTCAAGGTGATGAACTCAATGCTAAATAGCGTGGTTCGCTGCATTGTGCCTACCACCTACTGTTTTGTGTGAATGCTGCAGTGTTAGGGAACAATCGACGACTCGACGAGCCCAAAAACTACTGAAAGTGAAATTATATTCACAACGACCTTAGTAACGATGTTGACTAGTGCTCGGTAGACGCAAGAAGTGCTGTTCGATCCCCGTGGTGGGACAAATGTTTGCTTTTTCTGCAAAAAAAAATCCAGAAAGTACACCGGATCCATGAAAAAAACTCGATAAAGATGTAAAAGGAGACTAAAAACTTCCACCCAACAGCAAGCATACCCGCAGGCAATATCTACAACAAGCTAAAACGAAGAAGGTCAATTCGAGAAAGTGACGATATTGGCGCGATCACGCGGCGACAACGGCGATGTTACCGTTTTCGAGAATGTGTGCCGGGTCGCCGGTAGACTAGACGATTTTGGATACCGTTACCTTACCGCGCAAGAAAGTCTATTATCGTAGGTATTTGACAGATGTAACCGAAAGCCATGATCGCGTCGTGGAGTGTTTCAATGACTTGCAAAGTGGGTTAGCGGTTAATGCCATATACGATGATGTTAGTAGGTACTCGTACAACCAATACAAACACACAGATCGGTCGGGTTCAGGTTGTAGCCACGTTGTTTATAGCATATTTAGTGAAAATAGTAGGAATATAAATGAGTATCGTAAAGAGGTTTCGTGATGAAACTGCCGATGTTGTAGGTGCTGAGGGAAAACAGGTTTTTCTATTTTCGTTGACAGATTCGATTACCTGTACGGTGCAGACACGGTATAGCATTAGGTGCTTGACAATTTAACTAGGTGAACTGAGGTCACGTTTGTAATCGAGATACATGATGTGCTTTGATACATGTGTATGGTGAATACTATTCTACTAATATTATAAATCCGAAAGTATGTGAAGATGTTTGGAAAACAATGTTAAAAACATGACACATCGAAGTCTTCAGTAAAATTACAGGTATTATTTTAAATGTCAGAATAAGATAATATATTCAAAAGGATAATAAAATCTCACGGACAACTGAGTAAAAAATATATTTCCTATACAATATTTGATGCTGTTTACAGTGTACAGTGCCCAATTGAATACAACCTTACAGTGCACTCGCTTTGTTCTTTTTTACCGTAGTCACCTTCCGCGAAATCTTCATACAATCATACAATAAATTCATTCAAACGTTCATACAATGGAACAGGGAACGTGTCTTAAACGACGTTTGGTTATTTCAACCGTGAAATAAGCAGTACAAAGCTTATTGTACTATTCCTATAATCAGTCATTATGTGATAAAAAAAACCGGTCAAGTGCGAGTCGGACTCGCGCACGAAAGGGTTTCGTGCCATTATCTATAAAAACGCCAAAAAAAAAAACACGTTTGTTGTATGGGATGGGATGGGAGCCTCACTTAAATATTTATTTTATTCTGTTGTTATAGCGGCAACAGAAATACATCTTCTGTGAAAATTTCAACTGTCTATCACGGTTCATGAGATACAGTCCTGTGACAGACAGAGGGACAGACGGGACATCCCGTTTTTACCCTTTGGGTACGGAACCCTAAAAAAGTAGTTCGTAGTCAAAAACAGGCAGTGAAAATTGAAAAATGCATGTTAAGTTTAGGTACTTACTTAATAGTTTATTTTGTCATTTAGATAGTGATCTTATCAATAACAAGCTAACCCGGCGAACTTCGTATCGCTTTATAATTAACAAAAAAATGTTGTGTTAAGTTCCCGTCCCCGTTTCCATTAACGTGGTATCAAATTGTACTTACTGCATTTTTTTAAATGTTTGAATACTTATTTTATTATCCTATTCCAGACGAAGACAATTCCAAAAACACACAAATCATAAAAATTGGTCCAGCCGTTCTTGAGATAAAAATGGTGTAACTAACACGACTTTGTTTTATAAATATACGTGTCCCAAAATTCAACGATTGACTTAGACTTGAGTGATTTTATTGACTATGCACATCTCCAATTCAAATTCTAGTAACTTACAACAAAAACCCTTTTTTGGCACATAGTAAAGTGATTACTATCAACATCAAAGCATTTTTTAAAATTTCTGTTCTTGTTTAGAAATACGTAGTAGGCTTTTTTGTAGCTAGTTTCCCTAGAGTATTATACCATTTTTGAATCTTGGATAGTTGCGTCAATTTTTAAAAAAACTTGCCATAGTAGTGCCAATACTTTTTTTATACACCACGATGGGTGTAAGTGGACTATAGTAAAAATCTTTCAACATTTTATGGAAAAAAATAATTTTGATTATTTTTTTTTGTAAAAACTACATGTATTCTGGTATTTATAAGGGTTAAGGTGGATAGCAGTGTTACTTAGGTTATCGATACAAAAAAAATCTGAAATATTTGAAAAATTGTGGTCATTGCAGTTAAAAATACCATAATAGGTGTCAATTTTCGAAGAATTTCAGTTATTTATTTGTAATTTCAAAAAAAAATAGATATATTTTTTTTCTTTTTTTTTCTCTCGCTTATCGTTGAATTTTGGGACACGTTGTATAATAGATAGATGATCATTAATTAAGATTAAAATATACAATTTGGAGGACACACCGTCATCTAGTCTCAAACTAAGCAACCACCATGGGAACCTGATAACTGAGAGAACACATTTTTTTCTAGACCAGATCAGTATCTAATCTACTCATAATTAATTATAACACTCTTTTATGTACACAATAAACATCTATGTTCACCACACAAATGTTTAGCATAACACGAGGTAATCATGAATAATGATAATAATGTATGTACATGTATGTATGCATAAAGCTTTTATTGTGAAAATGTTGCCAATTAATTAATCAAAATATAATAAAAAAAATATTCTCGTGGCAGCTTACACGCGAACGACGGGGTTGATGCGGATTGGCTAATTTTTTAGACGCTTCGTCGTAATAAGTTAACCTGGTATATAAGTTAACATTTGATGCCTACTACAATGGATTTGAGAAGTTTGATGTGGTCACGCACTGAGCGAGAGTCATTAGTGGCAATTTTACGGACTGTCACTTACTGGTTTATGCTAATTTAGACTTTAAGATTACAGAATAAGAATAAGAACGTTCATATTTTACTACATTTAGTGAGTTAGTCGATACAATTGAATCGACACATACTCTTATCAAACCTTGGATGATCCTGGCATAAAATATATTATTCTAGTAGTCTTCCGAAAAATAAATTAATTTTGATTTCTTACGCACATAACTGATAATTGAGATAACAATCAAGGTGTGCGGTAACCTTGAACGGCTGTGAAACAAGAGGTGCAGTGGGGGAATTGTTTGAATGATGTTTATGTAAATATTTAATCAGAGTCTAGTGGTTGTAGGACCACGGTCAAATTTAATTTCAGATAGTTATCGCTTCACTCACATTACAGAATATAGTCCTGAGCCTTTTTTTTTTAATCCCGGAATTACGGGATTGTTAATCCCGGGATCCCGGAAATATCCCGGGATTAAACTATGGTATCAAATTGGGCTCAAATGAAAAATCTTGAGTTATTTCCACCATTCACCACCACACCGGGATCACGGGATTGTATTCTGTACTGACATCCCGCTTTCAATTTCATTCGAGCAAAGAAACATCCAAGCGAAACAGCAGAATATTACTGTAAAAGTGAGGAAAATGAAGCAGTATTTGTCGCCAGGCTGTTCAAATATTTACGAGGAGCCATCGTCCCAAATAATACGAGCCTGATTGGATATTTGTCCAACTTGTCTTGGAATAACAAAAGCTTTTGCATAATAGATGGTTTGCTTTCATGAAAAAAATACGATTTTCTTTGTTACCTGTTGCGAATGCTTTTGATTTTGTTAACCGACTTCAAAAACGGAGGTTGTCTATTAGAACCCTCGGTGTGCGAGTCAATTCGCATTTGTATATTTTTTTTGCATTTACGTGTTTGCCATTCGATATTTCCGCCAATTGTTAACCGATTTAGATGATTACTTTTTTATTCAATAGGGTTTTCCTCAATGATGGCCCCATACAAGTTACACCTACTTATAAGGAGTTTTTCCATAAAACTCAACGTCAAAATCGGATCATTTTTGATGTTTATTTATTTATTTATCTATTCTAAAAGTTGTTTATTAGAAATAATACCTTCAATACAGTATTTCCAATAAATTTTGGAATAATATAAAAAACAAACCCTAAACCCCGTTGTTGTTGATTTATTTTTATTTCATAAAACGTATTCATCTTCATTTTCAGAACAATCTTCTTGGATAAATTATTTATGGAACTGGGAGTTAGCATTACTGGCATTACAAGGAAAAACAGAAGAATATCTATAGGTAGCGACTTTATTATGCAAGTGACATCATACCCTTAATATTATAAATGCAAAAGTTTGTGATAAGGCTGCTATGTTTGTTCCCTAATCAAAAATGAACGACAAAACGGATTAAGATGAAATTTGCTGTAGTATGTAGTATTATCCAGTGTTATAGATACTTCTTATGTAAGTAAACGTTAAAATCTATACTAATATTATAAATGCAAAATTAACCGTCTGTCTGTTTGTTTGTGACGTTATCACGGCCCAGCCGCTTGGCCGATTGTGATGAAATTTCATATAGAGATAGTTTAAAGCCGGAAATAGGCTACATTTTTCCCCAAATTTTCTATGATTTTCAATGTTGCGTCAAAAATAGATTTCCAGAATCTACGCAGACTAAATCGCGGGTAAAAGCTAGTGAATTAATAAAATTCAGACGATTTATTTACTCTTAAATTCGGTAAGGAGTGCCGTTAGATACTGACTCAGCTTGACAGACTCAAACATTTTCTTTGTTTTATTTTTATGATCGCGTGTAATATTATTATGGCGTGCGCTCGCTGTCACAGCTAAACAAATAATAGTAGGTAGGGTATATGCTGAATTTGGCATATTGAAGTCATTGACCGATACTACAAGTCTTTAATAAACTTGAACTGTTCGTATGTTTGTTTGTAAGTTGTCCGTCAATATTTGCAAACCATTTTTCGACCATTAAATTTGTTGGTATCCGATTGAGCTGAAACTTTACATACATGGTTCTGGTGACAATACAATAATATGGTGACAGTGAGCTTGATCTGATGATGAAATCAGGAGCTATTCAACGGACACTCAACGGAACTCTTTAGTAAATAGTTCGATTGAGAGACAGGTGGTGAGAGATGGCGCGCTGCTCTATCTCTCGCTGTTTTTTTAACTCGAAGGAGGATTTTAGGACAGCTTGTCTTAAAAAAAATATTATTTAACAGAAAACTTATTACTAATCATACACTTGACAATATAACGTGACAGGTGGCTGTAAGAATATAAACTAAATGCAGGCAAACCAAACCAACCCAGCTTATGGTTTTAGTTTTTTCACCTAGTCCTTTTAACAACGGCCCTTTTTAGGATTCCGTCCTAAAATGGTGAAACGGTTTATGGTATGGTATTATTATTTTTTGGTGCGACATTGGTACCTATGATAGGAAAACCTTAAACTATTTTTTTATCTTTATCGACAAAAATACTACTTTCGAGTAGGTACCTACTTGCTTTAGTAACCCATACAAAAGCCGGAAGTTGTCACTGAAAACTCGTTTTGCACGGTCAAAAGTGCAAAAAATCTAAAAAAAATATAGCGTGTCGACTCGTAGATAGACTACCTAACCTAGTCTTGTTTATTATTAAGGCTACTTTACTCAACCTGGTCATTGAACTAATACAGGATGAACGAGAACCAACGTAACGACCAACTGGTTATTTTACTAGGCACAAATTCGTTCATAACTTAAGCGACCAAATGAGTAGGTACTATCTCAGTTCACTATCCTGAAGCGTAGTGACCAAGAAACAACCTAGATTAAATAGATACCTACTATGAAAATAGATGGTGGAACTTCATTGAATACCGTGGGCAAGGGATCATTGGTGACCATTGCCGTTAGGGTTGCCAGATGGTCGGGATTCGTCGGGATTGTCGCGACATTTTATTTAATGTCCATAGTTTCGACAAAATTAAAAATTAAAAATAACGATGTTTAAAAATCACTGCCCATGGTGGCCAAGGGCTACAGCAACCATTACAGTGAAATAGTTGCACAGTAAATAGCAGGGGGTGCTAGGGGGTGCTTCACCAACAGTAATATTTGTCCCGATTATAATCCCGGCTTTTTGAAATTTTGTCCAGATATTTTAGTCATCTCATCTGGTAACCCTACCTGCCTTAGGTGATGCCATTCTGAGACCAATACATAACAATACTGAGAATAAAATACTTATATACTTTTTTTTTGTTATTTATTAACACCCAGACACAGAACAAACATCTATGTTTATCACACAAATATTTGCCCTGGGTGAGGATTGAACCTACAACCTACAGCGCAGAAGGCAGAGTTACTACCAACTGAGCTGTGAGGACCCCTCATCTCATTTTCATAGTAATAGTGGAGCAGAGTGAACATAACTGGAGCCTGCCTACAAAAATAAACAGCTGTGCTAAATGCGACAAAGTGTACAATTTCACTTGCGCGTGCACCGGTTGTCACCATTTCTGGGCGCCAACGCGGTCAACGATCTATAAAATTTGCGTCAAATTATGCATATCGAAAGCACCTACAACGCGAAAGCAAGGAAAGTAGTCTTGCTGCTTATTTGTATGCCCTGTGCTCTTCTTTGCGTCGTCCTAATTCCGCTGATGGCGAAATAAATAGTGCAGAGTAACAATTTAGAATTTTAGAGTAACGCTAAAGAACACTCCATTAGTTAAAATACAGGTAATTATGATTAAGTAAATACAATATACATAAATACATAAAATCACAGAGGCAGTAGGCGGTTTTTCACTAGCTACGATCCTGACATACTTTAATTGCTTCATTCACTCTCATCATAGCCTCTCTCATAGCCCTGCTGTAACTGATACCTTTATTTTGTTGCAAAATCTTTAAGCATGACTAGCAATTAAAAAATTATGCTAGAATACAACAACAATAGATGACTAGTAATAAAAAATAAAAGTAATCCCCAAGTACGGTAGACATCCTCTCAGATCTCCAGATGCTTAGATCCTTTATAGATGTCTAGTGGGGGTAGTCAGAGGCACGTCCAAACATTATATTTGGCACATGCCCACATTTTGCAGTAGTTAGCATTCCATACGTGACAGGTTGCAAGCCCATCGCCGCTTATAAGAATACTAACTGGTTTCCTCACGATGTTTTCCTTCACCGTTTTAAGCACGTGTTTTTGATGTGCATATAAGTTTCGAACAGAAAAATCCATTGATGCACTCCCGGATTTGAACCCACGACCTTCAGATTGAAAGACGAGGTACCTCCCACTCAGCCAACACGGCTTAATAATAATATACTAGTATAACCAGTACATGTAGGTACAATACCTATAAATTTCATACAATTTTGTGGACACGGTTCGCAGCATTTGATTATCATTGGTCAGTGTAATTATTAGCCACTATGATTATGCACTGTGATTTATGATAAGGCCTTGGGGATTGTTTATTGTATTTTTAAGTGGATAATCCTTATCTATGTGGTTACAGGTAAATTTAATAAAATAAATACTTCTGTACAATTCAATGTGGAATGCTAGCTAAGTACTGCAAAATGTGGGCATGCGCCAAATGTAATGTTTGGACTTGACTATGCACCTTTAGACATCTTCAAGGATGAGAGCGCCTGGAGATTTGAGAAGATGTATACTGTGTGATGGGAATTACAGTTGTGATCAATTTTTTTTTAAATCTAAATTTAGTCGCTATATTTTTGTCAATTATGTAAAAGTAATGTGGGCATGAGCCAAAATGTTTTTAATTAGGATGTGCACCTGTAGTCTTATATCTTATCTTCAAGCATCTATGTGCGTGGAGATCCAAGAGGATATCGAGGATGAGATTGCAACCTGTCACGTATGGAATGCTAACTACTGCAAAATGTGGGCATGTGCCAAATGTAATGTTTGGACGCGCCTCTCTGACTACCCCCACTAGACATCTATAAAGGATCTAAGCATCTGGAGATCTGTACCCTAGGTACTTGGGAACGAAACTCCATGATGGATAAGCATTTAATGCACACAACATAGTAGGCTAATAACTAAGTACTTATGTGCATTGAAATAATAAATCACATTGTTTTATGTAAATTGTAAACCGAGGTTACTATGGCAGCTTACACAGCAGGCTACATGCCTATATTTGATCAAATTAGTGATAGTCTTATTTACTTACAAAAGTAAATAAGACAATAAAGGGAAATTCATTGTCATAAACTTACCTCTTTGACTTTTTCTAACTTCTGTTTTGTGTCAGGATCTGCCCCCGGAGCCAGCGCTACCACCTCATATTTGTCTGAACTGTCTCCTTTCACTGCTGAAGGAGACACATCTTTGCCAGCATGGTTGTTAACCGCAGGCTCTTCTATAGCATCAACTGGAGGCTTGCTAGGGCCTTTAGATGAGGAAACTGAAGGGGCCAAGTCAAACTGCGGCCTCTCCAGCACTTTCATACCCATATCCTCGTCTATCTTTGCCTTCAACCGGTTTCTATCCTCAACTATGTGAGGGTCGTCTCCTTCTTCACCGTGACGCACGATACCCACAATAGGAAAGTCTCCCACATCGTTCTGCGCTAACGGAGGCGGCATCAACAGTTCCGGGCCTGCTTTTTGAATACGTTTGTACACATTATACACACTATCGTTCACACTATTCGAATTTTTAAACTCAGGTAGATAGAAAAGTGCTCCCAACCATACGATCCCGAATGTCAAAAGTACAGATGCAATTAAATATTTCTCTCGGAGGCGGAACGAACGCCGAGAAATTGTCGGGACTGGTACTCCATTCACAAAACGCTGGTATGTGGGCAAAATTCCCGTCATGTTTACGTAAACACAGATCCTACACCTAAAATTATAAAATAAATATTGACAGTTCAGTTCCGAGACACGACCCGTCAGCCTCGGTCGACGGTCGCCATTGAAATCTGCCAATTTCTAAGTGATGCCAGTCTCTATACTCACTTGTCCCGAGAATGGAAATTATAATACCTGAGTAATTTATGTACACAACAATACAATATTACAAATATTTCTCTGATGGGTATCAAACCTTAAATTCTGAATTTACAATTACTTCGTTGTACAGTCAATGCCTTTGATATAGCGACATATAACACTGAACACTTTCGTTTTTTGAGAATTTTACGTGTGTATTTCAGAAGTATACTAAATTAGTCCAAAGACAGTTGCAATTGTTTAATATAATATTTCATGTTTTCTTTGTAAAATGTAATTTAAATAAACAATTGTTTATATTAATAACTAATCTCCCGAATTCTAGGGTAAAGTTTTTTCCTTGGCAGCACTGCAATCTGCCAACACGAAGCTGCCAATGTATTTTGGGATACCACATAAGAAATTTTATTTTCTACTAAAAAAAACAACGAGACGACGACGATGACGAGTCACACGACCTATATTACTCTACGCAACATTAGATATGTATTACGTATTGTTCAATATAAAATATAAAATAAATCGACTGTAATCCCCAAGTACGGTAGACATCCTCTCAGATCTCCAGACGCTTAGATCCTTTGAAGATGTCTAGTGGGGGTAGTCAGAGGCACGTCCAAACATTATATTTGGCACATAACCACATTTTGCATTTTGCATTCCATACGTGACAGGTTGCAAGCCCATCGCCGCTTATAATAAAATAGGTTACAATATAATAAAATTTTAAACAGTGCTTAAATTCTTACGCCCATAGATTCAATTCAATACAATATGTAAAAAAAAGTAACTCGGTACAGCTAAAGTAGTAGTATTTTAATCTACCAAGTAGTAATTTACATATTTGTGGAAACATTATAATACAATAGTAATTAATTTGTCTAGACAGCCATCTATTGACATTTATTGAACTAGTTAGTATGTAGTACGCAAACTCTCTGTGCGTTTGCGTACTACATTACTTCTTATTACCAATAATAGATGGCGCTGAAAAACAAAACTACAAATTGACTTTCCTTGAATTTTTTTGGTGCTTGCAATGTATATGAGTTTATGTAACTATGCGACCATGTAACTATGTAACTATGTTTGATAAAGTGGAATCTTGCTCAATTCAAACTCAATTTTGAAGCAGCAGCGAACTGATCTGATGATGGAATCAGAAGCTGTTCAACAGGCACTCACAACGGAACTCCTTAATAAATACTCTTGAGTAAAAATTTCGCATTCTTGTCAAGTTTCATTAACAATGTTATATTATGTGACAGGTGCTCGATGGTTTGAACACAGAGCATATTAAGTAGGTTTGAATGATTTTACAAAAGCTTGTCATTGAAAAATATTTTTCAACAGAAAACTTATTTGTTTGTATCGATTCAGGAACTTATCTTATAATTCTTATAGGTACTACTAAAGTAGGTAGTTAGGTACTTATTCTAAACTTCAGTTTAAGTAATCTAACTTGTACCTACTTAGTTTCTGCTTCTCTCCTAAAGATCCATCTACTTACTTATTTAACCCCTTTAAGGTGTCGGTACGATGAAGTTGGGTAAAATAGATAGGTAGGTATTTTACCTACTTCTTCGTAATAGTTAGGTAATGCTCCGAGTTACCTACTTCTTTGCCAAGGGAAAGGACTAGGATAGGAGTTTTTAAAAATGAATAAAATACCTTGTTAATCTTGATACATTTTATAACTTCATCATTTATTTCATTGTACAAAAATATTCAGCCTTAATCATCTAGGTACAAAATATTTGATCTTATCGTAAATTACATTTCTCTCATATTCTGCAAAATACCCGAGAGCACAAACAAAGGCACAAAATAATTAATAGCTAGTAAAAATCTGGAATGAGATCCTTTATATTAATCAAGCAGCCATCTGTTAAGATAAGCTAAAATAACTCACTACCTACTCTAGTTTACAAAATCATGACCAAGTCATCAGTAACTTACACGAAGTTTTAAATATTTTATTTACCTAAGTAAGTATTTAACTCACTTAACTTGATTCTGATATTTTTACAGAGTGCAAATAAAACTAAGTCGCCTTAGTTAATGCTATGATCTGGGCTTAAATCTGGACATGTAAAAATCACAATCTGGACAATACATTGCGGGCGGGTTAACTAACTTTTTACGACACAAGTTGCAAGGTAATTTTGGGGTACCGTGCATGCTCTCCCCATTCATGTATGGAACCGTTTGTGGTGGCACGGGGGAGTCGGTACCTCCCTTGGTTCCAGGCTCGAAGGAAACAGATTTCTTCTGCAGTTGCTTCAGCGGCGGCATGTGTTGGTACGGGTTGTAGCCACTCTGAGGATACTGATACTGCCTGAGCTCGTTAGGAGTGTTTTCTATTGCGTTTTGATTGTACGCAGGTCTCGGTTGATGAGGGGGAGAAAAGTGTCGTGCTTCCGTTGTCGCATCAGGGTAATAGTTGTTGGGCATCTTTTGGTAGTTTCCGTTGAAGTTATCAACGGGTAGCTCGCCGTGCGGAGGTGGTACGCGTTGGTAAGCGGCGGGCGGCGCGCCTTGTGGATATCGACTAGAATACTCCGAGCTAGCGTAGCTCGTCGGTGGGTTGTGGTAGCTCGCGTAGGACGGCGAGCTCGAAGACACACTTTGATACGGAGATGTGTTATTATTTTGTACGTTGTGGTTGTATTGGTTGTACGGTTGGCGATTAGCTGCGTAGTTGTGCGGTGGAGAGTTTTGCGGTAGCGTATGATAGTACGCGTTGTTAGGCGCGTTCATCTGATGAAGGTGGCTCGGTGGGTGCGGGTAAGTATTAGGAACGTTTCTTGGTAGGTTGCTCTGTAAGGTTGGCGTCAGTCTGACCATGGGGTTTTGGCTGAAGTTCGGTGGGCTTGCGTTGCTTTGACTCGTGTAGACTGGCGGCTGAGTGTAAGGAATCGGGGTCGCACTGTGAGGCACGCTCGTGGGAAGCGCTTGATATATCTGATTGTTGTTGCCTTGCGCTTGGCTCGTTTGTGTGGGACTGCTTCCGTACACTGCGGTGCTTTTCTGAGCGCTGTGTAGCTGCTGCAATCGCGCCTGCGCCATTTGATATGACGACGGATAGTTTTGTACTCGCACGTAATCGCTGTGGGCGCCGTCATTGTTTGCGATCGAGTTCTGTGATAGAGATGATATCGTGGACCGCGAGGATTGGCTGTCAAAAGATTCTTGTCTCTGTAGAGAAGGTTTCTCTGACTGCAAAGGCAGGGTGGTCAACTCTGGTTTGTTCATGGCCGATTTCAATACTCTCTCTAGAATAGGATTCGGTATATAGCTGTCATCTTCTTGATCCTCCGCAGTTGAGACTAATATCACTTGATCACAGAAAGATACGGATTTCTTTTTGGGTTTTTCGCCGTAGTTGTTCGCTTTCATTCCAAGTTCTTCTTCCATTTGTATTGGGTCTATGGAAGAGGAAGAAGCTCGTCGTACGTTAACGTTCTGTTGCGTTGAGAGGTTTAAGACATTTCTGTTGCTGCCCATGCCTACTAACGCGACGTGAGACCGTTCACTGTCAATAAGCGTGTTCTGCGCGTTGTTCTCAAATCTCGACGCCATGTTTCGGACACTGTTGACGTTTTCGATGGATTTTTCAGCATCATTGTGGTGTAAATGGTGTTCAGGAAAGTATACTCTCTTTAGATTCTCTGTTTTAGCCTGACGATCTTGCAGTTCTTGAAGGAAATTATTCGCGTAGGGCATTTTGGGCATGCTGTCGTCGTTCATCTGGTAATGTGTTTGTGACGGGTATTGGTGATGCCTCTGGTTGGGGTCGTAGTGATCGACCCTGTGGAGTTCATCGAGTATACTCGTCATGTTGATTGGGGAAGGTGGGGGAGGGAACTCCTCACTGGGCTGTCTCGAGTGGTTGACAGAGTTAAGTGGACTGGGATAAGGTGGGAGCTCCATCATTTGTGGGGATCGTCTTGCTGGCGCGCAATCGACCACATCCACCCCATTATCAAACGTTCTGCTCAAATTCTGAATTCTTTGGGGCTGTTGAGGATACGTCGGTACTGTATCCCGTTTGATCGGACTCTGCTCATGATGGATCATCGCTTTTGTGACTACAGTGTGGAAGTTTTGCGTGGAGTTGTCAAAACTGTCGTAGTGGTTTGCGGACTGATCCTCGTAGGTCATAAAGGGCATGGATTGAGATTCGTCTCCGTATTGTTCAGAGAAACCACCATCTTCTTCTATTTCGGGATTGGTTCTTTCATTCTGTCCATATTTAGTACCGCTTAGTTGTGAAGTGGTCCGTAACGGGGGTGGTGGTGGCACTTTAGCAGCTGTTAGCATCTTTCCTGCACTACCGTGGAAACTCTTCCGCATTAGCTTGCTTCTCTCCAGATTGGGGTTAGTTCCACTCGCAGCAGAGTACTCAAGATGCCCCTCAGACAAATATCCGCTTAAATTCGTCTGATCATCGGTCGTTCTTCTGCCAACTTCAGCGTCATCGACTGATGAAACTCGTTTATCTTTCGCAGCTGGTTCTTCGTTGGCGTCCGCTCCCTCAGTTAGATCAGGCATGGATCTGTTTTTCCGTCGTATCAACCCGCCCATTAGTTTCCGTCTGATCTTGTGCTGCTTTTTATTTTTCTTGTCCTCAGTCACCTCCTCCTTTTTTACTTCCGTGACTACGGGTGTTTCCTTCCGAGCGCGGCCTCGATCTTCGCTTCTTGACCTTTTCTCCCGCCCTTTGTCTTCGTCTCGGGATTTGTGTCTTGGAGGGCGTTCGCGAGAAACGATCTCGATATCGTCGTCGATATTTTTGATAGCTTTTTTCGAGCCCTTCTTTTTCGGGAGCGTCGCGTAGATTTCTATCGGAACGGGGGCTGATTCGATGCCGCTTCGGGTGTTGCGAACTGGCGCTGGGTCGGGGGTTCTGGCTGCGCTGGCGAGGCGACGTTGGAGATGCCTCGCGCGCATCACGCAGTTGTTATGTCGCATGCGAGCGAAGGTTATCGTATGCGCGTTGTTGTAAGGCGCCTCCATAGCTGCCCGAGCTTTTGACGCCGCTGCATCACAAAGCAACAGTGCTGTTTCTAAATCAGCAGCGGTTTCGGCTGCAGCAGATCTTTCGAGCAGCCTATCTGCCTCTTGGCATAACGCCGCGCAATCTCCCAATGCTATGATCTCAGGGATTTGCGCTAGTTGTAGATTGTGCCGTAAGCCTTGCTGCAGCGGCAAGCTATCGGTCGATGATAGTGAATACGAGTCGTAACCGCCATCGCAGGAACCGCCACTCGACAATTCACCCTTTCGGGTCGGACTGCCCGGCGGACCACGCCCTCTCGGGTACATATACGGGCTATCAGCTGTAGATGAACCGCTGCTACCGCTGTTACGGTCACCAGACCAGTTACCTGAATCTCGTCTTGCCCGTCCCCCTGCTTCAGCCGTATCAGAACCGGCTGATAAGCTTCTAGCTAGTTGTGTGCGTCTAGCACGAGCCTCCATAGCATCGAAGGCCTTTCTCTGTGCATCAGCGCAATCCCCCTCGAAGTCTGGACCAGGGGTTAGAGCTCGTCTCGTCGCTGGCGGCGGACGTTCTGGGGCTGGAGTTATCGCACGTCTGGGCTCCCCAGCCGGGAATGGGACCACGTCACGTGGTGCATGTCTCGTATCGCACGGAGTACCATCCGTCGCAGCGTATAGCAATAACAACGGTTGGAAGCGTCCACGGCGACATTTGTCTACGACTTGAGACCATTCGGGACCAATTTCCTTTACGTCGGCGTCATCGAAGTAGATCCACATACGAAGCTTGCTATGGAAGAAGAAGGTGGAATAATGCTTTCCGTAGTAGGTTACAAGTCCGACGAGACGATGGGTAGCGGCGTCGGCCCACGCTCGATCAACGCAGGCATGAAAGGCGTCGGTTGGTCGCAGTTCTGTTCCTAATGCGGCGTATACTGCTGCTACGTGCTCAGCGGAAGGACGATCCGAGTCCCACACCATACCGATTGAGACAACTTCGGGTCGGTTCATGAGGGTCCGGCATATTTGGATTTTCGCTCCACAGGCGTTCTGGAAATAATAAAGCAACTGTTAGTTTTACTCTGGATTATCTTATTTTCAAACCTGATATAATTGCTTAATAATATTTAAAGCAAACGGCATATCTTTACACAAGACATACAAGAGCAACAGTTGTGGAAGCTGATAATATTGATTTCTCTGAATAAGTTAGGATACTTACCGGACAATCTCTTATATCCCCCATGCCTCCAGCTTTCCTGAGCAGTAGCCCGAAACTGTCGCCATGTTCGCCGAGCGCCGCTTGAGCCGTCAACGCTGTCGCTGATACGTAGTGCACCATCTGTAATACATTGTAAAACATATTAATAACTAAGTCAAGCTTTTATTAACTATAAATAAGGTAGGCCCCTATTATGAAATGGTTTGTGCTGTATGCAAATTTAAAAAGCTACTGAATTCTAAATGTATAAATAACAATATCATGAAATTTTATCATCATAAGGTACAATGCTTGCTTGCTTGTCGCATCACTGGTTCTTACACGGTCACTCTACGTTGGCTATGTCAAAGACCAAGTCTTGGAATCGTGAAATCTACACTTTCGTTTCTTAAAATCGTAAGCCTCAATTCAAAGTAAATTAGTTCTGATTCCGATGTGTGTTGGTACAAACCTGAGTGAAAGGCAGAGGTTCCGAAGTAGCCTGGCACGCGCCGCACACCGACTGCTCGACCAGCATCATCGCGAACTTCCTATGCGGTACGCAATGCGGCGCCCTACACGCGTCGTCATCTCGCCTGTCCCCCGAGCCGGCCGCCACGTGAGCGTGGACTCGAAGGAGGAGGTGCTCGAAGCACTCGCTCGCGTCGGCCATACAACCGAGCTGAAAGCGAGTGGTACCGCCGAGAGCCCGACGTAGGCTGTCTGCCGCCGGAGCTCGCTCGGCTGACCATTGCAGCTGTGTAAACAGTTCCTGTAGACAAGAAAAAAGCTTATTTAGTTACTAGAAACATCGGTTGTGGACATATATTAACAAAAAATAAATAGATTCATGGATCTACTTACTTCGATAGTAAATTTTAATCAAAACATACGTACCTACATAATGGTTTTCTATCGAACTCTACCTTAACTCTCTAATAAAACTGTTTCATGATAGGTTCTTTAGAAATCTAAATATAGACTGAATGACGCTATCGGGATAGTGATATAAACCAGCTAAGGACTAGTTAGGTGAGTTCTATTCTTGTTCCTTTTATACCGCAGAACCTTTTACAAAGAAAGGTTCTGATACGCGCGCGAACCTTCAATAACAAGCCATTTCGTAAAGAAAGTCGGAACAGGTTAGGGAAATAAGGACCCAAACTTTAGTGGCACAAGATTGAATATCATTTGTCCGGTTCCGAATGGAGCAAAACCAGTATGGCACGAATACGAGTAAGGTCACAACCACCGTGACCCGGCTAGGCTGAGCCGGTCATTCGACGCTCAAACTTGTATCTCGATGTTTTATGCTTCGTTACCGTTAACCGAGTGGACTTTTGGTTTTGATGACTAGTCTAAGAACAAGCAACTTGGCGCGAAAACTATCAGCAATTAATTTTTACCAATTTCCAGCTAGGAGTAGGGCATCCTCTAGATTTCCAGTCATCACACGAATGTTTTGAGATTTATATTTGGTAAATGTTATTCACTCAACACAATCTTTTTATAAAGACAGGTACGGGCATTTTGTAAGATGTAAATTCCCATATCGAGTACCTAACTTTTTCACACAATGCAATTCGGTCAATCATAATTTTCCACGGTTTTTTGGGCTGAGTTTCTCCAAGCGCAAGGCCAAACTACCCTAGTCTCAAATCTAACTTTCATTATTAATCGTTGTATAAATTGTATAATCCCTGTTTGAAGGTTATGGGCCCAGTCCCACGTGGTTTCGGTTTAAAGAAATGAATATAATTGATACGTTTTCCGGTGCAACGGCGGACGCAGCTTGCCTTCCGTTACTCACGCGATACACGCGAAGCCTTAAGGGTAAAGTCTTTAAACGATGGGATTTCGATAACAATGCTACTTATAACTCAGTAAAATAAGTAAAATAGGTACTTTGTTGTACTTTATACTCGTTCATGCCAAACTAGACGCCACCAAAACAGCATGTCTCACAGCTATGTCAATATACCTACTTTATTCGTATATCAAAATGTGAATCATACTCGTACTTTCAGTTTAGTGCAGACGAGCTAAAACCAACTGTTTTGGTGACATTTACTACATTCTACCAGTAGTCTTTTTAAAATATAAGTAGGTTAGGTAGGTTATCATTCCACGTGTCATTCGTTCCACATGTACGAACTCTATTGGAGAATAAAGCTCCCACTAAAATGTTTTAGTAGATTCAAAGAGTGCCTTCAAATTGAATTATTATCTTGCGCTATTAAAATACAGGAATACTCGGCGTGTTTTGAATACAAATTATGCCAACGATTATTTCCAATACTAAAATTATTCTGGCGCAATTGTTACGATACAAGAGAACGTAGTGATGGGAAATATCTAGAAACTGGATATAAACTCATGTATCACATTACGTCTCTAAGTCTAAGTATTTTTCATCTATTTTTTTAAATACCACAGCCTACAGTTCTGCTGCTTGGGCTCGGCGTACTTGGAGAATACAGTCGTGAGCATAATATTTGTTTTTATTATTTAGAATTTAACAAATTTCATAGAATATCAGAAAAGCTACAGGTAAAACCAGGCATTAGCATTATGTATATTTACGGTCGAAAATGGGCACATCACTGGTCCGAACAATAGACAATTCAAGACGCGCGTTACACCGGAGAAGGGTCTAAGCGTGCGTATGCGCATACATAATAGTATTGTCTTCTATTGGTACCTACTCCAGACAAATGCTAAAAATACCTTTGTGTTAAGCTGCATTTTAATTTATCCCGGATCCTATCTTCGATCCGAGCTGTATCGGTTTTCCTTCACTATTTTGAGTATGTGTTATATAACATAAAAATCCATTGATACACGGCCGGTCCCATGACCAACGATAGGTAGGTATGTACTGCAGGTAGGTAATATCTATCCGTACATAATACAGCTTAACGTAGTTTAAATAATTAATACTGATTAAATAAATGTTTACTTAAATAACTTCCCATTAGTAAAACATGAATGCGTCGTCCGATGTATAGCAAATGAACTTTGAATATTATGCACTTGACTTATCGATTCTAAAAACAGCCGGCTAATAAATTAGCAAAGTAAATGCCTGCACATTAATTAAACACGATGATGTAACGAGCTCCATGGAGCGCGTTGAAGTCTTTTGTACCAAGTTAAAACCCGAGCTCGGGCCTGGAACATACGAGAATAATTATGCCAGTAATTTATTTATAGGGTGCCGATGAAATGGGATAAGGACAAGATGATGATGATTTTATTTCTAGGGAAATATAGAGTTTTAGTCCATTATGTAATTTTAGCATTAGGTACTTAGAATTGCTTCCTCATGCAACTTAAACCGGCTCTTTTACAACTCGCAATGTCTGAAACGGCAAAGGGCACAATCGATTTTGCACAGTTTAGTTACAAACAAAACTTACTCTGAAGAGTGATAAGGTAGTAGGACTGATGAGGGGATCCGACGGTGGATCATGCCTCGCGGAAGATGACGGTCGCGATCTCGGGAGCGTGTTGTGCCGAACTCCAGCCAAGGACCCCGTGAGGAGCATATCCTTAGGAGGTAGTAGCTCCCGCAGACCCTCGATCTTCTGCTTCTGTATAGCTGCTTTGTTGCTCCCTCCATCACTGCTCTCTTTACGCTTATACCGAAACTTTATCATCTCCGCATCGTTCGATCGATCCGATCAGTTCATTTCTATTCAATCTCCATCCAAGACAATGGCTGCGCGAATAACACACATTAGCACAACTCTATATGGCGATAAGTAAGCGAAACACGTAGACACTTTTCGTTTGAATTCTTTTCGTGAAACGATGCTAACCGCACTATTTATAGTTGCTTTTCGAACAGAATTATAATGGGGTAGAATTGGGCGCGAAAACACCTTACGCAGCAGGTGTTCAGCGCGGTATTATACGTAGAACGTAACTGTTGGTGTGTGTCTACTAATTAGCCACCGCCGACAACACATATCACTTTTAATGACTATTCAAGACGCTTAATTGCTTTCTATGTTGAAATGAGGTAAAAACAAAGCGATCGGCACAACGGAGGCTTTCGAACTGACTGCGGGGACCGAAGAGCAGAGCGCGGGGGCGGGGATGGGCTCTACCTTCCAGGTACACACGCTTTTTTTGTTATCTATTGTTAACTTAACCCACGTGGGTTCTCCGACCTCTCTCTCCAACTAATTCAGCGTGTCGCTGTCTCGACGTATTATGATGCCAGAGCTTTGTTTATATTTCTAAGAGATAACCAGAAAAATAGATAAGTCGTAAAAGTTTATAGAACGTTCGAAGAACACGTGCTGGAAATGGAAACGTGATTTGCACATGTAGTAATACTACGAACTTGTCAATTTTAGTGTGCATCGCATTTTAGTTTTGCAATTTCATGATCATCAGAATCAAATGCAATAAATAGCTATAAAAACCTAAGCGATATTTAAACTCTTCTTAAAATCTCACCAAGAACTTAAACCTCATCAGTGGCGATGATTATCACCTCAACATTCGATGATTCATATTTGAAGAATGTCCATGTCCAAGCTCGAAGGGATTCGTATGATAAACGACCCTTTGAAGAATTGACGAGCAAATAAATAAAAAAAATCTTAAAATTTTACGCTCAACAGCGGCAGAGTATTTAACATATGAATGAACTTTCACGTGAGTCAGTCTGTAAGTATGTCGAACTTGTAAACTTCCTTTATGAGGTCACCTAAAACGGTTCTTTATACGTCATCGAAGTTACCTAACAAGAGTGTGAACTATTTCACTTCGACTAGCACTTGACAGCTTGTAAAACTGTAACTCCATATAAGTGGCTAAACCATTAAAACTTCCATTTCTACTTAGGAAATCATGTTTCTGTCGTATCTAAAACGGATATGCTAATTTGATGGTTAATTATATTTGTAGTTTGGGAAAAAATAGTTAATGAATCATCGGATTACGTAGTCACGATGACCCTTAAAAAGGTTGTAGGTATGTTAGAGGCTGTGTTTTGAGAATCGGCTCCATTTACCTCTCAGTAATATCTGATCGCCTTCTAAGGAAAAACGGAATATAATGCGCCCACGCCTTTGTAGTGTTCTAGATAAATTTTGCATTCCGGTTTTATGAATGAATTTCGTTAATACCTCGAATCGAAGGCGGACTCGTGTGGTCTTCGGTAAAGGTTAAAAACTATTTTCAAAGCCTAAGCCGTTGCTGTTTTTCGGCTGACCAAAGAAGTGGTCACGTAGATGTTCACATGTTATTTACGTAAACTTTGTGTGCAAGAGCATCTACCTATTTGGTAGATGTTCATTCCATTTTTGAAACGAACATTTATAAGTAAGTGGTGAAACTATGACAAAAAATTGGAGTGCTATAGAGAGACGTCGCCAATAATACTTTGTTGCGATTTGTATAGGAAGTAAGTGAGAATCATATTAATAATGAAACTCCAATCAAGCGACGCGCACCGTGAGAGGCTCTCACATGACATGACTGCGCTACGATCCAGTTACAGTATCAACCTACTTATTACGTGTGAGAAAATAATAATTCTAACGTTTTTCTATTATTATTCATGAGAGAAATGCAACGAGACAGGTTAAATTGTAACAAATCTTATTTTCATGCAGCACGGCTTATTTCACCGGAAAAGTAAACGACGTGGTTAGAACCTTATTACGTAAGTCTAGGTCCCGTAGTCTAAAGTCTTACCCAGTCCAAACAAGTTAGACTAGCCTAACTGGGAAACTGCGGTATACGTAATATATTTTTGTCAGTCATTTCCCAAACAAGTTTTAAGAAATTGCAGCGACGATGACTCTTGACTCTTGCGTCATTGATGAGATGACAGAAAAGCTACCTGGTAATAGGCAAGAACAAAACCAATGTTCAAGTCACAGTTATTTGCCTATAATCAGTTTATACGCACCTAATGATTTATTAATGAATGCTATATCCAACTATATACCTTTTTGCAATTGAACAAAAAGGTTTGCTGATACTATTTTATCTGATGGTTCCGTACACCGCTAATTACACGGTGCTTTGGCCGTGCACGAAAAACCATTGTCTAACTAACTTATCTATAAAGAAACATTGACTTCAGACTCTGTATTTTGTAACTGCTGCCGAAATCGGGCATTCAGGAGGCGGTCCTGAGTAATCTTAGTATCTGAGCGTATCACACAATCGTTACTCATGCTTGCGACAGAAGCCTTGGGGCCTCGCCTCACGAGTTCTTAGAAGACCTTTTGCCAGACGTTTTCCTTAAGAGCATGTAACTTTTTTTGTAGCCTGGATAAACAGCGGTGCCTTTTATCCGAAAGCAGAGTTATACTAAACCCTAGCTAGTGGAATATCTTGAAGGAACCCTCTAGTAACAAAGATATTAGCCAGATACGAATCTCTACAATGTATTTGGTTAATTCCCACTTTGGTAAATTCAAGTTATATAGTAATTTTGTGAGCGTCAAAAATAACGTTTAAAGCGAGAGAAACTCTTATAGCTGTAAAACATCATTAAATTGCAATACTCTAGATTAATCTTCGTTAGCGGACCATTAGAATCACTTTATTGCCAACACTTTTTGTGTAGACTAGACGGAACAACTCTATCAAATACATGCGATTAATTTGGAGCGATTATATTAATGGTTCACGAACACAAATTAAGTCACATGTTAGTATTTTGATGTGTTCATTGGGCGTTGCTAAGGTGTGAAGGTACAAACAATGACTATTGATCATTACAAACAAGAGGAACCCTAATTCTGTAGAATTTACGATTGCGCCAATACCCCCATTGTAATAAATCTATTGAAAGATCTGGTATTCAAGGCAATACATATGACCTCATACATTGTACATTGTAGTATTATTTGAATTTAAGTTTGGATTAAGCAATAACCAGGTATAAGAATGTAGGTAGCTATCCGAGATTGAAAATCATGCGAAGATAATCAATAATTGCATATGCATTGCGGATATTATATTGCTGAGCTAGCCTAAACCTTGACCAGTTAATTATAGTATTTCTTAGAAGTTTTTACCTACATATTGCACTGTTAAATTCTGATTACTATTCGTATTTGCTACGGATGGCAGCTTTACTTGAGTCAAGAGATTAAAACGGGACGTCAAAGTTTGTATGAAAAACTACGCGTAAAGTTCCGAAGGTCCAATAACCTAACGCAGGGCTACACTTCTGGTTACGATTATTGCATTTTGCGTCACCTACTTGCCCCGAGAAAGTCCAGTAAACAGGCTTTGTATCTATTCTCTAACGTAAAACTAGCTTCGACTACTTACAAAGTAGACAACTCATACGAGTTGTACGTATACGCCGGTAAATTCAACGGGAACCAAACACGTCCATACACAAGTGTGATGAACTTTTGCGATTGGTTCCGACTAGTAACTACTACGTCATCTGTGCCACAGATTACGTACTGACTGCTAAGCTAATCTGTGTAATTCCGTAATAACTTGATACTAATCTGTCTCACTATCGCTCTTCCAATCGATTCGTTCTACGCGCAACATCTAATTGAATTACGAGTTTAAGCCTTAGCTATTGTGCAAGTACGCGATAAACCTTGATTTATCGACACATTCTAATAAAGAGATTTGTTTCAATTTTGTGGAGGTGAAGGTAAGGTACGTCGCAAACTTCCTGCGCAGGAGGACTCACGATACAAAAATGTGGAATGGCGCCGGTTCAACTGCATTTAGAAAGATATTAAAAAACTGAATTTTTCTTCCATGTATTATATTATTCTCATCTATGTGAATTTATCAATGAACATTATGAAAATGAATTTTGGTTTGTACAAGCTTTTTTTGAATGAAATTTCTATCTAGAAAAGTTTTCCCAATTGTGTTCTGGCTTTAATTTGGATAATGTTAACCATATTTCTATACCTATAATCAAAGTTGTACCTTAGATAAATGAGAAAAAAAAGATGGTTTGTGAAGCTCAAAATAAATGTTTTTTTACTTTACTCTACTCAAAGTAAGTTGCATTTAGCTCAACACCCTCAGATCAAGCTGTGTCAACTGCTGTGGGCAGAATTCGCAATTGGAACCGAGGACAATAAGTGCATTTATGGACGCGTAGGCTATTGCTTTGGCGAGTGCCTATACCAGTCTACGCTCCAATAAGTCACGTGGTGGGCGAGACAATGGCACATCGAAGGACCAGAGACCGCATAATCACGCTACTTGCATTGCCTGATTGCCTCACCTGTTCAGTTCCAATAGGTACCTCAAACCGTAGGTATTTGTTTACAATGCTTGTCAAATAACTTGTTAGTTTTCTCACTCTATAATATGACACTGACAGGTTCTTTCTTAGTCACCCAGTTTTAAAATTAGTATCGTGTAAAGAAGCTTTATATATTGGCTCGAGGACGTGCCAAACTTTTTTCAGTTTATAACAGGAGGTCATCAATTTGGCAGAATTTTTCTGAAAGACTATTTTTGTTTTTATTTTTAAAACATTTATTTTCATATAGTCAGACATCCGAGTACTTTACGATAATTTACAGAGGTAATCAAATTTTATAGCAGTGAATGTAAAATAAATTATTTTGAACTCGCAAAATGTTCGAAGTATTTTAGACTATGATTACGCCACTTGCTTTGTAAATAGACAAACTCATAGGTACGAGTAGGTACAACTTATAATGAGAAATAGATTAGACACGACTCAACGGTACCGCAAGTTATTCTATGAAATGTTGCAATTTTGCGCGCCTACAACATGTTTTATTGCCTTCTATGATATTACCATATATCTTCAAACCGACCCTGAAACCAGCCGCATACGTATCGCAATACAGAGTTGTCGCAGACATTTAAATATATTTTATCCGTGCATTATTTGAGCAGCCATCCGCAAGGCTAACGAGTAGCCAATTCACGAGAACTGCTTCCAATCCAACACACCGCTCACTTGATTAGAACACAAATTGAATGATAATGACCTTTGGCACCTACACTTCACTTTTAAAAACACGATAACACTTTTTTTCTTTCCACTGTGTTCCAAAAACTTCCGTCAATCCAGAATCAACGACGTGAAAACTGTTTATTTCGCGATACCGAAGTATTTTTCCGACTTTGTTTTTTAAAACGCGCACGACTACGCGATGCGATGTAAAGTCGGCGTTTACGTACGCGTACTAACCACAGCGACAGGCTGCGCAGGCGCCAGACAGAGACAACATGAAGGCTTCGATGCTAAACTTACTCCGCACGAGAGCGAGTGAGATGGGAGATGACGAGGCTTGCGCGGGAGTCCGGTTACGTACTATCTCCTACATAAGGCAAGATAAAAGTCTTTGTATGTAGAAACTCTATATCATTTAAATTGCTTGTGGTAGTTAATTGTTGACAAGTAAATGGCACATAAAATTACAATAAATATCATTTATAGTACTGTTGTAATTGTTTTGCCAGAGAACTTTTGTTTGGCATCAAAAATAATAAGTATACCATTGGATTTGATTTCATGTTCTAACAATAGAAGCAAGCTTTCACTGCACGCGAACACTAGAGCATTTTGAACTCTATATAATATCTATACAACAATCTACTGTCTAGACTGTTGTCTGGTACTGGCCAATAAACTAATAGTTAAATACTAAAATCTGAACCAATTTTATCTTTTTTGATCTTCACTAATACATAAAAGCTTTGTATTTCTTTATTTTATTTGACATGCCATTTTATAAGCCTATCTCAAGTTTGACGTGACCAAGAAAGTACCAGTAATATTATGAACAAAAGGTAGTAAAGCCGTAAGCTGTTGTCCATCGACAAAAGATAAATAAATAAATAAATAAATAAATATTGGTGGACATTTTACACATCGCCATCTAGCCCCAAACTAAGCAAAGCTTGTACTATGGGAACCAGATAACTGATAGAATACTTATATACTTTTTTTTTTTGTAAATACATACATATGATACATACTAACACCCAGACACAGAGTAAACATCTATGTTCATCACACAAATATTTGCTCTGGGTGGGAATCGAACCCACAACCTACAGCGCCGAAGGCAGAGTTACTACCAACTGAGCTGTGAGGCTGTCAAAGATGTATTGGCAAGACCTAAAACATACAATTTAGTATGCAAAACCAATGCAGTATCGGTCGCGCTGCGGTCACTATAGCGGTAAATGTTCGTTGGAAACCTTTAACAATGGAAACACAAGGATCTTGATAATGCATCAATTGTGTGTGTCAATTCCACTTATTCACTCCAATCACTCTTACCCTCGTATTCAAGAACGACACTGTGAGAACAAGCACCCACACTGGACGAAATCTTTTTTCATAAAAATCACTTTATGGGTTGTGCGACACTGCATATTGTGACAAGAGGCACATTGTCGTGTGCCTCAAGCCAAAGTTGAGCTCTAAAGGCACACGGTAGCGTGCGCATAGTGCCGCTCAACACCTAAAGTGATGTTTATGAAAAAAGATTTCGTCCACTGTGGGTGCGAGTTCTCATAGTGTCGTTCTTGAATACGAGGGTTAGAATGTTATATCCTCTTTTTACCATCTGAGCGCATAAGTTTTGAGAAGAATGTCTAATAGTTTGGGATACTACCTACCGTACTTGGGGATTACAGTCGTGATCCTATTAAATAATATTGAATACTTAGCCTAAAAGCTTATTATTGATTATTAGTTTCAATTCAACAACGGTCGGTAACTGTAGGTACCTTACTGATGCCAAAGAGACTTTGACGTCAAAGCAATAGTTGCCATATAAATGTCAAGAGTTTGCAATAATGCATTTGCAACAACAACTTGCTAATAAGAGGAGTATAATGATAGTATAATGGTTTAGATGCAGACGGCTATAAAGCTTTGTGATTGAATATGAATATGATAAGATACAAGCTGACCCGGCGAACTTCGTATCGCTTTAGAATTAACAAATGCTGTGTTAAGTTCCCGTTCCCGTTATCGTTCCCGTTCCCGTTCCCGTTCCTGTTTTCCTGCTATTCTCTTGAAATTTTTCCTGAATTTTCTTTGCTATAAACCTCACGGAGCCCGAGACTTTTCCAACGAATGCAAAACCGTGGAAATCGGTTCGTGCGTTCTGGAGTTATAGCGTCAGGAAGGATAACCCGACTTATTTTTATATTAGATGATTTCATCTCATCAGTCAGGCTTTGAAAATGATAATTGAGTTAGAGCTTTCAACCAATAAGTTCTTTGGTCATTGCATCTTATTGGTAAACGTTAAACCATAACCTTAAAGTAACTGTACCGGCCAAGCAAAACAATATTATTTGTATAGTTTCTATGTGAGTCTAGATTGTTCTAGGCTAATCGTTATGTTGACGTAACGTGGTCTTAGTACATTGCAGTTTTAGAGTCTGAACCATAAAAAACCACTATTGCTGTAGGTTTCAAGAAAGTTTTACTCGACATATCTACTACTAGCTGTCCCGCTGTCCTGTGTAAATTTTAATAATCTCATAGAAAAAAGCACTTTTCATACAAACTTTAACACCCCTTTGTAACGCATTAAAGGATGATTTAAAAAATAAATCCCTAAATACACTTTTATTTATTTTATATTTAGAGACTAAATACCACATTTCATTTATTTCAAATAAAAATTAGAGTTTCATACAGACTTTCATCCTTTCATAAATGACGATGAAATTATTTCTTAAATATCCTCTCAAAATTTCAAACTTGTACCATTAGTGGTTTAAGCTGAGCGAATATATGTCAGTCTTTGTCATTGACTTTTATATTATAGATTCGGGTAGTTCCAAAATGTTCCATAGTATTGCATTCGTGACGCGAACTTTACTTAGTGCGAATTGAAATAGAGAAGTGTTCTAAAACTATGTCCGAAAGATTGCAGGATCTTTTCGATAGAGACATTGGATGTTTTTATGAGGTAATTTACATTCCGTTGAGATTAGTCATTTACGATAAAATTGTTTACGGTCATCGAAAGAAATGGCATGCTATGTATGAGTCACAGGAATTCATATAACAGAAAAAGTAGAAAATTAAACTCACGATTTCAAGTGTGTGAACCAAGTGCTTGAGAAAGGTTAGTTAGTATGTTTTTAAACAATTCATATCAAGAATGTACATACGATTTTTTTTCTGCTGTAAATAATAGAAACTTCTTATAAGCGGCAATGGGTTTGCAACCTGTCACGCATGGAATGCTAACTACTGCTAAATGTGGGCATGTGCCAAATGTAATGTTTGGACGTGCCTCTACCTTGACCTTGACCGTGACTACCTTTAGACATATATAAGGATCTAGGCACCTTGAGATCTGAGAGTATATATGTCTGCCGTACTTGGGGATTACAGTCGTGATTTTTTTTTATATTAAGAATGTACAATTGTATATACGATTTTTTTTTATTTCTGCTTCCAAGAAAAGAAACTGCCAGTCAGTATTCAAAGGTTCAAACTTGGGCGGAACAAATTGTGGGAGCACAGCACAAAACTGGAACGTGCGTACAAATAAAGAATCATAGTTTAAATAGAAAATTGATGACATCTTTTCAAAAGTTTGAAAAAAAAAAACATTAGCTGATTCAACAATGGAACTGCATGCGGCACTGGAAGTTCACACGGCAATAAAATATTATGACTTAAAAAGGTTGAAGCTTTTGGTGGTCAATGAACAAACTAACGCTTTAAGTTTTCTTTAGAGTTTTAAAACTATAATAAAATAAATATACCTACTAACAAAAACATTTTGAAAAGACCATTGAGAAAAATTATGGGCCTTGTTTGTTGTCTGATTCTCCTAGGCTTGGTCGCCAGGAACATGCGTAGCTTCACCCAGCTCCTAAGAAGTTTCAAAGTGATCCTTGTGACTTTAATGAAATAAATACCTTTTCGGTGCTATTAATAAAAATTTACTTATCCAAAGATCATCTGAGGTTACACCAAGACTTGTTAATACCAGTTTAATGTAAGCAACTCCATTTCTAATCCTTGTTTATTAATATTGAATTCGACTAGTCCAAACGTAAGCGTTGGACTAAATTTAATCCTGCGCTAGTCTACGTTTATTAATGAGACGGTTGAGTTTACACATTATTACAACAATTACTCACGTAAATGATAAATTGTCGATGAGGACACCGACAATGTTACGATTCATCTAGAGAATCTTCTTCAGGGTGAGTGGACCATTAAACGCTTGCGCTATTCTGCTCGCATTTCCGTCTCGAACTGTTGTTGTAATAATGTGCAGAACAACTCACGAAAGTTTTGAAAGTGACCTTTTGAGTTTGATAAATAAAAACATAAATTTACAACAGAAAATCTCAATAAATAAACCTTAACTTTATTTCACTTTAATTGCAAGAGTTTTTATAACGGGTATTAAACCGGACCATTCCAGGAGATTTGTGTCAAAAGGCCCACAGTTTTCGAAACAGGAAAATCAACCAATACCCACTCTCGCTACGTCTTCGTACTCTGTCCCACTTACAAGTACTTTACTAACCGCACTCACACCGAAAATAGATTGCCGGATCGTGTCGTCTGTGTAACCTGCACATACCGAACTAACGTGGCTGATTTTAGACCAAAATTGTTCATTAATCTTTTTAAACCGACGGTAAAAGAGGAGTTTATCAACTCAACAAAGTTGTTTTTTTTATATTTATTTATATATTATACGCATATCTATGAAGATATGGTCCGATTTTGGTGATTTTTTTTTCTATTGTTTAAAGAATAGTCCCAAATTGATCCCATTTGAAAATATTCGTGTAGTACCAACAGTACCTTCATAAAACTTTTAAAAAAATGACGTCCTTTGACTTTTCGATTGATCGATATATTTTCATCGTTTTTCTTTAAAGTTTTTTAAAAGTAATAATTAATTTAATAGGTAATCGTATTCATCAGTTAATTGAAAGAAGATGATGTTTGATGATAAAACGGAAAAAAGTAGAATAAAGTAACGATTGGTGAACAAAGTGAAGATCGAAAGTGACGATGTGACTCGTCCTCTCGCTCGGACCTCGTCAACCTGGTTTCTATGTGAATTCTGCGTACACTTGGTAATTTCATTTGCGTCTAGTTTCTCGCCCAAACACTTGATTTATTTGTTCAATAATTATGGTCTTGGTGACACTCCTACATAATATATTTTATGATTTCCGTTAGGTTAGCCGTTGCGCAATGCGTTCCTAATTTACATAGCGATTCTCAATTAAATTTGGCGAAGAACTACTTTTTTTACATTTTGAGGTGCTAATAACTACCTACTAAATAGAAACAGCGTGTGGCGCGGATGTCCTTCCGATTCATTTTAATTTCTTATAAAATATATGCAAGCAATATTTATGATTATTAATATATTTTGCATGTTTCGCGCGAGCCACGTCCGTGCCATTAACTTACTAAAAATGCTTTTCCTGGATACTTTTTAATAGGTTTTTAATCTCCGCGCATAGAAACTTAATGATCAAAAAGAGGTTTTATCTAAGTTTTAGCTGTCAGTCGTAAAAACATTGGATCAATTATTTATTAATTAGATTGCCAACAGATATTGTATAGCTACGCAATTTTTTTATGCGGTATATAAGGTTAAGTTCAGATACAAAAGCCAATTACAGGCAAACACAATACTCTGGCCTCACAGCTCAGTTGGTAGTAACTCTGCCTTCTGCGCTGTAGGTTGTGGGTTCGATCCCCACCCAGGGCAAATATTTGTGTGATAAACATAGATGTTTGTTCTGTGTCTGGGTGTTAATATGTATAATAAGTATGTATTTACAAGAAAAAGAGTATATAAGTATTCTATCAGTTATCTGGTTCCCATAGTACAAGCTTTGCTTAGTTTGGGGCTAGATGGCGCTGTGTGAAATGTCCACCAATATTTATATTTATTTATATTTATATTTATCTACTTGTTTTTCTAATTACAACTATTAATCTACAATTATTTCAGAAACTAAACAGATATCTAAAGCCGGGGTCCCACGGCGCGTAAAACGACGGGCCGCGCCGGATGACGCTCCGCCCGTGTGCGTCCGGCGCGTCGCGTACAGAGCGTTCCGAGCACGGGCCACCACGGATGCATCGTTCCCACGGCGCGTCCGTCCGCCTTGGCGCGGTCTGGCGCGTGAAAACGCGGGCCGTGGGACCCCGGCTTTAGATGGTCATAGCCAGTCTATCGAGATAATGGCTGCAGTTTAGAATTCCTCGCGACTTGACCGACTCCACTCACTTCGAGTTGAAGGTTGGCATAATGTGGTGTAACTTGCAGTTCACGTTATATCTCGAAACCGCTGGCAAAAGCTAGTCTATCACTAATATTTTAAATGCGAAAGTAACTGTCTGTCCGTCTGTGACGTTATCACGGCTATACCGCTGGGCATAGAAATAGTTTAAAGTCTTGGGATTCATCCCAATTTCTATGTGAAATTTCACCACAATCATATTGCTCATATCCAATCATATTGCATTCATATGCTACAATTTTGCCAAAAAAATAAAAAATCTATTTCCTGTATCTACGCGGACGAAGCTACTGGCATAAGCTAGTATGCTTATAAATTAGAGGAAATACTCGTATTGACAAGTAATATATACTTACTAATAGTTAAAATAAACGGCATTCACGTTATTTCGATTGCCTCACATTGCAGTGCAGCATTTCACTCCATTATTGAAACCTGCTTTGTAAAACTATTAAGAACTTACTTAAAGATGTTAAGCAGTTCATGTTTGTCACTTTACTAGATAATAAAAATATATGTAAAATTTCATTGTCATAAAACGAAAATATGAAAATTTACATTATTCTACCACTGTAAAGATATGCCAATCCAGATTAAGGATGAGGTCTAATCAAAATTTCAGCTAAATAGGTAAAAAGCCGTACGTGATTAAGTAACAAACATACACATTCATAAACATTCATATATTAACAATCTGTGGGATTACACTTTTAAATAACATTTATTCTTGTATACAATGAAGAATAATGTATACAAAATTCATATAAATAATACAACATGGGAAATCACAGTTAGTAAGTTTAGCAAAACCTATTCTGTTTCTACTTCTTAAGGTTCAAGTTGAAATATCAAAGCTAACATACCATTGTATTGACATTTGCAATTTTAATAACATTAATCAAACAAATACATAACATTTATACATAATGAGTTATGTTTCTGATTATTAAACTGTATAATTCACTAGCATATGACAAACAAGTTTTAAAAAGAAAAACTGGCCAAGTGCTAGTCGGACTCGCGCACGAAGGGTTCCGTACTATACGTAAAAACGGCAAAAAATCCCACTTAAATATATATTTTATTCTGTTTTTAGTATTTGTTGTTACAATCATCTATGAATATTTCCACTGTCTAGCTATCACGGTTCATGATATACAGCCCTGTGATAGACAGACGGACAGCGAAGTCTTAGTAATAGGGTCCCGTTTTTACCCATTGGGTACGGAACCTTAATAAAAAAAATCAGTACCAACTTATTACAGTTTTATCAACATTTTAAAATTACAAAACCTGAGTCTGACATTTCATTTAAATAAATATAGTCTCACGCCCACACCGTGAACTTAGACATGGTTGATCATCTCTGTCGCAGTCAGAAGCAATAATAATGACATCACATATTTAATTAGTGAGAATTGCAATGTCTTAGGGTCAATATTATTTTTGGACAGTATATTATGTAGTAGTGATACAAAAGGTGCGTTTCTGTGTGCACGACAGATTATAATATGACGCGTCTCACGACCGACACGATATTCTGTATCTGCCTGCAGTGGCCGTGTGAGACAATAAACAACTTCCATTGCTACATAATACGTAAGTAGTTTTGTTGGTGTCGATTCTGTTGTAGAATTATCCTATTCTAAGCCAACGTAAGTCGACTGCAATAAATATATTGTAGTCCTATCAAAAACTCGAGGACGGCAAAAACTATAATAGTAGCGCTGTCAAATAGAAAAAGTTTTGCAAAATGCAACAACAGAATCGACACCATTATTTGACTATGCTTAACAAAGGTCGGATCGATTGGCAATATTAGATGATTACGTAGTTGAATTATACAGATAGGTTCTCCGAATTTGATAGAAGTAAATAATCCGTCATAGACCCCCCTAAGCAATTTATATTTTCATTGAAGCTTTTGTCATCAAAGCTAATGTTCAAGTTGCAACTTTTGGTAGCTAGAATCAAGTCTGGAACGTCGACTCAGAACTACACTTTAAAGCTAATAAGTAGTAAGGGCAGCGGGGGCGAGTGGCGCCTAGCTTTTCTTTGTTGATAGTGGGCGGTGACGCATACGACATAGACCACAAACTTCGCCTTTATAAGCGCTTTTCAACAACTGGATATAGAGGTAATTGTTTCCTCATTCTAGAGATAATTATTTAATCTAGCTGGTAGACTAACAAAACTAGAAATCGTTCATATTTTTATACTTTTTTTATTATATGAATATCAAAATAATACGAAATGCGTAATTTAATCTGATTGTCGTTGGTGTAGCTTATGTTGTGGGCAGAAGCCTTGGGGTCCAATGTAGGAGTCGTTTAAAACTCGCTTCCTGTAATTGTTTTAACCAATAACCACTGTCTTACAGATCAGATAAGGACTTGTAAGAGGAATGACATCATCTTTTCAATATGTTCTCGTGGTAGAAACCACGTAATTTTAATCCTTAGCAAAAATATATAAAATGTCAAGTCTTTTTTATTATCACGAACGACGGCGTAAGTATCTAGTAAAACATGGCGAATAGGCATTTATGCCCGTCTGTACCTTACATAAAGTTTATGTCGAAACCATTTAGAATAAAATGATGACCTAGACTGGCAAGCGAGTGCCCGAGGTGCAATATGGTTCGATTCCCGAGACAAAAGCTTGCATGGTCTGCAAATATTTGTTCCTGGTTTGGGTGTTGTTGTACTATATACACGTAGTTTCTGATACACACAACATAGGGATGTAATGTGCGATGTAATTTCCATACAAACCGACATCACCATGCATGGTCTATAGGGAAAAGAATGAATTTAAAGTCTGTTCAGATGTCTAGGCACTATTTAGAGATATAATGAGTCACTTATATGAGAACAAAATATCTACCAAAAAAACAATTTTCAAAAGTAGAACGTTCTAGAATTTGTAGGCATCGTTCAACGTGCAGAATTTTCAACTAGACTTTCAATAAACTCAAACAGTTAATAAAAGCTAGTGGCTGGCTGGTCGCTGATTGGCTTGTTCGAACAGCGAATAGAAAGGAACCAATACATAAAACGTTGCATCGAAGGAATCAATGGTACAAAACGTAGAATCTATACGAAAATATACGAATCTGCGACTGACTGACTGACAATCAACGCAAGTTTTAGAAATATGAAAGACTAGCAGACCCGCGACAGACTTTGTTTTATCCAAATTTCATAACCGCACGTTGCTATGAGGAATTATGTCAACACTGATGTCAGATTTTTTGCACACCAGCGCCATCTATACCAAAATCCCATTTGTGATTTTAAATGATAATTTTTATTTTGGAGATGTTTTTCGTATTTCAAAGTAGTCTATGTTTTATTCGGGAATTATATAGTTTTATCTGACAGCAAATTTCATCATCGTTTTGTCGGTATGGCTTTTGATTTAGGCACAAACATACAAACTCACAAACTTTCGCATTTATAATATTATATCAGGAATACCATCTGTGACTAAGGGGGTAATTACAGTCAACCCCCAACTGTAACTAATAGTTGATGTTATGGAAATAGCTCACGCGAACAAAGTCGCGGGGGCTACCACTGGCGAAATATAGAAAGCAAAACACGATCACTATTACAGTAGCTACCTGTCACTACAATGCACAGGATGCAGCGTTCATAACAGGTACCTACGTGGATGTTTTTGCAATAACATGGAGTCTTTACTTGTCTATAAAAGCATCTATCAGCATTGTTTGGGAAAATAGCGTGCATTTTCAAAAACAATGTGTTGTAGCTGTCCTGCTGTATATTTGGTTTCCTGGGATTTATTTTGCGAGGGGATTGTCTTGAATTCGATTAAATCGTGGAGGATATGTTGTTAGATAAAGTTTTTGGGTCGAAATTAAATAATTTTCATTAGTACAGACAATGCAGTAATATGGTGACAGTGCGCGACTGATCTGGTTATATAATCAGGAGCTGTTCAACAAAAAATCGAATTTAACATTGACCACGATGCCCTTCCATCTAGTCTTTGTCTAACTCCGTCAAAAATGGAAACAACGATTAGGAAAGTACTTAAAATTTGTAATGTCTTTAGCACTCTACGGCGTGTTTAAAGAACATTTTTCTTTTACTGAAACAAAAGTGGTATTTTCTCATGGCAGATAAAATCTGCAACTATGTTCAAAACGCCAGCGCCATTCGAGCAAACCTAAGACTACAATGTTACGCCAGTTTAGTTCCACTTCAACTTGCGGCTCCCACAGTTGGCTTTTTTAATATTTCACGCTTGTTATAGTTGGTTTAGCGAACTCTGGTCTAGATCTTATATCTCTAAGTTAAGAAAAACATTAGCATTCGTACGCTGTAACATCTCAGACTCAAGGTGTTAAACAACTTGTACCTTTGTAACCAAACAACAGTTTTTAGGGTTTCGTACCCAAAGGGTAAAAACGGGACCCTATTACTAAGACTTCGCTGTCCGATCGCTTTATGAACCGTGATAGCTTGTCTATCTGTTGAAATTTTCACTGATGATGTATTTCTGTTGCCGCTATAACAACAAATACAAAAAACAGAACAAAATAAATATTTAAGTGGGGCTCCCATATAACAAACGTGTTTTTTATGCCGTTTTTTATAGAAAATGGTACGGAACCCTTCGTGCGTGAGTCCGACTCGCACTTGGCCGGTTTTTTTAAATACCTTTTCAAAAAACGTGCATGAAAGGAGCTACTAAGAATCATCTTTCATCGTCTGATTCGTTCACCATCAATCACAAGGGTGACCAATACGCACCTAGAGCATCGACGAAAGAATGACTCAATGGGAAAGTTTCTGAACGACCCAAAAAGCCATAAAGTGCCCAATAAGCAAGAGTTATAGCTTCGACGAACGAACGTCTCCTGAGAACAATGTGAAATTTTCCCAATAATTCAAAAAGACATTCGAATTCAGCACTCTAAATTTTTTCCTGGAAATACGTCATCACGTCATCGATATCCCTATTAGCCCGAGGCCTGAGGTTGGTCGTGAAACCGCTGATTGGCCATGCATCTGATACGTTCATGGGATAGATCACGCGAGAGCGTGCCTTGATTCTCTATCGTGATTGGACACTCTGGGCAGGTAAAGGCGAGAAGAAAACGTTAATAACCCACTGATGCAAAGTACTGATTTCGAGCTTTTGAAAAAATACTTATAATAAAATTAATACAGAACCTATAGTTCAACATTTATAATTAATTTTACTATCAAGTCTTTATCTTAACCTTTTTATCGTGATTTTTTGCGTTAATACTTCGGAGAAAAGGCTTAATTATTTGTATAAATAGGCATAATTATTATATAACGTACTCGAACCAAATTATCTTAGCTTTGGCTAATCTATTATGCTCATCCACTTTTGTCTGCCACGGTACACAACATACACTACTACGTGTTGTGTAGTTGCGCACGCGCAGCTGCAGAACCGGTCTTGGCTTCTCGTTTACACCGTAACAGAGTTGTACCTAGGAGGCTGTGTTTTGGTGGAGCTTTCAAGAGCTTGTGAAGTATTAGTTTTTAGTTTTAGGGTTCGAACATAACAAAAATACCTAAAATAAGTCCTATCATAGGATTTAATCAAGAAATGCGGAACATTTGTGTGCACACATAATCTTTGTCTATGGATAAATATGGCATTAATTTTAAAATTGACGGAATTTTTCTTCTTTATTTTTAGTTTTGCTTATTGAAAAAGTGAAGCTAGAAATGAAATGACGTTAAAAAAAACCTCTCGAAAATTTGGTATGGGAGATCAAATAATAATTATTTAATTAATCATGATTAAATTTGAAAACAGTTTTAGTAGTTTTATTTCCATATTTATTACCCTGGTTACGTCCCCGATCCTATCTCATCCCAAAGTACTGCCGTGTCATACAACGTACGTAATACTATATTCATCTATGTTATATGTATAGGATTGGACTTAAGCCCATAAAACTATCCTATTGCGACGGTTTATTATATTTTTGATTACGCCGATTGACATAACATTTTGACAAAACTTACAAAGAATTTCTTTAAAAAGTACTAGTTTTTACAAAAGATACCAAACATGAGATACTTTCGGAGAGAAATTCGAGGAGCTTCGAAAGAGTTTGAGTCAAGGTAGTTCCGAGGAAGTACTCGTAGGCAGACACGCTAAAGTTCAATTACACGACATATAACCGTGCGATAATACACCGGAAATAACTATTAATTACTCAATATGTGGTTTTTGTTACTGGTTACAGAAAACAAGCGTTAGATTACAGCGGCATATCAAATATCAAAATGACGAATGAATAGAAGTTACAGTAGCTTACTGTCATAATAAAGTAAAGTGCCTTAGAAACGATCCATCGCCATTGACACTGATTACGCGATGTACCTTCAATGTTGGTTTCTGTCATATCAATATTTAGTCTTATAGCGATATAGGCATACCTGCTATTCAGTCATGAGATGTTGTCATAAAGCTTCTATCCCCATCTAACCCGCCATTTCTACTTTGTTTTACCGATGAGGAATTGACATTTGGCATAGTGAAACAGTCATCAAAAGCAAGTTTTTACCAATCCGTTAATGCAATTGTCAATCGTCTCCGTAAAATAAGTGAATTATTAGCGCATTGGAGTAATAACTTACTTATAATAGCTTTGAGTATGAAGTAATTGCTGGTCCCATTTTCGTGCGGTTGAGGCACGTAGTACCGTGACACAGTTTTGAGAAACGTGTCTAGATCAATCAGGCTACTGCTCAAATAAATATAAACAATTCTGTTTGGTCCACTTTGCACTCAAGTTTATACATTCATAGTTAAAAATATTCTTTAACAACCTAACCTACATAATCTTTTTCCTAGAAAAAATATGTTGCGTTAGTATGCACGCAATTGATAGGCTTATTTAATTTCTATTATTTTCAGAAATGATGCGCAACATACGTATTTTATTCTTACACAATTGTATGATAGGTACTAGGATTAGATACTATGTTAAAAAAAGTAAAAAAAAACATGACGTCTTTCACTATTATAAAATTTTTTGAAGACAACAGTAATTTATAAAATGTTGTCGCAGATAGACAAACGCTAAAGATCCCTAAAAATCATCATAGTCTTGTCGGCACTATAATATGTTTGGTTTTCATCTATTCTACTCTGTCATCCGTCATAGTACTCAATCCTTACTTGTGCCATCTTTCACACAATCCATCCCTACTTTCTTAGGCCTACCTCTACTACTATATCCATTAAGACGATGTAATGTCTATACCAAGCTAGGATAGAAAATATCGAATCTTACCTAAAACAATTAAGCCAGCAGCATACTGTAAGCGAATCACCGTTACAAGAAAGTGGCTGAGTCAAAGTAAAAGTTTTAATTAGTTGATATCCGAGCAGATAATATAGAGTACATTGTAACACTATCTGCTTGCCTTTCCGATAGCTATACGGCGAATTATTCATACAGAAAGTAACTAAGAAGCAAGTTTCTTGTGTTCTAGTCTATCTTTCAGAACTAGGTCTAAAATATAAATAAAATAAATATTGACGGACTTTACACACAGCGCCATCTAGCCCCAAACAAAGCAAAGCGTGTACTATGGAAAGCATATAACGGATAGAATACTTATATACTTTTTTTTTTGTAAACACATACTTATTAACACCCAGACACAGAACAAACATCTGTGTTCATCACACAAAAATTTGCCCAGGATAGGATCTCTTAAGTTTACCCTACTCGATACACTTATTTATGGCACTTTTATTATACCTATTTCAATCATTTATCCTCATCAATCTACCAACAAAGCTAAGGAAGTCAATAAGTCAAACTAAGTAGAACAATAAAATTGAAAGATGACAAAAAGTAACTCAAATAAATGCTTCACTGCATTTATTAGTAAAAACTTCGTTGCACCTTTGACTCACTTCACACTTGATTTGCGCGCTTTTTTCCGTTAAGTAAATATTGGTTATCGAAATTGAAAGTATTGCATTGTATTTTTATAGCGTTCAGAATGAGGAAACAGAAAACCACAATAATTGGTATGTTCAGGTATGATTTCACAAACGCATAAATTTGGTAGTTATTGGCATAAATGAAAAGTGGGCACAAAGCAAATATAATAAACTAGCAGACCCGCGACAGACGTTGTCCTGTCCAAATTTCAATAATCGCATAGAATAACGCACGTTGGTATGACGACTGATGTCAACACTAATGAAAACATACAAACAAACTCACAAACTTTCATTTGCGAGATATTTTTTACTATATTTTTGTCTAGTCTAGTCTGTTTATATATCAAAGTCTGTAACTCGCTAGTCAATAAAGTTTATTGAAGTGAATAATGTAAACACATGGTGTATATAAAACCAATTGAATAAACGGACTTGGCGTCACAACAACTCTGACCAATCACGGCAGAGGCTAAAAGTTCTACGAACTCGCGCAAGTTTATTATTGGTTGAAAAGCGCGCCAACATTTTATACCGGTTTGAAAAAGATGAAACTGAAAAAAGCTGCACGCGCGCCATCTTTAATGTTGACAAAATTACGATGTCGGAAGGGTTCTTGAAGCTTTTGAAATAATTATTGGATCCTTTTGCCAAAGGTAAATAATACATATAATGAAAAGTTTCAGGAAGAAGTACAAAAATTAATTACAGATCTTCCTTAACAAGATCCAATCTATAAAAGTACTACTATCGACTGATTCATCGTAAAAACCTATCGAGGAAATAGACAAAGAGCCATAAATCTAGACAGCGAATAAACATAGCTATAAAACCTAGCTCAGTTACTAGTCTGGATAGCTAAATCACGATTCTATAGTTGGCGCCAATGCAGCCATGTAACCGGTCTAGTCCTGAGATCCTAAAGAGCGCTGGACTCTGGCATAATAAAGCGGCCATTTCTTAAAATAGCCACTTTCAAACGCGCCAACGGTTAGCTTCTATGGAAAACGACCAAATCTAGCATCATACTGTAAAGCCAGTAAAGTTCTAGAGTTTTAAACTTTACTAGCAATTAATGTTAGGTCTACTATTTTTGTAAGTTGAGTTGGAAGCAACAGACACAAGAGGCATTGACGATCTATGTGGCATGGTGAGCTAGTACTCGACTGAGACCAGTTCTGGGTGTTGTGGTGCCATGATACTCATAAATTCAAATTCAAATTAAAAAATCTCTTCATTATCTATCTTATTTCAATAAAATCACAAGGATCACTTTGAAACGTCTTAGGAACTAGGTGAAGCTACGCCGATTCCTCGCGACCAAGCCTAGAAGAATCAGGCAACAAACACGGCATGGGGTCTCGGGTAGTTTTTGATACCGACGACACAGGTCATACTACTGTTGTGTTAAGACTATGCATGTGACTGTTAGGTGTTATTTATGTATTTATTAATATATGAATAAACTTACCTATCAAATTGGGATGGATAGATAGATAGGATCACGACTGACATCCCCAAGTACAGTAGAACCTCTAAGTAATATAACTAGACGAGTATAATGATTCATTTGATTTCATACCACGATTTCCTCTTTTAAACTTCAAACCATTCATGGATGTGCTCTTACTACGATGAGATCTGCTTTGAATGTCAGTTGTACCGTCTTAGTCCTTACCTTACGTGTCGAAAGCTCGGGTTTAGTCGGAACAACGCAGCCATTGTTCACAAAGGTCACGCTTTGGCGTGCGACGGCCGAGGTCAAACTGTTGTCTTTCTCTTTGTTACCACGAAACTCTAGAGACTAATGCTGGTACCTATGAATATTTGTCTCAGGAGTTTTGTTAAGAAAATGGTCCGTTAGCCGCGTTGAAGATACTCCAGGATCTGAGCATCTGGAGTTCGGAGAGAGTTCTATCGTATTTGAGGTTTTAGTCGACATCCTATTAGGTGGAGACCTAACTGGGAAGGATGAGGTACATAGGGTACCTTGACTCGATAACGTAATCACTGATACAAAGCACAGGATTTTCGTTTCGAATATCGCTACGATGTCCGCTTCTCTAATTGTAAGTCGTTTTAACCAACGAACCGTAGTCCCGTTTCGGCAATGATCTTATCTCTACTCTTTAAAATAATCCTACACACAACTTAAAGCACTTTTACTGATTCTAGTTGAGCTTTGAGTTTGCGTAACGCTTTCGAGTCTCGAGTACAAATAGGAATGGTTACGAAATCTCAACGAGGGACACTTTCTTTTGAATCCGTTTATCAAAAGCCTTATATTTATACACCATTACATCTTTATGAGAATTACGTACTGCGTTTACTAAGTTTCCTTTGGTATATTACCATGAAAATTTCAAAACTGGTTCATAGTGCCATGATTGATTGGATAACACATGCAAACCGGCCTAATGCTCATGAAAACCTTCGGGAACCAGTCTGCCAAATCCGCTATAACCCTCACCCTCACATTTAAAAATCTACTCACACAAATAGAGGTTTATATTATAAATGCTAAAGAATAGGGATGTGCTTACCTTGAGCGCGCAAAAAATACAGGACGGGCCGAGGCAGGCATGGCCGGTCAGCTCGCGGAAACTGCGACGGAATATGTCCAGATGCCACAACACCTGAGGGAGAAAGAAATCGAGTCAGTTCGATCTATAGCTACAAAACTAGGTACATAGTGCTTTTGGACTGAGAATTTAGAGTATTATAAAAAAAACCTGTAAAAATAAAAAGTACATGCATTCATATTAATCCTTAAATAATACACCTTCATTGTCAAGTCAATTTCAATGTAGATACTAATACCACGTGGGCAAAGCCGAGGCCGAAAGCTAGTGTTTAATATTAGAATAGTAATGTCAAAGTGACATTTAGCAGTCAAACATGCACAATAAATTACAATTGGTTATCAAAATCACACTATCGCACTAATATGTAAGCGTTAGTTTGAATGTTTGATTATTCGTTACTTAATCACTTCGTAACGGCTGGATAGATTTGGATGTAGTAGTTAGTCATCTAGCATATGTCTCGAAAACAAACCATAAGGAATTGAAAAACAAACGAAGTCCGATTAAACATAAAAATACAAGGTATTTTCGATCAACGAACCGAATATTACGTCAAGACGTCAAGTTTTCAACAAAAGATGGACCACATGGTTTAACGTTTTTGAATATTCAGCCTTTACTTGAGCATACAGACCACATGGTGTAAAATAAAGACGCATTTCGACTTGGCACGAGAGCGTCAGGTGTACGACATGTGACGTCGCAAAAACTCACCGACGGTTATAATAAGAGCTGCTTAATATCGGGGTGAATGCATAATATGCGCGCATCAGGTGCAAACGCGTGTTTAGAAAAAAACAAACAAAAACTTCGTTCTCTATTCCTAGAGACAAGATGTCTCTGGCTCGTTATAAACACGAGGTAGTCTAACTGTTTTTAGATTGGCTGATCTGCTTGCTAATAATAAATGGTAAATAAATCTAATTCTATTCGAGGTTTTTTTATGCGCTTCGTTATAATGTCTTTAACGCCAACGCGTTTCCTGCCGGTTTCGCCTTCGCCCACATAAGCTACTAAACCTACTATAGCTCGTATAAGTACTACTTTTTCTTAATTGCACGAAGCTACTTGTTTTAGAGCACGACACTTTTATTTCCAACTAAAGTATACGTTTTTAAGAAGAGCTTACTATAAGAAAATAGTGGAATAGCAATCGGTATAAAATTACAATTCGTACCGACAGAAAAATGCATTGCTATAAAGGTGCTTCGCATAATTAATTTTATGAATACAAAATGATAAAAATAAAACTTAGTTTATTTCCAGAACTGGACAGTAAGACCTGTACTTACTAGACAAGTGACATTGTTTCAATGCAATTACAAAGCATCTTTACGCACGGTTCAAAATAAAATAGTTTTGCCATAAATATCGTTGCATCACCTGTTGGCCCTTGGGCAGGAGTCTGTTTTTCGCGATTGTTTCGTAGCAGGTGGAAACCAACCAGTTTTGAGCAGATGCATTCGCATAATCGCTCGAAATAATCCTTTTTGATTATCCTGGTTTTAAGTTTACGACCTCTGCTCGTCTCTTGCGAACTTGTTTGAAAATGTCAAGGCGAGGATGCGATTAAAGTGTGTGATGCATAGCTTCCTCTTATTTCGTATTTCGTAAAACATTAGATTTTCTCACGATTATAAATGTACCTAATCAATTAAAATGACAACCATTATAAATGTATGTTTTTTATGGATTTGAGATTAATTTCCAATACAGTTTTGTGTAATTTGGTTGAAAGTGAAATAATGCGAGCGATTTTGCATGGTAATGAGGATGTTGGGTGCTCGAATCGACATCCTATTTTGACGGAACCACAAAAAGTTGTCAAGGCGGAAGAACAGATGTGCGCATTCTGTGCAAAGGGCAGATAAGTAGCGCACTTACCTTACCTACCTAAGTAAATTGCAAGCTATTTTATACCGTATTGTGTGTGAGTTAGGTGCATATTTCCACAAAGGAGTTAAAGTAGATTTTGCACGTAAGTATTCAGGTAGCAGTAGATGAATGCTGATTTTTCTAAGTCACGTAACTGGAGTACTGTTACTGTTAGTAGGTTTATTTCAACTTTGCTAGAACTTGTATTAGATAACCTATTACTTAGACATATTATTATTCTAGTGGTGTTCAATAGCTGATACAGTTAGTTACTTTTGCATAATGTAGTTTGCAGATATAGCGCTCGAACAATTTTTTATGTAAATGAGAATGGACTTTCTGCCTGGTACTCATTAGAACTGACGTAAGGTCCATCTAGGAATAATGTAGTATTTGAACACACCTGCAAGTACATATGTACCGCTTAATGTATTAATAGTGTTCGCAGAGGAGTCAATTACATGGTCCAACTCACAGGTGCAGACGTGGCTTCAAAAGGTGCGAATTATAAGCTCTTCTGCAAAAAGCGTACTTAAAAGATCATCTAAAAAAACAAAATAATCATTCTCGTTTCGTAATAAAACCACAATCAAAGATGAAAAGTAAATCTTATCTTCACGGCCCGCAGCCAAAAGCCACGAAAAAAACAGTGTGCTCTTTTTTTGAATTTCGTCAGAATTCGAACGTTTCGTTGTATTCTCTAAAAGCTTACAATAAAGGTTCTGTTCCTATACAAATAAGGCTTCTTAGGTCGAGTTCACACTGTGCGCGTTGTGATCTCTGCTAAGTGATATAAAGAGCTCGTGTGTGCACAACCTACATTTAGTAGGGCTCGTGACAAACAGATAATATGTCTCGCTAATGGACGGGAGATAAATATTTCAAAACAAGTCGTTTTGTGGAACAACTGTTTTTTATCACGGTGTAAAATGATAAGACGCATTGGCTAATAGCAGGTAGAATTGAGTCAGTAACGTCAATCTATTCACAAGTCGATGGCTTTTTAAGGTAAATAAGTTTTAGATTTAGTTTAATGAGAATTTACACGATACCAGAGGTGATTCGGCGCTAGAAGCCATACCCAGCGCCATTTACTGCAATCAGCCCTGTGGCATCACTACATAGTATAAAGCAAAGTCGCTTCCCGCGTATGTATGTATGTATGTTTGCTTATATCTTTAAAACTACACAACGGATTTTGATGCGGTTTTTTTTAATAGATAGAGTGATTCAGGAGGAAGGTTTATATGTAAAATACATGCATAATATAGTAGAGAAACACTGATAATTTTAGAGGTTTCTAATGTGATGTCGTAAATAAACACATTTTTTTGCGCTTACATTGCAAATGCTGGCTGAACCCCACGAGATATATCAAAATAATGTACTACAGTTGTACACCTTAAAAACGTCTACAAAAAAGTCAACGATGGTATTAGAAATGTCTTACGCACAGCGAAGCGGGCACGGGTCAGCTAGTATGGTATAAGATAACCATAGCCCTATTTGTATAAGATTACCATACCATCATCATCACCTGGGACAAACATTTCTGTGATGAGCATGGATGTTTGTCACAGATGACTGGGTGTTATACTGTATCATAAGTATGTTTTTACAAAAAGAATATTATAAGTTTTCTAAGCTGTAAAAGTACATCAATATTTACTTACTATTATTATTATTATTATAAAAATAAACTATACAAGCTAACTACTAGCTTTAAGCCTCAAAGCCACAGCTAAGCCCCCAAAAGTAGCAGACATCTCTTTAGATCTCCAGTTATTCAGATCACGTCCAAGCATTTTATTTGGCACATATGCCCATAACAAATACCAACTGGTTTCCTCACGACGTTTTCCTTCACTGTTCTGAGCATGTGTTGATACACTTTTCAAATAGAAAAATTCACTGGTGCACGGCCGGGATCTGACCTCTCGATTTTCGGATTGGTAGTCAAAACATCTTTACTATACGGCCCTTCATAACTTTAACATAAATAGAAAAAAAACTTACTACAATCATCTACTATAATCATCACCCAGTTTCGGAAAGCCTATCCTATGATATTTTTAATCCAAACTTTCAAAAAGCTCTTACCATTTCATATTAATAAGTAGTATAGATAGTATCGTAAAAGTACAAATCACGAGCCGTATCACAAGCTCAAAAGTAATATCAAAACAATATATTACAGTGTGAACGTGACAACGCAATACGAACTCGTATGGCGTTGTCACTTTTGCACACGAATAATATTGTTATGATACTATTTTAGGACATTGTGGCACGGTCCCAGTAAGCAGTTACTACATAGGAAATAGGTATTAATCCGTTCTCCACACTAAACTATCAAGATGTTCTTAGCGAGTCGGCGAACATAACGGGAGGAAGGCGTGGTGCTGTCTGTGAGGTATGAAACGTACGCAAACTGGTATAGTTTTTGCTTTTAACAATTTTAAATAGTTAATACGCCTTCATGTCTATGAGAGCTGTCAATAACCTGAACTTGTATTTGATCATTAGGTACTTTGATATTTCGGCTTTGATTTGGGGTAAGTATACATTTTTTTTATGTAGACTAGTCCCGACAGACGCGTTCCTGTCAAATTTAAATAATCCCCTAGAAAAAGCACTTTCAGTTTTATCAGATTTTTACAATTTTACGGTGATATTTCCAAAATTTTATTTCATAGGAACCTTTTATCAATACCAACGCGTGATGCCGTAACCAAGGGAAATAGGGATTCATTTTAATATGTTAATATAGAATAGATAGATAAATACAAAACCAAAGTAAATTGACCGAGACAAATGAAGAGAACACGAGGATGTTACACTAACAAGCAATAAATCTCTGTTTATTAGTTTTAATCAGGTGCAAGTAGCAAGTGTTAAACGACTCTCAAAGAATATGTAATGTTACAGAGAGTTTTACACGTTTTTGTAACTAACATTGCTAAAGAAAACTAGTGATGTGACGCAATACAAAGCTTACGCAGATATGGATATTTCAGGACTCTATTTGTAGATCGGCAGTTACGATAACAAACCTTAATCGTCAAACCATGTGTCTGAGCGTTTTAGTGTATCAATCTAAAGTAATGTATCCTAAGTAGGTATTACAAAAAAAAGTATATAAGTATTCTATCGGTTATCTAGTTCGCATAAAACAAGCTTTGCACTTATTATATGTATATTTGGCACTTTACAGTGCCAATTTTATTTTTTACTTTATTAGTCTTTCTTATGTGAGAATAGTTACAGCAAAATATTAGATAGATTAATTTAAAAGAAGTGGTGGGCACACAATTCTAAATTTTAAAAATGAAAATGAACAATTTTTATTTCAACTTTAAGACCAAGGAACTTATCTAAACATAAATAGCTAAATTATCCTTTAAAGCGTCTTTATAGTAGGTACGGGACTTAAATAAAAGATTTTCTGTGGTACCCGCACTAGGCAAGCCTGTATCGCAGAAACAATGTTTGGATACGAATAGCACATCCCTACTATGTATGGGGAGGGCAGTGATGCATCTAATGTATTGAATTTATAATGTGGAGTAAAAAGTACGATTTGACGGCAAGTGAGCGGCGTGGGAAGTGGCGAGCTCACACGATCTATTACGATTAGCTGCTAATCGAAATATAATCTGTGTTATGTTATGGAACTGAAAACAAATACGGGTTAAACGATCAACTCGTCGTTTGTTTTTGCGTAAATTCTACGTAATTCGCTGATTTGTCCGATTTTTAGGGTTCCGTACCCAAAGGGTAAAAACGGGACCCTATTACTAAGACTCCGCTGTACGTCTGTCTGTCACAGGGCTGTATCTCATGAACCGTGATAGCTAGACAGTTGAAATTTACACAGATGATGTATTTCTGTTGCTGCTATAACAACAAATAAATATTTAAGTGGGGCTCCCATCCCAATGGAACGAAACCCTTCGTGCGCAAGTCCGACTCGCACTTGGCCGGTTTTTTTTTTATAATAAGGGTTTTTCACGGCCACGCTTTCAGAGTTGAAAACAGATGGCGCTGTGCTGTGAAGGGACTTCGGAAGAAAGTGAAATGTCAATGTCAACTATATGTCTATTTACAAACAAGAGTTATAAATTTTATGTAGGTTTTTAAGAATAAAAAGTATTCTCGTCTAATCTAGAGGAATACTGGTATAGAAACGTATAGAACACAGACAAATATTTATTCAAAACGATTTTTCGGGCTGCGTTTCATTGTTATGATTGTTTTCATCTAGTAGATAGGTTAGGTATATTCAAAACAATCGTATATGGAATGAGCATGCACAAATACCATACCTATTATTATCAACTATATTAGATCTTTTAAATTCCTAAAAAGCTTTGTTATTAGTTTACAGAATAGAAGCTTGTCCTTGCATAAAACTGAAATGTTCGTGTAGAAGACAGGAATTGTAATTTAAACTTTGCGTGCTGTCAATGCACGACAGTAAGCGGAAATGAATTTGAATCGGAATATAGTATGCATTTCCCACCGGAAACCACTCACCTACATTTGGATTTTACGTCAAAGTTATCGTTCAATTTCCTAATGTACAGTACGGTCGGCGGATCTTGGATTACTTGAAGTTAGCTGTATGACTGCAAAAATGGTTTTGTGTCCCTGCATAAGGTCGAAAATTGTCTGACACGCAGCCCAACGGCTAACCTCACGTAAGCTAAGATCAGATAATTATTGTAGGTACCCTCGGTCACTCTGTAGGTAATGTGTCACAAATTAAGAAACACTTTGCCTATATTCCGGATGGCCACGGCTTTGATTGGACAAAAGTCTTGTCAAAAGACTTTGGCGATAGATAAAAATAGAAAAAACTGATTAAACAAACTGATTTATATATATATATTTTTTTTTTTTTTTTTTTTTTTTTTTTTTTTTAATCTTTTGTATTGTTTTCATCATGCCAGTATTTATAGTATATTTGTAGCACAATACACGGTTTTCATAAAATAATAACATTTTAAACGTTTCGATAACATGTTCGCAATGTGTTTGGTTAGAAATTATTTTAAAGACTTGTATGTAAGCACTAAGACAAACCTAATAAGGTTTTACAGTGCTTATTAAGCAACTCGTTATATTGTAACATCTGTTTGAATAAATAAATACAAATACAATACGTAAGATAATTTAATCCAGTTTATCCCAAACTTAAAATTGAATCCTGACCCTCTCGGATGCAATCATGCAATCAACTGTCATATTTCCTTACAAATTGGCATCGCTAAGTGTGTCCTAGAGACATAAAAGCATGCATTTAAACTTTGGTGCCTCATTCTTCTTAGTCGCCAGGCGTAGCTTCACCTAGCTCCTAAGACGTTTCAAAGTGATTCTTGTGATTTCATGGAAATTGAGTTTGAGTTTGGTGCAAAAGGGCATCGAAATTCATAAAAGCCATCATAATTATGTAATGAACAACTTGTAATTAAAATAAAGGCATTCTATTTTCGTCACGTAATTGTCGGAATTCATTTGCAAACAATTTTAATTGATCAGTTAAGAATGAATAGGCATATCAACCGATCTCTGATTAGAAACAGATAGTTGGCTTGGTCATGCTTTATACCTACAATCAGATCAGACTAATGATCCACAGAACCTATCTATGGTACATTTATTTAAACAGTGTGTAACTCAAAAATATGTATCCTAACCTATTTGTGAAAACGTGTTCGCGAGACTGCAAATAAAATTACCCAAAATAGTTTTAATGTATCTGTAGTAATCAGTTTAATTAATCTCAAATTACGCAAATTAAGAGTAGGTATTTATGCAAAATATGTTCATCTATATTATAAATGCGAAAGTAACTCTGTCTGTCTGTCTGTGACGTTATCACGGCCAAACCACTGGACCGATTGCAATGACCACCAATTTCATACAAAGATAGTTTAAAGTTTTGGGACGGACATAGGCTACTTTTTCCCCAATTTTTTTATGGATTTTTAATATTTAACGATAAAGTAGTCAAAAATCGAATTCCTGAATCTACGCAGACGAAGTTGCGGGTAAAGCTAGTACTTATACAACCCGGTCAGAATATCTGTGCACCTCGCTGGAATGCGGCGCCTCTCCCGCTCTCTCTCTCTCCCGCCATGCGGCGCCTCTCCCGCTCTCTCTCTCCCGCCTCGCCCGTACTATGACGTCACGAGGTCAGGTGCACAGATATTGTGACCGGGTTGTATGTATAATAATAATAATAATAATAATAATTTTATTTATTTCAATAAACCAAGCATAATTACAAAATCATGCATAGGTACATAATATAAAACGAACTATTACAACATTTGCAATGGCTTGTACGGATTTGAATGTGGCTTACAGTACTTACACTAAGTTCAAGACTTGTATTGTAAGTGCCGCGTTACCTTCCAAAGATATCAATCTGCTGTAAAGCCAAACTAAGGTTCTGAGATGTAAGTACCATCATGCAGTTAATTATATTATTAACCATATTACAAATCAATTAAATAATTAATCAATTAATTTTAATTTATTGTTAAACAATATTATTCATTTTATTAATTTATTAATTTACCTACGTTATTACGATTTACATAATGAGTGGTATTTTAAATTATGCAATATAACTCTAAGATTACTAATAAGAGCATGTGATATGTACTTATATACATAATTAATAATTATTATTTATTGTTACAATGTTTGAAAAAATAAAAACAAAAAATTACCAGAAATATTAAGAAGAAGATTATGAGACGGGCATGTACAATTTTAAGTAATGGTAAGTAATCAGTTCAAGTATAATTTTATTTAAGTCTAGTTTAGTTTATGTGGATGTTTGTGTGCGTGGGTGAATATACAGTCGTGGTCAACTAATTAGGGACACTCTTTGGTTAAACCGAATTGTGAATTTATTTTTTATTTTCCAACGAGTCTAAACCATATTCCATATCTCTTACATGTAAGTATAATTAGTCATTTATGTGCCCGATTATACAAACAATAACAACTTCTTAAACATTAAACCTCTTTACAGTATAGCTGATAGATTATCGTAGTGCTATTTGTTCAAATAATGCTGGCTGGCCATTTAATTAGGGACACTGAGATATTGCGTTCTATTTTCAAAATTTGAATCTCAATACTTTTTTACTTCTTCTCTTATTGTTTCGTGGTAGTTTTGGCGGCAATCCCGATATTTATTTTAAGTTTTGAAAAATATTTTGAAGAAAAATGGGTAAAAATAAAAGTTGCGATCCAACACTACGAAAAATTATCATGAAGTTTGTTGTCGAGCATGGTTGGCCATACCGAAGGATAGCAGAACATTTAAATTGTTCAAAAACTATGGTATACAATGCAGTGCAACATGTCAGACGCAATAACACAGATTTAAATGTGCCCAGAACAAAAAGATCGAGAAAAACAACTCCGCAAGAAGATAGAATGATAACCAGGTTAGCTAAGAAAGATCCGTTTCTAGGCTGTATTTTAATTAAACACGAAGTGTTTGGGACAGACGAAAGAGCTGGTGTCTCAGCGAGGACCGTTCGACGACGTCTGGTAGAAGCAGGGTTGTTCGGAAGAGTGGCTCGCAAAGTACCGTTGTTGAAGAAAGAACATAGAAATGCTCGTTTGGCGTTTGCACGTAAATATGGACATTGGACCTACGCCCAATGGCAACATGTATTATTCTCTGACGAGACCAAGGTTAATTTGATTTCTTTAGATGGAAGGCAATACGTACGGCGTCCAGTAAAAGCGGAAATGAATCCAAGATTCACAAAAAAGCAGGTGAAACATGGCGGTGGAAACATTAAAATGTGGGGTTCATTTTCTGGACGTGGAGTGGGACCTGTGAGGAAAGTTCAGGGTAACTTAGACCAACATCAATACAAGGCAATATTGGAGGAAACGATGCTTCCCTATGCTGAGGAGCATCTCCCTATTATATGGACGTTTCAGCATGATAACGACCCGAAACATACCGCCCGTTCAGTCAAGTCGTTTCTTACCAGTCAGTCAGTATCGGTGCTAGATTGGCCAGCAAATAGCCCGGACCTTAACCCAATCGAGCACCTTTGGCACGAAATCAAGAAAAAAGTAGCCACTTATCGTACCACAACTTTAGATGAACTTAATGAAGCTTTTTGTGAGGCATGGGCAAACATTCCTGTCGAAACATGCCAGAAACTGATAATGTCTATGCCACATCGGTGTCAAGCGGTAATTACTAACAAAGGTTTTGCTACTGGGTACTGATTTTACACGTAATAAAATGGAGCTGTTAAAGATTTTATAATACTGCAGATTATTAGTTTTGTTTAACTCTATTTTTCATTATAGTTTACTGTCCTTAATTAAATGTCCAGCTACAGAATGATACCTTAAAATTGAATACATGTTCAACCTTTGATATTAAATACTTTTTTCTATTTATTTATTCTTTTATTTACAGCCATTTAAAGCATAATAATCGGACCAAATTATGCAAATAATAGTTACTGAGAAATCAATAGGGTTTTATATTTGTATGTACATAACCGGTTATTGATCTTCACTATCTTGCATGTCCCTAATTAGTTGACCACGACTGTATGTATACTACAACACATACTCTATATACCTACTATTGAGATAAACGGCAAGAGGTAATTATGAAAATTACCTAGTATTTACTCCAATTTACTTGCATATACCCAATTATTTGTGGAACTGTATCCATGTACTGCAATATCGTTTACCAGCAAAATGATAATTTTGCACTATAATTATCTTTTTACGCTGCATGAATTTATTTTTATTTTGTTTTCGTTCTTTCCGGGTTTTAAAAAAATATAATTGAGGGATTGAGTGCTTAAAATAAAAGATTGGAAAGCAATATCGGCCTGTATCAGTCCGAATCGGTTTTTAAATCATGCAAAATGTGCGCTACACGTGCTAATTCTTCTAATGTTAGAAGATTAGACTGGCCTTGCAGCTCAGTTGGTAGTAACTCTGCCTTCTGCGCTGTAGGTTTTGGGTTCAATTCCCAATCAGGATAAACATTTGTGTGATGAACATAGATGTTTGTTCTGTGTCTGGGTGTTAATATGTATAATAAGTATGTATTTACAAAAAATTAAGTATATAAGTATTCTATCAGTCATCTGGTTCCCGTAGTACAAGCTTTGCTTAGTTTGGCGCTGTGAGTAAAGTCCGCCAATATTTATTTTTTTATTATTCATTTGCAAATAAATTTCATTTATGCTTGTTGTATACAGTGTGTTCTAAAAAATAATGTCAAGCGGAAGCCCAGAGGTAGAGCACCCTTTACCATCGGAGTAAGACTTTTGTGGAAACTCTCGCGACTTTGTTCGTAAAGTTATTTTTAACAGATTTTAATCCCCGCTGCACCCCCTTAGGGGATGAATTTCGGAAATTTATTTCTTTGTACATCCCTACAAAAGAATATTCCCTTCAAATTGAAAGTTTCTTGGGCCAGTGATTTATTTAGGCTTTGCGTTGATCAGTCTGTTAGTCAGTTTACGCAAGAGATTTACAATTATATATTGAGATTTATATTAAAATTGTTTTGGCTAGTGCCGACAAGCAAATTTTTGCTTTAAAATCAACACGATAGAGCTCATTTTACAAATAAAGCCTCTTATAAGTGCCACAGTAGTTCGCTCACGAGCGAATGGCCGCCGCAAACCGGTCAGCGAATTCAGCTTGTGCCAGATTTTCGAGAATATTATAGGAGTCAATTTATTTTTTATGCTCGAATTATCCCATCCATTTATTATTCACTTCTTAGAAGCTAGCTTTTTTGAATATAGAGAAGTTTTTGCTTCACCGCAAATTGCCGCTCAATCAAAGAATCATTTACAGATCGGTGTAAGATCTCAAAAGGTACAAAACTTATAATCTACTAGCACTCTGCCCCGGCGTCGCACGGGTGTACTAATGATTGTATTGCTAATTTTTTTACACATTGGGTTACACTATTGAAGTTTTAGTAGGAGTCCCTATTTTTTTCTAGTAATAAATATAGCCTATATTACTCGGAGATAATGTAGCATTCTAATGGTAAAGGAATTTTTGAAATCGGTACAGTAGTTTATGAGTTTATTCGTTACAAACCTACAAAAAAACAAATGTTTTCCCTTTATAATATTAGAATGGGTTATTGTTATTAGTAAGTATTAGTAGAAACTAAGCTACCTATTTGAAAACCGAGTTTACTCGACATACAAAGATGAAAATTATGTCAAATAAATGTCATATCAGACATCGAAAGTATTTTTCTTTGCTTTCGTTCTTTGCTTTTATAATTAAATCAAAAAATTTCATATCATCCACCGATTTCCTGCGGCAATGTCATTATTCGAAACTGTCTTACATAATTATAAAATTCAAGTAAAAGAGTGGCTTCATTCATGCATCATTAGGACCCACCGGCCGAAACAAGCAAGACCCCAATGTTAAAATGCCAGTACAGTTCTCCCGGTCAAAATGTGTCATACAACGAAGCATCCCCTTTACAATAGGGAGATCGTCCATCCGTGCAATGGCCACTACCTGTAGATAATGTACCTGTATACAAATCCCTGTAATTTGTATCGCCATAAACAAAACGAATATAAGTAAGTTTTTGTCCCGTTTCCGCGTAAACAAAAACACGCTACGATTGTTGCTGTCTCGCTCTAGAGCGCGTTTATGTCTTTTCTTCCCGCGAGCAGTGGCGTAGCACAGCCGTAGGCCGGTGTAGTATACGCAAAGAACAGACAATTTACTATACGGATATCTATTTTATCGATTGTAGGTATTAAATTAATTGATTTGTGTCGTTCTCGCTTATGAATGAGGCAATCGTCATAAGGAAAAACATTGCAAAAAATGGTTTTCGCTGTGTTTTAAGAGTATTTTCTACTATCTTAGTTTAAACTTATGAGATGTCATTTTAGACAGTGAGTTGAATGACAAACGTTTAACATTTAAGAGTACCTTGTTATTTAGATTGTCTGGAGTTTCAGCTTATACTGTGCAAGATGCATTCGTTTTAAATTGGAGGCACGAAGGCTGTACGAAGGGAAGCAGGGAGCGGAGGGATCGAGATACACGATCGTGGTCAAACCGGCTCTGGGCGAATACATTTACAAAAAAAAATCGGAGGGAATCTCTTATTGAAAAGTTTTAACGTTCATCTGGTTTGAAAATATCACAACCATACCTAACTACGAGTAATATGTTGCAAAGTATGCATTATATATTATTTTCAGCAACTAACATAAATAACACGCTTGTTTACTACATAATTAAGTCAAGTCAAAATACCAATCATAAAACAGTTCACGAATCATAAGTAAAATCCAAAAGTTATCGCAAAACTAATACATGAAAACCAAAACAAACAATATAAGAAGGCTTTAAGGGCTTACCTTCGCGCTGTGGTACAGAGCACTAGTCCGTGTCATTTTAGCTTTAGTCATTTTGGGCAATCCAGTCAATCACAATCACTGTTCTCATCACGACACCGCACAAACTTTCATATTGCTAACAACTGTTTTATGTCTGTGAGAAAATAGCGAAACACACGGCCGCGGTGTTTACTATGAGAGTACGGACGTGGGAGTGTTGCCGACTCAGCGAAGCAGGAAAGCGGAGGCTAGCGCCGTCATCGAGCCGCGGCGTAGATCGGAACTACACCGGCTCACTAGCGCCGCGGACGGCTACGACACTAAACTTCACCATCTACAGGCTATTTTTAGCCGCCATTTTGTAGGCCCCGCGGGAACAGGATGATAGTACAAAATAATTGTGGTTATTATAAACATGTCAAGAGATATAAATTGGTCGTAATAAAGGTCTGAGAAATTTCTATCTGAGTTTTTGTTTGACTTTGTTGGTTGATGGATTCCTCTTCCCAATCGTTATTAATATTTCACATAGCCAGCAATTAAAACGTCACCAAGGAACATTTTATAATAAAAATAAGGACATACTCAATTAAACCATTATCATCACTCACAGTCATTATAAATTACGATAGAAAAGGTTAGTAGGAGTAAATGCATACGCAATAGGCAGAATCCAATTTTTTTTTTAAACACGATATTTTACTATAGATGCCTGTGCCTCTCTTTTTAACGCAATGGTAAGGCCTAGTATTTGATAAAACCTTAACAAGTTAGCTATAAAGACGGCAAGCAAGCAACCTTTAAAACGCCTCTATTCGCAAACCATCTGTAATGTCAAACTTTGCCCTCTACAAGTGCAACCCCAGAACAATAGCAGAACAGTGGCCATACCACAAGGTCCTAAAATAATATCAAAACAATACTACTCACTGTGCGAAAGTGACAACGCTATACGAGTTCATATTGCATACCGCTAATAATATTGTTTTGAGCTTGTGGTACGGGCCCAGGTATACCTGCTCTCACAACATTCGTATACCTGCATACAATTGTATAGATTGGTGTTAACAAAAAAAGGCTGCGTAGTAAGTAGGGGAGATTCGGACGCAGCGGGATAATACATCAAAAAGATATGAAGGCTTTTAGTGCTTATTCACGTTGACTCGCGGGCGCGGTGGCGGGCGCGGTCACGAAATATCAAACGTATGACTAGTTAGCTCGCTACTTAGACCGCACGTGCGTTTTGAACGTGAACACTTGGAAATCACGTCATACGTTTGATATTTCGTGACCGCGCCCGCCACCGCGCCCGCGAGTCAACGTGTATAAGCACTTACAGGTTGCGCACCTTGCGATTTTATCAACTTATTCAAGAATACGAGTAATAAATAAATGGTTTATTTACAGGTAAGTAGCTAGGTGTTTTCATTACGAGTAGGTAAGTACTTTAGTTATATTTTACGTTACGTACTAGACGGGACGCTTTCGACATCTACACTAACGTTATATAGTAGTAAAGTTAAGCTTGTAGGGGGCAATCTCAAAAAATACTAAACAGATTCTAAAAATTATATCTTTATCCCGGAGGCATTTTATTCTGACTAGCTTCCGCATACGGCTCGCTTGGCACGATGCCTATCCAGGTACTCGTACCTTGCAAAATAAGTTATTATTTAAATACGAGTAACATGAAGCTCCAGTCGTAATCTATTTCCTTTTTTGGAGTGAGCAAGTTGGGGCAGAGAACAACCTTCAGTAAAGCAAAACAGGTAGATAAATAGAGGTTAGTTGAAACCCGAGTGGGTTGTATTATGTACATTATTAACCCCCAATTATTATGGTCCACTGTTTTTGCCGCGCTACGGCATTGTTCTGACTCTACACTTAAAAAACTTGAACCCTAATTAGATGAAATTATCTCGTTTTGATTTTATGTTCAAGCTTCAACCTGCGGCTTCGCTTGCTTCCTTCGCTATATTTCAGGTACGGAACTATACATACATACATACATAAAATAACGCCTGTTTCCCAGAGGGGTAGGCAGAGATCACGGCTTTCCACTTGCTACGATCCTGACATACTTCTTTAGCTTCATTCACTCTCATCACATTCCTCATGCATGCTCGTCGGTTTAGAGTACTATTGACCCGGCCTTTTTTCAAAACGTCACCAATTTGGTCCAGGAAAATACGCCGAGGTCTTCCTCTTCCAACGCTCCCATTCACACTCGCCTTATATACCTGTTTTGTAAATCTTTCTTCATTCATTCTCTCCACATGCCCAAACCATCTAAGCATCCCTTTCTCAATCCTCATCACTACGTCTTCTTTCACTCCACAACGTTCTCTTATCATGCTATTTTCACTCGTATCTTTCAAAGTTATCCCACACATACTATCATTTCTAACTTCATAAATATCATCAGACGCGACTGCGTAAACTGCATAAGACCACAGGCTCATATTCTACTATAGACTAGATTGCAAAACTAAAAAGTTTGTGAGGATGTTTGTATATTTGTGGTTCAATAACGCCTAAACGAGCAAACGGATTAGGATGAAACTTGGAATATACATAGCTTATGTCCTGTAATAATAAAAAAAGGTAGACCCCAAGCCGTGTTTTGTGCCTGATTCTTCTAGGCTTGGTCGCGTGGAATCGGCGTACCTTCACCTAGTTCCTAAGGCGTTTCAAAGTGTGATTTTATTGAAATAAATGATTTTTGAATTTGAATTTGAATAGCTACTTTTTATCTAGTTAACACGCGAGTGAAACCAGTAATCTTATAGTTGAAGCATGTCCAAAGCGCGAATCATAGCACAAAGGTATGTGGAGGTATCATTTTCCCTTTGTCCCATCGCACGTGCTCACAATATGTTTCTGCTCTACCTGCGATGTACTTACCTCATGTATGTACTGGTAATGCAAACTATTGTAGTGGACGTGAGCAGAATTTCGAGGAAAGCCGGTTTTGAAAGCGGATTTAATTACAAAGGTTGTAAAATAAGTCAACCAGTGTATTCCAGAACACGAAGGTACCTACCTACCTGAAAACACCAAAAGTAATAGATTGATCTTATTCTGTTCGCATTAAAGACTTTTTTTGGAATAAACCTTAGAACGGTGTTAGAATTGAGATAATTTTCATAGAATTTGCGCTTCCGGTAATCTATATATATCTTAGATGCGTCAACTTAGTCACCATATAAATTGGTGATGACTTAAATTAAAAAAACGCGACAAAAATGTGGTTCGTTTTATACTATTTTTGGGACTGTCTTTATAGTGAGATAATAGACCAATGAACTAAAATTCCTTGATATTTGTGCCCTACAAATGCAACTAGGTTATCGACTCGTAGCTACTAGTATTCCTGGACTTGCGAAATGGTCTACACAAAAAATACACCCTGCAAGGTCCGTTACTTTAAGGTGTAAAGCTTGATGAAGCCCCTTGATTATAATAAGCCATAGCAATGTGGTCACATTCCTCAAGACTAGAATGCAGAAGGGATTGCGTTAACGAGGACCTTGGATGCTGACACACGTCACATTATAAATATTGTAACAGTATAAAGTTATCTTACTAATCCTACTTATATTATAAATCCGAATGTTTGTAAGCATGTTTACATGTTTGTGGCTCTGTCACGCTCGAACAGATTTGTATTTTGGAATATAGGCACTAGCCTTTTTATCCAGGTATCACGTGAGCGAGGCCACTCGCAAAAGCTAGTGTTTAATAATTAAGTTCTAAAGCATGAAACATAGCCAACATTTACACACATAGCTATAATTATTCTATACAAAGAAAAATACTAAGTTTGTTCCAGAGTGACAAGCTTGAACTTAACGTTTGATGTAAACGGGCATTCTTTGGTTGAAGTTTGATTGTGTATCTACTGCAAAAGGCATTTACCATACTGTGCTAAAGTATATAACTGCAAATGAATAATTATATTACCAGTTTGAGAATTAACCATGCTTCACCTTACCGATATAATTGACAAATACGACATTGCATTATTATTGTCAGAGATGTATCGTGTTAAGGCCCTTCTCCCCTATTACCATCATTTGTCTGGAGGTCATCTCCTCTTTGACAAGATGATGTTTTTTGTAAAAAATATTGTGTTATATCCAGAGAGATCTCTCTAACCATCTGGATCTAAGATAAGATATTAAAATATTTAAAAAATAGTGTATTTATTTATTATTCATTATCGTTTAATTATAAGTAATTAATCGTTTGACAAGTCACAATTAATTAGAGACACATTTCTTGACTCTCGCAGCTGTCCGCTAAGCAACAAGGGGAAGTCAACTCTAATTAAACAAAGCTACTCGTATGTTAGCAATTTCAAATTGCATGTGCTAAATTTGCGAAAGGAATCTTCGTAATAGTTATTTTTTGGTCAACATACATTCCAAGACAAAAATAGTATTTGAACAAATGAATTCTTCCTAACACTTTTGTTTTCAGCTATTATGTAGTTGTCTGAATATAATTATATCATCATCAACTTAAATATAATTATATCAGATTAATAAAAACACTGTTTCTACACGGGTTTTTACCAGTTTTTGTCAGTCTACCTGCGACTATTATTGTGTAACATAGTCGAAACATCGTCAAAAATTGTAACGCGATAAACCATGTTAAAATCAATAGTTATGTGAACTAATCACAATAGTTTGAAAAATAATTTCATTTTTCTTTTAAATTCTATAGAATACCAATCAGCTCGACGCCAAGTTTAATACAAATTGAACAAAAACTTAAACTTTTTGTTCCATTATCAAAGAAAAGGATTTCACGCTTCCCTTTTCACCCTTTGAGAGCTTAAAAAACTAATTTGGTTAAAAAAACCAGCCAAGTGCGAGTCGGACTCGCGCACGAAGGGTTCCGTACCATTATCTATAAAAAAAAACGGCAAAAAATCTCGTTTGTTGTATTGCCCCACTTAAATATTTATTTTATTCTGTTTTTAGTATTTGTTGTTATAGCGGCAACAGAAATACACAATCTGTGTGAAATTTCAACTGTCTAGCTATCACGGTTCATGAGATACAGCCCTGTGACAGACAGACGGACAGACGGACAGCGAAGTCTTAGTAATAGGGTCCCGTTTTTACCCTTTGGGTACGGAACCCTAAAAACGAAAAGGAGATTACTTTGGAGGAGCACAACAGTTAATTTAAAAGATTATAATCTTTGATAACTGACCTTTGGAATTGGATTTCAGATCCTTGCCTTCTAGTTTGTTTTATTTAGAAAATACTTTTTCTTTCCAGAAAAATCGTCATATCAATCACGACCCTCATTATAATAATCATTGCAGACTTTTTTATAACTTTTGGAGGGTATTTTAAAGCCAAAGATAGGAAAAAAAACAAAGAAAGTTTTTATTTAGTAATCACTAGTGTGTGGAAATGTTTCGGTGCTGACTTTCTTTCTTGTAACTGACATAGCTGACATTTATTTTGGTAATAGTCTAGGAGAGATGTAACTATTTCAAATCGACTATATTTTAACACCTTCGCCTAACCGGTTAATCGAATGCCTCCCTCTTTCTCCTCGTTGTCCATAACCAAAACAAAGAGAGTGAAAGAGCAAACTGAACTTTAAAAGCTCCTCTTCAAAGCGTGTTATTAAACGCAACACGTATTTTGTATACTATTGTTGGTTTAGTAGTAGGTCGTAGTAAACCAAACCAGTTTCGTGTTAAGAGAAAATGCTCACTCAAAAACCTTTTACCGTTAACGATATCTCCGAATATATACGAGGCAATATATGTTAGTAATTAGAGGTTTAGGCAATTTAAGTTTTATAAATTGTAGCAATCGCAAGCAAGTACAACTAACTGAATTTATCACTTGTTACCTAACTCGGAATTTCAGGAAGACTCTTCTGGAAGTGATGTTAGAAAACATACTTGTAATATATTTTTGACTATGTTTTCGCTTCAACATTATAATTTATACCAAAGTAGGTACCTAGGTACTATTTACTCAAGCAAAAAGTATCTGTATTTAACAGGGCTCAAAGACACAGATAATCTTTTAATACACAGTTTTAAAAAATAAGCGCCTGCGTAAAAGTGAAGATCAACGCACAACGCATTGCTTATTAAAATCAGGCAGGCGTTCGTTGCGAGTGATTAATACGTTTCTCATATCCTTTTTTAGTCAAGTAATTTTAATTCCTCAAATATAATAAAATTTGCTTGGGGTTTACTTACTTTTGGTTGGAATTCAAACGGGGGGGTAGGTACTGAGGTACAGTCATAAACGTGTAAAGTGAAGACATGTTGACAATACATTTCCAATAAGCGTTCTTCAATTATGTACACACCATTGTTCTTTATAACAAGTGCTTCTCAGATTAGTAAACTTTCTAGAAGCACTGTCTCAACTAAAACACCACATACATACTCCCCAGTATAGTCACCGTGCGTGTGAAATTATAACACTCCACAAGTACTTATTAAGTAAAGATTATTAGAATTAGCCCTGTTTCCATAATCAGTTTTACGCCTTTCGTCGTCCAAATTAAATCATTGTTAGCTATTTATATTTAGTCAAAATTCTGATTTTATAAGAATTGAGTGGAAAATTGATGGTAGGTACTTCTTACTTTATGAGTACCAAATGCATGAGATTCTAAAGATAATTCTCTAAAACAGAAGGGCTCAAAGACAAAAATACTTCCTTAGTAGACTCTCAAAACGTCGAGTGTTGTAGTATACAATGTATCAGATTAGATTCACACCCGAAGTTCTGGCCTTCAAATTGCTAGAATACAGAAAGACATTATGTTTGCAAAACATGCCAAGACGGGAGGCACTACACGCGATTCCCACGACTCCGCCATGCTCTATTCATTCAAACACTCGGCTGACACAATGGCGGTAACGAAATAACCGAAGAAAAGTACGACGACTCATTACATTACAAATTATGGCGAAATGTCAGTTTTTGGAAAGAAGCTTAACTCTGTTGTTCTATATTTAAATTTTTTCTCTTGTCAGTTTTAATGTGTCGGTTTTTCTTGATGGCCTTACCTTTTTACCAGTAAACATAAGTGTGAGGTATTAAAACAGGAGTGTAAGTAATTTTCTGATAATTCATAGTAAATTCTTGCGTAAAATCACGGACTGATCGTGGAAGACCGCAACCGCGATGTCCATCGAGACCATCTGACATAGCCCAGTTCATGAAAGCGCTTTCAAGCGGACTTAGCACCGCATTATACGTATCCTCACGTTTCTAACATCTCCGATTATAAAACCACTATACGCAAAGCAAACCTTAGAACTTGGCCTAGACACGTAGGTACTCGGGGATCCCAATAAAGAGATCAACTAAAGATCAATCTCATAAGCAGAAACCGATTAAGAGGTCACCTTAGCTAAAATGTACTCGTAAGACCAAATCCACGCACGGTTTCGACGACGACGTAACTCGCAAGAGTTGTAACTCTTATCTTTTGCTGTATTGGTTGTGGACACCAAGACAAACATTTGTGTGATGCACATACTCGTAAATGTTAACAAAAAACATACAAAACATTTTTAAGCTATTGCATAGCTTCTATCGCGGGCCTTGAGCGTGGAGACCGAATCCAGAAATTTCGTAACGAAATTTTACGAGACACTCACACTCACGCAATATGCGTGAGTGTGAGTGTTAGAGATTTCTCTTTTTGGATTTCAAAAAATCGATTTAAAAAAATCGATTATGTAAATTACACATATAAATCGATTTTTGTAAACTAAGTTTTCCGAACGCGAACCGAATCGTTCGTTGGCCATTTTCCCGGACGTGAACCTACATATAGTCGCCTCCCAAACGGAAACCGACTCATCGGTCTTGTCTCCGAACGCAAACCGAACCATTGATCGTTTTTCCGAACGTGATCCGACCAATAGTCGCTTCACAAACGGGAACCGACCCATCGATCGTCTCTCCGAAAGCGATCCGAACCATATAATTCGATTTTTTGGAAAATCGATTTATTTGTAGGGACAAAAAATCGATTATTAATTAATAGATTTTTTTCAATCAATATTACATCCCTATGACTCATGTCATGCCTGCTTAGAGTCCTCGCCACCACTCATGTCCTGCGACGAAAACCAAAACTAAATTTGACAGCAACGCCATTTTATCTCATGTCAGAGTGCTCGATGAAATTAGCGTCCATGGTTTTTCCCAATATTTTCTTGAAATGTGCGTGAATATGTCGCGTAAACTGGTGAAAAGTGCAGCTCGTGAAATGATTCATAAAGTAAAAGAGTTTTGTGAGTTAGAGCAGAGGAATAAAGACGTTTTGATCCCTTTAAATAATATACAAAAAAGAGTCGCTGCCATGACAGGTAAATTTTAGGGATACCAGAGTATAAGTTTTTGTCTAACAATAGGTAAAATATGACTAAATTAAAACACTAATTAAATTATTTTGTATTTTAGGTGTTTCAGAGAAAATGGTATCTCGAATTACGAAAGAAGGAAGAGTGGCAGCAAGCACTTCAAAAAGAATTGTAATATTTCAAAAATGATGGACTGGTAGATGAAGAAATAGAAAGATTCATAATTCATAATATCAACAGCCAGTGATAGCGACACTGATTCTGATCATGGCAGTGAATTTCAAGAGACAAGTGACAGCGATATGTCTGGAATGCAAGTAATAAATGATGAAGACCATAATTATTGTATAAAAATAATTTAATAAAATTTACCTATATCGTGAAACTAGGTTGATTTCATTGTTTTCCTACATAACTACACTACTATTACAAAGAGATAAAATTTCTAGTTTTATATTTTTGTTTGTACCGGATAAACTGAAAAAATATAGGACCAATTTAAAAAAAATATTTAATCTATCAAAAGCTTTATTAGGAGCGAATAACATCACTACATAGTATAAAACAAAGTCTCTTCCGTTGTCTGTCTAAAATTAATGTAAGTACAATAAATAAAAATAAATAGAGATCCCACGAAAATAGCAATAATGTAACCAAAAAAATAAAAAAATTGCCTATATTCTTCATTATTACAACTGTGCGAAGTCGAAGTGAACTGCTAGTAGTAAATAGTTTTAAAATGTAAACATTAGTTCGCTCTCCCTTTTAGTGTAAGGGGTAAATTATGGCTATCTTACTGGCATCATTATAATAGGCGATTGCGACGCCGCGTCTAGCGGACTTGAGTGGTGGCGCGGACTCTAGAGTGATTTTCGCATTCCAGCGCCATCTAGTTTCATTTGATGATACTACGTTATTATAGGTGCTTTTCGCGGTCTCATGCGAAAGCTCGGGGTTTGAGAGGTTCGCAATTCCGCTGGCAGGTGGCGCTATTTTACCACTATCGGTAAATAGGTGGTACTTCACAGACATGATCGACTAAAAAGTTTGAAATTGAATTATTGAATTCATGTAGTTAGGTAAATATCGAATCCTGGCCGTGCATCAATGGATATTTCTGTTCGAAAAATGTATATGCGCGTTACACGTGCTTATAACGGTGAAGGAAAACATCGTGAGGAAACCTGTTAGTATTCTTGAAAGCGACGACGGGCTTGCAACCTGTTACGTGTGGAATGCTAACTACGTAGTTAGGTAAATAGGTAGGTTAAAGATTTTGACATCTATCGATGAATAGCAGAACTTTTAATGACTTTTTGAAATATCACGCTTGTCTCTTTAGTTTAGCAACTCGCCAATAGGTGGCATTGGTTGGATCGGCGTTACTGCGCATGCCAAATCCCCCTCTTCCCCCGCAATCTAGGGATGTAAAAAAAAAAACAAAGGAAAAAAGGATAAATAAAATAAATAAATAAATAATTATAAATACATAAGTTGATAAAAAATGTTATGCAATAGCTTTACCGCGGCAGTCTCCGAGTGCCACACGTCTTTTTTTTTCTTCTTTTTATAATACATACTAGCTGCTAGCCCCGCCTTCGCACGGGTGGTAACTGGGTAAAAAGTAGCCTGTTATTCTTATGTTTAAGCTATATTACTGTAAAGTTTCATTTTAATCCGTTCAGTAGTTTTTGAAGAGTAACAAACACACATACACACAGACACACCCACTCACTCACTCACAAACTTTCGCATTTATAATATTAGTAGGAAGTAGGATAAGGTAAATACTTTATTTCAGAAACAAATAACTGATGTTTGTTCTGTGTTTAAGTGCTAATACATAAAAATATGTATTCTATCAGATATGTTTCCCAAGCTTTACTAAATTTGAGGCAAGATGGGTCTCTGCGAATAGTCCACCAATAATAATAAATTAATTATTTATTTAATAACCCGAATCGCCCTTGAGTTATATCCAATATATCAAACGTGGATCCCATAATTTACATACAAAGTATCCAGCGGAACTGGATTCGGCGACCTGATGAATCTAGCACAATATCGCACGAATCTCACCCAAACTACGACCGGTTTAGCTCGTGGTCGTGGCTTATGGAAGTTTTTCAAAAATACACCAAAATAGTAGACCTCTCTTTCTGAATTGTAAAGCTATAAGAGAGTAGCTATGTGAACTGGTCAGGCTGTAACGGCTTTTCCAAACATTAGCTGTGTTTATAGACCCCCAATCTCGAGTCTGTAAAGCAGCGAGGACAGGTTAACGCCCAGGCAATTGAAGTTTAAATAGCTTATTAGCATTTTATTATCGGACTCAATCTACATGTTGACTTCATTGGAAGACTGTTAGACGATCCTATTGTTCCACAGTTCATGTTAACTTGTTACTGTATCAGCTTGTTTACCTACTTTAACTGAAAATGTTGTTCCAATAAAAATTGTGACGTAAGGTTTATATTTGATTAAATATTTTGAGAATGACGAGAAGAATATTTTACAGTAGTATTATAAATGACTAGCAGTCCGCCCCGGCGTCGCACGGTTTATTTTATGGCATTTTTTACACCTTGGGTTACGTTATTAAAGTTTGAATAGTGATTCCTAATGTTTTCTAGTAATGAATATAGCCTATGTTTATCAGGAATAATGTAGGATTCTAATGGCAAAAGGATTTTTTCAAATTGGTCCAGTAGTTTCGGAGCCTCAATGCAAACAAACAATAAAATCTTTCCTCTTTTTAATATTAGTATATATAAAAGGAGTCCTTTTTATAAGCGACTGAATTTAGTAGAACTTATCACAAATAATCTCTTGGGATTGTATAGGACGTGTTTGAAAAACCATGCTAATTAAAAGTCGCGGGGATTTCCACTAGTACAGTAATAACAGTTTATGAGTTTTATGTTTGTGTTTTAATCACGCCGTAACGGCTGAACTAATTTAGATGAAACTTGGAATAGTTAAAGTTCATGACCTGCAACAGCGTCAAAGTGATTGAATAGTGAGAATAGTAGGGTTCTGGATGTTTGTGATCTACGCGGTATTATTATTATTAAGGTACAGCCGTGCCGCTTTATTGCTTGACTTGGCGGGGGCACTGCCGTGCCCCCAGATATATAAGGTCAGTTAATGCTGATCAATGACACTAGCCTTAGGTACCTGTTCCACTGAAAAAAACTCGAATTGGTTGTAAAACTATAAAGTCTATTTTAATAGAATCATAATTATGTTTTCTAATTATCCAACTCGAAATATTACCGACCTACAGTAGCATTTTTACCACTTATGGGTAAACATTAAATATTCCTGATTTGTTTTCGCTTTATCTTTTGGTGTGTTTTATTTTGGTTTCAAATCAGCAATTACAATTTTATAATGATTATAGCAATTACTATAATTATTGTAGTCAATAAGTGCTATTGTTATATGCTTACTCTCTCATATCATAACATTGTTTTCTAAATTATTAGTAATAGTACATTCTTATCTGTGCATTGCCATTACAATCGACAATGACATTACTTCCTATCTCTCGATAGCTCTTTTTATCGCTAGCCATATTTGTACAAATTTTCCATAAATAAACGATACTCGAGCTCCATATGAGAAGCTGTTTCCTAACATATCTGCGCAGACAGGCTAGTCTCACGGGTAGACGGCGCCTGCGCAGCCACGCGCTAAACCAACGCGATCATCGTGAGAAATTATATAACAGTCGTGGTTCGTAGGTTTCTTATTATCGATATTATTTGTTATGTTTATGTAGGTGTGGAGTCAATTTTCTTTTTACTATTTCACCATGGAAACATGCACATAGAGATGGCAACACCTTTCAATTTAAGATGCTCATAATGCTCATCTCTGTTAAAATATTTACCTATAATATGAAAGCGCCAAATTACACTAATATTTATAAAATAACAGCAATAATATCTTGTAATTTTTATTTAACCATAAACACTATAATCTAATAGTTAAATGTTCAATAGAACTGGTTGTTTAACCACAAGTATAAGGAGTAAACGGGAAGCGCAGACCGACCGCGGTCCCACAGTTATCACAATAGTAAATCTGTACAATTGCTTTTACACTTTCATTTTCCAATATTGGAAATTAATCTACGGTTTTATTTAGCCTTCTTCTTTCCCACTTCATCTAAGGTCAACACAATGTTGTAAAAGGATTTGGCTTGGGTGTTTTACAACCAGCCGACTGCCTGATGTCAACCCCTTTTGGTAATTATTTTATTTAGTCTATAGAATGCAAAATTTAAATAAGCGAATTTATAAAGTATAATTTTTAGAGACTAGATATAGATACCCAGTACGGAAAACACGTCCAAACAAAGTTACTATTACTATTCAAAACTTTATCGGTGTAATGATAAGTAGGATTATTCTTTTGTGGGAGAAAGTTGCTGGTAAATTTTCTTTGTTATTTTAAGGAACTGGCTAATCAAGCTCTATATTCGTACAAAAACATTATAAAAACTGACCAATATAACATTCCAAACGTAATTATAATAACCTGAATGTATCAATTAAAATAACAATGCCAATGAAGACTAATGGGACCCTTCGACCCGTATCCGTCTTACATCTGAGAAAAATTGCGACACACTATAATTGTACACCTGACCTTATAAAGGACCTATAAACTTCCTGCAACTTCCTTATTGCTAGTTGGCTGTCATTGCTTGAGAAGCTTAAAGCTAAGCGTCCACTTAGCACATCGGGAACAAAAGCCTACCTACATACACTTATTGTTAGGCCACATCCACTATAATAGGCTAAGCGATGGACAAAGTCCGTCAAGCAATTTAGATAACAATGATAGCGTAGCGAAAAAGCGCGCAATGGACACTAAGCATACGGACAAATAATAAGGTACTGCAACTTCCTGATTACCAGGTGAGGATTCGAAGGTTGAGCCACGTGTGACCCACCTCTGACCGGAGTAATTAGATAGGCGAACCGTGGTGGGGTCACGCTTGGCGATTTTCCCACGTCTGATTCGGGCTGGAACCCTCGTTTCTTGAGATTGAGATACGGAACATAAAACAATAAATTGTAACAGTTTTTATGTGGATAAGGTTGGTGGATCTCTGTCTGGTGTTTTTCATAATGACAGGTATGGGTTACGGCTGTCATAAATGCTCCATTGATTTAGGACGTACTAGACAGCAGTATAGAATTATGCGGAGAAAATGGTAGTTAATTGTCTGGTCTGACACATATTTCTTCTAAGACAACAATGTACAGACTAATTTCTGAGGACATAAAGTAGAATGATTTAGAAATCGTATTACTGACAGTCTTAAAGAATGGCCTAAAACCTAAAGCGTGGCTATGGTCACGTTTAATCGGCTTTAAAAGCGAGCTCCCCGTAAACTCAGACGCAATAAAAGTCACTCAAAAACCATTAGCACAAGTTTCATGTAACATTGGATTGCCTGCAACAGTACACATCAAATTGGTTAGTAAACTGTGTCAAGAGTCAAGAGGATAATAGTATTCTTGCTAAATTTATTTGCTTTTTAACATTAACGCTGTCGTTAATGAAGTCGTGAATGAGTTTCTAGCACTATCAAATATAACTGTGAGTCTGTACTCATAGTTATGTTTGATAGTGCTAGAAACTCAGACATAGTCACAGAACATAAAAACACTGTCTTGGGACGAATTACGGTCATGCCCCACAATGGCAGGTCGAACAATGGTGGTTCTTTTCTGCGGTTTAGTCACACCGAACCCTGAATCCTTGAAGGCGGCCAGGAAGGGTGAGTCATCAAGTCGGGTCGAGGGTTTCGGTTCACTGCGCATAATAACTTCACTCCAACGGTCACAATGCGAACTTACAAAGGATGCATTTACATATGAAGCAGGTCAGTGTTGTCGGATTTTAGATGCTGAATCTTTTAACCACATTAGTCTTTACTATCGAGCACTTTCGGTTTTTGAGAAACTGAGAAGAAGCAGTGGTACCTACGATAGAAGTTTAAAGCCGAAAGAGCTGGAGAAAGTTTTTGAGAAACTGAGAAGAAGCAGTGGTACCTACGATAGAAGTTTAAAGCCGAAAGAGCTGGAGAAAGTTGAAATATAGCAATATAATAAAATTATCATACAAATGATATTGAAGAAATAAATCTTCTTTTGCGATGATTATTACATAATATAGAATATTATTAGAACGAAGTTCCTTATCGCGCGTTGTGAAAGGAGGCTAGACGGAAAAAATTCTTACGAAAAGTTGTCACGACACTTTTTTGCTATAGTATATGTATTAATATATATATATCTATTAATTGTGTCGAGGTCGAGGTGGAAGTGGAGGTCGAGATGGAGGTGGAGGTCGGGGTCGAGGTCGAGGTCGAGGTGGAGGTCGAGGTCGAGGTGGAGGTCGAGGTCGAGGTGGAAGTGGAGGTCGAGGTCGAGGTCGAGGTGGAGGTCGAGGTCGAGGTGGAAGTGGAGGTCGAGATGGAGGTGGAGGTCGAGTTCGAGGTGGAGGTCGAGGTCAAGGTGGAGGTCGAGGTCGAGGTCGAGATGGAGGTCGAGGTCGAGGTCGAGGTGGAGGTGGAGGTCGAGATGGAGGTCGAGGTCGAGGTCGAAGTCGAGGTCGAGGTCGAGGTCGAGGTCGAGGTCGAGGTCGAAGTCGAGGTCGAGGTCGAGGTCGAGGTCGAGGTCGAGGTCGAGGTCGAGGTCGAGGTCGAGGTCGAGGTCGAGGTCAAGGTCGAGGTCGAGGTCGAGGTCGAAGTCGAAGTCGAAGTCAAAGTCAAAGTTGATTCCCCTTCCCTTGTCCCACATTATTTTGTGTTCAGTACAACATAACTGTAAACTAATAAACGACTTATTGTGCAAGTAGGAGATTACCAAAACATCATTAGTTGGTAGGTGGTATCTACTTAGGAAGGTAGGTACTTACCTATTTATTTGCTTTGCGTTTGTTTCTCATCTAACTAGCTAGATTAACAAAAATTGAGCCTACTGATTAAGTTTATATTACACTAGCGACCCGCCCCGGCTTCGCACGGGTAGCATGTTATTATACATATAAACCTTCCTCCTGAATTACTATATCTATTAAAAAAAACCGCATCAAAATCCGTTGTGTAGTTTTAAAGATATAAGCAAACATACATACAGACATACAGACGCGGGAAGCGGAAAGCGACTTTGCTTTATACTATGTAGTGATTATATTTGATAATAATAAAAAACATATTATTTTAACTTAAAAGAAATAAAATTTTATTACAATTCCTTCACTAATTAATCGAAAAGAACTTCGTTCCATCCGGGTGTCCCTTGACACCTCTCAAGTTTTTTTTTTATCCAATATATAGAAAACTAGCTGTACCGGTGGTCGATTTCGTTCGCGTAAAGCGAATACATAATTCAATTTTTAGATAAGGTAGAAAAATAAATTATTCCTCCGGTTACTCTTTATATCCTAAGCTAGTAGATGTTTCCATCAAAATCTGTTTACGTAGTAGTTTTCGAATAGATTTCGATTATATAAATAGACAGACAGAAAAGTTAAATCTTATTTTTTTCCCTAAAATATGGATAGGATTTTTTGGAGTTACTGTTTTATTATATGACAAGATAAATGAATATCTACAACACTATGTTCTAATTTAACTTTTTTATGACGTTTAGGACTTAGACAGTAGACACCTACTGGTACCAGCAGTATTATCAGCAGTGGCAGTGTAAATGCGTCCATACAAAGTCAGCTTTTGTAAGTTCGCCTACGCTTGTCACATCAACGCATACGAAAATTAATTAGGCGGGATACAACAATGAACGCTGAATGATAATTTTTCATTCGTATTTTAATTTGACAACGTTCATTACTCGCAGAACGCGATCAAGAAACCTTACATTATCCTGCATCGTTCCGCTCTCTGTTTAGGATACATAGCTCTTTCAGAGTTTTACTACAGCTTGAAGTCTAACTTAATAAAGTTAGACTTCAAAACTGCATCTAACAATATTGATCTTGTTCCGTTACCATTTAATACCTAAAATATCTGTATATATGCTAATTTTACTGGCTCTTTTTAGGGTTGCTTACCCTAAGGGTAAAAAAAGGACCCTATTACTAAGACTTTGCTGTCCGTCTGTCCGTCTGTCTGTCACAGGGCTGTATCTCATGAACCGTGATAGCTAGACAGTTGAAATTATCACAGATGATGTATTTCTGTTGCCACTATAACAACAAATACTAAAAACAGAATAAAATAAATATTTAAGTGAGGCTCCCATACAACAAACGTGATTTTTTTTTGCCGTTTTTTATATATAATGGTACGGAAGCCATCGTACACGAGTCCGTCTCGCACTTGGCCGGTTTTATTTTTTTTGTAACTCCTCAAGTAGTATGTATCGTGAAAAGTATTCGGGAGTATGAAAGGAAGAGAAAGCGATGATTGGTGAGAGCACCATGTAAGATAATTAAAGACATTTTTAATCAGTAAGGTATTTAAGAGCAATAAATAATATATAATACCATATTAACCTGTACACGCAAAAGAAACAAACAAAGATAGTACGATATCAGCCTAATTTCTTTCGACTAATTACTGGGATAATCAATGAAGCGTGCCTTCGTACGCCTTCTATTGAGCCTGTGGTGTGTCCAAAGAGGCAACAGACCGAGTAATGCCCTAACTAGGGGCCAAACGAGGGGTCGATACCAATATTTGACTACGAGAGCGGTTGTTTCACACTTTCCAAGCTATCAAAATTGATCAATATAGTAAACATATATTTTGTACAAATCGGGAAATATCTAGTACAATTTGTTTTTTCTACAAGTTGTGCTAATCCCGCATGAAGTGATTACGATGATGATGATGGTTACCTTAGTTGATACTTAATTAAAATATTTTCCAATTATACAAACTGTCGATTTTTGAGCCTTTCTAGCTTATGAAACCTAACCTTTATATTCGTAGACAAGCTAACCCCGCGAACTTCGTATCGCTTTAGAATTAACAAATGCTCCGTCCCCGTTCCCGTTCTCTAATAAAGTTCAAATTGACTCTAAATTTTATTTAGAAATCGTTTATATGGGAAAAGAAAATGGCTGTTTTTAGGGTTTTCCCGGAAATTATTAGAATTTTTCTCACCTTTTAAACCTTCCCTAGACCTCCACGAACATTTCAAGACTAAGATAAGATAAATCCGTTCAGCTGTTCTCCAGTTTTAGCGAGACTAACAAACAGCAATTGATTTTTATATATATAGATTAAAACGTCAGATCAATCTAGAAGTTACAGCCTTAAATGTTACGTGTTCGAATTAATCATGAACTAATAAGATGATTAATCATCTTTATGACGTTTCCTTACACCCCAGACATACTACAGACTACAGACTGCATAATAGGAATGTATTGTTCTTCACACAACACTTCCTTCGACATAAATGACTTGTGATACGAACACGAAGCGAAACTTTCTCACAATTCATTACAACTCTAATGACAGAATAAAATGACAACTGCATCTCTAATTATTTTGTGATTAGACCTATTTCCGACACACACGGCGAAATTATAGGAAGTGAGAGATTATGTGAAATTCAAGATTTCCGGAGACAGAGGGTCTGAGACGAACACCCACATCGTTCTGCCCCCAAAACGTAGGAAATGATATAATTTCAACAATCAAATGACACAATATGTATACATTATTATCTCGTACCTAATATCTAAAACAAATATTAAGGTAATCGGAGAGACAGGTATATAAGATAAGCGAGTAGGTAGCTACATACTTAATACGTTACGCTACGCTACGTTTTTAGAGTTCCGTACCCAAAGGGTAAAAACGGGACCCAATTACTAAGACTTCGCTGTCCGTCTGTCTGTCACAAGCCTGTAACTCAGGAACCGTGATAGCTAGACAGTTGAAATTTTCACAGATTATGTATTTCTGTTGCCGCTATAACAAAAAAATACTAAAAACAGAATAAAGTAAATATTCAAGTGGAGCTCCCATACAACAGACTTGTTTTTTTTTTTGCCGTTTTTTTATAGATAATGGTACGGAACCTTTCGTGTGCTAGTCCGACTTTGCACTTGGCCAGTTTTTTTTAATTAAACCCTCTAACACAGAGCAATAAAGTAAAGGTAAGTTACATCGGAGTTGTCTAAATGAATTGGGCTAATATGAAAAGTATTGAGATTCAGCGTGAGATTATACTTAGTAGAGACAATACAATGCCATCAAAAACATAACTTGTAAAAAAAGCCAAGTCTCGCAACGCAACTCAGTTCTTCTACCGTAAAAAGTAGTGAGATCCATGTAATACCAAGTTGGTTAATTTATTCAGTCCCTACTTTAAGGGTCCTTCTGTCTTAAGTTATTACGTAAATGTTAGCTAATTACGTAATAACATAAGTCAGAAGGACCCTTAAAGTAGGGACTGAATAAATTAACCGACTTGGTATTACATGGATCTCACTACTTTTTACGGTAGAAGAACTGAGTTGCGTTGCGAGACTTGGCTTTTTTTACAAGTTATGTTTTTGATGGCATCTCATTTATTTTTGTAGATAGCCCTACTTTTTAGGGTTCCGTACCTAAAGAGTAAAAACGGAACCCTGTTACTAATACTCCACTGTCCGTTCGTCCGTCTGTCCATCTGTACGTCTGTCCGTCTGTCCGTCTGTCTGTCTGTCGGTCTGTCGGTCTGTCAGTCCATCTGTCTATCACAGGGCTGTATCTCATGAACCATGATAGCTAGACAGTTGAAATTTTCACAGATGATGTATTTCTGTTGCCGCTATAACAACAAATACTAAAAACAGAATAAAATAAATATTTAAGTGGGGCTCCCATACAACAAACGTGATGTATAGATAATGGTACGGAACTCGACGTGCGCGAGTCCGACTCGCACTTGGCAGGTTTTTTTAGGACTTTTACACTAAACACTAAATGTGTTTCAAATTTGAAGCTTCTATGTCTGCTAGAAGTGCCTTAAACTTTTGATGATCGGTCAGTCAGTCAGTCAGTGTGTGAGTGAGTGAGTGAGTGAGTGACAAAATAGGAAACTTTGACTAGTTATAATTCTTAAACTACTGGTTCAAATTGAATGAAATTTGAAATATACCGTGTTTATATAGTGACTGCTTGGTTACTGAAAATTCAGGCTTATAGTTTTATCCACAGCGAAGTTATAGGGGGTCGAAAATGGCCTGAACTGCTTCGAGAAAAGGATGGTACAGCCGTGCCGCTTTATTGCTTGACTTGGCGGGGGCACTGCCGTGCCCCCAGATTGCGTTGAAGAAACATCAAAACGCAATAAGAGGGTAAGGAAATAGTAAATTTCGAGATTTTCAAGTGCTGCAATAATTTACAAAGTTTATATTATTTAAATATGCGTGTATTTTAAATTGTCATGGTCCATTATAGAAATAAAAAAATAGTTAATGCAATAAAATAATAAATGCGAGTATTCAAAAGCAATGTAATAAAAACATACTTTATTGCTTACTATATTTAATATTCATTAGCACTATAAACTTAAGACGTTGGCAACAGTATATCATATACCATTCAAAAACTACAACCTGCTTACTGGCAGACATCGCGTCATATACCGATTAAAAACTTATAAAAATGTTACACCACAGTTTGCAATCATACATACAAATAGAATTACTTGCAATTTACTACTTCCAAAATAGTAGATACAGATTTAAGGTTATCTTACTGTCAGATGAGTCAGCAATATTTACAGCCTTAACTAGTTCTACTAGCTTTTGCACGCGGCTCTACCTTCTTCTATACGATACAAGTACCCATAATTTTTGGCTCATTAAAACTCTACAACTACAGGGTAGGCCATAATGTATGACCGTAACGGAAAATGCTATAGGTTTTACAAATGGCGTCATATAACGGTTTTGTAATTTATGATGTACCTAAACAATCACAATTTGTGTGAATAAGAAACGAAACGCTATACTTACTTCTGAAGAACGCGGAATATTCGTTAGGCGTTTCGTGTGATCGTGTTTTAGCGCCCTGGAATCTATGGGGTTGCTTAAAGGCACGCTGTCTCTAGGGAATAAAATCGTCTGAATCCCGAAGTTCTGAAGGAAGCCACGGTAAATACCTTAAAAAGAACCTAAATAGTTATCATTAATGACGGCGGCCACATAAACAATGAAAAACAAATTAAACTATCTAAATAAACATAAAAAAGTATTCTATTCCAAACGGCTTAAGAAAATAGGGCCATAATATTGTACATACATGACATTTCAGTGAACACCGCATCTAAATTCGCTCAGCGGAACTCTACTTTGAATCATACAAGGAACATACAAACTAGCGGTGCCTTATATAGATATTGCATGACCATACAATCAGTATGTAATCATTCGTGTATCGAGACGTCGCGTCACGTATTTTGATAAAATTCTCCATTCAAGGAAACAGAGATATTAAGCCGGCAACGTTTGGTATCAAATCAATAAAGTAAACCTTACCAAAAAACTGTTACAAGTATAAACATCTACCAGTAACTGTGCAAATAATGTGTAAAAGCGCGTAGTCGCTAGTAAAATTTCAATAGTGCTGTAATAATATTACATTTTACAACATGACTATGAATCTGTCGCCTTATCACGTTTTGCTTCTCGTCAGCTTCCTGGTAAGTTATATAAAATGTGTATCTATAATCAGAACAATATTTACCACAATATTTTAATTAACCACGTATTTGGATGAATCTTCTATTATATAAAAATGAATTATTTTTTTCCCTTGGTCACGGCAACACGCGTGAACAGCTGGACCGATTTTGCTAATTCTTTTTTGTTGTATTCGTTATAGTCAGATTCATAAACAAGAATAAATTGAAAAATCTACGGCACTGCTTGTAGTGTTTATAAAAATCGTAGGTATTCTGTTGTCATTATACTCTTCACAGAATATACACCTATTCCTTTTTTGTCTCAAGTTATTTCACCAAAACTGCCTTAGCATTTGCGAGTGACTCCTCTACCAACGAGTGTTTTACTAATTTGAATCTCTACACAAACTCTGTAGCCGACATTCATTCATTGTATGATACTCGTAGCTCGTACACGGACTTCATTGGACGTGTCAGACAGACTCAATTGTCAAGTTAACCATTTTACCTTGAAATAAAAATCACAATCATCTAATTAAACGTAGTAGTTGCGTTTTATGACCGCTAGATGACGGCACAAGGGAATCCGAAGACTATAAAAGATGCCTCACAGACGCAGTCTTTTTTTTTACATTATCCCACATCGCCATCTAACCCCATACTAAGCAAAGCTTGTACTATGGGAACTAAATAACTGATAGAATACATACATACTTTTTTTTTGTAAATACATTATAACACCCAGACAAAGAACAAATATCTATGTTCATCACTCAAATATTTGCCCTGGGTGGGACCGAACAATCTACAGCGCAGAAGGCAGAGTTACTACCGACTGAGCTAGTCAGCTCAGCTGAACAGCAGATAGCAGATCTAACGGAACTATTGTAATTCGCAGGACACCCTGTCTGTGGGCCTGTTAATGCCCCAGCTGGTCTACCATGTCAAGGGTTTGGGAGGTAACCACATAGTTATTGGAGTGATGGGAGCAGCCTATTCTGCATCTCAACTAATCTCAGGACCTATTGTTGTAAGTGAGCTGTTTATCAGTCGTATCAAATGTACAAGAATCTGATACGAGTAGATCACTTTTTTAGGGTTCCGTACCCAAAGGGTAAAAACGGGACCCTAGTGCTAAGATTTAGCGGTCCGTCTGTCTGTCACTGTCTTGTCATGAACCGTGATAGCTAGACAGTTGAAATTATCTAAGAAATTATCTAAATAAGTATTTCAGTTGCCGCTATAACAACAAATACTAAAAAACAGAATAAAAATAAAATAAATATTTAAGTCCCATACAACAAACGTGTTTTTTTTTTGCCGATTTTTATACAAACTTACGAGTAACTACACATGTAGGTACATGTAACTAAAATTTTATAATATTAGTGTGTAATACCTCTTCATAGAGGTAAAATTTGTATTTTTGTTTCCAATGGATTAACTAAAAAAAATAACTTGCCTATTTAAAAAAAATCTTATAGTTTCATAATGTAATATTTTACTTTCAGGGAAGTTTGAGCGATTTAAAAGGGAGGAAACCAATACTGCTTCTATGCTTGAGCGTATGCGGTGTTTCTTACTTTATGCTGGGATTAACTTCATCTGTTTTCATATTCATTAGTCTAAGAACAATAATAGGTGAGTCGTAATTTTAAGTAAACTTTAAATTTAGTTTGAATGCAAAAATTTCATTGTTTTCAATGTTTTATTCATTCATTCTTACATACTTACATAACACACAAATAATGATTCAATACACTATTACACCAAAAAAACCTGCTAAATATTTTCATCATACAATTTTTTTTATCGGAAGTCGTTGCTCAATGTGTAACACCACAACATTTTTACTTAGCCATTATATATTCTGTTTTCTTGTGTGTGCCAAAATTGATTCCTCAAAAACCTGTTAGGAGGAACGGCATTTGCAAACTAAAAGACATCCCACCAACTAACAAAGATAATGAAACTTTCAGGACTAGTGAAACAAACCCAGCTGCTAACAAAAGCCTTAGCTCCCGATCTCGTGAAGGACGTGAACAACCAGTCGGTGCTCTATGGCCGATTGGCCTCGCTGTCAGGCGTCGGAATGTCCGTTGGGCCCATAATGGGAGGCCACATAATGGAAGCCTACCCCGATTACGGGTTCACTGTAATCACTACGATCATGGCCGCACTTTTTGCTGTTAATCTAGGTAATAATTTGTTGTTATTGGAAAAATACTATTAAGTAAATTGTTTTCAATTTAAACAACCTTAAGATTTCAGAGACCAGAGACTCACGCAGTTAGCAGAGAACCGAAAAAAAACTATGCTCAAATCTGGAGTCACGCTCTATTAGGAAACGAAACCTAAATATTATCCGTATATAGGTGTGCTTATCTTTAAATAGGTTGGCAGCTTGCATTCTTGGTATGATATAAATTTGGTTTCAGGTTTAATAAACTCACTGCCGGATATCAAAGAAGATAAAGAAAACAAAAAGCCAGTCAAAGAAATAAGTGCCATAGCTCCTAATCTAATAGACTCCATAAAAGGGCCGTTGAAAGAAGCAGTTGACGAATTCTACAAAATCGATTGGCCTGTCTACGGAGACATATTTTTCTACAAACTACTAATGAATTTATCCATGGGAATGTACTTCACAAACTTCGGACTATTCCTAAAGACTATACACACGGTGTCGCCAAAATATCTGGGATACATCATCTCGCTTCAAGGTGTTACCGGGTCCCTATGCACTTACTTCATTGGACACATCAATATGCTGTATAAAAGTGATAAAGATTACACTGAGAGGAACTACCACGTGTTCGTCATAGTAGCGACGACGCTTTTCGGCCTTGCATGCGCTCCAAATGTGTTTATCTACACAGCACTTTTGATACCGCTTGCTATAGCCAGTTCTGTAGGAAGAATTGTAACCTTGGAGATGGTGGCGAGCAGAACTAATGGTGACCATCGAGGAACTGTGATAGGGGCTTCGAACAGTATTCGTTCTGCATCAGGAGTAGTTTTACCTTTAGTGGCTGGTGTAATTAATCAGTATACTGGTGTCATTTATACATTTTACTGCGCCGCGGCTTTTGCAGCGATAGGTGTTTATGTTAGTCGAAGATTACGAATGAATAGTTTAGAAGCTAAAACTAAGTAATTTAATAGTTATGTCTGTAGATAATAAAATTAGAGACAAAGTCAAATAATATTTATTTCAATAAAATTATGCATCACCTGCAACGTCTTAGGAAATAGGTGAAGCTACTTCACACTTATACATATTTTTATATTAGCGTAGATAGATGATAATACAGTTGTTCCAAAAATGTGTGTCAGCTGAAGTCTAGAGGTAGAGATACCCGATCCACCATGTATGTTTCGCGATTTTTGTTTCAATTTATGATGTTGTGTAGTGAATCTAGCAAATACATGGTCATTTGTTAAGAAAGATGAAACCAGTGTGTTAATTTTTTTTTATTGAACAATTAAAAGGTGAAATTCTGAACTTTTCCCAAATCCTTGATGGGCCGATTTAAAGATCAAAAGATTTTTTTATACATGGCGTTGATTTAGTCATAACGGATTTTTATTAATTAGCATCCCTAAAATAGACCTCCCTCATAGATTTCCAGAGATCTTGCGCTGCAGCAGCCAATGGCTCCTATTTTATTTATTGCATTGTGTAATTAAAATATCATGGTGACAGCAAGCTAATCTAATTACAGCGTCAGAAGCTGTCATGGAAGCTTGACTAGAAAACTACTTATAACAAGTAGAAAATTACTTGTCGGATCAACTTCAAATATCATTCAGTGGGACTTTATCAAAATCAAAAGTAATTAGCGTACGTTTATCACGTCAAGACGTAATTACTGGAGTATTGCAGGTGCTCCCATGGGGCTTTCCCACGATATGGTTCCTTCCGGAGGCGGCGACCCGTGACGCTACCGTCTTCGCCCACCTCGCGCCTTTCATTGTTCTAAGTAAGGTCAGCAGAATACCTAATCTTGCTGCCGACCATATTTCAATTTTAATGTTTTATCTAACGACAAAAGAGATTCTCTATTGACCGCGTATAACTCTCTTGTGTATTTTATGAATTCTGTAATATATTAGTATTAGGTGTTATTTGTTTCGGAGTACTTTTAACCAGGTGATCCGATTTTAAAGATTTTCTATTGTAAAGAGAATAGTCCCGAGGTGGTGTTATTCAAATTTTATTTATGTAAGACTAGTAGTTCCTTCATAAAACTTGAAAAACTTACCTTGATCTTGATTTTTCGTCGGTTTTCTTTTTAGTTTATAAAATATAATCATTGTTAAAATTATTTATCTTTTGGAAAGGCATTAAAAACATTTGTTTACATTATTATTTTGATTGCATCTTTTGGAAAGGCAATAAAAACCATTAAAAAAACATTCGTTTACATTTGCAGTTATTTTATTGACGTTACAAGAATTTCAGGAAGTTAGAAGTCAGGAAGCATAATTGGAAGTAATGTAGAAGTATATTTTTTGCTGACTCTACTCCTGATTATTTTGAAGCTAGCCCTTTGCATATTAGAATTTGGCCAAGCAAGACTGTCTAAGTATGTTCAATTTACTTTAACTTTCTGAATAATAAAAGTATTATGTCTTGATGATCCATATTTAATTGGAAATTGCACGTTTTACTATTAAGACTAGATGGCGCTATTTGGAATGTAGTTTAACCAGTATTAGAGGTTTATTTATAAAAGTTCGTGAAATTTATAAAAAATAAAATATAGAACAACTGTAATCCCCATTTCCCCAAGTACAGAAAAGATATTCTCAGATCCTCTGGCGCTTAGATCCTGGAAGATGTCTAAAAGGGGGTAATCAGAGGTACGTCCAAACATTAATAGCACATACCCACATTTTGCAGCATTTAGTTTTAAAAGTTGTATATATTCGACTTTAAAACTTAAATAGCAGTTATTTTCGAATCGATCAATAACTGTACGTTTTTTCCTGGCCGGAGCGCGGCGTTATCCATATTGATGATACTTTGCAGAATAAAAAGCTCGGCGGAAGCGACTGGAGCGCCAAACGGGACGACGCATGCCGGAATGTCATTGGGCAGGTGCATGAGAGGTTAAAAACAACTACAATGATCTTTATTGACTTTTCGTCTTTGATATAGCTGTGTTGGAAAAACAAACCAATACTTTTGAAATAAAGAAATAGTTGGATATTTGACACAGCGCCATCTAGCTCTAACTAAACAAAGCTTGTACTCAAAGTATCTATCTATATATATAAAAATCAATGCCACTTATCGATGTAATTTTATAACTCAAGAACGGGCTCCCCTCTCCAAACCAAATGATTAGGCTTTGTTCGGACTATTTAGTAGTTGGTTTATGTGAAGTTTGCACAAAATCAGTAGACTTTTTATCCAGGTACCATCCGTGCGAAGCCGGGGCGAGCAGCTAGTACCTAAATAGATTACAATACCCAGACACAATTTAATGACATCTAATCTTACTTCTTACTAATATCATCAATGATATTTCAGCGGATTTACACATTTGCCGACATTTGCCCCCCACTAACCCCCCCCCCCCCCCCCATTATTGTTACAATCCAACGATTTAGTTCATAATTTTAATGGTGAAATGTTGAATGATGTGCGTGGACCTAATAACAATAAATATTTTTGTTTAATTCCTGTAAGGCATTTGGAAAAATCAAGTGACTGGCCAAATTTAGCTAGAGATCGAGATGTGTGGAAGGGAGGGAGGCATCTGTCCTTTCGGACTATAAGGGCTAGAATAAATAAGATTTTTGAAAAAATAACCCAAATTTGCCGCCCCTAAAAACTACCTACTCAGCCTGGTGGTAAATCCGCCACTGAATATCATAAATCCAAAAGTTTAAAAGAATGTCTGAACGTTTGTGTCTCAATCACGCTGAATAACCAAATAAATTAGTTTGATACTTGAAACATACCTAAAGGCTTATGCCTTATAATAGAATATAGGTTCCTTTTATCCAGATATCACGCGAGCAAAGCCGTGGGACGAAACTAGTGCAATCACAAAACTAATTTCAAACTAGAAATGTATTTTCTTATTAGAGAGATTTATATCTATACTTGTTGCTTATTATTATTAATGGTTTAAAATAATATGCTAACTACTGCAAGATGTGGGCATGTGCCAAATATAATGTTTGGACGTGCCTCTTACGACCCCATTAGACATATTCAAAGGATCTAAGCGCTTGGAGATCTGAGAGGATGTCTACCGTACTTGGGGATTACAGTCGTGATCTTTTTATTTTATCGAAAATAAAATAAGTATGTACATACCTTACGTATATACGTATTCTAACCTTTGCTAGTAAGAATAAACAATATCTAATTTAAGACGTCAATCACTGTGTCGCCAATAAAGGAAGCTCGTGAGAAGTGTGGAGTAGCAGCATTGAATGTGAAATGACCATGCGTGGACTTTGTTAACATACAAATATAAACGTGGAATATTTTATGAAGATGCCTAGCGAACTGGTGGGAATAGGGCATTACTATTCGTGGTCAATGGATGCAGCTTTGCTTACTTACAATTAGGTAATGTAACAAAAAAAACCGGCCAAGTGCGAGTCGGACTCGCGCACGAAGGGTTCCGTAACATTATCTACAAAAACGGCAAAAAAAATGTTTGTTGTATGGGAGCCCCCCTTAAATATTTATTTTATTCTATTTTTAGTATTTGTTGTTAGAGCAGCAACAGAAATAATCTGTGAAAATTTCAACTGTCTAGCTATCATGGTTCATGAGATACAGCCCTGTGACAGACAGACGGACAGCGAAGTCTTAGTAATAGGGTCCCGTTTTTACCCTTTGGGTACGTGACCCTAAAAATAATGTGTGTGTGTGTGTGTGTGTGTGTGTGTGTCATAAACAATTTAGTTCTTTTGCCGTTTTACTTTTACTTTTTACTGACTGAATTAGTAGCAAGTTGTAGTTTTTAGTGTATTAATAAATAAATATTGGTGGTCATATCACATAGCGCCATTTAGCTCCAAACTTAGCAAAACTTACATAGCTAAATACTTACCACAATTTTGTAATAACATTGCAATAGTAATATTTTGGCAGTATTAGTAGTATTTTTTACAATATTGAAGTTAAATATCTTAATAAATATAAATATTGGTGGACATTTTACACATCGCCATCTAGCCCCAAACTAGGTAAAGCTTGTACTATGGGAACTAGATAACTGATAGAATACTTATATACTTTTTTTTTTGTAAATACATACACATGATACACACTACCACCTAGACACAGAGCAAACATCTATGTTAATACCCAAATGTTTGTCCTGTGTAAGAATCGAACCCACAACCTGCAGTGCAGAAGACAAAACTACTACCAACTAAGCTGTGATGCCAGACAATAGCATAGTTTCTGGGTTTGCAGTTACGAGTATTATCTTATAGAAGAAAAGGGCTTTTACAGGCCACCGAATAAGCAAAGAGCCAAAGACGTGCTTCGAATAGTAGGTAAGTACTTTAAAATATATTGTGTAAGCACTCATGCACCTGTACAAAGATACTCGAAGATGGGCACGAACTAACATTGTTGAGACTCGTATCGGGGCTTAAAACAACACGAAATCGACTACCTGTTTCTAGTAAATAGCTGATTTAAAAATAGATTGTTCGGTAATCGAATAATATTTATGATAATTTAGCAGAAAAAAATATAATATTATGTTCTTTTTTTATCCGACTTCAAAAAACCGACTTTTTTTTTTGCGTTTTTAATTGAAAGCCTTTACTTCCGAGGTGGCCCCATTACCACCAAGTCAGCATCTGATGATGGGATCCCAGGGATATCGAGAGAAACCTAACAAAATTATGGGCATTGATAGTGGTTTTCATCTATAGACCTTGCCCTTCTTTCATTGGCATACACCGAGTGGAGGGCTAGCCGGGGTGGGATTCCTAATTCTCGCGGAGGGGGGAGCCCCCCCCCCCTTACTACAATTTTTATTTATAAACATTAAATTTAATTAACTGCTTAAATACTAGGTACTACCTACTAAACACTTAGATATACTGTTTAATATGAAAAGTTAATATAGTTAGAGAGATGAGCGGGAAAAAAAGCAATAAGCTTGCCTGTTGCCTTACATAGTGTTTACTAGTTTGGAAGCCTATGGATTCATTAAATATATGTTCACTGTATATTATGTCAATACGTTTTATTTTTTATTTTATGTACCTACATATTTTTGCCTTGTGCAATAAATAATTTACTAACTAACTATCTATCTAGTACATTGTACCTTGTACCCCGGAGTATTATTAAGTTTACGATTATTGAAGAGTACTCACAGAAAATCTGGAACTCGCGTGTTATTGCCACATTTCTATTAGGTACTTACACAGTATATAAAAAGTTCCTTCGCACAGTACAGTAAACATGTCTACATGTATTACAAAACTGTTATAGTACAAACTATTTCTTTGATTCACCCTTTGATCGGCTTTTCCAGACATGTTTGAACGTAGACAGTTACGACACAACTAGGGCGCGTAGTCATAACAAAAACTTTTATAGATACAAACTACAAAAGGAATCTAAGGTAAACTTAGGAATGAGGTTTATGGACAACAGAAAAGTAACTTTGATTTCAAAGTTGTAAGGGCAATGATTACATTTTCAATCGATTGAATTAGATACATGTCTAATAATGTATTTTTACTGTTACATATGAAATGATAATTACTGCAAAATGTAGATCAGCAATATGGTTAGGCACATTCTAACGTTATTTTTAGATAGGCCTTTGACTACCCCCTTGGACATCTTTAAAAGTTTGAAAATCTGAGAGGATTATGTTACAGTACAGTCGTGAGTTTATTTTTTTCGAGTCGATCTGGTCTCTTCCCTACCTTACAAGTATAAAATGCTTCAAAATTATTTTCGTACCTAGCTCAAAACCGAACGGTTTTTCTTATCACTCAACGGAAAAAACGTTGGAGAATCTTGTTTCAATTTCTAAGAACATCCAACACTGTATAGAAAATAGATACACTGTTTAAAGTGGACACATTAGCATCTAGTTTCAAAAGCTTACAGGTAAAGGATGTGATAACGGTGGTAAACAATGAACCAACTCCAGGGATTTATAAAATAGCTAGGGGCATTTTATGACGACCGTATTAGCCAATGCGGTGGTAATTAGAGCTTTGAGAAGTATGTGGGATAAGTGAGGAATCACTACATAGTATAAAGCAAAGTCGCTTTCCGCTTCCCGCGTCTGTATGTAATATGTATGTATGTATGTTTGCTTAAAACTACACAACGGATTTTGATGCGGTTTTTTTTAATAGATAGAGTTATTCAGGAGGAAGGTTTATATGTATAATAACATGCTACCCGTGCGAAGCCGGGGCGGGTCGCTAGTATGTGATAAGAAAACGAGAGTAGGTAAGTACTCGAGGCAGACGAATATGCATTACGAATAATATGAAAGTGAATGAAGCAAAAAAGGTCTGTCAGGATCGTAGCAAGCGGAAAGTGATCTCTGCATGTAAATAACAAAATAAGGTTATGATTTGTGGGCTCTGTAAACTGCCAACTACTGACGAAAGATACATTTTATACATTCATGTTACACATCGGTGGTGGTGTTGAACATCACAATATCTCGGACGTCAGATGACGGATAATGCTGTCTAAGAAAACCAATGAATAGTCTTATCTATAGCACTTGGTACAACGAACCCGTTCTTTATCTCAGCCAAATGCGGTTAAGCTTAAAGGGCTTATCTGAAAAAGTGCGTGTAGTGTACTCTCGCTTAGTTTTTAATTAGAAACCGGAAGATCAATGACCGGATAATTTTGATTCTATTAAAAAATCTTCGAACTGAGGAGTCAGGAAATGCGGCCTGTTCGAAGGACTCTACTGCTCTACTCTGCAGTCATTCTTCTGCTTCTTTTATTTCTTTTTCACTCTTAAATCCAAAAGTTTGTGAATATGTTTGTATTGTTTGTATGTATTGCTGTTTTTGGCTTAATCACGCCCAAACGACCAAACGGATTAAGATGAAACCAGAAATATACATTGCCCTGGAATAGCATAAAGGCTCCACTTTATTCGATCGGCACCACACTAAGGTAAGGATCATTGAACAAATGTTAGGCCCCAAGCCGTGTTTGTTGCCTGATTCTTCTAGGCTTGGTCGCGAGGATCAGGCGTAGTTTCACCTAGCTCCTAAGACGTTTTAAAAGTGATCAAAATCACAATTTTATTGAAATAAATTGATTTTTGAATTTGAATTTGCTTTATCCAGGTATCACGCAAGCGAAGCAGCTGCGAAAAGTTAGTATGTAAATGTGGCCTATACTATGGGGTATATACGATGTAAAACTTTACCACGCCAAACCCAACTTCGTCCATACAAACTTCGACTAAGTGCAGAGTTGTGCTCGGGAACAGACTCGAGCAGAAAACAATGAAGCAATTTTATTTCTATTACCGAAGATTAATAGGGCTATCGCGTGCTCCAATTAGATATGTTATACCTTTTATGGGAACGAGAGGGCTATTAAAAACCGCCAGATTTAAATTTTAGAGTTCACACGAGGTTTTTTTCATTATTTATATCAATCCAATTAGGGGGATACAAAGCGATTTCCGTGATGAGGTTTTAAGATGAATGGTGGAATCGTGATGGTAGACGTTTATTTATTGGCCAACCGTCTCCTACAAATTTAACGATATTGAACTATTCAAACTGTTCGAATCTATGAATGTAATGCTACTTTTTCTTACTAGCCTACGTATTTATTCCCAGCAGCGCAAGCAATCGCAACACGTGATCCATCATCACAAATTGCGCAATCTTCACGTCTCGTCACGTCGTCGTCGCAATTCCCGTGTTGTTATTGCAACTTGTCGCTATATTCTTCCTTTTTACACATTCCTCACTCGTGCCGAACGTTCACGGTGATATACTTTAGCTATGGTTTTATGTAGAAAATTTTGAGAATGCGAAATATTTTATACGCAGTTGAAATGGAATGTGAAATCAAATGGATCATTAAGATGGAAAGGACACGGAATATACTTCCAAGATAAAAAAATAGGATCAGGATTGCAATTCCTATAGTACGGTAGATAGCCTCTTAGATTTCCAGGTGCTCAGATATACGCTCTTGAATATGTCTAAAGAAAGTAGTCAGAAGCACCTCTAAACAAAACATTTGGCACATGCCCACATAAGTAAGCATTCGAGACGTGACAGGTTGCAAGCTCGTTCGCCGTTTATAAGAAAAGTAACTGGATCCAAGATTATTCTTTAAAAGGATGTCATAAAATGAGGTCCCTACTAAGTTCGTACGAGTATGAGGCTAATGACAAAGATTTTTGGACGCCCAAAGGTTTCCGTCATGACTTAATGACTTTATAATACCGGGACCTACGGTTTAACTTTCCTTCCGAAGCACGGAAGCTCTCAGTTAATACCACTAGCGGTCACCCATCCATTTAGTGACTGCACTGGAGGCTGCTTAGCTTAGATGACCATAGGTCAAGACAGGAAGCTAGAATATAATAATGCTAAAAGTTATCTAAATCTTTATGAGGAAAATCTAATACCCATAAAAAAAACTATGAAATTAGGAATCACAATAATGAAAAGCATTTCGTTGATTAATCTGACAAGTAAGTGTTATTTTATAGCAAGCTATAAAACTTGGGCCTGTTAAATTGATAATAGAAGGCTAATTCTAAACTTGGGCTATGAAATTTAAAGGCGATAAAAAATAGCCCACCGTCTTATTATGGCTTCATCAGACCCAAGTTACTATCTTCAGTACCTACTACAATGTACTACATACTTTGGTATTTTAATGGAGTTTGACGGCACCCATGGTATACGTCATTGCGCTGACCGTCGCATCATCAGCGACACAAGTGGAATAATAGTTTTTTAGAACGATGATTACTTTTATAATTATTTTTGTTTAATTTATGTTTTTTGTTGGCGTGGCTCGGCTTGAGTACAATCCGAAAGTCTGACTTAAAATTAAGACCAGTCGACGATTATTTTTGTTCGAAACGAAAAAAGAAATACTTGTGAACAAGCCACATCTCCTATTTTTATAAGTATATTACCTCAGGTTCCTACCTAGATTTCTATTAGTAGATTAGTAGAAGTATTACTTTTTTCGTTCCGAAAAAGAGCAATCGTCGACTGGCAGCCACTTAATAGATTTTTTTAATCGAAAAATTGTACAATTTTTGAACATGCCTACGAGTGTGATTACGCCCTTTATATTCAAGGATTTATGCGGGGATTGAGAGAAGTCTACCGTATTGGGGATTACGGACGTGGTACTATTTTTTGCATTTATTTATACTGACATTTTAGCTTAGCTTTTTGTTCTACATGTCTGGGTAATAAATAACATCTATGTTTTGCAAGTTTATCTGTATATTAGTATAGTATACATAATGAATATGACAATTGTAAAATTCATGCTTTTTTGCATCGAAGGAAACATTTTGGATCATAAACCGTACTCTTCAGAAGCTGCCATGGCTGTCAGTATTGCATAGCCTTTTTCCCATCGACTGTACATCATTACATCCGCGGCCGTACCAAGTATTTTTTTCTCATTCTTTTTTGAGATGGTAATTACTCGTGTGTAAATTGGAACGGATTTATCAAGCGTACACGGCGTACGCTGGAATGTGTGCGTGTAACGTGTAACAAACTGTTGCGTGATGTGAATAGTGTTGTGTATTGTTTGTTTCTATGAACTGGGATTTAATTTTTGAATAAATTGGACCTATTGTGTCCGTCTACTGTGAAGGTACACTGAGTTTAACCAATTCTTCTTCTTCTTCTTCACCTTATCCCACGTGATCGTGGAGTCAGCACAACAAAACTATAACTAAAAAATGTATAACAATAGTAAAACTGAAATTGTAATCTATAAATAAATAATCGATCATTATACGTACCTGATGTTGATCGATTATCGCCAAAAAGAACGATAATATGGTATTTTTTGATTATATCCTTTTTAGGGTTCCGTACCCAAAGGGTAAAATCGGAACCCTATTACTAAGACTTCGCTGTCCGTCTGTCCGTCTGACCGTCTGTCCGTCTGTCTGTCACAGGGCTGTATCTCATGAACCATGATAGCTAGACAGTTGAAATTTTCACAGATTATGTATTTCTATTGCTGCTCGAACAACAAATACTAAAAACATAATAAAATAAATATTTAAGGGGGGCTCCCATACAACAAACTTGATTTTTGCATTCCAGCGCCATCTAGTTTCATTTGATGTTACTATGTATTATAGGTACTATTCGCGGTCTCATGCGACCGCTCGGGGTTTGAGAGGTAAGATGAAAGAGGTTTGCGATTCCGCTGGCAGGTGGCGCTATTTTACCACTATCGGTAAAGTAAGTCGGTAAATAGGTGGTACTTCACATGGTCGAATAAAAAGTTTGAAATTGAATTATTGAATTCATGTAGTTAGGTAAATAGGTACCTAGGTAGATATTATTAATTTCCAATTAATTTCGAGTTCGAATCCTGGCCGTGCATCAATGGATATTTCTGTTCGAAAAATGTACCTATATGCGCGTTACACGTGTTTATAACAGTGAAGGAAAACATCGTGAGGAAACCTGTTAGTATTCTTGAAAGCGGCGACGGGATTGCAACCTGTCACGTGTGGAATGCTAACTACGTAGTTAGGTAAATAGGTAGGTTACGAGATATTATGAATTATTTTTTATGTTTCTAGGGTTCCGTATCTAAAGGGTAAAAAACGGGACTACTAAGACACCGCTGTCCGTCTGTCTGTTACCAGGCTGTATCTCGTGAACCGTGATAGCTAGACAGTTGAAATTTTCACAGATGATGTATTTCTCTAAAATCAGCATAAAATAAATATTTAAGTGAGACTCCCGTACAACAAACGTGATTTTTTTGCCGTTTTGATAATAGTACGGAACCCTTCGTGCGCGAGTCCGACTCGCACTTGTTTTGTTCAAATCTAAATACACCCTATAACTGCGGTAGAAATAAACAATTTCTATACGATATTTAATATTTTGTTCTAGATATTGATTGAAAGTTTCAAAACACCCAATATGTACTAATATTGAATGTGTAATATAGATACTACCCTAGTTTCATACTGATATACATTGACTTTACGACATTAGGTGATATTTCTAGACGAGCTAATATTACGTAAACATGTTTAACACGTTATAAGGTGTAACAGAATAAAAAACTTTTGTAGGTAGTACAATTTACAAGACAATGAAGAGAATATACGAGTTCTTGTCAAGCCTATTTGTTAAAACAAATTGACGTAGATATCAGGTTGCAGGGTTTGTTTAAGACTGATTACCGGTACGAAAGACAAACCTCTGAAGTCTTTAAAAAAAGATAAATATGCAAAGATACATAAGCGAAAAAAGATCAGTTGCTTTTAGCTTTTTGAATTAGCAAAATATGTCACTAATAACATTTCTCTGCTAAAATAACTCATCAATCAGTTCCTACCAGTGCACACAGCACCGTAACTGGGCTTGGTTAATTTTTAAATGAAAATACAAATGCTATAAACAGAATTTTAGAAAAAAAAAATATTTTAATCCTGGTTGCTTTTGGATTTAGAGTTCACAAACTACATACGATTAGCAAAAAGATATACCATTAGACAAAGCAGGTCATATGATGTCAATCATATGGTTAAAAAATCTAACTTTTGGTCTTGATGTTAACCTCTAACGCTAGTATGTATAAAAGTAAGAGACTGCGCGCTTGTAGACAAGCGCTGACAACCTGCTTTCTATGTGAACACAATTTTCGATCATGGTGGGTCACGCCTACGATGAAACGATGATCCTTGGAGATTAGGCTGGTTAGGAAATAATTTAATATAAGTAAGGACAATAAAAGCTATCTAAATAATCACCATCGCTTTACTAAGCAATATTAATCTGATTATAGACATTACAAATCAGAAGTCAATAACATTTAAAAGGAATAAAAAAATTCAATCATACCCATACCTAATTACTTCCTGGTAAAAAGACGAACTCAATCGAAAGTTACTTTGTCTAGGGATTTACTCAAAGAAACGTGTCTACTGTCTATGTCTAGCTAGGGGGAGATTAAATAACGTTTCAACACTTGCATAATGGCCACACAATGCATAATAGAACGGGGAACAGTGAACAATCTTTACGAAGAAAACAAACATACGAGAAGTAAACTTGAGACTGGTTCTGTCGCGTCAACACGACCCCTAATACTAATAGCTTTCGGTGTCATCATCACAAAATCACAATCTATAATCGACCTTAAAGCTTACAACATAGTTTTTAATTTCGTGTGAGGAAAAGCTCGCGTAAATGAGTGCCGTTACTCGTATGTCACCAAACCATTATTGTCTTGTGGTTTGACCGCTTGGTTTGTACCTTTGACCGCGATCGAGGTTATTTCTAACTGGATTTTCAAAGGGGACACACTTTTCTTTGACTAATAATCGAAGGTAGAGGTAAGACAACCGAACATGTAATGACTGGCGCATAGTGGCGGACGGAAATGCAGAGGATTTCAAATTTATCAATTGAATTTAATAGTTTACTAATCGGTAAATTTGAAATTTTAGGATATATTTTAAATGCTCTGCGCTCCCGTCCACCACTGTGCGTCGTCGGCCCTAACTCGTCAATGTTCGAATGCAAAGTGATCAAGAAAGTATGAATGTAACATAGATAAGAGTAGGTAGGTAAAGTAAGCTTGACAGCTTATAATGCCTTGTTAAATATTCAAAAAGGATTAAGCTCCCAGCTTACTCGTTGAAATTTAAATAATACAACGCCCGTGCCCTCTGACGACAACAAATGCTTCTCGATTTATCTCCCATTATTATTTACGTCATCTTAAAATACGGATTAGGTACCTACCTACTAAAATGTTTTAATGCCCACAAGTCAAGAGGTCGAGATAACGAAGGCCAATCATTTAAAAAGTGTTAAAAATGCATTTGAATTTCGTAACACTTTGAACCTCTAAGGTACAAGTCTGCCTACTCGTAATTACAGTGTACAACAAAAATAATACTATAGGATCGCTAATTTCAAAATGGTAGAGACAGACATTCAGATTGTATAGTTGCTATTTGGCCGTTTACTCGTATCAGGGGAGGTGTATCTTTAGTACAGGTGATCATATGTTATCACCGACGCATCTTTACGACCACACATAAAATATTATAGGCGATCCAGTGAACTTTTTGCACACGCTGTTTATAAATTCATGAGTGTTTTCACCGAACATTATGTGGTACACAATCGAAATCCTAAAAAGGTGTATGACGTAAACAAATAAAAATTTCACGATTATCTCATCACTGGCCATGTTTTGGCTTCGGCTTGTCAATACGGATCGGCGTCCGCCCACCGGATTCAACAAACACGTGGCGTATGCATACACGTATCTACGAGTATATGTCCTTATAAGAATCGTAAAGTGTTCCAAGAGATTCGCATGTGTCGGCGTAGATATCACGATCAATATGTTTTGATTAATTTTGACACTCCATATAAAACGGTAACTTATTAGGAGCTATGAATTTTTTTCTGTTAAATATTTTTAATGTTACTTTTACCTATTTCTATTTTCTAGTAGCAACATAGTTCCTGCCACAATAATAACATCTCTGCTCATATTCCACCAACAAAACCAGATGAGAAGCGCAATTATACGATACTTGGCACAGTCCCGTCAGATAAACAATAGGAGGAAAACGCTTACCTGCACAGCGCTGTTCAGAAAGCAGTTGTTCAGCCCTGGCGCGTTCCAAAGCCCCTTGGTAGTGTGAAATATCCCCGAGTCCCTTGACCCGTCTCTCGAGTGTTGGGGTTTCAGTTCGTCGTGGTAGCTCTGCGCAGAGGCCGCCATCGTAGTCGCCATTACAAATCACGCAGCGCCATTTTGGTGCAGTTTGTAACGCGACATTGCCATATCTGAAAAGATAAGGGGTTATTGAAAAGTTAATAGCTATGAACGTGTAGTTTACGCTACTGCATTGTTTGTTTCGCTTCCTCATAAATGTGATTAACTCTTGAAAACGATATAATAACAAACTTATCATACTCATACTACTTGAATAGCCTTTTTCAATGAAACTATTGTCGACAAAATTAAAAATTCCTGCCGGATTAGCAACATAACAAAGGCGGACCCGTGTTCGCCCATATCAATGTTAACTCACGAACCCTCTCATTTTCGTTGACGTAATGACATGAGAAGTGATGTTCTGCTCTCAGGCAGCTATAGTGGACTTCACAAAACCTTTTACTAAGCCATTCCCAAGCAATTATAACATCCAAATAGATAGCATCAGATTATCGCGAAGAAATTGAAGACGCTCGTTCTGTTCACACGTCTCGTACATACAATCAGAGGGGTCGGTCTTGTTCTGATTTCTCATTATTGTAATTGAAACATTGGGGTTAATAAGCCAGGTTTCATATTAATTGCACAATTAGACATTATGATGCCTTTCACTGCGAAGAGAATTGTTGCGGGCGACAACAATGAATCGTTCGGAGTTTCGGAGCCGTACCGTACCTTTGTTTAGAAACAAAGAGCGTAATAGATTTGTCTTTTTACTAGTAAATTACACGTTATTAAATCATACAATATTTTGAAGTAGGCAGATTGGTATCGCTACGAATTACCATCACCTACAGAAGAATGCACAAGGAAGCTTATTCAAGTTCAAGTAGCACAAAAACATATATCTGCCCTAATGGCAGTCACAAATGACATAGCATTCTTGAGATGGACTGACGATGTCGCGTGGAGAAATGATGAGTGGAGATATGTGACAAAATGGTGGGTTATAATGATACAGAACAGTTGAAGGTTGGAACGTAGAACTATTTATTCAGAAAAAAGTAAAATGGTTCTCAATTATTTAATCGTACCTTACGGACAAAATGTAAAATAGAGTTCCTGAAGGTCATTCTGATTTCTTTAAGGTTTAGAATCGTATAAAACAGCTAAGCTGCCATACAGCAAACGTTGCCATAAAATTTACCCACATAATATAAGTGCTATAAATAATTATGTGTACACGTACCTACTGAAGATAACAAATAAAGTTTAAATTGAAGGTTAAAAAATAAGAACATGTGTTTTACAGGACTGTGATATCAGTTCGTAATATTGTTGCACACACGTCCCGCACTCGCATACTTTTGTGCATATGGCCAATTCCACGAACCAACCACATAACTGATTATTCCAAAGCATTATGAGTACAAGGGTCATAAAGTTTAAATGCACAGATTTAAAATCCTCGCTGTGTATTCTAGTGCACTTTTCATATACATTTTATATCTGGTGCGAGCAGTACCAACATTCAACACAAGTTTAGAGGCTCTTAGGAAATCCATATTTACAGAATGTGTTTGCTTATAAAAACACACATCTGGATTCTGTGTTTAGTTTTCAGCGAGCGTAGCCATGCGCCCGAAAAGGAACGCACTAGTGTAATTTTATAATGCTAATGATGTGGACGAAGCTAGGCTAATAGAGCAGGGGTAATATTGGGAAAATTTAAAACCACAGTATGACTTTTGGAATGCTGGGCTAGTGCTCGAGCTACGTTAGAAATGCGGTACTTAAATAATTTCGGGTCTGAGTGTTGTAGTAACATTTTTACTAGTAGTTTCTGTTACACAGGAATTAATCCCATTGGGGGTCAGGACTATAGATTGATATATGATTTTTAATAGTTACCACTTTGTGTAAAAACGGTTCTAATTACATTATCACTTCAACAAACAAGTTTTCAACCAAACCTATTTAGACGGAAATATTAAAAAAAAACGAAACCCGTAGTTCTACGTTTTAGAACGGATAAGAATCTTAATTTTTAATTTGGCTGCCCCTGTACAAAATCCTGAATAAGCCCAGCTCGAGTTCGTGCCCAGTTTAACGTTGTTTCTAAACACAGCAAGCAAACTGTGCTATTTCAGTCACTAGTAAACTAGTAGGTACCGCAGTAAATCTGTACCCGCACTTCCGATATATCGCGATCAGTCGATAATCACAAAAATCAGGTTAATTCCTGTGTGAAGCAATCACATCCTGGTTTTTATTTACGGATGCTGTTACAAGGAATTGAAGACGTGGTTGCATCAAGCAGCGAATTTCAGATGTTGGAATGTAGGAAGCACATGTTTCATGCTAGTACAGTTATTCATAGTATGATAGCTAGGTAGGTACCTATTTAAGGCGCTCCCAGTCGACGATTGTTTTTGTTCGAAACGAAAAAAAAAAAACTTGTGAACAAGCCAAATCTCCTATTTTATAATGTATAGTATATGTGAATAAAGATGTACCCATCTTTAATCACTTCGATAAATAATCCTACCGACCGCTGCAATGACGACAAACACACGTTGGCGCGTGGTCCGCCTTAGCTTTTTGAAAAAATAATGATATAAATTATTTATAATTACTTATCAAAAATCTATTCTAATAGAAATCTAGATCTACATATTACCTTTCTTTAACAATAAATCACAAGTTGATTTTAATAGTAGGTATATAAAATATTTCGATCATAAATTCTAGTAAGTCTAAGTTTCTGCTATTATGTTTACAGCTTAATAGAAATCTAGGTAGGAACCTGTTGGAACTATGCTCGTGTGTAGTAAACTTAACTTGTAAGATGTTGTGTAAGTAGCCTAAGATGACCAGTCTACAATCTGTCGATGTCAGTCTCTCTTCCCTGTTCGCTTGTTACGGCTGGTCGTGTTCTATATCTCTACAATAAAGTATCCATATATATCATCCAGATCGTGTATAATTATACCTAAAAACCATCAGGTTATGGGCCCAGACATCTCCATACGCGATATTTCGGTAATATAAGTAATATACTTATAAAAATAGGAGATGTGGCTTGTTCAGAAGTATTTCTTTTTTAGTTTCGAAAAAGAGCAATCATCGACTGGGAGCCCCTTAAGTTACGCTCTGACGCGTTTGTTGCAACTCGTATATTTGATAATAATTCGTGAGCTTGAGTTGAAGACTAAACAATGAATAACACCCACCAATCATACACATTGTCCTGACCCTACACTAGAATTGCCTGTACGGTATCCCCTAGTATGTACCATGGTACCACAACATTAAAACTAGGTACAAATATTTGCAGAACATCATGCAAAAATGTACTTATCTATCTTGTCTATGTTGATCGGCACCACACTGGAGCTCTACATAGTAATAAGGAAAGGATTATTGAAAAAAATTAGGCCCTCAAACCGTGTTTGTTGCCTGATTCTTCTAACGCGCGAGGAACAGACATAGCTTTACCTAGCTCTTAAGACGTTTCAAAGTGATACATGTGATTTTATTGAAATAATTACCTTTTGAATTTGAATTTGCTGGTAGTACCAAGCAACAACGCATCACGCACTCGATCATAACATTAAGTTAATTCAAATTTAAGTAGGTTTTTGTTGAAGCTTTCCTCCTTACGAAGCCTTCAATTATAATAATTGGTCAATCGTCAGCTCTAAATAGATGGTCATACTATAGTCACATCGAAGGGTCCTCCTCCTACCCATACATACTACCACATAATCCGTGGTTAATCCGCACCCAAAATTAATTTCAAGTGGAACCAGTTCTTCGTGTGTTGATTAAAAAAGATCGTAGGATCTTTGAACGCGTTATTAGTTCTTATGACGTAATCTTATTTTAATTAAACTTTGTTGTGAATTTTCTCTTTTATACAAACTAAGATACGATGCATCTATGTTAATTGATTTTAATGTCTTTGTTAATGTTAATGTCTTTCGCATTTATAATACTAATATTATAAATGCGAAAGTTTGTGAGTGAGTGAGTAGGTGTGCGTGTGTGAGTGTTTGTTACTCTACTCTACTCTGGGTATGTTATGTTTTAGGAACGGGAGTTTAAAACTTCAAATATTTAAAAAGAATGTTAGAGTAGCGTGATACGAACGCGTAATGACTATAACTAAGTAATAATGATTGAACATAATCACCGATATTATACGACGATTTGACCTGCATTCCAATGGTGATGCGGACTTTAGAAACCGCGTTTTTTTGTAGAAAATTTATTTCACTTTTGAAACTGATGCAGTATCTTCCGAATGTGATGTACCTACCTACTATTGAAACTGTTGAAGCTGATCAAAACACTTGTCTCTTTACAAGTACATACAAATGAGACTTCTTTAATTTTGATCATTTGTTTAGAATTTGTATGCAAAAATGTAAGTAACACTTATTTAGACTAACCCCTTAAGGGTCTTAAGCCATCTTCTAGAATCTGAATCTACCATAATTGGGAGACACTCGTCATAATTTAATTATAGAGTTGCGTACCTCACATAAAATAAGTTTTCTATTGAAAAATATTTTTCTATGACAAGCTTTTGTTTGTAAAATCATTTAAACCATCAAGCACCAGCGCGCTATCACCTGAACATCACATCAAACATTGACATTGGAACTTGACAAGTATGCAAAGTTTTTACTCAATCGAAGTATTTACTAAGGAGTTCCATTGTGTGTGTCTGTTGAACAGCTTCTGACTCAATCATCAGATCAGCTCACTGTCACCATATTATTGCATTGCCACTGAAGTTACATAAGTATGCGAAATATCAGTTCAATCTTTTGAGGATAACTGCTTTAAAATTGAGTTGCAAGATCCCACCTTAACAAACATAGTTACATACATTTCATGTCAAATGAAAACTTATAAAGATAGAGCCTTTCCTACTCTTGCTTGCGTTTGTCTGTCAGTCACACACAGGCTCGAAAACTAATAGAGGCAAAGATTTTGATTTAATGTTTTGTGTGGGATGTGGGATATCATTTAATATGTGTACACTGTAAAGGCACCTATACCTACCACCTACCTGCTTGATTACCCAACGAAGTTACAACTACCTCTACAAATAAGCCGGAAATACTAACAAAAGTATTACGAAGTATCGACAAATACAACTTCATGACAATTTCATAATCCCAATGATGACTTGTGCGCGTAGGTACCCAATGATAATCCAATCTATTGAATAAAAAAGCATAAAAATAAACTAACGATGTTGTTGTCACTAAACGTTTTAAAAGCATAATAACGTCTGTCCTGTCTATAATTTGAACATACCAATCGATGAGTGCCAGTCACGGCCCTTACGTCTAACGACTGGTAGTAATTTTGGGGAGATCTAAGTGGTAAAAGAGTTGGTTACGTTCAAATTGTTTGTTTACTCTTGAGAGATTGACATGGCGTTGTTTAAACTCGTACATTTGTCTTTAGACCAACCCACAATTTTTATTAGCCGTGTTGGCCGAGTGGGAGGTACCTCGATTTTCAATCTGAAGGTGGGCTCGAATCCCGGCGTGCATCAATGGATTTGTCCGTTCGAAAAAATTATGCGCATCAAAAACACGTGCTCAAAACGGTGAAGGAAAACATCGTGAGGAAACCAGTTAGTAACCTTATAAGCGGCGATGGGATTGCAACCTTCCTCGTATGGAATGCTAACTACTGCAAAATGTGGGCATGTGCCAAATATTGTGTTTGGGCGTGCCTCTGACTACCCAAACTAGACATCTTCAAAGGATCTAAACGTCTGGAGATCTGAGAGGATGTCTACCGTACTTGGGGATTACAGTCGTGATCCAATTTTTTTGTACAATACTTATTCGAAGTTTGCACTTCCACGAACATAATCTTATCTTAGCTATAAGTGCCTTATGAGGAAACATGTGATATGGTGTTAAACTTATTGCAAAAAAAAAACGTTATAACTCGAGTGGTAACACTTGCATGGGAATATAACTGAAAAAGCTCTCGGATTTTTAAAAGCAGTGAAAAAAACGTGGGTTGGTCTCAAGTGCATGGTAATAAATAAATCAAGATAACCTTAAAAGCGTCGCCTTTCAGAAGACTCCTACAAAGTTCAAGGCGATACATTATGAGAATCGTAAAACATAATCTTTTAATTTTTCAAGTCACTATTTTTATGTGTACCTACTATGTTATTTAGATATTTGTGGGTACCGTTAGTGGATACTCGTAGCAATAACACAGTAAAAACATACACCATTTAAATAGGTATACTTTTTACAGAGCATGCTTTGAATTTTAATTGGAGTTTGTACTGTTAAGAATGTGGTTGTAAACGCGATAAAAAATAAAAAGGATAACGACTGTAATCCCCAAGTACAGTAGATATCCTCTCAGATCTCCTGGGTACTCCGATCTTTGATAATGTCTAAAGAGGGTAGTCGGAGGCTACATCTAAACATCACATTTGGCACATATCTACATTTTGCAGAAGCTAGCATCACCGGTTATAAGAATACTAACTGGTTATCCTTCACAGTTGCAAGCAAGAACAACATAATTGTACGTAAATAAATATTACCTATTTTAAAAAAACCTTTCACAAGCTTTCAGTTATAGATAAGAGTAGGTACGTAGAAAAATTATCAAATTTAAATATACCTACTAAAATATATGTAAGACATACCCAAAGTAAAAAAGCGTGCAAGTGCGAGTCGGACTCGCGTACGAAGGGTTCCTTACCATTATATTATAAAAACGGCAAAAAAAAACGTTTGTTGTTTATGTATAGGAGCCCCACTTATTTTTTTATTTTATTCTGTTTTTAGTATATGTTGTTATAGCGGCAACAGAAATACATCATCTGTGAAAATTTCAACTGTCTAGCTAACACGGTTTATGAGATACAGCCCTGTGACAGACAGACGGACAGACGGAAAGACGGACAGCGAAGTCTTAGTAATAGGGTCCCGTTTTTACCCTTTGGGTACGGAACCCTAGAAAGCGCGAGCATTCTTTTCGATGATTATCATTCGTGAGATTGCGGTTGCGTTCTGGCCTCGGGGTTAAAAATCATAGCCAAAAACCAGATTTCAACAGAAGCAAGTTCTGACACAAATTGATAGACATCTAGCTATGTGACCCGCGATCTACATAGCATTTACAGCAGCACAAAAAATAAGGACACGAATGAACGAATAGAGAGTGTATTTAACCACAAGTGAAATAAATTGGACAGACAGGTTTTACTAGCATAATAAGAACAACACTTACGATAGAGCTCGTTAAAATTTAAATTCAATAAAAATAAACCATGCTCTCAATTATCTTAGAGCTACTTTGAAAGATAAAATTGTTACGTTTCAAAAACGAAAAACAAAACAATGTCATCTTCTGTTAGTCTAATACAACATATAGTTACCAATTTTTGCAGGTTGTATTTTTTCTTCGAGTTTAAATGGGACCAAAAGGGATATCCCTACAACCAAAAAAATATTTTTCCAAATCGGTTAATAAATGAAGGAGATATGAAAAAAAAAACAAAAAAAAAACAATACCTCAGAATTGTGAACCTCCTTTTTTGAAGTCGGTTAAAAAGGCGTCGTGTCAAATTTAAGTCAATAATAAATAAACCACGCTCTCGATTTTCTTAGAGCTACTTTATAAGCTATAAAAAGACGTCGCTCGAATTCAAACAAAGTTCGTTAAAAGCACACATGTATACCTGGACACTTGTATACTCGTAGTATATACAGGTATATTCATCCAGAGATTTGTAACACACGAAGGCACGCACACAGCCAAACATCACGAAGTTGATTACACGTACCACAAAAGGAGCAAGAACGGAGGCTGCGCGTGCGCCGACCCGCGAGATGGCACGAGTCAAGCCAAGCAATATCACTGTTATTATTTCACACCGCCTTATTTAGATAGGAATAGACTGAAGAGTATCGTCTTAATGAGTTTTTTTGCAAGAGTAAAAACATCAAGGAGTCGAGGATTGGTTTATAATTAGGTGTGTCCGTCTATGCAAGTTAATCGTGCAATATAATCGTACGAGTATAACATAATCACGATGGGATTTTGCAGTCATTTATAATCTAACGCTCTTTCTAGGGAAGCTATTTGAAGCTCTACCATATTTCTAGAAGAGGTTTATACGTGGTCTTTCTTCCCTTATGACAACAGGTCATTTTATTACTAGTTTTGGAAAGCATGATAAGAAAACCGGCAAAAAGTTTCGACTAATCGAAAAAGCAAGAGGCGATATTCGTTTTGATTTATGAAGGAACTACTCATACTTACTCATATAAATGTACATAGTACTTACTCATATAAATGCATTTCAAATGGGACCTTTAGACCATCGACTACATAGCCCGTAGTCGATGCTTTAGACTATTCTCTACATCTCCACAATAGAAAAAAGTCATCCAAATCACCACATAACAAGGTATGCACGGTCATACATAAAAAAACAGCAAAAAAATGTGCCTTCGCGTCGAATTGTGAACCTCCTTTTGCTGTCGGTTGAAAATGGTTTGTAGTTAAAAACTTGCAATGGGGTGGTAGACAAAGTAGATTCTTACAGAAACGCAGTTCCGTCAAACATTTTAGATATTTAATAAGTAGGTTTCCGACAGTTCAATATCCATAGATAAAGATGATGTGTGTACTTACTCAAGTACTTTTTTAATTGAAAATAGAAGAAGACCACCAACGACCGAAGCGCATTATAACATTTCGAAGCCGAATTAAAATATTCACTTGAAACTAGCGTCTCTAACTACCGTGAAGATGCATTAAATCTAAAATCTATCGAACACCATTAAACCTTCCGAGGTTTGGTGACATTATGGTAATGGCCATCATTTGTCAACGTCAAAACTAACAAAGCCTGTCCACTGTGGAGATTGTCCAGTTCAAGTCCAAGGCTCAACGGTTATAAACCTAACCACAATCCAGTCAGAAAAATAAGACAACATTTTGCTCTTTGGCTTTTAAAGGTGGATCTGTCTGCGTCGCACCACAATATATTAAGCTGATTTTGTTTGAGCGGCGACGGGCTAGCACTGCAAAATGTGGGCATGTGCCAAATTATGTTCGGGCGTGCCCCTGACAAACCCATTTAGATATCTTCAAGGATCTGAGCGCCTGGAGGTCTGAAAGGATGTCTACCGTACTCAGTGCCGGATAAAGCCGACGCGGGGCCCGTAGCAAATGTGAACAGAGGGCCCTTGAGTTACATTGCCTATTGAAATTTATTATATTACTAGCTGACCCGTGCCCGCTTCGCTGGGGGACAGTTTCTCATCTGGTATTCCAATCTTCAAAATAAATTATAGCCTATATGTTGCCGAGGACTAATAGCTATAAAACAAAAAAAGTTTCATCAAAATCCGACCAGTTGTTTTTGCGTGAAAGCCAGACAACAGACAGACAAAAATTTCAAAATGTTTTTTTTTGGCTTGTGTTACTTGTATGAAGACCCCTAGGAGTATTTTTTTAGTTTTTATTCAATGTACAGAATTGAACTCTTCTTCAGTTTTATTATATGTATAGATGTATAGATATAGATATATTCATACTGTCGCAATCATGTTCACTGTCTTCTACGACATCTATCTATCTCTTTGAAAGTTAAACCCAAAATTTGATATTGATAACAAATTTTGAGTTTATTTGAAATTTTGTTTTTTTTTGGGCACAGGCGCGGGGCTTCCCAAGGCGCGGGGCACGAAGCATTTGCTGCCTCCTGCTACATGGCTAATCCGGCACTGACCGTACTTGAGGATTATGTACAGTCGTGATCCTATTTTTTTTTGTTTGGGAGAAAATTCGCGCGTTATTCCAGAAAGTGTGGTTGATAAATCTCGTCTCAGCCAGCGCAGGATATCTATACGTACAAATTCGTATGATCAAAATACGATGCGACGCGACGCGGCGCTAGTAATGGACAACCCTGATACACCGTAGAGTCCGAATAAGCTGCCATAGTTCTTTTATACTGACTAAATCACACATAAGTTCAGCCATAAATTCTTGCAGAAATATTATTGATGAGCAATTCTTTAAAGAAAAGATTTCAACGCGTTTGTTTGCCGTACTTGTAAGCAAAGGGCGAAATTTTTTAACTCTTTTATCAATTTACCTACTTGTGTTTATGCTGTGTCGACAGAAACATCTCACCATACATCACTGGCCACACAGTTTAGCTGGTAGTAACTCTGCCTTCTGCGCTGTAGGTTGTGGGTTCGATTCCCACCAAGGACGAACATAGATGATTGTTCTGTGTCTCGGTGTATAATAATTATTTATAAGTAAAAAAATGTTTTTAAATATTCTATCAGTAGATAATCTGGTTCCCATAGTACAAGCTTTGCTTGGTTTGGGGCTGGATGGCGTTGAGTGTAAAGTCCACCAATATATATATATATATATATATATGTTTTCTTAATATATGAATTACATCTCACCGTACTAACCACTAGTGTAAAGTAGTGTGTACATGTATGATGAATGATGAATATATCGATGCAAACGAAGTTATAAATCAAATTAGCTATATCATGGTAAACAAATGCCTTGAACAAGAAAGGAACACAATAGGTGGAAAGAACAAAAGAAAACATAGCGAAACAACGAGAGGTTTCATTCGCATCTCTATGTACTCTACGTAGTAGGTACTATACACTCTTTAGGACTAACTTTTACCCGCGACTACGTTCACGTATTTCAGGAAAATGATGTTTAATGCCTTTATTCCGGAATATCAAAGAAGATTTTGAGAAAAAAAAGTAGTCTACCGTGCCAAGACTTTAACCCATCTCTGTATGAAATTTCATAACGGCCCTGCGCGGTTTGGCCGTGATAACGTCACACACAGAAGAGACAGACAGACAGAGTTACTTTCGCATTTATAATATTAGTATAGATGTATAAAGACTACTCCCGAAAACTAAAACTGGGTATACAAACCATGCATCTTGATACCACAAAAAAAAATGGTAGGTAATTTTTTAAATTTTATTTTGACACTTTTCCAATATCCCATTGCCTATTTTTTTTTTTCTTTGGATCCGTTTAAATCCACTCGAACGTTTGAAGAGTTGCGTTTAAATTGTTCTGGTCCCACACCAATGAAATTCTACACATCGAATTAGGTATGTTGGGTTCAAGTGGCTTTCAAACTATTTAGAACTTGAACAATAACCATCGATAGTTAATACTATTAAAAACGAATGAAAGAATCGTTGTTGGCCCTTACGTCGTTCACGTACCTACCTACCTCCCTCAACGAAAGGTACCTATATATCTATCTCCAACCATAGACTAGGTACACTGTAGACCGTTGTGGATCTTAAACGCTGTCTGTGAGATCCGTGCCGGTCTTTAAAAGCAGATAGAAATATTTTACTCGCTTTGAGGGAGCTGTGCCTGGGACATAGTTTAAGATGGAGTACGCTTCCCTACCCCTTTACTATCATCTCATCTAGCCAGCCTTATACACAAGAAAGGCATAATCAATACTTTCGGTGCTAACTAATCCACGGGTACCTCACGATGTTTTCCATCGCCATGTTTAAAACGTGTCAATGCGACCATAAATTTTTAAGAAAAAACCATTATGGTGCGACTGGGATTCGAACCAAAGACCTTCGTTAATCGAGGTACCTGCCTCGGTTTTAGCCTAGATACGGCCACAAGCCAACTGAAGCCATGTGTAATAGCTAGTATCCGGCAGTTTCGCTGAACTGTTCCCGCGCCATTGTCTGGACTCCACATTGAGATTAGTTCAGATTAGTCGGTCGTGATGTGGGCCATATCTCGATGAAAGCTACCACGATCGAGAGACTTGTCACACGATTCGTTCGGACGATCACGGCATTGCGTAGTAATGTACAATCATGACATGACATATGAATCCAGTTTGGATTGACGCATTAGTAAGGATTGAAACCGCTTCGTAGTATTCATTACGGTATCTTGTTTTAGTGGTAATCTCACTTATATTATAATCCGAAAGTTTGTGAGGATGTTTGTGCCTCAATCACGCCCTAACGACCAAACGGATTTGCATGAAACCTTGAATATACATGCCTTTTAATAGCAAATAATGGCTACATTTTATCTAAGCACGGGAGCGACACCGCGGGCTATATATTATAACAGAAGCATTGCTATATATTTTTGAAAACGAAAACTGTAATATTTCCATTTTGTATTTTTGCCGAGGAATATGCACCTCACTGCAGGTCCGTAGTTCAAAAACACATTATCTAGCTGTTGAACAAGACTTAAAACACACATAAAAGACTAGTACTAGCCAGTAAATGATCTTATCATCTCAGAAACTTGAAACATATATACATTTATAAACGCGTCTGCTTTATGAACATTCATATCTGATAAGTTCATCTACAGATCGCAAAGCTTGACTAAAAAAACAACTAACTTTTAAGACCGATATTCTTGAAAGGAACCGCATAAAGATAAGCTTACACAAAATGCGTAAAAGGTCTTCTGAAACTGGAGCAAAAACAATTGAAGTGGCTTTCACATAGGGTTTGAAAAAGGATACATGCATCGTAAGTAGCAGCTTCGTAAAGGACCTAAGAATAAGTTCATTTATCGGTTAGCATCCGAATTTTACCCGAAACTTCTCTGTCCACTAGTCAATTTCATACTTTTTACTTTTTCGATCCAAATCTATCTTATTATTCTTTACTTATTCGTATATGGGTCCTAGTCCTAGTCCTAGACCTGGCAAACTGTCATAATTTGTTTTAAAGAGATATATTTTTATTTTTTTCTAAAACTGGATAAATTAGGATTTCGTAAGTGTAATAAAATACTAAGCCTGAATCTTACGCTTTAGTGGAGCATACTTTTTCCGTACACTGTGTTTATTTTCATTGCAATTGCTGTCTGGTAAGCCACGCACGGCATCACTCCCGTCATTTAGCAACTCGCATTATACCTCAGAATTTCAATTATGGCCTCTTGACAACTGCACTCAAAGTCCGTCCATCACATTACCACTTAGAGGTTAAATTGAGCCTGATATGCAATAGAGTGAAGCACGTGTGTAATATTAGAGTAGGTATAATTGAGTATGAATAACTGTCGGTAAATTATAGGATCAAACACGTTCAATTGAGCATGTTCAACTAGCGGCCTGTGCACATTGACTGACGGTACGACAAAGATTTTAAAAATTCTAATTGAATTTAATAGTTATCCAATCGAAACAAGGTACATTTCGATGCCTGATAGCATCGCAAAACTGCGCTGCGATTCTCCAAGGCATTGAAATAACTTTATATATTGTTGTATAACTTTAAAATTCAATTGATCAATTTTAATTCCTCTGCCATCCCGTCCGCCAATGTGCGCAGGCCATAACGGTGCATGTCCGCAATCGAAGCTTCTTCAAACGGCAAACATTTAAAAATCCTTTCTACCAACAATCTTCGTAGAGGTAAATGAGCCGTAAGTATTTGCGTGTAGGCAGCTCATTCAGACCATCTGTGCTGGTAATACAGACATGCCTAACCCAGGCTTCGCAAACTGATGTCACTTACGACGAGTGTGTTGACCTTAATATACCTACGTACAGTTTGGATAAGGTTCTTAGAAGTTAGAATAGCACTTAGTATTATATACTTATTGAATGTTTTTTTATTAATAACTAGCAGACCCGTTACAGACGTTGTCCTGTCAAATTTCTATAATTGATTGACATCAAAAACCCATTTACAAAATGATCCGTCATTTATTGAATTCATTTGTTACAAAAATGTGATAAATGAAGAACCGCTCTACATATTTTGTGCAAACTTCACATAAACCATCTCCTAAATAGTCCGAACAAAGCCTATACATTTGGTTTGGATACGTGAGCCCGTTCTTGAGTTATAAAATTACAACGAAAAGTGGCATTGATTTTTATATATATACCCATAGATATATATACCTCATAAGGAAACCGACGAAAATGTTTCCACCTCTATCGAAAAGTCAAAGGACGATATTAGTTTTTAGATTTTTATGAAGGAACTATTAGTCCTAGGTCCATAAATACAATTGAAATGGGACTAATTTCGGATAATTTTTTGCACAATAGAAAAAAGCACTTAAATCGGATCACGAGGTAAAAAAATAAGCGTGGCAATATCACCGGTTCAGAAAAAAATAGAAACGCTTCGATTTGAATATTGTTGAAAGTGTGAAAACTTAAAAACCTGCATAGCAAAAGCGTTGTTTTATACATATATTCACCGAGAGAGCCGATATTAAAAGAACCTGTTCTCTGGTGGAGAGAAATAAAAAATATTTTTATTGTAGATATTTGATGACAATCCAACAACTACTGATTACGTAACAGTCTCGTATATTATAGCTGCTTATCATAAAATCTTAGAAAATAATGGACGACGAAAAACAAGATGAATGATATAATTTATTCTTTTAAGAAATTTCAGACGTCTAATCGAAATTTTTAAAGAAACAGGATTTAAGATATTCTAGGATATTGCATAATTTAACTTGTGAATAAAATCGCTTGGCTTGATACTCTTGCTCTTGATGCTCTTACTAATATTATAAATCCGAAAGTTTGTAAGAATGCTTGTTGCTCAATCACGCCCAAAGGAACGAGCTGATTTAAATGATACTTGGAATACCTAAACATAGTCTATATTATGGAATAGCTTTTAGCTTTTTATCCAGATTATTCCAGATACCACGCGAGCAGAGCCGCTGGCATAACCTAGTATGATTATAACGTCTGCATCTTCAAGTTTTTGATAACAATCGAACACACTAAACCAAAGCTGAAATCGCTCGCAGCGCTTTACGACGGTAATAATAATAAATGACCGAGCGTGTGTCGAACCATGCATAGTAAAGGGTTCCAGATTGCAGTTTTATATGGTTGAAACGTCAAAAGTCTGCCAAATACCACTATGGATTTTTTCCCTAATGCGTCAGTTTTTTTTTACGCGTGTCAAAAATCACATACATTTTTGCCAAACGTTTGCTTGATTAATCTATATAGGTGCCTAGGTGCCTACTCAGCGCCGCGTTTAGACTTCGGCGGCTCAAAGGCAGAGCATGTGGTGGAGGCCTCCAAATCGTTCATATTGTTTATAAAAAAATGTGTTCATATTGCGTGCTGCTTGATCTCGAAGATTATTAAATATTAAATTTTCCGCTCAAAGAAAAACAAAAGTTTTTCGTCTAACCATTTGCAACAAAACTGTTTGTACTGAGCTTTTATCGACTTTTTTTTTGTTGTGTGTTAGAGGCCCCCCTTTTGGTGGCGGCCCATAAGCAACTGTATATGTTGCCTATGCTAAAATCCGGCACTGTACCTATACCTACTCGTAAGAGAAAATTGCTTCCAACCAAACATAACCATTACTCGTAATTCAGATGGGCCCTGTTTCTCAACAAACAAATACCATGCAATTAAAAAATACTATGTATCAAAAACGTGGATAATAATATGGTGATTATGAAAAAATAGACGAGCCACCTGGCGGGCACGTGCCAACTTCACCTGTTAGTTCGAATGGACCGGCAGCCAGTTTTTAAGAGCTATTATTTTTACGTATTGTAATTGCTGATACGGTAGGTACTGAGGTGAATTGTAATTAGCTGAACGGTCGTATACAACTATACACTATACAATCATGTATAGTGGCAATTATGTATTCTAGAGATATGCATTTTAAGAGTGGTATTAACAACTCTATATAGACAAAAATAAAAAATAAACCTACAATGAAAAACGAATAAAAAAAACTTTTGACAGACAGTTGGTAGTAGCTTTACTTTCTGCGCTGTAGGTTGTGGGTTTGATACCCACCCAGGACAAACATTTGTGTGGTGGATATACTCGTTGATTTTTATTCTGTGTCTGGGTGTTATTATTATAAGTACCTACCTATGTATCAGGTTTCCATAGTAAAAACTTTACTTAGTTTGGGGCTAGATTGTACTACTTATATGAAATCTCCGCCAGCATTTATTTATCTAATCCTAGTACTAAAGAGTGTGACAACACTAGAATATGAACTTTTATTTATTTATCAAACAGGTTTCTAATCTCAGACTAAGTTCTCAATAATTTATGCTAGAACTTCAATTAGTTTGTTGAATCACTATTTGTTATGAAGGTTATGAAACAGGTACATACACGCAGAGTAATAAAACAATCATATTTTTTAAATTATCCACTACTAAGTCTGTCTACTACTATCTACTAAAACAAAAAACAATACCATACATTTTTGGCCGACAAAAATATTGTGTAAAAAATCATAAAAAAAAATTATACGTTAATAGTCAAATACAATTAGTTGCACACTAAAAGGATCAATAGTTATAGTAATAGTATAAATAGTCGTAAAATTTCACACTTACCTCACAAAGTTAAATCCACACTGTAGGGATCCTTTTATCCAAAACAAACTATTGTTCACACCTTTTCCGTAATCACACCTTTTAGTAGGTCCTCTTTTTAATCCTTCACACAAACGTCAAATCACGAAATGTTTAAAATTCAAAGCACAAGTCTCACAAAAAGTATTGAATAGAAAAAAGTTACTGGCTGAAAATAATAGAATTCAAACTAAACTAAAAAAAAAACAAAGTTCGAAACACGGTTTCCCGCCAATGGTTCCACTCGCCGGAAAATAGAATAAACAAACGCTCGTAACTCTCGGAGGCAAGACGCGTCTAACCGCGTACGAAGCCGGTTGGGCGCTGAGCGCTGATCGTTTATTTTGAATTCGCCTCCGCCAAGACGCCAAGCTTGGACGCACAAGCCACAAAAAAGTACGTGCTAGGAACCAAAACAATCCCCAAGGACCTTTTTGTAATAGGATACTCCACTTGAGATTTAATAAAACAACAGCTTGATTGACTGGTTTTATTGGCTACCCGATTTTTTTAGCTTAGCTTTATATTTTACATAACAGCCTTGTTGGCCGAGGGGAAGGCACCTCGACTTTAAATCCGAAGTTCGAGGATTCGAATCACAACTTTTAATATGCGCATCAAAACGTGCTTAAAACAGTGTAATAAGAAGCCAGTTAATATTCTTATATCGGTGACAGGCTTGCGAGCTATCACGTATAAAATATTAGCTACTGCATAATGTGAGCAATGAGCATGTGCCAAATGTAATGTTTGGACGTGCAAACTACCCCTTTAGACAACTGGATCTTAGCGCCTGGTTTACATTCATGGGATTAGCGTCTTGATTCTATTTCATTTCTTCTACTTCATTATCTTTTGTTAGAACTTCGTTTTCCAGTTTCTCAACGTCTTCCAAACTGATATCACCATCGAAATCGTTTTTAATTTGAGGTTTTACTTGGCCACGTTTGAGGAAAGGCTCGTGCAGCGCTTTGTAGAGTTTTTTCGCTTTTGTCGCCCCAAAACCGGGACAGTCAGCCAATCTGTTCTCAGTTGCCTTTATTATGTTCTCCAATGTCCCGAATGTGGTGATTAGTGTCATCGCATCTGTTTTGTTGACGGGTTTTATCGACGATAACGCGTTTATGATCTAAAACAAAATATATTTTTGGTTTTATGATTGGTAGTCGCATTTAATCACCGGAGAGCGGTTTTAGAAGTTATTGAACAGTGAAACGTTAAAAGATGATATTTATTTCCCTTTATGTCGTACTGTATAAAGGAAGCAGAAACTTAGAAGCTGAATAAAGCTCGATTCTGTTAGTACCAGACTAAACTAAAAAAATCCATCTCGTTTTGTTTCGTATAGAGTAAAAGGGATAGAGTATGCAATAATTTGTAGAGGTGTCAAAAATGTTTTTAGTTTAGTTTGATGCCAACAGAATCGACACCATTGTCAGAATACAACCCAAATTTGTTTGTTCAAATGTTTTAAAGAATTCTGCCTGGTTTTTTTATGTAAGTAGGTAGATATTTCCTTTTTAGGGTTCTGTACCCAAAGAGTAAAAACGGGACCCTATTTCTAAGACTTCGCTGTCCGTCTGTCTGTCACAGGGCTGTATCTCATGAACCGTAATAGCTAGACAGTTGAAATTTTTACAGATGTTGTATTTCTGTTGATGCTATAACAACAAATACTAAAAACAGAATAAAATAAATATTTAGGTATGGCTCCTATATAACAAACGTGTTTTTTGCCGTCTTTTATAGATAACGGTACGGAACCCTTTGTACGCGAGTCCGTCTCGCACTTGGCTGGTTTTTTTTTAGTTAGCTTATACTGTCCCACTGCGTGGCGAGGTCTCCCCAGTCATCATCCACCTTTTTCAATCCAGTGCCATCACGTTTATAAAACAAGGTACCTATGATAATCCGGGCAGTTGCACATCCAGTTGCCATTATATTGCAACAAAACTTAGAAATAAGGAAACAATTTCTCTAACGGATTTTTTATTAAACCTTATGGTTTTATCGGATTTGCAAAAGTAATTTATTATGATTACATACTACTGGCACTGGCATCGCATAAACAGGCTGTCTTATTCACGCATTTTGTCATCTTCGTCATCACTACATAGTATAAAGCAAAGTCGCTTTCCGCTTCCCGCGTCTGTATGTAATATGTATGTATGTATGTTTACTTATATCTTTAAAACTACACAACGGATTTTGATGCGGTTTTTTTTAATAAATAGAGTGATTCAAGAGGAAGGTTTATATGTATAATACATGCATAATATAGTAGAGAAACACTGATAATTTTAGAGGTTTCTAATGTGATGTCGTAAATAAACACATTTTTTTGCGCTTACATTGCAAATGCTGGCTGAACCCCACGAGATATATCAAAATAATGTACTACAGTATTGCACACCTTAAAAACGTCTACAAAAAAGTCAACGATGGTATTAGAAATGTCTTACGCACAGCGAAGCGGGCACGGGTCAGCTAGTCTAGTATAATATTAAAATTATTGGTTATTCCATTCGGAACCGTAAAATTATGTAAAATAAGATACAATAAAGTTTTATTTCATTTCCCATAAAAAAATTGTAGCCAAGCTATTCATAGTTGTAAATTTTTTAATCAAATATTCACACAGTTATTTATTTTTATAGTCTATAGTAATAAATCTTTGTTGATTAACTTAGTGCAAAGAATTAATATGTAAGTAACAATTTAATAATAAGTAACAATAATGTAAGTAACAATTTTTATTAAAACTGAGTTTTTCCCAAAGAGGGTTGACGTCAGGCAGGCGGCCGGTTATAAAACATAAGCCAAATCCTCTTCGTACCATGTTTGTCAACGTGTTGTGCCGACTCCACGTCAAGTGGGAAAAGGAGATAAAAATTATGAAAATAATGACAAGTAACAATTTAGGTACACTAAGCCTGAACTACGAAGTACCTTTATCTTAGGCGAAATAACAATAATATTTAACTATATGTAGGTACTAATATTATAAAAGGGAAAGTAAGTCTGTCTGTGACGTTATTTCGGCCAAACTGCTGGGCCAATTGTAACGAAATTTCATACAGAGATAGTTTAAAGTCTTGGGATGGACATAGACTAATTTTTTCCCAAAATTTTCATTTGATTCTCAGGAATTTCAGTGTTTTACGATAAAGTCGTCAAAACCGATGTTTTTAATCTACGCGGAAGTCGCTAGTAATAAAAGCTAGTAAGAAATAAGTGTTGGGGAAATACACTACTGGCAGTATACATGGCGTCTCACCTGGTATTTTTTTGGTGCCAGACTAAACTATTACTAAACCTAACGGCATACATCTCCTTCTGTTTCGTATAGAGTAAAAGAGATAGCAATATTTTTAGAGGCATCTAAATCGTTTTTATTTTAGTTTGGTGCTAACAAAATTAGCACTACTATATTATATAGAATTTGGTGGCGTAGAAGAAAGCACGGAAGCCAGAACAAGAGCTGCACGGCTAGCTTGTTAACCCAAAAAATTTACTACGAAAGTATAGACATTAATTAAATTTGATCGAATAATATTACGTTAACTTTGGTTGACGCAAGTTTAGAAATAACTTTTTTTTGTTTTCTGTCGTTAAAATGTATAATGCACATCAAAACACCTGCTCAAAACAGCGAAGGAAAACATCGTGAGGAACCCAGTTACCCAGTTAGTATTCTAAGCGTCGATGGGTTTGCAACCTGTCACTTTTTTTAGTATTATTTAGAAGCCATTCATCATTATCATTTACCTATTCGATTGTAATCAAAAAAATGCAGAAAGTTTTTGACTGTTCACCCGCCTTAGTGAGATAGAACAACTGCAGTGGTAGATATATGATATACTAGCTGACCCGTGCCCGCTTCGCTGTGCGTAAGACATTTCTAATACCATCGTGGACTTTTTTGTAGACGTTTTTAAGGTGTACAATACTGTAGTACATTATTTTGATATATCTCGTGGGGTTCAGCCAGCATTTGCAATGTAAGCGCAAAAAAATGTGTTTATTTACGACATCACATTAGAAACCTCTAAAATTATCAGTGTTTCTCTACTATATTATGAATGTATTATACATATAAACCTTCCTCCTGAATCACTCTATCTATTAAAAAAAACCGCATCAAAATCCGTTGTGTAGTTTTAAAGATATAAGCAAACATACATACATACATAAGCGGGAAGCGGAAAGCGACTTTGCTTTATACTATGTAGTGATTTTGACAGGACGCCTATTTAGTTTACCAGATGGCAGTTTAGGCCGTGTTAAATAACCATCAATATGCAGCACGTGTTCGCGTAAAAGGGCAATGCCGTGTTTAGGCCCGTTTAATAGCCCCGCGTTTTCATTAACGACATCACGATCATAAAAGCTTGTTTTGAAAAATAATAAATATGTGACCGTATCGGAGGTATAGGCAATGTGGGAGGTACCTCGACTTTCAAATTGATGGTTCGAATCCCAGCCGTGCATTAACATGTGCTGAAAATTTAAAAATAAAACATCGGGAGGAAACCATCTAGTATTATTATAAGCGATGGGCTTGCGAATCATTACGTTTGGAATGCTAACTGCAAAATGTGAGTATGTGCAAATGTCTTTAAGGATCTGAGCGCCTATTATCTAACGTACTTTGGGGACTACAGTATTTACACAGTCGTGATCATAATATTCTATTTTTTTACATACAAGGTTAATAAAAATAGTTTTTATGCTAATCGCTGTACCAAAGAATATCTAAGAAAGCGTGACAGCGTATTATTTATTTAGATTAAAATATATAGGAACATTATTTTACGTGTATAAAGTAGTATATTCTATTCCAGGACAAAGGTTATGTTTATTTCAAATTTCATCCAAATCCCTGTCGTTTGAGCGCGATTGAGACACAAATATCCCAACTTACAAACAAAAAAAATGTATAGAATTAAAACTATCGTGGTTGTTATTCATTTTAACTATAAATACGGCTAATTACCACGTTTCTTGTTGTATTGCTGACGTTTCGAGACAATTTAATGCTCTTCATCATGAGCATCGCCCGCGACCGCGAACAAAGGCAGATCGGCGAATACTGAGGAGTATTCGCAATACAACAAGAAACGTAATAATTAGCCGTATTTATAGTTAAAAAAAAAAATGTGCTTACCTTTTGATGTGGATCATTCTCAATCTTCTCCATGATCTTATCGGGTGGTTTATTCTCATACACCTTGTAGTTTTCTATGATTTTAGCTGCTTCTTCAGGGCTCCATGCCAGCATAAGTGTCACATCTGTCAAGAGGCATATTCTCGTTAGGTTCTTCAGTGGTGTGTGTGGGTCTTTCAAGTCTACCTAAAATAGTGTTTTTTATTAGAAATTTCTTCATAAGTGATTTCAACAAAGCAACAGCTAGGTACATGACAAGTTAGTCAAGTGTAAGGGTGCTTTTCCATTCCACTGATGCAGAGCAGACCGGAAATTGAACAATCATTTTTATCACAATATTTTTTTGCCTCCAATGACCATTCAATTATTGATAACTGTGATGGATTGCACTAACTAGATGCAAGGCAACTTCAAAAGCATCCCATATTATTTGCAAGCATTTATTATTACTGTGTTTGTGAACATACCTACTAAAATAGGTATAAGAAAAGTGGTATTGCATATTACATCTATGTGTATGTGACCTAAGAAAGAAACAGTGGCATATAAAAGTGTTTACCTGCACTAACAAAACCCTCAGATCATACTTCCGTCCCAACTCTTTGAGCCGGTTATTTATGTAATCTGGGTTCATGTTGTGGTAACGCAGTGACAGGAATAATAGGCAGATGGTTTTGCCGACTTCATAATCTGGTATTATCTCATCAAACTCCCATGGCACGCATTTTATGAACTTCAATAGTGGATTTCCTCTCTGAAATGGTAAAATATTTTTATACAACTAGCAGATGGCCATATTAGTTACTGCTAAGCAACCGTTACCCATAAAATAACACTGGATACATTGTAATGACTCACAAATACCCAGTATGTACCATACAGCTACATGTAGGTACCTATATTTATGCACATTTTTTAGCTTGTCTGCTTGAAGCAAGTGTTAAATAGTTAAAAATCACCTGTTTTTGGTTGACCAGAACGCAGTTGGTTTTAGAAGATGTAGGTTTGGTGGTAGCATCTTTGGAGGTACCTGGAACAGTAAAATAAATGTAATACCTTTACCATTTTACTTTTAACATCCTCTGCTCTATTAAGGTTCCAGCATCACACTAAAGTGGGATCGGCAAATGTATTGCCACCTGTAACCCTAATAATGATATGTTTATAAATAAATTAAAATTCTTCCTATTTATGTTTCTACGATACAAATACTTACTTGGAATAGGGAAACTTAAAACCAGGCCTACCTACTTTTTATAGAACATAGAACCGTAGGTACCACAAATGACACATCTGGGATAATAAACCTCGGTCTCTCTTCCCGTTGCTATACCTTAACACAGGGTTCATATGAGAAACTTTAAACACCTACTTGTGCAAGTAATAAATAGGTAGGTACTAATTATGTACTTGAGTAACTCTAGACAGTACAGATCAGAGTACCTACAGGGAATGGATATTTCAGAGAATTTGCTGGTTGATTTAAATTATAACCGTGAGTCCGTGATGTAACAAAAAATAGGTGGCTTACCCGGCTGCGGTTGATCAGGCTCGAGCTCTATTTTAGGTTTTTTCGGCGAAGAAGGTTCACTGATTTCTGCTAACAAATCATCGAAACCATCTTCTAACTCCATTGTTTAGCTACTACTACTTTAATTTATACTATAGTACAGTAGTAAATGTCTGTACTTAAACAGACAGAACAAGTACAAGATCTTGTCAAGAAAACTTAAAAACTTATGAAAATACTTGGAAATCTTGATAAAATACTGCTAACAAGTTTTTACAAGTTGAATTCAAAACAAACCAAAACATGATTCAAGTCCTACTATGAATATGATAGAATTTAAGCATTCGCACACATAGGTAAATTAAACAGTTCGTCGAATCGCATTCTGTACGCACGCACAGCGTCGTGTAAAAGAGATATGATCAGATAATTTCATGCTCGTTTTGTTATGATTGGATCGTAACGTAGTGGTACATTTTTTTTGGCCCTCTTTTTACCAATGATAAGTCAGATTGTCGCGCATTGTTCTGTCACTGTCAGTGCTCAGCGCTCCTCACCTCATCAGACGTCGTCCGTCACTCATCCGTCAGTCATTTTTACTAATTTTATTTTTGCCTCGGAATTTATTTATTTATTTTTGTTTTCATCTGCAAAAATATAAACAATTACTAATTGCTATTGTTACCTACTACGAACGCGTTAACTACTCTCGTCATCTTAGAATGTATCCTGTAAAGTGTAAATACTTAATTAACACAATTTAAAAAATTACACATTCAAACAACATCTAAAATACCACGAAAAGAGGCCAATGTGGCCATGAATGAATCTACCTCAAAACAAACTAATGTCTTCGAAGATGACGAGATATTTGATGATTCCACGTTTCTGGCCAACTTCGATAATACATCTTTCAAACAGACGAAGGTCTCTGAGACTAATGGGAACGAATCATTCAATACAAGTGCACTGAATGTGAGGTATAGTACATTTCTTTATTTTAAAATCCACCTATCGGGATCCATACCACAAGCTTCTAAAGTAAATTTTTTAGCTTTTGGTACGGTCCCAGGTCCTTTAGACGTTGGACTAGACTTAGCAGTCTTTGATTGGCATGTTCATCTTGCACAACTCCTTATATTTTAGTGCACTGTGCTGTGATGAGGAAATATGTGGATATGACAAGTTATCAGGGCAAACATGGATTTATCCCACCAACTATGCTGTCAGGGACTATCAATTCAATATTATAAGAGCTGCGATATTGAAAAATACACTGGTAAGTACAACTCTGAAATCTGTATTGAAAGTTCAGTATGATCATTACGAATTTACTTGTAAAATCCTTGTTTGTATATTGATATTTTACCCTGCACTGTGCCTTTGGAACTGTGTATAACTCTACCTTCGGAGGTAGTTGATGTCTGAAATCTATTTATACTTCTGCAGATGTCATTGTTTTCTTACTCTTAATATGTTATTGTTGTTTTTGGTTCCAAAGAGTTTACAATATTTTGATAATTTTTCAGGTGAGCCTGCCCACAGGTCTAGGCAAGACATTCATAGCTGCAGTAATAATGTATAATTTCTACCGATGGTATCCACTAGGCAAGATAGTGTTCACAGCTCCCACCAGGCCACTTGTGGCTCAGCAGATAGATGCTTGCTATAATATTGTGGCCATACCACCTAATGACACTATTGAAATGACAGGTAAATCTATAACAAATATACAAAATGTGGGCATGTACCAAATGTAGGATATTATTCTCATGTCTTTTGTCTGAATATGATGTAAAAACTTGCTAATAACATAAAATAATGCATTTTGTATAACAATCCATTTACTTTTCAGGACACATGCAAGTATCCACCAGAAAAACCCATTGGCAAAACAAAAGAGTATTCTTTGCTACACCCCAAGTAGTTTACAATGATCTTAAATCGGGCATATGTCCAGCCGATAAGATCAGGTGTCTCGTCATAGATGAGGCACATCGGGCCAGAGGGAACTATGCATATTGCCAGATGGTCGCGACCCTGGATGATTTGGGACATAAGACTTATAGGTTGCTGGCGCTTTCTGCCACTCCTGGGAGTAAAGTGGAAGATGTTATCAATGTAAATATATTTCCAGATGATTTATACAGAGTCAGGTAGAACTTTCTACTTATGAGAGGCTGGGATATGTTTTTATATGGATTCGGCTTCCTAGCATCTATACCATCCTCTCAGCTTAGTCTGCCTTATGCACAGGATATTGTCAATACGTCTATGTCGCGGGATAACTCACGTAAATTTTCCGAATGAAAAAATCCATTGATGCACGACGAACCTTCAAACTCACGACAATCTGATCGAAACTTGGCATAACCTAGGTCTCCAAATTCAAAAAGCCATTTAAAATAAGTTTGATTAAAACTGGTATTAGGCATCACGCTCATCATTTGGAGTGATAGTTTTAATGTAACTGAGAAGATCTTTAGAATATTGCTAGTAAACTTAATAGTTTAATCCTCTAGGTTGTGAGGAGTCTCCATATAGCCCATCTTGAGCTGAGGACAGAGAACTGCATAGATGTGGCACCATACAGTCACTCGCGGAAGATCAACACTGTCATCATTCAACTTGGACCCGAGTTGACACAGCTCAGACAACATTATGTTGAGGTCAGAATTTATTACACAAACTTGCTCTAACCAGAAACCACATGCAGTAATCAGATCAGCTGATTTAGTAAAACCAAAAGTGAGATTTTAAGAGAACAAAATTTAATTATCCAACCTATGTCTAAGATAGACTTTTTTAATATTAAAAAATCATGTGTTTTATATTACTAACTTACTGAAAAAAGCCTCTTGAACATAGGTTGGATAATTCAATTCAATTTGTTGAATGATTAAAATGTCCCAAGAAAGCATTCTCTGAAGTCTCCTATTTTCTTAGTCAAATACTTTATCATTTTCAACATATTCATTTCATAAATTATGCTACTGAACTAAATTTTAAATGTACCTTTTAAGACTCCCTTTGATATCGATTTTTATGTATTATTTCAGATTTTGGATCAATATGCAAGAAGATTAAAGCAATTCAACATTCTGCCTCAAAACTTGGGAAATTTGTCTAAGGGAAGGATAGTGATGCTGTACAAAGAGTACCAGAACAAAGATAGGGGATCCAGGTACACTGCACTTCTACAACTGTTAAACTACATACATTATGTGTATGCATATACCATGCAACTAATGTTCGGCGCCTCGTCAGTCACTTACGAGCTTAGATAATTTTGTAATAGCTTTAGATTCAATATTGGATCAGCATTGGTAGTGTATTATAGATACTGTACACAAACATATTACCATCAACACACCGTCGTTTTGAGGTTACGCTAATTTAGACTTTAACGTAAGAGGAATAAGAGCGATCGTATTTTAGGAAATTAGTAGTTTGTTGAGACAACAGAATTACCACCGATAAAAATAAAAATAAATAGGATCACGACTATAATCCCCAAGTACGGTAGACATCCTCTCAGATCTCCAGACGATCTCAGATCCTTTGAAGATGTAGTCAGAGGCACGTCCAAACATTATATTTGGAACATGCCCACATTTTGCAGTAGTTAGCATTCCATACGTAACAGGTTGCAAGCCCATCGCATACTAACTGGTTTCCTCACGATGTTTTCCTTCACTGTTTTGAGCACGTATTTTTGATGCGCATATAAATTTTTTGAACAGAAAAATCCATTGATGCACGCCGGGATTCGAACCCACGACCTTCAGATTGAAAGTCGAGGGACCTCCCACTCAGCCAACACGATACCACCAATTACCACCATTACCTACTGTAATTGTGTGATAAGAGCAAAGAGTAAGAGACATATCTTTGCAGGCATCAACAGCACAACTACATAATGAAAGACTTCACACTCCTCATCGCTTTATACCATGGACTAGAGCTACTAGTGAAACACGGCTCTCGTGTATTCCTGAACTTCTTCGATGAACACCCCGAGAAGTCCTGGATACAATCCGATGACCGATTGACGGCGTTACTCGAGCGATTGAGAGACGATCTCGGAATCAATCCGTTGATGCTGGACAGGAGTATGTTGCCAGATGGGACTGTACCAGAAGTAAGTTATTTGATACTTAAATTAAATTAAATTAAATATAATCGCGACAGTAATCCCGGTAGACATACTCTCAGATATTATTTTTCAAACTATCGTGATTATCACTATATACATAGTATAAAGCAAAGTCGCTTTCCGCTTCCCGCGTCTGTATGTATGTATGTATGTTTGCTTATATCTTTAAAACTACACAACGGATTTTGATGCGGTTTTTTTTAATAGATAGAGTGATTCAGGAGGAAGGTTTATATGTATAATAACATGCTACCCGTGCGAAGCCGGGGCGGGTCGCTAGTTAGACATAACTATAGATTTTAACCTGGATGTTTTATCACGTACCTTTAATTTATTTTCCCGACGTTTTGTCTATGTTACAATAACCATGGTCATGGGCAGTCTGACGGCATCCTCTCAGATCTCCCGGTACTTAGATCTTTTATCATGCCTGAAGGGAGTAATCAGAGACACGTCCAAACATTACATTTGACTACCCCCTTTAAACAAATTTAAGGATCTGTCTGAGCGCATAGAGGTCTAAAGATGATTTATATTATTCTTGGGAATTATAGTCGTGATCCTAATAATTTAATATAAAAATCGCAACTTTTCTGTCTATGTTTACAGATCCCAAATAACTTAAGTTTCGGACATCCAAAGTTCGACAAACTCAAAGAAATCATGATGGAACATTTCACTAACGCCAAAATTAAGAAACAGGATACGAAAGCAATAGGTAAGAAAATGAATATGAAAAATGTATTAAATACGGATATTATTTATAACTAGTTAGCTTGTCAAAATTTTATAAATCCCATGGAAAAAGCACTTTCGCTTTATAGAATACTAGCCGACCCGTGACAGACGTTGTCCTGTCAAATTTCAATAATCGAATAGAAAAGACTGAATTTTTTTAGTCTGTGATGTCTGATGTTGCACTCCAGCGCCATCTATACAGAAATCATCTCTTTTGCGTTTTTTATCGTTTTGGGGATGTTTTTCGTATTTTAAAGTAGTTTATTATTCATTCGGGCATTATATTCTACATCTACAGCAAATTTCAACTTAATCCGTTTTGTCATTTAGGCCTGATTGAGGAACAAACATACATACAAACTCACAAACTTTCGCATTTATAATAAATATTATTAGGATTTTTCTAATAACCTTATTCGGAATATTACAAAAAAGAAAAACAAATCGGTCCAGCTGTTCTAAAGTACCTAACCCCATGTGATTTTTTGTTTCAGTATTCTGTGAATACCGAGAAAGTGTGAACTTGGTGCATTGCCTCTTGCTACAATGTCGCCCATTGATTACCCCTCAAATGTTTGTCGGACAAGGCGCCTCCGGTATGCTCCAACATATCTACTTAAAGTTATAAGTTTCACGTGTAAATATGTGTCTGCAAATTGCACTATATTGTGTACTAATGTAGATTTTGATACAATTTTTTAAATAACTTAGGTTACATTTTTTTTTTTTTTTTATAAAATAAGTCCTTGACGCTCGAAACATACAGAAATATAAAGAAAAAAAAACAATATATCTGTAATTCACTTTCAAAACTTTCATAAATGTCAAAAACGGGAAATTATTGATAAAACTGACAAACTTTCGATTCTTCTAGAGAATCTACATCACGGTGAGTTTGATCCGACAAACTCACGTTCTCGCCTCAGACTGTCAGTCACATCGCCAAATATGTACGAACATACATTGAGCTTAATGTACTACGTACTAGAGATGACACCACAAAGTAATAATTTGCGGTGCGCCTTGCGGTCCCTCGGACCACAGTGGACTTAGTCCGAGTCTAACGCCTGTGACGCGCGAACGTGTTTTTCATGGCGCTTACGACCTTTTTGATTGAAAGTAACTTAAGCCATTCAGCGGTCAGCGCTTTACGTTTCAATGTTTCGTTTAGCCATATAAATATTTATTTTACGCTGCAAGCGGACTTTGGCTTTAATAATTGAAAATTGAGCAATTTATTTGGCTTGGATAGCTCCTCTAGTACGTAGTACATTAAGCTCAATGCGAACATACAGAAATATTGTTTTTTTTTCTTTAGTGTAGATTAAGATTTGTTGTTTTTACAGGCAAAGATGGCAAAACAGTGGTATCCCAAAAACAGCAGTTGCGTGTGATGCGCGCTTTCCGCGAAGGACTTTGCAACGCTTTAGTGGCTACTTGCGTCGCCGAGGAAGGCTTGGATGTCGGCTCCGTGGATCTGATACTTTGCTTCGATATATCCACTAGGTCACCTGTCAGACTCGTGCAAAGGTAATCCTACTAATCCTAATAATGTTATAAATGTGAAAGTTTTTGAGTTTGTATGTATGTTTGTTCCTCAATCAGGCTTAAACGACAAAACGGATTAAATTGAAATTTGCTGTAGATGTAGATGTAATGCCCAAATAAATAATAGACTACTTTAAAATATGAAAATCATCCAAAAACGATAAAAAAAAACGCAAAAGGGATGATTTCTGTATAGATGGCGCTGGTGTGCAACAAATCTGACACCACAGACTAAAAACATTCAGTCTTTTCTATCCGATTATTGAAGGACAACGTCTGTCACGGGTCGGCTAGTAGTACATTATGTAGGTGTAGGGTTAAATCATCAGCAGCACCAAGCTGAGCTAGATCATTCTTGGACAGCTAGAGATGAGCTACATCCTTTATTCTTCCAGCGTAGGTTGATACTAAAGGCATAACTCACCGAAGTCGAAGTCTTAGAAAAGTGTTTAAAACAGTTTCATTTTATAAAACACATTTTAACCTTATTTTACACTTGTAGATGCGGACGAACAGGAAGGGAACGTGGTGGGCAAGTGTTCTTATTGGTCACTGAAGGCAGAGAACACCAGGTAATATACCATGTACCTACTATTACTTAAAATAAGATTTTTGAATGTTTGTGCTTCAATCTAACTCAAACGACGTGTCCAGGTACCACGCGAGCGAAGCAACGGGTGGAAGCTAGTGTACCAATATACCACGTAGGATCTGTTTTATAGTTTGACTAGCCGACCCGTGACAGACGTTGTCCAGTCAAATTTCAATAATCGAATAGAAAAGACTGAATTTTTTTGGTCTGTGATGTCTGATTTGTTGCACACCAGCGCCATCTATACAGAAATTATCCCTTTTGCGTTTTTTTTATCGTTTTGGGGATGTTTTTCATATTTTAAAGTAGTCAATTATTTATTCGGGCTGTATATCTACATCTACATCCAATTTCAACTTAATCCGTTTTGTCGTTTAGGCCTGATTGAGGAACAAACATACTTACATACAAACTCACAAACTTTCACATTTATAATATTATTAGGATTAGGATATGTAAAATTTAACAAATTGCTGCATTTTTCTACAGACGTTAGTGGACTGCATGAGGCAAAGAGACGGTCTCAACAAACGGATCCAACAATCAAAAGAAGTAGAGAACAACCTCTATAAGCTTAACCCGCGAATGGTGCCTCACGGATTCACTCCAAAATGTCAAAAGATGTACATTACAGTTAAGAAGGATGATATTGAGAAAAATAAATGCAGTAAAAAGGTATAATCTATATATATAAAAATCAATTGCTGTTCGTTAGTCTCGCTAAAACTCGAAACCGGCTGAACGGATTTATCTTATCTTGGTCTTGAAATGTTCGTGGAGGTCTAGGGAAGGTTTAAAAGGTGAGAAATTCGAATAATTGCCGGGAAAACCCTAAAAACAGCCCTTTTCTTTTTCCCATACAAAAGTATTATAACTAAAACGTAAGAGTCAATTTGAGCTTTATTAGGTTTGATAATACGGTAACGGGAACGGGAACGGGAACTTAAGACAACATTTGTTAATTCTAAAGCGATACGAATTTCGCGGGGTCAGCTTGTATCTAAATATAAACATCGATGTTGAAGATGTAGTGATGAATACAAAAAATGCCTAAAAATGCACACAATTACAGGGTACATAGATAGATAGGTGTAACAATTTGACGTACATAGACGTATTTAACCCAAAAATTGCATTGAAAATTTAGTTTTGTTTATCTGAAAAAAGTCGGAAAAAAAATATAATCATAACTGTACTCCCCAAGTATGGTAGATATCCTTCCAGGTTTCCAGGGGCTTAGATTCATAGACATCTTAAGATATCTAAACGGGTAGTCAAGAGGTACATCCAAACATTACATTTGGAACATACCCACATTTAGCAGTAATTTTAATTCCATATATGTAGCAAGCTCATTGCCGCTCATTCATGTTTGTCAAATATGCAAATATTATAAAGCAGGTGTTTATAAAATCTTTAACTAACTGTTTTTAGCAACCAAAAAGTGACAAAATAGCTGTGGGTCAAAAGGATCTTCGCAGCATGCTTGCCCGACCCTCAACAAGTAGTGCAAGTCCGGCTAAAAAGAAGCTTAAGCTTGATGACTCGCTGAGCATGGATGAGGAATTCCAAAGTGATACTATGAGGCCTATACCTATGTCGATAGATGAGCCAATCGGTAAGTTATCTCAGATCAAACACAACACAGAAAAAACAGAATTGAATAAAAATTACTTTAATTGTTCGTATACTTTATTGTTATCTCTTAACTATACATCCATATATGTATCTAGTTCCCAAAGTATGAGCTTTGCTTAGTTTATGGTTATGTAAAAGGTTCATAATTTTTTTTATTTGTTGTAAATCCTTTTTTACTTTCTGCTTCTTGCACCAAGTATAATGTTTTTTGTTATATTACAAGCAATTGTGAAACTATTTCCACCTGTTTGACCAATGGCATGGCCCAACAACAAGTTAACTTTGTGATGTTTTTTTTTTCAGTTATCAACTCTCAGGGCACACCCATGCAAGATATAGCAGTACCGTCTCCAATAAAAACAAAACAAACGAAAAAGAAACAAAAAATATTAATGAAATCACCGGCTAAAAACAACGGTGATATCAGAGCCCTCTTTAGCACGGCGACGAAATCAACAAAAAACTACACAAAACTTATAAACGAGCTAGGGGTGAGCGATAGTGGTATGCCAACTAGACTGATCAACCTGTTGGTCGACCTAAATCTGGATAATAGTAACACAACAAAAACTTGTTACATTTGCCAAAATATTTGCGATTGTAAAATAATGAAGAAAAAAAATGATAAACCAGTATTTCTCAATTTTCTGAATCAACCGCTTTTACCAAATTTAGATCTGATTGATGATATAGATGCTGACACAATATTGATTTGTAATAAAAGTTTGGAAATACAAGACACCCAAGACATAGAAAATATTAGTAAAGAAGTCAGTTTCATAAGTAAAAGTACAGAAAAAGCCAATTGTAGCGCTAACTTTAACTTGGAATTCGATTTCGACGAAATAAACTCTCCCGAGATTCAAACTGTGGATAATATTCAAACAGATACTAATACAAACTTTGATTTGGGCAATATCGATGACATATTTGCTGATAGTAGTCCAGAAGAAGCTATTACGAAAGAATTAGAGCCTAATAATGAAATAAGTAAAGTAAAGGAGCAACCGAAAGAAACAGACGAAGCGTTAGGGTTCTTCGGACTCGATAGCATAGACGATATATTTGCTGATTCAGATGACAGCGTTATTCAAGTATCACCTGAGCCTCCGAAAGTAGAAACTAAACCTGCTACAGGAATAATTAATGACAAAGTTGAAATACAAAAAGAAAGAAAAACTTTGAAAGATAACGGACAGGACTTAGCCTATCCGCTCAGTCCATCAATTCTTTCAGGTCAAATAGAAAAGAAAAGATGTACATCACCTATACTTTGTAGCCAAGCGAGCAAGTTTCAACTCAGCACAAAAACACCTAAGCCATCATGTTCCACACCGAACAGAAGCATTACAAAGAAACTACCAGACTCTACTGATAATATAATTGTAATAGATGATGATAATGAAAAATCTAATGTAGACACTACAAACAAAAGTATGTTTACTATCACACAGTTAGTTGACATGATCAACAAAACCGACAAGTCTGTGACAGAATCAAAAAGCAATAAAACCAGTGAAAAAATCCAAGTAATTAGTGACGATGAAAGAAGCACGTCACCAATTCTTTTAACGCAATCTGAAAGGAAAAAATCTGTTAATATAAATAGTTCTAAGAGTAAAAACAAACAAAAAGAACAAAGTACAAGTCTTATTGTATTGGACAGCGATAGCGATTCTAATGACTTCAATGACACAAAATTATACGACTTTTATAAAGAAATGAGTAAATGCGACGCACGTAAAAATAAAACTGTAAATAATAGTCAATTTGCCGGTGTAGATAATGAGTTTGTAGCAAAATATTCTAAAGATGATAGTAAAATTGATACTACGTCCAAAAGGATTAGTTTATTTGATGCGATATCTAAAGAAACTAGTGATATCGACTCAAATAAAACCGCGAATACGAGCGCTATTGGTCGTAAAAGGAAGTTCGACGAAGAAGGCAGTGATCTGATAACAGCATCTCCATATTTCAACAAAAAGCAAAAAATAAAAGACACTAAAGAAGAGCCTCTGACGTTGCAACAAAAAGTATTAGCCGCCATATCATCAAATAAAAACAAACAACAATTCAAAAATAATCAGACTACCTTACATTTCACTGTATCACAGCCAAACTTTTTATCCCAAAAAGAAAACACAAACCCACAAACACAGAACAAGGAATTGAATAAAAGCAGTGAAGAGATAATCCGGCCTTTGGATGTATTACAAAAATATAAAAAGGAAAACAAAATATTGAGTCTGAGAAAGAAATTTAATTCGATATTCAGAAAGAGTCCACATACATCACCCGTGAAGACATCACCATTGAAATCAAGCAATTTGGAAAACAGCGATGACGAGTTCCTTACTTGCGAAAACTATTATAGTCCAAAGAAACTTAGAAAGAAAGAACTCTCTAAGAAGGAAATAGTATTTCACGACAGCGATGATGATTTCATAAATAATAAAAGCGGTCCTTCAAGTCCAAAGGGAACTGGAACTAAGGACGAAAGAATTAGGTCAACAACAAATCACAAAGTCAGAAAAGTAAGTTATTTTATTTTAAATATTTTTTATTTAACAGATTTTTTTCCAATGCCAGCGGAGATTAAAAACATCAATAACTTCGTTTCGGACTAAATGAGGTTTATGGAGTGGTGAGCTTTGTTTTATTGTTCCAGTTGCTAAAGGTGTTATAATAGATTTATAGTCAACGTTCATTCAGCATGAGTAAAAACATGTATTTGAATTTCAGAAAAAGCGTAAGAATCACTCTTTATTAGACATGGAGGCGGCACTATCAGACTCTGACAGCGGCGATGAGCTAACAGATTCGAGTGAAGGCAGCATAGCAGAGTTCATATGCGATGATGATAACGTTACGCATCACGAGGACATGCAGGCCCTGTACTTGAAGTCAGTTAGGTGAGAAGTTTTTTTTTACGCATAATTGCCTATTCTTGATGATCGATCTATGTCGCTTCAGTATGCCCGCAGTCGTAATTGTAGTAACAGTACCTAATAAGAAAAAATATAAGAAAATAAATTTCTTTATCAGGGCATGGTAACAGGAGTTTTTTTTTTTTAATTAAGAGCATTATGGCATCATTTAATATCATCAACATCATAGAAAAGCTCTTATTTTATTATTACTTCATTTCTAATACTAGCTGACCCGTGCCCGCTTCGCTGGAGGACAGATAGTTTCACATCTGGTATTCTAATTTTCCAAAATAAATTATAGCCTATATGTTGCCGAGGACTAATAGCTACATAACAAAAAAAGTTTCATCAAAATCTGTCCAGTAGTTTTTGCGTGAAAGCCAGACAACAGACAGACAGACAAAAATTTTAAAATGTTTTTTTTTTGTCTTGTGTTACTTAAATGATGACCCCTAAGAGTATTTTTTTTAGTTTTTATTCAATGTACAGAATTGAACTCTTCTACAGTTTTATTATATGTATAGATGTGATTTTCAGGAGTCCAGTAAAAAAGAATGGCTTCAAAATACCTGAACTACCAAAGTTTAAAAGAGTAGACGTGTTTTCACAATTCGTCCCGGAAGACACGTACGAAATGGACAGTTTCTGTGTAGACTCACACATCGGATTAACGCAAGTCCACGATGTTTCCGAGTTGGAACTTGCAGAGATTGTATTAAAGAAGAAAAAGAGAAAAAAGAAGCATCGCTCTCCCTCTCCCGGGCAGAACGAAAGTCCACTTGTGAAGCGTAAATATAATAAAGTCAATAGGCTGAATAGTGATTCTGATGATAGCTCATAGCGTTTTGTATGCGATAGTCGTTTGCATCAAAACGCATCATAAATTATCATGCAAAATTTTTTTTACCCTGTTTGTCTGCTTGTCTATGAATTATTCGTCTCTGATGACTTTAGAATCATAGTGAGCTTGAACTTGTCGAACCTACAGTTTGCCTACCAGCTACTCTTTGATTGTATGCAAGTGACCTTAATCTTTTGTAATGCTATGCTTTTATGAATGTTTCTTTATTTAGATGTTACTCCAGCAGGCCTGGGTTTTCAATACTGTGATATAAATTATAGTTTTTATAAGTATGTAAATGTGTCTTGCTCTATAATCTATGTAACTAATTTGTACTTACAATGCGAGGTCGGTTCCATGACCTAATAATATTTAATCATGTGCAGAGAACGTGAAATAAAATGATTACATTTTTATATTTTATTTATTTGTCTTATAAATAAGTCCACTCTACATAAATACCGAATCGTGAAAACTAAGAACATGAAATATAAGGTTTTAAATCTTGGTTAATTAGTATGCAGATTATCATCGGTTTGAATAATCAATGGCCTATCTAACTTTATGGCATAGATTTTCGAAGTAAGGAATGATAAATACTTGAGACAATTATATGAATATTATGAAAATCTTAAATCAACAGTTCAACATTCATCTAAAGAATATCAAGGAGCTCTTGAATCAAGTTTCTTTATACAAAGCAAATACCAATTCAAAGCTTTAATTTTTAATAAAGAAAAGAAAATTGTAATTATAATAACAACTATAAATTATTATGGGAAAAAAAGACTTCATTATTGCTCAATTTCAATTTTAGTATTCCACCTAGTAAAAAAATGTCTTAATTATTTGCGTGCAGCATTTAGTATCTAACAGCTAAAATCTACCTAGTTTCCGGCTGTTGATATGCCACATAGTAGACGAATAGTTTCTTAGTAATAAAGTGATAAAATTCGACTGAAAAAAAAGCAAAACATGCCACTCAGATATAGATCTATGTTGCGCAACCAAAAACGTTCTACAAAACCGAAATCGCCAAATACCACAACAGTCGATAACTTTATGAGCATGAGATGCTTCATGCTATTGAATCATCTAAACAACATTTATCTCATAATAGTTAATTGATTAAGACGTGACATTGCGGATATCTATTTCAAAATACTAAACGGACAAAGATTATGTAGTACAAATTCCGTTAAACTGCTTCCAGAGTCCAATCCTTAAAACTACACACATTTTCCAGCAGAGAAGAGAACCTTTCAATAAAATAAATATAATATTGGTTGACATTGTCACACAGCGACATCTAGCCCCAAACTAAACAAAGCTTGTTCTATAGGAACTAGATAACTGATAGAATACTTATATACTTGAAAAGAAAAGTTTTCTGTTGTCTATGTTGTCTGCTGTAATCTTATCCATTTAGTATTTTGAACATTGATCTCTTGAAAGTGCTCATATTAATTCTTCGCTGGTTTTAGCCGCTTCCTTCGGCTGCCTTCTCTTCTGCAAGTCTTCCAATTCCGATTGCAGTTCGGCGTACCGTTTCTGTAGTTGCTTCTCGCGTTCCGTTTGCCGGTTCACGTCTTCTGTCAATGACTGAAATGCAAAAAAAAATTATATCAAGTAAACTGGCTTGTTATTGTTAAAGCCCTGTATGTCGACGATTGCTAGGAAATACTTCGGAACAAACCTCTATCCTACGTGGAATGGCAGCCTTTTCTTGCTCCGCTAAGAATTTGAACGTCGAATATTCTAAATTGGCTTGCTCTATCTGATCTTGTAACTCTTGGAATTGCTTGATTAGTGACGCCGCTCGACTTTGATAACCACCTGGGAAAAAAATATTTTGAGTACATAGTTTCAAAATATGTAGTAATATTTCCAAGTACGGTAGATAAGTAGATATCCTGATCTCCAAGCGCTGAGATCATCATAGATGTCTAAAGAGGGTAGTCAAAAGCATGTCCAAACATGATACTTAGCACATGCTTACATTTTGAAGAAGTTAGCTTTTGAGAGAGAAAGAAAGAAAGAATAAATTTATTATGTGTCAACATAATCTCTAAAAACTAAACAAAAACATACATATTGGGAACATTGACAACAAAATTGGTCACCACTCAGCTATATGCTGCAACAGCGAGAGTTGATGCAGCGCTGATTTTTTTTTTTTTTTTTTTTTTTCATATTATATGAAAGATTGCAAGCCCATCGATGCTTATAAGAATACTAACTAGTTTCCTTACGATGTTTTCCTTCACTGTTCTGAGCAGCTGTGTAATATTTTCAGTTTACCTGTGAGTACTCTTAGCTTCTTCTCAATCTTGGAACACTTCTTAGCTTCCTTAGCCATGTGGCTCCTATTCTGTTCCAACCTCTTTTCGGCTGATTCCAGTCTGTCCTTCTTACTGGCTAGATTGGCTCGCGTGTATCTGTTTTGTCCTGGCAAGAACAGAACCTGAAATAAAAAAAAAGTTGTATTATAACAATAGGTAGACAATAAAAACGCACTACGATGGCATAAAAATTAAGAATTATAAGTATTATTATAGTATTACTAGCGACCCGCCCCGGCTTCGCACGGGTAGCATGTTATTATACATATAAACCTTCCTCCTGAATCACTCTATCTATTAAAAAAAACCGCATCAAAATCCGTTGTGTAGTTTTAAAGATATAAGCAAACATACATACATACATACAGACGCGGGAAGCGGAAAGCGACTGCTTTATACTATGTAGTGATATTAAAAGTACAACCATAGAATCACAATCCCGATCCAAAACGTATATTTATTGGTAATCTTAATATTTGCCTCTGTCTACCCCCTGTATCTGAGGATTACGGTCGTAATCCTATTTCATTTCATCTTTCAGTATTCGACCTATATCAAAATTCTAACCTCTCGTATCTTCGGATGCCAAAATCAGATATTTTCTCTACAACGCGGCAGTTTGATTGTCGAATGTCGATAATTATGCAACTTTTACCTGAGCGAGACATTCCTCCCACACTTGCGTGTACGCATCCATGCTGAGATCTCCATGCCCCATGCCAGACTTCACCGCGTCTATTTCCTTCTTCAGCTCGAGTTTGGCTGCATCTAGCTCCTCCGAAGTAAACTCCTCATAGGGATGATGTTCGAGGTACGCCAAGTGCGAGGCTTGTAGTTGAACCGCGCGTTTCTTGTCAATTCCTGTAAAATTTAGCAGAGTTTTAGTAGTAGTAGCTCTACCTTCTGCGCAAATATTTGTGTGATAAACATAGATGTATCATTTATGTATGTATCTATACAAAAGTATTTATGTATTCTATCAGTTATCTAGTTACCATAGTACGAGCTTTGCTTAGTTTGGGGCTGGATGACGCTGTATAAAATATGAATACTTAATTATTATCTTATATATAAAAATGAATCCCTATTTTCCTTGGTCACGGCATCACAGGTGAACAGCTGGACCTATTTTGTTTTTTTTTGTTGTACTCGTTGTTGTCAGAAGGTTCTTATGGAAAAAATAATAATTTGACAGGACAACGTCTGTCGGTACAGCTAGTTATTTACAATTCGGCAATATACACTGGATAAGACAAACATTCACCTGGTGGAGGATCTCTCAAGGAATCATAATGCAGCATAGTGACCATTTCCGCCTTGAGCAGTTCCTCTGCATTCTGCAGCGCAGTTAGTGTGCCGCCAGCCGCGCCTCTGACCACAGTCGCGTTCACTTCGCACGGACGCGTGCAACCTCGCTGAACCGCTTGAGACCGCAGCTTTAGTTCTGCTTGACCTAGAAACAAAAAAAAATAGTGTCACGACTGTAATCCCCAAGTACGGTAGACATACTCTCAGATCTCCAGGCGCTTAGATCCTTTGAATATGTCTAGTGGGTCAGAGGCACGTCCAAACATTATATTTGGAACATGCCCACATTTTGCAGTAGTTAGCATTCCATACGTGACAGGTTGCAAGCCTATCGCCGCTGATAGGAATACTAATTGGTTTCCTCACGATGTTTTCCTTCACCGTTTTGATGCGCATAATATACATTTTTGGGACTCCGGGATTCGAACCCACGACCATTGAAAAGAAAGTCGAGGTACCTTTCACTCGGCCAACACGGCTTTACAAATGTATATGTCAGTAACTTAATCTATATAACATTACAAGGGTTTGAGACCTCCTGTTAAGTAAGAAGATACCTGTGATAGATCCCGCTCTTCTATATAAATATTTCTTAAATATTAAGCATTTACATATTATACGTACGTATATCCTCCTGCTCCTTAGCGTATCTGGCGTCCATATCGGCCTGGTCCTCAATCAGATTAGCATGGGATCTGCCCTCCATAATTTCATCATCCTGATCCGGTACTACAATCTCGTAGTCATTGCGCGGAGTGGGGAGCGATTGGAGCGCATTGCGGACAGAGGCTTTCAGCTGAAAAATAAAGTTTATTTATCACTTTTCGTATATGTATAAAACACATACTAACGTTCTTATAAGCGGCGATGTTGCTAATAATGTTTGGACGTGCCTCTGACTACCCCCACTAGACATCTTCAAAGGATCTAAGCGTCTGAAGATCTGAGAGGATGTCTACCATACTTGGGGATTACAGTCGTGACCTTATTTTTTTTTTTTTTTTTTACATACTAATATTATACTTTGTTTTGATAGTCAAAACTTTTCAATAAAAACCTTTCAGTGATACTTTACAATAGCGATACAGTGGTTCGCATATTCCTAGCCAGATCTTACTCAACATTCGTGTATAGATAAAAATGGTCTATTTTATTCCAATCAAACACATTCCTACTGCCAACATCCATTCCATATATGTAAACTTTCAACCTTTATTGAATTACCTGCTTTTGCATTTGATGTGCCAATTGTGGAGTGTCACCAGCACTCAATCTGTCCTCTGGATTGATACTCAGCTTGTCACGAAGACCTGGCGTCTAGAAAAATAACACATTGATGATAAAATGCAAAAAAAAAATAAAAAAAAAATTCTGATATTTGAATTATTAAAAGCACAGTATATACATATGATAAAACTTACAGTCAACGAACCAGGTGGTCCCATACCATGGCCAGGTGTGTTGAAACTTCCAGGTGTAGATACCTCACTTCGCTGCGACCTATAACAAATAGAATAATGTACGTCCTACTATCCTAATCATAAAATTATACTAAATAGGAGTTTGTTTCAACAGTTCAATTAGGCCGTATATGTTGTATCTGGGTTGATCTGCAGCCGTGGGTGAAGCTAGTACTCAATAAACTTGTATTAACATGCAAGGAATTCTATTCAGCAGTATTCGTGTTTTGTGTCTGAAGAGAAAGGTGGTTCAGGTTCAGTGGTTATTGCACCTTTTAATGAATTTAGTTAGGTATATACACAAAAGAGTGACAGGTCGTATGTATAGAGTTAGAAGATAAAAACTGACCTATATGGTGTAGCGAGCACTGTATTCGGAGTGGCGACGGCTTGTGACGATGGCAGAGCCCCCGAGAAGTCTGGCTGATGCAGTGGCGTGTTCAGACCTCCTTTGAGAGGCGTATCCACGTGCGTGAGGGCCATCACGTTCTGAGCTTCCATTAGGATTCTTAAACAAACAAATCAATAGATGTTATTACTGCAAAAAAAGAAGGGAAACAATCAAATGTAACGTTCAAACGTGTCCAACCTCCCCTTTTAAGGACCTGGAGATCAAAGAGGTTCCAGGTATACTCTTTATTGCACACAAACAAAACAACTAGTAGGTAACAATAAACATAAATATACAATGGGCGCCCTTATCGCTTAAAGCGATCTCTTCCAGACAACCTTTGGATGGACTGGATTAACAAAAAAAAGAGAGTAGTAGTTACCTATCTTGTTGATGCGCAGGAGTGCGCAGCGCAGCAGAAGGCGCTGGCGTAAGCGCATACTCTCCCAACAAAGCATCCGTGGGTGCGCCTGCGCCGCCTGCTGACTCGCGAGCCGCCTCCGACGCGCGGCCCAGCTTCACCACTTGCTGTAACTCCTGACAAAAGAACACTGGTTTTCAATTGCACTTCTAAAGCCACTAAGTAGTAGCCTCACAGCTCAGTTGGTACTAACTCTGCCTTCAGTAGGTTGTGGGTTCGATCCCCACCCAGAGCAAATATTTGTGTGATTCATCACACAAATATTTGCTCTCATAGATGTTTGCTCTGTGTCTGGGTGTTAGTATGTATCAAATGTATGTATTTACAAAAAAAAAGTATATTATAAGTATTTTATCAGTTATCTAGTTCCCAAGCTTTGCTTAGTTTGGGGCTAGATGTGTGAAATGTCAACCAATATTTATTTATTCAATTTAAAATATTTATTTGGTAATGTAACTAACAAACTATATGTATGTTCGTTGCCTGATTCTTCTAGGCTTGGTGTGAGGAACAGGCACCTAGTCACCTAGCTCCTAAGATAAATACCTTTTGACTTTGGTAAAATGATTTGGATTACGTAAATTTCGAATTCTAACTAATCTTTATCCATGTAATATCATCAAAATCCAAATATGTGTTCCACAAAATCCACATTCTCTGCATGAATTCAAGAGCTGTGAACATTGATCGAATTTGTAAAACCGATAGAATCTTCTGATTCTATAATAGTTACAATGAAAATGGTATTCTCAAAATTTGAAAGGGAATGAAAATTATCGGTTGATGATCCATTTTAAGCCCGCTGCTTACTTAATCTGTGCCAATCTCAATCAAAAATATCACGACTATGTATGTGATCTTAAGAGGCTGCCAGTCGCTGATTGCTCTTTTTCGAAACGAAAAAAGAAATACTTCTGAACAAGCCACATCTCCTATTTTTATAAGTATATTACTTCAGGTTCCTACCTAGATTTCTATTGAAAAAAAAAAAAAAAAATGAAAAAATGTTTATTTCTACAAGCTTATAAAAAAGGAAAATAATAACAAATTAAGCTGAAAACATAATAGCAGAAACTTTTCACGATAAAAATATTATTTCAAAATGTAATACGTTTTAGAATTTATGATCGAAATATTTTATATACCTACTATTAAAATCAACTTGTGATTTATTGTTAAAGATAGGTAATATGTAGATCTAGATTTCTATTAGGATAGATTTTTGATACATAATTTATATCATTAATTTATTCGAAAAGCTAAGGCGGACCACGCGCGGACGTGTGTTTGTCATCATTGCAGCGGTCGGTAGGATTATTTATCGAAGTGATTAAAGATGGGTACATCTTTATTCACATATACTATACATTATAAAATAGGAGATGTGGCTTGTTCACAAGTATTTCTTTTTTCGTTTCGAACAAAAATAATAGTCGACTGGCAGCGTCTTAATGTATTTCTTTAATCTATACTCTCGACACTAACCTGATCAGACACTTGAGGTTCGGGCAACACAAGCTTGCTTCTCTTCCTCGCAGGCTGGTCTCCTTGCAACATGGCTTGAGGTACGTCATTTTCCTTGCGCTGTTTTAATTTGTTCTTATCCTTGCGGCGATCTCTCTGAAACAATATAACATACTTCGTAAGTAACATTGAAAAATATAATGTGTTATTATATTATGAATTGATTTTAGTTGATTTGAAATTAAATAAAATAGCATTACGACTGTGACATCTAATTACGGTAGATATCCTCTGAGATCTACTGGCGAGATACAAGGCTACTTTTTTTTCAAAATTTACTATTTTTTTTTAGATTTATGTCGTCAAAAATCTATATCCTGAATCTACGCGAACGAAGTCGCGGGTATAATCTAGTGAACCTATATAGCTGGGTGAATACCTCTTCCTTCTCAGAATGTAGCTCGCCATCAAGATGCTGCTGCCGTAGTCTCGAAAAGTCAGGCGCCATTGGATCCACCACTTCAACGGACGTGTCGTAGAATCCGGAAGCAGGTCGTTTCTCAAACGGAATCTCCGCGTTGTAGTCAACACCACGCTTCTTTCTGCGTCTGGATACAAATAAAAGAATTTCAAAGTGGTCCTTGTGATTTAACGAAATTTTAACTAATGTGTGGACACAACAGAATTGACACCATTTTTAGGGTTCCGTACCCAAAGAGTAAAAACGGGACCCTATTACTAAGACTTCGCTGTCCGTCTGTCTGTCACAAGGCTGTATCTCAGGAACCGTGATAGCTAGACAATTGAAATTTTCACAGATTATATATTTCTGTTGCTGCTATAGAATAAAGTAAATATAGATAGGAGGTCCCATACAACAGACTTGTTTTTTTTTTGGCGTTTTTTTATAGATAATGGTACGGAACCCTTCGTGCGCGAGTCCGACTCGCACTTGACCGGTTTTATTTGAATACTTACTTATAAGGCACGCCAATGCCGGCAGCACTCAATTCGCGTCTTTTCTGCAATGCAGCAAGGCGCCGCGCCTCTTCCAATTGCTTCTCGCGCGCCTTTCGCTTCGCTTTCTTGCCTTGCGTGTTGGCGAGACGAGCGCGTGCTTCTGACAGCATCTCCAACTCTGTAAGATATTCATCATTATCATCTTCCTGCCCACATCCCACTTAGTAGAGTCAGCACAACAATGTATTATTTTTCCATTTCATTCTATCGGCTGTCATCTCATCACTCACTCTGTTCTTAAGTATGTTATCTTTCACACAGTTCATCCATCTTTTCTTTGGCTTAACTCTAATTTGACATCCCTCCACCTTCATTCCTAACATCCTTCTCATTACATGATCTTCTTTCCTTCTCACATGCCCATACCTTGCTAACCTATTCCTACTTCCAATAAAGTACATACAGTACACAACATTTATTTCAGTACTCATATTACCATCTTCATCCATATCCTTGGGATCAGGCCTTGCAGGCTTAGTTTCGGGATTTGGGTCAATTTCCCCCGGTTTGAGTTTACGTGGATCATCGCCAATATCCTCTCCCTCCTCTTTCTTTTGAGCTTGATCTCTGCATAAATATAACATAAATTTGAAAATAATTGCTGCTTATTGCTGTATCAAAAATGTTTGATTGGGTCATTGTAGGAATAACTATAGATTTTTACATGAATCTTAATCACATTATTATCTCCAATTTATAAAACTGATTGACGTTTTGAATATGTTACAAATGGTTACGGGCAGACTCGATACATGATAAAGACCCGTGTAAAAATCTATATTAAAATAAAATATATAACATACAATAAATATTCGTATCTCTCCAAACATTGGGCTGCTGTACGTCCAATAATTGGGGCGATGGTTCGCCACTGAGTTGGCATCAACTTGGCCAAGTGTAGTAATTTCTCGTCCTCTTCTCTCGACCATTCCGTTTTCTTGATGCTGGGATCCAGCCATTCGTACCAACGAGCCTTGCATTGCTTAGCAGACTTCCTGTGCAGCAGAGATGCGATACGCGACCACTGATTTTTGCCATATTTCATGACAGCCGCCTTGAGGATTTCATCCTGAAATCATAGAATATTTCATAGTATCATAGTACCTGCTGAGACTGAAACAGCTAGTGGATTATAAGAAATTAAGCTAATAGATCAAAATAAAGAAAACAAACCTCGGTGTTGCGCCAAACGCCGCCTTTTATCATAATTCGCGGCATGGCTGTAGGATTTTATTACGCTCCTGTTGTACAAACTACTGATTAGATACAATTTTAATAGTTCACAGCTTTAAATTACATAGTTTTGGATGTAATTTCAACGCTTTACAATTTATTTGCAAACGCACTGTACTGAACTCGTTGTACTCAATTTGCTCACTGACTGACTGACGCCATTTTGCAAACACATGTTTGACACATAGTTACTTGACACTAACATTTCCATCAGGCATATTTATTGACTTCTCGTACTTTCTTGACTTCTCTTCTGGATTTTTTCTTCTAATTTGAACACAAAAATCCAAGATTACAATTCGGTCAGTTTGACCCATCGACTACATAGTACATAGCGTTTGACCTACAGATTTTAGCCAACATAACTTTTTTATAGTTAGTCTGAGGATATATTCTAAAAAATCAACATTACCAACTTCTTAAACGCAATGCCTGACATGACATGATCTATTATATCAGTGTCAAAGCCTTATTTGACATTTGACATTCAATCAAATCAAAATGCAATGGACGACAGCGTCAAAGAGCAGCATAGGCATAGTAGACGACTGAGACAGCGTTCTTTGGTGGGTTTGGCACTCCCTTTTACTGAGTTTTGTAATAAAAAGATATAATGCATTTCCATTGAATTGAAGCATTTACATCAACCGCTGTAAAATGATACACTGAAATTGATCTATTGGACTTTCTCGTTGCCCTGACTGGATTTCCAGGTATGAAATTATTCATCCGCTGCTAAATGAGATCATGAATTGTAATCGTGGGTTCATAGTTTTTTACTATTTACTTACTTAAACGTTGATTTATCCTTATGTGCCTAAGTTCTGTATTTATTGTTGTTTGATAGTGTGGCTCAGTAATCTGGTACGGATGTTGCTATATCCGCGCAATTACCTACCGACCGACTTGTTATATTGCGACACTAAAAATATGATTGGCTTAAGCACTTAGCTCATCCGCTGATTTTATTTGTTTTTATTTCCAGAATCATGTCTACCATGTCCAGGACAGCTAATCTCAGCCAGCAGAAGCTGGCTGAGAAGCTAGTGATATTGAATGAAAGAGGTATTGGTATGCTGACAAGAATCTATAACATCAAAAAGGCTTGTGGCGATGCCAAGTCGAAGCCAGCCTTCCTCTCGGACAAGTCCTTGGAGTCCTCCATCAAACACATTGTAAGAAGATTCCCCAATATTGATGTGAAAGGCTTACAAGCCATCACCAACATCAGGAATGAAATCATCAAGTCGCTTTCATTGTATTACTACACATTCGTAGACCTATTAGACTTCAAAGATAATGTTTGTGAACTCCTCAACATAGTAGATGCCTGCCAAATCACTTTAGATTTGACCTTAAATTTTGAATTGACTAAGAATTACCTTGATTTGGTAACCGTTTACGTCTCTCTAATGATACTGCTGTCTCGGGTGGAAGACCGCAAAGCAGTGCTAGGTCTTTTCAATGCTGCACATGAAATGGTAAACAACCAAATAGATCCAAGCTTTCCTCGCTTGGGACAACTCATTGTTGACTATGATGCACCTTTCAAGAAATTGTCAGAGGAGTTTGCACCACATCAGAAAACTTTGTCTGCTGCCCTTAACTCATTGTGGCATGTATACCCTGCAAGGAACCTCACAGCTGAACACTGGAGATCAGAGCAGAAACTCAGCTTGGTAAGTAATCCAGCACAGCTTTTAAAACCATCAGAAACAAACACAATGTCCTCTGAGTATATTTCCTTGGAGACATTGGAAAGATGGGTGATATTTGGCTTCGCCATCTGCCATCACATGCTGCAGCAGGACCATGCCAATAAAATGTGGGTCAGTGCTTTAGAATCTAGCTGGGTGGTTGCACTCTTCAGAGATGAAGTGATTTACATCCATACATACATTCAAAGCTTCTTTGATGGAATCAAAGGGTATGGAAAGAGGATATCTGAAGTGAAAGACTGCTACCATCATGCTGTGCAGAAAGCTGGCTATAAGCACAGGGAAAGAAGAAAGTTTTTAAGAACAGCTTTGAAAGAACTTGGACTTATATTGACTGATCAGCCTGGATTGTTGGGTCCCAAAGCCTTGTTAATATTCATTGGCTTGTGTTATGCAAGAGATGAAGTTTACTGGCTGTTGCGCCACAATGACAACCCACCACAAAAAGTCAAAGGTAAAGCAGCGGAAGACTTGGTAGATAGACAACTGCCTGAACTGCTCTTTCACATGGAAGAACTTAGGGCATTGGTACGGAAATACAGCCAAGTGATGCAGAGATACTATGTCCAGTATTTGTCTGGTTTTGATGCAGTGGCTTTGAACTTGATGATACAGAACTTGTCTGTGTGCCCAGAGGACGAAAGCATTATACTGTCCTCATTGTGCAACACAGCAGCTGGATTAAATGTCAAGCAAGTGGAAGACAACCAGACATTTGATTTCCGTGCATTCCGTCTAGACTGGTTTAGATTGCAAACATACACTTCACTTGCCAAAACTCCGTTGAATCTTGTTGATCAGCGAGAACTGGCACAGTTTATTGATAAAATGGTATTTCACACCAAAATGGTGGATAACCTAGATGAAATCTTGGTTGAGACATCTGATCTGTCCATATTCTGCTTTTACAACAAAATCTTTGAGAGTCAATTTCACATGTGCCTAGAATTCCCAGCACAAAACCGATACATCATTGCATTTCCCCTTATCTGCAGTCATTTTCAAAACTGCACTCATGACTTGTGTCCAGAAGAAAGACACCACATTAGAGAAAGGAGTCTCTCTGTCGTCAATATTTTCTTAGATGAAATGGCCAAAGAGGCCAAGAATATTATCACCACAATTTGTGATGAGCAGTGTACCATGAGTGACAAGTTGCTGCCGAAACATTGTGCGCAAACAATCGCCCATCTGGCTAACAGAAAGAAAAAGGATAAGAGCAAGAAGAACACCATTGAATTGGTTGTTCCTGGAGCGGAGAGCTACAGAAAAACAAGAGAAGAATTGACCACAATGGATAAACTGCACATGGCATTAACAGAATTATGCTTTGCCATCAATTACTGTGCAACAGTAAACGTGTGGGAGTACACATTTGCGCCGCGGGAATATTTACATCAGCATTTAGAAACCCGCTTTTCAAAGGCTCTTGTTGGCATGGTTATGTTTAACCAGGACACTAGCGAGATCGCGAAACCCTCCGAGCTACTAGTCAGCGTGCGAGCGTACATGAATGTACTACAAACAGTCGAAAATTACGTACACATTGATATCACGAGAGTGTTCAACAACTGCCTCCTGCAGCAAACTCAAAACATGGACAGCCACGGTGAGAAGACCATAGCGTCGTTATACACGCAATGGTATTCTGAAATTCTGCTAAGGAGAGTGAGTGCAGGCAGCATCTGTTTCTCCATGAACCAAAAGGCATTCGTGAGTCTAACAGCTGAAGGCGCCATTCCTTTCAACGCTGAGGAGTACTCTGATATCAATGAGCTCAGATCTCTGGCTGAATTGATCGGGCCTTATGGCATGAAGCTTTTGAGCGAGACGCTGATGTGGCATATTGCTAGCCAAGTTCAGGAACTGAAAAAGCTGGTGATACAAAACAAAGAAGTTCTCCAGATGTTGAGAACTAACTTTGACAAACCGGAGATAATGAGAGAGCAGTTCAAGAGGTTGCAGCAAGTGGATAATGTGCTGCAAAGGATGACAATAATCGGAGTTATTTTGAGCTTCAGACAAATAGCGCAGGAATCGCTTTTGGATGTTTTGGAAAGGCGAATCCCATTCTTGATCAGTTCCATCAAGGATTTCCAACAGCAGCTACCGAGCGGTGACCCTATGCGGGTAATATCGGAGATGTGTTCCGCGGCTGGCTTGTCCTGTAAAGTAGACCCCACTTTAGCTACTGCTCTTCGCCAACAAAAAGCAGAGGTAGAAGAAGAGGAACATTTGATTGTGTGCCTGCTGATGGTATTCGTGGCGGTCTCGCTTCCCCGCCTCGCTCGAAGTGAAGGGTCCTTCTACCGGCCCTCGTTAGAAGGTCATGCTAATAACATTCACTGCATGGCACCAGCTATCAACCACATCTTCGGAGCGCTGTTCACAATTTGCGGTCAAGGGGACATCGAAGATCGTATGAAGGAGTTCTTAGCTCTGGCGTCGTCGTCTCTTCTACGGCTCGGTCAAGAAACCGAGAAAGAAGCCATCAAAAACCGAGAATCGGTGTACCTCCTTTTGGACTTGATCGTTCAGGAGTCGCCATTCCTCACCATGGATCTATTAGAATCCTGTTTCCCTTATGTGCTGATACGAAATGCATACCACGAAGTTTACAAACAGGAACAAATGTTGCTGCATTGATGCCGAGATAAAAGACATAATATGAATCCGATAGTTGTAGAGGTGCATAAGCTAGCTAGTATGGTTATCGATAGTTAGAGTATGTATATTATAAACTAAGTTTTGATAAATGTCCCTCTTTTTTTCCTTAAGAAAATTATTCACTCAGCAGCTTTTTCTGTTGGGAAAATGCACTTTGCTTTTGATGCATTTTATGCACTTTTTTAGAACTCCAGCCCCCTTATCTTTATATTATTCTGGTTTAATATTTTAAACACATCTATAACGTAAGGTTCTCTAACAATGCAGGCTATCAAATTATGAATACTTTTTAGGTAGGTACTTTAAGTTTAGACTTTATTTATCATAATATTATACAGAAATTGGCACCGATTATTAGAATTAAGACTCGTTAGACAGAAGTTATTTATTAATTAATAATTTTGTTATGTATATCTAATTTTATCAAGACGTTTGCATTTAAAAGTAAGTTTAATTATAATGTTACGAGCGCCAGCCAAATATCCGCTAATTTTGCATTAATTATAAACCTGTAACCTGAAGCATTATTGCAAAATATATCCGGTCAATATGAATAGGTACACACGTCATATTAATAGGTCATAGACTGTGTGGTCGATGCTGTAGGTTCTATAAACGTTTGTAAGCTTAAATCATAGGTATTTAAGTCTCGAGGCCTTGCAAGGTAGGTAGACAAATAAACACTAGACTAGAAATATACTACACATTATTACAACAACGGGAAATTACTCACGTAAATGATAAATTGTAATAATGTGTAGAACAACAACGAAAGTTTTGAAAGTGAAATAGAAATATACTAGTTTATTCTTTCATTATGGAAACAAGCATCATAGATTTAATGACAAAAATAATCTCATACATTTGCATTCCTTATTTTAATGAGAAGATGCTTTTTATATTTTGAACAATAGATATTACTATGTAATTGGTAGGTAATCAGTTCAGTACTTTGTTGTATGTCCCTTTACGGTAAAATGAAACATACGATCAGATCTTATTATTTGGCGAATTCATGTGCTCGTAAGTAGGATACAGATCCGATATTATAACGTTATATTATTATGCAACATAATGAAATAACCCTCAATATTGTACACTCGTTCTAAGATTAAGTTAAGCAATACTTTTGTACCTTGTATTAAACTACAAATACGCATCCATTTAATAAAACTCGTATAAAATGATTGGCGTTTTATTTGAGTCATCCTTGAATTTAGTCATCTGTGCCCTTAACCTATTTATCTTATCATCTCACTAACGAGAGTGTTTTTGTAGGTACTGGCTTGTATATAGTTAGTGAGTCATAGTGTTGTAGGATTTAAGTAAAACGCAAAAATCATGTAAAATTTATGTATTTTTTTATTATTTTGAAATCACATGTCGTAACATTCATCTTGTTAATTAAAAATATTCACATTGTCATTTAAATAATCTATTACGGTAATCTAGCTTATAATTAGGAGAAATAATGCCATTGAGTAGGTACTGTACTACTAATGATGGATACAACTTCCATCGGTTACACGATTGGTCAAGTCTAAACTGAAACTTCACCCCCTCTCCTTTTACATACAAATATACAATAATATAGTACATTACAAGAACTTGCGTATTGTTTCCACATTTACTAATAAAATGGCATTAACATGGTATCCTTATCACTAAAATGTATAGAAATAATAAAAAATACATCATGCTCTTTGGCTTGCACGACGGAAAGTAACTACACTAACTTTATTAAACAAAATCTCGTTATCTATCAAAGAGATCAATTTAACTGTGAATAAACGAAGACGCTATGAGGGTAAATAGACAAAAGTGTGATATGCAACTTTGTTTTACCAGTTAGTATAAAATATCATGTCTTTTTGAGCCATTTTTTAAAGTAACTCATACAACTATAAATAAAAAATGCAATTACAAATTACAATTTCATATTATCATTAGAATGTTGAAAGATTTCAGTCTAATAACATTTGATCATTTGGCAATATTTACTGTTTAATTTAATATTCTACTTAACAATAGAACAAATTAAATATAACCAAATCAAAAAGTACTTTAATCGCCATAGGAAGACTAAATGCGAATTTTTTGAAATTATTTTAATATTTTGAGCCCATGACTAATTAAATTTTACTAAAGGATGCACTAACTATCCATATCAAAGCAACGAAGGACTACAACAACAATAAAGGAACAGGAATACAAATTGGTATCATGGCACCTCGACATTCCACTTACGTTAACATTAAACACGTTAAAATAACTTTTATATAAAAATTACATTATGGAGATTCGAGTAAAACCAGCTGTGAACGTAGTCACATACATTGCTTGTTTGCATACAGTAGATATTTTACATAGTGTATGTATAGTTTCAGTTTATATACATAAATGTTGGAGCAGTGTTGCTCTGAACTGTTTCGAGGTATCACTGATCTAACATCTTGCTTTCTCAAGAGTCCCATACATCTGTTTTATTGTATAAAAATAAAGATTTCATTCACAGTTTCGCTCGATCCGACTTCACACTTGAGCTCACATTTATGAGGACGCTTGTCCGTCATTGAGCAAATGAGTACAACATTACTTGGAAAATAAACTGGCTCTAGTAACACATTCTTGCACCTACAGGCGTTGGACACGTTATAGATATTGCTGTCACCTCACAACACAATGTTACAACTAACCTTCGCGTGTAATTTTATTTGTCTGACAGTGGTATGGTATCCGACTCACGCACAAGCATAAGAATCCTGAAAATAGACTTCTGAAATACGTAGGTATCAACTGCTTATGAATGAGGCAGATTCAACGACTGACAATGAATTGATTATCGGTATTTTGTTCGGTAATGTTCGCATTACATACGGTATTTTACGGCGCGGAACGTTCTAGATATCGGTCTCGCTTGAATGTATGTTATAGTCGTCTGCGAGACAACAGTCACGTGCATAAGTTCGCGACACTGCCCTGGGGTCTACTCGGAAAATAAAAACGTAATTTCGTGACAATATTCGTTTCAAAATATCATCGACTATAGTTTGAACGATGGAACGGCCGTAATTACTTTTGACAATCATCGATGTTCGTAATCTTACTTACAAATCAGTTTAAACTATAGTCGAATATTGTCACGAAATTTCGTTTTCAGTTCCCAACTAGACCCCACATTACGAGAGAAGGTTCTAGATATCGGCCTGTCGCTTCGGCGGATGGGGCGTCACATAGAGCCCGTCGGGCGAGTGGAGCGTTATAGTCGTCTGCGAGGCTACGGTCACGTGCGTACGTTCGCGACACACGTAGCCTAGCAGTAGTGGAACGGCGGGCGCTAAGGCGACTAGCTCAAGCGTCTCGCCGCTGTATGCGTACTGTCAGACTTTGTGTGGGGGACGCATCTCGTACGATTGAGGGTAGGCGCCCGCGTACGGTTCACGGCGGCCGCTCGGACCGGGCGGGGCGGTCGCTGGAATAGAAAAAGATCTTAAACAACAAAGTTCATCAAGATGAATCTAGTGACATAATCAGCTCACGTCCATTTGGATGTGAAGAGCTAATTATGCATTTGCTGAAATGCAACATCTACATGTTGTGTCAACCCCAAGACGAGGGTGAACAAAAAAACAAAAGAATCAGCTCCTCAATATTAAACACAAGCTAACCCGGCGAACTTCGTATCGCTTTAGAATAAACTCCCGTTCCCATTCCCGTTAAAAAATGAAAAAATACAGACAATAGTTGATTCAACCTTTTTAAATAGTTTACACAAAATACATTTCTGAACGCATGCATAAATGTCAATCATTACTTACAGTCATCGACTACATAGCCCAGTGTAGTCGATGCTTACAGTATTTGACTGGATGGACAACAAATGTTTTTCATGTACTAAACCAATGAACATTTATTGAAAATGATTCATCTTTCATAATTATGTATTCGTCTAGTTTTCATTGTTTTTAAGATGTATTCTGCCATTCGGGGCGGAGACAAATCCAACGAATCAAAAACCATGAAAATTGGTCCAGCAGATCTCGAGTTATAAGTGTTGTAACAAACCCGACTTTCTTTTATATAGTAAGATGTCTTTCCTGTGGATTTGGCCGACTAAGCTGGAACAATGTTTTGTTTCTGGGAAAGTTTACCTCCTCTACAATAAACCATGTTCCAAGTATTACAGCGTTTCGTGGTTCCGTTAAAAGTTCCACCAGACGTTGTATAAATCATCATCATCATTTCAGTCGTAGGACGTCAACTGCTAAACGCAGGCCTCGAAGAAATGTAATGTACAGACGTGCCTCTGACTACCCCTTCGGTGTTAAGTCTGTGGCTAAAAACCTTTATTATAATTACCTAGATCGCGTGCTGCGTACGCCAGCGGAGCAGCATAACCCTTGTGGTTCCTCTGGCGTCTATGACCGGGGCGTGGCGGGGCACGGGCGGGGGAACGGGGACCGTTGGCTGCGTTGGCGCCGTGACGCATGCGCCGCAGAGTGTTCATTGGACGACGCAGAGTCTCCGATAGCCGTCTGCGGGGAAACACGGGTGTGAGTGTGAGTAAGCGCAGTTTGGTCTGAGCATTGGGGGCAAGCACGCTAGCATGAACAGCGAATTTCATCACTTTGAAATTAGCGGAATACTAACTACTGCAAAATGTGGTCATGTGCCATGTTTGGACGTGTCTCTGACCCCTTATACATATTCAAGGCTCTGAGTGCCTGGAGATTTGAGGGAATGTTTACCGTACTTGGGGATTACAATCGTGATATTTAAATTTTTATGATATTCGTTATTCCTTGTGATTTTATTGAAATAAATGACTTTGAATCGATGAGAATTTTACAACGATCATAGCGATATTATTAAAGTGTTTTTTTTAACGCATAATTGGCTTGCGGATCTATAGGTACATTAAAACATGGACTAAAATCTATACACATTTAGTATATCTTGCTAATTAGGAAAAAAAAAGTTGAAATCACGAATATACCCAAATCCACATCATGTCAAAATTACATAAGTGAGTAATTTCCCGTTTTCACCCGTAGTACCACTCACGAAAGTTTTGAGAGTGAAATATTCTTATACTTAGAGATCATTAATTTTTAAAAACAAAAGTCACTTAACTTTATTTATAAATAAATATTAGTGGACATTATCACACAGCGCCATCTAACCCCAAACTAAGCAAAGCTTGTACTATGAGAACTAAATAGCTGATAGAATACTTATATACTTTTTTTGTAAATACATACATAATGATACATAATAACATAACACCCAGACACAGAACAGACATCTATGTTCATCACACAAATATTTGTCCTAGGTGGGGATCGAACCCACAACCTACAGCGCAGAAGGCAGAGCTACTACCAACTGAACTGTAAGGCTATTTTTTAAATTACATGGATTGGTTCGGGTACCACTAAGAATGCTCTTCCTTTAGACAGCCACTATAACTATAAAACTCTGTACAATATTCTCACCTGGCAGGAGGTCTCTTCGGGTTCGAAGATGGCGTGTGAACCGCGCAACATTTGATAAACCCGCCCATACAAACTATGAGCGCTACTCCAGTCAGCAGAACAACCCACCACCTGGAGATAACCCACACTTGCAGCGACTGAAGTGTATCGCGGTTCAGCAGTAGGTTCTTGAGACGGACGAGCGGCCCTTCCGCGTCCACAGCACGGCATTTCAGAAATACATCGCAGTAGCCCTGCAAACAAGATTTTTGCTATAGATTAGACTATCTATATATTATAAGCAGTGTTGGCCGAGTGGGAGGTACCTCGACTTTCAATCTGAAGGTCGTGCGTTCGAATCCTGGCGTGCCAATGGATTTTTCTGTTCGAAAAATTTATATGCGCATCAAAAACACGTGCTCATAACGATGAAGGAAAACATCGTGAGGAAACCAGTTAGTATATTCTTGTAGTTATTTAGACAATGAAATATATTTTGCAGATTTATAAAAGCAATTGAATTATACTCACCCTTTTTTTGTGCATATAAATAAAGACTTTTTTTAACTTTATTTTTATTTATACTGTTTTATTTTCCCTGTCTTAGTGTGACGTACCTGGAAGTTATCGCAAGGCGATCCGGGTCGCAAACTTATTCCGTCCTTCGGCAGGTTGTGCTTATCAGCAAAGTCCGCTGTACTCCGACACGAGTCCGGACTGGGTCCAGTCTGACATGCGAGTTGGCAGAGCGCACGCCTATTGATGACGGCCGTCACGCCGTCAGAGACACGTTGCGGACCGGACGAGAGGAAGCATTCTGTCATGTTCCACGCGAGACACATTGAACCGCTGCAGTCGCCCGCGATGCATAGTTGAGTGTCTGGAATAACACAGATAGTTTATCGGTTTTTTAGGGTTCCGTACTCAAAGGGTAAAAACGGGACACTATTACTAAGCTTATAAGCGGCGATGGGCTTGCAACCTGTCACGTATGGAATGCTAACTACTGCAAAATGTGAGCATGTGCCAAATATAATGTTTGGACGTGCTTCTGACTATCCCCACTAGACATATTCAAAGGATCCAAGCGTCTGGAGATCTGAGAGGATGTCTACCGTACTTGGGGATTACAGTCGTGATCCTATTTATTTATTTTAACTAAGACTTCGCTGTCAGTCACAGGGCTGTATCTCATGAACCGTGATAGCTAGGCAATTGAAAGTTTCAGAGATGATGTATTTCTGTTGCTGCTATAACAAAAAATACTAAAAACAGAATAAAATAAATATTTAAGGGGGGCTCCCATACAACAAACATGATTTTTTATAGATAATGGTACGGAACCCTTCGTGCGCGAGTCTGACTCGCACTTGGCCGGTTTTTTATAGTACGGAACCCTTTGTGCGCGAGTCCGATCTCCGTGCGATCTCGTCACATTCTTCCCTTCACAAGACCAGGGCAGCTAGTAAATAAACTAGTTGATGGACACATGTGTAATACATACCGTTGTTGCACTGAGTGTGGTCCGGCATAGCTCGGGGTGCTGGGCACTCGGCCGAGCGACCAGAGCAGTATGAAGCGTGGCTGCATTCCGTCGCCTCGCGACAGGTTTGGTTGCGAGACGCGTCCACGAACTGGCATGTTTGCGAGTTGCAGCACGGACCTTGCGATGGACTAAGGACAAATAACACGTCAGTAACATCGTATGTAAATAACAAGCTACACCCGGCGAACTTCGTATCGCTTTAGAATTAACAAATGTTGTGTTAAGTGCCCGTTCCCGTTATAAAAAGTATCCTATGTCCGTTTCCTGGTTCTAAGCTACCTCTCCACCAATTTTCAGCCAAATCGGTTCAGCCGTTCTTGAGTTATAAATACTGTGCCTGATTATAAGATAGAAAATACTTTATTGCACACCATAAAAAGAAATAAAACATACATAATAAGAATACACAACAAAAAACTATGCTGAACAATGGGCGGTCTTATCGCTAATCAGCGATCTCTTCCAGACCTTATAATAATATTATTAAACCCAGCACAGCACTCTCACAGTTATTTATCCATGATACATCCGTTTTGTAAAATACGCAACAGACGTTTTCCTGTCCAAATTTCGATAACCGCATAGAGTAACGGACGTTGCTATGACGATTGATATCAACACGGATGTCAGATTTTTTGCACACCAGCGCCATCTACACCTTAATCATCACTTATGCGATTTTTTATCATTTTGGGGATGTTTTTCGTATTTTAAACTAGTCTATGTGTTATTCGGGTATTATATCTACATCTACAGCAAATTTAATCTTAATCCGTTTTGTCGTTTAGGCCCGATTGAGGCACAAACATACAAACAAACTTAAAAACTTTCGCGTTTATAATATTTTTAGGATATGATATAAAATAAATTGACCTGCACTGTGTGTTGGCTTTTCTTGTACATCTCTTGGCGCTGACGTTCCGTTCCCTATCGAATGAGCTGACCAGTCGCGGGTAGCAACAGCGATCCTTGCATTCCAGCTCATCGTAACCTGTAAATAAACAATATTTTAGAGGTCTTTTTCAATATACAAGTCTTACCCTGTCTCAATGTGTATGATAGAATTGTGTATCTATCATTAAAATTTAAAAAAAATAAAAAACAATTGACGTATGTTTGTTTTGCAAAAACTTGTGATTATCTGGACAAGGTTTAAAGGAAAAAAAAGTTGGAAAAATAGTAAAAATTCGTAAAAAAACGATGTCAGAAAGTCCTTTTTCTAAGGGATTATTAAAATTTGGACAAAGAAAACGTCTGTCGGGTCAGCTAGTGTAGAATATTTGTCGTTTGTGACCTCACATAAGCTGAATTATATTATACAACAACGTGTCCCGTATTATTTTACGAGACGAGGGACACCTCGGGCGCCATTTCTATAAACACTAAGTAGTGTGAACTGTAAAAAGTTCCATAAAATTGTCCCCGAGACATTCACGTAGTGGTTGAGCGACACGTTGCGAAACATATCGCCATTTTTTGTCCCCTGTGTAACTTTAATAACAAAAACCGGCCAAGTGCGAGTCGGACTCGTGCACGATGGGTTCCGTACCATTATTTATAAAAAACGCCAAAAAAACACGTTTGTTGTATGGGAGCCCCACTTAAATATTTATTTTATTCTGTTTTTAGTATTTGTTGTTATAGCGGCAACAGAAATACATAATCTGTCAAAATTTCAACTGTCTAGCTATCACGGTTCATGAGATACAGCCCTGTGACAGACAGACGGACAGCGAAGTCTTAGTAATAGGGTCCCGTTTTTACCCTTCGGGTACGGAACCCTAAAAACTAGCCAGACTATAAAGCTCGTATACTCACCACAATCGCACTCTTCCCCGACTTCCACAATCTTGTTCCCGCAGAAGGCGCCTTGGCTGGTCGTCAAACAGTTTCTCTTCCTCCCGTCCCTGACCGCGTCCAACACTGCACTGATGTTGCCAACGGAACATTGCGAGAAGCGACTGTTGTTCGGTCTGTCGCCAGATGTCGCTGATGCGAACATTATGAAGTTGCCTTCCTGACCGCCCGGACGACATTCTGATGGGAAGTCGTGCTAAAAGAGAATTGCTTTGTTATACTATATTTAGGTGACGGGCTTGCTTATTGCCACGTATGGACTGCTAGCTACTGCAAAAGGTCGGCATGTGCCAAATGTAATGTTTGGACGTGCCTCAGACTACTCCCCTTTGGAAATATTCAAAGATTTGAACGCCCGGCGATCTAAGAGAATGTCTACCGTACATGGGGAACGAAATTCACGCCTGTTGCCCAGAGATGTAGGCCAGAGACCACGGCTTTCCACTTGCTACGAACTTGACACATCTTTTGCTTCATTCACTCTCACTCTTTTGAAAATTTTCTTTCGTTCATTCTCTCTACATGCCCAAACCATATATATCCCCGTTTATTTTACAAATGCTACTAATTACTTATTTATATAGCAAAACGCGGGCATGTGCTAAATGTAATATTTAGACGTGCCTCCAACGCACTTTGATATCTGAGCGCCTGGAGATCTGAGAGGATATGTACCCTACTCGGGGATTACAGTCGTGATCCTATTTACTGTGTGCATTCTATACATCCTAATACACCCTGTATTAGTATTACTCCCGAAAATGGAAGACAGAAGCACAACTACACCTACTAATTGCTAGATTCTGAAGACAGTTCATAACTCACCGGAGATCCAAAATTATGACCGATCTCGTGCGCCAATGTCAGCTGACTGACTTTAGGCGGCACCCGACTGTTGTAGTTCACGAATGTTATGATCCCAGTGTTGAGTGAGCGCTTTGTGCTCTGGTATATGCCACCGATTGTCTCTGTGTATGTTTTATACTTCTCACAGATGCCGCCAGAAGCGCCACTTGCACTGGCGACCCAAGCAAGTCCTGAAATAAAATAAAAACATTTCTAGAGCTCGTATCTCATGAATTTGTATCTTTGTAGTATGAAGACCTTTAATTTAGGATAATGCGATTTTCAATTATTTTTGCAAACATTTTCACAGAGTGAAAACTGTAGCGTGACTGACAGGCAACGCACATTAAAAACTATAGGTCCTAGAAGTGTTTCGAAGTGTCTTAGAAGTGATTTGGAGGGTATCTTTTGAGTATTAGAATAGGAACACAGATGCTATAAAAATAATACCCGAAATTTAATATATTAAATTTAATAATAAATTTAATATATTAAATTTAATTATTTAAATTTAATATAGGGGTACAGTGCAGTACAGCAGGCATTTTGTGTAAAAACATAATTATCATTTTATGATGTTGAATGCCTAATGTTAGAGAATACCTAATCTGTACACTTTTTATAGTAACTATTCGCTGTTTATGCACCTATACCTACGCTTCTGCGTAGGTATTGTATTGAAAGAGTGGGTATTCGTGCCTAAACAGCATAAAAAGCGTAGGTATTATGGTATTCAGTACCAATAAATATTGATAACATGATAATCAATAATCATGTTTTCACAAAATAGTATCCCACAAGTTCTATAAAACAATACCGGAAATTCTAAGACTTAATTCGAATATATAGTACAGCGAGTTTTGGGAATTTTGCTATTGTATTTAGATAAAGAGTGACATACCAAGCGTGCCCCCAGTGAAGTCCCTGTACGTGAAGACGTAAGCGAGGCAGAAGTCTTCATGATTGGCCAGAGAGTGTAGATTCAGAAAGTTTGACACATCTATGTTCTCCATACAAAACTGGTTAGTTTCGCTCGGATAGAAGTGATTGCTACATAGTGCATCGTCATCGATCTAAAACAAAAAATAAGTAAAAACAATTCTTAAATAAATACATTTTTGAGGACTTTTACACAACGCCATCCAGCTCTAAATTATGTAACGTTTTAGAATGAAAACTAACGTGGTTGTTAATCGTTAAATAGAAATACGGCTAATTACCACGTTTTTTCTTGTATTGCTGACGTTTGTATTGATGGGCGATGCTCATGATGAAGAGCATATGTTAATTTTGTACTATGGGAACTGATAGAATACTTACATACTTATAGTACTTACACCTACATACAGAACAAACATCTATGTGTTCAGAAGACGTGGGTATAGAGGGCAATAATGCCCGTTAATGAACTAAATCAAAAGTAAAAAAATTACTATCTTAATTTTATAAAAAAGCTAATTATTAAAATGAAAAATTCATCATTTTTGTTTTTGTTTTTACAATTAAGCTGCATGGTCTGAACATAGTGTTTAAATTTTCAGGAGTTGATCATAATACACACAGCACGCCAAGCTTGTTTACCCGAGAAATTGATGTCTACGGAAGAATAGACAAGAATGTAGCGAAACTTTGGTCATTCTTGCGATTACCATGCTCAATAAGTAGAAAAATATATCACGGGCTATAATCACCTTTATCCGCTGCACTTCAAACTTGATATTCCTATGCTGCAGTCTTCCGTCGAATTTCGTGTCACGATAAATGTAGTTGACGGCAGTAACATGGTGAGATATCAAAGAGAGGATCTCTTCTCTTGTCTTCATATCGACTTCGCTTCTTTTACTTGGATCTCGGTGCTGTAAAAAAAACGTAACTAATGTAAACCCTCACTACTTGGTACACGTGAAAATATTCTCCTACAGACTTCAACCCACGGGGGTGTACTGCCTTAGGGGTTGAATTTCGAGAATACCTTTTTTATTGCAACACCAAAAGGAATAAACCTTTCAAATTTCATGTTTCCAAGATCATTGGTTTAGGCTTGTTTGAGCCTTCACCTTGTTCGATTGGCACCACACTGGAGCTCTAAATAGCATTAAGGAAAGGATCATTAAAAAAAAGGTAGACCCCAAGCCGTGTTTGTTGCCTGATTCTTCTAGGCTTGGTCGCGTGGAATCGGCGTAGCTTCACCTAGTTCCTAAGACGTTTCAAAGTGATCCTTGTGATTTTATTAAAATAAATGATTTTTTAATTTGAATTTAAATTTGTGCGTTGATAGATAATAGATCAGTCAGTCAGTCAGTCAGCCAGTATTTAGATTGCTTCCAGTATTCAAAGGCTAGGCAAAGATCGTACGCATTAGAAGACTTACTTTCTAATCTCCTTTCAAGAACACAGCATACAGGTAGGAACCTGTTATCTTTCTCTATAAATAATGCTTGATACGGTTTGTAATCAGCATTGCGAGTGCGAATTATTTATGGACATTTCATATATGAAATACTTCTGTTGTATAAAGAATCAGCCGTAAGCTTTTATCCTTATTTAATGTAGGTATTTATAATATTACGTTCAGTTTATAGATTCCAAAAACCCAGTAAACAATTTATAGTCACAATTTACTATTGTACACGTATTTTATTTCAGAAACGATAATAAGTTTCCTGTAATTCTACAATTTATAAGTATTTTATATTAATAATAATACCTGGACCGAGCTTTGTTCGGTATTTCATCGCTTGCAAACACGAAAAAAACGACGTTTTCTAAAAATTAAACCTAGCTAAATCGATTTATCGTCCCCGAACTTCCTGCACACTAAATTTAATAAATCATTGGGGCCGTTTGTGATATTCATATTATATACATTTATACAAGAATTGCTTGATTAAATTTATTGGATTGTAAGGACCTAAAGGTACCTCTCAATGAAAAAGTAGACGTCCCTTCAGTTGTCTATGTCGCAAAAGGGTAGTTAGAACACCTATCTTCTATATAAAATAAAGTCGGGTTTGTTAACACTTATAACTCAAGAACGGCTGAACCGATTTGGCTGAGAATTGGTGGGGAGGTAGCTTAGAACCAGGAGACGGACATACGACGGATACTTTTTATAACGGGAACAGGAACGGGAACGGGAACGGGAACAGGAACGGGAACGGGAACGGGAACAGGAGCGGGAACTTAACACAACATTAAATGTTTCAACAAATTTTGTTGAATCTAAAGCGATACGAAGTTCGCCGGGTTAGCTTGTTCTCGTATAAAAAACGAATTGGTGCATGCATGACCTTTGGACCGTAAGTAGCAGCATGTTAGTATAAATAAAAATGTCTCACATCTGGAAATCCCTCTCGCACGTGTCTCCATATTAGCGGGTCTGTTTGTATGTACAGTGAGCACGTGTTAGCGGGGTTGTCGGGCGCGGGCGCCGCTCGCCGTGTCCGCGGATGCTCGCCCGAGTTCGCTGCTCGCGAGTATTTGTTGTTGAAAGGTTGAAAGTCCCAATGTCTGGAAAACAAGATTACTTACAATTTATATACCTACATATTGTTTTGTTATTTTGTGTGTAATTTTTACCTGTTACTGTTTGACTAGGTCTAATCAGTTTGTTGGGTATATTACTTGTGCCATCATGTTGCTAAGTTGATTGCCATTGTAGTACAAGTATAGAGTACAAGCTTTGCTTAGTTTGGGGTTAGATGGCGCTGTGTGATAATGTCCACCAATATTTATTATTATTTATTTATTGATATGTTATGTTTTCCTTAATCATTTGTGGTTTAATAAATCCGTAGGTGCCGGATATTGATTCAACTATCGACCTTAGCGAAGCGCCATAATTTACACCATTGTTTTCTAACTACTTCGATAGAGTTAACATAAGGAACACCAGAATTGCCAAACTTCAAGATAGTCGAAGTCATAAAGTCAGGACCTGGGAGGATCATCCCTCAAACTGTTGGGATGGGGTGGTTGGGAGACTGGCACGTGGTGGTTCTGTGCGGGTGTGGATTGAGATGGAGCTGCTGAAGAGACCTCCTCTTCTACTCCTGAGTTTTGGATCCTCTCCATCCATTGCACCACCTCGTCTGTGATTCCGCAGCCGCCGACGTGACCTGAAACGAACACGGTCGATCAGTTTTTCTGAAGGACATGGTAACCCGTCTGTCCCTACTACAAAACTCCAACTCATAAAGTCAAAGTCAATAGGTATTTGTTTTTATAAAATCAAAAGGATCACTTTGAAACGTCTTAAGAGCTAGGTGAAGCTATGCCTGTTCCTTGCGACCAAGCCTAAAAGAATCAGGCAAAAAACACGGCTTGGTGCCTATCATTTTTTTCGATGATCCTTTCCAGAGCTCCAGTGTCGTGCCGATCGAATACGATGAAAACTCAAAACAAGAAAAACTGTCATTACAAAAATAGGACATTCACAATTGGAAAATAAATGAAGGTATATTATTACTACGTTACGGCTTTCAACTTACTAAAGGAGAATGGGCAGATTGGTACCCCTCTAATAGCAATGACATTATGTCGTCGGAAAAGTCTTTTCAATTGGAATAATACATAAGACAGTTTTATTGAAATGTTAGTTCGTCCGGGTTATATGAAGGAAAACTGAATAACTATATTTCAATTAAGTATATTTTATGTAGGTTTAAAAAAAAAATTATGATTGTCATCCCCAAGTGCGGTAGACATCATCACAGACCTCCAGGTTGCTCAGGTGGATTTTTTGTATGAAGTTACGATAAATCGCCTCTGGCATAACGTGAATCATATATTTCATACAAACACACAATGTTTCACCATTCGCGCGACTGGTGTCAATCTATGCTACGAGTATTATCTCCCAATCAAGGCTCAGAACTCAGGTATAGGTCACAAGGATCAGTTGGTATTTACAAGTGCAGAGGCTCCCACCAGGCTGCCGCGCGCTATATGCCCGTAACATCATCGACACAATAACAATTGCAAATAGACGCGAGCTTTACGTGTCCCGAATACGTCGAGGCGATTTACCAAGATATAATATAAGCCGGATTAGTCGAACGTACGACTTAATACCATGCACGGAGTTCGAGCTTTACGAAGGATCGATAGAGAACCACGTTCCCTGTCGTTTCAAATTTTGTATTGTTCGATTTAAAATTAATTTAAGATAAATTCAAAATTGTTGGTTTACCGAGATTTATAATCCGGATTAAACGATTAAATAGATACAATTACTGCCTGTAAAGGGAGGATATGCAAGAGATTAAAATTTTAGCATTGGAAATGGCATTTTAAGCAGTTTCTGAGCTATAAAGTTTTACCATTTCACTTGAAATGAAAGGAATTTTACTAATATTATAAATTCGAAAGTTTGTAAGGATGTTTGTATGTTTATGGCTTATTCACGCCCGAATGACCAAATATACTTGGATGAAACTTGTCTATGCCCTGGAACAGCACATAGGCTATTTTTTATCCAGGTACTACGCAAGCAAAGCCGCTGGTGGATGCTAGTGTTATATTTACTTTGAAATGCATATATATCTTGGGTCACCTATGACAAAACATGTTTTTGTAATATAGTATGATGTCATATTATATTCTCTTTAATTGATAAAATAAATTTAATCACTACATAGTATAAAGCAAAGTCGCTTTCCGCTTCCCGCGTATGTATGTATGTTTGCTTATATCTTTAAAACTACACAACGGATTAAGTTGCGGTTTTTTTTAATAGATAGAGTGATTCAGGAGGAAGGTTTATATGTATAATAACATGCTACCCGTGCGAAGCCGGGGCGGGTCGCTAGTTTAAATATATTTGTATTGAATGTATGCGCGTCACGAAACACCGTTACAATTTTCTTTGTGCCAACGATTAGAGGTTCCGTTTTGTGTTAGAAGTACGGAACCCTAAAACAGTGATATTTCTACCAACAAAGTTATATAATTTGAAAAGTTCGCAAGCATTTCTTATGTGTTATATTAATGGGTAAATTTTGAAATTCATGACGAAACCCAAGTTTAGCGGTCTCGCTCGGGAGAGTTGTAGGACATGGTCTTGCGTGCCCGTCCTAATAAATAGCGAAACGACGACAAAGAACTCTTTCTATACTGTTATTCCGAGATTTATCAACCAAGTTACTGGAAGATTTATAACCCGAACACACATTTATCCGGTTCTCTTTGTTTTCCGCTTTCGTTAACTTGGAATATAAGTAATTACCTACGTAAGATAGTTCTCGTAGTCTTTGTTTCGTAATAAATCTGCGATGACATGCCTTACAAAGGCGACTTAGGAATTCCGGCAGAAACCCTTTTAAAGTAATAACTTAAGGCCCATAATCCTGCGAAATGAGCATCACAGCGCGTTTAATTTCAAGTATCTGACATCACTGTATTCAATTAAAAGTTAAAATTGTTAAAGGTAGTATTTCGCCGTGGCGCTTAGGATAACCGCGCAGTCAAAATGGGCAAAAAAAAATACAGTTTTTTACTTAAAAAACCAAAAGCGATAAGGCCGCCCATTGTATTACCTTTAAGCATAGTGTTATTTATTTTACTTCTGTTCATAAATATTTGTATTCGTGTGAACGTGTGGTAATCAATAAAGTGTTATCTAATATCTATCTATCTATCTTATATTCTTGAGAATCACAATATGATAAAATTTATTTTCGACAATATACTCGTACGAGACAATACGTACTATTTAATACGTACAATATACCTACGCTAAGCAGGAGTAAAAATATTTGGAAAAACTCTATAAAGTTTCAGGGTGTTCTGAGTCTTAAAGGTTATTAGACTTATTACCATTCCTGCATAAGCAGTTACAGGGAAAGCTTTGCTTTATAGAATACCGCTGTAAAAGCGACACATCAATCAAACAAAGCATAATCTAAATACGAACAGTCAAGAACTACAAGTACTTACTAGGGAAATTTATAATGACGCATGAAAAGTACAATGCAAACGAAAAGCTTGGTATTTTAAATTAAAAACCGTTGAATGGTGGATTTTTTTCAGTGAGCGTGTGTCGTGTTAGTGCACATTGGCGTTTCGCATCCGGCGCGCTGCATTTTAACGAAGCCTGTGAGACCGTCAGATACGCCAGGACTAAAAGTATTTTCACGAGAACTGTACCGGATTAATTTTTCTGCCAAATTATTTTTTACAGTAGCTGTACTGGCAGCTTGAATGATATACGGGAAATATAAGTCGAGTGCTTCGGGCATGGATTTTGATTGTGGTTATCCATCTAGAATTTAACCTGAGGGCTTACTCCGCATATTTCGCTTTGAGTCACAGATACGTATGTACTACTCCTAGAGATCTTTAAATAATAATCGCTGTGATGGCTATCGCCAATTCCACTTTATTGACGTATTTGGTTTTTTGCAAATCGCACTATACATTGTAGATAGTATATATACATTATGGTCTGGATTTAAACATAGAATGCTTTTTATCCCGGTACAATGCGAACTAAGTCGAGGTCGGAAGTTAAAGTAATAACACACCCTATCTTGAACCAAAATGTGAACAATAGGAGCATTTACCAGACCAATCATTTCACTACACTGGTTCCTTCACCAACAGTCATTGGCCCATTTTAGGGTGACTAAAGCGAACTCTAGTTATTGACTTAATTTTGGACAACCAAGAAAGAAGTAGTAACATGAAATAGAAAAAGCTAAAGATCTTAAAGCCACTCGCAAAAACATTTTCTTATTGTATCAAATAAAGTGAAATAAATTCATGGGCACAAATTGCCTTCGTGTACAATTGCCACAGATCTCAGCGGAGATATCATTTTAAATCTAAACATTTTAACTCCAAGTAACTTTATCTATTCCTAACTCTTCTTTAAAGTGATATTAATATTCAAATTAGTCTAATGGAATTAGAAACAAGGAAAGCTTCGAGTTTATTTGTTGTAATAAGCATGGAGTTTGTTCCTTAGAAATTGCTTTCTGAATTCAATTCTGAGCAGGTTTATAATTGGCTTAGATTCCGATTGATTTATAAGTACGAGTCGAAGTATACCTCATTGCCTAATTGGACACTAACTATAACCTGCAGCATTGCTCGCTTAGTACCCGAATAAAAAGTAAGATGACGTGGCTTACTTTTTGAAATTTGGACGATGTCTGTCATGCTTCGTCAGTCAGGACATTGATTCTATACATACATAGAATATTGATTACATTTCATGTCCAATGGTCGTAGTCACTACTGCGTAATTATCATTAATACGAGTATTATGAATGGTGTGGTGGTTGGAAGTCAGCCTCGTTTGACCCAACATCTTAAAAAGTTACGTGATAGAAAACCAATATCTTTTCCATTTGAATGAACCAAATCCGTTCATCAGACAGCACGAGCGTGATTTTGCAAAAATCCTTCATACATACTTTTGCATTTCTATAGAGTATTTAAGTCATACGAGTCGGTGGCACCGCGACTGTGCGGAATCCAGATAACGGAAATTACCGGCTGCTGGCGTATTATCAACTGTGTGAACGTATAGTAACTAAAACGTCATCTGTGTGCTAATGCCTGCGGCTACTACAAATATCATATTTGCTTCGTTTAACTCGAACCTCATTTGCGGTAGTAGTAATGTGATTTTATTGGGAGCCGACTAGATTAACTCAAATATTTGATTTCGTTCGTTCTACATAGAAACTTGGTTACAAATAAGTAGGTTATAGTATTTTGTTGATAGTTCGAGTAATAAATAAAGTAAAAATTCTACGCTTTACAAAAGTATAACTAAATTTTTAAAATGATCTATATTTTCTTGAAACATTTTCACATGAAACAAGTTTCAACTCCACGGAGCTAAGAAATCTCTGCTCCATATTTGCTTTCTCAACTCAAGAATCCTCGCTCGATGTCCTCCTAACAAGACTTCTTGGAACCTTTAGCAAACGAATTTTAACGATGCCATTTTTTTCTATCGAATAGATAAGATACTCGTATATATTTTTATATGGATAAAATATTTATTTAAAACAGCTTCTTGTTTTGCTACTTTGGAATTGACCTCGTAGAATATACAATTGAACAAAATGTTCCAAATTTATCATACATTTAGAATTCAAAACAAATTTCACGCATCAAGCACAGATAATGCACACAGAACTTTCAATATTCAACGTATGCCTTCCGTAGAGATAAATCCGTAAAGCACACAGATTTCGAAACATGCCAAGTTGTGTAGCCAAGTTATGGTAAAACGGGCCGTACATAAGACACGCTTATTTACACTTTCCGAAGCAAATATAGGCACATGACACATCAACTTTTCGCTCCGAAATTGATATAAGAGTTTTCCGAAACTCGCGGCGGCGGGCGTTCCGAGAAAATGTTTAAATTGTACTTCTATTTACGAGAGATGAGGGGCTTGGGAGCTTGGTATATTAAATTAGTGATCCACAAGGCAGATTTTACGTGAGGCAGCATGTATCTCAACTCAAGTTGGTTGGCATGTTAATGTTTGCAACATACTCGTACTACGTCTTCACTGTACATAAAGCTGAGAGCTAAGATATTATTATTTGTATACCCCTGAAGATGGATAAAATACTGTAAATAAGAACAAAACTCACGGAGGAACGTGAAGACCTTTAAAGCAACATGATCTTAAGACGCTGCCAGTCGACGATTATTTTTGTTCGAAACGAAAAAAGAAATACTTGTGAACAAGCCACATCTCCTATTTTATAATGTATAGTATATGTGAATAAAGATGTACCCATCTTTAATCACTTCGATAAATAATCCTACCGACCGCTGCAATGATGACAAACACACGTCCGCGCGTGGTCCGCCTTAGCTTTTCGAATAAATTAATGATATAAATTATGTATAATTACTTATCAAAAATCTATCCTAATAGAAATCTAGATCTACATATTACCTATCTTTAACAATAAATCACAAGTTGATTTTAATAGTAGGTATATAAAATATTTCGATCATAAATTCTAAAACGTATCATTTTGAAATAATATTTTTATCGTGAAAAGTTTCTGCTATTATGTTTTCAGCTTAATAGAAATCTAGGTAGGAACCTGAAGTAATATATTTATAAAAATAGGAGATGTGGCTTGTTCAGAAGTATTACTTTTTTCGTTCCGAAAAAGAGCAATCGTCGACTGGCAGCCTCTTAAGTGCCAATGAAATGTGAAATAAAATTAACAAAGATAAATATAAATTTCATGTTATGATAGTTAAACTCCGCTATTTCTGACAAGAGTAAATAGTGAATTGCACAAAACGATTATGATCTTAAAATACTACACCTATACCTAATCCATTTCAACTAAGTATTTCCTTGAGATGTACGTAATAATGTATACATAACAAGACAATAGTTATTCCTGTTTATTTCAAAACAAGACCTTTTATCGGTTTGATTCAAGTCTTTCATATTCAAATAAAAGCTCCATAGATAACGCTTAGAGGAGAGACGGGGGAGGACTGCTCAATAACTCGTAATGAAAACAAATGTAGCTACGAACACGACCCTTCCTGTTTACTCGATACATTTATTTTCCGATCAAGCGGAATTTTCAAAAAAGGGAATAAAATATACCTAGAGGTAGAGAAAGCTATTCGTAAATAGCTTATAATACGACTCTCAAGCAGACTGTGAAGCAACAGTGATAAGTATGGCAATAACTTCAGAGACATGTAAATGTGGGACGCTAGGACGCTTTCATATCTAATCAATACCCTCATGAATTATAATAATGTCACTCCAACGTTGTTTACAGGCGGTCTCTACCTACACGCCCCGACATAATACCTTGGGACGGGGATCGTATTTGTGGGATTCGGTGTCTTACGTATTCAGGTGGAACGTTGTACTGCAAAATTGCATCTACAACACAGTTGAAACGACAAAAATGCAAACTCGGCAGTCGGGGGAGACTAGGCGGGGCGGTGTTGTTGACGCGAAATTACCATTCCGGCGCAGCCTACAAACTGCGGTGCGGACGAATGAATATGTAAGGCTTTATTTGAACTGGTTTAATGACATTGTGTAGGTATGAGCCCGTCCTAATGCTACTTTTGTTTAGGACATTGGCTATGAAAGTTCTACAGTGCGAAATGTTTTCTCATTCTATCCTGAATCTCATCACACTCTATTCATTCAGAATATGAAAACCCGAGGCGCACATTGGTTACGAATTGCGGTTAAGTATTTTTTTTTTTTTGGACGGAAGTACGTATCTTGTGTACCGACCGCAGCAACTACGCTTAGTAGAGCATAATAGAGCATAATATCAGCTATGTACGGCAATATTTAGTTAATTTTATAAATATATACAAGTAAGACTTAAATCAAACGAAATAATGTTTCAAAGTCAATGAAAATGACACAAATCGAATACCGCAACAAATTAGGCCCAATCCTCGGAAGCCGCGTAGCAATCAGCTGGCGACAGCGCCGAGCAAATGGAATTAAACTTTGTTAAACGACCTTGCGTGCATACAGCATGCAATCCATTTGGTGTGCGACACTGTTGCGAAACTTCCACGCTGGCACAGCTAAAATGTTTAGCTCGTGCACTTGTCAGAAGCCGGTTAATGAAACAGGAACGAGAAACAAGCGTAAATTCACAAAATTATCTTTTTGATTATCATACTTTGTTAATCGGGGTTTTCTGATCTTCTGGCCATGATTGCGGAAAATGGCTGGATAGAACCTGAATGAGCTGCAACTAATACATTATTGTATGACTCAAGCGACTGACAAAAATATTAAAGGAAATATTCGTTCCACATCGCAACTCTGAATAGTCAACCGCAGTTTTTAGACTAATGACCTTGTGAAGGTTGTGATAAGACGATAATCCGAGGAAGTGCAATGCTCTTTAAGCTTACAATGAGACCCGTGGCGAGTAATAGACAGCTCGCGGCTGTGATGATGAAATTATAATGCTGTATATTAAGTATATAAGTACCTCATCGACATTGCTCTCGAACACGAAGGTCTAGAAGGCATAGCACTCTCTTGAGACTTAGATTATATTTTATTTAGAGTGAGCTGACTGAACTCTTTACGAGCTGCGAAGCGTTACCTCTGTGCACTCCTACTCTCATCGTCTACAAACTGCGCGTGGAGAGTTTACGAGTTTCTACCAGTTAATTTTGTTATTGCACGTTCGCAGAACTTAATTGTACGTACCGTACCCCGTAATGGGATTAAAATACTGTTAATTGCTTTATTCGACACAAATCGCACTTTATTGCAAGTAAATACAGCTTTGTTTAACCTTTTGGAATGCAATTTCAACCGTGGTTAAAGCCAAGGTAAGGGGTAAATGTAGCACGTGTAAGATAAGTACGCGTACGGTCACATTTATCATGATTAATTTTAAACGACTCACGTTTTTAAAACAAGGAAAAACAATTTTCCGTCCAAAGCATGTAATGTACGGATTAGCGGAACGAACCGTCATACATACTCTTATCAGCTCGCAGACCCGAGCAAAATGAGCAAGAAGGTAAAATTGCAAACGTGCCCACCCGCTCCTGTAACGATTTCACTGCAGTCGGTATAGAATCTACTCCAGAGAACAAAATTGGTTGACTTTCCGCTGTTGATACAAAGCTTCTGAATTCTGATTCACTAAACGTATTTTATTTCCTGTGCCAATAATTTTGTGATATCTACGTGTTTATTCCTGGGTTTTCGTTTAAGGAATCCCCTATTTATTTTCTTACGGTGTGGTGTGGCTGGTTCACGAGTTACGTATGCGCATAATTAATTATACATCGTACTCATTTGTCATTGGTGCACGCAATGTGGTTTCTACCGGGAAACCACGACTTTCCCGTGGAGGTGGAAGGTGGAGCGTGGAAGCAGTTTGCCTGCCATTTGGCTACCCTAGCATATAAAATGGCCTTCGTTTTCTGTTTGCGTACATTTTGATGAGGTCAGCTTATCATTTATGGATGACATGGAGCGGTCGTATGCTATGCGTAGGAGCTATTGAGCGACGATCTTTTCGTATTATACTAAAGTCGAATTGCATAGCGTCTGTTGTCAATATTATTCTAGGAATTACTTACCGTGTCTTCGATTCGCGTAAGGGTCAGTGACATCATCATCCTTGTAGATGACGGAGTGGACCCGAGTGCGTGTGCTGTTTGGCGGGAAGTATCGCCTCGCGTGTTCCACATAGTAAGAGCCGTCGTGGGCTACGATTTTCCCTTCGAAAACGCCATCTGTCACCGAGCCGAAGACCTTTGAACGGGGATCGTCTGTGGGGAAAAATGGAGTTTTTAAAATGAATAGATAATAGTAGATTTACCCTAAAGTACGTTTCGTTGTGACATAATATATCTCAGCCTAATGGTTATCTATAGGTAGTCAAAAGCACATAACTTGAAGTACCTTTCACTAGACTGCCATTTTCCTTGTTCCTACCGCTTGCGTAACATGATAATCCCTTCAACAATGTCAATATAATTTCAATGCGAAATATTAATTACTAGCATTCCGCCCCGGCGTCGCACGGGTGTATTAATGATTTTATGGCATATTTTTTTACACCTTGGGTTACATTATCGAAGTTATAATAGGGATTCCTAATAGTTAGACATATGGTATCAGTGATTTTTTTGTAGATGTTGATGTACTCTATAAAACTTTAGTACATCACTTTGCTCTATTGCAGCAATAATTTCTACAGCAAACGATAAGGATATTTTTTGTTTTTTTTTTACACTTTGGGTTACATTATCGAAGTTTTTATACGGATCCCTAATGTTTTTGAAAATAATCTATAGCCTATGTTCATCAAGGATAATGTAGGACTCTAATGATGAAAGAATTTTTGAAATCGGTCCAGTAGTTTCAGAGCCTATTCGATACAAACAAACAAACAAACAATCAAATCTTTCCTCTTTATAATATTAGTATAGAAGTATAAATAAAACGTTTCATTCAAAGCTAGGAAGTGTCTCGATGCCTCGATAAATTACAGTCAGAATAAGTCGTTAAATAGTTATAATACCTGGCTTGCGTAATACAAACAGTATAGTTTGTATTACGCCAAGTATTGGCCAAGTCACACAACATTCTATAATAATAAAGAAATCGCAGTAAAGAACCTCAGACTTGACACGACTTTGTCTAGATTTCATTACTTTTTAGAGATAAACAAGCAGCTCCATCGAGACTAGGCTAGTTTTTTACAGAATGTTTTTGGTGGGATTATAGTTACATAAAGTAGTTTATTGCACTAAAGCTCAAAACAGTGCATAAGGCGGTGGGGACATACTATCGTTTTGAATGTAATAATAGTTTTACAAAGCGACGACGGTAGGTACGTGATAAAAATTATAACGAACTAAATAATCGGGCTGATGCCAATGTGGCAAATAACATCCTGTAGACGGCGAACGATAACACGCTATAAATATCCTGCTTATATAGCACTTGATCATAATAGGTACCTACTTAATTACAGGAGTCAAGTTTATTTAAAATTAAAAATATTGCCATCAATTTCCTGTAGATAGCGAATTATAACACGCTACAAATATCCTGTTATATAAACTTAATCATAATAGGTACCTACTAATATCAGGAATTTAAAATTATTTAAAAAAAATGTGGATAACAACACCTGTAGATGTAGATAGCGAACGATACGCCACATACAAATATGCTGCGTTAATTCCTAAATAGTACATTTAATATGGTACTTTAAACAACAAAATGGGCTATTGTAACTTCAAATAGAAAGAACGGAAATTAGAAAAAAAAATGGTTGATCATGTAAATCTACACAAAGAACCTACTCGTAAGTCACTCAATTCACAAGCCAGTTAAACCTCAGCCGAAACTATTGCTTATTAGGCCCTCGTAACTATTTTGAAGAACTCAAATCCAGGCCACTAAACTATAGGGTCCGAGATGTGGTTGTGGCTTAACCGCCTTTAGATTACGAGCACATCATTGCCGAGCGAATGAATCCAGTAGATGTCTCTTCCGGATCGTTTACAGCTCAGTGGAGTTTTACAGGCATAATCTGCACTGTTTTCTTATGAATAAAAACTACATGAATACATGATACCAAGAATATAACCATCCACAAAGGTTATGAGAATACAGTTTGTATAGTAAGTATTATTCTATAGTATTCAAATTGAGTATGCCTGATGTAAAAAATTGCGCAAAATGCGAACCCTTCACAAGATCATAAACTTGGAACATTCGAAACTTCTGCAGAAGGCTAAAATGAAAACGAAATAAACGTAAAAGAAGCACGTAGTTCAAAAGTAATTTAAAAAGAAAACTCAAACTCAATTACTACTCCATGCCAATGAATGGACAAAGTTATAAAACTCTAACTGCCTTACGATATCGTGTCGTACCGAGGGCGAAACTACAGGTAAATTAATAACAGCGCTTAGTACGGCTGACTCATTTCATTTGTAGGCAGGGGACATGGCTAATAGAATAGTGGGACCCCGTGCATTGAACGGTGCAATTAGGGACACGGACTAGGGTTGCCAGATGTAAACTGTTTGTTATATATCTACCGATGTCATCGAGACTACACTATGATATCCAAAAAAATTACAATTCTAACTATGCAATCAAACAAAACACGGAACAAAGGTGCTAGGGACATGGTTGCTAAGATCTAGATAATGTTTTGACAGCCCTATAGAAAGATATATGATCTGTATTAGTGTAATGGTTGTTGGTATTGGTATCCTGCAGGTGTGTGCATGGATCGATCAATGATTGCATGCTCCACTGACATACGGGTATAAATTACCGTAAATGGTTGCTTTGAAGTTGAATAAATCGACAATGTTTGCAGTGCGCGCTTTCCTTGTGAAAACAAAGTATCCTTTATATTTTTACACGAGTAAATACGCATTAAAAAAAGAATCATATGTGAATATATTATTCAAAGCAGCTAGACTGAAAAAACAACGTTACTTGAAAATATAAAATTCATGCGAGCGAATAAAATAGAGATTAAACCAACATTCTCAATTCAAGTAGATAAAGTTTCGCACTAACGGGCAAGCGACATAAAATGGTCGACACAACACAACAGTCGACCTACTAGCAAGTTAATCCACCTGTTAGGCAATAGACACTGAGATAATTTCCGCTTTTTTGACCATTAGTTTTCACTTCTAAGAGTTAATAGTTATCCAGGGTAAAATTTAATTTAATGTTTAACATTCACTTAGGGCATAATAATCGCCGATTCTTTTGATACAACAATAGCAGACCGGGTAGTTCACACCTATTTAGTGAGGACAATGATATATTGAACCGACCAACGAGGTCACCCTTCCTAGAATGGCAACAGAGGAAATGTGCTCAATAAAATTGATAGCCACGTTCGGCGTTTCAGGAAGAAAATGGATATATGGAACAACAAGAGGTGGGTTACAAATTGACAAAGCTTGATAGACTTTTCGTGGCAAACAACAACAACAACACAACGAAATGTAACAGTCAAATAGTTTTCACGAAATAGTAAAATAACAATTTGTATGATTAGTCGATAAGGATTTTCATTTTAATAACAGTAAAATGTAATTAAACTTGAAGCTGTCAACATAATATAAATATATCCAACCGAATTTATAATATTAAAAAGATAAAATTAGGGGCTATAACCGAGGTACGCAAGGCAAGAGACGAAAAATGTTTTCCGCGAAACCGTAGGACTACGAAAATGTTTTCACTATTTAAAAGGAGCGGCGCGCCGGCAGAAAAACTCGACAACATTTTTTGTGAAGTCAAGAGGAGCTAGTGCGTTTTATTTTAGTTGGAAATATTTTTACGAAGAGTAATATGAAAGGCCTCTTTATGTTAATGAGCACTTGAGGTTATATGACACTGAGAACACTGAGGTTATATGACAGGTAGATAAGTCGAAATGATAAGATCAAAAATGTTTTCTCGATAAGATGACATTAGGAACTTTCTCTGAAACTTAAAAACAATTCAAGCATATACTCTTAAGAAACAGTAACAAGTTTGTTTTGTTTTTAAAACATCGTGCAAGTAGGCGCTACTCGTAAGTAGGTAGCTGTTTGTGTTGTTTTGATTATCAGGGAAAACAAATCCAACGGACGGAAGCAGTGAGTGTGTAGTGTAGGGTTCCCGCCTGGGGTTTGTATGCAAAACGTGGTTGCAACTCAGCGGCTAAGTGCATCGGAGACCGCAGTAAGTAGGGCGACGAACTGTGCGATCGATGACGGCCGGCCCTCCGCACAACTTTATCCATTTACACTGATCCTAACTTTCGTGATCATAACAACCGCACCGGGTTATTTGTAACCGCAATCGCAACCTCATTGTCGGCACTCATCGGTCAAATTATGTACAACTTGACGAATTCTCAACTACATACGAGTACATAGAGAAAATCATGTAGCAAGAAATGCTTGAGTATCCCTGATGTTGACAGTTCTAAGATGACAGATAAACGCAACTGCTATTATCATAAGATGTCGCAATTTCATCAACAGGAATTCGTTGACTGAATCTATTTCTGTCACTGACAGCAAACAAATGCCGAGAGGATCCGTTTTGCATATTTACCAAAACGGGAATGCGGGGGAAATTTGGAGCAGAATAATTATTTACATAGCGTCCATTGGGTACGGTCTGCATAGCGGAGGCATCGATGCGGCCAACGCGCAACACCCGCGCCCTCTGACGTTAAAGGTCGAGTGCCCGCTGAAAGTTACCAATTAGCCAGAACTTTGACGCTGTTCTACCCGCTAAGTATTTGCAAAAATAAATATGTTTTAGACTTGGAATGAGAAAATCTACAATGGGCATGAGCGATACGGGGAGCGAGAGTCAGCGTTCCGCTTTTGTTTGATTAAAGAGAAACACAATCGCGGCATACTCCGAGCGAGGACTTATTAAATTTTCCCTCGGGGTGAGAGCGAACAATGGCGTCTATCTTGGGTGTAGATAACGTTGCTGTTCTCGGCTCCCGGTGTACAATGGGCGGCAGCGGGAGCAAGTCGCGGCTGTCAGTCCACCGCACGCCACCTACAAAGTTTGAGCGCTTTTCTTGACAGTGTGCAAGTGTTTCGCTCTGCTTCGTTCTAAACTGCTCAAACTCTTTACCTTTCCACACTTCTAAGTAAGTCTGTTGTTTCGAAAAGCTTTAATGCTATAAAATCTACAAAATATACAATGTTCAGTACTAACCTGTCAACTCTCCATGATAAATGTGTGATGTATCGACGTCGTGAAGCTGACCTTGTGTGCCCTCAACCTGAAACAAATAAACTCAATCAATCGCAATTCACAACAGCCACAGGCTATAATCATTTCATGTCTCAGTTCAAAATAAAACGAAACGAGGATATGCCAAATATAATTAAAAACTATATATATTCAATCAAATCACAAGGATCATGGAGGATGCCTTTCATTGAATTCAAATATAATTTAATTACCTTGAAGTCATCACTAAAAGCGGAGAGGTCTCTCCGCAACCGCATGCTGAACCTCCTGCCCTGGGCACGGAAGCTGAGCCGCAGATCTGGTGTGTCGGTAGATCTTCGTGATCGCACATGTTGCTGGTGTACCTCATCAGTGTCGTAGTCTAACCCTTCAAAATGTTCGATGTATTCACTTAGTTTTCTGCGAGATGCTGAAACAATGAAAAACAAGAAGTTTTTATAAAATCCAAGCGCTATAGTACTCGTCAGGACAAATCCAACATGCTCGTAACCGGTATGCCAAATTTAAAATTAATCGGTTGGGGGTAGGTTCTTGTTTAAAATTCAGCTACGAGATTATATCCAAACATCTGAACAAGTAATGGATTATAACATACTCGTACTAACAGGTGAATTTAAATAAAAACTTGTAGAAACAAACAAGTTCGGTGTCGAATTAGATTCTATGTTAGGTTGTTGTGGCTTTATTGATGGAAAGGAAGCATTATTTACAGCGATAGGTATATTTGTAAACTGTTAACTAGATTAATGAAGATCTTAATCTAGCAAGACAATGGAAGTATAGGATGTAATAAGGCATTGTAAGAGCGTAATTTTCAAACTGATAAAATTATTGAGTACTCCTTCCTTTGTGAGAACAAAGAATCTTCATCTAGTATACCTACCCAGTATTTTTAAGTAGAAAAAAATAAACAAGGTTTAACAAAAATTACATTCTGGAAAATATGAAAGGGCACATCAACGCGAATAAGGAGCAGAAAAAGATAAGTAAGTACCTCGCTACGTAATAATATGACAATGAAACATAACATAGCAAGATTATGCGAAAATATATTAATTACTAGTGTCACACGTGCAAATGTGCATCTAAATACATGACTTTAGTTAGTATTTCATTATAGTTGAGTGCATGAACTATGCTCGTTCATTCATTCACGTCAGAGGTCAACGTACTTCCTTCTTTATCAGAAGACGTATTTTATTTACAAGTATACACATTGTAAATTTAACTATTAGAGCGCGAGCAACTTTGTTCTATAACTTTTCCTTTGGAGTAAAATTTTTAAAATACATTTCTTGTTCAAAACTCGAAGTAATAGTTGAGGATATAGTACGTTAGTTATCTGTCAGTCACTAACCTAACAACTAACCTAACACACCAATATGACTCGAAATAAGTACCTCATATTTAAATGAATGAATCATTGTTAGTCTGCACAATGGGCAGCGCCGAGTCGAGTCGTAGCCAACTAGTCTCATTTGATTTCATGTTTAAAACGACTCCATTTTCCTTGGTACATTTTATTTTATGGTTAATTTTCAAATTTACGTCACTTTATACAAATTACTAGACAAAAGATTTTCTGTTTCTGAGATAAACTATTAAATCACAGTAGCTATATGCAACATTAAGTGAGCCGTATTTGTTGCCTGCCTAGGCTTCGTCGCGATGAACAGGCGTAGCTTCACCTAGCTCATAAGACGTTTAAAAGAGGTCCTTGTTATTTTATTGAAACAAATGCCCTTTGACTTTGACTATGTCTCGACCTTGTTTTAAGACATACACATAAACATCCTAAAACAATACACTCACCAAGCCCATTCACTAATCTATATTCTGCTATCGTGGTGTATTATTGAGCAGCATTCATTATGTACACGGTGTCCAGAGACAGATATGGAAGTTACGTGGCGAGAGCTCAGTGCACGTAAGAAGCTCGGCCAAATAAATAGCCCATACATTCTTGTTACGATTTCGTTACCCCAAAATGTGGCGGTGTCGAGCAAAGTGCTCAAGCTAATAGACCCTATCTAACATGAGTCCATGTCCATGTGTGTTCTATATAAAAGTGGTAAAAAATAAATATACCTATATCAAAATATTGGTGGACATTTCACACAACGTCATCTAGCCCCAAACAAAGCAAAGCTACTATGAGAACTTTATTACTGATAGAATATTTACATACTTTTTTTAGTAACATACTTGTAGTTATAACACCCAGCCACAGAACAAACATCTATGTTCATCACACAAATGTTTGTCTTGAGTAGGGATCAAACCCACATCCTACAGCACAGAAGGCAGAGCCACTGCCCACTGAGCTGTGCTTTATATTTGCAAGATGCCACAAATAAAGATTTTTCTATTCTATTCTATTTCTATTTCTATTTCTATTTCTATTCTATTCTATTCTATTCAATTACAAGATTAGTTTAAACAACATAATGTGTAAAGTCAGACCTACTGGTTGGAGCTGATAGCTAAATCCTGTCTAATAACAGACCAACCAATTATAAAAACGTAAAGAAGTTCGAATAGAAAATTACCTTACAAACGACTATTCGAAATAGCTACAGTGGAAATTCAAATTATAGTAACACTAGCTGACCCGTGCCCACTTAGCTGTGCGTAAGACATTTCTAATACCATCGTGGACTTTTTTGTAGACGTTTTTAAGGTGTATAATACTGTAGTACATTATTTTGATATATCTCGTGGGGTTCAGCCAGCATTTGCAATGTAAGCGCAAAAAAATGTGTTTATTTACGACATCACATTAGAAACCTCTAAAATTATCAGTGTTTCTCTACTATATTATGCATGTATTATACATATAAACCTTCCTCCTGAATCACTCTATCTATTAAAAAAAACCGCATCAAAATCCGTTGTGTAGTTTTAAAGATATAAGCAAACATACATACATACATACATACGCGGGAAGCGGAAAGCGACTTTGCTTTATACTATGTAGTGATGTACCGAATTGGAAAACGTTTATTTTCCTATTCAAAGGAAAGCTTATCAATTTATTTGAAGATGATTATTGAGGAGTATCATGGTATATTTCAGTGAACCCTGAACTTGAAATCTACCGCCGATCTTATCTTACAAAATAAATCATTCAACATATAACATATAACACATATAACAAAATAAATCATACAAAATAACCGTAAACTGTAGCTTTTGTGGCTGGTTGCTCGAGTGAAATATTCACACATCCTCGTTTGTTTGTTTAGCCATAATCGTTTTTTGCTTTGGCCTATGCGCGGGGTTACCGGGTCAGTGGGACAGGAGGACCCCCCCACCCCTCCCTTTAGACGTAATGAAAAAAAGCTGTAATACGATTACCTGCGACGTCACGAATAATGTTCTCTTTGCAGATGCGTTGAGTTATCATCATCAACGTCAAAATTTGCTCAAGATTTCATTCGTATAACATAGTGGCAAGTCATGGTAATAAAAACAGCGTATATAGAGCTTCTCGTCACACTTCATTATACTATCTTATGGTGATAAGTGAAATTTTTGACTTTTTGTATGGGCGGAGTCTACCCAGATAAGACGGAAAAAGTGATAAAACTGCATTATCTTGAAAACCATCAAATTTAAAAAGTAGTAACTGTCTGTAATTTACTTAGCTAGAATGATTATCTAACGAATTATATAAAAATGAACTATTTAGCTATTCATAGTTTTGATTAAAAACGAAACAAGTGTTTTTGAAGAGCCAACTTCTATACATATAATAAAACTGTAGAAGAGTTCAATTCTGTACATTGAATAAAAACTAAAAAAAATACTCCTAGGGGCCTTTATAAAAGTAACACAAACCAAAAAAAAACATTTTGAAATTTTTGTCTGTCTGTCTGTCTGTTATCCGGCTTTCACGCAAAAACTACTGGACGGATTTTGGTGAAACTTCTTTTGTTATGTAGCTATTAGTCCTCGGCAACATATAGGCTATAATTTATTTTGAAGATTGGAATACCAGATGTGAAACTATCTGTCCCCCAGCGAAGCGGGCACGGGTCAGCCAGGGAAAATAAATCTATCGAGAAAAGTTTCACCAATCGTGTTTCTGTCTTTAATTTATCTAGATTATATCCTTAAGTTATCTTTGTCATAAAAAACAAAACTGTATGCATTTATCAAAAACATTTATTACTCGTCTTAACTAAATCCACTAAATTCATCAATACACACACACGCACTGTCAAATACAAATTGGTACAGGTATTTTAATGTCGAGTAATTTACTAACTTCTAATTTATTACCTACTCAATTAGGTTTAATTGTAACAAACTGCTTATCATACTATCTTAACAAACTTATCAAGCCTCAAGCTATAACTTATATATTTAAGTATAATAAGCATGTCCGTTTAAATATATTTTCGCTTTATTTGTCGTTGAATGCATACAATAGATATGATTTGTGACACCAAGGGATGTTGAGGAGGCGCTACCCCCGAGATACAATTCATACTAGTTCGGGGACCGGTGAATGTCTAATTCATGCATTATGGTGGTCGAAAGAATGTCTGGCTACTATTTTGCCGTAGGTTAAGCAGGTCGTCTGGCAAAAGACATTAAATCTACGAGTATAAGACTGACCATTGTAATTTCTAATATATAAAATTCTCGTATCACAGTGTTTGTATCCAAACTCCTCCGAAACGGCTTGACCGATTGTTATGAAACTTTTTGTGTATATTAGGTAGGTCTGAGAATATGTCGTAGGGTATTTATTACACCCCTAGTAATAAGGGTGGCGTTAAGTTCGGTAAAAACAGAAAGTGCTTTTTTCAGTGGGATTATTGAAATTTGACAGGGCAACGTCTGTCGGACAGCTAGTATTATAATAAAGAACATTTTCATATATTGACAAACACGCCGATAAGGTTACTATTTTATAAAAGGCTCATATTCGTTGAAACGTCACGGCGAGCAACATCGTGAAAGTGAAAGGCACCGTCCGTCGCCCTCTGAGATTTAGGGATTATTGGATACACCACCGGGATTCAGAACTTGGTACCCTAACTTCCAAAGTTCTCAGATCGATTTGATACTAATTGCCTGGTACCGCTTGTAAGAAATTATAGTAATCAATGTAGGTATACCGTAAAGCAAAGTTTATTAAAAGCTATGTAATACTGCAAAATGTGGGCATGTGCCAAATATAATGTTCTCAAGTATAATGTAATCTTCAAAGGATCTAAGCGTCTGAAGATCTGAGAGGATGTCTACCGTACTTGGGGATTATAGTCGTGATCCTATTTTTTTAATAGTTTATTATGAAACTCATAATATACCACCATGACATACGTATGTAGATGTTATTTGTGTATTCAGGTAAAGGTTAACGGTACGAGGTAAGCTTATTGTTCTAACATAACATTCATTGTTTCAATTATCAGAATTTATAATTAACCAGATTGAACCGCATTGTTACATTAATTATTAGTGATTCACTAGCTAGAATGGCAATAGTAGACTAGTATATTGATAAAACCTACTTGATAGTGTGCGTCTACACGTCTACAGAAGATTTCAAAACAATAGAGGTAGGCGGTTATCAATTTATGGACCAGTCAGTTATCATCTGGGTAGAAAGAATATTTAAGGGCATATCTACAGATTTTTGCAAAATTACCGTGTTTTATCTACGAGTAGATGGACCGGACCTACCTTCAGAGGTTTAGCCTTCAGAGTTCCGTCATTGTTTGTTACCGGCTGTGTAATTATAAACCTTATATAAACTCAACACAGGAAATGGAATAACCTTTGTAAATAATTGAAATTAGTAGGTAACTAAGAGAAATGTACACATATTCGAAGTTGAATAGAAAGTCTCAGTTTGTGTGTAAAACAAGTAATAAATGAAATAATACAGAGAGGATGGGACCAATTACTTAGTGACCAGTTACGTCGATAACGAAGCGATACAACCTTTCCCTACTGCATAAAGCTGATCAATATTTTCATTATTCTTCCATCGTTTTAATAACTAAAAAAAACCGGCCAAGTGCGAATTGGACTCGCACACGAAGGGTTCCGTACCATTATCTATAATAAGCGGCGAAAAAATCAGGTTGTTGTATGGGAGCCCCACTTAAATATTTATTTTATTCTGTTTTTAGTATTTGTTGTTATAGCGGCAACAGAAATATATAATCTGTAAAAAAATCTTGTGACAGACGGACAGCGAAGTCTTAGTAATAGGGTCTCGTTTTTACCCTTTGGGTACGGAACCCTAACAGTTTATAAATTAATGAATTCTTCAAACTATACCTTTATCGGGCCTCTAACCAATTTAAATAGTAGGTAATAGGTATTTAATATTCTTTCTAATAATTATCCCTTCGAATAAAAAACCCAAATTCAACCCTTGGCGAAAACCTAAAAAAAGTTTCGACAAATTGTTGAAAAATTTCGTTTTTAATCATTAAATTTTATTTGTAAAAATAGCGGAAGTGAAAATGTAGATAAAGCCTCCACCACCACAAAAATTGAACTTTCATATCCTTGTCGACTTGGAGACCGTCTGTTTTTTCGTTAGTTGAAAAGACACAAACAGTGTATGAATGTATTATTATTTATTGTGCACCTGTCATATTTTCAATGCATCAGGTAGTTATTATTTAAACAATCGTTACGGTTAACCTAAACGAGTGTTATTAACTCTATTTTGCCAGCTTTCCACCACGTTACCTTGACACGGCTTTGTTCGATTTACAGCGGTTGTACTGTATAATTCCACAACGCTGCAAATGCTCACGTTTCGACTGTGACACAATAACTCGCTCTGAATTTACTCGATCAATGGTCAATAATAAATACTGATGGGAATTAACTACCGTGCAATACGACCTAATTGATGTACTGTGGACCGGCTGTGGACAACGGAGCAAAGCCAATTTGTACTGCTCTTCGTCCAATTAATTTCACACAAGCCAATCCAAGCAACTGCCGTTTTGTTTCTTTGTATATTAGGGTAATGGACGATCATTTAATTGGAGAACGCTTCAAGGCCTGAGCGAAAAATCTAATGGGTCGGACATAATAGGTAATGTTCAGTGAAAAATTAAATATACATTAACAATGTTGCTTTTTTAATACGGTCTTAACATATTCATAGAAAAAAAAGGGATTTACAAGACTTTCAAAGCTACACCCCCAACATAATAACATCTGCAATGCAAATTGTAGTCCTTTTCATTCACAGCCATTAAATCCGAAACAAATTCTAAGAATATCGGCTCGACAAAAACAGACAGAAGAAAAACAAAACATAAAAGCGAGCATTAATCGGTACCAGAGCACTTACTTTAAAAAGTTTCCTATCTTTGTCACAATTTTACCAATACTCGTTAACGCGCACTGGTGCAGAAAACAAAGATTTCTTCGTAAACACGAGTAAGAAGTTCGCGTTAGTAGACGCAATAGTTGGAAAGCTTACGAGGAGAGTGGCGACGTCATGTGCCGCTAATTGCCTTCGTTGGGCAGCGACAACTCCAAGCTTACGTACTCATGCACCAGACTTTATAAGAACAGCATGTTCACTTTACCTGCTTCCTACCAGAGCAAGCGATGCGACAAAAGGAACTTTAAGTTTAGTACGTCAACAATACCGTCGCTGAATGAGACGGAGTTATTGAATCAAATATTGTGGTCTTATGAATGACGGGAAACACCTCTGCGACTAAAAATGCGAAGTAAACTAGATAGCTGGTAGCTTGCCGCTTGTAAGGGTGTTCAGGCTTTTCTACTTTGGCTGTGATTCCCCGCTATAGTGACTGTGTATCTGTGCCGAATTGCTCACAGATTCACTAAATGGTTGCTTGCTGTCATCCAAACGTACAATTACAACTACTAAACTGTGAATTGTTTAACATGGGGGAAAATTGTTCTGAAAAGTAAGAATAATAGTACCTAGATTACTGAGGCCATTAAAAGTTTAAGCTCGTTTAGTTAGTTCAGCTGTTTCCTTCAATTTTTAACGAGCACGACTCACGAGTTGCTGAATTCCTGAAGCGATAATTGAAATGCGTTTTGATGAACTTACCGACAACCAAATGTTACTTGTATATGAAATAGGTAAGTGTTGTATGAATAAACTATTCTCAATTAATTAATAATAAACTAAGTTTAAAAAAAAATGTTATTTCCGCTTACTAAACTGGAGATGGAAACTCTATCCTCCCAAGAGGTATCGTGACCCAATTACTCTTCGCTCCAGTGCCGAGGATAAATATATCTTCCAAACTTGCTATAGATAAATAAAGTAAAATATGTAGAAACATGCGGCCATCTTACGGGCGAGAAATTCTGATAACTAGTATTTAATGGTACTAGTAGAATCTCTGGAATTATTAATTTTATGTTCATAACTGAGTAACATAAACTACCCTAATGAAAATTTTAAATCATAATAAACTTATTTATTCCTATTACGGTAAATTCGTTTTATTAAAATAACAATAAAATCTTAGGGATAATACTACTCCACATCCAAGACATCTAACGAGCCCAAACACTATGTTATGTTGTGTAGTTGAGGAGTTCCTATGGCTACCCTAGAGTTCCATCGTCAGACCAGCTCGCTTTCACCGTAATATTACATTGGATGGATAATTGGATCCCCGACGCGAGACAAAATTTTTGCATGATCTGCAAATATTTAGAATTCTAGTGTGGGGTCATCAGGGCTATCTATGTGACTGTTGAGAGTTGTTTATTTAGTTACTAAACAGAGAAAGCCGGACCCGTTAAAAAGATTTACGGTAAAGTTAAGCATTAAAAAACCCATTAGGTGTTCATTGCCAACTTGCAGACTTTACTAACAAACAGAAAAATATATAAACGCAAAAAGTCAGGTTCCACCGAGATTTGAACTCGGATCGCAGGATTCAGAGTCCTGAGTGCTAACCGTTACACCATGGAACCGATGTGAAAAAGTGCGAATATTTTAGAATGCTCCGTGAAATATAGCCGGTTGCGGAACCAAAGCTCCCAGATAGCAGTTATTCATTGTCTGTAACGAGCGACTTATCATCCATGCAGACGTTTGTTTACGTTTGCACAGTACCTAACTACGAGTTGTTGCCAACTTGCTACTGGTCGGCTAGAACTGGCTATTTACCGAAAAGCATCAGCCAAGAACGACTTCGCTAGATTCTGCATAATATTATTTTCTGTTAGGTTTTCCGTGTTTAGAAATCATGCTAATTGTAAGCGTAGGTAATTCTTGAGTGGGTCAGTCCACAGGTCAGGGTTGTCTGTTTGCGTTTTTAAAATAATAAGACTCATTTAAGCATTAATTGACGATTGCGACTCAGCAAATGATACCTAATTGTGCCTTATGTGCTTGTACCGTGTCCAGAGTGTGCACACCTCAACACGCATGCGAATCTTTTAGCTTAGAATTTTATTTTACATTTTATGAGACTAGCTACAAAAGCCAACAGTTGGCAACTGTGGCGGAGAGACGTTACGCCCGCCCGCCCTGGAGCGACGCTTCAGTGGGGTCATTGACCGAGCATCCGACCACCACCGACTCTCGATTTAATACAACATACCTAAAGCTCAAACCGAGTCAGTCCACCCGTGTTTCAATTGGATAAACTTGATTTTGAGAAAGACAAACAAGATTAGGTTCTGCGCTGAATCAGCTTCTGGCTTTACCTAATCTGGGTGGTGTACATATGATACAGAATAATCAAACAAATAATGAAGTTTATTATCTAATCGAACCAAGTTTAAATTCACTCTAAAATTCTGTAGGTATTTTTTAAATAAAAAATTAACCCAAAAATAATTCGATTTTCTATTCAGTGTACTGAAATGGTCACTCATGATTTAGTAATTTATTATATTTTGGAAAAAATACTACTAAGTATTTCGATAAAGATAAAAATAATGTAATCTACTCGTACAAAAGGTCAGATCTTAATGGGTATTCCCCATTAAAATCGGACTAGCCATTAAGGAGTAAATAACCAATGTATATATTCTACATTTCTACGTAACCTCCTTTTTATTGGAGTTGGTAAAAAATAAGTGTACTTTTCTAGCTTGAAAGAGCATCGTATTTCCAAGAAACTAAGTCCTAAGTAGGTATAGACTATAGGTTATCGTAGGACACACTTAAAATGCACTGCCAAATGTTGCCCAAGCATCGTAGTTTATTCTCCCAGACAAAATAAATACAAGTAGCAAAGCAATACTATGAAAAAAGCTGTGGCATGCAATGAAGAGCTGTGTACTTGTCTGGCGGCTGGCTGGACTTATATTTCGTAATAATTAGTCGCCAACACGGAAATATTACTGTAAGTAATAGGTTCTTAAAAGAATAAGAAGTTTTTTTCTTGATAGATAATATTTTTCAAAACAAGCATTTAATACATTCCTAGGGCAGGATAAATCCGACGAGCCCAAACACGACGGGGTTATAGTGTGTAGTTGAGGAGGCTATCTTCGAGCTCCATTATCAGATCAGCTCGCTGTCACCATATTTACATTTTACTGAAGTTGCAATAAATATGTAAAATTTCAGCAATGCTGTTGGAGGAAATTAGTTTCAATTCAATTGTTAGAAGATTTGTTAATTTGTGTGATTGTTGTGATGATCACAACATCACTAAAAATAGTTGTTGAGTCTTGTTATTCTCAACTAGACAAAATACTAACTTCCTTAATACAATGAAAATGATACAATGTGTAATGTTTACTATGAGTGAGTGCTATATAAATACTCTATACAGGGTGTCCAAGAACCTGGCGTCCAACTGGATTCCCACGATGCCCCAAGTTCTAACAGTACTCAGAAAAATATTTTAAAAAATCCACCCCATGTACTTACAGAATTATACTGATTTCAAAAAAAAAGGGGAAATGAGCACCCTGTGACATACTTTTGAATGCTGTGACTGCTAATGCTGATAATTTCGATATTTCTTGGAGGTTTTGTAATCTAGGGTATTGCTGTGTCTAAATAGAATGTAAAAATAAAGTACTTATTGTACCATTTTAAAATAAAATATTATTTTAACTAAAGGTGATATGGAAAACTATTGAATTTCGCAACTTTGACCGACTGTAGTGTAAAAAAAATGTACCAAAATAGTATGGCAAGTGACGTCAAATTTTGACGCGTTTATTCCTCTTTTTAAAAAGGTATAATACTTACACATTAATTTGAAAAAAAAAATTTTGATAATATTTTTACTCAACAACCCAATTTTTACGATGTCTTACAGAATTCTTAGAAAGAAAAATTTACGACGAATTGAATCTAACCTCTAAAGAATTACTATTGTATGCTCATAAAAATAACAACAGGCCTCTCAAAAAACAGGTTAGACCGTAAGGGACGGTATGTGCATGCATCTCACCATAGTGATTCGTTATTACAACAGGAGGGAGCAAGACAGAAACTATCTTTGCGATTTGCTGGTTCTTCTCTTACCCCATTATTCAGGTAAGAGTGAGGGAGAAAAAGGTTTAGGATAACAGTACGGTCAGTACGCGTCACTGCCTCCTGCCGTTACTACGCACCTCTCTCTTATTGTTACCATTGATCACGTACTACGATTTAAAGCTTTGTTTATTGGACTCGATTACTCTTTGTGCTCTGGACTTTGAAACGAACTCTTTACGACGACCTTTGCCTGTGTTTGGACAGTTTGTGTTTTGTGTGTGCTACCATGGCGACCTACACTCCGCAAGAATACGCAAATATGCACTACATTTATGGAGAATGTAGAGGTAATGGACGAGCTGCAGCGAGACTTTACAGAGAAAGGTATCCGAGGGCTACGCGATATCCCGACCATCGAGTTTTCATTAATGTGCACAGATCACTATGTGACGGGCGGTTCCCCAATCAAGTAGCTGGTGAAGGACGACCCGTAAATGACTTCATACGCGATGAAGTTTTAGAGGCGGTGTCGGCAAATCCAAGCATCTCTGTGCGAGGAATAGAAGCTGATACGGGGATACCGAAGAGCACAGCACACAGTATTCTCCAAAAAGAAGAATATCATCCGTACCACGTACAGCGAGTGCAAAGTCTTTTACCTCGAGACTATCCGAGCCGAGTCGCGTTTTGTGAAACAATCCTGCAAAAACATCGAGAAGACGAAAACTTTATCGACAAAATTTTGTGGTCAGATGAATCAACATTTAAGAAGGATGGCTACATGAACCTACACAACTTGCACGAGTGGCATGTGGAAAATCCGCACTTGATGCGAGAAGATAGATCCCAGTACCGGTTCAAAGTGAACATGTGGACCGGTATTCTCTGTGGGAATATTATTGGTCCATTTGAGATGCCCGAGAATTTGACTGGCGAATCATATTTAAATTTTCTTCAAAATGATTTGCCAAACTTACTAGAAGAGACCCCACCAGATATGTGGTTCCAACACGACGGCTGTCCAGCACATTTTCGCGTATCCGTTAGAGAGTTTTTGGACGAGCAATACCCGAACAGGTGGATTGGGCGATCAGGAACAATCCCGTGGCCAGCCCGCTCACCTGACTTAAATCCGCTGGATTTTTTTTTCTGGGGAACTATGAAGGAGCTCGTTTATGCGAAGCCCATTAATGACATCGCTGACCTTCGTGAGAAGATAACACAAGCAGTGCAGGTGATACGTCAAAAAAGTTACTCGCGAAACATAAAGCGGTCCTTTTTAAGGAGAGTGAGAGCTTGTATTGCCGCGGGTGGTCAACATTTTGAACATTTATTGTAATAAAATATCTTTAAACTAACATTCTTTGCTTTTATTCTACTGGGAACCCATCTACCTGTGTGTATTTCCTTCTTGCTCACTCTTGGAACCGAAGTAAATAATAGTAGTAACATAACAGTTTCTAAGATAAGAAAGGGTCCGACAGTTACCGTTAGTAGGTAGTAGGTAGGCACTTCGTAAAAATTGGGTTGTTGAGTAAAAATATTATCAAAATTTTTTTTTTTCAAATTAATGTGTAAGTATTATACCTTTTTAAAAAGAGGAATAAACGCGTCAAAATTTGACGTCACTTGCCATACTATTTTGGTACATTTTTTTTACACTACAGTCGGTCAAAGTTGCGAAATTCAATAGTTTTCCATATCACCTTTAGTTAAAATAATATTTTATTTTAAAATGGTACAATAAGTACTTTATTTTTACATTCTATTTAGACACAGCAATACCCTAGATTACAAAACCTCCAAGAAATATCGAAATTATCAGCATTAGCAGTCACAGCATTCAAAAGTATGTCACAGGGTGCTCATTTCCCCTTTTTTTTTGAAATCAGTATAATTCTGTAAGTACATGGGGTGGATTTTTTAAAATATTTTTCTGAGTACTGTTAGAACTTGGGGCATCGTGGGAATCCAGTTGGACGCCAGGTTCTTGGACACCCTGTATATAAAACACATAGGTAGGAAAGATATAAAACGCTTTATTGCACACCACATTACAACAATACCATAAAAATAACAACATAACTAGTGATAATTCTGTTATCTAGACAAAATGACAAAAAAATAATCTGCACTTAAAAAAAAGTTAATACTTCTAAGATGAAAGCGAGTTCATATTTTGAAACCATTTTGATATAACTTTAGTTACGCTTAAAACAAATCATTGACAAACTATCACTTGAATCACTTGATAGAAGATCATAAAGTGGATCCTAAGGGAGTGACGAAAACGTATAAAACACGATGTGGTTATAGAGTCCGATATTGTATCCTAACAATAGATTCAAGATATTGACGCAGGGCTTTGAGACTGCCACGTCATGCCCAGCGAAGCGTGTCGGCCTCCAAGGCTGTAACACGATTTAGAGCCTTGCTTCAAGCTAAATAGCCTGCGTAACTGATTTTTTGTGGAAGGCCATAAGATGATATTTTCCTCGACTCACGGGAGATGACTCATTTTGCTTGGGTATTTTATATTGCAGAACTATGATTCCTATAATAGTATAGAGATAGAATACAATTTTGATTTACATAAAAGGTGACTTTTATGCCTTTACTCAAAACACTAACCATAGCATCAAGTTAACAACAAAGACTACTAACGGTGTGGGTTGCTATTGCTAATTTCGCTGAATACGTTGCCAATTAGTGAGTGGGAGGTTTCTAAACATTCTATGCAATACGTAAATAAAGACACTTTATAACTAGTCAGGTCATAGAAATACCTTTAAAATTTAAAAATACTAATCATGTACAAGATGAAACTGCACTTTCGACAATCAGCGATCCGGTTCTGCGAATGCAATCGTTGAATACTAATTGAACCTGTTTTAATAAACGCTTTGATGGTTAGTAGGTAAAGGAAGAACATTTTATTTTCACTTATTTCGGCCCTTAATAATATTCTCCAGTGTTTTCATAAATCCTTCTCTCAACAGACCGTTGAATGATGATAGCAGCGGACCACTTCACCCATAAACAATTTTACGGCCAGCTTAGTTCAAAATTAACGTTTTCTTGCAACGCGATCGCTGTAACTTTTTGTATCGGCTATCGTAAGCACGAAACTTTCAAAATCACTGAAACATCGGCTGAAATGTTTTGAAACACTGGTTTCTGTTGGTTCAACTTCATAAATGGTTTTATTTTGGGGAATGGACCTAACTGTTAGTTTGTCGTTCCAAATAAACATGTTTTGACAACAAACTTTAAGTCCGTCAGGAGATAAGGGTTTAAATCTGAACATCAAATGAGATTATTTCGTGACAGACAATATACCTTTATAATTTGGGCATTTCATTGGAAAGGGATAAGCGTACGTAGGTGAATGTCGGCCAAATGTAGTCATTATGTAATTCTTCGAGCGAAGGCTTGCGCACTTGACCGTCAAATTTGTGAGTCCGTAATGTTCGCCAGGCGGAAAATAAATTTTGACACCGGACCAGCAGGCACTTCCTTTTTAAAACAAAAGAATGGGCGGTTCAAAAATCTGGCTTTATAATGGATACCACACTAAATACGTACCTACCTACACAGTACGTTAACCTACCTACTCGAACCATTATCATTTTCACCATATCCTCCCTACTAAAGAGCTTACACACAGCAGCTATAATGTAAAGTACATTTATAGCACGATACATCTCACAACATCTTTTTTTTGTGTATATAAAGTATAGAAAGTATATAAAGATGAACGTTTGTGAGTTTGTTTGTGTTATTCAACCACTGAACGAATTCGAATCAAAGTTGGCTGGTGGTGGTTAGTCATATCACAAAGGCGTCAATGATAGCAACTAGCAAGATCAACTAAAAGACTACTTACTTACTCATTCAACAATTACCTACGTGAGTTGATTGCTTTACCCTCTTTTTAGCTCAAGGTGCAACAAAAATAATTAATCTATAACCTAAGGTGGAAGCTTTCGGCTTAGCTGGTTTGGTTAGATTAAAATATAGACTTTGGACCTTATCGGCTAAGACCGTGGCGAAATTGACAATGAGTCATAGTATTGAGGCGAAGCAACGGGTTTCAGATCTAAATCCGAAAGACCCTCTGAGGATGGTCACTTGAAATGGTTTTTCATCGAATTACCAGTTAACAAATAATAAAGTACTTTACATTTCCATCAATAATAGAGGTCCTGTTGGCAGTGTATGTGCCTTGTCACAGATGGTCGTGACCTCGCAGGTTCAACGAACGAGCCGTCACAGATCGCGCGCACGATGCGTCAAGCTCGTCTCATGTGCTAATCATACATTCGTGTTCGTCACACTGTCTTTTTGAGTATGGCGAATATTCGCAAACTTACTCTTGTGTATTTTTGGTCTTCGCTCCCGTTTTGTTAGGATAACAAAACATATAAATGACTAACAATCCGCCCGGCTTCGCACAGCTAATGAAAATTATAGGCTATAAATATATACTTAGGTACATAAATTTTTAATATCTTAGGTTTCATTATTGCAATTTCCGTGGGGATATCTCTTTCTTTAAATCACTACATAGTATAAAGCAGTCGCTTTCCGCTTCCCGCGTCTGTATGTAATATGTACGTATGTATGTATGTTTGCTTATATCTTTAAAACTACACAACGGATTTTGATGCGGTTTTTTTTAATAGATAGAGTGATTCAGGAGGAAGGTTTATATGTATAATAACATGCTACCCGTGCGAAGCCGGGGCGGGTCGCTAGTATAAAAATAAGCCTATGTTACTAGCTGATCATTTAGCTTTTGATAAGTGAAATAATTTTTAAAATTAATCCTGTAGTTTTTTAGTTCCAGTACAAACAAAACTACAAATATTACCTCTTAATTATATTTGTAGTAGTGTAGAAAATTTCATCGAAATCGGTGCAGTCATTTCGTGTTTGTTTTATTCAACATAACTCGGGGTCTCATTCAGTAAATTCCCTGTCAGTATATTTATCACAAGTTACAAACTACAAATACAAGTTATTTTGAAATTATTTTTTAAGTATAAGACTTGGCAAATTCGAATCCCAGTCTCAATATATTTTTGTCTTAATATACGATTCAGCGAATGCTCTCTGGTAAACATTAGAGTCTGACTAGACAGATGTCTAACAAGTGAAAATTGAATGGCCACGAGAATTAAAGTCAACGCTCTTTAAACACATAAATAAAATACTGACTTTGCCATTCACCTCTAGACCTTCACTCTAATTCTCTTCGTCTCGCGTCGTATCACTTTCTTGGTCATCCTGCTTTTCATGTGACACCTCGAGGTAACCTTGAAAAAGGCCTTGTGACAGTTGGAAGAAACAACGTGGTGAAGGGATTCAAAGCGGCCCTCGCAGTGACATTTCCACTACATTAGATAAAATAGTCATTTTACAACAATTACTCTTGGCGTTGCTAGAGAAAGTTAATCTTTACCTATTAAACTTCTATTTTTAGAGGTAACGTTTGACAATGATTTTGTGAGTTGGGATAAAAAGGTAATCTCCAAAACTATGGATCCGATTCTGAACTTCATTCACTATAGAAAATTACATTATCCCTGAGTGCTACTATATTTTTTATTCTGATATAAAGTAGTTTTCGTGGGTGAGCCACAGGCCGCCGCAGCTAGTGGTTAATAAACGTGAGGATAAAAATATAACAAATTGTTACAACAATTAAACGTCTGAGTCGATGAGCGACTGTGAGTGAGCGTACTTTTTATTTGGGCAGTCGTAAACTTTCTGTAGATAATTACGATTAAATTATCTAATTTTATAAAATTACTGTTTCGTTGTAATGAGAGAAACACCAGAGTATTTCGGCGTCCAAAAGTTACACATCGTGTTGATTTTGTGGCACATAGGTACGATTATTTCATGCGTTATTTGAGAACAAAGAAACATTTTGCGCAACCGTGAAAACAATGATTCTGACGGGCATTAGGTATGACCTTCATTGTTTCGCATCCGAAAACTTCGCAAGAAGTTACAGTGCAGACCTACCCGGTAATATTAATGCGATTATTTGGATGTTTGTTACTCAATCGCGACAACTAAATAACTGAACGGATTTCGATCATATTAGGTTATTCTGAAATTAATATAACATTAGTATTTTATTAAGAAATTAGCAACATTGAGGCATCCACGAGGGTATAAGAATAGGTTTTTTAAGTCCTTTACCTAGGACAAGACAGGCAACGCATAAATTGTAATTAAACGGGAGCACAGTCATATAAATGCCTTTCACTTAACTAACTTGCCAGACTACCCTCCTTAGTCGTTTCTGAAGGTATCCTGGATATTTAACCTGTGAGTGTTAAAATGGTTTAACTTACAAATAGTGTTTTTTGTACGAAACCTTTAAAATTACAAGTAAACCAAACGAATCATACTAATGGCAGCTATTGCGTAAGCCTAAAAGGAAGTGCATATCGCAGCCATTACAAACGAATTATGACTCAGTGCATCGAAATACACGTAAGACCGTCCGTCGTCCAAAGATTAAAACGAGACGGCTGCAATAAAGTCAGTCTAAAAGACGATCTCCATCACGACAATCGTGGAACATCGCTGCAATCGGGTTGCTGACGATTCGGACACAATAAATTCGGACACTTTGTCCGAATTGTCACTTTGCAATTTTAATATTTTTTTCACTGACGATTCGGACACCAATGTTTTGTACAGTCGGATATAAAAACTTAAACTGCTAAGAGGAATATAATCAGCATGCATTTTGGCAGTATGGTAATAAAAATAAGATGAAATATTTGTCCAGGTACAGCAACTAGCGAGAGAGAGCTAATGCATAAACTAGATCTCAATAGTATCATCACTGTATTCCCAAGTACGGTAGACTTCCTCACAGATCCCAGGCACTTAGATCCTTGACGATGTCTAAAGGGGTTAGTCAGAGGCACGTCCAAACATTACTCAGCAGCATTCTACACGTGACGTTGCAAGCCCCTCGCCGCTTACAAGAATTCTAACTGGTTTCCTCACAATGTTTTCCTTCGCCGTTATAAGCACGTGTTCATGCGATATAAATTTTTTAAACAGAAAAAACATTGATGGACGGCTGGGATCGAACCCACGATCTTCAGATTGAAAGTCGAGGTAACTCCCACTTGGCCAAAACGGCTTTTAAAAAAAAGTTATATAAAAAACGGAATATGTGTCAGTTTATATTGTTTTTATGTTTTTTGGAGGTAAGTTAAATATTCAACTAATTTTTAACTGAGTTTACAATAATAGTTAAGAAAATCGATAGATTTGGATAATTATGTTTATTAATTTTAATCTTTTCTGTATTTTTGTCCTTATCTATTGATTAATAGTAATAATAGGGTTTTTTTTTATTATTAACGCTTTTAGCAAAGTACTCTAAATAGTACATCTCGTTATAAAAGATTTATATCTTTTTCATAATGGTGGTCATTTTTGGCATCAGCATTCAATTTTTCGTCAGATGCTGTTACTAGTTCTACTTTGGTCTTCTTTATACACTGACCTGAAATATCAATATCACATGACATCTTTGACATTTTCATTCTCAGGAGATGGGGAAACATCATGTTCATCTAATTCTAATTAAAACCTAAAATACTCAGTTTCGGTAACTTTTTCTTAGGATTGATATAATGTAGTTTAAAATTTTCTAAGTGACTGTACAAAACAGCTTCAATATTTTGGTGGTGTCCGAATCGTCAGTGAAAAAAAAATTAAAATTAAAAAGTGTCAATTCGGACACAGTGTCCGAATTTATTGTGTCCGAATCGTCAGCAACCCCTGCAATCAGACAGTCGGTAATCATTGTTCTTAAAACCGTTGTATTTATCTCGAATACCAGGCCTTTTTTATCCGTCCCACGTAAACAGAGCCGCTCAGAAAATAAATAAACACATTATTTGTGTTTTATATTTTTATCGGGTCCTTCCAAACAACCATAAAAGTCTAACGTCAAAATAAAATGTTACAACAAGGTTTTAAAAAGAACGAAGAGATAATCTATCTCGTACTTGAAGCTCATAGAAGTTGAAAGCTAATCTATGTTGAACTAGTAGATAAGCGCGCATGAATGGACGCTATTTCCTCGCAACAGACATTTTCGCACGAATTGCACCCTAGTGTAGTAGGTACTAGGTACTATAGGTAACTGGGACAGAAATAAACGACAACACTATTCTTTATGCACTCGGCTTGTTGCAGCTTGCATTGCGATTGGACAGAGACGGGATCGCTTTTAGATGGACCATTAGTGATGAACGCAGACAGAACCAGAAGTGTAGTATGTCTTTGGTTGTGAATATTGCGACTTCCGTTGAAACTGTAAATGGTAGTTCTGTCTTTGTAATCAGAACAGGACATGATTTAAATGTAGATTTTCTCTACTTACTTAATTTCAAGTATAGTGTTGACGTTGATAACGATGCAAATTGCAATGTTTCGAAGGGTTATCGTAGGTACATTAAAGATGTTTAAGAGGTCAATGGCCAATAATTGGTACTTAGTGGAGTCTACTTTCCTGTGCTAAGATTAACTTAACTGCTAAAGATAATAAGCATTTTAATGAGGTAAATAAATAAAAACCGGCCTAGTGCGAGTCGGACTCGCGCCAGAATTGTACCATTATCTATAAAAACGGCAAAAAAAAATCACGTTTGTTGCATGGGAGCCCCCCTTAAATATTTGTTTTATTCTGTTTTTAGTATTTGTTGTTATAGCAGCAACAGAAATACATAATCTGTGAAACAAATTTCAACTGTCTAGCTATCACGGTTCATGAGTGACAGCCCTGTGACAGACAGACGGACGGGCAGACAGACAGACAGACGGACAGCGAAGTCTAAAACCCTAAAAAATAGGATCACGAGTGTAATTCCCAATTATGGAATAAAGACATCCTTTCAGATCTCCAGACTGTAAGACCTTTGAAGATGTCTTAGAGGGGTATTCAGGTATTCATAAACAAACATTACATTTTGACACACGCCCATATTATGCAGTATCTTTTTAGATAACATTCCATACGTGTTATAGTTAGTTGCAAGCCAATCGCCGCTTATAAAAATAGTAACTGGTTTCCCCAATTTTTTTCTTCATTGATTTTTTTAAAATTGAAAAATTTATTGATGTATGGAATTATTGATGTATATAATTATTATGTATTGAAGTCGAAGTAAATACCTACCTCCTACGCGGCAACCACTCTAAGCTAGAGGTAAATAGAGGCAGGAAATGGCGATATACAGATACAAGATCTTTATGTTTCCGCAGGAGATTAAAAGCTCGCTATTTCATGCATGACTCGTGTACATTCCACTGGGTTCGAATTTGAACCCGCGACATCGATTCCGAGAGATCGTTAGCTTGGCTCATAACAAACAGCAAGTAGACATTTATTTATTTATTTGGAAAACAAACAGTACAATTAAACTTAACATATTTAAGACTTGTAGGTTAAACTTAAACCAATAAAGTTTTCACTATTAAGTAAAACATATACGTGAAGAAAAGGTGGACAATTACAAAAAAACATATAGTTTAGTTTTATATAGTACAGCTTAGTTTTTGAATATTCAAAACCAAGAACTAAGAACGTTAGTAAAAAATATTATTCATTATTCATTTACTAAAAGAATATGATATCGATAATAAATAATAATTAATTACTTAGTAGTTAAGTATAAGTAATTGCTATTCGTTAGTCTCGCTAAAACTCAAAAACCGGCCAAGTGCGAGTTGGACTCGCGCACGAAGGGTTCCGTACCAACGTTTATCTATAAAAACAGCATCTATAAAATAGTTGTTAGGGATTATTGAAATTTTAAAGAAATTTCAGAAATTTGACGTCTGTCTTGACAGCTAGTTTGTTATAATAGAAATAATATTTTATTATAATAATATATATAATTTAACTATATTAAGTATATTATAAATTCCAGCAAATAAGGAAAACCACAAAATATAAAATCCTAAAGCGTTATGTTAACGTGTTATACGCGATTTGGGTTGGTGGAAAACGGTCATGTACCTAGCTACCGTAGGATATCATTATCCATTCAGGCAATAAACGCTTTGGGTTCTTAAAAAATCTATGAGATAAATACATGTACCTACCTCTACCTACCTATCTGGGGCTTTACTTCAACGATGTAAAGATATATTATTATATATTGATGGCGATGGTCTTGCAACCTGTCACGTATGGAATGCTAACTACTGCAAAATGTGGGCATGTCCCAAATGTAATGTTTGGACGTGTCTCTGACTACCCCCTTTAGAAATATTAATGGATCTAGGCACCTTGAGATCAAAGAGTATGTATAGTTGTGATCCTTTTTATTTTTTTTTATTTATAAATGCTAAAGTAACTCTCGTCTGTCTGTGACGCTTTCACGGACAAACCGCTGCGCTGCTGGGCCGATTGTGATGAAATTTCACATAGATATAATTTAAAATCTTTTGACGGACACAGGCTACTTTTTTTCGCAATTTTCTGAAATTTCATTGTATTACGATAAAATTGTCAAAAATCGACTTTCTGCATCTACGCGGACGAAGTCGCGAGTAAAAGCTAATGATAAATAAATCTCAAATTTATAATTAATCTACTTAGAATTAAAACTGCGTAAAAGATTTGGGTTTATTTTCTTAATTGGTATTTTATGGATTTAAAAAAGACAATTTCATGTAAATAAATAGTTCAGCTAAAACAGTGGTTAAACAGTTGAATAATGTGTAGATGAACTCTAGCCTCGATGTGATAGATTCGACCCGCAAGTGCCGCGACCTAGAGGATGCAAATAGGTTGCCAAAGTGGATACATCCTCCCAGATGTTTAGTAGGTACTCCGGGTTATAACCACCTAACTTCATATATATATATATATTGTTGCTATTCTTGCACACACACTATAATGTTAGTGATTGTATGTTTATTTATATTGTTACTTTCTTGGTCACATAAGAAAAAAAGTACAAATGTCTCAAATCCTTCATAAAATATGTATGTAGGTACCAGCTATTTTGATAATACAAGGTTTTAAAGTTTTAATCATTTATAGTAACATATAATTTTTTGTTTTCTGTATAAAATATGGATGCCATTTATTAGCATTTTTAAATTATTGACATTCATAAATTGACGGTAGATATGATGTTTTTTCCTGATGAACATTTAGAAGACTTTGCATAAGCAACAGTTATTTCATGGCATAAAATAAAAGAGCTATAATGCTGGTAATGCTATGTATAAATAGATACAACTTCAAAATTATCATTCACATTTAAATACATCAATTAAAATTAAAAAAAAGAGATTTGTGTTTTTTTTCAATAAAAAAAACTTTAAACTTATCAAAAGTATCATATTGGTGCTTTAGCATTTCTTCCTTTCCACTGACAATATGCATTCAAGTATTGTTTCAATACTAAGAAACAACTTCCTTATTCATTTTTATCTGAAGTTAGCTTTGTTGTGTGTAAGTGTGAATCATTCTTGATTTTTTTGCAGTGTGAACTAATTCCACCTTTGAACAGAGTTTTCATAAACTTTCAGCTTGCACATACTGAGGTGCTTATTTTGCCTGAGTAGGTATATAGTAATAGTGTTCTAAATAAAATATACAATGCAAAATATAAGATACTAGATATCAGACTAGATATTGACTGGCCTCACAGCTCAGTTGGTAGTAACTCTGCCTTCTGCGCTGTAGGTTGTGGGTTCGATCCCCACCCAGGGCAAATATTTGTGTGATGAACATAGATGTTTGTTCTGTGTCTGGGTGTTACTATGTATAATAAGTATGTATTTACAAAAAAAAAGTATATAAGTATTCTATCAGTTATCTGGTTCCCATAGTACAAGCTTTGCTTAGTTTGGGGCTAGATGACGCTGTGTGTAAAGTCCGCCAATATTTATTTATCAATATATTGTCTAGAAAAGTGGGTGGGCAGTTGATTTATGATGAGTCAGAATATCGGAACTGGTTTTTCGATGCCGCAAATCGAACATTGACGGCAAACCCGCCTAACGAAAGTGGCACAATACTATACATACATATTTCATTCAATTGTTAATGTACAATGAAATGTAGTATTAAGCTGAGACATGCCAAATTGAACCCTAACAGGAGGCAATAAGACTTTAAATCAAGAAAATACTTGCTGTTAGGATGATCTCTCCTTTTATTATGATTAATAAATGGTTTGCAATAAATATCATAGCAAGCAAGCACAATTTTAAATCATATTATATTACTAGCCATTAAGCCGCAAACACCACAATTTAAATTAGCCTATAGCTCTAAGGGTAAATGTAGTTTTTGAATAGTGAATGAGTTCAGAATTGGATCAGTAGTTCGGGAATTTATCTCCTACGTCCAAACTTACAAACATACTTTACGTAGTGATATAGTATAAGTATAAACATATATTTGGCTGTCTACCTACCTTTCTTAGAGCAAGGAGAATGTTGTTTATAAACACATTAACCTAGCTAGTACTTAGTAATTAACCTGTATCTGTTCTAACTGATTTTTATAGGCTTGGTCACAAAGAACAGCATAATTTAGATTTTAAGACATTTCAAAGTGATTTTGAATTGTTATTAAAATAAAAATCTTCTGTAAGTATTTGAATTTAAATGTAGAATCATAAAAGAGGTTTAATTCATTCATGAAAAAGATTGAAGAAGGAAAACCATTTAGGTAATCAAACTACACACACCACAATTATGTAGGTATACCTACCTACATAAAAACTAAAAATAAGACTAGAAACAGGTGTAGTTTCACCTCGTTCCTAACATGTTTCAAAGTGATCCTACTTATTTTGGACTTATGACTTTGAGTTTGAAAATTAACCTAAAGCATATCTTCATCATCATTTTCTTCTTTTCCCACCCAATTTGGGGTAGGCACAACATGTTGAGAAGAGAGTTTGGCCTATGTTTACAACCGGTCGCCTGCCTGACATCAACCCTCATTGGGAATAATAAAGGTACCTATTTTATTTAAAAACAGGATAAGAATTGAATTCTTTGACTGAGTGGTGTAATGGTACATCATTCACTCTATTCTATGATTTTATAATAATAGTTACAATGAAAGTGGTATTCTAAATTCGATTGATAGTCAGAGTAAGGTAATAAAAATTTAAAAATGAAGATTATTATAAGAATGAGCCAGCAGCATCTTACTCCGAGGCCAATATAGACTTTTCAGACATCTTAACCGTCTCAATGTGCTGTGCAACTCTAGAATTATCTAATAAAATGTTTTGTGGAATATAGTTTATTTCCACCAATAATAATAATAAAATAATAAAGCCCTTTATTTCCAAATTGTTCACTTATTTTACAATCCAAATGTCGTTAGTAAGATTGTTAGTGGTCTTTTTATAGGCTAGTTGTTAGTAATGTTAGTCAAGTCAATCTTTAAGTTGGACCCCTCTTAGGGTGAAGGCCTTTCCACCAATAACTACTTGTTAATTGTACTATTTATAACAGAGAGCAAGTAGGTACTTAGTTCAAACAAAAATTTACATCAAAAAGATAATAGCTCCACACAGTAACTGAGCAGAAACAGGTAAAATCAAGCGATATAATGTAAGGTATGTTTACCTAGTTACCTATTTTAGCCAGATATGCCAAACTCAAACTATTCATGTTTATTTAAAGTGCTGTTTTCAGGAATAACTGCAAATTAAACACTCGCGAATAGAATTAGATACACAAACAAAGGATGAAATAGCATTTACAGTTATTGTTTTAACTCATGACCAGATATTATAGGATAACATAGAACACCAGATTTTGTCATTATTTGCCCTAGGTAGGTATAACAATAACATCTGTCAATCATAAAAAATTTACAGCCTCCTTCATTCATGATTTGGGGAAATAACAATGAATCAGATTTGACAAATTTGACATCACCTCTCGTACTTAAAGATTACTTTATATACTCAGCTACACTGGCTTATTCATTCATGCCACAACACAGAACAACTGGGTTAGCTAGATTATTTAGACAAGTTTTTATTATAAAAATTACTCACCACTTTCAATATATGGCAAAGCGAGAAGTAGAAAAACTATGTATCCAATTTCACTGAACATTGTCGCCCAGAAAACACACACTTTTGTAAATCATTCAGTCATTGCACTTACAATACAGCTGATTTTCAAACCACACAAAACCTTTGTCTGTTTTTAACACAAACGCATGCGCGTACAAACAGTATTTTTTTATTTAAATTACAATTTATCAATTGCAATACACTTTACACTATTATTTACACGACCTATCCAGCGAAAGCTTCACAGGATTGGTGACACACAAGCCCAACGAAACAATAAATAATAACAAGTAACGTCCCTGAGTCATTGAAACGATCAATTAAAATTCACTAAAGAAAAAATAAAACAAATCGAACGTAATGGAGAATTAGCCATGCGTGTGAATTATCCTAATTTACGCGACATACTAACGTAATTTTTTATTTGATTAATTATTACTAAAATATCGTCTCGACTCTCTCACTTTCTGACATTTTGAAATTATGAAAAATTACTTCCGTGATCCGTGACCGTCTGTCCGTTCTCTATCGAGAACCTATATTAGTTTTAACATACATTTGCCCTCTCAATTAAGGCACTGGGAAAGAGGGAGACAAATTGCTAAGCGTCATGTTCAAGATTATATTTTTCAAATGAGACTTTTTATACAGGCTTTTCACATGCAAGCGAATTATGGCAGAGACACACTACCGTGTCGTGTCGTGGCGCGACACGCCACTCGCGTGGGGTGGGTGTGCACACTACTGTGTCGTGTCGTGGCTCCACAGAGTATACGGGCGCGCTCCACAGAGTACTATACGGGCGCGCTCCACAGAGTATACGGGCGCGCTCTTTGCAGGGTATAGTAATTTTGATGAAAACCTTCAATTTCTCTTAGCAATGAAACTCCTAGAGGGCAAAAAAAAATTTTCGTTGACGTTTAAGTTCAATAAGGTCGTCAATCACTATGCTGCAAATTAAATTAAATATGTCTGCTAGGTGTTCGCGCCATAGATATAAGAGCGAACCATCCTAAATCTATGGTTCGCGCCACGAGGCACGCCGTGTCGCGTCATAAAAGCATTTTCATTCATTCATTCATTCATTCAACCCCCACCACCGCTCTGGCGCAATCGGTAGCGAGCTGTCGCGCCACGACAGATAGCGCCACGACACCCAAATGTGTCTCTAACCATACTAAATGTATGAAAGCGATAGGCTCGTGGCGTGTCGCGCCACGACACGACACGGAAGTGTGGCTCTGCCGTTACGGCAGACACGGCGGCCCTCGTGGCGCGAACCATAGATTTAGGATGGTTCGCTCTTATATCTATGGCGCGAACACCTAGCAGACATATTTAATTTAATTTGCAGCATAGTGATTGACGACCTTATTGAACTTAAACGTCAACGAAAATTTTTTTTTGCCCTCTAGGAGTTTCATTGCTAAGAGAAATTGAAGGTTTTCATCAAAATTACTATACCCTGCAAAGAGCGCGCCCGTATAGTACTCTGTGGAGCGCGCCCGTATACTCTGTGGAGCCACGACACGACACAGTAGTGTGCACACCCACCCCACGCGAGTGGCGTGTCGCGCCACGACACGACACGGTAGTGTGTCTCTGCCATTAGGCTCGAGCGAGTCTACAAAAATTCTACTGCATTGCATCTACCTAATAAAATTTGTATCGAATGTTAACTTTGGAAATAGAGGCAAAAGTATTTTTGCGCACTTTTTGAGCTCTAGTAACCCTACCTTTATTTATGGTGGGCTGGGCTGCTAGCTTACTATTACTATCTTATCTTGTGATGTTGTTAACCTGGCTTGAAAAACTAGCATCTCGTGTAACTCGAACATAAATGCGCCTGTGGCAGAAAAACAGTAAAACAAACAAGATTACTACAAATATATACCTACCTAAAAATATTTCGTTGTTCTAAGGTTACACAGCGTGTCGATGTCGAGGTGTCCCGGAGTCTAGATACATTTAACGCCATCTATTGGTGAAACAGCTTTATTAGAAAGTGGTGTTTCATTTCTACCCGGAAATATGAAGTAGAAGGATTTTTTTCTAGGATGAGAGCGCTGGTTGTGGCCATTTTAAGCAACATTTTTACGGTTTATATTGAAGAAATGATTAATAAATGTTTTTGATGAGTGCAGAATCGTTTTTTCACAATAACCGCAAAACATAGTTTTATTTTTTATGATAAAGATAACTTATGGATTTAATCTAGATAAATTAAAGACAGAAACACGATTGGTGAAACTTTTCTCGATAGATTTATTTTCCAAAGTTGGCTCTATAACAACACTAGCATTTTTAATCAAAACTATGAATAGCTAAATAGTTAATTTTTATATAATTCGTTAGATAATCATAGCTACCTAAATTAAAGACAATTAAAAAAAAAATGATAATGCAGATTTATCACTTTTTCCGTCATATCCGGGTGTATGGGACTCAGCCCATACAAAACGTAAAAAATTTCACATCTATACATATAATAAAACTGTAGAAGAGTTCATTTCTGTACATTGAATAAAAACTAAAAAAATACTACTAGGGGTCTTCATCAATAATATAAAAATAAGTCGGGTTTTCCTTCCTGACGCTATAACTCCAGAACGCACGAACCGATTTCCACGGTTTTGCATTCGTTGGAAAGGTCTCGAGCTCCGTGAGGTTTATAGCTAAGAAAATTCAGGAAAAATTTCAAGAGAAAAGCAGGAAAACGGGAACGGGAACTTAACACAGCATTTGTTAATTCAAAAGCGATACGAAGTTCGCCGGGTCAGCTTGCATAGAATAAAGTATTTATCTATCTCTTAGGTTAAGCAAAGGTTTTGTAACAGGCGATATTAATTTATTATTATTCGTATTTAAATACACAAAACGGGAAATATTTAGTTGTGGTCGGTCAATCAAGTCCATAGAGGTATAACGCATCTTTCACTAATCAAAACGAAACACAAAAAAATATACAAAGAATCGTAATAAATAAACATTCTAAACAAGTTTGTTATATGTACTACTTTAGTTATTATTGACTGCAAAAATTTTAAATGACCAAAACCAGGGTAGGCACCCCAACTGGGTCTTTCACCCTACCTACGTTTACCAAAGCATAGGTACCTAATTTTAACTTACTTTCATTCATAGACAGGTACACTCAATAATAATATTAATAGTTTTATTAAACACTGAATATAAAAATTGTGGTGATATTAAATATACATTTTTATGAATGGATCAGGTACACTCAATAATAATATTAATAGTTTTATTAAACACTGAATATAAAAATTGTGGTGATATTAAATATACATTTTTATGAATGGATCCCCTTCAGATTAGCTGGCGCGTACACTCCTTTTTCGGTGATGATTCCGGTGATCAATGATGCTGGAGTTACGTCAAAGGATGGATTCCAGCATGTTATCCCTAGAACAAAATATATTATTAAACTTAGATCAGCATTTGAATGGCCTAACGTCCTTTCTCTCTTTTTATCTTTCAAGAAAAAACGTGGTCGAGTTCTAGCTCATGCTACAACATTTATGTTTAGTTATTACCTGGAGCAGCGATCCTATGTTCTCCAATATGCGTCATTTCCCTATCAGGCCGCTCTTCTATCTTGATCCTATCACCAGACGTCAACGCCATGTCGATAGAAGTTAGAGGAGCGGCGACATAAAACGGTACACCGTGGTACTTAGCTACGATCGCTATTTGGTACGTGCCGATTTTGTTTGCAGTGTCGCCGTTTGCTGCCACCTGGAATTTGAAAAATAGGTATTTAAAAAATCTATTGCGCTGTGTTTGAGATATAAACGTATGAGTGACGATAAAGACAACTGCAGCTCGAACCCAATATTCCTATTTAAAATTAACAAAATGGCTATTTCGTATTCCCCTGTTTTCTCCTCCATCTATTTTTTGTGATTTGAGATGGCTTCTAATTCTTGTACGTACTAATTAGTTTCTGGAGAAAAACAGAACATAGGGACATACAGAGGTCCTCATAGATAGTATGTTAGAACAAAATTTGTCATTATACAGGGAGGGAACCGGGGAATATGTTTGTATAGAAAATTGCCTGCCCAACAATGCTCTCGAGCTATAGCCTAAGTACAATAAATATGGAGCTTTGTGAAGAAGTCAGTTGTCCTGCTAACTAGGAAATGCTTGTACATATTACTACTTATAATACTAACTCTATCAGCTCCCACAATCACAGCACTGATCTTCCTCGTTGTCATGAGAGCTGACACCATACTGTCTACAACCAATGTTGCTGGTATCTTTTCATGCACTAGTTCGTAGGCTGTCAGCCTAGCCCCTTGGTTATACGGTCTTGTTTCTGTGCAGTATACATGTTCTGAAAGCATTATAAAGTTGTGTTTTATAAGAGTATCATAAAATTATTATAGACTTGGATACTTTTCCACCATTGACAAAAGGGGCTTATAGAATTTTATTGTTCTTGTTGAAAAACATTTTAAACTTCTGAGAAAACTATTTATTTGGTATTTTTGGAAGAACTTTATTAGATGTAAGCTAAATCGAAGTGGAAATTGGTCATTTTGGATTGGACAAGAATTCTTAGTCAATTCCCTATACAATAAGGATTTTAGACAAGCTCATCATCATAGGTTTTACTCAGCTAATAAATTATTTGTTGCTTGCACTTCACATGACATAAAAGTTATTTGCATTGCACCGGGAGACCAAAATCAACTTTAACATGGTCTACATAAGGTTGATTTTGATTCTGCTAAATTAAATATTTATTGGACTATGTGACGTGCCAGCAAGATAACAGATCTGTATGCAAACAGGTGTTGATCTTAACTAGGAGTTTGCATCTATACTTCTCTGTCTATCTGTGACGTTATAACAACCAAACCGCTGGCGCCGATTGTGATGGAAATTCATATAGAGATAGTTTAAAGTGTTTGTTCGACAGGCTATTTTTTTCACAAATTTTATTTTTTATTTTCAGGCATTTCAATCTTTTACGATAAAGTTGTCAAAAATAGATTTTCTAATGAATCTACGCGGACAAAGCCGCAGGTAAAAGCTAGTCATCAATAAAAGATCTCACCTAGCCTCTTGCTTTCACTCAACGACCTGATCACTCCCAATGCTGTACCATACCCTGCGGTGGCCAATGAGCCTGTGTTACAGTGGGTCAAAACTCTGACCGATCCATCACCACTCAAACTCTTGAGAATAGCTTCACATCCGTACCTTCCTATAGCCTTATTGTCTTCAATATCTTTGGTTAGCATGCTCTCAATACTGCTGATGAATCTATTAATAAATTAGTGTCACAACTATTAATTGAAATAAAGGCCTGCGCACATTGGTGGACGGGACAGCACAGGAATTAAAATTTATCAATTGAATTTAATAGTTATCCAATTAATATAAGATGATTTCAAAACTAGCATCACAAAACTGCAGTGCAATACTCTAGGCTGATCACCGAGCAAATATATATCTTATTTTGATTGGATAACTATTAAATTCAATTGATATATTTTAATTCATCTGCCATCCTGTCCGCCAATGTGCGGCCATAAATGAAACATTATTGAATTATTCATGCAACATTTAAAGTTAAAAGACAGATTGAATTGTTTACAAATAAAGTTAAGAACAAACAGTGACTTTGCAAATAAAAGGTAAGAGTAAAAATAAAAACATTAAATTATTAAATTGATTTTGTTACCTTTCTTTGAAATCCTGAGGTGTAACATTTTCATCGGCACTTAGAGCATTTGCCAATTGAATTAGTTCATCAGCGCCTATTTTTATATTTACAGCAGTTGGTCTTGCAGACACTAGGTAATTGAGTTTTCCTTCAATCTGTAAACAAATAATGAGTTTTTAAATTAATTTAATAGGTACTCAACTATCAGTGACTTGATAGATACATAATGTCCAAACTTATTATTCTAACAACAGTATTATATTATTGTTAGTTACATTTTGTTATCAAAACTTGGTGTCAGGTATCTGACCTCTTGCCTCATGACTTTTTTGTCAGATGATGTGTCCTTCAGAAGCTCCACTGCTAGTGATAAACATCCCACTATGGCTATAGCGGGGGCTCCCCTCACCTGGAAGAAAACTAAATATACAGCAAAAACTTTTTGGAAAATAAATTACTATGTGGAAAGTAGAAAGAAAACCTTGCGTCACATATTAGTCTATAGCTCTGCCCACGCGTATGCTAAGATTCCAGTGATCGGAACATCCATAGGTCAGTTTCAATTATAGAAAGCACTTACCTGCATTTTATTTATAACTCTCCAACCATCTTCCACACCTTGTACTTTCACATATCGTGTTTGTATCGGCAGGAGCAATTGATCCAGAACTTCCAAACTTCCTCTCTTGTATCGTATGGACTCTAGGCTCATTATTGGTTGGTGTTATATCTAAAAAAAATTATGTATCTATGTAATGTTACCAATATTTTTGATGAAACCCATCAAGGTTTTGTGTTTTGTGTTCTGTTTTTGTGGAAATAATGTTGAAAAAGTTTCACTACGTACTTGTAAGTATAGAAAATAAATTAAAGTAAATGCGAAAAATGTTTTTTTGGTCAATAAATACTTTAACAAAATACTATTTTGACTCTTCAAAGAAAATAAAAAAGAACAAAGACAAAAAAATTAAATGAAAAACTAAAAAAAAAATTCAGTATCGTGGTGGTACAGTACAGAATACAGACAATCAGACAAATTGTCAAATTTGTTTGGTTGACTTGACAGAACAGTAACAGACAGGTGTTTCAAACATCTGTCAACATAAAAATTGACAGAGTTGCCAGTGTTGCATCGTTTAAATCAATTCACTTGATCATAAGGCCCACAATCAGCAGCTCATTCTCGACGCAGCAAACTTTAAATCTATATTTATGTCCAGACTTATCATATTTTTCATCAAAAAACTTATTTACTTCAATTTGAAGTACAAGTACCTTCTCCTCCCAATCCTTGATTATGCTGACGCCTGCTACATTGATGTAACAGAAGAGCAGCTTAATAAGCTTGAGCGCCTTCAGAACTACTGTATTCGATTCATATTTGGTTTGCGAAAATATGATCGAATATCAGAATTTCGTACGAAACTCAAGTGGTTGCCAATCCGCTTCCGCCGGAATGCTCACGTTCTTAACCTCCTCTATAATATCCTTTTTTCTCCCCTGACTCCTGCTTACCTTATGGAACGATTTCAGTTCCTGTACCTTTCTAATCCACGATCCCTACGATCCACTGACACCTTTCAACTTAAAGCTCCTTTAAACTCCTCTACCTTCTATGAAAAATCTTTTACAGTCCAAGCTGTTCGCCTATGGAACGCATTACCTGTTAGTATCAGAAAAGCAAAGTCCCTGTCAATCTTTAAAAACCTAGTCTTCAACCATTATCTGTCTAATTGCTCTTCTTGAAACGTTTGTGTTTTGTGTAAATAGGTATTTAGTATGTATTTTATAGTATGTTTTGGAACTACCTATATTTGCTCATCTTTAGTATTTTTGTATAGGTATATTATGTAATGTGTGTTATTATGTCATATTTTAAATATTTACGTAATTTTTATGGAATTTGTATTCTTCAGTTTTGTTATTTTATTTTTATTATTGTTTTATTTATTTTTATTTTTGTTATATAAGTATATGTTTTATTTATTATTTTTATATCTAATTTTGTATCTACTTGTATATATTTAAAGCCGCACCAACATGCCCCTTCTCTTTATATGTTCATTCCAGTCCATTCTAAGGTTGCCTGGTAGAGATCGCTTTTAGCGATAAGGCCGCCCATTTTATTACCTTTAAGCATAGTGTTATTTATTTTACTTCTGTTCATAAATATTTGTATTCGTGTGAACGTGTGGTAATCAATAAAGTGTTATCTATCTATCTATCTAACTATGTATGTCTTACTTCGATCAAGCAAACATCAAGCTTTTATGGTGTTTTTGCTAGTTGAGTCTAATCAATCAATCATTAATTCACCTGTCTGAGTTTGTCTATGACTGGCATGTTCGAAATCTACACACACTTTTCTAGTCGGACTGACGCTCGATATCTTGATGATTTCGTATTTTTATTATATTCGATACTTTTTAGATTTACTGATAGAAAAATAATAATTTTATGCGGTTTTGAAAATAATTTTGAATCATAAAATCAAATGCTATTTTAATACGCTCGAGTCAATTAATATATGGATTAACTAGGGCGTAGCTGTTGAATGTAAAGGAAGTTGCGTCATACTTTGACACTTTATTTTATTCTACTATTGTCTATCAATTCCTCTTTTCCATTTCCGCCCGGCATTGCCGAGAGACGCACCGTCATTGAAGTGAATCGTAGTAATTAATTTAGCGGCGTTACCTTTAGAAGCAAAATGGCTTTACCGCGAGTATACTTTGATGTGGCTGCCGATGGCAGTTCTATGGGCAGAATCGTTGTTGAGGTAAGAGTTGATCTGAATACCCATTATCTTGACATTACGGGCGTTCCGGCCGGCGTGATTTTCCACGACCACGCTATTCTGGAAGCTTCATAGTGCTATGTTGCTCGCTATTACATTTATTTAGGGTGCGAACTGTCTTTGTTAATTTGATTTTGCCTTCTCCCACTTCAAACTTTTATACAGGATATTAATGCTGCAGGATTATTCAGCATGTGGTTCTAATTATAGGTAGTTGTGGCCAGGCGACATGCCCAAGTAAGATGTAGGAGCTGCAAGTGAAGGTCACTGTGTCCTAAAGTGAATATTATCTTGGAAAGTAGTGGACAATGCCGTCATCGATGATGATGTTTATGTTTACGTTAGAGTTATGTCTGTAATGAATAATCGGTATCTTTACAAACTGAGACAACGCCTTCGATCTTCGTGACGAACTGTGTGAATTTATAGGTAGGTAGGTATAATTAAAATTAGTCATTGAGTTGGTTAGTGTTACAATGTTACAAGTTGCAATGCAATAAATTATCTTGATTCAGACTGCGACACACCCTCTCGCGCGAACTTTTTATGTGTGTGCCTACTCTGGTGGCGTAAAAAAGTGTTGGTTCTCATTAGAATTTTTACGTTTTCAGTTGAGGACAGACGTTACTCCCAAGACATGCGAAAACTTCCGTGCTCTATGCACTGGAGAAAAAGGCTTTGGCTACAAGAACTCTACCTTCCACCGTGTCATCCCTAACTTCATGCTTCAAGGCGGCGACTTCACAAACCACAACGGCACCGGGGGCAAGTCCATCTTCGGCGAAAAGTTCGACGACGAGAACTTTGTCCTGAAGCACACTGGCCCTGGAGTCCTCTCCATGGCTAATGCTGGCCCCAACACTAATGGTTCCCAGTTCTTCGTCACCACGGTGAAGACCTCATGGCTCGATGGCAGGCATGTTGTCTTTGGAAACGTTGTTGAGGGCATGGATGTCGTCAAGCAGGTTGAGACCTTCGGCTCCCAGTCTGGCAAGACCTCCAAGAAAATCATCATCGCTGACTGTGGTCAACTCTCCTAATTAACAGTCTTATACTATATAATGCAATATTTTTTAAGTTTAATACTATGTCCTCCGCATAATACCTTCCCAGTCTCCCAAAAGAATAAACTTAAATATGGGTCATTCCACTTAAGATAATGAAATTATTGCTATGTTTTAGGACGCAACTAGGATTTGCATTTATTTCTGTGCATTGTTTATTCATAATAAAATAAATTAACTTAACACAAAGTTCCCGATTGTTTATTTTCAAACATTTCCTGTATAGAGAACTTTTTTTTAAAGGTAGTTTAGTCATTCTGTGCTGACCTTCATAGTTATTCAAATATGCCTACCTTGAGACAGGTTGTTGCTATGCTTTTTGTTTGACCGTAGTGTGTTGGCCGTGACCTAAGAATCATTATATATTTATACTTGAGTACTGGTACTGCCTAATTAATGAATTGAATAGTACCTACCAAATTACTGTACAGCAAACTAGACATTCTGTGTCTGTATGAGCGTAATAAATTATTTTTAGGATTAATGATGCATACCGTGCACCGGCCGGTGGGGCTATTTTGTAAAAACATGATTATAATGTTATGATATTTATTGGTATGTACTCAATGCCATAATACCTACGCTTTTTTTATGCTGTTTAGGCACCTATACCTACCCTTCCAATGCAATACCTACCTACGCAGAAGTATACCGCAATAGGTACCTACGTTTGGGTGCATAAACAGTGAACAGTTACTATGAAAAGTGTACAGATTGGGTATTGCATTCAACATCATAACATGATAATCATGTTTTTACAAAATAGCCCTGCGGCTGACCCACTAGTAGGAATTATTATGAAATACAAAATACAAGCGAAAGAAGCGACCCACGCTTCGTTTAGCGATTGTTACACATTTCAATAAAACTTTTTACTAGAAATAAAAATATATTCGGAGCGAGCTACACGTAGGTCCATAATTATCCGCAGCCTAAACCATACAATTAAGTAGGTATATTCTCTAATTACTAATAAGTAGGTAGTTACTTATATCAGATTGGGTTCAAATCATTGTGGTGTAAGTATAGGCACCAAGGCTTGTCACCTATAATTCCTTTCGGATGGCTGTTTTGTTAGATCTTAGAAAGTAGAATAGGATCGTGTTGTAAATACCTACCTACGTAATTTATGGATTCGTCTGTAGAGTTTCGATCGAATTCCGCCGTTAGGTAAGAAGGTAGGTACCTATCTATTCAGTTTTCCTTGTCAGTTGCGGTTTTATGCGCATTCCGGCCATGGTCATTAGTCGATAGGTCGATAGCGGTTTATTATTCGTTGATAAATTTTTACACAATAGAAATCTAACATGTTTGCAAGTCGTAATGATATTCATAATAGTTTTAGTCATCGCGAATCATGATTCAATAAAATTTACTAGCGCCATCTAGTTCTAACTAGTATAAACTAGGATGATTTACTGGTTTTTTTTAGAACAATACAAAGTCATATATTTTTGTGTTTTTGCTAGGAAAAATATAGGTTTCGAGCATTGAGTCCAGGTCAGTTGTGGCAAAATCGATAGCCACGTGCATTAACTAGGTATTAAAACAAGATTTCTAATATCCTAGAAGAATTCCTATTGAAACTAGCGCCGCAAACTTATTCCGTGAAACTATGAAAGTGTCTAAATAACACTAGCCAATCATTACACAATTTGAAGAAAAACTTATACATTATATACCTACTCTGCGGTGATGGATGAATAATAAACCAACTGTAAATTGTGTTGTTATGTTTTGTGGATGATTATTTCCACATTTTTGTACGATTCCAAGATGATGCAGTAATTTTGTAAAACTCTTTAAACGCAGTTGTTAATTAAATAGGTAGTATTTACTTTTTAAAATAAAACATATAACTATTTCAGCTATTTACCTAATACCTAACCGTTGCTGACCAGTAGGAAGCGTTCCCAAGATAGCTGATAGCGGCTGCCACGCTGGATGGCATAATATAAATAAAATAATGTCTTGTAAAGCAACATTACAATATTTAAGGCAACTAGGTATTTATGGTAACCTGTCTACTTTCCCACCGTGGGACACCTTGTACCTATGTATACTATAGGTACTCAATGTACCTAGGTACCTGCTTATTTTAAAATCGTCACTTTTAAGTTTCACGCACACAGAGTGAATGAAGCAAAAGAAGTATGTCAGGATCGTAGCAAGTAGAACGCAGTCATCTCTGCCTGGAAAACAGGCGTGATTTTATGTATGTAACTAGGTATGTATGGAGTCAACAGAATCTTGAAATTTTTATTCCTAAACACAATTCTGACACTATCTTGATACATTATCAATATTATCACGGATGATTTTGAAATCCGCGATGCGGGGGGCGGGGCCGTAATAACATTGACAATTCAAACGTCAGTACTTATTAACTACCCAGATGCAGTTTTTAACAGGCGTGGCAAGATTTGGGCGGTGAGACTTGAGTGAGTAACTTTTGAGAGTAGGTAGGTAACCGGCACTTTGGAACCTACAAGATAAAAATGATTAAGGTTTCTTTGTAAAATTCAATTTTTCACCCAAAGCCTTAGGTTTATTATTATTACTTACTAGCTGTCCCGACAGACGTAGTCTAGTCAAATTACAATTTTCTTTTATAAGAACGTTTTCCTGATAATACGCGTGATGCCGTGACCAAGGGAAATAGGGATTCATTTTGATATATAAGATGAAGATAGTAAGATCGAGTGGGTAACTACCTACCACCTGTCTACTTACTATATATCTAGTAATCTTTTTGTTTGTCATCTTGAACGAAAACATCGTGAGGAAACAAGTTAGTATTATGGAATGCTAACTACTGCAAAATGTGGGCATGTGCCAAAAATAATATTTGGACGTACCTCTGACTACCCACTAGACGTATTCAAAGGATCCAAGCCTGGAGATCTGAGAGGATATATACCGTACTTGGGGATTATTGTATTTTTTATATTTTATTTACAAATTTACTAAAATTTTGACATAAAAAAGAGTTTCTTTAGTTAAGCTAGTCAAAAGCATGATCACACATTTTTGATCACACTAGCAGCTAGTGTGATTAAAGTTGTATCTACTTATATCTCAGCAAGTTACAACCCATTAAGAGGAGTAATAAATGTTTTTGAAGAATGCAGAATCGTTTTTTCTCAATAACCGCAAAACATACAGTTTTGTTTTTTATGGCAAAGATAACTTATGGATATAATCTAGATAAATTACAGACAGAAACACGATTGGTAAAACTTTACTTGATAAATTTATTTTCCAAAGTTGGCTCTTCAAAAACACTAGTTTCGTTTTTAATCAAAACTATGAATGGCTAAACAGTTCATTTTTATCTAATTTGATAGATAATCATACTAGATAAATAAATTACAGATGGTTTCTTTTTAAATTTGATGGTTTTCAAGATAATGCAGTTTTATCACTTTTTCCGTCTTATCCGGGTAGATTCAGCCCATACAAAAAGTCAATAATTTCAAGTATCGCCTTAATTCCACACTCGACTGCGGCACCACCAAACAACCTGTATGCTTGTGAACGAAGCATTGACGTCATCACACTCGCGCATGCGTGCTGTAACTCTCACTCCCCTTACATGAGCAAAAGCGCAATTCAGATCGCGGCACGCTTTTCTGGCGAGCAGTCGATTCTACCCTCAAAAGAAGTTGGGACGCGGGAAACACCGGTAAGTGACGATAACAGATTTTATGCGTATATTATAGGAATATAACCTTTATTAGATTTCGGGTGTTAGGGTGATAAGGTTTTTAATTGTGTGTGGGATGTGGATGTTGTTAAAGCTTGGTCGCGTGGTTAGCGGATAAATAATAATAGCAGCTTTTATTTTGGGAGCTGTTTATTATTTTACATACAACTTTTTTATTATGTGTAGTGTAATACGTAGAATGTATTAGAAATTAAAACCTACCGCTTTATCAGGGATTACCTACCCTTATTTACCCTTTAAGCAAGTATGTATTGCAAAACCTTTATAATTTATTTAAATGATTTTTCTTTTATTATCCTGAAGACTTACAGCTAAGCTTTTATTTAGTTACTAGCTGACCCGTGCCCGCTTCGCTGGGCGACAGACATTTCTAAATGTGATTATTTTGAATAGGTATGGCTATGGTATGGCTTATATGGAGATAGGTATCCGCGGATATACGCAAGTGGTCCCGCTGCCGGCCCCGTGAGTATAGTCATTGGTAGCCACGATTTTAGTATCCCGCAACTTTTATATCAGTACTTATGACTTACCCATTAAGGAGTAAACCCGCTGCAGAGCAAGCTGTGCATGGCACGCAACGCATCTTAGCTGCGTGGGTTAATTTGTTTGACAACGTGAGTCTACATGAGTCACGTGAGTCTACAACACGAAAAATGCAAAAAAAAATGAGTTTATCCATTACAAACATAAAACAAACAATACAGACAACAAAAAATCAAATCTTTCCTCTTTATAATTTTAGTTGGTAAACTAAAATAACCCATAATGGTGTAGCAAGCCTACACAAATATAAAGAATGTTTGCGCCTATTATTATATAGGTAGGTTAGTAGTAGTTAGGTAGCACACACATGTGCTGCTATCTGTTGAGTTTTTTATGAATTAATGTATAATTCGTAATTCTTTTTTAGGGTTCCGTACCCAAAGGGTAAAAACGGGACCCTATTACTAAGATTTCGCTGTCCGTCTGTCCGTCTGTCTGTCACAGAGCTGTATCTCATGAACCGTGATAGCTAGACAGCTGAAATTTTCATAAATGATGTATTTCTGTTGCCGCTATAACAACAAATACTAAAAACAGAATAAAATAAATATTTAAGTGGGGCTCCCATACAACAAACGTGTTTTTTTGCCGTTTTTTTATAGATAATGGTACGGAACCATTCGTGCGCGAGTCCGACTCGCACTTGGCCGGTTTTATTTGATTCCTTTTCTTTCGATTGTCGACAGCATGTTGACCAACTTTGCCTAAAGCAGTATATTAATATCTCTTATAGATTACCCAAACCCAGACCGCTATAGTTCCACAACTGGTATTCCGATCTTCCAAAATTATAGTCTATAAGTTGCCTAGGACTAATAGCTATATAACAAAAAAAGTTTCATCAAAATCCGTTCAGTAGTTTTTGCATGAAAGCCAGACATTGTATGCGGAAAATTATCAATATACCTAAATAATCACAATTAGAATACATCATTCATTAACATAACAATCAAAACATGCAAATAAAAATAGTCAGTTAATTTTAATAAAAAGTCAATGTCATCGTAATCAAAATTAATTAAAAAACAAAAAAACCAGCCAAGTGCGAGTCGTACTAGCGCATGAAGGGTTCCGTACCATTATTTATAAAAAACAGCAAAAATACACGTTTGTTGTATGGGAGCCCTTCTTAAATATTCATTTTATTCTGTTTTTAGTATTTTTTGTTATAGCAGCAACAGAAATACATAATCTGTGAAAATTTCAACTGTCTAGCTATCACGGTTCATGAGATACAGCCCTGTGACGGACAGACGGACAGACGGACAGCGAAGACAGACGGGTCCCGTTTTTACCCTTTGCGTACGGAACCCTAAAAAAGGAAACAATAGTATTCAATTAAAATCTTACTTTAATTAAAACTTTTATTTATACTAAATTATATTATTTAGTATAGTAGTTATTGAATTACATGAACCTTTCATTGATAAGTATAAACTTTTAAATTTAAATTTAAAATTTTAAAAATTAAAAGGTTCGTCCAAATTTACCGCTTTGATCTAAAGGCATAAATAAACCAATTTTTCTGATAAGGATGCCTTTTGGTTTTGAAGTAAATTACTCTTGTAGGTAGCTTTTAAAGCTACCTACTTGTAGATATACAGAACCCAAAGACTTTGGGCCAAAGTCAGACTATATGCAGAACACGCAAATACCAAACAAAAACTTTTAGCTAGAATGGTTTTGAAAGAGGTCCAACTAACTTGGCTCCCGAGTCTGCAAAAATCTATTCACCTTCTGATATTAAAAGCGAATTAAGTCAGCGTTGTTCGTTCATTGAATAAAGGTCGGGTAAAAGACGATATTGAGCACACAAAGGAGCTGCTAATACCGCCGAGATGAAAGAAGTAATCAATGTGTAGTAGTCCGTGGTAAAGGGAGATTGGATGGGAATAAGGCATTATACCTGTAACAAGCAGATAATATGTAACTTCTGATAAGTATACCTACCTATTGTTATCAAAGCGTCTCTAAAGAGTTCTTTCGATCACCACTTACCAAATAAAAAAACGTATTAATAAATATTGGTGCACATAATTACATACTTCTAATACATTATTATACACAGACAGAGATTTATGAATGAAGGAAGTATTGTTGTAACTTACTAACCAAATAAGTGTGGAAACATGTTTATGTTCATAATAAAGTTTCCTATCTCTATGAAAACGCTGTAGAAGTATCCTCTACGTTTATGCTACGTCGTAGAGGGTCTACGCGGTTTGTACGTTTAATGATCGGTCATTCAAACCACGCTGATTCAGTCCAATAAACTAGTTTCGGAAACTACAAACTCGAAACTAACTTCACTCTGGGCTCTTACTCTGCAATACAATTTCGACATTATCGACGACAGTGACAATGCTCCGATATATTCGGCCAAACTCGCACTCGTTTATCGTAATAGAAAATGCCGCGAAAATGCCGCCCTATGACTTAAATTTTATTTTAATAGTTTTGATATCTTATTTTTTAAGAATTAGAAGTTTCTGTTATCACAAAGACATACATAATTTGAAAATATTTTTAATTCTTCAAAAAAACTACATAAATTTATCAATTCCAGAAAATAAAAATATCAACTTTAATTTTTTCAAACCTTTATGGAAATAAATAAATTAAACTATTTGAATAGTTTTTACTTAAATTTCCTATATTATAATATACAAAATTTTAATGTGATACATAATACTTGAATTATATTTCTTGAAAGATAAAATGTTTATTTAAAAGAATTAGTTAATTATATATTGTATAGAAAATTTTATCTCACTTTCCAAATTTTGCCGCCCTAGAAAATTTGCCGCCCTGGGCACTAGCCCCGACTGCCCCTAGTATAAATCCACCACTGAATAGAAATGTATGATGTCAATTGTCAAAAGTAATGTCGGTAGTTCCATCGTTTAAAATATAGTCGAAAACGAAGCGACGTTTGTCACTATATATCGTTGATCGTTTTCAAGAGTAGCCCCCTGATCTTAAAACATCTCGTACAATACAAGACAATGAACTAGCATAGTCAACAAGTTTATGCTATAAAGAAAAAGTTCTAAGTAATTTGTCTAACTTAAATAAGTTAGGCCCGTAGGTCATCGCACTATAAGGATAACCTATTACGAGTTCATCTACAGGAACATCTGTAGGCGTTGAACCCGTGGGCAATTAATTAAATAGATTTATAGCAAGATTTTTAATTTAATTTTTTTCAATTAAATTGTTTGGACTGGGCGAAATTTATTTGAGCCAAGTCTTGATTGAGTCTTTTGACTGCTTCGTCATTGGATAACCTTATTTAAAGAGAGATAAATATTTGCACTAATTAAATAACAAAAAAAAATTAAACTAAAATTAATTACTATAATAAAGATGCTAGAAAAAAGCGTAGCCTAGATTAAAAAGCGTAGAATCCACTCTTTTAATCCGTGGCTCATGATAACAAAAGTAATGACTTGAAACTACCTAATACAAAACTGCGGTTTGCTTAAAAAAACAAACACTGATCTACAGATCTACAGCCTACAGCTTTGTCAGCAACGTGTCACGACGACAACCTAAAGAAATCTTATTAAGGGGCTCCCAGTCGCTGATTACTCTTTTTCGAAACGAAAAAAGAAATACTTCTGAACAAGCCACATCTCCTATTTTTATAAGTATATTACTTCAGGTTCCTACCTAGATTTCTATTAAGCTGAAAACATAATAGCAGAAACTTTTCACGATAAAGATATTATTTCAAAATGATACGTTTTAGAATTTATGATCGAAATATTTTATATACCTACTATTCAAATCAACTTGTGATTTATTGTTAAAGATAGGTAATATGTAGATCTAGATTTCTATTAGGATAGATTTTTGATAAGTAATTATACATAATTTATATCATTAATTTATTCTAAAAGCTAAGGCGGACCACGCGCCGACGTGTGTTTGTCGTCATTGCAGCGGTCGGTAGGATTATTTATCGAAGTGATTAAAGATGGATGGATGGAGATGGATTAAAGATGTACATCTTTATTCACATATACTATACATTATAAAATAGGAGATGTGCCATGGATGGAGATGGATTAAAGATGTACATCTTTATTCACATATACTATACATTATAAAATAGGAGATGTGCCTTGTTCACAAGTAGTTATTTTTTCGTAGTAACATCTATCTGCCAATTATTGTCTCAGTGTGATTTATTTGTGGAAATCATGATGATGTCGCTTCAGCTTGGTCGTGACCGCTCATCCGATAAACGATGGCGATCAATCATCCCGGAACTGATGGTAAACAGCTATCGAATTACTGAAGTGGATTGGTTGCTGGCACCCTTATTACAGATCTGTCGATGTCTTGACTTAACCCACCCAGCTAAGAAGTGTTTTGATGCTTAGTAACGAATGCAGAACATTTCTTAATCTTTACAGCACTAATCCTCAGAGCATAGTTACCTCAAACAATAAACAAGTACCCATGTTCGTGAGCTAGTAGCTAGTACTTTTAGGGTACCTAGGTTTCCACTGACGCGGAGCTGGGCGGGGTGGAGAGTTGTGAATAACATCGTGAATAGACCAATCACAGTACTCGAAATCTCGATTTGATCTCTGTGATTGGTTCACGGTGCGCCACTCCACTCTGCCCAGCTCTGCGTCAGTGAAAACGCACTCTTCGGGTTAAGCCCCCCATTGTGGTTTAGGGTTATATCTACTGCTAGCTTTAGTTAAGACCAACATGAACCCACCGAAACACAGAAGCATTCGGTTGCCACTAGCGATCACCATTTGGTGACCACGTGAAGAAAAAACAAAGCGTACAGACACAGCTTAGAATCTGAAAAGAAACATTGCTCTCCAGAAAGGTAAATGCGAAATTACATCCGTTTCAAAAGTATGGACAACGACTTTCATTCATCTTCCCTTTGGCTTTTGAGGACGACTAAGCAACCCACATAACGAGTATTTCTTATGTGTATATTTCTGTGGTGGAAGTAGGTCACCAGCACAGAGGTCCGGGAACGCTGCAATCTATACCATAACTGGGACACTCGGGTTTGTTTACCTCTACTTGTTGCTGTGACCCAGTTTTGGGTATTGACTTGATTTGTTCGTGCAGTTTTAATCGTTTTTCGACTCAGATTTTCGTGGACCTTTGAAATATAATTAAAAGTTTTTATATCTCTTATCTTTATCCCTTATCAAATTAATTTTCATCCCACCATCTCGGAAAGAGTATTTTTGCTCTTCAATATCTGAGTGCAAAAGCCGTTTTTATTCTCTAGAGGATAAAGTAAATTGAATTTAGAACATCGTGTGCACTAAGTTTGTGAATTAAAAAAATCATTAAACCTATTTACTGCTACCTCTATGGTGCCGAATATATCATACAACTTTTTTTTAATTTATTAAAAACTCAGACTCGGAACCTTCTTGGTGTTCTTTTTTCAATTTGCTTTGTACGCGGTTCTTTACGCGGCATTTTTTCACGTCATTAATAAGATTATTCTGTAATACTTACCTGTAATAATGTAGTAGTTAATACCTAAACTGAAATAAAAGTACCTATCGTGTGATTGTAAACGTATTTTTTTTCCATTTAGTCATTTCCTCGCTGAGGTGGAATGAAAAGTTACGTGTTGCACTCGAGTGCAAAGATTTTTCACCTCGTGCTCTTTTGATTCCCTCGCTAACGCTCAGGATTGATAAAATTGAATCACTCGCTGCGCTCGTGATTCAATTTTAGAAACCTTCGCTTGCTAGGTCATCAAAATTGAACACGCGGTTAAAAAGCAACTTTGCACTCTTGTATAACAAATAACTATTACTTATTATCTTCTTCATCTTAATATATATAAATTACGCGTTACGTTGTTTTTCCGCGATGGACTCCTAAACTACTTAACCGATTTTAATCAATCTTTGTACACCATGTGCAGTTTGATCCAACTTGAAAGATAGGATAGCTTACATCTCAATTTATAGTCGCAATATTATATGTTTATTATCTGACAGTCACAATTATCTCTAAGCTCCAAAAGATTCTAACAGATGGCGATATCTGTTGACACAGCAACGCGTAGCCGGATCTGCTAGTAATATTTATTTATTTAGATAACTAGTTAATTACTTCTATATGTCTAGAGGTAGAACTATATTTTTAGTAAGAACCAAAGATATAAACCAATGTCAGTCTGATGTGGATTTAGGTCCGGTCCTCTCTACAGATGTCGACTAGTTTGGAATATTTTAGTAGCCCTACTAAGAACATGAATGTGAATAGTAATTCACAATTGAATTTCTTGGTTAATTATATTAGATTACTTGTAAAACTTAATTTATTTACGTAAGATTACGTAAAATCTCTCAGCCGGGGGAAAATAAATAAATTCCTAGTGGGATTTTGAAGATATTCATTCAGGATCGTAACCACAAGGGTTCTTGGTGCATACTTAGATTGTTAATTACATTTCAGGTTTTTAAATAAACAACGTATACATGTTATCGCATGAATCGTACAGTAAGAGTGACGATTCAGTGCCCCCTCCTTGTTTAAAGATAGAAATAAAAATAATCATTTATAAAAAAAAACGTGATACATCTAGAGTAGGTACCTAATTCGAAAAATGTTCATACCTATTTCATTTGTTTTTTATCTTTAGCGTATCCGAGACGATGCGACGCGGCGTTAATTATAAGTTCCCCCTTCTGTTATTCTGATGTTTTATCTACATACTTCAGCAAATTTCATCTTTATCATATTGGCTGTTTAAAAAATATATATATATTAGCGGTCTTCACACACAGCGCCATCTAGCTCCAAACTAAACAAAGCGTGTACTATGGGAACCAGATAACTGATAGAATACTTATATACTTTTTTTATAATACATACTTATTATACATATTAACACCCAGACACAGAACAAACATCTACGTTCATCACACAAATATTTTCCCCTGGGTGGGGATCGAACCCACAACCTACAGCGCAGAAGGCAGAGTTACTACCAACTGAGCTGTGAGGCCAGTCAGGGTTTAGGTTTGATTAGGGAACAAACATATATACAAACTCACAAACTTTCGCATTTATAATATTAATGGGACGTTCGCTTTAAAGTTAAATCGACCGTCATATAACGTCTAAACTGAAAGGCCTTATCGATCACTGCATCTCGAAACCAAGGTTTCATAACCTTGGTTTCGATTTGAGAAAGGTTTCTCAAATCGAATGTATTAGGGAACGAATTCCTCGTATTTGGTATAAATAGTTTACACATGTAGGTATATAGGTATGAAATAGTGCGACGTAAGAAATATTCGGAATTTTCCATTTACGTGAAATTGACTTGGGAGATCGCAATGTTGAAGCACACGATAAAATGGGATTAGGACCCTGAGATTTTATGTCGTTAGTGATGTTATCCTTAACTTACTATTGACATAAAACTAACGTTTTATTCATCGTGATTGCCGTCAAGTGAACGTTCCCGTTCCCGTTCCCGTTCCCGTTCCCGTTCCCGTTCCCGTTCCCGTTCCCGTTCCCGTTCCCGTTCCCGTTCCCGTTCCCGTTCCCGTTCCCGTTCCCGTTCCCGTTCCCGTTCCCGTTCCCGTTCCCGTTCCCGTTCCCGTTCCCGTTCCCGTTCCCGTTCCCGTTCCCGTTCCCGTTCCCGTTCCCGTTCCCGTTCCCGTTCCCGTTCCCGTTCCCGTTCCCGTTCCCGTTCCCGTTCCCGTTCCCGTTCCCGTTCCCGTTCCCGTTCCCGTTCCCGTTCCCGTTCCCGTTCCCGTTCCCGTTCCCGTTCCCGTTCCCGTTCCCGTTCCCGTTCCCGTTCCCGTTCCCGTTCCCGTTCCCGTTCCCGTTCCCGTTCCCGTTCCCGTTCCCGTTCCCGTTCCCGTTCCCGTTCCCGTTCCCGTTCCCGTTCCCGTTCCCGTTCCCGTTCCCGTTCCCGTTCCCGTTCCCGTTCCCGTTCAATAGTTTTTGTAGCGCACACGAAGAAAGCAAAAATTTTAGCAATTTTTTACACCTTGCTCAAACTATCGTCATTCTTATAAAGAATTTATTAGTTTTCAAAATAAAAAATAGCCTATGTTACTCAGGGATAATGTAGCTTGGTAATGGTGAAAGAATTTTTGAAATCGGTTTAGTAGTTTTTGAGTTTATCCATTACAAACATACAAAAAAACAAAAAAACAAAAAATCAAAACTTTTATCTTTATAATATTAGTATAGATAGTATAGATAACGTTCTACCTGTATGTTTGTAGATATACAACACGAATGTTTAAAAGTGTAGCTGTAGGTGTAAAAAAACGTTCTAAATCGGTATAAATTATTAATTTGTTACGAATACAATTTTTTTTTTCTAAAGAATTTTTGACAACTAAAATTCTAAGAAGAAAATGAAGGAGGAAGGCTTCTTTGAAACTTAATGTTGTGTAACAACCTACTGCTGAACTCAATGTGCATAAAGCTGTTTGACCTATGGGTAGGTACGTTGACGTTACGATCAAGTACCGAGATTATATTCTGATGAGGGTCCACTGATTAATTTAGTGTAGCGAGTGTAACGTACATTACAAAGTTTTAGCTAATCATACTATTATTAATGCGGAAATTTGTTTGTTTGTTACTCCATCACGTAAAGACAGGACTGCTTACCATTAAATTTGGTATTATAATTAACTAGCGACCCGCCCCGGCTTCGCACGGGTAGCATGTTTTTATACATATAAACCTTCCTCCTGAATCACTCTATCTATTAAAAAAAACCGCATCAAAATCCGTTGAGTAGTTTTAAAGATATAAGCAAACATACATACATACGCGGGAAGCGGAAAGCGACTTTGCTTTATACTATGGAGGTTTTTATACATATAAACCTTCCTCCTGAATCACTCTATCTATTAAAAAAAACCGCATCAAAATCCGTTGTGTAGTTTTAAAGATATAAGCAAACATACATACATACGCGGGAAGCGGAAAGCGACTTTGCTTTATACTATGTAGTGATGATTAATACTTGGATTATACCTACATTTTATTCCAAAAACCACCTGGAATTGAAATGGAAGCAAAGTTAGTGTGAATAATTTTATAAAATGATAGATATTTTTTAAAACATTTTTTTTTAAATGCTTGGATTTTTGTTAGTACTAACTTCAACATGCCGTACTAAATTCAACATGCCGAAACACGACGGAGTTATGTTAAGTTGTTACCTAAGTAACATAGGTAAGTCATTCAAACTGGTTTAAAATCAGCTGTAATATTTGACCCAAACATACATACTAACAGGTGAACTTAAATAATTAAACATCTCCACACAAATGAATCATACGAACAAACTAGAGCAGAAAATATTAGTTTGTATGGAGATACGTGAACATTAATTTATATTTAACTAGCTGACCCGTGCCCGCTTCGCTGTGCGTAAGACATTTCTAATACCATCGTTGACTTTTTTGTAGACGTTTTTAAGGTGTACAATACTGTAGTACATTATTTTGATATATCTCGTGGGGTTCAGCCAGCATTTGCAATGTAAGCGCAAAAAAAGTGTTTATTTACGACATCACATTAGAAACCTCTAAAATTATCAGTGTTTCTCTACTATATTATGCATGTATTATACATATAAACATTCCTCCTGAATCACTCTATCTATTAAAAAAAACCGCATCAAAATCCGTTGTGTAGTTTTAAAGATATAAGCAAACATACATACATACATACATACATACATATTACATACAGACGCGGGAAGCTAAACTTTAGTTCTAAGCCAATTTACTGCGGTTCTTTGAGATGTCATGCAATTACTTCTTCGAAAGTACCTGAAAATGAAATCATATAATAATTTTGATATAAAAACTTTACATACTCGCAAGTATATATTCTTAAAAAACAACTTTTAGACTGAAACTCGGGAGTTTTTCCTAATGCGCATATAAATTGAACAGGAAAATCCTTTGATTAGAACCCATGACAAAGTCAAAGCTCCTCCCACTAGACTAACACGGCTCTCTTTAGTAAAATAAAAAATAAATAGGCTCTAGACTGTAATCCCTAAACACGGTAGATCCCAGATCTCCAGGGACTCAAATCCTTGAAAATCCTAAAGAAGTAAATAAGAGTTCATCATTATTCATTACTAGCTTCCAGCCGCTTTATCGCTTGCGTAGTACATGGATAAAAAGTAGCCTATTTACTGTTCCAGGGCATAGGCTATGTATATTCCAAGTTTCATCTAAATTGCCGTGATTTAGGCACAAACATCTAAATCCTAACACGTTCGTATTTATAATATTAGTAGGATATAGTTAGTAGATAGTTTGATGCGTACCTACAGAGAAAATATATTATGCGCGCTCATTGGTAATTCTCCCTTTCATTACTATAACAGGGTGGCAGACATTCCAAAGGGAAGTGAGTCGAATCGATATCTTAGAAGTGTTGCTTGCATTTAGACGACTTCAGGTGAAGGCAAGGCGAGATTTTAACGTCGCGTTGTTTCCTTGTTACTTGTTTTTAAATAAGAAAACAACGCTATATTAAATGTTTATTGTTTAGCCTAAATTGTGGGCAAAATAGAAAAGATAATGTGGCTGGAACAAAACTAATAACCGTTGGTTAATTAACTGACTAGCCTCACAGCTCAGTTGGTAGTAGCTCTGCCTTCTGTGCTGTAGTTTGTGGAATCTTAACCAGGATAATCATTTGTGTGATCAACTGATGTTTTTTTTCTCTGTGTCTGGGTGTTAAAATGCTTTATAAGCATGTATTTACAAAAAGATTAGTCTATCAGTTATCCGGTTTACGGTACAAGCTTTGCTTAGTTTGGGGTAAGGTGGCTTTTGGTTAAAAAAAGAATATAATTTATGCAAGAATAGCGACATAGAAGATAGGAAGATGTCCAGTAGGAAATTATTAGGTCTAAGGAAGTTGTATGAGACATCGCATCGCTTATTTTTTATGCCTTTGTTTTTAATATAGAGATCTGTGAAGGTTTTGTTTCTGACACGTGCTCGAATAAGAAATAACCACTGACCTCTATTATACAAGAGAGGTCAGTGGAAATAACCTATCACATAATAATCTCTCTTTGTTTTCTTCTTAACTACCTGTCATAATTTAGTGGTCTGTTCATTAATCTATAAATATCTCCAAAAAGTTCTTACAACTCCCAAATGATTTCTCGCGATTCTGAATATAACTTATTCTATCAACTCCGAAAGAGAGTTGAATCCAATTTTACTTTCATAAATGCGCGCCTCTTTGGTGGATTTCTGAAATAATCCCAAAATGCCTTTTTGCTCATCGTTTGCCGGGAAAAGGCCAGACACGATCGTTTATTTTGATGTTTGGTGTGAAATTTAACTTACTAGTTTTCGCCCGAGGGTTTGCTTGAGTGATAGCCGGATAAACATCTATAGCTGAGCAAGTTTTATCGTTTAGTCGTTACGACATGATTGAAACACAACTTCCAAACATCTTCATAAATACGCATTAATAGGATTTATAAACCGTAAAATTATCTTTATTTAAACTTTTTATATACTCGTAAAATCTGCTGTGTGTGAATGATGATAATCTATCCATAAGCTGCCATCCCCCACTCTAAACGATCTTACCCGTTCCACGTGTTGATACATTTCTAAAACAGAAGTTTATTGGCTCAAAAGCTCACTGGCAACACTCAAACAAGTCATCTCAATCAATCATATACGAGACACGTGTATCATATGCTTGGTGGTTTTATTGAAGGTTAAGGCTTGTTTATTTGGCCTGTATAAAATGAACATCAAGCAAGTGAACGCACGTGATAGATTTATTTTACGTGTACTATTTGTTCATCATCTGTCTATGATGGTGGCCTAGGGGCCTTATATAAATTGTTGCCATAAATTGAAAAAGGAAAGAAATGAAAATGAGATAGGATCACGACTGTAATTTCCAAGTACAGTAGACATCCTCTTAGATCTCCAGGCGCTCAGGTCCTTGAAGATATCCAAAGGGGTTAGTAAGAGGCATGTCCAAACATTGCATTTGACACATGCCTACATTTTGAGGTAGTTAGCATTTCACACGTGACAGGTTGCAAGCCCGCGGATTATAAGAATACTAACTTGATTGACAATTCCTGTCATTGTATTGTGAATTTTGGCTTGCAGATCAAAATGACGGCTTCAGCGTGGTCCAAGATCGCGTTGGTGTTTCTGCTGGGTTCCGTCTACGTGGCAGCAGCTCCTGCCGGCGATAAAGGTATTTATTTATGAAACCTGAAAGTATGCTTGGTAAAATATATCAAGACTAGAATTAAATTGACTATTGGAAGCCAACAAGATAGTTGCTTTATTTTTATCACATAATCTCAGATCAGAGACATCTTAATACACTCTGTATACGAAAATCACAAATATACTCATAATTAAAAATGGTATTTATCAAAGTTGGTTGTAATTATTAATGTACCAAGATGTGTTTCGAAAGATTAATATAGCACATTAATAACTAGAATCGGCGAAGGAATACATCATGAGAAATCCCGTATTGACCATGTCGTATAGAAGATCCCTCCCTGTGGGTATAGAAGACTGGTACTGATGGCTAATCTGAAAGGAGAGTATATGTGTTGGCAAGCCTGCTTATTTCAATTAAATATATTCCCAGATTCTCGTTTAAAGCCTCTCGTTTGTGAATAAAAAGTTCTGTCTGACGCTTATTTTTTTTTCTCGGTTTGTTGATTCGTACAAAAATTTAAAAGGCAAAAACAGTACCTTTTGCCTTATCTTCTGTAAATTAATGGCAGATTTACCCAGAAGGTCTTCATGAATATTTCATTAAACTCATCAATTTTCAATCAAGAATACTGATTCTTGATTAAAATGTTAATAAGAAAGTACCTTATCTTAAATTATATTGAAATATTAATAGGTCGATAGGAGTGTCCGTTGAGTGGGAGGTATCTCATCTTTCAATCCGAAGGTCGTAGGTTTAAATTCCGGATGTTTGTATGTTGGTGGTTAAACACCAAGACAGATAATTACGTTTAAAAAACTAAAAAGAAAACCGACGAAAGTATATCGACCAATCGCAAAGTCATTTAAGTTTTTGAAGGAATTGCCAGTCGTACATAAATATAATTTAAATGGGACTAACTTGAGACTACACAATAGAAAAATCATCGAAATCGGATCACCAGGTAGAAAGATCATACATAGAAAAGAAAATATATACGCGTCGACTTGAGAACGTCCTCCTCCGTTTTTCGTCGGTTAAAAATGAAATTGTATGAACTTTTCATTCAAGTACTAAGCGAGCAAAGCCGTGCCAAAAACTAGGGTGGAATAAATGGAAAACTTCAACATCAGCTACACTATGCACCCACTATCAATCTTAATAGCATAAAGTGCATTTTCTTTTCACTCCGCTCTGAGCACCTTTTAAGTACCCTTTTAATTCAGTAAAAGCATTTATACTCCGTATAATTACGGGTACATTATCTAAGATATCTTTATTACGGTACATGGGAAACTACTTGGTGAGTTGGTGTAAGAACACTTTTGGTGAAGTTGTGTAAGTAATATCACTTAGCAGACTATTGTCTTGAGTTTGGTTGTCGACCCAACAATTTGAGAAGTTTACGTTTTTGCTTTGTTTTTATTCTGAAGTATTTGGAAAACAAAGCAGAGGGAGACATGAAGGATAACTTATTATTTTTTTAAGTGCGAGTAACACAGCGTTTTCGAGTTTACACGCAAGAAAATACTAGAAAATATTTAATATTACCATTTTTTTAGACTGGGCGGGGAATCAATATTTTAGAAATGAAGAGAATAATAAAATAAGAAAGGACCTTTTCAACGTCACCCAAGTCAATCATACTTCGAGGATTCCGATGGAGTCCACAGTTACGTAACTTGATTGAACGAACGGTTTATATGAACTTTTGAAACCGTGTCACTATATTTCGGCAGAACTATAGTCAACTATAGTCGTGAAAGTGTGAAAGCTCTTTACCAAGGCTATGTGCCGTGTCGGGAACTAGAGAAGTTCAAATTTCAGTCGTATTCAATTTCGTTCGTCTATTTGAAATATGCATTAACAGTGAAAGAAAACAGTTTCCCTATTGATTTTCTATACTTAAACGAATTCAGTGTTTCGGCAGTGGCCTACTTTTTCGTTCTTGCCTTTTACTATCGCCTAGGTTCTAGGACTTCGTTATCATTATCTGATTCAAATGTTGATGGCATGTTGATAAGCATTATCATCAACATCAAGTGATGAAACAGCATAATAAATTAGAGGTTTAGACACTTTGCCAAGTTTCCTGAGACTTATGATAGCGGTTTACATCAGAACCGCAGAATTAAGGTTTATCACTCTTCTTATCTCGGGGCCACGTTTCGCCCTTAATTATTCTCGGGCCCTCGTAAATATATAAGTCCACAAGAAAAGCTGATACTTTTATAAAAAACGTCTTGCGTTGTCATTCCCAAGTTATCAGCTGCTTCATGGAAACGATTCCCTTTACGATTTATAATAATTTTAAGAAACATCTACTCTTATTATTTTTCGACGTGACTTTAAAGACTTTTATTTTAATCTATATATCTAAGAGAAAGTCGTGTTAGTTACACTATTTATAACTCAAGAACGGCTAAACAATTTTGCTGAAAATTGGTGAGGAGGAGCTTAGAACCAGGAAACGGACATAGGATACTTTTTATAACGGGAACGGTAACGGGAACGAGAATGAGAACGGGAACGGAAACGGGAACAAGAACGGGAACGGGAACTTAACACAACATATTTTGTTAATTCTAAAGCGAGACGAAGTTCGCCGGGTTAGCTTGTTGTAATGTATACTCAAAGTTCAAAGTTGAAGTTTGTAGTAAAAATAACTTCTCGGTAACATAACTCGCGGGCGTTCCTCGAGTGACTATCACTACATAGTATAAAGCAAAGTCGCTTTCCGCTTCCCGCGTCTGTATGTAATATGTATGTATGTATGTATGTTTGCTTATATCTTTAAATCTACACAACGGATTTTAATGCGGTTTTTTTTAATAAATAGAGTGATTCAAGAGGAAGGTTTATATGTATAATACATGCATAATATTGTAGAGAAACACTGATAATTTTAGAGGTTTCTAATGTGATGTCGTAAATAAACACATTTTTTTGCGCTTACATTGCAAATGCTGGCTGAACCCCACGAGATATATCAGAATAATGTACTACAGTATTGTACACCTTAAAAACGTCTACAAAAAAGTCAACAATGGTATTAGAAATGTCTTACGCACAGCGAAGCGGGCACGGGTCAGCTAGTAGTCGTATATAGTAACGTACTTTAGTACAGGTATTATCATTCCACATCTTCAGCAAAATACCTACTTCGCATTAATCCACCTGAATTACGTTTCAAGCCGGCTTTACATCAGCCAAGTAGATGGATAGTAAAGTAGAGCAGGTCAAAGGAGAGATGAATGAACTGTGTGATAGATGATATGAAAAGGAAAGGTTTGAATGACCCCACTTGAGTAGGATAAGGGCAGGTAGATGATGATGTTGACATACCTAAATACAAATCTAAAAGATGTTGAGTAATTTACGAAAATTGCAGCACGTTTGTGCGATTTTACCGCGTTAATGGAATGCAATCAGCTTGACCTAAATGCGTTTCACTGGTTCATTAGCATACTGCGAAGTTAACTTATCGGGTGTGAACACACTGAACACGACAATCTATGACGCAATTCAATTTTACGGTTTTTTGCGCGCACCTTGCTCTTTAGCAATTTTTTTTATGGGTATTACGTAGAATTCAAAAGGTCAGAGTTATATAATGACATTTATTTTGCCTAATAGCTATTTCGTAAAATTGAAAAGGGCAGAGAGATAAATATATTCGAATTGTTTGAACTACATACATTTTCAGTCGTTTTTAGGGTTTCGTACCCAAAGGGTAAAAACGGGACCCTATTACTAAGACTTCGCTGTCCGTCTGTCTGTCTGTTTGTCTGTCCGTCCGTCTGTCTGTCACAGGGTTGTATCTCATGAACCGTGATAGCTAGATAGTTGAAATTTTCACAGATTACGTATTTCTGTTGCTGCTCTAACAACACAAATACTAAAAACAGAATAAAATAAATATTTAAGGGGGTCTCCCATACAACAAACATGATTTTTGTGGTGTTTTTATAGATAATGATAAGGACCCTTCATGCGCGAGTCCGACTCGCACTTGGCCGGTTTTTATATTTATTTTTGAAGCAAAGTTAAATATTAAAGCATGTAAAACCTTCATATTAAACAACAATCATTTTCATTGCCAATTGAAAGCTAAATAGAACTTAGCCATAAAATTAATCGCACTAGCACCGTGCCCTCAACACTGAACCAGAATTAATTATTTTACCTCTAAAGGTAAAGTTTAATGGAATCAACGCCAGACGTCCTTCACTGTGATGGAGTTTGTTGAAACATTTTAATGCATTGAAGTGAAATGACACGGTCGTTAGTTCAAACTGAATCCGATAATTATATATGTTGTAGAAAAATTAAAAGGCCGAGAAAGAGATAGATAGTTATTCTCTACCACACACAACAGCATCTCATACACGTGTGCTCTTCTACTCGTACATCACTCATAATAAAAATTGTGAAAACTATTCTGATTCATAAAGCATCATACTAAAGTTGGTATCAGCAGTCAAATCGTATTATTTTTGACGTAGGTACACATAGTATATGTATTCCCATCAAATCCTAACTCAATATACAAGAAAACCGGTGAACGCTATGCTACGAGTATGCTCCATCCTATTGTAATGTAAATTGCGGTTTACGTAGCCCCTACGACGTAGGCTGCTTCGTGCTACGCCGTAGCTCCGTAGATGTAGCTACGTTTCAAAAACATTGTTACTGCAAATCGCTTTTGCAATTGGATTCTGAAACAAGTTTGATCAAAGGCTCAAAGCATGTTTTAGATATACATCGTCGCAACATAATATTTTCACATGCCACTCTTTGCCAATCAAAACTTGCAATTAAGAATTCGCTTAAACCAAGGAGGGTTTATTCGAAGTCAATTAGTGCGGCAACGAGAACAATACCATTCGACTGTCCATATTTACTTTAAATTTACGCCCAGTGTTTGACATCATTTAGAAACGTGCGAAGTTTCGCTCAGAAAGTTTCCTCGTTTCTAAATAATAAGGGTCATTCTAACTCTTTGTGGAAAGGATTTTCAAAGAGCGCCCAATTATAATTTTAAATAAGGCTAGAGGTATAGGTATGTAGCTAGAAGCTTTTCGGTTTTATGTAACCAAATCCGACTCTGCAGTAGCTTATCCTTTTTGAACCGACAAATAAAAGGAGTAAGTTCTCAAGTCGATACATAAATAATGGTTAAATAGGTGGCCAAAAATCATCATTTCATTTTGATGATTATTTTCTGATTTTAGTGACTTTTTGGAAACACAAATTCTGTAAAATTTTAAAGTGTAGACAGGGAAAAAATGTTGTATTCTAGTTGTTTTTTTTTAATAAAATTACATGTTGTTTTGCTTATTACCTGCACGCGGCTTTACAGTCAAGGCTACTTTGACGTAATCAACATAAATGGACGTTCCTATAAATTATTTATCTCTACCTAGTATTTAAATTACTTTATTTATGTACTCCTAAAGGTACCTAGATACATCTAGATATAGGATTAAGTATCTCTAAGGTATCTAAGGTGAGTCGGCCGTGGTAATTACTTACATTAAAACAATATGTAAATTTTGAAATTATTTTTTTCGACATGTTCGCTTTTCAAAATAAAGAAACACGGAAATTGTAAAATCCGGGAAAAACTGAAAGTGTTTTTTGTATAGGTTTATTGAAATTTGGGCAAGACAACGTCTGTCGGGCTAGTTGGTTAATAATAATGGTAATAAACAGTTTATTTAGAATTTGTGTGAGCAATGTAGAACGGTTAACATAAAAAAACCGGGGCAACAAATATTACAAAATATTATAGATATTCGTACATATACCCTTGCCCGCTTCGCTGGGGGATAGATAGTTTCACATCTAGTATTCCAATCTTATTACCAAGTATTGCCGTGAACTAATAGCTACATAACAAAAAAAGTTTCATATAAATCCGTCCAGTAGTTTTTGTGAAAGCCGGACAACAGACAGACAGACAGACAAAAATTTCATAATGTTTTTTTTGGCTTGTGTTACTTGCATAAAGGCCCTTAGGAGTATTTTTTTTAGTTTTTTTTCAATGTACAGAATTGAACTCTTCTACAGTTTTATTATAATAAATAATAATAATAAAAATGTTTATTCATAAAAGTCTTAATTTACAGACAGTGTTCATAGAATTATAACAGGAGAAGACTTAAAATTACCTGTAGGAATATTGTTTACCTCGTTCTAACTAAGCTATAGCTTGTATGTAGCTTGTATGTATGTATGTATATGTATAGATAATGTTTTTTTTTGGCTTGTGTTACTTGCATAAAGGCCCTTAGGAGTATTTTTTTTAGTTTTTCTTCAATGTACAGAATTGAACTCTTCTACAGTTTTATTATATGTATAGATAATGTTTTTTTTTGGCTTGTGTTACTTGCATAAAGGCTCTTAGGAGTATTTTTTTAGTTTGTATTAAATGTACAGAATTGAACTCTTCTACAGTTTTATTATATGTATAGATGAATCGAAAATGCAACCACAGGCAATCTGATTGAAGCAGCGATAAGGTTACCCTTGACGTAACTCAATTGATGAATATCAAAATGTTATCTCAGATAAAATCTTAGTTTTACTTGGTATAAAAGTGTAATAATATCACTAAGGTCATTGAACTGACCGTCCGTTGACTTACCTATCCGATTAACGTAAATTGTGCGCGTTCGCACGTAGCTAATTTAGATTGATGCCTTCGAAAAATTTGCAAAGGTTACTCACCTTTACGGACCAGTTGAGGGAATCAATTTATTTACTCTAAGAAATATAAACTTACAGAATAATGCGTAGTTTGTATATGCTTAGTAATACTATAGGAACATTTTTTTTTATTTATATTTTTATTATTAAATTTATAAATTCTAAACACAAACAAATGTATAAATTAAACACTAAGAGTATATTTTTATAATTAAATTTATAAATTCTAAACAAAAAAAGGATTAACGCCAGGCTCGCCTTTTATAAAATGTTTTTATATACGTTTTATTTTTCTAGAAAGTTTTAAGCACAGTTTGCGAGGCTAATTCCTTATTTCAGACCACGTAGGTTGTAGACAAAACCTATATTCTTTTAACGTTTATTTATTCCCCTCACAAATGTATTTCTGTCACTGTGTAAACGTGGGCTCCATCTTATATTTACAACTTGACCTCTCCTAATGGATAAAACCACACACTTAATTATTTACGTCTTACGAATCCCTCTTACAAATCCTTGCGAGCCTACAGTACATTCATTATGAATAAAGGACCTTTTATTAAGATTTTAGAGGTGTCCCGGATCACGTAAAATATTACAAGGCTTATTGTGCGACAAAATGTCATCTAATGTATCCGTGGTTGTACAGTAATATTTGCAGTACCGGCACATAATCCGCTCATTTTGCCAAGTGTGCAGACCCTATCCATTTTATTTTTATAGATCTCACAGAACAAAGTACCTACAAAATAATATTTTATTTTGTAATAAAATCTGCATTCTTTGGCATTTTCATGTATAGTCGTGTTTAGAATATATAGCTCAGTCGCTTTTTGAATTTTTTACTTCAAACAACTTTGATGAAACGTGAGCAATTATTTTACAATATTAAAAAGGTCAAGCTCAAGTTAAAAACATTTTACCACACTGAGGGCTCATGTTTTACAGCTTTAAGTATTTAAAATGATAAGCTTTATTTTTCATAACTTATAAACTAGGTACCTACTGTGTGCCTTTAAGCACGTACCTAGTTATTTGTCAGAGAATAGGTATTTCGTGCTCAATGTGTACCTCTCTAACTAACCATATACATATTTGAAGATGACAATAGTCAAAGGCACGTCCAAATATTACATTTGGCACGTACTAACAGAGTGCTAGACATTCCATAAGTTACAGGTTGAAACAATCGCTGCTTTTAAGAATACTAACTCCTCACGATATTTTTCTTCACTATTTTGAGCACGTGCAGAAATGCATATTTTTTTTAATTAGATAAATCCATTGTACGGCCGTTATTCAAACTAGCGACCTTCGGAATGTTAGTCGTCGTATTATGTACCTCCCTCTGGGCCAACACGCCTCTTTAAATACTAAATTTATGTCAGTAATTTTCGATTGTCTGTAATTTGCCGACTTTGAGGAACAGGATTCTCGGTATAAAATTATAGTACAAGATTTCACGCTCAAAGAAAGGCATCTCAAAAATGCCTGTGAAATAGTTTCTCCCCTATTTTTGTTAAATGTAGAGATATAAAAGCGTTAATGTATTTTTGATACTAGTTGGCAGAACAAGATTGACATGCTGCTGAGCATCAACCGAAACACTACAGCCGTAATTGCACTAGGAGACATTGTGTCTTGATTTGTCGTCGTGCGGGACATCTCCCAACATCGCAGGCGACATCGCACAGACGCTTTTACGTGTCCGGCGACGACGCGCGGGACATGTCCCCTGGTGCAAATGCGGCTTATCTCGAAGAAACGGCACGCAGTCTTGCATGCGCAAACTTGCTTTGTGTTTAGGCTCAAATGTCAGTAATTTCACCGACAGCTATACCCTTAAAACTGAATCAAAGCAATGTTGCTAGCGGTAGAAATGGGTATGGCAAAGGTACGGATTTGTGTGTGTAGCGCTCAGCATCTTTCGAGTCAGACACGCACACAAAAGCGCGTGTCTATACAATACACATCAGAAATACAAATAAAGCTTCCCGCCGGTCCCGCACGAGCCCCTAAACAAGTAGCTCTCTTATTAAACTTTGACTATCTTCAAGCTATAGACACAATTAATTTAAATTGCTAGAGTAGGGACGTTTTAACTGACGTGACGCGATCATATGATCGCGTCACGTGTTATACTCGTACAACACTCACACATTGCATTTTATGTTGAACTCTGCCTTCAACGCAAATATTACGCTACGAAATTCCAAATATTTACATGCACATTTCGATGACCTGGGTGGAGTGGTCGATATTCCGACTGAGACGCGCGAGGTATGAATTCCTGCATGCGGGATAAATACCATCTTTTCCGGGTCTGGGTATTTTGGGTACTATGATAGGTAGTCGTAGTTTCTGACAACAGAAGAGGGCTTCACACAACATCCTATTTATATAATAATCTTTTTCGTATCTTGCTTATGAAAGATAGCTAGATAGTTACATTTTCATAATTAATAACTGGTTACTTATGTAAAAGAGATAGCAAGTTATGAAATATAGTGACGATAAAGGAACAAAATGACTATATATTGATTTTTTGTTTGTCGACGCAAAGATTTGATTTGACTAAGGTGCATAATAGAAATGTTCACTGTGTGTATACACCTTATTGACCGGCTCCGTCATCTATCTTGATTTAGCGGTTTTGCATAGTTGCGGTATTGCATAGTGTGAATTAAGGCCCTTTGAATCGTTGGCATCCACACGGTTCTTGCGGTTTACTGTCAACACGAAAATTCACTGAATATTCTAAAACTGATTGAAACTTAGCAGGTCATTTCACAACATAATAAGACGAGGGCGATGTCCCTCCACAATTTGGTTGTTTCATCAAATAATGGGGTGCCCTAAAACGCAAGAAAATACTCTATGCTATGTTTTAAAAATGAGATAATATATATAAACTATTTTTTTCTTAATCGTACCTAGAAAACCAAAGTTAAATTGAAATTAAGTCGCTTAGATTTAAATTGATTTACATTTTATTAAAAACTCAATGACATTAAGGCTTGTATTTTAAGTCTTCGTGATATTTCTTTTTACATTCGTGGAAAAAAAATAATAATATATGAATTTATGATTCTAGAGATTGAAGAAAGAATTTTCGATTGAATGGATAAAAAACTACCGAACATAAAAATAAACTATCTTTGATTCAGGTAGGTTCTATGATTGTATATTAAATTAGATTATCTATTAAACATTTGGGTTTTAGTAGTCATTTTCGAATATGAAATCTATATAGAAAAGTTTTACGAATCGTGGTTGTATCTTTAATTTGGATAAATCAAATCCTAAAGCCGTCTATGCCATAAAACCAAAGCTGTACATTTTGTAAATATTGAGAAAAACAAGATTCAAATTACGAACAAAATTAAACCTCACGACTAAGTAAGAACGCTTCAATAATTTCATACTTAATTAGGTATTATTAAATAATTATTTACACACACTGACACCATCATAATTTTCATCACAATTGCTGTTAATTTCGATTGAGTGTTCCTCAAAATTGCTTGTTGGAAGACTATAGAAGGCTGCAAAAAAGCTTGCTTACTCGTGTATATACGATCACCCAAATCTAATAGCAAAGTGCTTTACGACAAGGACACGACTCGCATACGAAAATATTTATTTAGCAGTTCTCGCCTTCCATCAAAGGTTTATGTACGCAATAATCTATCCATAACATGATTATTTTATGTGACGCGATGGCGTAAACTAAATATAAGTGTATTAGAACTATGAGTGGGTAGGTAACTACGAGTATTACATTGTGTCCTCAAACATTTTTTTAGGTATCTACAGAATCTGATATATACATAACCTCTTGAGAAGTTCAAATTGAAAAGTCTTAATATCTGTGTATCTTTGTCTTTATCGCCTGGCGATCAAATACCATCCTTTTTGATTAGGCACAGTCAAGAGCCTATTTAGGTACTCAAACATTACGCCAGCCTAAGTAAATATCATAATTAAAGTCTCTCTCAATGTTTATGTTTTAGAACAATGTTGCTACAAGGTATATTATGTTACGTACTCGGTACGTGTTCGAACTTGCAAACTTTGTGTATAAGTATGTACAATTTGTAGCTCTCAGCCAAATGGTGGCACTCGAGCACATTACTCAAGAATGTTCTAATGAAAATAACTCGTTCAGCTTTTACTTTGGAGTAACATATTTTTTTTAATAATAAAACGTGCGATAGCACATTGACGTTTGTGCTGGAGTTCTTGCTATTCAATTCGGATGTAGGTAGGTATTGTCTGAAATATTCAATAAAAAATGTCAGGAAAGCGCTTCGCAACATCGTCTCGTATTTATTGACATCTGTCTGACTCACTGTAATCATTATCGGGAAGAATCTTCCGATAAGTTTATTTGGCCTACTTAAATTGTCGAGCGTGCAAATAAAAAAACCTAGTCATATACTCGTATAGTTCAAACCTCACTCTAGCATTCCATAGGATGTGTGTGTAAATCGGAAACTTCATCTGACTACACCTTTGACAACAAATAACGCAAAAATTGTTCCCGTACGCCGCCTCCAGCTATCGGGGTCGTAACCGAAACAAAATATGAGACAAACAGATGTGAGTAAATAATTTGTACGACGAAATTGGCCAAAATACCGCAACATGGCCGCAAAACAAAGTACCTACTAGTAAGTAGCAATATAAGCCACACGTGGCATCTGGGAACAGTAAAGCTGATGAAGCAGGTATGTACGCGAGTATGTACACCGAATGAAAGAATCCGATTGTGTGTCCTTTTAGGTGTTACCGCAAGTTAGGTTGTATTAATATATCAACATGAACGCATACTATATAACAAACTAGCTATGCCTGCGGCTTCGCCCTCGTGGTATCCGGAGCAAATGTAGCCTATACCACTCTACGGCCCATGAACTATTTCTAGGTAAAAAATATATGCCGTGGTAAAAACCAACAGAAGAAAAAACACACTTTCACATTCAAGAAAGATACCCAATTTTATCAAGTAAATGTTTGGCGAGTAATCAGAAGGGATTAGCTATAGGTTTTTCTTATTGAGCGCATATATTTTTAAAGTTTAGATATATGTTACTTTCCTTGTATATTAATACAATAGCATGGTTTCCGCTGTCCGATGACGTTGTTTAAATTCATGAAATTCAAATAACCGAGAAGGAATAGAAGGATTTATAAAAAAAATAACAATAATAGTTATTATTATTGTGTGTCCTTTTAGGTAGTCTCACATCTCCACCTCTAAGATCTCTAAAAAGGGTAGTCATTGGCACGTTCAAACATAACATTTGGCACATGCCCACATTTTGTAGTAGAATTCCATAGGTGACGTGATTATTTATAACAACAGATATTAGATAAATATCAGTCAGTCAAATACAATATTGTACTGTTCAAATATTTTTTAATTATAGTTTTATATGTGTTGTATTCATGGAACACACAGTAAAATTACTGCGAAGTTTCATAGCAAATTAACACTAGCAATAGGTAAATTAATTTTAATTCTAGCTGGCAACCACTGGATTGCGTGCGCAGCATTTTTCAGTAAAGTAGTGCACTTTCCCTGAAACATGCTGAATTTACGTATAAATCCTAGGTATAGGTTTCTACCGGCGCTTACCGGCACAAACCTGATGACTTCATGACTATGGAGAAATAAGTTTTCTGTTTAAAAATATTTTTTCAATGACATGCTTTTTTAAAATTATTTAACCATCACCTGTCACTTTGTCATCAGAACTCGACAAGAATGCAAAGTTTTTACTCAATCGAAGTATTTACTAAGGAGTTCCATTGTAAGTGTCTGTTTAACAACTCCTGACTCCATCATCAGATCAGCTCGCTGTCACCATATTATTGTATTGTCACCGAAGTTACATAAGTATGCAAAATTTCAACTCAATCGAGTTGCAAGATTCCATCTTAACAAACATAGTTACATACATACATTGCAAGTTAAATAAAAGCTTGTAAAAATATCAGAGGCCGTTGTATGTATAATAAAGTAAAATAAGTAATCAAGTGAATTTCCTCACAAAAACACAAACAATAGTGACTTGTAGATACTTCTTATAATGTAACAAGCCCTACCAGATTTCTACATAAATGTGAAGTGGTTAATGTGATTGCTGTTCAAATATAATTGCTTAGCTCGGTCACACTGGAGATATTATTTAGTGACCAGGACCGGATCCAGGTGGGGCAGGTGAAGTAGGACCACGACTCCCAAGTACGGTAGACATCCTATCAGATCTCCAGGCGCTCAGATCTTGGAAGACGTCCACGTCCACATGGCACATGCCAACATGTAGTAGTTTGTACACATGACAGGTTGCAAGCCCGTCCCAGCTTATAAGAAGGGCTGGGGAAGGGGTGTCAAATTCTATTCATACTACTGATCAATGAATCGGATCACCGGTACCGATTTCATCAAAATTTACGCAAGGATGATTATTGTTATGATTGACAATTGATCCATTGTTTGGAGATACAAGTGCTTTACTGTGTCTACATTATCTCGAAACATCCTCCATACAATATTGATACACATCGTCGCGTCGTGCGATCGATTGCTAATTTTAGGCGAAGGTTACCGGGTTACCAAGCTCAGATAGCTTGTGATTATGAATGCTAAACATGAAACCCATGAAACGGTTAAAGCTTGCACCTCAAATTCATGATGGTAAAGAGATATCGTAGAGTGCCTGCCTACAGAGATCACATTCTATAGAGGTTCAAGCGTATATTCACCGATTTGTGCTTTTTATTTTTAGGTTCAGCCGCGACAAGAGTCTTATAAGTATTTTTCATTCGTTCGACACACTATATACTCGTCATAAACATTTACTGCAACCATATATGGGAGAAGATACTGACTTCTGTAACACAGGTCTACGTACCTAGCTTAGGAGTCAGGGACTTCATAGGAACTTTGTTACTTTTTATTTGTATGACAATAAACGTTATTATTATTCGTTCGACATGCTAACTAATGCAAAAATGTTAGCATGTACCAAATGTAATGTTTAGACGTGCCTCTGACTACACCCTTTAGGCATCTTCGATGATCTGAGCGCCTGGAGCAAGAGAACCTGAGAGCAAGTCTATCTACCGTACTTCGGGATTACAGTGATCCTACTTCATTCCATTTCGTTCGACATGTCAGTGATTTTTTCTTGATCCAGCTTATTGGCAAGTTTCGACATGTTGAAGTATGGTGCTCTAAAGAGAATGGAATAACACCAGATTTATCAGGGATCTTCAAAATATATAAAACTGTTGCGTTTCTGACTGACCGATTGACTGATGCTGATGATGATGAAGCCTAAACTATATACTTGTCCTAAAAAAATGGACGCTGTATTCCTTTTGGTGTAAACGGGTGCATCAAGAAATAAATTCCCGAAATGAGAAAGAGGATGCAGTAGGGGTTAAAGTCTTTTTAAAAATAACTCCACGTAAACGAAGTCGCGATAGTTTCCACTAGTCCAAGATATAGTTTTAATCTAGGTGTACTACTCCACTGTGTAAATAAACCACCGTTTAAATCCTGACAGTGTAAACAGCTGTGAGCAAAGTGACTATAAACTTGTAACTTGATCCTCCGCTTTGCTAATGAATTAAACGGCAAAGTTATATTGACTTTATTTTGTTAAGCAAGAGTGGGCGGCCTACGTAAAACGTGCTCGAAATGGGCACGTTTTCCAGCAGGCCTTGCAAAAAGAAGATTAGACAAAACATATTTTGGGCCAGGCTCAGCGCGCTCGCGTTCGCGTTTAAACAGTTTGTGAGATGATGAAGAATCTCTAGATGAATATAAACTTTATCGGTGCTTTCATCTTCTTATATATAAAAACTAGCTGACCCGTGCCCGCTTCGCTGGGCGACATACATTTCTAAATGTGATTATTTTGAATAGGTATGGCTTATAGTATGGCTTAAATGGCGATAGGTATCCGCGGATATACGCAAGTGGTCCCGCTGCCGGCCCCGTGAGTATAGTCATTGGTAGCCACGATTTTAGTATCCCGCAACTTTTATATCAGTACTTATGACTTACCCATTAAGGAGTAAACCCGCTGCAGAGCATGCTGTGCATGGCACGCAACGCATCTTAGCTGCGTGGGTTAATTTGTTTGATAACGTGAGTCTACATTTCCACAGCTGCAAACTCTATACACGAATATGAATCCACAATCACAAATATGTAAAACTGTAGCGCAGCATAGTTTTGAATTTTGATTTTGAGCTACCTGAGCATTATATTAGAGCAAGACATGCGTGTCCCAATGACGACAAATAATGCGTAGCGTGTCCGTGGGTTGCAATGGACACAATTACATGCATATTCTTTTAAATCTGCCAACGCCATGCTCGCTGTGTACGCGATACACGCAGACGTGATGAACGTATGATTCAAAACTGTGCTGCGCTATAGTCGTACATAGTTGTGAGTTAATATTCCTGTATAGCGTGTGCAGTAGTGGAAATGTAGACTCACGTTATCAAACAAATGAACCCACGCAGCTAAAAAGCGTCGAGTGCCGGTGTACAGCATGCTCCGCGGTGGGTTTAAGGCTTAAAGCGAAACTTGTCGCACGTGCGTCGCCTCTCTGTGCGCCGTGGTGGGTTTGCGCCTTTACACTAAACACATGTTGAAAGGGCTCCTAACAGGACGATAGGAATATCACGACAGCTTTCATTTTGTTTTTTATGATATAGGTAGGTTAGTAGTAGTTAGGTAGGTACACATGTGCTGCTATCTGTTGAGTTTTTTATGAATTAATGTATAATTCGTAATTCTTTTTTAGGGTTCCGTACCCAAAGGGTAAAAACGGGACCCTATTACTAAGACTTCGCTGTCCGTCTGTCCGTCTGTCTGTCACAGAGCTGTATCTCATGAACCGTGATAGCTAGACAGCTGAAATTTTCATAAATGATGTATTTCTGTTGCCGCTATAACAACAAATACTAAAAACAGAATAAAATAAATACTTAAGTGGGGCTCCCATACAACAAACGTGTTTTTTTGCCGTTTTTTATAGATAATGGTACGGAACCCTTCGTGCGCGAGTCCGACTCGCACTTGGCCGGTTTTATTTTATTCCTTTTCTTTCGATTATCGACAGCATGTTGACCAACTTTGCCTAAAGCAGTATATTAATATCTCTTATAGATTACCCAAACCCAGAACGCTATAGTTCCACATCTGGTATTCCGATCTTCCAAAATTATAGTCTATAAGTTGCCTAGGACTAATAGCTATGTAAATAAATATATAAATAAATATCGCCTGTTACAAAACCTTTCCTTAGTCTGTTGTTTAAAAATCTTCGTTTTAATATTTTTTTCGATATAAACCGTTTATTTGAAAATTAAAATGTTGTTAAAATGGCCACAACTAGTTCTCTCATCCTACTATGTCAATCTCGTACCTATAATTAGAAGGATGTACCTAACTCATTTAAATTCGTATTTAGGTAAATCGGATTAGTTGTAGAGCCTCTACGGCTTGATCTAAATTGGTTCGCATAGATGTTGCACGAACACGCTTTGTTGCATTGTGTTGTGGGTAATTAAAGTATAATTAATCATTCCATGAGAAGTGTATGTAAGCTCTAAGTTAAATAAATAAATATTGGTGGACATTATACACATCGCCATCTAGTCCCAAACTAAGCAAAGCTTGTACTATGAGAACTAGATAACTGATAGAATACTTATATACTTTTTTTTTTGTAAATACATATGATACATACTAACACCCAGACACCGAGCAAACATCTATGTTCATCACACAAATATTTGCTCTGGTTGGGGATCGAACCCACAACCTACAGCGCGGAAGGCAGAGTTACTGCCAACTGAGATAACTGAGCTGTGAGGAGTTGTATGTTTAAAAAAACTTTAGTGGTTATTGTACGATCCATCCACCCACACGTTAACGGAACTAAGTTTTATTGAAGTTGGTAAAACAAGAACTTTCTCTAAACCATTCAGGCGAGATATATCAACCATAATAACTCTGATAAAACATTATTTTTCTTTCCCAAGAACAATATTCTTCGTAATAGCTTTGTTTTAAAACTTGAAAAACAAAACTAGCGAGTTTCATTATCAAACGGAAACTTTAAGCGAACCGTAGGGATTAAAGTTTTTGACCGTAAAGAACTCCTCTATATTACAGAGTAGAGTTATTATTTTTTAATGTTATCTTTTCTTTCTTTTCTTTTCTTTTCTTTTCTTTTCTTTTCTTTTCTTTTCTTTACACCACTGGCCTTGGTGGACTAATACAGACAATCACGAACATGTGTGTGACAGACAAAATCACCTTTTTTGTGTATGATAGAGCACGATCGCTTTGATATTGTTTTTTTTTTAAATAAACTTCAAAGAACGTTGGGTAATCATTGCGCGAGTGCCCTCACGTTATTCGATCCCTCAGTTCATATTTTATTTTCTTTTCGCGAACCGATAATACACCTCAACATGGACTAATTACGACATAAAATTTATCAAATTGTACCAAAACGAGCGTATATCGAAATGATGACGAATACTAAATGAACAATTCGGTATAAGGTCGTCGTAATGATCGTATGGATGGCTTGGCCCAATCAATGTTGGCCAACATCATGGTCAGAGGTTAAGAGGAGTTACCTATTATAACGTTTTGATAAGGTACCTACAATACTATCCCTCGTATTCAAGAACGACACTATGAGAACACGCACCCACAGTGGACGAAATCTTTTTTCATAAAAATCACTTTATCAAATCAAATCAAATCAAATCAAATCAAATCATTTATTTGCAAGAATACATTATTATTTTACATGTCATTTATGTGTTGTGCGACACTGCATAGTGTGACTAGAGGGACATTGTCGAGTACCTCTAGTCAAAGTTGAGCTCTAAAGGCACACGGTAGCGTGCGCCATAGTGCCGCTTTACGCGAATACGAGGGTTAGGCTTGTATCTATATGTAGGTGTGTGGTTAGTTAGAAGTAGCACAAAACCAGTTATCCTTTGAAAGACCTCACGTGTTGCTTATTAAGCCCTACTTTCCGGCTATCAGCGTTCGATGCAACGTGTAATCTAATCGCTTGCTAACGAGCTGAATAGGTAGAACCTACCTACCTTTCTGTATTAGTATACTCACATCATTATAATAATTATGTGGTAAAACACAAACCTATACCTAACTCATGAAAATAAATTTATCAGAAAGATGATAGATTTCGAACGAATAAAACCGACTTTCATCTCTGTTGTTATTTGATTTTGAATGATTTCTTATTGTAGGTAATAAAAATAAAATAGCTTTTCAACTTGGCTACTATAAAATAACTCACTAAAGGTCCCGTTTGTTACCAAAAAATACATTTAATTTTATTGTGGGCTACCTATTTTTCATAGTAGCCATACAACAGATTGGTTATTGTAAAAAGTCATTTGTTTGGGTTATTTCAAAGTCGCCGCGCCCGTGTATACCTAGTTTAAAAATAAATAGGAAGGTACCAACCTACTTATTTAAGCTTCGCTGTAGTGCCGTGTCGGTAAGGCACGTTTCTCACAAAATGGCTTTTCGATTGACGCTGTTTATTACTTTCTTATTGATTCAATGTACACTAAGTTTTTTGTACAAATTGTCTACTGTTTCAAGAATAAATTTGCATACATATCGACGCCGTTATTGGACCACCCCCTTTAGATATCTGAGCGCCTGGAGGTATAAGATGATGTCTACCTCATCTGGGGATTACAGTCGTGATATGATTGATAATGAACTATTCAAGCTTTGTTTTGTACCAAGTCATGTAGAAATTTCCTCAAAGGTATTACACGTACCATGTACTACGATTGGAATAAACAAACTGTCCACTACTTTCTAAGGGGTAAATATTTGATTCAATCTACATCAGGTTCTATATAAAGGAATGTTTTAAGATTAATTTTGCATGGGTAGGTGTATCGGCGTGTCGGCGCCCCACGTCGCCCTGTAGTGTGGCAGGGTAGATTTATAATGAATATTCAAGTTTATTAGAGTGTGTCACGATTCACACGTAGATACTATGCGCCTAGAATATTGAGCTAGATAAAAACGCGTATTTTAGAAAGAAACTGAATACTTACCCCAATTTTATTTGAATTAAGTTAAGACTATATTGACAGAAAGAAAGAACATCACTATCACTACATAGTATAAAGCAAAGTCGCTTTCCGCTTCCCGCGTCTGTATGTATGTATGTTTGCTTATATCTTTAAAACTACACAACGGATTTTGATGCGGTTTTTTTTAATAGATAGAGTGATTCAGGAGGAATGTTTATATGTATAATAAAGTGCTACCCGTGCGAAGCCGGGGCGGGTCGCTAGTCTAATATAAGACAGAATATTTATAAAACCAAGAAACAGTTTTGTTATTTTATTTCGCTTTCTCTATCTGCCACAATATTCTTGGGAACATGATGAGTTCGGAGTTGGGACATAAAATATAATTTCAACATATAATATTCTAGTAGCCCGCCCCGGCTTCGCACGGGTGTATATGTATACATATTATATATTAATAGACAATTTTTTGATACTTAAGGTTACAATATTGGCATTATCAATATCTAATTTTTAATAAAATATAGCATTATTAGTGCGTAATAAATGTAGCTTATGTTAGATAAAATTATTTTTAAAATTGCTCCAGTTGTTTTTTGTTTATCCGGTGCCTTCAAACAAAAATATATAAATACAGATTTTACCTCTATACACACTATTATTGTATTTTCTTATTGAAAAGGTTCGATTTGTGGGATTATTTTTTGTCAAAGATACTTAGGAGCTCGTAAGGTAGGAAGATTCCTATCGAGGTAGTTTATTAAGCCTTCAACTTGACCTATGCAATGCATTGCCATTCGCGTGGGAGAGTCGAGTACACTTCAATATTTGTTATAGCTACGTAGTTGAGGCAACTCGATCGAGGGAGCAAGCTAAGAGCTACTTCAGCCTTCATGTAGGAGAAGACGCACTCGTACTTCTCAACTACCTATCTAGGATTGTTGAATGAAGGGTGGGGTAAACAAGTGGAGGCGGATAAAAAGAAATAACTACCTACCTATACTCCCGAGTGACTGATAACATCACGTGATTCTTGACGTATTGCAATTTGTTTAGACGTTTAAAATTTTCACGACAGGTGTCGTCTGCTTTAATAGAATAATTTTGGCGCTGCTAGAGCTTAATGCTCGTTTGAAAACTCGCTTAGCGTTGTAATTTCTATACAATAGGTACTAAGTGTGTCGTAATAAGCACGTACTTGAAGTTTGGTGTAGCCGGGCATAAGTAAATATCTAAGTTATTAGTAGAATCACAATTATTATGGTACAATCTTGTTGTTGATTGTTCTCTTTTATTAATTGTGTTGTGCTTGTTCTTGAGCAAATAAATGTTTTTTCTTTCTTTTTCTTCTTTTTTCTTTCTTTCACATGAAGTGGGATAAAGAAGAAGATGATAATGATTATTTGTTGAACTTACGTAAACCACGACGGTTTTGTTTTATATTTTGTTGCGTATTATTTGCCCCATTACACAAAGCTTTTGTATCTTAAAATAGTTAACCTTTCATCACTCACACAAAACACGCCTACACAGTCGTAACACCTTTTCTATTTTAGTCCACTGTCCACCGACATAAATAAGCGGTTACTGTAACCCCCGTTTAGTATACGAATAAACCTGACAAAGAGGTTTCGTTAGCCCAAACGAGACGCCCAAACTTTTTTGGTGAACACTGTCTTTAGTAGGTATCTATGTATAATGTATACCTACATAGATAAAACAAGAGCCCAGGCTCATGATCGACGCAGATATGTGGGTGGCTGTAACCGCTTGGAATTATTAGTTTTGCTTTCATTGAACATACTTTAGATAGTAGGTAACTTTATAAAACAAATTGCAAAAGTTTTTGCTGTTGTGGCACAACGGCGAGTTATGATGTACGAGTATGTATGTATTTACGAGAAAACCTAACTTGATATTTTTTATTTATTTTGTACCTATTTTTTCTTTATAAGAATTAGGTACCTACTCATATTACTGACTTTTCTAGGGTAACCAAATTGGTGTCTCATAAATGTTGAATAGATGTCTTGCCTATGCATATCTAATAATACACACTCGCTTGTTTTTTGATTCAAAATAGATTGGAGTTCGATATATCCCTTCTCATACGATAATTCGATATATTTTTATCGAATATAAATAAAATAAATAATGCATATACTTATGTGTATGTACACACACGCACGATCGTAATCCTTAAGTAGGTTCTACGGTATACTCGTAGGTATAACCTCTCAGATCTTAGGTACCTACCTGTGCACGACGAAAACCTTTTTATACTTAGTTTTAAGATAAGAACACGAAGAAAAATGTAATTTGTCTTGCCTTAAAATAAAAGATCAGTCCGGAATAAATGCCGAGAGAAAGATGTCAAAAATTGTGTATTATTTCTGTTCAAAACATAAAGCATCTTTGAACAGCTACATGCTGCAATGTAATGTCATATTTTTCCTTGAATAAAAAACCAAATCGACAGAAGAGTTGGCGAACAGGATTATAAAAAATCGCGAGACTTCCTTCAGAAAAATAAATAAAAAATAGGTTTACGACTGTAATCCCCAAATACGGTAGACATCCTCTCAGATCTACAGACGCTTAGATCCTTTGAAGATATCTAGTGTGGGTAGTCAAAGGCACGTCCAAACATTTTATTTGGCACACATTTTGCAGTAGTTAGCATTCCATACGTGACAGGTTGCAAGGCCATTGCCGCGAATAAGAATACTAGGTAACTGGTCACTACCTAAATTAATTAAAGTAGGTCCCTTCTTAAATATTATGCTTCTCGTATTTTTCAGTCGTTCTCGATAAGATAATATTTACGCCTTGGAGGGTTGAAACAAATTGCTAAATGAGATTATTGTGAATTTGAAATTAGGTTGAAATGAACGGCCCAACCGAAGTGACAGATTGAATTGAATTCTAATTTAATTAATTTGTAGCAATCGGAATTACTTACTGAGAACAATATTAGTCTGAAACGAACAAAACCACTTTATGAAGATTTTACATTGTTATCAACCGACGAAATAATGAGGTTCTATATTTGACTTATGTTTTTGATTATTATTTTTTTAATTACGATTCTGGTGATTTTTTTCTATTGCGTAAAGAATAATCCCAAGTTGGTCCCATTTAAATTGTATTTAAAAAACCTATAGGTATCGCCTTTTGACTTTTTGTTTGGGCGAATTATTTTCGTCAGTTTATTTTTTATTTTCGAGATCAATATTACGTGAATCATCCTCCAATCTATCTATCTAATTTGGAAAGTAATTTTGCATACGTGGATTCAGATGGCACTAGACTAAAGATGCCAGACATAGCGCGGCATTAGCAGGACACAAGTTTGCCGCGTGATGTCTAGTCATCCCTTTAGCGTTAGCAAAGCAACTTTGTGGTCTGTAACCGAGGAATTTGTCACTAGGATGGGCAAGACATTTTGCTGGCAAGTCAGATTTTAACATACCTAGATCCAAACAGAAGCCAGTTTGATGTTGTTTTCTGAAAGTAAACCGTTGAATGAGCGACGGTCTAAGTAGATACTCCTGTGCCGCTCCAACAGACACGAGAGTGATCCTATAAGGGATATGAGGGATCCTTTTTTAGGATTCTGTACCTAAAGGGTAAAAACGGGACCCTATTTCTAAGACTTCGCTGTCCGTCTGTCTGTCACAGGGCTGTATCTCATGAACCGTGTTAGCTATACAGTTGAAATTTTCACAGATGATGTATTTCTATTGCCGCTATAACAGCAAATACTAAAAACAGAATAAAAAAATATTTAAGTAGTGCTCCCATACAACAAACGTGATTTTTTAAACCTTTTTTTATAGATTATGGTACGGAACCCTTCGTGAGCGAGTCCGACTCGCACTTGACCGGTTTTTATCAGATGTACGGAACCATATAATCAAATAAATACGGTCAAGAATACCTTACTGTACTTACCTAGAGTAAGTTGTTTGAAAAACATTTTACCACTAATTGCATCTCTCTTTACCATAATGAGTCTCTTCAAAAGAGACGGCAAAAACCTCATTTACATAGAAATCAGATTGCTGTAATATAACGCTCGATTTCAATTAGATCCCTTTTTGAAATGCTGATTTCTATCGATAGTTTACTTTAAATATAAACTAACATAAATTTATTGCAACAAAACTTACGTATACGTAAGTTTGTTGCAATAAATTTACAGGACAGGTCAATATTAATTCGTGAAGTGCACGAATCAGAGTTAGAAAGTAAGAGTAGAGTAAGAAATTTATCAGAGTTAGCGGTGCTGATAGAAAGTCAAGTGCTATCAGCTTGCTATGTAAATGCGGTCAAAGGAAATAGTTCGCGGCGGTTTCCAGGAGAGGAAATTTGACTATCTTGATGGCTTCCCTATTTATAGCTGGCGGCGTCTTGTCATTTCCTTTTCATTAGCTTTTCATTTAATAATAATAAAAACAAGTAGAGAAGTACCATTCGTCGAATTTTATTTTTTAGGGGCCTGGATCAGTTTTCGATCACAGATCTTGATAAAGTATTCGGAAAGAAGCCAAAAATCTAGTTCTTAAAAATCTAAGATTACTAAAGTACCGAAGCCGTAGAAGTATTTAGAAAAAATACATGCCTATTAGCACGTGCTTAATGGTGAAGGAAAACATCGCAAGAAAACCAGTTACAATTCTTATAAGCGGCGATGGGCTTGCAAGACACTGTACAAAGGCTAATTACTGCAAAATGTGGCTATGTGCCAAATGTAATGTTAGGACGTGCCTCTGACTCCCTTTCAAGACATTTTCAAGGATTTGCCTGGATATCTGTGATGATGTCTACTGTGTTTAACGTACTTGGGGATTACAGTCGTGATCCTATCTTTTTTTAGAAGAAACTGGCGTTATTAGATATTCAAGGCACGCTCTCAACTAGTAACGAGTTGGATCAGTTAAAGCTATTTTTAGACCTTGACTCTATGAAGGTCTTTCGTAGAATGTATTTATTTCTTTTTTTATGTAAAACGCAACGTAGACTTTTTAAAATACCTCAATAAAAAGTATTCTTGATTAAGACTGTGTTGGCCGAATGGGAGAGTAGGCACCTTAAGGGGCTCCCAGTCGCTGATTGCTCTTTTTCGAAACGAAAAAAGAAATACTTCTTTCGCCGCTTTCGAAATAACGTAAAAAAAATTAATAGGCTAAAATCAAATATCTTCATAGAAAACTATAGCATACAATAATTACGTTTAGAAAACTAAAAAGAAAAATGTGTCGACCAATCGCAAAGCCAAGGCATATTAGTTTTTTAAGTTTTTGAAGGAACTGTCCGTCCTACGTAAATATGCTATTCTCTACATAATAGAAAAAAATCATCGAAAACGGATGACCAGATAAATGCGTTTTTATGTGTGACCACACATAAAAAAAACAAAATCGACGTGTCGACTTGAGAACATCCTCCGTTTTGCGTCGGTTAATACTGTAGACTCTACTGTACTGTTTGAGACTACAAACGTAGGAACTTGTGTATTCCATGTGTATGAGGATTTAAATGGATTTTCCTCACAAATCCCGTATTTCAAATAACTGTCTGCGTCGCGTCGTTTACTAGTGTTTGTGCACTTTATTACATGCCACATTGAATTGAAGCGAAACGACGTAACAAATTCTACGCTCACAGACATTCACATTCTTGTATGTTTCACACGAACGCCGCCAGGGTGTCTACTACGCAAACCAAAAATGATATATCGTAAATCGTAACATTCGTTTTGATGTCAAATTCAAATTCTCGTATTGTTTTTATTGATTTGTGAGTAGGGCTACGAACATCGATGTTTGTCAAAGTAATTAGGTACCTACTGTCGTTCTATCATTCAAACTACGAAATCATCAAAGCTGAAACATATTATGGGTCCATCTGTATTCAACAATCTTCCTGTTAGCGTCACAAAGGCAGCCAACTTGGTTGAGTTTAAAAGGAAACTGAAACGCTAGCTTATCGAGCGAACCTTCTACAGCTATGAGGAATTCATTGACAATAAATATTAATGCAAATGTATAATGATTGTAAGTAATTTAATTTATCTGTGATATGAAAAATGTTACTTAAGTATCCTATCTTATGTATAACAATAATGTTTGGCCAAAAATTATGATTATCAATAAACCTTGGCATGATTATTGTTACAAAATATCGTTTTCGGTTCGTGAGTAGACTCCTTGCTCCACATATCTTTAAATTTGAATTTATTCATGCCAACGTTGCTGAATTGGGAATAGGTCGGTAGGTCGTGTTATCTTGACAGTGACCCAGTTAAATGTAGGATCACAGGTAGATAAGGAAATTACAAAATTGCGGGATGGCAGATTTATTGCATCGCGGCTTCAAGTAGCAATCAAATTACTTTTCCGAGTATCCGTTTTCGGCTGTTCCATGAAATTATATGTTTCTTCGAATAAAAAGTGACACGATATGTTGACACATTTTCCTTTCAAATTACTCTAATAGAATTACACATCGTCAGGCCAGTGGGAGGTGTCCTTGACTTTCGATCAGTGACATTTCGATTATCGTAAGTTCAAAATTAACTGCTGTTCGTGAAACAATGTACAACAATGAATTTTCTAATGGAAATTAATTTTTCACGTGCTCATAATGTCAAAGGCAAAAAGTAAAAAAAACCGGCCAAGTGCGAGTCGGACTAAGTGGACGAGCACGAAGGATTCCGTGCCATTATCTTTAAAAAACGCCAAAAAAACACGTTTGATGTATGGGAGCCCCACTTTAATTATTGATTTTATTCTGTTTTTAGTATTTGTTGTTATAGTGACAACAGAAATACATCATCTGTGAAAATTTCAACTGTCTAGCTATCACGGTTCATGAGATACAGCCCTGTGGCAGACAGACGGACAGCGAAGTCTTAGTAATAGGGTCCCGTTTTTACCCTTTGGGTTGGAACCCTAAAAAATGTTTAAAGACTATACTTTTTGTCATTAAAACGACGACGGTAGAAAAAAAATAGACTTATTAAAATGTAATATTTTCTCTTAAATGAAAAGATCCTCTATTACCATCGTAGGTAAATATTGTTTTTTCATTCAAAAGCTTTGCATAGTAAAAGCTTTTATATATTAGCTAGACAAGCGAGAAATTACTCCACGTTCATCGCTCTATTAAGAAAAATATGCAAAGGTCATCTTACCCGCAAGATATTCAAGAAAATCGATATTTACCCGCTGATTTTTATTTCCAGAGCTCTGAACATCGGTCGATTTATAAAATACCACTTTCATAGATAACTATTAAAGAATCATAGAATAAAATAAATAAATTAGATTTGTTTCCATCCAAACTCATATCTAACAAAATAAAGTAAGTATCTTAATAATAATAATAAACATTGGTGGACCTTTCACACATCGCCATCTAGCCCCGCACTAAGCAAAGCTTGTAACCATTGGAACCAGATTACCTACTGATAGAATACATAAATACTTTTCACAGAACAAACATCCATGTTTGTCTGACAAATTTTTAAGCTATTCCATAGCTTCTATCGCGGGCCTTGAGCGTGGAGACCGAATCCAGAAATTTCGTAACGAAATTTTACGAGACACTCACACTCACGCAATATGCGTGAGTGTGAGTGTTAGAGATTTCTCTTTTTGGATTTCAAAAAATCGATTTTAAAAAAATCGATTATGTAAATTACACATATAATTCGATTTTTGTAAACTAAGTTTTCCGAACGCGAACCGAATCGTTCGTTGGCCATTTTCCCGGACGTGAACCTACATATAGTCGCCTCCCAAACGGAAACCGACTCATCGGTCTTGTCTCCGAACGCAAACCGAACCATTGATCGTTTTTCCGAACGTGATCCGACCAATAGTCGCTTCACAGACGGGAACCGACCCATCGATCGTCTCTCCGAAAGCGATCCGAACCATATAATTCGATTTTTTGGAAAATCGATTTATTTGTAGGGACAAGAAATCGATTATTAATTAATAGATTTTTTTCAATCAATATTACATCCCTATGACTCATGTCATGCCTGCTTAGAGTCCTCGCCACCACTCATGTCCTGCGACGAAAACCAAAACTAAATTTGACAGCAACGCCATTTTATCTCATGTCAGAGTGCTCGATGAAATTAGCGTCCATGGTTTTTCCCAATATTTTCTTGAAATGTGCGTGAATATGTCGCGTAAACTGGTGAAAAGTGCAGCTCGTGAAATGATTCATAAAGTAAAAGAGTTTTGTGAGTTAGAGCAGAGGAATAAAGACGTTTTGATCCCTTTAAATAATATACAAAAAAGAGTCGCTGCCATGACAGGTAAATTTTAGGGATACCAGAGTATAAGTTTTTGTCTAACAATAGGTAAAATATGACTAAATTAAAACACTAATTAAATTATTTTGTATTTTAGGTGTTTCAGAGAAAATGGTATCTCGAATTACGAAAGAAGGAAGAGTGGCAGCAAGCACTTCAAAAAGAATTGTCATATTTCAAAAATGATGGACTGGTAGATGAAGAAATAGAAAGATTCATAATTCATAATATCAACAGCCAGTGATAGCGACACTGATTCTGATCATGGCAGTGAATTTCAAGAGACAAGTGACAGCGATATGTCTGGAATGCAAGTAATAAATGATGAAGACCATCATTATTGTATAAAAATAATTTAATAAAATTTACCTATATCGTGAAACTAGGTTGATTTCATTGTTTTCCTACATAACTACACTACTATTACAAAGAGATAAAATTTCTAGTTTTATATTTTTGTTTGTACCGGATAAACTGAAAAATTATAGGACCAATTTAAAAAAATATTTAATCTATCAAAAGCTTTATTAGGAGCGAATAACATCACTACATAGTATAAAACAAAGTCTCTTCCGTTGTCTGTCTAAAATTAATGTAAGTACAATAAATAAAAATAAATAGAGATCCCACGAAAATAGCAATAATGTAACCAAAAAAATTAAAAAATTGCCTATATTCTTCATTATTACAACTGTGCGAAGTCGAAGTGAACTGCTAGTAGTAAATAGTTTTAAAATGTAAACATTAGTTCGCTCTCCCTTTTAGTGTAAGGGGTAAATTATGGCTATCTTACTGGCATCATTATAATAGGCGATTGCGACGCCGCGTCTAGCGGACTTGAGTGGTGGCGCGGACTCTAGAGTGATTTTCGCATTCCAGCGCCATCTAGTTTCATTTGATGATACTACGTTATTATAGGTGCTTTTCGCGGTCTCATGCGAAAGCTCGGGGTTTGAGAGGTTCGCAATTCCGCTGGCAGGTGGCGCTATTTTACCACTATCGGTAAATAGGTGGTACTTCACAGACATGATCGACTAAAAAGTTTGAAATTGAATTATTGAATTCATGTAGTTAGGTAAATATCGAATCCTGGCCGTGCATCAATGGATATTTCTGTTCGAAAAATGTATATGCGCGTTACACGTGCTTATAACGGTGAAGGAAAACATCGTGAGGAAACCTGTTAGTATTCTTGAAAGCGACGACGGGCTTGCAACCTGTTACGTGTGGAATGCTAACTACGTAGTTAGGTAAATAGGTAGGTTAAAGATTTTGACATCTATCGATGAATAGCAGAACTTTTAATGACTTTTTGAAATATCACGCTTGTCTCTTTAGTTTAGCAACTCGCCAATAGGTGGCATTGGTTGTATCGGCGTTACTGCGCATGCCTAATCCCCCTCTTCCCCCGCAATCTAGGGAAGTAAAAAAAAAAAAATTTTTTTTTTTCTTTTTCTTTTCTTATCGGTCACCACGCTCAAAAAGTTGAATATCAAAGAAAAACAAAGGAAAAAAGGATAAATAAAATAAATAAATAAATAATTATAAATACATAAGTTGATAAAAAATGTTATGCAATAGCTTTACCGCGGCAGTCTCCGAGTGCCACACGTCTTTTGTTTTGGGTGGGAATCGAACAACCTACAGCGCAAAGGACCCAACTAAACTGTGATGCCAGCTATTTTAGAACAGGTAATGTTTTCACTTTACCTTTGTCCTATTTATTTTGCGGCTGAAAATTCACTAAACTATGTAATATTATCCCTTGGGAAGTATCTTGGGGCATGACCTGTAAAACCGAGGTGGGCAGGTGAGGAAGGCGGTACATAAATCATTAGGTTTGACGTAACTAGACTGTTACTGTTTAATTATACGCTGAATATAAGATTTACAAGGATTTATTTTGGAAATAATTGTAGGTATTATAGGATAGATGGTTTATTTCAAAAAAATATGTATATTTTACTCGACTCCCTCGAGAGAGCATGGTGGGAGAACTCAAAGGATAGAGATGGTTGGAAGGATTTGAAGATCTTTACCTAGCAGTGGGACGAAATAGGTTAAGAAAAATAAAACATATTTTACACAGGATCACAATTGTAATCCCCAAGTACGGTATACATACTCTCAGATCTCAAGGCGCTTAGATCCTTGAAGAGTAAAAATCACATAAAATAAGCTTTGACTAAATATAGATATAAAACTTACAAGTAAACTATGAATAAAAACACAATACAAACAAACACACTATTTATAAAAAGTTTTATTTTATTTAGAAGCACCCATGTCAACTGTCCTAACCTTGTTAGTTATTGTACCTACTACGGATATGACGTGTTTAGGGTTCCGTACCCAAAGGGTAAAAATGGGACCCTATTACTAAGACTTCGTTGTCCGTCTGTCCGTCTGTCCGTCTGTCTGTCACAGGGCTGCATTTCATGAACCGTGGTAGCTAGACAGATGAAATTTTCACAGATGATGTATTTCTGTTGCGCTTATAAATATTAAAGTGGGGCTTCCATACACCAAACGTGTTTTTTGCCGTTTTTAAATATAATGGTACGGAACCCTTCGTGCGCGAGTCCGACTCGCACTTGGATGGCTTTTTTTCTTATTGTCTTACTAGCTGACCCGTGCCCGCTTCGCTGTGCGTAAGACATTTCTAATACCATCGTGGACTTTTTTGTAGACGTTTTTAAGGTGTACAATACTGTAGTACATTATTTTGATATATCTCGTGGGGTTCAGCCAGCATTTGCAATGTAAGCGCAAAAAAATGTGTTTATTTACGACATCACATTAGAAACCTCTAAAATTATCAGTGTTTCTCTACTATATTATGCATGTATTATACATATAAACCATCCTCCTGAATCACTCTATCTATTAAAAAAAACCGCATCAAAATCCGTTGTGTAGTTTTAAAGATATAAGCAAACATACATACATACATATTACATATTACATACAGACGCGGGAAGCGGAAAGCGACTTTGCTTTATACTATGTAGTCTTATCATATTTTTTTTGCTATTATTCAACGTTATGTAAGGTCATGTTTTGTTATTTCACCCTCTTCTGTCACTTGTCATTTCGTATTCATGTTATCTTTTATACACTCCACTTTATGCCAAAATTCACACTACTTACACTTTATGCCAAAATTCTACTCATTGACCTTCGCCCTAATCATGACATTGCCCATAGTGTAATTATTGTACATATTACAATGTGTAATTATTGACTTCCATAATATGATCCTATTGTTGTTCTTCGCACCATTTTCTTTGACGTATAAAATATGCAAGAAAATCCTTCTAATGCCGGGGTCCCACGGCCCGCGTTTTCACGCGCCAGACCGCGCCAAGGTGGACGGACGCGCCGTGGGAACGATGCATCCGTGGTGGCCCGTGCTAGGAACGCTCTGTACGCGACGCGCCGGACGCACACAGGCGGAACGTCATCTGGCGCGGCCCGTCGTTTTACGCGCCGCAGCTTAAGTCGTCAGTAATCTTTGTGATCCTTTTATTGGACCTTCTAAAGAATTTCCTGCTTTATATTCCAAAGTTAGGAGCTCGTATTCACAACACGGCCGCTGACCTAAATACAATTCTGTAAAGATGAAGATTAATTGTAGGTATTTTGTACCTACTCTTATTCATTGTAATAGTAGATACTCATCAATCGTACCTGTGTGGGTCGAAGTGTACAAAACTAGGTTGTTGTTCGTTTGTTGTTTCACTAGTTCTTCGCGGTCCTTGGATGTTGTTATATTCAGTGATCCAGTTGCTCTATATTTCCAATCTACACGTGTTGTCTTTTGATAAGAGGGCGATTCAGCAATCCACAAGATTGTAAGAAGTCGGAGACAATGAGAATTGGGAAAGTATTCTTAGATAATTTGGGTAGGTAGGTAAAAAAAAAAAATAGGATCACGACTTTAACCCCCTAGTACGGTAGATATCCTCTCAGATCTCCACACGCTTAGATCCTTTGAAGATGTCTAGTGGGGGTAGTCAGAGGCACGTCCAAACATGATATTTGGCACATTTTGCAGCAGTTCCATACGTGACAGGTTGCAAGCCCATCGCCGCTTATAAGAACACTAACTGGTTTCCTCACGATGTTTTCCTTCACCGTTTTATGCACATGTTTTGTATGCGATACGGCAATGCGAGCGAGAAGAAGATTCTCTAGATGAATCGAAACATTGTCGGTGTCCTCATTGACAATTTATCATTTACGTGAGTAATTCCCGTTGTTGTAATAATGTGTAGTACGACTCACGAAAGTTTTGAAAGTGAAATAGTAATACGAGTGATTGAAGAAAAAGAGATTGGTATGTCAGGAACGTAAAAATGGAAAATCGTGATCTCTGTGTATCCCTCCGGATAAGTTCTTGATATAAACGATGCTATTGCACGTACACTTACGCAAATAAATTCCTACTCTAATAGGAATTTATTTGCGTAAGTGTACGTGCAATATGTATGTATGGTATCTTATTTAAGAAATGGGAAATAATTAATTAACATTATTAAGGTGATAAGTGAAATTTTTGAAATTTTGTATGGGCTGACCCTCGTATTCAAGAACGACACTATGAGAACACGCACCCACAGTGAACGAAATCTTCTTTCATAAAAATCACTTTATGTGTTGTGCGACACTGCATAGTGTGACTAGAGGCACATTGTCGTGTGCCTCTAGCCAAAGTTGAGCTCTAAAGGCACACGGTAACGTGCGCCATAGTGCCGTTCAATACATAAAGTGATATTTATGAAAAAAGATTTCGTCCACTGTGGGTGCGTGTTCTCATAGTGTCGTTCTTGAATACCAGTGTTAGTCTACTCGGATAAGTCGGAAAAAGTGATAAAACTGCATTATCTCAAAAACCATCAAATTTAAAAAGAAACTGTCTGTAATTTATTTAGCTAGTATGATTATCTAACGAATTATATAAAAATTAACTGTTTAGCTATTCATAGTTTCGATTAAAAACTAAACTAGTGTTTTTGAAGAGCCAACTTTGGAAAATAAATCTATCGAGAAAAGTTTCACCAATCGTGATTCTGTCTGTAATTTATCTAGATTATATCCTTAAGTTATCTTTGTCATAAAAAACAAAACTGTATGTTTTACGGTTATTGAGAAAAAACGATTCTGCATTCATCAAACACATTAATTACTCGCCTTAACAGCAGCGGGTGTTTCTTAAATAATTTCACTTAATTATTTATGATACCGATATCTTCTAAGTGCTCTAACAATTAGCAGAATATAGGTTAACACCTGTGTTTGAATATTGTATTATTTGGTGGTTTAACAGAAATTAATTAACCGAAGAAGGCTGCGTCGGTGCTTATACGATTCCACATTTAATGAAGCACTTTGTTTTACTGTAAGAGTCCCAACCCACGAAATGTATTGCGGTACCGTTTGGACATTTTTGTTTTAAATTGGCCACTGTGTAGCTAAAACAAATGGACATGTCCGTGTTTTACCCATCGTTATTTTACCTATGAGAATTAAATATAAGGGTCTCACAATTTAAACAGGTTTTCTTTGACTGGCCTTACAGCTCAGTCGGTAGTAGCTCTGCCTTCTGCGCTGTAGATTGTGGGTTTGATTCCCACCCGGGATAAACATGGATGTGTGTGCTGTGTCTGGGTGTTATATGTATTATAAGCATTTACTAAAAAGTATACAAGTATTCTATCATAGTACAAGCTTTGCTTAGTTTGGGGCTAGATGGCGTTATGTGATAAAGTTCACTTTATTTATTTATTTGAAGGCAGAGCTAGCAGATGCTGCTAAGCATCAACTACAACCTATTACACAATACTAAACTCATAAGGGCTCGAATACCTAGAACGCGTCCACTCTGCCTTTCAACCACAATTTATGGCATATAATGTTTAGCTACTTGAAATAGGTATGTTAGAAGTACTTCTCCGGATGAGCGATTTCATAAGGAGCTCTAATACTACTGCACAAGGAGCTCTACCGAATTTAATAAAAGCTGGCTTAGTCTTTGTAGGGTAAGCGTTCCAATAAAACGAGAATTCCCTATTTTATCTAATTATGTTGACAAGGCTAGAGAATAGCTCCACTATGCAAACGGCAGGGATGTGCAAACAAAGTATATGGTTATGCGAGGATTTTCTGTGACGGCTGCGGAAACCGCAGACCATCATTGTTTGAAACTTTACCTTCAAGCGTACAATTTTATGTTCGTTGGCACTCGTCATGCTTACATAAACCCTTATTTAATTGTTAATTGCATTGGCATTATAGAGGTCTTTCATATAACTTCAATGGGCTATTTGAAAAGATTTTAAAAACCATTCTAGATTATTCAGTAACTGTGGAACCCATAAAAAATATTATTTTCAATTCTATTAAAGTATTGGCCCTAAAAATGTAAATTAAATATTGTCAATTTAAACAAACCGGCTAAAACGCTTCAATATGCAAATGGCGTCGCACTAGTTTCTGTGAAGTTACATGCTTGTTACGTCATCGTCGATTCTACCAATCATGACCGTAGTGTGTCACGTGACTGGCGTTTAAAGTTGATAATTTTAATTATAGGTTTTTTAATTAATCATTGTTTATTTTCAAGTTATTATAATGCATGGTAGATACACAGATATCAAGGTAGCAAGGCAGTATACACAGGTAAAATTTAAAATCACCAGATGCTTAGATCCTTGAAGGTATCTTTGAGGGGTAGTCAAGGGCATTACATCTGGCACTTTTTCAGTAGTAAGCAAGCAAATGCAACAGCAAGCCTATCGCCGCTATAGGCATTAAGTATACTAACTGGGTTGCTCACGATATTTTTTTTATCGTTTTGCGCACATGTTAATTCTAATGGAACATTCGAATCGAAAAAAAAGGCACCTTTCACTAGACCAACACATAACACAACAACACGTTCTCGTTTAAGTTATATTATTATGTATGTCTCCTGTGGCACATCGCTAAAGTAACCCTAATCAAGTTTCCTCGATACAGCCCTAGCCTAGTGAGGGACTGAAAGAAATCCCTTGTGCTAAATGATTTCTACGAAATTTTGTAAATTTAGTTAAGCTAGTATGTACTTAGTATCTTTTATTTCGTTGTAATAAATATATTTTCATTTTTCATTTTCATAACACCATTTAGGCACCATTTAGATATCCATTTCAATAGACAATGTATAAAACTTACCCTAAATCTATAGGCACCTATACCACCTATATCATAGCCATTGACTTTGTCTATTCGTCTGTACTAGTCCTTTGTTATGTGAACAACGTTGAATAGCTTTTTGGCTCGAATGTACCAATATTGTGGTGGAGTATAGAGGTTAAAGCCGGCTTCTTAACCCCATTCCGGTCAAACACATTGCAAAGAGCTTGGTTCGCTAAAATTAAATCTCCAAAAGGTGTTGAAGTCGAGAAGTTCGTTCGTTTATAATTTTGCTAATATTGTAAAAAAAATCTTGATCACTGTTTGTTTTCACTCAAAGCTCCGAGTTCTGTCCAACTGCAGTGTATTCTGATAAGCTGTAGGATTAAGAGAATATAAATCCAGGTTTCATGTTTGGGAATGTTGTCTTTCCGGCAACTTTTAAACCAGCTCTCAGTAAAGCATCCGGCTTTTTTTCCGGCAGCCCTGCCTTTTTTGCTATACATTTTGCAAGCTCTAGTTGCGTGGGTGGACTGCTACGTTATTATGTTTCCCGTCACTGGGGATAATCTGTTTAAAAGGCGCAAGAATATTGAACGCCTTATCACTGCCTTATGGAGTCAAACATTTACTAAGTAACTATTAGTAACTATTTTGCGGATTCTGATGAACACTTGCTGAGGTTTTGATTGAGCTGCGATGCTTGGTGCCTAATAAACCGTAAAAGCGGATTAATCAAAACATGTTGCGTCGACCTTCAGTAGGATAAGGGCAGACAAATGACGATGAATCAATCAAAAGCTCGTTTTTGTTGCTGTTTTTTGTTTTAAATATAGATAGCATTCACGATTGAAAACATAATTTAAAAACACCAGGATAGAAAATGATTGATATTTTAGTTGAGAAATATCACGAGTCACGAGACGTGGAAGATCATTCTTTTTGGCTCCAAAAAACCTTTTTGTTTTAGCTTCAATGGCTTTATATCAGTTTAAGATTACCTTCAAAGTGTCTATTCTAAAAATAGAACAGTGAAACATGATATAAGCGCTTCCTAATTAAAATTATAAATTAGTTTAGTTTTTGAGCACCCATAAAGGCTTCGGCGCAATGTGGCGCAAAGCTCGTTCGACCGCTCACTGGAAATTTTCTCGCGCCATTATTTTCCACTACGTATTTAGCCACATTTGTGCATTAGCACAAGGCCACCCATTGGTGCGTGAGACACATTAAATTTGCTTATAGAATGTACCTATTAGATGCAACTATAACTCAAGTAGGCAGACGCATGGCAGTGCATCGTATTATCGCGATTTGTATTTGGCTATACATGGCAATCTGGGAGTTATGCCTTCAAGTGGTATAAAAAATAATTTGGTTACATAACTCGTGGAAGCTACCTCCCGAAAAACAAAAACAATCAATCACCTATTTGTTTTCTCAGTCTTAATTAAAATATCACCTTTAAAATTATATTTTCGTGACTAAATAGTAATCAATCACGATAGAAAGGTTTTTATTAAAAATTAGGTAGGTACTGTAAATTGGTCCTTTTTTAGGATTCCGTACCCAAGGGGTAAAAACGGGACCCTATTACTAAGACTTCGCTGTCCGTCTGTCCGTCTGTCAGTCACAGGGCTGTATCTCATGAACCGTGATTGCTAGACAGTTGAAATTTTCACAGATTATGTATTTCTGTTGCTGCTCTAACAACAAATACTAAAAACAGAATAAAATAAATATTTAAGGGGGGCTCCCATACAACAAACATTATTTTTTTGCCGTTTTTATTGATAATGGTACGGAACCCTTCGTGCGCGAGTCCTACTCGAACTTGGCCGCTTTTATTTCATTTTTGTAGGCTTTCAATTCAATTTCGATGAACAAACGACAACTCGAAACTCGACAGAAAAGCATTTCCTCATAGAAAGAAACAATTTATCGAACACTTCTTTTTTGTTTCAGATCGAAATGATGGATCGGAAAACAAGTCGGTAAGTGGAACAAATTTTCTGAAGCTAGAAATAACACGGAAGTTCCGGGCAATCCAATCTGCCCACGACTATTGTTATAACATAGTCGAAACTTCAGGAAAATACATTTATGGTATTATAGACTCGTCTAAAAATAGTTACATTATAAATAACACGTCAAACAAATCTTACTCATCTATTTAGAAAGGATCACGACTGTAATCCCCAAGTACTGTATACATCCTCTCAGATCTCCAGACACTTGGACCCTTTGAAGATGTCTAATGGAGGTAGTCAGAGGCACGTCCAAACATTATATTTGGCACATGCCCACATTTTGCAGTAGTTAGCATTTCATACGTGACAGGTTACAAGCCCATCGCCGTTTATAAGATTACTAACTGGTTTCCTCACGATATTTTCCTTCACCGTTTTGAGCACGTGCTTTTGATAGCTTTTGGTACCTACTTCAGTTGGTATCATATAAAAGGTACCTAGTCGGTTTTATCCGAGACAACCTTGAATTATTAATAAAAACGAAATATCACAAAATGACACCCGTATCTAATTACCTACGTGTAAATTCCTGGAGTTTATGAAATTACTATTCCCCACGGTTCCGTTTATTTGTACCGAATTGGTTTCTCGTTCCCGGAGAACGACTGAAATAGAAGTGCGTATTTAAATAATACCAGGTATGTGATCAATATACGAGTAGGTATGTAGTAGGCATTATTTTCCCAAATCTGATTGTGTTTCTTTAAACACAAAGTTAATCATTTCTATACAGGAAAAAACAAAATCAGTGATCTTGATCAGTTTTTATCATCATTGGCGTGGTTTAATTATTATTTATAATCAACCGAGTAGGTACCTAAGTTTAGATATTGAGTTAGTTAGTTACATAAAGTGACTCTTCATACCTCTATACCTGGTACTCAGTATCTCAAGTACGACCCACCTCTCTATTCTGAACAATCCCATTATCTAAGTAAGTAAGTCTATGCCAATATTGCCAATACCAATACATCACTCAAACATTTTATGACTTATAGAATGAAACAACTTTATCGTGACTGAGTTTATTCACCAATAGAAATGTTTCAATTGTTTGAAATCGTGGGTTGGTTGTTAGAAGAATCGGTTAAATAGGATATGAATAATGTCCCCTAGACGTTGCGCTGTAGTTTACGTAAACCTTCGTGTGTGAACCTAATTGCGTACTATCCTAAGTAGTGACTTATGAAAGTATGAAACACTCGTAGCCATATACTTCACCTGCACAGAAAACATTGACAACTATGACATAACAAAAAAACATGTACAAAGGTGAGCTAGTGACATGGAGAAATATCGCATGATGCAGGTAATTTAAACTATTTAAGTTCTTATTCAGTCCAAAAATAAAAATGCACTTCACTACATAGTATAAAGCAAAGTCGCTTTCCGCTTCCCGCGTATGTATGTATGTATGTATGTATGTTTGCTTATATCTTTAAAACTACACAACGGATTTTGATGCGGTTTTTTTTTAATAAATAGAGTGATTCAAGAGGAAGCTTTATATGTATAATACATGCATAATATAGTAGAGAAACACTGATAATTTTAGAGGTTTCTAATGTGATGTCGTAAGTAAACACATTTTTTTGCGCTTACATTTCAAATGCTGGCTGAACCCCACGAGATATATCAAAATAATGTACTACAGTGTACACCTTAAAAACGTCTACAAAAAAGTCTACGATGGTATTAGAAATGTCTTACGCACAGCGAAGCGGGCACGGGTCAGCTAGTCTCATATAATCTACCCCTGGCCTAGGTAGTTTTACTTGACTTTTTGACTGGTGTAAAACATGAGCTTGATGTTGATGTTCTGTTGCTCTGTGCAATGTCCGTAACGAACAAAGGGAGTACAAATAAAAATAAAATGCGGCTCTATTTACGGTAATAGCGCAAATCGTACCTTTTTTATTGAGGCAAAATCGGCCTCTACGGTATTGTACCCGTATCGTAGACGGTACGCGAATTCTGTGTATTTGGAGAATGTTATCGTATTCAATCTTGGAAGATTCACAGTTCGCCGGCTTCTGAGCTAATTGTATAGAATATGATTAATTATCTGAGTTTTAACATATTTTCCTCTTCTTTATGTATATGGTATCGTTTATTATTTTTGTCACAAAAACTCAGAACCTCATTTAAATACCAAATGAACGCCGCTAACCTCTCCTAAGGTAGGTACACATCTTACGGATCTCAGAGCCTGGAGCTCTGAGTGAATATCTACCACGCTTGAGGATAACAGTTGTGATATTCTTTTTTCAGCAATTAGAATGTTGATGAAGCATTGAATTGTGACTTAAATTGCATGAAGTAGCGCATAACGTCACCCGCCATCCTCACGGCTTGACGGTTTTCGAGAAATTCGATGAAACTATTTGGTAAAACTTTGCCCACCTTGTATGCAAAATTTTCTTCAAGCCGGTGCCAGTGCCTAACAAAACTTCAAAGTATTAAGTTTTCCATTTAAAATATATTATTCTGTACAAGTAATAAAGATACGATAAACAAGCTGCCGTTAAAGCCTGTATCTATAATGGTATTGTTGAAGTTTCCAAACGACTATGCTCTCTTTGAACTAAGAAAACTTAATAGACTTTCTCACTCGTGCTAGCACGAAGGACATTTCGTATTTTTTGATATCTGAAATATTCGGACAATGTATTCTTTTTTGAGTCAACATACATAATATTCAATGAATCGTGAATGACATAGGTATTTTCGGGCAAAATCGAGATTAGATATTTCAGATACCGTAATAAAAAGATTTACTCCGCCCGGTACCGCGTGAGTGAAGCCGCGAGAGGAAGCTAGATTATAATATTATGTATTTCAGTTCAGATACAACTAGCAATCTAACTTTGAGTTAGCACACAACAGATTTGAATACCCAGGAGAATTATGAAAGGTGTAGAACAGGTAAAGTTTCAAGCGATCTGAATTTCAAATATTTTACCGGCTACGTAATTTATACCCTCTCTTACATTACAAAGCGTTAAACAAAGCGGAAAGTTGAGATGGTGCAATAAGGGCACCTACAGGAAAACGTTCGGGAACCCTAAGGGCTTGGCACGTCACGGTGTGGTGGAATCGCCGTATCCACACTAATAAAAAGGAAATTTGTATTTTTGTTTGTGTTGGATACACTTAAAACTACTGGGTCAATTTGAAAGATTCTTTCACTTATCAAAAGCCTAGATTCCCATTGCAATCTTGTTAACCTAAGGTAACAAAAAATGCCTATAATCTTCATTAGCACTAATTTAAAAAATTGTATGCAGGAGTGTACCTACGTTCAGTCAGCTATTCAGCTATTCACAGCTTACTGAATAGCTTTATACTAACTTTGAGAACTAAAAAAGTTAGCATATAACATGTTTCCATAGCTGCAACGGCTAATAGTAGCTGCAGTCTTCGTACCTTTTTAACTTTCTACCCTATATACTTAGGTATCTACGTTTTCCTTAAGATTCTAAAGTAAAAGTTCAATTCAGAAACTTGTTCACTTGTAAAGAAGAAGTAATAACAAACTGCAGCGGGAATTGGTTATCTACGAGTAAATAAATAAAACTCTTAAGGTGATAAGTGAAATTTTTGACGTTTTGTATGGGCTGAGTCTAAGACGGATAAGACGTAAAAAGTGATAAAAGAGCATTATCTTGAAAACCATCAAATTAAAAAAAAATATGTTGTTAATTTACTTAGCTAGTATGATTATCTAACGAATTATATAAAAATGAACTATTTAGCTATTCATAGTTTTGATTAAAAACGAAACTAGTGTTTTTGAAGAGCCAACATTGGAAAATAAATCTATCGAGAAAAGTTTCACCAATCGTGTTTCTGTCTTTAATTTAACTAAATCCTTAAGTTATCTTTGTCATAAAAAACATAACTGTATATTTTGCGGTTATTGAGAAAAAACGATTCTGCATTCATCAAAAACATTTATTACTCGTCTTAAGTTACCGACTGACTTGTTAAAACTCATAATCGGTCAAAACTACTTTTCAACGCGAAAATGCAGTTTTGACTGAAAAATATTGATGATTATTATTATAGATCGAGAGTATTTAATAAAAAGTGTTTGATAAGTGTTTTCGAAATTATTTATGGTTTCCATATCGTTACCTAGAAAGGTACTAGTAACAATAGTAACAGCGAAAACTGAAGGGTATCCCATGAACTCATGTGAGCGGCAGCCATGTTGCTTAAACTCACAGATAATCGTAATCAGCTTCAACTGTCAAAATCTCATTGTCTTAATAAAACAGTTACACAATGCTAAGTTGACAGTTGAAGCCGATTACAATTATTAGTTAGCTTACGCAATAGGGCTGCGGGTCACACGAATCCATTGAATACGCTTCAGCTAAATACTGAAGGAAAATGAATTGCGCCGTCACCATGACTATCCTTTGAACTTATGAAAGCGTGTTATTCACTTTCTACTATACGTGTTTTATCTCTAACACCGGTCGAGGTCCTCTTGATCTTGGAGTGTAAAATAATCAATTTTTGCCTCTAATTAGTAGGTTTTTGATTTGTTTAATTTTGTTTTATAATTTTATAGGCTAAGTGATCTATTGCAATGCCCTACCCGGGCTCATGTTGATACCATATTTATCTAACTACCTATAAGACCTTATTGTACACACGGAAGTAATAATAATGACTTTGTAGGCACATATATACACTAGTGATTTTAATTAGTAATCACTAAAAACCCTCACGACTTGATGTGAAGTTATATTCAAACAGACTTCAAACCCCGCTGCACCCCTGTAGGGGTTGAATTTCCAAAATTTACTTACTGAAAGAGATACGAGTACACCCTCCACATTTCAAGTTTCTAGATGATAGATCACTAAGACAGTCAGTCAGTAACGCAAGAGTTTTATGCCGGGGTCCCACGGCCCGCGTTTTCACGTGCCAGACCGCGCCAAGGCGGACGGACGCGCCGTGGGAACGATGCATCCGGCGCGGCCCGTCTTTTTACGCGCCGTGGGATCCCGGCTTTATATATTTAGATGTCACTAATACCACGATGACGAGCTGACAAGCATTTTTCCGCTGTCCTCGGAAAATTCATAGATAAAGCTAAATAAAACCAAGCACTTTTGTTTTGAGTTGAACAATACTTATTTACACGTCGAGCGATGTTTGTTCTCGTTATCTACGTAAAAAGTTTTTCGTTTTCGTTCATAAAAATGTGGAAATTTTTAGGTCGGCGCTTTTATCTCACGATGGAATAACAATAGAGGAACTTCTCTTAAGATTTATGCGCAGAAATGGGTAAAGTTTTCTACTTGCATACTGAACTATTGTCCCTATTTATGAATAGTCAGGAGAAATGTAATTGATTTCAGGCATATTCATGTATTTGTTGCGTCGTTGATTTTGTATGGGTTTAGTCACTTGACAAAATAATAAATAAATAATAAATATTTGCGAACTTTACACACAGCGCCATCTAGCCCCAAACTAACTTTTGTTTTGTAAATACATACTTATTATAACATATTAACACCCAGACACAGAACAAATATCTATGTTTATCAGACAAATATTTGCCCTGGATGGGGATCGAACCCACAACCTACAGCGCAGAAGGCAGAGCTACTACCAACTGAGCTGTGAGGACAGTCCATAATGAAGTAATTCTATTCAAATAACTCTGAAATTCATCACAGTCACTATGGCGTGGGTGCTCAATAAAATAACATCCACGACAACCGAAACTGGTTATTTCCTAAAACTTATGAATATGTAAATCTAAATATATAAAACTATTGCGTTACTGACTGACTGATCTATCAACGCACAGCCTAAACCACCTTAATTTTTGAGGGTGTATTAGTTGGTACTAAGAAAGGAATTCCCGAAATTCAACCTCTAAGGTGCAACGAGGATTGAAGTCTGTTTAAAAATAATTTAACGTGAACGAAGTCGCCGGGGTTTCCACTAGTTGTACCAAATATAATAAACCCTATGATAAAATAATAAATCTCATCTTATTGTTACAGGACGTGCCGGTGGAGCAGTTGGAAAAGCTGAAAATAGGTGAGTCATCACAATACCTAATATTGAAAACGTGCTTCACTGTTCTTTTGTAGCCCAAATGGAACGTGTCACGTGAATCAAGGAAGAAGTGTTCCTTCAAACGAGTAGAGTAACTGAACCTACTTACTAACCTTCGTATTCAAGAACGACACTATGAGAACACGCACGCACAGTGGACAAAATCTTTTGTCATAAAAATCACTTTATGTGTTATGCGACACTGCATAGTGTGACTAGAGGCACATTGTCGTGTGCCTCTAGCCAAAGTTGAGCTCTAAAGGCACACTAAAGGCAGCGTGGTTGGCAGTGATGTTTATGAAAAAAGATTTCGTCCACTGTGGGTGCGTGTTCTCATAGTGTAGTTCTTGAATACGAGGGTTAGTGTTTTTACTGGGAGATTTATTATTATTAGCGTGCACTTACACGCCATTGTTTTTTCCCCAAAATGACATGTCCATATTGTCCATCTCCATTCTTTATGAGACTGATGTATGATTTTATTTTCTCAACCTAAATTGTATTGATCTCGACAGGCTAAAGGGCAATTCCATTAGGAATCGTCGACATACGAGAAGAGTATCATTTGTGTGGTTTAATAGGACGGCATTTCTTTTACCTCGTCCTACTAAGGCGACGTAAAAGGAACAGACTACGTATATACCTATATAGATAACGTTTTACTGATAAACCCTAATATATTGCCTTTATATATTGGGGTTCTATATATAAAGCCAAATATAGGGTTCTATATCTTTACCACAAAATCGTGAACAAAATAAAGTTTATAGAATTATTTTAAACCTGACTATGTACGCAAAACTACAAACAATTTCCAAAATGCAGGTCAAATCCAGTATTATTACAACAAAGATCTTTTATCAGCTGAACATAGGAAAGATTTCTAGATCAAACGATCTAATGTGGCTTGTTTCCAACAGCTCCCAGCAACCTTCTTAGGTCATCTTTTATTATTTCAATAAACAATGGTTCTATTATACAAATCCAGAAATTCGAAAACAATATAGCCACAATTTATCGTGCGAATTCAAATACAACCCACCTGGGATTCACCTGAGTCTGAATAGATTTTCAGAAGATGTCAGATATAGCGTTGTTTCTAAGCATTATTGTTACAGAATTTCATAGTCCTAAACATGCGAGGTACCTACAAGTAGGTACAAGCTCGTAGTGCTACCATAATATATAATATAAAGCTACGTAGTTACCACATCTGCAAGACACTGAGCGGCAATGGTAGTTGATTGTCCGCTTACCTCTGCCTTCGCATGTTTATTTTGTTTTTAGGAAATGAAAAATGAATGATGTATGATGAAATAATGATTAATAATGAATAATGATGAAATGTGAACAAGGTCACTAGGGTTTCCACTATTTTTTCTGTAATTGTCTACGTGGACTCATTACGAAACATTCGAATTCATCGCATAGTACCAAAACGAGCTATTTGAATTTCAACGTCCATATTCGAATAGAAGACAAATATTAAATTAACAATGCACGATCGTGTGGACTCGACCACTTGAATTGCAGGGTTGTTTTAATTTATATGCTGATCAATTTAAATAATTACAATAGGTAGGTAATTGTGGTATAAAAGTGGAACTAGCATGATATTTGTTTTTAATACTTAGTATCCATATAATTTGAAACATTACAATAAAGTGGTTAAATTTTATAAGAGGCAGCAAACATTTGCTAGAGCTTATTATAATCCAAATAAAACTTGCTACGCTCTTGAAACTTGTATAAAAGCACTTATCATGCTTTGTAGAGCTTTGTTTGTGATTTGTAGCGAGTATACTAAGCTTAAAATACTTAAAATACTTTGCTTTTTTTGATATATTTATATACTAGCTGACCCGTGCCCGCTTCGCTGTGCGTAAGAAATTTCTAATACCATCGCGGACTTTATTGTAGAAAAAAAATGTGTTTAATTACGACATCACATTAGAAACCTCTAAAATTATCAGTGTTTCTCTACTATATTATGCATGTATTATACATATAAACCTTCCTCTTAAATCACTCTATCTATTAAAAAAACGCATCAAAATCTGTTGTGTAGTTTTAAAGATATAAGCAAACATACATACATACATACGCGGGAAGCGGAAAGCGACTTTGCTTTATACTATGTAGTGATATATGTATATAAAAGAAAGTCGTGTTAGTTACACTATTTACAACTCAAGAACGGCTGAACCGACTGGGCTGAAAATTGGTGGGAAAGTAGCTTAAAAACAGGAGACGGACATAGGATACTTTTTAACGGGAACGGGAACGGGAACGGGATCGGGCACTTAACACGACATTTGTGAATTCTGAAGCGATACGAAGTTCGCCAGGTTAGCTTGTCTAAAAATATATAAAACTCTTTCGTTACTGACTGACGCACAGCCTAAACCACTGCTCCTAGAAAGTTGAAATTTGGAGGGTATATTCCTTTTGCTGTATAGGGGTGCACTAAGAAAGGAATTCCCCAAATTCAACCCCTAAAAAGTGCAGTGGGGGTTAAAGAATGATTAAAAAACACTTCACGTAAGCAAAGTCGAGGGTTTACACTTGTAGTTACATGCCTACTAGCAGTACAAAATGGCGTCACCGTGCGACCGCATAAGCAGTGAAAGCGATAAATATTAACGAGCACTTCCCGACCTCCTGGCCAAGTGTTACTAACAAACTGGGTCAGTTCTATAACAATGGCATTGCCAACACTTCTGGGTATACTAGTACATAATCGGAATATATATAATGCAGTGGAGAAATTAACTGTTTCTTAACAAGGTGTTTGTGAAAAAATCTTTATACCTTGTGTTTCTTAAATGAAGCAAAACTTTGATTTTTAAGGAAGTGGTAACCAATTCAGAGACATAAGCAAGTTTTTTTTTGTACTAACGTAATAGGCTAACTTCAATGGTTTTTCGCATTTTTGTCAATCCCGAAATGATCAATGAATTCTAGAAGAGTTCCTTGTAAAGTTCTGATACGAGCATAAAGGTTACCCCAAAAAATAGTGCTAAGCCGAAGTCCAGAGGTAGAGAACCCTTAAACTTTAGAGGAACCCAAACCCTTGTGTACGTTTCGCTTTTTTTGTAGTTTTCAAATTATGATTTCAGTCGAGAAAATACGTCGGTATGATCAGTTTCACGAATAAGATCGATTACAAAAAATTAATTAGTTTAGGAAAAACAAAATAAGTTGAGGGAGATTCTTTGATTTATTTCCCAGAAATATGAACTAACCATAATATTTATTGAAATATAATATAGCTGATAGTTCATTGGCTCGTTCTATGATCCTATTAGGTAATTATGTAGGTGTATTTTGATTGCCTATTAAGATTAAAAAGAGTAAACTTCTGGGAGATTTCTTTGATCTTAGTAAAACAATATAAATAGAAACCCTAAAACGGATTTCGTAATAACTTCACGGTAACGAATCCAGTGTATATCAGGTTTAAATTAAAAAAAATAAAAATATCTAAAATACGTTTCGTAATTCAAAAGTATTTTACAGAAGCCCCTAAAACTTGATTGGTACTCGTGTTTATCCGCTACGAAGCTGCACGTTCTACGAATCTCTACGAGGGCTACGAATTTCGTAGCTGTTTGCGTAGCGGAATTTGTTTGTGTTTTGTGTCTTACATCAGGCAACAGAACTTTCTTTGGGTTTCTCCTATGTTTCGCAATGTTTAATTAGCAGAGTGTTAAACGTGGGTTTAGTTTACACTTCCGTCCACACAGTTAGTTAGTTAGGCATGGTTACTTGTGACTGATGGTAAATACTCAGTGCGATGAAAGATTCAAACCGTCCCGCAAGATTCAATATACTTAAATAGAGACTGTAAGAAAAGTTAGTGACATTCTTAGTTTAGTAATACCTACTCTAGCGATTTAGGTCAAAGTGTAATTACTCATTAGCCTACCATAGATTGTAATATTATTATGGTATAGTATTTATGATAACAGAGGCTATAACAAAAAAAAAACACAGGGAATCCTAGTGTCAGGACAACGAGTATGTATGTTTCTGTTGGGTGCTTATTTATTTATAGTAGAACATCGCATCGATTAGTTAGATAGTTAGAGGCAAACATCACATACACACATTTACAGTAGTTGATTTACCCTCGTATTCAAGAACGACACTATGAGAACACGCACCCACAGTGGACGAAATCTTTTTTCATAAACATCACTTTATGTGTTGAGCGGCACTATGGCGCACGCTACTGTGTGCCTTTAGAGCTCAACTTTGGCTAGAGGCACACGACAATGTGCTTCTAGTCACACTATGCAGTGTCGCACAACACAGAAAATGATTTTTATGAAAAAAGATTTCGTCCACTGTGGGTGCGTGTTCTCATAGTGTCGTTCTTGAATACGAGGGTTAGTGGGAATGCTAACAAAGCTTTTAAGAATACTGTTTACACGATATTTTGAATCTTTTTACGAATAGATTTGCCATTGGTGCACGTTCGGAATTAGAACAAATCTTCCAATCTAAAATCGAGACACAGGTCACATGGGAACCGGTTCCTATCTATGTGGTCGCACTTTCTAAAGCCTTCACCTATAACATAATTTGAATGTACCTAATTGCGTGTGTTCACAACACTGATTGAATTGGTTACAGCTGAGAGCAAGGACGGGGAGGTTAAGGATCATATCGAGTATCACAGACTGGGTGAGTACAATATCAACTAACATTGTTTGCTTTGACAAAGCTTTCTGTAACACCTAGAGTACAATAATGTGTTATTGAAACACAAAAATACAAACATTCTCATAACAATGCTATTATTTAATTACAAGATGAAAAAATGTGTTGTCTGCTACCTTTTCTGAACACAACTATGAAAAAAACACAATTTAGCCAATTTTGGTTAAACTATTTTTCTCATCTCATTCTATAATTTGAGGTAGGATTAGGATAGAAAACTATACAGTAACTTATAGTTTTTTAAGATATTTTTTCACATTAAGAATTTCTTACCTCTTCCATATTGCCCGTACTTTTTATGGTAAACTAGCCGACCCGTGACAGACATTGTCCTGTCAAATTTCAATAATTAAATAAAAAAAAAAAGTATTTAGTCGGTGATGTCAGATTTGTTGCAGTGCCATCTATACAGAAATCATCTTTTTTTGCATTTTTTATCGTTTTGGGGATGTTTTTCATATTTTAAAGTAGTCTATTATTTATTCGGGCAGTATATTCAACTACAGCAAATTTCAACTTAATACGTTTTGTCGTTTAGGCCTGATTGAGAAACAAACATACATACAAACTTACAAACCTTCACATTTATAATATAATTAGGATGTTTATTCCCTTTACAATGCGAGGTGGTTGGAGTGCCTAACTTGTCCTCCACTCTACATAGTATCTCTACTCTACATCTAGGTATTTCTGAATCACACTTACAAACATTAAAGGATTGAATGGGATGAAATCGCGGTGTCCACAAGTAGCACACAATGTCTTCCCCAACATTATTTCGGTTGCAAATGTGAAGACAAAGCGCCCCTGACCTCATAAGTACCTATGTAGTCTATTTCCCTTCACCATCATTGACGCTAGACCGGCTGATAAACAGATTAACCTTTCCCATGCTACATTCTATTACCCTGGTTCGTATAAGCTCGTATACTGTTATCGGCGAACTTATCAGATAAGACCCATTAGCTTACGGCGCAAACGCCTACATAATATACCGACAAGTACATCGTTAGATAACAAACAACTGTCGGCTTATCTACCTGCCAACCGCCAGTTCCCCAGCAAGTGTTTTAACTGTCGTTTTTTGCTTTCAAACCAGCTGAAATAAACAACTTAGACAGGTTATTTCTGGTTATGACTATATATCTGGATATAACTTTTCCGGTGTACCTCCTACAGTATTAAAACTTAATTATTACCTACTAGCTGACCCGTGCCCGCTTCGCTGGGGGACATATAGTTTCACATCTGGTATTCTAATCTTCAAAATAAATTATAGCCTATATGTTGCCGAGGACTAATAGCTACATAACAAAAAAAGTTTCATCAAAATCCGTCCCGTAGTTTTTGCGTGAAAGCCAGACAACAGACAGACAGACAGACAGACAGACAAAAATTTTAAAATGTTTTTTTTGGCTTGTGTTACTTATATGAAGACCCCTAGGAGTATTTTTTATTCAATGTACAGAATTGAACTCTTCTACAGTTTTATTATATGTATAGACTAATGAAAACTTCATCAACTTCGTCACGTATTTTAATTAAACACACATTCCTAGATGTTGATTTTGGGCGATTTTTTTCTAAGTGCAATCCTACTCGTATATCAATAAAACAACATCCTCCTTATTAAACATTTTTAGAACCAGCTGTTTAGGATTTAACCTATTTACACTTTGTTTTATGGAAAGTTTTTAGAAACAACAAGCTGACCCGGCGAACTTCGTAACGCTTTAGAATTAACAAATGCTGTGTTAAGTTCCCGTTCCCGTTCCTGTTTTCCTGCTTTTCTCTTGAAATTTTTCCTTGCTATAAACCTCACGGAGCCCGAGACCTTTCCAACGAATGCAAAACCGTGGAAATCGGTTCGTGCGTTCTGGAGTTATAGCGTCAGGAAGGAAAACCCGACTTATTTTTATATTATAGACTAGCGACCCGCCCCGGCTTCGCACGGGTAGCATGTTATTATACATATAAACCTTCCTCTTGAATCACTCTATCTATTAAAAAAAACCGCATCAAAATCCGTTGTGTAGTTTTAAAGATATAAGCAAACATACATACGCGGGAAGCGGAAAGCGACTTTGCTTTATACTATGTAGTGATATATAACAATTTAAGTCTTGTTTATATTTCGAATCGTTTTTTATGCAAAAAGGTTTATTGTTACATGCCCTAAAAGAGTAGGTTCTCCTTGATCGCACCGTAGCATTATGTAAGTAATTCTATTAAAATAGATAGGCACCTTTGAAACTGGCTTACGCTGGATGATATTGGATTACGGCGCGGCGTAGCCTAATTTTATTATCTCATCTTGTTTAGTATGTTTACTACCTGTTCTAGTCGAACCCTCTTTGTTGTAATGGACGCTTTTCCATACTCATAGATACTGATTTCACTATCAGTTAAATACAATGGCATGTTATTAAAATTATTAAACCATTTGTCTATTTAAATTATTATATAAGAAACCCGACAGAACAATTAAAATAACTATATTACTTTAGGTAGGTACTAGTAGAAACCCTCGCGACTTCGTTCACGTGAAGTAATTTTTAAACAGACTTCAACCCCCGCTGCCCTCCTTACAGGTTAAGTTTCGGGATAGCCTTTCTGTGCACTCCTACACACAGTACACCTTTTAAACTTCAAGTTTTTAGAACCAGTGATTTAAGCTGTTCGTTGATAGGTCAACCAGTAATCATATATTTCGATTATCGTAAAACCTGATCTTTCCCAAACAGATGCTGTAAAAGCGGACGGTGAACTAGTATCGCGATTGGAACAGCACGCGTCAGCTGACTCCGTAGCTGGGGGGAATCCTCGAGTGCACTCACAGTCGCAGCTAGATGTGCCGTCTGAGGGCGTCCACCGATTGCTCTTGCAGGATGGAGCGCACGTCAGCGTCATCGATGGAGTTGTCACCGCCGCGCCAAACGAGGAGCCTACCACTAAGGTATATACCTACCTAAGGGCACATTTTATCACTCAATCTACGTGACGCCGCAACGTTCCACAGTATCTCGCAACATGCCCTACAACATTTAACGTGACGCGGGACATGTTGCTTGCTGCAAAATGAGTAGTTGCCATAATCCCCGAAACACAACGTTAATGTTGAACGACATGTTGCGGCACATGTTTGTCTAATTCTGACACTTTGATTTTTGGCATCGATAGATATCGAATATACGCAACCACTCAATTGACACGTAATAATATATTCTAAGGTATTCCACGGAGCAGCTCGCCTGGTCCAGGCCGGGTCCCTGACCAATGTACCTCCGAACAGCCACACTGCAGTACGAAGAGCCTTCAATGCGGACATCACGACAGAAATTAAAAATAACGTGAGCGAAAGACTCGATTATTTTATGTACATTATACAAAAAAAACAAAAATATTCATTTAGTGTAGTTAGTGTAGTAGCTAATCTATTGTATGTATATCTGTGAAAATCAAACATCGAAAGAAAGATCCACTCCAAAATAATTTATTTTGTTATCTTCAATCAGAGGGATCACTTCGCTTCATACACCGGAGTCCAGTACTCACCTCTTGACATGGCTGAATACGTGTTTTGGACTGGAGACGAGAAAGGCGTCACCACGGCTATTGAGGATTTCCTTCAGGAGAGAATGGTGAGCTTTTCTACAAAACGGAATCAAATTTATTTCTGATGGTCGTCATCCTTCATAATACTTCCTCAGAAGATAGGGATTGAGACGATTTCGAACCTTTTTGAAATTTTGACCTATTCGATCAGATTACAAATTCCAATCACCTGCTACGACTAGTTACAAAATGCTTATTTTATATTCTAGATGACGAAAGAAGAAGCGATCGCGTTCCTTCAAGAAATCAAGTTCAACATCGACTACTTACGAGCGCACTACACACAAAACTTGAGGGCCGCAGAAGAAACCGCACAACAAGAGAAACTAAGGAATATGCTGTTGGAACAGGCACAAGCTAAGGTAACCTAAATTCTTGCTCCACATAACTTTAAAGCTATGTTGCTTTAGCGGTTAGCCACAAGAGTATCTAACCAAGTGACGCGTAGGTTTTATGTGTAGCGTCGCCAGTCGTTTCTACCCGCTCGCTAGGTTCAGTCATGTGTAATTTTATTTTATGTGGTATATAGTAGATAGTCATCGGCGTATGGAGTTATTAAAATACAATAAAATACTTAAATAAAAGACAAAATATAAGTACAGTAGAGGACGCTTCAATATCAATCTTTTCCAATTATTTAGCCACCTTTATTTATGCTTCAATTGACTGGTATAAATGAATCGCAAAGTAGTCGAGTAACTAATTCCCACAAAACCATTATTAGTCCGTTCTTCGAGAATTCCAAACGAGTTATCTTAAACAAATCTAATCTACTGAACTTTTCCATGATAAAACTGTTACGGTCTGATAATTTCAATTAACTTAAAGACTTGATTGCTTGAAAGTGGGTTAGACTCTGCCTTGACTTGTTGTTAATTTGTATCAACGTGATCTGTGTAAACAAGCCTTCGATACCCGAGAGATTAAGGATGATTGGAATATTCTTTGACCTTCGTAAGTTCATGTGAACTTAGGTACCTACCTACTAAGCAAACAATAAAAATTGATGAGACCTTGTTTGGTCATGAATAGGTAGGTATATCAAACTGGTTTGGGAATACCCTGAAAAGATTTTGAGTTTTCCCATATATATAAGTATTTTATATTACATAATTTTTATCACAATTCGTACTTTTTGTGATACTGAATCATCAGTCATCAATTTAATCAAATTTCTGACTAGAAGATGAATGTAACTAATCGCATTTTTGCAATGATATATAGGTACCTATACTGTAGTCAGAAATTTGATATAAATGTAAATTTTTCGAGAGTATGGGGCTTTTAGAGGACAAGAGCAACACTAAGCCCGAAGCTAAATGCCAAAATGGAGGTACCTAACTCTTTATGCCGACCATTCGAGTCGACTTCAAAAGCAACATTGGAAAAGGGCAACCAGATTCCCTCAAGCTAATGTTTGTGCGGGATTCAGATTTGTATATTGTGTTTGATGTTGTACCACTATGCTATCCTTTTGATACAATATTTGTTATTTGCCATAGAGGATTATTTACCTTATAAATTTACTGAACCTTTAGATTTTCATAACATGAAAGATGCCCCAATTTTTTGCAAGATTTGGAACAGGATGTTAATAAAAAAATTTACTTACATATCTATCTTTTAAAGTTGAATTGAACGAGTAGGTTGGTACCTACACATAAAAATAGAACGAGCGCAGCTAAGCGTTCTCAGTTTTCAGCTCGTTGGAGTAGACCGACTATAAGGTACCTACCTAACTACTCGGTTCTAGCGATAGTGCTCGTATGAGGGGCTTTTATTATGCCCCGTTAGATGAACATAGATCAAAGCGTTTTACGAATAGGTAAAAACAGACAAATCGTGAATGGTATCAACGAAATCAGTATGTAGAGATATACCTACATCAGAATTGTCTTGCCTAGCAGGGCTATTTTGTAAAAAACATGAATATCATGTTATGATGTTGAATGCAATACCTAATGTTAGAGAATACCTAATCTGTACACTTTTCATAGTAACTATTCACAGTTTATGCACCTATACCTACCTACGAAGAAGCGTAGGTATTGTATTGGAAGCGTAGGTATAGGTGCCTAAACAGCATAAAAAGCGTAGGTATTAAGGCATTCAGTACCATAACATGATAATCATGTTTTTACAAAATAGCCCTGCTGGTTCCACATTATGAGGGGCACAACATCACTCAATGCTTTCTTACCCATGCCATCTTTCATAGTTTATCCATCTTTTGTTTAACCTACCTCTAATTAAGATGAGTCGTCTTTAAAAACATGGCTACCTTGATGGCGCCTTGAGCAGCCTGAGTTCTGAGTTCCATGTTGAATTGAACTCGCTATCGAACTTAAAAAAGCAAAGTACCTACCTACAAAGTGCTCACAAAAGACCTTCTTCCTAGGAGTACCAGTACCGCAGCCCGGCGCTTCAGTCCTTCCCGTTCGGAAACAGCCCCGACATCATTCGCAGCATTGCCTCCAAGAACTGGGAGCTCAGTAACAACCTATCTCCCGCGCCACTGCCGGTGTCTAGCGATCTGCGTCCGGAGACGGTGAAGAGATTCGATCCGATGCTGCAAACGAACATCATAAGTAAGTATTCGTTAGTTCATGTTTACTGGCTATTGTCAGCTATTATACCTACCGACCGGTATCGGTAGGATAACGAAATCTTATTATCCTTTTTAGTTTATTTTGGCTGCAGATATGCTATTCCATGTAGGTAGTTTAAGAATTAATAAAGGTCGGTTAAATATGAAGTTAGAGCACTTTAAGAGGCTCCCAGTCGCTGATTGCTCTTTTTCGAAACGAAAAAAGAAATACTTCTGAACAAGCCACATCTCCTATTTTTATAAGTATATTACTTCAGGTTCCTACCTAGATTTCTATTAAGCTGAAAACATAATAGCAGAAACTTTTCACGATAAAGATATTATTTCAAAATGATACGTTTTAGAATTTATGATCGAAATATTTTATATACCTACTATTAAAATCAACTTGTGATTTATTGTTAAAGATAGGTAATAGGTAGATCTAGATTTCTATTAGAATAGATTTTTGATAAGTAATTATACATAATTTATATCATTAATTTATTCGAAAAGCTAAGGCGGACCACGCTCCGACGTGTGTTTGTCGTCATTGCAGCGGTCGGTAGGATTATTTATCGAAGTGATTAAAGATGGGTACATCTTTATTCACATATACTATACATTATAAAATAGGAGATGTGGCTTGTTCACAAGTATTTATTTTTTCGTTTCGAACAAAAACAATCGTCGACTGGGAGCGCCTTAATGCGCATTAAACACGTGCTCAAATAATGGTGAAGGGTAACATAGTGAGGAAACCATTTACGAAAAATACGATAAAACATAATTAACTCAATTATTTTAATCTTCCAGGCACATCCGACTATGACCGTGACGGCCCAATCATCAGCGAGGAGGAATACGAAGAGATGATGGACAAACTGAAGGCGGCTGATAACCTATACACGGAATACACTTTGGAAGAAATCATTTACCAGCTTGCTAAGGTATGGGCACGATAGGTACCCATAGAGACCCCCCGATATTATAATGTTTAGGTACTTCAGTTTAGGCACGGCACATCAAAATCTCATTGTCTTTTGACAGTGGGTACCTACCTACACTGTGGAAATTAGCTTACGCAATAAGGCTGATAATTCCAGATGATGTTCTCCCAATCCCTCTCACGGGACCCGGCATCGGCTCGCGCAGCAACGCAGCGGTTCATGGCTTTCCTGGAGCTGGAGGCAGAGAGGGGACAGCTCTCTCGCACCATTGAGAAGAAGGTTCTTGGTATGTTGCAAAATCGACCGTAGAAATTAAGACCAATTAGAGAGGAGCGATTTCAGCAGTCACTAAGTGATGGAGGTTTTCGGTATTATATTAGAAATTCTGTCCCCTGGTTGGCTTCTTACGAGTAGGTTACCTTTACCTAGTTAATACGAATTTTGTATTTCCAGACGTGATGATCGCGGCACTAACGGACACCATCGGCGACCACCCGGAATTGTTGCAGGCGCACGAGCAAATCGGAGGATCTAACAGGTGAAACTGATCTAAGATTAAGATTATTCATTACTAGCTGACCAGTGCCCGCTTCGCTGGTCGACAGATAGTTTCACATCTCTATTCCCATCTTCAAAATAAATTATAGCCTATATGTTGCCGAGGACTAATAGCTACATAACAAAAAAAGTTTCATCAAAATCCGTCCAGTAGTTTTTGCGTGAAAGCCAGACAACAGACAGACAGACAGACAGAAAAAAATTCAAAATGTCATTTTTTGGCTTGTGTTACTTGTATGAAGACCCCTAGGAGTATTTTTTTTAGTTTTTATTCAATGTACAGAATTTGGGGGCACGGCAGTGCCCCCGCCAAGTCGAGCGCGAAGCAAACACTGCCGTACCATCCTTTACTGGAACCATTTCGCCGCATTTTCAGGCCCCTATTTGAGAACCTCTGGATAAGACCAGAACGCTGAAATTTTCGTCATCCAGTAAGCCATAATCACGTACTTAAAATCCAAAATTTCAAGTCTGTAGGTCATTTAGTTACGAAGTTAAGCGAAAGCAAAGTTTCGCATTTTAGACAGACACTCACTCACTCACTCACTCACTCACTCACTCACTCATGATCATCAGAATAGAACTAGTACTTCCCAGAGATGGGCACTTACCCGGTAAAAATAATTTTTACCCATTCATTCCTATTTATACCCATTTATACCGGGTAAAAATGATTACATCTTTTTTTTTTACTTTTTTGACACTTATCTAATTATGGATCACGATTTTCATATTTTCATTAGTTTAGATCTTTCGAAGATGTCTAGTGGGGGTAGTCAGAGGCACGTCCAAACATTATATTTGGTACATGCCCACATTTTGCAGTAGTTAGCATTCCAAACGTGACAGGTTGCAAGCCCATCGCCGCTTATAAGAATACTAACTGGTTAATACTAATTAATTATGGTGTTTTCTTGTAATTTTTTAATTTGGATTATAATTATTCAACCTTTAGTAAAGAAATAAGAGCGGTCGTTTTTAGGAATTTCAAGTTTAGCGTGGAAACAACAGAATCTCCACCAATGTAATAAAATTAAACTTAATACAAATTCCATAAAATATTACCGAAATTCTATCTATTTTGATTATTCATATTATGCATGGTTGTGTAGATTGTTTGTCCTGCCTCTTTGACGTGTAATCTATAAAAACCGGCCAAGTGCGAGTCGGACTCACGCACGAAGGGTTCCGTACTATTATCAAAACGGCAAAAAATCACGTTTGTTGTACGGAAGTCCCACTTAAATATTTATTTTATGCTGTTTTTAGAGAAATACATCATCTGTGAAAATTTCAACAGTCTAGCTATCACGGTTCATGAGATACAGCCCTGTGACAGACAGACGGACAGACAGACGGAGAGAGAGACGGACAGACAGACGGACAGACAGACAGACGGACAGACAGACAGACGGACAGACAGACAGACAGACAGACGGACAGACAGACGGATAGACAGTCGGACAGACAGACGGACAGGCAGACGGACAGACAGACCTGCAGACAGACAGACGGACAGACAGACGGACAGACAGACAGACGGACGGACAGATGGGCGATGGGCTTGCAACCTGTCACGTTTGGAATGCTAACTACTGCAAAATGTGGGCATGTACTATAAATATAATGTTTGGACGTGCCTCTGACTACCCCCACTAGACATTTTCGAAAGATCTAAACTAATGAAAATATTAAAATCGTGATCCATAATTAGTTAAGTGTCAAAAAAGTAAAAAAAAAGATGCAATCATTTTTACCCGATATAAATTGGGTATAAATAGGAATGAATGGGTAAGAATGACGTCATTCTTACCCATTCATTCCTATTTATACCCAATCATTCTTACCCATTCATTCCTATTTATACCTAATTTATATCGGGTAAGAATGACGTCATTCTTACCCATTCATTCCTATTTATACCCAATTTATATCGGAATATTATTTATATCGGTACTTTGAGGTTTAATCTATAATAAGTAATCTAAAAATAACTTAAACAAGTAGTATTTCATATAAGCACTTAGTGTTTAGGTAACATATTTAAATATATTGTTTTGTGTCGAGCGTAGGTACGAGTAGGTACTTTGGAAAAAAGTAGACTAGCCCGTCAATCCCCAAGCGAATGCCGGCGTTCGCGCTGTGACGTCACTGCGCCATACATTCCGACGTTGCGGCCGGGGTTTGAGTGGCTAGAGACAAGTTTAACGGGAAGATGGGGTGGGTGGGGGATGCATTGCGTTGTACTTGGTACTGCGGCCATTTTGTTTAGTACCTAGACGTTAGAGGTGGGTACTTGTGTTTTGACGTACCAGGTCTAATTAATACCACCTCCATCAAATACCAGGTTGAAATACCAGGTTTAAAATACTTTAAAGTATTTAGTTTCAGGCGAACCAACTCTCCACCCAGCATCCCCCCCACCTAGGATTGGTAATTTGTTGAAAAACACTGAAGTACGTACAAAATTACTTTTAAGTACAGAAATACTTGAGTATTTTAGTACAAAATACGCGTTCAAACTGTGTCGTAATACCTGGTACGTATTTTTTTATGCCTATTGCCTATACCAGGTTTGCAAACCTGGTCGAGTAAATACGCACCACCTCTACTAGACGTACGTGCGCGCTCCCGCGCACGTTCACACACGCGCGTTTAAACGTCCATTCATCTAGGCGTGCAGCAAGCCGCGTGTGAACAGGCGATCGGGCCTCGCCATTCAAAGCACCAAGCAATTCAACATTCAACGCGGCGTTCAAATCGAAGCGTGTAAACGAGTGCCGAGTGCCGATCAAAGCAATTTTTTTAACCGACTTCAAAAAAGGAGGAGGTGTTTTGTTTTTTTACTTATGTGTTGAGTAATGTAATAAAATTATGAGTATAATATAATATATATATATATATAGGGAAGTCTGGCAACGCTGGTACCTACAGACAGACAGTTACCTACGTTAGTATTTATAATATTAGTATAGATTCTAATGAGAGTCCCATAGTCCCATGTTATTATTTTATATATTATTATACACCTACCTACCTAAGTACTTATAAGTAGGTAGGTAGGTACATCGCGTATTATTAGTTATAACTAACTAACTATATGTATCACGTATGGAATGCTAAATAAGTAGGTAGGTACCTACCTACTTGAAAATGAGGGCATATGCCTAATACAATGTTTGGACATGCCTCTGGCTACCCCCTAAGCGCCTGGACATCTGAGAGGATTTCTTCTTAGGGATTGCAGTCATGATCCTAACTATATATTTTATTTCATTTATTTTTAGCTAATACCAAGTACTAAGTAGGTAGGAAGTAGGTAGGTAATAATTATTAAAAAATTAAATTAAATACTTAGGATCACGACTTTAATCCAAGTAGGTGGGTTACTAAGTACGGTAGATCTCAGATCCACAAAAAAAATACTAAAGGAGTCAGTCAGAGGCACGTCCAAACATTACATTTGGCTACAGCATTATAATAATAATGGCTAGTAAGTAGGAAGGGAGGTGTTTTGCTTGTAGGTATTCCTACATCTACCTACATAGATAAAGGTAGGTATAAAATAGTACGCCATCGCTTGACCTGTCGAGATTCGAACCCATAACCATCGGATTGAAAACCGAGGTCAGTACCTACCTAATTTGTCATCGAGCGCCAAGCAATTCCACTTTGATGTTTTGTCGAAATACCGACAATCGATGGATCGGACGGATTCACGAGCTCATTCAAAATCAACGTGTTCACAAGCTCGGTGGTTTGAATTGATTGTTGAATTGGTCGTTGAATGGAGAGCGTATCGGTTCAATGCAATTCACGTTCAAATTCAAAAAGCAACCGGTTCACATGCCCGTGCTCGTTGAACGCGCTAGTGAATGGACACGTATGTGACCGCACCTTTGATCGGCCAAATGTACCGTGCTTAACTACTTAAAAGTGTAGGTAGGTCGATGTTTGCCATTGGTTTCGCAGACACCGGCAACAATCAGTGTTTGTTACTTATATTTGGAGATATGGATCTTTGTTCATTTTTTAGGGTTCCGTACCCAAAGGGTAAAATCGGAACCCTATTACTAAGACTTCGCTGTCCGTCTGTCCGTCTGTCTGTCTGTCTGTCACAGGGCTGTATCTCATGAACCATGATAGCTAGACAGTAGAAATTTTCACAGATTATGTATTTCTATTGCTGCTCTAACAACAAATACTAAAATCAGAATAAAATAAATATTTAAGACAACAAACGTGATTTTCGCATTCTAGCGCCATCTAGTTTCATTTGATGTTACTACGTTATTATTAGGTACTTTTCGCGGTCTCATGCGATCGCTCGGGGTTTGAGAGGTAAAACAATGATTCGCAATTCCGCTGGCAGGTGGCGCTATTTTACCACTATCGGTAAAGTAAGTGGTACTTTACATGATCGACTAAAAAGTTTGAAATTGAATGATTGAATTCATGTAGTTAGAAATAGGTACCTAGGTAGATATTATTAATTTCAAATTAATTTCGAGTTCGAATCCTGGCCATGCATCAATGGATATTTCTGTTTGAAAAATGTATATATGCGCGTTACACGTGTTTATAACTGTGAAGGAAAACATCGTGAGGAAACCTGTTAGTATTCTTGAAAGTGTCAAAAAAGTTAAAAACCGGCCAAGTGCGAGTCGGACTCGCGCACAAAGGGTTCCGTACCATTATCTATAAAAACGGCAAAAAATCATGTTTGTTGTATGGGAGCCCCCCTTAAATATTTATTTTATTCTGTTTTTAGTATTTGTTGTTAGAGCAGCCACAGAAATACATAATCTGTGAAAATTTCAACTGTCTAGCTATCACGGTTCATGAGATACAGCCCTGTGACAGACACGACAGACAGACGGACAGACTGACAGACGGACAGCGAAGTCTTAGTAATAGGGTTCCGTTTTACCCTTTGGGTACGGAACCCTAAAAAGCGAAATCAATTTAAAAACCGGCCAAGTGCGAGTCGGACTCGCACTATTATCAAAACGGCAAAAAAATCACGTTTGTTGTACGGGAGTCCCATTTAAATATTTATTTTATGCTCTTTTTAGAGAAATACATCTTATGTGAAAATTTCAACTGTCTAGCTATCACGGTTCACGAGATACAGCCTGGTAACAGACAGACGGACAGCGGTGTCTTAGTAGTCCCGTTTTTTACCCTTTAGGTACGGAACCCTAGAAACATAAAAAATAATTCATAATATCTCATAACCTACCTATTTACCTAACTACTTACGTAGTTAGCATTCCACACGTGACAGGTTGCAAAGCCGTCGCCGCTTTCAAGAATACTAACATGTTTCCTCACGATGTTTTCCTTCACCGTTATAAACACGTGTAACACGCATGTACATTTTTCGAACAGAAATATCCATTGATTCATTGCACGGCCAGGATTCAAACTCGAAATTAATTTGAAATTAATAATATCTACCTAGGTACCTATTTACCTAACTACATGAATTCAATAATTCAATTTCAAACATTTTAGTCGATCATGTGAAGTACCATCTATTTACCGACTAACTTTACCGATAGTGGTAAAATAGCGCCACCTGCCAGCGGAATTGCAAACCTCTTTCATCTTACCTCTCAAACCCCGAGCGGTCGCATAAGATCGCGAAAAGTACTTATATTAACGTAGTAACATCACATGAAACTAGATGGCGCTGGAATGCAAAAATCAAGTTTGTTCTATGGGAGCCCCCCCTTAAATATTTATTTTATTCTGTTTTTAGTATTTGTTGTTCGAGCAGCAATAGAAATACATAATCTGTGAAAATTTCAACTGTCCAGCTATCATGGTTCATGAGATACAGCCCTGTGACAGACAGACAGACGGACAGACGGACAGACGGACAGACGGACAGACGGACAGACGGACAGACGGACAGACGGACAGACGGACGGACAGCGAAGTCTTAGTAATAGGGTTCCGTTTTTACCCTTTGGGTACGGAACCCTAAAAAAAGATGCAATCATTTTTACCCGATATAAATTGGGTATAAATAGGAATGAATGGGTAAGAATGAAGTCATTCTTACCCATTCTCATTCTTACCCATTCTCATTCTTACCCATTCATTCCATTTTATATCGGGTAAAAATGACGTCATTCTTACCCATTCATTCCTATTTATACCCAATTTATTTCGGGTAAAAATTACGTCATTCTTACCCATTCATTCCTATTTATACCCAATTTATATCGGGTAAAAATGATTGCATCTTTTTTTTTACTTTTTTGACACTTAACTAATTATGGATCACGATTTTCATATTTTCATTAGTTTAGATCTTTCGAAAATGTCTAGTGGGGGTAGTCAGAGGCACATTTATAGGGCCAAACATTATATTTGGTACATGCCCACATTTTGCAGTAGTTAGCATTCCAAACGTGACAGGTTGCAAGCCCATCGCCCATCTGTCCGTCCGTCTGTCTGTCCGTCTGTCTGTCCGTCTGCCTGTCCGTCTGTCTGTCCGACTGTCTGTCCGACTGTCTATCCGTCTGTCTGTCCGTCTGTCTGTCTGTCCGTCTGTCTGTCCGTCTCTCTGTCCGTCTGTCTCTCTGTCCGTCTGTCTGTCTGTCCGTCTGTCTGTCCGTCTCTCTGTCCGTCTGTCTGTCTGTCCGTCTGTCTGTCCGTCTGTCTGTCACAGGGCTGTATCTCATGAACCGTGATAGCTAGACTGTTGAAATTTTCACAGATGATGTATTTCTCTAAAAACAGCATAAAATAAATATTTAAGTGGGACTTCCGTACAACAAACGTGATTTTTTGCCGTTTTGATAATAGTACGGAACCCTTCGTGCGTGAGTACAACTCGCACTTGGCCGGTTTTTTATAGATTACACGTCATAGAGGCAGGACAAACAATCTACACAACCATGCATATTATGAATAATCAAAATAGATAGAATTTCGGTAATATTTTATGGAATTTGTATTAAGTTTGATTTTGTTACATTGTTGGTGGAGATTCTGTTGTCTCCACGCTAAACTTAAAATTCCTAAAAACGACCGCTCTTATTTCTTTACTAAAGTCTGAATAATTATAATCCAAATTAAAAAATTACAAGAAAACACCATAATTAATTAGTATTAACCAGTTAGTATTCTTATAAGCGGCGATGGGCTTGCAACCTGTCACGTTTGGAATGCTAACTACTGCAAAATGTGGGCATGTACCAAATATAATGTTTGGACGTGCCTCTGACTACCCCCACTAGACATCTTCGAAAGATCTAAACTAATGAAAATATGAAAATCGTGATCCATAATTAGATAAGTGTCAAAAAAGTAAAAAAAAAAGATGTAATCATTTTTACCCGGTATAAATGGGTATAAATAGGAATGAATGGGTAAAAATTATTTTTACCGGGTAAGTGCCCATCTCTGGTACTTCCCATAAACTCAGAGAGCTGAAATTTGGTACAGAGTTAGGGTTTAATGGCCACATAAAGGGAAAACCATAAAAACTAGGATAATCGAAGATCTGGAGTACCTGGTGACCCTGATAAGAAAACACAAGAGCCTAACCAAACTATTAGAGATCGACATACCGCCTTTACAAAAAATATTCAACTACTGGACCGATTTGAAAAATTCTTTCACCATTAGAATCCTACATTATCCCTGATGAACATAGGCTATAGTATATTTTCAAAAATATTAGGGATCCGTATGAAAACATCGATAATGTAATCCAAAGTGTGAAAAAATTAAAAAAAAATCCTTATATTGCGTTTGCTGCGGAAATTATTGACAATAGAGCAAAGTAATGTACTACAGTTTTAAAGACGACATCAATATCTACAAAAAAATATGTAATACTATATGTCTAACTATTAGGGATCCGTATGAAAACTTCGATAATGTAACCCAACGTGTAAAAAAAAAACCAAAAAAAATCCTTATATCGCGTACGCTGCTGTAATTGTTGACAATAGAGCAAAGTGATGTACTACAGTTTTAAAGAGAACATCAATATCTACAAAAAAATATGTAATACCATACATCTCACTATTAGGGATCCTTATGAAAAATTCGATAATGTTACCCAAGGTGTAAAAAAATTACCTTTATCATTATTACATCCGTGCGACGCCGGGGCGGACTGCTAGTACGCAATAAAATTAAAAGAAAACTCTGGATAAGACTAGACTGGCTTTTATACTTACAAGTTTACAAGAAGAAATAGTTGAACGATTAACTTTATTCTAATCGAACATTACACAAATTGAATAAACAAATTAACAAATTAAATAAACTAAAATATTAATTTCGCTCAAAATTTGATAAAAATATAATGCATTGGACTAAGAGTGGCGGTGATACCAGCGCACACGTCGCTAGATGGCGCTGACTGTATTTTAAACGCGCTTACGATTTGTTTTTATAATAAAAAAACAACTCATAAAAAGAAAAAAAAAAACTGTGTCAAATAAGAAAATCTAATAAAATAAATCAATAAGCCCACGTTTCTACAAAAAGAAGTGAAATCCCACCAAAAACATTCTGTAAAAAACTAGCCAAGTCTCGATGGAGCTGCTTGTTTATCTCTAAAAAGTAATTAAATCTAGACAAAGTCGTGTCAAGTCTGAGGTTCTTTACTGCGATTTCTTTATTATTATAGAATGTTATGTGACTTGGCCGTCAAAATACGTCTATTTTATGTTAGATCGGTGGTCGATTTGACGCTCCAAAAAGAAGACAGTAGAAGTCAGCATTTTCAATGCTGAATGCATGTGTTGCACGATCAACAACAGCCTAAACTAAGACACTAGCGTCCAATTACCAATACCTGCAGGGTGATTTTGTAAGAAATGATTATCATCTAGATTGGTCGTCTGTCCAATAATTATTGGCAATAAATCACCTAGGCTCCGCCTACTGAAGGCCATCGAAAACTTTCGATCTATTTACGATTCGTTCATCCAGAAGTTCTATTACTGACAGTAGGATTGATTATGATAAATAGAGTGAAATATGTTAAAAACGATACTAGTGATATTTTTAAAAAAAAATATTATTTATACTGCAATAGATATTGATTAATATTTCCATGTTTTCCTTTAATATTTTTCGTCGTGGTTTAAATTATCTATCTTTCAAAATTAATAACGGAACGTAAGAACGAATGGTTTATATGTGTTACAGTTATTTTTTAATTTTAAACAAATTTTACACATCGACACACACACACATCGAAAAAGTTAACTTGAGAGGTATTGCATTCGTTTGACGTATAGACGTTCAATTGTTCACCATAGAGTGAATGATTTTTAATAGTTACTATGAAAACTGTACAGATTAGGTATTCTGTAACATTAGGTATTGCATTCAACATCATAACATGATAATCATTTTCTTACAAAATAACCTTGCTGTATTGGCTATTATCTTGCATAACAAACATAGGTAGTTACAACAGATATAACATTACGTGTAAACAAAATTGACTTGTACCCACTAACGTATAAAGAATGTTCAACGGCCAAGTCACACAACATTCTATAATAATAAAGAAATCGCAGTAAAGAACCTCAGACTTGACACGACTTTGTCTAGATTTAATTACTTTTTAGAGATAAACAAGCAGCTCCATCGAGACTTGGCTAGTTTTTTACAGAATGTTTTTGGTGGGTTGAACTCTTCTACAATTTTATTACTTACTAGTGACCCGCCCGGGCTTCGCACGGGTGCAATGCTGATACTAAATATAGGTACTACAGAATGTTTTTATATAAAACGTTTTTTTTTCACAGCTTTTTTGTTGTTAGACAATTATTGATGATTTCTTTTTTTCTCGAACGTTCGCGACCGGCCGAACTGCGCGTTTGACGCCTAGCTGCTAGGCCGGTCGCGAACGTTCGAGAATGTTCGTTTTACGAAGCTACTCGCTAGGTGACTCGCTAGCCTCTAGGTGCCAAGCAAGCCGCCTGCCTGTGCGTTCGCGTTTTTAATTAGGGATGACTGAGAGTGTTATAAACGTAAGAGTAGACAAATATAATCAGAAAGCTTCGAACTGCTAAGCTATCGGGAGTTACACGTGTTATTGTGAGTCAACCATAAAAGATAGACATATGCTGTCGTGGAATATTTTTTATATAATTTTAAGGAGAACATTTCCGTCATACATGAATTCTGTGTAGCTTTAACCATTAAGGTTGCACACGCGACGGAAGTTTAAAAAATGGAGTAACTTCTCCCGTTTTCCCAACATTTTCCTTCACTGCTCTGCTCCTATTGATTGCAGCGTGATAAAAAGTATACTATAACCAGCTCAGGAGTATGAAAAATAATTGTACCAAGTTTCGTTAAAATCCGTCTAGTAGTTTTTGTTTCTATAACGGTTATACAGACAGACAGACAGACAGACAGACAGACAGACAGACAGACAGACAGACAGACAGACAGACAAAAATTTTACTGATTGCATTTTTGGCATCAGTATCGATCCCTAATCACCCCCTGATAGTTATTTTGGAAATATATTTCATGTACAGAATTGACCTCTCTACAGATTTATTATAAGTATAGATATGTATAGACTAGCTGACCCGTGCCCGCTTCGCTGTGCGCAAGACATTTCTAATACCATCGTGGACTTTTTTGTAGACGTTTTTAAGGTGTACAATACTGTAGTACATTATTTTGATATATCTCGTGGGGTTCAGCCAGCATTTGCAATGTAAGCGCAAAAAAATGTGTTTATTTACGACATCACATTAGAAACCTCTAAAATTATCAGTGTTTCTCTACTATATTATGCATGTATTATACATATAAACCTTCCTCTTGAATCACTCTATTTATTAAAAAAAACCGCATCATAATCCGTTGTGTAGTTTTAAAGATATAAGCAAACATACCTACATACATACATATTACATACAGACGCGGGAAGCGGAAAGCGACTTTGCTTTATACTATGTAGTGATGTATAGACTAGGACTAGTTGTAAAGGCTGTCAGTGACATCAGGGCCGTCTCTGGCCTATCTTGCGACGAGGTGCGAACTTTAGACGCCCCCTAATAAAGTCAGCAGCCTCTCAACTAGCTGACCTAATAGACGCTATCCTTTTTTTTTACGCTGGGTAAAGTGCAATACGCATTCCCACCCATTGGGGGATGGGTGGGATATGTGGGACTCCCCGGTCTGGGACCGGTATACCCACTAAATGACCCAGCGGCTGTCCTGCATCGTCTGTGTGACGTTATCCTGTCCCAACAACCCCATAGAAAAAAGTATTTTTATTTTTTGCAGAATTTTGTATTTTTTCTTTTCATAAAAACCTTATTCGGATTATTCAATTATTCAAATTTCTCGATTTACTTTTTTGTTCTGCAACGAGTTTTTTATGGATCTCTTTATTCCCAGGCTGATGCGTCAATTCCTCGAGGCCAGTTCAGCTGAGCCGAGCATGTCGCGAGCGATACTGGCCGCATACAAAGACGAGCTGCTGAAGGGACCCACACTACCGCACAAATTCGCATTCGACCGGAACTGAACATACCAACCCACTTACCCTGCAATGAGAATGTGCGTGAACACGAATCCGTGAAGTCTCATTTAGAACTACCTTCAAATATGTTTTTTTTTTCTAGATAATTGGTTAACGTAACGGATTGTGTCCCTTTTGATTACACGCCAAACTTTTGCGTATGATAACGGTACATGACAACCTAAAAGTTAAATGTACCTATCAATATACCAATTCGTACGAGAACAGAAGTAAGAGTATCCTGTCCACGCATATTTATCATTATGACCAAATACAATGTAACATCATCTTGTCTATTTTTACTCTCAACAAAAATCGTTATGTACCTACCTTATGTTTTCTTTACTAAAACTCCTCGATCCTATTTATACCTACCATATTAGGTACTTTTAATTTAAAATTTGGCCAAAGATTTCACTTTATTTCCATTACTGTAACTTTACAGTAATTATAGTATCTATTTAATATTAAGAATCTTATATTTAGGTAAGTATATATTTAGCTGAATTCATAGGTTAATGTTCTTTTAATTTCAAGTAGAGCCTAGCTTCTTTTTGGTACCTACATTGTATTTATGTATAAAGTAGGTATGTACCAAGAATAGCTGTTACATAAAAATATGTTCTTCTGTACATACATTTTATTAGCTTAGAAAATCCTAGCGCTTCAAAAACTAGTCATTCCTATATATACGATAAATAAAACCTACAGCGCAGGTCTGAACTTACCAATCCTACTTAGAACTTAGTTTACGTCAATCAATTTTATTGTCAAGTTGAAAAAAATAATAGCTTTGTATGTTACATACCAACATAATAATCTAGAACTTATTAATACGTAGATAAGAGTTATTTATGCTAGATGTAAGATATTACTGAATTAAAAAGAAACATATTTATATGTAGGTGTGAGATTAGTCAAATATTTCTTAATATTTTTCTAATAAATCTTCTACATAATGATGTGCAATTTCACGGTTTTTGACAACACTATTTTAAATATTGGCATATCGGAAACAACTAAACATATCTTTCCATGTTTTTAAGAGTACCGATTCTTTACCGGTTTTGTATAAACGTAGTTTGACGAAACTTCGGAGATACGAAAAAAATGCTCACCTTTTGAATGAACGCTCAACTATTATTTCAAAATTAAAAAAAAACTTGTTCTGTTCCTGAATTGCACATCACAATGTTATTAATTTTAAAACAAACTAGCGAATCTAAAGCCTATTTACCTAATCATTATTAATATAAGCATATAAAAATAAGAACTTATCTAAATACATTAAACCATGTCTTTCTAAACTCACAAAATATTTTACCAGTAAGTCTACAACCAGTTGTTGGATATAACGCTATGTACCAGCAAAGTTTATTATATTTATATTATTCTTTGAAATATATTTTGGATTTAATAAAAAAAACAGTTATGTCATTAATGTTTCATTTATAAATCACATATAAATCCCACAATGTGTTATTAAAAGTAGGTAACTTATGTATCTTAGATGTCTTTTAAAATCCAGTTTCAAATATGCATTTACAAAAAAACGACAAAACAAACAATGTAAGTCAAAGTTAAATTACTCTTTATAATATAGCCTACAGAAGAGCTAAATACTCAGTATTTTACAAGGCTTCTCAAAATTAACAACGGCCCTATAAAGGTACGTTGTCTGATACAGATTTAAACGAGAACTGCTGACTTATTCCGTAAAAAAAACCGGCCAAGTGCGAGTCGGACTCGCGCACGAAGGGTTCCGTCTAATTATCTATGAAAAACGGCAAAAAAATCGCGTTTGTTATATGGGACCCCACTTAATTTTTTTTTTCTGTTTTTAATATTTGTTGTTATAATACATCATGTGAAAATGTCAACTGTCTTGCTATCACGGTTCATGAGATACAGCCCTGTCACAGACAGACAGACAGACGTAATAGGGTCCCGTTTTTACCCTTTGGGTACGGAACCCTAAAAATCTTTCTATAACCGTCGATTTTCATTACTACTTCATTATAGTAACTATAATAAAATCATTCACTCTAAAAAAGTTAATTTGAAAGTGGTATCTATGCATTTGTTAATATAATCTATCGGGCCATATACGACCTGGTACATGAAAACTCTAGTATTAACTGATATGTATTAAATAGAAGTTACGAACAGACATGTACGAAGCCGACGCGATGTTTCTAAAAATAAAACTAAGCTAAGTTTAACCGCGGAAAAGGATTCGCCTTACTAACCACCAGTTTCTTGTGCTGGTACGAAATGTACCCTTTAATTTTTCCATCATAGATCAAATTCGCTATAATGCACTGTGTCTCATCACTATCTGCATCAGCCTGACCCATAAGCTGCAATGCCGCTTGGAGAATGCTGATATCGAGATGGTGATTTTTTTCAACCAAATACACCTTCCGGAACATACTTCTGTATGCGCTGATCTTCAATTTCTCCACAATGAGGTAAATGCAGGCCCTAAAAAAGAAAGCTTCATGTTTCTCCATCTCTCGATCGAAACTCCGTACATCACCGTTCTTGACAGCTTGTACAAGATTCCAGAACTGCATCAGGTCATATTTCTCAAGCAAATGTTGTGTTGGCATGAAGCCGAGTAGCATTTTTACAGGTATCAAGTATGTCAAGATCAGTCTTTTGTTTTTAATGCTTTGTTTGTGGCAGTTTTGGAAGGCAAACGACAAGTATTCATCAGCTGATCGGTAGTCAGAGTCAAACATCGCTTTTATGCCGACAAAATATCTGTATGTAATTTGTTGAGCTAAAGGAAATGAGTCTTTGAATGGTGAGGAGTCAATGGCCCTAATCAGTGGCTTGCACAAATGCAGTTTGTTTATGCGAAAATAGACCTTGAGTAGCTGGTTCACAACATTTAACATGCCAATTTTCTTTGTATCATAATCTGAAGATCTGTTATCAGCAGCGCATACCCTGAAGCAAGCTAGTAGACTCTCGGCTGCCTTTTCAAGTATCACACCATTACTTTCAGCTGTAAAATTAAAAGAAAAAAAATTACATGTTGTTATAAATTAATAAAAAACACATACAATACAATAAGTTGTTGTTCTGTTATAAGAATACTTTCCTCATGATGTTTTTCTTAAATCCCTTGAATTTAAGGATTTAAGCACCTGAAATTCTAAGAGAAGGTCTACCATGCTTGGATATTACAGCTGAGATCCTCTTTTTAGGGTTCCGTACCCAAAGGGTAAAAACGGGACCCTATTACTAAGACTTCACTGTTTTTTATAGATAATGGTAATGGCCTTTGTGCGCGAGTCCAACTCGTACTTGGCCGGTTTTTTTATAAATATAGGTAATACTTACGATAGCAAGCTTCAGCTTTTTGTGCTACAAGCCTCAAATCTATACACACTGTATACATTACAGGCAGTATCCAGTTTTCTTCTTTTTGTATGTGTAGCAGCTTAACCACGCAAGCTACACATGCACTTTGGTAGTCATATGCTTCTAAATATTGTTTCTCGTGCAATGCCTGAAATTGTGTTGATAGAAATAATATTAATAGGTAAGCAAGTTTAAAAATATAAAAAAATGCAGTGGACATTATTACACAGCGACATAACTAAGCAAAGCTTGTACTATGGAAACTAGATAACTGATAGAATACTTATAATATTATTTTTTTAGTAACACATTATACTACCCATTACACATACTACACATTACACATATACATTATACACATTATACATTCTAATACCCAGACACAGAAGAAACATCTATGTTCATCACACATTTTTTGTCCTTGGTAGGAATCAAACCCACAATCTACAGCGCAGAAGGCAGAGTTATTACCAACTTAGCTGTAAGGCCAGTCAGTTTGTTTAAACAAATCCTTTTAATAAAGAGCATTTTCATGTCCAAGTTGGTTCTAAATGTATACAATGTTTTTCAACATGGACCCCACTGGGGCACTACAATCTACTTAGAATAATCTATCTAAATTTATTATGTATTTACCAAACTAGACTCTTTCATATTATAAAAACATTTTGACACAAAGAAACTTTTAAGATTTTTCATAAATATTCAGTATTTCTCTATGGAATTTTAGGTTCACTGGTTCTTAATTGGTCAAGGATTTGAAGGGACATTGGTGGACTTTCGTACTATAACACACAACATCATCTTCCTGTCCTTAACCCTATTTAAGTGGGGTTGGCACAACATTGTATTATTTTTCCATTTCCCTCTATCAGCTATCATTCTCATCACTCACACAGTCCATCCATCTATCCATCTTTTCTTTGACCTACCTCTACTTCTACATCCATCCACCTTCATTCCTAACATTCTTCTTGTTACATGACTTTCTTCCCTTCTCATGACCAGTATTAACTATTGCTCCTATTTTCTTTCAACTTACCTTAACGCACAACAAGTGAGCAATGATTAATTCGTCAACTGGTGCCACGCAGTTTCCTTCGACCTGGTGAGCGGAATCGCTGGACCGCAGGTTTTTGTTCTCGACATGCTCGTCACTTAGAGAAAGCAGTCGGGAAAGAGGCGAGCCCTGCGAAGTTCTAAACGCACGCTCTGCCGCTTGGATGTATTGGTTCAGAGTACAGTTGTATGACATCTTTGGTTACCTTACTTTATCGTAGTATGGTAAGGAATATGGGGTGTGGGGTGTACTAAACTCAAAAACACAAGGATTCTAAACTAACTAAAAACCAACTCGTTTATAAAGCAAAGAAATCGCATAAATAAAGCTGACTAAACTTTATTCGCGGATTTTGCGGTATGTTTGTTGTTGTTCGATATAGCTAATTAGCTTATAGAGTGACTGAGATATTTTATCTCCGAAAACGCTAAGTGCAGGAAACGATTTTGAATCTACGCCCCGTCACGTCGCCGTCACGCCCGACATGCACTATTTCACCTATATCTCGTTATTTTGCATGAAAAGGTATAGACAACTATATATTTTTGGATTCTCCGTGAAATTTCCTACAAACTTATCTATAAACGCATTTCAGAGTGTAAATAACATTTTTAGGAAAAAAAAAATAGCGTAATAAATTATTTTTTTTGATAAAAAAATTTAAAAACATCATGAAAAAAAAATTGAAAGCAATTTAAATGAAGTTTCTTTTTTATATCATTTCTATAGCTATTATTTACCATATAAATAAGAAACTTTATAATAAACTAAATAAATGGATTTTTAGTGAATTTTTTTAGTTAAAAAAAAAAATGGCGCTAAAAAAAAATAATTTTAAATTTGCGCGGAAACATATTTCGGATCCGGAAGTGAATGGTTTTGTTACACAGAACGATACTGTCATCTGTCAGCTTCGTAACAGTCAAAACCCGGAAGCGATAGCTCTTGGGGTTACCAAATAATAAATTTTTCAAAAATTCCTAAATTTTCGAAAAAAAAATTGGATTAAATTGGATCAGTGTCATTTTAAGGGAAGAAATTTATTGGATAATTTTGGATCAGCGGCCCTTCATAAGTTAGCTAATGATAATGAATGAAAATGAAATGCTAATAGAAAAGTCATTCAATATGAATGAAATACTTTTTCTTACACTGGGCAACACTTAACATTTTTGGCAAAACTTTGATTGTCTGACCTAAAACCAAAATACTAGATTATTATAAAAAAATTGATCATATTCATATCATAATCATAAAACTTGAACCAAGGAAAAAAATAAAATAAAATAAAGAAATAAATGAATGATTTGATGAATCAAAAGAACTACTGTCTGTCAACATTCCATTCCGTTCCATTCCATCTAATAATCTGTTTCTGTCATTCTGTCTGTCTTGTCTGTGTCTGCGCAGTGCTGTCAAGTCTAGTCTAGTCCAAAGAGCATTTAAGTGGTCTAGTCTTTGGTCTAGTGGATACTGGATATCTTTGTTTGTGATTTAGTGCATATATTTTGATATTAAAAAAATGGAAGAAAACGTTGCATTAGACACCAGCAAACAAAAGAAATTTGTCAAATCCATCAAAGGAATCAAAAAGTTGATCAAGGTAATATTTCTATACATTTCGGTCTTTTGAGGTTATGTGTTCATGCCCCAAATGTGTACTTGACTTATCTTATTTCCAGAAAACTGAAGATGTTCCTGAAAGTGTTGTTGCCAAATCTCAAGATAAGAAAAAATCGAAGAGAAAGCGTCCAGAGCGGGGGCTTGTTTATTTATCACATATTCCCCACGGATTTTATGAGGTTAGTTTACGCAGTACCTAGTATTTACCTACCTTCTAACCTTGCGAGTAATTATAAATTATAATTTATTGGATACAATAAACCAATGTTGTTGATATACATAAACAACCATTATCAAACTTTACGTAGTTTGCTTTAGTTCAGACTAGCTTTTATTTTACCCACAACTTCGTGTAAATTCAGGAAATCGTTTTTTGACGACTTTATCGTAAAACATTGAAATTGGTGTAAACCAATAGAAAGTTTTGGGAAAAATCTCTATATGAAATCACAATCGGCCCAGCGGTTTAGCCGGTTCTCACCTTTATTATTATTATTTCAGCATGAAATGACACAGTACTTCAAGCAATTTGGTGGAGTTAGTAACGTCAGAGTGATCAGGTCGAAGCGCACCGGCAACTCAAAGGGTTTTGCTTTTGTAGAGTTTAAGCAACCTGCGGTTGCTGAGATTGTTGCCGAGACCATGAACAACTATCTCATGGGCAAGAGACTCATAAAAGGTAGGTTTTATACATCTTAAAATACCAAAATCTTCATTAGATACATTAAAACCGCTATTGAGTTTAGCAATTTAAATACTAGAAAATAAGTTCAATCACTACTCCATAAGTACGGTAGACATTGTCTCAGATCTTCAGGTGCTCAGATTCTTGAAGATGACTAAGAATGGTCAACATTAAGTTGAAAAATAAAATAGAATAGGTGATGGGCAACAGGTTGCAAACCGCTAACTGCAGCAAAATGTGGGCATTTGCTGAATGTAATGTTTGAATGAACATGCTACTTATGCATTCTAAACTACTGTTTGCATTGAAAATCCAGTCCACAAAATATTAGTTTGTCAATTATTAGAGAAAATGTGAATTATTAATAGGTACTTTTGTTTATTGTTTTTTTATTTAATGTTCTTCTTCTGTAGTTAATGTTTTATGTAATGTTCCAGCTGCCTGCATTCCCCCAGAGAAGCAAAGGCCCAAAGCCATGAGAAAACATTGGAGTTCAAGGAACAATCCTGGACAAATTGAAAGATTGAAACACAAAAAGGTCAGTCACTTACACATTTTTTACAGATCCAGATAGGCATTTTTCATAAATTAAAAATTTGTTCTATTGTTCAAAGTCTTGGTAATGTCTAGACCCTAATTTGTTTTTCAATTTCACCAATAAATTGATTTTTTTTTCAGGCATACAATGAAAATAGAACCCCAACCGGTGAATTAGCAAGAGCAAGGAAAACACTTTCGACGTAATTATCACTTTTATTTGAAAATAATACCTAATTTATATATTTGCATGGTTTTTATTGATCTAATTGATTTCAGATACAAGAAAAATATTAAGAAGCTTAGTGACATAGGCATCAATTATGACTTCTTCACACCTGTAGATATGCCAGAAGAATTAGTAGAAAATAAGGATTCACAAAAGACAGCAAAAGTTGACAGCACTTCTAAGAAGAATAAGGAAACGGTTCAAAAGGACAGCAAGGTACAGAAAAAAGATATGATCAAGGAAGAAACTAAAAAGCCAGGTAAGAAAGAGACAGTAAAAATCACAGAAGAAGCTAAAAAGCCAGCTAAGAAAGAGATAGTAAAAGTAGAGCAGAAGAAAGAGGCATCTAAAAAAGAAAAGAAAAAAGTTCCCGAAGCAGTTGTAAATAAGAAAGAACAGAAGGAAAAACAGCAGAAACTTAAAGATTCTGGTGTCAAACTACCAGAAAACTTCATCAAGGTACAAGAAGACGATGACAGTGACAGCTCAGTGGACTTTGACTCAGATGATTATAACAAGGCACTGATAAATGATTCAGATGCAGATTCTGGTGATGAAGAAAGTGATGATTCTGATGATGAAATTGAACAGGGTTCAGGTGATGAGTTTGAAATAACAGGCTCTGATGATAGTGAAGTCGATGAAAGGTAAGAATTTTCAGAAATTTTTGTACATAGTAAAGCATTTCTAAAGTCTAGTTCTATTATCGTATAACGCGTATGTTTTTTTTTAAATTATATTTTCTATGGAACCTTTGGGTATCCGACCAGAAGATCCCAGGAAGCTTCTGTGCTTCTGGGAAGAGCTGGGCTGGCTACAGATGTAGCCGGTCCAAACCCCCATGCATAACGGACCAAATAGGAGTCTAAATGCGGAAAAGGGAGTCCCTATACAATACAATACAATATAAATTGGTATCCGACCATGTTGGTTCCACAGTGTCCTCCCGACTTACGGACTCTACACCATCTCTTGACTAACCAGCCCTAATATGGACCGGTAGAGCATGTTAGCCGCGTCCGATGTCGGAGCTACAACACGCCCTAAAACAGGCTCACATCAAGCCAATTAACATCCACAAATAAGTTTTCCTTCATCTTTGCGCTCTGGGCGCACTCCATAAGCAAATGGTAAACCATTGTAAGTTCGTGCGAATTTTGTTCGTACGAATTAGGAATAAGTCCCGATCTGCGCGACTGTTACTCTAGTTAGTGCTAACTTACTTTGTATGAATACACAATCAAATAAGTTTAACAACAGTATATTTTAAGTAGTTGGTTTTGTGTTCACAAATACCGTTGATTATTAACAGTATCTTATTTCATAATTTGCAGTGAAGATGAACAAGTTATTCCACCCAAGAAGGGAAAGGGTAAACCCGGGCATATTGCACCGCCTGCATCTGTGTCATCAAAGAAGCTATTGAAGCTACAAGCAAAGGTGTTGATGGGAAAGTCGGATGTTCCACTGACGCGATCAAAAAATACCAGCACAGCACAGAAAGGAGAAAAGGGAAAACAGATAGAAAGGATCCCACAAAAAGGACCTAAAGCACCCGAGCCAGGCAAAAGGAAGGCGCCACAAAGTAAGGACTCACTGCTGATTTAGGGAGTTTGACCAACCAGTCTCTCTAAATGAAATAGAGAGAGTTGCGATGAGATTTGAGAATTGCTTGATTTTTCATTAGCGTCGTTATTGTAAAAGTTTGGCGTTATAATTATCGGAATTACGGAATCTATCTTAAAGCGCAGTGTTGCGAGTTAGAGGTCGACTTTTGATCCTATAGTAATGCGTGGGTTTAAATCCTGGCCATGTTCTATTAATTTTTCTCTTCGAAAAATATAAATGCACATATTTAATACGTAGGTACTTGAAATGGTTAAGGAAAACATTGTGAGAAAATCAGTTAGTATTCTTAGCAGTGGTGGGTTTGCAACCTCTCACTTAAGCAATGCAATGCTGCATAATGTGGACATGTGACAAATGTAATGTTTGGACATTCTATTGACTTCTAGAGCCTCCCGTTTAGACATCTAGGATCTGAGAGGATATCTAATTGTGATCCTATTCCTTTTATTTTTTCCCCAATATTAATTTAGTATGACCCTAAATATTGTAAATTTTCTTTCAGAAAACGCAGGTAGCCCTAAGAAGCCCAAGTTTGAGAAACAAACTCAACAAGCGATCAAGAAGCAGTTCAAAAAGAAAAAATAAAATATTATGTAATAATAATAAATATTTAATTAAGTAAATTAAAGGTTTTATTTAATATTTTAAATCGAAGTATGTACTTATGAAATTAGATAATCAGCTGTCCTTACTTATGTAAGACAAAATGTATTAATTGCATTTATTTATTAAATAGATAAATTGTTAAAATACAGAGCAAAAGACGATGGGTTAAATTGATAATTGGGCTAGATTGCAAAAAAATTGTACTTAAAAAAGACTAATATCAAAAATTGGACCTATCAATGTACACAGTACACAACTACACACAAACATCTAAATGAATCAAAGATGTAAATACACAGACACATATGTAAATAGTAAATACACTTGTGTGGAATAGATCTGGAATAAAATTATTCTGCATCGTCGATAGCCTCACCATCAAGTCTGACGACGACTGGTCTTTCGTCGTCCTCATCAGCATCCAGACCAGTGAAGTCCCATTGAAGTTTCGAAGTCAAATTCTCTTGGAATCTCTCAATCAGCGTGAGTAGTCTTCCATCAATTTTGCTCATGTATGCTGTACGGAAGAATTCCCGCAACTTCTTGTAAATCAAATTCTTATTCATCACAATATCCGCTAGGAAATCTTCCGGCATTTCTTCGATTTGTGTCTCCAATGTTCGGATGAAGTGGAAGAAAACGCTTCTGTATTTGTGTATAGCGTCGTCGCAGGAACACATTAGGATGACCATGCTCTTCCAATGCTCGAACGCGTCGAGAGAATGTCCGATGAGGAAACAGAGGTACGCGAACTGCAATTCGCCGATTATGTGGAGTGGTCTGGAAAAGGAAAGAATAATTATAGTTAAACAAAGAATAATTAAGTAGTCTTTATATTCCTCATTGCGCAACTAATTATAGGCAAAATTCCTTTATCATAAGATCGGCAAATTATTACAACGAGCTGGTTGGCTTTCCCGAATTAGATCTTTTTAATTCTAAACCTTCTTCCTTTAAACGCGCTATTTCCAATCGTTGGTTAGATTCGGTTCAATAACTGTTTATCATAGGTTATTTTTGTTTTATATTAATTTCTAGCTAGATTTTTAAGTTTTTTCATTTTCTCTCAAACAAGTTATTCTTCTTTTTTTTTTTTTTTTTTTTTTTTTTTTTTTAATTCCTATAGGTGAAAACATAATGTATTGGTTATTAGTTTCATTAAGTGTTTTTTATTTAGATTGTAAAACTGTTTGTTTTCCGAATAAAATAAAATAAATAAATAAAATAAAATAAAAATAAACAATAACTAAAAAACAAGCTTTTATAGTACCTACCTATTGTACTAAAAAGTTATTGAATGTGTATAAAAAGTTTAGTATTCATGCTTTTAGTCGTTGAGGAGTTTCTCGTTAGGAGCTGATCCTGTTTGCATCATCAGGTTAATATCGTAATGTTGTATTGTCATTAAAAAACTACAGACAACCGACAAATTTGATATTTGTCGGTTGTCTGGATCCAAAAATTAGAAGTTGGTTAAATTCGATTTTCATGATTTTCTTACATAATTAAACGGGTATAATCATGATTTGAAGTATAGGATGAACACATCGCTTTTTAAATCCCACAGCCTTAAAAGATAGTACTCTTTTCTCGCTCCGATTATAACCCCGACATCCTTTCGCTTCATTCAGCCAGATTAAATAATTTAATATCGCCTGACCTACTCGATATTATTAGCAAGTGTGGCGTTGTTTATGTTTCAAAGGTCGGAAAATAATAAAGGTTACTCATAATATGCCTATAAAGTGGGCGGAGGTTTCAAACACCGCTGAAAGGATTATTTAGGTGTCCAGCAAAAAAATAACATTAAATAGTTGCTTCAACATCCCTTCAATAGCCATTTATATTAGTCTAACCATCAAGTCCAGTAGACCATAGACCATCTGGATCACGTTAGCTTTCAACAAAAAAAAACATTAAAATCAGTCCATTTGTTTAGGAGATACAACGCCACAGATCAGTTACACAGACAGACACATCAAACGATAGGAGTCAAAAAGGAATTGTTTGAATATTTCAGGTTGTATGGTATATAATCTAGTTATTTATACTTACTCATCCTGTTGTGAAATCATGAGCTCCAAACAGTAGGACTGATCTAAATAGTGCTTGGTAATTTCATCAGGTGTTGATCCTGGTGGGTACTTGTCGCGCGGTATTTCGGTGAATTTCATGGATGAACCTGAAATTAAGAAAATTATAAATATACTAGCTGACCCGTGCCCGCTTCGCTGGACGACAAACATTTACAAACAAAAAACATACAAACAAACAAAAAAACAAATCTATATCTATTCTATATGTTGCTGAGGACTGATAGCTATATAACAAAAAAAGTTTCATCAAAATCCGTCCAGTAGTTTTTGCGTGAAAGCCGGACAACAGACAGACAGAGAGACAAAAATTTCAAAAAGTTTTTCTTTGGCTTGTGTTACTTGTATGAAGACCCCTAGAAGTATTTTTTTTAGTTTTTATTTAATGACAGAATTGAACTTTTCTACAGTTTTATTATATGTATAGATTTAAAATTAATTAAGTATTAAGATTATAATTATATATATAATGTCACTTGAATGTGAATTGATGAAATGCAAAGGTGCTGGTTTGATTCATGCAGCCAGTGGTCTACCAGTGCTATGTTATACCTACTTATAGTTCCCAATACCCATATGAAGATATTTTTGTTATACAGAGTATGCCATAAGTCGGCGTCAAGCCAGAAACGGGTGATAGACAAAGTAATTCATAATAGTTATGAGAAAAATATAAAAAGAAATCAAAGTTTTTATGAATTTTAAATAGGTTTTTAAGATTCAGTTAATGTGAGACGGATAGTCATTTATTAAAAAGTGTGAGCGAGACAAATAGTGATCCCACTTCAAAAAATGCATTAAATACCTGGTGCAGGCTTTAGGTCTGGCAACATAGCATTTTCCCGCTCCTCTCTTGTAAGCCTCTTAGCCTTTTTAGCATCTGACTGGCCTGATGTTGACTGTTCGGACATTGGCTGGACTGATGACTCAGGTGTCTCAGTTCCTTCGGTGCCTTCTGGAGTTTCTTGACTTTCAGTCGATGACGCTGTTCTGACTCCTCTTGGTCGGTCTGCGTCAGTTGTTGACATAAGCTCCACTGATGCTCGGATGATGCCAGAGTCTGGTGATAGCTTTGTTGCCAGTTCAGCTGGAAATTGATAAAGTTGTCACATTGTTAAAACTTTTTCAAATTGTAAAAAGAGAGTGTGCAAAGGAGTTTTAGACTGTGTAGAATATTTAATACATTTTATTACTAGCTGGTCACCCCTGGCTATTTTTAAAGATTTTCTAATTTCAGAAATCCTACTAGTTCCCATTTTCTGGCAAATACCGTTCATCTTGGATTCAACTCAGTTCATTAAGTTTAATTTTCGATGGACGAGCTAATAAAAAGTTATTTGCTAGGTGGAAAACAAAATAGACTAAATAGAATACACACCTGAGATCTGCGAAGTCAGAAGCTTCCATTTCGGCCAGATCTCATAAGGATACGGAGCTAACTGCCGGTCCAAGTTAAACAGGTTATTCTTCAAGCGCTGAATGGTCTCATCCACTAACTCATCCTTACTGATGTCTTCTGTAGTCTTGTCCCACATCTTGACGAGAAACTCTTTCTTGTGGAAGTAGTGCATAAAACCAGATCTGAAAAGAAGCAAGATTTGTTTTTAAATCTATTAGGATCAGCAATTACTTTCTGGGTTTTGTAAACAGGGATAAATAAAGGTTCCTTATTATTCAAATAATATTTAGTTTAAAATATTCGTATGTTTTAAATAAAACTAAATATTTTCACGTTTCAGGGTAAGTATCGTGAGTCAAGGGAGTCTGGTTCAAGCAAGAAATCGTTTTTTGTTATTTGTTTGACTACGAGTTGTGAAAAAAAAAAACGCAGGTAGGTTATTTACGCAAATAGATGCGTGAAACTGACCTCGGGCTCACATCTCCAGTTCCCTTGCTGACTCCAGAGTAGAAGATGTAGTGCAAACCCGGCGGAATCATCTTTATACCACGAAAATCTTCCTCAGTATTCCAGCATTTCATGTCGATGCCGAAAACGGTTTCTTCAGGAACTCCGAGGAAAATAAACGTCCCTCCATCGACCAGAAGCTTCTTTGCTGTATCCTGATCCATCTCGAAACGTTGATACGGTGTTTTCCAGTGTTTTCCTGGGTAAAACTGAATCAATACTCCACTCCACTCCAAGTCCAACTACTGTCTTGTCTTACCGATGTCGTGGTCGTGCCAATCAATAATGTTTACAAATTTTTTTTTTTCGTTTTATGGCGTCTGTCATTTATCCTAATATTGCCAATGTCAAGTAAGGAAAAAGGCGGTTACATAGCAACAAGCGATCGGCGCGCGACGCCTCCAACGACGCCGACACATGGACATAACCACCCACAGTCCCATAGAACATCAGATTCTTTTGAAGAAAATGGAAATGGTTTTTTTAAAACTTCGTCATGTAGGTACTCAATATACGTTCTTATCTATGGCAAGATTTGGTATGGCGAATGGCGATATAATTTTAGTCTTCTGCAATTACTTAGATAGGTTCTTTGAGGAGGATTTTGAAAAATCTTACTTTTTGCTTTTCCTACTTTTCTACCAATCTCTACCTTACCTACGAAATAGGTACTTAGCTAAGTAGGTTGGTAATATAAAAATGTTAGTTTTTGAAGATATTGGACGTTTGTGTTTTATACACGCCATCTATACCTACAGATTTGAAAAAAATATAATTAATTTATGTAACTACTAACATTTTCAAATTCCGCAGGTAAAAAGGTTCCTACCTAAGTAAGTAAGTACGAAAGTTTTGGGAAGCATTTATCTAAATACTACCAAGTAGTACAAGGTGTCTCAAAAGTAAGTTCACATTTGCTTATCTTATTACGCGAAAGCAACTATTCTGAGGGGCGCGGGGGGTATGTCAGTCGGTAGTCTGGCTCTTGGGAATTTAGTTAGTCGCTATGGAGCGTTTCTCTGGTGCGGACCGTGCGTTGTGCGTACGTGAGTTTTACAAAAACGGTAATTCGGCGACTGTAGCGCGTAGAAAATTCTGCAGTATTCGACATATTCGTCACTTAAATGATGCGCCTAGCACTCGACTCATTGCAAAATGGGTTGAGAAGTTTGAAGAGACTGGGTCAACTCTGGAGAAACCAAAATCTGGGCGGCCAAGAACATCAAGAACAGCCGAAAACGTGGACAGTGTTACTCAGTCTATTCGAGATGATCCAAACCTCTCGATTCGGAAGCGTGCTGTTGCTTTAAATGTGCACAGATCTTCATTATGCCGCATTTTACACAAAGATTTAAAGCTGTACCCGTACAAAATTCAGTTGGTGCAAGAACTGAAGCCTCAAGATGCTGGTCAGAGGCTTGCATTTTTTAAATCAGATGATTGAGCGCTTTCCAACGTTCACCAACATCTTGTTTTCCGATGAAGCCCATTTTCACCTGAATGGGCATGTAAACAAGCAAAATTGTCGTTACTGGAGTGCAACCAATCCAAAACAAAAACATCAGAAACCGCTACATTCACCCAAAGTCACCGTATGGGCAGCGATGTCGGCGCGAGGAATTATCGGCCCTTACTTTTTTGAAGATGGAAGGGGACGCACGCTCACAGTGAATTCAGAGCGTTATGTGGAGATGTTAGACGAGTTTTTCGTGCCCCAACTGCAAAACTTTCCTGGTTACAACCAAAGAACATGGTTCCAGCAGGATGGAGCAACTTCACACACGTCCAACAGATCTCTGCCTCGAGTTCGAGAAATTTTTCCGAACAAATTAATCTACAGGCGAGGTGACATAAATTGGCCTCCACGGAGTCCCGATTTAACACCTATGGATTTTTTCCTGTGGGGTTATGTCAAATCAAAAGTTTACGCTAATAAACCGACTTCCCTGGCACAATTAAAAGAAAATATCCGTCATGAAATGGCAGCCATCACGGAGACTACCTGCCGAGCTGTCATAGGCAATTTTAGTGCCCGACTAAATGAATGCCGAGAGCGCAACGGTTTACATTTGGACGATGTTATTTTTAAAAAATAAATTCCCAAACAGTGTACTTCAATATATAATAAACATTTTTTCAATAAAGCTAAGACTTTTCTTTTAAAAAAAAGATTTAAATGTGAATTTTCTTTTGAGATTCTCGTATTTATCTTATCAAAATTTTCAACCTATGTAAACAATTCTGAAAATATGTAGGAGGTAACTAACTCCAAATACCAGCCAGACACACCAACCCAAGTGAAATATGCCGTTAATTTAAAGAGGTTTGTTTTCCGTTCGTACCAACAGACGACCGAGCACACTCGTTCAAAATAGTTTGCGCTGAAAAAAATCCACCGAATTTCGAGGGAACTATTCGAGTTGCCGTCAAGTGGGCAACACAGAAGCTTGCGTCGAGCACTATGCAGCCGGCACCTGATTTTTTGTTTTGCTAGGTATGGATTTTTTTGCCTAATTATTTTCAACAGGTGACGAAATACCTGTCTGAAGTGGTTGCGGGCGCGACGGTAGCGGCAATCATGCTTTAGTTTAGGGCGTCGTCACTCGCAATTAGTGGATTTGCGAGCTCAAAAAGCTCTGTTAATGAATTTTGTCATATTACGTTATTTTATAGTTACGTGGCAGCAAAGTTAGGTTAGGTTTGCGTTTAGTTTTTTTGCGTGAACAAATTCAAATTCAAGTTCAAATTCTAATTCAAATTGTTTATTGTACTTTATGTTGTTACAATGGTGTAGGTAAAGTAGGTACTTTCAAACATAAACCCTGTAAGGGCATTAAGTAAGTAGGTCCAAAAAAATCTTACGCTTAAGAACCCTAGTGCCTTCTTACTCGGCCGAAAGGCTCTCCTTTTTCATTTCCATTTCAGTTTCCGAGGCTCTGCCGGGCACATATCGGGAGCTCTCCAGAGACTCCGCATCCTTAAATTTCCGATGAAAACAAAGAATCCGAGAATATAGGTTCGCGAGATCGGGTGAATGGAAATTTACATCCTAATTTCCCTGGTGGGTATCGACTATTCGTCAGCGATAACAAAAATCGAGCATCGAAACCGTTGCCATTCAAACGTAAAAGTAATTTCATTAGGTAGGAAGGTACGTATTTTTTTATAATAATTGATATGCTCACTTTTGGCAGTTTAGTTTTTGAAGCCTGGGGAATTGGATTTCGCAATAAATACTTACTATTTAGTGGCATGAAATATGTACCTACCTACGTAGACAGCGAATTTGATAGGTTACATTTAGTAGGTATTATGCCTACCTATGCTGAGTTTTATATAGACAATCTAAACCTGAGTAGGATAATGTAGAGTACTTCAGTAAATTGTTGTTTCTCTGAATTTTGTATGGATACGATACGCTTGCTTCACCTGAGTCTAGGATTTGATTAGTGGACGTAGCCTCGTATCTCTCTCAGAGTAGTTGCGATTGTACTACGCTACGGTCGCGCTACGATACTTGTCTTTGAATTCTGGTTTAGCACTCAGAGCTCATACATATCTATTTAGGTGCTATACTTTTTAGGGTTCCATACCCAAAGGGTAAAAACGGGACCCTATTACTAAGACTTCGCTGTCCGTCTGTCCGTTTGTCTGTCACAGGGCTGTATCTCATGAACAGAATTTTCATAGATGATGTATTTCTGTTGTCGCTATAACAACAAATACTAAAAACAGAATAAAAAAATAAACAGGTTTTATTGCCGTTTTTTATAGATTATGGTACGGGACACTTCGTGCGCGAGTCTGACTCGCACTTGGCCGGTTTTTTTTAATTGCAGTTAAAAATCACCAGGTCAACAAATCGGTGATAGCAGATCGTCACTTAAAACCCAATTACTGGAAGGTACTTCAGGTAGGTACCTACTTAGATCATTAAGACCAAAAAATATTTGCAGAGACAAATATATGTGGATTGGTAGTTTTTATTTTTCGAGCGGTCGACTTATACAATTCTGAGATAGTCTTGCCAAATTGCTCTTAGATAAAGACGAGGTGGAGATAGAAGTTAGGAAACTTGAGGTCTTCGCCACGGTCTACGTAAACTAGTGTCTAGGAGCCGGGGAAACTTTTAATAGTGTTCATGTCCCCAGAGCGAGACGTGTTGTCGATGTACGCTATTGTACACTGTGGATAAACCCAAGCTTCAACTGTCTACAATAGTTTGCACAACAAACATTACCATAGGAAATAATATGAAGGTGGTAGCGCAATTCCTCTAGCATTTTATGGCTTCAAGAGATCAAGTTACTATGACAACAGATGATGATCTCTCTATTATTATAAATGATAACGACTATTTGACTAAATAGTGTACCTCATTTTAACCGACGAAAAATAGAGGTTTTCAATTCGACAAATTTATTATATATTTTTTGTTTGTAGCTATCGCTATCTTTTTACCTTGTGATCTGATTTGTTTTATTTATTGTGTTTAGTGTTAAAAATAGTCCGAAAATAGTCCCATTTAAATTGTTTCCATTTAAATTTAAAAACATCCCTAAAATGATAAAAAACGCATAAGGGATGATTTTCGTATAGATGGCAAAATGTCTGACATCAGTGTTGACATCAGTCGTCATAGCAACATGCGTTACTCTATGCGAATATCGAAATTTGGACAGGACAATGTCTGGCACGGGTCGGCTAGTGATTTTATAAAGTCTCGCATGTCTCGTCCCAATATCTCAAAGCGATGACGTAAAAGCCTATAGATAAATACCTATAGGTAAATACCTTATTTTATTTCGTTTTACTTTAGACGTGTAAAACTTTGCACTCGTTCTAACTAAATCAACGCCTTCTTTCCGCGAGAGGGTGAAGGGGCCACAAACTTTCCAATAAAACAATTTCCTAAGAATCCTGATTGTATCGGAACTGTCTAATACTTTGAAATTAATTAACTTTGGTTATTGGTTTTAAGATTGCTGCAAAATGTTTTACCAGCGGGTTAATAAAGAAGATGAACGCAGATTAACAAAATAACAAGGCAAAGTTAATCTTTGCTTATCGTACTTAACACTTTTTAAATATATTCAGCCAGATTTATATAATTATATTTGTAGCTAGTGTAATTTAGGTGCGAATAAGTAAGTACAGAGTTTAGATCAAATATATGGTATCTAATGGCTACTAGTTGTTGGTTTCTTTGTGTTTTTGTGTACTTACCTACCTAATCATATTTCATATTCGCAATCGAAACATATTTGTACTTAAACTACTAACTAATACTAAATTTAAAACTTTCAAGCTTATACTTAACCTAGACATTGTAAATTGAAGAGACAACGATGACAATAATGACAAAATTTAAACATTGTGTAAATAAGCCGCCGAAGGAAGGTATCAATGACCATAACACAGGTTTATTTTAAACCTAGCTTGGTTTTTGATGCGACCTCTTTATGTTATCAGTGAGTATGTACTCGTTTCATTTGTATAAGTAACTGACATCCTACTTACGGCCTTAAAACTCCGTCAGAGTTGGCCACTATCTTATAAGAACCTATTTTATTACTTACTTATACTACTTAGTCATTATTATTTCTGTGTAACAGACGTCTGGTACGAAATAAATTATTATTATTATTATTATTATTATTATTATTATTAAAAAATGGCTTTAAAGTTTGTCTAGCTAGAGAAAATTAAAGTACACACAACAAAAGATAATCGTAGGATCAATTTCCCTAGTGATGTACCCCTTTCTTGTAACATATATAAAAATAGCTTTTCAACGTTCATAAAGGTACAAGTAGGTATTACAATGCTAATCATTGTGATAGAAATATACCACGCGAAGGTACAAGTTTTGCAGTGCACTGTGATAAGGGCTACTTTTACCAAGCTCAAATGCTAGTTTTTTGCGAGCAGGGTAGCGCGCGCGTTTAATGGTCCACTCACCCTGAAGAAGATTCTCTAGATGAATCGAAACATTGTCGGTGTCCTCATTGACAATTTATCATTTACGTGAGTAATTTCCCGTTGTTGTAATAATGTCAAATGCTAGTGTGGACTAAATTAGGTAATTTTCGTTAAACAATTTCAATGCTCGCTATAATTCTAGTCATCAGCCGCGAGTAAATTCAGCTCACAACGCTCCGGGGAAATAATGTAGGTACAATGAAGACACGTAAAGACAGTAATTTTATTAATTCTGTTATTCCACGGCCTCGCACATGCTCACATACTTCTTCCATCTTAATTTCGGCGGTACTCCCTTAGGCTTGGGAAATGAACCTGTATTTTTAAATTAAAAAATGAAAGCGAGCAAATACAAAGAATTTGAAATTTTGAGCGTAGGGATGGCATTGGATAAATGAAAACTCTGTAAATATGCTCTGTGGCGCAGAGAGACGAAATATGCTGGCTGTGGCTAAAGGTAGAACTTTGAAGGATAATCAATTTCATCGGCCTGTAGGTACGATTAGACAGGTACATTTTTCGAGTCCCTACCTACGTAACTGTGAAAGGGAACGTAATTAGAAATCTGATATCAACACAGATATTCTAATATTTTACAAGCTTTTATATAACTTCATGTGTCTTCACGTCATTGTTTGGGTCAAATTTTGCAACTCAATTTTAAAACAGTTACTTTCAACCGATAAGCTTTTAGCATACTTACTCGTATGTTGGTAACTTTGTTGACAATGCAATATTAGTCAGCGAATAGTCTGATTTAGTTAAAACTTTACATATTTGTCTACCTAGTTCTGATGACAATGCAGTAATAACGGTGATAACGAGCTAGTCTCATGATGTAGCTCGAAGGTACAAAAGCTATAGGTCCTCCTCAATTACACAATATAACCTCGTCGTGTTTAGATTTAGACTAGTTAGATTGGTTCTGACGAGTAATATAATAAAATATTTTTCAACAAAAACTTATTTCTCTATGTTATCATTGCTAAGTTCTTCTCTATGGCGTATAGTATAGACATTTGTTTACATTGTCGCTGCAGGCTGCAGGTACGGACCAGACTTTAAAGTAATTAAAACTTGCAAGAGCTGAATCTATGCGGGTTTTATCACATTTTAACTCAAGTAGGACTACGTTATCGCAGTCTCGTGAATTTAAAACTTTGATCTTAGTTTTTTGTACCTACTAGTAAAACTGCGGATGGCCTTTCTCGCTTGAAGTTAAAGTTTTTTTATTCTAGATAGGGCACGAAATAAATTCAGAGTTGTGTAAATAAGTTCGTATGTGTATCGCCAACTCTAGTGACGCATTTTTTAGGCTTAATGACTTTTTATTCAATGAACCCACGGTTTGAATTAATCCGAAATGTATACGTGATCTTTGGATCAAAAGTTGAGGCATATCAGTTGGCTGAGCTAACACGATATCTATTTACATTCACAGACAATATTATAGGTGCTTGACAGCATACTAACTAAAGCAGTACCTATACATCTATAGTTAACTCAGATATTAATTATTCATGGTCAGTTTAGTCGAGTTGTAAGATTTTTTTTAATTTGTTTTGTTTATAAATACAACCAACACACCAGTTAAACATTAACTACAGCATACTTACATTTCCAAACTGATCACACATTAATTTGAATCGACAAACCAAAACTGTCATTAACTCTTTAAAAGCTCGGCATTGAAACGGATCCTTTTACCGTTACAGTTATTGTTTCTGTTATCGCGCTGAGAAAATTGAATCTGTCCACAATCCGGGGGCGAAACTACGCTACCGAAACAAACATTCCGCTTTTCAATCCGGTCACAGTGCGCGTTCAGCTCATTCACTTTTGTTACCAATATGTTTGTGAGTGAACACTTTTGTTATATTGTGATAGTTTCCGATAGCCTCGATATAGATATTCTTCCTAGTTCCTAGTTCCAACTCACACAGAGTTGGGTAAGTTATATCTCATGACATTTATATGTCACAAGGGAAAATATTATGAACTAATCATTGTTCTATCAAAAACTCTTTTGCAGCTACGGCGTAGCACTACTGCTACAAAGAGCCTACGCCGTAGTACACAGCTACGAGTATAAAATATTGCTCAACCTAATGATGGGATGGGTTGGAAAAGATAGTATCTTTACTGAATACCATAACAACAAATAATACATAAAAACAGGACAAAAATAACTACTTAAATATCAGTGTGCCATTAGGCTGCCTTATCGCTAAGAGCGATCTCAATCAGAAAAAAATTGGACGGACAGGATAAACTTTAACAAAAGAGGACGACGACGGTGGTACAAAATGTTACGTTCAAAAGCTATAACCGGTCAAAACTACTTTTCCGATAATCAATCCTAAAAACTAGTTTTAACTGTGACACTGTAAAAGAAAAAATAAGAAGTACCTCTTCATACCAACTAAATTATACTCTAAACAGTAATCAGTATAAAAAATAAAATTCTACTTACGTTACGATTGTATTTCGCTATTATTATTTCTTAAAACAAATTGTCTGAGAGATTAAAGTTTATCTATACTTCTATACTAATATTATAAAGAGGAAAGATTTTATTGTTTGTTTGTTTGTTTGTTTGCATCGAATTAGAATCCTACATTATCCTTGATGAACATAGGCTATAGAATATTTTAAAAATGTTTGGGATCCGTATGAAATATTCGATTATGTAACCCAAAGTGTGAAAAAAAAATCCGTATATCGCGTTTGCAGCGGAAATTATTGTCAATAGAGCAAAGTAATGTACTACGGTTTTATAGAAAATATCAATATCTACAAAAAAACATATAATACTATAAGTCTAACTATGAGGGATCCTTATGAAAACTTCGATAATGTAACCCAAGGTGTGAAAAAATTACGCATAAAATCCTTATTTCACCTGTGCGACGCCGGGACGGACTGCTAGTTGTTACATAAAGTAAGTGATTATTATACTACGGGGCGTAGCAAGTAGGTGGTACTTATTTTGTAAAAAGTACTAATATTAAAGTATTACTTGCTTGTTCTATTCTCGGCTGTGACTTTTCCCTAGGATCACTAAAATTGCACGTCCGGCTATGACTGGTATAGCTTTCAATACGTAGTAGTGCCGTTCTGGGCCTAATTGAAGTCACGATATAAACCAATAAAATAAACACAGCTTTGGTTTGATTATACGGTAACTTTTTGTAATAAATCTATGTTATGTATGTACTAATAATATACTAAAGAGATATTTTTGATGTTTGTTTATAATGGATAAACGAAAAAAACTACTTAACCAATAAAAAAAAACATGTTACTTATCAAAATCTACATTAGTAGATTTCGACGAAAATTGTAATAATGTAACCTTAAAATACAATCCTCAATATTAATCAGCTAGTTTATAATAAATGCTGAGGAGGCTGGGGAGACTTCAAAGTTAATCGATGGAAAGCGATAAGTCGTGAAGATACGACCAGACGGAATACAAAGTACCACATCTTATTGCAAACTGATCTAAGCAATAATACAGGACTGTTGATACATACAAAAATACATACCTTCCGAATTGAAAACCCCTTCTTTTTTAGAGTCATTTAAAAATCGTCAAGTTCGATGACAAAATGTGCTATAAAAAAAATAGGAACACGACTGTAATAAGTACGGTAGACATCTTCTCAGATCTCCAGACGCTTAGATCCTTTGAAGATGTTTAGTGGGGGTAGTCAAAGGCACGTCCAAACATTATATTTGGCACATGCCCACATTTTGCAGTAGTTAGCATTCCATACGTGACACGTTGCAAGCCCATCGCCGCTTATAAAAAAAAGCTTTAAAAGTGCAAGACAGAAGAAAGTTGGTACTCTTATTTAGAAGGCAGCTCGTCTCGCCAAAGTACAAATGCAAAAGAAGCTCTAAAATAAAAAACAAGCCAAGTGCGAGTCGGACTCGCGCACGAAGGGTTCCGTACTATTATCAAAACGGCAAAAAAATCACGTTTGTTGTATGGGAGCCCCCCTTAAATATTTATTTTATTCTGTTTTTAGTATTTGTTGTTAGAGCAGCAATAGAAATAAATAATCTGTAAAAATTTCAACTGTCTAGCTATCATGGTTCATGAGATACAGCCCTGTGACAGACAGACAGACGGACAGACAGACGGACAGCGAAGTCTTAGTAATAGGGTTCCGATTTTACCCTTTGGGTACGGAACCCTAAAAAGCTTGATCTAGTTAATTAGTGAGCGCGTTTTGTAGAACACTAATTGTGTACTTTTTGTGTCGGTGGCCTTTTGGAAGGACAAAAGTTAACGTGGATGGCATCATTAGAGCTCGAATAGGGGATTTCTTTTCTCTTCTTTCGCCCTGAAAAAGTTTCATGACGTACTTGAGTAAATTAATTCAATGCTATATATACAGCAGTGATGTGTTTCTCTAAAAAAGGCGTGTTGGCCGAATTGGAGGTACCTCGACTTTCACTCGGGTTCGAATGCCGGCGTGCACCAATAGGTTATTCTGTTCGAAAAATGAATATGCACGTGTTCTGAACGGTGAAGAAAAACATCGTGAGGGAACCAGTTATAAGCGGCGATGGACTTGCAACCTGTCACGTATAGAATGATAACTACTGCAAAGTGAGTATTGTGCCAAAAGTAATATTTGTACGTGCCTCTGACAACCTAGACATCTTCAAGGATCTAAGCGCCTTGAGATCTAAGAGTATGTCTACCGTACCTGATAATTACAGTTTACAGCCGTGTTTTTAGGGTTCCGTACCCAAAGGGTAAAAACGGGACCCTATTACTAAGACTTCGCTGTCCGTCTGTCCGTCTGTCTGTCACAGGGCTGTATCTCATGAACCGTGATAGCTTGATGATGTGATAGTTGAAATTTTTACAGATGATGTATTTCTGTTGTCGCTATAACGACAAATACTAAAAACAGAATAAAATAAATATTTAAGGGAGGCTCCCATACAACAAACGTGTTATTTTGCCGTTTTTGATAGATAATGTTACGGAACCCTTCGTGCGCGAGTCCGACTCGCACTTGGCCGGTTTTTTTTTCTGTGATTCCTGAAAGAATATCTAAAAGTTGAAAGTTTCTCTTCCTTTCTCGATAGCGGTCTAACCAATTTCGCCAAAAGGTAGGCAAAAAGGTTCTCTGAGGTATATTATTATGACCGCATTAACAAATAGCCTTTCTCTTGCTTAAAAATACAGTTCGAAATCAGAATTTGTTACAAGCTTTGTGGAACGGTTTGATCCGATGTGGCTCTATTTGTTTTAGCGGGGTGAAATCAATTTGTTATTCCTTTGGTCCCTTTGATGTTCACCTGAATGATACGGTCTAGACTTGTAAATAGATTAGAATCTGAGGTTGGATTGGACCATATTTTATTCTAAAGCTAGGGATATCTAAGCTAATGTGAAACCTACGACCAAAATCTACTCAAATCTGAGTGTGATAATTAAGTTGAGGTGTAATAGTTTTGGAATCATAAGTGAAAGCTCACACTTATTTGACTAATACTACTTTGTCTACTCTGTTAAATTAAACTAAAATAGTTTTTACAATTTGTTTAAAATTATGATTTATTTAGTTTGAATCTAAGATCGAGTTCCGAGCTACGTTCTCACAGTTAGTATGAGTAGGTAAGTTATTTTATCTGTGGCTTGAATCTAAAACGGTCTAGGCTTTTACCAATACTAGTTCTTTTTTGTATAAAAAAATATATATTATATTCTTGCTAAAAATTACCCAAAATTTATCAAGAAAATAGAGACAGAATATTAACGACCACTCAACCGCACCGTATTCTGAGATAATAGCTTGTTTTCACTTATCTAATTTTATTTGCCCAACAAGTTCAGCCTAGCGGAATTAAATATGAAAAAAAAATATTTCGTATATTTCTATCACAGACGCGCGTATCATTATGCCTAGTCTACATAGTGCTGACTAACGAACGAGTGCGAGAAATGAATATATCGTAACGCGCCTCATTAGGCCGATCCACACGCGCTGAAACCTTTTGTTCGGCGACTGTATGTTTCACGTTATTTATTTCAACGAGTGCCAGAATATCTAATGTCATTGTACAGTGTTGTATTGATTTGTGATACATTTTGAGCAGAAGAATTAGTGTTGAAGTTTCTATGAAAATACAGAGCGTACCATAAAAGCGGACGGTCAAAGGTAGAGTCTCAATCATCCTTACATATCCGCGATGTTTGTAGTTTACGAGTTATAATAGGACTCAACTAATATTTAATATTCTTTTATCTTCGCCTTTCGCATGGTCTATTGCTATTTTAAAAGTACAATCCGTATTTCTTACCTTCAAAAATAACCTTTTGAAAGTCAGAAGTCATATCTCACTTGATATAAACCGAAAATTGATGATTAGGTACCGATGTATCTTTGTTCTTCATACTTTGCTAGTATCTAACATAATAAACTAGTAGCCAACATAATAAACTCGTAAAACGCAAAATACGATTCTGTCACAGACATCCAGAAAGTATATAGAAACTGGGAAAAATGCACAGATCCCCTTAAGAATTTCAGATAGACAAAGTTAACCAGCAGAACATTTACAAAGGAACCTGGTTAACCTGTCACTTCCAAAGCGCGCCAATCTCGCTCAAAGAAGTCGCGTCAATAAGCAATATCCAAAATCCGTGTAAAGTTCGATAGCCCTCACTCGAAGGACCCTCGACTTGCCGACAGGACGATAGGGCACATTCTGCTGCGCGGCCACTCAGCCAGCTTCTTATTATCCCTTTTGTCCTTTTCTAGGGTTACGTAACGCGACGAAAAATCCAGTTTTAATCTCAAAGTACTGGTAAAAGCGGCAGTTTTAAAAAAATCGTCTTTATTTGGTTACCGGTATACAAACAAAAACCTTGGACGATTTTGGGTTTTAGTATGTCATCGAGTTGGACAACCTCTAGCTACATTCCCAATGTAGTTATGTATCTAGTAACAGATGTCCAACCCGTTATCAAAAAATGGTGTATGTTTCGATGCCATTATATGATAAATTTAAATAAATAGGAATTTAGTTTATGTAACATACATACTTATTGATGTTTTGGTCAGTAAATGAAGGCTATTTTAATTTTATTTATTAATTAAACCGGGACTTAACAATTCTGGCCTATAAATAAAATGGTAAAGTTTGCATCGAATCGAAACAATAAACTGATAATACGGTATGGAACCCTCCGATCGTAAGTCATACGTTCGCACTCAGTATCAGTTCTTTTTCCATTTCACACCTGACTTGGCTGGAATGACGTGTTTGAAGTTTCGTGTACAGGTTGGGAATTATAGATTACCTATAGATTTATTGAACTTTTTAGACACTAGCGATGATGTAAGACGTTGACTCAAGTTTATTTACTCGTAGGTACTTACAATTTTTCTTTCTTTGGTTTATTGGTTACTAGCGACCCGCCCCGGCTTCGCACGGGTAGCATGTTATTATACATATAAACCTTCCTCCTGAATCACTTTATCTATTAAAAAAACCGCATCAATATCCGTTGTGTAGTTTTAAAGATATAAGCAAACATACATACATACAGACGCGGGAAGCGGAAAGCGACTTTGCTTTATACTATGTAGTGATGATGTCTACCTAAATGAGACGAAAAATGTGATAAAATTGCATTTAAAAGCTATAAGATAAAAAAAAACTATCTTTATTGGTTTTATTGTTTATTTTTTATCTATTCGTAATTATTTGTATCCGTGTGGACGTGTGGTAATCAATAAAGCGATATCTATCTAACTATTATTTTCTACTAAATCATAGAATTTTTTAATTTGGAACTACAACGTAATTATAAGTGGTTTTAGGTGCCATATTCGAATGATAAAATCCAGAATTGTTTTAGCAATCGTGTTTCTGTTTATAATTTGAATACGATGATGAATACACTCGTAATTAGATTCATTCGTGTTTATAATTATTAAATGCTAAGTACGTACCTTGAAATTACTTACTGAAAATTAAGCGTTGATTGAATTTCAGTCGTACGGAATTGCACGTTAATTTAGACATGATTTGTTATTTTTGTAATAAGTTTTTTGGTAAAAAGAATAATAATTAATATCTGCTTAATCCGTTGTTTGGAGAAAAAAATCCGTTAGTATAATACCTAAAAGTATTTCTGTATTTAAATGAACAAAAAATTCGCTCATGAATTAATCAAGATATTTCTCAAAGGAAAAACCTAAACAAACATTAAAATAAATGTTGATTTTGAGATAAACCCCTTTATTATTTATTTAACGGGGTCGCTTTGTCGCTTATCTAGACTTACTTTACGGTGCTATAAATTGCGAAGGACATTTTACAGTTTTATGACGCGACAACGTGGACGAAATTTAAATTGTCCATTTAGCTGTTCATTTTGCATTATGGTAATGTAACAAGAGAGTGTGAAATGAGAATTTCGGTGCTGGCAGGAAGGATTTTTAATAGGCTCTGCCACAGAGAGTATAAGTTAAGCTTATTACTACACTGTTTAAGTTCAACAACCTCTTTGCAACTCTCAACAACCTCTTGACTGGCCTCACAGCTCAGTTGGTAGTAACTCTGCCTTCTGCGCTGTAGGTTGTGGGTTCGATCCGCACCCAGGGCAAATATTTGTGTGATAAACATAGATGTTTGTTCTGTGTCTGGGTGTTAATGTATTATAAGTATGTGTATAATAAGTATGTATTTACAAAAAAAAGTGTATAAGTATACTATCAGTTATCTGGTTCCCATAGTACAAGCTTTGCTTAGTTTGGGGCTAGATGGCGCTGAGAGAAATGTCAAAAAAAAAAATAAAAAAATGGGCTATTTGAGAAGATTTTAAAAACTATTTTAGATTATTCAGTAGTGACTATGAAACCCATAAAACAATATTATTTGAAATTCTGATAAGTATAGGCCCTAAAAATTTAAATGAAATATCGGTTCTTTATGCAAATGGCGTCGCACTAGTTTCTGTGACGTCACAATGTTTGTCAACAAATAAATAAACGTCAAGTTTTCAAGGCAGGCGAAGACATATTGACAAGCATGCTACGTCATCGTCGATTCGACCACCGTTTACCACCATCCTGACCGTTTTGTGTCAAGTAACTGGCGTTGAAAAATTGATAATTTTAATTATGGGTTTTTGAATAAATTATTGTTTATTTTCAAGTTATTTTACTCCATAACGCTTTTCCAAGGCATAATTTACATAGATTACTATCAACAACACTTTATTTTTCATACTGTCAAATAGCCTATTGTATCTGGTATCTATAAACCTAAATTGCAGATCACATACCAACTCAATATATTATTCTACTAACAAGCGTAGCTTCACTTTGCTCCTAAGATGGTTCAGTGATACTTGTGATTTTATTCAATTAAATAATACTTTAAATATACTAAAAAAACTAAAACTAAATCAAAAAGTTTGTTAGGATGTTTGTATGTTTGTGGCTAGTATAAAGTCTCCAAACGGATTTTGTCACCAAATGTAATGTTTGAACCTTCCTTAGACTTCTTCGAGAATCCGAGCGCTAGAAGATCTGAAAGGATGTCTAACGAATGGGGAATTTACAATCGTGATCCTATTCATTAATTTAATTTAATTTAAATTATGCAGAGAGCGCGTGTAATTTTTTTATTAAATTCTGTTTATTACCAGAAGCTGACCGCTTCTCGCAATAAAGGTTTTACGCGGATTACGTTGAATTACTAATAAGAATGCCCATTGTTGAATATTATAAAATAAATATTTACAGATTGTCGAATAACCACGGCTAATTATTTTTTAACCGACTTCAAAAAAAGAAGAGGATCTCAATTCGGTAGTATTATTTTTTATATTTAAATAATGTAACCTCAGAATTCCGTCAATTATTAACTTATTTGGAAAAATCTTTTTTTAGTTGGGAGGATATGATTCCCGTTTGGTCCCATATAAATTTGAGGAAAGAATAGGAATTGAGGAAGTAGGGGATGATATTTTGAATTTCCATTTCTGTCTGGCACTGTATAAACATATGTAACAAATACTGCGTCACCTCAAAAGGATATCTAGTGATTCCATGGGTCCATAGAATCATTAGGGTTCCTTTGAAGTGCCCAGTTGGTCCAGTCGGTAGGCATCGTTAACGCATAGCCTTGACAAGATTAATCCTCATACTGCCTAGAATTCGAAGCTCCCTAGTAAAACCTTCCCTAAGAACCAAAGTAAAAGCCAATCTTTTCTTCAATCGGCGTTATGGTATGATATGCTATGATATGCTTAGCAAACTCATAAACATGGCAGAGGTAACCATTATTCTCCAGAAAGGATTTGCCCGTCCCTAAGATAATATACGATAATTATATTCATGTGGGTGAAATTATTGTAGTGCTTGCAAGCTGTAGGTACGGTATCTATGGAACTGCAGATCTAATAAACTTAATCGAAATTTCGCAACTTATGAAATTTGAACAATCAGCCGAGTCGTGGTTCGTATTTGACAATAGAAGATCTCCAACCGCGACAGAATAAATTGTGCGTAATCTACAAACCATCCAAACGGCTGCAAAAAGGTGAGCTCCCGACCATTATGAATAACTTCCACAGCCCTCATCTAATTTAACTTGTAAACATTACAATTTAGCCGCCCATCTCGACTTGATGCCTCCGAAAGTGCTATTCTCTACCTTTATTACCGGAATTTTTATTTCGCTTGACTTTCTCTTTTTGTTTGGATGTTATTTCTTTATGAGTAACCTCGTTTACGCGCTGGAACTGGGGAACTCTTAGTAGTAAGAAGTTACGGGGAAATACGATTTTGGGAATGTGTTTTAAGAAAATGAGCACCTTAGTAATAATCGCTGCCACAAGTAAGTTCATAAACATTGTGCCACCGCATTTTTTTAGGGTTCCGTACCCAAAGGGTAAAAACGGGACCCTATTACTAAAACTTCGCTGTCTGTCTGTCTGTCTGTCGGTCCGTCTGTCTGTCACAGGGCTGAATCTCATGAACCGTGATAGCTAGACAGTTGAAATTTTGACAGATTATGTATTTCTGTTGTGCTATAACAAAAAATACTAAAAACCGAATAAAATAAATATTTAAGGGGTGCTCCCATACAACAAACGTGATTTTTTTGCCGTTTTTATAGATAATGGTACGGATCCAACTCGCATTTGGCCGGTTTTTTATAAAATTCACGTTAACATTACTACCATTGAATTCATAAAATTCGTTCCAATTGAAATTCTACATTTTGTACCAGTTCAACAATTCTCTGAAAGTTACCAATCCTGCCAACGAATATACGAGTTTGCATGATACAAAGTTTCTGCTAGGAATCAATTGAAATTACTCGGTCAGTCGTCACCCAGCTCGACATCCAACCAACAAACGGCCAAGCCACCATTTCGATGACACATTAAAACGCTCTAGCAGACACTAGTAAGGGAGCTTAACGTTAAATTGGATTCAGGAATAGCTGAGCGCAAATTGGCTTGTTCTCTTACAATGCGGCCGCTCGGCCACCACTCACGGTAATTGTATCCGTTACAGACAATATGCTCTTTATACTGACTGACCTTTGTTAAAAGTTTCATCCCACACCAACCAGGGGGGACGCTTCCAACTAAGTTCACTCCTTTCTGTTGTTAATAAGGACGTTTTGGAGTTGGAGCTTAGTTTTAAATTAAACTGTGCCAGTGGAAAGTTGGCGCTAAAATGAATCCACATACTAACATTGTAATCAAACTTTTAGATCAAAACAAAACTGCAATAGTATTAGTATACGTAGCAATTATTTCTTTAATACAATAGGTTCATCATTATCTCTCTGCTTTATAAAACAAGAAATATATGTATACTTTTGTAAAGAGATTACATGCTAAATCAAAATAGCTTAGAACCGATTTTGATGAAATTTGGTGTTGATATAGTTTGAGTTCTGGGAAAGGACAAATCAACTTTTGTATATCACCGTGCAGACTAAGTCATGGGCAACAGCTAATAATAATATAATAATCTAATTTAAAAATTTCCATGTCACAATGTTAGTTACCGTACTCCTCCGAAACGGCTTGACCGATTCTCATGAAATTTTGTGAGCATATTGAGTAGGTCTGAGAATCGACCAACATCTATTTTTCATACCCCTAAGTGATAAGGGTGGCGTAAAGATCGGGAAAAACGGAAAGTGCTTTTTTTTGTGGGATTATTGACATTTGACAGGACAACGTCTGTCGGGACAGCTAGTAATATTATAAATGCGAAAGCTTGTGAGTTTGTATATATGTTTGTTCCTCAATCAGGCCTAAACGACATAACGGATTAAGTTTAAATTGGCTGTAGGTGTAGATATAATGCCCGAATAAATAATAGACTACTTTAATAATTGAAAAACATCCCCAAAACGATAAAAAAAACTCAAAAAAGATGATTTCTGTATAGATGGCGCTGATGTGCAACAAATCTGACATCACAGACTAAAAACATTCAGTCTTTTCTAATCGATTATTGAAATATGACAGGACAACGTCTGTCACGGGTCGGCTAGTGTATAATATTTTAGCAACCAGTAAATAAAGTAAATTTTAGTCATGGTTGAATTTTTTTTTCTTATTGCGACCATATTGTGTGGACTAATATCCCATTAGCTTTTTTTCCGAAACTCAAACGACCGATTATCTGAATCTAAAGGGATAGTAGTTACAGGAAACCATCGACATCACTGTTTGCATAATGCTAGCACTGTAAAGAGAATCGCCAAAGAGCTAGGAAAGTCCATCGAAACTACTCCTTTAACAAGTGGAAGTACGTGCGTCCGGTGGCTGTATTAGCCATCGCTGTCAGGTGAGACACACAGACGATAATGACGTATAACTCTCTCAAATTCTAATCTTGACCGTCAGTTAGTTCATCAGTGTGACAATACACAATTAGTCATAGATACACAATTATTACAGATAGTAAGCTTGGAATACCGTTTCAACTAGTTATTGTTATTAAAATCTTTTGGATGACTGTCACTGTCTTTATGTCGAGCAACCGGTTTCATTTTAAATTTTGTAATCAATTATAAAATGATTTGTTTTTTTAGGTTTTAAGATACGGATTCTCAGGTCTCAATTTCTTAATTAATAGAGGTAAAGACGTATTTATTATATTATATATCTATATCTATATCTATACTTCTATACTATAATCTATATCTATACTAATATTATAAAGAGGAAAGATTTGATTGTTTGTTTGTTTGTTTGTTTGTTTGTATCGAATAGGCTCCGAAACTACTGAACCGATTCAAAAAATTCTTTTACCATTAGAATTCTACATTATCCCTGATGGACATAGGCTATATAGTATTTTCAAAAACGTTAGGGATCCGTATGAAAACTTCGAAAACGTAACCCAAAGTGTGAAAAAAAATCCTAAAAAAATCTTTATATCGCGTTTGCTGCGAAAATTATTGACAATAGAGCAAAGTAATGTACTATAGTTTTATAGAAAACATCAATATCTACAAACAAATATAATACTATAAGTCTAACTATTAGGGATCCGTATGAAAACTTCGATAATGTAACCCAACGTGTGATAAAAAATCCAAAAATATATTTATATCGCGTATGCTGCGGAAATTATTGACAATAGAGCAAAGTAATGTACAACAGTTTTAAAGAGAACATCAATATCTACAAATAAGTCAACAATACCATATGTCTAACTATTAGGGATCCGTATGAAAACTTCGATAATGTAACCCAACGTGTGATAAAAAATCCAAAAAAATCTTTATATCGCGTATGCTGCGGAAATTATTGACAATAGAGCAAAGTAATGTACTACAGTTTTAAAGAAGACATCAATATCTACAAATAAATCAACAATACCATATGTCTAACTATTAGGAATCCGTATGAAAACTTCGATAATGTAACCCAACGTGTGATAAAAAATCCAAATAAATCTTTATATCGCGTATGCTGCGGAAATTATTGACAATAGAGCAAAATAATGTGCTACAGTTTTAAAGAAGACATCAATATCTACAAATAAGTCAGCAATAACATAATTATGTAAAACTATTACAGTTATGTCACAATAACTACTTTTTCATGTTAAAATATGCAATGGTAACGCCGCCTGTACAAACTAGGCCACATTATTCGTACCTGGGTATTAATCCTTATCCAAAAAATCACTTCATTTTCAAGGCCATATCAGTACCTGTAAATTACTTTTTTAATTATACCATTCCCAAATTCCATACCATTCAAAAGTTATTATGAGTGTAATAATCTATAGGTACTAATATTATTATGAGGAAAGATGTTTTGTATATTTGTATGGAATAAATACAAAAACTACTGGATATATTTCAAAAAATCGTTTACTTTTAGAATGCTACATTATCTCTGAGTAACATAGGACATATTTATTGTTTGAAAAAATAGGGATTCCTATTAAAACTTCGATAATGTAACCTGGGTAAAAAAAACTTGAGAGGTGTCAAGGGACACCCGGATGGAACGAAGTTCTTTTCGATTAATTAGTGAAGGAATTGTAATAAAATTTTATTTCTTTTAAGTTAAAATAATATGTTTTTTATTATTATCAAATATAATGTAATATAAACTTAATCAGTAGGCTCAATTTTTGTTAATCTAGCTAGTTAGATGAGAAACAAACGCAAAGCAAATAAATAGGTAAGTACCTACCTTCCTAAGTAGATACCACCTACCAACTAATGATGTTTTGGTAATCTCCTACTTGCACAATAAGTCGTTTATTAGTTTACAGTTATGTTGTACTAAACACAAAATAACGTGGGACAAGGGAAGGGGAATCAACTTTGACTTTGACTTCGACTTCGACTTCGACCTCGACCGCGACCTCGACCTCGACAACGACCTCGACCTCGACCTCGACCTCGACCTCGACCTCGACCTCGACCTCGACCTCGACCTCGACCTCGACCTCGACCTCGACCTCGACCTCGACCTCGACCTCGACCTCGACCTCGACCTCGACCTCGACCTCGACCTCGACCTCGACCTCGACCTCGACCTCGACCTCGACCTCGACCTCGACCTCGACCTCGACCTCGACCTCGACCTCGACCTCGACCTCGACCTCGACCTCGACCTCGACCTCGACCTCGACCTCGACCTCGACTTCGACCTCCATCTCGACCTCCACCTCCACCTCGACCTCGACCTCCACCTCCACCTCCATCTCGACCTCGACCTCGACCTCCACCTCCATCTCGACCTCCACTTCCACCTCGACCTCGACCTCCACCTCGACCTCGACCTCGACCTCGACCTCGACCTCCACCTCCATCTTGACCTCCACTTCCACCTCGACCTGGACACAATTAATAGATATATATATTAATACATATACTATAGCAAAAAAGTGTCGTGACAACTTTTCGTGACAACTTTTCGTAAGAATTTTTTCCGTCTAGCCTCCTTTCACAACGCGCGATAAGGAACTTCGTTCCAAAAATACCCATAAGATCGTTATAATACGTTACTCCCGTGCGGAGCCGGGGCGGACTGCTAGTTATATATATATGTATAGGATCACGACTGTAATCCCCTAGTACGGTAGACATCTTCTCAGATCTCCACACGCTTAGATACTTTGAAGATGTCTAGTGGGGATAGTCAGAGGCTCGTCCAAACATTATATTTGGCACATGCCCGATCGTTATAATACGTTACTCCCGTGCGGAGCCGGGGCGGACTGCTAGTTATATATATATGTATAGGATCACGACTGTAATCCCCTAGTACGGTAGACATCTTCTCAGATCTCCACACGCTTAGATACTTTGAAGATGTCTAGTGGGGGTAGTCAGAGGCACGTCCAAACATTATATTTGGCACATGCCCACATTTTGCAGTAGTTAGCATTCCATACGTGACAGGTTGCAAGCCCGTCGCCTTGCAACCTGTCACGTAGACGTACTTATTATGGGACTAAAATCATTGTATTATACCAAAATGCTTTGTATAATAAAACGGATAAAGTATTTTCTATCTAAATTCAATCTACTCAGCGCTAATCAACTTTATGAAGAGGTTTCGCAAACTTCAAGAGAATGAGTCAAGTGAAGGCTGTTACATAAATTCAATTTAGGCACCTCAGAGGGACCAAATTGCCTCCGACCAGCAAGTGGATCCTTTGACGCCGATCATCGTCATTCGGTAGATATTCAACCACTCGGAGCGTTTCGGATCTAAATTCTACAACTCAAAGAGATGGACCAGTGCTGCCAACTTTACTTTTCCTTTTACCTTATTATTTATAGTGGGTTGGTGCATCAATGGTTTTTTCTTCTGAATGTTTGGACGTGCCTCTGACTACCCCCACTAGACATCTTCAAAGGATCTAAGCGTCTGGAGATCTGAGAGAATGTCTACCGTACTTGGGGATTACAGTCGTGATCCTATTTATTTATTTATTAAAACAGACGGTTTTTCCTAAATCTTCACTGTCCTGTCAAGAACTTTAGTTAGGTCTGATTAGGCTAACATCAAGTTTTATATCAATTGACTCCTTAAACATTTAGTTGACTTGCCAATTTGTGTGAAAATGTAATAAATTACATTCGCCTTGATTTTCTCTCATACTTTTTTTTTTTTTTTTTTTTTATAAAGGTACAACTATAACTATTTATTCCTAGGTACCTACAATTAATTATGATGTACCTAAGTACTTAGATACAACATAGAAGTGTACTAACTAATTGATGTAAACGGGTTTGGGCAGGTACTTAATTAAGCAAGTTGCAAAATGGTCCCAACTCAGCATATGCAGGTTATAATAACCTACGCTGATCTTCCGTTGGGGCCTTGAGAACCATGGTTAAAAAAAGAAATAATAGATAAGAGTGGACGTGTTTACACTAGTTATAAAGTTAAACTAAAATTAACAACAAAAATGGTACGTAAAAAAATAAAAAAAATACTAAATATAGTTCTAAAATAGAATCCTAAAGAAAACCTACACTCCAGTAAAAGAACATAAAAGAAAACAATAATCACAAAAAAGTATTTTTAACGAGTTTATAAAATAAGTACCTAAATTAATATGTCATAAAATAAATAGTATATATATGTATATTATGTGAATTAATAAGTCTATAATTTGAATATCTATACATATATATCCATAATACATAATAATAGTAGTCATATGAATGTGAATAATAATGAATTAGGTTAAATAGCACTTGTATCATGTCTTAAAAGTTCCTGCTCCTTCTGCCAGTTGAGTAAATATATTTTTAATTTGAACCTAAAACTATCGATACTTTGCAGATTCCTTATCGGCGGTGGAATATTGTTCCAGCATTTCGACGCAGCATATCGAAAACTGCCTCTGAAGGCTACTGTTCTATGTCGCTGCGTCGAAAGCTGCCTCGAACACTGTCGGCGATTGCAGGATCTCAAACTAAACAACCCTTTAAGCTTACAATATAAGTAATCAGGGGCATTGTGTTTCAGAACGCCAAAAAGCAGACAAGCTAAATGGAGCTTACGCCTATGTCTCATCTTCAGCAACGAATTTTCATTTAAAAAGGGAGAAACATATCCTCGTCGTGGGATATTAAAACAAAAACGAGCACACGCGTTCTGGACTCGTTGTACAAGTCTTGCCGTTCTTCCCAATAGACGAGGGCCAAAAACCACATCCGTACGTAACTTACCCTCATTTCCCGAAAAACAGGGAGTTCCTTACTGAGTGGCACGTCAGCCACTAAACTCAAAGAGCCAGTACGAGTGAATTTAAAATTCTAGATAGGTACTTCCCCGTCCGGCAGTAACCATTGCGCTAGACCTGCACTAAAAGTTAAAAGTGTAGATTCGGTCGAAACGGAGACGGTATTAGCATAAAGCAACGAAAGAGGAATAACAGTGAAGGTTTTACGGTTTAGATGTGACGAATTATTCGTCTAGTTTCAGTTTATACCTTTGAAAGCGTTCAAACAAATGTTTGCATAATCCTTAGCTCAGTTATATTTCAAGTGAATTTTGGATCGAGACTCGTGCGAATTGAACCTCATTATTTACATAGTTGTGTTTTTATGTTCAATTATAATACTAGTTTAACGAATAGAACTAAAAAAAATACAGCCATATTTGAGCCTAGAGTCATACCAATTATAAAAATAAAACCAAGCATAAAATACCATCTAAACTATATTAAATCCAGCCCAAAAAAATCACCTACACTCACGCAACAGTTGTATCGGCGGCAGCGTACACCACTCGCATAGTGTTGGTGAAACCCGAGCCCTGCCTCCATCCTGAGACGATGACAAGTGGGTCTCCCACTCTGATGAAGCCCAACTCCATCGCCCATTTGGTGCAGAAGTTCACACGCCTTTCAAGGTCCACCTGCCAGTCAGTATCTGGTGCGTCTAAAGTAACCAATATAATAACTTTTTAAAAACGAAAACGAAAACCGAAGAATATATTTTGAGCAATCGAAAAATCAAGAGGCGATATACATTTCTTAATTTTATTAAGGAACTATTATTAGTCCTAGTAGATGAATAGGACCAAGTTTGGACTAACAATATAATTACGTTTAAAAAACTAAAAAGAAAACCGACGAAAATGTATCGACCAATCGCAAAATCAAGGGACGGTATTCGTTTTTAGGGTTCCGTACCCAAAGGGTAAAAAAACGGGACCCTATTACTAAGACTTCGCTGTCCGTCTGTCTGCCACAGGGCTGTATCTCATGAACCGTAATAGCTAGACAGTTGACATTTTTAAATATTATTGTATTTCTGTTGCCGCTATAACAAAAAATACTAAAAACGTACTAAAATAAATATTTAAGTGGGGCTCCCATACCTAAAACGTGATTTTTTTGCCGTTTTTTATAGTTAATGGTTTCCTTACCATTAACTATAAAAAACGGCAAAAAAATCCTTTAGTGCTCGAGTCCGACTCGCACTTGGCCGGTTTTTAAGTTTTTAAACTGTCAATCCTATATAAATAAAATCGGGGCTATTATCTACACGATAGAAAAAGAATCATCGAAATCGGATCACCAGGTAAAAAGATATGCGTGGTACATAAAAAAAAAACATACACGTCGACTTCGTTTTTCGTCAGCTAAAAAATACATAGGTATTCGCGAATACCTCCTATTTTGTCGGTTGAAAATTAATTTAACTCTTTGATAAACGGATCTAAAGGAATTAATGTTTTGTATTTTAGGTATGATTTATAACATTTTATGCTTCGCTCCTGTTTTTGACATTCAGTCTTCGAGTCGAACTGTTACTTGTATTCAAGATAAGTCTTTGACTGTGCTGTATATAATTTGAATCAATGAATAGCTTCCAGCTCCATGCTTCTATGTTTTACAAGGCCATATAGAAAATGGTAAAATATTCAATACAATGCATATCTGCAACATTCATAGATTTGGCCGTGTTGGTCGTGTGGGAGGTACCTCGACTTTCAATCTGAAGGTCGTGGGTTCGATTTTTTTCTAACTATTGATTGTAACACGGGTGTTTATCACGTTTTTACCTTTAATTTATTTTCCCGACGTTTCGGCTATGTTACAATAGCCATGGTCGCGGGCAGACTGGAGAACACGGTGCTACCGTCGAGAAACGGAGGCAGTTGACGAAACTACCCTCACTTGGTCTTCAGAAATAGAAATGTCCATGTTCGTGTTACGACACACCACACTAACCGTATCTACGCACTTAGATGGTCTGTCACGACGCCCATACATAGTGACCACAGGATTCCAAGAATTAGAGAGTCTATAGCCGTCTTCACGATTGAAATTTGAGTACTTTTTGATTTCAATAGCTTCCCGAACTATTCTCTTATAATAATGGCGTTCACTAAACAGAACTTTTGGGTCATGTAGTTCAATCCAGTGAGACGGTCCCGAATCTACTAAGTGCTCTGCGATCGCTGACTTGTTTACCTGGCGATTTTTGACAGCTGCAATATGTTCTTTGACACGTTCGGCTATAGTTCTTTTTGTTTGCCCAATGTATGAACGGCCACAACTACAGTCTATCTTATACACACCAGGCATCTGCAAAGGTACAACATCCTTCGGAGTCCGCAACTGCTTAGCCACCTTAGACAATGGAGTGAAAACTGACTTAATTGAAAATCTCCTCAACACATTTCCAATTTTGTCTGTCACCCCCTTCAAATAAGGCAAAAAGGTGGACTGCCTACTGACATCCAATGGCTTGTTTGTATTCATGCGTCTCGGCTGCCATCGTCTTCTTACATATCTGTTGGATTTGAGAACCTCCTGAACATGTGCCAACTCACTCTCCAAATGTTCAGGGTCACACAGATCATGAGCTCTGTTAATTAAAGAGCAAACCACCGATTGTAAGTGACGAGGATGATGGTGTGAAGCAGCATTCAAATACCTGTCGGTGTGCGTCAGTTTCCTATAAACAGAGTGCGATAGAGAACCATTGGATTTTCCCATCACTTTGACATCAAGAAAAGCTAAAACTCAGCTATTCTCCATTTCATAAGTAAAGCGAATAGAATTCAACTGCAAAATAAACTGTTCAACTTCCCATTTGCCACCTTTCATTATGCAAAAAACATCATCCACGTACCTCTTCCATAATTTTATACCAAAGGCTGCAAAATCAATGTTTCGTTCAAAGTGTTCCATCCAGATGTTGGCCAAAACTGGTGCCACAGGGCTTCCCATGGCCACACCATCAATCTGAAGGTAATGTTGCCCCTGGTATAAAAAGAAGTTTCCGTCCAAACAGTTTTCAAGAAGAACAACATACTGATCAGGCAATTCGTTATCCTTTAGCTTCTCTCGTACAACCTCCAGGCAGTCCTTTATTGGAACGTTGGTAAAAAGCGATACCACATCAAAACTCACCATAATGTCATCTGGTTCCAATATTAAACTCCCGATTATGTCAACAAAATGACGAGAATCCTTCACAAAAGATCCTTTACCAAAGGCTGTAAAATTGAGGCCACATGTTTAGCCAGATAGTAAGTGGGTGAATCAATCTGGCTCACGATTGGTCGTAGGGGCACGTTGCTCTTGTGTACCTTTGGTAAGCCATACAATTTCGGCGATTTCACTATTGTAGGCTTATATAACCGGTCAAACACATCTTCCGTGAAAAGGTCCCTGTATTCTAAAATGAGCGCACGAATACGCTTTGTCACTCTAGCAGTTGGGTTATACGATACCGACTTATAAACATCTCCGTCATTCAACAAACTCCGTATTTTGGCGTCGTAGTCAGTAGTGTTCATCACTACGGTGGCGTTACCCTTATCCGCCTTAAGCACCAAAATATGCTGGTTATCCCTTAAGGCTCGGAGTGCTTGACGCTCTTCCGATGTGATGTTAGACTTTGGCAGGTTGGAACACGTGTTCGAAACGATGAAGGAAAACATCGTGAGGAAACCAGTTAGTAATCTTATAAACGGCGATGGGCTTGCAACCTGTCATGTAAGAAATGCTAACTACAACAAAATGTGGGCATGTGACAAATATAATTTTTGGAAGTGCCTCTGGCTACCCCCACTAGGTATCTTCAAAGGATCTAAGCATCTGGAGATCTGAGAGGATGTCTACCGTACTTGGGTATTACAGTTGAGAAACAATTTTTTTTTAAATTAAATTTGAGTGGCATGAGTTTGAGCGAGTATTGTAATGAAATGAAATCACGGATATAACTCTTAAGTACGGTAGATATCCTCTCAGATCTTAAAATGATTTGAATGCTAACTGCAAAATGTTGGTTACGTTGGTTGTGCCAAATGGTCGGACGTGCCCCTACCCCCCTTGAGACTTCTTTAAGGATTTAAAGATTAAGGAAAGTAGCATTGTGGATGGTTATTGCGAATTACCCACCTTCAAATACAACAGGCACTATCCCCCTCCACATGTGCAGCTGTCTTGCAATAGGCGCGTATCGCGTCACAGCTATTATGGGGCATCGGGGGCGATACTTTGCTACGATCTGAGCCGATTTGCCCGTAGTAGTGACTACCACTATCGCTGCGGCAATAGATCGCTGTGCGGCTAAAGCTGCTGCCAATGCTGCTCCCGTAGCTTGGTCACACGGGATCGGAGTCTACGGAAATATGAAAAATATTTTTCAAACTATCGTAATTAGTACCTTCAGTTGACTATTACTTTTTACATTCGTCTTTATCGCTTAATTTATTTTCCTGACATTTCGACTTTCTTTTAATCTATATACATATATATATATATATAAAAGAAAGTCGTGTTAGTTACACGATTTTAACTCAAGAACGGCTGAACCGATTTGGCTGAAAATTTATGGCGAGGTAGCTTAGAACCAGGAGACGGACATAGGACTTTTTAACGGGAACGGGAACGGGAAATTAACGCAACATTAGTTAATTCTAAAGCGATACGAAGTTCGCCGGGTTAGCTTGTAGTTAATACAAAAATGACAGTGAACCCCTAATGCAAATAATTAGAATATCAGACTTGTGGGCTTTTTTGTAAAAACATGATTATCATGTTATGATATTCATTCTAAATGCCATACATAATACCTACGCTTTTTATGCTGTTTAGGCACCTATACCTACGTTTCCAATACAATGCCTACGCAGAAGCATAGGTATAGGGGCATAAACAGTGAATAGTTACTAAGAAAAGTGTACAGATGATGTATTCTCTAACATTAGGTATTGCATTCAACATCATAGATACCATGATAATCATGTTTTCACAAAATAGCCCTGCTGAGCCTGTAAAACATATCCGTCGTAAGATGAAACCTTATAAACTTAGGTACAGGTATTTTATTCCAAAGAATCATTTTACGCATATAGATATTAGGAAAATACTTTTGCAAATCTTTGAGAGTTTGAGATACAAACCTTATCGACAAGATCATGGAATATCTGCTTCGACCAAACGCAAGCCTCAGCCTCCTTACAAGCGCTGGCCAAGCAAGCCACTGTGTCCACTGGGTATTGTCCTACAGCCGTCTCAGCAGAAAGTACCAGGGCGTCAGCACCGTCAAGGATGCAGTTCGCAATGTCCAGCAATTCTGCTCTGAGAGGAATCTTTTTATACCGCATGCTGCTTAGTAAGTGCGCGCTTACGCTCACTGGGACGTTGACCTGTGAAATCAGTCCAAGCTGTTCATAATACTAGTCTATTAGGTTCTGTTGAGTTGAGAGTTCCGAGAGTTTCTAAATCGAGTGCAGCGTGTGCTGCTTTTTGAATTTGTGCTGAAGCTTTTTAGTTTTTTTTATTGTTGTACGTACTTGAGTAGTACTTTTAATTATTGTTCTTGTTTGAGCCTTCACCTTGTTCGATTGGCACCACACTGGAGCTCTACATAGCATTAAGGAAAGCATCATTAAAAAAAAGGTAGACCCCAAGCCGTGCTTGTTGCCTGATTCTGCCAGGCTTGGTCGTGTGGAATCGGCGTAGCTTCATCTAGTTCATAAGACGTTTCAAAGTGATCCTTGTGATTTTATTGAAATAAATGATTTTTGAATATACGAGTGAAAAGGATTTATGTCCGAGTTTTACTTGAACTATGATTCTACGAGTAACATGAGGAGTTTTCATGAGCTGTACAATAAGAACGGGTAAAATAAACTAACCTTATTAGCTCTGGCAATCATGTTTTTTTGTGCTATCACCAGTTTCTTGGGTGTGATGTCTGATCCCAACTCTTGTCTTGTTATCATCACGCCGTTCGTCACCTAAAACTTTTTTTATATAACTTACTCACTGCATGTGAAAAGTATGTATTGTTATGTTACTCACTTCAAGAATCTCATCATAATTCCGAAAACCTTCATTGGTCTGAATGTTGGCAATGATAGCGATCTTTTTACCCTTCTCTCCCAATAAACTTTTTAACTCTATTACAGCTTCTGCCGAGTTTACAAAAGACGCTACTAGGATATCAATCTGTAAAATTCAATACGTTAATAAGCATGACAATGGTATATCATTAGTCTCGCTCATCAAAAACAGTGATTATAATGTGCTTGTTATATTTTGTTTAAAAAAAGACCGTATTGGCCGAGTGGGATGAACCTCGACTATCAATTTGAAGGTCGTGTTTTCGAATCCCGGCGTGCATCAATGGATTTTTCTGTTCGAAAATTTGTATACCCATCAAAAACACGTGCATACAACGGTGAAGGAAAACATTGTGAGAAAACCAGTGAGTGTTCTTATAAGCGGCGATGGGCTTGCAACCTGTCACGTATGTAATGCTAACTACTGCAAAATATAGGCATGTGCCAAATATAATGTTTGGACGTGCCTCTGACTACCCCCACTAAACATCTTCGAAGGATCTGGGGATTACAGACGTTTTTAGGGTTCCGTACCCAACGGGTAAAATCGGAACCCTATTACTAAGACTTCGCTGTCCGTCTGTCTGTCCGTCTGTCCGTCTGTCCGTCTGTCCGTCTGTCCGTCTGTCCGTCTGTCTGTCTGTCACAGGGCTGTATCTCATGAACCATGATAACTAGACAGTTGAAATTTTCACAGATTATGTATTTCTATTGCTGCTCGAACAACAAATACTAAAAACAGAATAAAATAAATATTTAAGGGGGGCTCCCATACAACAAACTTGATTTTTGCATTCCAGCGCCATCTAGTTTCATTTGATGTTACTACGTATTATAGGTACTTTTCGCGGTCTCATGCGACGGTATCACATATATAATATACACTATCGGTAAAGTAAGTCGGTAAATAGGTGGTACTTCACATGATCGAATAAAAAGTTTGAAATTGAATTATTGAATTCATGTAGTTAGGTAAATAGGTACCTAGGTAGATATTATTAATTTCCAATTAATTTCGAGTTCGAATCCTGGCCGTGCATCAATGGATATTTCTGTTCGAAAAATGTACCTATATGCGCGTTACACGTGTTTATAACAGTGAAGGAAAACATCGTGAGGAAACCTGTTAGTATTCTTGAAAGCGGCGACGGGATTGCAACCTGTCACGTGTGGAATGCTAACTACGTAGTTAGGTAAATAGGTAGGTTACGAGATATTATGAATTATTTTTTATGTTTCTAGGGTTCCGTATCTAAAGGGTAAAAAACGAGACACCGCTGTCCGTCTGTCTGTTACCAGGCTGTATCTCGTGAACCGTGATAGCTAGACAGTTGAAATTTTCACAGATGATGTATTTCTCTAAAATCAGCATAAACTCCCGTACAACAAACGTGATTTTTTTGCCGTTTTGATAATAGTACGGAACCCATCGTGCGCGAGTCCGACTCGCACTTGGCCGGTTTTTTTTATTTTTATTTTTATTTTAACTGGATTTAAACTGAATTTATATAAAAAGTTAAACAAAACATTGAAAATTGCTACAAAATTGCTTCTAAATACTTGTAATTCTAAAGTTAAATTCTCCCATCTCAGTAGTCTGGAAAAAAACCATTAGAAAATAAACATTGGTGGCAATTCTGTTGTCACCACAAACTATGTCAACCTAAACTCACTCTCAAACTATGTCAACAACTCGTATTCAAGAACGACACTATGAGAACACGCACCCACAGTGGACGAAATCTTTTTTCATAAACATCACTTTGTGTTGAGCGACACTATGGCGCACGCTACTGTGTGTCTTTAGAGCTCAACTTTGGCTAGAGGCACACGACAATGTGCCTCTAGTCACACTATGCAGTGTCGCACAACACATAAAGTGATTTTTATGAAAAAAGATTTCGTCCACTGTGTGTGCGTGTTCTCATAGTGTCGTTCTTGAATACGAGGGTTGTCAACATGTTAATTGGAGTTGAGTAGCAATTTGGATTGAATGTATAAAATCGCTTTATGTAAGTAATTAACTAGTAGGATATTAATAATATTGTACGTGTTAATATATTGTACGTACATTTACCAGGTTTCAACATATTCCAACAGTCCTTAAATTCAAAGACTTAGCTTAAAGGAGCTCCTGTTTATTGTAATAACAATAATAATAATAAACCCTTACTAATTAGGTAGGTGACAACAGAACCTCTATGTGCCACAATCTGTCCTCGTAAAAGTCTGAGCGTGACAAGTGATGAATCTTGTCACCGTCAAATCCCTCTAACTCATTGTTACTGTTGCCTCTGTCTTTGAAAATATCTGGGAAATATCTTAGTCGTCGAGAGAAATATTATAGAGAAATTACAAAAAGAAAAATATAATTAACAGAAGTTACGATTATTTAAACGTCAGTAAAGCGCGTGAAAATTCACTAAATATAAATACGGGGCTTGTGATAATAATATATTATGTAAGTAAGTCTATTCCTATGAGAAAACCTAAATAAAACCGGTCAAGTTCGAGTCAGACTCGCGCACAAAGGGTACCATACGTACATTATACATTATCTATAAAAAAACGGCAAAAAAAACACGTTTGTTGTATGGAAGCCCCTATTAAATATTTATTTTATTGTTTTTAGTATTTGCTGTTATAGCGGGAACAGAAATACATCATCTGTGAAAATATTAACTCCCTAGCTATCACGGTTCATGAGATATAGCCCTGTGACAGACAGACGGACAGACGGACAGCGAAGTCTTAGTAATATGATCCCGTTTTTACCTTTGGGTACGGAACCCTAAAAAAGGACATCAAATATCACTTTAGTTTGTTTTCGCGAGAAACGAAATAATAAAGTTTTGTATAAGGCTATCTATCATTCATTAGATGTATCAACTCAAAGACGCGACAATATTTATCCGGGGATGTCTGGTAATAATGAAGACTGATCGTTGACCTTGGCACAAATCTTCGCGACCCGACCATATACTGACAGCGAGGTATCTCCGGATTTCGTGGAAGTTCCATTAGATTTTGGAGAAATTACTAAGAACGTCTACCGAGGTATTTACGGCATTCAAGATATATTTAGAACTTTATATTCGTAAAATCTGGTATGTTACTGGTTTAAGAAAAAAGGAACAAAAGATATCTGTTGTTATTCCTATCACGGAATGTTTCTTTGTCTCCCCGAATCAATAGTCAAGTAGGTTACCTATTATTACAACAACGGGAATTACTCACGTAAATGATTTGATTTTCATTGACAATTTATCATTTACGTGAGTAATTCCCGTTGTTGTAATAATGTGTAGTACAACTCACAAAAGTTTTGAGAGTGAAATACGTTACCTATGTTGAGGTTACTGGTTTTGCAATTGAAGTTACCTGATGATGGATAGCCATATCAATATCAAGTTTATCCTTTTCCGAGTAGTTCGGCATGTTGAACACAACGTTCGGCACAAAGACATCCTTGTATGAACCCAAATAGCCGCCTCTCTCGATCTTGCAAGTAAGAGTTGTCGCCGAAATCATTTCAACTTTCAGCATTATAGTTTCGTTATCGAGCAACACGAAGTCGTTCTTGTTCATCTGATCGGCGAAGTACATAAAGTCGACGTAAACGGTGTACGTGGAGCATCTCTCTCGGTAAGTTTCGTCGGTGGTCAGTCTGACCACTTCACCGGTTCTCAGTTCAACAGTTTCGCCGTAACTCTGGAACAAAAGGGGTTTCAACATTAAGGTTTCATTCCAATTAACCTATTATGTCAATTTTGGCAATGCGTTCATATTCTGATGCCTAAATCTCGTGTAGACCTTTCACCTGCTGGTGAATGAATGTGGTGAATAAAATGCAGTCACAGAATGCATTTTATAACGTTCAATGTGGTTGTAAAATTGATATAATCATTGCATCCTTTTATGCTCGTGTCTCGCATGACCTGCAACCTAATCAAAAACATACATCAGCAATTCGTCCTGTCCTAATCTTGCGTCCGGGCAACCTCGCAGCAATCGCCAACGGGTAGTTTCTGCCCATATTCACGCTGAAGTTTTTCGAAGCAAGTCGTAGCATCTTTATAGTCTCTATATGTTCCTCTCTAGAGCCAAAAGAGAGATTCAGAAGAGCCACATTCATGCCAGCCCCCATCAACTTTTCCATTGTTTCGATATCGTTTGTTGCTTTGCCTGTAATTTAAAAAAAACACAGTAGTAAAATAAGGCAAAATTTTCTTTCTTTCAGAAAAACCCTGTTATTCTTTATCTGGTCTTGAAATCTCCACTAAATGGGGACTGTAAAATAATAAAAAAAAAAATAGATACCCATTGTTACAATAATCCCAGTCAATCGTTGACAGCCCGGTGGTGCTTTGATGTCCAAGTTTAGCAGATGGTCCAAGGGCGAATAAGCATGAGCGGCTGATAGCTGTTGGCCAGGTAACTCCATAGCATCATACTGGAAAAACAAAAAAGTTTCTCGAATTAATTATCGAGCAAATTTTTATTATGAGTATTGAAGTAGTAGGTACTTACCTCACCCAATTTCACATCAAATTCAGTTGGCCACACCATGATTTACAATTAAGTTCTGTGTAAAAAACGTTAAGAAATTATCGTACAACTATTTACAAAACTGCTTTTGAAAATGTAATGAATGACATCTGAGTCAGATAACAGTCTGTGACTTCTTTAAGAAGATACTTTCTTTGCTCCATACTTTGTTTCTGTCGAGAAGTAAGAAAGGTTCTTATTAGTCCGCACTTATCTATGGCTTAGTGTATGTCATGAATGCCTACTCGAGTGGACGGTCCAGCAAGGTTTAGGTCCAAGGGCGTGCGGCGTTCGGTGTTAAACAATACATACGCGAACAAGTCCCGACTGCCACGCTAGAGGCGTCAGTCGACGTTTGCCCGCTCCGCTCACTACTCACCGCTCCACCGGACGCTTTTTGACTCAGACTGTACGCTAATGCCTTGAGCACACGTACTGAGAAAATGGGCGAGACAATGCGCTCGGCCGAGCACTCGGTGTTTATATTTATCGAGTACTCGGTCGAGACTCGCCCGTTTTGCTCGATACGTGTGATCAAGGCATAAGACTGCTTTTTAGCAATCTTTGTAGGGCTGCAACTGAGTATAGTTTATCTTAGGGCTGAATTGATAGGTAATTCTTACTTATTATCTAAGAAAGGTATCGTAAATCAAATAAATTGTTCGTTCACTGCAGAGCAAAAGTCTTTAAATATAAATTATGCCCTGTTAGGGTTATTAAAGAGGGCTACTAAAAAATATAAAGGTGTCGTATGTTTCATTTGAAAACATCACTTTTTGCGACGGAGTTTTACAGTAAAATAAACATTTGTTATTTGGTTGTCGTCTATTGTACTTTTTATTTACTATTTTCGGAAAAAATACTCTGTACCAAGGTCTGAAGAGGATAAATTCAAATAAACAGTGCTATCCAAATAGCGGTCGAGATTTGTTATTGTTAAACAAAAGTCAGGTGAATCAAGAATCCCGATCATGGCTTAGCCGAATTATAAACAAGCGACACAGCTGTCTCTAACGACGCCGACAAAAATAAATAAAGCTGAACAAAATAAACAAAGCCAAGTTTTATTTGTGGGAAAACCATTAGGGGATCAAAACGAGGTTGGAGAAAAAGATAAATAAGACGAAAGAAATATTTTTTTTCGGACGCGAGGCGTTATAGGCATTCTTATAGGAATTGGTATAACCTTAAACGTATTACGTCAGGTTTTAGCGATAAATCTTACAGGATGTTTTTATGGGGACCGATTGTAAAAAGGATAAAATTGGTTTCAACATTGATATGTACAATTATTGTAATATCATTTCACAAACAGATTTCGCAAATTGGCAAATGTGTAAAAAGCAAGATTTATTTAAATCTATACATATAATAAAACAGTAGAAGAGTTCAATTCTGTACATTGAATAAAAACTAAAAAAAATACTCCCAGGGTCTTCATACAAGTAACACAAGCCAAAAAAAATCATTTTGAAATTTTTGTCTGTCTGTCTGACTGTTGTCTGGCTTTCACGCAAAAACTACTGGGCGTATTTTGATGAAACTTTTTTTGTTATATAGCTATTAGTTGGAAGTTAGGAATACCAGGTGTGAAACTATCTGTCCCCCAGCGAGGCGGGCATGGGTCAGCTAGTATAATATATAAAATGAACATTAGTGGATAATTAATAATTCAAATCACCACCTAGCCCTAAACTAAGCAAAAATAATGTGAATCAGATAACGGCCGGGATTTGGACCAAGGCCATCAAGGCTCCACCAACATCTTTGTTCACACAAATGTCTGTCTTGGGAATCAAACCCACGATCTACAGCGCAGATGACAGAGTTACTACCAACTGAGCCAACTGAGGCCAGTCACTGTGAAGTTACGTAATCGAATAAAAATAATTTAAGGTGATAAGTGAAATTTTTGACGTTTTGTATGGGCTGAGTCTACCCGGATAAGACGGAAAAAGTGATAAAACTGCATTATCTCGAAAACCATCAAATTTAAAAAGAAACTGTCTGTAATTTATTTAGCTAGTATGATTATCTTACGAATTATATAAAAATAAACTGTTTAGCTATTCATAGTTTTGATTAAAAACGAAACTAGTGTTTTTGAAGAGCCAACTTTGGAAAAAAAAACTATCGAGATAAGTTTCACCAATCGTGTTTCTGTCTGTAATTTATCTATATTAAATCCTTAAGTTATCTTTGTCGTAAAAAACAAAACTGTATGTTTTGCGGTTATTGAGAAAAAACGATTCCACATTCTTTAAAAACTTTTATTACTCCTCTTAAATCTAAATAAAATCTCCTCGACTTTGTTTTTCCCTTCGAACATAAAACTTACTAACCAGTGATTGCCATTACCCATGTCCACGGCTAGTTCCAACTATAGCTGCGGTTCCTATAAAACGTTGCCTTCAATTCGCCGTACACGCCATCAAGGCCTCCCTAGAGGGCCACAATCTATAAAATTCTAGTTCGTCTGATGCGTAAAACCCTTTGTGCTCTCAAACTTGGCTCCCCCAGGCCCGCATCAAGCGATACAATGAAATTTCCGACGCCAGAATTTATTCTAAAATATACAGCTTGATTCAAAAATATAAGGTTAAGGAAACTAGCTAGTCTTCTGGGAGCGTAAGAAATAACTCGAAATCTTACGTTTTGAAAGCTTTCTGTCTGCTGGGAGTCTTGTTATAGTTATACCAGCTAACTTAAGTTTGTCTTATGGGTTTTGAGTAATCTGCGTGAATTTATTAAAATAAGCTCAAGAATGTTAGAATAAATTATAATAATTCTAAGAATCTTAGGTAAACATTTATAAGAATAATCTAAAATAATAACTCTCAGAATTCTTTGGCTGCCTCCAATTCTTCATCATCTAGGCATCTGAAATAAAAATAGTTATTTGAGATTTTTCATTGGTTCAACCATTGTATACCTAAGCAAATTAATGGTAGGTATCTGTATTCTAGAATTCAACTAAAACCGAATCACGCCTCAAAGTGTAGTTATTTTTTAGGGTTCCGTACCCAAAGAGTAAAAACGGTACCATATTACTAAGACTTCGCTGTCCGTTTATAAACGGATAAACCTTGTGACAGCACAAGGTTTATCTCAAGAACCATGATAGCTAGACAGTTGAAATTTTCACAGATTATGTATTACTAAACAGAATAAAATAAGTGGGGTTCCCATGCAACAAACGTGATTTTTTTTTTGATGTTTTTTATTGATAATACGGAACCCTTCTTGCCGAGTCCGACTCGCGCTTGACCGGTTTTAGTTTAAAATTTTTAGATATGTGAAAGAACTGCATCGTTTTAATTTAAGTGTACGTACCTATGCAAGTACACACGCACAGCACTATGGGAATTAGATAACTGATATAATACTGATATACTTTTTTATAAATACATCTATAATATAAAAACCGGCCAAGTGTAAGTAGGATTCGCGCACGAAGGGTTCCGTACCATTATCTATAAAAAACGGCAAAAAAACACGTTTGTTGTATGGAAGCCCCACTTAAATATTTATTTTATTCTGTTTTTACCCTTTGGGTACGGAACACTAAAAATGATCGCTGAATGTGTTGCTAAGCGCAAGTCTCGAGAGCAGCTGAACCGATTTTGCTAATTCTTGTTTTGTTGTATTCGTTATTATCAGGAGAAAGTTCTTATGGAAAAAAACAGGACAGCTAGTACTTAATATATAATATCCAGACACCTATGTTTATCACACAAATGTTTATCCTGTAAGATAGATACTAACTCCACCAATGCTTTCTTCGATATGCTGACTGTCCAGATCCTCACGCAGTCGCAGAAGGCGCTCTCTTCAGAACCTCGCTGGAGGGTCACGTAGGTGTCTCCGTATATGAGCCAACCTCGTTTTACTGCATACTCCACTGCAAAATGCACTCGGGATTCCATCGCCTTGTGCCATTTCTTCAAACTACTTGTTGCAGCTATAAAAAAAAACTCTACTGTCACATACATAAGTAGTCCTGAATCCACACTAGGTTTTCCGATAAGGTACTAGTACCTCGACTTTCAATCTGAAGGTCGTAACTCCGAATCCTGGTGTGCATCAATGGGTTTATCTGTTCGAAAAAAATATATGCGCATCAAAAACACGTGCTTAAAAAGGTGAAGGCAAACATCGTGAGGAAACCAGTTACTATTCTTATAAGCGGCGATGGGCTTGCAACCTGTCACGTATGGAATGCTAACTACTGCAAAATGAGGGCATGTGCCAAATATAAGTTTTGGACGTGCCTCTAACTACCCCCACTAGACATCTTCGAAGAGTCTAAGCACCTGGAGATCTGAGATGATGTCTACCGTACTTGGGGATAACAATCGTGATGCTATTTTTTAGGTAGAAACTATTGGTATCCCGGTGCCACAATACCCAAACCCGAAACAGATCATGATCGATTGCAGATTATGTAAATATTTGTGAAATCGAACAGGAAACGCCACAGAGCTTTTTACTTGATTAATTGATGAAAATAACATTGAAATAGAAAAGTTTTGTGTTGTATAAATGTGGAAGTTTGTATGCTTGTTTCCAATAACATCGCAATGGCCAAATTGATATGGAAGATACTTCAAACAAATATGAACAATAATGACGTGTACGAAGCCACAGACTGAAGCTAAACTTAATATAATATGTATATAAATTACGCGTCACGTTGTTTGTCCGCGATGGACTTTAACCGATTTTAATCAAACTTTGCACATCGTGTGCAGTTTGATACAACTTGAAAGATAGGATAGCTTACATCTTAATTTATAGTTAACTAGCTGACCCGTGCCCGCTTCGCTGTGCGTAAGACATTTCTAATACCATCGTTGACTTTTTTGTAGACGTTATTAAGTTGTACAATACTGTAGTACATTATTCTGATATATCTCGTGGGGTTCAGCCAGCATTTGCAATGTAAGCGCAAAATAATGTTTTTATTATATTTATATTTACGACATCACATTAGAAACCTCTAAAATTATCAGTGTTTCTCTACTATATTATGCATGTATTATACATATAAACCTTCCTCTTGAATCATTCTGTTTATTAAAAAAAACCGCATCAAAATCCGTTGTGTAGTTTTAAAGATATAAGCAAACATACATACATATTACATACAGACGCGGGAAGCGGAAAGCGACTTTGCTTTATACTATGTAGTGATAACGTTAGCCACAGCAACGCGTGGCCGTGTCTGCTAGTAAAATATATAATACTAAAATCTAAATAAATACTTTTTTTAATTACAGGTTTCAAAATTATTAACTTATTTACGGAAATTTATTAATCCTGCCGAGAAATAGGTCAGCTAAGTTATATCTAAAATGTAATAGTTTTATTTGAATTAAAATTCAATAGAAAAAACATTTATATTTATTCAGATATAGATAAATCAGATTTGAAAAAAGAGCAAACGAACTCTGCCTGAAAAATTTGTAAAAGAAAGGCAAATATTTCCATCAAGCTGATAGAACGCAAGATATATTGAAATACACGAGTGTGTACATCAATCTCGCGTAATCTCGACATACAATGTACGAACGATCTATCTTGGTACGTGCAATTTCTGCGAGAAAAAAATATATACAGTGCCTTCGCATATTAAAAAACTGAGGCTACAATGAACAAATTACAAAAGTCTCATCCAAAACAAAAACTTATTGAGACGAGTAATAAATGTTTTTGATGAATGCAGAATCGATTTTTCAGTCAATAACATACAGTTTGGTTTTTTATAACAAAGATAACTAAAGGATATAATCTAGATAAATTACAGACAGAAACACGACTGGTGAAATTTTTCTCTATACATTTATTTTCCAAAGTTGGCTCTTCAAAAACACTAGTTTCGTTTTTAATCAAAACTATGAATAGCTAAACAGTTTATTTTGTATAATTCGTTAGATAATCATACTAGCTACCTAAATTAAAAATATTTTTTTTATAAATTTGATGGTTTTTAAGATAATGCAGTTTTATCACTTTTTCCGTCTTATCCGGGTAGACTCAGCCCACACAAAAAGTCAAAAATGTCACTTATCACCTTAAATCAATCATATAAAATCTCATTATTGCAGCCAACCAAATAATATGTATGGAGCTTGTCTTTTTAAAGGCTTTCTTAAAACACCGATTTTCGCGCGCGACTTTGCTCGCGTGGTACTCGGATTAAAAGTATATATTCTATGTTTCACGACAAAAGTTATCGAACTCGAGTTAGCCGATGTTGCTACATGTTGATAAAAAAAAAAACATTAAAGCTTTCGCATCTATAATCTTAGTATGATTGCTTCTCAGTTGAACGAAACTAAAATAAAATGCGCGATGGAATCAAAACTATAACTGTAGTCTTTACAGCGAGTACCTAACCCCGATGTTCTTAGTTGTCACTTCAAAATATCTCCACGTTTACTCGACCTCGAAACCGTGCTTTGGTAGCTTTAGTTGATAAAATTACCTCGAGTTTTCTTCTAATCGAGAATTCCTCAGTCAACAGAACTGTCAACTCAAGGTACCTCGAGATGTAACTTGACATTCCTCGACAGTTTCTGAACGAAGCATGTATCAATATCGTTTTAAGATACCAAACATGAGGTACTTTTTGAGGGAAAGTTTGAGGGGCCTCGAAAGAGTTTGAGTCAAGGCAGAGTCGAGGTTACAACTAAGAATATGGGTATAAGACTACCGAAGTTGTTGTCAGAAAGGCATGCTCGATCTATGGAATAATTTTACTCTACGAACGAATCTACTTTGTTATCAATATTTACTTACATGGCTTTGAGTTATTGTAAGAGTAGATCGTGATTAGATACCTTTTATAGGTATCTTCTTTTCTTACTTATTTTCAAAGGTTTCATGGGATAAATCTTGTTATCAGGCTACCCACTAAGGTATTTTGCTTTGAAGAATAATACGCTGATAGATATTTTCACATATTATGCACTTAATCAAACGAATGAGGAGTAAATCCTACAAAAATATGGCGCAAATTAAAAATGCAGAATTCAATTCGAAGTTTATAAAAATAACGTAAACTTTGAGGCCAAATCCCGACTGCGAGTCTCTTGATATGGAATTTTGCATTTCACATTTTCAAATTGAAAAACTCAACTTGGGATTTTGAAGGAAAACAGCAATTAATTCCTTGGAAATGCGAATGATTCGGTGAAATAAACGTGTATTTTTAAAGTACGATGAGTAAATAAAATCATTTTATTGTTGTGTTTTGCAACAAGACGTGAATTGTGATTTTGCTAACCTTTATAAATAAGTGGCACAACACATCGATAAGTTTGAAGAAGCCTTGTTGTCCTTGTTTTTGTGCTGACAGTGATAACGAGGCAGGAAGGTCGGAGCCACATCAGGATCTTGGCTGTCCGTCCGGTCACCGTGGGCATCACCACTATTCTAGCGTTGCATTGGTTGGCCACCATAGCGCAGGAGAGCGCGCTTGCATCAGCTGCGTTTACAGGCATTTTAAACTAAAAAAATACAGAGACTAATGAAGGTAAATAAATATTAAATAAATAACACAGCGCCATCTTGCCCCAAACTAAGCAAAGCTTGTACTATGGGCAACATATAACTGATAGAATACATATATACGTATTTTTTTGTTGTAAATACATATTTATAATACACTAGCTGACCTGTGCCCGCTTCGCTTTGCGTAAGACATTTCTAATACCATCGTTGACTTTTTTGTAGACGTTTTTAAGGTGTAAAATACTGTAGTACATTATTTTGATATATCTCGTGGGGTTCAGCCAGCATTTGCAATGTAAGCGCAAAAAATGTGTTTATTTACGACATCACATTAGAAACCTCTAAAATTATCAGTGTTTCTCTACTATATTATGCATGTATTATACATATAAACCTTCCTCTTGAATCACTCTATTTATTAAAAAAAACCGCATAAAATCCGTTGTGTAGTTTTAAAGATATAAGCAAACATACATACATACATACGCGGGAAGCGGAAAGCGACTTTGCTTTATACTATGTAGTGATAACACCCAGACACAGAGCAAACATCCTTCTATGTTCATCACACAAATGTTTATCTCATGTATAAAATTTGTATATAATTATGTCATTTTACTATAGTATGTATGTATATATTACTTACCTCATTTATAATCCTCCAAAAATCATCCTTTGCATTTGTAAACGGCTCCACGGTACAACATAGCTCGTTCATCGCTTCTATCACACCGAGAACGTGTTCCACAGCTGGGCAGTTGACTAGCACGAAACCAGTAGCTCCTTCTAGGAGCGCGTTGGCGACGTCTGAGGATTCGTTGTCCAAGAAGGTTCCAGTAGACAGCGCGTGGCGAAATATCCCGCCGGATATATAGAATGGGATGCCTATCTTTGGAAGAATGATAGTTGGTTTATCTGTCGGCAAGTAACTGGTAATACATAACTTTAGGTTATATTTTCAGTATTTTTAGGTTTAACCTATTTTGTCCGAGAAGCCGTGTTGGCCGAGTGGGATGTACCTCGACTATCAATCTGAAGGTCGTGGGTTCGAAACCCGGCATGCATCAATGGATTTTTCTGTTCGAAAATTTATATGCGCATCATAAACACGTGCTTACAACGGTGAAGGAAAACATCGTGAGGAAACCAGTTAGTGTTCTTATAAGCGGCGACCTGGGCTTGCAACCTGTCACGCATGGAATGCTAACTACTGCAAAATGTGGGCATGTGCCAAATATAATGTTTGGACGTGCCTCTGACTACCCCCACTAGACATCGTCAAAGGATCTAAGCGTCTGGAGATCTGAGAGGATGTCTACCGTACTAGGGGATTACAGTCGTGATCCTATTTATTTTAATTTTATTTTTACCTATTTTGTCGGGGAACCGAGTCAAGTCATAAATTTGCCGATACACTTAGCAATTGTTGTGCAAGCCGGTCTAAATATATAAAACTCTTGTGTTACTGACTGACTGACTGGTCTATCAACACACAGTCTAAACCACTGGTTCTAAACCAATAAAGGAGTTTGAAAAGTTTGAAAACAACTTCACGTGAAGGCTTCCAAATTGAACATACAATGAGATAACGACAAAGAACCCAAAATACACCAAACTAAATAATTTCAGCGTCTACTCAGAACTGACCTGCCTACATTTAGCGCCGACCCACTTCTGTATCTGCATCATGCGGCGGCTGATCGGAGCTTCCAGCTCGTAAGCCAAAAACTCTCGCGAGAACACTATCCCATCCGCCTCCTAAGTAAACATTAAAACGTGTCGTCTATTACTGTCTAAGCACTGGCTCACTGGTAACAACTTCTATGTTATGTCTGCTATGAGGAATTTATAGCATGTAAAAGTAACATGCTTAAAATTTCTTATACATAAAATGTAATTATCTAGCTAAGTAGCCATTTTCTTTTTTTCTTAATATTATTCTTAATATTTTTAATTGTTTTGATTTCATTTTTATTATATAATTGAATCAATAATATACTATTATTATTATTATTATTTTTCTTGACAATAATGTTATTTAAAATTGCTACATAAGTATGAAAAATGTGTTATGTTATGGATGAATTTAAAACAAAATATGTGACGTGTTATTCATGTAATTAATGAAATACTGCAACTACCGACTACCGGCTTTAATGCCGTCGGTCTATCTAGGACCATATTACGCTGAATCTTCAGGTTCGTAGACACCATTCAAGAGCCGTATATTTCAGAGGTTGTCAGTTATGTGAGCTGTATGGCCAGCTTTAGTAGTTAGTAGCATACCTTAATAATTTCATCGACATTTTGAAGACCTTCGCCAGTACTAATGCCACAGAAAATAGCTGGCCTCCTTACTTTCTTGCCCATGTACTGTTTTATTTTCCTGATTGTTTCAACTTGCCGAACGTAATTTATTATTATCATGTCTACCTAAAATCATTAATAATGTAAATATTACAATCAGCGACTGGGAGCCCCTCCCAGTCGCTGATTGCTCTTTTTCGAAACGAAAAAATAAATACTTCTGAACAAGCCACATCTCCTATTTTTATAAGTATATTACTTCAGGTTCCTACCTAGATTTATATTAAGCTGAAAACATAATAGCAGAAACATTTCACGATAAAGATATTATTTCAAAATGATACGTTTTAGAATTTATGATCGAAATATTTGATATACCTACTATTAAAATCAACTCGTGATTTATTGTTAAAGATAGGTAATATGTAGATCTAGATTTCTATTAGAATAGATTTTTGATAAGTAATTATACATAATTTATATCATTAATTTATTCGAAAAGCTAAGGCGGACCACGCGCCGACGTGTGTTTGTCGTCATTGCAGCGGTCGGTAGGATTATTTAAGTGATTAAAGATGGGTACATCTTTATTCACATATACTATCACTACATAGTATAAAGCAAAGTCGCTTTCCGCTTCCCGCGTATGTATGTTTGCTTATATCTTTAAAACTACACAACGGATTTTGATGCGGTTTTTTTTAATAGATAGAGTGATTCAGGAGGAAGGTTTATATGTATAATAACATGCTACCCGTGCGAAGCCGGGGCGGGTCGCTAGTACATTATAAAATAGGAGATGTGGCTTGTTCACAAGTATTTATTTTTTCGTTTCGAACAAAAACAATCGTCGACTGGGAGCGCCTTAAGTATGCAGGATCCATCTGCATACCATCGCGTGCTGCAGTATTGCATCTGTACAAAAAAAAAACTGAAATAGATCTATGCAAACATATTTTTTTGTATAGTTTTTATAGTGGTTATCACGCTCATACCTACTATACTTACTAATATTAAAAATGGGAAATTAACTCTATCTGTCTGTGACGTTATCACGGCCAAAACGCTAGGCCGGTTGTGATGCAATTTTACAAAGAGATAGTTTAAAGTCTTAAGACAGACATAGGCTACTTTATTTCCAATTTTATTCTTTGATTTTTGGTAATTTCATTTTTTTATGATAAAGTCGTTAAAAATCAATTTTCTGAATCTACGCGTCAAAGTCGCGAATAAAAGCTAATCATTCATATGATGAGAACTGTATACATTGCTGAAGCGTGTAATGGTGTATAGTTTAACTCTGTGTACTCTCCGAGTTTCGTGTGTAAGTTCAAAGGTTAAACTCAAAAGGGCAAATCCATTTCGTAATGTGAAAACAGATATTGTCGAAAATAGATCTTAAGTCATTTTTGAGTTTGGCCGGCTATTTCCTCAACTGGGTAAAAAAATGGGACCCTATTACTAAGACTTCGCTGTCCGTCTGTCCGTCTGTCTGTCACGGGGCTGTATCTCATGAACCGTAATAGCTAGACAATTTAAATTTTCACATAATTATTATGTATATCTGTTGTTGCTATAACAACAAATACTAAAAACAGAATAAAATAAATATTTAAGGGGGGCTACCATACAACAAACGTGATTTTTTTGCCGTTTTTTATATATACGGAACCCATCGTGCGCGAGTCAGACTCGCGCTTGGCCGGTTATTTTTACTCTTCTTACCATCTCACGTTTTTTTGTCGTTATGCAATAAATTTTATTATTATTACATAGGTAAGGTTATTGACAAGGTGCAACGGACTACAGAAAGCAAATTGACCTGTTTGTGGTAATCCCGAAAATCCCGGGATTAGCCGAGTACAATCCCGGGATTTTCGGGTCAGAAAACGGCCGGTATCCCGGGATTGTATTCTCTAGACAGGATGGTACGGGTAGTGCAATAAAGTAAAATCACAAGGATCATAAATTGCAATTGCAGAAACGTAGCCCTCACTTTGCCTTCACCGTAGTCGGGTAAAAATGTGTAACATACCTGATACTCCAATGCAAACTTCACTATCTGCAAATCTTTCTTGGTAATATATGGTCTTGTCCTCTTCGATCCTCTCGCACAGACGATACACATGCTCGTGAGTTTTCCAGTCTTCGTCACCAAGCAGTTAATGGAGTTCTCACCTAAGGTTGCCAACTTTTAGACCAAATATAGTATTTTTAGATTCAGTAATCATACAAATATAGTAGATAAAGAATTAATAAAAAAAAAATTGTGTATTAAAAAAATATATGAGTTAATGTTGCTGCTTTGAGCTTTTAGGGTTTTTTTGCTGATAAAATATAATAGTTAATATGGCAGTAATTTAATATGTTAAAAAAATAGTAGTCAGACACCTAAAATAGTAGAATACTATAATATACTAGCGGCCCGGTACATGCTTCGCTACGTATAAAGTGAAATATTAAAAAAAAATTTAAACCGCTTTACCGATTTTGTGCAAACTTCACATAAACCATCTACTAAATAGTCCGAACAAAGCCTAAACATTTGGTTTGGATAGGTGAGCCCGTTCTTGAGTTATAAAATTACAACGAAAAGTGGCATTGATTTTTATATACAGGGTGAAATCGTAAACACACGTCAAATTGATATGGGTGGTTCAGTATACGTAATAGTTTGGTTTCATGAAAAAAACATACACATTTAAAAAAAAAACAACAACTGATGTAATCAATTTAAACGATGCAGACAAAGTCAATGTATTCAGATAAGTTCATAATATCAGTGTTTTTTTTTGTTAAAATATTTAAAAAATAATATTCGGATAAAAAACATTTAAAGTATCAAGTTAATTTAGTTGAACTAAGTACACAAAACTTTGCGAGTGTAATAAGATGCCTTTGCAGTTGTTGTTTTTTTTTTTTAATGTGTATTATTTTTTCATGAAACCAAACTATTACGTATACTGAACCACCCATATCAATTTGACGTGTGTTTACGATTTCACCCTGTATATAGATAGTAGGGTAGGCAACCCTATTCTCACCAGTTACGGCTTTACAACGCATGATTATCTCATCGTGACCCACAGATATTTCAGTGCCGATCTTGATGTCAGTAGCTAGGTAAGGATTATCCACGAATATACGGCTGGCATTGCATTTATCGAACTCCGCCAAGTTGTAGGTAAGGGTCACTTCTGAACCTTCATTTATTGTTATAAAGTCTTCTTCCTTAAATATAAAAATGTATTACAATAAGTAAATAAAGTATATAAAATAATACAATCAAACATGAGCAAATTTTTAATTATGCTAGAGAAACACATCTGAGCGGAAAACTTTGGAGTTGGAATTGCATAATATGTATTCTTTGGAAGATAATTTTACTCGTATAGTTCGTTATATGTATGTATTTATTAAAATTCAATCTAAAGGTCGTGGGTTCGAGGCCGGCGTGCATCAATGGATTTTTCTGTTCAAAATAATTATATGCGCCTCAAAAACACGTGCTTAAAACGGTGAAGGAAAACATCGTGAGGAAACCAGTTAGTATTCTTATAAGCGGCGATGGGCTTGCAACCTGTTACGTATGGAATGCTAACTACTGCAAAATGTGTGCATGTGCCAAATAATAATGTTTGGACGTGCCTCTGACTACCTCCACTAGACATCTTCGAAGGATCTAAGAGCCTGGAGATCTGAGATGATGTCTACCGTACTTGGGGATTACAGTCGTGATCCTATTTTTTTTTTCAAATCAAAAATACAATTTGTATTTTTTTTTAAATTAAGACTAGGCTAGGCGCATTTTCCAAAGCATAGAATCTAGTTGTAAATAAAGTTATACAAACCTCTTCCAGTATCCCAGTTTTCACTATACAAGTCTTTAGTTCCACACAAGTAGCGACTGGCCATTCTATCATTGCATGTTTCTTGCAGAGGAACGCAGCAGCCTTGTCCACCTACACATTGCATAGTGGATATTTACAGTGGATTATTATTATACTACTTTTGTATATTAACCTACATCAAATTCAAATTCAAATTCAAAAATCATTTATTTCAATAAAATGACAAGGATCACTTTGAAACGTCTTAGGAACTAGGTGAAGCTACGCCGATTCCACACGACCAAGCCTAGAAGAATCAGGCAACAAACACGGCTTGGGGTCTACCTTTTTCTTTAATGATCCTTTCCTTAATGCTATGTAGATATCATCATCTTCCTGCCCTTATCCCACTTAAGTTAGGGCGGCACAGTATGTGTTCTTCTTCCATTCCCCTCTCTCATCATTTATTCCTTTCTTACCTTAAGGCGCTCCCAGTCGACGATTGTTTTTGTTCGAAACGAAAAAATAAATACTTGTGAACAAGCCACATCTCCTATTTTATAATGTATAGTATATGTGAATAAAGATGTACCCATCTTTAATCACTTCGATAAATAATCCTACCGACCGCTGCAATGACGACAAACACACGTCGGCGCGTGGTCCGCCTTAGCTTTTCGAATAAATTAATGATATAAATTATGTATAATTACTTATCAAAAATCTATTCTAATAGAAATCTAGATCTACATATTACCTATCTTTAACAATAAATCACAAGTTGATTTTAATAGTAGGTATATAAAATATTTCGATCATAAATTCTAAAACGTATCATTTTGAAATAATATCTTTATCGTGAAAAGTTTCTGCTATTATGTTTTCAGCTTAATAGAAATCTAGGTAGGAACCTGAAGTAATATACTTATAAAAATAGGAGATGTGGCTTGTTCAGAAGTATTTCTTTTTTCGTTTCGAAAAAGAGCAATCAGCGACTGGGAGCCCCTTAAGGTGTAGCCTTATTTCTATCACATGTGTATCTTATCTTATCCTATGTATCATTGTTTGTACTTTGTGGATGAAATTCTATTCTATATCATCTTTCACATAGTCTATTCATCTTTTCTTTGGCCTTCATCTACGTCTACATCCATCCACATTCTTTTCGTATATATACCTACATAACTTACCTAGGTATTTATTACACATTATACGAAAGTACTACCTATAATAACTTTGTAAAACAAAGTTATTAAAGTTATTGTTACAAAGAACAAAGTTATTTTAACTTAGTTTGGCAACAAATTGGAATAAAGGAAATAATAATGGAAAATATATTAAATTGGTACCTTGCCTAGTAGGCGTATTTTGTCGCCACGTGTGCTATGCGACGCTTTGAATCGCACTATGTTCATGCCACTCTCCATCATTTTGTGGATGTCAACGGGAGTTATTTTTGGATCATCTGAGCAATACGAAAAACTGTAAGTGAGTGATTAATTCACTAATCAAAAACACTAATTACACTCACTTGTAGTGAGTGATTAATAATTAAATAATAGTAATGCTTCTTAGCATTTGTTACAATACAATACTACTTTTATCAACCTGTTACCTGATGCACCAATAACATATACGGTAGAAATTACTGGATGTGCCTACATCCGAAAACAGTCATAGAGTTGATTATAATGAAAATCACGCTCATTTTTGATTGGATATTTATCACTATTTTAGGAGCATAAAATTGGAAATGGTATACTTCGTAACGAGTATGTTTTTTTCATAAAAATAGATTTCTAAATTTGAAAGCTGTGGCAATTAAAATCAGCGGATGAAGATCTATTTTTAAGATGTCTTCTGGAATAACAGATAGTTACGAGTTAGTAGGTTACTTTTATCTGAGTACCAAGCGCAATAGTAGTAGTAGCTAGTATATGTTTTTTAAGTTGGGGCTATTTTCCACACAGCGCTCGACATTTTAAAACACATTTTAACTATAAATACGACTAATCTAAATTTTAACTATAAATAGCCGATCTGCCGTTGATCGCGGTCGCGGGCGATGCTCATGATGAAGAGCATCTGATTGTCTCGAAACGTTAGCAATACAACAAGAAACGTGGTAATTAGCCGTATTTATAGTTAAAATGAATAACAACCACGATAGTTTTAATTCTATTTTTAAACTCGAATATTTGAGCGCTGTCATGGGTCCGCTCCGCACAACTTCGTACTGCTCCTCACAGCTCCGTGTAGGTGGAAACTCATCCTTATACTTAGGTACGAGTACCTAGCGTTATCATTATAGGGCTTCTTCTTCTTCTGTTGGGGATTTGGTTCATGATTTTAGGATCACTAATGTCGGTGTTCCCGAATTTCTTCATGTTCAGACGCTTATCTGCCATTATGCCTTTTAAAATATGTTTAGAACACTTAAAAATAGCAACTATAAATATTTCGTAAAATTCTATAAGATTGTCAGTTTCTCGACAAAGTTATTTGATTTCTGACCAATTTTCTTGATCATGTCAATGTCAATATTGTCAATATTAAAAGAAGAATTTGTAATGATAAAGATTGTATAGGTAAGTCGGGATTTTAGTAGTTTTAAAACTAAAAGCATACTATACATGGGAAGGCACTAAGGTAATATAATAATTAGTAAATTACCTTGTTATTGAATTTTCTGTGAGAATAGAATAAAATGAAATAATTATTCAACGTAAATCAAATACTGTATTTTGTAAATTATTATGAATACTAATCGAAAGTTTACCATAGTCATTTGATAATATAATTTTCTTAGCATTTGTTACTAGCTCAAGTAAAAAAACGAGAAAATAATTATTCAAATTAATGTATAATAAATTAAAGTGCACTACAAAATAAAAACATAATAATAATACATATTTTACAAATAAATTTAATAGGCATCGCACTTATCGTAGTATCTGAAAATAAAAAAAGTATAAGCACAAAATACAAATAATATTATTCAACTAAAACAACCAAACATTCTTATAAGAATGTTTGAATGGAAGTGCTAAACGCCTAAATTACCAACCGAATTTAGGACAAATATAGTCTATGTTTTGGGGTAGCATGGGTTACTTTTTATACAGGTCCTATCGAGAGAAGCCGATGGCAAAAGCTAGTATTATTATATAGGGATCTCTACGTATTAATAATCATTACGCTGCTTCGCTGCGAAAAGAAACGTTCATTCATTCATTCATCGTGCCAATGCGCTCGTTTATAAAACTCTATATATAATGTCCCTCCAATGGATTGCTGTATACGATGGTTCACGCAAATCCTCTCGTGTGCAGGTAGTAAAAGAAAATAAAAAATGAGGGCTTACTTTCTCTTCTTAGTCTCCTCAGTGGTAACGTTCCAGATTTTGACGGTGTCGCAATATGCGCTAGTTGGTGAGTTCTTCCGCAGCTCCACGTAGCTCTGTCCGTAGTTCAAAATGTCGCGTTTGAGCCCATAAGCAACCGCAAACTTGATACGTTCCTCAATCTCGGCGTACCAGTCTTTAAGGGGGGGCTCTGTGAAAGAAGAGGAATAGGTAGAGGAAGAGATAGCCTCTTCGTGCTAATCTAACGATGCTTATGGATATATGCTCGTGGTTCAGCGATCACGACTACTCTGATAAAGATGGCGGTAAGAATAATAACACATACTCATCATCATCTTGCCCTTATCCCACGCGGGGTTGGCACAATTTGTAAAAAAAACAATTTGTACAAGGAATTGGCATGGTGTGTTTTACAACCGCCTGCCTGACGTCAACCCACTTTAGGAATATTTGTTATAAAGAAAAATAACACATACTGTCATAAACAATAGGTACGATCCCTCTATAGATCTGCAGTTGTCTAGCCACAAACGGGTCGGTGCTGATGGCAATGATGACGGCTTCCGGAGCGATGTGGGACAGCTGTATCGCTGTGCGACCAGTCACGGTGGTGACAATAAACGCGTCGGACTCCAGCTGTTTGGCGGTCATTGCGCCTGCTATGACGCAGGCTTCCGCTGCGTTCACGGGCACTTTGAGCTGAAAAAAAAAGGATCACGAATATAATCCCCCAATAAACATCTCCATGCTATATATTTTTTTTAATAATATCACAAGGATAGCTTTGAAACGTCTTAGGAGCTTGGTGAAGCTACGCCTGTTCCTCGCGTCCAAGCCTAGAAGAATCAGGCAACAAATACGGTTTGGGACCTATAATTTTTTTCAATGATCCTTTCCTTATAGATCATTTAAGGTGTCTTTAATGGGCTACTACTCTGCAAAACAATTTCAACATTATCGACGATAGTGATAGAGCTCCCATATACCTACTCGGCCAAACCGCACCCTTTGAAATCGTCGTCTGTCATAGTAGAATGTGTGATATCAAAATTGACAATAGTAATGTGGGCTGTTCCATCCTTCAAAATTATAGTCGAAAACGAAGTGACGTTTGTCCCGATATATCGTGTATACTTTTCTATAGTAGACATCCAGAGTCATTGTAAGCTTCTCACCTCATCACACATCCTCCACAGATCAGTATTGGCCGTCATAGATTCAACCATCATGCCGATTTCATCGAGGATCTTCATAGCTTGCAACACGTTCGCGGGATCTTTGTAACTTCTGAATACAAACCCAGCCCCTTGAAGTATCGTGTTAGTTATGTCGGTCAAGTCACATCCTGTTATTGTACCTTTGTGTAATGTTCGTTCCAATATGTTACCTGATATGTAGAAAGGCTTGCCGTGCTACAAAATAATAATTTATATCGTACCCGACGTCATACGACACAGTAAAAAAACAAACATACGTATACGTACACATTCTCTCTCACACGTTCTCTCTCTCTCTCTCTCTCTCGCACCTAACACTTTTGGCTAAGTCAATCTATTTATTTGAAACATTAAAGATTTTTAATATTGATATGGTCACTTTATGGTGTTATAAGGTTAATTGGTACCTATTACATGGATCTCACAACTTTTTACGGTAGGTAACTGAGTTGAGAAACTTGTTTTTTTTACAAGTAATGTTTTTGATGGCTATCTTTGTTTCCTAATGTTTGATTAACAGCTTGAGAGTATGGAAACAAGTAGTCGTATGGAAAAAACTAATGGAGAATGATCGGATGCGATTCCACGATCTCGGATCGGCAGGCAGGGTAGCTACAGATAAACAATCAATACTCTTAAAAGCTCACGACTGTATTTCCTATTTTTGCAGCAGTTATTGCCCATTGCTGATGATTGATTTGATTAACTGACTTTTGTTAAATCCAGAAGTTTAACTAGGTAGGCGTAGGCATTCAAAACCCAACCATCAAAATTCGAGGCCAAAACAGAGATAGATATCACTTACCTGTCTACATTTAGCTCCCATGTTTAATTGAATAGATATCATTTTATGCTTATCCTTTATTTCGTATGCAAGAAATTCTCGCGCCAAAATTATTGCGTCGGAATTCTGAAAAAAGGAATTTCACATAATTATAGGATAACTAGCTGCCCGCCTGGGCTTCGCACGGGTGATGTATTAACGAAGATTATAGGCAACTTTTTGATACCTTTTGATTGGAATATTCGAGGGAATCTCTATGATATGACCCATACATATACAACCATCGACACGTGTATCCTGCCCATCCTAACCTACGGTGCTCAGACCTGGTCATTGACTGAGTCGCAGAAGTCCAAGCTCAATATTTGCCAGAGGGCAATGGAACGCAGCATCCTCGGATTCAAACGTATTGACCGAGTGATAAAAAAATATTTCTCATGTTATTTGCTGATAATGTAGTTTTTTATAGGTCAAAGAATTATTAAAATGCGTCCAGTAGCTTTTTAGTCTATTAATTACAAACAAAATATAATAATAGAAAATTTACCTTATAATAATGGTAGTGTAGATTTACTTACCTCTAAAATATCATCGAGGTTGTCAAGACCTTCTTGCTCGCATATGGTGCTCATTATCAGAGGTACATTGTCGCCGTCGAACATATTTCTAATTATTTTCAAAGTTTTAGCCCACCGAACGGAGTTCACTGTTACTATGTCAACCTTGAAGAAAAAGTTCAAAACGTGACCTCTCTGATTTCCAAATCCTAGTCAGGCCAAATCATTGCTAAATGAGTCTTGCTAAAATCATTTCTATTTATTTAAAGTTAGAGTTTAAAATACGGCTGCAATCGTAGCTAATCTGAATCCTGAGAGGAAAACATTATGGTTTTTATCCGGCTGCTCAGACCAACAAGGTAATGTGAATGTTGCAACAAACTAAGGAAAACTTGAACAATGGGAACCAAATAACTGAAAGAATACACTCATACACGAAAGTAAATAAGTCACAAACGATAAAACCCGAAGGTACACATTCATTAAGTGTAAACCTTCTGTGAAAGCCTTTTGAAAAATAAATATTTTTATTATTATTATTATTATTATTATTACCTATTCAATGTTTTTTTTTCTAATACTCACCACTTATAGTCTCAATTATAATACAAGTAATAATAATAAATAAATATTGGTGGGCATTATCACTCAGCGCCATCTAGCCTCAAACTAAGCAAAGCTTGTACTATGAGAACTAGATAACTGATGGAATACTTTTACTCGTGTATATATTTTTTGTAAATACATTGTAACACAGAACAAACATTGATATTCGACACACAAATGTTTGACCTGGGTGGAAATCGAATCCACAACCTACAGCGCAAAAGGTTACTACAAACTGAGCTGTGAGGCCTGTCAACTATCGTCTAATTATGTTTATCACCTTGTGTTCCTTGGCAAAAGCAATGAGATCTAAATCAATTTTTGAAAGCGGAGGTTTCAAATGCTTCACGTCACGAACACATACAAATTCCAAGCACTTCAATTTATCGCCTCTCAGCACTTTACATCGGATGGTCTTATCATCAACCACTTCTGTGCAGACCATGACAATCATACCGAAGTGAATCGACACTTCTGTACCAGGTTTAATAACCTTGATAATGTAAGGGTCGTCTATGAATATCCTCTTTGCGTCGCACTTGTTCCAGAACTTTGTATCGCTGGTCAGTTCAACTATCCAATCTTCTTTTACATCGACTGAAATTTCCTTTATTTCCTGTAAATATTGTTTTAGTTAAAGCCGTGTTGGCCGAGTGGGATGTACCTCGACTTTCAATCTGAAGGTCATGGGTTCGAATCCCGGCGCGCATCAATGGATTTTTCTGTTCGAAAAATATAATGTCAACTGTAATGTTTGGACTTGCCTCTGACTAGCCCCACTAGATATCTTCAAAGGATCTAAGCGTCTGAAGATCTGAGAGGATGTCTACCGTACTTGAGGATTACAGTCGTGTTCCTATTTCTTTTTATTTTATTGTTTTAGTTTTGTTACCACAGAAGCAAAATCACACTAAAAAACAAAACGAAGTCAAAGTCTAAAAATGTATATTTCAATAAAATTACAAGAAGTACTGTGAAACGTCCTAGGAGCTAAGTGAAGCTACGTATAGATAATAGTCAATTGTATAGATAGTCTAGTAGTGGGACTTAGTACCACAAAAGAAGTAACAAATATTTGAAGATCATGCATACATGGTGGGCGAAACAGTGAAGTCCATATGATGTAGTTTTTAGGGTTCCGTACCCAAAGGGTAAAAACGGGACCCTATTACTAAGACTTCGCTGTCCGTCTGTCCGTCTGTCTGTCACAGGGCTGTATCTCATGAACCGTGATAGCTAGACAGTTGAAATTTTAAAAGATTATGTATTTCTGTTGACGCTACAACAACATATACTAAAAACAGAATAAAATAATAATTTAAGTGGGGCTCTCATACAACAAACGTGTTTTTTTGGAGTTTTTTATAGATAACGGTACGTTTTTTAGTTACCATACAAATTCGTATAGCGTTGTAACTTTCGCACCGCGGGTTGTACTGTTTTAATATTACTTTTTAGAGCGTGTAGCTCCAGAACTTACTTCTTTGAGAAAGCCGGTTCGAATACAGGCGTTGGGAATATCAATCGAAATAGTAACTGGCCACGTGGTAACTTCGTATTTGTCGCAACACCATTTTACAGCATCTTTGATCATGTTTAACATCCCGACTTTGTCGCTTTTTGTAATGTGTGTCATTTTGAAGCGTATTATCTTTAAACCCATTTCCAGAAAGGTTTTTATATCTATTGATGTAAGTTCCGCTTCACCTGAATTTGGTCATAAAAAATACTTTTATAACCCATCGTAGACTTTCGCCTAACCGAGAGAAAGTATATCTTACTATATTTCCCTACTGCTGAGTAAAGATATTCACCAATTTGTTTTATCTTTTGGTACTCCCACGGTAAATGAGATATTAGTTTATCGATTACAAAAGAGAACAAAAATATTTTTAACTACTTGACTTGACCGGTTAGGTATTTAGGAATCTTAAGTAGCGTAAATATAACAGCATCACTACATAGTATAAAGCAAAGTCGCTTTCCGCTTCCCGCGTATGTATGTATGTATGTATGTTTGCTTATATCTTTAAAACTACACAACGGATTTTGATGCGGTTTTTTTAATAGATAGAGTGATTTAGGAGGAAGGTTTATATGTATAATACATGCATAATATAGTAGAGAAACACTAATAATTTTAGAGGTTTCTAATGTGATGTCGTAAATAAACACATTTTTTTGCGCTTACATTGCAAATTCTGGCTGAACCCCACGAGATATATCAAAATAATGTACTACAGTATTGTACACCTTAAAAACGTCTACAAAAAAGTCCACGATGGTATTAGGGCACGGGTCAGCTAGTAATATATATATGAAATAATGTTTTTAAAAGTATATACATTATACATTACTTACAAAACGTCATTATTAATGGTGTCAGCCTATAGGATTTGGGTCGTGCGATTCCCAAAACATGATCCTCGTATTCTTCCATTATACCATCGTTACTTTTGATCACATTATTCATTATTAAATCTATCTGAAAATGTAATTAATATTTAGGTACAGTTATTCTATCTCACGAAGGCGGGATGATCTTAATTGTGTCTGTATGTGTAGATGACATGGCATAGGTATTGTATCTATTTGCGTTACCTAGATAGTGCTCAGTATCAGTCACACAAACAAAAGCGCGTGTCTATATTCATCACAAGTACTACTCACCCGCATTCGTGAGATAAAACAACTTTAGAGCTATCATTATTCAATATTTGAACATTTTCTAGTAATAAAAACTGAAATAAACTCACGACAAACAGTGTATTCGCTCACTGATGACAAAAGTGCATGAAATGTGTAAGTATTAATACAAACCAACAATATGGCTTTTTAAAAACCAACGACGTTCTTAGCACGGATCTATGACATGGCTTCAAGCAAGATACAGAGATTAGATACATACAGTAAGGTCGGCACATCTTGGCTTACGTGAATATAGGCGTTTGGCAATTTTCGACCTTATGCAGTGCACCTTAAATAGTGACACAAAACCATTTTTGCGGTCTACGTATGCGCTCATAACATAATGCTTGTAGCGATAATTCAAATGAATATTGTTGCTTGTGAAATTATTTAAAGACTTACCTAAAATATATTAATCTGAAAGTAAATATTATACAAATTAATATAATATGCACAGTAGCGAAAGTAAACAATCAAAATATTTTATAAGTAAAATTATTCAATAGAAATATATAGAAATCTCAAGAATGAAACTTGAGTTCTAAAGAGTATATACAATGAATTCTTAACACAGATCCTCAACGCGTAAATATACAAGGTGTAAAACTAAAGGCACATGTCAATAATAGTAAAACATCATCATGGTACAAAAAACCATTGTAAGATACTCCAAGCACTAGAAAACCACGGAAACAGGGACATTTTCTTTTAGATATTTTTTTTCAAAAAATTCATGGTTTTATTTGGATTCACATAGGTAATTATATTGATTGATGATGAATTAATTGATTATGATGGTTTGTTTAAGCCTTCCATAATTCATATTATCTGCTTCCCATTTTTTTTTGTTTAAACTCATTTTACACCCTGTCCCTATTTCGATGAAATGGCCATAGAGAAAGTGCCACAGAGAATAAAAAACTAATTACTTTATTTTATTTTATTATAAAAATAATATTGCTCTTTTTCCAGAGACAACATAAACTAGATATAATAAGGTAACTAAAATTAATAATACTTTTCAAAAGAGGTTTGTACAATGTACACTCAGTATGAAATAACCAATATTTTTTCTTTATGATATTTATTTTTTAACGTCTTATTTATTCAATAGAATCTCATTTACGGTTCTTTGTGATTTTATCTTTTACTTATTGAATTGCTTTTCGTCTCTGAGATGTCTTTTCAATTTATTTTTTGATCACAAAAGTTGCTTTGACTATGTCATCTGTGCCATGGGTATAATTGTTAATATTCTTGCTATTAAAACCTACCGGGCTCCTTAAACGATATGGACTCATTTCATAGTGACGGTTAAGGCTCCAATTTTATAAATAAGTATCTATATTTACTACTAGCGACCCGCCCCGGCTTCGCACGGGTTTAATACATATAAACTTTCCTCCTGAATCACTCTATCTATTAAAAAAAACCGCATCAAAATCCGTTGTGTAGTTTTAAAAATATAAGCAAACATATATACATACAGACGCGGGAAGCGGAAAGAGACTTTGCTTTATACTACGTAGTGATAGTGATACCTTGAGTAGGTAGAGAGTACCATTTTAGGAAAGAGCCTTTTATTAGAATTTTTCGTGTTTTATTGAGTTTTTAAATGAGAAATTTTGAAAAATGGCTGACATATTTATGATATCCTGAAGCATTTGTACTACAACACATAAAACCAGAAAAATACAGATCATGAAAATATCTCTATTCTAACTCAGGGATGCCGTGTTGGCCGAGTGGGAGGTACATCGACTTTCAATCTGAAGGTCGTAGATTTTTCTTTTCGAAAAATTTATATGCGCATAGAAACACGTGCTCAAAACGGTGAAGGAAAACATCTAAGTAAACCAGTTAGTATTCTTATAAGCGGCGATGGGCTTGAACCTGTCACGTATAGAATGCTAACTACTGCAAAATGTAGACATGTGCCAAATGTACTCTCCTCATGTGCCTCTGACTACCCCCACTAGCCAAAGGATCTAAGCGTCTGGAGATCTGAAAGGATGTCTACTGTACTTGGGGATTAGAGTCGTGATCCTATTTTTTTTTTAACTCTGGGATAGAACCCGCAGCTCTTGCGTCTTAGTCGCGCATTCGTCCCCTACGCCGTCTAATGCGTTTCCCCGTTTCACATAAAACGTCATCATAAATTGAAAATAGAAAATAAAATCCACATCTGATTTTAAAGCTTTATAAACCACATTGTAGGTTTTCGCTCCAAATACTCGTACTATAAAACATTTATGAAAGCACTAGCCGTCCCGAAACAGACTTTGTTCTACCCAAATTTCAATAATCGCATAGAATAAAGAACTTTCAGATAACTTCATTTTTTTTCCCTATGACCTATATTAAACCTTGACCTGATAAAATAAATTACGTATTTTAGTAGAATGCGTATCATTCGGTAGTCAAATTGATGACAGATTTTTTTGACAAAATAAATTTCGAACACCTTAGTAGGATTCAACCTTTTTGGTAGAATGCGTTGCTATAACAACTCAATGTTTTCGGTACAAGATGTCTATTTTTTTGCATACCAGCGCCATCTATACCAAATTCATCCTCTTTGCATTTTTTTTATCTGAGTTTGACAAACATATATACAAACTCACAAACTTTCGCTTATATAATATTATTAGGATTCATAAAATCCGTAGTAACTAAACAATGTCGGTGGCTTCCTCGTCTATTCTTTTCCTATATTTGTCCTGTTAGCGGGAGGCTAATGGGCCAACAAGGGGTGTGCTGTTGATTTTCAGTTAGCCGCTGTCTTACTTGTATCTTGCAGGATTTATTTACAAGATGGATTCCGGTATTGTTTGTTCTGTGTCTGGGTGTTATAATGTATTATATAAGTATGTATTTACAACTGGCTGCTCGCCCTGGCTTCGCACGAATACTAATGGAGATTATAGGAAAAAATATATAAGTTAGGTTACATTATTGCAATTTTCGTAAGGATCCCTATTTTTTTTCGAAAATAAAATATGGCTAATGTAGATTTTGGTTAAATAATGTTTGAAATTTAGGTCTAGTAGTTTTTTAGTTAATTCTGTAAGTCGTCTCTTCAGGGTCAATAATTAATCAAATTCCATTTGGTTTTCATACTTTTATCCATGTTTTATTCATATTTCGTAATACACTTTATATCGCTAAACATCCAATTCACTTCCCTCCAAAAACCTCTCTGTCAGAATACCTGTCAGAGTGACAGTTGACTTTGCTCAAAAACCAAGAATAGACCCAAATATGTATTCTACCTACGATAAGCGTACCACTGAATAATATTTTAGTATGCCGTTACAATTAATATAAAAATAATAATAAATCTCTGCATAGTATTATAAAAGTGTAGATAAAAAGTATGTGAGCATTCTATCCGTTATCTAGACGTTGTGCTTGTTTTAAAGGTATTTTCTCACTTTCAAAGAAAACACATTTTTACTGGTGCTTGTGCCTATAAAAACAAAAACCACATCGAGAATGTGGGTCAAACAAAATGTTTTACTTTTATTACTGCCAATGAAAACGTTCTTGAATCCTTTCCGAATTTCTTTTTGTATCAGCATTTTGGGTAGTCCCCGATGCCCAAAGTTTTGCTTGTGATTTTAACGATATCAAATCTCTTACTCCTATGGGAGTATAACCCGGAATTATGAAAAAAAACTTAAGTTTTTGTCGTTGGATTTGGAAAGTGTTACCAACATCTAGTTTTTTTAAATAAGCGAATTTCTCCCTCAAACTGTAATAATGTAATCTAAGGTATCAAAAAATTGCCTCTATACATATTATAAATGCGAAAATAAATCTGTCTGTCTCTCTGTGATGTTATAACGGTAACAGCTGGGCCGATTGTGATGAAATTTCATATATAATTTAAAGTCTTGGAACGGATATAGACTATTTTTTCCCAAAATTTTCGTTTGATTTTCAGGATTTCCTAAATCTACGCGAAAAAAGTCGCTGGTAAATGCTAGTAATCTGCATAAGTGCACTATTCGGGACGTACAGGTAGTTATGTTTTTTTTATATGGCAGTATGGCAGTATGATGATTGTTACCGCTGTTTGCAAAAAAAAAAAACATTATCGTCATAGCAGCATCGTTTATCATAGCGTAACTGCAAATTAAGGCATTAGCTTAATAGCGTAAGCAATTTGCAAGGCCTTGTCTAATTAATTCTGTTAATAAGGGAAGTGCTACAGAAGCTGCGCAATAAAATCGTAAGTAAGAATCATATTGTGTTATTTTCTTATGTAATGGAAATTGTAGACCGTGATTGAAGGTTGGTTCCATTCTCACTCAGTCAGCCTTACAGCTTAGTTGGTAGTTAGCTCTACCTTTTTATGGGTTGTGGGTTCTATTTCCACCCAGCATTGATATTTGTGCGATGAAAAGTCAATGATTAATCTCTCTCTCTCTCTCTCTCTCTCTCTCTAAACATTTGGGTGTAGGTATCCATTCCTCTGATCCACTTAAAACGCGTCATACGATGCATGATGCATCCTATGTGATGGCCATCTTGAAGCAAACAGGTGTTACACCTCATGTACCTTTGATTTACCGACAACAATGTCCTTAAAACCAGAATACAGCAATGCTGCTTGGAGGCAGAAACAAGTATGGTGGAAGGTAGGTATGTGCCCCTTCACGAGAAGCTCGACTTTTGAATAATAAAAAAAAACAAAGATGTATATTTTGTCGAATATAAACGCTGATGTTTCAAGGGAATAAAGTAAACCACCGAACATAACAGGGTACTTCGGGGGCATACGAGTTCCTGTGACAGACAATCGAGACAGGCCTTCCAATCAGCTGGTGACAGTTAGATTGAATCCAACGTGGGGCGAAACCGACGAAATAACGTTGATTGATGTCGGATTGATCGGATGGAGTTAAAAAATAAAAAAGTCTAGCGAAAACTGTAAAACAATATGTTGCACGTTCGAAAATGTCACAGGAAAATGCGGGTTCCCTAAAATCTCGTATGAGAATCTAAATTATTCACGGGACAATAGAAGTTCATAATCATTTTTTGTAAACCAACATTTTTTCCTGTTCGTATAAAAACATTATCACGCTAGCGATTTGTGTGGGAAGGTTATACGGGGTTGATCCGGGTGCCTGTAAGAGTGCTTTGCCTCTGTACTTCCGCTTGACACAGTTTTCGGAACATCCTGTATACAAGACGTCGCACGGGTGATTTTATGGCAATTTTTTTACACCTTGAGTTACATTATTAAAGTTTTAATAAAGTTTTAAATGCTTTTTTCTAGTTATAAATATAGTTTATGTTCATCAGGGATAATGTAGGATTCTAATGGTAAATGTATTTTTCAAATCGGTCCTGTAGTCTTGGAGAATATTCAATGCAAACAAACAAACAATCAAATCTAGTCTTAGTTATTTTAATCCCCAAGTACGGTAAACATACTCTCAGATCTTAAGTCGCTTAGATCCTTGAAAATGTTTAAAGGGGTAGACAGCAGGTCCAAACATTTTGTTTTGGCACAATACCCACATTTTGCAGTAGTTAGCTTTCTATTCGTGACAGGTTGCAAGCCGATCGCCGCTTATAATAATAATACTACAACATATATTCTTTTTTTTTCGGTATTATTAAAGTGCGAGTAGGTTGTCAACACTAGTAAGAGATGGTTTTTCCCAAAGTAAGACAGGCTATGAGTTCATTGCTAAAATAATAACTTTCTCATAAACTTTTCCAACTGTCGTTACTCGTTATAGTATATTATAAAATAAAAAAATAGGATTATGACTGTAATCCCCAAGTACGGTAGACATCCTTTCAGATCTCCGGACGCTTAGATCCTTTGAAGAGGTCTAGTGGGGGTAGTCAGAGGCACGTCCAAATATTACAGGCACATGCCCACATTTCGCAGTAGTTATCATTCCATACGTGACAGGTTGCAAGCCCATCGCCGCTTGTAAGAATACTAACTGGTTACCTCACGATGTTTTCCTTCACCGTTTTGAGCACGTGTTTTTGATGCGCATATAAATTTTTAAACAGAAAAATCCATTGATGCACGCCGGTATTCGAACCCACGACCTCCAGATTGAAAGTCGAGGTACCTCCTACTCGGCCACCTAATTAAAATATTAAGAAAGCATGAAAAATCTCAAAGCCTGCTTCCTCATTGAACTTTGAAGAAATATGACGTCGAAAGTGCCTTCAATCTACACGAAGTTATCCTCGATTTCCTAACGATCATAAAATCACTACAAAACCAGAATATTGTAAAGTAACATTTTAACCGTGGCACCATGTTGTTCAGAACTCGGAGCAGTTCCAGGAACCAGTTATGCAGTTTCCTATTGTTTAATTTGTTAGACAACAAACTACCGGACATTAAAACCACAGACTAAATAAAACAGTGACGCCACTTTGCAAATAAACAAAGGTCTGTGATTGGCCAAAATGTGCGAGTACTTCTATCATTTGAAACCATGAACTATTTGAAGCGCACTTTTGATATGCTGAATTTGATATTTGTATGTGACTCTGGCTCGTATTCAAGAACATCACTAAGCTAAGTGTAGGTGTTCTCACTGCAAAGTTTCCGATTTCTCACAGTGTCGAATATGTCCATACATTCGTTTCATGAACATCACTTAAGTATTCCTTAGCTCAGTGAACGCATAGGGGTGGATTCGGCGTTGTGATTGGTGGTTGGTTTTGGACCTAACTTCAAGCAATGGTAAACGTCATTAATATCAATCAATCAAAGAAACAAACCACAGAGTATTTTGTATAAACAAACAAATGTCATGTCGGCTCATCAGCTGTGGCCGTAGCACAAGTTAAAAAGGAATATCAAAACAATATTAATTACGGTGCAAAAGTGACAACGCAATTTTTCTGATATTACTTTAGGACCTTGTGGTATGACCCCTGATATCTGTTGGATTAATAAATTACAATAAAATTTTCTTGTATGTAGTAAATATAAATAGTATCGTTTTTTCGTCGACCGAATAAAATAATCATCAAAATCATCCTCCTTTGTACTAATTTTTAAGTTAAATTTACTTGAGGCTATACGTATGACAATACAACCAACACTATGCGTTCGGTAAAGTAGCTGTTGAGGTACTTTGGCTAGAGGCACACTGTAGTGTACGCATAGTGTCGCACAACACTCAAGTGATGTTTATGAAACAAGATATTGTCCACTGTGGGTTGGAGCCTACTATGCGTTCTCTTAGTGTCGTTCTTGAATACGAGCCTCTGACTGTTTTCTTTCGTTATCTTTATCGAGGCGTCGAAGACTTGGATTACTGTCGTGATACATTTGTTTTACCAAATTAATATTTTCACCAATTATTTGAATTAGCTTTTCGCAAAAAACAGTACTTAGTTAATTCATATGCTCGCTATCGTAGTCGATCGTAGCAATTTTAGAGCGTGTGTAGTTCCCGTTACTCGTAGTTGACTAAATGAATAAATATTGGTGAACATTTAACACCATTTAACCCAAACTAAGCAAAACTTGTACTATGGGAACTAGATAACTGATAGAATACATTTATCATATTATATCCTTTTTTTTGTAAATACATACATTGATACATACTAAATTTATCTTATGTAAATCGTCTATTCAGGGTCAATAACAGTTTTTATACTTTTGTCCATGTTTTATTTATATTTCACTAGCAACCCTTCGCACGGGTAGCATGTTATTATACATATAAACCTTCCTCCTGAATCACTCTATCTATTAAAATAAACCGAATCAAAATCCGTTGTGTAGTTTTAAAGATATAAGCAAACATACATACGCGGGAAGCGGAAAGCGACTTTGCTTTATACTATGTAGTGATAATCCCATAATATCGTTACGCATCCAATTAATTTCCCTCCAAAACCCTCTGTCAGAAAACCTGCCAGAGTGACAGTTGACTTTTCTCAAAAACCAAGCATAGAACCAAACGCGTATTCTACCTACGATAAGCGTACCACTGAATAAATACTTTTGTATATTTTAGTATGCCGTTACACTTATAATAAAGTGGTTGCGCTTGCTCTCATATTAGCTGTGCCAAAACTAAGTTGCATCGATAGTTGGATCCAATTTCAATTAATTACACTCAATAAAATTTAATGCGAATCAATAAACTGTTCAGGTGATTTTGAGTTGGAACTGTAATTGATGTGCATGATCAACGGTCTGCTAAGATGATAAAGGCAATTCTACTGACGCCTGGTTTCTATATCGATATATTCTATACGATCCGTATTTATCACGGATCAAAAGTCAAATGTGTTCTAAAGTTTATATTTCTGAAGACCAAGTGAAGAAGCCGAGGCTGTTGAAGAAACTACCCTTTCTTCAACAGCCTCGGCTTCTCATCGGTAGCTCCAAGTATTCCAGTCTGCCCTACTGCCATGGTCATGGCTACTGTAACATAGCCGGATAAAAAGACCCATGTAAAAATCTATAGTTTGATGTTTACCGATAGATGTTACGAAGAATCAAGTTTCCGTGCCTCCAAATATTTTGTAAGTACAAATAACCGTCTAGTCATGGAGCAGCCGGAATCCATCAACCAGTTTTTAGTATTTTATCAACCGACGAAAAAAGGAGGTTCTAAATTCGTCGCTTTGTTTAAAAGCTTTTTAGCATATCTTTGTGATTCGATGTGGATGATTTTCTATTGTGTAGAGAATAGACCAAAGTTAGCTCCATTCAAATTGTATTTACGTAGGACTTCATACAACTTAAAAAAAGCGAACATATATCGTATCTTGTATCGTATCTTATATATATCTATCTATTGATTGGTTGAAACCTTTTCATCGGTTTTCTTTTTAATTTTCAAAACGTAATTATTGTAGCAATAAATTTAGAAAAAAACCCCAAGACCACGCCATTTAAGGCGATACTTGAAATTATTGACTTTTTGTATTGAAAAAATGATAAAACTGCATTATCTTGAAAACCATCAAATTTAAAAAGAAACCGTCTGTAATTTACTTAGCTAGTATGATTATCTAATGAATTAGATAAAAATGAACTGTTTAGCTATTCATAGTTTTGATTAAAAACGAATATAGTGTTTTTGAAGAGCCTACTTTCGAAAATAAATCTATCTAGAAAAGTATCAGCAATCGTATTTTTGTCTGTAATTTATCTAGATTATATCCTTAAGTTATCTTTGTCATAAAAAACAAAACTGTATGTTTTGTGGTTATTGAGAAAAAACGATTCTGCATTCTTCAAAACATTTATTACTCCTCTTAAGTAATCAGTTTTGGCTTTACTACGACCCTCGAAAAGTTCCACGTTAAAAGCGCTGAGGCCTATTTCAGCTCAATTGACTCAACGTGGTATGTTCACTTCGTCCCACAAGTACGAACTGGTGGTTAAACTGTGGCCCGCGGTACCGCAAACAGCTTTTAAGAACTTTGCCGTGATGCGTTTAGGCTTGTGTTGTAGGCACCAAGATGATGCGTCACTGGAAGCACATAAGCGTGCCCAATGCTGCAATTCATTAGTAACAATAGTCTCGTAACAATTAAAGAAGGCTCATGATGAGCATCTGAATTGTCTCGACACGTCAGCAATACAAGAAAAAACGTGATAATTAGTTATTTTTATTTAAAATTAAAGAAGGGACTAAACATCGCGATACTGGGAACCCTTGTGTGAGGTCTAGGGCTTATTCAAACACTTACTCAGTAGATTTTTGCCTTTCCTAAAAGTATTAGTGGAAATCCCCGCGACTTCGTTCATGTGTTATTTTCAAACAGACTTCAAACCCACTAAAAGAAACGATCACTACAAAAAATACTAGTTTCTAGGATAAGTGCGTTGATAGATCAGTTAGTCAGTCAGTAACGCTAGAGTTTTTTGTTGATTCATAGTTAAACGATGTATGTAGAAATAATGTTAAAGTTTTAAATATTTTTACAACAAGATGGCTTCAGAAACCAGAAGAGACTGCTTAGAAACCCACTACAATTCACTATTAACAAGAATTAAACAGCATTATTAACATTCTAACATTCGCTATGTTAGAATGTTAAAAACTATTGTTAAGGTGTGTCTAAGGTAGAGATAAAAGAAGTGTTTAGAATAAGAACTTGTACCTTTATTTCACTTAGGTATTTTTCCCAAGAAACATCGTATTTCAAATGCGATCATGCTAGTCAGTTCGGCTGGCCGACTAGAATATTCTGACGACAACTCTGGTCAAGTAAAGGCATAGTAATCCTCATTACTTCCAACTATAGGTAACAATCGATTACCTAACAAGTGACAACTCCCCGACAACTTGAACACAGAAACGTCTGATCCGAGCAAGATGTAGCCAATCAGTGATGTCAATACAAATAAACAAAGCTGAGTGCACGTTCCATTAAGTTATTACTGTCGATGTCGCTTCCCCTGACCTAGTTCTGTGTAACCGAGTTAGGTGGGTACTTTTGTCAGCATCGTTTGGGACGCTAGTGCGTTGAGTTTTGGGTATTTTGTGTACTTATATTTGTGGCTCATACTAATTAACTGAAAATAAAGTTTTTGTTTAATATATTTTTCATCTGTACTAATACTAGCTGCTCGCCCCGGCGTCGCACGGGTGGTATCTGGATAAAAAGTCTACCGATTTTGTGCAAACTTCACATAAATCATTTACTAAATAGTCCGAACAAAGCCTAAATATTTGGTTTGGATAGGTGAGCCCGTTCTTGAGTTATAAAATTACAACGAAAAGTGGCATTGATTTTTATATATGTAGATTATAAATGCGAATGTAACTCTATCTTTCTGTCTCAGATGTTATCACGGCCAAACCGCTAGATTAGAGGTAGTTTGAAGTCTTGGAACGGACATGGCTACTTTTTTCCCAAAAGTTTGCTTTTGATTTTTAGGAATTTCAGTGTTCTACGATAAAGTCGTCAAAATCGATATACTAACCCTCGTATTCAAGAACGACACTATGAGAACACGCACCCACAGTTGACGAAATCTTTTTTCATAAACATCACTTTATGTGTTGAGCGGCACTATGGCGCACGCTACCGTGTGCCTTTAGAGCTCAACTTTGGCTAAAGGCACACGACAATGTGCATCTAGTTACACTATGCAGTGTCGCACAACACATAAAGTGATTTTTATGAAAAAAGATTTCGTCCACTGTGGGTGCGTGTTCTCATAGTGTCGTTCTTGAATACGAGGGTAAATCTACGCGGACGAAGTTGCGGGTAAAAGCTGGTATCCTGTTATCTGTCTATATTACTCTTCAGCATATGAACGTTTAATGTAAAAAATAGCATCGATCTGTTGCTCCGTTGGTTGCTGCAAAATAACAAACCAACAAACATTCAACACACGTTTAGCTGATTCAAACTAACTCAAACTGTGCCTGAGCTAGATATGCGAAACACTTTGAAAAGGTATGTTATCTACCGGATCGGATCCAGGGGGGGGGGTGTCATGGGGATCATGACCCCCCCCCTGGGCTGGGTCCAGGTCCATGCAAAACTCTTGTAAGATGACTTTGAAGTTTTGCCATAGTTAACAATATCCTGAAAATCTCTGGAGTCTTTGGACACACAGATTTTAATTTTTGGCTCACAATCACACACAAATACAATAAGCTACCCAACCTACTAGTTAGTTTTTGGGCTACTTCCATTATTTCGATAATATTTTGCCAGAATAACGTAACTGCAGCAAAATGTGTATCTTTTTTGTCTTTGGACACTCGAATTTAAAAATTCGGCCACAATCACACGAAACCATAGTCTACATTACTGTATACTTCAAATCCCGATTAAAGCCATCATTTTGCCCTACTAATGTTCACGTGACCCCCCCTGGCGCCAATGCTGGATCCACGCTTGTATCTACCTACGTCGTCTCTAAATCGAAAACTGTGTTATAATTAGCTTGTGAAAATTAAATTACCTACCAGATTAGGTGGAACACGAGTTTCTAACTAAAATTTATTATAAATGAAAAAGTTTCTTTGTTATAATCACAATGTAACGCTAGAACTTTTATGAAAGACATTGGATGAAGATTGTAATAAAATAGGCTACTTTTTATCCAAGTACCTACTACGCTACTGATGCGAGCGAAAGATAGTACATACATACACATATACATACATTCAAGGCAAGTTAAATAAAAGTACCTAAAAAAATACTTTCAAACTAGGTATACTGAGAGATCTTCAAATCAGCAAGTTTGAGGCATATGAATACCAGGGGAGTTAGCATGAACCACTATCGTATCGATAACGTAAAGTTCAAATACCAAAACTGACACTTTTACTATACCAAAAGTGTCAGTTTTGACATTTGAACGATACGTTGTCGATACGATAATGGTTCGAGCTCAGGCCACTGAGTAAGTACTAATACGAAGATATAAGATATACTTAGCTATAAAAAATACTGGAATTGAACTTTCATAACTGGGTAGAGTTATCTAGGTTGGCACTGGCACTAAAGGCCAGTTCATAGTTTTGAAGTTACAGTCGCAAGTTTGCTAACATTATTATGATATAGTTCTCTAAAGTTTCGGTTTCTTTAGAAGCGGCTACCGTCATTATAAAGGCCGTAATATTACCGATTTTAAACTTTACTAACGTACCTTTAATTTGAGGTCATCAAAAACAAACAACAAAAAACCGGGGACGTACTACAATCATAAATGTAAGACTAAAGCAGTATTACTCGTGCGAAACTGACAACGCCATGTGTTCGTATTGCTTTAAAAATTGTAGTACGGCCCCAGCTCAATGTTGGGGTGTTAGAATAAAAATAAAAATATAACTAGGATCACGACTGTAATAGGTTGAAATCCTCTCAGATCTCAAGGCGCTTAGATCCTTGACGATGTCTATAGGGGTCAGCACGTACAAACAATACATTTGGCACACGCTCCTACGTTTCTCAGTAGTTATCATTCCATATGTGACAGGTTACCAGCCAATCGCTGCTTATAGAATTCTATTTAGTTTCCTCACTATGTTTTCCTTCATTGGTATAAGCTAGCATAATTTTTTAATAGGAAAAACGTTCCAGATTCAAACTTCAGGCTTATTACAAGCTTTTATTTAACTTGCAATGTATGTATGTGTCAGCTATTATTATTTTTATTAGGGAATGTAGGTACGTACCTTTCGGTTTGTAATAATTGGCCTCGTAGTTATTGTCGGCTATAGTGCAGCCTCCTTGTACGAGGTAGAATAAAAACTCCTTAGTAGACAAGAGTTAGAATTTTAAAAAGGTTGAGAGTTGACGGGAATGGGAAAAATAGTATGGTGGATGACGAATGGTTGTCAAAAGAGATTAAATATTGTATCTTACGAAATAAACATGATGTGAGTATATTTGTGTTTTTAATTGTACTAGAATCTGGTAAGTAGTTTACATATGTATGTAACTATGTTGCAAGATTCCACCTTATCAAGGTGGAATCTTGCAACTCAATTTTGTAGCAGTTATCCCTAACTGATTGAGCTGAAATTTTGCATAATTATGTAACTTCGGTGACAATGAAATAATATGGTGCCAGTGAGCTGATCTGATGATAGAGTCAGGAGCTGTTCAACAGAAACTCACTACGGAACTCCTAAGTAAATACTTCGATTGAGTAAAAACTTTGCATACTTGTAAAGTTCCGATGACAATGTTATATGATGAGACAGGTGATAGCGGTGGTGGTCGATGGTTTAAATGATTTTACAAAAACTTGTTATTGAAAAATATTTTTCTACAGAAAACTTATTTATGATCTCAGCTTTTTAGGAATTCAAAGCTTTACTATCAAGTATACATAGTGTACAGACTAAACTGACACGTGTAAAATAGTTAGGTAACTTATAGTCGTGGTTGTATGTTATCGTCTGAAAATTCACAAGACCTGGCCTTTGTGTGTACACATTTTGTTGCTCGAAATATATACGACTAACAAACCCGCGATAGACGTTGTCCTGTCTAAATTTCGATAATCGTATAGAGTAACGCACGTTGCTATGATGGCTGATGTCAGCACGGATGTTAGATTTTTTGCACAACAGCGCCATCTATACCAAAATCATCCCTTATGCGTTTTTTTATCATTTTGGGGATGTTTTTCGTAATTTAAAGTAGTCTATGTTTTATTCGGGCAATATAACTACATCAACAGCAAAATTTCATTCTTATCCGTATTGTCATTTAGGCCTGATTGAGGCACAAACATACAAACTCACAAACTTTCGTATTTATAATATTATAAGGATACATAGAGGCGTATTTTCTCTTAGCACAGTTTTGTTTTACAACATATTAGAGAGTTCTATGTATAACATTACGTGATATTCCACGAACTTGTTGAGTTGAGTAACTTGTAATCCTATTATTCTGTCCTATCTTGTAAGTACTAGAAAGAAAGAAAGAAAGAAAGAAAACGTTTTTATTTGTGACATTACAAAGCAGAACAAAGAGACAAAAAAAACGAGAATGGTAACAAAATGGTAACATGACAATAAACAATAAAAAAAAAAATAGATTCCTTATACAACTAATAAACTAAAGGTGTGTCTCTCAGTACCATACACAATAATACACACGATGACGTCACAAAAATGGAATCCGACTCAGCTTGATGTTGCTACGATACTATTCTACTAAGTAATATTATAAATGCGAAAGTTTGCGGAGATTTCTGTCTGTGAGTGTATTTGTTACTTCGCCGTATCCACTGAACGGATTGAGATAAAATTTTGCGTGTATTAAATAGCCTTCCATAAATCTTCGCCCACACGAGCGTGAGTTGAAACGACGTCGAGGCGCGGGCGCTTCTCCGTGCCGCTTGGTTGTCCCCGCTTCGACTCCGCGCCGCTTGGTTCTCCCCGCTTCGACTCCGAGCCGCTTTCGCCGTGTCTCCGCACTGTCGAACAAGCGGCATCGCGCTGCTTCCACCGCCCTGCCACGACTCTAGCTCGTGTGGGCGAATGGCGTGTCAACAGTCAACAATCAACTAATTTAACAATTAATTAATAATTCTTTTAGGCGAAAACATACTATATACTGGAGTGTTTTTTATTTAGACTGTAAACTGTTTGTTTTCCGAATACAACAAAAATAAAATGATTGATGACGAAATAAAATGGTATCAACATTTTTATAAATTGAAAATTGTATAAGTCTTTGTTATACAATCACAATATTAATATGTTATAATGTATATCACCGAGATACAGAACAAACATCTATGATCATCACACAAATGTTTGTCCTGGGTTGGGATTAAACCCACAACCTATAACGCAAAAGTGCGCAGTGCTACCAGCTGTTTCTAGTTCGATTACGTCATAACGGCTGGACAGATTTGGTTAAATCTTGGTATTTTAGTAAACTACTTTGTATTCGGGCACTACACAAGCGAGGCTGCAGTTTGTACACTAATAATTATTAATAACACCCAACCAGTCACATACATAATTCTGACCCATGGTATTCCCTGTGTTGTGTATTACACATGACAGGGAAGGTAGTACATATTATGTATAACCTTTACATTCTGAATTTCATTACTATGTATGTAATGTAAAAACTGAAAAACTGCTGGACCGATTTTAAAAATTATTTTACTATTTAAAAGCTACATTATCAGCGAAAAACATAGGCCATATTTAATTTGAACAAAAATTAGAGATCCTTACGAAAACAGCAATAATGTAACCTAAGGTATCAAAAAATTGCCTATAATCTTGATTAGTACAACCGTGCGTAAACGGGGCAAACAGCTTGTTACGTTAATATTTATTATGACGTGAATTGAAATGAATTACTTCATGAATTATTTAATTTTTATCCCGATTCAACTCCTAAGACATTCATATTCATATTCATTTATTTATTGCTCCAGTTTGTTACAATGGCATTAAGATATTACAGAGTTTCTCAACGTGGACCCCATTGAAATAGGACGTCAAGATTCGTACGAAAAATAAACGCGAACGATGTCTCGGGAGTCCACGTGACTAGAGAATAAAATAATAAAAATAATAATAATAGGATCACGACTATAATCACCAAGTACGGTAGACATCCTCTCAGATCTCCAGACGCTTAGATCCTTTGAAGATGTCTAGTGGGGGTAGTCAGAGGCACGTCCACACATTATATTCGGCACATGCCCCCATTTTGCAGTAGTTAGAATTCCATACGTGACAGGTTGCAAGTCCGTCGCCGCTTATAATAACACTAACTGGTTTCCTCACGATGTTTCCTTCACCGTTGTAAGCACGTGTTTTTGATGCGCATATAAATTTTCGAACAGAAAAATCCATTGATGCACGCCGGGATTCGAACCTTCGAATGTACACGACCTTTAGATTTAAAGTCGAGGTACATCCCACTTGGCTTTTCTATAAGCGATCTAACCAAGAATGTGGTAAGTACAGATTTTTTGTGAACACGTCCTTCCCGGGATCTCGCAAGTCTCTCGCTACGAAATTGCTATTAGGGAGATTCTCGCCTAATGGAGGCATAATTGGGCTCTCGCAAACTAATGGACAATTATGCTGCCTGCGTGGATTTTATGACAATCATAACATTGTTACTGTTATATGCTGTTATCTTTATCGCCAGTGTATAGTTTTGTAACAGAGAAACTGGTTCAATATGTTATTTATGGCCTTTTGCAGTTTTTGGATTCTTCATAAATAAATGTCAAAAGGTACTTTAAGGGTTGATTTATATTAGACCGGACCGTGTCCGGGGCGTGCCGTGTTCGGGCCGGGCCGAAGCCTTTAGTTAGTAGACGGGCCCGGACGGGACACGGATCAGACACTGTTTAATATAAAATGCTTCATACAAAATGTATGTAACGTTTCAAAACCGCGTCGGGCACGGCCCGTTCTAATATGAATCTACCCTAAAGATAGGATTACTGTACATTCCCATAAATTGAAGCGGGGTCGAGATTCAAACTCACGAACTTCGGATTGAAAGTCGAGACACCCTTCTCAGCAAACACGACTGTTGTAAGGTACTTCAATTATTTGATATGTATGGAATGCATATAGCAAAATGTGAGCAATATTTGGGCATGCCTCTGACTACCCTCTTAAGGCATACTCAAGGATCTGAGCGCCTGTACATCTATGAGGATGTCTACCGTACTTGGGTATTACAGCCGTGGTCCTATTTGATTTTTCATTTCAAATTTGGTAATATGAAAACTGCAGCAGTAACTGTTCTGTTTTTTCGACAATAAACTATTTAATTCATCTTTATATCTTGAAAAGCCGTTTCTAGAGCAGAATCTAAAAGCTCTTTCCAGATTGCCTAACAGAATCCGTACAACCAAGTCAGTGTAGTGTACACATCGCGATCAAATATGACGGATGATCGGCTCACGGGGCAAATATCGCCAGCTGTGGACAGACCACTCCAGTTCTTCTATCCGATATCCACAGAGACCTCTCTCACTTGAGGTAATATTGACGCTTTCGAGTGCTGTGTGTGTAGTGTCGGGGTTTGAGCTGAGATAGCTTTTCAGTTTCTATAAGTGAGAAAAGATTCCCTTTATCTCTTCAGTCCAGTCCATCCTGAGGTTACCTGGTACGGATTGCGATTAGACCGCCCGATATCGTTATTAGTACAGATAAAATATTATTCATAATTTTACACTGTTCTTTATTGGGCGACAGGCTTGCAAGCTGTCACGTGTAGAATGCTAACTGAATGTAGGCATATGTGCGAAATGTAATGTTTAGAAGAGCCTCTGACCCCTTTATATATCTTCAAGGATCTGAGCGTTTCGAGATCTGAAAGGTTGGCTACCGTACATGGGGATTATAGTCATGATCCTTTTTTTTATTTGAATTTAATTATTTTTTTATTCGATTACTTATGTTAAAATAGTCATGGTTGATTCTATTCTTAGCTAAGTACAAAGTCAAATTAAAATATGTCAATTATTTAGAAATTAAGAATAGTCGATAACTTTTGCAAAAAACCAATTACTGATTTGCCATGACATCTTATTGCAAAAAAATTATAACCGCGTATTTTTTTACACATTTTATTCGTAACCATTATGTACGGCCAAAATAAAAACTATAAAGGTTTATAGCCCTGGCTCTATCTGGTATGAGGTATTTAATACTGAATATTTTTGACGTAACATAGAGTCAGAAAAATTGAATTCCCAAAATGAGTTGACGTCAAACAGGCGGCTGGTTGTAAAACATAAACCAAATCCTCTTCGCAACATGTTGTGCCGACCCGAAAAGTAGAAGAAAATGATGATAGTGTCAGCAAAAGTTATTTAGCTCGCATACACGAGAGAGACTATTGGTTGAAACAGTTATACCATAATTCCCATTGGACTGCCACCAAGACATGACCAAACGCACTGAGGATTAGCATGCCCCAAGGCATACATCGGATTATCTTGATCTTAGGTACAGAATACATAGGTGCCCGGTTTAACTTAGTTGTAGCCAGGTACTAATATCAAGGAGATGTGGGCAGTTACACGCACGCGGCGTGAGTGCTTATTACGACAGTCGAGTGTGTGTAATAGGCTTTAGTCTAAGGAAGTAGGTTGTCTCATGTTTAATTAAAAGGAGCACAGTCTTATTTACTTTATACGAAAACAAATGGGTGTTAAAACAATCGGTTTTAGGTTAGGAGCAATTTTGTTTGGTGACGTATTTTTGTGTTTAAACTTTTTGTACACGATTTTTACAATATACGGAAAATAGTTGCGTGTTGGCCGAGTGGGAAGTACCTCGACTTTCAATCTGAAGGTCGTGGGTTCGAATCCCGGCGTGCGTCAATGGATTTTTCTGTTCGAAAAATTTATATTAGCATCAAAAACACGTGCTCAAAACGGTGAAGGAAAACATCGTGAGGAAACCAGTTATTATTCTTATAAGCGGCGATGGGCTTGCAGCCTCCACGTATGGAATGCTAACTACAGCAAAATATGGGCAAGTGCCAAACATAATGTTTGGACGTGTCTTTGACTATCCCCACTAGACATCTTCCAAGGATCTAAGAGTCTGGAGATCTAAGAAGATGTCTACCGTACTTGGGGATTACAGTCGTGATCCTGTGTGTGTGAGTGTATGTTTTAAACAGTGCGATTTCATAATTGTGCATACCATGAATAACATAATTATTTACCATAAAACAGCTAACTACGCTGAGCTAATTAAATAAGCTGTGCAGTTTGCACTTGGTTTTCTTTTAAGTCATAAGGCATTTTTCATTAAAGTTATTTCATAAGTTGTAGCTCCAAAGTTTTAAGAAATCTAGACTGGCACTTGAGTGTAGTGAGGTCTTTAGTAAACGAACTTTGAAAGAAACGGGGAAGTTGAAGAAGTTTCCTTTTAATTTGCAGTGTAATTTGAGAGGTACACAACGAATTGAATTTAGCGTTTTGTATAAACAATCTATACCTACTATCCTACTAATCCTTAAAATATTATAAATGTGAAAGTTTGTGAGTGTATATGTATGTTTGTGCCACAATCAGGACTAAACGACAAAACAAATTAAGTTGAAATTTGCTGTTGATGTAGATATAATGTCCGAATAAAAACATCTCCAAAATGATAAAGAAATGCAAAATGTATGGTTTTGGTATAGATGGCGCCTGGTGTGCAGTGTGCACCAAGTCTGACATCACAGACTAAAAATATTCAGTATTTTCTATTCGATTATTGAAATTTGACAGGCCAACGTCTGTCGCGGGTCTGCTAGTATTATAAATGCGAATGTTTGTGAGTGGTTGTGTGTGTTTGTTATTCTTTCACGCAAAAACTACTGAACGGATTAAAATGAAACTTTACAGTAATATAGCATAAACATCAGAATAACACATAGACACTGAGGAGTTGCATTGAACAGCTCCTGACTCCATCATGAGATCAGCTTGCTGTCACCATGTTATTGAAATGTCACCGAAGTTACTTAAGTATGCCAAATTTCAGCTCAATCCGTTGAAGATAACTGCTTCAAAATTGAGTTGCAAGATTACACCAAACATAGTTACATAGTTACGTACATTGCAAGTTAAATAAAAGCCTATTTATTAATATTTCAAACAGATATTTATCTAAGTAAAAACATTCGTGGAAAAATTGGGAAAAAGATGATCTCTCAGTAGGAACATATTTCTTACGTAAATAAATCCTCCTGACATTTGAACCTTAACTCGAATCACAAGCACTTCATACTATAACGAGAGTAGTTACTTAGTTTTCTACTTCAGTGAGTCACTTCGCCCCACTTAGTGAGTCACGGTGTAGATAGGCCAACTAAGTAGGTACTCGTGTAACAACATACCTACCTACGACCAGCCATTACCGAAATACAAACTTTATTTTTAAGTCAGTTAAATATATTCGCGAGTAGGAAATGAAATGAAATAGGATTATGACTGTAATCCCCAAGTATGGTAGACATCCTTTCAAATCTCTAGGCGCTTAGATCCTTGAAGATGACTAATTTGGGTAGTCAGATGCACGTCCAAACACTATATTAGTGTTTGGGAACACCAAACACTAATATAGTGTTTGGTGTTCCAGTCCAAAGTCCAGTAACGTAAAATCGTGACTATAAATCCTTAAATTGTATCAAACTTTTTCATCGAACTCTTTGAAAGAATCGGGCCGTAGACTAAGCAAGAACAATTAATTGGTTCAGTTGCTTACAGGAAATAAAACATTTACATTTCCTTCGAAAAATGACTTTATGCGCCCCAGTAGATCGATACGGGATGCTTAGAAACTGAATTATCCACAGGGGAGGGTGGGCAAATAAAACCACCCCAAATAAATAGGGCTAACAACGTACACGTAGGCAATCATTTCGTTAAGAAAGTACGAGCGAAGTTATTTCTCTTGGGTGTCAGAAGAGGAAGTCGGGGAAAGTTGGACTACAAATCACTATTATGTCAACTGTAGTGGACTTACCGCGAACATAGTTGCAGTAAGTTTTAGTTTTTATCGCTTTAACTTGTAATGAATGAAAGTTACCAATACTTTTGCATTATTCTCTGTAGACACGAGAAAGAACTGATATTATTACTTTATTTACTAACCTCCGTATTTTTATCTGAGTGTATTTTTTCAATTTACTCACACTGACATCAGTCTGGAATTTATTTTCATCGCATTTATGTTAAAAAATAATACATACATACATACATAAAATCACGCCTGTTTCCCAGAGGGGTAGGCAGAGATCACGTCTTTCCACTTGCTACGATCCCGACATACTTCTTTAGCTTCATTCACTCTCATTACATTCCTCATGCATGCTCATCGGTTTAAAGTACTCTTGACTTGGCCTTTTTTCATAACGTTCAAAAATAATATTTTTGGTATTTTTTTTTTAAATATTCCTGAGACACGCTATGATGCCCTCGGTTGTAATAATAATGTTTGCATGTGATTATGATTTTGACGGTTTTAAAAGTAAAGTAAAAGTTTATTACACTTGTACCAGTGTTATATTTTTATCTGGTGGTGAAGCACAAAGGAAATTGTAACATTATTAATAAGTCACTTACAATATTACACTAGCGTACCTTGGTTCTAGCTCTGTTCCCCGCACTAGGTCTCTTTCGAGCCTGTATACCGGGGTCACAGCGACTCGCCTCGTATAGTAAGTATAGTAGTATAGTAGCCAAGTATAGTATCTTGTTCTTGACTGACCTCACAGCTCAGTTGGTAGTAAGTCTGCCGTGTGTGATATACATAGATGTTTGTTCTGTGTCTGGTGTTAACATGTAAAATAAGTATGTATTTACAAAAAAAAGTATTATAAGTATTCAATCAGTTATCTGGTTCCCATAGTACAAGTTTTGCTTAGTTTGGGGCCAGATGGCACTGTGTGTAAAGTCCGTAAATATTTATATTTATTTGTGAATGGGTTCGTTCACGTCAGTTCTTATTTCTGCCGCCAAGCAGTATTTGCTATGTTCCAGTAATTATGGGTATGGTTGCCGGTAAAATTACAGACACATGAGACTTAACACCTGTAACTGTTTGCCTCAGGTTGGCGGATGCAAGGCAGTGCACCGTAGAGCGATTTACTACCTACCTACTCGTGATATACGGGTTAGTGTCCTGTTAGGGACCCCTTCTAGTACAATTCCTGATTTTTGGACTGTAACTGCATTTAAATGAACCCTTAACGACTATGGGTCCGGCTGGGTAGTATCACACCTTGTTTTGACTTCAGGTAGTAGAAAAAAATTGTCAATTTTCGACTTGCTGCTAAGTAAACTTTTCTAAAAAGTACTACTACTGATATAGTTTGGTGCTAGATGGCGCTGTGTGAAAAATAATTGTCCATCAATAATTAATTATTTTTAAATTTTGGAATGGGGTCATATTGCAGACTATACTGAAGTTTCTGATTCTAACAACATACTCCATACATAGTTACTTGTCACGTATGAAATGCTAGCTACTGCAAAATGTGGGGACTTTAGACCTTTAGACATCTTTGATGATCTCAGCGCCTGGAGATCTGAGAGGATGTCTACTGTACTTGGGGATTACAATCGTGATTCTATTTCATTTTAATTTCAACGTACCTACTCATCCTAGGTAATAAGTATGTGACTACTTATCAAATATTTATTTTTATTAACCTACGAAAAACTGAGTAGGTTCTCATGTCGACGCGTATTTTTTTTTTTCATGTATGACCACGCATATCTTTTGTACCTGGTGATCCGATTTCGATGTTTTTTTTTTCACCCAAGTTGGTCCCATTTTAATTATATTTATGTAGGACTCACAGTTCCTTCAAAAACTAAAAAAACCGGCCAAGTGCGAGTCGGACTCGCGCACGAAGGGTTCCGTACCATTATCTATAAAAAACGGTAAAAATACACGTTTGTTCTATGGGAGCCCCACTTAAATATTTATTTTATTCTTTATTTGTTGTTGTAGCAGCAACAGAAATACATCATCTGTGAAAATTTCAACTGTCTAGCTACAACGGTTCATGAGATACGGCCCTGTGACAGACAGACGGACAGCGAAGTCTTAGTAATAGGGTCCCGTTTTTACCCTTTGGGTACGGAACCCTAAAAACGAATATCTTCCCTTGGCTTTGCGATTGGTCGATACATTCTCGTTGGTTTTCTTTTAGTTTTTTAAACATAATTATTAACTAGACCAAGTGTAAAGCCTACTTATTAAAAAACGTTTTGCAATAAACGTTCATGGTATATTCGTAAGTACACCTGCCATCGTGGAACAGGTTAAAGCCAACTATAACTAATTACCTTTCCGACGCTGGACTACATTGTAGTTGGAGTGACGGTGTACGGAAATTGGATGTGGCATCTATAATATCCATAAATATCACTGTTTGCAGACATAAGCTGCGAGTTGTTCAGTAAAGTGAAGAAATATTAAGACGATCATTAGCACTATAGTTAATATGGCTGTTTTTCGTACCTAATACAAACGCTAAGTAATAATAATGCTGTATTAGAATTTATTTGTAAATATCTTTTTAACTATATATACAGCTAATTACCACGTTTCTTGTTGTATTGCTGACGTTTCGAGACAATTCAGATGCTCTTCATCATGAGCATAGCCCGCGACCGTGAATACTATACCGAGTATTGTAGTCGCGGTCGCGGGCGATGAATAACAACCACGATTAAACCACGATAGAAATTATTATAATTTATTTCTAAATTTAATGTGTTAATATAAAGATAGACTATGACGTCGTCGGCTGTGTCGGCTATTTGTTGTAGGATACAAGCAGGATTACGTGGCATATTTTCTGCACTGGTTTCGGCTGTGTGTTGTACTTTTCATCTATCACTTTCCTGTGAACTTTCCTACATTGTTACCTGGTTACCACATCCAATTTTTCTCAGGTATTCCCGGCTCTTTGTACGTCAAGGTCCCTAAGTGACACAAATAGAGTGCCATCCTCGCTGGCAATATAAAACGTGCTCGCGACTTATTACTCCACATATCGCCTCAATGCATATGGCTAGATTTTTGTCGTAGTGTAAATAATTTTTAAATAATTTATAACATACCATGTTTTGTAATTGCATTAAAACCAATAGGTTAAGAGGCTGCCAGTCGCTGATTGCTCTTTTTCGAAACGAAAAAGGAAATACTTCTGAACAAGCCACATCTCCTATTTTTATAAGTATATTACTTCAGGTTCCTACCTAGATTTCTATTAAGCTGAAAACATAATAGCAGAAGCTTGTTCACAAGTATTTCTTTTTTCGTTTCGAACAAAAATAATCGTCGACTGGCAGCGTCTTAAAACATTACTATAACTAAAACGGTATGTTTGCAAAGGTATTGCGTCGATACCTGTGACAAGTCATTGTTTGAAACCAAAACAAAAAAAATCATATACTTATAAAACTCTTGTGTTACTAACTGACTGACTGATTGACTGATCTACAAGTATCGACACATAGACCAAACCAATGGTCCTAGAACCTAGAAAATTGGAGGGTGTATTCTTTTTGGTGCTAAAAATAAGAACGAAATTCCTAAAATTGAACCCCAAATGCAAGTGCAGAGGTTGAAGTCTTTTTGAAAAGAACTTCACGTGAATGAAGTCGTGAAGGTTTCTACTAGTATAATATAAACTTGTATTGATGAGATGAATCACGAGGCCGAGACGCTTTCAACATTGTGAACTAATTCTAAAGACAAAGTTTGTTCGATCATCATGTTATTTCTTGTCAAATCTCGTCGTTGATCAATGAGGTGGTAGCATAGAGAAAGAGATAACTGATGTTCAAGTATGAGCTGCTATTGTGTGGAAAATATTGAAAAAGCCGTGTTGGCCGAGTGGGACGTAAATCGACTTTCATTTCGAAGGTTGTGGTTCGAAAATTGTAAATGCGCATCAAAACACGTGCTCAAAAAGGTGAAGGAAAACATCGTGAGGAAACCAGTTAGTATTCTTATAAGCGGCGATGGGCTTGCAACCTGTCACGCATGGAATGCTAACTACTGCAAAGTGTGGGCATGTGCCAAATATAATGTTTGTGCCTCTGACTACCCCCAAGACATCTTCAAAGGATCTTAGATCTGAAAGGATACCGTACTTAGGGATTACAGTCGTGGAATTGAATAAATATATAATTTATATGTGGTCGACATATCCATATCCAGTATCTAGCATCTCTCATTGTGACGAAGGTTAAGCACTAAGTTAGGTGGACTGCGACTTGCGAGACAGCGAAGGACTTGGAAGCCACAAATTGCTCAGAACTTACCTCTTCGGTGACTGACGGAACTTTGGACGCAGCTGATAAAGAGTAGTTGGCTTAGTTACTGTAAACAAACCAAGTTTGTAACAGCTATTGGCCAACTCTGATGACGGAGTTTTGAGGCCAAACTTTCTTTAAAGCCGAGACTGACATTTTTACGTGTTTTCCGAAGCAAGGAAGCGCTCAGCTACCACTAACGCTCACCTATATATTTTGTAACCGTGCTAATGGCTGCAAGCTAAGCAGCTAAGCTAAGCTGCTAAGCTACGCCACCAACTCTTCATATAAAAGAACGACTACACAAGATATGATATGGTTTAGATTGTAAATATCTACGACTATTTGTTCTAATCATGTGTAGCGTGTGCTGCTTTTAGAATTTGTGCTTAAGCTCTTTAGTTAATTTTTTTATTGTTGTACGTACTTAGTTAGTACTTTTAATTACTATTCTTGTTTGAGCCTTCACCTTTCTCCATCGGCACCAAACTGGAGCTCAACATAGCTTAGCGTTAAGAAAAGGATCCTTTAAAAAAATGATAGATCCTAAGCCGTGTTTATTGCCTGTGTTTATTATTTGCCTACAGTGTTTATTCTTCTAGGCTTGGTCGCGAGAAACAGGGGTAGCTTCACCTAGCTCCTAAGACGTTTCAAAGTGATCCTTGTGATTTTATTGAAATAAATGATATATGAATTCGATGTTGAATCATTCGTATATCTCTGTGGTAATCGAGTCTATAAATAAACGCACCGGATTTCGTACACTATAGTAGTGTTTTTGCAGACGATACAAAACTTGAAAACTTAGTCTTGTGATCCAACTTAGACTGTTTTTTATTGATTCTTGGTACAGTGGTGCATACCTAAATGAAATGAATGATTTCAGAATAAATAGTAGTAGATATACCTAGTTGGTGATACAGCTGTCTCCTTCCTAAGCTGTTCTCTGTGACTGACAGGAACTTTGGGTCGCAGTTTACTTGAGCCTTAATGAATGGGGCACAGTTCGGGTTTAAGACGATTTTGTTAATCGCTTCTAAGAAAGTTTGTGGGTTCACCTCAGAAGACCCCGGGTGCCTGCAACACTTCAATTATATCCAAATAGCGATGACAAACCAGTTTTGAAATTAGTTGTAGCTACTAGTAACCATTTAAAACATTTTGAACCCTAAGGAAAGCAAATAATCTTAATTTAAATAAATTTCGCGTCACGTTGTTTGTCCGCGATGGACTCCTAAACTAGGTACTTAACCGATTTAAAAAAAACTTTGCACACCGTGTGCAGTTTGATCCAACTTGAAAGATAAGATAGCTTACATCTCAATTTATAGTACAACTAGCCGACCCGTGACAGACGTTGTCCTGTCAAATTTCAATAATCGAATAGAAAAGACTGAATGTTTTTAGTCTGTGATGTCAGATTTGTTGCACACCAGCGCCATCTATACAGAATCATCCCTTTTGCGTTTTTTTATCGCTTTTGGGATGTTCTTCATATTTTAAAGTAGTCTATTATTAATTCGGGCATTATTATCTACATCTACAGCAAATTTCAACTTAATCCGTTTTGTCGTTTAGGTCTGATTGAGGAACATACATACAAACTCACAAACTTTCGCATTTATAATATTATTATTATTAATTATTAGGATGTAATATAACAGTAACCTTAGCCACAGCAACGCGTGGTCGGGTCTGCTAGTAAAAATATAAATAACTATTGGTTACATACATAGGTTCTGCGTCTTTTTGTTTGTGTATCAAGAACTACGAGTACTAGAATACAACATAGTGATTGTTTGTTTGATATGAAATGTCCACCAATCTATACATATCTATATCTATATACATATAATAAAACTGTAGAAGAGTTCAATTCTGTACATTGAATAAAAACTAAAAAAAATACTCCTAGGGGTCTTTATACAAGTAACACAAGCCAAAAAAAAACATTTGAATTTTTTGTCTGTCTGTCTGTCTGTCTGTCCGTTGTCCGGCTTTCAGGCAAAAACTACTAAACGGATTTTGATGAAACTTTTTTTGTTATATAGCTATTAGTCCTCGGCAACTTAATGACTATAATTTTGGAAGATCGGAATACCAGATGTGGAACTATAGCGGTCTGGGTCTGGGTAATCTATATGAAATATTAATAAACTGCTTTAGGCAAAGTTGGTCAACATGCTGGCGACATTCGAAAGAAAAAGAAAAATAAAACCGGCCAAGTGCGAGTCGGACACACGCACGTAGGGTTCCGTACCATTATCTAGAAAAAACGGCAAAAAATACGTTTGTTGTATGGGAGCCCAGCTAAAATATTTATTTTATTCTGTTTTTGGGTCAGCTTGTATTTTTATGTTTAATTGTTGTGTGAGGAAATCAGTTAATATTCTAATAAGCGGCGATGGGCTTGCAACCTGTCGCGTATGGAATGCTAACTACTGCAAAATGTGGGCATGTGCCAAATATAATGTTTGGACGTGCCTCTAACTACCCCCACTAGACATCTTCAAAGGATCTAAGCGTCTGGAGATCTGAGAGGATGTCTACCGTACTTGAGGATTATAGTCGTGATCCTATTTATTTTTATATTTTGTTGTGGAATCAATTTTCACGAACATCTCAACTACAAGCTTTGATCAAAGTGATTGTTCAACTGACTTGCACGGCGTATAATCTGTATTTAATCCGAAACTTGCGAGATAATGTGTCGTAGCAATCGTTGTGTTTATTAAGATGCTTAAAACTGTTGTCCCATAAAGTGCTCCATTGATACTATAACTGCATAAAGCGACGCATAATTTCCCTCATCCGAGCGCTCCGCCAAACGATTTCGAGAAATTCGGAGTTGCTATTTACAAAAACTTTGTATAAAATTAATTTTAATTTTCATTTGAAATTACGTAAACAACTGCTGGTTGACGATACCCTTTTCAGAAAATATAATAAACAATGCTTTCATCTCCCTGAACAATTGGCCAAGTGCGAGTCACGCTAATACTCGTATAATATAATTTAATAACAATGATCATGACGAATAACTGTGCTGAATTTCAGATCAGGGGGAGTTAGCATGAACCATATCGTATCGACAACGTATCGTCCAAATGCCAAAACTGACATTTTTACTTTACAAAAAGTGTCAGTTTAGACGTTTAAACGATAGATTGTCGATACTATAGTGGTTCGTTCTTAGGCCACTATGCCTCTTTCGTTTTTAAAAAAAGTGCCTGTGACAAAAGACAAGAAGCAATAGTGATCTTAAAAAGCTTTCTATTTGGAACCCTTGGGGAAGCACGGAACCCTAAAAACATGAATGAATACATCAAATTTGGCCGAAAATGCATCCCCATCCTGCCCATAGGTACTTAAACAAACCGCAGTCAAACCTTTTGATCCTATTAGTAGGGATTATGGGACAAAATGAAAGCGTTGAAGGGTGGTGTGTTATTACTGTATTTGAGTAGCCATTTTGTAAAGGGTTGTATTGTACGCGGTCCTACTTTTGTAATTGGGACTCGTTGGGTTAGCCATTTTACTACGAAACAAGTCAGATTATAAAATGACTGATTTTAGATATATAACACAATGATGGTACTCTCGGTTTGAAAAAGAAGAATGCGCACATATCTATAGTAATATTCATCTTTACTATACTAATATTTTAAATGCGAAAGCAACTCTGTCTGTCTGTCTGTGACGTTATCACGGCGACGTTATATCTTATAGAGTAGAAAAAAAACAGGGATTTCAATTTATTACGATAAAGTCGCCATAAATCGAATTTCCTGAATCTACGCGGACGAAGTCGAAGGGTAAAAGCTAGTTTCTCATAAGTTAAAATCGATTCGAACCTTGAAAGGAACTCGGATTAAAAGTAAAGGTACTTCCTAACTAGTCTAAACGGCCTATAAGACACAGTCCTAGAAAAGTCTATGAAAATACTACTGGGGGGTTAGCATGAACCACTATCGTATCGACAACGTATCGTCCAAATGCCAAAACTGACAATTTTATTGACGTGACAACGTCTTAAATTAGGTTGCGGCTCGGAGTCACTCATGAAAAAGTGTAACGCCCGCTCACGTCTGTTACGATGAGTCACCGAACGTGAGAGAGGCCCGCCGGACCATTTACATTTTGTCACGTAAAATCTTCGCCCGTAAAACCGACTTTACAGGCAACCAATTTTTTATTCAAAAAGCGTCAGTTTTGACATTTCTTTAGACGATAGGTTGTCGATACGATAGAGGTTCATGCTCAGGCCACAGATAATACCTTCATAGACAAAACACGAGTACATATTACATTAGCTTCATATCTAAGCTTTGCTCCATACTTTTACAATGTATACCCACGTAAAAACATTCCTTTTGACTACCCTCACAGCTCAGTTGGTAGTAGCTCTGCCTTCTGCGCTTTAGGTTGTGGGTTCAATTCCTACTAAGGACAAACATTTGCGTGATGAATATGGATGTTTGTTCTGTGTCTGGGTGTTATAAAGTACTTATCATAAGTGTGTATTTACAAAAAAATATATAAAAAATACGTCTTGGCCGAGGGTTCGAATCCCGGCGTGCATCAATAGATTTTTCTATACAAAAAATGTATATGCGCATCAAAAACACGTGCTCAAAACGGCGAAGTAAACCATCGTGAGGAAACCAGTAAGTATTCTTATAAGCGGCGATGGGCTTGCAACCTGTCGCGTATGGAATGCTAACTACTGCAAAATGTGGGCATGCGCCATATAATGTTAGGACGTGTTTCTGACTACCCCCACTAAACATCTTCAAAGGATCTAAGTACCTGGAGATCTAAGAGGATATTTACCATAGTTGGGGATAACAGTCGTGATCCTATTTATTTTTAGTTTTTATATAAATAAGTATTCATTCAGTAATCTGGTTGCCATAGTACAAACTTTGCTTAGTTTGTGGCTAGATAGCGCTGTGTGATATGTCCGCCAATGTTCATTTATTTTCGTTTATTCCCCCTGCCGTTCCCTTTTCATTACGACCACCTTAACAGAATAGTGTAGATCGGTATCTTTCATCCGGCGTATGATATCACTCTTAGTGTAGCTTATCATTACTCTGTGGGTTTGATGGGGACAAAGGGGTTTTTGGATGTTTGCACATAGTTTGAACAGCTAATAAAATTTAAACATCAAACAATTTAAACTTTCAGCTTATGACTAACAACTAACTAACTAACTACCTCACAGCTCAGTTCGTAGGTTTTGAGTACAATTTTCAGATATGACAAACATTTGTATGATGAACACATATATATTTGTTCATATCTGGTTGTTAATATATATAATAAGTAGTTACAAAAAAAAAGTATACAAGTATTCTATTACTTATCTGGTTCCCATAGTACAACCTTTGCTTAGTTTGAGGCTAGATGGCGCTGTGTGTAAAGTCCGCCAATATTGTTTTATTTATTACGAGTATCTTTCTATACTAATATTATAAATGCAAAAGTAACTCTGTCTGTCTGTCTGTGACGTTATCACGGTCAAAGCGCCGATTGTGATGAAATTTGATATGGACATAGTTTAAGGTCCTGGGACGGGTATAAGCTACTTTTTTCCCAAAATTTTGTTTGGATTTTCAGGAATTTCAATGTTTAACGATCAAATCATCAAATATCGATCAAGTTGCTAATGAAGCTAGTATACTTTAAGTATCACTACATAGTATAAAGCAAAGTCGCTTTCCGCTTCCCGCGTATGTATGTATGTATGTATGTTTGCTTATATCTTTAAAACCACACAACGGATTTTAATGCGGTTTTTTTTAATAGATAGAGTGATTCAGGAGGAAGGTTTATATGTATAATAACATGCTACCCGTGCGAAGCCGGGGCGGGTCGCTAGTGTATTTATAAAAAAAAGTTTATAAGTTCAGTCTGGTGAATATTCCACCTAAGTAGGTATATTTATTTACTTTAAGTATCTCAATCTTTTTGTTTTGTAAGGGTGAAACTTATTGTTTACCCTTTAAGGTTATAAATAACTAGCTTCCACCTGCGTTTTTGCTCGCGTGGTAATAGAGTATTAAAGTAGCGCACCGGCCTACACAATACGCAGTGTGAGTATACCTACAGGATTTTAGTGTAATAACTCTGACACCCTAACTTATTTATCTTTTATTATAAACGCGGAAGTGTGTTGTTTTTTATTTTATTTTATTTATTTTGGAAGAAAGACGGTCACACATTACAATATTTGTATTAAATCTAAGGTTATTAATAGTATTGATTAAAAGTATGACCCACAACATCATCCATATATTGAATGAATTGTGTTTGTTGGTTTAGCCTTTATAACACAGCAACGGAGCAGCAGATCGACGTGATATTTTGAAAAAAGATAATTCTTGGGCCGTGTAACATAGGCTTTATTTTATTTAGTCGCGAATGAGGGTTCTCTGTCGACTTCGAAACTTAAAAGTATATATATATAGTATAAGCTTTGCTTGGCTTGGGGCTAGATAGCGCTGTGTGATAATATTCACCAATATTTATTTATTTTATTTTATTTATATAATATATGTACAAAGGTTTTTAGAAGTTTTTGATGAAAGTAATTATGTTTTATAAAGATATAAGCCAACAACTGTACCTAACCCCAAGCACGGTAGACATCCTCTCTTATACCTAAAGAGCATAAGAATTATGGTCTGAATATCCTATTTCAGTTTTCGGGAGTAGTCTTAATACATCTGTATAAAAATATGTAAGTAGTCAGAGGCACATTTAAACATTACATTTTGGTACATGCCCAATTTTGGCAGAAGTCAGTATTACCTATATACCTGACTGGTAGCAAGCACATCGCCACTTACAAAAAAACTGCTTGCCTTAAATGTTTCTCCTCACCGTTTGTTCCCAGAATGTAATGTTCAATCACTACATAGTATAAAGCAAAGTCGCTTTCCGCTTCCCGCGTCTGTATGTCTGTATGTATGTTTGCTTATATCTTTAAAACTACACAACGGATTTTGATGCAGTTTTTTTTAATAGATAGAGTGATTCAGGAGGAAGGTTTATATGTATAATAACATGCTACCCGTGCGAAGCCGGGGCGGGTCGCTAGTAAGGTTATATAACCAGCTGTGCATATCTTTGTTCATTACACCTACATACTACAGAGTAAACATCCTACGAGTAATCAAAGTAAGCAAACACGAACTTGTGAGACAGATGCGGGCATGTATTTAATTAACTGTCATGCATGTACGAACGCCATTTTGTTTTTGTTCATTATTCCCGCCATAACTAGTTATATTTTATGACGAAACTGTATTTTGTTAAATCTTCCAATGTAACAAAGATTGTGTGCTTTGCTAATTAACTGCTTGAAACAAAATTAACAAATATACAAGTTTCCGTAATTTTATCTTAGAGTATACTAGCGACCCGCCCCGGCTTCGCACGGGTTTAATACATATAAACCTTCCTCCTGAATCACTCTACCTATTAAAAAAAACCGCAACATTATCCGTTGTGTAGTTTTAAAGATATAAGCAAACATACATACATACATACAGACGCGGGAAGCGGAAAGCGACTTTGCTTTATACTATGTAGTGATTATTGTGAAATCTTAAGCTGCGAGTTTTTTTTATATATAAAGAAATGGGCTTTCAACTGCAATCCGTGGCAGACTTCCTCTCAGATCTCCAGTTGCTTGGATCCTTGAAGATAAGCAGAAGCACGTTCAAACATCACGTTTTGGCACATACCCACTTTTTGCATAATACGTTTGTACCACGTTTTTTTTTGTTATTCGGGTAGACTGCCCAACAGAAAAATTTGATATATGGTTGTCCCCAATTTAAATGTATACGAACTCAAAGTTAGAATAACGATTAGAATAACAAGTTAAGCTCGGTTACCTGGTTTAAGTAACGCTTTCACTTAGTACAGCTTAGAACAGGATTTGATTGGTAAGCTCCTGGCACACTAATTTCTAGGTAGAGGTGATCACTATTCAAGACGTTTGCGTCTTCGGTGTACCATTACTTGAGATTTACTGGAAGTGGCAACTAAAGTTTTGTACGTGATAATTTTATCTTAATAGCGATTATAACCAATATTATTCATGATAATTTGCTTATAATAATGGAAAAAGTAACGCATTTGACTCGCAAGCACTCGTAAAAATCGCAGAAAAATATTGTTACTAAGCTTTTATTTAACTTGCAATGTATGTATGTAACTATTTAACTAGTTTGTTAAGGTGGAATCTTGCAACTCAATTTTGAAGAAGTTATCCCCAACCGATTGAGCAAAAATTTTGTATAGTTATGTAACTTCGGTGACAATGCAATAATATGGATGACAGTGACAGTGACAACATTAAAAAAAAGGTAGACCCCAAGCCGTGTTTGTTGCCTGGTTCTTTTAGGTTTGGTCGCGTGGAATCGGCGTAGCTTCACCTAGTTCCTAAGACGTTTCAAAGTGATCCTTGTGATTTAATTGAAATAAATGATTTTTGAATTTCAATTTGAATTTGAGTGAGCTAATATGATGATGGAGTCAGGAGCTATTCAACAGACACTCACAATGGAACTCCTTAGTAAATACGTCGATTGAGTAAAAACTTTGAATGCTTGTCAAATTCCGATGACAATGTTATATGATGTGACAGGTGATAGCACGCTGGTGCTCGATGGTTTAAATGATTTTTCAAAAGATTGTCATTGAAAAATATTTTACAACGGAAAACTTATGTTTACCTCAATACGGTGGTTTCAAAACAAAAAAATAAATAGGAAAAGTTGTACCATGGTTGACCCGGTAACCAGTAGTGACACGAGGAAGTAAAGTTTCCCTTCACTCTACCAAGCGGTAGTGCCTATGAAAAGAAAGTAAATATTTGGCGATCGTGCTAACATTTGTCCCGATGTTAGGATCTCTCGTTAAACGTTCTTGCGTAACAACCAAGCTTTATAAAGATTGTAGTGAAATGGCAACATAGTCATATCGATGATGTAATAAGTTAAATTACACCACTTCCACTTTCACTTCCAGAGATCTTATGATAACCACGACCGCAAGATTGGCTATTTTAATATGCATCCGAGGTGACCGGGGGTTCAGCGTTTTAAATTGAGTTACAGCCCTGAATACCAACTTCGGTTTAATTACATTGTCTTTTCCTTGAAATAAAATCGGTCAGGATCTGGCCGAGTTTTTAAATGCATTTGAAACATAAATTGGTTTAACTTTTGTAATGAATATTTTAAACGAGCGTTTTTTCTCTCGATCGCTTCTGTTTTTACTGGGAAATATAAAATATATACAGACAGGCGCTTGTTAAAAACATGGTATTCACACACTATAAACTAAATCGTAGACCACTGCTACGTGCTACGATATTTCGTAGCACTTTCGGGCCGATGTAGCATTTTAGTAGCGTTTTTACGGTATAAATAATTACACGGTACTAATAATTATTAATACGTAAGTTTGTGCGCTTGTTTAAGCATGAAACTTAGATTACCGTTATATCTAGACCTACTAGACTTAGACTATATCTCTTGTAGTTCGTAATCCATAGGCTACTTACCTTTTTATTCAGAAACGCTTAGCTAGTTATCTATGAAATGAAATTAAAATTAAATAAGACCACGATTGTTATCCCCAAGTACGGTAGGTATCCTTTCAGACCTCCAGGCGCTCAGATTATCGAAGCTGTTTAAAGAGGGTTGTCAGAGGCACGTTCACGCACCTTCAGATTGAAAGTCAAGGCAACTCCCAAAACGAAACTAAAATATATAATCGTACACCTTAAAGTTCTTAATGTAATTTTCTGATTGGAGATTCCCTACACATTCGAATTCCGTTTTATAGCAAGTATTTGGAACTTCATCATTGCCAAAACACAGTAGGCTATCATCAACCTACATAAAGCCGGCTGTACACAGGCGATCAATAATTCAGCCGTACCGTGTACAGCACGCTTTACTCCGCCGCGTTCTAATCCGTATTTATTTCCCCGAAACAGTGGAACAGCTGGCTTCAGTTTGCGTCGAGAATTTATGTCCTTGCTCCTTGGGACTCGCTCACGTGGCATTTTCAAACGGACAAGGAAATGCATGGAATATTAACCCTCACTTGCTTCAACGAGGGTTCAACTAATTCATATTAACTTTTTATTTAGCTGTCACGACAAACGTTGTCAAACTTCAATAGCCATAAAACGGCACTTTCAGTTTGTCCCTTCATACTGAATTTTCAAAAAAAATCTGTCATAAAAATCTTTTTCGAAATTAACAAACATAACAAAAAAAATAATATAAGCCGTGTTGGCCGAGTGGGAGGTACCTCGACTTTCAATCTGAAGGTCGTGGGTACGAATCCCGGCGTGCATCAAATAATTTTTCCACTACTGTAATCTCCAAGTACGGTAGACATCCTCTCCATTCGCTTAGATCCTTGATGATGTCTAAAGGTTAGTCAGAGGCACGTCCAAACATTATATTAGGCACATGTGCATATTTTAATTACACATACAGTAGTTAATTAGGTAGATACCTATTTAAATTCGAATTACAAAGCTGTCTATTAAAATTTGTGTGTGAATGTTTTACTCCATTGAGTACAAGTCAGTTATTGTGTCACTCAATGTATCGTATCATTTGTGGTGAAAATTTGCAGCCTAATAAATCTTCTGTTTCGGTAATCCTTCTATAAAGCGAGCTATAAATTTCAACCTAGATGTGGGTAACAATAAGGTTGATTTTTGAATGGCTTTGCAAGATTAGCCCTTCCTCAAACAGAGCTTTAAATTTCAACCTAGGCATGGGTAAAAACAAAGTTGCTTATTCAATGGTCTTGTGTCCGATTTGGGTCAAAGATTTAGTTTGAACTTTGGTTTAGTACGAGTATCTCAGGATAAGATGTAAGTCGTAATTCAAATAGGATCTCAAGTTGGAACATTGATGAATTTATTGTAGGCCAAGTGATTTCTGTTCATACAATGGTGTTTGAGGCAGGTTTATATATTTGGGTTTCTACCCATCTCAGACTTGTAGATTATAAACTTTTCTTGTGTTATTTATAAGTCTTAAACAGATTTAACAGCGTTTTTATCAATGTTTTTTTTAAGTTTGACATGGTCCTAACTTCTCTCTTCTCTCCTAACTTCTCTATTACGTCACAAAATATTTAATAAGCAGTTATCAGCTGGCTTATTTCGTAAATATATTTTTTTTCATAGCTATAGTTATGATAATAGAGTCTATAATAGTAACTATGGAATTGGTATTCTCTAAAATCAAAGATTTTCACAGCCATAATCTATGAGAATAGATTAGGTACATTTCTCCTAATTTGACTAATATTCAGCTATGAAAATTATAGATTTTTTTTACGAAATAGGTCAGCAGAATTGCTGAAATATTAGTTTCAGCATCGATCAACATCCATCGTACTCGTAATAGTATTTTCAGTAAACACTAACAGGTAGAATGAAAAATTGCCACGACACTTGTACTCGAGGGATACCATTGAAATAGAATGGAACACCGCTAATAAATTCAATACATCGGAAACGGGAAAGCGAATTATCCCGCGGTTTGGACGTAGATAGGATTTTTTAGTTTTTTATCTCGTGTTTTATTTAATTGGAATTGGCGGTGGAGGCGATGTTGGCTTATTACTGTCCTGGTACAAAAGAAATATAAAGTATATTTTTCTCTCACGTGATATGAATTGTAGCTTCTATCGTTACACATGCACAGTGCACTCTCTACCCACTCAATAAAGGACAGCAATTTTTTTAAAATTAAGGAAACGTTGAATTGAGGAAGACAACGGCCAAATGCTAGTCAGACTCGCGCACGTAGGGTTCCGTACAAAAAAATCACGTTTGTTGTATGGAATTTTGAATATTTATTTTATTCTGTTTTTAGTATTTGTTGTTTTAGCTGGAACAAAAATACAGCATCTGTGAAAATTTCAACTGTCTAGCTATCACGGTTCATGAGACAGCCTTGTGACAGACAGACAGACGGTCAGCGAAGTCTTAGTAATAGGGTCCCCCCTTTGGGTACGGAACCCTAAAAAAAGTACTTACTACGTACTACTATTGAGAGTACCAGGGTAAATATCTATCTAAAAAAGTCATAAGTTTTTAATTTGGATAAATAAAACCCTAAAGTTATCAATGCCATATAATCAAAACTTGTACCTACTGTAAACATTGCGATAAACACGATTAAAATTAGAAACTCGCAAGACACATCTAGATTACTAGGTAATAGAGTTCATCTCATACAAACATCTACTTGAAAATCGCATGACTCAGATAACAACCTACACGGAAACCCATTTTATAGAGTTCCCACTAGCATCCAGACACCAGAAACGTGCAGCCAATAATTCAATTGATAATGGATCGGCCTTCCTCGTAGCTAACGGAAGACAACATTCTCATTTAAATAGTTTCCGTGGAGCGAAGATACGACTCATAAATCACTGGATCGCGCGGACCTCCATTTAAAAAGTTAAGCTGAGATGTTCCGGTCAAGTGCTGTGGACATAACAGCTGGTTTAGTTTTCACATTCTATCCACTTAAAAACCTGTCCAGTTGAGAATTCTTCCAATTCAGAATATGTCAAGTTGTTACAGAGCAATGAAATAAAATAAAATCTTCATAATACACTTTCTAAGCTTGGCTCTTGACAGAATTACTCAACAAGTCATGAATAATAAATGTAGTTTCGTAACCTCATTTTCCCTTTGCAATAAAAGGGACACAGTTTCTGGACTATAAAAAGTAAGAAAAGTAAACATAGTTTTCCAAATATATCCATTATTGATTTGTGCATTACGGTTTGTTAACTACTGCAAAATGTGGGCATGTGACATATATAATGTTTGTACGTGTCTCTGACTAAACCCACTAGACATCATCAAAGGATCTAAGCGTTTGGAGATCTGAAAGGATGTCTACCGTACTTGCGGATTACAGTCGTTATCCTATTTATTATTAAAATAAAGGATCACAGGTTTGATGGTAAAGCATGTAACTCTTTAGTTTTGAATCGGGACAAATTATATTTATGAAAAAAAAAAAATAGTTTCAAAAAATATTTTTTTATGTTAAAATAAATAATAATGTGTAAAATTCATAATGAAACTGTTTAAACGACTGTTCCTTAAGTATGATAGGCATCTTCTTAGATCTCCAGGCACTTAGATCTATGAAGATATCTTAAAGGGGTAGTTCAAAGTATTTTCAAACAATGAATTTGGAACATGCTCAGTTTTCCATTCCATTACAACGCTTATCAGAAACGATAAGAATAAATGGATGCGTCGAGGTGCTTATACATGTGATATTTTTGGGTACCCTAGCTATTTCATATTATGAGCTATGCCCCAACTCTCCGTTTCATAAACTCGCAGATCCGACTCCGGACTTATCTTATGCTCGTTAAATTCCTATTGATTTGTATTATAAGTTTAAATCTGGGTTACTGGGGTTGAAATGCTCCCATTTGAGTGACCGCTCTAATGATAAAGAGGGAAAGAGTTTTGAACAAGTTGGTTAAGGAAAAAGCTATGCCGATTTTTTCTGATGACTTTTACATCCCAGAATACCCTACATTTTAGGGCATAGGTACAGATCTGAGACCTATGTACAGATCAGTACATAGGTTCTTGAGTTTGCAAGTATATTTCTATATAGAAAAAAACATCATAAAAAAAAGTTAGAATAACTAATAGGGTCACGATCCTATTTATTTTATTTATTTATTTGTCACGACTGTAATCCCTACGTACGGTAGACATCCTCTCAGATCCAGGTGCTCAGATCCTTTGAAGATAGTGGGGGTAGTCAGAGGCACGTTCAAACATTACATTTGGCACATGCCCACATTTTGCAGTAGCTAGCATTCCATACGTAACAAGTTGCAAGCCCAGAATAGAATACTAACTGGTTTCCTCTCGATGTTTTCCTTCACCGGTCCGCACGCCGGGATTCGAACCCACGACTTTCGAAATTAAAGTCGAGATACTCGGCCAACACACACAAAGTTAAAATAAAAACTTGATACTTACGCAGCATTAGCACTCATGCTAAGACAGTTTTAAATAATTTGCCGACAATTATGTTCTTATTAGTTTCTTAGATGCAATTAAGTAGGTACAAGACGTTTTCCCATTTACTCCGGAAGCTCGAGCATTCTCGCTAAAACTGTTTTGTGCAATCGATTTCACTCTAGAAGAGTGCCTACAAACTGGAGTTTTTACTTGTAATAAGCTTTTTGGTTTAAACATTTTACACCTATAAAAATAAGAACTTGTCTTCTTCTTAAACTATTTTTCGTTTAATAATGACTAGCAGACCCGCGACAGACGTTGTCCTATCCAAATTTTAATTTTACGCACGTTTCTATGACTACTGATGTCAGTTTTTTTGCACACCATCGCCATCTTTACCCAAATCATCCCTTTTGCGTTCCTTAACATTTTGGGGATGTTATTCGGATTATAAATACCTCTATTTTTTATTCTGGCATTATACCTACATCTACAGAGAGTATAATTTTAATTCTTTTGTCGTTTAGGCCTGATTGAGGTACAAACATACAAACAAACTCACAAACTTCCGCATTTATAATATTATTAGGGTTATTTGGATGATTGGCCGAAGTCTGCTAGCATCTTAAGATTAACCTGTCCACTAGAGCGTTCTCCATGCTTAGTTACAACAGAATGCTTTAGTCGAACAGCAACTTTAAACTGTTTTCGCAATCGATTCCGCACTTAGACGAGTTGTCGAGGTGTTTCTTCTCTTTATCTATCTAATGGACCTTTAGCTTATCTGTTTCGCTTTATGTTTGTTCGAAGACGTTTGCCGTTTAGCTGTTTTGATTCGAGCCATTTTTGCTGTCGGATAAAATCGATACTTGTGCTGTATTGCTCGTTTACTCTTTATTTATTCTGTAAGACGGATACTATAAAAGTTTCCGACTTCCTTCTTTATAAGCATTGCAAAACTATTATGAAAGTTGGTATAGCTTTAATAATGATTGAAGATCGTAATGCTTGAAGTCTTTTTGTCTTTAAAACATTCTTAAAACTGACCTTTCGAATTGTATCCTATCCTAATCCTAATAATATTATAAATGCGAAAGTTTGAGTTTGTTTGTATGTTTGAAAACGGATTACGATAAAATTTTCTATAGATGTAGATATAATGCCCGAATAAAATATAGACTACGTTGAAATACTAAAAAGATCTCCAAAATGATAATAAAACGCAAAAGCGATGATTTTGGTTTTTATAGCACTGATCTGTAAAAAATCTGACATCAGTGTTTGCACCAGTCATCATAGCAACGTGCGTTACTCTTTGTATTATTGAAGTTTGGACTGGACAACGTCTGTCGCGGGTTTGCTAGTTGTAATACCTATAATTTTCATCAAATAAGGTAATTCAATCAAATAAAAGATGGTGATCAATGGTGAACAACGTGGATGAAACGTGATCTATAATTTGACTAGTCATCAGTATACTCTAGCGAGTTAATCTAGCATATATACGGCTCTGTCTGAATATAATCTCACAAGGTATTAAGCCGGTAAGTTTATTATGTACCTACCTATCTCACGACGGGTCTGCAACAACCGAGAATTGTGCAATCGTTGCTCTTAAACGCCACTTTCGTCGTTTTGACTATAAATGACTTATCGCTTAGCGTCTGCTATCGCACTGCGGTTGCTCTGTTTTACATAATACTTGGTTATGTACTAGTTTGTTATTGTTCATGAAACTATGAAACCAAAACACTATCATAGAAGATCTATGCTTGTGAGAAACCGACAAGTCCCAGTGGACCGTTGCGCCAAATACATTACAAAAGTTATGAACCACGGTCGGGTTTAAACCGGAATGTATAGAAACTATTGAGTCGAGTGGGGAGCGAGGGCTTTGGTTTACAATGTACCTACTCCTTAGTTAAAATGATATCTTACCATTTTTTTTAATATATACGTAGAAAAAGAACTATACAACTTTATGATCACTACATAGTATAAAGCAAAGTCGCTTCCCGCTTCCCGCGTCTGTATGTATGCTTATATCTTTAAAACTACACAACGGATTTTGATGCGGTTTTTTTTAATAGATAGAGTGATTCAGGAGGAAGGTTTATATGTATTAAACCCGTGCGAAGCCGGGGCGGGTCGCTAGTTTATCATAAACGTGTGCTTGATGGGCTTGCAACTTTTCACGTATGAAATCCTAACAACTGCAAAATGTGGGCATGTGCCCATATAAAGTATAATGTTTGGACGTACTTCTGCCTACCCCCACTAGACATATCTAGACATATCAAAAGAGGTAAGCGTCTGGAGATCTGAGAGAATGTCTACCGTAAAATAATTGTATCGCGACTGTAATCTCCAAGGATTACAGTCGCGATACAATTTTTTTTTTATAAACATTTTCAGGGGACAGAGTATTTCCTAAAATGTTTTTTTTTTAAGCGAAGACAAGCACAATCGTGTTCAGGAGGCAAAGTAAGTTCTAATTTTTTTTTGCAATGTGGATGTTAACTTGTTTTGTGACCCTGAATTGTTTTTAATCATTCATGACTATTTAATTCTTCAACTTATAAAATCATTCTGTAATACAGATAAAGATAAGATAAGATGAACAGAAGCAGTTAACCGTTGCAAAATATATCAAAACTAGAAATACCTCGACAGAATTATTATCAGAGAATAATTCTTAAGACATCAGCGAAGTTATTTAATTAATGTTAAATTATTCGAAAGCAACATCCAATCCTATTAAGGCAGTATCAGTAATCTGGTAACTTTTCGCCTTTAAAGTTACAAAAGAAGAACGCTCTTGGAAATTTCGGTTGAAAATAAGCTGCCGCGGACCCGTCCCGATTACCATAAAACTTGTTTAAATGGTAATATTAGAAGACGTCACAACGCCATCATCCCCCGAAAGGACTCCCAAATCTACTTCGGCAAATCCTTTTTTAAGTAAACTCGGATTTTACAATCTTAAAAGCTGCAAGAAATGTGAATGGCTAATAGATTTTGTAAATAAACAAATCGAATCGTCAGAAAAAACTATCTTTTCTATCTAAGCGCTTTTTACTTTGTATTACGAATGCAATATCTTCTTCTATCACGCAAGTTCAGCTGCTCAATGATTTCGCTAATTCTTTTTTGTTGTATTCAAGATAATGCAGTTTTATCACTTTTTCCGTCTTATCCGGGTAGATTCAGCCCATACAAAAAATCAATAATTTCAAGTATCACCTTAATCTATTAATATCGATTTGAAATCTATTTAAAAATGCGCACTAGCACTAGGTGTCTATTTTTAAAACCCAGAGCGCCATTAAAGTTGTGTTCACCAATAACCCATTTTATTTTGTAAGCTATAACTTTGTTCTCGCATTCATTAAGTGTGATCTAATTATCTAAGATCTCAGGCTCTTGATTCTTGAAAATGATAAAAGGTGGCAGTCAGAGGCACCTCCAAACATTGCATTTGACACGTGCTTACGTTTTGCAGTTGTTAGCATTCTATATGTGACTATCAAGTATATCGCAGCTCGAATACATTTAAAATGATTCTCCTCTGGCCAGTTCCCCTTTTACAGCAGTTCCAACCACAATATAGTGAGAAACCTCGCTCCGTGACAATGTGAGATGACGTTTCGAGTTTTACGACTCAGGACATTCGATTTCAAGGTTTGTGGTTTCCAATGTCTGGACTAATGGCTGTTATAGAATTTCGTGAATCACGATCGCTTTGAAAGCCGTTTCGAATCACGTATTAGATTAATCTATTTGGAAAGGATTTTGCGTATATTCCTACTGTATTTACTTATGTTTCTATATATCTACATAGCTTTAAGGAAAGGATCATTAAAAAAAGGTAGACCCCAAGCCGTGTTTGTTGCCTGATTCTTCTAGGCTTGGTCGCGTGGAATCGGCGTAGCTTCACCTAGTTCCTAAGACGTTTCAAAGTGATCCTTGTGATTTTATTGAAATAAATTTGAATTGAATTTGTTTGTCGACTTCGGTGGAGTGACGCAAAATGTGCAGGTTTGATCCCCGCTGCGGGACAAATGTTTTCACAATCTGTAGGTTTTAGTTGGTCTTATTGTACCGTGATGTTTATTTCTGATACACAGGAAATCCTAGTGTAGGATCGGGACTGTGTGACGCTATTCATATTTTTTCGTTTATAATTCACATCGGAAAACCGGTAACACACTAAAGTGTCACTGAGCGAGAGTACGGTAGACATCCTCTCAGATCTCCAGGCTCTAAGATTCTTGAAGAGATCTAAAGGCCTTTAGCAAGGGGGTTAGAGAAACATTACAATTGGCATATTCCCACTTTTTGCATAAAACAACTTACTGGTTTTTATACATTTAATTTCTTCACAAATGTCTATTGATACACGGCCAAAGTTCGAACACGTAAGCTTCAAATCAAAAGTCGAGGCACCATCCACTACACCAACATGGCTTTCTGAGCTCAAACTAGTTGCAGATAGCCAGTAGCTCAAACAATTTCAACAATTTTCACTTCCCACCATAAAAATACCGGATATACCGCCCCGCCGGGACTCGACCGATATTATTTTCAAAAATGGCAATGGTCACGTGCAGCCACCTCCGCACTCCGGTCACGAGTTTAGCTTGTAACTCATTGCTCCCCGAGGATATCATCCGGTTAATTACTATCTCTGATACGATAGGTAACTTTTGTTAGCTTTTTGTAGCGCTGAATTGCCATTGAAACTATCTAAATGGTAATTTTGTGGGATTCCGTACATTAAAAGGTAAAAACTGAACCGTTATAAGGTTACCTCTTAAGACCGCTCTTGTAGGTGTCAACTTATGCTTACAGAAGCCGGAGCGAAGCCGGCTTACCAGAATGCATCAGGAGTACAGTACAGTACAGTACGCCGGAGTAGGTACCTATTCCTCTTTCGACAGTCCAATTCACATTCCTCACATATCCCGGTTTTGTCAATCTTCTTTTGGTCATTATTTTTACATGGCCAAACCATCGGAGCATACTGACATTCTCAATTCTCAAGACTACGTCTTATCACACACAGCGCGTTCCCTGATCACAACACTCCTCACTCAAAATAACTTACACATACTTCTCAAAGCTCTTATTTCCACCGTATTTATTCTCTGATATTCTTCTGCCATGCTCTATTCTATATATAACATGACGGTTAACCTTAACCATGACCGTGGACCAACCCGCTTATAACAATGATGATAGTCCTCACAAAAAAGACAGCCTACTAAATAAATCTTTATCTTACAAACTGTACAGAACAAGATAACCATCGAATTCGCGACCGTCCTGCAAACAAAACAATTCGTTTGTCGAATTAACGATTTCGGTGGAAGCGCCTCTCGCATAGTAAGACGTAAAGAAATTTAATTAGCGTTCATTGAGATAATTCACTGGCTCACAATAGGCCGGAGTAAGGACAACTTTCGTTAAGTATGCAGTACACACAGCCGGGAAAGCTGTGAGATAAACACTGGGTATCACTTGGCAGACCTGATAATTTAGTAAACTATTTTTTTTCTCGAAAAACTCGTCAAATGAATGAATGAATGAAATAATGTATGAAAGAATGAATGAATGTATGAATGAATTAACGAACGAACGAACGAACGAGCAAATGAATGAATGAAGAATAAATGAATGAGTAAAATCAATTGTACCAATAATAAAAAACAATTAATTTGTTTCTTACTAGGTCAATACATTTTTATGAATAAACGTTCAGCTATTGCATGGATTACCCTAACGAGATGTAGAGAATAATTGTAGAAATGCTCGTCGAACTCACAACGTATGAGTGTCTCAATCCCCTAAACAACAGATCTTGATCCAATTTATCCACAGTAAGAACAGATAAGTAACAAAGCGAGCAACACTCGCGTATCAATTATTCAATAGCTATTTATTGTAGGAAATAATTCAGTCGAGTGTCTGTTTAGTACACGACTTGCTTAAATTATTAAATGCTACTTTGAATCTGAATCTTAAATTATTTGAAGGAGTTAAAACAACTTTGCTTTGATTCATTTAAGTAACTTGAAACCGTCTCAATGTTTACCAAACTATTACCTTTCCCCGACCTTTTTCAATAGACGTAGATATTAAAAAAACGCGAATCGGACTCGCGCACGAAAGGTTCCGTACCATTATCTATAAAAAACGGCAAAAAAATCACGTTTGTTGTATGGTAGCCCCAATTAAATATTTATTTTATTAAGGTAGTTGCAAAAACACCACACGATCAAAAGTACGACGTAACGAGTACCTAACTCGTAAATGACATAACTGTAATAATAGTTATACTAAGATTTAGAATATTCAGATAAGCCTAGTAGGTCATACTGTATGACTTATTTCAAGCTTATCTGAATATTCTAGATCTTTCTTATAAACTGAAAATGAAATAATAAATCAACTTCTTCATCTCCGTGCCTAAATAGGGTTTCTGCCATAAACCATTGCTATACAAGATTTCTCCCAAATTAATTCAAGTAGAGTTTATCTCACAAATCTAGCGCAAGGGCCCAGCCTGCATAACTTTAGATCTAACATTCTGGGATCTTGACCTCTAGATTACTTATTTACATTCATTTTCATATACCTAACATTGGTTATATGGAGCTGGTTTGACCCTACTACTCCAAAATATAACTAGCTGCTCGCCCCGGCTTCGCACGGGTGGTACAAAGTCTACCGATTTTGTGCAAATTTAATGGCATAAACCATCTACTAAATAGTCCGAACAAAGTCTAAACATTTGGTATGGATAGGTTAGCCCGTTCTTGAGTTATAAAATTACAACGAAAAGTGGCATTGATTTTTATATATATAGATAGTCGGTATGATAATGCATAATAGTATAATTAATTAATAGCGGTATGCAACCTGTCACGTGAGGAATGCTAACTACTATAAAGAACTACAGAGATATCAGAGGATGCCCACCGTTCTTGGGGACTACTTTACAGTCGTGAACTCGTGAATCGTGATTCTATTTATTTTTAATTTATCTAAAGTATAGTGAAGCAAACAGTTGATAGAGTTGATACAGAAAGATACGTACTTTTGCAGATAATTTAGAGCAAATCAGTTCAGAAAAGTTGCTTGTTTCAAAATAAGATGCAATAAATATTCGTTTTCTCAATTTTATCACTAGTTTCAAACGGAAGAATAATTTAATATGGGTTCCGTTTTTCCTTTTAAAGCCATTTACAATGTAAATACCTGTATAAGACAAATGGCCATACCACAACTTGTATCCATTTGGAGCGTAAGATATGCATAAACGAGCCAGACTGCTATAATTCGAGATACACCACAATGCACTTGTGTAACATTGTTTGTTTTAGGATGGATACGGCACGATGAATTGTAATTTACGGTTGTATACATAGCATGATAATAAATAAATGTGATGGAGCATGAAGTAGTATTTGAACTACAAGGTAATTTCACAATAAATGTTTGTTTAAACCTATTACGACCATACTATTTTAAGCTGCTTTAACTAGTTTCACATTAGGCGTAGGCAGTGATCTACACCTAGAAAATGTCAAATTTAAATAATCCCACAGGAAATAGCACTTTCAGTTATTCCCGAACTTCATGCCACCCTTATCACTTAGGGGTAAAAAAATACCCTGCGACCTATTTCCATACCTACCAAATGTACACAAATAAAAATATAAAAATCGGTCAAGCCATTTCAGAAGAGTTTGGTAACAAACACTGTGACACGAGAATTTTTTTTATGTGAGAGTTATTTATATTTTTTTTTCTAAAAATATTACCGTAGAATGTCGTAAATTTATTTGGTACTGGCCAACTGACTAAATAGCCGACTGATCTACACGCAGTCTAAACCACTTGAAAATTGTAGGGTTTTCGGTTTTGGTGCGTAGGAGTGCTCTAAGTTCCCTAAATTCAGCTCCAAGTGCAGCGAGGATTGAATTCTGTTTGATTCTGGTCATTGATTCTGGTCATTAAAGTTACAGTTTCTGCGAGAGCAATCTGAGTCAACATAACCAACTAACTTACCTTCCTACCTACTAACATGCCACACTACACTCACTACCAAAGTTAACCTCAACTTACCCTCGTTTTATGCGCGTCGAGCACTTGCGTCGATCTCTCCTTCTCATCCCGCCATCATGTACCAATTTTTTATCTATTTCCACATATCCATCTCCCATCCTTTCAAATTAAGTAATAAATTAAATCAAATCAATAAAAATCAGTAAATCAGTAAAAAATAAATAAAAACATGTGTTACATTTACCACAGACAAGACGGACGGACAGACCGAGACCGAGACCACAGAACACCTATCGCTAAAGATGGATTACGTGTATTTTAATTTTTTGTTTTTCTTTATATTAATTTATTTTCGTTGATCTTTATATATATTATGAATATTTATATTTACCATGCACACTCGCATACTACATAATTGTAGTGGGGGGGGGGCTGCCCATTTCGCGAAATCTAGGGGCTAGCCCTGCACTCGGTGTATGCCAATGAAAGAAGGGCAAGGTCCATAGTTGAAAACCACTATCAATGCCCATACATTTTGAAGGTGTCTCTCGATTTTCCTTAATTATCAGAAGCTGAGTAATGGGACCACCTCGGAAGTATAGGCTTTCAAATAAAAAAATATTTTGTAAATCCGTTCACAAACGCCGGAGTAATCGCGTAACATACACATAAAAAAAACATACAGGCAAATCGAGAACCTGTTTCTTTTTTTGAAGTCTGTTAATAAACGCCATCAAAATTAAATGATACTCGTGAAAGATTTCCGTATGCAATTGTCATTGCCATACCTTGTATCCTCACTAGCAAATTTAGCTATTGTTCGTACCGACGTCAGTTACAATAATGTTTGTTACAATGTTTGTTGCTCCTCACGAGACCGCAACGCGAGTAACCTTGCGTTAGCGACATAATGTTTTGTTATTATTATTTAACTTTGTTGTGAACAATGCATACGTGCGGTTTGTGACCGACCGGAATAGACTCCCCGACCACAGAATAAATAGTAGGTGTAGCACAATTCAAAACGGTCACTCTGATGATGCTGAATAGTAAAACGCTGAACACAGTTTCGTACAGAGGTAGGATGACACAATAATCTACTATATAAAAGAAAGTCGGGTTTGTTACAACACTTATTACTCGAGAACGGCTGAGCCGATTTGGCTGAAAATTGGTGGCGAGGTAGCATAGAACCAGGAGACGAACATAGGATAGATAACGGGAACGGAAACGGGAGTTAATTCTAAAGCGATACGAAGTTCGTCGGGTAAGCTTGTTTTCAAATAAATGGTAATGGTAATATTGAAAAAATTATTAAAACGACGATTTTTAATGATTAAACAACATAGAATAGAGTATTTATCTATCTTTTAGGGTAAGCAAAGGTTTTGTAACAGGTGATATTTATTTATTCATTATTCATATTAAAATAGACAAAACGTACTTGGGAACGAACTGTCATGTTCGTGATGCTATTTTTATTTTTTATTTTTTTAAAACGGGAAATATTTATTTGTGGTCAATCAAGTCGAGGTATATCGCATCATAACAGTCACTAATCAAAACGGACCATAGACAAATAATTGAATTGACTATAGATTTTAAACAAGTTTGTTTGCTATGCTTAGTTATTGACTGCAAAAATTGGAAATGACCAAAACCGGGGTAGGCACTACAACCGAGTCTTTGATCCTAGCTCGTTGTTGCAGTCGCGGTTTCAGAAATTGTATGTCACTGATTTGAGTGAGCTCTTACACTGTATGAAACTGTGTGACGTGTTTTTGCTTATCTTTTACTCATCTTTTACTGGCGAAAAATCAATCGTCCTCATACTCAGCAAACGGACTCCACAATTTCTGTTTTGTTACTTTGTTGTAGTTTACGTCATAATAATTTAATGTTCTGGATTTTATGAATTTCACCACCAAATCGCCTATTGTTACTATGGCTATTTTGTAGTAGGTATGTGTAATGTACATGGCAATGCACCTCTATTCAACATCGATTGTTTTTTTGGAGTCTCTGATCGGCGGAAGGGCAAAGAGCGATTCGCGCGGCACATCCCTACAAAATTCGCTTCACTGTCTCTGCACTCCGCAAGATGGTGCTCGGTGAAATGTGTAATCATAGCTTGGAACATCTCTAGACATGTACTATCCATCTATTTCTATACATATCAGATGAGGTGCTGACCTACACAGCGCCTCTTTGACACGAGTTCACAACTCTATCTTTATTAACCTTTCATACCTATTTTGTTAATTATCCTTATATTCGCCAAAGACCACCGCAATCAATATAGCGAGATGAAGTTAAAACAGACTTTCCTTTATATTGGGGAAGGTCGAGCACCCTACAGCGAGACGGCCCTTAAACCGAGGGATGATTCTGTGTGCGTTCATATTACGAAGCGTTTTTAGCAGCATTTTTCACAAAACTTTACTGAGTTCTAAACTTCTAGATAGAATTTTTTTTCTCTAATGTGAAATAAGTAAGAAGTGTAAATAAATGTATTGTCTTTATAGTCAATAATACTACCGTAATTACGCTCACACAAAACAATAAAATAAAACTAATAACGCAGGTAGGTACGTGTGGGTCGTATACCTACTCGTTGATGACTTGTCTCTTTTACACATTCAATTCCCTTTATTTGCTAAAGCTTTAGGAATTCATTTTCCTAATGGATTCCCGTAGTAGTTGATACTATGTTCAGTGTAAATTCACTAGTGCCTTGCTGCCTTGTTTGCTTCGATTCAGCCATACGTAGATAAATCAATTAGGTCATGACCTATGAAATTACCAGTTCGACCGTAGGTAAGTCAGTGTGCTGGCAGACAGATGTGTACGGCTTTTAGCTATAGCGACTCATCATCATTTTGTTATTGAATCAGCCTACGAGCGTGAGGCTAAATTAAAACTAAAATCACTACTATTACCATAAACCTTTATTGACGTACAATAGTTGATTTAGTGGCTACAAACACACACACTCACACATGCACACTTATACAAACACACACACACACACACACACACACACACACACACACAAACACAATGTAACTATACACACGTTTCTTATATGAAATTGCACTAAATTAACTCTCTGATTACCTGGTGTAAATTACCTTTTTTCCTTTTTAAAGTTTCTCCAGGTGATATTAGTGTTAGTACGTAAGGATGGAAGAGGATCTTGATTTCTGAATCACAGAGTATATATTACCTAGCTCAGAGATCAAGGGCTTCAATATCTATTTGTTTATCATGTGAGTGAAATAAATAAAGTTTATGGCAAAACTCATTACATACGAGTATGTCCGTTTTCTTCGTATTGCGTCATTCTCTGACGCAAGACGACATTTTAGATCTAGACCCACAGGCCACAATAAACCAGCTAACTTATCTAACGAACCTATGGTTTGTGGTTAAGTAATGTGGGGTTTGTTTAAGTAATTACATTTAGCGCTGACTAATTTGAAACAGTGTTTTCATAAACACAGGTTGGAAATTATATACATATTTATGCATTACTTATTTGAAAATTTACACATAAAAATAACATTTAATTTAAATATTCCGCATATTTGGACTTGAATTAGAAATGTATTATTTTATTTTAGGTAATTTGTGGTGTAAAGTCAATCGATACCATTCTGCTTAAATTTTTCCATATATTAATACTATTGTAAAGTTTCCATACTATTAATGTATGGAAATGTATATATTAATGTGCTACGAGTAACTACTGCCAAATGTGGGCATTAGTAAAGTTTGGACCTACCTTTGAATACCCCTTTAGACACCTACAAAGGTCTAAACTTCAACCCTTATAGGGGCGCAGAAGGGGTAGAAGTCTGTAAAATAACTTTTCGTGAAGGTGTTTCCACTAGTCTAATATTTACAATAGAATTTGAAACAAAATTTTGTTTCAAAAACTATAACAGCCGCAGTAGCTATAAAAAATGTGACGCGAATGTTAGCGCCCTCTAAATTTAATTTAAGTTCTCTAAAGAGAGATACATAGAGTATTTAAAGAGTAAATGTAGAGACTTCTTAATTTATAAAATAATACCATAACATCTTTGTCTTACAAATAAAAGATGAGGGTATATATTAGTTAAGACGAGTAATAAATGTTTTTGATGAATGCAGAATCGTTTTTTCTCAATAATCGCAAATCATACAGTTTTGTTTTTTATGACAAAGATAACTTAAGGATTTAATCTAGATAAATTAAAGACAGAAACACGATTAGTAAAACTTTTCTCGATAGATTTATTTTCCAAAGTTGGCTCTTCAAAAACACTAGTTTCGTTTTTAATCAAAATTATGAATAGCTAAACAGTTCATGTTTATATAATTCGATAGATAATCATACTAGCTAGCTAAATTAAGGACATTTTTTTTTAAATTTGACGGTTTTCGAGATAATGCAGTTTTATCACTTTTTTCGTCTTATCCGGGTAGTCTCAGCCCATACAAAATGTCAAAAATTTTACTTATCACCTTAAGTTCCTCTAAAGAGAGATACATAGAGTATTTAAAGAGTAAAGTGTAGTGACTTCTAATTCATAAAATAATAACATAACACCTTTGTCTTACAAATAACAGATGAGGGTCTTTAATACTGTATTTCGTACAAATTCTCTAAAGTTTCTCACGTGCATTATGGATTTGCAATATGTACGCACAGTGCACGTCTGCTGACGAAGACCTCTTGCCAAACTCGAGCGGAGAGCCGGATGCCTCTGCTTTGTCAAACTCGACACCCGAACAAAGACCTGGGGCCATGCCACAAGATCATAAATAAAATAAAAAAACTAATAAATAGAATCACAACTGTAATCCCCAAGTACGGTAGACAGATCTCACTCTCAGATCTTCAGACGCTTAGATCTTTTGAAGATATCTAGAGGGGGGTAGTCAGACACGTCAAAACATTATATTTAGCACATTTTGCAGTAGTTAGCATTCCATACGTGACAGGTTGCAAGCCCATCGCCGCTTGTAAGAATACTAACTGGTTTCCAAACGATTTTTTCCTACACCGTTTTAAGCACGTGCTTTCTTAAATTATATCAAATAATATTTGTTCTTCGAAGCTTCGCGAAGCCTCGTTTTTGTGGTTCTTCGAGGAAAAATACAAAACAATTTTTTTCGCTTTTTCTCACTGCCTTTGAAAACTAACGTTCTAATTCTAATTGAAGGTAACCCACAAAATTTAAAAACTAAATAATCAAAAAAGGGATTCGTAAATGATCAAAAAAGGTTTTCGTCGTGCACAATATTACTCGCGGTGCGAAAGTGACAACGCTATACGAGATCGTATTGCGTTGACACTTTCGCGTAAGTAGAATTGCTTTAATATTACTTTGGATCTTGTGGTACTGCACCTGATTATGACAATGACATGCTGCATAATTACATACAGTTTCGTATCATTTTGCAAAGCATCGTTTTTGTTTGATGTGCAATATGTGCCTAAAATACGCATGAAATAATTATCTACGTTTTACAAACGAAATAGGAAACGTTTATACCAACTGGCCTCACAGCTTGGTTGTTAGTAACTCTGCCTTCTACGCTGTAGGTTGTGGGTTCGATCCCCACCCAGGACAGACATTTGTGTGATGAACATAGTTGTTTGTTCTGTGTCTGGGTGTTACTATGTATAATACGTATGTATTTACAACAAAAAAAACGTATATTATGTATTCTATCAGTTATCTGGTTTCCATAGTACAAGCTTTACTTAGTTTGGGGCTAGATGGCGCTGTGTAAAATGTCCAACAATATTTATTATTATTAATTGAAAATTCCAAAGACGATAGTTGTTTTTAAGTTTTATGATAAAACTATTGATTTTGTTCTAGATAATTACGTTTAAAAAACTAAAAAGAAACCGACTAAAATGAGTCGACCGTCGCAAAAACAAGGGACGATAATAGTTTTTTAAGTTTTTGAAGGAACTGTCAGTACTATATAAATATAATTGAAATGGGAGCACCTTGGGACTATTCTCTATACCAGCGGTCGGCAACACGCGGCCCGCGGGTCAGTTGCGGCCCGCGAACATCTTACTTGCGGCCCGTGAATGTTTTGTTTGTACGAATTGCAACTACAAATATGACAGCTAACATACAAGAAATTGCCTCCCAAATGCAACCTCAGACATCACACTGCAATTTGTATAAAATCAGTTACTTGTTAGTAGTTACTTTGTAGTTTTAATTTCTATTTATCTAGCTATAAAACATTATATTACGTCTATAGAACAGAACAGTGTATTATGTGGACGAAATAAATTCCGAATGTTTTATCGATTTTATTAGTTATTTATTTCGCCACCTTGTGGCCCTTGACTGCCAAAAGGTTGCCGACGCTGCTCTATACAATATAAAAAAGTCATCGAAATCGTATCACCAGGTAAAAAGATTACCATAAAAAATCCTTATAATATTATTAATTCGAAAGTTTGTGATAAGGCTGCTATGTTTGATCCTCAATCAAATATAAACGACATAACGGATTAAGATTAAATTTGCTGTAGTATGTAGATAAAAAAACAGAATAAATAAAGGGGGAACTTACAATCCGAAAAACAACCCCTAAATGATAAAAAAACGCAAAAAGGATGATTTTGGTATAGATGGCGTTGGTGTGCAACAAATCTGACATCACAGACTAAAAACATTAGTCGTCATAGCAACGGAGTTTTGACTAATGAATGATACGCATTCTACCAAAATTCCTAATTTATTTTATTAGTATAAGGTTTGTAGGGACAAAAATGGAAGTTGCTGAAATTGCTTTTTCCTATGCGATTATTAAAATTTTACAGGACAACGTCTGTCACGGGTCGGCTAGTTCATACATATAAAAAAAACATGTATACACTTCCTATACTAACCTTCTTTTTTCGTCAGCTAGAAGTATACGACTGATAGTACAAGTAGGTTTACCTGATTGATTTTGCTAGCATTCAATTTGGTAAAGTAGAATCTTTCCCAATATACCTGCCAAGTCGACTTGCCCACTGGCGGCGATAACTAACAATGATGAGATTACTATTACACTAACAAGCAATGGGCTTTAGATAACTCACCAATATTTATTTATTATCTATTTAACTTAACTGCTTCTTTGTTTATTATGAACACAGGCTAACCCGGCGAACTTCGTATCGCTTTAGAATTAACTCCCGTTCGCTTTAAAAAGTATCCTATGTCCGTCTCCTGGTACTAAGCTACCTCCCCCATAATTTTCGGTTCAGAAATCAAATCGGTTCAGCCGTTCTTGAGATATAAGTGTTGTTACAAACCCGACTTTCTTTTATATAGTACTAGCGACCCGCCCCGGCTTCGCACGGGTAGCATGTTATTATACATATAAACCTTCCTCCTGAACCACTCTATCTATTAAAAAAACCCGCATCAAAATCCGTTGTGTAGTTTTAAAGATATAAGCAAACATACATACATACGCGGGAAGCGGAAAGCGACTTTGCTTTATACTATGTAGTGACTAGCGACCCACCCCGGCTTCGCACGGGTAGCATGTTATTATACATATAAACCTTCCTCCTGAATCACTCTATCTATTAAAAAAAACCGCATCAAAATCCGTTGCGTAGTTTTAAAGATATAAGCAAACATACATACATACAGACGCGGGAAGCGGAAAGCGACTTTGTTTTATACTATGTAGTGATAGATATTCTGTATGTACTCGTAACTAATGGTGGCCTTAGTAATAAAAGTTTTGGACTTTACTCGTGTCTACCTTTCTTTTCTTGCGTGAAAGTATCTTTTCAATATCAATTTCCATCTTTTGAGTAATCTGGCATTTGAATAATACATTTGTCGTCTAAATTTAAAACACTAACATAAAATTCGTCGCGCAAAAAAGTTATATACGTCTGCAAATCCCCATTCCATCCGATTTTTATTGAAAAGTAATTCATGTGTGAATTGACGAAGGTTCGATATACTCACTGTCTATCGCAAAAGTTTGTTGTAACTTCGACCTTGTCCCTTTGAGATAGGGCATACAATTTCCGATTTAAATCTCATATCCGGCTGTATATATGAACTGTTGGATGCATAAATTCAGGAATCAAATGGAGGGATTTGAAACTGCATCGGACATGTTGTGGTTACACGGCTGATTGCTACCTATTCAGTTCCGGATATTTGGGCTATCATTTTTTGCCGTTTCTGTATTAATTTGATAAAAACGACATCGAATAAATTGGCATGCGCGGATCACGCACTTTAAAGATATTCAAACTCTACGTATTCGTATGTGAATAATAATAAAATAAATAAATAACAAAACGGCGAAGGAAAAAAAACATCGTGAGGAAACCAGTTAGTATTCTTTTAAGCGGCGATGGACTTGCAACCTGTCACGTATGGAATTCTAACTACAGCAAAATGTGAGCATGTGCCAAATATAATGTTTGGACGTGCCTCTGACTACCCCCACTAGACATCTTCAAAGGATCTAAGTGTCTGGAGATCTGAGAGGATATCTGCCGTACTTGGGGATTACAGTCATGATCCTATTCATTTATTTATTATACATAAATAAAATCATTTTATTTCGAGCAACTAACCCGCGTATTCAAGAACGACACCATGAGAACACGCACCCACAGTGGACGAAATCTTTTTTCATAAACATCACTTTATGTGTTGAACGGTACTATGGCGCACGCTACCGTGTGCCTTCAGAGCTTTGGCAAGAGGCACACGACAATGTGCCTCTAGTCACACTATGCAGTGTCGCACAACACATATAAATGATTTTTATGAAAAAAGATTTCGTCCACTGTGTGTTCGTGTTCTCATAATGTCTTTCTTGAAAACGAGGGTTAGACTAACAATTAGCACATTACACATAATTATTTACTTAAAAATATATAAAATAATAATAAATTTGAACAATGTGCACACAAAAAAAAGGTACCAAACCATAGCTTTCTGACACTATCTGTCGATTAGATGGAGTTATTCGGTAAGTACATTAATTATCTTTGGTTCAGAGTGCTGGTTAGTCCAAATTGTTGACAAAACTTTACAATTCTACTGATGTGTTTTTTCGCGCGCTATATTGTTATTTTCAATACGCTCCACATTGGTCAAAGAAGTACTAATCTTTTTAGGGTTCTGTACCCAAAGGGTAAAAACGGGACCCTATTACTAAGACTTCGCTGTCCGTCTGTCTGTCCGTCTGTCTTTCCGTTTGTCTGTCCGTCTGTCTGTCACAGGGCTGTATCTCATGAACCGTGATAGCTAGACAGTTGAAATTTTCACAGATTATGTATTTCTGTTGCTGCTATAACAACAAATACTAAAAATAGAATAAAATAAATATTCAAGTAGGGCTCCCGTACAACAAACGTGTTTTATTGCCGTTTTTTATAGATAATGGTTCGGAACCCTTCATGCGCGAGTTCGACTGGCACTTGATCGGTTTTTTTAAACAAACAGTCATAATCAAAACTTACATAACTAGATTTTTACTATGTATAATAATAATAAATAAATAAATAATAAATATTGGTGGACATTTCACACAGCACCATCTAGACCCATACTAAGCAAAGCTTGTACTATGGGAACCAGATAACTGATAGAATACTTGATACGTATTTTTTGTTGTAAATACATACTTATTATACATATTAACACCCAGGCACATAACAAACATCTATGTTCATCACACAAATGTTTATCCCGGGTGGGGATCGAACCCACAACCTACAACGCAGAAGGCAGAGCTACTGCCAACTGAGCTGTGAGGCCAGTCAGAAATCTCATATAGAAAAGTACTTGTGATCATTTTGGTATGACGCGATTAGCGATTCTATTTTATATATCTATACATCTATACATCTATACATCTATACATCTATACATCTATACATCTATACATCTATACATCTATACATCACTACATAGTATAAAGCAAAGTCGCTTTCCGCTTCCCGAGTCTGTATGTATGTTTGCTTATATCTTTAAAACTACACAACGGATTTTGATGCGGTTTTTTTAATAGATAGAGTGATTCAGGAGGAAGGTTTATATGTATAATAACATGCTACCCGTGCGAAGCCGGGGCGGGTCGCTAGTATATAATAAAACTGTAGAAGAGTTCAATTCTGTACATTGAATAAAAACTAAAAAAATACTCCTACGGGTCTTCATACAAGTAACACAAGCCAAAAAAAAAACATTTTTAAATTTTTGTCTGTCTTTCTGTCTGTTGTCCGGCTTTCACGCAAAAACTACTTAACGGATTTTGATGAATCTTTTCTTATTATGTAGCTATTAGTCTTTCGCAACATAAAGGTTTTTTTTTTCTTAATTTATTTTGAAGATTGTAATACCAGATGTGAAACTATCTGTACCCCAGCGAAGCGGGCACGGGTCAGCTAGTAGTACAATAAAGCCGCTAAGCTAAAAGTGGTCGTCCGAAATAAAAACAACTTTGCATTAAGGCGCTCCCAGTCGACGATTGTTTTTGTTCGAAACGAAAAAATAAATACTTGTGAACTAGCCACATCTCCTATTTTATAATGTATAGTACATGTGAATAAAGATGTACCCATCTTTAATCACTTCGAGAAATAAGCCTACCGACCGCTGCAATGACGACAAACACACGTCGGCGCGTGGTCCGCCTTAGCTTTTCGAATAAATTAATGATATAAATTATGTATAATTACTTATTAAAAATCTATTCTAATAGAAATCTAGATCTACATATTACATATCTTTAACAATAAATCACAAGTTGATTTTAATAGTAGGTATATAAAATATTTCGATCATAAATTCTAAAACGTATCATTTTGAAATAGTATCTTTATCGTGAAAAGTTTCTGCTATTATGTTTTCAGCTTAATAGAAATCTAGGTAGGAACCTGAAGTAATATACTTTAGGAGATGTGGCTTGTTCAGAAGTATTTCTTTTTTCGTTTCGAAAAAGAGCAATCAGCGACTGGGAGCCCCTTAATACTATGAAGGTACAAAATAAACCCAAAGGCTACTGAGTGAACAGTAAAGTTGTTATCTCCACAAAAGTAAATGAACTACGACTAATTTACAAAGCTGAAACACTAAAGCCTAATAAAGCTCCCACATTTAGCCTTTTCTAATCTGCCCCAGACTAACGCCAGTCGCGAGGGCTTTTATTTATTTTATTATGGTCGTGAAAACAACATTATTTTATAAATAGGCGTTAGGTGTAACTCTTTATCAAAACAATGCTTATCATTTTGTTGTTTAAGGCCTAAAACATTTTGCGTTAAGAGTTATGTCCGGTTCATTAACTGCTACTACAAATAAATCACATCAATTTTCTGTAAATTCTGCTCTAAAAAGTCATATTTTTGCACAGACCACCTTAAGATTTCGCCAAGTAGTCTCAAGATCTCGTCTGAGGAAATTTGCATGCACGTAAGCAATCTAACCGTAGTAAGAAACGTTGAGGATCCTTTTCCATACCTATATTTATCCTCTGCTTTCATGCCCACGGAGTATCATTTTTAGGGTTCCGTACCCAAAGGGTAAAAACGGTACAAAGACTTCACTGTCCGTTTGTCCGTCTGTCCGTCTGTCCGTCTGTCCGTCTGTCCGTCTGTCCGTCTGTCCGTCTGTCCGTCTGTCCGTCTGTCCGTCTGTCCGTCTGTCCGTCTGTCCGTCTGTCCGTCTGTCCGTCTGTCCGTCTGTCCGTCTGTCCGTCTGTCCGTCTGTCCGTCTGTCCGTCTGTCTGACACAGGGCTGTATCTCATGAACCGTGATAGCTAGATAGTTGAAATTCGCTATAACAACAAATACTAAAAACAGAATAAAATAAATATTTAAGTGAGGCTCCCATACAACAAACGTGTTTTTTGCCGTTTTTTATAGATAATGGTACGGAACCCTTCGTGCGCGAGTCCGACTCGCACTTGGCCGGTTTTTTATTATCTTATTTGTGCGTTACGTGAAGACACTAAAATAAACCTAAAGGCACGGATACTCTAGGATTTTTTTTCTTTTGCTACATGACGTGCAACACTCAATCTACGTGTCGCTGCAACGTTCGACAGTGTCCCGCAACATTTGACATGACGCGGAATATGTAACTGTTGCTTTCAACATAAGTAGTGTGGCCTTTAAAAAGTTCCACAACATTGTCCCCGAAATTTTCACGTTGTTGTTGAGTAACATGTTGCGGAACATGTCCCTCCAATTGTCCCCACGTGCATTCGTGGCTCTATCAAAATAATTGGAAAATACACGTATATCAAAATTCGAATTTTACTCAGCCCAACCAGAATGAATCTTGGCAGAGCGTGATAAAGGCCATTTTATACTGAAGGCTGATTTAAAGTGATACCAGCTCGCTCTTAACGTTTTGACTCGCACTCTTAACTTTACATGTATCACCCCCTTAACAAGCGTGCAAAGATTTCCTGAATGCAGATTTTCTGCATTGAAAAAGTGCTCGTTACGGTATCTCATGTTTTATTTTGAGATTGAGGTAGAAACCTGAGGTTTGGTATTCATGAAATTAAGGACTTTCCTACGTGATAACGTTTGTGGTTACAAGTTGAATGCATTGCAATCCACAGTTTTACTTTACCGTTTTTAGCACGTGTTTTTTATGCGCATATAAATTTTTACAAAAAATCCATTGATGCACGCCAGGATTCAAACCGTCTGATTGAAAGTCAAGGTACAAATTCAAATTCAAAAATCATTTATTTCAATAAAATCACATGGACCACTTTGAAACGTCTTAGGAACTAGGTGAAGCTACGCCAATTCCTCGCGACCAAACCTTGAATCAGGCAACAAACACGGCTTGGGTTCTACCTTTTTTATCAATAATCCTTTCCTTAGTGATATGTAAAGCTCCAGTGTGGTGCCGATCGAACAAGGTGAAGGCTCAAACAAGAATAATAATTAAAAGTACTACACAAGTACGTACAGCAATAAAATAAATAACTAAAGACCTTCAGCACAAATTCAAAAAGCAGCCTCAGCAGTATAGGTTTACCCAGTCACACAGCTTATTAATACTTATTTATAATATTATAGAAATATAGACTAGCTACTCATTTGAATGGTTTAAAAGAAAATATACCTCTACGCACCGAATCGAAAACCTCCTTTTTTCAGTTTAAAAGAGACGATGAAAAGCAGCATTGTTCAAAAGAAAATACAAAGCGAAGAGTTCAAAAGAATTTTCGCAGTTAGCTTAAAACTACATCATGAAAACGTAATAACATTAGTCACTATCTCTAAAGCATCCATTGCATACATGTCTGTCTCCGGTTCATTACCCGCCCGAGACCTTAAGGTGATACTTGAATTTTATGGTGTTTTGTATGGGCTGAGTCTAACCAGACAATACGGAAAAAGTGATAAACTGCATTATCTAGAAAACCATTAAACTTAAAAATAAACTGTCTATAATTTAGGTAGCTCATATGATTATCTAACGAATTATATAAAAATGAACTATTCATAGTTTTGAGTAAAAACGTGAATAGTGTTTTGGAAGAGCCAACTTTTCAAAATAAATCTATCGAGAAAAGTTTCACCAGTCGTGTTTCTGTGTGTAACTTATCTAGATTAAATCCTTAAGTTATCTTTGTCATAAAAAACAAAACTGTATGTTTTGCGGTTATCGAGAAAAACTAATCTACATTCATCAAAAAAATGTATACCTCGTCTTAAAAAAAATGCTTTCACTCGGCTTACACACGGGCGTCGTGTAGGCCTCTCAAAAATTCATCACCCGACCCGTCTGGTTCCCGGAATGAGCTTCGACTCAGACACGCTCCCGACTTCTCAGGCGTTCCGGTAATCTACTTAATAAGTAATCCTGGGGGCCTTCATGCCTACACCCATATTGCGTTCAGATAAGACCATTGTGTTGTGCATTTAAGCTTTTGTGCTATTGAGAGCGATATTTGTTAATGCGGATGGCATAGCTGGATTTTCTTTTTGGAGTGGGAAATTTCGTTAAGGTTTTATAACAAAAAATGATGGCTAGTACTTGTTCATTTTCGTGGTATTCTTTTTTTATTAAGAAAGTTAACAATTTGATATAGAAATATTTATTTTTGAGCGCCAGGATTATGATTAATCGATAAAATCGCCCACGCTTTCGATATACCAAACAAGCACTCCTAAAATGAGAGCGATTTTTCGGAATAAAATATGTTGCGAATACGATTATATTCACACGGACCTAAGTGACTATTGACGAACTAAAGTCACAAGGGATCAAAATAAAAAAGTTAGGAGTCAGTAAGTTCAGTGGAAGTAGTAAATATATTTTTCTTCACAAGTTCACACTCTATGTCATCACTTCCTTCGAGTAATTAATGCAAATGTACGAGCCGTCGAACAGTATGCAGAAAGTCATTCTTTTTGATACGACACCGGTGGATTTTCATCCGAATATGCGCCGGCTGTCTCACACGGGCCCTCAAAAATTCAACGACGCGAGATACCCAAAGGCTTATTCTGGGATGTGTGCATTTTTATGTTGTGCAGTTTTTATACTTGAATTTTTATACGTTTTTAAAAGATACTAGGTGTTTCGTTTGAGCTAGTAGTGGACAATTGTGTAATAGACAAAAAGTGACGAAGTTATTAGGCCAGAGGTACATGACCAAACAGTATTAAAAAAATGAAATGAAATAGGATTACAACCGTAATCTCCGAGTACGGTAGATATTGTCTCATATCTCCACGCGATCCTTGAACTGCCTAAAGAGCGTAGTCAGAAACACGTCCAAATATTATATTTGGCACAACCCATATTCATTTTTTAAACCTCTAAATATGGCGGCTGTGCGATTATCTATTAGCCGCAGTTGCTACAAAAGCTTGATTGTAAGAATAACTATTTTTGACACGGTGGTTTCTATCAATACGAGTAGTTTTAACTTTTTCAAATACTCATATTAGTAAAACTGATTGTATATACTAACTGTATAAAATGAATTGCAACAATCGATGTGTAATCAGAGGGCTGAGATTATAAATAAATAAATAAATATTGGCGGACTTTACACACAGCGCCATCTAGCCCCAAACTAAGCAAAGCTTGTACTATGGGAACCAGATAACTGATAGAATACTTATATACTTTTTTTTTTGTAAATACATACTTATTATACATATTAACACCCAGACACAGAACAAACATCTATGTTCATCACACAAATATTTGCCCTGGGTGGGGATCGAACCCACAACCTACAGCGCAGAAGGCAGAGTTACTACCAACTGAGCTGTGAGGCCGGTTAACATTATGGCAATGTTTGCTACAGTCTTGAGTCTATTTCTGTTTTTTAAATTAATGTTTTGCTCTCACCAGAATAATGGCAAGTTGTATGAACTTCGTTTTCGGGGCTACCGTCGCGGCCTGGTCTCCAGACAGCTGATGAATATTTCACTTCATTATTACAGTCTGCCGTCGTTCCTTGTGTAATATTAGGCCTCGTATTCGCGAAGCAACATTTGCATAGCAATACTAGTTGCCTGAAACATTGTGTCACTAACACGTCAGCCAATGTTTTTTTTTATTAACCGACGAAAATAGAATTTATTAATTCGAATTGTACCTATGTACATTTTTTTGGTTGCTTTTTTTATGATGTATTGTATACCGCGCATAATCTTCGTACCTGGTTTTTTTCTATTGTATAGAGAATACCCAAATTGATCCTATTTAAATTATATTTATGTAGAACTAAAAGTTCCTTCATAAAACTAAAAAAAAAACCGGCCAAGTGCGAGTCGGACTCGCGCACGATGGGGAACTCATCGTGCGCGTACCATTATCTATAAAAATGGCAAAAAATTAATTTTGTTGTATGGGAGCCCCCCTTAAATATTTATTTTATTCTGTTTTTAGTATTTGTTGTTAGAGCAGCCACAGAAATACATAATCTGTGAAAATTTCAACTGTCTAGCTATCACGGTTCATGAGATACAGTCAGAGGTCAGTCACAGTCACAGTCTGTGACAGTCAGTCAGTGAGAGCCCTGTGACAGACAGACGGACAGACAGACGGACAGACAGACAGACGGACAGACGGACAGCGAAGTCTTAGTAATAGGGTTCCGTTTTTACCCTTTGGGTACGGAACCCTAAAAACGAATATCGGACCTTGACTTTTCAATTAGCTGGAACATTTCCGTCAGTTTTCTTTTTAGTTTTCTAAACGTATTTATGTTATTTCGAAAGATTTGTTTTTATTTTCGAAATAAATATATTCACACGTGCAACTGCTCGTTACCTAACGTATCAATCAAAACCGGTATTCTCGTGTATCAGTTTAATTTTTTCTGTCGGCTTATACATAAACATAGGTTCGAAATGAAATTAAGTGAAGTTTGCGGTTGTTTTTTTATTTTAGACAATATATTCATTTTGCGATATTCTTTGCAGTAAGTTTATTCATCATCATCATCTGCCTACCCTTAATACCACTCTAGTGGGGTTGGCTCAAACGTTTATTTCTTCCATTCTCTCCTATCGCACGTCATCGCAGTACTTTTTTACCTTTCTTTTATTTCTAAAACATTCTGTTGGCAAGTATGAACACAGCTTTATAGCCTGCCCCATGTTCCTTGTGTAATATTAAAGGCGATGACACAACCTCAAGATCTAAGGCTTGCGACCGCTTACTGAATTAAGAGCTTGTTATATTTTGAATTCTTAAACAGACTTACTGTAGAACTGTGTGGAATTTTTAAAATAACATTAGAAAAGATGGAAGTTCCTAATGCTAACTACAAGTTTTGAGTTTGTGTACGAGTAAATATAAATTGTTCTTAAAAAAATGTCTTATTTTGAATTCTTGCGTTTTTGATGATTCCACATTTTGAAAAAGAAAATGAACAATATATTATGGCAATTTTTTTAAGAGAAACTCATCTCCGTATTCAGGAACGACACTGTGAGAACACGCACCCACAGTGGACGAACTTTTTTTCATAAACATAGCTTTATGTGTTGTGCGACACTGCATAGTGTGACTAGAGGCACACAGTCGTGTACCTATATCCAAAGTAGAGCTTTAGAGGCACACGAAAGTGTGCGCCATGTCGTTTCTGAATACGAGGGTAAGAAATTTTAATGATATAACTAGATAGTGTAAGACAGAGTAATATAGTCTAAGTACCAGGAACAGTAGGTATTTTATTTCAGCATTAGGTTAAGTAAGAAGGCTATCTACTCACCGCTGGTAGTATTTTAAAAGTTTATTATCATTCTTCATCACACTTGCGCCACAGCTCGAAATATTTGCAGATTAAAACCTTTTTGCATGTTAACGTTTCATAGTGCAAACGTCGAGGTTGTTAGGTAGTTTCCACTAAGGGGTTACTTTTACATAGACTTTACTAGTATTACGAGTAGTAGAGTTACTACTAGTGCGAGTAGTAGATTTACTAGTAGTGCGAGTAGTAGAGTTACTTGTGAAGGACTTCTAACACTATTTCTATCTCTACCGCTAAACAGCATTGCTGTGGAAGGGTTCTGGTTGCCGGTGAAATTAATTGTATTCAAATATAAAGGCTGTAAATAACTTAAACTTCATACTCAAGTTGTTGCAAGGCAGTAGTACGCTATGACTGGTATCACTAGACTTTTTTTTTAGACTGTACAATCGAAGCTGTGAGACTAGTCACTGAGGTTCGTCTCTTCACATTTTTAGTTACCTTTTATTATTATTATATTAAGTGAAATATGTGGTCGAGTGTCTGTTAAATTACTGCTAAGTGGTTAATAGGGTCAGGGAAGGACAAAGCATCCCCTGGGCTCGTATTAACTGACGTCTGCCCTTTACTTAGGTGGATAAGTACGACAATAATGTTACCGTAACCTACTTTACTGGTTGACAAAACTCTAGCTTTCGTTACAATGTTTGGATGATGGGACAGTTTTTTTCATGGGACATTCCCATGAAAAAAAAAACATGAACATGTGATAATATGATAATGCATATTGACTTGGATAGAAACTGTTTTTAATTTAAAGAGGTAGGTATAGGTAGGTACTATGATTTTACATATAATAAACTAGCGACCCGCCCCGGCTTCGCACGGGTAGCATGTTATTATACATATAAACCTTCCTCCTGAATCACTCTATCTATTAAAAAAAACCGCATCAAAATTCGTTGTGTAGTTTTAAAGATATAAGCAAACATACATACATACATACATACAGACGCGGGAAGCGGAAAGCGACTTTGCTTTATACTATGTAGTGATTAGAAAACTCATATGGGCATTTAAAAGGCTGAGGCATGCCACAGACTTCAACCTGTTACGTACAGTTTACTTTTCTCTTGCCCAATCTATTCTTGGATACTGTGTTGGAGTCTGGGGGGGAGCCTGTAAAACTTTTATGTTACACCTGGAAAGAGCACAACGATCCTTACTAAAAGTGATGACTTTTAGTCCTTTTAGGTTCCCAACTAAGGAGTTGTACGAAAAGTGCGAAGTTTTAACCGTTCGGCAATTGTACATCTATCATATTACAATAAAGCAACACATGACTACACCCTATGACAAAGTCAAATATAACAAAAAACGAACAATCACTAACGTATGCAATCTTCCTAAGCATCGTACAGCCTTCGCAAGGCGTCAGCAAACATATATGTCTAGCTTCATATATAACAAAGTAAACAAACATGTTAATATACATCCACTGTCAAAACGTGAGGCTAAATTAAAACTCAAAAACTGGCTATTAGAACTGGACTACCATAAATCAGAATCACTACTATTACCATAACCATTTTTTACTATAGTTATGTTGATTTAGTGGCTTTAAACAAAACACACACACACACACACACACCACATACACACACACCACACACACACACACACCACACACACACACACACACACACACACACACCCACACACACACACACACACACACGTTTAAACACTTTGTATACATATATTTATTTTAATTTCTTTTTCTTTTTGTTTATTCTCATCATTTGTTAAACCTACTCATTATTATCTCTTTTTTTTTTTTTTTTTTTTTTTTTTTTTTTTTTTTCTTACTTTTAAGTTTGTTAAATTTCTTCACTTGAAATTAGTGTTAATAAGGATGGAAGAGGAACTTGATTTCTGAATCACAGGTTATATATTACCTAGCTCAGAGATCAAGGGCTTTAAAAATCTACATGTATATCTTGTGAGTGAAATAAATAAAGTTATTATTATTATTAGGTATCTTAAAATAATCTTTCAAAAATAAAAGAGCTAAAACAAAAGAGTGGTTTTAGGAGTGATTTTCGAATAACAAATAAATTTAGAAAAGTTTTACCAATCGCGTTTTTCTATTTGCTTTGGATAAATAAACCCCTAAAGTTATTTGTGTTACAAAGCAAAGCGTTGAGCTTTTGCAAATATTGCGAAAAACACAATCAAAATTTCATTTTATTTACATGAAGGAGAATTATTCATTGTATGAGTTATGTCCAAGCAGAACATAAAATAGTCTTGTAAGTAATCGTAAGGGGTATTTTAATGATATATATATAATGATACATATCAGTCTTTTGTTTTTAATATTAATATTAATATTTTTTCTTAGTCATTACTAATTTTTTACTTGACTCAGATTGTTTTTGATCCCCAACAATATCAGAGTAGAAGACATCTCAGACCAAAAACATTGAGTTGTCATAGCAACGCATTCTACCAAAAAGGTTGAATCCTACTAAGGTCAGTATTGGATTTTTTTTTCTTTCATCTGACAATTTGAAGTTTTCTAAAAGGGTTTTTTTTTTCTATGCGATTACTGAATTTTGGGCAGGACAAAGTCTGTCAAGGGTCGGCTAGTTTGAAATATATCTTGTTTAGTTTTTGTTTATTTTTAAAACTATCAACTGCCTCCGCTTCTCGACGGTAGCTCCGAGTACTCCAGTCTCCCCACGACCATGGCTATTGTAACATATTCGAAACGACGGGATAATAAAGGTAATTACGTGATAAAGACCCGTATTAAAATCTATAGTTAAAGTTCTTGTTTATTAGTAAATTCCTAACCTGCTTACTGTTGCAAGTCTAGTTTATCGACGACATTTTAGAGGTTACGGTTAACTAAAGATTATTAAATGTAATTGAGCAGTGTCAGCGTCTTGTTCCACCCTTTTCTCTTACGTTTCAAGACTAAAAGCCTTGATTTGAGTCACAAGCGAGAGAAGAAGGCGTTTTATTTCATCGTGTTTAATGACGTAGGAACCTAAAGCTAAAAAAGAGATAAGAATATTCATGAAAAAATATCTGAAATTTACTGAAATAACCTTTTATTACGGAACACAGCGTTACTTACGTGTTTACGATGCGTTCATAAATGAGTTACTATCCAACTATAATATTATTAATGCGAAAGTTTGTGAGTGGTTGTGTGTGTTTGTTACTCTTTCACGCAAAAAATACTGAACGAATTAATATGAAACTTTACAGTAATATAGCTTATAAATGAAAATAGCACATAGGCTACTTTTTATTCAGGTACCACACGGGCTACGCCGCTGGCGGAAGCTAGTATTATTATATTTACGTCTTAAAAACTAAAAACGCTGACTTCCGCGACAAATTTTATTAAGCCTTTGACTGCCCTTTTAGATATCATTAAGGATCAGAGATCTGAGAAGACACCTTCCGTAATTGGGAATAGTAGTCGTGATTCCATTAAAAAAAAATACCTACAAATAAACGGCTCTGCTCACTTTGACATATAGTTAGGCAAAACTAAAAGAGTTCCTTGTCGGTCTTAAGAAACTCTTACATATACTTGCGTAAGGAATCAGTTACTTTCTCACGCAAGTAAAACACCACCCTATGTCTTAAGCCAGCAACTGAAGATAGGTTCGAAAGGTGGAGCCGTACCTAAATTTCATTTACCGCTCGGAAGTGCCGAGCGACGGGCGCGCGCAAACTCCACTTAATTACGCACATAAATTGAAGAGCTCTTCCGTACACGATGGATGTAGCCACATTTTAACTCATAAAATATCGTTTCTTTAACACATTGCACCGCATTTTAGGTGGATGTAAGAGCATTATCGTTTGCGGGGAGAATTTTCCGAGGTGGAAATTCTGTTGGCTACCTATAGAACCTGTTTATCTTCTAAAGTTTATGGGTTTGTTTTGTTGAATGCAAAGTTTTGTTACTTGGATAAAAACCATACGGCCATGATTTTAGCGTGATTGTCAAATAAGTTTTAGGTTATTTTGTTCATTTATTTATTGTTTCAAATAAATAATTTAAAAAATGGTTTGGTGGGTCGACAATTATCAATCAAACCATTTGATGACTGGTGTAAGACTTCGTACTTATTTTGATATTTTTTGATTGTAGTATTATTAAACTGTACTTATTCTGTACGGCATAGGAACAAAGGTTTTGATGTTTTAATTTCAGGCGCAACTTGGCTTTGAAGTTGAGGATGACCGAGTTTTTCAAACTGGAAATATTATGTTTGATCTGTGTAAGTGCACAAATACAACTCACGTTTGTAAAAGATTTTGCTTTGATAAATAAAAAAAAAAAAAACGTTCATGACTGTAATCCCCATGTACGGTAGACATCCTCTCAGATCTCCAGACGCTTAGATCCTTTGAAGAAGGACATTCCACAGAAGGACTCCACATTTTGCAATAGTCAGCATTCCATACGTGTCAGGTTGCAAGTTATTAATTTATTCAATGTTATAGGTAAAAAAACTTACAATGCTTATGAAATGAACTGCCTTGTCTCCACTGGAGTAAACATATTTAACGTGGACCGAACTCTATACGACGAAAATTTCTTGCAAGAAATCGAAGAAGTTATTGCCGACGTAGAAAAAAAGATAACGATTTTCCCCGAAAAATATACTATGCCTATAAGCTTATCAATTACAATGTCGGTGAACATCCCTGTAGAGATTACAGAACGAGTAAGTGCCTATCATTTCGTAAAGAAAGTTCCCCTACTCTGGCATTTGTGACGCGTTGTCGTTATGTCTAAATGTCATAGTAATTCTCCTAAATGGAGCAGTATTTAACCGACGACCTAGGTTCTCAATTCTAAGCGATTTTTGTACTGTTAAATTTCAATAATTGAATAGAAAAGACTGAATTGTGCAAGGGCGGATCCAGGGGGGAGGGGGGGGGGGGGTCATGGGGGTCATGACGCCTCCCTGGGCTGGGACCAGGTCCATGTAAAACATGTAAGATGACCATGTAAGATGACTTTGAAGTTTTGCCATAGTTAACAAAATCCTGCAAATCTCTGGAGTCTTTGGACACACAGATTTAAATTTTTGGCTCATAAGCACACACAAATTAAGCTGCCCAACCTACTAGTTAGTTTTTGGCTACTTCCATTATTTCAATAATATTTTGCCAAAATAACGTTACCGCAGCAAAATATGTATTTAATTAGGTATCTTTATTGTCTTTGGACATTCGAATTTTAAAATTCAGTCAAAATCACACGAAACCATGGTCTACATTACTGCATACTTCCAATCCCCCCCCCCCTGGTGCCAAAGCTGGATCCGCCCTTGCTGTAATGTCAGATTGGTTACACACCAGCGCCATCTATACCAAAATCCGTTTTGTCGTTTTGGCCTGATTGAGGCACACACATACATACAAACTCACAAACTTTCGCATACAGTATTAAGATATATTGTATAGATAGAAGCTCTGAATAATTTGGTTATTTTTCAGACAAACTTTGTAATATTAAAAGACGTTACTGAATTAAAACAAGTTGCCGAATTCAGAGAACTAAGCAAAAAGCACGAATCAATACCAATTTTAATTTGGATCGGAATATTGGAAACGGAGGCTGCAAATGAATTAATTAAGGTTTATAAGGCATTCGCTTTGATGGTAGATCTGTATAAATTAGTACTGATGTGAAAATAAATCAATTACAGATTTCAAACGGAGTTATTTTGGATGTTGGGAATGGAATATTTAATGAACTATACTATTCTTTTATACATAAATGTTTCAAGGTAATACATTTTTAGGGTTCCGTACCCAAAGGGTAAAAACGGGACCCTATTACTAAGACTTTGCTGTCCGTCGGTCCGTCTGTCAGTCGGTCCGTCGGTCCGTCGGTCCGTCGGTCCGTCTGTCCGTCGGTCCGTCTGTCCGTCTGTCTGTCACAGGGATGTATCTCATGAACCGTGATAGCTGGACAGTTGAAATTTTCTCAGATTATGTATTTCTGTTGCTGCTATAACAGCAAATACTAAAAACAATAAAATAAATATTTAAGTGGGGCTCCCATACAACAAACGTGTTTTGTTGTCGTTTTTTATAGATAACGGTACAGAACCTTTCGTGCGCGACTCCGTCTCGCACTTGGCCGGTTTTTAATGGTACATAGATATAAGATTATTCAATCGTTATTTTTGTATGAATATTTTTAGGCATGCAAACCAGTGTTCTACTCAAACCCCGACCTTATGGAAGATTATTACGGCGTTACTGGCAATGACAGAAAGTTATTGGTAGTAGCTGACATATTAGTCCAGAGTCGTTTCCAAGGGTTGGTATTGAAAGATAACATTGAATTGGATTTTACGCCAACTGAATTGGTTTTGTCGCTAGTGAAAGCTGTGCATATTGCCGAACTTAATGTAGACTTGGAAAAGGATTTCTATAAAAAAAGCTTTGATGTAAGTAAAATACTCTTTAGTTCATTTTTTATAGTTGTACTTGATTAGTACTTTTAATTATTATTCATGTTTGAGCCTTCTCCTTGCTCGATCGGTAACACACTGGAGCTCTAAGCATTAAGGAAAGGATAATTCAAAAAAATTATAGGCCCCGATCTGTGTTTGTTGCTGATTCTTCTAGGCATGGGCGTAAAGAACAGGCGTAGCTCCACCTAGCTCTTAAGACGATTCAAAGTGATCCTTGTGATTTTATTGAGTTAAATTCTTTTTGATTTTGAATTGAATTTGATAGGGCTAAATACTACTTCTAATACATGTTTATTACCTCATAATTTTAAAATACACAAGAAAAAAATGAGCTATCTAAAGACCTTTTTAAATGGCTTATAGATAGATTTACTGAGCGGTAAGCGTCCCCAAGTGGAGAGCAATAATAAAGAAATAGGTCAAAAGACACAATAAAATAGCAGAAAGTATGAATTGAACCGCTTTCTTTCTTGTTGTACATATGACCGACGAAGTAGGATAAGGTCAAAAGGAAGAAGAAGGTACCTACATATCTGTTGTATACATATACAACAGAAACTTTACCAATGAAGAGTCTTAACTAGCAGAGTAAAAGAATCCACTATAGGCGATCTTATTGCCTCTTTCCAGGTAAAAACACCAGTTTTACCCCATCTCTGTGTCGCCTACGCAGCAGCATTGGCTGCGCTACAGTGCGAGGCCAGTGCCATTATAGTGCTGACCAATACCGGCCGGTCAGCAAAGATAATTTCGTTTACGTTACCTACGTGTCATATTATAGCCATCACTACACGCTTGGAGACCGCGAAGAAGCTGCATTTGTATAGGAAAGTGTTACCGCTTGTTTATGATGGTAAGTATTCACCGATCTACCGTCGAGCGCTGAAATTAAATAATTTTACGTTTCAAAAAACTAAAAGAAAACCGACGAAAATGTTTCGACCAATCGAAAAGTCAAGGGACAATATTGATTTTTAAGTTTTATGAAGTAACTATTAGTCCTACATTAATATAAGGGATGATACGGCTAGTACACTACTACTAGTGTATTATAAATGAAACGAAAGTTGGTGCGTGGTGGGTGTGTGTGTTTGTTACTCTTTCACGCAAAAAATACTGAACGGATTAAAAATGAAACATCACAGTAATATAGCTTATATATTAGAAAAACACATAGGTTACTTTTTATCCAGGTAACACTCGTGTGAAGCCGGGGCGAGCAGCTAGTATGTATATATACGCGTTGACTGGTAGTACCTCCTCCGTTTTTCGTCGGTTAATAAACAATGAAATAGGATCACGACTGTAATCCGCAAGAACGGTAGTCATACTCTCAAATCTTAAGGCGCTTAGACACTTGAGGATGTCTTAATAGGCTAGTCAGAGGTACGTCCAAATAATATGTTTGGTACAATACCAACTTTTTGCAGTAGCTTGCAAGTTGCAAGCCCATCGCCTACCTATTTGATTAAAACAATTATAACTATCGGTCACCAGTATTGCGTGAGGGTAACTCGTAAGTTAGTAGAAGCCCCTAAATTGTGGAAGGCGTTGCCGTAGGTTTATGCTGATTCTTTCTGGATTTAAATGTTTCCTGCTGTAATAAACTTCGCTTCTAAAATAGCAGCGCAAATTAATTATACCTGATTTCGGTTTAATACAAAAGTTAGATAAAAAAGTAATAGGATCACTTCTGTAATTCCCAAGTAAAGTTGATCTATGCGCTATATTCCTTGAAATTGAAGATAGTCAGAGCCATGTTAAAACCTTACATTTGGAACAAAACTTCTGCACCTTAAGCTACTTTTTTTGCTAAAGTATTTAGCATTTCATACGTTACATTTTAAGCATGCTCATGTAAATTGTTCTTATAGAAAATTATTGGATGCACGGTCGGGTTTCGAACCCACTGAATTTGGATTGAAAGTAAAAGTCCCACTGGGCTAACACTTTGACACATTAAAACGTGCTCAAAACGGTGAAAAAACATCGCTAGAAAACCAGTTAGTATTCTTATAAGCGGCGATATGCTTGCAACCTGTCACGTATGTTATACTAACTACTGCAAAATGTGGGCATGACTGTAATGTTTGGACGTGCCTTTGACTACCCATTTTATGTATATTCAAAGAACTGAGCGCCTGGAGATCTGACAGAATGTCTACCGTTCTTGGGGATTACAGTCGTGATCCTATTTCTTTTTTCTTTGTTTTTATTTTATTATAACCAATACCCCTAGTTCTTTATGGGGCCTTTCTGAGTTCCAATCATACCAAAAGGTTCACCGACCTACTTCCTACGCCAATATCGCCACAATACATACACATTAGCATAATGTTATTGTAATTACAGGAGAGCGGGGGCATTCCTGGCGTGATGAGTGCCGGAATCGCATCGCTTTTGGCACAACATTCGCCCTCTCCGCCCAGTTACTCGGCATCGGAGCCAAATTAGTGGTACTTTCGCCGACTGAAGAAGTCAGTGGGTATTGCGACGGCTTCCAAATCGTATCTGTGCCTTTTAGATGCGATGAGTGAATTTTGAGAATAAAATTTGCAAGTATATCTCGTTTGAAAGAATTTGCGCTGAGTGTATAACTTTAATTAAAGTTTTGTATGTGTGCGTAAAAGTCTGGAAATGAGTATGTGCCTGGGGCGTTGTCCCTTTGCTAATGAGGTGGTTTTTGGGATTCCGTACCAAAAGGGTAAAAACGGAACCCTATTACTAAGACTTCGCTCTCCATCCGTCTGTCTGTCACAAGGCTGTATCTCATGAATAAACCGCGAAATAGCTAGATAGTTGAAATTTTCACAGATGATGTATTTCTGTTGTTGTTGCTATAACAAAAATACTAAAACAAAATAAAATAAATAATTAAGTAGGGCTCCCATACAACAAACAAATTTTTTTTGCCGTTTTTATAGTTAATGGTTCAGAACCCTTCGTTGCGTGAGTCCAACTCGCACTTGACCGGTTTTTTTTATATTTTGAGGGATGTGAGAGCTACACGCACTGAATGTTAATGATAATAATTATGTGAAACAGTATACATCTGCATGGATTTAATCCATTCTCCTACTTATATTTTGTAAAGTTCGTAAGGATGTTTGAATGTTTGTATCACGCCCAAACGACCTAACGGATTTGAATGAAACTTGGAATATACAAAGTTTATGCCCTGGAATAAATAGTACACTTTTTATACAGGTACACCCGAGTCGCGGGCAGAAGACAGTCTTGTTATAAATTTGAAATAAAGTAAACGGCATATAAGTCAAAACAGCATATAAAGATTCTTGCACCTTACAAAATCCCCAGACACACGCAAAGTCTTACATGCTCTTTTCCTCTCCCCCCCCCCCACCCACTTATTCAAGAAATTCCCTTTAGGCTTATCTACTATTCTATTCTTTTTTCCTTTCAGTTTACCTGTTCTCATTTTCAACCGATGACAAAATAGGTTTTAGCGTTTTATGTATCGGTCATACATAAAACCGAGCATATAATATTACTTGATGATCCGATTCCGATTATTTTCTATTGTGTAGAGAATAGCCTAAAGTTGGTATTAATTATTCAATTATAAGTAAGATTCAAGTAAGACGTGTAGTCTTAACTAACACTTCACTATCACTACATAGTATAAAGCAAAGTCGCTTTCCGCTTCCCGCGTCTGTATGTATGTATGTTTGCCAACGGATTTTGATGCGGTTTTTTTTAATAGATAGAGTGATTCAGGAGGAAGGTTTATATGTATAATAACATGCTACCCGTGCGAAGCCGGGACGGGTCGCTAGTACTTCATAAAACTTGAAAAAATAATTTAACCTTTTTTGACTTTTCGGTCTCTTTAGTTTTTAAAACATAATTTCCCTACGTATTACGTTTCTCTGTTTGTAAGAAAATATTTTTAAATTATTTGTATTAGTAGTTAATATAACCTCAAAAATAAAATAAAAATCACTACATAGTAAAAATCACGCTTTCCGCTTCCCGCGTCTGTATGTCTGTATGTATGTTTGCTTATATCTTTAAAACTACACAACGGATTTTGATGCGGTTTTTTTTAATAGATAGAGTGATTCAGGAGGAAGGTTTATATGTATTAAACCCGTGCAAAGTCGGTATATTATATATTTTTAAGATAATAATCTGTTAGTCTTTAAAATAAATACAATTTATATCAATCAAAATGAATTAGTTCGACGTAAGCTAAGTCTGATGATGCTATATCCATTTTCCATTAATGAAAGTGCTCTCAGTTAATTATTTGTTTAGTCAGCCACAGCGGGATGACCACTTCTGAATGCTATCACGTTTATGAGGGTCGCTGTTTTTGCTGACTGTTTATTACATTCTGTATCGCTTTTGCTGGTGGCTGTATTTTTTAATATTCCTGTTTTGGTGCAGAACAACAACATGTATTGTTATTTAGCGAAACGATAAGAGGACACTTTGTAAATTAATAGTCAACCGGTCAAACGTAGTACTTTAGAGTTGAGGTAACTTTTAGGACACATAACATCATCTGCTTTTTAGTACTTTTGATACTTTAGTGTTAGGGTTATTTATCATACAAAATAATTTTCTTGTTGTAATATTAGTGTATTCGAACCTTCCTAATTAATGTCGTAAGCTCAGTTATTCAAACAAAATACATTGGATATTTTTTTTAGTACGTACAAACTTTTTTGCAAGCATCACACTCGTCATAGCGACACCTATTAGGTACTCTAAAATTTATTACAGCTAAAAATTTCCAATCTGTAATGTTGCTTGTAGTAATCGTCAATTGTCACGAGGAGTCATCAAAAATTGTAATTCGGCAAAAATGTAATTGGTATAAGCCACATAGACAGCCACACGTCACACGTGCACTCCTAAATATATGACACAGGTACACGTTTAAATAAGACAAACAAAATCAACCCGCTCAGTGGTCAAGTTTTGGGGGGTTAAATTCCTGAGAGGAAGCGCTTGGTTTGGGCAATCTAAACTATAAATAATCTAAGTGAGAAGTTCTATTACGAATTCCAAGTTGAATTGAAATTCGTCGTCACAATAGCGGCACTTTCACTGGCACTTCCCGCAAATCTCTAAAACAAACCAAAATTAGAGATTTGATTTGCATAAACTAAATTATTAACCGTACCCAAAATAACCGGATTAGATTTGTTCGTAAATTATTACCGCTATTGTTGATGTTGTAAATAAATGGTAAGTTGTTGAGCAAATGTTCGTTTGTCGGTTTGTAGTTTGATTGTGGTGAGGTACCTACTTACTTGAATTATTAGTAGCGCTAACATTAATTATTAATGTATGCTGTTGTTACGAGCTTGAAGGTTTTAGTTATCAGTAAATAAAATTAAATAGGATTACGACTGTATTTCCGAAGAAGACATCCTCTCAGATTTGTTATTCCAGGAAACAATCTATGTATATTCCAAAAATCTCATCCAAATTCGCTCGGTTGCTTAGACGCGGTTGAGGCACAAACATCTAAACATACAAACATCATCGCAAGCTTTCGGATTTATAATATAAGTAAGATTTTCAGTCAAATTTGTCGCCAATTTAACCCTGTATAGAAAAATTGCGAGCCCTTACCATCTCCACAAAGTCAACTTACCTTCGTCCAACAATAATGCCTTGTGACTAAAAATTATTACAGAAAGCCTCTCTTTTGAAAAGCGAGATTGCTTTTGTATTTATTTACAGTAATTATAATAAATTGAAAAACAGAAAGTCAAATAAAATTCAATTCACAAGTTATTTTTTTCAATAAAATCACAAGGATCCCTTTGGTACCTTTTAGGTATTAGGTTAAGCTACACCTGTTTCAAGTCCAAGCTTAGAATAATCAGACAACAAACACGGCTTAGTTCTTATAATGTTTTTAGAAGATGTTTACAAAGATTTCCGAGCTCCAGTTTGTGTTTGGAGCCAGTCAAACAAGGTACACACCAATTTACTTTTGAACAGAATTAAAGAAAATAGACTCACTACTGTTATTTTGAGGCATGGTAGACATCCTCACAAATCTCTAGACACTCAGAAATATGAAGAAGTCAGAGGCACGTTCAGACATTCTAAATTTGGGACTTGCCCACTTTTTCTCGTAGTTAGCATTCCATACGCAAGCCCATCGCCGCTTATAAGAATGCTAACTGTTTTTTTACGAAATAAAATATGTACACAATACATTTTTCGAATAGAAAAACTATTCTGATTAGGAACCACGAACTTCAGAACGAAACAAATTAATATTGGTGGGCATTTCACACAAGGGCATCCTGCTCCAAAAAACTTGTACTTTGAAACTGTTACAATCCTTATATATCTTTTTTTTGCAAATACATTCTTATCGTTGTTACTCTGGGTGTACAACAAACATCTATGTTTATCACACAAAGGTACTGAGAATCGAACTTACAATCTAAAGCGCAGACAGCATAGTTACTACCAAGCTGCCATTAACTAGGTCAACACGGTTCATGAACTCATCGCAAAACACCGAAGTACTAGCACACAAGTTGCAAGCTGAAACACAGCCTCATACTTGCATAATTTGCATATGCAAGTATGAAAGCCTATCTCAACAATAGTAGCAACGTGAAGTATCATCGTCTACCACTCTTTTTGGCGCAAGGCCCTTCAAAGGCGCTCTCATCTTAATATCCCTGTTTTAGTCTTATTTCTCGTGACATTAGCGAACTCGGAAGAACAAAGGAAAAGGTTATTCTGGAAGTTGGTGAAACTTGAAACTATTATAACAGAAAAAGTACAAGATTTGCAAAGTAAAAGATTTTGAACGCGAGAGCTCTGAACTGATTTCTTTGTCGTAATATAAATACTGTCTGAAAACTTTTGCACGGCTTATAATTTTAATTGGGTATATTCAATATTTACAAGAAGTTTTACTTCTAACTTAAATTATGTCATTGTCAAAACTTATAACCACTCTCAACAATATACCTAATATTAAGCCGACCCGTGACAAATGTTGTTCTGTTTTTTTTTGTAATAATCATATAGGAAAATTCTATTTCAAGCAGTTTTCAATTTTTTCCCTACAAACCTTGTACTGGTAAAATAAATTACGAAATTTGGTAGAATGCGTATCATTAATTAGTCAAAACTGCGTTGCTATAACGACTTAATGTTTTTTTCTGTGATGTCAGATTTGTTGCACACCAACGCCATATATACCAAAATCATCCATTTTGCGTTATCATTTAGGGGTTGCTTTTCGGATTATAAGTTCCCCCTTTATTTATTCTGATTTTTTATTTACATACTACAGCAAATGTCATCTTAATCCGTTTTGTTGTTTATTTTTGATTAGGGAACAAACATAGCAGCCTTATCACAATCTTTCGCATTTATAATATTATTAGGATGGGATAGGATGAGTAAATCTACTCGTCACTAAGTCTCTAAGTATTATGTGTAAAAACAATAAAACTTTGCAGCTCTTTAGAAAATAATAGTATTTTTTGCGGAGCTTTCCTTCCCCATTAAAGCAGGTATAAACATATCAAACTATTTGTTTAAGTGTTATACGACCGGGATTCGCAACCACGATCGTCAAATCAAAAGTCGAAGCACATCTCATTTGTTCAACATGACTCATGACTCTAAAATCTAACTAAACTAAAAGTTATTTAAACTTACTCTATCTATCTTCTCATCTTTGTTTAACGTACCAACAAAATCATAGTCATCATAAGAAAACATCGTGAGGAAACCAGTAAGTATTCTTGTAAGCGGCGATGGGCTTACAACCTGTCACGTATGGAATGCTAACTAACAAAATGTGGGCATGTGCCAAATATAATGTTTGGACGTGCCTGTGATTACCCCCACTAGACATATTCAAAGGATCTAAGCGCCTGGAGATCTGAAAGGATGTGTACCGTACTTGGGGATTACAGTCGTGATCCTATTTATTTTTATTTCATAGTCACTGTCACTAAAGACACTGTCGAATAACAATAAATAAAAAATTGAAAAACCCGTATCTGATCCCAATTCACAGGATCACATTTTGTATCTAACAGACCAATAAAAGTTGCTTCAACAATTATAGCTTAGAATAATATTGATCACATCAAAATTGGCTATTCTGGCTAGACTGGCCTCATAGCTCATTTGGTAGTAACTCTGCCTTCTGCGCTGTAGGTTGTGGGTTCGATCCCCACCCAGGGCAAATATTTGTGTGATGAACATAGATGTTTGTTGTGTGTCTGGGTGTTAATATGTATAATATATTTTACAAAAAAAAAGTATATAAGTATTCTATCAGTTATCTGGTTTCCATGTCGCTGTGTGTAAAGTCCGCCAATATTTATTTATATATATTATATTCATTTATTCGTTTATGATCTACGATGCCACAGACAGACACGTTAAACTAATAAACCTTTTTTGCATCAGGTGTTAAAATTTTAGTAAAAATAAGGGCGTTTCGCGAAAATATCCAGAATAACCTTTCAAATTTAGGATGGGCGCATCGAAATGTAAAGGATGCTTGTTACATGCACGAAACTATACGCTCGTCGGAATCTCTCAAAGAAGTACACTTGTACCTTCCTCATACGTGATTAAAGCAACGAGTACCTTTGAACAGTTTTGTTTACTAACATGCATTATATCTGAGACATAATTTAGTATGTAGAGATTGTAGCGCTGTGAGCAGGTTAAATGGAATATTGAGAGATTGTCTTGCTCTATCTCTATGAAATATATTTCAACAATACACTTATGCCGCAATGGGTTATTTGACAAGATTTTGAAAACCATTCTTGATTATTCAGTAGTGACTGTGGAACTCATAAAAAAAAAATATTTTCAATTCTTTTAAGTATTGGCCCTAAAAATTTAAATTAAATATTGTAAATTTAAATAACCCGCAAAAACGCTTTACGCGAATGGCGTCGCACTAGTTTCTGTGACGTTACATGCTTGTCAACAAATAAACAAACGTCAAGTTTTTCAAGGCAGGCGATGACATATTGACAAGCATGTTACGTCATCGTCGATTCGACCAATCCTGACTGTTTTGTGTCACGTGACTGGTTTGTAAAAATAGATATTTTTAATTATGGGTTTTTTTTATAAATTATTGTTTATTTTCAAGTTATCTGCGAAATTTCAACTGTCCAGCTATCATGGTTCATGAGGTACAGCCCTGTGACAGATAAACGGACAGACGGACAGCGAAGTCTTAGTAATAGGGTCTCGTTTTTAACCTTTGGGTACGGAACCCTAAAAACACAACCCATCATAATACCCATCTGCTCTTCTCAAAGTTCGTAACTTAACTTTTACTTTTATTTTATTTGACATCACTAAGTGCGTCATAAAAAGTGTAGCCTAAGCGTAAAGTTTGGTGAAGATGGGCATCAGTCTAAAATGAGCCTACTTCTCAAACAATTACCTCCTAATTGATTGTTGCCGTTTTTGTCTCGAGGATTGTGAGTTTCAGATTTGAGCTTGTTTGAGATCGTCAACAACTCGTAGCTTATAACTACAGTTTGAAAGTACGTAGAAGTCTGTAGCGGTAGAGCTATTTTCGTAGCACTTTGCTACGAGAACCGCTACGTGTAGCTTGTAGTGACGGCCGTTTGTAACACGACCGACGATAAGCATTGAAAACATTTAGTAGTCCAGCATAGAATGTAAATTTCTACCACAACATGCACCAAAAGTTAAATCTCGAATTAATCTTCTCATTTGACTAAAATACTGAACAGCTCAGCTACATTAGAATTCACTAATATTACCAACTGATGACTGACTTTTCGACCGATATTATTTATAAAGGTTTATTTATTTATTTATTTATTTATTTTAGGGAAGACCAACAGCTTAAATTAGAAATAAACTAAGTTAACTTAAAGTAGGTAACGGATAAGCCAATTACTGGTTTATGTTCTCATTAGTTCATTTAACGGTTAATTGTAGGTACATACTGTATACTAAGTGATTTTTCAAGCGAGGATTGCTAAGTTCGATTTCACAAAAATAAATAAATAATCCCGGCGTGCATCAATGGATTTATCTGTTTGAAAAATTTATATGCGCATCAAAACACGTGCTCAAAACGGTGAAGGAAAACATCGTGAGGAAACCAGTTAGTATTTTATTAATATTTATAGAGGTCTTTGTTCTCATTTGTTTATTTACCGGTAAATTCTAGGTACTTACTGTATACCAAGTAATTTTTCAAGCGAGGATTGTTGAGTTCGATTTCACAGAAATAAATAAATAAATGTTAATATTGATGGACATTTCACACAGTGACATCTAGCCTTAAACTAAGCAGAGCTTGTACTATGAGAGCTAAATAATTGATAGATTACTTATATATTTTTTTATAATTACATACAATGATACATTTGAACACCCAGACTTGGATGAGATATCTATGTTTATCACACAAATTTTTAGGTGACAGTACGATTTGAGAAAAGATGGGTAACTAGAAATACCGGGGTTAAAAAACAAGGGTTCGAATTTCGTTTAGTAACTTTGCAGAAAAAGCGTTTCACTACAACAAATTCCAGGTGACAATAAATAAAAGCGACAAACTAAATAAACTAGTTTCGTATTTGGACGCACAGACAGGCCATTTGCATTTTTATTGGTGCCGTTTAAAGAAACAAAGGATGGATACGCAGTTACGAGGGCCGTTTGGGAATAACTGTTTCCCTCTATTTCCTTTCGATGCTTTTAGATGGAGTCATTTCCGTGTTCTGTTATTGAGAAGCGTTTCTTCTTCTTTCTTGTTTGAATAGTAACGCGTACTTAATTCTTTTTTTTTTATTAAAAAAATAATAATAATCTCGTCTGTAATTCCCAAGTACGGTAGATATCCTCTCAGATCTTCAGACGCTTAGATCCTTTGAAGATGTCTAGTGGGGGTAGTCAGAGGCACGTCCAAACATTATATTTGGCACGTGACCATATTTTGCAGTAGTTAGCATTCCATACGTGACAGGTTGCAAGCCCATCGCCTCTTAAAAGAACACTAACTGGTTTCCTCACGTTTCCTCCGTTGTGATGCGCATATATAAATTTTCGTACAGAAAAATTTATTGATGCACGTCGGGATTCGAACCCACGACCTTCAGATTGAAAGTCGAGGTACATCCCACTCGGCCAACACGGCTTTAAAAACTAGCTTAGCTAAAATCTTTCACCCACAGCTTCACCCACTAGGTACCTAATTAAAAAGTATCCTTTATGTATATTCCAAGTTTCAATCAAATCTGTTACATCGTGTGATTGAATCAAATCTAATCAAATCAAATCAAATCATTTATTTGCAAGAATACAAGATTATTTTACATGCCAGATCTTAAAACTATTATGGTAGATTGTATTCAGCCTGCACGCAGGCGTGCAAATGTTTTGTGAGTCACATAATTAGAATTAACTAATGACTAATTAGGTATTATGTTACAATTCAATTTTCCAAATACTCTTTCACACTGAAGCAAAAACATCCTCACAAACATTCGGGTTTTTAATATTAGTAGAATTAATAACCTCGTAAGGCCCACAGTTCTTTTAAAGGTACTCACCAAACATGGCCATGCCAACCTATTTTCAGCTTTGTACTCATTAACACCCAACGGTCCTTTACAAAGGACCTGAAAAAACTAACTTCGCGTAGACTTCGGATTGTCCTTTAGGAAGGACCACTGGGTCGTAATGAAAAGTGGACGATTAGTAGCCCTGGGCCTTACGAGGGATACGACTAAATTGCCAATAGACGTTTTGATTTTGGTTATCTGATTATTTATATCACAAGTCATTTCCTGTACACGAATAACAATTAAACTATGTTTTATTCCAAGTACCTACCGATAACCATGAAGCTGATTTGATTGATTTGCAAAATTGATTAATGACGTGAATTTAATTATTGAATTCTTTTAATTTCATACAAAAACATTAATGCAATTGTAATGGGATATCAAAGTTTGTATGAAAAACCACACGAACGAAGTCGCGGGGTTTCCACTAGTCTATATTGTTAGACAAATCCTGTCATACTTTAGATTTGAAGTACTTATCGTTTTACTTACCAATCATTAGAGAGATTACCAATCCAGCACTTAGATTTCATTTGGATTTTATTTGTACAAGCTAATTAAAACAAAGTAATGTTGATCTAAAGTAGAAAGCAAAGTCTGCGTAGTTTTAATTTCAACTTGTACAACCAGTCAACTTAGCTCTGAAAGTATCTGAATTAACTTGATGATATTCCATCAATACGAAAGCATATTTAACAAGTTCTGTAAATAGTTTTTAGACGGGGCTGATTCAACGTAAAACAGAGTCCTATTTAATGTCGGGGATTCTGCTAAGCGAGACTCTTTAAACTGATGCTAAATTGGTATGGAGTAGGAATTCGAAATAAATCTTTACTGATTTTTACTGACCTGAGGATTAATTTCAAACTAAAAAATAAAAACTCATCTTTTTAATTATTATATTTGTTACATGATAATTTGCCATATTCATATTTAGTGGAAATTATAAATGACTGAAAAACTGGATCCCTCAGTTCATATGACTAAAAAAATATTCTTAAACATTAACAAATAACATATTGTATTTAAGTGCATCATTTTCTTAAGGTGTGATCAGACATTGCGCGGCAATCGAGTGCGGCAGCCGCGCGCGGTTAGCCGCGCTATGCTTGCACGACAGCCGCGAGCTAACTACCGCGCTCAAACGGTGTTATTGTTTGTTAGCACGGCATACATGCCGCACGCGGCTGCCGCGCTTGATTGCCGCGCAATGTCTAGTCACACTTTTACTAGAATTTGCAAAAGTTATTTACAAATTTTCATGCCTCTAGAGCGCAGGGTTGAAACGGGAGCAATGTTCGATGATCTGAAAATATTTTTTACCAAATAATGTGACACCAAGGGGTTTTTGATACCCGACATAGGGTAGCAACGATCAACATAATTATGAAAAAAAAAAACAAAATTAGTGGATCTAGCCAGTCAATATTATAACACAGTGCCATCTAGCCCTAAACTGAAAACTTAGCAAAGCTTACTTAGCTACTTTTTATATAAATCACTACATAGTATAAAGCAAAGTCGCTTTCCGCTTCCCGCGTCTGTATGTCTGTATGTATGTTTGCTTATATCTTTAAAACTACACAACGGATTTTGATGCGGTTTTTTTAATAGATAGAGTGATTCAGGAGGAAGGTTTATATGTATAATAACATGCGACCCGTGCGAAGCCGGGGCGGGTCGCTAGTATGAATATAAAAATAAATCCATTTCCACATTACCTTAGCTTTAGATACTTTGAGCAAGGAGGAAGGATTGAAAGGAGTTTATAAGAAGCTCATAGCATGTTGCGGTCGGATTGGGGTCCAGATAGGGGCCGGATCAAATTAAATTGAGGAGTAAGCGGAAATCGCGGTGACCGCTGCTAAAGGCTTTACTTTATATTTTCCGGTAAAAGAAAGCTTGGGTAATGAGACTACTCTTCTTTGTAGCTGGTTGTGAAACTGTAGCGTAATAGGATGGTTTTCATTGTCTTTTGAAATTTCAAAACTTTCGTGAGTTGTACTACACATTATTACAACAACGGGAAATTACTCACGTAAATGATATGAGTGTGCGAGACGGCAATGCGAGCAGGGTAGCGCGCGCGTTATGGTCCACTCACCCTGAAGAAGATTCTCTAGATGAATCGAAACATTGTCGGTGTCCTCATTGACAATTTATCATTTACGTGAGTAATTTCCCGTTGTTGTAATAATGTGTCTTTTGAAATGGTATTGAAGTCATAAACAAATACTCGTAGACTATAAATATATAATAATACAGCATATAGACGTCAAAGATGACAAATATCTATCTATCTATATACCTTTCACGAAATTTATCTTCTCTATAGATACATATAATCTGAATCTCGGAAACGGCTTCAACGATATTCATAAAATTTAGTTTGCGGGGGTATTCAGGGGCGATAAATCGATCTAGCGATTTTAAATAGAAATACGGCTAATTATCACGTATTTTAGTTCTAGTATTGCTGACGTTTCGAGACAATTCAGATGCTCTTCATCATGAGCATCGCCCGCGACCGCGATCAACGGCAGATCTATTTAAAATGATTAACAACCACGATAGTTGTCATTCTACGATCTAGCTATTTTTCATTTTTAGAACACGTCATTTTATTCGTGTTTCCAGGCAATGATATACCGAGCAAAGCTCGGTCATCCGGGTACTAAACTCTTACGTTACTAACTGACTGGCTGATCTATCAACTGGTCTTAAAAACGTAGGGGTGCACTAAGAAAGGAATTCCAGAAATTCAACCACTAAGGAAGTGCAGCCAGGGTTTTGAAAATAACTTCACGTGAACTAAGTCACGAGGGTTTTGACTAGTGTATATCAATATCATCTTGTGACCAGTGTCCTGAGCACGAACCACTATCGTATCGACAACGTATCGTCCAAATATCAAAACTGACACTTTTTGTATAGTAAAAGTGTCAGTTTTGGCATTTGTATGATACGTTGTCGATACGATAGTGGTTCATGTTAACTCCCTAGGTCTTTATATTGTAGTACCTACACTTCAAATTGCCGCACAATCAGGCGATTGACATGTGTTAGGTGTTAGCAGATTACATAAACAGTAGTTGTAAAAACAGCATAACATTGAATTCCTCTCTCGTCTGCTGTTTATAGCGCGTTTAGGCTGTATAGTTAGAGAATATCAGTACAGTAGCTTCAAGTCGAGAACTAGAAATGGGTCGTACTTGTGTTTTCTAGTACCAGGTCTGACAAATACAGGTTTACAAACCAGGTTTTAAACACTTATAAGTATTCGAGATTTGAAGAGCTAGCCGGCCCCTCCCCGCCTAGACCGTTAATTTTTGAAGTATTAAAATACGTGTAAAAACCGTGACGTCATACCTGGCACGTATTTTTTTACGCCTAAACTTGGCTTTGAAACCTGGTCGAGTAAATACGTACCACCTCTACCGAAAATCATTACGAAAAGTTTAAAGTAACGAGATAGTTCTCGAATGTTCTGCACTTGTGACGTCACAGTCGCAATCACAAGCCCTTGATATATTTCGGTCATTAGCAGTTAATGAATAATTTAGCTAACGAGTGAACTCGCTCGCCTTGTTATTGGCTGAATTATTTCTACCTTTTCTGCTTTCAAATAGCATTTCTCCTTAATTGCTGTCTGGCTGTAGCCACAACTGAGATTGCAGCTGGGTTACTTCTTGGGCGCAATGTAAGATATCAATACAATCTTGGGTAGAGTTTAGTAGAACTAGAGTGGAAAACCATACGAGGGTTATTGTTTCTACAATGTAGTCGATACTTTCTGATCTTGACAATAATGACGGATGAATGACAGCTGTTCAATCGCGGTGGTTCGATATGGTCCATGTTTTTTTTGTATAAAGTGATTGTTCTGTTCTTTTGACACTGCATTGAAACTCACTAATTGCTTAACTTCTGGAATCTCTTCGCTCCTCACTCTAAGTGGTTGACTACTAAAAAATGTCTTAAGACCGTTATGAACTTTCGTTGCATCATCATTTCCAAAGGTCTAAGTTTTTAAACTTTGAAAGTTTTAATAAGAACAACGTCTGGTGGTTTCGAAATAATATTTATTTTTACTGAATTAAAAAACTACACAAGTATTCTATACAAATAACAATTAAAAACCGCATTTTTTTTAAGAATAAAGTACAGGGGTAAATCTTTACCTTGCCACAATTTTTGAGACATTTTTGACAAGAATTATTTAGTCTAATTTTGCATATTTTGCGAACATTTGAGACATTATAACATGTCCTGAAGCTTTTAAACGAGTTAATAAAGCGCTCAACTTCCAACATCAAAATATTCAACAAACTTTTAGACAATATCAGATGAGCATTAAATCAACTGCGATTCATTTTATCAGCGTTTAATTCAATTGAAAAAAAAACTCATCAAAGATCAAGTTGTTATTTTACGATAACAAGACAGCTGAAACTGGGGCGCGAGTAACGAGAAATAGAAAGAGATGTTGTTCTAGCGCGGTCCAGATGTTTAACATTTTATGTGGTTCGGGCTACACTAGTTTGAAGATCATTCACATAGTGAGCATTTTAAGCCTCACGATTTTATTATGCGAACTATAAAACGAAGATACAAATAAATATATATTGTATAGGTGTGACCAGCAAACTATAACGCGGCAAACTTGTGTCCTGCGAATGCCACGTTCTAATGCCGCGTTATGTCTTGACTCACCTTATGAGTATTCTAATTTTTGCCCTCTCCATTTAATCGTCATCCTCCACACTACAAAGCCGTGTTGGCCGATTTACTTTGACTTTTAATCCAAAGGTCGTGGTTCGAACCCAGTCGTACATTATCTACAGTTAAAGTTATCCTATTTAATTTTGTTACAATTTTGTAATCTATATAATTAAAAATAAACTACCACATGAATGAAATACTATCGGTAGTTACCACACAAATATTGTGATATATACAATTATGTACTGATAAAACTATTCTGTGTTTGGCAAAAATTATATCTATCATCAAAACCATTAAACCAATATACGCGCAAGTTAATTAGGTACTAGAGATATAATTCCCTCTGTTTTTGTTTCATTATATTTTGCAAAGTCTTTACAAACTTTCTGGTCTCGCACCCAATCTCCTAACACAATCAGATTGGGTAAGTCGTGACAAATTAAAACATTATTTTTTTAATATTTTTTATCGAATATAATGCGGACAACGAAACTTACTAAATTCCATTCCAATTTCAATCAATAGTAACTGAAATTTACAAAAGGTAAGAGAAAAAAACTTGTAATTACCCACTAAAGGAAAAAAAAATGTTATAAAAAAACTTGAAAATCATTTTTCCGAATTTTCCCGTTGTTTTATTTTTCAAAATATTTGCCACAGTCGTTCCCAACTTAATTGGTTGTTCAAATCGGACGAATAATCGGGAGATCAAAACCCGAAATGCTATGCGGAGGCAAATAACTTTGTTATTATAACATTTTAACGGAACTGTGAAAACACGTTTGAAACTGTTGCTTCATTTTAATTTGTTCACGTAAAACTAGTTGGTAAATATATTTTCATTTCACATAAAAGCATGGTTTAATTATAAAACTTTATTGTTATATATATTTATATATTATTTTTTTAATTCTATTTTTTAAGTAACCTTTGTTAGTCTCGATAAAACTCAAAAACGACTTAACCGATTTAAATATATATTTTTTTATTATGTTCGTTATATAGAGGTGGTTTAAAAATAAATAAAAATTAGATAAGTTCGTAAAAGAAATCGTAAAATTCTGAAAAAACTGAAAATGCTTTTTTTCTGTGGGATTATTGAAATTTGACAGGACAATGTCTGTCGGGACAGCTAGCTATTAATACAATTTTTGACAACCTCATGCCACTAGTATTATTTAGTCAATACTTTATATGCAATGCAGTGAAGCTATGAAAACTATATTATCATAATAAATGTTTTATTTCGTCTATCAACTTTTACTCACTTGGTCCATACGATCATAGAGATTATTGACACTGAAAGAATCAAAATAAATACTGTACTTACCCTTATTAAAAAAAAAAGGTTGCGACTGTAAATTTGCATCTTACCTATGAGTTGTGCTCTTATCAATTGTTCTTCTCAATTGATGTGTACATTTTACGAATAGAAATAATGAAATGATCAAATAATAAACGCTAGCTTCTAGGTACCTATATTTAATTATATAAATTAGTTAGTTCTTGTTTAACAAACAGAACTATGCTCGTGTTATGGAAGCGAGCGTTGAAGCTGCTACACAGTTTTCAACTTTTGTGGTTTCATGGTACACTTTGTAAAGTAGAACAGTTTTAGAACAAATACATGGGTATGTATTTGTTCTAACTAAATGATTGATTTTGATATCTTAAAAATACACTCTTTAGTCTCTACAGCTTCGATAAGACCGCTCATTGTACAGTGTTTCTTCTAGTTTAAGTTTATCTCTTTATTATTTTGTTTTGATGGTGTACAATAAAGCATTTTCTTCATTCATTCATTCAAAAAGATTGACGTATCACAAGGATCCACAATTCGTTTCCCCTGTCATGAATATGCCCGAGTAATCAGTAAGGCAGTAATAGACTAACCCTCGTATTCAAGAACGACACTATGAGAACGCGCACCCACAGTGGACGAAATCTTTTTTCATAAAAATCACTTTATGTGTTGTGCCACACTGCATAGTGTGACTAGAGGTACATTGTCGTGTGCCTCTAGCCAAAGTTGAGATCTAAAGGCACACGGTAGCGTGCGCCATAGTGCCGCTCAACACATAAAGTAATCCACAATTAGTTTCCCCTGTCATGAATATGCCCGAGTAATCAGTAAGGCAGTAATAGACTGATAATGAGTGCACTAGTTCGACATTCTACTTAGCATCGTGTCGGACATGCAAAGCGTCCGCCAGTTTCGTCGTAAAACGTTTCATAAAAATGCAAATCGCGCCACAACGTATTGCTTGCGCAACGTTCTCAAAACTTATTTCAACGAATTAAAATACTTTTCTTTTGGATGACAATGCAATTTGCTTCTTGTTCACTCGGTTTCTTTTAATAGCGACACCAAAGCAAGCACCGTTTATGTCGGTGATACAATCATGGTCACAGGCTGACTGGAGTAGGTACTTGGAGTTACTGTCGAGAAGCAATTACAAAAAACTATCTATATATAACTCTCTATACTGTACAAAAAATAAAATAAATAACATCACGACTATAATCCCCAAGTACGGTAGACATATCCTCTCAGATCTCCAGACGCTTAGATCCATTGAAGATATCTAGTAGGGGTAGTCAGAAGCACGTTCAAATATTATATTTGGCACATGCCCACATTTTGCAGTAGTTAGCATTCCATACGTGACAGGTTGCAAGCCCATCGCCGCTTATAAGAATACTAATTGGTTTCCTCACGATGTTTTCCTTCACCGTTTTGAGCACGTGTTTTTGATTCGCATATAATTTTTTCGAACAGAAAAATCCATTGATGCACGCCGGGATTCGAACCCACGACCTTCAGATTGAAAGTCGGGGAACTTCCCACTCGGCCGACACGGCTAATACTGTACATGTACATATCGTAATATATCTATCTTGATCATCAGAAAAGTTAGTAACATGATAGACTCGTTAGAATTTAATAATTGTAGTTGAAATCACGAGATCACACACATTATTTTCTTTTGTAGATTCTTGCTTATTCTAACAGAATCCAAAATTCGGAAATGCGGAATTCTTAAATGCATTAAATCATAGCAAAGAAATCCCTCCGAAGGGGAATAACTTTGCTGTAATTTCTCCCCTAAACATACTGCTCCTTTTCTCACATTAATTCATGTTTATGAATTAAAAACGTAAGAAATAGCAGATGTGTAAGACATCTGCTATTACTGGCAAGGGCTCAAATTTTTCGCAGCTGGGGAAACGTTTACAGTCTAATTGAAGAAAAATATTGTCAGCGCCTTTGTAATTTTTACTGCATTAGGCATAATTGTATTTCGCTGTGTTATTTATAATGTGACTGGCCACAGAGCTCTGATGGTTGTAACTCTGCCTTCGGTGCAGGAACAACATTTGTCTCAGGACAAACATTTGTGTGATGAACATAGATGTTTGTTCCGTGCCTGGGAGTAGCTATTACGTATTTACATAAAAATTGCCTTTCTTCATTGTGCACTCAACTAATATGTATAAAATAGTTTATTTACCACGAATAGGCTTTTTGTTATATCTCAAAACAATATCTGTTCTCCAACCCTGTTTAACACGAGAAACACATCTTGTAGTTTCGACAGGAATTAGACAACATCCGCATTAAACATTCGTTTGCAAGTCATAATTAACACTGCTTGAGAAAATGCTTAACATAAATAATAATAGTTGACGCTCGGAAATGTCACCGTATTTTAAAGGCGCAAACCCACCGCAGCGCACGGAGAGGCGATGCACGACCGCACGTGCGTGCACGAAAATGGATGTAATTGTGTCCACTGCAACCCACGGACACACTACATATAAATTGACGTCATTGTACACGCGTGGCTTCACTACATAGTTTATAGCAAAGTCGCTTCCCGCTTCCCGCGTCTGTATGTATGCTTATATCTTTAAAACTACTTAACGGATTTTGATGCGGTTTTCTTTAATAGATAGAGTGATTCAGGAAGAAGGTTTATATGTATAATAACATGCTTAATATATTAGAGAACCACTGATAATTTTAAGATTTCTAATATGAAGTCGTAAATAAACACATTTTTTGCACTTACATTGCAAACGCAGGCTGAACTCTACAAGATAGATCAAAATAATGTACTAAATATTGTATACCTTAAAAAGGTCTACAAAAAAGTCCACGATGGTATATGTTTATCTCTTAGGGATAACCCACAATAATCAATTTCTATCCTTTACTTTTTACCGCGACTTTTTTTTTAATTTTAAATGCTGTTTACGAGTATACAAAGACATTCTGTAATATGTTTTGGTATCAGCTTTGCACCCGTACGAAGCTGGGGCGGGTCGCTAGTGCTCTAATATAGTGCTCACGCAGCTCAACGCTGTCAACGCCATGCACGCTGTGTACGCGGTACACGCAAACGTTTCAAAATGATGAAAAAAACGATTCAAAATATTGCCGCGCTACAGTTGTACATAGCTATAAGAGTTAATATTCGTATATAGCGTGTGCAGCGGCAGAAATATAGACCTACGTTGTCAAACAAATTAACCCACGCAGCCATAATGCGTCGTGTGCCCGTGCACAGCGCAGTGGTGGGTCTGCGCCTTTATCGTGTGACAATTCCACTTTTAGTAGCAACAGCTAAGAACCTACTTATTATTTCCACTTAATATACGTTCTTATGTTAATAAATAGGGTAATTCCTGTCACAAGGATATCTCTTAAGGTCTCGTGCCGACGTAACGAGTTGTAATAAAACTTGTCTTCTCGCACATGGTATAATTTCTTTATCTCGGTCCGCCATACATTCGCGCCATCATAAGAATGGGAAGAAATATTTTTATTGGTGCACGTTTTTCTGGAGCGTGTCGGTGACTACTCAAAGATTTAAGAAAAAGTACACTTCCTATGTCTAGTTCTGTGCGTAGGTATGTAGTGAGTTTTTGTTATTTTTATAATAATATTGCGGCGTTTGTACCTGTGCGTTTATTTTGACTAATTTCATATTTATATGTATTTGTCGAAATCGCATAATAAAAATGTTGAGTCAATGAAACAGCATAAGTAACATAAACGAGATTTTAGTTCTTGCAACAAAACAACTTGAGTTATAAAAACCCGGCCTTTATTGTAAAAGTTTAATAGAGAGAGAATGCACGAATGAAGTACCTTATCAATACTTTATTGTACCGAGTTCGGAACTGGGGTGAATACAACAGAACTTCCGAGATTGCAAGAAAGCGGTCAATACTTTTTACGGTAAAGAAAATCCAGCGCGAAGAAAATCTAAACAATTTTATTCATGCGCACTTAAAAGTGGAAACACTGGTTTTTATGTATTTACAACAGCTTACAACTAAATTAACATAACTTCGCTTACATTAAAATTTTACATAATGCGTTCAAAGTTCGTGGTATTCCATTGGTTGTTTAATAGACTTACAAACTATTCTAAAGGTTATCAAATAAAAATAAATAAATAAATAGGATCACGACTGTAATCCCCAAATACGGTAGACATCCTCTCAGATCTCCAGACGCTTAGATCCTTTGAAGATGTCTAGTGGGGGTAGTCAGAGGCACGTCCAAACATGATATTTGGCACATGCCCACATTTTGCAGTAGTTAGCATTCCGTGACAGGTTGCAAGCCCATCGCCGCATAAGGTTATCAGAATCAGCTAATTTCGGAATGGGATATCCCAAACGTATTTATATTCTTCCATTATTTTCTTCCCTTGGGGCTAAAAGAGTAGTAAAAAATAAAATTCCAAACAAATGCTTTAAATTCAAAAGATATTTTAAAGAGCCTACCTTTCAATATCTTTAAATTGTCATTATACAGAGTACAGCTGGCAGAGCTAAAAAACGCTTTCCACCGAAAAAAATTAATGATTGTGGAAAGAAAAAAACAAAATCTTAGAAGGAATGAGCACTGCGTCTTTTCGAGTTATAAAAGGTACAGAAAGAGCTTGCATTTAGTGAATACCCATTCAGAGCCGTGAATTTGAGACCGCCGGCAACCGCGGACTCTGCACTTTACGAATGCAACTCTTTGATGGAATTCGTACTTTTTTCGACAATCAAACCGACTTTGTTTTTTTTTCTTGCATTTGCCAACGACCGATGGTAAAGATTTGTAGGATTGTGGGAACGTTTTCAAAACATTTTGAAACGAATATCCGACTGAATGATTGGATTTTGAAAGGATTTTGCTAGATTTTGTAGAAACAAGTGGTTATGAAAAACTAAAACTCAATTGCTTTTTTCAGGGTAAACAAAATCAAATTTCGGCTAAAAAAATCTATGAAAGGCGCCGATGAACTGTAAGAACTGTAGTTTTTAGGGTTCCGTATCCAAAGGGTAAAAACGGGATCCTATTACTAAGACTTCGCTGTCCGTCTGTCTGTCCGTCTGTCTATCACAAGGCTGTACCTCATGAACCGTGATAGCTAGATGTTTGAAATTTTCACAGATTATGTATTTCTGTCGCCGCTATAACAAAAAATACTAAAAACAGAATAAAATAAATATTTAAGAGGGGCTCCCATACAACAACAACAACATTTTGCCGTTTTATTCGACTTGCACTTAGCCGGTTTTTTATGAAATCTTTAAGCCACTTACTTATGCTTTAACATTTCCTAGTTGCTAAGTTCTCTTATATTTCTAGAAAAGCACCGTCTCTTCATCTTAGGGAGTGAACTTTAAAACTTAAGTCAAACTTTCAACGGTGCCTAACCGACGTACTTAGCCTTTTGCAGAGCGTCTCAAAATTCTCAAGATCAAAAGAGTTTCCAAGCGGTTGCTTGAAATTCCCATTATACTTCTTCAAAAGGTGAATTTATATTACCCCGCGGAACAATTTGTAATTTAAAATCAACTCTGGGTGATTTTGAGAACAAAATGTTTCTTTTCGTTTTGCTTGAAAGAGTTATCAACCTGCGGAAACGTAATACACTTTTGTTATCCCATCGCCGCTTATAAGAATATTAACTGGTTTCCTCACGATGTTTTACTTCACTGAAAAACCCATTGATGTACGTTGGGAATCGAACCCACGAACTTCAGATTGAAAGTCGAGATACCTCCTACTCGACCAACACGGTAATGTTAAATTTCTTAATATATCTAGGTAGAGTAAAGAAAAAGAACTCTAAAACGAATAAGCATGTTCAACTAAATCAGCCCAAACCCTTGCAAGCGAGTCGATAGCTCTCAAAAGGAGTCTGTAAAAATTAGATTTGCGATACGAAGCTTGCTCGAATGTTCCTGAAAGTAATACAAGAACATCTACCTACAGGTTCCAAAGTTTCAAGGTATTCTGCGGCATACATGAAAGTTATATCAGAAACTTAGCTATTGATAATAGTCTGGACCACAAACCACAGCTTTGGTTTTCTAAGTTAGAATAAACAACAGAATTATGATTTTTTAATTAGTAACTGTAAAATCCTATTCTATGGCTTGTTATCAATTAAATTCCAGCTTATTATGTTTTATATTGGTTTATTCTTATAAAATCCCTTCTCTTACATCGCTCATGTTTTCGCTCCAAACCAATCTGACAGTCGTGTCTAGATGACATTTGTTTATAATCTATAACCTACAGGGCATGGCATAGCACCTGTATTCTACCATTAAACCGCGCACAGATAATAAATGGTAATAATTACTTATATTATATTAATACTGTTACTTAACCGACGTGGGTTTTAGTTTGGTTTTAATATAGACTTAAATCAAGATTAACTTTACATCTTGCAAAACTTATAAACACTACTTAAGACGTATTTGGAGTGGAGTGAACTAAAAGATGCTCGGCCCTCAAGGAGGCCAGAGGCGGTCCAGGACTGTCCGTACTGTCATTTTGCGGAAAAGGATTATATTTTATTAAAGGATTATTAACAGACTCTTGACTAATGATGGATTGGTGACTGGATTAGACGGTAATAAATAACAGAACAGGGTAATCCTTTGCTGACACGATTCTATTAGGCACAACATTAAATATTGTTCATCGTTTTTCTTTCTTTGAGATGGTAAAGAGTTCTTTTGATACTCGTAGCATCTACACAGCTTTTATCATAACCCTTATTAGTAGTGTTATCCAAGTATATCAATAATATATATTAACTTACTTACTTTAAACATGTTTTCTTTTTAATAGTTTTTTAGTTTTATTTGTTTATTTATATACAAAAAAAATATAATATAAGTATTGGCGGACTTTACACACAGCGCCATTTAGCCCCAAACTAAGCAAAGCTTGTACTATGGAAACCAGATAACTGATAGAATACTTAAATACTTTTTTTTTATTTTAAATACATACTTATTATACATATTAACACCCAGACACAGAACAAACATCTATGTTCATCACACAAATATTTGCCCTGGGTGGGGATCGAACCCACAACCTACAGCGCAGAAGGCAGAGTTACTACCAACTGAGCTGTGAGGCCAGTCTAAAAAAAGCCATATAAAACTCATGTGTTACTGACTAACTGATCTATCAACACATAGCCTTAACCACTAGTTCTAGAAACTTGGAATCTGGAGGGTGTATATCTTTTAATGTGTAGGCGTGAACTAAGAAAGGAATTCACCCTTTATGGGTATGCAGTAGGGGTTGAAGTCTGTTTAAAAACAACTTCGCGAGGATTTTTACTAATTTTGACTATTCTTAGTAAAAAACATAGTATTTTGCAACAAAACTATCAGTCCCTTCTAGAAAATATAATTCTCAATTCCATTTACTCGTAAATACGAAATAGAATTTTCTCTCAAATAGGATAAGCGGAAATATCTACGAAGCATTTTAAACTGCATCTTAAAGTAGATTTAGATGCGGTTATAGAGTTGCAATGTTAGTCTTAAAGCTAAAAGAGTTTGGATTAGTTTTATTTGTTATTTTTGTCGTGTTTCTATCAATATTTTAAGAAGTTACAGCTATAATTTTATGGCAAAGTCAAAGTTTCTTTATTGCTTGAAATACATGTACAGAAGATGATAATTTATTAATATGACCAATGTACTCTGCCTATGAAGGCATGCAATACGAGATTTACAATATAGGTATATTATTCAAAAATTGTAGTTAAATATTGTAATGATGATAAATTTAAAATGTCATTTAAAAATAATAATAATAATAATGGCAAGGATAACTTTAGGACAAAAATACGATTCGGAAAACTTGTCTAGATAGTTTTTTTTAAATTTCGCCTAAATGTCCCCAAATCAGAAAACTTTTAACAAATATATTTATTTACAATATAATTTAGTAGTAGACGTACCTTAATTAAAGACAGTTTTTTTATCAGTTGTTCGTTTCTAAAATAATTAGTTCAAATAAAATTTTCCGTCTTTCTACTCTATTACACTCTACCATAAAATAGTAATGGAAATTTGGAAGTACCACCTATAAGAAAAGTTTTCCCTACCGTTGACACGCTTACCTACAACTCAGTTATTAAAAGTTTTCACTTGCTGATCCATCGCTTCTCCCTGAAGCTTATCTGATGCTGTCTTTTTCCATTATCGACGTGAAGTAAAAACTGCAAAATGTGGGCATGTGCCAAATATGATGTTTGGACATGTCTCTGATTAACCCTTTCTAGACATCTTCAAAGGATCTAACCGCCTCGAGATCGAGAGGATGTCGACTTGGGGATTACAGTCGTGATCCTATTTATTTTATTTAAACGAGTAGCAAACTGGGTACGTAATATACTCGTATTAAAGAAAACGATTATTTTCCGCACGCTCACAAAGTTTGTAGGAGAAACATATTTTCTGTCTTTCATTCTACGTCCAATAACCTCTCAATTTTCCTTTAATCACGCAGGATTTCAGCTAGGAACTTCTTTTCTTATCTCTTTGAAAGGGTCCAACGAATCTCAGGTAAAAGGTATTTACGTTATAAAAGGTGAATCCGTATTAAAAAGGGACGGGATAGTTACGGTGCCGAGTCAACAGCAATATTGATCAAGTGAACCTCATCGCCAGCTGATAAAAGACATGCGGAAAACAACATATTAAAAGAGTCATAAATATTACTTACTAGCCGACCCGTGACAGACGTTGTCCTGTCAATTTTTAATAATTTTTAAGGCGCTGGTGTGCAACAAATCTGACATCACAGACTAAAAACATTTAGTCGTCATAGCAACGCAGTTTTGATTAATGAATGATACGCATTCTACCAAAATTCGTAATTTATTTTATCAGTACAGGGTTTGTTGGGAAAAAATTGGTTGTCTGAAATTGATTTTTTCTATGCAATTATTGAAATTTAGGCAGGACAAAGTCTGTCACGGGTCGGCTAGTAAAGCATATTCCTGACCCTACACTTGCATGATTATGTCGTGGGTATCAAAATCAAACAGTGCCTTATCTATCGCCTTCGCTGGGTTATGGTATTCCGTACTAAGTTTTCATAAACTGATCTATTTCGTTCTTGTTTTTGTCTTCCTGAAACCCGCTTCGTGCCGAACTCGTCTCGTCGCCTCACAAATTAAACCAATGTGTAACGTTGAAGGGGCAAGGTCGTACGGAAGTAAACCCAAAAAATATAGTCCATAATTTAATTTGAGTGAAGGGTGGAATATCTATTTAAGGGCTACAAAAAGGCGAGACTTTTATTGAAAGGACTGTGTTATAGGGGTATAGGCATTATGCCCTCGACAATATGGAGCGTAATAGAATTGCTCGGGTGTGTTATTCGTGTTTTTCGGTCAAACTGTTGTTTGATGACGCATATTGAATTGAGTTATTTGACGTAGTTGTTCCTTCGAATGGGTTTACCCTGATTTATTTCCACTGGATAGAAAAATGTGTGCGGTCGATATAAGATTATTAGAAAAAACGGTCACGACTTCACTTTATCCCTAAGCATGGTAGGCTTCTCAGATCTTTGAAGATGTCTAAGGATGTAGGTTGTTAGCACGTCGAAACATTTTTGTTGGCAGTCCAAATTTTACAGTTGTAAGCATTATCTAATATACTTATTAGGTTTTATGTATGGAATGCTGACAACTACTAAATAAGGCATGTGCCAAATGTAGTATTTGGATGTTTTTTCAACGTTACCTACTTCTGACTAAACATAGTTCATAGTTTATCACTACATAGTATAAAGCAAAGTCGCTTTCCGCTTCGCGCGTCTGTATGTAATATGTATGTATGCTTGCTTATATCTTTAAAACTACACAACGGATTTTGATGCGGTTTTTTTAATAGATAGAGTGATTCAGGAGGAAGGTTTATATGTATAATACATGCTACTACATTATATAGTAGAGAAACACTGATAATTTTAGAAGTTTCTAATGTGATGTCGTAAATAAACACATTTTTTTGCGCTTACATTGCAAATGCTGGCTGAACCCCACGAGATATATCAAAATAATGTACTACAGTATTGTACACCTTAAAAACGTCTACAAAAAAGTCCACGATGGTATTAGAAATGTCTTACGCACAGCGAAGCGGGCACGGATCAGCTAGTTTATTAATAACAATTACATAGTTATAGGTCACAATAGGGGTTTATAAACATTACCTTGGTTGTATTCTGGCCCCACAGTTCAGTTGGTAGCTATTCCTTCTGCGCTGTAGATTGTGGGTTCGATTCCCACCCAGGATAAACATTTGTGTAATGAACATATATGTTTGTTCTGTGTTTGGGTGTGATATGTATACCTTATAGTATGTATTTACAAAAAAAATATGCTTTTTTGCTTAGTCCACCAATATTTATTTATTTATTATAATACCTAATACATTTAAATTTAATTAGAAACGAACATTCCGAGCGCTCATAATAATAATAACACTACACTCTTCTAGACGTTTTCAAGAATCTGAACGCCTGGAGATCTGATTGGTTGCCAACCGTACTTAAAAAATCCGGCCAAGTGCAAGTCGGACTCGCGCACGAAGGGTTCCGTACTTATCGATAAAAAACGGCAAAAAAATCACGTTTGTTGTATGGAAGCCACACTTAAATATTTATTTTATTCGGTTTTTATTATTTGTTGTTATAGCAGCGATAGAAATACATCATCTGTGAAAATTTCAACTGTCTAGCTATCGCGGTTCATGAGATGCAGCCCTGTGACAAACAGACGGACAGACAGACCCGGTCCCGTTAGGGTCCCGTTTTTTGGGTACGGAACCCTAAAAACCGTCTTGCGCCTATTTTTTCTAATAGGTAATAGTTATAATGCCCATAAATTATTTTATGCATGTAGAGTTTTAATAGTCGGTCTCGTACGTAAATAGTGTTCAAATTTGGTACTCATGCATATTCATTAGTAAAATCAAGCGCCACTTTGAAAGCGTGAGAGTCCTAATTTTCGCATAGCGTCCATTCTGTGGGAAATTCCATATTCATTGTTGAAAGAACACGTAATATAGTAGCTGTGAATAGAACAGAACTAGTGCAGAACTCGATTGCTTGGAGAAAATGTGGTTTTTGGAAATTATTACTGCATATTTTTGAAGAGTTGGTATAATTATGTTATTTTTCATTTTCAAACAGAGTTCGACTGTAATATCCAAGTACGGTAGACATCCTGTCAGATCTCCAGACGCTTAGATCCTTTGAAGATATCTAGTGGGGGTAGTCAGAGGCACGTCCAAACATTATATTTGGCACATACTCATATTTTGCAGTAGTTAGCATTCCATTGACAGGTTGCAAGCCCATCGTCGCTTATATGAATACTAACTGATTTCCTTACAATGTTTTCCTTCACCGTTATGAGCACGTGTTTTTGATGCGCATATACATTTTTTAAACAGAAAAATCGAAAAATCAATACGATTCGAACCCACGACTTTCGGATTGAAAGTCGAGGTACCTCCAACTCGGCCAACACGGCTTACTACAGACTTTTTCGTAACTTAATAGGTATACAAGCCCAGTGGCATGGTTATCTACTGCCCCATGAGACACAACGAGTGCGGGTTCGACTTCCGAAATGGGACAAATGTTAACATAATCTGCAGAAAATTATTACGGGTTTTGGGTACCTATAATACAGGGAATTTGAAGGACTATTCCTGACCCCACATTCGAATCCCCACATACATATAAAAGAATGTGATTTATGTGTGTTATTTTTTATAGCTTTATTGTACTGGACATGTACAAGACTACGTAGGGTTTTCAGCACACCTTGAAACTCAAAACATATAGGAAAAACCCTTAAGGTGATAAGTGACATTTTTGACTTTTTGTATGGGCTGAGTCTATCCGGATAAGACGGAAAAAGAGATAAAACTGCATTATCTTGAAAACCATCAAATTTAAAAGAAACTGACTGTTATTTACTTACCTAGTACCTAGTATAATTATCTAACGAATTATATAAAAATTAACTATTAAGCTATTCATAGTTTTGATTAAAAACGAAACTAGTGTTTTTGAAGAGCCAACTTTGGAAAATAAATCGAGAAAAGTTTCACCAATCGTGTTTCTAATTTCTAACTCTGTAATTTATCTAGGTTATATCCTTAAGTTATCTTTGTTATAAAAAACAAAACTGTATGTTTTGCGGTTATTGAGAAAAAACGATTCTGCATCAAGCTTTAAAAAAAACCTGGATATAACGAAATCTTCGTCTCATTATTATATTTTGACAATTTGTCCAAAAGACTCCGACAATAATTCACTCCCAAACTTTGCCAATTAAATTTTACCCAGAACGGAATTCAAAAAACGTATTAACATAAAACGATCCTATTTTCAAGCCGAAGAAGTTTTATGGTTGGTGAAATATTGAGGGCATAAATAAACCAGCTGTCGTGTATAACAGCACGTCGCAAGCTTTACCTACAGTCGTATTTTATCAGGGATTCTCTTGTTCTTCCAAGTAAAAAATGAATGCAGCAGGCGTTGTCAAAATATACGAGTAAATAATTTAAACGGCAATTTTTGCAAATGTTTTCTATACTGATACTGATACTGATACTGATACTGATACTGATACTGATACTGATACTGATACTGATACTGATACTGATACTGATACTGATACTGATACTGATACTGATACTGATACTGATACTGATACTGATACTGATACTGATACTGATACTGATACTGATACTGATACTGTTACTGATACTGATACTGATACTGATACTGATACTGATACTGATACTGATACTGATACTGATACTGATACTGATACTGATACTGATACTGATACTGATACTGATACTGATACTGATACTGGTACTGGTACTGATACTGATACTGATACTGATACTGATACTGATACTGATACTGATACTGATACTGATACTGATACTGATACTGATACTGATACTGATACTGATACTGATACTGATACTGATACTGATACTGATACTGATACTGATACTGATACTGATACTGATACTGATACTGATACTGATACTGATACTGATACTGATACTGATACTGATACTGATACTGATACTGATACTGATACTGATACTGATACTGATACTGATACTGATACTGATACTGATACTGATACTGATACTGATACTGATACTGATACTGATACTGATACTGATACTGATACTGATACTGATACTGATACTGATACTGATACTGATACTGATACTGATACTGATACTGATACTGATACTGATACTAATACTAATATACTAATAATAATATTATAATGAGAAAAGTTTTGATTTATTGTTTTTTTGTTTTATTGTTTTTTTGTATGTTTGTAATAGATAAACTCAAAAACTACTGAACCGATTTCAAAAATTCTTTCACCATTACCAAGCTACATTATCCCTGAGTAACATAGGCTATTTTGAAAAAGTAATAAACTCTTTATAAGAATGACGATAGTTTGAAGCAAGGTGTAAAAAATTGACAAAAGTTTTGCTTTCTTCGTGTGCGCTACAAAAACTATTGAACGGGAATTGTAACGGGAACGGGAATAAGAACGGGAACGGGAACGGGAACGGGAACGGAAGACAACATTTGTTAATTCTAAAGCGATACGATAAGTTCGCGGGGTCAGCTTGTATTTAATAATTTTGTTGGCGTTGATAGAAAACTCATTGAAAACGCTAAAAAATCTACAGATATAAATTTATTTGAGTTATGTCTTAATGTGTGAATGTGAAATGTTTGGTTTTTTTGTATGGGATGAGTCTACCCGGATAAGACGGAAAAAGTGATAAAACTGCTAATCTTGAAAATCATCATACGTAAAAAAAACTGTCTTTAATTTATGTAGCTAGTATGATTATCTATCGAATTAAATAAAAATGAACTGTTGAGCTATTCATAGTTTTGAGTAAAAATGTTACTAGTGTTTTGGAACTTTGGAAAATAAATCTATCGAGAAAAGTTTCACCAATCGTTTTTTAGTCTATAATTTATCTAGATTATATCCATAAGTTGCTTTTGTCATAAAAATCAAAACTGTATGGTTTGCGGTTGTTGAGAAAAAACGATTCTGCATTCATCAATAAAAATATTACTGGTCTTTAATTTTGTTGGTGTTGATAGTAAATTCATAAAACGATAAAATATTGTACATTGTTACCAAAAACGATCCAAAAGAGAGTAAAATTCGATCGATCATTATTCAGCTCACGTTAAAGGCTACCTTAGAGAGTGAGTCGTAAAATTAGAGTAGCTAATTTTTCTAATTTAATTCGCATATTTTTCACATCTACGTGTCATATTAGTCAACACCAATTTACATGTTGACTAAATTTAGGTTGACGTTTCTAAATCACATAACCAAACTCGTAAATTAGACAACTTAGTTTAGTGCAGAGGGGCATAATAATCGTAAGCTTCGCCAGCCTGTGGAATAACGCTTAATTACGTACTTATATATGGCGTTCGTAACTCAAATAAGATAAAAAAACAAAAAAAAAACAATAAATTCAGCACTGCTCTTTAAATTGACGATTTCGGTAGCATAGTTGTGTGCCCCGTAAGAGTTTTATCTCATGGAGCAACAAATAATAGTAAATAAATAAAAACCAGCCAAGTGCGAGTCGGACTCGCGCACGAAGGGTTCCGTACTTAAATATTTATTTTATTCTGTTTTTAGTATTTGTTCTTTAGTATAGCGGCAACAGAAATACATCATCTGTGAAAATTTCAACTGTCTAGCTATCTAGCACGGTACATGAGATACAGGCAAACGCACGGACAGACAGACGGAATGCGAAGTCATAGTAATAAGATCCCGTTTTTACCCTTTGGTTACGGAACCCTAATATGAGTGTAATTTGCATAGCCATCTAGCCCCAAACTAGACAAAGCTGGTACTACGATAACAAGATAACTGACAGAATATTTGCATTCTTTTCTTTTTGTAAATATATACTCATAATCTAGATGTGCGGCAGCGCGTTACATTTTAGCACCCAGATACAGAACAAACACCGATGTACATCACACAAATATTTGTCATAAATGGAAATCAAACCCACAACCAACAGCGCAAAAGGCACAGCTACTACCAACTGAACTGTGAGGTCAGTCAATATTAGCTGTCTGTGAATATTTGGCAAACGACACAAGAGATCCTAGTTTGGGATCCTGGACTATGTACCTATGTGACTGATGGTTGTTTCTATTTATTTATAAACTAGCTGACCCGTGCCCGCTTCGCTGTGCGTAAGACATTTCTAATACCATCGTGGACTTTTTTGTAGACGTTTTTAAGGTGTACAATACTGTAGTACATTATTTTGATATATCTCGTCGAGTTCAGCCAGCATTTGCAATGTAAGCGCAAAAAAATGTGTTTATTTACGACATCACATTAGAAACCTCTAAAATTATCAGTGTTTCTCTACTATATTATGCATGTATTATACATATAAACCTTAATCCTGAATTACTCTATCTATTAAAAAAAACTGCATCAAAATCCGTTGTGTAGTTTTAAAGATATAAGCAAACATACATACATACATACATACATATTACATACAGACGCGGGAAGCGGAAAGCGACTTTGCTTTATACTATGTAGTGATAGTGACTAGCAGTCCGCCCCGGCGTCGCACGGGTGTAATAATGATATTATGGGTAATTTTTTCACACGTTGGGATACATTATCGAAGTTTTCATACGGATCCATAACATTTTTGAAAATATTCTATAGCCTATGTTCATTAGGGATAATGTAGAATTTTAATGGTGAAAGAATTTTTCAAATCGGTCCAGTAGGAGCCTATTCGATGCAAACAAACAAACAAACAATCAAATCTTTTCTCTTTATCATATTAGTATAGATAGCAGTCCGCCTCGGCGTCGCACGAGTTAAAAATATTATTAAACTTATTTTATACCTTTTACATTGTTAAAGTTTTAGTATGTATCCATAATTTTGTATAGTTATGAATATAGCCTATGTTACTCAGTGATAATGTCCCATTCTAATGGTGAAAGAATTTTTGAAATCGGTCCTTTAGTTTTTGAGTTTATTAGTTACAAACATACAAAAATACAAATGTTTCATCTTTATAATATTACTAGCCGACCCGTGACAGACTTTGTCCTGTTAAATTTCAATAATCGAATACAGTATTCGATTATTGACTGATTGTTTTTAGTCTGTGATGTCATATTTGTTGCACACCAGCGCCATCTATGCCAAAATCATCCCTTTTGCGTTTTTTATCATTTAGGGGTTTCGGATTTTAAGATACCCTATTATTTATTCTGATTTTTTATCTACATACTACAGCAAGTTTCATCTTAATCCGTTTTGTCGTTTAGGCCTGATTGTGGAACAAACATACATTTCTTTTCACAAACTTTCGCATTTATAATATTATATTAGGATAGGATTACTAGCTGCTCGCTCCGGCTTCGCACGGGTGGTACCTGGATAAATAGTAGCATAAGTGCTATTCCGATGTTTTAGCTATATTACTGTAAAGTTTCATTTTAATCCGTTCGGTAGTTTTTGCGTGATAGAGTAACAAACAGACACACATACACACACACACACATACACTAACTCACAAACTTTCGCATTTATAATATTGGTATTAGTATAGATATGAGTATGTTGTATAAACACACACGTATACAACACGTACGTACATACACGTATACAGTGCACACTGTCTTACCTATTTAATCGTATCGTTAGCTAATTTCTTAGAGATACGAGATACTCAAGACAACTTACATTATGATTGATGGTGGAAAGTTCTGTAATTCTATTGTTGTTGGTTCTTAATTTGTTTGTCAATAATTTCAGAGACAGTGAAGACTATTTCTCATGAAACTATAAAATGTAATGTTGAGTTTTCATTTATATGGCTTGATTTTAAAAACAAACTAAAACTCCCGCCGCGCACGATCAATCTTTCCGACATGATTGGAAGTATCGCACGCCGCGCCGCCGCGAATCAGACAAGCGGCGCTACTGTCTTCGACACCGAGAAATGCGCGCACGCGACTCGAGAGAATATATTCGATAAAGTCTGAAAATCCATGTTTCTAGTCGTAAAAACTGTCTATTCCTATCCTACAAGTGATAGTGAACCTACAAAACTGTTATTCTGTTTCGGGACGAGCTCTGGATCCAGGAATTCAACGGTGAGTTTTCTGCCATATCAAGCCATACATTTCTATTTTCAAATTCAAGATTTAAGTGATATCGAACCGCACACGTTACAAACAACAAATTTAAGAAACGATTACTCTAATAATGGTTTGTTTTTCTACAATTGATATTTGAACGTTTGTTTATTTCGATATTTTTTGATAATTCCACATCATACCAAATTTTATTTTTGTATGTGTTGCTACGCTTTGCCAAATAAGGCCAAAGATTTACCAAGGATGACCGAATATATTATGATCTCCATCAATCAATTAAACTTGTGGCAAAATGTCAATCAGTTGAGTGCTCGTGGTTTAGACTTCTCTACTTGCCTACTACTTGAACTTTTCATGAGTAGGTCGTAACAGAAAAAAAATACTTTTATTACGGTAGAAAACAAAACTTTTTCAAGTAATACTAGATAATGTACAGTCAATTACAAAAAGTACTTAGAAAAAAGTGGCCTAAAGTAGGTTAAGTGTGGGTATATATGTAGGTACATGTATTAGGTATACAATGATTATATACATATATATATATATATTTATTTACGTTAGGCATGAATATAATTAGGTAGTAATTTATAATTTTTGTAGGAATTGTTTTGTATAGTTAAACTTTTGTACACCCCGTCTTTTCTTGTTTTTGTTATACTATCCATCCAAAGGTTGTCTGGAAGAGATCGCTTTTAGCGATAAGACCGCCCATTGTACATTTATGTTTGTTGTTATTTACCATTTGTTTTCTTTGTGTGCAATAAAGAGTTCATCTATCTATCTATCTATCTAAAGGCGCTTTTCTTTGAACCGACGAAAAACGAAGGAGGTTCTCAAATCGACATGCATATATATAATTTTTTTTATGTATGACTACGCATATCTTTTTACCTGATGATCCGATTTGCATAATTATTTTATTGTATAAAGAATAGTCCCAAGTTGGTCCATTTAAATTATATTACTGTACTAGCTGACCCGTGCCCGCTTCGCAGGGCGACAGACATTTCTAAATGTGATTGTTTTGGATAGGTATTACTATGGTATGGCTTAAATGGAGATGGGTATCCGCGGAATATACGCAAGTTGTCCCGCTGCTGGCCCCGTGACGATAGTCATTGGTAGCCACGATTTTAATATCCCGCAACTTATATCAGTACTTATGACTTTACCATTACGGAGTAAACCTGCTTCGGAGCATGCTGTGCACGGGCACGCAACGCATTGTAGCTGCGTGGGTTCATTTGTTTGACAACGTCAGAATGTAAGACTAATAGTTACTTCATAAAAATTAAATAATATTGTTCCTTGTATGTATTTACAAAAAAAAAGTAAACTAAGTATTCTATCAGTTATCTGGTTCCCATAGTACAAGCTTTGCTTAGTTTGGGGCTAGATGGTGTTGTGTGTAAAGTCCGCCAATATTTATTTATTAATTTATTTATATTGATTTTTCTATTGGTCGAAACATTTTCGCCGGTTTTCTTTCTAGTTTTTTGAAACGTAATTATTATTAGACATACCAGGTTACATTCAAATGCAAAAGATAAGTTATTTTGAAAATAAAATCTTATATAATTTTTTGGCGGTGGTTGTACCTACTCCAATGCATAAAGATTTACTTTGCCAGTATTGAAGGCCCATTATTCAATCAGTACTAGCTATGAAGTTGGTTTATCCAAGTAATCCGAAACAAAAGTAATTTTCCGCATCAGGAGAATCCACATTATCAAAAAGCTTGAAAATTAATAAGCAAGATTCGAAGTAGCCGAAGGTTGTCGATCAATCACTTACCCTCGTATTCAAGAACGACACTATGAGAACACGCACCCATAGTGGACGAAATCTTTTTTCATAAAAATCACTTTATGTGTTATGCGATACTGCATAGTGTGACTAGAGGCACATTGTCGTGTGCCTCTAGCCAAAGTTGAGCTCTAAAGGCACACGGTAGCGTGCGCCATAGTGCCGCTCATCAACACATAAAGTGATGTTTATGAAAAAAGATTTCGTCCACTGTGGGTGCGTGTTCTCATAGTGTCGTTCTTGAATACGAGGGAAAGTCTTCTCTAAGTTCCGTTTCCGTTCGATATTCTAAGAACAGTAAACTCTTATAAAGAAAGAATTTCGCCAATAGCCATCGGAATTTACGACTTAATGGACCGTCCTAAGAAAACACGGAAGGTCACTGGGGCAGTGATTTCGATTCCCCACTGTGATTTAGTTCACAAAATACTTATATTTACAGCGAGATGGTCTATAATTACAAAATATAACCGGCCAAGTGCGTGTAGGACTCGCGCACGAAGGGTTCCGTACCATTATCTATAAAAAACGGGGGAAAAAAATACGTTTGTTGTATGGGAGCCCCCCTTTGATATTTATTTTATTCTGTTTTTAGTATTTGTTGTTAGAGCAGCCACAGAAATACATAATCTGTGAAAATTTCAACTATCTAGCTAACACGGTTCATGAGATACAGCCCTGTGACAGACAGACGGACAGACGGACAGCGAAGTCTTAGTAATAGGGTCCAGTTTTTACCCTTTGGGTACTGAACCCTAAAAAAGTAGACCGACTGTATGCACTAAGCATGGTAGTTATTAGTTCCGCTCATATTCTTGCAGAAATCTAAAAGGGTTAGTCAGAGGCTCACACAAACCTTACATTTGGCACATAGCTACTTTTTGCAGCAGTTAGCATTCTGTGTCAGGCCTCACAGCTCAGTTGGTAGTAACTCTGCCTTCTGCGCTGTAGGTTGTGGGTTCGATCCCCACCCAGGGCAAATATTTGTGTGATGAACATAGATGTTTGTTCTGTGTCTGGGTGTTACTATGTATAATAAGTATGTATTTACAAAAAAAAAGTATATAAGTATTCTAGTAGTTATCTGGTTCCCATGGTACAAGCTTTGCTTAGTTTGGGGCTAGATGGCGTTGTGTGTAGAAGTCCGCCAATATTTATTTATTTATATATAAACTAAGCCTTACTAACTAGACATAATTATAAAATAAAATAGGATCACGACTGTAATATAATAGATGCACGGCCGGGATTCGAACACACTCCGAACTCGGATTTAAGGCCAGCTTTTACGTCTTCTTTTATTCAGAGAAAATTAGTAACGGTTTACGACTGCAATCCCCAAGCATGTTAGACATCAGATCTCCAGGCGCTCAGATCCTTAAAGATGTCTAAAAGGGTTAGTCAGAGGCACGTCTTAACATTACTTTTGGCACATGCCTACATTTTGCAGGAGTTAGCATTTCACACGTGACAGGTTGCAAACCCGTCGCCGCTTACAAGAATAGTAACTGTGGCCTGAGCACGAACCACTATCGTATCGACAACGTATCGTCCAAATACCAAAACTGACACATTGGTGCAAAACCGAGATTAAAACCAACGACCTATAGATCGGAAGATACGATCTACCAACACGTCATAACAATTTTATAGAAATTTTTAATTTGTTTTTAATTATCCCTTTTCGCTCCATTTTATCGATTTACCCACACTACACATTTCACACACCACACTAGTTCTTTAAACACTGCACAGACACACATCTATACATACGTTTACACATACACACACACACACACACACACATACACACTGTTTTTTTTTCTACATCTTATATCTTTATCGGCTATTCTGCTGTTCTAATACCTATCTCGCTCTTTGTAAAAATTTAAAACGAGTGGAATACAAATGTTGTTTGAAGTTCCCGTTCCCGTTCTTAGGAACACACCTACATTGCTTAGACAACAGTGATATTTATACAATAGCAATAAAGCTCAAATGACTCTACGTTTTAGCTAGAAAACTTTTGAATGGGAAAAAGAAAAGGGCTGTTTTTTTTTAAAAAGATAAGATGAATCCGTTTAGCCGTTCTCGAGTTTTATCGAGACTAACGAACAGCAATTGATTTTTATATATATAGATTTATTACTTTTTCAAAGTAAAAAATGGCAATGGCTTGGTAACGGTGAAAGAATTTTTTAAATCGGTTCAGTAGTTTTTGAGTTTATCCATTACAAACATACAAAAAATCAAAACTTTTCTCTTTATAATATTAGTATAGACAATAAGAAAACTGTGAACCCTAGGTTACTTAAATAAATAAATAAATAAGATAAATAATTCATGGGCAATTTCCGTAGCTCATGAAGAATAGATAACTTATTAAAAAGATATAAATCTTTTACTGCTCAATCAAGTCGAGCTGATTGCGAACACCATAATGTAATCCGTATTATTTCAGGAGGGCTAGCACGAGTTTTTACCTAATCAGTGAGTTCATCACAGTGGTAAATATTGACCGATCGCATTTCATCTTCGTAGTTATATAATACGCTAGGAAGTATGCTCACTTTGAAACCGGTGCTATGGGTTTTGGAGGTGGATTCTTCGCAGTTAATTAACTTTACGAGCTCGTATCCTCAAATTGGCGTAATGAAATCTAGTAGCTAGGTGTTTGTTGCTTCGACTTTTATTTTATTAATATATTAGATGTATATTTGAGCTGCCTAGCTGCTATTGTAATTATAATGAAACTCTTTATTATTTATCGGGTCGGGTTTTCCTTCCTGACACTATAACTCCAGAACGCACGAACCGATTTCCACGGTTATGCATTCTTTGGAAAGGTCTCGGGCTCCGTGAGGTTTATAGCAAAGAAAATTCAGGAAAAATTTCAAGAGAAAAGCAGGTAAACAGGAACGGGAACGGGAACGGGAACGGGAACGGGAACGGGAACGGGAACGGGAACGGGAACGGGAACGGGAACGGGAACGGGAACGGGAACGGGAACGGGAACGGGAACGGGAACGGGAACGGGAACGGGAACGGGAACGGGAACGGGAACGGGAACGGGAACGGGAACGGGAACGGGAACGGGAACGGGAACGGGAACGGGAACGGGAACGGGAACGGGAACGGGAACGGGAACGGGAACGGGAACGGGAACGGGAACGGGAACGGGACGGGAACGGGAACGGGAACGGGAACGGGAACGGGAACGGGTACGGGAACGGGAACGGGAACGGGAACGGGAACGGGAACGGGAACGGGAACGGGAACGGGAACGGGAACGGGAACGGGAACGGGAACGGGAACGGGAACGGGAACGGGAACGGGAACGGGAACGGGAACGGGAACGGGAACTTAACACAACATTTGTTAATTCTAAAGCGATACGAAGTTCGCCGGGTCAGCTTGTTAATATTAATTAGTTGTTTATAGGTCTGAAAGAACTAGTTCCTTAAAGTGCTACTATCCTAATAATAATAATTATAAATGCGAAAGTTTGTGAGTTTGTATAATTTTTAGAAATTGGAAATTTATTTTGTCGAAAAAAACATTGATTTGATTGAGAGATTACCGAATGTAACGCATTATACCAAAATTCGTAACCAAATTTATTTTATAAAAAAAAATCTGACATTAGTTTTGACTACTGAATGATACGCATTTTACCAAAATTCTAAATTTATTTCATCAGGATGTTTTTTTCTATGCGATTACTGAAATTTGGGTAGGACAAAGTCTGTCATCGGTCGGCTAGTTATACATACAGTTATACCTCTTCTGCCAATCTTTCGATGGTGAATTGCAGGTATGAAGATGTATAACACCTCTATGGTTCAAGTTGGCGGACGTTAAGTACTTCGTAAGGCGCGTGCTGAATATTTGTGTGTTTTGTTAGAGGCTACTTAAGGCTTAGTTGTAGTGTTAGATATTGTTATAAGTTTGTTATAAATCTGAGTGGTGTAAATAATAAATCACGTCATCTTAAAACTCATGATTTTTGTTAAATGACATGATTTGTTACATCTATCTATATAATTATATAAAAATCAATGCCACTTTTCGTTGTATTTTTATAACTCAAGAACGGGCTTACTTATCCAAACCAAATGTTTAGGCTTTGTTCGGACTATTTAGTAGATAGTTTATGTGAAGTTTGCACAAAATTGGTAGACTTTTTATCCAGGTACCTCCCGTGCGAAGCCGGGGCGAGCAAGGTAAGAAGGTAAGCAATAATTTGAAGCTACTTACCACGTCACCTGACACTTTTTTCTACCTTGCCCCTTTTATTTCAACGAACATTAAACTTTCGAATTAAATTATTTAAGCAATATATAATAATATATTTTACTTGTTAGCAAACACAAGTTTAAAATCTAATTTATTATAAGCACAAAAGCTGAAAGAATCAAAAGCAAAATAGATTAAAACTTAATGCAAAGCAAATTCACTTGCGATGCGCATCTTGGACTTCATGGGGCAAGTACTTGACAGCTCAAAATTATGATATCTGGTTCACTTATTAAAAAGGTACACTTCACTCATTGAGCAGAAAGTAACTTTGAAAGGACACTAGGATAACTATGTCAAACTGTACCTCTAATATTAGTACTCATTATAATTTCAGAAGCCACAGGTCGTTTTGTAAAACTGTGTGATCCCGGCTTTTGTAGGTATAGATAAAGGGTATTCAAAAAAGATTACCTCGCGACTTCATTCACGTGAAGTTTTTGTATATTAAGACGAGTATTAAATGTTTTTGATGTATAGTTTTTTTCTCAATAACCGCAAAACATACAGTTTTGTTTTTTATGAAAAGACAATTTAAGAATATAATCTAGATAAGTTAAACTTTTCTCGATATATTTATTTTTCAAAGTTGGCTCTTCAAAAACACCAGTTTCGTTTTTAATTAAAATTATGAAATAAAATATTAAGTATTTACGCACCAAAATCGAGAAACTAGTATCTTTGGCTGATTTATAATGCCAATGGAGTGTGTTAGCTATCATTTTCATAGCCAGTATCTTGTTGGGGCAGTGTAGCCAGTTAACTTAATTAGTCTCTCCCGCACTTGCGAGAAAATGTTCTTAGCTAAACTATAATGGCTTGAGTGCATTCGAAATTGTTGCCAGTAGCAAAAAGCGCTGTTTTAATTGGTGATAATTTGCCCAACCAAGTGTGGTTTCACTGTGTATGGGAAGTTAAGAAAATCTCTTTCATTACCAGAAATTAACGACGATTTAAGAGGACTAATAAATGTTTTTGAAGAATGCAGAATCTTTATTTTTTTTCAATAACTTTACTCAATAAGTTTTGTTTTTTACGACAAAGATAACTTATGGATTTAATCTAGATAAATTACAGACAGCAACACGACTGATGAAACTTTTCTAGAAAAAAATATTTTCTAAATTTGGCTCTTCAAAAACTCTAGTTTCGTTTTTAATCAAAACTATGATAGCTAAACAGTTCATTTTTATATAATTCGTTAGATAATCACACTAGCTAAGTAAATTACATACGGTTTCTTTTGAAATGTTGATGGTTTTCAAGATAATTCAGTTTTATCACCTTCTCCGTCTTATCCGGGTAGATTCAGCCCATACAAAAACAAACATTTCACATATCACCTTAAAGTCAAGTATTGTTTTCATATAAACTATAATAACTATCAAAACACGCCAAAACTATGAGAAATACGTTCATAACAACACCTCGCTATGTATACTGCAGAAACTTGGAGATTAAAAATTCTTTCTCCTCCAGAGAGCGGATGACGTCGAGTGAATTTATAATACGGTATCTGCTGTTCTAGTTATCTTTTTTTGGCGCATAGGGTTTCCGACATTTACACTACCAGATATTATAAAAAAAGGTAAATGTATCTTAGTATAATTTTACATTTTTGTGTTATTGACTTGACTTTCGCACGAAGGGTTCCGTACCATTCCATCTGTAAAAAACGCCAAAAAACACATTTTTTGTATGAGAGCCTTACTTAAATTTTTATTTTAATCTGTTTTTAGTATTTGTTGTTATAGCGGCAACATAAATACATCATCTGTGGAAATTTCAACTGTCTAGCTATCACGGTTCATGAGATACAGCCCTGTGACAGACAGACGGACAGATAGACGGACAGCGAAGTCTTAGTAATAGGATCCCGTTTTTACCCTTTGGGTACGGAACCCTAAAAACATTGAGTCAAATTTTATTTTATTTATCAAAAGCTATTATTATCAGTGAAGGACACCATTTTTTTTTCAAAATAAAATATAGCTGTGTAAACACAAGCTATATTTTATTTTGAAAAAAAAAATGATGTTCCCCACCAAAATTGCAATAATATAACCTAAAGTATTAAAAATTTGCCTCTAATCTTTATTGGTAGTTAGATTTGTGCGATACTGGGTATAAATGTTCGGTAAGTCCATCTGACTAACCGTACATTGTAAGGAATTAATGAAAAGCATAATAATATAAAGAGGAAAAACATTGCAAGAAAACCAGTGTCTAAATAAACGGAGTTCAGCGCCAAGATTTTCGGCCTAAAGTCTACAAACTCGCTTTTATGAGAACCTCGCCAATGAGGTTAAAATACTTCAAAGTCAATGTAATGACTCTGCAATATGAAGACAAACTAACATTTTATAAACAAAATACTCGTAGCTAGCACAATAAATATGTAAACAGTAGAAAAATAATAGAACAACTTTTGGTTCATGTAATAATAATTATAATATATTATTTGTTCATTATAATCTGTGGTTCAAAGGTCAATGTTCAATCAATGAATGGTCAATGAATCAAAGTTAAAAAAACTACTAAGATCGTCTGTTTGCTAATCAGAACACGAGTTTCTCTTGCAAAAAAATGTAATCCGTCAATGGAGAGACAAACGACCGGGCGACGCTGTTTCGGATCAAATTCAATTTGCGAGCTGACGATTGAAGAGGGTCCGAAATGACGGGACGTGACGGGTCCGGGACGGAAACGCCGTGCACGTCTGAAATAATGATGTGAGTTGTGAGCGATTGCATTGATACGAGTATGCGCCTAAAGGCTCAGCGCAGGTTTGAGTTTGTTTTTGAAAGCAAAAACTGGCAGGAACAATGGCAAGTCCCGTTTATCCTTAAGTAGAATCCTACTACAAAATACAAAATATAACTTCTATATAATCATATAGAAGTTATATTTTGTCATTGAATAATGGAAAATATAAGTAAGTAAATAATAACTAAGAAGTTATGGCCAAGTCTGTTTTGTTTTCTCCCCATCATCTTCCTTCTTTTTCGGTTAAGTGCCATATTTGCCAATCATGATGGAAGTCATTCAGATAGTTCGTTTGTTTAGAAAAAATAAAAGTTTGATGTAAACTGGCTTCTAATGTAAAATCAGCTTCTTCGGTCACCGAGACAAATACAGACACCATTCTTTACAGAGCACAAAATCGTATACGAATAAAAACAATTCAAGACAACAAAACGAGCAGATAATTCTCAGCTTCGCAACAGACAGCCAGGGCATATTCTATGTGGAACATACTGCATGTGAAGAGAGCACAAAACCCGATGACGTGTTTCCGGGACAGAAGGAAGCGATCGCGTCGAAGTTGTGAGTTATTGCATGCACACTTGGCCGACGGAACTTTGTGCTGCGTTTCAATGCGTCATATTGTCACAATGATATTGTGCAGATGTGAATGAAATTTGATTTTTCGAAGCACTTTTTTAGACGCGTTATTAAAAATATTTGTGACTTTTTTATTTTTAAATATTTTAAATTATCACTAAGTAAGCAAATTCATCCCAACTAACTGATGAAATTCAGTTGTAGTTATAGCATTGTTTACCTTAAGTTTCAAGTCCAGTTGTTAGTAACTACCTCCATAACTTGGTATTATTTAAGATGATTCGCGACGCAATCTCTAGAGATACTTGCCTGTCCCTATTTAAATTCGCCATCATACTCCAGAAGGTCAATTATACCGGCACCTACATCAAAGTAACTTCTTCCAGACTTTGAATGGCGTTTTTTACGCCTTTTTCGACACTTACCCTTATCTCCCTATAGATCCAATGCTGCTACAGATAGGATCTAAATTACGCTGCGCTGGTACTTCTGAGATTAAAAGGGTGTCTGGTGCCCGCAGCGTACTACGGGTGTGGTTATTAGTTGTCTTATTTTTGACGTGGCGTCATGTGACTCTGTTGTGTGCTACGAGAATTGAAGGGGAAAACCTTTAGTCTATAATGTGTACGCCTAACAAATATTAGGTAAATGCGAATGTTTGTAAAGATGTACGTATGTCACCATAACGGCGGAACAAATTTGCATAAAACTTGAAACTATTTATAGTATGTGATGTGCCTAATTCATGTCACACGATGTCTCTGTCCCTATCAGGGACAAAAGCGTGATTTTATATGTTTGTATATAAATTTTGTTAAAATTACATATGAAAATCAGAGTATATCAAAACCTTTCAACATAATAAGTAACATTGAAACACAAAGTTTCAGGTAAAGTGGACTACATGTCGACTATAATTGCTTCGAGACGCAGTTAAGAGTTCAAGAGGGCGCGAGGAGTTTGCGACTTCGAACGGTAGCCGACTTATTACCACAGTTAGTAATCGCTCAAAACAGTAAAACAACTTAACACAAGAAACTAGTTGAACTTCCAAATTATAGTTCATAAAAAAAAAAAAAAATTGGAGTCTCTGTCATAATAATATGTCTAATTGAGAACAGTGTATTTTTTTGGTCAGTAAGTTAAATTCTAGACATACTCGTATCTTTGCATAAAACTTAAGCTGTATCTTTTGTAAACATTGAGAAAAATCTTAAAAATTATACGCGTCGCTTTGAGAACCTCCTTCGTTTGACAGTTAAAAAAATATCAAATTCTTCTTCGAACCGCCCGGCACGTCACTATGCTGTCATGATATCCTAGCTGAAGATTGTTTACTGACTAAGAGCTTTTATGAGAGTTGTGCTACTGTATCGATACTAATGTTATACCAGCAAACATCGAAGTTTACTAGTTCCACTGACACTGCTGAATTTAGATAGCATTATATTCCCGAATTTCAGTTTGATGGCTTCATGCATGTTGTAACCAAGTTTGGCGTAGATTAATTTCGTTGTTGCTAGCTTTTGATCGATGGTCTAACGTTGTAGGTCTCTCAAGTTGGTTTCCTAAGAATATTAGGATTTCATCTTAAAATACGGGACCGTAATAAAGCAACCGCAACATAATGAGATACAATAAACTGTGTAAGTACGATTAATAATAATTGTGACAAACAAAAGTATTTTAGTAGATTTCAATTTAGGTGTATATCTCGTATAAGACGTTTTTAGCTGATATTTGAGATATACAAAATAATTTTCAAGATGTTTGGATAAAATGAAAAAGTCGAATTATAGTTTTAATTTAAACCTAAATATTTCGGAGTTTTTTTTCATTTGGCTTCAGTTTTAATAATAATATTTGTAAGCATTGTTGTTTTACGATAAATACTTAGTTTTTTAAGTATTAATATTTTAATATGTTTGAAACGTGTCATTTTTACAAACTTTTATTTATTTTGCAATTTATGTAGGTATGTATGTAACTATGTTTGTTCGGGTGGAATCTTGCAACTCAATTTTTAAGCAGTTATCCTCAACCGATTGAGCTGAATATTTGAATAAACCTTTATTTCTGGTGACAATACAATAATATATTGTGATAGCAATCTGATTTGAAGATGGAGTCAGGAACTGTTCAACAGTCACTCACAACGGAACTCCTTAGTAAATATTTGGATTAAATAAAAACTTTGCATTGGCAAGTTCCGATGACAATGTTATATAATGTGACAGGTGTTAGCACGCTGGTGCTAGATGGTTTAAATGATTTTACAAAGCATTGAAAAATATTTTTGAACAGAAAACATAGTCTTATTATTATTTTCCTCCAATTTTATCGGTAGTCAAAGTAATAGGTATGCCAGGCTCCATATAAAATGTTTAATGCCCTTTAAGTATAATGACGGTGTTCCCTTCTTGGGAAACCAAAACATTACTGAAGTTATGAAGTTGCTTTACAAGGTGACATATATTATGTATAGCGCACTTAGGGAGTATTATAAAGTTTCAAAAATGATGACAGCCACATTTGTACATGTATTACATGCCTTAACGTTTACTGAACGTTTATTGAAAACTAGCCGACCCGTGAAAGACATTGTCCTGTCAAAATTCAATAATCGAATAGAAAAGACTGAATATTTTTAGTCTGTGATGTCAGATATTCTTGCACATCAGCGCCATCTATACCAAAATCATCCCTTTTGCGTTTTTTTATCATTTTTAGGATGGTTTTCGTAATTAAAAGTAGTCTATGTTTATTCGGGTTATATCGGTTGAATTTGAGGGGTTGCTGATGACTGTTAGGAAATAACTTCACGTTTCCACTAGTACGTGATAAAGATAGTTTGTTAGAATAGGTATGCAAGACAGCAATCTGTGGCCTAAGCACGAACCACTATCGTATCGACAACCTTTCGTCAGTTTAGGCATTTAGACGATACGTTGTCGATATGATAGTGGTTCATGCTAACCCCAGTTTATTTAAAATTTTCAACTTTATTCTATTTATGTTTAAATTCAGATGTTTAGAGCTTTGCACACATTTTTAGCTAAAGCCGATGTTAATGAGAGCTTAGTTTAAATCAGAACGAATAGCAAAATAAACAAAATTAATTCAGACAACCGTTAAAAGCCTGTATGAGGATAACAAGTTTTAGGGTTCAACAGCTAAAAAAATAATTTGTGATATTTATTTTTATTAATAAAAACGAAATAAGCCTTTGTTTATTAATATATAAAAAACCGTTAAGGTGATAAGTGAAAATTTTGACGTTTTGTATGGGCTAAATCTACCCGGATAAGACGGAAAAAGTGATAAAACTGCATTATCTCGAAAACCATCAAATTTAAAAAGAAACTGTCTGTAATTTATTTAGCTAGTATGATTATCTTACGAATTATATAAAAATAAACTGTTTTAGCTATTCATAAGCTTTGATTAAAAACGAAACGAGTGTTTTTGAAGAGCCAACTTTGGAAAATAAATCTATCGAGAAAAGTTTCACCAATCGTGTTTCTGTCTGTAATTTATCTAGATTATATGCTATAAGCTGCTAAGTTATCTTTTTCATAAAAAACATAACTGTATGTTTTGCGATTATTGAGAAAAAACGATTCTGCATTCATCAAAAACATTTATAACTCGCTCATTCATTTATTACTCAAGCTCATCTCATTTATTACTTAAGCTACTTATATAAATATAGCTCGACTGGTTCAGGAAGCATTTGGTTTCTTATAAAATGTATATATTGCGGCGATGGGTTTGCAACTTGTAATGTATGGAATGCCAACTTCTACAAAATTTGGGCATCTGCCAAATTGTTTAAATCATGCCTTTGACTACCTCCTTTGGACATCATTAACAATCTTAGTGCCTGGAGATCTGAGAAATGTAGACTTGGGAATTACAGTTGTAAATTTATTTTATTTTTAAATAACTACGCTTCTAGGAGAAAATGTAATATATCTAATTCTATAGTTTTTAAAAGATTATTTTAAATATTTTGATAAAGGATTTGATAAAGGTGAGTTATGATATTTTTTTTACTGAGAGTTAAATAACGTTTCAGTTATTTTGCAGTGCCTAACTTTGTTTTATGATAATGAATTAAGTGTGGCTACGGAATCCTCTACCACTTATGAATACTTACTCAACCTTGACCACTTTTTATTATAAAAAGGCTGTATCAAAACAACATAAACATCTTTTGTTTGCAAAGTTTAGTTCAGCGTTGTTAATTCATTGAACGAAATAAATTGGGTAAGTTGCGTACCCAGAGATAAAGGGAATTTACATTGATTAAAGTTATATACAATAAGTAACCTTCTTAATTTTACTCTAAATACGGCTAATTATCACGTTTTTTCTTGTATTGCTGATGTTTCAAGCTAATTCAGCCGTATTTATACTTTGAAAGATAGAACCACGATAGTTTTAATTAACCTATTTAGTATATTAATACCTGAAACTACTTGACTTGAATACAAGTCATCCTATTATATTTTTTATATATTTTTAAGATTAGACTAAGTAGGTAATTATTAGTATTAATAGATTATTTTTAGTAAAATAATTATTCGACTAATAGATTGTAGTGCCCAGCAGGGTCCACGTTGAGAAACTCTGTGATACCTTAAGACATTATAACCAAATGGAGCAATAAATAAATGAATATGAATACGACAAATTATCAAATCATTAAGCGATCCAACAACCTAACGCTGCTGTAGCAAATGCTGAGGGGTCTTATTTCTATCACAAGTAAATCTAATTATTATCTTATCTTATTATTTTATTTTGTGTTCCAAATAAAATATTTATATTCTACTAGCTGCTCGCCCCGGCTTCGCACGAGTGGTACCTGTATAAAAAGTAGCCTATGTGTTATTTTGATGTATAAGCTATATTACTGTAAAGTTTCATTTGAATCTGTTCAGTAGTTTTTGTGTGAAAGAATAACAAACACACGCAACCACTTACAAACTTTCGCATTTTTAATACAAGCTGCTCGCCCCGGCTTGACACGGGTAGTGCCTTGATAAAAAGTAGGTTGTGTTATTTTGAATTATTAGAATATATTACTGTTAAATTTCGTGAAAATCCGTTCAGAAGTTTTTGCGTGAAAGAGTAACAAACACACACACACACAGATACTCCCTCACAAACTTTCGCATTTTTAATATTACTAGGATTAGTCGGATAGTAGGATTCTAGAGGTTTAGCATGAACCAGTATCGTTTTGACAACGTATCGTCCAAATTCCAAAACTGACACTTTTACTATACAAAAAGTATCAGCTTTGACATTTGGACGATACGTTGTCGATACGATAATGGTTCGTGATCAATGTTCTGAATTTAAATAATTTTTTCCGCTATTTTCTTTTTGCGATTGTTGAGCAATCCGGTCTAAAAGAACAAACGTTTCTAACACCAGCTGTCAAACGTCCACTGTACGCATAAAATGTAGGAGAAATCCTCGTATTGAATTCGTTCCGCATTGTATCAGTTTCTGTCGGATCGATTCATATGAATTGTGAACGCTTTTTGACATGCAAAAGGAAACATAACAGGGTATTTGTCAGCACGGAACCTTTCCAGTAGTGAGGCTTTACACTTGTGTGGTTGTCTGGGAAGATCGATTTGATATTAGGTTTCGGAAAGTCTGCCAAGTTTAAGAGATTTTCTTTAGAATGCAATATACTCGTAGTATCAGAGTGATATAGGATGATGCTTTGCGATATCATTTGTAATGTTTATGTTGTTTTTAGGGTTTCGTAAAGGGTAAAAACGGGAACCCATTGCTAAGACTTCGCTGTCCGTCTGTCCGTATGTCCGTCTGTCCGTCTGTCCGTCTGTCCGTCTGTCCGTCTGTCCGACTGTCTATCACAGGGCTGTATCTCATGAACCGTGATATCTAGACAGTTGAAATTTTCACAGATTATGTATTTCTGTTGCCGTTATAACAACAAATCGACGGATCGATCTTCTCCAAGAAATTTACGTACGTATAAAATTAACTCCTTAATGAAACATTATAACACCCAGACACAGAACAAACATTTGTGTTCATCACACAAATATTTGTCCTGGGTATGATGGAAACTACAGCGTAGAAGACAGAGCTACTACCAACTCAGCAGTGAGGACAGTTGGAAGAAAAGTGTATAGTCTTCTTTACACGCTGGTGTTTGAATATTGTATAACGTCCCACGGGAAACGTATCAGGATAAACGCCCCTTTAAATACTTTAGAGGATTTTTAGCAGCAGAGTGGGGACTTTTACTTTGAAAAATGCCAGTAGTGCTGACAAAATGGATATAACCTATTTTTATTGGGCTTGGTTTGCTTTTCCAAAGCCCGGTTATTTGAAAGTGATCTATCGCTTCAGGTCGTGTACGAGTATTATCTACATCTACCTACACATATTATAAAAAGACAATGATTTTTATTTTGTGTTAGTAATGGAAAAAACCGGCTAAATAATAAAATCATTGTGAGTGAATGAGTGCGTGGGTGTGTCTGTTTGTTACTCTATCACGCAAAAACAACTGAAGGGATTAAAATTAAACTTTACTGTAATATAGCTTATAAAAATGCCGTGTTGGCTGAGTGGGAGGTACCCCGACTTTCAATCGGAAGGTCGTGGGTTCGAATACAAGCGTGCATCAATGGATTTTTCTGATCGAACAATGTATATGCGCAAAATACGTGCTTAAAACGGTGAAGGAAATCATCGTGAGGAAACCAGTTAGTCTTATAAGCGGCGATGGGCTTGCAACCTGTCACGTATGGAATTCTGACTACTGCAAAATGTGGGCATGTGCCAAATGTAATGTTTGGACGTGCCTCTGACTATCCCCACTAGACATATTCAAAGGACCTAAGCGCCTGGAGATCTGAGAGGATGTCTATCTACCGTACTTGGGGATCACAGTCGTGATCCTATTTATTTTATTCGTTATTTATTTCAATGAATGCCATACATTTTAAAAACAAATCTGTATGAAGATTCTCATACGCAAAAAGTAATACGTTTTCTATCTGTTAGTAAGTTATGTCTGTCTCATTTGCCCCGGGCTGGGAGTTATTTTCTTAACAGACCCCACTTCATTACATTTTGAGGGATCTGCTTCTGACATGTTTATTTTGTCTAAATGAGTTTTATAACAGTTTAATTACGTTGAGTGAACTTTGTATGAATCTTTATTTTTCGTACCGGTTTGTTTGCTTGTGTATAATAAAAACACCTAATTTATTAGGTGTTTTTGTTATTTTCGGTTTTTGCGTACCTTCTTCTTCTTCTTGCGTGTCAGTGATACAATCATTTAAGTCGGGATTGTATCATTGTGTCGGAAGAATTAGCCAGCGTAGACCCTGCGTACCTAGTTTATGTATATTGACACAAAACACGTAGGTACTATGAGATGAAATATAAAAAAAAATGGAATACGACTGTAATCCCCAAGTACGGTAGACATAGACATCCTCTCAGATCTCCAGACCTTAGATCCTTTGAAGACATGCCTTTGACTACCCACTAGACAGAGTCAGAGGCATGTCCAAACATTATATTTAGCACATGCCAACAATAATACAACTTTAAACGAAGTGATCGGCTAATACCGGATGTCCCAAAAATAATTTCAAGCGGAAGGCCAGAGCTAGGATATCTTTAGAGGTACAAAATATCACCATTATGTGTGTATGACTGTATGTACATCGTCAATGCAGGACAAAACTCCTATAAAATTAATAAAGATATAAAAAAATTATGTATGTTCCGAGATCACTTAATAGGCAATACTCAACGCACTTTTTTTTTCAATCATTTATTAGACTTTGGTAGTCAAAAACCAAGTTATCGCGTTCAATGATTGTAGCTGAAGTATATATTTTATGAAGTTTTTCAATGAACAACCGTGAAAAATATATATGCTTGAATCTAGACGCAGTATGAAAATATAAATAAAATAAATATTGGCGGACTTTACACACAGCGCCATCTAGCCCCAAACTCAGCGAAGCTCGTACTATGGGAACCAGATAACTAATAGAATACTTATATACTTTTTTTTTGTAAATACATACTTAATATACATATTAACACCCAGACACAGAACAAACATTTAGGTTCATCACACAAATGTTTGCCCTGGGTGGGGATCGAACGCACAACCTACAGCGTAGAAGGCAGAGTAGTAACTCTGGTAGTAACCAACTCAGCTGTGAGGCCAGTATCGACTGGCTATCGAGAATTATAAAAATGAGCTTACACCTCCCAAAAATTCGCTTATTCTGTACTTCACAAAGACCCTGTTAGACCTTAGTTGGCAGTACATAATCATAGCATTACTAAATACTAATATATTTACGCACAAGGCGACTAATAGCTCGCATACGATCCATCATACGGAACACGCGGAACTAACACATTCAAAGGTTATTAACGCTTTAGATACCCTAAAAAGCGTACACCGTCAAATATGACCACCGTAATTAGAAAGTGAAATGTCAGTTTCCATACGGTCAACCAACTTTTTTAACTCGACAAACTTGCTTCAGTTTTTAAAAAAATTGATTGTTTGAATATCGTATGGCCATTTTATGAGTACGTGTATTTTGTTTAAAGCGACCACCTCTATATTTGTTTATAGCTAGGACATTTCAAGTACTCCAAAAATCTTCAAACAAATAAAAATTGGCGGATTTTTACACACAGCGCCATCTAGCCCCAAGTAAGCAAAGCTTGTACTATGGGAACCAGATAACTGATAGAATACTTAAATACTTATTTTTTTGTAAATACATACTTATTATACATATTAACACCGAGACACAGATTAAACAGCTATGTTCATCACAAATATAAATATATTTCAAGATACCATGCCAAATGGCATGGGTGGGGATCGAACCCACAACCTACAGCGCAGAACTACCAACTGAACTGTGAGGCCAGTCTATGACTATGTTTCAAAAATGTATATCGAATTAAGGTCAATACGACCTTGGTTGAACTTGATGGTTGTGTGGCTTCAAATACTAGTTAACACGTCCGCTATGTTGAGGCCGTAGTGGCGGTGTTCGTTATTTCGGAGACGAGCCTAAACCGATTCATCACAGTTTGTACATTCGGATATGTTCTTCAATATCAATCAAACTAACAGCAATACATACCTAACAGAGTTATCGGTAGTCTCCTAAACTTCTAGTCTCTGAAAGCGACAGGCACTCCTTATATGCGGCGATGGGCTTGCAACCTGCCACTTGTGGAATGCTAACTGCAAAATACGGGCATGTGCCAAATGTAATCTTTGGACGTGCCTCTGACTAACCCCCTTTAGTCATTCACAAGGATCCTAACGCCTGGAGATTTGAGTAGATGTCTACCTTACTTGGGAATTACAGCCGTGATCCTAATTATTTATTCTTACACTGTTTTTAACGCAGAGACTCTCAAAGAGAGATTTTTTTGCCGTTATTTATAGATAATGGGTACGGAACCCTTCGTGCGAGTCCGACTCGTACTTGGCCGGTTTTTTTCTTATCAATTAGTGTTTTTCAATTGGTTTCTCGGAAGGTTCTTTACAATCTAATGCAGAACGGCTAGAAAAGACAGTAGTGCAATGAAACTCTTGGAAAAAGCACGATTGATGCTAAATTAAAGTGCTGAATGGAAAGATGTTCCAGCTTTATGTATTCGCCACAATTTAGAAGAACTCCTCAGAATGCTCGTCTGAGAAATGGTGGTCTATGACTCGCTACAAAAGTGGAAGACACTATTGGAAATAACACTTTTTGGCTACTGAAAAATATGAGCATGTGTGTCAAATATAATGTTTGGACGTGCCTCTGACTACTCCTCTAGACATCTTCAAACATCTCCAGATCTGATTGGGTACCGTACTTGGGGATAACAGACCTGATCCTATATATTTATTTTTATTTTTACTTACTTTTTTACTAATTCCGCGGCGATAAGCTTGCAACCTCCGTATGTAACATGTTGCTATGATAACTACTGTAATATGTAGGCAAGTGACAAATGTATTATTTAGACGTACAAATGGCTACTATTTAGACATCTTCAAGGATCTAAGCGTTTGAATGTCTACCGTATGTACTTTTTTCACTAATACAGCTGTGGCCTGAGCAAGAACTAACATTTTTACTATACAAAAGTGTCAGTTTTGACATTTGGACGATACGTTGTCGATACGATAGTGGTTCATGCTAACCCCCCTGGTCATAATCTTTTTATCCGACTTCAAAAAGGAGGAGGTTATCAATTCGTCTGTACACCAAGTCAGCATTTGATGATGGGATTCCAGGGAAATCGAGAGAAACCTTCAAAATGTATGGGCATTGATAGTGGTTTTCAACTATAGACCTTGCCCTTCTTTTCTTAAAAGTAGTGCCTTCTTTTTTTGCACCATGCAACCACTCTCCAGATCTAGTAATATGAGAAAGGCTCCGGCAACTAATGAGAATGAATTGCACCAACCGGCGCTACTTTAGAATTAGTGCATTTTTCGCTCGACCTCTTCAAGCTATTCATCTTAGTTTCAACTCGGATTTATACGTTTTAAATTAATTGAACCTATATATGTTTTTTTTTTATTATATTAAACTGGCTGGCTGCACCGAATTCCCACAGTACCAACTCAAAAAAAAATGTTTTTCATACATACTTTGACGCCTTTTACACACAATCCTACCAAACCTACTTCCTATCCTACTAATATTATAAATGCAAAATTTGTGACTGAAATTACTGAACGGATTAAAATGAAACTTTACAGTAATATTTTTATCCAGATGCCACCCGTGCGAAGCCGGGGAGAGCAGCTAGTAGAATGATAATTTTACAAAAAATATAATACTCTACATTAAAAACACTGAAAAAAAAATGGAATAAGATCACGGCTGTTATTTCCAAGTAACATAGGCATCTACTTAATCTCCAAGCGTTAGGATTGACTAAAGGGGAGTGGGTAGTCAGAGCCACGTCCAAAGATTACATTTGGCACATGCCCAAATTGGCGTTTTTGGTTTTAGTTATCTTGTAGGTTAATGTTAACTGTGCATTTATAGTTATAATTTATTTATTGTATATTTGTTTGTAATAAAAATTATTGAATTGAATTTAGACGTTTAATAGGTACATTGAAGTTGAATAGCTAAATAGAATAAGAAAAACCTTGTGGCGGAATGTACGAGTAAGAACCATGTTTGAAACTATTTACAAAACAAAGGCAGGCCTCCAAGACCGCAGAATGTCCTAAGTCCACGCTTTAAGCCGTAAATCCCACGCAGGTGCAAGAAGGTCTATCCGACTAATTAAGGTGGTAGCGTAAATCGACGGCCCTCAGGTAAGCCTACTTTCTGAGAGGCTAGCATCAGTTTGGACGTTTTTAAAACACACAAACCAGTCAAATTTAATGTATGGACGCATATCCATCTGTCCTTTGACTACCATCTTTAGATATCTTCAAGGAGCTTAGTGCCTGAAGATCAGAGAGTGCCTATGTTTACCGTGCTTGGGCATAACAGTCGTGGTCATATTTAATTTTTAGGGTCGCGCAAGTTGTAAGTAAAAACACGTGACAAATATCATGCCTCTGTACCCTCATTGGATATCTTTAAGTATCTCAGTGCCTAGAAATAATGAGAGGATATCTACCGTGCTTATATTACAAAATATCAAAAACATGTCTGGTCTGCCCGCGACCATGGTTATTGTAACATAGACGAAACGTCGGGAAATTAAATTAAAGGTAATTACGTGATAAAGACCTGTGTCAAAAGCTATAGTTATATCAAGAACAGTTTTTTTATTCTTATAATAATAATAATAAAATTTATTGAAAAAATCAATGGGCCAATAAACAGATGGAGCCCTGACTCCTAAACTAGGGCTACCTGTTTGTCAGGAGCCAGTTCTTCCCAGTAAAGGTACTAAAATAATGGTTTATAATAGAAAAAAAAATTGGTATATAAATAAAACGTTTTTTAGAAAAATTTAAATTAAAAGCACAACTAAAGTACTTATAATTTAGATATAAATATAGAAATAGAAATAGTTTATTTTTCTTTTCTTTAACTTAGACAATATCACTAAATAGGTAGTAGGCATATTGAAGTTTAATTTCATTAGTAGGTAGTCACATGTCCGTACCCCCCGTGCTAGATTTAAATGTGTTACGGCAGGGTACTTAAGAGGCTCCCAGTCGCTGATTGCTCTTTTTCGAAACGAAAAAAGAAATACTTCTGAACAAGCCACATCTCCTATTAATACATATACATAATAATGATACATACACACATGCACATACGCAGCGGTCGGTAGGATTATTTATCGAAGTGATTAAAGATGGGTACATCTTTATTCACATATACTATACATTATAAAATAGGAGATGTGGCTTGTTCACAAGTATTTATTTTTTCGTTTCGAACAAAAACAATCGTCGACTGGGAGCGCCTTAATGCCTCAACCAGATAGATAGATTAGTGTGTGTATGTGTGTGTGAGTTTGTGAGAGTATACATGTTATTTTAATACAGCAAACAAGTCTTCAACTTCATCATAGTTAAGTTTTAAAAGCCAACCTGCAACCTTATTTTTAATTTGATAGTTATTGAACATTTTAACTTTATAGTTAGATTAATTTTATTGTAGCTTGCACTCAGCTCTGCTTAGTCTTTAGGTTTTGACTGGTTACTTACATGTTTTAATAAAAAGAATGAAAGAATAAATTTATTTTGTGTCAACTCTTATAGCTGACTGCAAAATTGGTCACCACTCAGCTATATGCTGCAACAGCGAGTATTGATGCAGCGCAAATTTACAGTGGTTTTTTATTTATTTATTTATTTATACATAATTAGCACGGTACAAGACCAATTACACTAACTATTTACACATTATATCACATCCAGCATTTAATACTAAATTAAAAATAATATTACTCGTATTAGATACCTACATAAATAATTATACATTTTTACATGTCAATAGGAATGTCATAAATAAAATAAGATAGGAGGAAATGTGAAAATGTCAAAAAATAATAATAATAATAAGTACAAAATGTCAAAAAATAATAAGTACAAAATATCAAAAAGTCAAACACAATGCAAATAACAAAGACAACAGAACGGACAATCTTCACGCATTCGTCTCGCAAAACCTCAGACACTCATTTTGCGAATTTGGTGGTGCCACAGTGCGTGTGGGGCCAAGTTAGAAACAGGTGCTATGGGTACAGGGCAGAGTTATTCTTAACCGCAGTGCGGCTATAGAAAAACTTTATCTACCTAGATACTGTCTTGTGGCAAATGAGTTAGTTGTGTCTGAGGTATTGGAAAACTTGTGAGACAAAGAAGATTTGCAGTTTCTGAATTTTTGCCTTATTTTGAAAGAAATCGCTTCCCTCGTTGGTCGGAAGGTGCCACGACTTTTAATCCGAAGGTCGTGGGTTCAAATCCCGGGCGTGCATCAATGCATTTTTCTGTTCGAAAATTGAATATGTGCATTAACACATGCTCAAAACGTTGAAGGAAATCATGTTGAAGAAAACCAGTTAGCATTCTTATAAGCTGTGACCTGTCACGTATGGAATGCTCATTACTGCAAAATGTGGGCATGTGCCAAATGTAATGTTTGGACGTTTCTCTGACTACCACATTTAGGTATATTCAAGGATGTAAGCACCTGGAGATCTGAAATGATGTCTACTGTACTTGGGGATTACAGTCGTGGTCCTATTTTTTCCCTCGCACAGAATTTTAACGAAAAAGAAAAATATTTCTTGAATATATTATCCATTTTAACATGTTAACGAATACGTAAGTTGTACATTTTCTGATTAGCGTTTACCCACCGCATTCGCCTTGTACATTTATTTGATGTATGTATAATTAGCCGACCCGTGACAGACGTTGTCCTGTCAAATTTCAATAATCGAATAGAAAAGACTGAATGTTTTTGGTCTATGATGTCAGATTGGTTGCACACCAGCGCCATCTATACCAAAATCATCCCTTTTGCGAATTTTAAACATTTTGGGGATGTTTTTCATATTTTAAAGTAGTCTATGTTTTATTCTGGGAATATATCTACATGTACAGTAAATTTCAACTTTATCCGTTTTGTCGTTTAGGCCTGATTGAGGCACAAACATTTATAATATTATATTAGGAAGGATTAAACTTATGTGAACAAAATGGTGAAACTCAATCACGCTCGAGGTCTAAACTGTTAAAAGTAATTATGTTTTAAAGAGTACGCTAGAAGTCAGCCACCACGATAAGTAAGCTGATATTACAAGTTGTGTTCCTAATTTCACTCCGCAATTTATTTGGGTACATAAACGTAATTATTCGGCATCATTGATGCTCAAATCAGGAGTAATTGTGGAAGTAAACGCAATCATTATCATTACCATAAACTTTGAACGCACGAAGAAGGGTGGGTACACACGGGAGCTTGCTATGCCAATAAGTGAGCAAAACTTCGTTCAAAAACCACACTATGGTTTGACCGAAGCTGCTAGATAAATACGTTAGGCTGCCTGAGTATTAGTTCTTCTCTACAAGCAAGTCGCGCGTTATAATAAAACAATCATGATAAAGGAACAAAACGTGGAAGGAAGGCTTTAAACAAACATGATTGACATGTATCTGTCACTTTTATTCCTATTCACGTATTCAGTTGATTAGAATGAGACAAAAATAAACATAGTACAAATCTACTACTTATTCAGTGGGTGTTAGTTATCAAAATACATTTTTTTATAAGAAAATGATTACGAAATAACTTAGCAAAGGTTACCAACTTTAACATTCCTGATTCGTGTAGAGTTGGTAGTTTTATCTTCACAAGCAAAAGTGATACGAAATTGCACGCCTTCCACCATAGCTGCCCGTGAGTAATGCTCCGCGTCCTGGTATGAGGAGTGCTGAACCATCCTGGACATCAGCTGCGTGTTGAACAATGAGCACAGGCTGCAGTTCGTCTCCATTGCCTCAACCATCTGCGCGAGGAGGATGATCGTAGTTGTAAGACGTCCGAGGCCGGGTACACTAAATCTACATAATAACGGCACTAAAATTTTGTTGTGCATACAAAAACGCCGCGTTATTTTACACAATATTCGCCCGTACATTCCACTGACTCCGTTCCTCGCACATGTTTATCCAATTTGGCGTAGTCTGCAAAGTTGTGAGCTCGCAACACGTGTGACGCTCAAATTAGAGATTCATATTAATTTAAGGTTTACTGTGACAGCGTTTTGCGGCACTTCGTAGAACCACGGCATCTTAAAAAACAGTGACCGCAAGTTACGAGACAATGGTGCCGATTTTATTGGTGCCAGACTAAACTATAACTAAATTTAATGGTATCTATCTCCTTTTGTTTCACTTAGAGTAAAAGAGACGGCAAACTAGTGACTCTAATTTAAAAGATCAAAATACTTATCTCCAAGCCGCCTCTAATGCCTATAATAATAATTCTTCTAGGCTTGGCTGGGAGGAAAGTAATATCATATTAATACACTAGAATTCTTGCCAATCCGTTCCGACAAATAAGCTGTCGATAGTAGGAGCGTATTGTAGATTTCACTGTTCTGACTGTTTTGTCTGCTCTGCCAGGCTAATGATCCACAAAATTTCTCTGCTAATTTGGCGAATTTCAAGCTCAGTTGCAACATTATTAAACAAAGTAACATTTGGGTTAAGTTGATAAGTGAAATTTTTGACGTTTTGTATTGGCTGAGTCTACCCGGATAAGACGGAAAAAGTGATAAAACTGCATTATCTTGAAAACCATCAAATTAAAAAAAAATGTCTTTCATTTAGGTAGCTAATATGATTATTTAACGAATTATATAAAATGAACTATTTAGCTATTCATAGTTTTGATTAAAAACGAAACTAGTGTTTTTGAAGAGCCAACTTTGGAAAATAAATCTATCGAGAAAAGTTTCATCAATCGTGTTTCTGTCTTTAATTTATCGTTATCTTTGTCATAAAAAATAAAACTGTATGTTTTGCGGTTATTGAGATTCTGCATTCATCAAAAACATTTATTACTCGTCTTAATGGCCTTCAAGAACCTGATCAGAAGATACAAGATTTTGTTTATAATTAAATTAATCGCAATAAAAAAGGATTGTGTTCTCTTTTCGTAAGGATCGGATAGGGTTTCTCTTAAACGATGTATAACGACCGTCATTAATGGTAGCCGCTTCTTACGAAACCACTACATAAGATGCTGGGCAAACTTTCATTGAATTTTCAACACTTTACCTACGTGCTTGGATTAACTGTGGTATTATGCGGTACTTTGCTGTGTTAAAGTGTAGAAAACCGTCCTCGTATTTTGTTATTTTTTGCACCTGTCCCTTGAACCCACACAAGGATTCTCTTTGTCATGACTTATGAGTATGAGAAACTACGAGTGCTGATGTTTATATTACATTGAAAAATACATTTGAACAGCTAAATAGGTTTTGAATTTTAGTTAGCTCTCATTATTTCTCTCTGATAAAATCATCCAGAGATAGATTTCAGTGTAGTTGTGATTCGTGCTTTGTTGTGTTTTACTAATAAGCACACAGATACATATAAAGCATCATGCTTTTGCAGGCATAGGTGCTCAATAAATCAATAATATTTATAACTAGCTGATCTGTGCCCGCTTCGCTGGTCGACAGAAAGTTTCACATCTGGTATTCCAATCTTCAACATAAATTATAGCCTATTATGTTGCCGAGGACTAATAACTACATAACAAAAAAAGTTTTATCAAAATCCGTCCAGTAGTTTTTGCGTGAAAGTCGGACGACAGACAGACAGACAAAAATGTCAAAATGTTTTCTTTTGGCTTGTGTTACTTGTATAAAGGCCCTTAGGAGTATTTTTTTTAGTTTTTATTCAATGTACAGAATTGAACTCTTCTACAGTTTTATTATATGTATAGATACATTTACACATAATAAATTAATTAAAATACCAAATCAAATGTAAAATTAATGACTTATGAAATTTATGTTGCATGTAATGTTTATGTATGAGGAAATAAAGGCTATTTTATTTTATTTGATTTTATTTTATAATAATACAAGTAACACAAGCAAAAAAAATTTTTTTGAAATTTTTGTCTGTCTGTCTGTCTGTTGTCCGGCTTTCACGCAAAATCTACTGGATGGATTTGAATAAAACTTGTTTTGTTATGTAGCTATTAGTCCTCGGCAACATATTAGCTATAGCTTATTTTGAAAATAAGAATACCAGATGTGAAAATATCAGTCGCCCAGCGTAGTGGGCACGGGTCAGCTAGTTATTTATAAAACCTTAATATTTTATTTTCCGTTTAGTTTATAGAATGTCGTTGTTGAGGTCCCCTCTTTGGGCGAAGGCCTCCTCCAGAGCTTGCTAAATTTCTCGATCTTGTGCTTCGTCTGTCCATTTTATCCCAGCTACTGCGATTAGTTCGTCTATCCATCTTTCCTGTGGTCTGCCTCTGGCTCGGGTTCCCCGCGGTCCTTGCCATTCTGTTACAGTTTTCGTCCATCTCTGATCTATGGTGCGCGCTAGGCATCAACTACAGGCTATGTGGTCGATGGCGCTAGGTGACCAACCAGCCCACTTCCATTTTAATTTCTGATTTGGAATACCACAATCATATTTGGTTAGGCTAGAATCCATACACTACATCCACAGTCATGTCATGTTGAATATGCAGTGAAATAATAAAGCTTTAATAATAATTAAAATCAAGAAAATTTTGTTAAAATCGGTAGAATTCGATAACTTTTTAGTAAACAGAAAGTTCTCCTACGCTTTGCATAAAATATACAATCGTCGCGTTATTAGTGGGCACTCAGGAATAAGACTTATTTCGTAAAAACGTTCGTACACGGGCAATATTTTCATAATTAAATTAACTTGATGAATTGCCTAAGGATATAGTGCAGCAATACATTAGATGCAGAGTGGAGTCATATTAGGCAACCTTTAAAAAAATAGAGGTAAAGTTGAGTTGGGGATAACTATTTATATTTATATTGATATAATAACTGCTTTTATAATAAACTAGCTTCCGCCTGCAACCTTACTCTTTCAGCACTCGGATTGTTAGTTGCTGATCTAGATCACAAACTAGTATTTGTTCTAGATTCATTCAAATAATAATAATATTATGAATGTGGCGCATAGAAAAGGTGTCTATAATCCCGATTGTCTTATCAACAACAGGTATAATACCCGACCAGTTATTTCAATCCCTCAATCTACTAGATTTGCCTGGACACACATTTTCCTTACAGCAAAAAGCAGTCATTTTAAATACTTGTAGAATTGTTAGGAAGTTTCTACAAACTGATTTGCCATCTGAAATGCCTCCATCTCATCATCATCATCACAGATGTTCAAAACACTGAGGTGCACTTGGATAATTAAATATATTTATTGACCAAAAAAGTATGTAACAGTTAATATGTCTCCTGGAAAAGCGTGAGCTGTGACCTAAGCGACAGTTATCTCCCTAATTAACAGGCATTATGCAAATCATAGTTAACAGTAATTTTACAGACAAAAAAAAAAAATATATATATATATATAGGATCACGACTGTAATCCCCAAGTACGGTAGATGCCCACATTTTGCAGTACTTAGCATTCCATACGTGACAGGTTGCAAGCCCATCGCCGCTTATAAGAATACTAACTGGTTTCCTCACGATGTTTTCCTTCACCGTTAAGCACGTGTTTTTGATGCGCATATAAAATTTTCGAACAGAAAAATCCATTGATGCACGCCGGGATTTGAACCCACGACCTTCCGATTGAAAGTTGAGGTACCTCCCCACTCGGCCAACACGGCACAAAATAATAACATTAAATAATAATAAAACAACAACTTAAAATTAAAAAATAAAACAATCTAAGTGAGCTTTTTGATCCAACCGTTACAACCGATTACCGGCGTAATCGTGTCGAATGTACAAACATTCACATCAAAGTTAGTCAGTTTTAATTTCGGAAAATATCAAAGCATTTTTTCCAAATTGCGTGGTGTGGGCGTAGTTTCAAAATGTTCAGGTGTCGCTCTCGAAGGTAAAATATTAATGGCCCGTGTAGGAGCGTTTTAAGTCTGTTTGGAATAACAAATGAGGTGCTGTGCAGCATATCAATGCAGATTACCGGGCTGTTGAGCTTGTTCTGATTCTGTTCGAAACTTGAACATACAACTCTAGATTTATTTGTAAGGAGTTTTGCAATCAACTTGATTGTTTATACAAAATACAAAGTGAAAGTATCCATTTCCGAATATTGCAAATCATCGTCATCATTTTCTTCTCATTTTTAGGGTTCCGTACCCAAAGGGTAAAAACGGGACCCTATTACTAAGACTTCGCTATCCGTCTGTCCGTCTGTCTGTCATAGGGCTGTATCTCATGAACTGTGATAGCTAGACAGTTGAAATTTTCACAGATTATGTATTTATGTTGCTGCTATAACAACAAATACTAAAAACAGAATAAAATAAATATTTAAGGGGGCTCCCATACAACAAACGTGTTTTTTGCCGTTTTTTATAGAAAATGGTAAGGAACCCTTCGTGCGCGAGTCCGACCGGTACTTGGCTGGTTTTTTCCACATAATGTGGATTTGGCTTATGCTGTACAACCAGCCGCCTGCTTGATGTCAACCATCTTTGGGAATACTTGCAAATATTAGAAACTTTGAAACTTAGACATTTATATACATTATAAACTTACGGTACGTACATTCACTTAGACAAGTTCTTCCGTAATATTTGTGACAACGCAATGTCATTAAAATTATCAAAGAAAAACATTAATGTTCTGGCATTTTAAATGTACCTTGGTGTAGAGAAGAGTAATTTTGTATGAGATTTTATGAGTATTTATGAGGGATAGTTCATGAGGTCGAGATTGACATAGGCTTCATTTTATCTGGGCAGGTACCACGAGTAGAGCCGCGAACATAAGCTAGTATCCTATAAATCCATTATGTAATTATTATTATTTATTTCTTCAAACGTCCACTATAATAAATAAAATAAAAATAAAAGATCACGACTGTAATACCCAAGTACGGTAATAGACATCCTCTCGGATCTGCAGGCGCTTAGATCCTTTGAAGATGTCTAGAGGGGTTAGTCAGAGACACATACAAACATTACATTTGGGACCTGCCCACATTTGATGTAGTTAGCATTCCATACGTGACAGATTGCAAACCCATTATGAGAATGCTAACTGGTTTCGCTGGTGGCACGTGTCATGATGCACATTTTCGAACTATCCATTGATACGCCGGGATTCAGACCTACAACCTTCAGATTGAAAGTCGAGGTAACTCGGCCAAAACGTCCAATATGAACAAACTTTATTGCGAATTTAACAGAATTTGCATTTAATTATAAATTAAAATATTTCCTTAGCTCTCACCGTCCACTCAATAGTTTAAGTTGGGTTTAATTAATACGTGACGTGACACATTCGTGGATATTACAGGATTTTAAATGCAGCGTGCGTTGGTCAAAATCACGCTAGTGGGTGGCACTCAGACATAATGTATCTACTGGATGTGATTTATCTTCCATTTGTAATATTCACCATCATTATCATTCATTACCAATCTAATCTCCAAGCATGGTAGATATCCCCTCAAATCTCCAGGTGTTCAGTTTCTTAAATATCCCTAAAAGGGGTAGTCAGAGATACGTCCAAACATTGCATTTGGCACATGATCGTTTACCGTTTTGGGCACAATAACATAAAATAAACGAAGCTACCAACTTCGAATTGAAAATCTAGGCATCTCCTACTAGGCTACAATAAAATAATAATGTATATCAAAATAGTCAAGTATGGAATGCTAACTACTGAAAAATGTGGGCATGTGCCAAATGTAATGTTTGGACGTGCCTCTGACAACCCCTTTCAGACATATTCAAATATCTGAACACCTGGAAGTCTAAAAGAATATCTAGCGTAGTTAGAGATTACAGTCGTGAGCTTATTTGAGATGTTTGTTCTGTTTCTAGGTGTTATTAAGTATAAAACTCATGTATTTACAAAAATAAAAGTATATAAGTATTCTATCAGTAATCTGGTTCCCATAGCACTTTGCTTAGTTTGGGGCTAGATGGCGATGTGTGAAATGTTCTGTTCACCAATATTTATTATTATTATCTTCATTAAAAAGTCACCAAAAGCTCAATAAACATTAATTCTGTGAATACCTTCTCAAAAGTCCATTAAAATCCAACAATTCCACATCAAAGACTGCATTACGGTGCATCCAGTACAACTATAATGCGAGTGCAAGCAGTCTCGAGGGCCGTCTGCCGTAAAGTATCGCTTAATGACGTGTAACGAGCGTGGTCTCTTGCGCGTATGAAAAAAGCTGAGATACACTACGCGACTGTACACTTGTACAGTGAGCTGCAATGTTGCAATGTGAAAATATTCCAATGCGAATTCACAGCATCATAGTGTTTAGTTCATTTTGAATGTCGTTTATACCTTAGACTGTAGACTGACCAAGGGCGGATCCAGTAATGTAGACCATGGTTTCGTGTGATTGTGAGCGAATTTTAAAATTCAAGGTGTATCATAAGGTCTACATTACTGCAATTAATAAAATATTGAAAGTAGGTATTTAAGTAAAATCTATATAATGTGACAAAAATATGTAAAAATATTTTTAACGATTTGAATTAGGGGTCCTCCTAAGTCCAGGACCCAGCCCAGGAGGTTCATCCCTTGAGACTGTCCGCATCCGTGCCTAGGAAAGCACGTTAAGATTATCGATACCAGCCTCAAAAACAAGTTTTATGAAGGAATCGTTTTAGTCCTACATAAATCAGATTTAATAGCTTTATTCTCTACAATATAAAACATGTTTGTCAAAATGTTGTGCCAATCCCATATTAAGTGGGGAAAAGGAGAAGAAAATGATGATGATATTCTCTACACAATTGATAAAAAAACATTAAAATCGGATCACCAGATAAAAAAATGCGTAATCACATAAAATAAATATATTGCGTTATATTATAACGAGCAGAATAATTGAGAACCTACTCCTTTTTAGGGCTCCGTACCCAATGGGTAAAAACGGGACCATATTATTACTAAGACTTCGCTGTCCGTCTATCCGTCACAGGGCTGTATGTCATGAATCGTGATAGCTAGACTAGAAGTTAGCTAGCTCTAGAGTTGAAATTTTCACAAAAACAGAATAAAATAAATATTTATGGGAACCCATACAACAAACGTGTTTTTTTGTAGATCGGAGCCCTTCGTGCGCAAGTCCGACTCGCACTTGGCTAGTTTTTTAATGTTTTGACGCTGCAATTTGTTTGCAAAGCGAAGTTAATAATTTTTCGGATGGTCCCGCGAATCGAAACTGCGGCGGTTATCCGAAACGGTTATTTGCGGACCGATGTCATCCGACCGTGAAAATGTAAATGTACTGTGTTCCGTTATGGCCCCGGACTTGGGGTTTCGCCGGCCAAAGAGTAAGCCATACAGAGATCATCATAGAAAACTACCTACAATAATAACTTCTTGATTTTTTTTTTCAGGCAACAACAGTAATGTAAAATACAAAACATTACAGACTTAACATACATCTATACTAATATTATGAAGAGGAAAGGTTTGATTGTTTGTTTGTTTGCATTGAATAGACACTAAAACTACTGGACCGATTTGAAAAATTCTTTTACCATTAGTATCCTACATTATTTCTGATGAACATAGGTTATTATTATTACTAGAAAAGAATAGGGATCCATACTAAAACTCCAATAATGTAACCCAAGGTGTAAAAACATTTGCCTTAATATCATCAGTACACCCGTGCGACGCCGCGCCGCGCCGGTGCGGACTGCTAGTTATATTATAAAAACAAAACTATACCTGATTAATTATGGCCTTGATTTGGAGTTTCTATTCGTAAAATTTATATGCACATTAACACGTGCTCAAAGTGGCAACGGGCATGCAACTTGAAACGTACGGAATGCTAATTACTGCAAATGATGTGCTTTATGTTGGACGTGTCTCTGACTGCCACCTTTGTTCTATTTCAATTAAGGTATTTTAGTTTTGCCTTGTCTGTACGTGGTAGTCGGAGATTAGTAGTACTATGTGGATCAGATACTTAATTGAATTCTTATATATTTTTTAGTTATTATAATAAATATTGGTGGACATTATCATACAGCGCCATCTAGCCCCAAACCTAAGCAAAGCTTGTAGTATGGGAACTAGATAACTGATAGAATACTTACTTACATACTTTTTTTTTCGTAAATACAAACAATATGGTACATAATAACACCCAGACACAGAACATCGAACCCACAACTTAGAACGTAGAGGGCAGAGCTACTGGAGCTGTAAGGCCAGTTATGATACTACATGTTTTTGTGTACCTAGCTGTGAGTTTTCTAAAAAATCCTAAAATAAAATAAATACATCTATTGAGTCACTCTATGCCATTATACCGGGTATCCGTGAGTGATCATTGATATGCAACCGAGTTGGACGTAACGATAAATACGGTAGTTGCTGAGTTAAACGATCATTTTGATCTTCCGGCGTTTGTGCCGAAATTGCTATCGAATGGCGTTTTTGTATTGTTTTGAATGTTTTATCCATAAAGATAACATCAGCATTCAGTATCTATCTTTGAAAGTACCAAAATATTTACGTTTAGAAAACTTGGTTTATAGCACCTTTTTCAGATGTTTTTTTATAGATAAAAACATGTATAAGTATAATGACAAACTTTATGTTAGTTAGTATTTTTCATCCAATTCGGAAAATGAATGTACGGTAGACATCCTCTCAGATCTCCAGACGCTTAAATCCTTTGAAGATATCTAGTGGAAGTTGTCACGTCCAAACATTATATTTGGCACATGCACACATTTCGCAGTAGTTAGCATTCCATACGTGACAGGTTGCAATCCCATCGTCGCTTATAAGAATACTTACTGGTTTCCTCACGAAGTTTTCCTTCACCGTTTTGAGCCCGTGTTTTTTTTATACGCATATAAATTTTTCGAACAGAAAATTCATTGATGCGCTCCGGGATTCGAACCCACGACCTTCAGATTGAAAGTCGAGGTACCTCCCACTCGGCCAACACGGCTTTTTTATAATATAATATATATAAATGTAAATATTTAAATTGTAGATAAATATGTGTGACCATATTTGAAATCCAATCCAATCAAAAATAACAATGTTAATATTTTGTACATATTAAATCCAACGTGCTAGGTAACTTTGCGTTGTTATTTCACGCAGTTAATATAATGTAAAACTATTTGGAAAACCCCACAACGACTATTCCAAAAACAAACTTAGTGCCAAAAGTTCACCAACTACCATTTTCCAACCCAACTATTTAAAATGAACCCTCATAATATAATTAAAACTAAATACAATACCAGCACAATTTATCTCAGAACACCTGGCGTCGAAAAAAAACATTGCCTAAAAAAAGTTAATTAATTACGTATGCAAATTGACGAAAAAGCTGAAAAAGTCGCAAAGAGACAAGCGCGGGGAAGATAATGAGATTGGACGGAGCACGTAGGGCTTCGTGATTAAATCATTGCCACGCTGGTATTGCGCTTCTAATGATTGTAATAGGCATGGTGTGGAACTGGGCGTCTTTAAATATAAATAAATATTGGTGGACATTGTCACACAGCGCCAACCCCAAACTGAGAACTAGATAACTGATAGAATACTTCTATACTTTTTTTTTGAACAAGGAACAAAACTTGTATGTTCATCACACAAATATAATTTTGCCCTGGGTGGGGATCGAACGCACAACCTACAGCGCAGAAGGCAGAGCTACTACCAACTGAGCTGTGAGGCCAGTCAAGCTTTAGCTTAGTTAGCTTAGCATAGCTATTATATGTTGATCTCAACTTTTTATTCAGAGGATTGAGGAATGAACGATGGGGAAGCACTGTCAAATGAAGATTGAATAAAATCCTGAGCTACCAAGAAAAAATGTATAGTTAGATTTAGTTTTAAAGCTTAGAACATAAATAAGCAGATCATCATACTAGCCGACCCGTGACAGACGTTGTCCTGTCAAATTTCAATAATCGAATAGAAAAGACTGAATGTTTTTAGTCTGTGATGTCAGATTTGTTGCACACCAGCGCCATCTATACAGAAATCATCCTTTTTGCGTTCATTTATAGTTTTTGGGGTGTTTTTCATATTTTAAAGAAGTCTATAATTTATTCGGGCATTATATCTACATCAATAGCAAATTTCATCTTAATCCGTTTTGTCGTTAAGGCTTGATTGAGACACAAACATACATACAAACTCACAAACTTTCGCATTTATTAGGATTTCTGGCCTAATTTATTTTTGTAAAGTCATTCTCAGCATACATGCCAAACACCCAGCTCAAACAGTTCCCAACCCAAGAAACTTGATGGAAACAACAAAAGCATCTTAAGGTATCGAGACCCTCCGGGATGTTAAATAATTAAACAAATTGGTACTCAAGGCAAGTTAAGGGTTCAATCTGACCACACGCCCTTTACAGCGGAAGCTTCTAAGTAGTAGTAAACGGGTTCCGTAGAGATCTAATGGTTTAATGCATTCGGTTGATGTATAATTTAGTATCTACTGCCTAATTAAAAAAAACATAGTTATATTCAAAGGTTTATTTTGCTTGATTAAATGTACCACAAAATTAGACAGACTATATATATATACGACTGAATATCATTATCACATTTTCACCAAAATAAATGTAACTATCGTTTACTAATTAATATTTTTGTTGAAAACATATTTCGACGAAGTTTTTTTAATTTGATGAAAAAACTACAAAATAAATAAATGTATATCCGGATAAGTTTAACGTCATTGCCTAAAAGAGCAAATAACTTGAACCAACGATTATAAATGAATCCGTGTAGTAATAAAAAAAACCGGCCAAGTGCAAGTCAAACTCGCGCACGAAGGGTTTCGTACCATTATCTATAAAAATGGGCAAAAAAATCACGTTTATTGTATGCCCCAATTAAATATTTATTTTATTCTGTTTTTAGTATTTGTTGTTATAGCGGCAATAGAAATACATCATCTGTAAAAATTTCAACTATATAGCTATCACGGTTCATGAGATACAGCCTAGTGACAGACAGACAGACAGACAGACAGACGGACAGCGGAGTCTTAGTAAGAGGGTCCCGTTTTTACCTTTTGGGTAAGAAACCCTACAAATGAATTTCCACTGAACTGAAAACAACATCATAAAGACATAAGACAAAGAGAATCTAGCTAGATATTGCAGAGAAATTAATGCAGATACATTACCGCGAGTCACGCACGGCACTACACTCAGGTACAAGTAGGTACATAGGTACATACGATACATACCTACATATTACAGCAAAGTTACACCGAAACGTATGAATTAATAAAAAGCTATAGCAGCACGCTATTCCTAAAAGCATTTTAATGGGTTATAGATCAAAAAGTGTATAATCTATGTAGTTAGTATATATGTAGTTAGATGATGAGTACAAGTGCCTGTGCACACCGCGTTTATTAAGGTGATAAGTGAAATTTTTGACTTTTTGTATGGGCTGAGTCTACCCGGATAAGACGGAAAAAGTGATAAAACTGCATTATCTTGAAAACTATCAAACTTAAAAAGGAACTGTCTTTAATTTAGGTAGCTAGTATGATTATCTAACGAATTATATAAAAATAAACAGTTTAGCTATTCATAGTTTTGATTAAAAATTATACTAATATTTTTGAAGAGCCAACTTTGGAAAATAAAGTTATCGAGAAAAGTTTCACAAATCGTGTTTCTGTTCTTTTATTAATCTAGATTAAATCCTTAAGTTATCTTTGTCACAAATAACAAAACTGTATGTTTTGCGGTTATTGAGAAAAAACGATTCTGCATTCATCAAACATATTAATTACTCGTCTTAAACGCGCTGCCTCTGGCTTGCGTGCGTATTGCGTCTGTATCGCTACAACGCGTGTCGTAATTTGCGTTTGCACTAAAAAGCAAAAAATGCGTTTAAAAATGGCTTCAATTATATTCATAGAACTTTTATTAAATTATTTTACTACGCATACCGAAACGACTTGTAAAAAAATATTCAAATACCGGCTTTGAAAATTCTCGTTTTTATGTTTATCATGGCACTGGGACTTTTTTGACACCTTGCATTAGGTGTCTACTGGTAGACCGGAAAAGAGCCTTGAGATTGATATACTCGTACCTAAAGAACTTTATATAGATACAATTTTAGTGCGTACTAAATATAAACTAGTTAGTGTGTGACAGGGATAGGTACGTTCTTTGCAAATACAGCTAACGAATTTAATTAAACTTCTACTAAATCGCATTAGAGGCTACTTAATCGATAAACACCAACTTAAGGGAATGTTGAGTTATTTACGCTTTAGGCACCAAGGGCGCATGTAATTAATTTTCAAGGGATTACTGTACAAACACCGGGATAAGGGGGCCTGTCTGACCGTCTGTTGAATTATACAGTGCAAATAGAAATACTTTCATGTTTTGTTTGAAATGTCTTACAGTAACAGATGGTTGTTCTTCCACGTCAACATTTAATCTGAACCGTCGTATTTTAGGATAGCGTTCTGACTTTTACTTGAGACTTTTATTTATTGTTTAACACAACCGTTGTGCTCTCTCCTGAACTTGGACATAAATATTTTAGTTAAAATAAAAGCTGATGTCGTCTTTTTTGTTTTTTTTTTCATTTTAAAAGCATTTTTTTTTCTATATGAATTAAGTCTATTAATCCTAATAATATTTAAAATGCGAAAGTTTGTGAGGATGTATGTTTGAAAATAAATCAGACCTAAACAACAGAACGGATTAAGATAAAATTTGCTGTAGAAGAACATCCCCAAAATGATAAAAAAACGCAATAGGGATGATTTTGGTATAGATGGCGCTAGAGTGCAAAAAAATACATCAGTCGTCATAGCAATAACGTTCGTTACTCTATGCGATTATTGAAATTTGACAGAATAATAACGTCTGTCACGGATCGGCTCAGTAGCTTATATTTTATAAAAAAAACTTCCATGCTTTTCATATCAAATCATGCAAAAACAGATGAATCCTTCTCATTAGAACAGCAAAGTTGCTATAAGTACCTACTTTTCTCGGAAAATCCAAGATTAAATTCACCCAGGAAAATTACAAAAAGAAGTGCACCGAATGAAATGGATGGCAATTTACTCGTGACACCACTCAAAGGCGAAGATATATGAAAGCATGCCACACTACATTCAATTCAAACAAATCTGTCGTAGACGACGCTACGAGTCTCGTAGCATTCGTAGCGGGCTCTACGAAGCTTTTTCACCTATCCACTATACAAACAAGGACGCCCACAAAAAAACGTTTCTATGCAAATAGGGGCAAATAAACCGGGTGCGAGTCAGTTGAACGAAGATTTGCAAAGGAATGGAAGGAACACAGCATTTAGTGAAGTTATGCTGTGAATGTATATCTTTTATGAATGATAATGTTGAATATAGACAGGTTTGCTGCTAATACAAATTATTTTTGTAGGATTCTACAGTTAGTTTACATGAGTTTTTTTTGTAATGGATAAACCTTAAAACTACTGCACATTTTTTTTATTCTTTCACCGATCAGTTGCTACAACGTCAGCGAGTAACATGAGTCATATTTTATTTAATAGTAGAAGTAATACTATTAAAATAATGTTACCAGATGTATTCGCCTTAAAATCAAAAAGATAGTAATATAAGAATATTAAAAAAAAACTATTTCTTCTTTTTTGAGAACAAATTTGACTTGCCTCTGACTTAAATGGAAGTCTTTTGTAGAGGAAACTGTCCAACTACCTATGTTAGTACATCAATATACAAAAAGAGGTATTAGAATATAAGTTTTTAATTAAAAATATATTTTTAAAATTAAGCTACTACTGGCTCTAGTACTCGTCAAGACAAACCCAACGAGCCCAAACACGACTTGGTTATGTTGTGTAGTTAGGCAATTTCTATCTATATTAAAAGCTCCATCATCAGATCAGCTCGCTAGTACCATAATTTTACATTGTCATTGGAGATTGATAGGTATACAAAGTTTTATTTTTTCTTATCTGAAAAATTTATATGCGCATCAAAAGCACGTGCTCAAAACGGTGAAGGAAAACGTCGTGGGGAAACCAGTTAGTATTATTATAAGCGTCGATGAACTTGCAACCTGTCACGTATTGAATGCTAACTACTGCAAAGTGTGGGCATCATGTGCCAAAAATAATATTTAGACGTGCCTCTGACTACACCATCTAGACATCTTCAAAGGATTTAAGTGCTTGGAGATCTGATAGGATGTCTACCGTACTTGGGGATTACAGTCGTGATATTTTTTTTTTATTTTTAAACTTTGGCGATGACTGTACATTACCTATTTTACCGAAATGTGTTTTAGTTTTAGCAATTTCAGCTCAATCGGTTAAAGATAACTGCTTCAAAATTGAGTTGCAAGTTTCCACCTTAACAAACATAGTTATATAGTTACATACATACATTGCAAGTTAAATAAAAGCTTCTTATCGTTAAGAACATTTCTGTGTATAGGAGGCGGGCGTTGAGACTGCTACACAGTTTTTCTAACTTTTGCGGTTCTCATCGTTCTATTGTAAACTATTTCCTTTGTACTCTGTTCTAAATTCTAAATAAATAAATAAATAAAATAAATAAAGCTTGTAAAAATGTCACATCCAGCGCTTTACAGCAAGGCAAACCACCTTCGTCTCTCGAGATCGCATTTTCGGCGTCGCTTTATACGAGACGCATGCTTGATTCCCACTATACATATTTATGAATCCTGCCTGCCGGGAAGAATTTTATGGACTTTTAGACGGTGACCGTGTCTTTATGTTTTGTTTAGGTTTTGAGGTGACTGACATTCGGACAGGTTTTAGGAGTAAACCAGAGAAGTAGAAGCATCAGTCGCGGTACTGTGTACCTAAATAACATACTGTAGTCTCTAGTATATTGATTAGACTAGACTATTTATTTATTGACTAGCCACATAGGATGAACACATGAATAATCACATAGGATAAAGCTATTTCAGACTACAATTTTTTTCCCTACAAACCTTGTACTGATAAAATAAATAACTTAATAATTTTGGTAGAATGCGTATCATTCATTAGTCAAGACTGCGTTGCTATGACGACTAAATGTTTTTAGTCTGTGATGTCAGATTTGTTGCACACCAACGCCATCTATACCAAAATCATCCATTTTGCGTTATTTATCATTTAGGGGTTGTTTTTCGGATTACAAGTTCCCCCTTTATTTATTCAGATTTTTTATCTAATACCACAGCAAATTTAATTTTAATCCATTTTGTCGTTTTTTTTGATTAGGGAACTAACATAGCAGCCTTATCACAAACTTTCGCATTTATAATATTATTAAGATGTATTTAGACGACTCCCGAAAACTAAAGCTACCTATATAATGTAAGTATGTACACCTTATACGTACGAACATATTGAAACCTAACCTCGATTAAACTAGCTGTTACAACTTATCCGAGATCGCACAATTCCTTTCAAAGAAACACACTCGCTATAAAGTTGCAAAGTGAAATGCATATGCGCTTCACACATCATCCGAACCTCGCAAATTGAATAGAACCCGGATATCCAGGATACTCGGATAAGTCTGCAAACAGTTTCAACCCGAAGCCAAGACGAATAGTTGGAGTCAGGAGTTTGTTCAATCAATCGAGAGTTTGAATAGATTGTTCCGCGCGCTTCCTTTGTGGCGATGCTAATCCTGGAAATTACCTTTGATCTTAAGATGGACTTAAAACATCAAACAATTGCTTACAACTTAGGACGAGTAATAAATGTTTTTAATGAATGCAGAATTGTTTTTTCTCATTAACCGCAAAACATACAGTTTTGTTTTTTATGACAAAGATAAATAGAAAAATTATAGACAGAAACAAGATTGGTGAAACTTTTTTCGATAGATTTATTTTGCAAAGTTGGCTCTTCAAAGCACTAGTTTCGTTTTTAATCAAAACTTTGAATAGCTGTTCATTTTTATATAATTCGTTAGATATTCATACTAGCTAAGTAAATTAAAGAGAGTTTCCTTTTAAGTTTCATGGTTTTTAAGATAATGCAGTTTTATCACATTTCACATATCACCTTTTATTAATTTGTGTTGTATGTACTTAAACCAAAGCTCTAAGGACAGAAGGGACAATACTTAGGTCACTAGCTTCAGATGAATCTATACCAATATTATAAATGCAAAAGTAACTCTATCTGTCTGTCTATCTGTGACGTTATTACGGCCAAACCGCTGGGTCAATTGTGATGAAACTGCTACTTTTTATCGCAAAATATTTTTTTGGATTAACAGGAATTTTAATATATTACGATAAAGTTGGTTAAAATCATTTTTCTGAATCTTCGCGGACAAATTCTAGTAGGCTATATTTTATTTTGTTAACAAGTAGCTTTCGCAGGTGAAACCGCGTGATTAGTCAAGTGCTGAGCTACCAAAGCTGTAAATTCGAATCAATTTAATATAAAGGTATTGTGCTAGTCTTCGCGCGGTCAGCCACATGCAGGGTTTGTTGTTACAACGTGGAAATTCCCACGAATTTCACAGCAAAGCCTGTAGCTGAAACCTGCAGGGAGAATGGTAGTGTTTACAGCGAATATTTTTATTTTTAAATGTCACAGCTTGGAAAGGAAAGACTTCGTGAATGTTCACATTGCATTGCATTTTTTCAACTGTACAAAAACGTAAAAAAACGACTCAATCCATTTTAAACTGATAACTAACAGGTAACTGATAATAATCAGTGAGTAACATAAGCTTTATTTAAGAAAACAATAAGAGATATCATGAAAGTTTTTTTTTTTTAAGATAATTTAAAAAAAAAAATCGAAAAAAAATTGCCTATACTCTTCATTAGTATATTGTGTGCGAAACGGTCGGTTAGCAATACATATAGAAACCAGGTATCTATAATATAAGTTATTCGAAAGCAATATTTTCATGTAAGCAATAGAGAAACAACCTCACACTGCTTGGTTTTATAGAAAAGAAGCGAACCAGAAACAGCCTTACAACGGAAAAGTAGGAAATTAAGTTTTCTATCTGCAATGACAAAGCAGAACGTTCTAATCGTCGCGGTCTGGAATTACAGGAACAATGGCTTCCGGCCTCGCTGTTCTAGAATTGCTGCGAGACTATTTCAATTATTATCCCACTAACCTACTTACCCCCGTATTCAGGAACGACACTATGAGAACACACACCCACAGTGGACGAAATCTTTTTTCATAAACATCACTTTGTGTGTTGAGCGACACTATGGCGCACACTACCGTGTGTCTCTAGAGCTCAACTTTGGCTAGAGGTACACGACAGTATGCCTCTAGTCAGACTATGCAGTGTCGCACAACACATAAAGTGATTTTTATGAAAAAAGATTTCGTCCACTGTGGGTGCGTGTTCTCATAGTGTCGTTCTAGAATACGAGGGTAAGACTGGCCGCATAGCTTCACTACTGAGTTTTGAACTTCGAACCTTGTTCGAAATTCATTATCATCTTAATATTATAAATGCGAAAGTTTGTGATAAGGGTGCTAGGTTTGTTCCCTAAACAAAAATAAACGACAAAACGGACTATGATGAAATTTGCTGTAGTATGTATATACAAAATCGGAATAAATAAAGGGGGAACTTAAAATCCGAAAAACGACCCTTATATGATAAAAAAACGCAAAAAGGATGATTTTAGTATAGATGTCGTTGGTGTGCACAAAATCTGACATCACAGACTAAAAACATTTAGTCGTCATAGCAACGTACTTTTGACTAACGAATGATACGCATTCTACCAAAATTTGTAATTTTTTTATTGCTTTTTCCTATGCGATTATTAAAAATTGACAGGACAACGTCTGTAACGGGTCGGCTAGTTCACTATAAGTATTCTTTTAAATGCATTTTTTTTGTATATTAAAAATTACTTCAATAATATATATAATTAACTATAACATTGAAATAATATCCAACTAATATTATAAATGCGAAAGTTTGTGAGTGAGCAAGTGAGTGGGTGTGTGTGTGTGTGTGTTTGTTGCTGTCAGAAAAAAACATAGGCTACTTTTGGGTAACACTCGTGCGAAGCCGAGGTGAGAAGCTGGTATATAATATTTCAATTTAGCAATATTGCAGGTTAATGAGTTACCTAATATTGACCTAAAATTATTAGGGTATTACTAAACTAACTATAATACTTTAATACCTTTATTGTACACAGAAAACATTAACAATTATGACATTAAAAAGAACATGTCTGTAAAGGCGAGCTTAACTCCAATAGAGTTTTCTAGCAGCAAACCTTTGAGGCTAGAGAAAGGCCATAATACAAACAACAAACCGTGGACAAACCGTGTACGGTAAAAAGAAAATGTAATAATAACTAACAAAATAATAAATATAATCAAGTAACTACTATACCTACATCAATAATTACTAAGAACGTGTTCATTAGCATTTTTCTAAGAGTATTTCAGGGATAGCCACTTATGTTCTTAATTTCTTTTCAATTTAATACAGTTTTGCACTTACTCTACATTTGTTATGTTTTAAACAGACACATTTTATAGTTGGGGCTCGGAAAAATACAAAGAATTATAGGATGGCCGCAGACAGGCTATAAAATGTGTTGGTATAACGTTGTGAATAATTTAAATGCGCGGTCCTAAGCAAACAATGTTACTTGTGCCTCTCTTAAGCCAGAGTTCCATAGAATACCGGTGATTACATTTGACCACCATAATGTAGCAGCTATCAAATTTATTTATTTGGAACAAATTAACATTAGTATACAAAAAAACAAGTGAAAAACGATGACAACTGCAAAAGTAAAAACCGGCCAAGTGCGAGTCGGACTCGCGCACGAAGGTTTCCGTACCATTATCTGTAAAAAACGCCAAAAAACACGTTTATTTTATGAGACCCACTTTAATATTTATTTTATTTTGTTTTTAGTATTTGTTGTTATAGCGGCAACAGAAATACATCATCTGCAAAAATCTCAACTGTCTGGCTATCACGGTTTATGAGATACAGCCCTGTGACAGACAGACGGACAGACGGACTTCGAAGTCTTAGTAATAGAGTCCCGTTTTTACCCTTTGGGTACGAATCTAAAAACTGAGTAGCAGAGAACTATATTTATCAACTTACACGACATTTTTTGGTGCATCGGAAGATGCCGTCTATTGATTATTCGATGGTTTGAAGCCTGGTCATGCATCAATGAGTTTTGCTATTTGAAAAAATTATGTGAGGAACATCGTGAGGAAACTAAGTATTCTTGTTAAAAGGCTCGTTGGATTTGTCTTGACGAATAATAATAATAATAATAATAATAATAATAATAATAATTTTAAAATTCTAATGTCCTAAAATTTATAAAAGCTTGATTTTAAAAATATATTAAAAAAAAAATTTTCATACTAGCCGACACGTGACAGACGTTGATCAATAATCGAATAGAAAAGAATGAATGTTTTTAATCTGTGATGTCAGATTTGTTCAGATTTGTTTTTGTTCACACCAGCGCCATCTATACCAAAATCATCCCTTTTGTGTTTTTTATCGTTTTTGGGGATGTTTTTCATATTATAGAGTAGTCTATTATTTATTCGGGCATTATATCTACATCTACAGAAAATTTCAACTAAAGCCGTTTTGTCGTTTAGGCCTGATTGAAGAACAAACATATAAACTCACAAACTTTCGCATTTATAATATTATTAGAATAGGGTAATAATGAACATTGGCTGATGGTATCATGACGGATACATCAGTTAAGGAAACTCCGGCTAAAGTTATCGCACGAACGCATATTTGAGTTGGTGGGAGTACGAGTAATATTGTATGGATTTGATAAACATGAATTTGGTTATGGATTGTTTTGGGTTTGGTTATCAACGGCTTTCCAATGATGTTAACGGGTTTCCGATAATTGGTTCAAGTTCAATTTGAACCGTGTGTGTATCTTCCATTATAAGCAGGGGCTGGGAATTACATAAATTATGTACTTCTATATAACCGGCTCTGCTCAAAGACAAAGGAAAAACAAACATGTAATTATTAAAATGTTTTACAATCGAACGAAAATTATAAATGTGAAAGTTTGAATGTTTGTTACACAATTATGTAAAAATTTCGACCGATTTCGATGAAATATGCAAGTATAGATAGATCTTGATTGAACATTGGGTAATTTTATTTGGGTATTACAGCGAAGTCACAACGTTCTTTATGTAGGTAGTTATTAAGAACTCTTTGTTTTTTAAAATGATACATCCAATAACTAGAAAACTAACGATAAGAGCTCTAGTTTATTAGTAATATTTTTTGTTGTCGTGATCTTTTTACCCGAAAAATACGCTTTCTTAAAAAGCTGCTATCGTCATCTGATGACCGGTTTAGATGTTGATAATGTTGTAAGTCACGTTCTCCTCTACAATGATAATTACAGGTATACAATCTCTAAAGTAAGACTAAAGCATTATTACTCGCGGTGCGAAAGTGACAACGCCATACGTGTTCGTATAGCGTTGTCACGTAAGTCTTACTAGTCATACTTTAGAGATTGTAGTACGGGCCCTGATCATGGAAAACTAGAAATTTCGACATCCAATTCAATTAAATTCTTTTTCCCTGGCTGCTGTGACTGATTGTCACAATTCTGCCAATGTCCGTGTCATTCTACTTTGTAAACCTTATTGGAGATAGTGTTTAAGAAATATGGCTTTTTATAAAATAATATGGCCGGTATATTAGAGAAAATCGACCATATAAATGCGAAAGTTTGTGATAAGGCTGCTATGTTTGTTCCCTAATCAAAAATAAAAGACAAAACAAAAAGTAGATAAAAAATCAGAATAAATAAAGGGGAATTATATAATCCGAAAAATAGCTCCTAAATGATAAAAAAAAGCGTGATTTTGGTATAGATGGCGTTGGTGTGCAACAAATCTGACATCACAGACTAAAAACATTTAGTCGTCATAGCAACGCAGTTTTGACTAATGAATGAATACACGCATTCTACCAAAATTCATATTTTTTTTATCAGTACAAGGTTTGTAGGGAAAAAATTGGAAGTTGCCTGAAATAGCTTTTTCCTATGCGATTATTAAAAATTGACAGGACAACGTCTATAACGGGTCAGCTAGTCGACCATATAATGTAGGTTGGTTTATCCAAGATGATTCGACATCCGCACGGTCACAATTGCCGAAAAAGTTAAAGGTACCAAATTCTGATGGAAATGCACCTCGGGGTCCAGAAACAATAAAATTTGCATTCTTATAAAAGGGTTCGCCACCTATAACTATTCTATGCAATTTTAGCGAGAGTGTTTTCGGGTTGTTTGCCCTAAACGAATAAAAAAAGGAAATAAGGATGGCCATAGTCCCAAAGTTTCAGCTAAATGTTTATTGGGTATCAAGTTTTTGGGACAGAATCGTTACGAGCAAATAATATGAAGTTGGAATAACTCATCGCAACTTACACCTAAAACTAAAATAAAGGTCTAGACAAGATAAAAAACCGGCCAAGTGCGAGTCGGATTCGTGCACGGAGGGTTCCGTACCAATATTTATAAAAACGGTAAAAAAAATAACGTTTGATGTATTTGATGTGCCCCACTTAAATATTTATTTTATTCTGTTTTTAGGGTTTTTTTTTTATAGCGTCAATAGAAATACATAATCTGTGAAAACTTCAAATGTCTAGCTATTACGGTTCATGAGATACAGCCCTGTGACAGACAGATGGACAGACGGACAGACGGACAGCGAAGTCTTAGTAATAGGGTCCCATTTTTACCCTTTGGGTACGGAACCCTAAAAATAAAAAAATAAAATAAATAGGATCACGACTGTAATCTCCAATTACGGTAGACAATAGACATCCTTTCAGATCTCCAGACGCTTAGATCCTTTGAAGATATCTAGTGGGGGTAGTCAGAGGCACGTCGAAACATTATATTTGGCACATGCCCACATTTTGCAGTAGTTAGCATTTCATACGTGACTAAAAAAAAAAGAAAACTATAAAGACTCTAATCCACAAATTTGGTAAACATTCTATCAGATTTCCAGGCACTCAGATTATTAAAGATTTCTAAAGAAAGTAGTCTGGGAAACGTCCAAACATTATTTTGTTGCCGACATTGTGTCTTTGTAATATATTTTTTGTTTGAATTTTTGTTACTTCGTCGTTTGATTGTTGGCGTACTTCAGAAATAGTTATCAGTTGTAACAGTTTTTATTCATGTTTTGCACAAAGGGCTGAAGCAAAACAAACAAATCGTAGCCCTGGCTAGCTCGAGAAATAGCCGCCAAGCATTTTAAATGAAAGTGGGAATGTCTTGTCGTTCGGAAATAGCGCGCAAAAATTTGATTTCAGCGAAGTGATGGCAATTTCCTTTGAGTTTGGACTGCGTAATCAGTTTTGTACGTATTACCTATTCGTACTCGTATATCAAACCTTGAAATAAACAGGAAGTTTGCTTATTGGTTGTAAAGTACTGGAATGTTTCTATGCTAAAAAATATTGATTTAATCTATCATGTAATAAAATCTATCATCTACATGTAATAAAACTGTATTATTTATTCTGTACATTAAATAAAAACTAAAACAAATACTCCTAGGGCCCTTTATACAAGTAACACAAGCCAAAAAAAAAAACATTTTGATATTTTTGTCTGTCTGTCTGTCTGTTGTCCGACTTTCACGCAAAAACTTCTGGACGGATTTTGATGAATCTTTTTTTGTTATGTAGCTATTAGTCCTCGGCAACATATTTTATAGACTATAATTTATTTTGAAGATTGGAATACCAGATGTAAAACTATCTGTCGACCAGCGAAGCGGGCACTGGTCAGCTAGTGGGTGATAAAATATGCATTGTACCTACCTTACCGACAAATACTACTAAAATATATTACGAAATCAAAAAACTAACAATAATAAAAACACGTTAAAACTGTTTGAAAGGCATAAAAGTATCATAAAGTTCTGCTGTTTTAAAGTTTAAAATGGATTTGTTCCATTTAATCATTCCTTAATATTTGAAAGTTTTCCAATAATTGAGAAAACCTTGGTTTGATAGGATGCCTTGCATTTTTTGCTTTTCTGTTAAACCAATTTTACTCATCTTAAAGTATAATGCAATTCTAAAGTCGTAAAGTTGAAATATTTTTCTCGGAAAGAGAGTGCCATACTTTGTAAGTAGTGTTTAAATAACTACTCGTAGTAACTCATATTTTATGAAATTACACTAAAATAACCCTTTGATTAAATGGAATCAATTAGCTTTTCAAGATAGGCTTTATCATACAAAGTAAAATTAAATCTTTGGCTAAAATAACCTAACATAATATTTATGGTATTCAAATTTAAATACGCGAGGCCCTGAAATAACAGCCCATACATTTTAAGGAGTACTTTTGCCGAGACCCTTTAAATAATATAGTTGTAAAAAAAAGTCCATTGGACTTCGAATGCAATGCCCTAAGCCGTATAAATATTGTATGAAGCCTTATACGACAGACATTGGACTGTAAACGGTATTTTATGGGATAACATTTATTGTTTTAGCTCTCGTGGTGCTTGTAAATGAGCAATTTTTCGAATGTTTGTTTTTAAACATAAAAAAAGAACGGAAACTCCTTTAATTATGAGCTGTGCTATAAAGGGTGTATAAGGACGATTCCCGGCATAAGAATACATAACATAATAGACCTATCTTTAAAAATGCCCCTAGTAAAACCAAATTGCTTAGTACTAAAAGATTTTCAACTTACGAAAGAGACGAAATATTGTTTTTTCTCAGATGCCTATGCCAATTTACTAAATCTAAAGTGAAAAATTACAATTTGTATACAGGCTGAGATTTTTGAAAAGTCCAAAATTATAAAGTTGTTTTTGTCGGTTTCACCGGTGATAATCAATCAAGATTTATTTAAGATTTGTTGTTGTTGTTGAAAAAATGTGTTGTAAATGTCCAAATCGCATTTTAGGCCTAGTTAGAATCGCCTAACATTGCTTGTTTTCTATCGCTCGTTTAAGAAGACGATAGGTCGAGCAGTTATATTGTATTCGTACTCGTATATCGGATATTATATTTTCAGGATCATAGCTTGATTTATGTTGTTTTTCTTTTTGGAATTATTTATCGAGAAGAAGATTAAGATATTTGCTATATGCTTGTGATTTTCAATGTCCGTTTTGGAAGTGATTACTGTTCATAGTGCCGTTACATACATACACATAAGCTAATAAAAAAACATAAATGAATAATATCTATAAACATCTTCAATTGCGATTTTTATTCGAAGTCACAATTTTTATGGTATGCAATTTCACTTTACAAAACAATCTGACCTGAAACAGCTTTGTCTGAATTTAGCAGTTGCCATAGTAACAGTTTAGGAACAGCTAGTACACTATTATTTAGTTTAAAATAAATATTGTGGACATTTCTATGGATACTGATACGCGGATATTGTATGAAGAATTATTAGGAATCTGGAATAATAGGCGCTTATCGTGATTTCATAGAAAAGTTTGTCTCACAATCCAATGCAATAATAAATCTCTGTTATCTCACACTTGAACCCTCACAGCTAGCTCAGTATTCTCTGGAATAAGGAAAAAACTGAGCTAGCTGTACACTTCTCAATTTGAGCCATAGGTCAATGCGTGCAGTTGACAGAATGTTCCGGTGTTATCCCGACCATTATTTTTTCACAGCCCGTCCGTCACTAGCAGAGCATTAAAATAATATTTAAATTCAGATTTTCCATTTTGAACTTTAAACTCGCGCTGCTAGAGGGGTTATTGCATTGGCCGTTGCAGATTTTATGTTTAATGAAAGTCATAAGTTGATGGGCTCGCTCACACTTCAACGTGGAATTTTAGGTTGTTGGTGTCAGTTTCACGTAATGCCAGTTATCGGTCGGTTAAAAAGAAATGAAAATTTAAGCGAAAAACGAAATGAAATCAGAAATAAATTTGTTACGCACACAATTTTATTATAGGTACATACACTTATTAAGAAGACAGAATATAGACAGCAATAAAAAAGGCAGCTTACCACCAATTATTATTATTATACCATACAAAAGGGATTTTCTATTAGTTCCTTTAGATAATAAAAATTTAAAAAAATAGGATCACTACTGTAATCCCCAAGTACGGTAGATCCTTTCAGATCTCCAGAGCTTAGATCCTTTGAAGATGTCTATTGGGGGTAGTCAGAGGCACGTCCAAACATTATATTTGGCACATGCCCACATTTTGCAGTAGTTAGCATTCCATACGTGACAGGTTGCAAGCCCATCGCCGCTTATAAGAATACTAACTGGTTTCCTCACGATGTTTTCCTTCATCGTTTTGAGCACGTGTTTTTGATGCGCATCGAACAGAAAAATCCATTGATTCACTCCGGGGTTCGAACCCACGACCTTCAGATTGAAAGTCGAGGTACCTTCCACTCGGCCAACACGGCTTTATATAAAAGTTCAAGTTCTTATATTAACGGAATTCAATTCTTAATTCCAAAATCGTCATAACATTACGTGACCCCAAGAACATGAACATTAGCCACATCTGCGCAATAAACGCCGAAGACTGAATCCAACTGGCCCCGTGGGCCCCAGATTGATGACCCCATGCCTCAGGTGATCCCCGTATAAATTGCACCAGGCTTTTTGCTTTACGACCGCTGTTAGGAAATATGATCGTCAGGTCAGATAGAGGGGCTTTTGTAGTGCTCAATCTTAGGAGATGAAAATTTTATTGGCATGCTACGTGCTGAGACCGTTCTTGTGTTATAAATATCAAATTTTCTATGACATCGCGTGAAAGCGGACCGACTCTAGTATTCATAGTCTACGTCTACACTACACTCTTACTATAAAGAGAAAAAATTAAAGAAATGAACATTCTCTCAGTAATCTCACAATATATAATATGAAAACTAATATAATTGTATAATCATAAGAATATGGCTTTCTTTAAGAAAAAAAAGTGATGTACATAGTATTAACACTAGATATAAGAACAAATTGAATCAAAGGAACAAAGACTACATAAAGAATAATCATATAAATAAAGCATGTAGATGATTATATAAATGAAAAATCTTCGTGGTCTGATGACGCCACTCGACAGTTAAATTTTAATTTACTTTGTCAGCACTATTTTATTTTGTATAACATTTGTCTACTTTAATTATTTCTAAGCAAATAGTTCTTTCATCTTTAGGTTTCATTTCTAAATCAAGTGTAGCGTTTGAAGCTTTTACAATTTGTGCTAAAGCTCTTTAGTTATTTTTTTTATTGTTGTACGTACTTGCTTAGTACTTTTAATTATTATTCTTGTTTGAGAGAACTCCAACATAGCATTATGAAAGGATCATTGAAAAAAAAATATATACCCCAAGCCGTATTTGTTGCCTGATTCTTCTAGGCTTGGTCGCAAGGAACAAGCATAGCTTCACCTAGCTCCTAAAACGTTTCAAAGTGAACTATGTGATTTTATTGAAATAAATGATTTATGAAATTAAATTTGAATTTGAACTGATCGTTATTTTTAAATTTAACTTCACTAAGCTTCACTTCTAAGCATTTTTAATATGATAATAAGCATAAGTTAGCATAAGTTAATATGCAATGAGTAAATATCTTTCATCAATAAAATAAGGTACAAAACAGTAGCTTGAATTACCTTACCTACCTTAGCTCTTTTATTTTATAGCCTCTATTTATTTACCACGTTAAATTAGTAGCTAGTTCAGGTTCAGGTTCAAAGATCTAACAGCAGGTCAACAACCGTCTATCCAAACGTTGTTTCTTTTATACTTGAACTTAATTAAAATAGACACTGTAAAACAGTGAATAATACGTATCTGTAACTTGGGACTCGTTAATTATGTGGAGTGAAAATAAGACGAATTCGGGGAAGCAAATAATAATGAATTTGAATAATTAAATTCATATCCAACATGATTTATTTTATAAGACTTGGGGAAAAATAATATTGGACCTGCGAGTATTTTATGCAAATTAAATTTCAATTTATTTATAACTGAATTCCAGATTTTTCATATAAATTTACGCTGCTTTTTAATGATAACCTATGGAAATATATTTACAGTGTGGACGGTGGATCTCGGCGTATATGAAGTTAGCCGTTTGGCTGCGCGGCAAACAATTTTCGACCTTATGCAGTGACGCAAAACCATTTTTGCGGCCACACGGCTAACTTCACGTAAGTCAAGATCCGCTGACCGTACTGTGGCCTGGGGGGCTAAAACGAACCACTTTCGTATCGACAGCCTATCGTTGTTAGTTTATGGTCAAAACTGACACTTTTCAATCCATAACCTATAAGTATATTATTTTTTCCGTCGCATTGTAGTAACAAAAAACGAAAAATAATTTAAAATGTATAATCCACTAGCTGACCCGTGACAGATTTTGTCCTGTCCTGTGTAGTCAAAACTGATGTCAGATTTTTTGCACACCAGCGCCATCTATACCAAAATCATCCCTTTTGTGTTTTTCATTATTTTGGGAATGTTTTTCTTATTATAAACAACCCTATTTTTAATCGAGCATTATATTTACATCTACAGCAAATTTCATATTAATCCGTGTTTTCGTTTAGGCCTGATTGAGGCACAAACATACAAACAAACTCACAAACTTTCGCATTTATAATATCACTAGCCGACCCGTGACAGTAGATATTGTCCAGTCAAATTTATATAATCGAATAGAAAAGATGAATGTTTATAGTCTGTGATGTCAGATTTGTTGCACAGCAGCGCCATCTATACAGAAATCATCCCTTTTGCATTTTTTTATCGTGTTGGGGATGTTTTTCATATTTTAAAGTAGTCTATTATTTATTCGGGCATTGTATCTACATTTACAGCAAATTTCAACTTAAACCGATTTGTCGTTTAGGCTTGATTAAGGAACAAACATACATACAAACTCACAAACTTTCGCATTTATAATATTATTATTAGGATTAGGATTAGGATTAGTATAGTATATTACACTTACTTCTTTTGTAACAGAATAAGATCAATCGTCTTTTCAGACTCTTTAGTTAGTTTATCACCAGAATCGCCACCAATACACAATATAGAATTTACTTTCAATATCAGCAAGAATTGTCATTTAGCTGCTGAAAGAATTTTACCCCGCAGCTTATAAAAATCATTTTAAACCTACAGAGAAATATTTCAGTGTACGGTATAATAACGCTCACCGTTTCAAAGCACCTTCACTGAACCATTTTCTAAGAAACTGCTGGCTCTTGACATATTTCATCCCATTTTAGCTTTGAACCATTGCAATATGTAATAAGGATGCGATTTAACTCAAGCACAGTGTATAGTAGTAATAAGGTAGTCTCACTCTGAGGATTGTCGAAAATTATAGTCATATTTGGTGTCCACTGTCAATTTACAGTATTATTATAAGAATTGAAAGTATAAGCATTAGGAAAGTCGCAAAATACACCAAAAAATATACGTAAATTATATTTTATTGATTCGGTAGCACACTGCGATCAGTAAGTTAGGTCTAGTCATTCTGGATCATTTGAAATACCTAATCATTGTATAATGATGCTGATGTTTTTAAAAAATATTAACCGATGACTTAGATGCCATAAATTCGCTTTTTAGGGTTTCGTACCCAGAAGGTAAGAACGGGACTTCATTATTATGACTCTGCTTTCCGTCTGTCTGTCTTTCTGTCAGAAGGCTGTGATTACAGCCTTCTGACATAGCTAGACAGTTGAAAATTTCACAGATGATGTATTTCTGTTGCCGCTATAACAAATACTAAAAACAGAATAAAATAAATATTTAAGTGAGGCTCCCTACAACAAACGTGATTTTTCTGCAATTTGTTGTAGATAATGGTACGGAACCCGTCGTGCGCGAGTTTTTTTATATATTAGCGGTCTAATTTAAATAGTGATGACATTTAGAACTATCATATTATATTCAGCACTGGCAGGAAACAATTTTGAACCTCGTAGTTCACTTTGGTAAGTTATATTGAATCTTATGTCAGTAAAATAAAGTTTATTTTGGATCGATTGAATATTTGGAGTTACACAGGCCTGACGCAAGTTCTCAGAAGAAGAGCATTGAAGTAAATATGGTAGCTCGTTAAAATTGTTAAAATACCGTGAAAATATCGTGCAGCATCGGACACTCTTGGGAAGATACCGTTAGGCTGAGCCTTTAAGGTGATCTTCAAGATCTGTATCACTGTATCTAGTAACTGTTTGCACGAACGCATCCTTATCCATCTACTAGCGACCCGCCCCGGCTTCGCACAGGTAGCATGTTATTATACATATAAACCTTCCTCCTGAATCACTCTATCTATTAAAAAAAACCGCATCAAAATCCGTTGTGTAGTTTTAAAGATATAAGCAAACATACATACATACAGCCGCGGGAAGCGGAAAGCGACTTTGCTTTATACTATGTATGATACTATGTAGTGATACATCACTACATAGTATATAGCAAAGTCGCTTCCCGCTTCCCGCGTCTGTATGTATGCTTATATCTTTAAAACTACACAACGGATTTTGATGCAGTTTTTTTTAATAGATAGAGTGATTCAGAAGGAAGGTTTATATGTATTAAATCCGTGCGAAGCCGGGGCGGGTCGCTAGTATTTGTATATAAAAATCAATGCCACTTTTCGTTGTAATTTCATAACTCAAGAACGGGTTCACCTATACAAACCAAATGTTTAGGCTTTGTTCGGACTATTGAGTAGATAGGTAGAGCGGTTAGATTTATCACATTTTTTGTAACAAATAAATTCAATAAATGGCGGATCATTTTGTAAATGGGGATTTTGCTGCCAATCAATTATTAAAATTTGACAGGACAACGCCTGTCACGGGTCGGCTAGTAGTACATAATTACTTCCAAAGTCTATAGATAATAACCTGAAATCGTATCAAAATACCTAACGTAGAAGTTTACCCCTTGATTATATATAATTTTAACTACAGATTATCATTAGTATTTTATAATAACGACATTACCATTATCTGAATTAAAAACCAGAGTTTTATATCTAAGCTAAATGTCAGCAGCTAAGCTGAACCTAAAAAAAATACACTGCTTCTTTAGCTATAAATACTATTGAAATGGAAGCTTTGTTTGAATAGATAAATTTAATTATTCTGTTAAAAGTTACATGAAATCACATGTTAATATTCCTGTTATTATTTTTCAAACATAATCGCTACAAGAGGCTTATTTGTTACAGTTCAAGCAACAGCCCCTTAACTTCTAAGACTCCTTTATATTTTTCTAATACTTACCTAAGGGGATTTTGCATCGTGTATGTTGGTTGAGCGAGTTTCGTTAGGAAAATGTAATATTGAAATAATACGCCCCTTGGGACAACTCGAGGTTGTTTTACGTTCTCAGCGAAATGTTTGCGTAATCTTTAGAACTTGATGATGATATAAAAATATTGAGAAAAGCGTTGGAAAAATTGCAAGCAGTTATAATATTATTCTCATTTCTTTACTCGAATACGAATGTACCACGTTTTCATATTAAATATGCAATTTTGTTATCATAATTCTAATTAAATAGTTATATAGTAACAGTTGGCGGATGCGAGGCAGTGCATTATACATATATATGTACTAGGTACGCGTTCTCGGTATTCGTGACCTGACGACAACGATGCAGTAAAAAGAAAAAATAATAATAATAATATAAAATAAATGTTAATAAATATTTTTTATGAATGCAGAATCGTTTTTCTCAATAACCGCAAAACATACAGTTTTGTTTTTTTTATGTCAAAGATAACTTAAGGGTATAATCTAAATAAATTATAGACAGAAAAACGATTAGTGAAACTTTTCTCAATAGATTTATTTTCCATCAAAGAAACACTAGTTTAGTTTTTAATCAAAACTATGAATAGCTAAACAGTTCATTTTTTATATAATTCGTTAGATAATCATACTAGCTAAGTAAATTACAGACAGTTTCTTTTTAATTTGATGGTTTTCAAGATAATGCAGTTTTATCACTTTTTCCGACTTATCCCGGTAGACTAGCCCATACAAAAAGTCAAAAATTTCATTTATCACCTTAAATATCTGATCGTGTACTTTTATTACGGCTTATTGTCTAATAGATACGTTATGTCACTTGTATAATTAAATAAATGCCTATGATAATGAGTGGCGGTACGATAGAATGAATTACTAAGATGAAAGAAGGCCTTAAACAAAATAAAGACGTGCGCAGAATTCACGTTAGCGCGTTTTACAATTTGTTACATCGCTTAAATTGTAATAAAGCTCTAGCTAGAGTAACATACTCCGTACGCTTTCTTCCGCACAAGTATTTTTAAACTCCAGGTTAATTTAAACCTTATTTTTTGAGACATAAGCATCAAAATCCAATATACAATGTTTTTTTTTATGTCTTTACGGGATGAGTATAAACTGCGAGGTTTACAGAAAGAGGTGTACAGAATCTTGGATTGAGTTCTTATTCTATTTACCTGAATAGATGCTGTTATTTGTTTTATAGTATCGACGATTTTGTATCCAACTCAGTATACAACAGTTTTGTGTTTATAACACTAGACTATGAGACCAAAAAGTATCTGATTCACATCTATGTATGTTTGAATTTGCAAAAGCACCAGGCAAATAGATTCGCGAACTAAAACCTTTTGCTTCGCAATAAAGTTATTCGTAGATTTCCAGCCACATTGAAATATGGATAGATGAGTCAGTCCCAACAATTAATTAGTCGTAGGAAATAAACGTTCTGCGTAATGTCGTCTGCGTTTAATTGTCTGAGACCGACGGCTGCTTTTAATTACTTATGTACTGTTTATTTAGTCCGACTACTGGTGCGTATTGATCAAATTACAGAGTTATATACGTGCGGATTTAAAAACGAAATTTTGAGACAGTCTTTTGTCTATATGAAAAGAAGATGTGAAGAATGTTCTCCAAAAAGTCACAGTTATGAAAGAACACCCCCCCGTCAGCGAATTTTGATTTGATGTCTAATGTCATGGAATGACACCTTATAGGCATCCGGGCACCCACAGTGTGGTCAAGCACTTATCACGTGTTTTTATATTAAAACAACAAAAGAGGGCAGATTTTGTTCAAACTTCAGATAGGTAGTTTTTAGGGTTCCGTACCCAAAGGGTAAAAACGGGACCCTATTACTAAGACTTCGCTGTCCGTCTGTCTGTCCATCTATCCGTCTGTCTGTCACAGGGCTGTATCTCATTAAAGAAGTCCTACGTAAAATAAAATTGTGAAGTCTATTGGGGTTGTGGGCATGCCCACAGTGCCCACAACTGTGGATTGGTGGAGCGCTTGCCAAAAAGTGAGTTTACATTTTGTTGTTAGGAACAAAAATAGGTTATGTAGTTTATAAGAAAATCGGGAAAATCATAATTTTTTTCTCCTTTTCCTACTTAATTTGGGATCGAAGTGGATTTGGCTTAAGTTTTACAACCGACGGCCTGCCTGAGGTCTATCATCTTTCGTGAAAATAGGAGCGTGAATAAAAAAAAATAGTTAAATCAAACACAACAACAGAAGTATCGCGGGACTCCAATAACATTTCTCTATTTAAAAACAATTTATTTCACAGAACGACACAACACATCACAATCGCGTCGATTTGTCTCACAAACGTACATTTCTTCTCAACTGTTGCAAACAAACTGCGGAACGCAATTTATCAGTATAACGAGGTTTTTCGAATCTCCTTAGCTGACACTTGGTTCATTTATTTTTTTCTTATCCGTTCACAGTTCGATCACATGTTGGGGCATTTCTCTCGCGTCTCCTTTAAAACGTTATCGCCTCGTTGTCTTGACTGCGAAAAAGAGCTATTTGTCAAGTGAGAGGGAATATTGCAAGGGAATTTGGGGACAGGGCCGGCACACATCACCCCAGGCTTACCAAACCTATATTTATTTTGCTATTCTTCATAATCATCATCATCATCTTTATCATAGGAATCGAGCATAGCGGAACTAACCACATAATCATAATCAATCTATAGTAGTCCACTTCTGGACATAGGTCTCTCTCAAGACGCATTTGTTAGCTCAATCTTCGGCTCTTCTCATGTACCCCTTGCCGGAGACATTTCAAAGATCGTCGATCTATTTTTTTTTTAATTATTAAGACTTTTATCACTTATTTTTTGTTTTTTAAGCTATTGCATAGCTTCTATCGCGGGCCTTGAGCGTGGAGACCGAATCCAGAAATTTCGTAACGAAATTTTACGAGACACTCACACTCACGCAATATGCGTGAGTGTGAGTGTTAGAGATTTCTCTTTTTGGATTTCAAAAAATCGATTTTTAAAAAATCGATTATGTAAATTACACATATAAATCGATTTTTGTAAACTAAGTTTTCCGAACGCGAACCGAATCGTTCGTTGGCCATTTTCCCGGACGTGAACCTACATATAGTCGCCTCCCAAACGGAAACCGACTCATCGGTCTTGTCTCCGAATGCAAACCGAACCATTGATCGTTTTTCCGAACGTGATCCGACCAATAGTCGCTTCACAAACGGGAACCGACCCATCGATCGTCTCTCCGAAAGCGATCCGAACCATATAATTCGATTTTTTGGAAAATCGATTTATTTGTAGGGACAAAAAATCGATTATTAATTAATAGATTTTTTTCAATCAATATTACATCCCTATGACTCATGTCATGCCTGCTTAGAGTCCTCGCCACCACTCATGTCCTGCGACGAAAACCAAAACTAAATTTGACAGCAACGCCATTTTATCTCATGTCAGAGTGCTCGATGAAATTAGCGTCCATGGTTTTTCCCAATATTTTCTTGAAATGTGCGTGAATATGTCGCGTAAACTGGTGAAAAGTGCAGCTCGTGAAATGATTCATAAAGTAAAAGAGTTTTGTGAGTTAGAGCAGAGGAATAAAGACGTTTTGATCCCTTTAAATAATATACAAAAAAGAGTCGCTGCCATGACAGGTAAATTTTAGGGATACCAGAGTATAAGTTTTTGTCTAACAATAGGTAAAATATGACTAAATTAAAACACTAATTAAATTATTTTGTATTTTAGGTGTTTCAAAGAAAATGGTATCTCGAATTACGAAAGAAGGAAGAGTGGCAGCAAGCACTTCAAAAAGAATTGTAATATTTCAAAAATGATGGACTGGTAGATGAAGAAATAGAAAGATTCATAATTCATAATATCAACAGCCAGTGATAGCGACACTGATTCTGATCATGGCAGTGAATTTCAAGAGACAAGTGACAGCGATATGTCTGGAATGCAAGTAATAAATGATGAAGACCATAATTATTGTATAAAAATAATTTAATAAAATTTACCTATATCGTGAAACTAGGTTGATTTCATTGTTTTCCTACATAACTACACTACTATTACAAAGAGATAAAATTTCTAGTTTTATATTTTTGTTTGTACCGGATAAACTGAAAAAATATAGGACCAATTTAAAAAAATATTTAATCTATCAAAAGCTTTATTAGGAGCGAATAACATCACTTCATAGTATAAAACAAAGTCTCTTCCGTTGTCTGTCTAAAATTAATGTAAGTACAATAAATAAAAATAAATAGAGATCCCACGAAAATAGCAATATGTAACCAAAAAAATAAAAAAATTGCCTATATTCTTCATTATTACAACTGTGCGAAGTCGAAGTGAACTGCTAGTAGTAAATAGTTTTAAAATGTAAACATTAGTTCGCTCTCCCTTTTAGTGTAAGGGGTAAATTATGGCTATCTTACTGGCATCATTATAGTAGGCGATTGCGACGCCGCGTCTAGCGGACTTGAGTGGTGGCGCGGACTCTAGAGTGATTTTCGCATTCCAGCGCCATCTAGTTTCATTTGATGATACTACGTTATTATAGGTGCTTTTCGCGGTCTCATGCGAAAGCTCGGGGTTTGAGAGGTTCGCAATTCCGCTGGCAGGTGGCGCTATTTTACCACTATCGGTAAATAGGTGGTACTTCACAGACATGATCGACTAAAAAGTTTGAAATTGAATTATTGAATTCATGTAGTTAGGTAAATATCGAATCCTGGCCGTGCATCAATGGATATTTCTGTTCGAAAAATGTATATGCGCGTTACACGTGCTTATAACGGTGAAGGAAAACATCGTGAGGAAACCTGTTAGTATTCTTGAAAGCGACGACGGGCTTGCAACCTGTTACGTGTGGAATGCTAACTACGTAGTTAGGTAAATAGGTAGGTTAAAGATTTTGACATCTATCGATGAATAGCAGAACTTTTAATGACTTTTTGAAATATCACGCTTGTCTCTTTAGTTTAGCAACTCGCCAATAGGTGGCATTGGTTGTATCGGCGTTACTGCGCATGCCTAATCCCCCTCTTCCCCCGCAATCTAGGGATGTAAAAAAAAAAATTTTTTTTTTTTTTTTTTCTTTTTCTTTTCTTATCGGTCACCACGCTCAAAAAGTTGAATATCAAAGAAAAACAAAGGAAAAAAGGATAAATAAAATAAATAAATAAATAATTATAAATACATAAGTTGATAAAAAATGTTATGCAATAGCTTTACCGCGGCAGTCTCCGAGTGCCACACGTCTTTTTTTTTTTCAAATTTCTGTAAATGAAGATGTCCAGAACTCCATGACCTAGAACTCTAATTGCAATTTTAATACTTACTTTAAATTAAAAAAATGTAACGTTTTTAGACTACAAAATATAAACCTAGTCCAGACATTTGATTCTGTTCTACTAAATCACACTGTTTCTTATTAAAAAAAAATAGGATCACGACTGTAATCCCCAAGTACGGTAGAGATCCTCTCAGATCTTCAAGCGCTTAGATCCTTTGAAGATGTCCAGAGGGGGAAGTCAGACTCACAGCGAAACATTATATTTGGCACATGCCCACATTTTGCAGTAGTTAGTATTCCATACGTGACAGGTTTTTCTTATAATAATACTGTGCCATCTCAATCCGCTTCTGTCTCAAGGAATGGTTCTAAAGAGTGAATAATACATTCCATTATAACGGTAACAATAAAATAGTGGAGAAAACAATAACGTACTACAAATTGAAATTCGAAAGACGTAGTTTGCTGGTAGGTGTGAAGTTTGTTCGAAGTTTAGATTTACTACCTCCATAACACATTATTGTGTTAAGACTAGTAATAAATGTTTTTGATGAATGCAGAATCGTTTTTTCTCAATAACTGCAAAACATACAGTTTTGTTTTTTATGACATAGTTAATTTAAGGATATAATCTTGATAAATTATAGACAGAAACACGATTGATGAAACTTTTCTTGATAGATTTATTTTCCAAAGTTGGCTCTTCAAAAACACTAGTTTCGTTTTTAATCAAAACTATGAATAGATAAACAGCAAATTTTTATTATAATTCGTTACTTAATACACTTGCTAAGTACAATATAAACATTTTTGGAGTTTACTCCTTAAGAAACGATTTGAGTTATAAGGCCCGGTACGGAAATTTTATGGGGAGTAAAATCAAGTGAAACACCAAAAGTTGAGGCGTTACGTAGAAAGAGACAATCATATATATCTGTAGGATTGAACGTGTAAAAGAATGAGATAGAATACATTACACAGCGTATCTCATAAAAAACAACACTTGAATGAAAAATATAATAAACGATCGCTCTTATTACTATTATGTTAAAGTCTAAATTAGCGTAATCTCAAAATGAAAATTACGTTTTTAACGTTAATGATATTTTGACTTTGTTATCTTTTTGTACATGCTTTTATGCGAATAAAACGTAAAATAATGAAACCTAAAATTAATAATAATTATGGCATCCCTCTCTAGCGCGCTAACTTTCAAGCGCGTAGGCGAGATGAAGATATTATTAGCGAATAGCTGGAATATCGTTCACTATACTTTGACCTATGAAAGCAAGTTTCGAACACTTTAAAACTAGAGTAATAAGGTTGAGTTTCGTCTACACAATTTGAGAATTGTATTATGTTACATTGGTTGTGTGGTATGGTACTACTAACCGTTTAAATCCAAACCAAATTAAGTAAGTAGGTAGGTACCTACCTAGTAAGTAGGTACACTGAGTGAGCCTAGTGCAGGAACATCTGTATTTGTGGCGATAAACCACCAAAATTAAATTAAACACTGACCATACCAAAACTACCTAACTAAAACTACTTATCTGTTTGGACGTGCCTCTGACTAACCCATCTTCAAAGATCTGAGCGCCTGGAAATCCGAGAGGATGTCGAGCCTGCCTACCGTACCTGAGGATTACAGTCGCGATCCTATTTATTTTAGTTCGATGAACTTGGAAAGATAAAAGAACGCCTAACAAAATCATCTCTGTTGACCACCTGAACTAGATGAATGCAAATTACGATAGTTCAATGCATGAACTAAGAACTATTTTTTTGTAACATACTTTATGTAATACGCTTTATTGAAGTAATATAAATAATCCGAATAATTACAGATATATTATGTTTGTTTCTCTTATCATTTTAGCAGATGCGTTCATTTACCCTTTTTAGGGTTCCGTACCCAAAGGGTAAAATCGGAACCCTATTACTAAGACTTCGCTGTCCGTCTGTCTGTCCGTCTGTCCGTCTGTCTGTCTGTCACAGGGCTGTATCTCATGAACCATGATAGCTAGACAGTTGAAATTTTCACAGATTATGTATTTCTATTGCTGCTCGAACAACAAATACTAAAAACAGAATAAAATAAATATTTAAGGGGGGCTCCCATACAACAAACTTGATTTTTGCATTCCAGCGCCATCTAGTTTCATTTGATGTTACTACGTATTATAGGTACTTTTCGCGGTCTCATGCGACCGCTCGGGGTTTGAGAGGTAAGATGAAAGAGGTTTGCGATTCCGCTGGCAGGTGGCGCTATTTTACCACTATCGGTAAAGTAAGTCGGTAAATAGGTGGTACTTCACATGATCGAATAAAAAGTTTGAAATTGAATTATTGAATTCATGTAGTTAGGTAAATAGGTACCTAGGTAGATATTATTAATTTCCAATTAATTTCGAGTTCGAATCCTGGCCGTGCATCAATGGATATTTCTGTTCGAAAAATGTACCTATATGCGCGTTACACTTGTTTATAACAGTGAAGGAAAACATCGTGAGGAAACCTGTTAGTATTCTTGAAAGCGGCGACGGGATTGCAACCTGTCACGTGTGGAATGCTAACTACGTAGTTAGGTAAATAGGTAGGTTACGAGATATTATGAATTATTTTTTTATGTTTCTAGGGTTCCGTATCTAAAGGGTAAAAAACGGGACTACTAAGACACCGCTGTCCGTCTGTCTGTTACCAGGCTGTATCTCGTGAACCGTGATAGCTAGACAGTTGAAATTTTCACAGATGATGTATTTCACAATATTACAACAACGGGAAATTACTCACGTAAATGATAAATTGTCAATCTAGATGAATCGAAACATTGTCGGTGTCATCATTGACAATTTATCATTTACGTGAGTAATTTCCCGTTGTTGTAATAATGTATAGTACAACTCACGAAAGTTTTGAAAGTAAAAGATGATGTATTTCTCTAAAATCAGCATAAAATACATATTTAAGTGAGACTCCCGTACAACAAACGTGATTTTTTTGCCGTTTTGATAATAGTACGGAACCCTTCGTGCGCGAGTCCGACTCGCACTTTGCCGGTTTTTTTTCTATTCGATATATATCATAATTATCGTTCGTAAGGAGTAAACCCCAATCGTGCGTCGTAGCTGACACACACACACTTTTTTTATTAAGTTTGATGGTTTTCAAGATAATGCAGTTTTATCACTTTTTCCGTCTTATCCGGGTACTCAGCCTATACAAAAAACCAAACATTTCACATATCACCTTAAATGCTAGTTATAGCTGTACAAATAGTACATTTTGGCAAGTAATATAAACTTTCTAGTTTGTCTTGATCACGATTTACTTTAAATATGAATATTTCTCTTTGTCCTTTATTAAAATGGATATTAATCTTTATTCGTATTAAAATATTTATCCATGCAAGTTGCGAAACCTCAAGTTTCGAAAGGATTCGGGCAAAATTATAATAATCTCTCAAAAGAACGGAATTGAAAGTATGGATCAGGCGGTATTAGCATTTATATTCAGATTTCGAGGTAAAAGTTACTTATCGTTGCTTAGCATTCACTTTACAGTTACGGAGTTTCAGGCAATTCTACATTTAAATCATTAACTTACTAGCTTTGGCTTAGTCTGGCATAGTCTTGGCGCCAAAATTAAGCAAACTACGAAGCTGCACTGCAACTTTATTATGTTGATATTTTATAATATCATAATATTATAATGCTAAAGTTTGTGAGTTTGTATATATGTTTGTTCCCCAATCAGACATAAAACGACAAAACGGATTAAAATGAAATTTTCTGTAGATGTACATAGATATAATGCCCGAATAAAAAATAAGACTACTTTAAAATACGAAAAACATCCCTAAAATGATAAAATAATGCATGAGGGATAATTTTCGTATAGATGGCGCTGGTGTGCAAAATATGTGACATCCGTGTTGACATCAGTCGTCATAACAACATGCGTTACTGTATGCGATTATCGAAATTTGGACAGGACAACGTTTGTCACGGGTCAGCTAGTTTTTTATACGTGAGGACCAGTAATTGGCTTATCCGTTAGGTACCTACTTTAAGTTAACCTAGTTTATTTCTAATTTAAACTGTTGGTCTTCCTTAAAATAAATAAATAAACAAAACTTTTTCAAATAATATAAGAACAATCACAGCTCATTGGTAGTAACTCTGCTTTCTGCGCTGTTGGTTGTGGGTTCGATCCCCACCCACGGCCAATATTTGTGCGATAAACATAAATGTTTGTTTTGTGTCTGGGTGTTAATATGCATAATATGTATGTATTTACCAAAAAAAAAAGTATATTATATGTAAGTATTCTATCAGTTGCTGGTTCGTTTGGAAAGAAAAAAAAAACTTTTTACTTATGGCACAATGACATACTTTACGATTTAGATGAAAATAACAAAGACGAAGAACTATTTCCGATTGAACCTACTTGTTTATTAAATAGGAAAATGTTAGGCTTGCAACCTGTCACGTATAGTGACTGTAAAATGTTAGCATAGTTTTAACAGGTATTAGTTGTAATAAATTTTTTACCTAATAACTTTTTATATTAAGTTTGTTTTCTAGTTTTTCCAAATCAACTGATTCTTAAAAATATAATTATTAAGCTAATTAAAAATTTTGTTCGAATATCTGCGACAAACAAAGTTTCCATTCCAATTAAAGTGATCACTACATTTTTCATTGTCTCGTCTTTCTGTTAAGAGGGGGCTATTAGCTAGAAAAAAATCGGATTTCACCCGCGCCCTTGCGTCCCCCGAATCGCGTAGTACCACGAGCTGCCGCCGGCCGCCACGGCGCGCCGCGGCCCGCTCGCGCTGTACGCGGCTCTACCACAAAATAAATAAAGTAGCTTGACGCACTATTTGTAGGTACCTAATAAATATTCTGTTGACCATATTTGTATTAGTACACCTATTTGTCTGTTTATCTGCCTACAACGAAAACAGAGAAAATGTATACCTAAATAAAATTTTATTATTACCACAGAATACTAAAGGACCATAAAAAGTTATAATACTAATAAAATAAATAGGATCACAACTGTAATCCCAAAGAACGGTATTCAAACTCTCAGATCTCAAGACGCTTAGATCCTTGAAGATGTCTAAAAGGGGTAGTCAGAGACACGTCCAAACATTAAATTTGGCACGATACCCATATTTTGCAGTATTTAGCATTCAATACGTCACAGGTTGCAAGCCTATCGCCGCTTATAAGAATACCTACTAAGTGGTTTCCGCACGATGTTTTCCTTCACCGTTTTGAGTAGGTACGTGTATGCGCTATAACTTTTTCGAACAGTTGAACAATTAATTGATGCACGGCCTAGATTCGAACTCACTACCTTCCGATGAAAATTCGAGGCACCTCCCACTCGACCAACATGGCCAACTATAAATTTATCAAAATCAAAATTTTCGAACAAACAATAATTACCTTACTGTTTTATAAATGTTTCATCGAATATTTATTTAGCAGTTTCACCATTTACCCTTTATCAAAATAGCACATAATGCTCAGAAACGGTAATATCCGAACTTATTATTTTGACGAATAGCATATTATTTTATGTACTATTCGAATAAAAAAAACCATTGGCCACTCACGATCTTCAGATGGAAAGTTGAGGTACCTTTCACTCCGCCAACACAGCCAACTACAAATTTACCAAAATCAAATTTTCGAACAAACAATAATTTTATTATTCTGCTGTTGCTTGGCCGATAAATATTTCATCGAATATTTATTTGGCAGTTTCACTATTTACCCTATATCAAAATAGCACATAATGCTCAAAAACGGTAATATCCAAACTTATTATTTTGATGAATAGCATATTATGTACCTACTATTCGAATAAATAAAAATCATTGGCCACTACTCACAACCTTCAGATGGGAAGTCGAGGTACCTCTCACTCCGCCAACACAGCCAACTCAAATTTACCAAAATCAAAATTTTCGAACAAACAATAATTTTATTATTCTGCTGTTGCTTGGCCGATAAATATTTCATTGAATATTTTATTTGGCAGTTTCACCATTTACCCTATATCAAAATAGCACATAATGCTCAAAAACGGTAATATCCGAACTTATTATTTTGACAAAAACCATATTATGTACTATTCGAATAAAAAAAACCATTGGCCACTCACAACCTTCAGATGGAAAGTCGAGATACCTCTCACTCCGCCAACACAGCCAACTTCAAATTTACCAATATCAAAATTTTCTAACAAACAATAATTTTATTATTCTGCTGTTGCTTGGCCGATAAATATTTCATCGAATATTTTTTTGGCAGATCAACCATTTGCCCTATATGAATATAACACATATATGCTCAAAAACGGTACCTATGCAATATCCGAAATAAATAAATCAAAATCGTGAGAAAGGACTTTTCGATATTCGAATGAAGAAATACAAAAAAAACTTAAATATGCGTTTCTTTAATTGTATCGAAAAGCATAAATATTAAATGTCAAGTAATTATGAAAATGATAATTTATTTTTCATACAAACTTTAGCACCCCTTTCATAATGCAGTTCCCAGTTTTAGGGACCAGTGGCTTGACTGTGCGGTGCGTTGATATTCAGTCAGTCAGTCAGTCAGTCAGTAACGTAAGAGTTTTATAAAAGGTGGTGAGGTTCAATTATTGAAAACCCGTGCCTGATTTTTTTTTTATTAGTTATAGCGTCGTCGTTATATAGATAGTTATAATCACGACAGTAACTGTTTATAATCATAGTTTTCCCTTACCTTCTACTAGTTTGAATCAATTGGGATTCATTTTCATTTGTTTTCTTCTTTGATCTAACAATAAACCAGTAATATGATATTTGTGAATTTTTAATTGTCTAATAAAATAACTTTTGTACCAATTGTAATGAATATTTTCGACGAAATGAAAATCCTACAAAATTATTTTCGGTCAAACGTGAAAATAATCACAACTATGTGAAATAATCACAACTGTAATTTGTTATGAAAGTTTTCTCTTACCTTTCATTTGTTTCGAAATCGAGGATCGATAGGTATTCATTTTCATATATTTTCTACTTTGATCTAAAAATAAACACAATATCGACCGAGAGGATGCTTTATAAACAAGTAGGTAGGTACAATATAATCTTGGTAGGTACGCTCGTTTTCTAAAATTTTGCATAGCTAATAATTAGTGATCGGACATTTGGGTGCATATTTACCTAAAGTTCATTTAGTCTATTTCCGGCAAAAGCTAAGAAAGTATGAAAGCGGCTTCAAATTTGTAATTTATGTATATTTTTCTGTCTCACTCACTCACAGTAACTTCACACTCGTTTGGATATACATAAGCTGTTTGTCCGGTCGCTAACTACCCCTTTCAATAAAATAATACTATTTCTACAAAGCGCCATCTATATTAGCCAATAAATAACTTGAGGTAAGTAAATCCAATTATTACAGTTTTTGCATACTAATTACAAACTAGTAACTACTATCCATTGATCCCGGAAACGCGGGATTTTTTTAAAGAAGTGCTCTCCATACTAGTATAGCCAATCCGCAAAGTTTAGATAAATAAACATCAGAATATCCGACCACTAGCAATAATATCAGTAGAAACTCCCGCGACTTTGTTCGCGTGAAGTTATAATCTAGCAAGCTTCGCTGCACTGCACCGCTGGTTGTATTTGGAGAATTTATTTCTTAGTGCGTAAGGTAGGTACCTACCTACCTACTAAAAAGGAATAAACCCTCAAAATTTAAAGTTTTTGGAATCAGTCGCTTAGACTGCGCGGTGCGTTGATATGTCAGTCAGTCAGTCAGTAGGTAACGTAAGAGTTATATATAAGTACTAGCAGACCCGCGATTGACGAAAGACGAAGTTCTGACAAAACAGTTCAGAAATGCGTTGCTATGACAACTAAATGTTTTCAGTCCGAGATGATTTAGATGAAGCCGTGTTGGCCGAGTGGGAGGTACCTACCTCGACTTTTTCGGTCGTGGGTTCGAACCCCGGCGTGCATCAATGGATTTTCTCTGTTGGTGAAGGATAAGCTCTGAACATCAGTCGTATTTAAAGAATACCTACCTTTTTCATAGTACCTACTCACCTACCTAATATTATAGAATGTATGTAGGTATCCTATTCTCTAAATTAGAATGGTGTTCAGAGCTCTGGCAATGAAAGCCAACGGATGAATAGGATTATTACGAAATAAGCCTGCAGGTTGGTAGGTACCTACCTATAGGTACCTACCAACCTAAATGAAATTATCCGTGTGTCGCTCGCGAATGAATCTTTCAAATACACAAAGTACCTACCTACCTACCTACTTCAGTTATGTTTGACATTTGGTAGATTGGTAGGTAGGTACCTACCTAGATTAGGTAGGTACCAACACTAAACCACAACTAGACATAAAAACGACATACCTACTATTACCTACTTACCATACTATAACTACCTACCTAGGTCTATCTATCTATCTGATACCAATAATTCAATTTTCATACAATTGTGCGAGATGTTTTTATTGTTGTACCTACCTACCTACCTAGGTACTTACCTAAACCTAAGTCACATCACGTTCTCGTTGCTAGTAAAAAATATGAGGCGTAGATTAGGTTCAATGCGTTTCCCACGGCTTTTGTAATTTATTTTTGTTTGATTTTTTACCCATGGTTAAGTTTAAAATTACGAAACCGCTCTGGAGAAAAGTAGCACAGGTCCGTCTAGCAACGCGGATCGCCGCGGAATGAGTATGACTGCGAAGCAAAATACGCGAATAGCAAGAAAAAAGAGTGCGGCATGAAGTTACCGATGCTCGGAATTAAATAGCGTAAGCGACATTTAGAAAAAAATTAATTATGTAAAAGAAATGGCTTTAAAAAAAAAACTGCTAGACTATTCAATTTATAATTTATTTAGCAATATTTATGATAAATATCATATTGAATTGCCTTATGGTTTAGGATATTTTTGGGCAATTCTTGATTTTCAGAGATGTGTTTGGCATTTTTTCTTAACAAGGTTTTTATTAAATTTTTATTTTTGATAAAATAATTTTGACGCTTATATACCTGAGAATCTTCCATATAAATTTCAATTCCATACATCATTCACGATATAAATTATTTGGGCTTCAACCATTTCAAATTTGGTTGTTGCTCAGCCTTAAGGGCCCGTCTCAACCAATTTGAAGTACAATTAAACGTGAGCATTAATTACGAGTACCTCCCCTTGTTTCGCCTTATTTCCCTTTTGCTTATTCAGCGGGAGATATTGTAACACTACCGTTTACTGGAAGGTGCATAAATACTCGTATATTTATTTTATTTGGTAAAAACATAGAAATATGTCATCTCATCACACTAATCTATATATATAAAAAATAATGTATGTCTGTATGTCCTTTATAGAATCGTAAACTATGCATTTGATCATGTGATGATCTTTAGCAAAGTTGTTGTGCATGAACTCACGATGGTTTCAGAGCTGGTGGCGTAGCTACGCACGCAGGGTACAGCTAGTATTATGTATAAAAAAGTTTAAAAGTTTTTTACTCAATTATGTCTTAACGCTTAACTGATTTCGATAAAATTTGGTATAAATATATAAGTAGAATGGGCGGAGGCTTGTTGAAAATAAGTTTAAATTCGAGTAAATGTTACTACCTACATGTTCTCAAATGAAATGCGATCTAGAATGCGATATACCTACTATGAGCTAAATAACGTTATGTCTATGGAAGAGTAAACAAAAATATACAATTTGGTGTAGAATTTTCTACCGCAATTATACCTAAGTTTTAGGTCTTTTTCATTAAAAAAAAAAGATACCAAAATAGCTTAAATAATAGGATTTAGGATAGGATTTATAAAATATCGAGGAAACGGATAGTGAACTGTAAATGTGATTATGATTGGGATAAGACCAAATGCTAAAGTTTTCCTCATACCTAAAAGCAAATCCACAGAAGCCTGTTGAACATGTACTTTTTAGGTTCCGTACCCAAAGGGTAAAAACGGAACCCTATTACTAAGACTTCGCTGTCCGTCTGTCTGTCTGTCCGTCTGTCTGTCTGTCACAGAGCTGTATCTCATGAACCGTGATAACTAGACAGTTGAAATTTTCACAGATTATGTATTTCTGTGGCTGCTCTAACAACAAATACTAAAAACAGAATAAAATAAATATTTAAGGGGGCTCCCATACAACAAACATGATTTTTTTGCCGTTTTTATAGATAATGGTACGGAACCCTTCGTGCGCGAGTCCGACTCGCACTTGGCCGGTTTTTATTATAAATAACAAAACCCTAACCCGTAGATCACGAATACACAAATCTTGCCCTGCGGTGCACTGCCTTTCATCCGTCAACTTGAGGTATTTGGTATTGAGCCATATTAAGGTGATACTTGATATTTTTGTTTTTTTTGTAAGGGCTGAGTCTACCTGGATAAGACGGAAAAAGTGATAAAACCGCATTATCTTAAAAACCATCAAAGTTAAAAAGAAATTGCCTTTTATTTATGTAGCTAGTATGATTATCTAACGAATTATATAAAAATAACTGTTTAGCGATTTATAGTATTGATTAAAAACGAAAGAGTTTTGAAGAGCCAACTATGAAAAATAAATCTATCGAGAAAAGTTTCACCAATCGTGTTTCTGTCTATAATTTATCTAGATTAAATTCAAGTTATCTTTGCAATAAAAAACAAAACTGTATGTTTCACGGTTATTGAGAAAAAACGATTTTGCATTTATCAAAAAAATGTATTACTCGTCTTAAAACTCATCCAGTGATCTCTATACATCTTAGAGATGTTACAATTTTATTGTTGGCAATTCACGGCGATATACGGGTCCCTTTAACGCGGACCGTTGTATAATTTGGACTGTTTAAATAATGCTAATGAAATAATGCCTATTAATGAAGTGCTTATTTTATTTATGTAGTACCATCGTGTTTTTGTGAATGTTGTATTGCTATGATGAATGGATATACAGGTAACTAGACTTAGCGCGGCAATCGAGCGCGGCAGCCGCGAGTAAACTGTGTTATTGTTCGTTCGCACGGCAAACTTGTTTTCTGTGAATGCCGCACTTATGTCCTTTACCTTAACAATAAAAACTAGACAACCAAACCATAGTATTTTTTTATAATTTGACCAATCATTATCAGCTTTTTCATATATACCTAAAGCATTTTTATACGTGAATAAAATCGCTCGTGTTTATAAGAATAATTACGTTTTGCATTTGTACCAAAATATGAATCTATCTACTTATCATGTTTACAATTGACTTCAAATCTGAAGTACCTATTAATGTCATTGACGGTTATATAAGACACTCTTTACTAAATTTAGTTTTTAATACGCTTTTTATAGTAAAAAAAATTAATGCCACTCTCCAAATCCTACTTCCTACATAATGTTATAAATGTTAAAAGTTTGTGAGTGAGTGTGTGTGTGTGTGTGTTTGTGTGTTTGTTACTCTTTCACGCAAAAACTACTGAACGGATTTCATCGGTACATCTAATCAAACGTTACAGTAATAAAGCTTAAACATCAGAATAGCACATAGTGCTTATTCACGTTGTCTCGCGGGCGCGGTGGCGGGCGCGGTCACGAAATATCAAACGTATGACGTGATTTCCAAGTGTTCACGTTCAAAACGCACGTGCGGTCTAAGTAGCGAGCTAACTAGTCATACGTTATAGGCTACTTTTTATCCAGGTACCACATGAAAAGCCGGGGCGAGTAGCTAGTATTTAATATAATTATGAAAACAGAACACTAATGAATACAGTTTAGAAAGCTCGCACGCTCACTTTATTACCAGAATTTCTTCCAAATTACCCATTGACCTTACCAAGTCACAAATTATTCTCATTCGGCAATAAATCATGCCCCTTGGGTGCCAGTGGAGTTAATTGTATTAATATTTATGACCTCTAGCGAATAGTGTACTTACACACCGTATGTTTGAATTGGTTTGGATGACACAGAAGGGATCGAGAAGAATCAACTACAGGACGAAATTTTGGTATTCAAATGTATTAACTGCAAGCTTTCGTGAGCGGATTCATTCGCATAGTACCCCAGATAAACAAAAATCAGTTCAATAGGCGCCGTGAATTATAACGACTTTTTTAGAAACGAACTTTTTTTTTCATTTAAAGCCGTGTTGGCTAAGTGGGAGGTACCATGACTTTCATTTCGAAGGTCGTGGGTTCGAATCCCGGCGTGCATCAGTGGATTTTTTTATTCGAAAAATTTATATGCGCATCAAAAACACGTGCTTAAATCGGTGAAGGAAAACATCGTGAGGAAACCAGTTAGTATTCTTATAAGTGGCGATGGGCTTGCAACCTGGAATGTGAACCCCCTCTAGACATCTTCAAAGGATCCAAGCGCCTGGAGATCTGAGAGGATCTACCGTATTTGGGGATTACAGTCGTGATCCTATTTTTTTTTTTTTTTTTTTTTTTTTTTTTTACTTTCATACAAACTAACGTCTCATTTCAATTTGTTTTGGAATAGTAGTAATAATATAACCTACATATTTTGATCATATCATAATCTTTCTATATATACCAAATTTCATCAAAATCAGTTAACGTCACGACGAGATTGAGTAACAAAACATTCTAACTTTTTTATTAAAATTAAATACATACTGATCATACCCACGACTAGTAGACGAAGTATCAGAAAGCTGGAATTCGTTTAAGGACTCGGTTTATTAAATTTAATATCAATATCACGCTTCAGAACACTCCCCGGGAACCTTCGCGACTAATTAATAAGGGTTAAATACTCAATTTTACGATTTAATTTTATTGAAGTTAAATTGTTTTGCCGGTGATAGTATTTGGTTAGTGGTTATCACTGTCGTTTCATTTGATGTAAAAGTTAAAGTACCTAATATTGTTCATTATAGACATTTCAGCCTCAACATTGTTATACTGTATGTTTGTTTAATAACAATTTGTCAATAACAAATTGACTCGTAACAAAAGAGTTTAGTTTATTATGTAAAGGATTATAAATTATGTCTATAAAGTGTTTGGATGGCCTATCTGTGGGTATGTTATGCCATTAGTGGTGTAAAGTGTTCCCAAGACGAGCAATGACAAATGCTTACCTGTTTGATTCATTGTTTTTCAAACTATCGTGATAAGTAGACATAACTATATATTTTAACACGGGTGTTTATCACGTAATTACCTTTTATTTATTTTCCCGACATTTCGGCTATGTTATAATAGCCATGGTCGCGGGCAGACTGGAGTACTCGGTGCTACCGTCGAGAAGCGGATACAGTTGACGAAACTACTCTCACCTAGTCTTCAGAAATAGAAATATCCTGTGGTCCTGTGGGCGTCGTGACAGACCATCTCAGTGCGTGGATACAGTCAGTGTGGTCTGTTTGATTCACATTGACGAATGAGCTGAAACTTCTAGCCTAGACACTTTCAATTAACTGGCCTCACAGTTCAGTTGGTAGAGTAGCTCTGCCTTCTGCGCTGTAGGTTGTTGGTTCGATCACCATCCGGGATAAACATTTGTGTGATGAACATAGATGTTTGTTCTGTGTCTGAGTGTTAATAAGTAAAATAAGTATGTATTTACAACAAAAAAGAAATGTATATAAGCATTATATGAGATAAGGTTCCCATGGTACAAGCTTTGCTTAGATAGGGTCTAGATGGGTCTGTTCGAAAAAAAAAGCGTTTTTCTCGGGAAGCCATTGTTGCACAAATTTTGATTTTTGGTGCAAAATTGCAATTTTATAGATTTTTAAAGGGTGGTGTGACAAATCGCTGGTTATATAGACTTGAAGTTTGGTTTTAATTTGTCTTAGTGCCTGTTTTTTATATGCCTGACTGGGAAAAGTATCATACCAATCGATTGTTTCGCTGTTATATTGAAGTTTTCTGGCAATTGCACAACTAGCAATTGATGAAAAACAAAACATTCGACAGTCGATTGAACCGCATTTTAATGTCATACATTCAATTTAATGGACCGTCTGGGAAGAAACCACAAAAAAATCAGTAGTTTCCAAATATGAAATAAATTTTAAAAGAAAAAACTGAAAATATTGAACCAATGTAAAACCTTTTTGATACAAACTCTCATTGTAAAACTATTAAACTTTTCGTATTTCTTCGTTCAAGTATCTACTTAGGGCTCCAATACACGCTCGCTTATCTATTAAAATACAAAATAGAAATTACAAGTTTGCCTGCTATAGTGCAACAAAGTGAAGATAAGCCCCATTCGGTGCAACTTCGAAGAGACTTGAGGTAGAAGAGCCCTCTGAACCGGAAAAAGACGGACATTATAATTCCTCTGAGGAATACAAAGCAAAAGAGAAGGTTAAGAAAACAGGCATATTTCGATATTATATCTATTTAGGACGGATACAGAAAGAACGATTGTAGTTAGATTAGGAAATGTACTGCAAAAAAGCTCATTTTACTAAACTTTCACGGTACAACCAAACAAACACATTATTTTTTTCGTATATTACTAGGGATTCCAAAAATATACATTTTATAAGGTAGAAATGTGAGGATGTTAAGGAAATTATTGATTTCCAAGATTTTCTTATATAGTTAGTTTGTTACCGGTAAAGTTATTGAGAGCTTGTTAAAAATATTTTAATACTTATACCATTTATGAAATGCTAGCTACTACAAAATGTGGACATGTGCCAAATCTAATATTTAATATACATTTGTTATAATTTTGTTCTAGTGTATCATAAGAATGTATATCTAAAAAACCGGCCAAGTGCGAGTCGGACGAAGGGTTCCGTACTAAACCTACTAAACCCCCCACGGCAACAGAAATACATAATCTGTGAAAATTTCAACTGTCTAGCTATCACGGTTTATGAAATACAGCCCTGTGACAGACAGACTGGCAGACGGACAGCGAAGTCTTAGTAATAGGTTTTTTCCCCAAAAAAAGGAGTTAAGTATCGTATCAGTAATCCGGTTCTCATAGTACAAGCTTTGCTTAGTTTGGGGCTAGATAGCGATGTGCGAAATGTCCACCAATATTAATTTATTTACTTTTTATGATTTTTTATTTCATTTTAAAAACACTAAAAGACGGAACGTGTAACATTCTTACTTATAGGTAACTAAACCGCAGCTCTCTTAGCAGTTCCAACGAGTATACATTGAGGTTGCATTATACGGTAGGAATTCACCAAGAAAACCAAATACTTGGAATATTCGTAGCTGAAAGGATTTAATTTTCAACGTTCTTGATTTCAGATAAAGGCGTAAATAAGATGAAAGAGCTATTAGTAAGAATCAAAGAAAGGCGTAATTCTAATTAAAAATAAAATAAATAAATAAATAAATAAATACTGGTGGACATTTTACACATCGCCATCAAGCCCCAAACTAAGCAAAGCTTGTACTATGGGAACTAGATAACTGATAGAATACTTATATATGTTTTTTTTTTGTAAATACATACTTATGATACATACTACACACCCAGACACAGAACAAAGATCTATGTTCATCACACAAATATTTGCTCTGGGTGGGGATCGAACCCACAACCTACAGCGCTGAAGGCAGAGTTACTACCAACTGAGCTGTGAGGCCGTTTCATAGTGGACAATTTTCGTAGACTCACTTCTTACGGTTTTTTATTTGAGAACTAGCTGTCTAGGCTAGCCGACAGACGTTGTCTTGTCAAATTTCAATAATTCCTTAGATATAGCACACTCAGTTTGTTTTCTCAAAATTTACGTTAGATATTTCAAAAAACGCTGCGAAATATACTGATATATAATAGGTTAATAGGTCGTCTGTCCGTCTATCCGCCTGTCTGTCACAGGACTGTATAGCTAGCTATCACGCTTCATGAGATACAGTCCTGTGCCCTGAGCACGAACCACTATCGTATCGAGAACGTATCGTCCAAATACAAAACTGACTCTTTTTGTATAGTAAAAGTGTCAGTTTTGGCATTTGGACGATACGTTGTCTATACGGTAGTGGTTCATGCTAACCCCCCTGTATACAGTTGAAATTTTCACAGATGATGTATTTCTGTGGCCGCTATAACTAAAATAAATATTTTAGTGAGGCTCCCATACAACAATTACGACCTATTTTGATACCAGCCTATTTTATACACAAAAAAAAACATAAAAATCGGTAAAACCGTTTCGGAGGAGTTTGGTTTTATATAATAAGAAAGAAAAGATAAGATGTCACTCGATCCAATAAATGTAGGTAGTGTAGTTTCTAGTATAATCCTACTAATATTATAAATGCGAAAGTTTGTGAGTGTTTGTGTGTGTTTGTTAATTTTTCACGCAAAAACTACTGAACGGATTAAAATGAAACTTTACAGTAATATAGCTATCAGAATAACACAAAGGCTACTTTTTTTTCAGGTACCACCCGTGCGAAGTCGGGGCGAGCAGCTAGTAATATTATATGTTTGGAATGATCTGATAAGATCTTTTGCAGTTGAGTAGTTATTAATTAGCAGCAAGTTCTAATTTAAATAAACTGAGCACAATGAGTAGGCATGTACCTAAATATTTTCTCTGATCTCTAGGCGCTATGATCTATGAAGATATCTAAAATGGGTAGTAAGGAGAAGCACGTAGGACGCGCTTATCCTAATGTTCATTAGCAATATTTCACAGTAATTAAGAATCAAGCTTATAAGAATAGAATACTAATAGATTTCCTCACGCTGTTTACCTTCACTGTTCGATTCGCATATACCTACTCGTATATTTTTCTAATAGAAAAATACATTGATACAGCACGGCCTAGATTGAAAGTCGAGTGTCTTCCACTCGGTCAACATGGCCGCAAATCTGTAATCTGTGGGGTAGGCAGTGAAATTGCCTACAAGTCCCGTACTGGGGGATAGTGTGGATTCAAATACCACCTGAGAAATAATAATTTATATATAGGTACAAGTGCTTTCCCATAAATGTTTTTATAATATCTTTTTACACTATGTAAAATTTCCCCAAGTAAAACGTGACTTAATCAAAACTTTAGTTTATTATATCCCTGTATAGAGCTATGAAGTCGTTTCTCTCCTCGTAGATTTCACAACGTAAAGAAGGTTTTACGTGCAAACTTAAATTGCGTATTCCAGCGGTGACAATTTGTATAAAAACAGGCCAAGTGTGAGTCGGACTCGCACACGAAGGGTTCAAGGCAAAAAAATATCGTTTGGAACTCCCAGTCCCCTTTTAAATATTTATTTTATTCTGTTTTTAGTATTGTTATAGCGGCAACAGAAATACATCATCTGTGAATGTGAAAATTTCAATTATCTAGTTATTACGGTTTACGATACAGCCTTGTAGTGACAGATAGACAGATTGACAGCTGAGTTTTAGTTATAAGGTCCCGTTTTTAACCTTTGGGTACGGAACCCTAACAATTATTACCTAGTTCAAGGTTTGAAGGTGCTTTCAGTGAAAAGGTATGAGAATTATTTACGAGTAGCTAAGCTACTTTCTTATGGAAAGACTTGCGACGGAGATAGTTACTGAAGATTTATGTGAAGAAATTCCCTGTAATCTCACTCAACAAGTATAAATATTTTTTATGTATATTTCATGGGAAAATCTTTTCACAGCAAAATTAAGAATTCCGTTCAAGGGCAATGTGAAAATTTATATTACAAAGTTCCAAATAAATATCATATCTATCAATTATATTTTTTTATTTTCTTTTTGTATGAAAAAAAAAACGAATAAACCGATTAAAAAAAATCTTTAACCATTTAATGTAGCATCATTATCTCTGAGTAACAAAGGTTTTATTTATTACTAGAAAAATTAGGGATCCTTACTAAAACTTCAATAATGTAACCCAAGGTGTAAAAAAATAGCCATATAATCATTATTACACCCGTGCGACGCACGGGGCGGACTACTAGTATGACTATAGAAAGTAAAATAAGGTGATAAGTAAAATTTTTGACGTTTCGTATGGGCTGAGTCTACCCGGATAAGACGGAAAAAGTGATAAAGTGATGCATTATCTCGAAAACCATCAAATTTAAAAAGAAACTGTCGGTAATTTACTTAGCTAGTAAGATTATCTAACGAATTATATAAAAATAAACTGTTTAGCTATTCATAGCTTTGATTAAAAACGAAACTTGTGTTTTTGAAGAACCATCTTTGGAAAATAAATCTATCGAGAAAAGTTTCACCAATCGTGTTTCTGTCTGTAATTTATCTAGATTATATCCTTATGTTATCTTTGTCATGAAAAACAAAATTGTATGTTTTGCGGTTATTGAGAAAAAACGATTCTGCATTAATCAAAAACATATATTACTCGCCTTAAGAGGAACGCTATCTGATAATGATCCTTAACCGTAATTCCCGTATCACTTTAATTGTCGCGTAATTGGTCCGAGTAAGTCCGCTATCCATCCGCATCCGAACAATTACACGAGCGGATGTCGACCCTCGAGTCTGTTCACATACACATGGTTACCGACCAAACGGTGTCTTGCTTACCCTCGTATTCAAGAATGACACTATGAGAACACGCACCCACAGTGGACGAAATCTTTTTTCATAAAAATCACTTATGTGTTGTGCGACACTGACTAGAGGCACATTGTCGTGTGCTTCTAGCCAAAGTTAAGCTCTAAAGGCACACGGTAGCGTGCATAGTGCCGCTCAACACATAAAGTGATGTTTATGAAAAAAATGTTTGACCACTGTGGGTGCGTGTTCTCATAGTGTCGTTCTTGAATACGAGGGTTAGTATCACTGCAAGCGTAGCTATGTTGTAATAACACAAAAATAAAACTAAAGTGTGCTAATTAATTATGAATTATTAAATAATTATCAAATAAGAGTTATTAAATAATTATTAAGATGGAAAATAGGCGTTATTTAATGTATGTATGTAAATAATAATCATGTCGGTATTGTAGGATAATAACTACCGTGCAATACATGTAAATAAAGTAGTTATTTGTAAGAATTTAAAAAATACTAGGTCTACTGAATTTTATTATTTAAAATTGGGGCTTATTGAAAATCAATCTTACATTCTTTGTTATTTATTGTATATATGTATACTGTCAAGTATGTAAATAATATCTAAATATAAAAAAAACATAGAGACGTGCATGCATTAAAAAATTATAACTATGACAGAAAATAAAGATGACAGTGTAACATATACATAGAATAAAAACTATCGTGGTTGTTTGGCTAATTACCACGTTTTTTTCTTGTATTGCTGACGTTTCGAAACAATTCTAAGAAATTCAAATTAAAAAATCATTTATTTTAATAAAATCACAAGGGTCACTTTGAAACGTCTTAGGAACTAGGTGAAGCTCACCGATTCCTCGCGACCAAGCCTAGAAGAATCAGGCAACAAACACGGCTTGGGGTCTATCTTTTCTTGTCTATCTTTTTAAAGATCCTTTCCTTAATGCTATGAAGAGCTCCAGTGTGGTGCCGATCAAACAAAGTGAAAACAAGAATAATATTTAAAAGTACTACTCAAGTACGTACAACAATATAATAACGTCATCAATACAAGAAAAAACTTAGTAATTAGCCGTATTTATATTTAATATAACATAGGCATGTTTAAAGGCAGTTAAATTAATTGACTGTTCGGCGACTGCGATCATGAAACATGAACTTGTGCTAAGGAAATCTTATAGGCTGGATCCCTTCTGCTCAAAATGGAGCCGACATTAATCAGCCAAGAACTTCAGATTGTTTGCCGACGAAGTAGGCTTTGCTATTTGTACCCAAAGCACCACAGTATTATGTTATTAGCAAATTACCCAAAAGATACGCACAAAGCTCTTTTTATCATACTAGGATTATATGTGTCTTGGGTATCAAAAGCTATAGAACATAATGGTATATCTTCGCTCGTACCTACCTCAACATTTATATACATTTAAAAAATCGGCCAAGTGCGAGTATGACTTGCGCACGAAGGGTTCCGTACCATTACCTATTAAAAACGCCAAAAAACACGTTTGTTGTATGTTATACCCTTAAATATTTATTTTATTCTGTTTTTAGTATTTGTTGTTATAGCTGCAACAGAAATACATCATCTATTAAAATTTCAACTGGGAACAATTTAAAATGGGACTAACTTTGGACTATTTTCTAAACCAATAGAAAAAAATAAATAAAATATTTTATTCGAATCACCAGGTTAAACGATATGCGCGGACATGCATAAAATTGATTTTTTGACAACAAGAGAAAGACAACAAAAAAAATATACCCGTCAAATTGAGAAATTCTTTATTTCTTCGGTTGAAAAATTTGCGTATCTTCGGTTCAATCAATTGTCGTTTTAAAGTCACGCGGCAAAAACCAACTCATTAGGGTCAGTAAGCTTTGCAATCCATTCGGACAATTACACAAGCCGGGTTCAGCTCTTAAATTACGAGCCGCGTGTAATACGTCCACTGCATCGATGTGCACGCTCCATCAGCTAGGATGAGCTAAAATTCATAAAAGCAGGTTGCCGCCGGCTACAGGTACAAAAAAAACCGGCCAAGTGCGAGTTGGACTCGCGCATGAAGGGTTCCGTACTATTATCTATAAAAAACGGCAAAAAAAAAAAACGTTTGTTGTATGGGAGCTTTACTTCATTTTTTTTATTATTTGTTGTTATAGCGGCAACAGAAATACATAATCTGTGAAAATTCCAACTGTCTAGCTATCACGGTTCATGAGATACAGCATTGTGACAGACTGACGTACAGCGGAGACTTAGTAATTAGGTCCCGTTTTTACCCTTTAGGTACGGAACCCTAAAAAATTGTCAAGTAAGGTAGACGTCCTCCTAGATCTACAGGTGCTTGAAGAGGGTGGTCAGAAGTACGTTAAATTACATTTGTCTCATGCCTACATTGCAGTATCTAGCTATAGCCCCATAGGTACGTGGTAGATTGTAAAGTAATTGTCTAAAATCATTTATTTCAATAAAATCTTTAAGATCACTTTTAAACGTCTTAAGAGCTAGGCGAAGGAACTCCTGTGAGCCGAACGCCGCTTATGAAAATAATACTAACTGATTTCCTCTCGGAAAATAATCATTGTTTTTAAGCACGTTTTGATGAGCACATTTTACATCCAGACATCTTTAAGGATCTAAGCACCTTGAGATCGGAAAGTATGTCTACCGTACTAGGGGATAATAGTTGTGATACAATTTTTTTACGCTAGAGAGAAAATAATGTCTAGCAATATTTAGATCACCTTTAATTTATTTTTCCGACGTTTCGGCAATGTTACAAATAGCCATGGTCGCGGGCAGACTCAAATGGTCAGGTAACAGACCCGTGTAAAAATCTATAGTCGTAATTAGTCACGATAGTATGAAATATAATATTTAATTTATTTATGAACCAGGCATCGGTATTCATTGTAAATGCAGCCTTATCTGGCCCATGCCCTATTATTATGCTATAACAGGACAGCACGAAGTTAATTAGGTTCAATTCACGCACAGATTTCAGAGAATAATCGACTAATTGGGCGATCGGCTTTTGGGTTAATTCTAATCTAGGTACTTGAATTAATAGCCAGTACTTGTGTAAGCGGGAAATATTGGCTATGAAAGTAGTTTAGAACCATTTCTATTATCTACGCCAATTATTTCTAACTATTATAATACATTCGTTCCTATCAGCTATAACTAATGCGATGCCTACAAAAGACAATTTTTTTTTTTTAAATTATTGAAGACGAATGTCTTGTGTTTGAGAATAGGTCGTGCAATAATATGCACAATAATAATTATACCTGTATATACGTGCTGAGAAAGGTGAAGTAGGTTTTAGAAACTACGATTACCATGGTACTAATAATAACTGGAAGAGATACCTGCAGATCTTTCAAACATACGTTGCGCTGTGTTAATCAAACCCGCGTCTCTGTCGACACTACGCTACGCCCACTACGCAATCGAGAATATCGACTTGGTATCATAAACCACTACCAAGTTTCACCAATCGACATCAAATCAAACGTCATGATCCGAAACACGACGATTAATGGATTGTCTGGGACTACAAGCGCCTGTTTCTTGCCTGTACTTGGCTCTCCATTGTAGATTTAAGAAGCATTATATTATATAAAATATTTTGCTAGGTTAAGAATGTCGTTTACCCAACGTTTTAACCCAAAATCATCTACCTCTATACAAATCTATACATCTGAAGCAGATTTTTTATATGTATTGAAAAACACTTATTTATAAGTTTTCTGAAAATCGGAGAGGATGTTTTTTACCATGATCGAGGATTACAGTTATAATTATATTTGTTTTCATTGAAACTTTAGAGTAAACAATTCTGATTAATATTAATATGCGATAAACAAACATAATTTCCTCCAAAAAAAAAAAAAAAAATTTTTTGAAAAAATTAAGATAAATGCGCGGAAAAAAAACGGCTGCATATAGTACACGTTTTATTGACCTATTTACGATGCTCCAATGATGAAATCATCACTGGGTCATTACCCATCTACATTTTGATGCAATTAGTATGGCAGTGTCTTTGTAATGGTCTTGGAGAGACGAGACGAGACAAGAGATATAAGAGACTTGAAGAGTACTGCATGTACAATAAAACTGTACAGTCGTCCCGATAACTGAAGACACAAACACACATACACATACCTTCCTCCTAAAATAATGTTTAGGTTTTATAACTATACTGCGTGAGTATAGATCATATAAAACGATGTAAAAAAGCCTCACATAATACTGTTAAGACATGGATGATGCTAAGGTTGAAATCTACATTTCTAAAACAAAAAAAATCTGTTGTTGTTTTTTTTTTTATTTGTCATATAAAAAATTTACAAGAATAAATAAAAACCAATAAGGTTTGTAAGATAGGTGCTAAATGCTTAACACTGTAGTTAGCTTATGTGGTTGTATATGTGGATAAACCATCTCGGGACCCGTTCTAGTACAATTCCTGATTTTTGGAGTACAATTCGTACAATTCCATAGAATTGTAACTGCATTTAAATGAACCCCTAACAACGATGGGTCCGTATGGGTACACACAAAATACTACTGGACCGAATTTAAAAACTCTTTCATTTATCAAAAGCTACATTAGCAGAGAGTAACTTAAGCTATATTTTAGTTTCAAAAATAACAGAGTTCCTCACTCTCCTCAAAAATTGCTAAGCCAAGGCAGACAGCTAGTTTTACATAATGATCAGCAAGGATGTCATAGATGCATTTTCTGAAATTGAATTGAAGCTACCATCGTCTTCGCGATAAAATATTGAAGCTCTCCAGTACTAGCTAGTTAACCCCAGAATTTTATTGATGCAAGGAAGCGACGTTTATATCACTGTCGTAAAGTTTAGAAGGATTAATATTATGCGTTCACTTTTATGAGGTATGTACGTCCCTACCTGCGTTTAATGAATAAATGAAATTTTACGATCCATCCATATAAATTTATTATATTTTGATTTTGATAGTTTGGCACGCCAACAGTATTTACAGTTTATAGGTTGCCAGACTCTGTCTGCGGCTTCACTCGTGTGGTACCCGGTTAAATAGTAGCATTTCGAGGATAAATCGATTCTGAATAGCATAAAATGTCTCGGAGAGCTCGGGTCTTGGATTCTAATCATCAAATTGGGTTTAGTTGGTAGAGCGTGCGCGACTGAACGTCAAACATACAAATACCCTCACAAAATGTTGCATTTATCAAATTATTAGTACTTGTGAAGAAGTGAAGTGTTTAACTTAATATAGTAGGTTCTTTAGAAGTTTCCTGTCCTTTTTTCCGTCGTTTTATTTATCCATAACCGGCTTGCTTTCTCGACTAATCTGATCTTGCCATCTTTCCAGAGTGGAATCCCTCTTTTTCTCTTTTAAGGTGGGCCTTTCCAAAGGCTTATTTCACGTGACCACCTATCATCCTCTATTCGTACCAAATGACCCGCCCCCCTTTTTTTAAGGCTAAGTTCTCTCAAATCGACCTGTTTTTGATTGACTTTTAAGGCATCCAATAGTCTTTGTTTTAATCCAGAAAAAATATATGTAATAATTTAAGATTAAAAACATTATTATTTCGCTCTAACATAAAAAAAGCAAAGATAGGTAAGTTTATGACTATTTTTTAAGTTTTATTTCGCTCAGAGATACTAGCCTTAAGGCGCTCCCAGTCGACGATTGTTTTTGTTCGAAACGAAAAAATAAATACAACAAGCCATAATAGATCCAATAATACATCCAAGGTAGGATTATTTATCGAAGTGATTAAAGATGGGTACATCTTTATTCACATATACTATACATTATAAAACAGGAGATGTGGCTTGTTCAGAAGTATTTCTTTTTTCGTTTCGAAAAAGAGCAATCAGCGACTGGGAGCCCCTTAAGGCCTGAGCGTTTTGAAAGTAATACTTACGTAATACTTTTGTTCTACTTTTAATTAATTAATGATTAAAAATATAACCATTTTAAATAAAACATAAACGTTGTTTAACATTCTAACAAACACGTCCAAGTCCCTGAATTTCACCTAATTTAGAACAAGGTCCGTTGTAAAGCCAGTCGTTCACGTGCGAGTCTTAACTAAGGGGGACTGAATTCGTTAAATGTTACGTAACCAGATTGCTAACTTAAATCCGGTTAACGTGCCCGCCAATTAGATGGTTCCAGGTGGCTTGCAAATAACAGCGGTTTGCGATAACAGTGTGCACTTGGTCTAAGAAACGTGCTTGTTTAAACAATGAAGATGTATTCGTTTAATTTTTAGGGTTCCGTACCCAAAGGGTAAAAACGGGACCCTATTACTAAGACTTCGCTGTCCGTCTGTCCGTCTGTCTGTCACATACGGTGTATGCGTGTACGGTGTACGCTGTATCTCATGAACCGCGATAGCTAGACAGTTGAAATTTTAACAGATTATGTATTTCTGTTGCCGGAAATACATAATATATTGTTGTACGGAACCTCTCGTGCGCGAGTCCTACTCGCACTTGGCCGGTTTTTTATAAATAACGGTTCGGAACCCTTCGTGCGCGAGTCCGACTCGCACTTGCCCGGTTTTTTTAGATTAATCAGTTTTTTACAAGCTTTTATTTAACTTGCAATGTATGTATGTATGTAATTATGTAACTAAGTAACTATGTTTGTTTGTTTCTTTGTAACCATCGTGTAATGATTGCACAGAATGTGTTGCAAGTATACAAGTAATCCGTAAAATATACTCTTTAGAAAAATTGTTAAGATCTTATTTCACAGAATTTTTACAGTTCACATTTCCACGAATCTCAATTTTGAAACTTATCGCATGCCAAAAACATTATGGTCGATTTATTGTGTCAATATAATAATTATTTTGCATCCACTATCGAAACTATTGGAATAAAATCAAATATTCTTTATGTAAAATAAATTCTATAGTATTCACCCCACACACCATACATATAAATTTTCATGAGTGCTAGTGATAACAGTCGGCCACAACAAAGTTTGTCGCTGTACAAACCTAAAAACGGCATCTTTATTGTTATAAAGAGAATCTTTGTCAGATGCAAAGTGGAATTTCTTCCTGTTTAGAACGGTCGAATGGGGATAGCGCGAGTGTTTTCATAAAAATGTAAATTTTGCAACGTATTGCGGTGGGACAACATGCTGTTCAACTACAGATGAAAACTAGTTACTAGCGCTAGTGATAGTACCAGTTGCTGCTTAGCTTCAGTCTAAACAAAGAGCCGAGTATCTTGCGAAGACCAAACACTTGCATACCATTCCAAATTCAAATGTGTCAACGCTAGCTCCACGAAAATAGTTTATGAATTTCGTGAACGAAGTTCGACTAAGCAACTTTGTAGTACAACTACCGAGTGTTGTACGCGAAAATTCACTTGCATTTTTATCTAGCATTGTGTTGATGTCCGTCGGCGGTTTTGTAGTCAAAATTTCCAAGATCCAAAACATTCCCGAGGTGATTCTTATAGAAAATGCAAAGTGCATTCTAACTTTTTGACATTGAGACATCGGTTACACGCTAATTCTGAGGTCAGTTCAATCTATCATTCTGGTCAGAATGACGGGAGAATTACCGAGTAATACGCGGACTGATGGACTGATGGTCTGGACCGATGAAAATTTAAAACCGTTTCCATTTTCCATCATTCTGGAATCAGTCAAAACATGAATCGAATGATGGATTGAACTGACGCCAGAATTAACGTGTAATCGATGTCTAGCTGCGTTTGTTTTTTCTATCTTATTTATCGACACCGTGTTCGTCCAAAACACAACTTGCCCTGTTACTAAGTATAGTCTGAAAGCTGCTTCATTAAATGCAAATTCTTTATCACGCTCTTCTCAGGCTCTATGGCAGGCGTCTAAATGTTTCCTAATGACCTGTCTCTCAGACGAGTAGATGAGAATCACAAATTATGTTGACGCTTTTGTCGCTAGGGAGAACAAATTGAGCAATCGTGTGAGATTTAATGATTGTGAATCTAGAGATATTCATCATCATCATCAACAGCCTGACTATATCCACCGACTAGTCCACTCTCTTGTGCCACCCGTCTCAATCCTGCACTATCCTCGTCAAAATTCAACCCTCAATACTTACTACGTCGACCCATCTTGCGACCTATATCGGACGCCCAATATTTCTTTTTACAATCTTTGGCCTACATTCCGTAACAGTTTACTCCAGCTGTCATCACCTCACCTAGCCATGTATCCTACCTAACTCGACTAGAGTTCTATGCGTTTTCCTACGTCGAAGACTTTTGTGCGTTTTCAAATATCGACATCCGAATATCGAGATGATATCCGAATATGACATCCAAAGGAATCGTGTCGCAAAATGTATGTCCGAGGTTAGTTATAGTTATGCCTATTAGACGTATAATAGACAAACCGGTGCAAAAAACAACTTAAAGTACAATACTTTTACTAGGTAACTAATTCGTAATATATTTTTAACTAGTAAATTTATAAACTTTATTTCAAAAACGAATAACTTCTAATACTATTATATTACAGAATGTTTATAAAATACGTGCACTAGTTGAGACAGTTGAGCTTAACTGGTCCAGATCATACCATAAGTTTTTTATTATCTTTTGTGTATGTTTCCTGTATTATTCTTATTTAAGTACAGTTTTTTTTAAGCATTTTAGTAGACCTAAACTTTGCAAATATTTTTTTTACTTTAAAAGTTTTTATGCTGTGACGAGAGTATGCCAAAACAATACAATGTTAAACAAAACTACAATCTGAAGTGTTTTCCGAAAAGGAATGGCCGTAACTGTTTTCAACATTACCATTACCGTCCTTCAGCCTCACAGTGGGCACTTATCATATTTTATCCCTTTTTATCACTGCTGAATGCACAATACTATTCTTTTTCAATGACAAAATTTCGCCGGTTGAATAGCAAAGCAGTGAATCTCTTTTTTTCAAGAACCTAAGGGTCTTTTCGTTTATCGATCCCGTATCGCGAACGCAACTCGAATCACAATGAACTTTACGATGAAACGCGAGACGAATATCCCTTTTCCGAGTACTTTTTTCCGTTCAAACGTTTTGTATGTAAGCGGTTTGATTGGAGTTAACTGGTGCTTATTTATTGACACAAACTCTTGTTTGTGTTTTTTTTGGCAGGTTGCTTAAGTTAATACGAGTAATAAATGTTTTTGATTAATGGAGAGTCGTTTTTTTTTTCAATAACCGCAAAACATACAGTTTTGTTTTTATGACAAAGATAACTTAAGGATATAATCTAGATAAATTACAGACAGAAACACGATTGGTGAAACTTTTCTCGATATATTTATTTTCCAAAGTTGGCTCTTCAAAAACACTAGTTTCGTTTTTAATCTAAACTATGAATAGCTAAACAGTTCATTTTTATATCATTCGTTCGATAATCATACTAGCTAAGTAAATTATAGACAGTTTTTTTTTTAATTTTGATGATTTTAAGTTAATTGAGTTCTATCACTTTTTCCGTCTTATCTTTTTCTTCTTACTCAGCCCATACAAAATCATAAATTTCACTTATCAAATAATTTTAGTATCCTAAATACTATTATTGTTTAATCCTTATACAGTAATAAGTTATATCTCTCTCTCTAAAAAAATAATTTGTTTCAGCGGAATCTGTACAGGACTTCACAAACTCAAATTACCGTCAAATAACAGGAAGAAACTTCGAGTTTCAGTTGCAGAATTAATTGCATAAGTGGAGTTTCCGAATCATCGAATATCATGCAAGACGTAACTTTGCAAGGAATCAGCAATAAAGGGCACGTCCCAAATCGTAGCTCGATAAATTTTGCAGTGTGCCATCCACCTGTCGATCGCTTTGGGTTGTATAATGGTTTCCTAAGAAATTTTCCCCGTCATATAACCACCAGATTTCCAGTAAACAACAAATAGGATCACGACTGTAATCCCCAAGTGAGGTAGACATACTCTCAGATCTCAAGGCGCTTAGAACATGTATAAAAGGGGGAGTTAGAGGCATGTCCAAACACTTTCAGTAATATACCAGAGAATGAAAATAAATCATAGAGGGAAAAGACGAACCTAACCGAACTATTAATTTGATTTATTTTTGGATTAAGGAAATCAACCAATAATTTTTAATTATACCTATTGCTGGAAAAATATTTAAACGATGATAATGGTATTACCTATTTAAAAATAAATGACCTGCGCATTTAAGTTATCATTTCTTTTGTTAAAAATAAAAAATGTACTCAAAATATAAATCTATCATTAGGTTGGGGCCATGAGCGAGGTATAGGTTACAGAGTAGGCACTTAAAATATAATTTAAAATAATATAGTTATATTTATGTTATACAGTATAAGTTACACAACGAATAAAGTTATTTAGTAGTAACCAGTAATAATTAAGTAGTTATTAGTATATGCTATAAGTACCTACGGTCGATATACGGATACCACTTTTCAAGAGACCTTAGCTTGTGGTGATTAGTGGACTCAGTGTAACGGCACAGAGACAGCGCTCGATTTGGGTGTTGAACAGTTTCGAAAAGCACACGAGCTAGAACATCTGTGAATATACAATTGTTTTTAAGACTGGAAACGGTACAAAAACAAAAATTATACACGATAGATTTTGATAAAAAAAATAGGGGGTTTTGAGCTGGCCTTGACGCAAAGACACAAAAGTGCTACATACGATTTTTGGTAGTAATTCTTTATTTACTTTTTAACATTAGCATGATTGAGATACAAGAGAAATATTGATACTACTGAGAATTTTCAGTTCTAAGTGATTTAAAGAGGTACCGTATGTAGTGGCTAGAATAGATTATCTTGAGGTAAAGATACTCATTTCTTGGTGGTCTATTCCAGTATACTTTATCGCATTGAAAAATCATAACCAAATTTAGGTGTCATTAATCTGCCATTAATACCTAGCCGTAGGCCACATTGCTCAGATTTGTACCTATTCTAAAGTTTAAGCAAACTTTGTACTGGAACTTTGGATGATTCGTGATTAAATCGATTCCAGATTGCCGGTGAATTTCCAAAACTGCCGATCGTCGTTAGAAACGAACGCTCTCAAGAGAAGTTGGGGCACGTTTTAAAATTCTGACTATTCCGTTTCGTGCGAATTTATCCCAGCTCCGAATTTTAGGCATGACTTACAAAACTATCGGTTGAAAATGTTTACTGGGAATGGGAAACTAATAAACTTGCCGGCTAAAGTTTCTTCTGATTTATTTTGCGAAGTGTATCAAATTAAAACCGTTAGAGTTAGAGGTAACATAAAGATAAATATAATTTGTTACGTAATCGATAAACTAACTCTATGGTAAAACCAGATAGGTACTTTGGCCAAGATATTATGTTTAACATTCGTAATATTTATTTTAATTTTCGTTGTATTTTATTACTTTACGGATGTTGGCCGATAACTGTAATGGAAGCAATTGCAATGCAATTTGTTAAGCTCTTACCATTGCAATCGAGACAATTTTGAACCAAAACCTTCCAAGGATCTTATGTCCTAGATGACAGCGATAAACACTTGCGCTTTTTACAGCTTTGGAAGTTAAATCTTATGCCGCAGTCAAACAATGCGAGAGTGTCCACTCTATAATGTCCCTTGTTGTCAACTTTCTAAATCTATAATATAAAAATGAATCGCTAAATGTGTTGCTAAGCGCAAATCTCGAGAGCAGCTGAACCGATTTCGCTAATTGTTTGTTTGTTGTATTCGTTATTATCAGGAGAAGGTTCATAAGGAAAAAAATGATTTTGACAGTACAACGTCTGTCGGGACAGCTAGTTGAGTATAGAAACCACTAGCTGCTCGCCCCGGCTTCGCACGGTTACCAACCGTGCGAAAGTCTACCGATTTTGTGCAAACTTCACATAAACCATCTACGAAATAGTCCGAACAAAGCCTAAGCATTTGGTTTGGATAGGTGAGCCCGTTCTTGAGTTATAAAATTACAACGAAAAGCGGCATTGATTTTTATATATCATCACTACATAGTATAAAGCAAAGTCGCTTTCCGCTTCCCGCGTCTGTATGTATGTATGTATGTTTGCTTATATCTTTAAAACTACACAACGGATTTTGATGCGGTTTTTTTTAATAGATAGAGTGATTCATAAGGAAGGTTTATATGTATAATAACATGCTACCCGTGCGAAGCCGGGGCGGGTCGCTAGTATAGATTATACCGTTGAAAACTTGTGAATCTCTGTGGAGGGAGGTACAAATGATTCCATATCTATAAATGTTCTAGTCCGATGTTGTGGTACCTACCAGAAACTACACACGACACGGAAAATCCTAGTGATGTCAGGACTGTAAAGTCACTACATAGTATAAAGCAAAGTCGCTTTCCGCTTCCCGCGTATGTATGTATGTATGTTTGCTTATATCTTTAAAACTACACAACGGATTTTGATGCGGTTTTTTTTAATAGATAGAGTGATTCAGGAGGAAGGTTTATATGTATAATACATGCATAATATAGTAGAGAAACACTGATAATTTTAGAGGTTTCTAATGTGATGTCGTAAATAAACACATTTTTTTGCGCTTACATTGCAAATGCTGGCTGAACCCCACGAGATATATCAAAATAATGTACTACAGTATTGTACACCTTAAAAACGTCTACAAAAAAGTCCACGATGGTATTAGAAATGTCTTACGCACAGCGAAGCGGGCACGGGTCAGCTAGTTAGTTATAAAAATGCTTACTAAAAAGCATAGATTTAACTTTTTTTAAATTTACGAGGAGCAGGCTTAATTTAGTTGCAATATATAATTATATATGTTTTCGTGCTATTAGGCATTTGTATTAGTGTTTTAATAACATTTGACACATATCACAAAATAATTCACTAGTGCGACTCCTGTTATATATACCGTATGAATCGTTTGTCCCTTGCCAGCGCTGCGTGGCTAAGGATTTACGTTTTATGCGCTTAACTTTATGCGCTAATAAACATTCCCTTGTCTACGTGGCTCACAAACTTGTAGTCGTAAAACAAGTGGACAATGAGATGGAAATGTAAGCAAAAACTGAGGTAAAAGATTCGTGTAAAAAACCAGCTATTTCTTAGTTCATAAGACAGAGTGAACATTTAAAACTAGAAGAAGTTGCAAAGCTTTCGCGTCTCAAGAACATTATGATTGTATTGCGTGTTTTGGCAAAAAATCCATTGGAAAACTCACATAGTGTCGATGGGCTTGCAACCTGTCACGTATGGAATGCTAACTACTGCAAAATGTGGGCATGTGCCAAATATAATGTTTGGACGTGCCTCTGACTAGACATCTTCATAGAATCTAAGAGTCTGGAAATCTGAGTGGACGGAGACTGTAGACATCTACCGTACTTGGGATTACAGTCGTGATCCTATTTATTTATTTCATTTTTAAACTCACATAGTTCCTTGGAATCAGAACTATTTCTACACCAAAAGTAAACTACACCAAAACTATTACTTCAAAAAAAACTATTACTGCAAAGAATCAGACATAATGCCACTTTACAAAGAACTTTATATTACCGAATCACATGCACATTTGAAATAAATCGAGATAACAACATGGAAAACTGTAAAACACACTACAAAATTGGTTGTAAATCAGAGTGCAAAGTAAAATATAGGCATAAGTGGTAAGGCGTGATGGAAAAAAAAATAGGATCACGACTGAAATCCCCAAGTACGGTAGACAACCTCTCAGATCTCCAGACGCTTAGATCCATTGACGATGTCTAGAGGGGGTAGTCAGAGGCACGTCCAAACATTATATTTGGCACATGCCCACATTTTGCAGTAGTTAGCATTCCATACGTGACAGGTTGCAAGCCCATCGCCGCTCGCCGGCGTGATGGAGATGGCTAAAAATATCAGGGGTAACCAACATTTATCCATTTGGTCTCATCGTTTGTTGTGGAGCAGCACCGCCTCGTCACGTAGTTAGTAGGTAGGTATGTACAAACTCGGTACAATTCACTTATCCGCAGACTTTCGCGGACTTCCCCAGAGTCGGCACGTGAGACCTGCAACTTCCAATGAAGTTATTGTACTAGTGTTCCGAGTTCAGACTTTTAGAGTGTATTGAATAAAGATTTTCAATTTTTTTGTATGTATTGAACTTCAACTCAGTTGAACTTGATGATTTATGTTTTAAATTAAAATCATGGCTCGTTGAGATGGCGTTTTATAATGCCAAAGATTTATATGTAAATTGCAATCTATAATATGAAAATGAATTGCTGAATGTGTTGCTAAGCGCAAATCTCGAGTGCAGCTCAACCGATTTCGCTAATTCTTTTTTTGTTGTATTCGTTATTATCTTATAGGTTCTTAAGGAAAAAAAATGAATTTGTCAGGACAACGTCTGCCGGGACAGCTAGTAATTTATACATTTTTATTTTTATTATATTTGAACATTTTAATTAATTATATTTAAATATAATTCGATTCTATAATGTAATAAAATTTCTAAAGTGTAATAGTTTTTACCAATAAATTGATTATTCTGATTGTTCAGATTATGAATGGTTTAATATACATATGTATCTTTTATGCACAATATTACGTTATTGACTGATTTTTCAGTTGATATTCATATATAATTACTCGCCAAATAATACTAACTACTCGTAATTGAACCACTCCTAGCACTCGTACACTCATACTGATAACAACCGCGGGCGCTAATCTCGTACAAAATTAGAGCAGCATAGAGGCGGCACTTAAAAAAATATTATTCACAGGGAAATTACATTACCCCAAGCGTATTAAGCCAATATTTCTTAAAATAACGGCTCTGTATAAATGCGGTGATGAAAATGACGTCATGAAATACAATGTTTGTAAAAGCAGCACATCAACACGAAACATCGTGTTCTGTCAAAATAAATAAATTGCAATAACAGAAAGTAATTAGGTACTAAGCTTACACGTGGTATTTCATTGTGGGCCATAATAGAAAGCTCAAGATTGCTCGACGAACTATGGAGAGGACTGTGCGAAATTCTCTATGAGATCATATCAGAAATGAGAAAATTTATTGAGTCAAATTCAAATTCAAAAATCATTTATTTCAATAAAATCACAAGGATCACTTTGAAATGTCTTAGGAACTAGGTGAAGCTACGCCGATTCCTCGCGACCAAGCCTAGAAGAATCAGGCAACAAACACGGCTTGGGGTCAACTTTTTTTTCAATGTTCCTTACCTTAATGCTATGTAGAGCTCCAGTGTGGTGCCGATCGAACAAGGTGAAGGCTCAAACAAGAATAACAATGAATTATCTATGTATATAGGTATTATAAAGTCACAGTAACGCAAAGGTTATGCATGTTGCAATTAGGGCTGCCATCCGTCCGGGTTTCCCCGAATTTGTCCTAGTTTAGAGGGCGTCCGGGGAGCGTCCGGCCGGGATTTAATTTGTAGTCCGGGTAAAAAATTTAACCACCCGCGACACAAGCACTGTGCCAGAATTGTGAAATCAATTTTTCGATTAAGGGAGCCGTTAATTGTCCTGGTTGCCAAATTTTAGAGATGGCAGCCCTAGTTGCAATTAGCAATGGGCGGGGCAATAGCTCTAAAAACTGACAGCTGTTGGTTGACAGAAAGGTTCTCAGGTCCTGGTGCCGAAAAGTTTAGCGCACGGTGATGAAGGTTAGCTAGAGTGCGGGCCGCTCAAAAACGGTCGCTCTAGACAAATAAGGAGGGAGGCTTAAGAAGCATTGATTATCACTAACATAAAAATATTTGACTTTAAAAGACGGTCGTTATAAAACATTACCGCTATTCAAGTAAACTTAGCTTTATGGTATGCTCGTTTCTTTTTATACCAAGTTGCCTGCAACATTAGTTCGCGGAGTTAGCGCGTTTTCTTCCAAAAGTGGTAATATTTTCCGACGATAAATTTTAAATGCCTCCATTTTAGGTGCACTTTCTCTTAGTTTGTTAGATTATAGCCGAGCTACGGGATTTATTGCATTTGCGTCTGGTTATAATTTGATCGCAGGTTTTATTGGTTGAGTACCGTTTTTATAGGTATTAAATACAACTGATACAAACCTATCTACATACTCCAATTTGTCCGTACTCTGTGTCTTAAAGTGAGATGTTCATAATATACACTGTATAATTAAAATAAAAACAGAGGGGTTAGCATGAACCACTATCGTATCGACAACGTATCGTCCAAATGTCAAAACTGACACTTTAGGTATAGTCAGAGTGTCAGTTTTGGCATTTGGATAGTGGTTCGTGCTCAGGCCACAGTAAGAGACATTATCTGACATGGCTCATATAAGTATAATCACTACATAGTATAAAGCAAAGTCGCTTTCCGCTTCCCGCGTATGTATGTTTGCTTATATCTTTAAAACTACACAACGGATTTTGATGCGGTTTTTTTTAATAGATAGAGTGATTCAGGAGGAAGGTTTATATGTATAATAACATGCTACCCGTGCGAAGCCGGGGCGGGTCGCTAGTATAGCATAATATATAAAGTAGTTTAGTAGTTTAAAACCTTGAGCTCAGCCTACAAACTAGTAGTTCACTTATTAATTCGCTGGTTTTGCACACACAACCTAGGTTGATTAGTAACCGATGGTTTAGAAACCATTGAGTTAATAAAACTCAGTGTGCCTCTCTTGCACTCTCTTGATTGTGAGGATGTTTGTATGTTTGAAAATTAATCAGGCCTGAATGACAAAACGGATTAAGATTAAATTAGCTGTAGATGTAGATATCAGTTCAGTTCATAGATATTTATTCTCAAAAAAGATTAAAAAAAAATCACTTACATGAGAATTTGGTTACAACAGTTCCTAAATATAAAATAAGAGTAAAAAGTAAAATGTAATAAGAAATAAAAAGCAAAAAGCACCTAGATATAAATGTGGCTTGCACCTATTCAAATTAAAAGTAATTTTCAAAAATATGATATGACAATTTCTTTTTAAATGTAGTTAGTGATTCGATATTTTTTATTGATGAGGGTAGATATAAGTCCCGAATTAAAAATTGACTACGAAAAACATCCCCGAAAAAATTGCAATAGGGATGATATTGGTATAGATGGCGCTGGTGTGCAAAAAATCTGACATCAGTGTTGAACTGTTGACAACAGTCGTCATAGCAACGTGCGTTACTCTATGCGATTATTGCAATTCGACAGGACAACGTCTGTCACGGGTCGGCTAGTAAAATATAATCCTGCGTAGGATAACAGAGATTCAAAAACCTTTGGAACCATTGTAATTTAAAAATTAAAAAAATATACAAAGTAATATTTATCAACCCTCACCAGTGTGTACTGAGCAAACCGAATATTTTAGGCTCTGACAAACTGACGGTCAATGTGCCAGGGCCTTTTAACAACCTTAAATCGTAACACCGCATACATCAGTTGTATGTAACGGACATAATCGCATGAACCGTACGAATGAATCAACAAACATAGCCCAATTCAGGAAGTTTACAGGGCCGTTGACACTCGATTTAAGGCTATAAAAACAATTACAAAAAACGTTGGCAAAGGATGTTAAACCAATTGTCTGTTAAAATAAAATAGAGCCTAAACGTTTTTGTTTTTTTAATTATTTTTCTTTATAAAAAGTAAAGTTTTTACTTACATGACGGAAAATCAACACAGAAAAATATTTCTTTTTCCTAATGGTAGCTTTCTTAATTTACTGTATGTAAAAGTTCACTAAATAACGTATTCCTAATTTATGGCGGTGATAAGCTAAAATTGGTGCAGCGAAAGGTTCATGAAAGAAAAAATATCTCTATCTATACATATAATAAAACTGTAGAAGAGTTCAATTCTGTACATTGAATAAAAACGAAAAAAAATACTTTTAGGGGTCTTCATACAAGTAACACAAGCCAAAAAAAAACTATACATATAATAAAACTGTAGAAGAGTTCAATTCTGTACATTGAATAAAAACTAAAAAAAATACTCCTAGGGGTCTTCATACAAGCCAAAAAAAACATTTTGAAATTTTTGTCTGTCTGTCTGTTGTCTGGCTTTCACACAAAAACTACTTGACGGATTTTGATGAAACTTTTTTTTGTTATATAGCTATTAGTCCTTGGCAAAATATAGGCTATAATTTATTTTGAAGATTGGAATTCCAGATGTGAAACTATCTATCGCCCAGCGAAACGAGCACGGGTCAACTAGTCTGTAATATAGCGATAAATAGATAGATAGAGGTAATTATATAAAACATAAAATGAATCTAATAATATGTACAACGGCAATGCCGCCAGTACGCTTCCGACTGGTATTGATCCAGATCACTGATCTGGATCAGTTGAGCTACCTATAGACTGTTTGCAACGGTCTTTAGATGGCTCAATTGGTTCTTATGTATTTTGTAAATATTCTGTAATTATATTAGTATTATATATTATTTGTACTTTTGTAATAAAAAATATTTAAAAAAAAAAGCATAGAAATTATAAAATATGTCAAGTCTCTGTTTACAACTCGGCCCCCTTTCCCGCGTATTTGCCCCTGCCCTATACCCAACCCATACACACATCAGTGGACTTCGTCGGCATTTATTTAAACATAAGCTTAAACCTGACGTACGATTACGGCAGCGGTGCACGCGGACCGTAAATATTTGTTAAAAAACATGCTTATACAGGACAAAATAGACCATGGATTAAACAGTGATGGAAATACTTCCGACTGATATTTATTGCTAGGAGCTCGTTGAACATCGGACTGGAAACAACTATTTGAAGGCTGTATTGACCCAAATTCACCAAATTGTAGTTAAAATTATCTCTTTTATTAGATTTTTGTCTCACTCTGGCATAAAACCGATATGATTTTCATAGAAATTGAAGCCAATAACTATTTTATGTAAATTTCTGACCATAATTGCTTTTTTGATGATTAAAAATACCAGAATTAGGCTCTACGTCTGTTCTAGATTGTTGAAGCAGGATTTGAGTGGAAAACTTTAGCAATAACAACACCCATTTTATCATACCTTACCTACCCAAATTGTCAGAACGCTGTAATACTTACAAGATTGCTTAGACGAGTAGGATTGCTCGTCTACACCATAATATTCTCTGTCAACCTCTTCGACATGGTGAGTGAATGTCTGTGAATAATAATATTAATCAATCACAAATAAAATTTCATCTGCATATTGAAGTATATTTTTTCTTGATGACATTATCTAAATTGTATAAAAATCTTACATTACTGACTCGCTAAATCGACGCACAGTCTAATTCATAAGTTCTAGAAGCATAAAACTTGAAATGTATTTTATTTTTATGGTGTAGGGGAGCACTTGTTCCTACTTAGTACTTTAAATTATTATTCTTGTTAGAGCCTTCACCTTGTTCGATCGGCACCACACTGGAGGTCTACATAGCATTAAGGAAAGGATAATTGAAAATAAATCATAGGCTCCAAGCCATGTTTGTTACCTGATTCTTTTAGGCTTGGTCACGAAGAACAGGCGTAGCTTCACTTGGCTCCTAAGACGCGCTCAAAAGTGAATCAAAGTGATCCTTATCATTTTATTAGATGAAAGATAAATGATTTTTGAATTTGAATTTGAACTATGAAAGGAATCCCCTCAACCTCAACCTCCTCGACCCCTGAAAGGATGCAGCGGTGGTTGATGTTAGTATGACAAAATAAAACCGGCCAAGTGCGAGTCGGTCTCGCGCATGAAGGGTTCCATACCATTATCTATAAAAAACGGCAAAAAACACGTTTTTTGTATGGGAGCCCCACTTAAATATTTATTTTATTCTGTTTTAAGTATTTGTTATTATAGCGGCAACAGAAATACATAATATGTAAAAAAAAACAATTTAATTTCTGTCTAGCTACTCGTATCACGGTTCATGAGATACAGACCTGTGACAGACAGACAGACAGCGAAGTCTAAGTAATAGGGTCCCGTTTTTACCCTTTGGGTACAGAACCCTAAAAACTAGTTTATCTATGATAATATCTACTTACAGTACCAACAGTTATATAACAGACAACCAACACCAGCAGTGAAAAATTCTTTTGATGTTAACTTTCCTTTTGTTTCACGGAGACAGATTTCCTCTCCATTAGATAAATTGTTTTAAAAAGTTTCCATTCACAAAGTTCCGGATCGGCATAATGCAGGACATTAATCAGTAACGATAATGTTAGATTGGCGACTTTAGTTGAATAGTCCTTTCCAAACTACTTTCATGATCAGAACCCATATTAATTGATATTATTAATATCCGTATTATATCTAAATATATTATTAATAGGTCGTCTCGTACGTATTTTAGAGTCTTCATAAATAATGTCGCTTTTAGGGTCCCGTTTTACCCCAAAGGGTAAAAACGGGACCCTATTATTACTGTCACCTCTGTTACCGCTGACCAGGTGTGCTCATGAACTCATGAAATTTTCACAGATGATGTATTTCTGTTTCCGCTATAACAACAAATATTAAAAACAGAATAAAATAAATATTTAATTGGGACTCCCATACAAAAAAACGTGTTTAATTTTGCCGTTCATTAAAAATAATGGTACCGAACCCTATGTGCGCGAGTCTGACTCGCACTTGACCGTTTTTTTTTTAAATTACAATGCAGGTTTGTCGGATGTATGTTTCATCCCTATGTGTGCAGTGAAATTCAGGTGAGAGTCGTTAGACTGAGTTACTTTATAAAAGCTCGATACGCTTATTATTTCATAACCTAAAACAACAGTAACTGATTTATCATTAAAACAACAATAACTGATGATTATTACTATTACTGGCCTCACAGCTCAGTTGGTAGTATCTCTGCCTTCTGCGCTGTATGTTGTGAACATAGATATTTGTTATGTGTCAGGGTGTAACAATGTATCTTATATATATGTATGTATTTACAAACAGAGGACGCTGTCTGTAATGTCCATCTATAGTTTTTTTATATATTTTAATAACTAAACTAACAGTTGAAGTATTTTTATTGATTATACATACCTACAGAAAGCCATATCTCACCACTTTCTAATAAAATTGACAATAAAAAATTTATCAAAAACCTGTGCTCATATATCCATATCATATATAATATCCATATCCACACAAAAATATATATCAATGACCGAACACAATATGTGTATCCTTTTCAAACACATCCGCCTTTCGCCATTATGTCCGCTAATAAGACCGGGTTCCAGCAGCCCACAATTTATAATAAATCGAACTACAACGTTATCGTCTCACAGCACACAATGAAAATCCGACTTATCTACGAACACAGGGTCCGAATGACCCCACAGACCTTAACACCCTCTGGCTATAACCTTGAGTGATGACCACCGATTTGTAAAGACCCCGTCCTGGGTCGTTACGAGCTCTTTTCAGTTTTTATTCCCCTTATGATGTTTCATTTTATGATTGTCTGCAGAATTACAGTGGGACGTGACGCCTGAGAAGGTGAACATCCTTTGAAGCATAGGTCACCATCAATTATTTTGGAACCTTGAGTTTATCTATCAATATCTTCATACACAATATATACAATGGTCACTTGCATTTACGGCATATCATTTATTTTTTATAAAAAAACATAAGAGGTTGACTTTCAACCCTGGACATGCCAAATATAATTTTTGGACTTGCCCATGACTATCCTCTTGGATCTGAACGCCTGGAGTTCTGAGTGTGTCTACTATTTTTAGCCAAGTTTATGAAAAATTCCTATTAGATTTTCTATAGCAGATTTTTCTTGATATTTATTAAAATAACCAGTGCTGTTGTTAGCAATATGTGTTTCTGAAAATATCAGCTACAAATGGAACAAACTGTGAATCCGTTTAGCTCGCAAAGAAAATTGTGTAATATATCATTGTGTTAACACTTGGCGAGAGCCGTTTATCAACTCAAGTCCTTAATATCTCCTTTATGAATGCTACTTTACGTAATGATATTAAATATAGAAAAAAAAGTTAACATGCGACTGTTATCCTCTCGGTTAGGACAGATACTCAAACAACCAGAATGTCCAGTTAGAAAATAGAGAATAAACTATTTATTTTAATAAAATCATCAAGGATCACTTTGAGTAGCTGTTGCCTGTTCCTCGCGACCAAGCATAAACAGGGCTTGGTGTCTATCTTTTTCGATAATCCTCTTTGTAAATACCATGTAAAAAACTTTAGTGTAAAAGTTAGCTTACAACCTTATCTTATAAATGAAAATAAACTCATTTTTGCCCCTTTTCCGATTCGGCTACAACTTAAAAGTATTTCAAGTTGATTGTGCCTTGTTTTTCAGAATTTCGCAGTTCAAATGTTTAAGCGCTCATATAATTAGAGGCACGTCCAAAAATAACATTTGTCGCACACCATTTTGCAGAATTTAGCATTCCATGCGTGACAGGTTGAAGTCTATCGTCGCCATACAATTTCGTAGTAAATTATTTAATATAATAAATAACACGAGTCTGGTTTTTTATGTTTTTATAAACAACAATACAGATTCATATGCATGGTTGCTGCATATTGGATAAACTACCTGCCCCATTCAATTACAATTCATGGCAGCAATTCAAGGGGGGCTAAATTCAATTACCATGTTGCGACGTGTTTTCTTTTTATTTTATGTTTTATGAAGCATTTTACAAAACTGCTACATGCTTGAACACACGGAACGAATTGTAGAAGCTAGGGAGTTTAGACTTTATTGTTTAGAGGATATATTGTACATATACTTTTAAAAGTTCCAAGAAAATATTACGTAGGGTTGTGTTTCTGTTTTATTGATTTGTCGTAAAATATCTTGCTTCAGTATCCTAATAATATAATAAATGTGAAAGTTTGTGAGTTTGTATGTATTGCCTCAATCGGGCTTAAACGACAAAACGGATTAAGTTGAAATTTGCTGTAGATGTAGTTATAATGCCCGAATAAATAATAGACTACTCTATAATATGAAAAACATCCCCAAAAACGATAAAAAAAACGCAAAAGGGGTAATTTTGGTATAGATGGCGCTGGTGTGTAACAATTCTGACATTACAGACTAAAAACATTTAGTCTTTTCTATTCGATTATTGATATTTGACAGGACAACATCTGTCACGGGTCGGCTAGTAAAATTTATATCAGATGTTAGATGTTTTTAGGCGGTACGCGTAAATAAATAGTTTGAAATTGGACGCAACATAGCAGTGCACCTTATACTCGTATCATGACATTCCACTAGCAAGTTTTTGTCGGAAATCCGCGACTTCTGGTAATGGTAGCCACATCAGAAGGTAAGTTCGCTTTCATATAACCGAAAATAAAACAACAGCGATCAGTTATCAGTGACTTATCGTCAAAAAGATGCTATTACTCAAAAGGATTATTGCAAAATTTTACGCTTGTCGACCGACCTGTCATGAAATTGTATGGTAAGCTTGCTTACTTGATTTTCAACCCTTGGTTAATAAACCACACCACAGGTTTAATTAACTAGTCGTACTTTTCAACGGTTTCACTATATTCTCGATACCCTCAGAAAATAGTACCAAAGCATCTAGTTCCCAAGAAAAATTTCTGCACCTATCTGAGTAATACCTACATCTTATCCGGTGAAGTAACACAACGTCTCGTATTCGTTCACATGCGAAACACCGTTTCCTACTCAATTTGCGAACGGAAAATTGGATTTGATCCTCAACACTATTCGGATGGTCGTTTATCTCAATTCCCGAGCAGACTAGATACAGACTTTTACGTGTAGCTGAATCACTCCAATATACGAATAAAATTAAATATATACATAATATTATACAAAAATATAATAAACTAGCCGACCCGTGACAGACATTGTCCTGTCCAAATTTCGATAATCGCATAGAGTGACGCATGTTGCTATGACGACTGATGTCAATACGGATGTCGGATATTTTGCACACCAGCGCCATCTATACAGAAATCAAACTTTTTGCATTTTTTTATCGTTTTTGGGATGTTTTTAGCAAATTTCAACTTAATCCGTTTTGTCGTTTAGGCCTGATTAAGGAACAAACATACATACAAACTCACAAACTTTCGCATTTATAATATTATTAGGATTTAGGAAGCTAAAGAGGACTAACCAGACTTTACCTGACTGAGTGACATGCTATACCTACATACATCTCCTGACTCCTGACATAATACAGGTAGCCCTAGTTTAGGAGTCAGGGCTCCATCTGATTATTGACACATTGGTTTTTTTCAATAAAGAATTTTATTATTATTATTTGTGCAGAAGCTCTTTAGTTATTTTTTTTGTTGTACGTACTTAAGCAGTACTTTTAATTATTATTTTTGTTTGAGCCTTCACCTTGTTCGATCGGCACCATACTGGAGCTCTACATAGCATTAAGGAAAGGATCATTGAAAAAAAAAGGTAGACCCCAAGCCGTGTTTATTGCCTGATTCTTCTAGGCTTGGTCGTGAGGAACAGGCGTAGCTTTACCTAGTTTCTAAGACGTTTCAAAGTGATCCTTGTGATTTTATTGAAATAAATGATTTTTGAATTTGAATTTGAATATGACACGGCTAAGGATTCACATGCCATACCACCTGGTAATGCCTACCGTCTACGACAGGAGGATATCAAGTCAAGCAGATCCATTGTTTTCAGCTGTACGTATCCCACTTAAACCTGATACCAACCGCTTGACCAAACGGCCCTCCACGTAGATAGACGGTTAATCACTACATAGTATAAAGCAAAGTCGCTTTCCGCTTCCCGCGTCTGTATGTAATATGTATGTTTGCTTATATCTTTAAAACTACACAACGGATTTTGATGCGGTTTTTTTTAATAAATAGAGTGATTCAAGAGGAAGGTTTATATGTATAATACATGCATAATATAGTAGAGAAACACTGATAATTTTAGAGGTTTCTAATGTGATGTCGTAAATAAACACATTTATTGCGCTTACATTGCAAATGCTGGCTGAACCCCACGAGATATATCAAAATAATGTACTACAGTATTGTACACCTTAAAAACGGTACCCGTTCATTTTACCGACAAACGTTTCAAAACTCTTCATTACAAAACCAACGTTTCGGAACCCTTTCGTTTCAAATCTCAACTTTCCGCAACTACATCACTACATAAATAATTCACTTGGCAAACGTATTATTACAAAACTATTAATTTCATAACTCATCACATCATAAATAATTCATATCGCATAGTATTCATTACGCAAATGTTCAGTTCAAAACATATTAGTTCAAAAACAATTAATATCATAATTATATCAATTCATAAACCAACACTTCGCTAACCAACGTTTCCCAAATGCAATGTTTCGAAATCATATTTTACTAAAAAAAATACTTAATTTACGTGCTAATTTACTAGTACTAAGATGTAATATGCATGGTTTAATATTGAGGTAAAATAAAATAAATTGCACAATATTTCGAATCAACTAGTTTTTATTAATGTAGTGCCTATTCAAAAAACATCACCACCAAAACGACACTGTCGGTTAGGTTAGGTTAGAACTGTGACCCGCCCCACGAACCTCTAGGAATGGAGTTCCTACAGGCGCAGAGGTGATACTGCGACGTGGCGCGTCCCCGGGCTGCGGATAGGGGTAGCCGGTACCGAGTTCGGTACCGGTAACCGGTGTGTTGTTGCACATCGGCGCGGACAAAACACGAAGATAGGGAGGTGGGGGGCGGGGAAGGCTTCTCCGCGCGTCCCTTTGATTAGCAAAGGGCGCAGTGGATGAAGCAGGACGTGCTCGGTAAGCAACAGCCAACCGAGTAGGGAATAGAGGGGGTGCTCTATTGTCAGCGTCCAGGGTTAGGCAAGATGATGGATGTTAGAAGATGAGGGATGGGTGCTCTTCCTGAAAGTCGGGTAGGTGCCTTGGCGACTTGATCGTGGTCTCGATGACATGATTGACTTGCCTTGGTACCAATTGCACGATTAGTAGGGAGAGAGGCCACGGTGTGAGAGATGAGGGAATGCGTTCTCTTCCTGAAAGTCGGGTAGGTGTCTTGGCGACTTGATCGTGGTCTTCGCGCACATGATCGACTTGCCTTGGCACCAATTGCACGATTAGTAGGGAGTGAGGCCAACCAAGTGGGTGGGATTATAGAACACGGCTGATCCCACCCAGGGAGGGGCCCCCGCGACGGGGCACAGACTGGCGGCTTGGTGACTTCATCGTGGTTTTGGGCGATGCACTTGCCTAGCTGCCAGTTATTAGGAAGGTAGTGAGGCCTCTTATAGGCCTCCGTATGGAAGGGAATTGTTGATGAAGGTCGGAAGGTCTGCCGAGGGTGACGATGCGTCGATCAGTGTGTGTCAACCCACCACTTGATCGACGAGTCGTCATCTCTTCGGCGGAGAATGAAAGGGATAGGAATGTGAGGTGATGGATGCAAGACGGGAATGGAGAGGAAGAAAACCTCAGTAAAAAATTACCAGCGGCAGGAGATCTGAGAGTGATGGGACGGTGTATGCACCGTCTCCGCAACTCTCCTCCTCCTGGCGATCATGCGATTTGCCGGGAGCGAGGCCGCCGAGTGGGATCCTTTTGATCCCACTCTGGGATGGAGGGGAGGCGACAGTGGGTGCCTGCCCCTACCGGGATGGTGACTGGTGGCCGTTCTGGCTTTTGGCCTTGCCACCAGTCGTGGAGCGGAGTTCGGTGTTGCCGACTCTGCTGTTTGGGTCCGTGAGTGGCTGAAGTGGGGGCTTCGGCTGCTCGCTTGTGGACCCCGGGAGGGCGATGGCACTTAAGTTAGTGCTGTCGTGAGCTCCGCGTACGTAGTGCGCGGGACCGGGCGTGGCAGTGGGTGTCATTCCCGGGACGATGCTCCTAGCAACGATGCGAGAGGGGCACCGGTGCGTTCCGTATGGAGATCCCGGAGCCCCTCGATATGCATCGAGGCTGGCCATCGGGCGTTTTTAGTGAGTCGTCGAGTGCAGAGTGCTCGACAACCTCACATAACCTAGTTTGTCGCCCCTGGACAAACTAGGTATCTGGTTGCAGATTTTTACCGCCCGTAAAGCAAAAAAAAAAAAGAACTGTGACCCGCCGCCAGAACCGAAATGCTGTTATTTTTTATTTTAATGTAATTAACTTTAGAGGCCATTTATTCATTTACCATTACCTCTTAATATTTAGTAAGATAATAAAATGTATTGAATTAAAACTTACCTGTAAATTATTTGTCCAAGATGGAAATTACAGCCGTGCTGGATTACATTCTCAAAATTTGACTTCAAGCTATTTATGGCAGCTTTTTCAAAATCTAATATGCAAACTTTTGGCTTGATTTCAATGTTATTTTCTGCTCCGTATTCCACCATCATTTCAAACATTGTATCGTACGTCTTTTTATACGTTTGTTTATTACTAAATGATATATTTGTAAAAAAACACATTTGTGAAAAAATATGTTTGTAGAATAAACTATATGTGAAGTAAAATGTTGTGATGTTATACGCTTGCGTAATAAAATGTTTGCTAAATAAAATGAATCGAAGCGTTGAGTTATGAAACGATGCATTTGCGGAACGATACATTTTTGAAATAAATAGTATACGACCCGTTGAGTTGCGAAATTATACAGTTGCGGAATGATATATTTGTGGAATTAATAGTGTACGAATCGTTGGTTTTGAAATGAAGATTTGCGTAACGTTTGTCGGTGAAACATTAGTGAACCCTTAAAAACGTCTACAAAAAAGTCAACGATGGTATTAGAAATGTCTTACGCACAGCGAAGCGGGCACGGGTCAGCTAGTCTATACATATAATAAAACTGTAGAAGAGTTCAAATAAGTAACACAAGCAAAAAGTAACACAACTCATATAAGTAACACAAGCAAAAAAAAAACATTTTAAAATTTTTGTCTGTCTGTCTGTCTGTTGTCTGGCTTTCACGCAAAAACTACTAGACGGATTATGATGAAACTTTTTTTTGTTAAGTAGCTATTAGTCCTCGGCAACATATAGGCTATAATTTATTTTGAAGATTAGAATACCAGATGTGAAACTATATGTCCCCCAGCGAAGCGGGCACGGGTCAGCTAGTAATTCATAAGTTCGGTATTTATACTCAAAGCTTCGCCTCAATTTAAAGTTAATTCTCCCCTTTTCATTCAAAATTGTAAACCGGGGCTAAATAGTGCCACTGTTATGACAAACTACTAATATTATAAATGCGAAAGTTTGCGAGTGAATGTGTGTGTGTGTGTGTGTAATTGTTACTCTTTCACGCAAAAACTACTGAACGGATTAAAATGAAACTTTTCAGTAATATAGCTTATACATTAGAATAACATAGGCTACTTTTTATACAGGTAGCACCCGAGCGAAGCCGAGGCGAGCAGCTAGTAAAATAAAATGTTCATGTTTCTGTAATCCCTACGGACCTTTCTGGTTGGTCATAAAACGTTGAATTATATATAATAACTATGTTTTCCTTCACCTTACATAATAACGTAATTATGGATATTGTTAGGTTATTGAAATGTACTAGCTGTCACTTTTTGAGACTAGGAAGCAAGCGTTGATGAGTTCGAAATAATAGTGTGCGATCGTAAATAACTCATCGATCTCGTTTAAAATAACGTTTCATTCTTTACTAACGTATCGGATTAAAAAGGTGCAAAAAATTTGTTACGAAAAAAGTTACAATACAATTGTGTCAATAATGGCGCTTTGTGTTTGAAATTGAAATACATTGCAAAATCGATTGGTGTCGCATTTTAATTTCTAGTCATCAATCATTGCCAATTACGATAGATATGTCGGCAATGCCTACTAAAATAATATCATATTATTTTCTTTAAGCTTTGTACACACGCTAAGGGTAAGTTTTCACTAATGCGGAGCTGTGCGGAGCGGACCGTAAACTGACCAATCGCAGTGCTCGAAATAGTTGACCCAAAAATTTCACGCCGCTCCGTTTCGCACAGCTCTGCCTATCAGTGACCTAAAGAACTGCTGATCAACTTCTTTATGATGTAAGATTTGTTGCAATCAGTTTTTTTAAAACAGCCGATAGAAACCATCATCTCAAAATAGTTTGTGGTCAAGCTTTGCAAATGCAGCTAATAGATAAATGCCGCCATATCTACCGGCTTCAAGTAGAAAATGAGCATGATCGCAACAAAACGTAGGTACCTTATCGGAGGCAGCAGTTTATCCTAAAATTCTTGTTGTATGAAAAAATCCTTAAGCATTCACTGCTAGCGTAGTTTTGAATAATTTGTTAGCAATCACGGCATTTGCTTCTTGTTTGTTTACACGGTGTTATTAGATACCGAGCGCGATGTTGATCTCGCCGGCAAGGATACGATCTAAATTACCTTGTACAATACTTCTAGAGCGAGTGCTGGAATTGTTATAGTACTCTGATAGAAAATCTCATAACGAAGGAAAACATCGTGAGGGAACTGGTATTATTATAAGCGATGGGCTTGCAACTGCTGTCTTATCGAATGTTATTTCAAAATATAGGTATGAGAGAAATGAATGGTTGGACTCAGATAGGATGTCTACCGTAGGTATTGAGGATTACAAAAAAATTATGCTTACATACGAAAGTCGCAGACGCAATTTCAAATAAATTATTCAGCATCAAAATATTGAACGATAAAATAAATATTTATTGGTGGACATTTCACACAGCGCCATCTAACCCCAAACTAAACAAAGCTTGTACTATGGGAACTAGATAACTAATATAATACTTATATACGTTTTTTTTGTTGCAAATACATACTTAATACACATATTAACACCCAGACACAAAACAAACATCTATGTTCATCACACAAATGTTTATCCCGTTTGGGGATCGAACCCACAACTTACAGCGCAGAAGGCAGAGCTACTACCAACTGAGCTGTGAGGCCAGTCAAGATATTTAGGTACATCATGCACATGACTGCATCTGCAAGCATCAGATACAATATATCCTCTCTGATACCTCCCATGACTTTAAAGAAAAATTAGTGTAGAAGCATTGTTTTTCACCACAATAAACAAAATATGTTCACAATATTGCAGAAGGTAGAGCAACTAATAGTGATAATATCGAGACGGTAAATTCTTATCAGGTTACTTTTACACTACAAGCTCTCGCACTACAGGTCTATGGCGGCGGGATAGGGCGGACCACCCTCGTCTATTGAGGTAAGTACAATAACATGCCAGAAGAAAAACACGAACAAAAATGTTGTTCCTCGTTGTTTGTGAGCGATTTTGATGAATTGACTGTAAGATAAACAATAATTTCTAAGTTTGATGTAACATAATTGCGTAAATGTTTCCAGGGTACAATACTTCGAAAATATTAGTTAAGTAAATTGGTACTAACTTGATGCTCAGTTTACTTTAATTTAATAAGGCTAGTCAAAGTTAGCGTGATTTTCGTTGAGACTATTCCAGAAAATATCATGTCAAAGCGAGACTTCAGAATGTACAAGTACCTTCCTAATTTAATGGTTGTATATGAGGAAGAAACATACGAGTAACCTACGATTAAACTTAAACGCGAGTGTATTTTTCAAACTTTTGATTGAAAACCGTTTATCTTTTTAATAACCGACGAAAAACGGAGGACGTTCACAAGTAGACGCGTTTTGATATAAGTTTGTATTTTTTTAAACAGCGAGTTTCAAACTTATACCTCTGTAATATTAACTACTGCAGCAAAGAGTCGGTATTTACCATGTGTAATACACGGACGCGCCTCTGACTACATTCATTAAACATCTCGATCTGTGTGAGAAAGTTAACCGTACTTAGGGATTACATCTATGAGCCTATGAAATAAGAATAGGATCGTTGAAACCGTCCACCAAAACAAAACTCAATTTAGATACCTACTCCACCAATAACAGCTTTTTTTTCGGCAAAATATAGAAAGAAAGAAAGAAAGAAAGAATAAATTTATTTTGTGTCAACATAATCTCTTAAAACTAAACAAAAAACATACATATTGGCCACATGGACAACAAAATTGGTCACCACTCAGCTATATGCTGCAACAGCGAGAGTCGATGCAGCGCTGATTTTCAGTGGAGCCATAGTGCGTGTGGGGCAGCGTACTGTATATCACACAGTGCATATATTTACATTACTTAAAATCTAAAATACCTACTATTTAACATTCTATAAAAATATATAAACTAAATAGCAAAAACAAAATAATATATTATGAAATATTAATAATATGTATAATGAAATATTATGAATAATATAATAAAATATAAGGCCTAGAACGACTACCTATGGATAGTCCATCCATAGGTAGTCGTGTGTCCAAGTGCGAGTTTAAAAGGTAATTCTTAAGGGTTTTTTTAAAAGAGAAAATATTGTTGCAATTTATTATAGGACCCCTCCTATAATAAATTGCAACAATATTTTCTCTTTTAAATTATTCCAGCATTTCGTAGCAGCATACCGGAAGCTGCCACGAAAGGCAGTCGTTCTATGGCTGGGACAACATATACGAATTTTTCATCAATTAGTGATAAAATTGAAAGCAATTAAAAGGTTTGCGAAGGTTGAAATAATATTATATAATAAAATAAATGCAATCATGAGTTATTCGCCGACCAAGTCATTAAACGCAGAGGATAATCCAATTATCTCCATACAGTATTTATCCAATTAAAGTTTTAAGCCGCGTTCAGATGGTATGGCGATATGTCGTCTGGGATATTCCAAGTTATCCACGTGTTCACTCAATAAAGTCAATTTTAAGTAAATTACACTCATACAATAAAGTTAAAAAAATATATTCTTATATTTTGATTATTTTGTAATGGATAAATCACTACATAGTATAAAGCAAAGTCGCTTTCCGCTTCCCGCGTCTGTATGTAATATGTATGTATGTATGTTTGCTTATATCTTTAAAACTACACAACGGATTTTGATGCGGTTTTTTTTAATAGATAGAGTGATTCAGGAGGAAGGTTTATATGTATAATAACATGCTACCCGTGCGAAGCCGGGGCGGGTCGCTAGTTATTAATAAAACTGCTGAGTATAGAAGGTATAGATTAATGATTATTTCACAAAAACAGTAGACATGATACATTCGTTGACGACTAGCTTCAGCTCGCGGCTGCACTCGCGTGGAACCTGGATAAAAAGTTGATTATAAATATGCTATTCCATATACGCCGTTTGGGCGTGATTGAGCCAAAAATATAAACATCCTCACAAACTTTCATATTTATAAAATTAGTAAGATATGGTTTCATAAAATCACTGTTGTCACTGGTAGGCTGAACTTAGTAAGAACAACGGGAATACTGTTCTACAAAAAAATACACAGCGTATATAATGTACAGCGCGATAAGCAAGACAACGGAATTGTCACCTGCTAATAGTGGCAATTCTGTCACCTGCTAATAGTGGCAATTCTGTCATCTGCTAATGGTAGCAATTCTGTAATTGATCGAGTCGTAAGCGTATCTATTAGTTTCTAGTTTCTATCGTTAGGCATCAGCACGTCTGTATCGCCCGTGGATTTATCTATTCTACGTTTTTCGCTTAGCAGCGTTAACGGTTTTATTCCTAAATAGCTACCGTCCACGACTGCAGAGCTATTTTGTAAAAAACATGAATATCATGTTATGATGTTGAATGCAATACCTAATGTTAGAGAATACCTAATCTGTACACTTTTCATAGGTACAGATTTTTCGTAGGTATAGGTGCCTAAACAGCATAAAAAGCGTAGGTATTATGGCATTCAATACCATAACATGATAATCATGTTTTTACAAAATAGCCCTGCTGTTCTCGCATTGTATCTCGTATCTGAATAAAAAGTATTATAATATTGTACAAAATCAAACTATATCTATTCAAATCAGTTCATCACTTTTGCATTTGTAATAATATCATAAGTAAGAAAGATACACTGATCAGAACCAACCTAGGTAAGAGTAAATAAATATTGGTGGATATTATCACAGCGCCATCTGGCCACAAACTATGCACAGCTTATACTATGAGTACTAAATAACTAATACTTATACAGGCTGTTACAAAACTACGGTAAAGCCGAAAGGAGGTTAAATGGGGCCTTAACGAGTCCATTCACAATATTTAAGAACCGTAGAAACGCAAAAAAAAAACATTATGAATGAAAAACAGAAAAACTATTAAAGTAGACAATTATTAGGTAAAATAGGTATGTAGGCCTTTCTGTTAAATAATCTGGTTCCCTGACATGACAGCTTACTAGGGTTGACAAAATTATAATTAGTTATATTTTTTACGTTGCCTTTTGTAACACGTAGTAAATAATAGCTAAAAGAAATGTTTTTTTTTTGTAAAAACCTAAATTCAGTATTAAAAGCATAAAATTATTAAAGACTAAATAAAGATTATTCAAAAATTATAAAATAATTATTTACATCCAGGGCTATATGAAGACTGGTTTATTTATATTTAATTTCTCAACCAGAATGGAGTCAACATCGCTGTATTTCTGAAATTAATTGTAACCTCCGTTTGTCAGCTTCGCAATAGTAAACTGGGTGCGTAAGATCTACGAGCTCCTAGATGCGGCTCGCTGGAACTGACGAAAACAATAAAATATCACTCATGTACAGTTGTTTTTGAAATATCAAATCTTACTTGTCTAATTTCTATGAAAAGTTATTTACAGTGCAGGCTTTGCTCGTGGATATTTAACTTGTGACTGTGTAATGGGGGTGTCAAGGGCACGTTCATTATCACTACATAGTATAAAGCAAAGTCGCTTCCCGCTTCCCGCGTCTGTATGTATGCTTATATCTTTAAAACTACACAACGGATTTTGATGCGGTTTTTTTTAATAGATAGAGTGATTCAGGAGGAATGTTTATATGTATTAAACCCGTGCGAAGCCGGGGCGGGTCGCTAGTATTTGATATAATAAGCCCAAATTTTGCAGCAATGGAATGCTGACGTGAAAGGTTGCAATCCCATCGCCGCTTCTAAGAATACTAACTGGTTTCTCACGATGTATTTCTTCACCGTTATAGTACGTGTTAGCTCATATATTTTTTTTAAACTGAAAAATGTGAGCCGTCGCGATACGCCTAGCAGATGTGAAACATCGTAAATATTTTGTTCGGGTAATAAGCATAAAAGGATAGTTTATGGCAGCAAATAAATTATGGCAAAATGTCAATTTAGTACAAAAGAGCGTGACACTTCTTTGGCCGCAACTCAACTAGTTCATGTATCCGCGTGTAGTTCTCTGGTAGACGTTTGCCACGGCATGTGTCTCGAAGCCAACAGCCAGTCTCACCCGCCGCTATAGATGTTTCACATCAAAAATCCATTCATGCAATACCGGGATTAAAAGTCGATGTACCGCGGACTCGTTCAACGCGGCTAGTTATATCTCTTTTAAGGTGATAAGTGACATTTTTGACTTATTGTATGAGCTGAGTCTACCCGAAAAAGACGGAAAAAGTGATAAAACTGCATTATCTTGAAAACTATCAAATTTAAAATTATATAAAAATGAACTGTTAATGAGCTATTCATAGTTTTGATTAAAAACGATACTAGTGTTTTTGAAGAGCCCACTTTGGAAAATAAATATATCGAGAAAAGTTTCACCAATCGTGTTTCTGTCTGTAATTTATCTTAATTATTCTTATGTTATCTTTGTCATAAAAACAAGACTGTATGTTTTGCGGTTATTGAGAAAAAAACTATTCTGCATTCATCATCCAATTTAATTCCTCACCTTAATTAAAAACATTTATTACTCGTCTTAAAGGTAGTATATCTGTGTTTTGCAATGTGGTCGACATGAAAATGCCGCGAGCGGTAAATCTGCGCCACGTGGCGTCCGTGCCACAAACTGCTTTTTGATAGACAGCCGCGGCGGGCTTCGGACGTTTTATGCCCTGCGTCGACCGCACTCTAGAATTTTTCATTTACCAGAATTGTTTGTTAATAGCTATTATATTAAATTTGTTTACCTTAGAGTCAATGGTCGAATGGTTTTTTTTTAATATTTATCTATTTTGGCGAAAGCAACAATTACTATAACTACTCGTATTACACATTCATATAATCTGTCTAGCAGACCTGGTCACGCGTTGCTGTGTCAACAGTTTGCAAAAAAAATATTGCGACTATAAATTTTGAGATGTAAACTATCCTATCTTTCAAGTTGGATCAAACTGCACAAGGTGTGCAAAGTTTGATTAAAATCGGTTAAGTATTATACTGATATTATAAATGCGAAAGTAACTCAGTCTGTCTGTCTGTCTGTGACGTTTTCACTGCCTATCCACTGGATCGATTTTAATGAAATTGCATACAGAGATAGTTTTAAGTCTTATTGAGACGGACATAGCCTATTTTTATTCCCAATTTTAGTTAAATTTTTAATTACATTATTTATTGATAAAATCGACAAAAATCCAATCTACGCGGACTTAGTCGCGGGTAAAAGTAAGTTTATAAATAATATGTTTTGATCATTACCAATCTCACAGGTTAAACGTTGTCTATGATGTCTACCAATGATGTACAGTAAGCTCTTGTTTTGTATATCTATGGTTTTCCCTTTATCTCGGGAAAGTCCCATTCAATCAAAGATCAAGGCATTATCAGCCATTCGTCTAAAGCGGAACATCTAAAACAGATGAGCACGACTTCGTTTATCTCAGTTAAAATAAACTGCAATTACCAGTCGCCAAACGTTCTGCAGAAGGAAACAGACTCTCAGGCTGGATAGTGCTTTCCCATGATGCTGCACAAGGCGCAACGTGTTACTGTCAACTGATCAGACTTTTACATACTTATTTTAACTAGGAAATATAGGAAACGTCTGCTTCGAAGCTTCGATTGACTTTAGTTTTTTGATTTGATTAGTTTTGCATGCAATACCTAGGTATGAGTGCGAGAAAATGTTTTAGAATAGACTTTGATTTCCCATAAGCTTATTTTTCAGTAACAGTATTTAGTTATCACTAATTGAGTAGATACTTAACTAGTACTCATACTAATTCCGCTGTGCACTTTTTCATCAACTGCAAAAAGCTGCAGCATGCCGCAATCATATACAAGAGCGCTTAAGGAAGAAACGGCTGGAGAAAAAGCTAAATAGATATTTTATCACTTTTATTGCCTCTTACTTTGAGCCCCGTTTGAATTACAACGCGTCGACTTTACGTATCTACGCAACGTTAACGTTCAACGTCGTTTCGCTTTGATTTGGGAGAAATATTGCTATTGAAAGTTGGGAGATTTTGAATAAATAAAGTTGGCTATATATCGGCGTCGACTGAAGACGGATTTTTTCTCAACACGAGACCGACGCACATTGCCTCGAGATTTGTTAGAGAGCTCCATGGTATACTTTTAACTGTGTGAATACTTCAATGTATTAATAAGATAATAATTTTGTAAAAAGCCGTGTTGGAAGCGAAAATAAATATTTATCTTTTAAAAAAATTATACGGACTCAAAACAGTGAAGGAAAGCACACAGGAAACAAGTTAGTATTCTTATAAGCAGCGATGAACCTGTCACGTGTGATGAATATGTGGACATGTGCCAAATCTATTTCTTTGGACGTGCCTTTGTCTACCCTCTTTCTACATATTCAAAGATCTGGGTGCCTGGTGATCGGAAACGATGCCAACCGCACTTGGGGATTACAGTCGTGACGCCATTTTTTTTTTCATATCTTGTGTTTTGTATATTTAGTTAGCGGACATCAGGTGATAATCATACAATGATTAATGTTTAGCGCCCTTTGGCTTGAGCACAATACAATAGTATGTGCTCATATGGTTCGTGCTAAGGCCACTTGAAAGAAAATGATGATGTTGAACTCCTTCTCAATTAGTTTGTACTGTTACTTTTGTACCTTATTACAATATACATGCTTAAAAATACCAGCTGTAGTGTACTGATGTACCTACTTATTTAGGTACCTGTGTGAATATCTATACATATAATGAAACTGTAGAAGAGTTCAATTCTGTACAATGTATAAAAACTAAAAAAAATACTCCTAGGGGCCTTTAAACAAGTAACACAAGCCAAAAAAATCTATACATATTATAATAAAACTGTAGAAGAGTTCAATTCTGTACATTGTATAAAAACTAAATAAAATACTCTTAGGGGCCTTTAAACAAGTAACACAAGCCAAAAAAAAAACATTTTGAAATTTTTGTGTCTGTCTGTCTGTCTGTTGTCCGACTTTCACGCAAAAACTACTGGACGGATTTTGATGAAACTTTTTTTGTTATGTAGCTATTAGTCCTTGGCAACATATAGACTATAATTTATTTTGAAGATTGGAATACCAGATGTGAAACTATCTGTCGACCAGCGAAGTGGGCACGGGTCAGCTAGTATAAATATAAAATAAATTATTGGCGTTCAAGTCGTTTCACTTGCGGTCAAACCGCGAACACGGCTGGACGTCAAGCTAGACTTGAAATCTGCTGTTGTTATTGATCAAGGATCTCACCACCCTAACCCTTTGTAAGACACACAGGTGTGAACGTTACACTAGCTAATGGAATCGTATTTCACACACATTATTTAAGGTAGTCAGGTAACTATTATAAAATGATGAATGTTTAGCGCCCTGTGGCCTGAGCACGATACAATGGTACCATACGATAATGGTTCGTGCTCAGACCACTTGAAGGAAAACGTCGGCTTAATGATGATGTTGAACTCCTTTTCAATTAGTTTGTACTGTTACTTTTGTACCTGCCTAAAATACCAGCTAATTGAATCGTATTTTACACATACGGAAACGTGTTCCGCAATCCCGGCCATGTTGTCGCATGTCCAGCCGCCATTTGTAATGCTGCCGAATAGTATAATAAACTGCCTAATAGGACCAACAGGATCACTCGGGTCACGCACAATTATGCCGTTTAATTTTAATTAAAAATATACCTATATCTACCTATAATTTTGTAGGATCACTAGTTGTTTCAAGCTATGTTTGATGACGGATTCTATTATTCTGTCTAAAAGGTCTGATAAAATCACAAGGATCGACTGGATCAAGGATTGGACTGGACTCACAGCTCAGTTGGTAGTAACTCTGTCATTTGCGCTGTAGGTTGTGGGTTCAATTCTCTTCATGTTTGTTTTGTATTTGGGTGATTTAATGTATCATACATATGTATTTACAAAAAAGTATAAGTGTATAAGCATTCTATCAGTTATCTGGTTCCTATAGTAAGAGCTTTGCTTAGTTAGGGGCTAGATGGCGCAGTGTGTAAAGCCCAAAAAAGTATATTTATTATTACTTTTATCTTTATCTATCCTAACTTTTATCTATCCTATTTTTATAAGTATATTACTTCAGGTTCCTACCTAGATTTCTATTAAGCTGAAAACATAATAGCAGAAACTTTTCACGATTAAAATATTATTTCAAAATGATACGTTTTAGAATTTATGATCGAAATATTTTATATAAAATCTATTAAAATCAACTTGTGATTTATTGTTAAAGATAGGTAATATGTAGATCTAGATTTCTATTAGGATAGATTTTTGATAAGTAATTATACATAATTTATATCATTAATTTATTCGAAAAGCTAATGCGGACCACGCGCGGACGTGTGTTTGTCATCATTGCAGCGGTCGGTAGGATTATTTATCGAAGTGATTAAAGATGGGTACATCTTTATTCACATATACTATACATTATAAAATAGGAGATGTGGCTTGTTCAGAAGTATTTCTTTTTTCGTTTCGAACAAAAATAATCGTCGACTGGCAGCGTCTTAAGACGTTTCAATTTTGATCCTTTAAATTTAATAAAACTTTTATCTCTTTCTTGCGATAAGACACAAAGTTGCGGCAAATTGAGATACGGGTTAAACTGATGTTCGAATCGACGAAATGTATTTTTGGAGCTAGAATTATGAATTTTAATATTTGTTAATAGGAAGAAATATTAGCACTCATCTAAAAATACAGGAAGGTCAAAGTTAATTGTAAAGGTTATACGAACAAGGATAACAACATCCATTTATCAAAGAAAATCCGCTGTGAGATTATCAAAGCCTACAAAAATATTAATAAACAGAAATGAAAACTCGCACAGACAGAGCACAAAGATATTAGGTCAGAGGGAAACGGCAAGCCGTAACATTGAAGGCATAATTTAACCACGAACAATGTCCCGTCCGGTTAACTGGTACCAAAGCTTTTTTGTACAATGTTTCCTTCCTACCCTTATAGTATAACACATCTCAAAGGTTCCACCAATATCGAGCCAGCTACTTTGAAACAACGCGCCGATCGACCGTAGAGTCGGCATCACTCAGGCTAAATATTTAAATTACATTTGTATATTGTTTAAACCTACAGGGGGCTTTGCAGTTCAGGTTAAGGTGTTTGTGTGGAATATAAACTTTGACATGAAATTTGGTATAAACTGACTTTGGGATGCACGATGAGAGCGAAATAAAATATTGTTTATCTGTTTTATTATCTGTTGTGTAAATCAACTTTTGACGCATAGAAAATAAGCTCAATTTAAAATGATTTCTTTATTTAATTAAGAAAATTTAGGCACGTGTTCTTGAAGCGCATTAAAATTTTTCGAACAGAAAAATTCAGACGACGACCTTCAGATTGAAAGTCGAGGTACCTCCTACTCGGCCAACACGGCTTAATTAGGTATTTGTATAGAATTGGTGTTAGAAATCCCAAGTTTTGTAATGCTGTACTGTTACTGTAATTGCCATTTGCGGGGCCATGAATAAAACATTTGCTTACTTAGATTCGCCGCATTCGATTCTGGTTAACATATTTCTTGTTTAATGGAGATGGACCGTTGGAATAAAGTGCCGGTCTTAGAAAGGTTGTATTATGCATTCATGGTAAGAAGTTGCAATAAGGGTTTAGTCACACGGAAAGCGACGCGGAAGCGGCATACTCTGTTAAGGCGAGTAATTAATGTGTTTGATGAATACAGAATCGTTCTTTCTCAATAACCGTAAAACATACAGTTTTGTTTTTTATGACAAAGATAACTTAAGGATATAATCTAGATAAATAACAGACAGAATCACGATTGGTGAAACTTTTCTCGATAGATTTATTTTCCAAAGTTGGCTCTTCAATAACACTAGTTTCGTTTTTAATCAAAAGTATGAATAGCTAAATTTTTTATATAATTCGTTAGATAATCATACTAGCTAAATAAATTACACACAGTTTCTTTTTAAATTTGATGGTTTTCGAGACAATGCAGTTTTATCACTTTTTCCGTCTAATCTGGGGTAGACTCAGCCCATACAAAATGTCAAAAATTTCACTTATCCACATGAGTTCATTTATTAATAACAGATAAAAAATAAGTTAATATAAAACTTCGCTAGATAACCGTGTGGGCCGAGTGGGAGGTACCTCGACTTTTGTTTCGAGGGACGTGGGTTCATGAATAGATTTTTCCGTTCGAAGAATTTATATGCGCATCAATACACGTGCTCAAAACGGCGAAGGAAAACATCGTGAGGAAACCAGTAAGTATTCTTATAAGCGGCGATGGGCTTGCAACCTGTCCACGTATGGAATGATAACTAATGCAAAATGTGGGCATGTGCCAAATATAATGTTTGGACGTGCCTCTGACTATCCCCAATAGACATCTTCAAAGGATCTAAGCGGCTTGAGATCTGAGAGGATGTCTACCGTACTTGGGGATTACAGTCGTGATCACTGATCATGTTTATTTTTTATATTCTACAAGTAATAAAGAATTCAAACGATACTTAAAGTTTTTATTTTGGACACTATACAATAAACTAATAATACGTTCGATGTAAACAATTCAAATAATCTAAACAAAACACAGACTGTTGTTTGAACAATATATTTTTGAAACGAAAGTTTCCCGTCATGTCGCTGTGTCGCTAAACGACAGCTGCCTATACGTATCGGAGCGAATTCAAATTATGGAGATAAAATTTTGTGTATTTTACTATTTTGGTGCTCGGTTTCTACTTGGCGGTTTCTAAAACAAGCATTGTCAAACATTCAGACTGGCCTCACAGTTCAGTTGGTAGTACTGCGCTGCAGGTTGTGGGTTCGATCCCAGGATAAATATTTGTGTGATAAACATAGATTTTAAATAGAAATACCGTTGATCGCGGTCGCGGGCGATGCTCATGATGAGGAGCATCTGAATTGTCTCGAAACGTCAGCAATACAAAAAAAAAACGTGTAAAACGTGGTAATTAGCCGTATTTCTATTTAAAATGATTAACAACCACGATAGTTTTAATTCTATAAATATAGATGTTTGTTCTGTGTCTGGGTGTTATTATTTATCATATTTATGTATGTATTTACAAAACAGTACATAGGTAAGTATTCTCTCAGTTATCTAGTTCCTATAATACAAGCTTTGTTTTGGGGCTAGATGACGCTGTGTGAAAAATGTCCTACAATACCTATAAATCATCCCAGATACTATTCATGGACTGGAGGCAGACATTTTTTATTAATTCTAAAATACTAACAGATTAAGTACAGTACATAGATTAATTAATATAACTAAAAAAAAATTCAACATGATGTCGACGTCAACAAACACTATATCTAAAGAAGTAAGTACCTATTCGTAGGTACCTAAATAAAACTTATAAACAAAACACACCCAACTAAAAAGGACAAATCGTTGTGTAAATGGAGGCAAATTGGTAAAAACCCCAACAATTTGGCTTATTTCGAGCGGAGACAGTTCAAATTATGACAGCGGGCGACACTTCCTAGATTGGACTTGGCTAGCGTAAAGTTGGACAGCGGCCAACCTGCTTACTTTTCACTTATGCAGCGGTGAAAACAAGTCAAGAATGTGAAAATCTTGTATTTCTTTCTCAAAAAGAGGTCAGGATAGAAGAATGTCATTTACACCTTACCACCTCTGTGTGTGCTAAATGTATAATTATGTCTCATAATAACATATTAATTATTCATATTTAATAACTGAATTGAGCACAATATTAACAAGCTTGTATTTTTAGTCGCCAGAAGGGTAATCACTACATAGTATAAAGCAAAGTCGCTTTCCGCTTCCCGCGTCTGTATGTAATATGTATGTATGTATGTTTGCTTATATCTTTAAAACTACACAACGGATTTTGATGCGGTTTTTTTTAATAGATAGAGTGATTCAGGAGGAAGGTTTATATGTATAATACATGCATAATATAGTAGAGAAACACTGATAATTTTAGAGGTTTCTAATGTGATGTCGTAAATAAACACATTTTTTTGCGCTTACATTGCAAATGCTGGCTGAACCCCACGAGATATATCAAAATAATGTACTACAGTATTGTACACCTTAAAAACGTCTACAAAAAAGTCCACGATGGTATTAGAAATGTCTTACGCACAGCGAAGCGGGCACAGGTCAGCTAGTTTAAAATTAAACCATATTTTGCAGTTACGAATATTGCAACGAATAGGTACCAACAAAAATATGGAAGTAAGTATAGAAATATTTTTTTAAATATTGGTGTATATAATCTATCTATTATCACGCAGCGCCATCTAACCTCAAACTAGGCAAAGCTCGACTTTGGAAACTAGATAACTGATAGAATACCTATATTTGTAAATACATACATTATGATACATAATAACACCCAGGCACAGAACAAACATTAACGTTCATCACAAATATTTGTCCTGGGTGGAGATCGAACCCATAACCTACAATGCAGAAGGCAGACAACCAACTGAGCTGTGAGGCCAGTCAAATACATCATAGTCCTGTCATGATGTACACAGATACAGTCGTCATAAAAAAATACTATTCTTAAAAAAAAGCTCGTATCGTCGTAATGCCAAAACTGACACTTTTACTATACAAAAAGTGCCAGTTTTGACATTTGGACGATAGGTTGTCGATACGATAGTGGTTCGTGCTCAGGCCAAACAGTAATTTTTTCGGTAACTTCACAATTATTTATTTAAGAAAAATCTACAAAGACGAAAATAAATCATACAAAGGCGTCAAAGGAAATACGCTTCGTATTCTATTCGTATGTGATCGTAACTCTGAAACTTCGACCTATGAAATAATCAAACGTGTAGGCGAGCTTCTAAGCCGCGTGAGTAGTCAACCACTGGAGTTAACTTGCGATACATTGAGCCATGAAAAGTCAAATAATTTTTCAAACTTATGATAAGTAGAGCTAACTAATAGATTTCTATAGTTGTTGATATTTATTATCGTGTATACGAAAAAAGCTTAAAAATGATTTTTTTTCAGCATATTTACTCCATCTAATTTAGGATATGACAGAGATATATATATTAGTCGATTAATAAAATAATGATGTGCTTATTTAAATTGATAACTAATAAACCAACATTGAAATAAATAAGAAAATGAAAAGGTAACTAACATAATAAATTGAGATTATTATTCACAGATTATTCTAACAATCCTTATTGTAAACAACATTATAATTATATTGAAAAGTTACGCGATTTTGTACTAATGTACCTACACAAAAAATATTTTAATATTGGCTCAATCGGTCAAACAAGTATATTTTTAATGTGTAAGTATACTTCACTGTTCTCTAATTCTCTAATTTTCTTCAGTCTCTAACCAAATACTCTATGAAACGGAATGAATAGTGCAAATGAGTTTGAGGGAATGAATGCCAGTCTAGATGTTGCTTTGTCCGCTTTCAGAACACTCAGTCATCAATAATGTATGAGTTTCAAGTGACAAAGTATGAACAAACAGACGAGGTTCATTTGTAAGAGCCAAATAGAGTATTTTTCGATTTATCATCATATAATTTAGTAATTTAGAGGAAAATTATTAAAGCTTTCCTACATTCGCCCTACAAGCATTTCCATGTCCATTTGGCGTTTTAAATCGATAAAATACAATGACTAGCGTATTCTTCGCCAATTTTACTTAAAAACGCGGCACACAATATTTAATAACTAGTAAGTTTGACCTTACTCGTATCTCGTAGGGTCAGTTGGAATTGCCCTATAGGAAAATCAATTCCTTATTTAAATTGTAATTCCTTCAATATATTTTACACCTTATAAGAATGTGCGTTTATTTATATTTTTAGGTTACTTATGTTCATAAATGAATCCCTATTTTCCTAAGGGAAATTGGTCTGGACCGATTTTGCAAGTTTTTGTTGTAATTGTTGTTCGTTATTGACAAGACCAATGTTTTTATGAAAGAAAATATTGGAAAATTCACCGTAAATTTCGGGAAAAACTGAAAGTGCTATTTTCTATCGATTATTGAAACAGGACAACGTCTGTAGAGCTTGACGGCTAGTTTATTATAATTTTCTGTATTTCCTTCATCTCTTATAATAAAAAAAAATCACATCTGAGGACACCCGCTTTCCTCCCAGCTTCCGGCGACGCGAAGCAGTCGAGACGCCGCGTGTCTTGCATGTCTAATGTCGAGTGCGGATTGAATGGAAGTACTTACCTATCTAGAGATTGCCGTTGCAATGGCACTTTTCACTCAGTTTCTTAAGATCCAAATTGACAACAAAAGAAGAGTTTATGAATGTAGCGAATATGAGAGGTGCTATAAGTATAACCAACACATTGCAATAGGCATTTAACTGCCGGCCGATCAATGTGGAAAATGCTGAAAATGCCCTTTAACACTGTTTCACTCCATCAAAGTTTTACTACACATCTGAGTATATAAAACTGTTACTGATTTTTTGTTACTGAATGACTGACTGACTGATTTATCAACGCATAGCCTAAACCGTCCTTATAACTTTAAATTTGGAGGGTATATTTATTTTAGTGTACGAGGGATGCACTAAGAAAGTAGTTCTCGAAATTCAACCCCTAAAAGGGCGCAGCGGGGTTTAAGTGAACGCAGTTATGAATGTTGCATTGCTGCATTCAATAAACCCTGATGTTTCATTGTTATTTCTTATTATATACTTTCACTGCTCATTGACAAATCTTTTAATAACCACAATAATCTGGTAGGTATAATGTAAGGATTTTCAATTCTTTAAATAATTGCAGGTACTAACGTATTTTAATTCCGGTTAGGTTATAAATTAAGGTAGTTAAACCAGCTTTAGTTACCTACTCGTAAGTACAAAAAGGGATTCGATTTTTGAAGTTTAAAGAAGAATGTTTGTGCCTTATCATTCGCCGGAAGCTGTAGCTTAGTATTGTTAAACAGATAAAATAAAAAAAACAAACACCGGGTGAAGGAGGCACAATGCCTTTCAAACCCAAGAACATTTGCGCAGTCAAATTGAATAAGTTTCCCCGCGGTGCAATATTATTGGGCACATGTCTGAATCCTTTGCGCGGTTTTTTGCCTGATTTCTGTGACTAAATTTTTGTTCAGCGTGTTTTAGGCTGGTGTTTTGAGTTCTTTCACAAAGGGTATAAATGGGACCCTATTACTAAGACTTCGCTGTCCGTCTGTCCGTCTGTCCGTCTGTTTGTCTGTCTGTCCGTCTTTCGGTCACAGAGCTGTATCTCATGAACTGTGATAGCTAGACAGTTGAAATTTTCATAGATTATGTATTTTTTTATAGATTATGGTACGAAACGTTTCGTGCGCGAGTCCAACTCGCACTTGGCCGGTTTTTTGTCATCTGTACGTATGTTTTCATTTACCATCGACGTATGATAACTCGAACTATATTGTGCCCATTGCAGAAAGTTTCAAATAATGTATAAATGAATGAATGAAAATAATTTATTGTACGACAATAACAAAAAAATAATAATAACAGAAACTTAAACTAGAGCAAACACTGTACAATAGGCGTACATTATTGCGATTTCTTCCAGACAACCTTATGATTGAGTGAATATAACGATGAAAGGAAGATTGGTCGGGGCGCACATATAAACAATGTTTAATAATAAAAATCTAATCAAAGGATTAAATAAATAGCTAAAAAAACATACAAACAAAAATATACATATTATCTTTATTATCTCTATACATATAGTATATATAATCTGTAATACATATAATATATAATTATATAGTCTATATACATGTATATATACAATACATACATGCAACAAACTAATGATATTAATGCTGTAGCCGGATACATTTACAAATATTATGTATAATGAGAGAGATGTAGAGTAGATTATAAAGACTGTTAACCAAATGACCCCTATAAACCAGGATCATCTTCAACCAACAGTTGCAAAGTGCATCCTAGTTCATCTAGCTCTAAACTAAACTTGCTCACCTGTGACCTGGAAAGTCGCTAATTGCAAACACTGCCCCGGGACCAATGAAAGTGAAAGTACTGGTACTTATTATCTGTTACTAACTCGTACCTACATTGTTTGTTTTGTATTTGTAGTGGTAAAATGTTTAGAATTATACAAACTAAAGGCAGATTTTCAAAAAAATATGTGTGTAATTACACTAGTTTAAAATGGAGTGAGATAACATGAAAACATAATGTAAAAAAACCGGCGAAGTGCGAGTCGGACTCGCGCACGATGGGTTCCGTACCATTATCTATAAAAACGCCAAAAAAACACGTTTTTTGTATGCCCACTTAAATATTTATTTTATTCTGTTTTTAGTATTTGTTGTTATAGCAGTAACAGAAATACATCATCTGTGAACATTTCAACTGTCTAGCTATCACGGTTCATGAGATTCAGCCCTGTGACAGACGGACAGCGAAGTCTTAGTAATAGGTTCCCGTTTTTACCCTTTGGGTACGGAACCCTAAAAAAGGAGACCTATTTATCAAGGAAAAATATTTAATCATTAAATCAGTAGGTATATACGAGTAACACCACTACGTATTGCTTATCTAATTTTAAAACAAGTCACGGATGCTTGCGGCTCTATTGTCTATGACATCAACGCAATATCAAGTAAATTAAACCATATTTTATGGCCAGGGCGACATAGGTCATAAAAGCTAGAAATGAGTTGTCTATGACGTCACAGGCAAGTACTAGCAATAAAAACAGCTACCAATACCTTCAGCACTTTTACTCCTTAGTTTAACCAATGAAAGCTATAACATATTCATCATCACGAACTAACGTACCACACGGTATGGTTGTATTGACCCAAATCTGTACGAGGTATATTAAACAGGATTGCTCCTGAAAACTAAAGGTACAAATACACCCCTACGATTCCCCATTGCTCCATTTTCAGGAAGTTCAACTTATAATAACTCTTGGTATCTATGCAAAAAGGAATTCCTTTAATAATGTTTGGACAAATATAATGTTTGGACGTGCCTCAGTCGTGATCCTATTTATTATTATTATTTTTTTCCTATAATAAAGGCTGATACGGGCAATAAAGAGTTAAAAGACCACAAATGCATGGTTTTGTAATTTTTTTATGTTTCACTATGTTATAAAGGCTTTTTTGTGAGTTACTCAAATCGGTATGGTAACTAATAATACCTACTACTTCACTGATCTATACCCTATCTAGTCTGTCTGTTGACCGGCTTTCACGCAAAAACTACTGGACGGATTTTGATGAAACTTTTATTGTTATGTAGCTATTAGTCCTCGGCAACATATAGGCTATAATTTATTTTGATGATTAGGATACCAGATGTGAAACTATCTGTCCCCCAGCGAAGCGGGCACGGGTCAGCTAGTGTAGTAATAAATAAATGATACTCCTAATTTCACTTGCCTGCAACTCCTAAGTTAATTGGCCGAAGCAATTTCACAAACAAAGGTATAGTGGATGATAATCAATTTGTGCATTTCTTTTGCAATTTCACCGGCGTGCTGGAATGGCTACGTCATAACATGGTGATATATAAACGGGTCTCGTGGCTTCCTGCCAGACCTGTCTGCTGTGTGACACAGAGGCAGGCAGAATAGACAATTATAAAACTAAATATAACCTCCTTCGCTAATACACTATATCAACGCCATAGTTCCTTAGAACACATTTCTCTACCTTTTATAGTTTCCGACTTCCCCATACCGACCAGTCTTGATGATACAGAAGAAGAGAAAAAGAGATATGGGACTTATTTTTTAGCTGACTTCAAAAAGGTGAAGGTTATCAATTTGACTGTATGTTGTTTTTTATGCCCTAGGAGGACTAGCCGGGGTATAGGGCTCCTAGATCTCGGGGAGCCCCCGCCCATTACATTTTTTATTTATAACCATGAAGTCGGTTTTATTTTTAGTTTTTAAACGTAATTATTCTATTTGGTTTTCATCAAATAACACTAAGAAGGAACCCCTTTTGAGGCGTTTTCCAGTAAACAATCTGAAATGTTCATCAGTCGGTGTGTCTGTACATCCGGAGCTTATAGATCCAAGCATAAATCCGCTTGGAAAACTAGGAGTATGTCGATTCGATGTGTACAGTTTTGGCGCGGATACCCTTGTAACTCATAACGAAATGGCGCTTTTGCTATGCCTTGTTTGACATGAGCGTATTGTTGATGTTTAATATTAGTCTAGTCTGAGCAAATTCTGTTCATCAGGATAAGTTACGCAGACACATACATGAAAATATTATGGAGTAACTGGCAGTGAGCCAACTTGGTTACAATTTATTGGTATCCGTAAAAGACGGTCAAACGGATGCCAGCAGGTAACCTGTCTGTTGCAAACCATAAATATAAATAAATAAATATTGGGGGACATTGCACACAGCGCCATCAAACCCCAAAATAAGCAAAGCTCTCTACTATGGGCACCAGATAACTGGCATAATACTTAACCCCAAAATATATTTGTCGTGAGTGGGAATCAAATACATAGCCAATACCGACTGAGCTGTGAGGCCGACCAAACACCAGGTTATCTAGGGTGAAAGCGCTGGTTGTGGGCATTTTAACAACATTTTAATTTTCAAATAAACGGTTTATATTGAAAAAATGATTAAAACGACGATATTAAAACAACATAGAATAGAGTATTTATCTATCTCTTAGGATAAGCAAATGTCTTGTAACAAGCGATATTTATTTATTAATTATTCATATTTAAATAGACAAAACGGGAAATATTAAGTTGTGGTCAATCAAGTCTAGAGGTATAACGCATCATAACTGTCACTAATCAAAACGGACCATATACAAAGAATTGAATTAACTATAGATTTTAAACAAGTTTGTTTGCTATGCTTAGTAATTGACTGCAAAAAATTAAAATTACCAAAACCGGGGTAGACACCCCAACCAGGTCATTCACCCTATTTAAAAAAAACAAAACGTGAATATGGTGCTTCACGCCAACATAACGCGCAAAAAACAAAATAACACTTCATTAACACTAAAACATTATACTCGTTACCAGCAAATGTTTGGAGGAAAGAACCATTCGGAATTTTACACTCGCCCATGTAATCATATCGCGTTAAATGACGGACCTTTGTCGGTTGGCCAGGGCGTTTCTGTTTACGTTCTCGTTCCGGCGAAAGTTCCGGGGCGTTCCGGTTGCCATTACCGTATTGCCATACGGTGTTGTGTTGACTTCTGTTTTTATTAAAAAAAGAGGTGTTCAATTCGTTAGATGTGAGGCTTTCCGCTCTTGGTTGCAGTGAAGTAGCATATCATAGTATTGCTCGTTTTTCCAGCTCTTGTTTTTGTTGTATGTGCTTTTATAAGATGCAAGGCTGGAATTAAAACAAGGCTTCTCTGTCAATTTAAAGTCTAAAGCAAGACCTTTGCTTCATATTATAGCTATCTCTACGCATTGTAACACTAAAGTAGACACTTTATTTTCTATATTTCAGTCTTCGCTTTATTAATTTGAATTGGAGTTTAAGACGCTGCCAGTCGACGATTATTTTTGTTCGAAACGAAAAAAGAAATACTTGTGAACAAGCCACATCTCCTATTTTATAATGTATAGTATATGTGAATAAAGATGTACCCATCTTTAATCACTTCGATAAATAATCCTACCGACCGCTGCAATGATGACAAACACACGTCCGCGCGTGGTCCGCCTTAGCTTTTCGAATAAATTAATGATATAAATTATGTATAATTACTTATCAAAAATCTATCCTAATAGAAATCTAGATCTACATATTACCTATCTTTAACAATAAATCACAAGTTGATTTTAATAGTAGGTATATAAAATATTTCGATCATAAATTCTAAAACGTATCATTTTGAAATAATATTTTTATCGTGAAAAGTTTCTGCTATTATGTTTTCAGCTTAATAGAAATCTAGGTAGGAACCTGAAGTAATATACTTATAAAAATAGGAGATGTGGCTTGTTCAGAAGTATTACTTTTTTCGTTCCGAAAAAGAGCAATCGTCGACTGGCAGCCCCTTAAGACGTGCTGACGATTGATAACTATGATACGAGTATTTTCGTATCCCAATATCACGTATTTTACCTCCAACATTTTAACAGAAATTATGATTTCACTTTCACACTGAAATCAGACTGACATTATTTGTATATCAAAACCTATTAAATTCAAACATTTTTTTATTTTTTCTTGCAAATTTTCCTGACGATTATGATCTATATTAGTCGTAGTGAGGGGAATTTTGAGGTGTCAAGTAAATGAAAAATCCACTCGACTAAACTAAGGTAAGAGCAAAATAAACTGTTCACAACTTGAGTGACATCGTAGAGTACTTCAAAGTAAAATTCCTTGGTAGCAATTTAAAGTTGGCCCGTCTCGAGTCACTGTTGGGGGGAAACTTAAATCGCTTCGTTTATGGATGGCTCTCGAACGATTACCTCTATACAACCTTTACTGGCTCATCTGAGAGATGATGTTACATTTCAAAAGGTGCTTTAGTTTGTATTGGGAAATATAAAATTGCAAAGTTTGAGTGCAGTTTTCACTTGATCAAAGCGAGCGTGGTTTGTTTACAGAATATTTTGTAGGATTGGAAAACTGATTGTGAGTAGGCACCCCTTTAACTATAGTATAGTAGTAGTAAGTATTCCTTTGAATTCTTTACCTATAGAGAAAAAAATACATAAAAATATTGCAAGACAATAAATTTAAGACGCAAATCCAATCACAAGGTTATCTTAAAATTTGGTTTGCACAAAAGTAAGAAATTAAGAAAACTGATGTAAGAAATGATGAAAATAAAATTGTAGGTAAATAATGAAACTCCCACCCAGAAAATATCTGACTGAAGATATTTGGGTGCTCATTTTGATCAGCTAACAGTACCTAACTATTACAAAATTTTATTATATAAGCCGTCAACAAACTTTCTACTAAAGCATTTTATTAAGATATTAAACTCAAAATATTATATTTTAAGGGTCAATTTTATGAAGTCTTTATAAAATAATTTAGTCATTGTAACTTTCTACGCCTTTAATATAAATAAAATTGTTCTGCTACCGTAGCGTTTAGCAGTAACTTGTAAGCGAAATATATTTGTTTGCATGTGCCGGTTAGTCACGGTACATATGTGATACGTTAGATGAGGTAGGTAGAAGAGTCTATCTCTAATCTAAATAAAGCAGTATCTATATGTGGGTTATAATGAATCCCATTTACCAAGAAGATTGCAGCAAGATCACGTTTCCGTGGAGTGCTTCAAGAAATTCAATCTTAGCTCGCACAATGTAGTCACTGGTGGCTGAAGTCTTCACAATGGAAGCACACATTCTTCTTGAGACGTACACCACATTACGCTCCGTTTTTATTTGTGTAGTGTAAACTGGAATAAAAGGAACAGGGGATAGTAGTCAATGTCGGGTTGTTTGGTTTTAAATGCAGGAGATGTGCAGAAATAAAACGTTTAGTAGCTGTGTTTTGAATGTCTAGATCAGAGTTTTGTCAAAGTCAATAGAGCTGCTATTCAATAAAATCTCTCTCTAAATATAAAGAGTATTTGTTCCTCAGAGTCCTTCTAACAAATATATATGAATGAAGTGTTATCTTTGTCTAAGGTGTTGGATAATTGCGTTTGATTCAATTTCGACCCTATACTCATCTCAGCCCCCTAGCCAACAAGCAATCAAATATTCATGGCACAACCCGATAGTTGCATATATTTCACGAAAATAGTAAAATATTCAAATAAAAAGGGACTTAATCTAAACTTTCGAAGTGAATACGTTTTAAGTAGTAGGTAGACACCTGGATATTGGTCCATTATTCACGTTGACTATAAATAATGGGTCTGGAAGAGAAAATTAAAAAGTTAATATCAAATAGGTTTTCGTTGAAAAAAACCAGAGATATTCATGTTGATGGATATAAAGGATGAGACACCTAAACTAAAGAAAAGATGGAAACATTTGTAAAAGATGAGAATACTGAGATAGTGGCTGATATAAGCTAAAGGAATGATAGCGGCTTCGGTGGCATGGCGGTGAAGATCCTAGTGTGAATATTCGCATAATCTGCAAATCTGCACCAATTCCGGAAATTGTTCCTAGTCCAATGTAGCACCATATGGTACACGTCACTTTGCTGACTTCAATATTCTTAAAGCAGTTTGTACCTAGGTATAATTTCTGTATTCAGCGCAGTCTCAAAACACCGTCTAAAGCCTAATAAAGTATAATACATTCGCGCAATAGAATGTTACAATACAAACATAAAACCCTAACAAGGCCCGTTTCAGAATGGAATAAAGAAAATAATGTACGTGCACCCGTAGGTATGATGTAAATGCAAAGAGCATAAACCGGGTGTTATTGGGAATCTCAGCCCTTACTATGAGTTTTGTAGGCACTGACACTCATATTTACTATTACCTACATTCCCTAAACGACGATAAATTTATTCGAAAAAATATGAAGAGTTAGAAACCCCTCATTTCACCTGATAAGGTAAGCTGACACAGATTTAGGTACGAGTACATACCTACCTACGTTAGAATCTAAGTAATAAGTACCTAACTACTTACCAGAGACTAGTAAAAGGACTGTTTTATTGTCAGTAAAAAAACACAGTAACTATAATAGGTAGGTAATCAAAGGTTTAGAATTTGTTGCAACTTAATTAATACACTTATAATCACTATGGTAAACTTAATTCGTACCTAAGTAGTAGGTACCTTCTTAACAGACCGGGTTTAGATACCTAGTTATCGTGAAAACATGGTAGAAGCTCTGTTTGTTTTAATGCGAATACCGGCGCTATGTTATCGTTCTATATAATTGAATTCTGTCCGCTTGTCCCGCCAGATGTCTTCGTCTATACCGACTCGCGCGGGTGCACCTTTGCTATGATATATTTGATAGGCGCTTTCGGATATGAAACCCGTTCTTACTGGCATTCTGGAATTGGTGTTGTACTAGGATTAGATTTGGATAATAAATGTATAGTGTTCTCTATTCTCTCGTAGGTAGGTAGGTACTCACAGAGAAGACTATCATTATACCTAGGTAGGTAGGTAGGACCTACTAATTTACTAATGTAAGTACCTACCTAGATCAAAAGATTACCTGAAACTAAACTATTAAAAACATTACCAAATAGGTCGTCGAAGACCCGGTTATAGTGCCTACCCCGGTTTTGTCATTTTCAATTTTGGCAATCATTAACTAAGCTTAGCAAACAAACTTGTTTAAAATCTATAGTTAATACAATTATTTGTCTATTTTCCGTTTTGATTTGATAGTTTATTTGAAAATTAAATGTTTTTAAAATGCCCACATCTAGCGCACCCTAGGCACTTATTTATAACCAGATTTTATTTGCCACAAGTCACGTAGACTATGCGCATAGAATAATCTAATGTTCCAATACTGCATGCCGATGAAAAAGAGTTCATGCATGTACAAAATATCGATGTTGTTAAGTCTTCTAGACTGAATAGAGATTTCGTAAGAAGATAATTACGTAGACACAATACAATAACGACCAAAAAGTAGCAAAACTTTTTAAGAAATTTAATAAATCGAATAACTATTTAAGTACCTACCTAGGATGTTATTTTTCAAACTATCGTGATTAGTAGACATAACTATAGGTTTGAACACGGGTGTTTATAACGTAATTCCTTTTTTTATTTTCCCGACTTTTCTATTGTAACATAGACGAAACGTCGGGAAAATACTTAAATTAAAGGTAATTAGGTACGTGATAAACCCGTGTTAAAATCTATGTCCACCTAGGATGGTTCAAGGAAAAGTTAGATACCTCTAAAAACCGACCAAGTGCGAGTCGGACTCGCGCACTTAGGGTTCCGTACCATTATCTATAAAAACGGCAAAAAAACATATTTGTTGTATGGCAGCCCCACTTAAATATTTATTTTATTCTGTTTTTAGTATTTGATGTTATAACAGCAATAGAAATACATCATCTGTGAAAATTTCATCTGTCTAGCTATCACGGTTCATGAGATTCAGCCCTGTGACAGACAGACGGACATGAAGGACAGCGAAGACTTAGTAATAGGGTCCCGATTTTACCCTTTGGGTACGGAAGCCTAAAAATGTAGGTCTTTTTGTTTACCAGAAAACTTCAGAAGGTACCTGTATACCTATATTTTCATTACAATTGTTTTTATACCAGGGAAGGCTATAAAAGGGATCTAGAACGAAATAAAACGAAATAAGCTATGTATCTAAACATATCGGGTGTATTTAGAGACTACCTACCTACTCCTCAAAACGGAATACCCTAGTCACGCTAACCCTCTAAGTAAAAGAAAAATGGCTTCATCCTAAAAGATTGAGGACTTATGCCTATTTTCGTATCGATCTGAAACAATGAAAAACTTCTTCAGACATCCTAAGATAAAGACAATGTTACATGCTTTTTAAGGTAATATATGTATAACCGCAAATTATAACTTTAATTCTGTAAATTGGAAATTTAATTAATTAATTAATTATCTCCAAACGATTGAGCTGAAATTTTGCATACATATGTAATTTCAGTGACAATGAAATAATATGGTGACAACGAGCTAATCTGAGCTGATCTGAGTAAAAACTTAGCATTATTGTCAAGTTCCAATGACAATGTTATGTTAAGTGACAGGTGCTCGATGGTTTGAATAATTTTACAAAAAAGCATGTCATTGAAAAAAAAATTTCAACAAAAAAAATTGTTTTTGCTATTATTTGAGATGCATTCAAGTGTAATGATGACGAGATAATAGGATTGCATTTACGCCAACAGTTTGAATTAGTTGTTTTCTACAGATAAGTCAGGTCTTCAGAAGTGTCTTCGTAACCCTCCATACCCACTTGAAGTTGCCTAAAATAAACTACTATAAGTTTACATAAACATCAGTGTAAAATAAATAAAAACCAGGTGACGGATTCCAGTACAAAGCGTTCTAAAATGTCACCCACTAATTCACACCTAATTCCCTACTTTTGTCAAAAACCATCTGTCTGAAGGGTAATAAAGTTAAAATCACCCCATTTGGGTGAGCATTGACAGCCGTGGGATTATTGTACAGTTCTCGGCTTTTGTCATAGCACAATGTGAACAGTAGCAATTTCACTAATATATCGGTTTGCATTTCAGCTGTTCTAGACCGACTACAACAGGCTCCATCCAATAAAAATGTGGTTGCATTTATTTTTTATATATTTTATTTGTAACTAGCTGCCCCGACAGAAGATGTCCTGTCAAATTTCAATAGAAAAAAGCTCCATAGAAAAAATCACTTTACAATTTCCAACTTATCCCATTTTTCTTTTTTTTAAACCACTCCTGTATAAACCTGTAAAGAGAACAAAACAAAAAAATATCATCCAAATCGATCGAGCCGTTTCCGAATTTTAGCGAGACTAACGAACTTTTTTATTTATCTAAGAATATAAGAAAAACGGTAACTTCTTTGAATACCTTTATCTATAATGTCAAGTACCTTACTTTATTTAGGTACGTAAAAATTCTTAGCCGTCTAACTTCAGGCGCATATAGAATATATTTATTTATAGATGTGGCGATTTATCTTCAATATGTATTTTGAACTTTATCCCATTGAGTTAAGGTAAACATAATAGGTGAATATGAATTGATTTCGCTACGGTTCGTAAATCACCAGCGTGAATAACGCCCCTCGGCGCGTGCGCAACCGATGCTTAAATTTGTCAAAGACTAATTCAGAGGGGGCATATAGGTACGTAAAAGTGTGTACGTACCCGGAATGTCATACAATAATTTCCTATTCAAATAAATTATAGTAAGTAGGTACTTTATAAAAGAAACTTATTTTTTATTCATACCTCAGTGCTAGTTGATAAAAAAACCGTATCTGTGGCATTATTAATCATTATTATTATTCAAATATTTATAAGAATTGTATCTAAGAATTTTATGCAATAATTCAGCCTAGCAGCTCAGTTGGTAGTAGCTCTGCGCTATAGGTTGATGTGTGATGAACATAGATATTTGTTCTGTATCTGAGTGTTAAATGTATAATTATATATGTATTTACATTTATAAAAAAAAAGTATGTAAGTATTATTTATTTATTATGTCCCCTCCCAGAACAAATATTTGTGTGATAAACGTAGATGTTTGTTCTGTGTCTGGGGCTTAATATGTATAATAAGTATGTATTTACAAAAAAAAGTATATCCTATTAGTTATCTGGTTCCCATAGTACAAGCTTTGCTTAGTTTGGGGCTAGATGGCGCTGTGTGAAATGTCCACCAATATTTGTATTTATTTATTCTATCAGTTATCTAGTTCCCATAATACAAGCTTCGCTTAGTTTGGGGCCAATATTTATTTATTTAAATAAGGTCAATAACGATTAGATACACACTGACAAAAATAGTAACTCATCTTTGATCTCACATTGATTTATCTACCCCATTTAGTACTTGCTCGGGCCATACAAATATATCATCGGTCCCACTCTTGATCGGCGTGAACACGGTCTGCCTATTTGTTTATTAATAATACTTGAATATTTTGTGATATTTTTAAATTGGATTATTGTTAACGATTGTGATTAATTTAATTTATGCCAGTCTTTCATATTATTTTGACAAAAATCATAATTTATTTTGTGCTAAGGACTCGTACGAGGACAGGCTCTACGTATTTTTATTTGTAAATTCAAAGATGTTTATGCTTCTATATTTTTTAGTTTGTTTTATTTAGCCGTGGTAATTAATACTATGATATTTTCACAGGTAATTATACTATAAAATGGCTCTGACTGTATTTCTAAAGAAACTGTGATAATATAAATAAAAATAAAAATAATAAATATTGGTGTACATTTTATACCTTTTCCTACCTTATCCTACCTTATCTAAAAAGTTATTCTTACTCAGTTATTATCTCACTTCAATCTTAATGGGCTACTTCATTGTCATCAATTTGGATTTACAAAGGGTCGATCAACAACCGATGCCGGTACTTTGCTCTTAAAGCACATATATGAGGCCTTTGAGAAATCGCAAGATGCGATCGGTGTGTTTTGCGATTTGTCGAAAGCGTTTGACTGCGTGAGTCACGCAACTCTAATCGCAAAGTTACAACACTATGGCATCCATAACCAGGCAATTCACCTCTTACAATCTTACTTGTCCAATAGAGTCCAGAAAGTTGATATTGGTGGCGAACGATCTTCTGGGTCAATTATTGAAATGGGAGTTCCACAGGGCTCGATTTTAGGTCCATTTTTATTCTTAGTTTACATTAATGACCTCCCATTCTATGTAAAAGACATTTGTGACATAGTCCTATTTGCTGATGATACGTCGCTTATTTTTAAAGTCGATAGATCAAAAGTTAACTTCGATGACATAAATGCGTCACTGTCGCTAGTCTTTAATTGGTTCACTGTAAACAACCTATTGCTTAATTCTAAGAAAACAAAATGCATTAAATTCTCTTTGCCTAGTGTACGGCATACTCCGACTAACATTGAAATAAATGAAGAGGCTCTTACGCTTGTTAATTCGACTACTTTTTTAGGTCTCAATATTGATGCAAACTTACAATGGGGACCTCATATTGAAACACTTGCTGGTAAACTTAGTTCCGCTGCTTATGCAGTCCGCACGATTAGGCGGCTGGCCAATGAAGCCACAGCTAGGCTAGTTTATTTTAGTTACTTCCATAGTGTAATGTCGTATGGAATTCTTCTCTGGGGTAAGGCAGCAGACATTCAAGTTATTTTTGTTTTACAAAAACGGGCAGTACGTGCCATTTATAAAATGAAGTCCCGGGACTCTTTGAGACAAAAATTTAAAGAAATTAACATTCTCACAGTAATCTCACAATATATATATGAAAACTTACTGTATACTCATAAGAATATGGCTTTCTTTAAGAAAAAAAGTGATGTACATAGTATTAACACAAGAAATAAGAACAAATTGTACATACCCAAATTTAGATTAGAAAAAGTGAAGGGGTCGTTTATGGGGAATTGTATACTATTTTATAATAAACTGCCAGAAAACGCAACAAAACTTCCCGTTAGAAGATTTAAAGCCTACATAAATAATAATCTTATAAACAAAGCGTATTATACTGTAGATGATTATATAAATGATAAATCCTCGTGGCCTGATGTCGCTCTGCCACTCGACAGCTAAATATTAATTTAGATACTTAATTTTATTTTGTGTAACATTTGTCTACTTTAATTATTTTTAAGCAAATAGTTATTTTATCTGTAAGTTTTAATTCTAAATCAAGTGTAGCGTGTGTTGCTTTTTGAATTTGTGCTGAAGCTCTTTAGTTATTTTTTTATTGCTGTACGTACTTGAGTAGTAGGTACTTTTAATTATTACTCTTGTTTGAGCCTTCACCTTGTTCGATTGGCACCACACTGGAGCTCTACATAGCATTAAGGAAAGGATCTTAAAAAAAAAGGTAGACCACAAGCCGTGTTTGTTGCCTGATTCTTCTAGGCTTGGTCGCGTGGAATCGGCGTAGCTTCACCTATTTCCTAAGACGTTTCAAAGTGATCCTTGTGATTTTATTGAAATAAATGATTTTTGAATTTGAATTTGAATTTGAATTTGAATACATCGCCATCTAGCCCCAAACTAAGCAAATCGTGTACTATGGGAACTAGATAACAGATATAATACTTATAATACTTTTTTGTAAATACATACATATGATACATGCTAACACCCAAACATGGAGCAAATATCTATGTTTATCACACAAATATTTGCTCTGGGTAGGGATCGAACCCACGACCTACAGCGCTGAAGGCAGAGTATTATCATAAATAATGTTAAATTGAAGTAGTTTAAGTATTTATACTACATCATTACATTATAAAAATATAAGACATTATCTAGTATCTTCGCAAACATGTGTAAACAATGCAATAAAACACGTATTTGGTGTGTCGGTACTTAATAATCCTATAGGTACCTACGGTATTACAGTATGTCAACGAATGCCCCTTAATCCTCTGATCATGGGTTCATGCCACAGAAAATAACTATGTAGAACAGACAACATAACCTTCACGTCGAAATCAACGGTAAAATATATAATTCAACGGTCATGCGTCATGCTAATTGTTTATAATAGAAAAATCTCTTGCCTTTACGTCTTTTGATCTAAAGACTGTTTTTTTTTAATTTAATTTATTTTAATTATATTACGCTTTTCATTGTCAAAATATTAGGCTAGTCGTAAGTTACATTACGGTCACAGAACTGACGATTATATTTGTCAGTAAATAAAGTCGATGAAAATTTATATTATCTCGCATTCGCTCACCAAATCATAAGTCGTAGATAAAAAAATGTAATTGCAAAAATGAATGATCTTTAAATCTAAAACACCTGCAACACTATTTTATAAAAGTTTTTATTACAAAAATTTGAGAAAAAACTGTAATTTGTTTGTAAAACTATAACTTTACGTGCTTTTATTAGGCATACCATATTAATTTATATCCAAGTAAACAAGTCGGTATTATCAAATAAAAAGTTTTGTAGATACTAATACCACAAAACCGTGGGTGAAACCTAGTTTTTTCACTCTATTGTGATATTGGAATAATAGATATTGTAATATCCCTTCTATTGTAAGTGATTCCTCTGGCTCAGCTGGTTATAATTTTAACCTGCACCTATTATTTTATAGCTGACGCCATTATTTCGGGCTAAGCCGAATTTATCGTGCAATTTATGTTCTCCACATGTAATGCGTGCTTGTCATGAAGGTGTTTTGTTTTCATCTTCGGAATGAAAATGGTTCTTTATTATAATTCATTTAAGTATTTTTTTTTATTTGAGCACGAATAATTAAAAAAACACTGCATTTATACATTATTGAAACTAATAATTATTATGCACTGATTTTAAATGTAAATGTAAATGCACACACACACACAAACACACACACACACACACACACAACATGCACACACACAAACACACACACGCTCATAAAAGCTCTGGCTCTTAAAAACTTATTATTGTTATAAATAAAAATAAAAGTTAAGTTAAATAGTTATTAAGATAAAAGTTAAATTGTTTCATCGTTATATTATCAGGAACGTCTGGTTCTTCAACTAGTCCTAAGGACGGGCACTGGAAAGCGCGACACAGTTTTAATACTAATGCATTTTCCAGTGTTCATAGTTTTTATTCAAATGTACTTATGTTCACTGAAATATTTTTTTATTTTTTTTTTAAATTAATGTATTAAAGCCTCAGGTGCCTAAACTAGACTGAGATAGCCTGTACGATAGGCACCTGCGCGCTCTTTAACCAACTTCTAAAAAACGGAGGGTCTCAATTCGACGATTAAGTATTTTTTACTAACTGTCCTGACAGATGTTGTCCTGTCAAATTCATATTTTTTCCATATTATGAACCTTCTCCTGATAATAACGAATACAACAAAAAAAGAATTAGCGCAATCGGTTCAGCTGCTCTCGAGATTTGTACTTAGCAACACATTCAGCGATTCATTTTTATATTATAGACTAGCTGACCCGTGCCCGCTTTGCTGAGGGACATATAGTTTCACATCTGGTATTCCAATCTTCAATATAAATTATATACTATATGTTGCCAAGGACTAATAGCTACATAACAAAAAAAGTTTCATCAAAATCCGTCCAGTAGTTTTTGCGTGAAAGCCGGACAACAGACAGACAGACAGACAGACAAAAATTTCAGAATCTTTTTTTTTTGGTTTGTGTTACTTTTATAAAGGCCCCTAGGAGTATTTTTGTTAGTTTTTATTCAATGTACAGAATTGAACTCTCCTACAGTTTTATTATTATATATAGATTAAATAGGATCACGTATGTAATCCCCAAGTAAGCAGGTACATTACTTAATGTAGACTTCCCCTCAATTTTTTAGGCTCACAGATCCTTGAAGATTACCTAAAAGTGATAGTCAGAGGCTCGTCTTTATCGTTAATCGAACTATTGGCTAATCCTTTCCAATAGATCAATAATCTTCTTTATCGTATTTAACTTTTTATTTACTCAAATGTCTAAAAAATAACTTAATTAAAACATGAGTTAATTTTACTATTCTATTGGATAACCTTTTAAAATCAAAATGTCTGAACGACAAGCCTAACTCGCTTTTATAATTATCAATTTCAACACAAACAAATTGGATATAAGTGTAATTAGAATTAAATACGCCTCGATATTGCCAATTTCCAGAAAAGTTATGACAAATGATTTCAATAATTTAACTGATAATAAATCTAATTACGATTCTGTTTGATGAAAAGGATAATGATGATACAATATTAATAACGGTGAATGAGGAAGGAATTCTGTCTCTTGCCGAGACAAATGTTCTATTAATGAGTGCGTCGTTTCGACGCGTAGAGTAGCGAGGTGCAGAGAATGTTGGTGACGTTGATAAATAACAACATTTTACGGTAGACTAAAAAAAATACCGTAACGGTGCTATTAATAAAAAATTACTTATCTAAAGATCATCTCAGGTTACACCAAGACTTGTTAATACCAGCTTAATGTAAGCAACTCCATTTCTAATCCTCGTTTATTAATATTGAATTCGACTAGTCCAAACGTAAGCGTTGGACTAAATTTAATCCTGCGCTAGTCTACGTTTATTAATGAGACGGTAAGTGATTGGTATTAGTGTGCCTACGTGATTACTATTCAAAATGATGTGCAAGCAAATAAAAGAAAAACTTCATAACGATACATCGTGATGATAGAGGCATGTCAAATCTTTCGCCCGCGGTTTATTATTCAGGTACCGAATATAAAGTAGCCAATATGCTATTCCGAGACATGACAGCTATGTATGTATATTCCTAATTTTATCCATATCTTTTTGGTCGTTTTGGCATGGTTGAGCTACATACAAACATTATTACAAACTTACGGATCTATAATATTAGAGGACCCATGCATCAATTTGATCGTTATTACTAACTACTATCTACTAAGTTTACCTGATTTTTCAGCTACCTGAAAATTGTAGTAATAAAAATCAAATTTAAGTTTTTCTAAAATGTTTCTTGTAATAATAAAGTGTCTGTTTCAAAAGTACCCTTTACACACCGTTGTCGTCCAGCAGAGGGCAACGCGCGTGTGACGTTTAATTTTGTTTGGTAATGATTGATGGGCACCTTGTTCATTTTCATACTTTTGTGCGCCAATCTAACTGTATTCATCATCGACCACACGGCCTATAGACTCCTCATGCAAGGCGAATTCTTTCTCACAATTTAGGCTTATAATACTGATATAAGACACCGAGCGCGATTCACGACGCGCCCCGAAGCGGGCTGTGACATTGAACCGGCCAAACAGAATGCATTTTTTACCGCTCCCTCTGACCCACACACGCATATCTCTACGTTTTGACAGAATTGTTTGTTTGAAGAAATGAAGCCATTAGACGTCTATTGGGCTATGTTGTCGGTGTTATTCATGAAGTCAGGAAATAAAAATATGTTTGTGTCGTTTGTGAACAGACCCTGTTGTTCTTTTTTAATTGAGCTATCTTCTATTACATAAATAAAATTAAATACAGTTATTTGGTAAGAGCATCGAAGCGATTTTTCATATTTAAAAATTCTTCTTTATAGTCCAAATAATAGGAAAATAAAATTTATAAAAGTTGTAAAATTCGGGAAAAACTTACAAGTAATTTCTATGCGAGTATTGAAATTTAGGCAGGATAACTGTCACGGGTCATACTCGTAATAAATTGGAGTTGAATAAAGTATTTCGTTCACTATCAATAAGTTAGATGCGGGCCGGGCCTGTCAAGCTACATTATAGTTTTGGGACAATATTGACACCAAACGAGTTCATACGGGCTTGTCAGTCTAATATCTAATAAAAATCTGTCAAAAGTATGTTTTTATAGTCAATCTAACATTATAATGGTTCTTGACAATTATTCTTATACAACTACTAGACTCTACAATAAAATTGAGTCGGTATTCAATAAAGATACTTTCTAAGACGTAGGAACAAACCAAAGCGTATAAACGGGTGGCAACTTATGAAGAGAGGGCAAGCGTTCAAAGTATCAAGAAAAAATACCTAACACAGGGCGTAGAGGCGTCAAATTCCCTATAAATTTTCCAAAGCGGGGAACTCTCAAACGAATTCGCCATTCAATCTCACGCTACATTCTCTTTTAATCTGTTTAAATGACGACAAATTTACTGCTACAGATTTTCATTTAATGCTCGAAATACTTTGCGCCGGTTTTTTCTTCAAACATCGCTGACACATTTGTTCCTTCTACTGAAGAGATCTTAGAATTTGCATAATTTTGGAATGAATAACATTATATAAGAATCTGATGAAATTGCTTATTTTCAATCTAATACTATTTATAATTTTATATATATAATTGATTGTAAAATTACATATATTTATTCGAAGGCCAGTTGACGCAAAGTGATCCAGTATTCCACAGGAACCAGTGACACTATTAAATATTTTCAGTATTTGTTTGTCGATAACAATTTCTCATTATACTGAATAACCTACATTAGTTACTAGCTTCTTAGGGAACTTTGCCAATCATATTTTCTTTAGCTGTCGTAAGGTAAGTAAGTACTTCCTTCTTCAACTAGTTTGGAATAACAACCAATATTTGCTTTCCCACGATTGACCGTTTGACATGATGGTCAACGGTGGACACGTATATTTCAGCCACACTCACACTAAAGCATTATGTTAGTCAATGTCTGGTGGATCCACTGCGAACAATTCAAATTCAAATATGCACTTTCAGTTTTCACGCTGGATTTTCCAAAAAACGGTACGTAATATACTTTACGACCGAATATACACAAAAAAAAATCAGTCAAGCCGTTTCGAAGGAGTTTGGTAACAAACTCTGTGACACGAGAATTTTATTAGAATTGATGCATCAGCGGCCTGAGCACGAACCACACAATTCTATTGTTCAAGATGTCTTTACATTTTGCCGTAGTTTTTACATACTTTCATTACATCTGACTGGGACCACGTGGGTATGATTTGACTGCCAATACCATGCAAAATGCAAATGTGTAGCACCGCTTCCAAGATCAGGCATAGCATGAATTTTTGTATAGTAATAGAGTCAGTTTTGGCACTTGGACGATACGTTGTCGATACCATTGTGGTTTGTGCTGACACAGAAGTGACGCGTTACTGCTGAAATGACCTATTGTGACCACAGCTTATGACTGACAAGTGTGGTCGACGTCATAGCTTGAGCACGAATCACAATCGTATCGACAACGTATCGTCCAAATGTCAAAACTGACACTTTTTGTAAGTACCTAAAGTAGTAAAGCTGTGGTCATAAGAGGTTATTTCAGCAGTAACGCGTCACTGACGTAACCGCTATACCGTGTCAGTAACTAGTCGAGCCAGTCGACGAAGCCTTTTCACGACAGAAATACAGCTGCAGCTGCTCAGTGTCGGTGCAGGTCGGCGCCGACGAGTCTAGCAAATTTATGTGTATGGTCGTTGAAGAATCCATATTGGCTTTCAACCCGAAAGTGTGGGGTAGGATCCCGGTTGTGTATCAATGGATTTATCGATTTGAAAAATATTACATGCGTTTATAATGCTCAAAGCAATAAGGGTCAAAATTGTAAGGATTCTTATAGAAGGCGATGGGCTTCCAACTTGTCACGTATGGAATGCTGACTATTGAAAAACTATAGACGCATGCCAAATTTGAAGTTAAAACGTGCCTTTAGTTACTAATGGGATCCTCTAGACATCTTGAAGGTCCTGAGCGGTCGGATCTGAAGGTACGTCTACCGTACTTGAGGATTATAGAATATTATTCATATAAAAAGCCGTGTTGGCCGAGTGGAAGGTTCAATCTGAAGGTCGTGGGTTCGAATCCCAGCGTGCATCAATGAATTTTTCTGGTCGAAAAATATATATGCGCATCAAAAACACGTACTAAAAACGGTGAATGAAAATATCGTGAGTAAACCAGTTAGTATTCTTATAATCGGCGATGGGCTTGCATAACCTGTCACGTATGGAATGCAAACTACTGCAAAATGTGGTATGTGCCAAATATAATGTTTGGACGTGCCTCTGACTACCTCACTAGACATCTTCAAAGGACCTAAGCGTCTGGAGATCTTAGAGGATGTCTACCGTACTTGGGGATTACAGTCGTGATCCTTTTTTTTCATATTTCATTTATTTTATCGGTATACTCGTACATTGGTAAGACCGAATACCAGTTTTACGTATGAGTTTGTTCTTGGTTTGTCGGTGTTATTCACGGCTTTAATGAACAGGTCATTAGCGTGAGGTTTGGTTGAATTAAGGTCAGCGGGTAAAGGGGATGGAAGCCTTGTCTGGCTGATTCGGTTATTTGTATATTTATTAGTACACACTATTTACCCGAATTTACATTACAAAACAAGTTTCATGGATGAAATCAATTTCATGACACTACTTTCAGTACCTGTGAAGTTACTAGTTAAAGCTACTAGTAGAAGCGACACTAGTTTCGCGTAGTTTATATGTCGTCGGTTATACGGTGACATTAGTTTTGTCTAAAAATCGCGCGTGACACGAAACTGCTTCAGTGTCGTGAAATCAATGCATGCATTTCACGTGAAATAGGTGATGAAATTAAGGTGATAAGTGACATTTTTGACTTTTTGTATGGGCTGAGTCTACCCGGATAAGACGGAAAAAGTGATAAAACTGCATTATGTTGAATACCATCAAATTTATAAAGTAACTGTCTGTAATTTACTTAGCTAGTATGATTATCTAACGAATTATATAAAAATGAACTGTTTAGCTATTCATAGTTTTGATTAAAAACGAAACTACTGTTTTTTAAGAGCCAACTTTGGAAAATAAATATATCGAGAAAAGTTTCACCAATCGTGTTTCTGTCTTTAATTTATCTAGATTATATCCTTAAGTTATCTTTTGCGGTTATTGAGAAAAAACGATTCTGCATTCATCAAAAACATTTATTACTCGTCTTAATGTCTCGGAGCTATTTTCGCATGCCACTAGTTTCGTAATGTAAATTAGGCTTTCTGTATGACTTAGCACTCTCATGTACGATGTCAAATTTGATACACGAGCACGTGACGGATACAATATAATGAAGAGTATTGTCACCCACTCACCAATATTTAATGCCACCGATGAGAAACGGATCACGTTCTGCTAATAGGATCACAGGGTAATAGTGATTCATAGTTGTAATAAAGCTATAGTTCTCCAGGAAGCTGATACCGTGAAATGATGACCGTAATTACTTTTCTTTACTTGTGAACTTATCACAGTGCAGTGATCTGAATGTTAGCCAATTTAGACCAACTTGGCAAGAGAGACTGTAATGTAGCAGAGACTGTAACGTACAAGTGTAGTGATTAAAACGCGAAATTCGGACTTCTAAGTTCAAAATAACAGCCCAGTTAGATTACAGAAAGAGATGATACGAGTAACTTGAATCTTTTGTTATATAAAAATTAATCCATATTTCCCTTAATCATGAAAAATTAATTTGAATGGAGAACGTTTGTCGGGACAGCTAGTGATAAATAAATAAACCCTGATCATATAAGATCTAGTAGCGAATTTATATAGGTAGTTACTTTTGCAATATTTGATTACGATAACATGCTGTTATGATATACGTCCTCTTTTCTTCTTCGTTTTCTCTTCATCTTCTTTGGTTTTTTTTCTTATTCTAATAATACTGACTATAGATAATTTAATATTATTTGGTAACGTAAAGAGTAAAGGAGAATATTTATGACCATTGTTGTACCCAATAGAGTAATGTTGTATCCAATCGGAAGTCATGTAGCTTGAATAGGTACACGCTGTTTTACTCGATCTTTGAAGCATATTCTGAGATTAGTAACCTACCTACCTGCATTCTAATCAAAGTAACTGTACCTACTCTTACACTATCTTTAAAGCACATTCTGAGATTAGTAACCTAACTACCTACATTCTAATCTAAGTAACTTTACTTACGCAATGCAGTCTTTAATATATTTATCTTAAACGACAACAGTACCAAAATAATACCTTATAATCGTTAATCAGAAGCAACTTTGTGTAAATTGCAATCTATTACAATGTCATTTGTGAGTTCTAACAGCTAGGATACGCATTCCGTTTGGTTGAGTAACTAACAACTAGAAATGAATATGCTAAACCCAGGATCTGTATCGGTATCATAAAGAAAACGTATTTTGATTTTCACAAGATATCCTAATATAATATTATAAATGCGAAAGTTTGTGAGTTTGTATGTATGTTTGTTCCTCAGTCAGCCCTAAACGACAAAACGAATTAAGATAAAACTTGCTGTAAATGTAGATATAATGTCCAAATAATAATAGAATACATAAAAAAATTAAAAACATCCCTAAAACGATAAAAAACTCAAAAGGGATGATTTCTGTATAGATGGCGCTGGTGTGCAACAAATCTGACATCACAGACTAAAAACATTCAGTCTTTTCTATTCGATTATTGAAATTTGACAGGAAAACGTCTGTCATGGGTCGGCTAGTAGGCAATCAATTTTAGAGCTAAAGTGATTACTACGAACTAGAGTCATTTTTGCTACATGTGGTTGCGCAAATTCGGCGCGCAAAAACTGGAATTTTATGGGCAAGTAAATGTCCAGCAGTGAGCGTTTAACACCCGACGATGATGACGATGAATGGAATAGCCAATGAACAGCACGTTAATATGTTTGGGAAATGCTTTAGTATCTAGACCACCCAGCCCAGCTCTTGAAAGTCAAACGATGCGGGTAACTCCTAAGAGGTCGGGCGTAGGGCACAATGTCGACATCGTTTTAGTGGACACTTTACAATATCTCAAAGCAGCAACGTGTCGTGAAACTGGTAGTTTTTTTATGATGAGTTATACCGCTGAATAGAATAACCTGTTGTTGAAAATTGCACTCTAGAATTGAAGGTGAAATAAACAATGTGTCAAAAAAATAGAGCCAAAAACTCAATACTAAAAGCTGTACCAAAAATTCTGTTTTACCCAACTATGTTTTTTCATTTTCTGTGCTCATGGTATTGATATTGGACCTCAGTTTTGGTGTTTGTAAACGAAATAAGCCTTGACTCCGAACAAATGCAACCATCAAATTTTTTTTCTATTCTATAAAATGTAAGCGCATTATAAATTGCTCAAAACGATGTAGGAAAACATCGTGTGCAAACCAGTCAGTAAGCGGCGACGAGGTTGCAACTTGTTACGTATGAAATGCTAACTACTGCACAATGTGGGCGTGTGGTAAATGAAATGTTCTCAGACATCTGTGGGAACTGAGCGCCTGGAGAACTGAGAGTATGTCAACCATACTTGGTGATTACAGTTGATTCTATTGGATTGAATGATTTCTTTCAATTACATTATTTCGCATTCATTCGCCTTCCATAGCTCTAGAGAACAGTATTTAGTTTATTTCACTAATCACTTTGCAAAATACCATCCAGTTGGTACATTTAAATACTTCCAATTTTCAAAGCGATGTTTGTTCGAAACTAAAATACCTTGAATCTAGAGCGCAGAGGAATGTTATTCCTTAATTCGCTGCATGTTCGTTAGAGAGCCAACTGGACTGTTGTTTGGTTTAACCTGTTCTGTTTGATGTTGACTGAGTAAAGTGTAACTCGTTCCTTGTTACATAGTTCGTGATTTTAGTCGTATTTATTTCACAGACATGAGAATGTTCGCAATAAAATGTATTTACTCTACTGCGAATCTTATAATAGCCCACTGACTGACATATAACAGCCTATCGATTACGTAATCATTCTCCATCAGTTTTTCTAAGTCTCAGTTAATTATTGTACAAAAGAATTTCAAAAGAAATGCTTGTTTCTATCGCTAGTTTAGTGTAAAAGTGACGTAATCGATGGGTTGATGATTATTTGAAACAAAACAAAACAGCTTGTCGACAAAACAGCTTAGTGTACCACAAAATGGAACACAGAACTAGGTCAAAATCATAACTGTAACGTTTCGACTATGTTACAATAGGATTATTACGAGAACGTTACAAAATAAATAAGTTTTCTGTTAAAAATATTTTAGGAAACAAGCTTTTGTATTATTTGGTTGGAGGAATTGGTTTCAAATTCAATTGTTTAATTTACCCACACATACAAACTTACAAACTATCTAGCAACTTACAAGCCAAGTTAAATACAAGCTTGTAATAAATTAAAGCTACGTGATAAATATCCGTTTAAAAATGTGTGTAGATACGTTGGTATACTAATCACGGTAACTTGACTAGCACTACTAATAATATCGTTCAAAAATAGTCACGCAGTATTTAATTAAACAGTGGCTTGCTGATTAAATACTGTGTGACACATGATTCTGATTTTTGTTCGAATTGACACTTTTTAGGGTTCCGTACCCATGGGTAAAAACGGGACTCTATTACTAAGACTTCGCTGTCCGTCTGTCTGTCCGTGTGTCTGTCCGTCTGTCTGTCACAGGGCTGTATCTCATGAACCGTGATAGCTAGACAGTTGAAATTTTCACAGATGATGTATTACTGTTGCAGCTATAACAACAAAAACATACTAAAAACAAAAAAAATATATATATAAGTAGGGCTCCCATACAACAAACATGTTTTTTTGCCGTTTTTTAATAGATAATGGTACGGAACCCTTCGTGAACGAGTCCGACTCGCACTTGACCGTTTTTTTAATTTTAATATGTTCTTCACTGACGATTCGGACACCAATGTTTTGTACATTCAGATGAAAAACCTCACAAACAAAGGTGTAATATAGCGTCTAAATAACTAATGCACTTGCATTCTCACTGCGCTTTTAATAAAGCTTTGCTCAACAGATGCTCAGCCGAGGTGGAATAAATAAGCCGACTGAGGACCGTCGTGTTTGTTTGTTTGTTAATAACGAGCAGCTTTGCGGTTTTGCTTATTTTTTATTTATAAAATGGAAAACATGTTCTCAAACAGCTTGTTTTGGTATAATTCGGTACATACGTGACACTTTCGCCAGCACGTGAAGGGTAGCTCGCACGAATGTTATAAAAAAATAAAAATATCACGACTGTAATTCTCAAGTACTTGCGGTAGGTGTCCGCTCGTCCAAACATTGAATATGTTACATGCCAACATAAATCTGATATCACAGACTAAAGACATTCAGTCTTTTCTATTCGATTATTGAAATTTGACAGGACAACGTCTGTCACGGGTCGGCTAGTCAACAGTAATGTATCTAACCAATAAAAAAGCTATTCTAAAAACGATGGTCACTTTGGTAATAACATTAGTGATAATTTGAACAGGTGAGTGTGATTATGTATGACTAAGAATACTCATGCTGACCTACCAAAGACGAAACAAAAAAAATCAATACATTTTTACGCATTCGCAAACGGATATTCAGTCGTCAAAAATATTTCAATCATAATTAAAAGCAATTTAGATGATAATAACATCAGTTTTATGTCGGTATTAGTTGAGTATAAAATATTAACTACGTATAATACAAGGGTTGGCTGGTAGTTAGTTATTTTGAATATAGCTTAACGTCAAACAATTAATGGGTAGACTCGTGTGTATTAATTAGTATAGTAATTATCATGAGGGAAACCAGTGAGTATTCTTGTAAGAGGCGACGGGTTTGCAACCTGTCACGTGTGGAATGCCAACTACTACAAAATGTGGGCATCTGTATGACTAAACCATTATGATTGGCGCATACTGGCTCACGGCGCGGTAGAGTTTTTTATTTTTATTGAATTTAATAGTTATCCAATCGAAGGTTTAATATTTCAATGCTCGGTGATCGGCTTCGGAGCATCGAAGCGCAGTTTTTCGAGATTACCGATAAATTTTACATCCTCTACCGCACCGTGCGCCAGTGTGTGCCAACCATTAGACATATTGATGGATCTGAGAAGATGTCTACCTTATTTGGGGATTAGAGTCGTGATTCTATTTATATAATATTTTTTAATTAGCACAGCTGTTTGTCTTTATATTGTGGTTTTGTTTAAGCGGCGATGGGCTTGCAACCTGTCACGTTTGGAATGCTTATTACTGCAAAATGTGAGCATGTGCCAAATATAATGTTTAGACGTGCCTCTGACTACCCCCACTGGACATCTTCACAGGATCTAAACATCTGGAGATCTGAGAGGATGTCTACCGTAGGTACTTGGGGATTACAAAAAATCGTGAACAAATTTTTTTTTTTTATATAAATTAAGATATCGTTACCAATACTTAAATTAAGGTAAGAATGAGATAAATAAATACCCATGACAAAGTGGTCAACGAGCCAAAATTTTCAAGAGAATCAGGTATTCATCTCACGCTCATTCGTAGTTCACAGCTTACCAAAGAGATACATACATGAAGCTCTGTGAAAAATGGAGAAGGTATATTTATTGAAATTTTCTGTCGGCGTCGGCAGCATGAACCACTATATGTATCGATAACGTATCGTCCAAATGTCAATTCAATTCAATTCTTTTTCCCTGGCTGCTGTGACAGATTGACACAATTCTGCCAATGTCCGTGTCATTCTAGATTGTAAACCTTATTGGAGATAGTGATTGAAAATATGGCTTTTTATAAATAATATGGACAGTAATTTAAAGAAAATCGACCATAAAATGTAAGAATTTCCAAGATGATGTAATCTAAAACAAAAGACAACACAACATATAGACAAGTGTTAGATTATTTAAAAAAAAAAAAAAAATTACTGTTTAATTTTATTTCGAGTAATAAATTTACATAATATTAAAATAATTGGAGGGGAGAAGGTTAGAAGGAAAGAAGGATTTTCAAGGAAATGGGTCGGGGAATATCGGGGAGTAGGTATTCATATAAGGAGGCCCAAAATTAAACCGTAGTTTTGGGCAATTGAAAAATATATGGTTCACGTTTTCTTCGTCCAGGCCACACTCGCACATTGAGTGATCCCGGATCCTAAGTTTGGCCAAGAAGACAGGGGTACATGCATGGCCTAATCTAAGACGGCAAATTGTAGATGAGGTTGATCTATTTGCTTTACGGAATTTGAAAAACCAAGGTGTTTGTGGAATGTCTAGCTGAATATGGGCATAATATTTACCTTTAGTAATTTTTGAGGTATTCCAGACATTTGTCCATGTCTTTAGAAGGTCAACTTTGGGAAGGAGACAAAGGACATGGGAGTAAGATTGAAAGTGCTTTAGAGAGCCAATCTGAGAGGCAGACTTCGCCCAGGAATCCGCGGCCTCATTGCCAGGAATCCCAGAGTGGCCTGGGATCCAAGCAAGAACTACATTTATTCCAAGATTGTGGCATTCATACAAAAGCTCTTTTATTTTAAGAATTGACGGGAAACGGGATGAGGAGCGAAAAGGGTTAGATAGAATAGATTGTAAGCAACTATTAGAATCGGAAAAAATTATAGAGTTACTAGCTGTCCCGACAGACGTTGTCCTGTCAAATGTCAATAATCCCACATAAAAAAGCACTTTTCGTTTTTCCCGATCTTTACGCCATCCTTATCACTTAGGGGTATGAAAAATAGATGTTGGCCTATTCTCAGACCTACTCAATATGCTCACAAAATTTCATGAGAATCGGTCAAGCCTTTTCGGAGGAGTACGGGAACTAACATTGTGACACGAGAATTTTATATATAACATTTAAGTGGTGGGATTTTACAAAAGTAATAGCTTCCAGGAGAGCAATTGCTTCGCCTGTAAAGACTGATGAAGAGGATGGCATTTAAGGCGCGGTAAGTTCTGAAAACCGCGGCCGAAACGACACTGACAGTTGACAACGGCAAGCTCTAGATGGCGTATGCTTATCGTAAATATTATCGACAGTTTTTATGAGATCGCGTTTCTGGTACCTACGTAGGCTGGTAATAGGCTTTACTATCTGGTGGGGGTAGTTAGAGGCACGGCCAAACATTATATTTGGCACATGCCCACATTTTGCAGTAGTTACGCATTCCATACGTGACTACTCAACTCGCTAGGTCACTGACCTCTATTATACAATAGAGGTCAGTACGCTAGGTACATGCCGATTTGACAGATGAACTATAAAAACTTGGAATGTGTTATGTCAATGTCAGTTAATCAGGTGCGCGCCGCGGCAAATCAGGATGTTTTTTTATGGGTTTTCAAAGACAAAAACTTTGTGTACATGCAATGCAATCAATGAAATAACCAAATAAATACAGCAAATAAATGTTGTCTGGGCATCTCGTCCAACTCTATTTTCTATTTGCCAAGTCGGAACGGTAAATATGGTAACACTGACTACAGACTCCATAAAAAAAAAGTAGAACAAATGTTTATGTAAACAGAGCCGGCATTTTATATGTACCTATGTCAAAGTCAAGTCAGTGCAAAACGCAAATCCTTGGCGCGGCGGAGTCAACCAATGCCATACATACAACACCGGTCAGCATAAATAAATGACGCGAATATTGAGACCGTTTCACAAGCCAAGCGAGCAGAAGAAGAGTTACGCGCTGGGTGTCCCGCCAGCCTCAACTGTCTGCCGGTCGAAGGCAGCCCGTGGCTCGCAGAAGGTCGACGAAGGATTCACTGTCGCGGAGAAGAAACTCGTAATCAGCGTGGTACTGCTCCACTGTCTTCTGGGTTCACTTTGCAGGCAGTGGAATTTACTTTATTGCGATTTATAATCATACAAACTTCAAGTCATATTATGTGCTCCAGAAAGTTTATGGATGTATTCATCGGGCTTTTGAACAAAAATAGTCTACATAGGGAAGCACCATGAAAAAAGAGCTCTGACTTTTTGTGTTTTTATAATATGTATGATATTGTTATATTATTGTGCTTCTATTATACTCTGAAACATAACTTAGATTGGATAAAAAAAACCCTACAACCCACATTGTCTCAATCCGGTATACCTACCTACTTAGCTGGCTGTAAAAAACCATGAGAAGCGATGATAACTTTATGTGATTAGAAAGGAAATGAAGTAATAAAGTGTTAATAATCAATATTCTGGTTTATTTTCATGTTTACAAACTAATTTCTATTATCCAGCTGTTCCACCAGGCTTGTTTTCATTGAATAGTTTCAGTTTTCCTTATAAGTAACACAGCTTTCTCCGGAGAATCTTTGGGAACATCCCAGAATGAAGTGAATATTGTAGTCACTCCTAAAAATTTTTAATTAATGGTCAGTATTCAATGCTATATTGGTTTTAAATTTATTTTAGATTGTTTCCTAAACAAAACCATATCTTCATGTTTTTACACCGGAACTCAAACAAAAAAGAATTGTAAAACATGATAGGCGGTACCTATACTTATAACGACGAGAAGTTGAAGCCCTTTTTTAGGGTTCCGTACCCAAAGGGTAAAAACGGGACCCTATTACTAAGACTTCGCTGTCCGTCTGTCCGTCTGTCTGTCTGTCACAGGGCTGTATCTCATGAACCGTGATAGCTAGACAGTTGAAATTTTCACAGATTATGTATTTCGGTTGCCGCTATAACAACAAATACTAAAAACAGAATAAAATAAATATCTAAATGGGGCTCCCATACAACAAACGTGTTTATTTGCTGTTTTTTATAGATAATGGTACGGAACCCTTCGTGCGCGAGTCCGATTCGCACTTGGCCGGTTTTTGAATTTCTAAGATTAGCGCTTACACTATGACGTCACATCGTCACGACCGCGACCGCGACGCGGGTCTCGGCGCTTAGTTTTGTGTCGATCGTAATATCTTCTGAATGGAATGTCCGATTTGAGTAATTCAAAAAGTTATAGGTATATTGGTATTGAAACAGTTTTCAATATGAAATGATTTATTTGGATAAGGATTTATACGAAGGTATGGTTATCATGTCTGATATTGGTCAGCTTTTTTATTAATCGGACATTCCATTCAGAAGATATTACGATCGAAACAAAACTGAGCGTCGCGATCGCGGTCGTGACGGGGTGTGACGTCATCGGCTAGAGACCGCCCGCCCGCGTTTTTAAAAACCTTCGGTCGGAAATACGCACTTTTATTTACGATCAAAGTGCGATGCACTGTATCTGGGATGCACTGTATCTCCAAATTTTCAGCACGGGATAGCTGCTCCATCTGGTGTACGCGACGGGTAAGATCGAAGAGAAACTTCTATTATAGACAATTTAGATTGAATGTCTTTGACTTGTGAAGTGAATTTCCTGTCTAGTTCCTCCCTTATAATTTCACGGATAATGTCAGCAGAGAGGCAGTGGCATTGGCTTCGGGGCTTCGCGCGTTGCGTGACGTTATCGTATTCTTGGCCAATGTCCATGCGAAAAGATGCAGGTGCTGAAGGTGCGGCTGTAACTGTCGCAGGCGCAGTGCGGGCGCTCGCAGCCCGGGTAGGCTCTATAGTATATAGTAGTATATATATATATATAGTAAATCTATAGTTAATACAATTCTTTGTATATGGCTTGTTTTGATTAGTGATAGTTGTGATGCGTTATACCTCTAGATTTGATTGATCACAACTAAATATTTCCCGTTTTGTCTATTTACTTAAATATGAATAATTAATAAACAAATATCGCTGTTAAAAAACCCTTGCTATTCTATGTTGTTTAAAAATCGTCGTTATAATCAGTTTTTCAATATAAACCGTTTATTTGAAATTCAAAATGTTGTTATAGTGCCCACAACCATCGCTCTCACCCTACGTTAAAAACTAAAAAAAAAACCGACAAAAATGTATCGACCAATCGAAAAGTCAAGGGAAGTCAATTTTACGAAAATTGCATATATCCAGAAATCCCAATAACTGTCATAAGCTCTCTCCCGCTTGGAGAGCTGGCAACGTCGCCTGTAGCCGCGTGACGCAAAAGCACAGAGCGGCAACGCCGCTTTGAAACATGTAGTCCACCGCTCGTAATAACTATTTTCCAATCTGTGTCGCAGCCCAAGCTCTAGCGTTTGAATAATTTTTAATATGATGGTAAAAATCCACAACTTATTTTTCCCAGAATAAAAACTGTCCTTTTGTACAAGTTTTATTATCGACTAGCTCTGTTAGTATAATGTTTGTTTGTTTTTTTGTAACTTTCAATAATTGCAAGTTATTTTTCGACCATTTCCGATTGAGCTGAGATTTTGCATCTTTTAGTTCTGGTCACAATACAATAATATGGTGACAGCGAGCTGTTCTGATGATGAAGTCAGACGTTTTTGTAGACGTTTACAATTACTGTAGTACAGGTCGCTGCTTAAATACTAAAGTGTCACAAATCAAAAAATGTGAAAATCGTTTTTAGTGCAAAAACGTGATCTAAAATGGTCATTTTATATAACCCTACCATGTACTCTTGCGAAGTCGGGAAAGTTAACGCGCATAATGGGACCGACAGTGTACAACAGTCTTCCTGAAATTGTCACAAAGGCAACTAGCTTGGCATCATTTAAAGTGAGACTAAAGCACTGGCTCACTGACAACAGCTTCTACAGCTATGAGGAATTCATAGCATGTAAAAAGTAACATGCTAAAATTTCTTATACATAAAATGTAATTATCTAGTTAAGTAGATAAGCCATTTTTTTTTTTTTTTAAGTTTTTTAATATTATTCTTAATACTTTTTATTGTTTTGATTTAATTTTTATTATATAATTGAATCAATAATATACTATTATTATTATTATTTTTATTGACAATTATGTTATTTAAAATTGCTAATTATAAGTTCCACATAAGTATGAAAAATGTGTTATGTTGTGGATGAAATTATAACAAAATATGTGACGTGTTATTCATGTAATTAACGAAATAAATGATTATTATGATTATTATGATTATTATTATTATTAAAAATTTGATCCTTTTAATTATAGCACTATAAATAACTAAAACATACAAGTGTCTGTTTAGCATTTTTGCACTTTGCAGGCAAACTTCAGAGCTAAACTGCCATTTTATCAATTGCGACTTGATTTTTGACAGAAGCGCGCATAGCTTATATGCAAAAGGGCCACATTTCAAAAAACTACCGGTTTTTTAATTAAAATTTATATTCAAAAGTGCCATTTTTTAGAATGTGTCCGTATCGAGTATAAAATAAACGTATGTATAATACTATTTATTAAACAAAGGTGCCACATTTTAGAATGCGTCGGCTTTGAATATAAAATGTATATTAGTACAATATTGTTTTCTATACACATTTCAAATGCGTTTGTTTTGAATAATAATTTTAGTTCGTTAAAATATTGCTTTTTATACATAAGTACCACATTTCGAAATGCGTTTGCGTAGAATATTATTTTTACGTGAATTCTAATATAATTTATAAGACATAAATGCCATTTCTTGGTTATTATGTCAAAAAAATTAAACATGGCGACATTTTTGACTTGGAATCTCTTACTGTTGGAAATTACTGTACCTACTATTCAAGATAAAACAAATTTGAAATAATCAAAGAACTTATTAAGAAAATATGAACATAATTTAAAGCGATGTAATACGCTAAATTTATAAGCTTATTAATAGAGATAATAATCTATCTAATAATCGGTCGTTATGTTTAGCGTTTCTAGACTACGAAAAATAATTTAATTCAGTAGAAACCTGTGTAAAGCTATGGTTATTCCAGCGGTGCCGTATTGACTACCAATACATTGAAGTGTTGAAATGCTTGTACAACAACGCCACCGTGTCAGTCCGGGTGCAGGAGCAGTGTACGAAAGTGATTTCTTTGAAGAGAAGCGTTAGACGGAGATGTTATTATATCCGTATACGAACTAAAGTCACCGACATACCCAAGAGGAGTAGCTAGTTGACGCGGCTGTGAGCGGGGTAGGTACATGGCTTAAAGAACTGATGGTCGTTGGGTAGAATGAATGGAAAGATGACCTGATAAAGGTTGCTGGGAGGCATTGGGTGCACACTGCACGAAATAGATCATTAGAATTGATTTTACGAAGAAGGCTAATGTTTAGCAATGGAATGTTCTATGGCTGAAATTATAAAGATGACGAAGTGATTAATATGTTTGAGTTAATAACAACTGGGTTGTGATTTAGGTACTCATTGATTTTTAGAAAGACAGATTTAGCAGAAAATATATAGTTTTATTAATTATTAAACACTTATATACTTGTAGTTAAATAGATTTATGAAGCCTTTATAGTGACTTTATTATTATTTTTGTGTAGCTAGTAATAATGTTGAACTCAGTTTAGAGATCAACATTAAATTACCTCTTATTTTGCCCCAATAACTTTGTATAAAAATAGTTTTTGGTTTTTTAAATAAATAGCGAATTATTTTTAGTATTATCAAAAAAAAATATTAGCATGCTTTCGATATTGTATAATATTTGTTTTATTAATAGGTTTTTACATCAGACGAAGAAGTGAAGGAAAAATCTAAAGAAAACTCTTATTTTTGTATAATATGTGGCCTTTTATCGATAACTTTAATTTACGTTTAAATATTTTTTTATATGCAAAAGGGACACATGTGGTATTTTACGCCAATAGGTTAAAGTTACAGCAAAACGAAAAATATAGATAGATACAGCTTAAAATTACGCTTCTAGTGATCCAAAAATTTCTCAGAAATTAAAAAAATATTTTTTTAAAACTTTGATTGGCTCTCCTGAAAAAACAGAAATTTTGAAATATGACCGTTTAGTATTTAAGCAGCGACTGTGTAGGTACATTATTTTGATATATCTCGCGGGGTTCAGCCAGCGTTTGCAATGTAAGCGCAAAAAATGTGTTTATTTACGACATCACATTAGAAACCTCTAAAATTATCAGTATTTCTCTACTATATTAAGCATGTATTATACATAAAAACCTTCCTCATGAATCACTCTATCAATAAAAAAAAACCGCATCAAAATCCTTTGCGTAGTTTTAAAGATTTAAGCATACATAGGGATATAGGGACAGAGAAAGCGACTTTGTTTTATAGGTACTATGTAGTGATGAACTATCCCTACGTAATAAAGCAGGTGGCATTAATACTCCTTGGTAGAATAGGAAGTAAAAACTCTTTGTCTGTCAAAGTAATTTTTTTAAAAAACTTGCGTGTTCGGCGGTTGGCGGGACTCTGCTCTGTGTCACAGAGTGGCGGGTAATAGGTAATATACCTATTAGAACACAATCAGCCACCAAAACGTAGTCTGTTATGTATGCGCCATGTTCTTTGAACATTATGTAACAAAAATGACAGGATCATTGAACCGATTCTTACTAAAATCTTGGGATTTATATAACCCGCTGAATATATTATTATTCATACGTACCTATTTTGTTCAACTGCGGGTTTTGCTATGGTTAGAAGTGTTAGTGATGATGCTGAACTATCATCCTTAGAGAAAGTTATACGCAAATCCGACTGGTCGTTCCAGATTTTTTCCAGAATTTTTCCCTACAATTTATCCAAGAAAACGTTGTGAAGTGAAAGAGGATTGAGAAAGGGATGATTAGATGGTTTGGGCATGTGGAGAGAATGAATGAAGAAAGATATTGACAAAACAGGTATATAAGGCGAGTGTGAAAGGGAGCGTTGGAAGAGGAAGACCTCGGCGTATTTTCCTGGACCATATTGGAAACGTTTTGAAAAAAAGCCGGGTCAAGAGTACTCTAAACCGACGAGCATGCATGAGGAATGTGATGAGAGTGAATGCTAAAGAAGTATGTCAGGATCGTAGCAAGTGAAAAGCCGTGATCTCTGCCTACCCCTTTGGGAAACAGGCGTGATTTTATGTATAAATGTATGTATGTATGATAAAGTATGTAGTTATGTAAGTACTTACTGTTTTCTTTGCCTAATATTTTTCACAAGATTATCAAAGATAACGTAGATAGGTAAAATTGATAAAATAGGAAGGTTTACTTACTGTTTTATTTCTCTTATATTTTTAGCATGTTTTCTTAGGGTACGTAACCATTATCTCTTTTTGTTTTTTTTTTTTTGAAATATTACCCATCTTTTTTCAATTCGTAAATAATCTTTCCGACCGCTGCAATGACGTCAAACACACGTCTGTCTCTGACAGTAGTCACAGGGGTACTGACTACTGACTAAGCCATGGGCGATGCGTGCTCCGCCTTAGCTTTTCGAATAAATTAATGATATAAATTATGTATAATTACTTATCAAAAATCTATTCTAATAGAATTGTAGATCTACATATTACCTATCTTTAACAATAAATCACAAGTTGATTTTAATAGTAGGTATATAAAATATTTCGATCATAAATTCTAAAACGTATCATTTAGAAATAATATTTTTATCGTGAAAAGTTTCTGCTATTATGTTTTCAGCTTAATAGAAATGTAGGTAGGAACCTGAAGTAATATACTTATAAAAATAGGAGATGTGGCTTGTTCAGAAGTATTTTATTTTTCGTTTGGAAAAAGAGCAATCGTCGACTGAGAGCCCCTTAAACATCAAATTAATACTAGTAAAGTAGTAGCATTTGGACGATACGTATACGTATATACGATACGTTGTCGATACGATAGTGGTTCCTGCTCAGGCCACTGATGTTTTTAGCCGTTACTGAAATTCGTAAAATAACTAGTGGAATTGAACGACGACGATTTCATATGAAGTTATTTTCAAACAGATTTACCGGGTTGAATTTTGGGAATTCTTGTGTGCACACACTAAAATAAATACACCCTTCAAATTTACAAGCCGTGTTGGTTGAGTGGGAGGTACCTCGACTTTCAATGTGAAGGTCGTGGGTTTGAATCCGTGCATCAATGGATTTTTCTATTCGAAAAATTTATATGCGCATCAAAAACACGTATTCAAAACGGTGAAGGAAAACATCGTGAGGAAACCAGTTAGTATTCTTATGGCGATGGGCTTGCAACCTGTCACGTATGGAATGCTAACTACTGCAAAATGTGGGCATGTGCCAAATATATTGTTTGGACGTGCCTCTGACTTTAAATTTAAATTTTTCATTGATCAGTGCATTTTAGGCTGCGCTTTATACAAGCATACATCAAAAAATTGAGATGAGTGGGTTTATATCATGATCATATGATATGATGAGAGCATGGTTATTTTTTTGATTTTAATGACTTACCCTCGTATTCAAGAACGACACTATGAGAACACGCACCCACAGTGGACGATTTTTTTTTTCATAAAAATCACTTTATGTGTTGAGCGACACTGCATAGTGTGACTAGAGGCACATTGTCGTGTGCCTCTAGCCAAAGTTAAGCTCTAAAGGCACACGGTAGCGTGCGCCATAGTGCCGCTCAACACAAAGTGATTTTTATAAAAAAAGATTTCGTCCACTGTGGGTGCGTGTTCTCATAGTGTCGTTCTTGAATACGAGGGTAAGAAACGAGTGCTATCCTAACAACCATTTTATTATAATAGCAAGATATATTATGAAAACATTATTCAAAACGTTGAAGAGGTATGTCTGAGTTTTTTTTTTTTTTTTTGAAGCACGCGCATGTAAATGTTTGCAATAAAACTTTTAGTTTTAACGATAAATTCAATTGGGGCACCAATAAATTTACAAAGAATAAATGCTAAGGTCCTTCATGTGACATCGTAAAAATTTAATGCCTATTCATTGGGTACGGAGGATGTGACTCGGTAAATAAAAAAACACACTTTCGCATTTATAATAGTAATAATGATTGTCAGAACGAACGAATGGCATTACGATTAGTCGTAAAATGCTATTGTAAAAACGAACAATCGTCAAAATCTACATATAAAACTCTTGCGTTACTTTCTGATCTAACAACGCAAAGTCTAAGCGACTGGTTCCAGAAACTTGAAATTTGGTGGTTTTCATTTTACCTACGAGTACACACTAAACCAACACGAGGTAGTGCTCAGTATCAGTCACGCACACAAAAGCGCGTGACTATACACATAACAACTACAGGTACTACTCACCCGCATTCGTGAGATAAAACAACTTTAGAGCTATCATTATTCAATATTTGAACATTTTCTAGTAATAAAAACTGAAATAAACTCACGACAAACAGTGTATTCGCTCACTGAAGTAGTACGAAAGTGTGTGTGTAGTGTGTCACACACTCGTACTAAGAAAGGAATCTCAGAGGAATCTCATATTATAGTGCAGCTAGGGTTAAAGTTTTTTTTTTTTTTTTTCTATTTTTTAAGTAACCTTTGTCGGTATCCCTCCATTTCGGTTCCATAATGTCCTCCCGACTAACGAACTCTACACCATATCTTGACTAACTGCCCATAGTATGTTTGAAAAAACACACTAAGTTGCGGAACTATTCACTAGTGCACAATATAGTTGGTCGTAGAGCATTATATAGGGAACTAAGGAGTGTTAAAAAGTTTTCTAATAACAATTACTTATAAATTATCGGTAAATGTTTCAACATTAACCCTCGTATTCAAGAGCGACACTATGAGAACACGCACATACTGTGGATCAAATCTTTTTTCATAAAAATCACTTTATGTGTTGTGCGACACTGCATAGTGTGACTAGAGGCACATTGTCGTGTGCCTCTAGCCAAAGTTGAGCTCTGAAGGCACACGGTATTGTGCGCCATAGTGTCGCTCAACACATAAAGTGATGTTTATGAAAAAAGATTTCGTCCACTGTGGGTGCGTGTTCTCATAGTGTCGTTCTTGAATACGAGGGTATGCATTCAACTATGTACATTGGAGATACAGAGTACCTATTCCTTCCAAGGCCAAAGCCAAACACCGCATAAACACTTTACAAGTTTCAAAGTCTTGACCACATCTTACGAACAAAATATTTGAATTTATTAAACTATTTGTGTAATTACTGTTGTTTACGGTTGAAGACTTCGGTGGTTTGCGAGTACTGAGACGCAAAAGGATTTGATTCCCCGAGCAAGATGTTTCTTTGCATGATTTATAAATATTAAAAGGGTGTTCACAAAACTGAGTGTGATACCATGATACGAGTTTCAAATACCTACAAAATAGGAAATCTTTATGCGGAGTCAGGAGGCATAGCATACCACAAGCATATTACTTTAAGAGCATGTGGTAAGGCCCTTGGACTATCCTTCGTATTCAAGAACGACACTATGAAAACACGCACCCACAGTGGACGAAATCTTTTTTCATAAAAATCACTTTATGTGTTGTGCGACACTGCATAGTGTGACTAGAGGCACACTGTCGTGTGCCTATAACCAAAGTTGAGCTCTAGAGGCACACGATAGTGTGCGCCATAGTGTCGCACAACACATAAAGTGATTTTTATGAAAAAAGATTTCGTCCACTGTGGGTGCGTGTTCTCACAGTGTCGTTCTTGAATACGAGGGTGAGTGTGATACCATGATACGAGTTTGAAATACCCACAAAATAGAAAATCTTAATGCGGGATCAGGAGGCATAGCATACCACAAGCATATTACTTTAAGAGCTTGTGGTAAGGCCCTTGGACTATGTCTGTGACCGTTGAGTGTTATCACATAGGGTGCGAGGGCTGGTTGTGGGCATTTTAACATTTTACAACAATTTAATTTTCAAATAAACGATCGTTTATAATGAACATAGAACAGAGTATATATCTTTTAAACTATAAATACGGCTAATTACCACGTTTCTTGTTGTATTGCTGACGTTTCGAGACAATTCAGATCCTCTTCATCATGAACATCGCCCGCGACCACGATCAACAGCAGATCGGCGAATACTTAATCTCTCAATATCAATTTCTTAGGTTAAGCCAAGGTTTTGTAACAGGCGATATTTATTTTTTAAGTATTCATATTTAAACAGACAAACGGGAAATAGAGATACATACAACGCACCATAAAATTGTCAGTAACCAAAACGGACTATAGACAGTATGCTATGCTTGGTTATTGACTGGCAAAATTGAGAATGCCCAAAGCCGGGGGAGGCACCACAACCGGGTTTATGAACCTAATTATTTATTTATTTATCCGTACACACGCAAATGGCTATCATTGGATTTCACTACAATAAATCTCAAGGTCCTAGTTGTAAACTTTGCGTCGATAGAAACTAAATTAAACCTAACTTCGATCCATTCTTTACCATAACCATCATTCAATACTGAATTCTATTTCTATATAAGCAGGGTTCAAAATAGCTCCAGCTAATTTAGTTTTACAGGTTCTGATAAGTAGAAAGATAGGTTACAAGCGATAATTGACCCATTATTTATGTTTAAATGATAAGTTTAAATCACTCTGCAGTATCAGAAAATGTGATTGGAAGTATTTTATCATCTAGTTAGGAAAGTAAACTTACCTGCGTATTTTAAGTCGAGTTAATTTTTTCACTCGCTTATTTTATTCGCAATATCCAACTATAATTCTGTTTGATATTATTTTTTTTTCAAAATGTATCTCAATACGGCTAAAAATACGAGCTTTAGATAAGAGTGTCTGGTTATTTCAGTATTGTACTAGTATCGAGTGAGGCAAACTGATACGAGTAGAGAAAGAGTCTGTAGGAACAAGTCGCATTCTAATAACGAGTTAGAAATAAATCTTATATAGGCCATCTGTTATTTTATCTGTATATCTACATATCTGCTCATAGTCTCAAATAGATAGACGGATTCATTCCCACGCACTAAAAAAACTGGGCATCTGGGCCTACATAAGGTCAGGAATTCTTAAAGCTATTGTAGATACCTATAAAGGTTCACGACCATAATCCCAAATGATGCCAGCTGCAAAACTTGATGACTTTAAAAAAATATATTAAATAGCCCGGCGAACTTCGTATCGCTTTAGAATTCGATCCCAGGTTTTTAATTTTTTTTCCTTTCATTTTTTGAATGTTTTAAAAGTTTTGAATACCTAAATGATTATATCATATATCATATAATGGAAACACTAACCCAAACCGTTAACAAAAAATCAAGAGTTATAAGATGGTTATAAGTTTTTAATTAATACAACCTTTTTGAAACTTTGCCAAGTCATTATTTACATACTTTTGATATTAAGTGTACGTAGATATCCTCAAATCCAAAAATATGATCAAATCTGAAATATTACAAGTTCTAGACCAAAGTAGCTATTACCTAACCAGCTGGAAAGTAGGTTAATATATTTCCAATTGAATATAATCATAGAGCTTCCGTAAAATTCGATACTTGAACTCGTATTTATAGATTCATAAACCTTTTTACGATGAAGAACATAATCCAGACATAAAATAGTCATGGCTGGTAGATACCAGAGTTATTCACCGAATGTAATAAATTAAATAGAATCGATATCTTTCGTGATTTTTCATTGATTATATTTTTCAAACTTTGGACATTTCGTTTAACCACCTACTATCATTTTATGGTACGAGTAGTTCGTTAGGATGTTTTAAAACCAGCCACCTATCGCAGGCTATAGGCATGTGCCAAATGTAATGTTTGAACGTGCCTCTGACTATCCCCTTGGGACATCTTTAAGGATCTAATTGCTTGGAGATCTGTGAGATCTACTTACAGGCGTGATCCTATTTCATTTTTAGGGTTCTGTATTACTAAGACTTCGCTGTGCGTCTGTCCGTCTGTCTGTAACAGGGCTGTATCTCAGGAACCGTGATTGCTAGACAGTTGAAATTTTCACCGATTATTTATTTCTGTTGACGCTATAACAACAAATACTAAAAACAGAATAAAAAACTATTTAAGTGGGGCTCCGATACAACAAACGTAATTTTTAATAATTTTTTGCCGTTTTTTATAGATAATGTACGGAACCCTTCGTGCGAGAGTCCGACTCGCACTTGACCTGTTTTTTAATTTCACACTTGATATATTTTATTGATAATTTGATAACTTCGGAGACACACTAGGTACTTTATGTCGATGATGCCACTGCCCCACGTCACTTTAGAGCTACGAGTATATACAGGATTTTTTAAGCCCACTGACTGCTGCCGTGCATCTACCGCACTGTTAGTAAATTCACCATGTTCCTGGTGATAACTATGTTCCTCACAATGTTTTCCTACACCGTTTTGGCCACGAGTTGCATGGCGAGAGTATGCACGGCCGGTTTGGAAAATCGAGACACTCTATGCCAAGTTTGCACAATATGAAAGGTTTATTAATTAGCAAATCCATATTTTCCAAACAGTACAGTACAGTGAGACTGTTTTATAAAAACCTGATTATCATGTTATGATATTCATACCATTATTTATTGGTACTGAATGCCACTGTTTACGCTTCAGCATAAAAAGCGTAGGTATTATGGTATTCAGTACCAATAAATATTGGTATGAATATCATAACATGATAATCAGGTTTTTACAAAACAGCCCCCCAGAAATAATAGTGTATGGTACTACAATTAATTAAAGTTGTTTCAAATTCCACACAAATAAACAACAGTTCAAATACACCTATGCTAATTATAGTAAACTTAAACAGTACCACAACCAGTCTAATTAATCACGTCTCGCTACACGCCGGCCTCTGTACCCGGTGACATGGACTAAGTTCATAATTGTATTCTGAGTTTGGACACAGCTTGATTGATTACCTTTTGTATGTTCCCATGGGGCGAATTAGGTCACTTCACCTGTAGATTGGTAACGTACTATGCGAAATGGAGTATTTATTATTACTGTTTTTTTTTGTGGTGATACCTTATAATCAGGATTTCGTACCCAAATTGTAAAAACGGGACCCTATTACTAATAAGACTTCGCTGTCTGGACGGACCGTCTGTCTGTTACAGGGCTGTATCTCATGAACCGTGCCAGCTAGACCGTTGAAATTTTAACAGATGATGTATTTCTGTTGCCCCTATAACAAAAAACACTAAAAACAGAATTAAATAAATATTTAAGTGAGGTTCCCGTACAACAAACGTGTTTTTTGCCGAATTTTAAACATAATGGTACGGAACCCTTTGAGCCCGAATCCGACTTGCACTTGGCCGGTTTTTTATAGAGATTTTTTTCGTCTTTAATACTGTCGTGTTCATGGTTGAAGACGTTATAGTCCAAAACAATTAGTAACATATTCTTCCTGCCCTTATTACACTTAATTGGGGTCAGCACAACAAGTTCTTCTTACATTTTTCTCTAAAAGTCGTCACTCACTCATTTCCTATTCCATCTTTCACACAGTCCATCTATATTATCTTTGGTTCACCTCAATAATTAATAACTATGCTATAATAACAATAAATGTACGAATTTATATATACTCGTATATTATATATATAAACCTCCCTTTACTTAGAGATACGTTATCCAAAAAAATATTTTTATTTTGTTACCAATAATTGGTGGAACTTCGAACGAAGTTGACAACAGCGATAAATCATCAAAAACAATTAACAAAATTGATGAATTATTAAAGAGGATACATAATACAACAAAATATAGCTGATTTGTAAATTTCCTATTTTTTTTTAAGTCAGTCTAATTACTTAGATTTTTCATAAACAAATAATGCTAAAACCAAGTTCCCGCCTCGGTTAAAGCCGGTATTGATAACTACTTGCTAAGGCTAAGTACCTAGTCTCGAAAACCTTCTAAATGCGCATGGATTCAATCCCCCAGAAAATCAAAACCGCAGTTTCTTGATACATCCCAGCACACGCAAGCGTAGTGCAATATCTATCAAATCGCGAATCGCTAACAAACGCCGGTTTAGCCACACTGGATATTGGCAAGTCCAGAATACAGGGCGTCAGATTATACGCCGCGTGGGAAAATACAGAATTAGTTGGCGGATGTGCAGTTTCGCTAGATGTGATAAATGTGGAGTGCACAAATGGCTTTCGATAGGCGGTGCGTGCAAGTAATGAGGCGAGCAGCACTTGTATAGGAAGTAACTTATCCACTAGGAAGTGGTTTGCTTATAGCTTATGGCAAGATTCTCTTAGTTATTAGAATATCTATTATTGAATATCTAACCCTCGTATTCAAGAACGACACTATGAGTTGAGCGGCACTATGGCGCACGCTATCGTGTGCCTTTAGAGCTCAACTTTGGCTAGAGGCACACGACAATGTGCCTTTAGTCACACTATGCAGTGTCGCACAAAACATAAAGTGATTTTTATGAAAAAAGATTTCGTCCCCTGTGGGTGCATGTTCTCATAGTGTCGTTCTTGAATACGTAGGTCAGAGTGCCGAGTCTACATTATTAACTCGTAGGTACATTCCGTATCTTGTAGTATGTTGAGTGAAACAACAACAAGGTAACAAACAAGGTGTTACTATTTTAAAAGCGTTTACTCAGAACCACACAACACTAGATACAGAACGTGGAATTGATGTTGAAAACGTAGACTCGGCACTCAGAGCATTGTAAAGTTAAGGCTATTACGACTATATATCCCAATGACGTGCATTTAAATCCTGGATTAAGTATTTCGTGAAGTTTAATATCAATTGAATAAGTTTACTTACTTTATGTCTCCCGGAAACTTGACTAAGTTATTGTGCTTTGTTCACTCGTTTTGTCGTTTTATCCGGCGTTAACACGTGTTTAAAAGGGCGAAAGAAACCTTCACTGACTCGAGTGAGAATCTTCTGAAAAATAGGCATGTGGTAAATGCAATGTTTTAGCAAGTCAAAGTCACGTGAACAAATTTATTTTCTTATTTAAAATTTGCAGAAAATGTTTCCGTCTCATCCAGAAGCTTTAGCAAACTTGCGCATACAAGTTTGTACTCGTATGACGCGGTGCGCCGAGTCGGCGGTATCGCGCCCGCCAGAAACAATATTTTAGCGGTTTAAAAGTATAAAGGGAAACGTGAACCGCTGTATACTGTTCATGCAGAACATGAAACTTTTAGAATTGCTTTAACTTATGGTTTTGGTATTAAATAAATAAATATTGGTGAACATTTCACACAGCGCCATCTAGCCCCAAATTAAGCAAAGCTTGTACTATGGGAACCAGATAACTGATAGAATACTTATATAATTTTTGTTGTAAATACATACATATTATACCTACATATTAACACCCAGACCAGAACAAACATCTATGTTTGTCACACAAATGTTTATCCCGGGTGGGAATCGAACCCACAATCTACAGCGCAGAAGGCAGAGCTACTATCAACTGAGCTGTGAGGCCAGTACTGAAACTGCCATATTATCGTTATTTAGCATCCACTTTATGTACTTAAAATATGTATTGTTTACCGTTCAATATTATCGCAGTCATTCTACTGCTGACGACCTTGGTTGTAGACAAGTTGATGGAGACAGAGAAGGAATAGGTTCGATCTGAGGCAAGAAAAATGAATTTATGATATCTACAACACAGGCAATCCTTGCGTGGAGTCAGGGCTACCTACGTGAATGTTAGGAGTTTAGTTTTTAGTTTGTTCACTGCTTTTTAGTATAGATACATATTATGTTAAAATTCTCTAAAAATAACAACATCGATATCATACCTAATATTGTATGCTGACGCCATGTGGTTTTTCTTGAATAAGCTAACTGATATCTGGCAATAACCAGTTGCCATATCTGAACATTCTAAGCGCATGCATCGTAGGTGTAGGTACAAACCATGCCCACATTCAAAGAAAATTGTATAAAGGCATAACGAAACGAGTCATCGTAAAAGGAACTGCATGAGGTGAATTAAATTAAAATTTGAAACAAAGCAGTAAATCTCTGAAAAAAACCGCCAAGTACCCAGATGGAATAGTACCATTGGAACTTTCAACGGACATTGTGCCTCAAGTCGTTTTCTCAAGCAAGTACCGCAAGCTAATGGAATTATAAATCTGCTGCAGTTAATCTAAGAATAACTTTGCTGAGTAGCAATTTTGTTCGTATTTGAATTACGAATGCTCAAGCAATTAGATTGTTGGAGAAACCTAGTTTTATATGGAGCTAATGAATTTTCAATTGAATACGATGTAAGAAGGAAAGAAACGTTTATTTAAATACAAGTACTAAACAATTACGACACTGCGACACTAACCTCTAATCTTAAAAAGAAAATATTTTAAGATGCTTTTTATTTATACCATACAAGCTTTGCTTGGTTTGTGGCTGGATGGCGACTGTGTGAAATGTCCACAAACATTTATTTATAGTTATTTATTTATTTATTTATTTATTTTAAGAATGTTGTAGGTACTTACGTTTTTTTTCGAAACGAAAAAATAGGAGATGTGGCTTGTTCAGAAGTATTTCTTTTTTCGTTTCGAAAAAGAGCAATCGTCGACATACAGCCCCTTAAGAGTACGACTGTTTTTGTATAGATGAAAACAGACGTAATTTTTTTTTTTTTTTTTCAGAAATCTTATAATGGCAATGCTACAGGCAATAGAGAAACAAACAAAGCGCGGCAGCCGCGTTATGTTTGGACAACGACCGCGCGCACGTTACCTAATATGTTTAAACTAGTCACGTGGCAAACATGTGTCATGCGAATGCCGCGCTCAAATGCCGCGCTATGTCTGGTCACTCTATCACTCTAAACACGCATCTTTACTATAAGAATTGTCTCGAAACATCAGATATAACGTGGTAATTAGCCGTATTTATAGTTAAAATGAATAACAACCACGATAGTTTTAATTCTATATTAGGTATTTTTTTATAATAGGTAGTATATTATATGTATTAAAAAAAATCGTTTTATAGTAGTGCAGCAAAATTGTTGTTGCTGAATATCACAAGTAACTACTACTAAAATAAATACAGTTGAACCGCTCCATAACGATGCCAACTGCAACTGGGCTTAGCCAGTACTTTACTCTAAATTGGTTCATCTACAAACGAGGTTAGAACCGCTCTAAACTGCCACCTAGAGCTCGAAAATTCTCTCAACTTTTAAGTTGAAAAAGTTGGATGATTCTAAATTAAGCTTACTATTGAAATATGCGTTCCTACTCACTTGCGCTAAGTTGATTTAGGAAAATTCGCTTGAAATTTATTTTTTTATTATTATGTAAAAACTTACCTCAGAGGACAGTTTCAAAACTAGTCGTGCTCGAGTACAATAGTTTTAAATTTAGAGGAAATATCTATCTTGATGCGTGTGATCGGCCTAAATATAGGATTATTTAAAATTTAACCACGAATTTATTTACTTAACCACGAACCAAGGGAAGATTTATATTAGACCGGGCCGTGTCCGGGCCGGGTAGTCTTAAGCCGGGGTCCCACGGCGCGTAAATCGACGGGCCGCACCGGATGACGCTCCGCCTGTGTGCGTCCGGCGCGTCATGTACAGAGCGTTTCGAGCACGGGCCACCACGGATGCATCGTTCCCACGGCGCGTCCGTCCGCCTTGGCGCGGTCTGGCGCGTGAAAACACGGGCCGTGGGACCCCAGCTTTATGCCGGGATCCCACGGCCCGCGTTTTTACGTGCCAAACCGCGCCAAGGCGGACGCACACACACTCAAAAAAAATTCTAAACGTGGCGACCAAAAACCCTTAACAAATGGGAGCCGTCTAAAGGCCTCAGATCCCGCGTCAGAGGAAATTTGAACACTTAACCAAGTCACCGACAAAGGAACTTAGACGCGATATATTGTCGCCTCGTATTAGCGCTGTAAACTTTGACATTGTTCACATGACAATGCAATAAATGATGGGTAAAGCATCGATAGGTAACTTTGTTCCTTCGTATACGGGGTATTGTAAATTTGTTAAAGGTTTAATAACGGTGTGTTTTTACTGTATTGTCACTTCAACAATGTACCTCTGACGCTTCGTTTGGTGCATTTGCACTTTTGTCCCTACGTCTAAGGTAATATGTCCCTATCACAAAGGTACATTGTCTCCATGTCTAAGGTGCGTCGTCACTTCGACAATGTACCTCTGACGCTTCGTTTGGTGCATTTGCACCTTTGTCCCTACGTCTAAGGTAATATGTCCCTATCACAAAGGTACATTGTCTCCATGTCTAAGGTGCGTCGTCACTTCGACAATGTACCTCTGACGCTTCGTTTGGTGCAGTTGTGGCTTTGTCCCTACGATTAAGGTACTATGTCCCTATCACAAAGGTACATTGTCTCCATGTCTAAGGTGCGTCGTCACTTCGACAATGTACCTCTGACGCTTCGTTTGGTGCAGTTGTGGCTTTGTCCCTACGTTTAAGGTACTATGTCCCTATCACAAAGGTACATTGTCTCCATGTCTAAGGTGCGTCGTCACTTCGACAATGTACCTCTGACGCTTCGTTTGGTGCATTTGCACCTTTGTCCCTACGTCTAAGGTACTATGTCCCTATCACAAAGGTACATTGTCTCCATGTCTAAGGTGCGTCGTCACTTCGACAATGTACCTCTGACGCTTCGTTCGACCTGCAAAATAAATGAAAACACTTAGATAGTTTAAATACAATTATATTAATTATTAAAGAAATGTCATTAAACATAAGAAAGACTAAGTGTACGCGTCTACCTTAACACTTACATAAACAATTATTATACATAGATAGAGAATGAACAATAAAAACAGAAGGGTCTAATATTTTGGAAGACCTACATTACAATAAAATTATTTAAACACAGTCAATTTAGTCTATATTAATTAGTACAAACATAGTTCGTTAACAAATTGTGATATTATGAAATAGAAGACAGAGATGATCCATATTGAAGTCGGATGATTAGTTACACTAGGTAATATAAATCACGATTATCTTCTTAACCTTTTGAGCGCCACAGTCACGTATAGACGACAAGCCGAACAAGCAAAAAAGTGCCTTAAGTCTAACGAGATAAGGTACTTTTTGGCTTGTCGTGCTCCACGATCAACTGCACTAGACCTTTTCGATCTTTGGGAGTGAGTGGCTGACCCTGTTTCTGCAACAGACAGTTTCCGAAGGTTGTGAGCTCTAGTAACTCTTTCAGATGTTTTTTGTCTTCCAAAGGGCCAATTTCTTGCACGAACTGCCACTCTTCTTGTACCCAATCCTGAAAGAGTATTACAGTTAAAGCATGGTTCGGATAAGGGAAAAAAGCACTCGTTTTGATTTCATTTACATGTATGGGACACTAAAAAAAACTATGTCAAAAAAAATGTCGATGGACAGACAGGACCACTATTTGCGGCTTCGATTGGGGGAGGCCTATGTTTAGCAGTGGCTGATAATAATTATAATGAGTAGAGCTTTTTGTGTGTGGCTCATCCGGGGAAGTACTACCACCATCCCTATTTCTGCAGCCAAGCAGTGCATCGTAGGGCACGTTCCTGACGTGCGTGACCTACGAGGCAATTATTTTTTATAATCGATGGTTACCACTTAACATCAGGTGGGCCATAAATGCCTATGAATGGACTCATAAAATACACGTTGCTTACTGCTTACCGTCAAGTTCCGTACGCCGCCACCTACGACCATCAACGACGAACTAGCGGAGTTGTTATCAGGCAACAGTTGAGAAGTGGGTTGGCCAATGCTTTCAGGCAACGGTAGAGGAGTGGATTGGCCAACGCTTCTGTCAACCTCCTGATAGACATCATATTATTATTAGAAAGCATAAGTACTCATAAAAATTAATCACTTAACGTCTCCTTAAGTAGCAACATAATATAGAAAGTAAAGTAGCTGAAGATTGTCCAGTGAGAACTACATTTGCTACAAGGCAATTTACCAAACAATCTTCCCGTGTATATAATACTCTCAATGAACAATAAGCCATCTACTCTATGACATACCGTGACTGCAAAAAAAGTCTTACTGAATGGCTGCAGAGCAAAAGTTACAAGATCACATAATTAAGAAACACATATAATTTGTACACATAAACACACCATACCCACACCCCCCCATGCTAATACACACGCATACACACACTCACACACATACACACACTCACACACTCACAAACATACCCTACACCCAGTGCGCTCACTTACTTTTATATAAGTTATAAAATGTTAATTAGTTTTAAATTAATATTTTTGCTTATTTCTCACGCAATGTAGAATTATTGTAAACTGGAGGAGCGGAACCACCTAATACAAGCAAATCTTTGCTTAAAAGGTGACTTCAAACCTAACATAGTTATTTCCTTATGTGATGAAATAAACATTTTTATTTTTATATTTTATTTATTTAATATAGTTTAAAGAAGGACATAGGCTTTTTATCTGGGTACAAAAGCTAGACAAACAGATAATGAACCTTTTGTTATTAAACCCTAAAAGTATTAAACTAGAAAGTCTGTTCTATGCATCTAAAAGTGGCTTTAGAATAAGTATAAGAATCAAAAACTCACCACTAATGAAGGTATTTCTGTAACAGAAATGTCCTCCCCGGGTAACACGGAAGGTGAGTTCTCGCAACTTGAGCTCTCAGTAAAATAAAGCTCCTTTCCTAAAAAATAGAAGAAAGATAATTGATATACAAGCGTTTGCTTGTTCATGTTCATGTCAGTCACATATCGAGCTACTACAAAAAAATAAATACTGGGGCTGGGCTGATTGTTCCACCTATGGAATAATGCTATTTGTCGAATAAAAAATGTCAGTCCTTGTGTTTGACAATCATAAAAAAGAGATGGATATATTTTTATATGACGAATAAATTTATCTGTTGAAAAATTAGACCTTAGAAGAATTCAAAAACTCACCACTGACAAGGGTGATTCGCAGGAGCCCTCTCCAGCTGATGCGGAAGGTAAGATGATGTTGTTAGAGTCCTAAAAAGTTGTGAAACTATTGTTAAAATCAATATTTTATTTTTATGTACCATTATGTGAATTAAATGTATAATTTCCTCACCAGAGATTTCTGTTTAGAGTCAGTTTCCGCCTAAAAAAAAATCTAAATTAATGATGATCCATAATAATTCCAATACTTCAACATTTACATCTTGGCAATTATTTTTTGATATTATTTTACTGGGACACAATGCATCAAGTGGACATTTTTAATTTAGGACTGAAGTTACTAATCTAATGAAAAGAGGAGCAAGTCATTCATAATAGTAAAATCAGTTCAAGGTAAGCCGAAGCAACAAACCATAGCATTCCTGAGTTTGATTCTATCAATCATGCGGGGTGCAAGGCATTTTAAATCTTCTTCATTTGCCAGAAGCAAATATTTTAGATCCATCCCCTCATCTGCGAGTTATTAAGAAAAGTAATAAATAAAAGGTCAGTGGGTCATCTTAGGGGCGGACTTATAGCATATGCACTGCAAATGATTGTACAGAATGGAGGAAATGGAGGGAAGCCATTGCCCAGCGACCAATTTCGACGTAGTTAGTCACAGTTCTAACCTAAATTAACCTATGGATCCCTTCTTCATCGTTTTAACGACAAACGGTTACCCCGCCGCAAGTGGTTAGAAAAGATAGAATCGAGTAAATAAACGATTTACGAAAATAACACTTTTTTGGCTAAATTTTTCTAAGTCCTCGCGCCATATTGCAAATGGCTACCCTCCAACCGAGAAGGAAATGATAACATTAATATTATGGTACAGGTACTTACCAGTAAATACTTGATACAGATGCTCCAATCCAGCTTTTCGTAAAAACTCAAGTAGTTCCGGAGAAGACATATTGTTACTCACTGGTTTTACTGTTTTAATTGTTTTAATTGTTTTATACCAACGTTTTAAATAAACTACTTTTTTAACTTTTTTTGAAGACATGCAGTGGGCCACAGTGGGCTAAACACAAATTATATAGAAATGAATGTAACTGTTAAAGATAAAGATGCTCTGTGTTGCAACGCGTGGAATGCAATGATGGAGTCGTCTCACTGTCTCATTACTCGTCGAGTTCTGACTCGTCTCGTGTGTGAACAGTGAACGATTTGAGATTTGACAATGTGCTATTGTCGTGTCGTTTATTCGTGTTGTTCAAACTTCAATGTTGCCAATTAACTTATACGAAGTCACAACAGTACTTTAACGCTGCGTTGCTGTACCTAAAATTATGACAAAGGCCTTTGTGAAATATGTTTTTGGTGGGTAGGTACATATCTAACATTTTGACAAAGGCCTTTGTGAAATATTTTTTTATCTTATGTAGGTATTTAAAGGTAGAATTAATTATTAACAAAAAATTAGAAACATAGTACTGTAAACCATAACGTTTCACGTCGTAATATAATATTACTTATTCCTAAGTATTTTTATTAATAATCACCTAAGGTAAATGCTCCAACCAGCCCGCGAAATTCAAATTTTCTTACGTTTTTTGCAATTTGCAGACCAGTACTAGTTTGTATGTTGATTAGAATATTAATTGCGGCTGTAAGACGTATGTAGTTACAGAATTATAATCACCAATACAAGCCTTCAAGTTCATAAAGGTGCAGGAACTTGAAAAAGTAATTTTTACACCTTTATTGGAGGATGATTATAATTCTGTTATGACATTGGAATGGAATTGAAAACGAGCATAGTGTAGGTAGTTCAGCTAGTTTGATTGTGTATAATTATTTTATTGATTAATGGCATAGGAAAAAATAAAAAACTGTTTATGTAAGTCAGAAATGAGCCACTGTGTACTATGGGGTCGACACAACCAAGCCGTACCTATATAGTTACAGAATTATAATATCAAAATCATCAATACAAGCCTCTAAGATCATTAAGGTGTAAAAATGACTTTTTCAAGTTCCTGCACCTATATGGAACTTGAAGGCTTGTATTGATGATTTTGATGATTATAAGTCTGTAACTACGAGTATATACGTCTTACAGCCGCAATTAATATTCTAATCAACATACAAACTAGCACTGGCCTGCAAATTGCAAAAAACGTAAGAAAATTTGAATTTCGCGGGCTGGTTGGAGCATTCACCATAAGCATCTACAAGCAGTTCCTACTCAACTCGTCAACAGTCAGCAGTAAAGGCATGAAATTTTGTGTACCTACTCATTTTGTTAGGACGACCGGTTATAAGTTTGACAATGAAATGGCTACTGCTCTAAGGATTGGCTCCTTAGGAGTGTACTCTTCAACGGTTAACAGCACAGATACGAAATTTTCTTTAAGTCTTATCACATGATAGCCGATTTTTAGTTTTACCATGATATGGCTACTGCTGCACTCAAGGATGGCTCCTAGTAAGGAAACTCCTCAACGGTGAACAGCACACACATGAAATTTGGTGTATTATGTACGCATTTTATCATGATAGCTAGTGATAAGATTTACCATGTTATGGCTCAAAACTAAAAACTTCAAAATAGGTAATAAATAGGTGCCTAGGTTCCTAACATTTTTTTTTAGTTATACGGTTCAATAAGTGTTAGTGTGCTCGCGAGGTCTACAGCTCACAGAGCCACTAGTTAGATAGAGTGATTCAAGAGGAAGGTGGTTTATATGTTTAGGCTTACTACCTTAGCTTATATCATATACCTACTTATACAATCATGGTCTGCTATTTATTTCTTCTGTGCTGATACCTATTAGTCCGCAACGACGGACAAAATGTGCTTTGATTGCTTTCACCTAGAGTAGCCTTACTCAAAGTGTGCTCCGCGGAACCGTAGGGCTCCAGGTAGTAGCTCCAGAGCTCAAGATCAAACTAGTTTGTTGTACCTACTTACCTGGATTTGTTACTACAAAGGTATCTAGATAGGTAGTAAGTAGATAGGTAGGATTATAATAAGTAAGTAGGTAGGTGTGTAGGTAGGTAGATGTGTAGGTAGGTATCGGCCTAAGTGTTTCATTCTTGTAGATAAAGATGCCCCCAGAGGCCCAGACAATGATGGTTTCATAATAATTCCCTTTTGAAACCGTCATTGCCCCCAGAGAAGTAATGTTACCTACTTAGTACAATATCCACTTCAAAAACCATAGGTATCTCCAAATCCAGGTAGGTAGGTACTCATTCTAGACTGGTCGTGTCTCAAGACAAACAATACTTACTTAGGTAGGTAGGTATCTACTTACCTACTTGCATATTAATACCAGCCTACCAACATAATTTTTGTATTATGTTGGTAGTCTGGTACCTAACTTATGTACCTACCTAACCCATTATGCCAACCCAACACCTGCTTCAGATTCTAAGCCCTACCTAGCCCTACCAGATACATACCTTACCTACTTGCAATTACAGACTATAGGGTAGACCAGGTACAATTGTATTTAAGCTGTATTGTATTTAAGTAAATTAAGCTGGTCTAGGTCTGTCTATCTATGAATTTTATAAACTAGGTAGGTAGATAAGTACCTAAAAACAAAATATAGCTAGACGCTACATAGGTACCTACACAGGAAAATGATCACGAGGACAAATTACTTTTATAAAATACTCTGTGGCGGAGTCTATGTATAATAGAACACACAGCCTAAAAGCTATGTCAAGGACACAAAATAAAATTCATAAAATTCGACAAAGGAAACTCTTTAGTTGAATATTTTTTTTATCTCAGTATTTGTGTTATGCCATAGACGCAATGGCAAGCTAAGCTAATAGAGTAACAAAGCAATAAATTTGCTCTGTTTCCCCGCTACAGTTTACTTATATTACGCTTTTAACGGATTGTTTAGGCTTTTATGTCGTAGTAAAAAAAAAAAAAAACATGACGCTACGTGTGAAGTAGCGTCAACGCAGTAACAAAAAGCCGTAGAAAAGAAAAACTTTGTCGTCACGTAAATGTTTACCTGAACGCACGATTTAAAAACTATGTCAGAAGCACAAAGAAAATTTTGTATAGTAATTTTGTCAGTTGAACAACTTTTCATATTAGAGTGTTTTGTCGTAGGCACAAATGTCAAGTTAACGAAATGACAAAATACTTAAATGTCATCAGTTTCTGCGTTAGTTTGCTTATGTGGCTGCGTCAAATTGCACAAAAAAATAAAAAAATATTACGCTACGTTCAAAAGAACGTGTGCGCAGTGACAAAAAGTCGTAAAAATGCGTTCGACAAAAAAAAATTGACCGTCGCGTTAAACTTTCCGCGAACGCATGGCCTAAAAGCTACGTCAGGAGCACAAAAAAAAATCGACAAAGGGATTTTGGACCTTTAACGGCCATTTTTTTTTTGAGTGCAGGCGGAGCGTCATTTGGTGCGGCCCGTCGTTTTACGCGCCGTGGGACCCCGGCTTTAAATACAATTTTCTCGACCTAGGTCTTAATTATCTCTCGAAAGTGGTTTCGTCGGTTAAAAACACAATTCTACAAAGAAAGGGTATCTGTCTAATTACCCATTCCTAAAAAAATAAGAAGAAAATTGTTTATGAAGTTCAAACTTCAAAGAGGAATTTCTACAAAATAATTAGTTTCGCTAAGTACAAAGCACAGGGGGGTTAGCATGAACCACTATCGTATCGACAACGTATCATAAACTGTCACTTTTACTGTACAAAAAGTGTCAGTTTTGACATTTGGACGATATGTTGTCTCGTCTAAGGCCACTGGACACACAAGGACACAACACAAAGATTAGTTTTTTAGACGCTGTTTAAAAGATATTCAAAGGTCAGCATAAACTGGTGCATCTGATTGCCAAGGCAGTATTTCATAGTGGAATGAAACAATCGGTAAATATTAAAAAGCTAAATTATTTTTACGCCTCGAGTCATCTGATTTATTGCTCTGAGACCCGAATCAATGAGATATTCAATGTTTAATTACAAAATTGCCTTTTTAAATGAGTACAGATGCAGACTACACGCCGGAATTATTACTGCGATGAAAAAGTGTTTCCAAAATTAAAATCGTATGTAATTCAAAAAAAAAAAGTAAAAGAGATCCGACGAAAATTTTCGACCAATCGAAAAGTCAAGGGACAATATTAGTTTTTATTTTTATGAAGTAACTATAAGTCCTACATTAATATAATTTATATGAGACTTGGAACTATTCTCTATACAATAGATAAAAAATCATTCACATTGGAGCACCCGGTAAAAAAATATGCGGGGTCATAAAAAAAAACTTCTTCTGTTTTTCGTCGGTTAAAAAGGCACTTTGACTAAATCTATATCCTACTTATATACCTACTAGTTTTTGCCCACGACTTCGTACGCCTACGCGATTTCCTGAATCTACAGTTATAAAATCGGTTTTTACGACTTTATCGTAAAACATCTAAATACCTGAAAAATTTTGGTAAAAAAAGAAGATAGAGAAAGATAATTAGAAAACTTAAACCTAAAGAACTAACCTAAAGATAGTTTTTAGTCTTGGGATGGACATAGGGTCCATCCCAAGACTTTAAACTATCTTTAGGTAACTAACTATCTTTCTATATAAAATTTCATACAAATCGGCGGTTTGGCCGGGATAACGTCACAGACAGACAGAGTTACTTTCGCATTTATAATATTAGTATGGATACTCCTCGTACATCATGCAATATAAAATGTTCCGATTTATTCAGCGTCTCAATCATAACGTCCAATTGCACTATCCGATCCACATCGGTTTCAATGGTAAATCGATGTTTGATGTTGGGCCACGAAGCAATATTTATTATGATAATTATACTGTAAGACCACTATCGAAAACTGAAACTGGTTGTTCAGATCATGCATTATTATTGATTTTCACCGAAAAAAATGCAAACGAAAAGTGTAAAATTTTTCAACTTGGTAAGTGCCAATGGGCTTGCAACCTGTCACGTATTGTAAGCGAATTACTGCAAAATGTAGGCATGTGCTAAATTTAATGTTTGGACGTGTTTTTGGCTACTCCCTTTAGAAATAAATAAAGTTTATTATTATTAAAAAAAAAAAAAAAAAAAAAAAACTTTGTTGTACTGAGGACCTGGATATTTGAGAATTTGAGATTATGTCTACCGTACTTGGATTTGAGAGTATGTCTACAGTCGTGATCTTATTTCATTTCAATTTTCTAAATAAAAATGATTTACTTTGGATTCAGTTCATTAACAGCTATTATTGCTTCCTCTATTACCTGGAGTATTCCATATACGATTACAGAAAACATATTTTTTTCGCACAGATACAAAAAAACATAATAATAATAATAATATATTATGGTTGTATTTTCGTTCTTTATTTCTCGCTGATTCCATGGCTTCACGCCGAAATTCGACTAACGCTTTTGCAAAAGGACGTTATCACGTTTGTCCCACGAGGGCGCAGGTCGGGGGTGACAGCACCAACTAATGACTACGTTACTTTTACTTCTAAATGGTCAGGAGTTTTTGTGGAATTACGGTGATGTCTGTTACGGCCCTAGTGGGCAGTACGAGAGGTACTTAGCTTTATTTTGTTTGGTATTGGTATATTCCAATATAGACATTATAGCGTTAGAGATATTTTTTTTTATAGCGAGGCGCATTAAAATTTACAGTGTGTTACAAAACTACCCGTAAAGCCGAAAGGAGGTTAAATGGGGCTTTATAATGAGTCCATTCACAATATTTAAGGACCGTAGAAACGCAAAAAAAAAACTGAATGAAAAATATAAAAACCGGCCAAGTGCGAGTCGGACTCGCGCACGAAGGGTTCCGTACCATTATCTATAAAAACGGCAAAAAATCATGTTTGTTGTATGGGAGCCCCCCTTAAATATTTATTTTATTATATTTTTAGTATTTGTTGTAGAGCAGCCACAGAAATACATAATCTGTGAAAATTTCAACTGTCTAGCTATCACGGTTCATGAGATACAGCCCTGTGACAGACAGACGGACAGACAGACAGACAGACGGACAGCGAAGTCTTAGTAATAGGGTTCCGTTTTTACCCTTTGGGTACGGAACCCTAAAAACTATTAAAGTAGAAAATTATTACGTAAAATAAGTACGTAGGCCTTTCTGTTAAATAATCTGGTTCCCTGACATGACAGCTTACTAGGGTTGACAAAATTAATTATATTTTTTACGGAGTACTTTGTAACACGTTGTATTGCTCAGAGATTTCAATATCGTAGACGCGTCTTATTGTATCTTGATGTCATTCTGACTTTCAAAATATAAGGTTTACAGCGAAATTAAACAAGGCCTGGGCCTTTATTAGGGACCAGAAACAAACTTTAAAAAAATATAAAAACGTAAACTGATTGTATGGAAAATAGGTATCATCTACGCGGTAGCGGGTCCAGTCAAATTCAAAAAGTATGAAATACACAAAAACCAGTTGAGCTATCAAGACCGTTGCAAACAGTCTATAGGTAGCTCAACTTATCCTGGTATTAAGTACAATATAAATTAATATGTTTTGTTTTTATCTACCTAAAAAGTAAGTAGTAGACAAAATAAATAACCTATTTTACCCAATTGTTATACTGAATAAACGTTTAATTAAAACGAAACGGAGGATAAACCAAATATCAAGCTTGTAATCAAGAATTTATAGTCTATCAAAGTGGAAAATAAAGAAAGACTGAGCAATACAGAACGACGTAAACTTTACGGATCTAGGACAGAAACGAGCCTTTAGGGCCGAAGGCGAGATTTTAGATTACGGTCTATAAAACAAAGTCAAATTATCAAATTCAGCGAAAATTGCGAGTTTTGTAAACATACCCTTTGGCGGTACTACCGATATTTCGTGACATACTGTACTAAATATTGATACACAAAGATTTTAAACAATATTTTGTAACACTCCCCCCTTTACAAAACCCCTACCAGCCTACCTAGCCTATATACTAGCTTACATACTATATACTACACACCCACCCGACTTCATCATCCTACAAAATTTTTGAAATTTAAATATAATAATTTTAATTAATTTATATTATAAGACGTTAATAGAAAACTATATTAATACCTAGTCATCCTGAAATCTTACCTAGAACTAATCCTAATAGTTGTTATGATCTGTTTTAATTATTTAAATTGGCCAAGTGATCGTCTAGTTTCTATTGATTAGGACCGTACATTGTGATATAGGTAATAACTCTGATTCTTTTAAGATATTATGATTAAACTGTCTACCTACTTATCTACTATTAGATTCTATAACACTTTAGTATACAATTAAGGAAAGTCTAGAGAATTTGCTGATATTGAGAGTAAGAAGTAACGGAGAATAAAATATATATAATAAATTGGCTAGGCTTATCTGTCATCTAAAATGTGGAAAACTCAGCGCAGATCCTCTCCCCTCCAGTCCGAGAAGGATAGTGGAGATCATTCCATAGACCTTATCTCCTCCTCTGAGTAGAAGGCTTAATTGTCATTTGAGTGGGAATGATATTACAGAGTCATAAAGTTCAGTCTGTCAATTCTGTCTAGCAAAATATAAGAGGACTTAATCTTTTAGCAACCTGAGTCAGTCCGTCTATCAGTCAAGCCTTCAAACAAAAGGTTACTTTCGGATGCTGAAGAATCGATCAGATCGGTTCTAAAACATCCTATTTAGGTCAGATAAATACTTATACATAATATAAATCATAATATTTAGAACCTTCTTGTCCATTATGAAATAAATGTCTAATAAACAACTCTCCGTTGTTAAAATTATAGTCATATATAATTTGTGATTCGATTCTTCAAATAAAAGACACATTGATCATCTCATATGTTAAATACCAAAATAATATCCAGAACTTTGCACTCAGGATACTGCTTCATCAAAAGACACATTGTACGTCTTACATAACTGAACTCCAATCTCCAAGCTCAGAGGACGGACACCTTGATATAGAACTTAAGTTGGAACAGAATCTCAAATTATCTCACTTCAACACAGAATGTAATTATTAACTAAGGTAAGGTTAGACAAGTCCTTCACAACCGACACAATTCGTTGATTTAAACATATAGAATAATGAACTCCAAATAACTAGAACTAAATTCAAATATGAAGAGTTTGTGGTTTTATCTCATAGAGAACTTCCTGCTTTTTCCTATCAACAATATAGTGTACCTACACTACCTATCCAGATCTAAATGTGTAATTTATCAATTCAGAAGTCACGAACACTTCATTTACATTTAACCGTGTATGTAACTCATCGAAGTGCAATGATAAGTTTCTAACTAAACTAGTTGGGGGAACTGAGTGGCAGACTCATGTCGCTAGCAGCCATAACAACCCTAGTACGTCTCTTGGCTACAGCCGAAGCCAGGGATGGGCCAAGAGACAAGGAATAAAGAGATAATAAGTGCAATATATATAGGTTATATGCCCTAACCAAGATTCAAGCTAATGTGTCCATATTCAGTTAAGTAAGTGCCTGGGCGTGATACTCTTGTCGTAATCCTCACCACTGAATATGGAATCAGTAACCCGAAGAGGCAATTGACTGTTCCCTGATGCTAGGGTAAAAACAGTCCCTGGATCACCTCAGATTTCCCAGGTCTAACCAGAATCACAATGTAGTTGTCACCGTTAGGTATCAATTGTGTGTAGAGAAGTCTTCTAGTCATATCAAAACCATTTAAACTGGTGCTTTAATTCAATTATTGAATTACACTCAACCATCACAATAAACTTTTATCTAAACTAATTCACAAACTTTAAGCACTAGAATGACTTCTCCGGGGGCCTAGGTACACAGATAAATCCTACCCTCAAGTCAAGCAGCCAAGAAAAAAGACCCAAGAAATTATTCTAAAACAAATCCCATCTCCCAAATTAATTTTATAATCACGGCAATTTTGTATTTCGATTTGAACTTCATTATTTGAACATGAACACATAAATTTATAGACCGCTCCCGAAAAACCCCATCTCACCAACTCGTTCCTTCTGACCCAAGAACCTCCATCTTTTTTTTCTTCCCGCGCCCTCAAAATGATCACCAATCAGAGCTCAGTGAATGAATGTAAAAACTCGAATTATTGCCATATACGTCACACGAATATAACTAATGATTCACATTCTCGATCGATGAACTATTCTTATGTCATTGTCAAACCTGACAGATGATGTAATAGTTGACATTTTTTTATCTTTGACATAATTGACAACTTTGAGCTATGATAAACAATTCTCGTACCTCAAATTTACTATCGATTGATAAATCAGACTAATGATTAATAATTTAGATTTAAAACACTATATTTATTTTCGCGAATACTTTGAACGAGGCCTGACTCGTTACAGCCAACCCCCAAAATTTACGCAGATAGAATATCGTAGTAAATTTTTCACTAAGTAGAAAGTAGTTCTTCGCAAAAATAAATTATACATATAGATTAGATACTTATAAAACATTTTGTACATAAACAAAATGAATCCTTTATAGATATTCGTTTAAATATATATTTATAAAGTATTATATATATAAAAGAAAAGAATATACATAATTTTATATATATATATACACTACAACACACTTTTCCTAAAATAAATTAACACAGTTATAATGTAACCATAACATAAAACGTACCATTATAATTACATTATCAGTAGTAGTTCCGTTACCTCCTTTTTTTGTTATTTATTTTTAGTTGTACAATCTTCTAATTTGATTATATTTGATTTCGATAACTATTATGTATGTATGTAAGTGAGTTTACCTTCATGTAAGTGTTTTTAAACCGAGATGTAATTAGTTATAATTTTGTACCGGTAACTAAGTTTTTGATGAATCAATCAATAAACAGATATCCATCTAGCCAGTCCGATCAACATCACGTAAGACAACTTGGTTGTGAAGCAAGTCAATTCTGCAATACTCTGTAGCACATACAGCTTTGGATATCTATCTTCCATTTCCTCAGGAGTAATCTACAGAGGTCTACAGATGAGGATCTTTCCCAAGGGTTAGACACATAGCTCTCCATGCCTGAAACACCCCACAAAGCACTAATCTCAAAATCACAAGTTAATCACACCCGGAGTATGTATAGTGTGCTTTAAAACGAGCCTAGCAGTATAGTAAGAACTTTCATGAGAACAGCGATAGCCGATGAATATTTATCCTAACACCAATTCTCCTTCATAATAGTTCTTTGTAAGTGTATCGTTTATCGAAAATCAACTAAGATCAAATCGTCTCAATTTAGAATATTTGTTGAATCATCTGGCCCATCATTCCATTAACCTCTACCACATATATTTCACTACCTCCAATCTAGCATTCATCTTCCTTGCACTTCAAAATTAAAATCCATTCTTCACTCACAGAACATTATTCATACTCCCCACAATCATTGTTGTTAACGCCACCAGACAATTCACCAACTATATGTGAATTTGAGAGCACGAAGATTTCATGTATAAAAATGATTAAATTAATCTGACTTTAAACTCAATTGAGTTTCTTTTGTTTGATTTTGTTACCTTTTTAAAACCACCTTTGTTACCTTTAAAAACCATTACCTTTTTCAAGAACTTTAGTTCAGTTCAAGTAGAAATACATTTTTCAGTATAATTACCAACCATGTCAGATTACCATATGTAAATTAAAAACATTTATAAGAATTTTATTATATTTTTTTATTATATTTAGATAAGGTAATAAAGAAAACTTCATACCCAGTTAAATATTTTATCTTCAATGTTTAACTATTGTCAAAGAAACAAGAAGCAAGCAACGATCAAAGATTGCTTTGCGAAGACAGGCTCTTCAAGCTTGAGTAGTTACTCAAAGTTAGATTTTCTGCGCCACTTTGAATGATTGAATAGTAATAACCTAATAAACCTCGTATTTTTAATTTTCACATACAATATTATTTAACACCCTGTATAAAACTTTTATCCCAAATTTCCATAATAATATTATTTTACACCCTGTATAATTTTTTATCCCGAATTCCCATAATAATATTATTTTACATCCTGTATAATTTTTTATCCCGAATTCCCATAATAATAATATTATTCTGCACCCTGTATATAACTTTTATCCGGAGTATCCATTATAATTATGTTTAATGTGATGTCAAGTTATTTAATTAAGCTACACTAACCACCCCACACTAACATTTGGTTGTTCAATTAAGAATTAATTAAGTAGTTAAATTACCTCAATGGAAGAATACTTATATATATTTTATACCAAACAGACCGTAACTAAACTCAGAACTATAAGCAAATCTCAAAATCAATCTAACAATTACTGCTTTACTTAAATCATTGATTAACTAATCCAAACTTAGTTGCATATCTTAAACCGATTAAATCCTACCAACCAAAACATTAAACTTAAATAATAGACCAAGATTATTAATTAATTGATTATAAAATTCATTAAATATTAATTTAATTTACCTGAAATAATAGTTTGTAAAATCTTCAATATGTATTCCCTTTCAACTTCTCACATTAATGTATCTAATAATTTTCAACAACGTTGCTAAATTCAAAAATTAACTTGTTCCCGGAGGAACATGAGATAAAATATTTTTGTATTTTAAACGTTATGAATTTAATATCCTATCCGTTGCTAATTTTAAAAGTTGTTTTGTTTTAGAGAAACGTTGAGATAAAATAAATATGTATTTAAAACACTATATTTTAATTTTCCTAAGATATTTACCTTAGTTATTGAAAACACCTACAATTCATTGTTTATATAAGAACCTATATGTTCACACAGTGTATCTAACAATAATATTATATTTAAAACCCATTATTTAAACCAACTTTGATAAGTTTGAAAATTTACTTTGCTCCCGGAGCGATGATATCAAATTATTTATTTATTTTTACCATTATGACTTAAGAATCCTAACCGTGCCTAATTATAAAAATTATTTTGTTCACAAGAAACTATAAAATAATTGAGTTAGGTATTTTAACTGCCAAACATAAGTTTTTTTTTCTAACATAATTTTCTTAGATAACAAAAGGTTATAAAATTAATTGTCTAAATAAATACTTAATGTATGTAGAGCGTACTTAACTATATTATAATACCTGGACTAATTAGATTGGTATCTATTTTCTTCTACTGTCCTATTATTTGTGAAATTAACCCCATCTAAAACCTTGGAAATACTAAATGTGACTAACTTCTCAGAGCAGGAGGTACTTACTTTTCTACAGGTTGTTTTACCATGAATTTTACTGATGTTTATCAAGTAAGTACCTAGGTAATCATCACATCGTTTCAAGAACAAAATGTGTTCAGAAAAAACAATTTCGAATTTATTTATTCTATGAACTTCCAATCATATTTATAGATGCTATAAGTTATTTTCCTAATGATCGTAAGTAACTAGTTTTGTAATACATATAATAATAAATGATTATAGTCTAACACTCACCAAAGCGCTGTATATAAACACAAACCAAGTTTCTTCCTGATGAAGGTCTTTTCCTGTCTGAACTCTTCTTCTACCCAAAACCGCCATTGAACAATCACTGATAGATTTCCTACCTCTAATTTAATCTCAAACACTAACACTAGCACTTAGAAAGGCCTATTTCAAGACGTAAATCTCTATTTTATATACAAGTCGTCGCGAACCGGTGTCTCAGTTTTTCGCCGGTAATAACGAAACTAACATAACCTCACTTGTTTTTTCTACCTATCTCCGTCACACTCCCGTTTCACTGTCAATCTCTTCACGCCTGATACCAATGCATTCCCAAGTAGGTACTTGTTACCACGCTAATATCGTATATCTTGTCTTAAATAAAACTCACTATCAACCAATTCTAAACACATCTACATAGCTCCTATCTACCTAGATCAAAGTCGCGATCCCAACTACGTAATTTATTTCATTTTAAAATAATTATTACCTATCTACCTTATACCTACCCACTTACTAGCTTGCAATCGGACACATAGACTAGCTAAGTGGTCAATGAACTCGTATACCTACCTATCTATTTATGTAAATATTTAATTTAGGATATTCCCATCAACTTAAATAGATAAACTTGATTGGCAGATGTAATTTCAATTAATAGGTCGCCCTCTATTGGCAGATAGCGTTACTACGTATTATTGTAAAATCGAATAGATACGACTAATTTATTTTAACACATCTAGCGGCGAATAGCAATACCTACTACCTAATTTCATTACGCTCAATAATGATTACGTTTCCTGTCACTAGATGGTATTACTTGTTTGTAAATAGGTTATTTATATTATTACGAATTTAATTATAAATTTTTGTATGATTGACACTAATTATTAATCTTTAACTGCAATAATCCTTTTCTTTGTTTGAATAATAAGTGATTAATTAAATAGTTTTTAAAACCAACTTAAGCCCTCAGAATTTATAAACTAGTTTGATTATAAAACAAATATTGGATAGCTATAGATTGAATATATCAACCCCCCAACAACAAGACTTTTGAATATTCCTGAACTTAATTTTAAGTAATATCTTTTACTTAGAAACATATAAAAAAAAATATCTATTACTGTTTCTGAACGCAGTATCTCTGTCTCTCTCTAATTCAGTGCACCCGTGTGTATTTCTATCCTTTGCTAGCTCTAAGCATTTTTATAAATAATTATTAAGCATAGAGACTAAACAATAAAGTTTGTAGAACGAAATGATTTGACAGTTCATGCCCCGTCAAGTATAGAAAACTGATTTATAACCAAAATTCAACTTCCAATTAAATATAAACTCATTTATTTGGTTTAATAAACTTAAATTAAAGTCTGAACTCTTGCAAGGAGTATAATTATTGAAGCGAATGTTCTAGTGCTGTAAAACCTATGAGTTCACACCTGATCTTTGTGTATAAGTGAATTATTTGCATAAATAAGTTTACCTATAAAAAGTTAATGTTTAAAATTTTAATCTATTCTCTTTACCACCGATAATCATAGTTAGAATTACTTCAATTAAATTAACCTTTCCATTGCATACAGTTTAATCAAATCCTATCCATTAACGGCAACAAATTGTGCGGTTTCCTCCGCACTTAAATAATTAAAGACATAACAACTTGTATCTAAAACTATTATTAAATATCCTAGTTTACGGATTAAACCAAACTGTAACTAAAACTACTAAATATCCTGGTCACGGCTAACAAATTGTAACACTCCCCCCTTTACAAAACCCCTACCAGCCTACCTAGCCTATATACTAGCTTACATACTATATACTACACACCCACCCGACTTCATCATCCTACAAAATTTTTGAAATTTAAATATAATAATTTTAATTAATTTATATTATAAGACGTTAATAGAAAACTATATTAATACCTAGTCATCCTGAAATCTTACCTAGAACTAATCCTAATAGTTGTTATGATCTGTTTTAATTATTTAAATTGGCCAAGTGATCGTCTAGTTTCTATTGATTAGGACCGTACATTGTGATATAGGTAATAACTCTGATTCTTTTAAGATATTATGATTAAACTGTCTACCTACTTATCTACTATTAGATTCTATAACACTTTAGTATACAATTAAGGAAAGTCTAGAGAATTTGCTGATATTGAGAGTAAGAAGTAACGGAGAATAAAATATATATAATAAATTGGCTAGGCTTATCTGTCATCTAAAATGTGGAAAACTCAGCGCAGATCCTCTCCCCTCCAGTCCGAGAAGGATAGTGGAGATCATTCCATAGACCTTATCTCCTCCTCTGAGTAGAAGGCTTAATTGTCATTTGAGTGGGAATGATATTACAGAGTCATAAAGTTCAGTCTGTCAATTCTGTCTAGCAAAATATAAGAGGACTTAATCTTTTAGCAACCTGAGTCAGTCCGTCTATCAGTCAAGCCTTCAAACAAAAGGTTACTTTCGGATGCTGAAGAATCGATCAGATCGGTTCTAAAACATCCTATTTAGGTCAGATAAATACTTATACATAATATAAATCATAATATTTAGAACCTTCTTGTCCATTATGAAATAAATGTCTAATAAACAACTCTCCGTTGTTAAAATTATAGTCATATATAATTTGTGATTCGATTCTTCAAATAAAAGACACATTGATCGTCTCATATGTTAAATACCAAAATAATATCCAGAACTTTGCACTCAGGATACTGCTTCATCAAAAGACACATTGTACGTCTTACATAACTGAACTCCAATCTCCAAGCTCAGAGGACGGACACCTTGATATAGAACTTAAGTTGGAACAGAATCTCAAATTATCTCACTTCAACACAGAATGTAATTATTAACTAAGGTAAGGTTAGACAAGTCCTTCACAACCGACACAATTCGTTGATTTAAACATATAGAATAATGAACTCCAAATAACTAGAACTAAATTCAAATATGAAGAGTTTGTGGTTTTATCTCATAGAGAACTTCCTGCTTTTTCCTATCAACAATATAGTGTACCTACACTACCTATCCAGATCTAAATGTGTAATTTATCAATTCAGAAGTCACGAACACTTCATTTACATTTAACCGTGTATGTAACTCATCGAAGTGCAATGATAAGTTTCTAACTAAACTAGTTGGGGGAACTGAGTGGCAGACTCATGTCGCTAGCAGCCATAACAACCCTAGTACGTCTCTTGGCTACAGCCGAAGCCAGGGATGGGCCAAGAGACAAGGAATAAAGAGATAATAAGTGCAATATATATAGGTTATATGCCCTAACCAAGATTCAAGCTAATGTGTCCATATTCAGTTAAGTAAGTGCCTGGGCGTGATACTCTTGTCGTAATCCTCACCACTGAATATGGAATCAGTAACCCGAAGAGGCAATTGACTGTTCCCTGATGCTAGGGTAAAAACAGTCCCTGGATCACCTCAGATTTCCCAGGTCTAACCAGAATCACAATGTAGTTGTCACCGTTAGGTATCAATTGTGTGTAGAGAAGTCTTCTAGTCATATCAAAACCATTTAAACTGGTGCTTTAATTCAATTATTGAATTACACTCAACCATCACAATAAACTTTTATCTAAACTAATTCACAAACTTTAAGCACTAGAATGACTTCTCCGGGGGCCTAGGTACACAGATAAATCCTACCCTCAAGTCAAGCAGCCAAGAAAAAAGACCCAAGAAATTATTCTAAAACAAATCCCATCTCCCAAATTAATTTTATAATCACGGCAATTTTGTATTTCGATTTGAACTTCATTATTTGAACATGAACACATAAATTTATAGACCGCTCCCGAAAAACCCCATCTCACCAACTCGTTCCTTCTGACCCAAGAACCTCCATCTTTTTTTTCTTCCCGCGCCCTCAAAATGATCACCAATCAGAGCTCAGTGAATGAATGTAAAAACTCGAATTATTGCCATATACGTCACACGAATATAACTAATGATTCACATTCTCGATCGATGAACTATTCTTATGTCATTGTCAAACCTGACAGATGATGTAATAGTTGACATTTTTTTATCTTTGACATAATTGACAACTTTGAGCTATGATAAACAATTCTCGTACCTCAAATTTACTATCGATTGATAAATCAGACTAATGATTAATAATTTAGATTTAAAACACTATATTTATTTTCGCGAATACTTTGAACGAGGCCTGACTCGTTACAATTTTCATTTGTGTGAATAGTAGACAAATTAACAGTTGTCATTTTCAATTATATATTTGGAACCAAAAACAACAATAGCACATTAAAAATAAGAAAACGATAAGAAGCATAAGAACTGTGTCGCGGACATCAACGCCTTCCTCCGAAGGTAGGTTTATGCATAGTTTTAGTTTTGAATCATAATATTACTAGCCGACCCGTGACAGACGTTGTCCTGTCAAATTTTAATAATCGCATAGGAAAAAAAATAAAAAATAAAAATATTCCAATTTTTTCCCTACAAACCTTGTACTGATAAAATAAATTTTGTTAGAATGCGTATCAATCATTAGTCAAAACTGCGTTGCAATGACGACTAAATGTTTTTAGTCTGTGATGTCAGATTTGTTGCACACTATACCAAAATCATCTTTTTTGCGTTTTTTATCATTTAGGGGTTGTTTTTCGGATTTTAAGATACCCTATTATTTATTCTGATTTTTTATCTACATTCTACAGCAAGTTTCATCTTAATCTGTTTTGTCGTTTAGGCCTGATTGTGGAACAAACATAAATTTCTTTTCACAAACTTTCGCATTTATAATATGATTAGGATAGGATTATATTATAATATTATTATTTTATAAAATACAAAAGTGTTTTTTCTCCGTTTGTTAGTTTGCCGATTTTTTACGCAGAAATTGAGTAATGGATCTACATGATTAGGGTTCAGTGCATTCGATGAAAAACGGAACCTATCAATCTCGTGTCTGTCTTTCCGTCTTGGGGCTAATTTCATCAAGTTATAATTTGGTATGGTTATCATAGTCGCTATGAATTTAGTAAACGCTTTATATTTACAAATATATAAATAAGTATTCTATCAGTTATCTAGTTCCAAGCTAGACGAGCTACAAGCTTTGCTTTGTTTGGGGCTAGATAGTCTTTATAATATTATTATATTAAGCTAGTCTGAAATAATTGAAAAATACGGTACGTGTTATTGATTATAGAAAATAAATTTATCTCAATTAGTTTTTTTTTTGTTGTTGATTGTGCAATGTGAAAAGTAAATAATTTCGCCGTGTTTTTATTGTGATGGACCATTACTATTACAGGCAACAGTCAAGCTTGGGGGTCTGTGGTATTTTATGTGGCCCTTGAGTGTACTTTATTGGTAATATTTTATGAGTTTATTATGGCATACCATCATCGATTCGGTGTATCATGGGTGTATCATGCTCGTAAGATATTTTTTCTTATTTCCATATTTTGCTGGATTTTGGGCAATAGACCTTGTTGTGGCTACCCAGGCCTTGGGCATTTTCAATTTTGGCAGTCAATAACTAAGCATAGCAAACATACTGGCCTCACAGTTCAGTTGGTAGTAGCTCTGCCTTTAGCGCTGTAGGTGGTGGGTTCGATCCCCTCTCGGGATAAACATTAATGTGATGAACATAGATGTTTGTTCTGTGTCTTGGTGTAAATATGTATAATAAGTATGTATTAACAACAAAAAACGTATATAAGTATTCTATCAGTTATCTGGTTCCGATAGTACAAACTTTGCTTAGTTTGGGGCTAGATGGTGCTGTGTGAAATGTCCACCAATATTTATTTATTAAAACTTGTTAAAAGTCTATAGTTAATACAATTCTTACTTTCTCTTCTCTCTTCTCTCAATTCTCAACCTTTAGATTGTTTTATCCACAACCAATGATTTCCCGCTTTTTTAAATATGAATAAATCATAAATATCGCCTTTTACAAAATCTAAGAGAGATAAATACTAAATTCTTTGTTTTAACTACAAATACGGCTAATTACCACGTTTCTTGTTGTATTGCCGAGTCAGCAATACAACAAGAAACGTGGTAATTAGCCGTATTTTTAGTTAAAATTAATAACAACCACGATAGTTTTAATTCTATTCTATATTGTTTAAGAATCGTCGTTTTAATAATTTCTTCAATATAAACCGTTTATTTGAAAATTAAAATGTTGTTAAAGTCCCCACAACCAGCGCTACCTACTGCCCTTGTTGCCAACTCTGAAAGACAATGTGTACGATAGCAGTGCCTTATTGAACAGATAATGATCAACAATGCTGGTAATGCAGTAGGAACTATCAGTCTTCCGTTTCTCTCAATAACAGCTCTTTACAACAAAGTACCTATTATGTAAGCAGCTGGTCTTTATAGGTACCGGTGTCTGAACTGTCTGGATAATAATGTAGTTTGGTCTCTTATTCACTGCTTTCTTGGATAAAATCAAAACGCAAACGCAAATGAAATAGGATCACGACTGTAATCTCTAGTATGGTAAATATCCTCTCAGATCTTCAGGCGTTTACTTCTTGAGGATGTCTAAGGTAGTTAGATATAATAAATAAATATTGGCGGACTTTACACACAGCGCCATCTAGCGTTAATCTTAGCAAATCTTGTACTTTTGGAACTAGATAACTGATATAATATTAATACTTTTTTTTTTGGTAAATATATACTTATTTGTATGATACTTTATAAAACCCACACAGAACAAACATCCATGTTCATCATAAAAATATTTGTCTTGGTTGGGGATCGAATCCACAACCTACAGCTTAGAAGGCAGAGCTACTACCAACTGAGCTGGGAGGCCAGTCAAACACCGCCATGAAATAAAATATTTTAATTGTTGCTGTTGTTGTTGTTGATTATTTTTAGGGTCCCGTACCCAAAAATAATGTCCAACAATTATTATTATTATTATTTTTTACATAAGTACCTACCAATTTTAAGCTGCTTATAATCAGATCCTATCAGATACTGCAATGCAGCTTAACTTAACATAAAAAGTTTCCATCGCAACTTTCCACTCAGGAAAAAGTGCGTACCGAAAACGCACGATACTGAGGGGCCAGACATCATTACGTTAATTGAATTGGCGATGCTATCTTTGCCTACGGATAAGGCTATGGGCTTATCACGAGTATCGCTGTCACGGCAAGATCAATCGTTGCCTCGTTACGACGAGCCGATCTAGCAACTTGATTTTTAGAATAATATTATTTTGGTAAGGAAACGTACTACTTAACTGGCCTCACAGCTCAGTTGGTAGTAACTCTGCCTTCTGCACTGAAGGTTGTGGGTTCGATCCCCACCCAGAGCCAATATTTGTGTGATAAACATAGATGTTTGTTCTGTGTCTAATAAGTATGTATTTACAATAAAATAAAAATTATATAAGTATTCTATCAGTTATCTGGTTTCCATACTACAAGCTTTGCTTAGTTTGGGGCTAGATGGCGCTGTGTGTAAAGTCCACCAATATTTAACTATACATTATTTATTTATCAGAAAGTTTTCCTAAATTATCGTATTTTTTTGTGTAGGTACATTAAAAAAACAACGTTAAATACATTTGTAGCTCATTTTAACTATAGATACGGCTAATTACCACGTTTTTCCTTGATAATTAGCCGTATTTATAGTTAAAATAAGTAACAACTACGATAGTTTTAATTTTACATTCGTAACTGGTTACGAGTCTCCGGTTTTGTATGCGGCCTAAGAAACTTTCTTAATATTCAAAAAATAGTCTGACTGTAATAACATACCCACAATTTAGTTGAGTACGTTTAAAAAGACCAACCATATAAGATTTACATATTCATAGCTTTTCGACGATTATTTTTGTTCGAAACGAAAAAAAAACTTCTGAACAAGCCACATCTCCTATTTTATAATGTATAGTATATGTGAATAAAGATGTACCCATCTTTAATCACTTCGATAAATAATCCTACCGACCGCTGCAATGACGACAAACACACGTCGGCGCGTGGTCCGCCTCAGATTTTCGAATAAATTAATGATATAAATTATGTATAATTACTTATCAAAAATCTATTCTAATAGAAATCTAGATCTACATATTACCTATCTTTAACAATAAATCACAAGTTGATTTTAATAGTAGGTATATAAAATATTTCGATCATAAATTCTAAAACGTATCATTTTTAAATAATATCTTTATCGTGAAAAGTTTTTGCTATAATATTTTCAGCTTAATAGAAATCTAGGTAGGAACCTGAAGTAACATACTTATAAAAATAGGAGATGTGGCTTGTTCACAAGTATTTCTTTTTTCGTTTCGAAAAAGAGCAATTGTCGACTGGGAGCCCCTTAATAACTAATATTAATAAAAAAAAGTTTTAGGTACTGCAATAACGCGTTCATTAAAATTCATTTTTAAAAAGTCCCAATACCAAAGTTAATAAATTACATCAGAACTGATAGTACCTTTAATTTATACCGTTCATATCGAGCTGGCGGTCCTTTTAAAGCTACATTTTTTAATAAGTTTTATGCAAATCAAGGACTCAATATAGATCACGGAGTTTGAATTGAAAAGAACCAAACCAACGTCAAGTGAGTCCGCACTTGACGAAGGTTCTTCCCTCTTAGGCTTTGATGAGCAGCTGACAAACCACATTTGATATTGAAAAAGTTATTACCTGCTGCACGTCAGTCCGTCTTTCATAGGGTAATGAGAATTTTTTATTCAGGCCAAGGTTTTCCATGATGAATTTGGGATCCACGCACGAACTTATGCCTACATGATTATCTAAAGAGAATTTATCGTATCAGACTAGTGGAAAGTAACTTGAATTTCGAAACGGTAGGTCGCGAGTTTGAAAAAAATTACGTGTTTAAACGGAAAACAACGTGGTTAGGAAGGAAACCAGTTAGTATTCTTATATGCGGTGATGGGATTGCAAACTGTCACGTATGGAATGCTAACTACTGCAAAATATGCCATACATAATGGGTTGGACGTGCTTCTGACTACCCTCTTTAGATAACTCAAGGATCTAAGCGCCTTGAGATTTAAAAGTATGTCTACCGTCCAGTCGTGAATTCGTGATCCTATTTCATTTTTGGGTAAAAACAGATGACAGGATACTTAAACAACATTAAACCAAACAACTTAAAACTTAAGCCAAACAACACTACATCATTACATTTCCCTGGGTACGAAAAAGGAGTTCCCGTAAAATTCGCGACCTACATTACCCTGCATTATAAGTTCAAATGTTGCAAACATAAAGTTCTCATCAGCGGGTCACGCCATAAATTTAAAAGCCTACCATAGGGACCTTACACATTTGGCCATCTAGCCTAATGAGAACCCACGGCCTTTCAATTTAGGGGTCTTTAGTTTAAATCTGCAATAGTACTGGGTAAAGTCAACGTCAAATTTATTACCTACACGAGTATGTGAGTTTTATTATGGAAAAAAGTACCCTACTACTTTTAAGTAGAGAGCACCGGTTGTCGCAACAAGTATTTTAAAATATACGGTTTATATTGAAAAAATAATTATAACGACGATTTTTCAACAACATAGAATAGAGTATTTATGTTATAAGATGAACTACCAGCGACCAAGATGAAATGCAAGCGACATTTTACCGCTACCATACATTTCGGCGAAACTTTTCACCTCGTCTGTGTAAACCTTTACCCACGAGTTTGCGGGGCGAAACCTCCATTATCATAAAATTACATGATATCACTTTCTTTTGATGTGTCGTAAAAAATAAAAAGCACACACGGGGCTGGGGCATCATGGGGCGCGCATGTAGTACAGTTTTGAGTTGTTTAATGTAGGCTCAATGCTTTTCTTTCGTTTCTATATTAAGACGAGTAATAAATGTTTTTGGTGAATGCAGAATCGTTTTTTCTCAATAACCGCAAAACATACAGTTTTGTTTTTATGACAAAGATAACTTAAAGATATAATCTAGATAAATTACAGCAGAAACACGATTGGTGAAACTTTTCTCGATAGATTTATTTTCCAAAGTTGGCTCTTCAAAAACACTAGTTTCGTTTTGATTTAAAACTATGAATAGATAAAGAGTTAATTTTCATATAATTCGTTAGATAATCATACTAGCTACCTAAATGAAAGGCAATATCTTTTCAAAATTGATGGTTTTCAAAATAATGCGGTTTTATCACCTTTTCCGTCTTTTTCAAAACTTAGAACTTATTCAAGTATTCTCTTTATTATATTATCTATCCCATAATACAAACTTTGCTGAGTTTAGGGCTAGATGGCACAGTGTGAAATGTCCACCAATATATAATATTGTTTTAATGATGCGTAATATAACGCACCAGTAAAAATATATGATCGAGCAATTAATTTCAAGCTGGAAACATCCAAATAAAAAACCGGCCAAGTGCGAGTCGGACTCGCGCACAGAGGGTTCCGTACCATTATCTATAAAAACGGCAAAAAAAACATGTTTGTTGTATGGGAGCCCCCCTTAAAAATTTATTTTATTCTGTTTTTAGTATTTGTTGTTATAGCAGCAACAGAAATACATAATCTGTAAAAATTTCAACTGTAGCTATCACGGTTCATGAGATACAGCCCTGTGACAGACAGACGGACAGACAGACAGACAGACGGACAGCGAAGTCTTAGTAATAGGGTTCCGTTTTTACCCTTTGGGTACGGAACCCTAAAAAATACCCGAACATTAATAATGAAATTGCGGCAAGCTGAACTGTTTGCATTTTGCGGTTGAGTAAATTAATTAAATTAAATTAAACATAAAATAGAATTACGACTGTAATCCCAAAGTACCTACGGTAAACATCCTCCCAGATCCTAGAAAATGTCTAAAGATAGCCAGAGGCAGGTCCAAACATTACAGGCCTACATTTTGCTACAGGTAAAGCCTACGGCGCGTAAAACGACGGGCCGCGCCGGATGACGCTCCGCCTGTGTGCGTCCGGCGCGACGCGTACAGAGCGTTCCTAGCACGGGCCACCAAGGATGCATCGTTCCCACGGCGCGTCCGTCCGCCTTGGCGCGGTCTGGCGCGTGAAAACGCGGGCCGTGGGACCCCAGCATAACATTCCATAAAGCTATCGCCAAATCTGTTGAGTTCAGAGATATAGGTAATAACCATAATTTGTACCAATTTAAATGCCCGAATCAACCAAAACAAATCAGCAAAACAAAGTATGAATCGGCCCCACTTCGGTGTGATCATATAAACAAATAAAATATGGCACGTGTTCCCACTTGCTAGTGACCATCGACGGATTATACTTTATGGGCAACAATGCCATCCAAATTCATAAATATTAAGCGAGTCTAAAAAGGTGTAGTATTAAACGTACGCGTAACTATTGATACGAATATTTTAGAGATATTTTCATTCGTTGGTAATGACATAACGGTACAGTTAGCTTTGTATTTGTTAGTCGTGTCATTTCTGAAGATACGGTTTAATAAGTGTTTATTAGTAACTGATTACGAAACAGCGAAGAAAATTGTTTTTACGTAGCTGGTTACGAATCAGTTAATTACCAAAGTGGCTGAAGCGGAATAGGCTAAGATCATATAATTATAAAAACCGTACAAACCTACTTCATTTCCCGGTACGGCAGCGTCCTTAAAGTGAGTAAAAAGTTACCTTATCCAGCAGACTAATTTCGTAAAAGTCTATGATTTTCATAGCCATTGCTATGAGAATAGACTTATTAATAGTTACTATAAAACTGGTATTCTCTATTATCTTAGCTATGGCTTCATAGCATAATAGATTAGGTACACCGATTCTATATTAGTTACTATGAAATATACTCTACTGAAAAATACTCATAGCTACGGCTATTAAAATCGTAGATTTTTTTACAAAATAAGCCTGCTGTACCTAAGTATAAATTAAACAAGAGATCTAAAAATAAAAAAAGTCAGTGTTACTACATCTTTTAGGTATTATATAATTTTTGGTCACACGCCACCCTTAGCTTATCGCGTTGTTTATACGCAACTCGAAAACCCCACATTGTGACTGTTTACGCCGTAAATAATAATTCAGTCGCCGTAAGCATCGAAACGCAAACCCACTATATTTTTGCGTGTTGTTTCTTCCGAAATGTATGCAAATAGGGGTTAACTTAAAAATGGAAATTGGTGCCGACGCGATCTCGTATAAATATCGTGTGCAAATAAATAAAAGTTTCGTGCCCGAAATGTTTATGTCGTGCATGTATTTAAAGGTTGTTGTAAACACGTTTAAAATTGTACCGTTGTTTATTGTACGATATTACATTGAAACGCATCCTAATAATATTAAATGTGAAAGTTTGTATGTATGTATGAGGCACACTCAATCAGGCCTAAACGACAAACCGAGTTAAGTTGAAATTTGTTGTAGATGTTGTTAAAATGCCCGAATAAAACATACATTACTTTATAATAGAATTTGTCCTGTCAAATTTCTATAATCGAATAGAAAAAACTGAATATTTTTAGTCTGTGATGTCAGATTTGATGCATACCAGCGCCATCTTTACCAAAAATATCCTTTTTGCGTTTTTTAATCAATTTTGGGGATGTTTTTCGTATTTTAAAGTAGTCTACAGGAAATTTCATCCTAAACCGTTTTATTGTCTAGGCCTGATTGAGGCACAAACATACAAACAAACTCACAAACTTTCACATTTATAATATTATTAGGATAATTGATACATTAAATTGGTAGCACATTTTAAGAGAGTTGATGAAATCAATACTTTGTAAATTAATTAATTGTCAATCAATCATTTTGACCGACCTGTCAGTTTAACCTGTAGTTGTACATACTAATTGCCAACGTTTATAGGTCACGTAATTCAAGTTAATAACGAAATTAAAATGTAAAGATAGAAAAAATCACGACTGTAATCCCCAAGTACGGTAGACATCCTCTCAGATCTCCAGACGCTTAGATCCTTTGAATATGTCTAGTGGGGGTAGTCAGAGGCACGTTCAAACATTACATTTGGTACATGCCCACATTTTGCAGTAGTAAGCATTCATTCTTGACGTGTTGGCTATGTTACATTAAGCATGGTCTCTGGCAGACTAAAAACTGACCGACTGAGAAAATAAATTATAGTTAATTACGTGATAAAGACACGATTAAAAATCTATAGTTATATGTACAGGGGGGTTAGCATGAACCACTATCGTATCAACAACGTATCGTCCAAATGCCAAAATTGACACTTTTACTATACAAAAAGGGTAAGTTTTGACATTTGGACGATACGATAGTGGTTCGTGCTCAGTCCACAGTGTTTTATTATGGTTTTTATTTGATATTTGGCTGTATGAAAGTTTAAAATTTTCACTTAAAAACCAATTGTTTTATTTCTATAGACCGTACCTACTCTTATTCATCTTGATATATCGTAAAACAGTATATCGATATGAAATTGACAGCTCTATTGTGTAGTGACAGCGTGATTGCCTGTAATGCGTATGATTCTACCAATTATTGTGGGCACGTAGGTGCACGTGGTGCAGACTTCTTGATGGTTTTCTGATTGTAAAGAACAATCATTTCTAATAAAAGTATCAATTGAATCTTTTACTTGATTACACGTAGATAAAGCTTATAGTCGAAGTCAAATATATTTAGTTATTATCAAGAACGTCAGGTTCTTCAATAAGTTCTGAGTCCACAGTTTAGTTAAAGTCCAGTATTATATTTTTTTATTAACACGAAAACTGCTTTTTTTTCAATTCGTTACTTACAGCGCCATCTGGCCCCAAACTAAGCAAAGCTTGTACTATGGGAACGATATAACTGATAGAATACTTAAATACTTATTGTAAACAGGCAAAAACAAAACCAGCCAAGTCCGAGTCGGTCTCGCGCACGAAGTACCATTATCTATAAAAAAATCACGTTTATTGTATGGAAGCCACACTTAAATATTTATTTTATTCTGTTTTTAGTATTTTTTGTTATAGCGTGAACAGAAATACATAATCTGTAATTTTTTAAACTGTCTATATAGCTATCACGGATCATGAGATACAGCCCTGTGACAGACATAAAGACAGACGGACAGCGAAGTCTTAGTAATAGGGTCCCGTTTATAACCCTAAAAACAAGGAGAAAAAAGCTAAATAATGAGCAAGAGCAAAAGTTTCTAAAGCACGCCCACGCTGGATTTAGAAATAGCTGAGTACTTAAAATACTTGAGCAATGCTCAACTAAGTATTCTATAAAATAGTCTCAATAAAAAAAAAAAGTTATATTGTGCGAGCATTGTACATTTTCACGACGATATTTCACACAAAGCCTTCAATTCCCTGAAACTCGATATTAATGTTCTTTTAACGGATTTATGTCAATGAAGTTGGAACGTCCCCTCCCCTTCTCATATCAACACGTCAATATATCAGAGGCGTAGTGCCATTTGTCAGCCATTCCTATTTTAGCAACTTATTGCTAACGGGACGGGACGGATACTATATAAAAAGTTTAAAATTCAAATGCGTTGACAGATAAATAGATTTAAAATTATTTATTGCGAAAGTAAAAAACCGGTCAAGTGCGAGTCGGACTTGCGCACGAAGGGTTCCTATAAAAAACGGCAAAAAAACACGTATGTTGTATGAGAGCCCCACTTAAATATTTATTGTATTCTGGTTTTAGTATTTATTGTTATAGCAACAACAGAAATACATCATCTGTGAAAATTTCAACTGTCTAGCTATCACGGTTCATGAGATACAGCCCTTTAACATACAGACGGAAAGACGGACAGACGGACAGTGAAGTCTTAGTAATAGGTTCCCGTTTTACCCTTTGGGTACGGAACCCTAAAAACTACTTATAAAAGCAAAAATAATGAAGCATGGGAATAGAATAATATATTTTTATTTTTAAAACACATACCTAAACAATAAAAGATAGCTGTGGATTACAGTCGTGATCCTATTTTTTTTATTTTAGCAACTTATTGCTAACGGGACGGGACGACGGATGCGATATACAGTCGTGGTCAACTAATTAGGGACACTCTTTGGTTAAACCGAATTGTGAATTTATTTTTTATTTTCCAACGAGTCTAAACCATATTCCATATCTCTTACATGTAAGTATAATTAGTCATTTATGTGCCCGATTATACAAACAATAACAACTTCTTAAACATTAAACCTCTTTACAGTATAGCTGATAGATTATCGTAGTGCTATTTGTTCAAATAATGCTGGCTGGCCATTTAATTAGGGACACTGAGATATTGCGTTCTATTTTCAAAATTTGAATCTCAATACGTTTTTACTTCTTCTCTTATTGTTTCGTGGTAGTTTTGGCGGCAATCCCGATATTTATTTTAAGTTTTGAAAAATATTTTGAAGAAAAATGGGTAAAAATAAAAGTTGCGTTCCAACACTACGAAAAATTATCATGAAGTTTGTTGTCGAGCATGGTTGGCCATACCGAAGAATAGCAGAACATTTAAATTGTTCAAAAACTATGGTATACAATGCAGTGCAACATGTCAGACGCAATAACACAGATTTAAATGTGCCCAGAACAAAAAGATCGAGAAAAACAACTCCGCAAGAAGATAGAATGATAACCAGGTTAGCTAAGAAAGATCCGTTTCTAGGCTCTATTTTAATTAAACACGAAGTGTTTGGGACAGACGAAAGAGCTGGTGTCTCAGCGAGGACCGTTCGACGACGTCTGGTAGAAGCAGGGTTGTTCGGAAGAGTGGCTCGCAAAGTACCGTTGTTGAAGAAAGAACATAGAAATGCTCGTTTGGCGTTTACACGTAAATATGGACATTGGACCTACGCCCAATGGCAACATGTATTATTCTCTGACGAGACCAAGGTTAATTTGATTTCTTCAGATGGAAGGCAATACGTACGGCGCGCGTCCAGTAAAAGCGGAAATGAATCCAAGATTCACAAAAAAGCAGGTGAAACATGGCGGTGGAAACATTAAAATGTGGGGTTCATTTTCTGGACGTGGAGTGGGACCTGTGAGGAAAGTTCAGGGTAACTTAGACCAACAATACAAGGCAATATTGGAGGAAACGATGCTTCCTTATGCTGAGGAGCATCTCCCTATTATATGGACGTTTCAGCATGATAACGACCCGAAACATACCGCCCGTTCAGTCAAGTCGTTTCTTACCAGTCAGTCAGTATCGGTGCTAGATTGGCCAGCAAATAGCCCGGACCTTAACCCAATCGAGCACCTTTGGCACGAAATCAAGAAAAAAGTAGCCACTTATCGTACCACAACTTTAGATGAACTTAATGAAGCTTTTTGTGAGGCATGGGCAAACATTCCTGTCGAAACATGCCAGAAACTGATAATGTCTATGCCACATCGGTGTCAAGCGGTAATTACTAACAAAGGTTTTGCTACTGGGTACTGATTTTACACGTAATAAAATGGAGCTGTTAAAGATATTATAATACTGCAGATTATTAGTTTTGTTTAACTCTATTTTTCATTATAGTTTACTGTCCTTAATTAAATGTCCAGCTACAGAATTATACCTTAAAATTGAATACATGTTCAACCTTTGATATTAAATACTTTTTTCTATTTATTTATTCTTTTATTTACAGCCATTTAAAGCATAATAATCGGACCAAATTATGCAAATAATAGTTACTGAGAAATCAATAGGGTTTTATATTTGTATGTACATAACCGGTTATTGTTCTTCACTATCTTGCATGTCCCTAATTAGTTGACCACGACTGTATAGAAAGTGTAAAATTCAAATGGGTTGACATATAGATAAATTTAAAATAGTTTATTGCAAAAGACAAAAACTACTAACATAAGTGAAAGTTTACATGGGAACGGAATATTTATTTTTATAATAAACTAGCTGACCCGTGCCCTCTTCGCTGTGCGTAAGACATTTCTAATACCATCGTTGACTTTTTTGTAGACGTTTTTAAGGTGTACAATACTGTAGTACATTATACTGATATATCTTGTGGGGTTCAGCCAGCATTTGCAATGTAAGCGCAAAAAAATGTGTTTATTTACGACATCACATTAGAAAGCTCTAAAATTATCAGTGTTTCTCTACAATATTATGCATGTATTATACATATAAACCTTCCTCTTGAATCACTCTATTTATTAAAAAAACCGCATTAAAATCCGTTGTGTAGTTTTAAAGATATAAGCAAACATACATACATATTACATACAGACGCGGGAAGCGGAAAGCGACTGCTTTATACTATGTAGTGAAGATACATGCGTTTTATTATTTGATAATTTGATATTATTTTGGCTTGCAACTTGTCACTATGGAATTCTAATTACTACAAAATGTGGGCATGTGACAAATGTAGTGGTTGGTAACAGTCGAGAACGACCTTATAATCAATTGATCTGAAAATACTTAGGTTTATTTTTGTAATAGTTGCTAAAACCTACGTTACGTTGTGGTGAAAGTTGATTTAGTGAACAGATAAAGCTTTGAATGAGCTACCACTAAGGACTAACGGACTAAGTACCGAGCTATCTATCAAAAAAATATAAACGTTATAACATGAATATCAACATTTATGGAGTCGTTTATTAAAGCATTTTTTGTTATTCCATCGTTTTTATTCACTTTTTACAAGCTTTTATTCAACTTGCAATGTATGTATGTATGTATACCTCTGTAACTATGTTTGTTAAGGTGAAATCTTGCAATTCAATTTTGAAGCAGTTATCCCCAACCGATTGAGCTGAAATTTCGCATACTTATGTAACTTCGGTGACAATTAAATAATATGGTGACAGTGATCTGATCTGATGGAGTCAGGAGCTGTTCAACAACACTCACAATGGAACTCCTTAGTAAATACTTCGATTAAGTAAAAACTATGCATACTTGTCAAGTTCCGATGACAATGTTATATGATATGACAGGTCAGCGCGCTGGTTTAAATGATTTTACAAAGCAAGTAATTGAACTCCATAGCTACGTATGTTACATACACAAGAAACAGTAGAGCTATTTAAATTCTGTTTTGAAAATAAACAAATATTATGAATCCAATTAAATAGTTGTCCTTTGTATCTGAATATACTGGTAGTTGAATAAACTTTAGTTCATAGCTGCTAAATATAAATACAAACTGCATTCCACTAGACAATAAGGATAAGTTCACCATATTTGGACACACTAATAGTGCCATTAACACGTTTAGACTGAATTAATCAGATATCTATCCAACTGTAAGCCACTTGATAAGCAAGACTACTGTCTGAAACTTTTGCTGTCTATTTAGTTAGTTAACTCGCAAACAAAATACTTACCGCGCAAGTATTATGGAAATGTAAACGGACTTATTGGACGGGCAACAGGCGTCCGAAACTGCCCCACGGCTATTGTGAATATAGATCAACTAGCTACTGCCCGCGGCTTCGCATGCGTGGTACCCTAATTATAATGTATGTCACTCTTCAGAACTATCGCTGTGCACTCTTTTGCTGTGTCAAAGAAGAATAAACAAACAAACTAACAAACACGCTTTCAGCTGCTCGACCCGGCTTCGTACTGGAACTAATCACTACATAGTATAAAGCAAAGTCGCTTTCCGCTTCCCGCGTCTGTATGTAATATGTATGTATGTTTGCTTATATCTTTAAAACTACACAACGGATTTTGATGCGGTTTTTTTTAATAAATAGAGTGATTCAAGAGGAAGGTTTATATGTATAATACATGCATAATATAGTAGAGAAACACTGATAATTTTAGAGGTTTCTAATGTGATGTCGTAAATAAACACATTTTTTTGCGCTTACATTGCAAATGCTGGCTGAACCCCACGAGATATATCAAAATAATGTACTACAGTATTGTACACCTTAAAAACGTGTACAAAAAAGTCAACGATGGTATTAGAAATGTCTTACGAGCAGCGAAGCGGGCACGGGTCAGCTAGTGAATATTAAAGGCAATTTTTGTCATACCCTAAGTTACATAACTAAGTTACAAAAAAATGAATATACTATCTTTTGATAGGTGATTTTTTTTCAAATAGTATTTTTAAATTTCCGTACCTAATGGTAAAAACGGGATCCTATTACTAAGACTTCGCTGTCCGTCTGTCTGTCCGGCTGTCTGTCTGTATAGGGCTGTATATTATGAACCGTGATAGCTAGGCAGTTGAAATTTTCACAGATGTATCTCTGTATACTAAAAACAGAATAAAATTAATATTTAAGTGGCTCCCATACAACAAACGTGTTTTTTTTGCCCGAACCCTTCGTGCGCGAGTCCGTCTCGCACTTGGCCGGTTTTTTGTTTATCCATAAAAAAAATAAAAAAATACCTCTTTACAATAGTGTAGTAGTTACTGTAGATAGTGTAGATGTAATGATACCATTAAAAGCTGTGAAAACTATATTTCCTTGCAATATCCAATACACTTACGTCGCTATTGATAAGACGGCTATCGTAACAGCAGTATGTTACTAATATGACCTATTAAGTTCTGTAACAGATTAAACTGATAAGCCTAATGGAAGATGGGAGTCGGTGATAATTACTAGGGCTCGTGAATTGAGCAAGTGGTGTCGTTGGCTTGTTTTTGGGTCGGATAAATTATTTATTGTTGTGTGAATAACTTTTGTTTTGTTAGTTGTACGTTTATTATTCTGTTGATAAACTGCGAATGGTTTTATTATGATATGTATCTTTATTCGCTTTATTACTCCTTTATTACAATGTGTAAAGTGAGTATCTACATGATATTTTAATACGGGCTTTGTCTTGGGGAAAGCTGCATAGCAAGATATTATTGGATATCAACGGAACTATTTTGCAAATAAACATTTATTTCAAAGACAAATAACATCTAATAATATATTACTGAATGTATACAAAATAGCTACCATTGAGCCATCTAAAGACCGCTGCAAACAGTCTATAGCTCAACTGATCCAGATTACTTTTTTGTCAGAATTTCTTAATGTTATTATACGAGTATAATCTACACAACTACTATAAATTATTAAAGAAGTAAAATTTGTATTTTTTTTTTTCGAAAAAACGACTTTCACTTTTCAAAAGCTATTAGCGAGTAACATCTATATTTATATAAAAATCAATGCCACTTTTTGTTGTAATTTTATAACTCAAGAACGGGCTCACCTATCTAAACCAAATATTTAGGCTTTGTTCGGACTATTTAGTAGACGGTTTATGTGAAGCTTGCACAAAATCGGTAGACTTTTTATCCAGGTAACACCCGTGCGAAGCCGGGGCGAGCAGCTAGTACGCTATATATTATTTTCAATAACTAAGATCCTCACAAAAATTGCAATAAGGTATCAAATATTTGCTTATAATCTTCATTAGTACACCCCTGCGAAGTCGGGGTGGGACTGCTAATTATAGATATTACGAGTAGAAACCCGAAATTTGGTTATACTACAGATAACAACTGTCCTACTTACAACTTTGAATCGGGTTTTTAGTTGCCGTAAGAGAAAAAAACCGGCCAAGTCTGATTCGAACTCGCGCACGATTGGTTCCATACTTCGATAAAAAACGGCAAAAAAATCACGTTTGTTGTATGGGAGCCCCTCTTAAATACTTATATTATTCTCTTTTTATTATTTGTTGTAATAGCGGCAACAGAAATACATCGTCTGTGAAAATTTCAACTGTCTAGCTATCACGGTTTACTAGATACATCTTTGTGATGAACAGACGGAAAGACACACGGACAGCGAAGTCTTAGTAATAGGCCCTTTGTCTACGAAACCCTAAAAATTTTAGATCTTTATTTTAGCATAATGATATGCTACGGCATATTACAATGCTGCAGTATAGCTATTATATTACAATTCAATACAGTAGGCACTTATTTAACAGTAAACAGATCACAACATTGCGTTTACGCCATTTGGTCTAGTTGATTGCTCCTGGGCGTCTGCCGATTAATCCCCAGGTCGTAATAGATAATTACCGATTCCGGTATTCATTTGCTGTCTTCAAGCCGTTTTGTCTTGTTAACGCCTTTACGTACTGAATGGGTTCCACTCAAAATCGATTTGACATTTATTTTGTCGCGTTACACACCTCCTCGTTTTTTGCGAAAGTGCTCTTGTCATGATCTTAAGCAATTTATTATGATCTTTTGACTTATAATTTTGATATGCTGATGTTTATATTGAAATTTTGACCTCAAAGTTTTAAATTTATCAGTCTATTCGTTTGGCGCACACAACTACACTCATAACTTTTTATAATTTTATCAAATCTCCATATAAATACTTGGCTATGAAAAGATATATCAACAGTTTAACCTGTCATAAAATTAGCTATCGGAGGTTCAAACTCTTTTGCATAAGGTGGTAACTATTTAATAAGAATTTTCTTATTGTTTAATGGTTTAAGATATTTATTTCTCAAAAGAATACAATTCACTTAATAGAGAAATACAAGATAATTTACTTACCTAACGTAAGTATAAAACAGAGATAGGTACGAGTCGGAAATATACTCGTATTAATTGTTCGCCATCATAACCAATCGCCGTAAGTCTATGTTATAACACAAAGGATAACATATTTTCCAATTCATTTGCGTTTTTATTTTAGATCCTACCATAGACAATACTCGTACTTAATAGCAGTAGCGTCACCAAATTACTCTTGATATCACTAACGATAGCACAAGGGGAAAGCCACCATAATAATAATCATAAAGGGAAAGTGATCCAAAGTTGGGATACTACCTATTTTACAAGCTTTTATTTAACTTGCAATGTATGTATGTGTGTAATTATGTAACATAGTTAAGGTGGAATCTTGCAACTCAATTTTGAAGCAGTTATCTTCAACCGATTGAGCTGAAATTTGGCATACTTATGTAACTTCGGTTACAATGCAATAACATGAAAGCGAACTGATCTGATGATGAAGTCAGAAACTGTTCAACAGTCACTCACAACGGAACTTCTTAGTAAATACTTCGATCGAGTAAAAACTTTGTATTCTTGTCAAGTTCCGATGACAAAAAAATGTTATAATATGATGTGCGCTGGTGCTCGATGGTTGATTTTACAAAAGCTTGTCATTGAAAAATATTTTTTAACATAAAACTTATTTGTTAATATTGTGTTAACAACAACTCGATTTTGGAGCAAACTAGGTTTTTATTCACGTAAAAATTCTTATAATTTTTATACGTATTTATAGGTACTCAATTTATAATTACTCGTACTAGTACTCGTTATATAAAAAAACACTGGGAGCTCAGCAAAAGTTTGTTTTGCTATCGTACTTCTGTGTAAAGAAACTCAATTTTAAAAGCAAAGTAGTTCGGTTTACTTGTAGGGTGAAAAACAATAGATTCAAAGTTTCCACACCTCCCCGACTTCCATCAGCATTGTTTCCAGATATTGCATCTGATAGGCATTCTCCTGGTCTAATGAACTGCTGCATCTCACCTCGGAGACTCATTTCTAGTCTGGCCACGTCTTAGGGAGGCGTCACCCTTCATTTTCGGGCGTAAAATTGCGCTTGATGACTAAGGCGGTTTTATTGTAACTATTATTACATAGCTATTTGACGATGAAGATACCCTGTCCATCAAAAAATAGAATGCATGCATAGATTGTAACATCATTTTGCCAGCGTTCGTTCTTTTTATTTAGGTACTTATTTTATTTAATAATCGTGATCGTGTGAACATCATCTCCTTATCCCACCTCAAGTAGGTTCATCACAACATGTAGAAAACATGTTGCAAAAGGATTTAGCTTAGTGTTTTTCAACCGGCTACCTGCCTTGTGTGTGTGTGGACGTGTAGCATGTGTCTATATTGTATTGGGAAACTTTAAATTGTAAAAGCTTTTCGCTGTTTGTTAATTAAATTTAAAACGACTTATTTCAGACTGCCATTATTGTAAAGTGTTGTTAGAAATAGACGCAAACATTTTAGAACCGTCAAGCTTTAGTTTGGACCTACGAGAATGTTATACAAATGAAGTTGTGATGCACGTATGCACATCTATACAGTGCACGTATGCCAGTCTACATCTAACTTTCCAAGACGACCAAAAACTTCTTAAAGACGAAAATTTCATACAAAGTGTGTCCTAAAAAGATAAGGTTTAGTATACACGAGCAGAAGCGTAGTTTTAGGCACCCGGAACCCTGGCACAATTAACCATAAGTATTAATACTGTTTCCCCAATGTTTCCGCGCTATTTCTCCTCCGCTTATTGCGTGGGGTGTCCGCTATTTTATTGGCACCGATTGTATGTACTGTGTACTTTGCGACACTTTCCCTTTATGAATGTTATGGTTTACTGCCCGCTCCCCTTGTCTGTTGATGTTTCTGAGCTACTGAGATATTGTCTGGCAAGTTGCGGTTGTAGACGGAATTTACAAATGGAATTGGGAAATATTTCACAGCTATAAAATCACACCCTTCATACCTACTGTGGAGCTAGTTGTTTGTTCGTAATTTTCTGAGTTTGTTGAGTTGTAAATGTATAAAATAGGCCTGTTCAACAGAGCAAATTAACTTGTTTTAGATGTTATATTATTTATGTAAATAAAGATGTTAAAAAACGAGCGGATTCTAACGAAATTTTGTTCGGAGTACTGTTTTATGTTTACATATAAGATATTATATGACTGTACGTTGGAGTACAAAATGAGTCGTTTTAAACTTAATATTTTATTTTACAAATTAAAAGTTAGCAGTAGGTATCATCCTCAACTCGCATAATCTACTATATAAAAGAAAGTCGTGTTTGTTACACTATTTATAACTCAAGAACGGCTGAACCGATTTGGCTGAAAATTGGTGGGGAGGTAGCTTAAAACCAGGAGACGGACATAGAATATTTTAAAACTTTATTTGAGGACGGGAACGGGAACTTAACACAATATTTGTTAATTCTAAAGCGATACGAAGTTCGCCGGGTTAGCTTGTTTTCATATAAAAGTAAATATGGAGAAGTCTCTTGACAATGTGTTAAATTAGTTGAGTACGTGAGTGTCATCTATACAGCTTATTAGATGCAGAACGTGAGATGCAACTTGTAGCTACGGTACCTCTGAATAAATAAAATCATTTTTCTTACAAAATTGCTAAATCGTGAGTAGCATTCTTAAAATCCCTTTTGAAACGTATATTTCACTAGCGACCCGCCCCGGCTTCGCACGGGTGCAAAGCTGATACCAAAATATATTACATTGTAATATATTTTGTAATGTTAACAGCATTTAAAATTAAAAAAAAGCAAAAAAAATTGTTTATTTACGACTTCATATTAGAAATCTTAAAATTATCAGTGGTTCTCTAATATATTAAGCATGTTATTTTACATATAAACCTTTCTCCTGAATCACTCTATCTATTAAAAAAAACCGCATCAAAATCCGTTGTGTAGTTTTAAAGATATAAGCATACATACCTACAGACATACATACAGACGCGGGAAGCGGGAAACGACTTTGCTTTATACTATGTAGTGATTCTCACACATATTTTTCATTTATTTTATATGAATACTTGTGAAGATAGAGATTTTATCTTTCCTTGATTATTCGTTTGCATTTAGTACCTATTTATCAGATAAATTGAAACTGTATCCGCATTTTTTTCGTCCCCTAAAAGGTCAGCCCTCGGTACCAGCGTAATAGACATAAAATAGACCTTTCTGTCTCGTGAACAATATCCATTAGGGAAATTTTATCATTGAGGACGATAAATTATGGGACCCCTCTTAAAACTCTGTACAACGCCACCGGAAGGCTGTGTTTAAACAAACTACATTACATTCTAATGACCAATTTCGTCGACAATAACAGTGTATGATAATTTGATCAGGTGATGAAGGGCTTTCTCCCTTTCAGATTATTAGGCGAACTAATGGCGGCTTAGATGAAACAAGTGCCGATGTTGGCTCATAAAAAGTTCCATTGAAATTGTACCCCATACGCGCACCCTTCGATTTTATATTATTCTTTTGTTGTTCTCAATTTAAACGCTCGAGAAACAATAGTCACAGAGATTATACTATACGGTATTGATGTGTTAAAATTGGTTTTAGAAAAATTTAATTATAATACAAGACAAGTCAGCGAAATTTTACATGTTTTATGATATCTATCATCAGCGAAATTTAACAAATAAAATTTCTCGAGCGTTTAAATTAAGACCAAAAATAATAATAATATAAAATCGAATACTAAAAAAAAATACAATCAGGCCACCACTTGTCCACCAGATCAAAATTTTCACTGCGAATCTGTTTCCGTTACGTTAAATAACTGAAACAAATTCAGCAAATTTCAAAACAGATTTCTCTGTTACGCTACAAACGTTGGTCCAAAGAGTAATCCTATAAATCCTCGTGAATGGACGACTGCCCCGTTCCAATTCCCTACACATTCTAAAAAAAAACTTTAAAAAGAAAAATGCAACAGCTCCATTCACCTCCATGGACGATAGTGAAGAAAAAGAACACGCATTTATCAGATGTGTAAATATTAGAGATGTGGTAGCGGTTGTACTTTTAAATGTAACCGAATATTAGGAAACTATTCGGTCTATACTAATTTTATAAATTTAATAGCTTGCAGGTTTTCTTTTCATTGGCATAGGTTTTTTCGTTCAAAAGCAAAGCTCAGATCTTATCGCTACTAAAAATATATGCAGCATAAAAATATGTTGGCATAAAGTTATGAAATTTAAGTTCCTATAAAAACCTGCATAGTAGTAGCGTTATTATGGGATGTAGAGGTACATAATAATTCATTTTTAGTATTTATATAAAAAGCCATATTGCATTTGTAAAAGGTTGTGTTTTTATAGTTTTTAGGGTTCCGTACCCAAAGAGTAAGAACGGGACCCTATTACTAAGACTTCGCTGTCCGTCTGTCTGTCACAAGGCTCATGAACCGTGATAGCTAGATTGAAATTTTCACAGATGATGAATTTGTGCTGCCGCTATATCAACAAATACTAAAACAGAATAAAATAAACATCTAAGTGTGACTCCCATACAAAAAAAGTGAATTTTTGCCGTTTTTTATAGAAGTACGGAACCCTTCACGTGCGAGTCCGAGTCCTTTTTTAATAATTTAGATTTAATACGTGCTCAAAGTTGTAAAGGTATCATTGTAAGGAAACCAGATAGTATTCTTATATACGATAATGACTTGCAACCTATTGAGTTGGAAGTGCAATATTTGGAAGTACCCTTGACTAGATAACTCTAACTGAAGTTAGACATCTTTAAGGGTTTATATTGAGATCTGAGAGGTTATCTACAACGCTTAGTGATTACAGTCATGAGCCTATCTATAATATCTTTACTTCTATTTATCTTGATATACCCGAAACACCAGTGCCGAATGGAAACAAGCCGAATAATTGTTGCATCTCTAGTGAGTATGCAAAGTATGGCAAGTTGTATCGAAAGAATCGCGCCTTCCCCGGTTTCCTGGGACGGGCGTTTGTAATAATGGATTACGAGTCTAGACGCGAGACAAAGCCGTTTCGAGCCCTTAGAAGGGTGTGGTTGTGGTGCATGAACTAAGCGTGTAGTTAGAGCACTTATACCTTATATAACCTTAACTAGACCTCAATCAAAAACTTTTTTAGCATAATCTGTTTGAGGCAGTGAATACATGCTATTTATAAAAAAAATACTTGACGACTTAAGTTAATAAACACTTGAAATATTGTACCGTTTTAAATACCGTGCTTGTTTTACATTCGGATACAAATAACAAATTGCTTAATAAAAAATAATTGTGTGTATTTTTTATTGGAGGTCAACGGAGAATAGTATCATAACAATGAAGCAACGTTAAAGTGTTACAATTTTGGTAAAGATTAAATGATAGTTTGATAGGGTTTATACATGCCTAGACCACGAACTTTTCTTTTCTATTATCATTTTGTTATTTTTTCATACAAATTGATTCAGCGGCTACAGCTTAATATGGTACAGGTGATAAGTGAAATTTTTGACGTTTTGTATGGGCTGAGTCTACCCGGATAAGACGGAAAAAGTGATAAAACTGCATTATCTCGAAAACCATCAAATTTAAAAAGAAACTGTCTGTAATTTACTTAGCTAGTAAGATTATCTAACGAATTATATAAAAATGAACTGTTTAGCTATTCATAGCTATGATTAAAAACGAAACTAGTGTTATGAAGAGCCAACTTTGGAAAATAAATTTATCGAGAAAAGTTTCACCAATCGTGTTTCTGTCTGTAATTTATCTAGATTATATCCTTAAGTTATCTTTGTCATGAAAAACAAAACTGTATGTTTTGCGGTTATTGAGAAAACACGATTCTGCATTCATCAAAAACATTTATTACTCGCCTTAAACAACAAACATACAAACTCACAAACTTTCATACTGCACCGATCCGCTTGCGTTCACCACCACATGTCAATCTCACCGCTCTATGCGTGCGGCTCGCGACCCGCTCGGCTCTAAGATTGATGGTAGGTTCACATGACATCGCTCGCCCTCGAAGCACCCACCCTTTTGATGACTTCACTAACAGTTATTTATGGAGAGGATTTACTCTGAATACTCTGATCCCGTTTAAAATCCGTTCTCTCCAAATTTTAAATCCGTTTTTAAATAACCGCTTCCTGGCCAGATTGAGGTTGATTGCTTGATTTTTGTTTTTGTTGTTTTGGTTTTAACCTTTCGATGGTGAGACGCAACTCGATTTGTCTTAAATTTCTTACACTTTAGGCGCTACCTTAGAAAATTTAAGCTGCATAATGATATTTTCATTAAACGTATTTTTTTGTAACTGCTACAAGGAAAGATTATAATTAAATTATTATGTTTTATTGCATAGATTGGGTTTCAAGATTAACAACTCTAAAATATGGGTATGTGCCAAATGTTGTGATTGGACGTGCCTCTAACTGGAGGACGTGCACCTGAAAATAGACATCCTAAGGGGATGTCTACCGTACTTGGGGATTACAGTCGTGATCATTATTATTTTGCAAGTTTCGTTTTTTTTTTTCGAGAAAAGTAAAGAAAATATATTAATAATAGAACTAAGTTTGCTGCAAACAGTGCACCTACAGAGTAAACAAAAGACGCAAGTTAAATAGGTACCGCAGCACATGAAGTTGCAAAATTTTAAATTACAAAGAAAATAAGCAAAGAAGTTTCGCCGGAAGCAGGAAGTTACAGCGTTGTTATGAACTTTATACAGAAACCAAGTTAATGTATAAATAGCATTTTATCGAGAACTTTTAAACCCTTTGAGGCATTATGCAAATTAAAATCGACTTTAAATAATATCAAAGAAATTTTGTTATGATGAATGATGTCTGTTCTAAAGCCTCCGTCAGACCAAACACAGTTTATTTATTCCTATTTCACACGGTTTTTTTCGGTACATATTATCATAAATAATGTAATCCACCTAACCACCCAACTCAAGAATTAATTTCTCTGTAATTCTTGGTTGTTCTACAAAAAGCACCTACTAAGGTACTTCTAGAGTTTGAAGCTTTTCAACATCTGTGCAGCATGAGTTCGAGAGTTTGCCAACGTGGAATAGATGTCTTACTATAACATGGAGCATGTAAGTTCTTTTCTAAGCTGCTGCCAGCCCCGGATCTAGGGGGGGGGGGGGGGGGCAAACCGGGGCCCATGCCCCGGGCGGCAAGTTCAGGGGGCGGCAATTTCACACATGACAGACGAATGGACAACTCATAATTTACTTAACTTTGACCTACACTGGGCACAAACAATATCATTTATGTTTAGGGGGGGGGGGGGAGCAATAACTGAAAAATGCCGCCCCACAATTATATTAATTTTTTCCTCCTTTATCTTTTTGATTTCAGCTCTCAGATGTCCACTAATTGATTGACATTTGGACATACCCCTTTCGGAAGGCTAAAAAGCTAAAGGTAAATAAATGCAAGAGGACGGGGGCTGTATTTTCCAGTTTTGAAGACCAAATTGAAGACTCGGGGCTAGTTGCTGCAAAAGCTAATAAGCCGTACATAAGTAGAGCTAGTTGACGCAAAAAGATGAAACATCCATTTTGCACACAGAATGCGTTGTGTGGCAAAGCCTCATAAAAGTATCAGTAATAAGGACAAAGTTACAAAGCGTAACCGCTCGGACTTTAAATGGGGGTCGCGTCGGTATTCCTTTTACATTCCTTTTTGGGGTACAGTTAAAATTAAGGGTTATTTTAGATGGCTCGTAAATAAGAAAATACCTGCATACTGTTCGTCATTTTCTGTGGCTCTTTCAAACTGTAGGTATGTTGGTAAACATAATATAACTCGTCACGAGAATAATTATGTATTTAAAACGGTTCTCAATATTACGAAGCAATATAAATGGTGAGAAGCTTGCTATCTATCATATATGGGCGTGCCTCTGACTACCTCTTTAAGAAAACATCATCCAAGTCTGTTTTACTTTGGGATAAAGCAATTTAAATGAAACTTAATACGAGAATTGTGCTTGGTATGGTGACCTCAGCGCCATGTGGCTGAAACACAAGACGTGTGGATTCGATCCGCGCGGCTGTTCGATTTGTTTTGGGACTGGGTGTTATAGTACTATCAAAACAATATTAATCTATTATATTATTAGTATTGATTTCATATTGCTTTAAAACCTTATGGTAAGGCCCGATATTATTCATAGTTCCAATACCGAAACTGATATAAATCAGGTTCTAATAGGTTCTAATAGGTTCGACGATTGCTCTTTTTCGGAACGAAAAAAGTAATACTTCTGAACAAGCCACATCTCCTATTTTTATAAGTATATTACTTCAGGTTCCTACCTAGATTTCTATTAAGCTGAAAACATAATAGCAGAAACTTTTCACGATAAAAATATTATTTCAAAATGATACGTTTTAGAATTTATGATCGAAATATTTTATATACCTACTATTAAAATCAACTTGTGATTTATTGTTAAAGATAGGTAATATGTAGATCTAGATTTCTATTAGGATAGATTTTTGATAAGTAATTATACATAATTTATATCATTAATTTATTCGAAAAGCTAAGGCGGACCACGCGCGGACGTGTGTTTGTCATCATCGCAGCCGTCGGTAGGATTATTTATCGAAGTGATTAAAGATGGGTACATCTTTATTCACATATACTATACATTATAAAATAGGAGATGTGGCTTGTTCACAAGTATTTCTTTTTTCGTTTCGAACAAAAATAATCGTCGACTGGCAGCGTCTTAATATTCTTATGGTCCCGATTAACAATATAGGTGGGTATCTAATAAAATTCTAAGTATAGGATACCATTACTTATAGACTCTTTTAAGAAGGCCTGATAAAATCGTTACCCCATAGTACCCCGTGCCCGCAAGGGGTGTGACGGAGATGGCAACTGACAGTCTTGTGGCGAAGCGATAATAAGTCTACACGGCACGCTTCGTGGCCGCTAAAAGTAGTGCTTTTATTTATTAAGAGACGTTTGTTTTGATATATTTTCAAAGGTATGAGAAGATAGGTAGGGTAGGGTGAGAGCGCTGGCTGTGGGATTTTTAAAAACATTTTAATTTTCAAATAAACGGTTTATATTGAAAAAATGATTAAAACGACGATTTTTAAACAACATAGAATAGAGTATTTATCTAGCAAAGGTTTTGTAACAGGCGATATTTATTTATTAATTATTCATATTTAAATAGACAAAACAGGAAATATCTAGTTGTCGTCAATCAAGTCTAGAGGTATAATGCATAACAACTAATAAAACGGACCATAGACAAATAATTGTATTAAATACAGATTTTAAACAAGTTTGTTTGCTATGCTTAGTTATTGACTGCAAAAATTTAAAATAACCAAAACCGGGGTAGGCACCACAACCGGGTCTTCGACCCTAGATACATTCTGGCACGATATGTCTATGTTAATTTTCAGTGTGTTCATTTGTGTTGAAGACTCTTTACATTCATCATCATTACTTTTAGCCCGACTTTCCTTAATACTAAGCATAATAATTATGCCTTTTCTTATACCAGCCAGTACGATCCTGAGCAGACCTCTTTTTATACTCCGTTTTAGTCCTTCCATCCATCGAAATGGCAATACCAGCAAAGTTATTTTAAATACTACAGCCAGAGAACTTCGGAGAGAATAGCAGCCTAGGGACGCCATCATTAAGTCGGCTACTAGGTCTTACGAACTATCGTTACTTTTGATTTGATTGTGGCTGTTTTATTCTGCCAAAATTCCAGAATCGACAAATGCCTTCAGCTATCCAGACGAAAGTTTCTAACTCACTTCCAAATCTCTAAACTCATTAAAACATCAATTACTCCCACCACTAAAATTGGATCCGCAACCACACCAGTCTCGTCTCAACCTCGGCCGAAGTCGGACGTGCGTTACGTGTACAGCATGCTTACACAGCTCGTTTGGCCGGCAGCATTGGCGTGTTATAGTACAAGAGCCGATTTCAGATTGCTCACGTAGCAAGACAAAGTACAGCCATTGTTATTGACAGTCCTTGTGAGATTTCTTGGCACTATTTGAGGTTTCCGTTTGTCAAAGCCCAGGTTCATCTTGTTGTGCTTTGAGTGATGTTCCGCTGCATTAAACGAGTGCGTTTTTTATGTTTTTTTTTACGTAAAAAACGTAAGACTATTCGTTTCCTTTTCTTTTTTAATTATAAAGTTAAATTGCAAAACAGCCTGAATCCTAAACAGATAAATAAAGCAATAAGATGGAAGTAATAAAAAACGACCGATGAACGTATAATACCTAATTTTAGTTTAAAAAATCAGTCAAACATCCAAGCAAAGGATTTATACAAAAAAAACTTCGCGACTACCACAAAAAAGTTGTACAAATCCGCGCCACAACATTCAGCTTAGCGTCCCCTTTTTGAACAGATTACAAGGAGGGCTTTAAAAATATTCAAACTGGCCGCTCCCCGTGACTTTACTCACTACACCCTAATGATGTTTCCATAAAGCGGTTACCATCATAGATCTGCCGTTATTTCGCAGAAATTTAAACGTTCATGTTCATGGTTTGAACGAATTATCTTTGGCTAGAACCAACTCGCAACTAAACACAAGACGGCCTTGCTTTTTTTAATGACATGCAACATTTTGAAGTAAAAATCAGGATCTGCATCGCGATTAACAAAGATTTATTCAGGAACGAAAGTACACACACATTATGTAAACCATTATGCAAATGCAACCATCGAAGTCCACGAGTTTCACATCAGACACTGCCAAGACTTAACATTTCACTTACAAAAACCATTTGGTTTCGAGATTCAGAAAAACTGCTACCGAAATACAATAAACAACAATTCAAAGTATTATTTGGTGGTTCGTTAACAATAATTAACCATTTATTTAATAAGGGACTTTGAGTACGGTCGTAAGAGCTAAAAATAAATAGAGTAAGTTTTAATATCAACGGCTTTTATCATCGATGAAATTCAGAGCTTAGCACACCCGATGAAAAGAAATACATAAATAGATTGTGATCTCAGAGTAAAGATTATGTCCCTTGTCCATGCTACCCAAAGACAATATATGATGCTACAGATAGAGTTCACCACCATAATAGCATGTTGTTCAACGACTGCTTAGCAATTCTATCTGATGCTGACATACACAACTGATGGTTGCAGATGTCTGCTGGATGTTGGTTGTTCATTTCATTTCATCATTTCAAAAAGGATCACAATTTGAATTAATTATAGTCACTAGTTGGGAATCAAAACGAACTCAATGCGCGGCCAATGGGCATTTTTTCTGGACTAACCCGTTTTTAGGGTTCCGTACCCAAAGGGAGTTGATACTTAGCTGCATAGTCATCTGCTCGTTTTGCCTCCAAGGGGTATCAAACAAAATTAAGTTAAATTAAATAATACTGTAGGTATCACGACTGTAATCCCTAAGTAGGTACGGAACATCCTAAGCTCTTAGATCTTATACCAGAATTTGACCTTCAGACAATATTACTGTACTGTACATAAAATATCTTGTTTACTCGTATCTTAACGCATTTTTTCTAGATTCTTTTTACTACGATTTTTGGCGCCAAACTGTCTGTGGATTACATCTGTTGATTTCGTACAAATTTGATGTTCTGATTAATTTTTCAAGAATTAAGCATTAAGCAGAAATAAAAAATATTTAATTAACAAGTGAAAAATGTATTATCTCATTATATCGAATAGGTACATATTATTATGTGATTTTAATAAAATAAAAATAATCATTCTGTACTAAAAATCCATAGGTATTCACCATACAAGTGTAGCTTGATATCTACCTACTCGTAGTTTTAGCCTGTGGTTTTAAATCTTGAAGCCATTATTATTTTATTGCAGCTGACTCGCTGGCAGGAACTCAATCGACACGAACTGGCGTAAGATTTTTATGAAGACAAAAAAAGCCTCAACATTATTTTGTTTTCACAGTATTTTCCGAGAACCTAATCCTATAAAAACTCAACATTATTTACAATGGGAATAAACTGTGCTCTATAAATTTATTTTCGAGTTTACGAGACAGACGTTCTAAACGGCGCGTTTCCACACAATTAAATTTAATTAATTCGAATAGTTCGCGAGTCGTGTGCGCTAATGGGCTGAATATGTCTGTTTCCACAAAGGACGATTAATATTGTGATGTGAGCTCATCTAGTTGGCTTTCGGGTGTGGATTGTATTGTAAGGCTTTGGTTTTCTAAGATGCAGCGGACGTTATGACAGCCGTGTTAAAACAGTGAACCAAGTTTATGGGGTGAATTATTTTCAACACACAAGATAGGCACAGGTGCCCATATTTTGTAAATTTAAGAGAAAGTTTATTAATGTTCATGATCTCAATTTTGTAACAATATTTCGTAAGTTTGTTAACAGAAGACTCACCGCATAAATCTCACCTAAGGTCGCATTTAAACTTAAGCTAGTGCGTGTACTAGAATATCGATTACTTACTTAATAATTCGAGGTTACAACTGATTTTTACGGTCGAAACTTCTTAGGAAACCAACATGGCACTACGAATATAGTACGTGTGCAATAGCGCAAATATTTTGGTGTGAATGCATCGCAAAATTAAGGCATTCTTTAAATTTTGATTTTGATTAACAATAAACAATCAATATTTGCAAAAATAATAAATACCTATAAATTGTAATAAATACAAACTGTATCTTTAACAAAAAAAAATTACAAAATAGTTACACTCTAAATATTTTTGCAAACTGTGTATAGATCAGTATTTCGAAGAGCTGGCGGCAATGCCACGATGAATAGCAATAATGGTGGTGATCAAATTATTTTAATAAAATTTGATATAAATTTACGATAAAAATACCGTTAATATGAGCTGAAAATAATAATTAACAACTAGAACACCGAAGTTAAACGATTTCGACTAGGAAAATCAGAAAAACTTGGTACTTTTTTTCAATTTTGCAGTGAAAGAATGACTTACAAACCGAAAAGAGGCAACCATGAATTAAAGCGTAAAGTACAAACCGTCGAGCACTTTTTATTCGAACCCATGGAAATACTACGCCATTCTGAAAGACAGTAAAATAAACTCAGTAGAGACTGAATGGTTGATGACCTCGTGAAGGTTACAGAAAGATGGTGAATGGAGACATTTAGGTAAAGATTGATTGCGGTGCGCAAAAAGCGTAGGATTCCAATTTAGTGATAGGAGTGGCCTCAATCTTTAATATAGATCAACCCTATTACTCGTAGCGTACGAGTGTCACTTCTATCGTAGCTTATACGCTGCTTGATCATAATGCTGATTACTTAGTTTATAAAATGTCTGGCGTATTCTGTAGCCTAACAATGATTACATGATATAGATCACTACAAATTAATTGGCTTAGTTTTGATTTTGGAGAGTGACTAAAGGAAGTGTTAACCGTTTTACCGTCTTTTTTGATGGCCGTGCTGATAAGCATCGACAATTGCTTTTAAAAAAACAATAGTGGCGATTCTGTTATAACCAAGGTAAACTTAAATCACTACATAGTATAAAGCAAAGTCGCATTCCGCTTCCCGCGTCTGTATGTAATATATGTAATATGTATGTATGTATGTTTGCTTATATCTTTAAAACTACACAACGGATTTTGATGCGGTTTTTTTTTATAAATAGAGTGATTCAAGAGGAAGGTTTATATGTATAATACATGCATAATATAGTAGAGAAACACTGATAATTTTAGAGGTTTCTAATGTGATGTCGTAAATAAACACATTTTTTTGCGCTTACATTGCAAATGCTGGCTGAACCCCACGAGATATTATCAAAATAATGTACTACAGTATTGTATACCTTAAAAACGTCTACAAAAAAGTCCACGATGGTATTAAAAATGTCTTACGCACAGCGAAGCGGGCACGGGTCAGCTAGTTTTCTTATAAAACTATCGCTCTTAGTTCTTTTACGTTAAAGTCGAAATTAGCGTAGTATCAAAATAACAGTCCTAAAACCTAAGATTATTTAGTAATTTCTCTATTTTATTTCGCATATTTGACACATCCAAGTGTCATCTTAGTCAACACCAATTTACATGTTGATTAAATTTAGCTTGACGTTTCTAAATCAAGTGATTGGTAAAGTACTAAAATCGAAAATTTATTTAAAACTATGCTAAGTTTTAGAACTGTCACTTTCATGTTACGCTTATTTAAACTTTAACATAAAAGGAATAAGAGCGATCGTTTTTAGAAATTTTAGTTTCAGCGTTGATTCAACAGAATCGCCACCACTACTCGTATCTCACAGAACGCGCCCTACAATGTACTGCCTTGTATTCGCCAACGTGTCGACCAGCATAGGTTAGGTACCCTTCAAACCAGAGAGCAGCAATGCTGCTTGGCGGCAGAAACAGGTGAATCTTAGATAAAGGAGTAGAGACTTTAACTTATAACCTAGCAATTTAAGTACCCTATAAAAAAGGGATAGAGAAAGTGTGGCTTTATTCTGCAATTCACATTAGACCATTACTCTCAAGATTAACAGAATGCAATTTCAATGCAGCGTAGGGATCAAAACTCAATTAGCACGATCGACATCATAATTTGCTACACGATCAGGAGTTCTATTCGCATTGTAATAGAGTTGATTGGAATGCTAGTATGAGCATAGGGAATCATACTTGCTGAGACATCTGGCACTGTGAGCGCTACTTAATAATATAGACTTTGCACCTAGGGAACAGAGCTGTTACTCGTACTTGCATAATTACAAATGATTGTTGAAATTGCAATCTTGATTAGCCATAGCGATTATGGATAATAAAATAAAAGGAGATCAAAATAAATAGGTTTACGTATAACTCCATGTACGATAGATAAAGTCAAACTACATTTGAATATTTTTTTTGCGATTTAAACTAGCTGGTTCGTAAAACATCCATACAGATTGCTATCCAGATAGTACAGATAGCCTTATGATTTTAAAAATAATAACAAAAATCCGACTGGCCCAATAAATGGCGCTTACTGGTTTTTTAATTTGAATTGAAAATACTTCAGACAATTAATTGAAAAAGTAGTACATGACGTTCATGATACAGATTTGTCTAATGTACAATGCCTAATAACCAATATACATACCTTATTTTGACAATTCTGTTAGTTACTTAGTTACCTTACCTACCTACATTATAAGTATGAAAAGTTGATATTTGTACTTGTAAATATTTATACGTACTTCCTATAGTCGATAAAATTTAAGGCGCTCCCAGTCGACGATTGTTTTTGTTCGAAACGAAAAAATAAATACTTGTGAACAAGCCACATCCCCTATTTTATAATGTATAGTATATGTGAATAAAGATGTACCCATCTTTAATCACTTCGATAAATAATCCTACCGACCGCTGCAATGACGACAAACACACGTCGGCGCGTGGTCCGCCTTAGCTTTTCGAATAAATTAATGATATAAATTATGTATAATTACTTATCAAAAATCTATTCTAATAGAAATCTAGATCTACATATTACCTATCTTTAACAATAAATCACAAGTTGATTTTAATAGTAGCTATATAAAATATTTCGATCATAAATTCTAAAACGTATCATTTTGAAATAACATCTTTATCGTGAAAAGTTTCTGCTATTATGTTTTCAGCTTAATAGAAATCTAGGTAGGAACCTGAAGTAATATACTTATAAAAATAGGAGATGTGGCTTGTTCAGAAATATTTCTTTTTTCGTTTCGAAAAAGAGCAATCAGCGACTGGGAGCCCCTTAATAATAATAATAAATCTGATTAGTATCATAATAAAACTAGATATCCCGGTCAATACACGTTAGATTTGCGGTGTAACCCAGTGGAAAATTGAACTCTACTGTATCTATCCATGCTTTATTCATGACACTACCGGAACCATTGCATTCGTGCAATTGTATTGCGCACTACGACCAAATTGGAATTTTGATGTGGATTTTACTTGACAGGCTGAATATTGTATAGTTGCGTTTAGATTTACTGTTTAGCTTTTGCTTTGTTTGGATATGTATTTATTTATTTAAACTTTAATTGCACTTATAAATACAAAAAGGCGGACTTAATGCAGAGGCATTTTCTACCAGCCAACCTAATTGGTAGTGGAAAATGTAGTTGGCAAAATAAAAAAAACTTAAAAACTAAACTTAGAAACATGAAAAAATTAAACTTAATATTAGATTAGATTTCAAATAAATATGAAAGGCGAAGTGCATTGGATTGTTTTTATCACACTAGTTTTGACTAAAGATGATCCTGACTTGTCTAAAGATGATCCTTACGACCGCGAATGGTCATCATCATCATCATCTTTAGACAAATTAGTACAGCTACGTGAACAATGTAGAATAAAAAAATAAAAAAATATAGGATCACGACTGTAATCCCCAAGTACGGTAGACATCCTCTCAGATCTTCAGACGCTTAGTTCCTTTGAAGATGTCCAGTGGTAGTCAGAGGCACGTCCAAACATTATATTTGGCACATGCCCACATTTTGCAGTAGTTAGCGTTCTATACGTGACAGGTTGCAAGCCCATCGCCGCTTATGTATGTATTTGTATATAATATATCAATACCGCTATTTTGTGAAAAAATACACCAACATGCTTTGGTAGGTTTACTTGTCAAAGCAAGAAACACGGAACACACTTCACACGGAAATATTTGGTTTACACGTAAAATAATTGTCAGATTATAACATAAACCATTTACAAAAGGTTGCCTAATACAAAGAAAACATAAAAATGTTGCTTCGGAATTGTCAACGGCGAAGGATCGGCACTCGTATATCACGAGGATTTATTCCCACCTTCGCCCCGTTCTCGATTTCCACCTAACACCTTAATTTAATATTAAATTTTGCTCTCTCCTTTTACGTACAATATGTCTTTGCGTTTTGTTATTCATATTTCGATCTCATACGGTTAATTTTGAAATGAGGTTTTAGAACATTTTTCATATTTCTTGAAACTTTTATGCATAGATCTTATCTTTATCTTTATAATATTATAAATGCGAAAGTTTGTGAGTTTGTACGTATGTTTGTTCCTCAATCAGGCCTAAACGACAAAACGGAAAGTTGAAATTTGCTGTAGATGTAGATATAATGCCTGAATAAATAATAGACTACTTTAAAATATAAAAAACATCCTCAAAACGATAAAGATCGCAAAACGGATGATTTTTGTATAGATGGCGCTGGTGTGCAATAAATATGACATCATAGACTAAAAACATTCAGTCTTTTCTATTCGATTATTAAAACTCGACAGGACAACGTCTGTCACGGATCGGCTAGTAATACATATCTTGATACCAAGCCATTTCTGATTATAGCTCTCTTTATGCGTACACTAGCTGCTCGCCCCGACTTCGCACGGGTGGTAGTTGGATAAAAATTAGCCTATGTGTTATTCTGATGTGTAAGCTATATTACTGTAAAATGTCATTTTAATCCATTCAGTAGTTTATGCGTGAATAAGTAACAAACACTCACATAAACACACACACTCACTCAAACTTTCGCATTTATAATATTAGTAGGATTAGACTCGTATATTGTTCATAGAGAAAGCTGATGACGCTGTTGTGCGTCCACGGTTGTCATAGCAACCGAACTGCACCTGTCAATCCATACAAAATCATATTAAAAAAAAACTTATACTCTTGCAAATGTAAAGTTGCTTGTTACTGATAACCACGTTTTTCTCGTTTCAATCCATGTTGTTAATATTGTCTGAATTTATGCATTTAATTATTTATTTACTTAACATTAATTAGTTACGTGTTTTAATCTGATTTATCATTCCAACATGAGTAACATAAAATGGCAAATAGCCGAGCCTTTAAACCAACAAATCATACAAATTAAACACAATCACAAAATGAATAGTTCCATAAAACAAACATTCATCCGGTCCAATGCGCACGGGACTGTAAATTTCCCAGCCATCGTCCAAATTAGCTTGACACGTGTCGTTGTATTGACATCCACGCCTTCCCTGTGTTAATTACTTGTTTGGGGAGGGGCAATAGGTCAGTTTAAAGTGGTGGGTGTATTCTCAAGGCGCGGTGGGGTTGTACACTCATTATTCCGTTCCGGTCGCCTGTCAAGTGAATGTCACACGCCCTGTCATTTGATGAGGAATGCAAACAATCAAAGTTTTAATAAAAGTAATTGGGTGAGTGTAATTTATTAAAATAACGACTCAATTCACAGTAATAATGACAACTGCACTAAAGCGTATCTTATTATATACGTAATTTTGAGAAAGTGATTGTCTATCCATCCATAGTAAAATTATTGCTACATCTATAGATAGGTAATTAATTATTGCACGTGCACAATATTTGTATACGTATACTATAATACGATACTATAATATTTAATTGTATATCCTTACTAAATAGCTATTAATTCTCGGAGCTTGCTCGGTATTTCATTGCCTGAAAACACGGATAAAACAACGTTTTATGAAAATGAAACCTAGCTAGATCGATTTATTGCCTCCGAAACCATCTGAATATAAAATTTCATGAAAATCGTTGGAGCTGTTTCCGAGATTCAGATTGTATACAAAACAATATAAATCGTCCTGATCAAAACCTGAAAACATAATTTAACATTCATAATCGAGGGTTAAAACGATTTAGCAATGAAAAACAAATTCTTGGATTGTATTGATTGCTTTCTAAAATGGCTTTTAAGTTTTCCTAAAACAAATCAGTGAGTAAGTATAAGAACCTTAATTTGTTTTAATCTAAAAATGATTTAATGTTCTTAGTATCAAAAAAGTGAAATGAAAACTATTGAATTACAATTTTCGCGTTATAAAGGTAAATATGAATTCCCGCTGTCCCCGTTGACGGGGATACGGTCACCGGGGACAACAAAACTACACCGTCTGATATGCATAAAAACAGATCGGAATCGGAGTTTTTAAACTTTTACTGTTGCATATCGAATTTTAATAGAAAAAATAGAAATCTATTTCCTATCCGATGTCAAACAATTTTGAACCAAACAAAGCGTAAAATTCAATATTGAAAAGGCAGTGAATTTTAATCAAAAGAGCATTAGTATAATCGGGCAGGAATGTGCGTGACTTTAAGTTGACACACGGAGGTTTATTTTGACAAACAGAAAGATAAATAAAAATATTATCAACGAATTTTGCGAATTCAGCGCCACACATCTTTGAATATTTTTTTCAGGTCTGTGTGTGATTGTTGGTTTGTTTACAAATATGAAGTAATTGTATTTGCATAGTGAAATTCTTTCCCAATTTCTAGGTGGTTAAAAAAATATCTAGTTTTATATGAACACCTTTGAATTACGCTAATTTCACTGCTAAACGGGTTGTTTTTTAAATCTAGAAAACAGCAGACCTATTGAATAAGCTAACTGATAGTTACTCGATATATTTAATCCAATATTAATATCCATTGTGTTTTGGGAGTTACACATTAACAGTTGAATCCGATTACGATTACCAGTCGCTTTACAAAAAAAAAAAAAAAAAGTTGTCCCCAAGTGCAGACCCTCTCAGATCTCCGGGCCCTTAGATCCCTTGAAGATGTCTAGTGGGGGAGGTCAGAGGCACGTATTATATTTGGCACATGTCTACATTTTGCAGTAGTTAGCATTCCATACGTGATAGGTTGCAAGCCCATCGCCGTTTATAAAAACACGCACTGGTTTCCTCACGATGTTTTCCCTCACGAAATAAGGCTATGGGTATAAATCATCAGTGTGTATCAAATATGGCTAGACTGCGTCACGTGGCTGATCATATCCAAAGCATTTGCTGGGGGAACATAAGCCCACGGATTTAAACAACGTGAAACTAATAAATTGAATATTATATTTCGTTTATTTGATTACTAAAGCGATTAGATAGACGGATTACGGTAGTCAATTTAAAAAAATCTGTCTTGGTTTGATTCTTGGACGTTCATTAAGTATTATTTTAAAAACTATCGTGATTAGTAGGTATAACTATAGATTTGTATAAATACGGGTCTTTATTACGAATTTACCTCTAATTTATTTTCCCGATATTTCGGTTATGTTACAATTGCCAATAGCCATGGTTGCGGGCAGACTGCGCACGACCATGGCTAAATAATAATAAATTAAAGTTACATGATAGAGTCCTGTGTAAAAATCTATAGTTATTTCATCAAAGGTACACGCATTAAAACGTGCTCAATACGGTGAAGTATAAGCGGCGATGGGTTTGAAATCTGTCACGAAAGCTAAATAGGTACTGCAAAACGTGGGCAGGCGACGAATATAATGTTGGGACGTGTCACTGAAGGGCTTTCAGACATCTTCAAGGATCTGAGTGGCTTGAGATCTGAGAGAATAGAAACCATAGGTACTTGGGGATTACAGTAGTGATACAAATTATTTTTATTTTTCCTTTTCTTTGACGATGATAGACGTTACTTGATAAATATAGGTTAGGTGCTAATACAATAAGCAGGTAGGAAGTATCATTTATTTGCAAAGTTATAAAATAATTCAATAAGAAAAAAAAATAGAAACTACCCATTTTTTATTATTCAGTTTAAACCTAACAATCGAATCTCTTCCTTTTTGAAGTTCGATGAAAAAGCACCGTCAAACCTCGAACGGCATTAAACATGTTCGCAAATTGATTTTTACACTCCCGTAAAATTTTTCAAACACTAAATTGTAAAGAATTCCACTCAATTTCACAACCAAAAAAATTCATTAAAACCATCCAGCGTTCTTGGCGAAATTGGCATACCAAAGGGGGCTTTAATCAAAGTTACAAATTCAATTTACCCCGAGTGGGGCCGATTGGGGACGTATCGGTATAATTTGCATAGTTATTATAAACATGGGTCAGTCCTGCATAAACTGTGCTCGATGACAGCTCCCGTCTCTCGGATGCAAATACGCGACTGAATAAGACTTAATTGAACAGGCTCGGTAACAATAGAAAATTTTGCACATACATATTCAAAGTTGAATGTGATCAACCGTATTCAAAATTACAACTACTTTACTAAATAAATAAATAAATATTGGTGGTCATTTTTACACAGCGCCATCTAGCCCCAAACTAAAAGCTTGTACTATGGGAACCAGATTACTGTTATAAGTTCTTATTGATTTTGTAAATATACATATTTTTAGACACAAGACACAGAACAAACATTTATGTTCATCACGCACATGTTTGTCAATGAATCGAACCCACAACCTACAGATCAGAAGACAGAGTTACTACCAACTGAGCGAGGAGCTAGTGGTAACCCTCGCAACTGTTCAACCAAACTTTCTCCCTTTCTCACTCTGCACCCCCTTAGGGGTTGAATTTTTGGAATCCCTTTCTTAATGTATCCCTAAACAATAAAAGGAATACACTTTAAAAAAATCAAGTTTCTAGGACTAGTAGTATGATAGCCGTTGAAAGATCAGTCAGACAGACAGTAACGCTGGAGTTTTATATATTTAGATAAAACATATATACATTTACCATTTATTTTATTGTATTTCACAAAACCCATTGCAACAATCAAAACAAGTTGTAATAAATGACTTGTTCCAATAATTAAAAGATTTGTAGTGTCCACGCCTATTTGGAATTTTGTAGCATTTAAATTCTAAGGAATTTATTTATATCCAACGATTCCACCGAATCTACTTCTGTGACATCGAGTGCTTCACCCAGCGCTTCAGGTAAACACGTCCAATTTGAGTAGACCTGTGATAATGCTTTCAATCACCCCTTTATCTGTTGTAATCCAAACATCGGCGAGAGGAAGGGTGGCTCTTGAATTCTGGACGTGGTCTATCAAAGGCGAGTATGGAGTAATCATAGGATATATTCCGGCTTTGTATTTCATAATCAGATGCAACGCAATAATCGAAGAGGGAAATTTTAACTTCGATTGGAAACTTCGATTTGTTTGCGATTTATTTTGTTTAAAAACGGATGGTGTTATAAAAAAACAGAAATTTACGATTTCTTGATTTCTAGGCCCCGTCTTAAAACCGCATTTCATCTAGGTACAGGGGTTGGTGCAGATGCAGCTTAATTCTGAGACGGGTATCTATTTGCCCCCACATAGATCAATATGCTACCTGTTGTGTATATTAAGTAGCTTCATTTTGCTAATTGAGTTGTGCTTGTTCCAATTAAAAGCCCACTCGGCCAACACAGCTAATCACTACATGAACATCATCTTCCTGCCCTTACCCCACTTTAGTAGCCGTCAACTCATCACTCACTCCATTCTTACCAATGTAATATTTCACTCATATGACGAATTCATCTTTTTGGTCGTCATCTACTTTTACATTCATCTACATTCATACATAACACTAGCCGACCCGTGACAGACGTTGTCCTGTCAAATGTCAATAATCCCACAGAAAAAAGCACTTTCCGTTTTTCCCGATCTTTACGCCATCCTTATCACTTAGGGGTATGAAAAATAGATAGTAGCCGATTCTCAGACCTACTGAATATGTATATAAAATTTGGTAAAAATCGGTAAAGCCGTTTCGGAGGAGTAAGGTAACTAACATTGTGACACGAGAATTTTATATATAAGATTTACTCATACATAACATTTACTAATTCATATCACTGCATAAGCAATCCCCGAAATGAGAAATGCTTAGTTTATTTTTACATTAACACGATGTACAAGGGAGGCCTGGTCGTCACATTGTTTATTCAGTTCAGACCTTTCGGCGTGCTTTCGCCTTAATCCTTATCGACCGGTCTATGTGGTGCTACACTGCCTACCCACTTGTGTATAGTGATAGTTATCTAGATTGAGTGGTGTCGTGAATTTTTATGAGCTTTTGTATAAGATCAGAATATTATTTATTTGATTTGAGCCAGAATGTCTAATGCTGTGGATATATTATCGCGAATGTTTGCGCATAGCGTCTATGTCTATCCGACGTGGCGAATCATATATTATGCAACATTATTAGAAACATTGACTGAAACAGAAACAGCTGATTTTGCAATAGCAATACTAACTCTTCATATCCTTCTCAGGTACCTGAATTCTTGAGGTGACTCGTTTCAAAAATATTTTTTTTGTTGTAAAATATTTTACAATTACTAACTTTTGTAAAATCTACCATATCACCTGTCTCATCATATAACATTTTATCATCGGAACTTGACAAGATTGCAAAGTTTTTACTGTGACTTGTGACTTCATCATCAGATCAGACCATTGTCACCGAAGTTACATAAGTATGCAAAATTTCAAATCAATCAGTTGGGTAACTGGTTCAAAATTGTGTTGCAAGATTCCACCTTAACAAACATAGTTACATACATACATACTCGTACATTGCAAGTTAATTACTATTTATTAATTATTAAGTATTATATTTTATGTTTTGCCTTGTTTCGTTGCAATTGCCATGCTGAATTGAATCAGCATAACAGCTTACAAAACTATCACTAGCCCTTGAATAACCCAGACACCTTATCATCGATTACATTTGCGCCCGCAGACACATTGTCGTGTAAATTGGAGATTTACAGTCACCATAAATCAGTCAAGGGCCCACTAAGCCAACCCGATACGTCACACGCCAATGCCGTGTTATATTGAGCTATTTGACCACAAAAAAAACTATTCAGTAAGGTATTGGGTAAATTTGTCGGTGATGTAAATAAATTCGATAATATCATGAACACCCAACTACGGTAGGCTCTCTCAGATCTCTAGGCGCTCAGATCCTTAAAGATGTCCAAAGAAGTGTAGTTAGAGGCACGTCCACATAACATTTTGCACACGCCCACATAAGCCTAGGCTTTGTAGGTTTGTTCCAAGGTTCATCCAAATCATTTCGGGCATGATTGAGGTACAAACATCCACACATCATTATAAACATTCGGATTTTAAATGCATGAGTCTCTATGACATAAACTTTTCTTTATAAATTTTTCACTATTGTATTTTGTTTCCCTGTCCCCCATAAAATCTACGCGTACATAACAACCCATAAATAAGACTACCTTTCCATATTAAATGTCGCTAAATTGAAAAATATCGGTGATGTTCAGCGTCCGAAGAAGCTGTCATTTGTGATACGCACTCAGTACAACAAGGAACCGCACTCTCTGCCTCATTAGAGTTTGAAAGCGCCATGTATTTATGTGCGTATGTACATTGTATAAATATAATGTAGCTCCGGGGAAATAAACCGTTGAATATTGGTTTATAGAGAGTTGTGCAGTAATATTGTTGGATACTGAACAATGGATTAATAATTTGACTGAGAACTTTAGAACATAGTAGACGTATAACACGAACTGTCGGTTTCAAATCATCGGTTATTTTGACAGTTAGAGAAGGTAGAGACAAACTGAGCTCTCGTATGCAACATCTAGACATCTGAACATCTAGACTTTTGAATTTGTATGAAAATAGTTGAATCATACGTAACGCAACGCTGATTCAACAGTTTTCATACAAATTCAGGAGTCTAGATGTCATATTGCGTTGCATACGTGTGCTCGGTTTGTCTCTACCTTAAATATATCGCGTTGTTACATAATACTAATTCTAGGTGATTCCCACGTACTTCTTATACCTTCAATATGTTATTCTCGAGTAATATTGTATCTTAAGGACCTTTGTATTATTTATAAGTATTTAACTTTCAAAACCCTTAAAAATGCTTTTAGTTCACATGACCATTTTTTGTTTAAATAAGTTGCACTACGATAAGTGGTTTGTAGTTCTGTGAACAATTTATAATCTTATGGACCTTTTTGGTACTTGACTTAACCTGCAAACCATTACGTTATACAATTTATTAATCTTAAGGACCTTTTTGGTACTTGACTTAACCTGCAAACCATTACGTGATTCTCAAGTAGTATTGTATCTTAAGGACCTTTGTATTCTTTATAGGTACTTAACTTTCAAAACTGTTTAAGTTCTTACAATACTTTTGTTTAAATAAATTATTAGGATAAGTGGCTCAGTTGTCTACAACTGATAGTTTATGGATACTTTACATTCCCGACCATGTAAATCCCCAACATATGTCTAAATATTCCCACACCTTTCTTAGTATAAATAAGTGGCATTAGAATAAGCAAGTCACTTCACTTCCAACATCCAAATTCGACACATCTCATTGTACTAAGTTCGTAATACTAAGTTCTAAATCTAGTAAAAGTGTAAATACTAAGTTCTAAATCTAATAAAGTATTTTAAAAGTAAATTGTGCTAATTACTACATAACATTTTGGCGCAGCCGGTAGGAATGCAAAAATCGCGAATAAAAGTCGGAGATAACGTTTCTACGGTTTAATTAAACAAAAGACTAACAGTGAAACGGTGCCTACAGGGTTTTAATCTTCTCCGCCGAACCAACGATGTGCATCCGCAAAACATTTATTGTGTTACTGTGGTAAGTGGCTCATTCTTATATGCTCCTTTGTTCTATTTCCTAATCCTACAACATTCATCTCGATTCCTTTAATTATTCGATCATCGATTCATTATGTCCATCGACTCTAAAACAACTGAAGCGGAATCCGCTACAATGGATATAGACTTCAGAATGCTTTTGCAACTTATTCCTGAATTCGACACCCACAAACCTACTCAAGAAGTTTATCGATTCATTAGATCGTGTGACTCAGCTTTTGAATTAGCATCAAAATCTCAAATTAAGATACTTTTAACATACGCATTAAACAAAATCACGGGACCAGGGTCGTCAGACGTCCACACGAAGCGGTTTCAGACATGGGCCGATTTAAAATGTTTTTTAATTCAAAAGTACTCGCATACAAAGACGCTGGGACACTTACAACTAGAGTTACAATCTCTTTTTCAAAAACCCAGTGAATCCATCACCGATTATTTTCATAGGGTCGATATGTGTAGGAGCAAACTCGTTGAAAAATTATCCACTGAAACGAAAGACAATACATTGGAAGGCCGCGTGGCCACCACCGAAGAAATGGCACTAAACGTCTTTATTAACGGGTTAAACTCAGATATAGGTATAATGCTTAGGGTTCACACTATATCTAACCTCACCGACGCAGGAAACTTGGCTATTCAAGAAGAAAAAATTAGAAACATGAACAACGCTAGACAAATTCTATATAAGAAAAGCGTCCCAAACCCAACAAACAACTTCCGCACAGATAATAGCATGCGTACGAACGAAATTAGACAGACACAAAACAGGAATAGCATCCCACAGCAATCACAGAGCCATACTAAAGTTTGCAACTATTGCAAATATCCGGGACACTTAATCTCGGAGTGCCGTAAACGCGCTTATAACAACAACCTAAGACAAAATCTTAACTCTGTTCAACAAACGTCTCAACAACGGCCTGCGGCCCCTGCTAGAGTAAATAATTTAAACTCTCAAGCGGCCGGAGAGATGGGCACTACTCCGGAAACCGCTTCGACTTGCTACTCCAATGCCCGGACACTGATGTCAAGCCCCAATTCGAACCAGAACATGGATATCGAGGCGGAGGCACTCCAACTAGGATGGTAAAACCTAAACCAACCCTAGATAGTAATCTTAGGAATCATGGGTTGCCTCATTCAGTCCATCGGGGACAGGCACCCGTGCTTCAGCTCAACAAGAATCGCATAATGGCACCACAAAAAAGACCAGTCTATCGGAGACAATTTTGTGATGCCAGCACTCAAACTGAAATCCTAAATCTGACTCAATCAAATACTAACTCCCAAATCAATACTAGTCCAAATTCTATTTCTACCAAATCTGATGCAAAATCCAAATCAAACTCTGAATCAAAATCGACTCAATCAAATACTAACTCCCAAATCAATACTAATTCAAATTCTATTTCTACCAAATCTGATGCAAAATCCAAATCAAACTCTGAATCAAAATCGACTCAATCAAATACTAACTCCCAAATCAATACTAATTCAAATTCCATTTCTACCAAATCTAAATCAAACTCTAAATCAAAACCTAAATCAAAATCGAAATCAAACCCTCAATCAAAATATACCAAACCCGCTGTACCTATTACTATTTCCTCACTTAACGTACCTCCAGAAAATCTTCTACATTGCCAATTCCATATCGAAGGAAACCCAGTCACGCTACTCGTTGATACAGGAGCCTCTATTTCGGTCATAAATAAAGCGAAAATAGGAATGGCACCTCTAGATGTTTCGAACATCGTATCAATCGTAGGTATCTCGGGTAACCAATCCTCAATTCAAAGTTTTGGAACGGCTCAAATATCACTAGACAATTTTCCTAAATTCAAATTCCATGTAGCTAACCTCAACATTCAAGTCGACGGTATCATAGGTAACGATTTCATGTCAAAATTCAACGTTAACATCTATGTCCAATCAAAATCCATGAGAATCCATGATCGCTCTTACAAACTCTTCTATGTCGGCGAAAAAGGATTAGCCAATAATAAAAACGAACAGTTCGTGGGTCAACGCTCAGAAACCGTTATCACATGTTTTACTAATGATATTCAAGACGGATACTCTGTAATCAACAAACAACAAATTCAAAGCGATATCTCCATTCCTAACGCGTTAGTCGCAGTCAAAAACCACAAATTCTTAATCACTTGCGTAAATTCTAGTAACGAAGACAAAATTATTTCTATTCCCATAGTTCAAGCGACTCCATTATTATCAAACGACGATAAGTCATTAAACAATCTCAAATTCCCAGTAAATCTATCAAAAACGATTAACAGTAACGGCACTAGTAACAGACTTATACGGCAAGACCATTTGAACGCCGAAGAGAAAGACTCTCTCGACAAAATCATCTACGAATTTTCAGATATATTTTATTATGAAGGCGAAACTTTGACATTCACAAACCACACTAAACATTCGATCCCTACAACTTCAGAGATACCGATTCATACGAAAACCTACAGGTTCCCTTTCGTTCATCAACAAGAAGTCAAAACTCAAGTTCAGAAAATGCTAGATCAAAACATAATTCGACCTAGCACCTCCCCTTGGAGTAGTCCTATCTGGGTAGTACCAAAGAAATTGGATGCCTCAGAGAAACAAAAGTGGCGTGTAGTTATCGACTATCGTAAACTCAACGACATAACAGTAGGAGACAGCTATCCCTTACCCAATATTTCCGATATTTTAGATAAACTAGGTCACTCAATCTATTTCACGACAATAGATCTAGCCTCAGGATTCCACCAAATAGAGATGGACCCTAAAGATGTCCCTAAAACAGCTTTCAATACACCTTACGGTCATTACGAGTACCTTAGAATGCCTTTTGGCCTTAAAAACGGACCAGCCACGTTCCAACGTGCCATGGACAGTGTCCTCCATGGATTGCAAGGTGAACGCTGTTTCGTCTACCTTGACGACATCGTTGTTTTCGCATCTAGTCTTCAAGAACATGAACAAAAACTCACTGAAGTCTTTAATCGCCTTAGAGAACATGGTTTAAAAATCCAGCCAGATAAATGCGAATTCATGAGAAAAGAAGTAGCTTACCTAGGTCACATAATCTCTAACGAAGGTGTAAAACCGAATCCTGACAAGGTAAAAGCTGTTAAGGAATTTCCAGTCCCAAAATCCTGTAAAGACATAAAATCATTCCTAGGACTTGCTGGTTACTACCGCAGGTTCATTCCGAATTTTAGCAAACTCACGAAAGCTATGACAAGCCTTCTTAAAAAAGATGTCCCATTCGTTTGGAGTGAAGAACAACAACGCGCATTCGATAGTTGTAAGGACATCCTTACAACGACACCTATTTTACAATATCCCGATTTCAACAGAGAATTCAATTTAACGACTGATGCTTCAAAATACGCGATAGGTGCAATTCTTTCACAAGGAGAAGTCAGCAAAGACTTGCCAATTGCATATGCTTCACGTACACTAAATAAAGCCGAGTCTAATTATTCTACTATAGAACGCGAATTATTAGCCATAGTGTGGGCAGTAAAGCATTTTCGACCTTACCTTTTTGGTCGAAGGTTTAAGATACTCACGGACCATAAACCTCTAGTTTGGCTTATGAACATCAAAGACCCAGGTAGCCGCCTAGTTCGTTGGAGATTAAAACTCGAAGAGTACGACTACGAGATAGTATATAAATCGGGTAAAACCAACACTAATGCAGACGCTCTTTCCCGCCCTCCGGTTATGAACTCTAACATCATTGACTTAACAAACTCGACTCCAAATTCTCCATCAGAGGAGTATCTCCAACTCAATTATGAACATTATGCAGCCTTAGATATAAGAGAACGCAATTGTTTTGAATCCTCTAAAGTCAAGTTCTCACCTGACCGATTATTAGATCCCAGACATAAAAATGTCTTTATTCCCACATCTTGCAAACTCTCAGATCAAAACGAAATATTCAACGAAGCTTTAAGCTTGTGCTCCGGTGTAGAGCACTATGTAGCAAAAATCAAAAACCTTTATGGCACGGATATCCTAATTTCAAATGAAAAACAAAATCTTATATTTTGCTGTACTAGGCCAAATCACTTCGACCCATGGGATGCTGAAAGCTATTTCAAAGCTCTGCTTTCCTGTCTTCAACAACATACTATCTCCCAACTTTTTGTCCCAGATCTTAAAAATGACCACACCTGTAAACTAGTCAATAATGAACAAATTCATATCTCAACATACTTGGCTGAAAACTATGATTGCGAAATCACAATTTGCGAAAATAAAGTTAAGTATCCAAAGTCAGAAGATATCCCTGATATCCTGAAAACCTATCACGATGAACCTCTATCAGGACATCGTGGTGTAGTCGAAACTACCAGGAAAATTAGAAACGAATTCTTTTGGAAAGGGATGACCAATGACATAAAAACTTACGTCGAATCTTGCGTTATCTGCCAACGTAATAAAATACAAAGAAAATCTTTTCAAGCTCCCATGGTCATAACCTCCCAATCAACCGAATCTTTCGAACGCGTTTCAATGGACTTAGTCTCTTACTCGGACATCAGTGAAGGCAATAACAAATATGTTTTAACTCTCCAAGACGATCTTACGAGATATGTACAAGCATACCCGATCCCAGACAAAGAAGCGGTAACTGTAGCACGGCAATTGCTTAACTTTTGCCAACACTACGGAGTACCAAAGAGATTCCATTCAGATCAAGGCACCGAATTTACGAATAATGTAATAAAACAACTGATGAAATTCTTCGGCTCTAATCACACTTTCAATACAACTTACCATCCTCAAACTAACGGTGCCCTCGAACGATTTCACGCAACTCTACGAGATCACATTCGCATGTACCATAATCGACGGTTAAAGAATTGGGATCAAATCATTCCATTCGCAATCATGTGTCATAACACCTCGATTAATAGCTCCACGGGTTATACGCCGCATGAACTTCTTTTCGGATACAAACCGCGTCCATTCTATTCCATTAAGCCAATTTCTGATTACACTGCATGCGATTATTTAAAAGACCTTAATGAACGTCTAAACGCATCTCGTGAAACTGCACTCAAAAACATCGAAAACATGAAAGAAAAAGCAAAAGAGCGCTACGATAGCAAAATTAGAAATACTATCGAATATAAAATAGGTGATAAGGTAATGTTAAGGGTCCCTAACCCAAATAATTTAGATTCTAAGTGGGAAGGTCCGTGCGAAATAATACGTGTAGGCTTCAACGAAAACTATTTAATTAAGAAAGCAGGCAAAAATCAATTAGTGCATGCCAATCGCCTACGGCCTTATGTCCACTAAGTTAAGTATAGGTATATAATAAAATTAGGTTTAAATTTATATTAGAACTCTTCTATTTTCCTAACTCGTCAATTACTTTTATTCCAGCGTAACCACGAAAATCGTTGCTCAAATGATAATATCCGATTCCCTTACCTCACATGCTGGTATTTTTTATGACAAAGAAGGACAAATTTCAATATCTGATGGATCATGGAAGCTTATCGTCTATAAAGACATAAAACCACTATTCATATCTTTCGAATCCCTAACTCGCCTTTCCAACAACTTCCAAGCGACATTAGCTCAATATCAATTTCTTCCTAACGTTCAATCGACCAAATCTTACCTTAACGTAAATCTAAATAAAATCGAATCAAAACTAGCTGAACTCAACATGTACTTAGGAAAGAACTTTCGTGTTAAAAGAGAACTCTTAGACGACTTTGGTTCTGTTCTTAAGTGGCTTATAGGTACACCTGATGCAAAAGATGCAAAACGCTACGACGAATGCATCGATAAACTTGAACGAAATGAGTTGGATCTAAGCAATCTCATGCAAAAACAGTTGCAAATTACATCTTCTACTGTAAGAAATTTTAATGAAACAATCTTTAAAATTACCTTTGACGAACAAGTAATTAATGAAAACATTAATCGTCTCAACTCCTACCTCAACAAGACAGATACTCTTATCTTCGACATCAAAGTAAACGAAGATATCTCTACTATTTCTTTGCAAATCCTAGAGCTTGTTACAAGCCTAGAAAACGAAATTGACGATTGTCTAGCTAGTATTCTTTTTGCTAAATGTAATATAGTTCATCCTTCAATCATAAGCTCTAAAAAGTTGTTCAATGAGCTTCTTAAATCGAATAAAATTAGAACAAACAGAAGGCTAGTCACTTCGGTCACTACTAATAACTTACATACTTTACTAGATTCTTCCTTCTTGACAGCCTATGTTTATTCGAATCGATTAGTCTATATTCTAGAATTTCCTCTCGTCATGAATGATCCTTTAACCTTGTATCATACCTATTCTATTCCAATACAACATCCTAACTCCTCATACTATTCCACAATCATTCCTGAGCATATATACCTGGCTACTAATCCAAGTGGGCAATATTATGTTTCGACGAGTTCACTAGACAACTGCATCACCTTCGCTATGAGAAACAGAGTCTGCAAAGATCTTGTGGTCTACGACTCAGCGGAGCGTCCCATCTGCGAGCTACAACTACTTCTTAGCAAGAAAACTACTATTCCTGAAACCTGCACGGCGACAACATTTCCTGCGGAAATCCAGACGTTTCAACCATTGCATCACAACAGATGGCTCTACATCTTGACCACCGAAACCAGCTGCGTTCTACACTGCGACAATGAAGTTTCAAATCATAAGCTTCAAGGATCAGGCATTGTAACACTATCACAAGGGTGTACGCTTCACACAGGCTACAGCACACTTTCGGCATATCAATCAATGGAAGAAAACGCGACGAGTCCCATTATAATTCCCGACATAAGGACGGATGATTGCTTTGAGATAACAAAGAACATTGAAGCACCACCACATCTTCTTCCCATCAAGATCAACGACATGCCCTTGGATTCGCTTAACAAAATCAAGACTCACCTCGATAAATACTCAGACGAATTGAAGAAGATCCAAGCTAATTCTAAGTCACAATCGTTCCTAGATAGAAACAACTCTACCTTCATGTGGTTCTATTTTACGATAGGCATCATACTCCCTTCTTATTTTCTTATCAAACTCTGCAAACGATGTCCAATCGGTTTCAATCAAACAAGACGATCATCGGACGGAAGAGGATACGTTCAAATATTCAACAACTGCTTCGACAACTCCCGAAGAGAGCGCAGCACACATATCGCCATCCCGCTTAGAAATATACATCAGACGTCTTCCCGCGTAACAGACGACGAAGAAATCAACACTGAAAACCCTCTAACATCACCTCATTCCCAAAGATTAGGCACTAACGCCCAATCTTTATTCTAAGAGGGGAGATGTTACATAATACTAATTCTAGGTGATTCCCACGTACTTCTTATACCTTCAATATGTTATTCTCGAGTAATATTGTATCTTAAGGACCTTTGTATTATTTATAAGTATTTAACTTTCAAAACCCTTAAAAATGCTTTTAGTTCACATGACCATTTTTTGTTTAAATAAGTTGCACTACGATAAGTGGTTTGTAGTTCTGTGAACAATTTATAATCTTATGGACCTTTTTGGTACTTGACTTAACCTGCAAACCATTACGTTATACAATTTATTAATCTTAAGGACCTTTTTGGTACTTGACTTAACCTGCAAACCATTACGTGATTCTCAAGTAGTATTGTATCTTAAGGACCTTTGTATTCTTTATAGGTACTTAACTTTCAAAACTGTTTAAGTTCTTACAATACTTTTGTTTAAATAAATTATTAGGATAAGTGGCTCAGTTGTCTACAACTGATAGTTTATGGATACTTTACATTCCCGACCATGTAAATCCCCAACATATGTCTAAATATTCCCACACCTTTCTTAGTATAAATAAGTGGCATTAGAATAAGCAAGTCACTTCACTTCCAACATCCAAATTCGACACATCTCATTGTACTAAGTTCGTAATACTAAGTTCTAAATCTAGTAAAAGTGTAAATACTAAGTTCTAAATCTAATAAAGTATTTTAAAAGTAAATTGTGCTAATTACTACATAACAGCGTGGTACAGCAGTTTTTTTATCTCACGAAGGCGGGAGGTTCTTAAGTGTAGCGCTTAGTATATCGTCGGAGCCGCAGTCACGCACACAAACGTGCGTGTCTATATACATGACAACTACAACACGTAAACAAATACGCATTTATAAACACATCACAAGTCACAACTACAACACGCACACAAAAGCGCGTGTCTTACAAATCACAACTGCAAGTACTGCTGGCCTGCCTTCGTGAGATAGGACAACTGTACCAAAATAAAAAGTATCTAGCTTATGTGCTATTCTAGACCAAGAACGATATTTGTTTAGAGCTTCATGCAAAACGGTTCTGGCTTTTTTGTAGTTGAACTATGTACATGTACAAAAATTATGAATATAAGTGGAATACAAACAGTTTTTGGTACCGAATGCAGAGTTATTTGCTATAATTTTGATAATCGCAAGAAAAATTTAAAAATATTTCCCTTGATCTAAAATTTACGCCGCACACTGCTTTCTACAGTCATAAAAATGTGTCTTTTGTCTACTCTTTCCTAGACAAATGTATTTTGTGCACTCATACTACACCTTCTGAACAGATACATCACGACAATCATAAACGTGTACTTCAACCTACACGTTATCCAATAAAAGTGAACCTGCGCCGCAGAATACATAATAACTACTATTGCCCTCCTGCCTTCAAGCGATAAATAATGCATCAGGCGCTCTTAATGGTAATAACGTCATAATGAGTGGCATAATAATTATTTATTATTCTGTGTACGGTGCATCGTGAGGTGCGTGACTATATTTTTAATTTTTCTGCCACACCGACAGGTTGTTCGTCAAACAGCTGCGTTTTAATGAATTTCTGTTCGTGATTTATTTGCGTGATTGTAAATTATGCACGGAAAGATTGATTGCAGGTCAAAATAACTTGATTTTATTTATTACGGTTAGATTACAGGGGAGTTAGTACGTACCAGTATCGTATCGACAACGTATCGTCCAAATGTCATAACTGACACTTTTACTATACAAAAAGTGTCAGTTGTGGCGATATTTTGTCGGTACGATAGTGGCACGAGCTCAGGCCACTGAATCTTTTGAGAGAGGTTGTATGGAACCACCATACCATGCAAATAATGTAAAAAAACATATTGGCATATACTTAATTGGTATTTAAGTATAATAAATTTGAAATAATGACACGAAACGAAATAAACCCTACATTTATAAATAACTCGCCAATGAATGCCTAAAATATTATACTAAGCACCAACTTTGAATCTCACAGAACGTTTACAAATACATTATGCCTAAAACATTCTATTCCTTTGGAGTATGCATAATAAATGCGTACTAACGCTTAGTCCGTGCCTACACGACTCGTATTTTATTCATCAAACAAAACTACCGTGTGTCCTGTCTTGTCAAGGAATAGATATTAGTGTTACTCGTGTTGCGTGATGTTGTTTTTGTTGCACTTTAAAAAAAAAACTTTCGATATGCTCCTTCTTCAAAATATCACTTACTGTAATCGTGTTTGGATATTATTATTATGAATTACGAGTATTTAAATTTATATAGATCAGAACTAAGAGTAGGTACTCTTCTCTTGATATGCGACCATGAAAAAGCAATGACCGAAGTTTCAGCGAAATTTCAGCTTAATCGGTTGGGGATAACTGCTTCAAAATTGAGTTACAAGATTCCACCTTAACAAACATAGTTACATAGTTACATAGTTACATACATTGCAAGTTAAATAAAAGCTTGTAAAAATAGCCATTATTAGATAGAAAAATATTTATTACACAAGAAAAATATAGATAGGCGAACTTAATGCTATTTCTTAGCCTTTTAGCTCCAGATAAAGTGTTATTTGGAGGTAATGTATAGGTGAATGCTGCTATAGTAACTGTATTCTTTATTCTTAATTTGTTTTTCAAAAACGAAAATGAGAGCTATTGGTAAGGCAACAAAATAGCTGGCAGGTTGTTGGTGTCGAACAGTCCGCCCTCCTATTTACAAAGAATTCACTTAAAAAGTCATAAAAACTTTCCACTTTGGGGGATAATTTGGGATGAATATATTATGCAAATATTCTTGTATTATCATAAACTAGCCAACTCCACCATTTTCTGAGTATTCGCAATTTTGGTGAAAGCTAATTTGATGGTTGATTTATGGCCCTAGGATACGAGCAAATGATTACTTAAAAATAAAACAATAATATAAAACGGCGGTTTCAATGGTTGTTTGATTATAATCATATTCTTCAGTAGGTGATCCTCATACAAATTGATTTGGTAACTAAGATCCTAAGTATAGAGTGCCACTTGATACCGTAAATTTGATAGTGTATATTTTTTTCCAGTTGGTACCGAAAATTCAAATATATAAAATTTGTGTCACTGTGTTTGTAACCAAACTTATCTGAAACGGCAGGACCGATTTTATGTTTTTTCTTGTGTATTTATAGTATGAGAATTTGTAGGGTATTTTTTATACTCCTAAGTGATAAGGGTGGGGCGTAAAGTTCGGGGAAAACTGAAAGTGCTTTTTTCAATGGGATTTTTAAAAGTTTAGCTAGTATTTATTATAAATTTAATGTAGAAGTATTGGCATTTGATACCAATAATATTATATGACAAAACATCTAGCAAATCTTCATCAGCAGCATCCTTTTTCAAAGTCGGTTACAACTAAGTTCTTAGTTATCCATCAGTATCAGAAAAGAACCAAAGCGAATCGGAAAAAAAATCTGACTGAAAGTAATTTATTTAAGTCATATATAATAACCCTAAACCAAAAGGTAAAAGTATTAGAACCTCATTATTTTTGTAGTTGATTAGCTTGCCCGATACCTCGAACCCAAAAAATAATCTGAATCAGAATTTTGACTTGCTTAATTAGGTTTGGAGGAGGTCCGGTATGTGTCGCCTCACAAGACAACAAAATACTTGTTACACGATTATCAACTTTGTTGCAATGACACAAAGTATGTTCTCCAGCAAGTTTTGAAAACGTAACCTCTTTATTTGCTTAAGACGAGTAATGATTTTTTTGAAAGAAGCATCGTTTTTTCTCAATAACCGCAAAACATACAGTTTTGTTTTTTATGACAAAGATAACTTAAAGATTTAATCCGGATAAATTATAGACAGAAACATGATTGGTGAAACTATTCTCGATAGATTTATTTTCCAAAGTTGGCTCTTCCAAAACACTAATTTCATTTTTACTCAAAACCATGAACAACTAACCGGTTCATTTTTATATAATTCGTTAGATAATCATACTAGCTAAGTAAATTATAGACAATTTCTTTTGAAGTTTGATGGTTTTCAAGTTAATGCGCTTTTATCACTTTTTCGGTCATATAAGGATAGACTCAGCCCATAAAAAAAAAAAAAAAAATAAGCATCACCTTAATTAGGTTTGGAGGAGGTTCGGTATGTGTCGCGTGGTCAAAAGACAACAAAATACTAGTTACACGATTATCAACTTTGTTGCAATGACACAAAGTATGTTGTCCAGCGAGTTTTTAAAAAGTAACCTCTTTATTTGCTTAACGGGATTTGCATAAAAATTACGAGAACTGAGAATGCTGGGACATGGGCCTACGGTAAATGAGCTGCCCACGCTTGTACGTAATCAGATATTTGGGTGCCGTCAAAGTAGGTATACTGTATACTGTATTATACAGGGTGTCCCATAAATTATCATCAGGCAGGTTTTTTTAAAGAGCTTTTTCTTAAAAAAGAAAATGAAACTTTGCACTTTATCTTGGGGCTCGTCCGATGAATCGATCTATAACCTTTTACAATGGTATTTATCTCAATATTTTTACCGACTTCAAAAAAGGGAAGATTCTCACTTCGGGTTCTCAATTTTTTGTATGTTTTTTGTGTTCCGTACTCAAAAGGTAAAAACGGGAACCTATTACTAAGACTTCGCTGTCCGTCTGTCTGTCACACGGCTATATTTGAAGTGTGACAGTAAAAATGGTTTCGTGTCACTGCATAAGGTCAAAAATTGTCTGCCGTACATTTAATTCCTGCGAGATTCTTACTTTTATGTTAAAACTTAACTTAAAAAAAGTCATCTTATTTTGCAAAACGCCGAATGAACGCTTCAATTTTTAAGTGTTCAAACTACTTGTTAGATGCTGCTAATCCCCAGTTTAATAATAATCTCAATTTTTAAGTATTAGGTGTGTTATAATAATGAGAAATCGTTTTTAAGCTATTGCATAGCTTCTATCGCGGGCCTTGAGCGTGGAGACCGAATCCAGAAATTTCGTAACGAAATTTTACGAGACACTCACACTCACGCAATATGCGTGAGTGTGAGTGTTAGAGATTTCTCTTTTTGGATTTCAAAAAATCGATTTTTAAAAAATCGATTATGTAAATTACACATATAAATCGATTTTTGTAAACTAAGTTTTCCGAACGCGAACCGAATCGTTCGTTGGCCATTTTCCCGGACGTGAACCTACATATAGTCGCCTCCCAAACGGAAACCGACTCATCGGTCTTGTCTCCGAACGCAAACCGAACCATTGATCGTTTTTCCGAACGTGATCCGACCAATAGTCGCTTCACAAACGGGAACCGACCCATCGATCGTCTCTCCGAAAGCGATCCGAACCATATAATTCGATTTTTTGGAAAATCGATTTATTTGTAGGGACAAAAAATCGATTATTAATTAATAGATTTTTTTCAATCAATATTACATCCCTATGACTCATGTCATGCCTGCCACCACTCATGTCCTGCGACGAAAACCAAAACTAAATTTGACAGCAACGCCATTTTATCTCATGTCAGAGTGCTCGATGAAATTAGCGTCCATGGTTTTTCCCAATATTTTCTTGAAATGTGCGTGAATATGTCGCGTAAACTGGTGAAAAGTGCAGCTCGTGAAATGATTCATAAAGTAAAAGAGTTTTGTGAGTTAGAGCAGAGGAATAAAGACGTTTTGATCCCTTTAAATAATATACAAAAAAGAGTCGCTGCCATGACAGGTAAATTTTAGGGTTACCAGAGTATAAGTTTTTGTCTAACAATAGGTAAAATATGACTAAATTAAAACACTAATTAAATTATTTTGTATTTTAGGTGTTTCAAAGAAAATGGTATCTCGAATTACGAAAGAAGGAAGAGTGGCAGCAAGCACTTCAAAAAGAATTGTAATATTTCAAAAATGATGGACTGGTAGATGAAGAAATAGAAAGATTCATAATTCATAATATCAACAGCCAGTGATAGCGACACTGATTCTGATCATGGCAGTGAATTTCAAGAGACAAGTGACAGCGATATGTCTGGAATGCAAGTAATAAATGATGAAGACCATAATTATTGTATAAAAATAATTTAATAAAATTTACCTATATCGTGAAACTAGGTTGATTTCATTGTTTTCCTACATAACTACACTACTATTACAAAGAGATAAAATTTCTAGTTTTATATTTTTGTTTGTACCGGATAAACTGAAAAAATATAGGACCAATTTAAAAAAAAATTTAATCTATCAAAAGCTTTATTAGGAGCGAATAACATCACTACATAGTATAAAACAAAGTCTCTTCCGTTGTCTGTCTAAAATTAATGTAAGTACAATAAATAAAAATAAATAGAGATCCCACGAAAATAGCAATATGTAACCAAAAAAATAAAAAAATTGCCTATATTCTTCATTATTACAACTGTGCGAAGTCGAAGTGAACTGCTAGTAGTAAATAGTTTTAAAATGTAAACATTAGTTCGCTCTCCCTTTTAGTGTAAGGGGTAAATTATGGCTATCTTACTGGCATCATTATAATAGGCGATTGCGACGCCGCGTCTAGCGGACTTGAGTGGTGGCGCGGACTCTAGAGTGATTTTCGCATTCCAGCGCCATCTAGTTTCATTTGATGATACTACGTTATTATAGGTGCTTTTCGCGGTCTCATGCGAAAGCTCGGGGTTTGAGAGGTTCGCAATTCCGCTGGCAGGTGGCGCTATTTTACCACTATCGGTAAATAGGTGGTACTTCATAGACATGATCGACTAAAAAGTTTGAAATTGAATTATTGAATTCATGTAGTTAGGTAAATATCGAATCCTGGCCGTGCATCAATGGATATTTCTGTTCGAAAAATGTATATGCGCGTTACACGTGCTTATAACGGTGAAGGAAAACATCGTGAGGAAACCTGTTAGTATTCTTGAAAGCGACGACTGGCTTGCAACCTGTTACGTGTGGAATGCTAACTACGTAGTTAGGTAAATAGGTAGGTTAAAGATTTTGACATCTATCGATGAATAGCAGAACTTTTAATGACTTTTTGAAATATCACGCTTGTCTCTTTAGTTTAGCAACTCGCCAATAGGTGGCATTGGTTGTATCGGCGTTACTGCGCATGCCTAATCCCCCTCTTCCCCCGCAATCTAGGGATGTAAAAAAAAAAAAAATTTTTTTTTTTTTTCTTTTTCTTTTCTTATCGGTCACCACGCTCAAAAAGTTGAATATCAAAGAAAAACAAAGGAAAAAAGGATAAATAAAATAAATAAATAAATAATTATAAATACATAAGTTGATAAAAAATGTTATGCAATAGCTTTACCGCGGCAGTCTCCGAGTGCCACACGTCTTTTTTTTTTTGTAAAATATATATCACATCATATCTTTTAATTGTGAGACAGATACCTTCCTTGGTTACCTTTAAGAATGTATGCCAAGCGACGTTAAATATTGCCGAAGCGTTCAATTTAAAGAATACCCACAGAGCAAATTAACGAGTGGAACTTGCAATAAAATTCATTGATTTTATAAGAGAGTTAACGGTTTACCGCAAAGATATTTATAAAGCCAGTTCGAAATTTATCAAATCGCCGGCGATTGCTATGCAAAAAAAAAATATAAAATAAATTTAAATTATTTACGTTATAGAAGGCATTGGGTTTATTTATTTATACCATACCTACTTTAAAAAGCTTATTTTATTCACGCAAAACAGTGAATAAAAAGGCCTTTTATTCACTGTTTTGTTTTTATTCACTATTTTGGTGTTTGAATTTGGAACACAAAATATATCCGGTCTCTATTTCAATGCTTACACAAACTCCTTGCGCTGAGATTCGAAATTCAAAACTCTTTGGTGCAAATAAATTCTCGAGATTTGATTGGTCGATATTTGCGACAAGGAGTTTGGCATTAGATTAAATAAATATTCTCGTAGACATGGTATAAAGTATAGTATGCAACTCCTGAATAAAGTACGAATTTATATCGAGGGCCATGAATCACTCGCGTCGTTCAGGATTCTAACAGTTGAATCACTCGCTGCGCTCGTGATTCAATCAATAGAATCCTTCACTTGCTCGTGACTCATCTACGGCCCTCGCTTTAAATCCGTCCTTTATTCACTAGTTGCATAATATACTATTATTTCAGTGAAAATAAGTAGATGTGAATAAAAACTATAAACACTGGAAAATGCATTAGTATAAAAACGGTGTCCCGCTTTTCAGTGCCCATCCTTAGGACTAGTTGAGAACCAAACGTTCCTGATAATATAACAATTAAACTTTTTAACTATTTGACATAACTTTTTTAAATATAACAATAATAAGTATTTAATTTAAAAATTTTAGATAAAAGGAAACGTAATCGTAGCTTTTATGAGCGTGTGTATGTTATGTGTGCATGTTGTGTGTGTGTATATTATTTTATGATTTGTAAAAGGTCTTCAGTTTCTTCGTAGGTAAGTGTAGATTGCATTGGGTACTAGTAATGTGTGACGTACTTGGCATTGATTGGCATTGATTAAATAATAAATATTGTCTTTACACACAGCGCCACCTAGCCCCAAACTAGCGGCTAGTAACCACATTTTTTCTTGTATTGCTGCAAATGAATATTGCATGCAATAACTAGATATGAGGAAATTAAAGACTATTTTATATTTTACAAGCTTTTGCCTAACTTGCAATGTTTATATGTATGTAACTATGTTTGTTAAGGTGGAATCTTGCAACTCAATTTTGAAGCAGTTATCCCCAACCGATTAAGCTAGAATTTCGCATACTTATGTAACTTCGGTAACAATGCAATAATATGGTGACTGTGTGCTGATCTGATGATGGAGTCAGGAGCTGTTCAACAGTCACTCACAACGGAACTCATTAGTGAATACTTCGATTGAGTAAAAACTTTGCATTCTTGTCAAGTTCCAATGACAATGTTATATTATGTGACAGGTGCTCGATGGTTTGAATGATTATACAAAAGCTTGTCATTTTACTGAAAACTTATTATTTTCTAGTGTCATCAGAATGACATGCTGACACTAAACTGGGAGTCCCTGAGCCATGGGTAACATAAGGGATTACCTACAGCTTTCTATTAATTTTTCATCGCAACTGCAATTCTTGAAATACAGTTTGTTGCCCTGTTGAACCATTTCACAGAAATCAATAAAGCAAAGCGTATGAAAGAACGTAAACGTTATTAATAAGGTCATTCACTTGTAGTAACACCTTTTCAACCGTTATAAATCAAATCGAGTTATATTTTCTTGAAAAGTAGTTTCAATTGACAGACATATTTATATTTTGTAGTTTATAAGTGCGAGTCGAACTCGCGCGCGAAGGTTTCCGTATCTATAAAAACCGGCCAAGTGCGAGTCGGACTCGCGCATGAAGGGTTCCGTACTATTATCAAAACGGCAAAAAAATCACGTTTGTTGTACGGGAGTCTCACTTAAATATTTATTTTATGCTGATTTTAGAGAAATACATCATCTGTGAAAATTTCAACTGTCTAGCTATCACGGTTCACGAGATACAGCCTGGTAACAGACAGACGGACAGCACAGCGGTGTCTTAGTAGTCCCGTTTTTTACCCTTTAGATACGGAACCCTAGAAACATAAAAAATAATTCATAATATCTCGTAACCTACCTATTTACCTAACTACGTAGTTAGCATTCCACACGTGACAGGTTGCAATCCCGTCGCCGCTTTCAAGAATACTAACAGGTTTCCTCACGATGTTTTCCTTCACTGTTATAAACACGTGTAACGCGCATATACTTAGGTACATTTTTCGAACAGAAATATCCATTGATGCACGGCCAGGATTCGAACTCGAAATTAATTGGAAATTAATAATATCTACCTAGGTACCTATTTACCTAACTACATGAATTCAATAATTCAATTTCAAACTTTTTATTCGATCATGTGGAAGTACCACCTATTTACCGACTTACTTTACCGATAGTGGTAAAATAGCGCCACCTGCCAGCGGAATCGCAAACCTCTTTCATCTTACCTCTCAAACTCCGAGCGGTCGCATGAGACCGCGAAAAGTACCTATAATACGTAGTAACATCAAATGAAACTAGATGGCGCTGGAATGCAAAAATCAAGATTGTTGTATGGGAGCCCCCCTTAAATATTTATTTTATTCTGTTTTTAGTATTTGTTGTTCGAGCAGCAATAGAAATACATAATCTGTGAAAATTTCAACTGTCTAGCTATCATGGTTCATGAGATACAGCCCTGTGACAGACAGACAGACGGACAGACGGACAGACGGACAGACGGACAGACGGACAGACGGACAGACGGACAGACGGACAGACGGACAGACGGACAGACGGACAGACGGACAGACGGACAGACGGACAGACGGACAGACGGACAGACAGACGGACAGCGAAGTCTTAGTAATAGGGTTCCGATTTTACCCTTTGGGTACGGAACCCTAAAAACGGCAAAAAACACGTTTGCTGTATGAGAGCCCCACTTAAATAGTATTTGTTGTATTGTTATGTTTTTAGTATTTGTTGTTATAGCGGCATCACAAAATACGGGAAAAACTGAAAGTGCTTTTTTCTATGGGATTATTAACAGGACAACGTCTGTCGCGGGTCGGCTAGTTGTTCATAAAGAATAAGGTAAGCAATATTTAGCTCTGAATTATGCTTTAGCTCTAATTTGTTTAAGCAATTACCGGGTCTATTTTGGTCTATTAGGCCTATTTCCCCACACTAGGTTTCTGTTAAGACTGTATTATCTATCGCCAAACAGAAAAAAAAACTTTGGTGATAAACGGTAATATAAGCGAGTGTGAGTGTGTGTGTGAGTTGGTGTATGTGTGAGCGTTCATGCGTGCCGTGCGTGTTTTCTAGAATGACCCCTACTAATGGCAGTGTCTCGCTCGCTAATGCAATCGAGTGCATGGAGTAGAGGCAGTAGATATAATAAGAAATAAGTGAAAACCTTTGGAGCAGTATAATTTTTTTTGTCAGCTTTCTTTCCTTCAATGTTAATTTAAATATAAAGGTACCTTCTTCTAGTCTAGGCTAACACGACGCGTTTTGCATTGCGAAATTTCTTAGAGTTGAATAATCCGACGGGGTGACACATCTCGTTTACATCCTCGAAATCGATTTACACTCGACAGGAGTGTCCATCGTCAAGGGACCCAATCGTGTACTGACAGCGCCACGGATATTAACCACTCGATGGCTAATTGTTCCCAGTTCAATTATCAAACAGCTGTCAACGTATTCAACTGGATTGGCCGGCCCTGAAACAAGTTTAGCGACGATTCGATTAACAATACGCTAACCTGAATGGTGCTACTGGATCGTACGATGTTTCGTTCTGGATTGTTATTGCGATATTAAAATTTTCTAGTGGTCCTGTAGACTTCAAGTGCAATATGATCGGCATTTTCTTCTCCTTTTCCCACTTAACGTAGGGTTGGCACAACATGTTGCGAAGATGGTTTGGCTTATGTTTTACAACCGGCTGCCTGCTTGGCATCAACTCTCATTGTGAATGTAGGTGCACTTCTTCGTTGTCGGCATGCTGACAAGGCTGGCCACGCACATCTGATTCCGACGGTCGTCCTCCTCGCGTATATTATAAGTTTAATATGATGTATAGATAAAGTGAAGGATTTTCAAATGTGCCTTTGTAATTTACCTCAAAGATGTACACAGCAAAAACTCTAAAGTTACCTTGGTTTAGAGCCACTTATCTGTTTACCTTATACAATTGTTGAATGTATTGTCTTTTATTCCGTTGACTGTAGCTAAATTAGGATTTTCATATTATTATTAGTTAAAATGACAGTTTGAAATAAAGATTACCATAATATTTTGAATAAATTTTCAATGCATATTGGACGTATTATTAGCTGTTTTTATGATAACACTAGTTACAATAACAGCTTAAACGATTTTTTTATGCATACAGGCACTAAAAAACCACATCGTTATCATTGTCATACTCTATGGTAGTGTAGGATCATGAATGACATCTCCAGTCCTTAAAAAATAGAACTCCGGTTTTTTTGTAAAAAGAACTTCGTTTTTTGTATAAAAGTTTAGTTTGCTTAGCGTCTCCTCAGCCCGCTCTTGCAGTTGACAAAGTTTTCAGAATCCGCATAAGCTTTATAAAACATTCACGCCTCAGCTCACAAACAATTTTACACGTCCCCTAGATCGTATATCTAAAATGACTGCTTTAAGACATGCCAAAGCCGCCAAAAAGCTGCAACGCTCACAAAACTTCCGTTTACCCACTCTCCCAAAGGATGCGACATATATACATACTATCCATTGCGTTCAGTTCATAAATCTTTGCTTTGCAATTCGCACTAACCAAAGTAGGGTAATAAACTGAAAAAAAAATTGAATACCAACTATGTTTTTTTTTTACACATCGCTATCTAGCCCCAAACTAAGCAAAGCTTGTACTATGGGAATCATTACTGATAGAATATTTATAAACTTTTTGGAACGAAGTTCCTTATCGCGCGTTGTGATAGGGGGCTAGACGGAAAAAATTCTTACGAAAAGTTGTCACGAAAAGTTGTCACGTAAAGTTGTCACGAAAAGTTGTCACGACACTTTTTTGCTATAGTATATCTATTAATATATATATCTATTAATTGTGTCGAGGTCGAGGTCGAGGTGGAAGTGGAGGTCGAGATGGAGGTGGAGGTCGAGGTCGAGGTCGAGGTCGAGGTCGAGGTCGAGGTGGAGGTCGAGGTCGAAGTCAAAGTTGATTCCCCTTCCCTTGTCCCACGTTATTTTGTGAGAACTTCGTTCCATCCGGGTGTCCCTTGAAACCTCTCAAGTTTTTTGTATATACATTCTTCCTAATTCTTTTCTCATCATTTTATTATTTTTTTCTGATTTTGAACAATGTCAACAACATTGTTCAAAATCTATTAATCTAATTTATTAATCTATTTATGATACATTATAACACCCAGACACAGAACAAACATATACGTTCATCACACAAATGTTTATCGGGTGGGGATCGAACCCACAACCTACAGAACAGGAGACAGGGTTACTACCAACTGAGTTTTAGCCGTCGTGTTCACGCAAAGTTTTCCATTTAATTTTATGGGTAGGATGGTGCGAAACGCCAGTATCCTTTGCTTGTCTTTTATTGTTTGTATTTTTTGTGACCGTATTCGTGTAGAAGAGCGCCATTTTTAACGTTCCACAGTTTTAAGGGATACGAGTGTAAAGAGATGCTTTTGATTTTAGACATACATGTTTGCGTAAAGTTTTCTAGATTTGTCCTGGTCCTGTTTGCATACGAGGCATGTAGACATCTTAAAGAATCTGAACGTAGATGTCTGTATACTTGGGGATTAGAGTCGTGATTGGGGGATTTTTGTATTATTTTGCCGAAACGTATTGCATTATTTTTACGTGACTCTACTACTTTATTTAGGACCTCTCAATTAGGTTTATTTTCTAAACCTAAAAAACAAAACCGAAAGTTTTTGATTATTAATTTTAGCAGTTGGGGTTTCAATATAACCAACGTATATTTAAACCCCTATGATTATAAGAACATTTTGTATGGTTAAATAAGTTGATAAATCGGTTAAACCGAGCATGACACAAATTCAGTATCTTCACGATCACGATCCACAACATTCCAGAATTTTCCACAAAGCAGAAAAACAGCGTAAATAAATGCACACAGAGAAACAAAACGTCAGCGTGCCAATAAAATAAAGAGCTCGGCAAAAAGGTTGAATTCCGGAAGGGTTACGAATGCCTGCTACGTGCGGCCAGTAGATCGCAAGTCGAACTTATGAAAAATTGCGTTACTTTCAACATTTTACAGATAAGCCGTTTTTACCAGGGTTCCTCGACAAAAACTACAGCAAACATTCATTTTATGTTTTACTAGTGGACGCCCTCGCGATTTCGATCACGTAAACCTATTTTCAAAACAGGCACCCTTTTAGGCGCATCGTCCACACGAGCTAGAGTCGAGGCAGAGTCACGGCACAGGTGGCTTGAAGTCGAGGCGGGGGCGCGCACGCGGCGCGGCGCCTCTTGTTTGACAGTGTGGAGTCGCGGCACAGGCGAGGCGGAGGCGCGCCCGCTCCTCGACGCCGACTCTACTCTAGCTCGTGTGGGCGATGCGCCTTAGAAGTTAATTTTCGTAAATTCCTCTCTTAGTGCACTAAGAAAGCGTTAGTAGCGATACCACCATATCTATTTCTGCCGCCAAAAGGAAATATTTACCTAGTTCCCGGTGAAATTAGGGTACAATGAAGTTTAACATCTGTAGGCCCCAAGTTTGCAGACGCAAAGTATTACATAATAGGGTTTCCTGCGAGATCGAGTTCTGTTCTAGGCGATAGTTGATACTCACTGATAGTAAATGTACAAAAGGAAAAAAAAGAAAAGAGCCTATAAAAAAGTAGCCTTGTAGTCTACAAGTTGAAGAAGTTCACATTCCGTCTTGTGTGGACTAGAGTTATTTATGAAGAATTTTTTCAAAACATTTTAAGGAATCTTAAGAGGCTGCCAGTCGCTGATTGCTCTTTTTCGAAACGAAAAAAGAAATACTTCTGAACAAGCCACATCTCCTATTTTTATAAGTATATTACTTCAGGTTCCTACCTAGATTTCTATTAAGCTGAAAACATAATAGCAGAAACTTTTCACGATAAAAATATTATTTCAAAATGATACGTTTTAGAATTTATGATCGAAATATTTTATATACCTACTATTAAAATCAACTTCTGATTTATTGTTAAAGATAGGTAATATGTAGATCTAGATTTCTATTAGGATAGATTTTTGATAAGTAATTATACATAATTTATATCATTAATTTATTCGAAAAGCTAAGGCGGACCACGCGCGGACGTGTGTTTGTCATCATTGCAGCGGTCGGTAGGATTATTTATCGAAGTGATTAAAGATGGGTACATCTTTATTACTATACATTATAAAATAGGAGATGTGGCTTGTTCACAAGTATTTCTTTTTTCGTTTCGAACAAAAATAATCGTCGACTGGCAGCGTCTTAAATAGTTTCCACTCGCACAAAACTCTTTTAAAACAAAGGTAAGAACTCTAGTAATGAATGTTTAAAACTTGCTCTAATTTTAAGATAATAAGGTAAAAGCGGCGCTAAGTAATATTAATGGCATTCCTGTAATGCTGTTTCTTTGTCGCATAGTTCAAGAAATGCTCGCTTTTAAACTCAGTGTAGAAAATTGTTTTTGTACTTGCATTTATAAGGCGTATTTTATTTAAAATGATTAGTAACCACTATAGTTTAAACTCTATATTTTTTAAAGGTTTAAGTATATTTAATTTATGAAGTTTTTAAATAGTGTTCATTTATATTCAAAATACTGGTAGTCAGTACAGTCGGTCAGTCGGTCTAATTATATAGCAGATTAGCCGACCCGTGACAGACTTTGTCCGGCCCAAATTTCAATAATCGCATAAAAAAGTACTTTCAGACAACTTTTAACATTTTCCCTAAGCGTATTAAACCTTGACCTGATACAATAAATTACGAATTTTGGTAGTATCATTCATTAGTCAAATTGATATCAGATTTTTTTGACAAAATAAACTTCGAATACCGACCTTAGTAGGATTCAACCTTTTTGGTAGAATGCGTTTCTATGACAACTCAATGCCTACAAATTTGCACACCAGCGCCATCTATACCAAAATCATCCTTTTTGAATATTTTATAATTTAGGAGTTGTTTTTCGGGTTACAAGTACCCCCTTCGGTTTACCTCATTTTTTATCCACATATTTCAGCAAATTTCATTTTAATCAGTTTGTTCGCTTTTGTTTGATTAGGAAACAAACATTTATATCTTTTCACAAACTTTCGCATCTATCTATCTTTATCATAAAAATGAATCGCTGAATGTGTTGCTAAGCGTAAATCTCGAGAGCAGATGAACCGATTTCGCAAATTCTTTTTTTGTTGTATTTGTTATTATTAAGAGAGGGTTCTTATGAAAAAAAAAAAATTGACAGTAGAAGCTATCGGGACAGCTAGTTTATAATATAATTAGTATCTCTTGTATTGCATAATATGTTCATACCAATAGTTCATACATTCATACGTTCTGTGTTATGGTAACTCTTACCTAGCCTTGTTACACTCACTGCATAATAAGTTCTTATTTAGATTCCAAATTAATGTTAGAGAAATATTTTAGACAGCTCACTCTGTTTTAATTCAAAGTTATTCTGCTTACAAGTTTCAACTTCATTTTGCAAAGAATAAATTTAAGTTAGGACAATCCCTTCTAAAATTGGAATGACAACAGTGCATTCATCAACAAAACTCAATTAACGAAACTAAAGTAAACTCAAGTGAATTCTTTTATTAGGGATCATAATCCAATTAGCTATCTTGAAGTTTCAAGACAAAGAAGCCGAGAGATAGACTCCATTTCGTTATCTCGAAATAAATGTGTACGAATAACGAATTATCGAACTACTCGCTTATCTAATCGATTTAACAATTTCACGAAAGTTTCTGCTTTTACTTCATTAATTTACAAACAAACATTAAAACTTTCATATTTATAATATTATTACAAGCATGTTAAACTAAGATATTATATTCATGCATTGTTAACGGTCGGAAAAAGTATTTCCAAAATGTTTTACCATTTGAAACAAACCGAACAAAACCAAAAAGGACGTTACCGTAAATATCGTGTTACCTACAAACTGCACACTTTCCATTTTAAATACAAAAAGCCGTATTTTAAAAATTAAAATAAAACACGAAAACCTCCGGTAATAAGACAGTGAAAATTCAAGTAATTCGATAAAAAGTATCACGCCAATTTCGTCCCATTTATTCGCGGAAGTTGAAACAGGTTTCATTTTAAATTGGTTACCCTCGTGACTTACAAAACAGCCCACTCTAGACTGTACAATTACAGTAGAACTTTAATTGATATTTCTCTGTGTCTATGCACACCACGTTTTATAAACGCGCCGTCGACGCGCGTTTGTAACGATACAGACGCGATACACACGCGAGTTAGACGCAGCCTGTAGATCTTTGCACACCACGACGCGCCAATCGAATTGAAACAGTATAGCGTGTGTACCGATACAGACGCGATGTTAACGCGCGTGTATCGATACAAACGAGAACAAACCGCTCTGTAGGATAAAAGCGCGCCAACGACGTGCGTTTGGAAAACGTGGTGTGCACACAGGCACTTATAATCAGGAACAAGACCTTACAATGAATTTAGTGTTTTTAGTTTAATAATAGTCTGAATGTGGAGTAGAGGCAGGCCTAAAAAAAGATAGATAAACTGTGTGAACTGACGTATGACATGGGTAAGAAAGGTCGTGTGAATACTTGGGATATGGAATAAGAGATGACAGATGACGATTTAGTCTAAGTCTAGGACATGCCGGTTTCTTCACGGTGTTATCTTCTATACATGTGTTTATCAACTAACTCCTCATAAACGACTGGACCGATTTGGTTGAAATTTCGTATGTATATTTCAATGAGTTCCCGGATGGTTTGAAAACACAATTGGACCCGGTAGGTGGCGCTGCTGTCAGTATGTCACCAAATTTAATTTACTGTACTCCATGAAGGTACGAAGTTCGTCGGGTCAGCTAGTTTTTTTAAGAGCACTATATTGTGCACTTAAATTATAGCTAAAAATATAACAGACTGTTGTGGCTGACCCATCTATTAATATAAAACTCCAAACTCAAATATATAACAGCTGTTGCCTAATATGCTCACTTCAAAAGAAACACACCTATAAAAAGTATCACACCAATTACGTTCCATTTATTTGCGGAAGTAAAAACAGGAATCTCCTTAAGGCGAGTAATAAATGTTTTTGATGAATGCAGAATCGTTTTTTCTCATTAACCGCAAAACATACAGTTTTGTTTTTCATGTCAAAGATAACTTAAGGATATAATCTAGATAAATTACAGACAGAAACACGATTGATGAAACTTTTCTCGATAGATTTATTTTAAAAAGTTGGCTCTTCAAAAACATGAGTTTCGTATTTAATCAAAGCTGTGAAAAGCTAAACAGTTTATTTTTATATAATTCGTAAGATAATCATACTAGCTAAATAAATTACAGACAGTTTCTTTTTAAATTTGATGGTTTTCGAGATAATGCAGTTTTATCACTTTTTCTGTCTTATCCGGGTAGATTCAGCCCATAAAAAAGTCAAAAATTTCAGGTATCGCCTTAAATTGGCACTCACTCGTGACTTATCGGAGTAAACATCGATTAGCGAGATCTCGGGACTGTCTCGGAAATTATAGCCTTGCGAGTTCCCATAGCTGATGGTGACAGCAGCTGATTTTATTCCCATGAAGAGGATGTCTCGAGCAGCATTGCACGCACAGGAAAAGAACAAGTTACTAAGCCGTGTTTGTTTTCTAATTCTTTTAGGCTTAGTCATGAGGAACAGGCGTAGCTTCACAAGGTCTTCAATTTCTATTCAATTTCAATTTCTATATAATTTCAATTTCTTCAAAGAAGGTTTTCAAGGTTTGCCTGGTAGAGATCGCTTTTAGCGATAAGGCCGCCCATTATCTATCTATCTTCACCTACTAGTAGCTCCCAAGGCGTTTCAAAATGATGATGATCCTTGTGTTTTATTGAAATAAATACATGATACCTTTTCATATAAAAAATACTACTATAATACGAATATAAATACGAATCAGTAAAGTTGACGTCATATATTTCAGGTACAGATTCCATTTTTTTTTATACCCTTATCTGAGTCACGGTACCTTCTCGTAATTATACTTTATGTTAAGCACATAACCAGTCGAGAGGCCATTTTTTCTTTTAAATATATAATAGACCAGCTGTTTCCTGTGGCTTTGCAGACCACCTGCGAAGACGTGACCAAGTAATAAACATGTTCCTAATGATACGTCTAGATTGAGACTGATTTTGTGGATATGCGTTTATAGATAACTTGTTTAACATACGAATAAAATACTAGAATTTTATGAACCTGTTCTAAGTTACATATGATTCTAATAAACTGTTTTATCAGAAAATATTATATTTAATAGCTACCAATAGGTTTATATTCAGGCGTAGAGTTTGCGAATTACCTACTTAAACGAATAGGTTAACTCTACATAATTACCTACCTAATATAAATTACAACGCAATTGCGCCTATGATTACCCTTTTTAGACATCTCCAAGGATCTGAGCACCTGGTGATCTGAAAGGATGCCCATCGTACTTAGAGATTACATTCTAAATCCTATTTATTTATTCTTTATTTCAAGTTATAAAGAATTAGTACCGATGACCGAGCTTTCCTCGGTATTTCAAAAACACGGATAAGACAACGTTTTCTAAAAATGAAACCTAGCTAGATCGATTTATCGCCTCCGATACCCCCTGCATAGTAACTTTCATGAAAATCGTTGAAGCCGTTTCAGAGATTCAGATTATATATTGTACACAAGAATTGCTCGTTTAAAGGAGAACGATTAGCTCGATAAAAGTTTAGGACACTAGCAAAATGGTCTATAACAGCCTAACCTAAGTTAAGATTCCTAAGCCTAATATTTATAGTTAAAAGTTCAAGTTTGCATAGAAAATATGGCACTTGAGGTGCATTAACATTCCTTTTAGACCTCCTGGGAGGCAGCGATGCAATTACTTGGCCGTGTTGTACATTGCGCATTTGCTTAGAAAACTTCGCACCAAGTTTCAGAAACAAAGCTATAGGTTTTGAACAAGCAATGATCGTCATGATGGTGTCAATAGCGTATTAGGAAACAGAATCTAAGAAAAAAAAAATGTGATCACAACTGTAATCTCCAAGTACGGTAGACATCCTCTCAGATCTCGAGGCACTTAGATCCTTGAAGATGTCTAAAAGGGTTAGTTACATTAAATTTGGTCATGCCCACATTTTGCAGTATTTAGCATTCCACACGTGACAGGTTGCAAGCCCATCGCCGCTGTCTATGATTAAAGGTTGAAAATATCATTTTTATTATGTGTAATATAATAAAGACACCTGTGAAATCTTTTTTATATTTTTCATATTGCGTGAAATAAAATGAATTAAATTTAACTGAAAAAACATAAAATAAAGTTTTACGCCAATTTGAATCGTTCGTACTTAATTTTATTTTCAGCTTGACTTTATCAAAAATTTGTTTGAACCTATCTATCGAATCTATCTGTCTATCTATCCTTCTATCTACCTCTAAACGAGCAATTATATATAATTATGTAGTATAATCTGCATCACGGAAACGGCTCCAACGATTTTCATGAAATTTACTACGTAGAGGGTTTCGGAGCCAATAAATCGATGAAGCTAGGTTTCATTTTTAGAAAAAGTCGTTTTATCTGTGTTTTTAGGCAATGAAATAACGAGCAAAGCTCGGTCATCCAGGTACTGATTAATAAAGTTTGATAAACAGATCAGCCGTGTGTATTACTGTGTATTCTCAGGGTCACTAAACCTGTGTTTTCTTATTTACAACAACTAATGCAAAAGTTTGTTTAGTTCAACCACTTGGACGGTTTACTTTATTTACTTTATACTAAGCTGCCCGCTCCGGCTTCTCACGGGTACTATTGAAGATTATAGGATTTTTTTTGATACCTTAGATTACAGAATTAAAACTATCGTGGTTGTTATTCATTTTAACTGTAAATACGGCTAATTACCACGTTTCTTGTTGTATTGCTGACGTTTCAATACAACAAGAAATGTGGTAATTAGCCGTATTTATAGTTTAAAACCTTAGATTACATAATTTCAATTTCGATTTCTATTTAAAACAAATATGGCCCATGTCATTCGTTGAATGTAGCTGTTTAAGACGCTGCCAGTCGACGATTATTTTTGTTCGAAACGAAAAAAGAAATACTTGTGAACGAGCCACATCTCCTATTTTTATAAGTATATTACTTCTCAGCCAGCAGCCTCTTAATTAGAAAGAAATAGTGAAATGGTTTTTAAAAGTGGTCCATTAAACTTCAAGTTTATGTATTACAAATAATATAAGTGAAGAAAGCACAATAGCTTCCGTCCGCGGATTCCTTCTCCAGCTGTCTTACCACTACGTTTTAATTGATACAAATAAAAAAATAAATAGGATCACGACTGTAATCCCCAAGTACGGGTAGACGTACTTAGATCCTATAGAGATGTCTAGTGGAGGTAGTCAGAGACACGTCCAAACATTATATTTGGCACATGCCCACATGTTGCAGATGTTAGCATTCCATACGTGAATGGTTGTGTCCCATCGCCGCTTATAAGAATACTAACTGGTTTCCTCACGATGTTTTCCTTCACCGTTTTGAGCACGTGTTTTTGATGCGCATATAATTTTTTCGAACAGAAAAATCCATTGATGCACGTCGGGCTTCGAACCAACGACTCGGCCAACACGGATTTTTACAATTAATTAAATTTATACAAATAATATTCAATTCCGTTCAGCTATTAGAACGATTGAAACACAAACTTTCGCGTTCATTTTAGCAAAATAGGTTCCCTATATAATTTTGTAGAACATATCATTAGCTGTGTATTTTTTATCCGCAAAAACCATTTTTACCAAAATAAAAATAACATAGCCCCAGGGATGATGTAGCTTCCTATCGGTGAAAGAATTTTCAGAATCAGAATCGGATCAGTAAATCGGAGATTACCTACTACAACCAAACTCATATAATCACAAATAAACTTTACCTTCATAATACACTAGCTTTTGCCCGCGGCTTCGCTAGTACCAGGATAAAAAGTCTATATGCCTAATTCAGAACATAAGCCATGTAGGGTGAGAGCGCTGGTATTGGGCATTTTAACATCTTATTTTTTTTCAAATAAACTGTTTATAATGAAATAATGATTAAAACGACGTTTTCTAAACAACATAGAATAGATAAAAAAAATGGGTTTGTGTCAAATGTAACGTTTTGACTTGCCTCTAACTAACCCCCTTTAAACACCTTTGAAATTTGAGAATAATTATCGTAATCGAATTTAATTTCATTTTAGGGTTCCGTACCCAAAGAGTAAGAACGGGACTCCATTACTTGGACTCCGTTGTCCGTCTGTCTGTCACAAGACTGTATCTAATAAACCGTGATAGCTAGACAGTTGTAATTTTCACAGATGGTTTAATTCTGTTGCCGTTATAACTACAAATAGTCCCATACAACAAACGTGATTTTTCTGCCGTTGTATAGATAAGAGCACGGAACCCTTCGTGCGCGAGTCCAACTCGCATTTGGCCGGTTTTTTTGTTAGTGTCATACAAAAAAATGCGTCTTTAAAAAGGACTTATTCATAATAAACTATTTTGTAGGCACATACTTCAAAAGCACAAAGCTCGCACATAGCGAGTAATAAATGTCGGAGCATGATTTACTTGCAAATAAACGTCACAGTTTCTTTTGAAGATTATTATGTTTGCTTTGACACCTGACGTTTTACGGTGTCTTTGGAATAAAGATTTGTTTGCTGAAGAAAACTATTGTTAACGACAAGTGTACAATTATGAATGGCCTGTGGAAAGCCTCGTGATTTTGCTCGCGTGTTTTTTTTATACAGATTTTAAATGACAAATAGGATCACGACTGTAATCCCCCAAGTACGGTAGACATCCTCTCAAATCTCCAGACTCTTAGATCCTTTGAAGATTTTTAGTGCGGGTAGTCAGAAGCAATCCAAACATTATATTTGGCACATGCCTACATTTTGCAGTAGTTAGCATTCCATATTCCAGGTTGCAAGCCCATCGCCGCTTATAAGAATACTAACTGGTTATACAACCTGTGATGTTATGGTGGTGGCTTTGCTAGCTACAGAAAAATGTGGGCATGAGCCAAATGTAATATTTGGACGTGTCTCTGACCAGCCCTTTTAAAGACGGCCAAAGTATTTGTGGGTCCAAGGATTTAAACGCCTGGAGATCTGAGAGGAAGTTTACCGTACTTGGGAATTACAGTCGTTATCCTATTTCATTTCATTTTACTTTGACATTCCATTTCAAATTTCAGGTAGTTTTCGGGATAAAAAATATTTCACGCTTCATCTATCTTTATACAAAATTTCATCGAAATTGTTAAATCCGTTATGATGTGATTAGGTAAAAAAAACCAACAAACATCCAAACTATCGTATAATGTTATAGTGTGAATGAGGAGCTTACTCACCCATATTTTTTACTGTCCGTACGACTATGTCCTTAAATCTAAGCTATACAAAGAACGTTTTTGTCTGCAGACCACTGTAACTGATAAAATCTATGATTTATGAGAAAAAAAATAAAATAATCAGCACCGGTAACGCGATTAAATCTCAAAAACCGGTTTTTTTAAATACCGGTAATCCAAGCCTTACCCAAAACCAATACCGGCCTGACAGATTTGTACCACCACCAAAACCGTAAACTGAGCTATAGGAGTGATGTTAAGTGCCGGTCCACAATGTTTGCCATGAAACAACAGATGACCAACACACAACTTTGTCTATTTGGACCTTATCTCAATGCGAAAAGGTTTAAACTCGAATAACAATGATGTCCATTTGATAGGTACATATACGATGTACCATAAGCGGAGATGTTCAATCGTGTATGCATTCGGTAGATTGACATTGTCTATATCATTAAACATGAATGTCTGTCACTTGATGCGTGTAAAGCTACGTTTAAACCGACCAATTGATTGTGAAGTCGCTCTAACCTGACTGTATGCGCAACAATAACAATATCAACATCAAACAGTTAGTTCTCCAAGGTTTTTTAACTTGTAGGTAAATAGTGGGTTAAAGCTTTTAAAAATATTTGAATAAATAAATATTGGTGGACATTTTTACACAACGCCATCTAGCTCCAAACTAGGCAATGTTGTAACACATGTTTAACACGATAATGTTTATCCTGGGTGGGAATCGAACCCACAACCTACAGTGCAGAAGGCAGAGAAGGCAGAGTTACTACTAACTACCATTTTTTTTATATTAATTTTTGTTTTTTTATTTATTATAATAACCTAGGTAAGATAAGATAAACAGAAACAGTTCGTAAAATAACCCATTATGCTGCCATTGGTAGTCCTGTTTTTAAAAATAAATGTTAATTGCAGTGGCAGACAGGTAAACACATTGGACACCCGCGTCGAGTTCGAAATAGCTTTTAGCTGTGTTCATGCATACACCCTTATTATTACAAAGCACCCTAGGTCAGAGCCAACACAATATAGGTATGTGTTATACATGATGTTCCATAGGAATAACTAGCCGACCGTGATAGACTTTGTCCTGCCCAAAGAAATAAGCACTTTCATACAACTTCATTTTTTTCGACCAATATTAAACCTTGACCTGATAAAATAAATTACGAATTTTGGTAGAATACGTGTCATTCGGTAGTAAACTACATGTTTTTTTTAACAAAATAAATTTCGAATACTAAATTAGCAGGGTTCAACCTTTTTGGTTGAATGCGTTGCGTTATGACAACTCAATGTTTTTGTCGGAGATGTCTAATTTTTTTTCACACCAGCGCCATCTATACCTGTATCATCCTTTTTTTGTCATTCCTTTGCTTTTGTTTATCATTTAGGGGTTGCTTTTCAATATATTAAAGTACCTACTGTAACTTTCACCCTTTATTTGAACAAGTTAATAACCTACGTTAAATCAATCGTTTATGATTTATTATTTTTCATATAGTGTAATTGCCTCGCTCGTTGAAATAAAATATATATATATTTTTTTTTTATGTATTTTATTTGAACATGAGAGGTTGATTGAGGCACTCTATATGAAAAACATTTAATTAAAAACAATCAATTTTACGTTTTCGTAATAGTATGCAAATTATTTATTTAAAAATTGGCATATCTTCAAAAAAAAACCAAATTATTTTAGCTGAAACTCAATATTTTAAAACTCGTGTTAATAAAATAAATGTCTGAACTCGCTAAATGATTAACACATTTATTTAATGAATCCCGCATAAACTCATTAAAACGGACAAATAACCGCCAAACTCATTAAACGCAGGGCTAATAGAAAATTTTACAGCCAAGAAATTGCGCTTCTCCCCCGAGTCCTTCTTGCTAAGATTTATGCACGTGCGAATTGAAAAATGGACGAACGTAGATGATAAAGAGCATTGCGCAATCATAAGTCATCTTATAATTACAACTGCGGAGAGTTCACACTTGAAAATAAGACAAGCAAGGAAAGCATAAATCAGGACTAGCAATTTTCAATGCTGCTACAGTGATTAAAATTGATCCATTCTCAGCTAAGCCATTCCAAAGTCATAAATTACTGGTCGTTCTGCGATTTATATTTCCTCATAGAGATTGCCCTAAATGAAGCAATTATAATGGCCTGGATAGCATAACGGCAAGCTCAACTAAACGAATGCTCCAGAGTAAATGTCTCTAATGGCGATATCGTTTTGTATGGAAATATCTATAAGTACATAAGTCATACGTCTCTGTCTGACTGATCTATCAACGCACAGCCTAAGCCACGAATCCTAGAAAGTAGAAATTTTGAGGGTGTAGGATTGATGTGTGTTGATACACATAGACAGCCCCGGTTCTTAAATTTTTTTAGGGGGGCAAAAACTGAAAAATGCCTCTTGTATTTATTTGTAAAATGTATTTATTTTTTCCTTTAGCCTTTTAGCCTCCCGGAAGGCTTATGTCCAAATGTCTGATAGCTGAAATCATAACGCGGCATTTTTCTGTTTACCCCTCTCCCCCACCCCCCTAAAAATAAATGATAATGTGTGTGCCCAGTGTAGGTTAAAGTTAAGTAAATTATGAGTTGTCCATTCGTCTGTAAAGTGTGAATTTGCAGCCCGGGGCGTGGACCCCGGCTTGCCCCCCGCCCCCCTAGATCCGGGGCTGCACTTAGAAAGATATTTCCGAAATTTAACTCCTAAGGCGTTCCAGCGGGGATTGAAGTCTGTTTGGAAATAGCTTGAAACTAAAAGCCTGATGCAGACGGGATTAGCAAAACTTAGCAGTTGTTTGTTGCGTTTATTATGTACGCTCCTTTACATTGAGATCTCACTTGGATTAATTTACAGCTTGAGATTCACGTTATAATAAATTGACGCCATTATAATTCTTATTTTGGTATAAGGTTAAGACCTTTTTACACAATATTAGTCTACAATAGTCAAATATTTTACTAAGATACTCTATGTATTGTGTACCTCAGAAACAGGATATTTTTCTTAGCCGATATTTGCTTATTGTCAAAGGTTGCTGTAAATTAATTCTTTATCTCGATCACTTGCCGCTTCTTACCATTCTGAAGTATAGAGGTAATGCGTTATATTATGGTCATCGTTTCTCGGCCTGTCCTGACTTCGTCACCATCTGATGGCATATATTGCATAACATCCATGTAAGTAAAACTTAACTAAGATTTTTTTGATCTCATTAGTAGTTAATTTTGTCAACGTTGTGATCGCCTAAAATTGGCTTTTGTATCGGAATTGTTTACATACTAAATAACCTTAAACATGTATAGTATAGATAATAAAGGCTGTTGGCAGTCTATTTTAATAAGTATATATAAAAATAAACATCCCCTACCCAGCTGTATTCCGGATCCGGTCTTTTCACCTCTAGCATACTGCATTACATAGCTCTTTAGCAGAACTACCTAGAATTGTTACTTCTAAAGTACCTGAAAAAGCTTATGCCAATGAACTAGGCGATTAGTTTGACAAAAACTTGTCCTTATTATGCAGACCCCAGGTGAACAATAAAAATAATTATGCGGTGTATTTAAACTACTAATAACTCCGTACTTAATTATTTTTAACCTTTTACGTTATGGGTCATTACTTTTTATCGTTGGTACATAATTTAACTGCGCTCAATGCTTTTGTTTGGTTTATTATTTTAAATTACATATAAAATATTCCATGACTAGGTTTCATTGTGTAGATAAAATATGCTTTTATACCAGCTAAGAGCAATTAAATTATGTAAAAGCTCTTTGAGTTATTGCGGCGAGTAACAATATTAGAATGTTTAAAATGTTTCTGAGAGGGATACTTAGGCGAAATAAGAAACTCGTAAATTTTTGGATTTATTTATTTAGAATCCATGTTTGTAAACAGATGTTGTAAACTTACAAGTAGAGTCCGTTTAAAAAAATATAAATATAGCTACGTAAAAGTACAGTTGCTGTAATTATGGCTAAACCCTCCCCTCCCCCTCTCGGCTTCAATAATCTAAAACGTATGGTGTGCTCGTTTTTTTAGCTAAATAAAGCCGAGATTAAACAATAAAATGAAATGTGAAATATACAGCCTTAATTATCTTAAAAGAAACTATAATCACGAAACTATGGAAAATCGAAAACTACCTGAGCATTGAAATAAATTTCTCATTCGTAAATAAATTAACTTTCAACATTATTTTAATAAAGATTAATTTTTATGAATATACAATAATTGTCAAAAGAAATATATTCTATCTACAATATACAAGTAACAAACATTTATCTATATACATTTAATAGTCGGACTAGTACACGATTGTAGTCAAAAAGTGTGAAGATTTTTTACAAATTTACATAATATTTATGTAAGGATCACTGCAGGCAGTCAGGAGTTTTTTTCTAAATCACTTATATATAGCCACTAATGCTGGGCTGGGCTCTTGAAAAATCTCCCCTTTTGTTTGTTGCTAGATGTTTAAATTAACAAAATATTATGAATAACTATTTTTAGTACCGTTTTTAAACAGTCATCTCCCTTACAAAAACAATAATCATAAATCTCACGATTTTAATACAGCTATACGTAATGAACATTTTCTTTTTTCGACATTCTTGTAGCACACAGCTCTCCATTCCCTAGATCAGGTATAGTCAAGTTTAAAAGACATTGAAAGATAACACCAAGAAGATACTTTATGTACAATTTTGTTGTTTGTATAAGTTGCAGTCTGTACTCTTTTGCAGGAACTTTTAAACTTGACAGATGCCATCAATAAGAATGTCTAACTTTGCACTTGACTGTACTCGCAAAAAACGATAATGTCAGTACAGTTGACAGGCCTCAGTTTTACGAGCCCAGTCACAAGTGGCGGAGTCGTAAAGTTCCACAAATGGTTATAACATGACTCGGAAGATTCAAAGTGAAATTCTGAATTTCACACTAAAACTATCCTGTACAGCGTAAAGCTCTCTTACAAAAAATACAAAAAGTTTTCAACGTAATTTAACCTATTATTTACAATTATTGCTATCGAATGTTGCGCTTTCAACGCTCCAGTTGTACAACTGGCTTATTGCCTCCGCTAATAATAAATATATTTTAATAAATGCTTTGGCAGTATCATATTCTGTTCAAAATGATCGTTCCGTGCGAATATTTGGAAGCGAACGATTAAACAATTTTTCCCAGTATTTTTTTAACAAAATAGTGGGATCTTGTGGGCTTCAAATCATAAATTTTGAACAGAATATAAGTTGCCATTAAAGCAACTTAAGCTACAATAATACATTGCCGCGGTCAGTGATATGCTTTTTATTTAACGGAATGATAATTAAGCGATTTCAATAGTTAGTTATCTCACATAGAAACCGTAAAAAGCAAAAAAATAAAACTGTAAATCGTGTTTTATTTAGTCGTTCTTCAAATATTTTTTTATTTATGTATCATCTTTAACACCTACATGTACGTACACTATTAAGAGGAAAATGGTTGAAATGTGAGCGAACCACATTGTTTTTTTTTTTCAGAAAACTTAGGTCAGTCTTTAACACCTACGCTTAAAGATTTACTTCGACAAAAATTAATATGTCAATAATTCACTAATTCATTCAGGTTTGCTAATATTACTTTCTCTCAAACAATTTAAGGGATAGTTCTAGAATGAAGACATTTAGATAACTATTATTTCTAAACATTCGCACCATACCGAAATGCCACCAATTTTATGAGACAACAAGCGTTATTGAATGAACATGCAAGTCAGTCTTATTTCAAATGAAAATGGATAGTCATAATTATTGGATTTTGATACTCAAAATCAGTCCTTGTTTAAAAATTATCAAAATCTTTATTAATAAGCGAAACAAGTTAGTTAAGTGGCTGCAGTCTAAATGGAGGTATCTATTCCATCTCTCTTATGTTACCTGTGTGCTTATTTAAATTGTTAATTTAGTGATGCTCTCACTGTCTCAATAAAAGGACGTCATTTTAGTACTGGAGGAATGTCTTATGGTGCTACGCGCACTCGCGTCCGCGCTGGTCTAGGCGAGCGCAGACGCGGCGGCCCATGCTCATGGTCGGTGTGGATGAGCGGAACTAAGAGAAGAACTGCTCACCCCCGAATCACTGCTCTTTTCTGACGCACAAGGTTCTCCACCGGCGACAAACTTGACAACGTTCAACCTATGATCCGATTCGCAAGTATCGTCTCTTGCTCCGCCGGGAAGACCCCCACTTCTGGCTGCTGTTCTTTCGGGCACAGTACCTGGATAGCGTTCGATTCTGTCGCATTCCGCGTCGTCTGGAGCTCGCCTACGGATGGAGCGTTTGGCTTGAGGAGCGGGTTCTGGTGGCCTGTGAGAAGGCTCATCTGCCCTATGAACGAGCGGCGATGTCCTTACTCGAACTCCTCCGACTGCTACAATGCCTGCTTCGTAACAGCCGGAGTCGCGGGGAAACTGCCGACGACCAAACGGTGAGTCACCACCTTCTGAACTGGAACCTCCTCCATCGTTTTCCATGTCTCCTTCTCCACCTAGAAATAATTCCTTTATTAGAAACTTAAATAGAAAAAGATGAAGTAATAAAACTGTTAAGATTAATTATTTCAACATACATTCTAGCTGATGAAGTAATTGTACGGCAGCAAGAATTCGGGTACGGTGCTCTGGAGTCATGATTCCCAAGTAGTCAAGATCAGACGGCTCGATCTCTTTAAATAACTCTATATCTTCATATCCATTTCTAGCAAAGGCCACTGTGTACTCTGATAAATCTATCCTCCTTAGCAATTCTTCAACCGACCGCGGTCGTTGCTCCCATAGTCTTTCGCGACTCTTGCACCATTTCGTACTCCTAGATCGGACAGTTTCTCTTTCTGATAAAACTTCAACAGTTGCGAACTTAAAGTTTCCAACTTTGTTGTTTAGAACACCTCGCCAGATACCCGAAGCGTTCATGTTGATGACCTCGATGATGTCTCCTTTCTGTTAACAAATGGTTCTGGGTTAGCAATTTGCACTGATTGCTTCGTAGATGCAGCGATTTGTTATTAAGATGTCTTACCTTATATCGCAGAGCATCTTTCTCATAAATATTGGGTATGTAATCGACGAGTGCGCGGGCCCGACACAGCAGTTGCGGCACGAGGAGGCTCCGCCCAGCCGGACTTAATTCTATGTTTTCTTCTGCCGAGAGAGATGAGTGATTACTACCGGCGCGAACCAACGCTTGTGTGCCTGTACATAAAATATCTAAGATTATCCCCTCATCCAACCAAGCTACCACCAGCACATTAAAAACAAAAATACCTGTGGATACATCATTGCATGACTGCGAACAGGATTGTTAAATTTGTTAATGAATTAGTAGGATAAGGGGTGCAATATATTCAAATATTCAAAAGTGTTCGGTAAGTAACTAACTGGGAGTTATGGCACAAAGAAAGGAAAGACAAACGTATTATTTACAAAATCTTTTTATATTAACACAAGTTATTCAATAAATCCACTCACTACTGCCTGATCCGCTGGGGAGACTTTCGAATGAACTATTAGAACATGGAAAGGCTTGGTCTCCACTTCTCCTATCACTGCCTTCAGGCCCACGCTCTTGTCTTAATCTTGAAATTTTTCTTTGGACATCTTGCCTCAGACCTCGCACTTTACCCGCGAGATGGGACACTCCTTCACAGTCATCGGCGGACTGAAAAGCAAAATTATTCATTAACAGGGCAAAGGTTTGTAATATTAAAAAGCAATTTTGTACTAGCACATTTATTCATCAAATTTATAACATGTACAAAGCTTATAACATTTATTATTACCTGATGTACAGTGGCTATGTGCTGTGAATCAGTTTCGCTTTCCTGATCTTCGTAATCTGACGAGGCAGGTGATAAAGGGTCGGCTCCTATCCGGTACCCGGACATTTGTCTATAACCCCTTCTCGAGTCCCGCTCCGATCGGCTGGATTCTAGCGAAATGCCAGATAGTCGTGATCCTATAGATTGGATGTCAGATGCGGCGTAATCCCCGCTCTCCCGATCTCTCGCTGTTCGCAAAGGGATCACGGTAGTCGGGTAGGGGCCACTTTGTGGAATTATTAATCCTCTCCGAGGGGTTCGCGCTAAACTGATATCACCCGCGCTTCTCAGAGATATCACGCCTTCGCCTCGCGGCTCGTTCCGCAGATTGAGCGTAAAGCAAACTCGGCCGTTCTGAAAAGTGGCTGCTGGCTGACCTCCGCCCATGAGGAAGTCTTCGGGATCGCTCTCGTAGGGTGGCTCGTCGTACCAGTGCCCTCGCCCGGACAGACACCTCGCTTCATCGTCGTACATGTACGTGTCGTCTGTAAACGATCCGTTTATTAGACTTTAGCGCAGCGTACCCACAGCAATGCAAATAAAAAAGTACGCTAACAAAATTGCGAAAAAAATTTACCGTAACAATGCTTCCCACAAAGTGGTTCCACTGACAACACTGCGATTAAAGCTGTGTACGAACATCGTAAGCCGTGCGTTGCAAAATATTTTTTCCAAAAACATGCATTCAGCATTTTGACGCAAAGTCAACATTGATCAGATGAATGGAGATGATTCCGCGTGCTCACAAACAGTACCTATGCAATTTTCGATATATTCCACCGTTTTAAGTCATTTAAATTGGAGTGATTTTTATGTCGAACATTAACATATTATGGTATTGGCGAATGAACGATGCACATCAAAAGCATATCGAACAATAAATGCTGTAAAAACATTCCGTTGAAGAAATAATCAAACAATCAAAACAATTAAATACCATCGAAACATCGTGCAACCCACATGCGAAAAATTTATTTACTCATTTTGATAAAACATCTCAATTTTTCTTGGCGCTTTGATATTTTGACAGCTTAAATATAACACAAAAATACCTACTACTTTTAGAAAAGCTTTTTTTGTACGTTCTAATAAAATAAAATAAAATATAGTTCACATAAACTCGAAAGCTAAAGCCAAATGTTTATAAAGAGAAGCGTATTAGGTATAATAAAATGTAAACATCAAAATACCGAAAAGCGTCTATGTACACATAAATTTAGATAAAAACTTTTCTTCACGATGATTTCTTAGAGTTTTTAGTATCTTTGAGCAAAAACTTACCTCCAAACGGTCCCCTGACTCCATCTCTTCCCATATTCATCAGACCGTGCCTTATATCTCTCAAAATCTGAAACAAAAACAATTTTGTTAAAAATAATGCAAGTCTCGAAATACGGAGGAAACCCTCCGAAACGCCACCCTTTAATATAAGATAGCATTATATTTTAATTTAGAGAGAAAACTGAGCTTGCCATTTTGAAGGGGAGTGAAAGTAGATAGGAACATTTTAATTTAAAAAAATAATAAGCGATTTTCGTCGTTCTGTTTCATTTCCTTCATCTACTAAATTCATGTTTTCACTCCAAACATTCACTAAAAATATATGCGTGTTCATAAATACCGATGCTCTTATCGCATAAAAAGTTTACGGTTTTTTACAAGGAAATGCCGCTTCGTTTATTTGCCATAATGTTGACGTGTGCCTACACCATGCGAGACACCATAATAAAGTTGATCTATGATAATAATATAAAGTAAATATAATAGATAGATTTCTCATTTCAGTTGCTAATATAAAACGCAGTGTAAACATAAAACTGTAAATGGTTCGTAAAATTACAAGACAAAATAAAAATAAATAAGTTACAGCGACTGTGATGAAAATATTTTTCAGACTGATGTCAGTGAGAAAAATATGTATAATCAATAAAAATATATTTATTGATTGATTGACTATAGGAGTAAGATAGGAATGCCAAACTTTAATTAATAGTTCAACCTTACGTTCAGAAAAATAATTCCCTTATTATGTCCTATTTAGGCTTATTTAATGATTTGTGAGGTGTTCTAAAGCGTACGGAACGACCTCCAGCAGCGAATCAGGCTAATAAAATATCAAAATCATATTTTTAAAGTAAAATATTTCCTTAAACGCGTGAACACGGTGATAAATATTCAGAAGGGGCAATAAAACGACCACTTTCTCGCAAGTAGGAAAGTATTGAACATTAAGTTAATTTATGCACGCTTTGTAACCAAGACGGTTAGCACACGAAAAGGATTTGCGTGTACAGAAAATATACGTTTGAATGTTTATATTTTTCAGAGGTGGTGTTATGTGAAATGAGGAATTTTATATTATGCAACGTCCCTTAAATTCCATAGGTCTAGTAACGTTAAGGGGCTGTATGTCGACGATTGCTCTTTTTCGAAACGAAAAAAGAAATACTTCTGAACAAGCCACATCTCCTACTTTTATAAATATATTACTTCAGGTTCCTACCTAGATTTCTATTAAGCTGAAAACATAATAGCAGAAACTTTTCACGATAAAGATGTTATTTCAAAATGATACGTTTTAGAATTTATGATCGAAATATTTTGATACCTACTATTAAGATCAACTTGTGATTTATTGTTAAAGATAGGTAATATGTAGATCTAGATTTCTATAAGAATAGGTTTTTGATAAGTAATTACACATAATTAATATCATTCATTTATTCGAAAAGCAAAGGCGGACAAAAAGAAAATGGTTATTGAGGGGTGGGTAAAGCTACCCCTATTACTTGCCTACGTAGGTACCAGCAACGCGATCTCATAAAAACTGTCGATAATATTTACGATACGCATACGCCATCTAGAGCTTGCCGTTATTAACTGTCTTAGTCGTTTCTGCCGCGGTTTTAGGAACTGGTAGCGCCTTAAGGAAAGGACCATTGAAAAAAAAAGGTAGACCCCAAGCCGTGTTTGTTGCCTGATTCTTCTAGGCTTGGTTGCGAGGAATCGGCCTAGCTTCACCTAGTTCCTAAGACTATTCAAAGTAATCCTTGTGATTTTATTAAAATAAATTATTTTTGAACGTAAAACCTTAAAATAATTTGATCAAAATCATGAGTAGATTTTGGCCGCCAAAAGGTTTAATTTATGTATTTTTAAATCGCTATAGTGCGTCCCAGAGGTTTAGTCTAACATAACTCTACCTTCAGGTATTTTCTTTATTGATATTATTTAATAATCAGTAAATCAAATTATAATGATCTGTACGCAATATTCTTAGCCCGATTGTAACAAAAAATAAGAATATTAAAGAATAAGTTAGACATCCTCTCAGATCTTCTAGTGTTTAGAACCTTGTAAATGTCTAAAGAGGTAATGTAAAAAAATGTAGTCGGAGCACGTCCTAACACTACATTTGGCGGTAGTTAGCATTTCACACGTGACAGGTTGTAAGCCCACCGCCGCTTATAAGAATACGAACTCTTTTCCTCACTATGTTATTCTTTATATTTTTGAAAAAAGTATTTGAATAATCACTAAGGTTTATCATTCATTTATCATCTCCACGGACCGTTTGATCGAACATCAATGAACGAAAGAATGTTCAGAACTTATGCGATATAAAATTAATTCACGTAGCAATCAATAGCAACCCCCCATATTTTTAATAAGCCACGGGATCGTCTCGTTCCAGACGGTGTCACCCAAACTCGTGCAGCAAGCAGTTTATTGGTATACTAAAAATTCAATGTTTAATATACCAAAGTACAGGCCATAGTTTTACGAGTGAAATGTGCTGAGTCACAGGGCTTCCGAAGTTTCGTTGGGAAGCAATACGACTGCCTATAATAGGCTTAGCTTAAGATTAGGGCACGATTAGCTCATGGCTCGTCGGCGGAGGCTCTGAAAGATTACAAGCAAATGTGACTCTCACATCAGATTAGTTTCGGTGTGTGAGTGATAAGGTAGGGATTTTCTTGTTTTTCGGATTGGGGGGCGAGTGGTGCAAATTGCCATTTTTGTATTAGCGGGAAATAGACTGAATGAGTTCGTTATCAGAAAATGAATCTTTGTACACTGAATGTATACATTTTGTAAACTATTTTAATCTTACCTCCTCTTGTTCCCTCGCTAGTTTGTCTTTTTTTTTCATTGCTTCTTGGACTTTTAACTGCAACAAAGCATACATCAATAGATTATCTTCGTGCGATGATAATTGGATTTAAAGTACGTCTTTTCCCGAAGTATTTTATATCCCGTCTAATCATCAAAATGTGTCCGTTTCAGTATAACATAGAACATGAAAAACGAAAAGTGCATTGTAATGATACGAGTAGTTTTAAGTGCAAGATCGTAAAAACTTTACTATTATTGGTAAAACAGTAACTTGTCATGCATCTCGGGATTTGCAAGTCGTGCATTAATGTGATGTTCCATGCAAAGTGCAAATGTGCAAATAAAAATGTGCATATTTTTTAAACATTATCGAAAATGAATTTGCGATAATTAGACTTTGGTCGTTGTAGTTTGTATTTTTATGTATAATAACTAAGATAGACTAAATAACTTAGATCCACCTCCAATTCTTAGGGCATGCCGAGTAAAGTTTAAAGCCAAAAATGCAGATAAAAATTTGGAATTTTGAAAAAACATCTGTTAGAACTCTGTTGGCAAACAAAACTAATTAAATACACATATTATAATATATATAATTATATAGACTAGAAGAACCTACGACTAACATATAAAAAATAAGAATAATATTATTAAAAATATCTATATTCGAAATTGTTATAAATACTACAAATCTACAGGAACTTTAAAATACTATAATAAAACAAGTAATTCAGTAGATAAGTACAAGAACATAAAACAATACAAATATAAATAAAATATGTACGAATATAAGATGATTGCCATTCAGAGTATAACAGATTGAACCTATTCCACTATAAGACTTCTAATAGAACCAAAGCATAGTTATAAAATAACGTATGCCATAGGAACTAAAGCCTTATAGCAGAAAGATTTGAAGCTCACCCTATGTATAGTTTCTTCAAAGGTGTTAGGGTGGGCGGCGTTCATTTGTAAGAATCTGAGGCGATCATAGTCCCTTGGGTCAACCATGGACCTAAGGGCGGTATCGGGCCCAGGGCCTAAGCCGAGCCCGCTCTGTAGAACGCTGTCCGGTGTGTCGACCTGGAGGAAAGTTTCACAATTTATGGTGGAGGGTTGAGTTGTGTAACCTTTTTTTGGTTCCGGGTCGGATTGTTTGAATTAAACAATTTTATCCTGGTTATATTCGTGTTTTCAACATTGACTTCATTTTTGGATCGACCAATACTTCTGTACTAAAATTATTATGAAAGCTCCAGTACCACTGATTTGATTCTGATTCTTTTTACTAAATTACTTCTGAGTGCTTCAAGCATTTTTGATTGTGATAAAAATTAGCTTCGGTTACTGCAGGATAAAGAACTTTATAGTGATGATATACTTATAGAATGATTTTATCCTTTAAGTAGGTGCAGCAGATTTGCAGATTGATTGATTTTTTGTCTAAAAATTTCTCTAAATTTTACTCTTTATGAATTTTATATGTTACTTCATTTTATTATGAACCAAAGCAGGTCAAATGAAGAAAATCACGTGTTTTGAAACTTCCCGATAATTTATCAACTCATTGAAGAGTCATTTTTCTCATAAAGATCCGCGAAAATACACCTACTCTCTCGCGGAACTCGGAACTTTTTCACGAATCATGATGGTATGATTTATCGTCTATCTTAGTCGAAAACTTTTTGAGTAATCTTATTTTTAGTTTGACAGCTCGAACTTTAAAAGTTTCGACTCGTCTTGATATCTCGTTTCGTTAATGTTTTTCGAAAGCTCTAAGTAGTTAAATAAAGAAAACATGGTGCCTAAAAATAACATGCAAGCAACAAAAATACATTTCTGAAGTAATATCAAACTAAACCAAGTATTTTTCAATATTTTGACTATTATTTTTTTTACATATTTTTCACTATACGTTTGACACAAACATATCTGTTATATTTAATACTCGTAGTTAGCACACCCACTAACTGTGGGATAAAATTGATTGTCAAATAGGCTATTTGACAGTATGAAAAATAAAGTGTTGTTAATAGTAATCTATGTAAATTATGCTTTCAAAAAGGATTATGGAGTAAAATAAGTCACGTGACACAAAACGGTCAGGATGGTGGTGAACGGTGGTCGAATCGAAGATGACGTAACATGCTTGTCAATATGTCTGCGCCTGTCTTGAAAAACTTGACGTTTGTTTACTTGTTGACAAACATGTTACGTCACAGAAACTAGTGCGACGCCACTTAAATTATAGAAGCGTTTTTGCGGGTTGTTTAAAATGTTATTTTAATTTGAAAAATTTGGCTAATTTAAAACATTATTTTTATAGGTTTCACAGTCACTACTGAATAATCTAGAATGGTTTTTAAAATCTTGGTTCTTAAAAGCCTATTCCCATATTTATGACAATGTCAAATTTATTCAACAGTTAGCCCCCTTATCTGATGATTGCAAAAACCGGCCCTGAATACATTAAGTTAGAAAGAGGTTTAATATCATCAAAATAACACACACACAACTATATCTACCAAACGGAGCTTTACCATTTAAAGTAACGTATCTATTAGCTTGTTATAACAAACTCAAATACCATTTTAAACCAGCTGAAGCGAGAATCGAGAATAAATGCCAAAAACTCTGCTCTAGAAAGCGCGAATTGGATGGATAAGTCGGTTATAGGTGCCTAGCACAAACTGAAATATAGGATCAAAGACCCGGTTGTGATGACTACCCCGGTTTTGGGCAATTTAAATTTTTGCAGTCAATAACTAGGCATAGCAAACCAACTTGTTTAAAATCTCTTTGTCTATCTTTGTCTTTTTGATTATTGACATTTGTGGTGCGTTGGACCTTATATTGTTTTGACCATAACTAAATATTTCCCGTTATGTCTATTCAAATATAAATAATTCTTTAATAAATATCGCCTGTTACAAAATCTTTGATATAACGAAGAGATAGATAAATACTCTATTCTATGTTGTTTAAAAATCGCCGTTCTAATCACTTTTTCAATATAAACCGTTTATTTGAAGATTATAATGTTGTTATTATACTTACAACCAGCGCTCTCACCCTATCTATCAATAATATAGTATACTGTGTTCACTGCACATGCAAAGCTAAAGAAGAAAACCTATCACGAAAATTCAAATTTTATGGAAAACACCGTGCGTTTGATAAGGGGCCGATAAATTTAAGGTTTTCAGGCTTGTCGCATTATAGGGCTATTGTCGGCCATTCGCATTATTCCCTTATCAAGTGCGAAGTTAATGGGCGAGCTTTGTACCGTCTATGATTAATTGATCCCACCCTCATTGTGATGCAGAAATCCTTAGCTTTTTCCGTAAGTGAATATGATAAATGGCATGTTTTGTATGTTCGCCTATCATGGTAATTATTGTAGTGTGATTTCGCACTGTTCTGTTCATTCGTAAACACTGTTCACATAGGAATATTTAACGAATTCGATGAATGAATTGCGCTTTTGAATAAACAAGCAATCTGTTTCGTGTTGTTCGAATGTTAGTTACTATGTTAGGAAAGTACAATATTGAAATTTGTTTCTACTAACGGAGGCATACCTACCATACGTTCTTATATCTAAATAGTGGCCATTATTGTTACTATTTAAATGGTTTCAACGTATACTAATTGAATAAAAAAACAAGTCACAGGCGAAGAGTATCAGCTGATGTTGTTTATAAATCATCTAAAATACATGTGAAAATGCATTACAAACGAATACAAGACTATTACGGAAGAAAGATTATTCAAAAACTCCAAGCCATATTTCATATTTTAGCATTTAAAAACACGATTTATATAAATACTTTAACACGCAATTCAAATCGATTGATTGACGAACTCTCGGTTAACTTAATTTGCTCTGTATCAGACAATTTCAATTTGATAATTTGTTTTGATTGCCAATATCTATTTTTGGAATAATTGTTTGTACAATTTTATTATAGCTTTCAAAGTGTGAGCCTTAGCAAAAACTTTGATAGTTTATATTATCAGAACTTGAGGTTAAAAAAAGTAAGGGTTATCAATTAAAATTAAATAAAAAAAAAGATTTTTGCCTTATTTTTAAGTTCTATTTTGCCATAAACAAAAACTTTGGGGCAAGAAATTAGAGCACAAGTGTGATATAAATCCTAATAATATTATAAATGCGAAAGTTTGTGAGTTTGTATGTATGTTTGTGCCTCAATCAGGCATAAACGACAAAACAGATTAAGATGAAAAATTGGCTGTAGATGTAGATATAATTAATGCCCGAATAAAACATAGACTACTTTATAATACGAAAAACATCCCCAAAATGATAAAAAAACGCTTATGGAGTGATTTTGGTATATGAGCGCTGGTGTGCAAAAAATCTGACAACCGTGTTGACATCAGTCGTCATAGCAACGTGCGTTACTTTATGAATATCAAAATTTGGACAGGACGTCTTTCGCGGGTCTGCTAGTAATGTATAATTGAAAGAATGCCACACTACAACTAACGCAGCTATAAAATCACGGCTAACAGAACCGAGTATGATAATACAGGAATAAATAACGACTGGTCAACAAAAGTGAATTATGAACAAATGCAAAATTATTCTACGGAACACACATAAAACTTGCAGCGGGCGTTCAAAGAAAATAATTCGCTTCAAAAACATTGCTTTGAATACCGAGTAAACGTGATAAATGTACCACAAGAAACAACTTTTCTAGCTGAACAAAACTGGGTGAAACTTTTAATATCATCGTTTCGGCTTTACTGCAGTTGGTGATTCGGAAAAGTGTAGAACATTGTTTTTTTAACTACAATTTTAAATGATGCTTTCAATAGCGACCACGAACATTATTTTATTAGTATTCACGTGTTGACTAATAAAATCCTAATAATATTATAAATGCGTTTGTGAGTTTTGTAAGTATATATTATGTTTGTACCCTAATCAAATATTAAAGACCAAACAGATTCGGATAAAATTTGCTGTAGTATGTAGATAAGTAGTCCAAAAAACAACCCCAAAATGATAAAAAAAAACAAAAATGATGATTTTTGTATAGATGGCGCTGGTGTGCAAAAACTAGACATCTCAGACCGAAAACATTAAATTGTGATAGCAACGCATCCTACCAAAAAGGTTGAATCCTACTTAGGTCGGTATTCGAAAAAAACATTGAGTGATAGCAACAACAATATTCTACCAAAAAGGTTGAATCCTACTAAGGTCGGTATTCGAAATTTATTTCGTCAAAAAAAATTTACATCCATTTGACTACCGAATGATACGCATTATACCATAATTCGTAATGGAAGTTTCCTGAAAGTGCTTTTTTCTATGCGATTATTTAAGTTTGGACAGGAAAAGTCTGTCATGGGTCGGTTACTGTAAAATAAGTATAACAGTACCTTTAAGGTAATAGTTGTAGGTAACAGCAATTCACATGGTAGTCCTTGTTGAATTTATTTTAACAAAAATCTTTACACAATATTATTTGCATATTTCGTGTCGGGTTTTAACGAATGAATTGGAATTGTTCAATCAGATATAAGTTGACGTTGTAAGTTAGTTATATATTCACAGTAAGCGCATTAACGGAGGCTTTTACAATAACTTTATTATTATCGAAGTCCACATCACGCCAGGAAGTTCACAATCATAAAAGACGAAGCTTAACTTTAGGGTCAATTTTGTTCTAAGAGTACATGTAAAAGTACTACAAAATAGAACATTCAAAGTTTAAAATCAAAAGCTAGATCATAGAACTTTAGTTTTATATAACACCTTTTTACTTTTATGTTAATAAAGAGCACAAAGGATGAAGTTATCGAACAGTTTGTTAGGTTAAATAACGCTCAGTATCGTAAACTAAAAACCGGCCAAGTGCGAGTCGGACTCGCGCACGAAGGGTTTCCGTACCATTATCTATAAAAACGGCAAAAAAATCATGTTTGTTGTATGGGAGCCCCCCTTAAATATTTATTTTATTCTGTTTTTAGTATTTGTTGTTAGAGCAGCAACAGAAATACATAATCTATGAAAATTTCAACTGTCTAGCTATCACGGTTCATAAGATACAGCCCTGTGACAGACAGACGGACAGATAGACAGACAGACAGCGAAGTCTTAGTAATAGGGTCCTTTTTATAATTATTTTTGAAATTATGTGTGTATTACTTTTTTGGAAGAAAAAAAGTAATATATATATTACTTTTTTTTACTCAGTGTGTGATTGTGGAAAAATAAATGCCGGCGAAAGATAGTAAAAAATGTTTGTTTGTATTTTACCAAAAATAACCAGGAAGATAAGTAATTACAAAGCTTCCCACCAAGGAATCGTGAAGCTTTCAATCCGAACAGTCCCGTTTTTACTCTTTGGGACGGAACCCTAAAAAGTACTTTATATTGGTTAGTTACTGCTCATATTTTAAGACAATAAAGGTATCCAATAGCAACAAAATGTTAAAACATAGAATTACAATGCTGCATGCAATAATATGTTTATCGATACAAGATGGGCCGAATTTACGATCATTGAAACGTTCGCAAGCGAGGCAACGGAACAACTATAACGTTTTATTGCTACTATCGATGCCTGAAAAGCCGTAACACGAGTAATATTCACCACAAGAAGCCAAGGCAAGGTGCCAATAGCCCCAGACAAGCATACGTCAACAATTACAATGCCACAATGCTACAAAAGAATTGCTTTGCTTGGAACGTGTGTGCCAAATTTTAACGTAATGTAACGTAATATAGACAGTTCGGGGTCGTTATTTTGTAAGTCTCGATAATCTTTTTTCCTCATGCTAGGAATTTTATCATATTATAAAAAAGTGTGTAGAATTCTATAATAAAAAAATAAAATAAATAGGATCACGACTGTAATCCGCAAGTACGGTAAACATGAAGATATCTAGTGGGGGTAGTCAGACATTATATTTGGCACATGCCTACATTTTGCAGTAGTTAACATTCCATACGTGATAGGTTGCAAGCCCATCGCCGCTTATAAGAATACTAACTGATTTCCTCACGATGTTTTCCTTCACCGTTTCGAGCACGTGTTTTTGATTTGAAGCATTTAAATTTTTCGAACATTAAAATTGATGCACGCCAGGATTCGAAAGCACGACCATCAAATTGAAAGTCGAATTCCCACTCGGCCAGCACGGCTTTTTTAATTCGATGTAGATTTTTAAGAGATTCTATATATAAATAAGCGATATGTAGTGATAAGGTACCATGTTAAGGGGCTGTATGTCGACGATTGCTCTTTTTCGAAACGAAAAAAGAAATACTTCTGAACAAGCCACATCTCCTATTTTTATAAGTATATTACTTCAGGTTCCTACCTAGATTTCTATTAAGCTGAAAACATAATAGCAGAAACTTTTCACGATAAAGATATTATTTCAAAATGATACGTTTTAGAATTTATGATCGAAATATTTTGATACCTACTATTAAAATCAACTTGTGATTTATTGTTAAAGATAGGTAATATGTAGATCTAGATTTCTATTAGAATAGATTTTTGATACATAATTTATATCATTAATTTATTCGAAAAGCAAAGGCGGACCACGCGCCGACGTGTGTTTGTCGTCATTGCAGCAGTCGGTAGGATTATTTATCAAAGTGATTAAAGATGGGTACATCTTTATTCACATATACTATACATTATAAAATAGGAGATGTGGCTTGTTCAGAAGTATTTCTTTTTTCGTTTCGAACAAAAACAATCGTCGACAGGGAGCGCCTTAAAGGTTGCTGGGAGCCGTTGGATGCAGGATACAACACAAGATCGGTCGCTCTGGAAATTTATAGGGAACATAGTGCTACCTATGTTCAAAAATGGACTGGAATTATGATGATGAACTGACTCAGTTTTTTTTATGAATATAAAGCACGAGCTATTACAATTTGTAGGCTCAAGTCGTAGTCGTTTGTAATTTAGCTGAAGGTTGTTACAAAACCAGACCACAAATTTGAATTTGCATCCAAGTGATGACGAAGCACGCAACCAAAGGAAATTAAATTTAAAGAAGTGAAAATTAACTAAAGTTAATTTCAAGGAATTCGTTCCATGGAGGGGAAAGAAAAGAGGAAAGATTGAGTTAGTCGATGTTATCAAAGAAACCCATTATGAATTCTTATAATTAAAAATGTAATTGAGGATTTCCGAAAAAAAAATGGTTGTTGGTTTGACCGGTGCAGATTTTTTTATAAATTTTAACATAATTCCTTATCCTATTATTTTAGGTTATTTTAAAACTACTATTCTTTCAATAAGAGTGCAACATTATGCATTAAATAATTTTGCAAGTGCATCATAGGGCAAAATAACTTCACAAAAAAATGTTTACAAATTATTTGTATATTACAGAGTTGACGAGAAACAAGAAAAGTCGTTCGCCATAAACTTATCCCCGGCAAATCCTTTAATCGCAGCTGTACTCAGCATGGTCAATAACCGAAAAAAGCAACTTGTGACGGGACTAATCCTAAGTGCAAGTCCGCCGATAAGGATTATACCCTGCCTCCCTAATGGTCTTTATCCGCTGGCCCAACAAACGCTCATAACTCAACCCCGTCTTGGCTCAACCGACTTAACTTTGGCAGGCGTCATTTCTCAAAAGGCATGTGGTGACGTACCCCCCTTCAAGATTAATAAATATAGGTGGACGTGGAAAAATGTAGCACTTAATTCGGTGAGAATGAGTTGCGTATCTAATACGAACACGCTGCCGGCATTGCTCTCGTTGATAACTAGGATATTCATTGTGTGATTCTGGCGGAATTTACTTTATGGTAAACTAGCAGTCTGCCCCGGCGCGCGGCGTCGCACGGGTGTAAGGAATTTATGGGTATTTTTTTTACACCTTGGGTTATTGAAGTTTTCATACGTATCCCTAATGGTTAGAGATATGATATTACGGACTTTTTTGTAGATGATGTTATCTATAAAACTGTAGTACATTACTTTTCTCTATTGTCAATAATTTCCGCAGCGTAAGCGATGTATAGATTTTTTTTTGATTTTTAACACGCTGGGTTACATTATCGAAGTTTTCATACGGATCCCTAACATTTTTGAAAATATTCTATAGCCTATGTTCATCAGGGATAACGTAGGATTCTAATGGTGAAATAATTTTTCAATCGGTCCTGTAGTTTCGGAGCCTATTCAATGCAAACAAACAAACAAAGAAACAATCAAATCTTTCCTCTTTATAATATTAGTATAGATATAGATATTTCGGGCTCTTAGACGTAGCACAAAATACTACCTTTGTTAGAACCCGACCTGGGTTCTCTAAGAAACTGAAGGCTTGTCTATATGAAGCTACATTTATTTCTCGAACCGTTACGAGTAAAATAACATATTGGTGCTTGTTATTGGCTATTTTCTCATAAAAATCTTTAACTTTTGCCACTTTTGCTGGACTTTTTGTAAAGAGATACCAAAGAAGCTAAAACTAAAAAAGCTTCTTACATATAAAGCGTATTATACGATAATTAAATATTTAAATAATAATAACTTTGACATGTAATTCAATTTTTTTTATATTGTTTGTTTATGTATTTATTAATGATTGTATGAAATTTTGTATCAATATTGCATGCGTGACGCGCTGATTATGACTGTACTTTAACTGTATCTGTATTATTATCTGTTACATACATCGCAATATATAATTTGAGTTTGAGTTTGACCTACAAGATACCTATTGATTTATTTACCAGCAAAATACTTCTGTGGTATCACTAACCTAACTAACTGATACGTGACCTGCGTGTGTTGACAAAACGCCGACCAATTTACCGTTTCGGATTAAACTTTTAACCAGCGTTCAACCAATTAAAAACTCAAATTCTGACAAGCTTTTCCCAACTTCCTGGCATGTAAACAATACTCTCAAAATCCACGTTAAACGCGTACCTATACTCGCCCCCCATACGTTTACTAATTGCTCCGAGTGCATGTCAAAGGCGGACCGGCGTCGCGCCGGATCTACATAATGGGGTATGGGGGTGCAAGCGGGAATGTTTGAAAAAAAATAGTGCGACAGACGCCCCAGGCTGGAACTAAGATTCGGTTACACACAGTTGCTAACGAGAAACCAAGACAAAGCATTTTTTTTTGGTTCGCATCTTTTGGAATGTATTTAAAACTATTCGAGGCGAAACGTGGAGAATAAAAATTCGAAACACAACAAAACTTTAAAATTGAAACTAGAAGCAAACCAAGGAGATGTATAGAATGCTAACTAGGTACTGCAATATGTGGACATGTGCCAATTGTAATGTATGGACGTGCCTCTGACATAATTTAAAGATGGTTTCTGTTAGGTTGTCGATCTTACTTGGGGATTATCTACAGTCGTGATCCTATTTATTTGTGTATAAACTATAGGTAAAAAATAACGTCTCACCAAAAACATGGATTATGGTGTAGGCATTTTAATTACTTATAATAACAATATACCTAAGTATTAAATCACTTTATTTGGCCTTATAGTTCCTTCAAGTTTTAGTTTTAGGTTAGTTGGCACCGTGTGAAATCTTCACTAATATTTTTTTATTTTTAATATATTTTGATAAAAGTATTTTTTTATATGTAAAAAAGATTTTTGAAGGTTCAATAGATATTTTTTCACAAATTATTCAAAGCTTTTTTCTTTTATTAGTAAAAAAAACTATGGAAAAAATACATTTACGTTTTAGTGTTTTAAATGATGTTTCAGTAGTCCTTTAATTTTAGTTTTCATCATCATTTAGAAGAACTAAGAAAAATGCTTCATACTTCGATACGTCTCGAGCATTATACATATAACCTTATTGATACGGATCAAAAGATAAAACAAACTACTAATCTACTAAAACCAAGGTAGTATAAATTCCACTTACCCTCTGCGGAGGCATCGCTTGTCTAGGACTGTGGGAGTGCTTCGGAGAACAGGATCCATGTTTCTCTTTTCTATGGGACTTCAAGCCACGAAGTAGTCTTGAGAACGTCGTGACTTTCTTCTTGGCTGTGCCGAGGCAGTTATCTGCGGAATAAACTAATATTATTTTAGAAATCTATGTTATTAAAATACTGCCAAATAATAAATTGTAGGGTTTGAACGAGTCAGTATCGTCCAAATGCCAAAACGGATACTGACTCAAATGAACTCTTAATTGAGTGTCCATTTTGGCATTAAGACGATACGAAGTTATCTGCGGAATAAACTAATATTATTTTAGGAATCTATGTTATTATAATACTGCCAAATAATAAACTGGGGGGAGAGAACGAATCACTATCGTCCAAATGCCAAAACGGATACTGACTCAAATGAACTCTTGATTTAGTGTCCATTTTGGCATTAAGATGATACGATGTCGATACATATAAAGAAAATTCTACACAGTAATAATAAGGTACGAGTATGATGTTGCACACCAAATATAATTTGTAAGTATTAATTGTGTTTCAATAATTTAATCAATAATATTATTATTAATGCCAAAAACTAACATTTACTCATGAGTGGAAATGAACTCTTGAGTTAGTGTACATTTTGGTATTAAGACGATACGATGTCGATACAATAATGGCATGTGATTAGACTACTCATCACATCAAAAAAAATCTACACAGTAATAATAAACACACCAAATATAATAAGTGTTAATTGTGTTTCAATAATTTAATCAATAATATTATTATTAATGCCAAAAACTAACACTTACTCATGAGTGGAAATGAACTCTTTGGTAAGTGTCCATTTTGGCATTAAGACGATACGATGTCGATACGATAATGGTTTGTGCTCAGACTCTTCAACACATTAAAAATATTTAATCAATAACATTATAGGTATAAAATAACCAAATTTCAAAATAACTTTAGTCAAATGTTAGTTCAGCATCGCGGTTTGGCTTTCCCTGTGTTTACTTTCATTACATCCTGTTACACGAGTTCAATTAAAATCTAAATTGACTTTAGTTTAAGTTTGAAGACAATTGATAGACTTCTGAGTTGGCAATTACGCTGAAACGACTTATGTAGACAATCTTCCCATAACGAGAGTAGCTTCATGAGATGCATTAAGATCTTTGATTTAGCAAGTTGATGCTGGAAATTTTTGTTTTTTGTATGAGCTGAGTCTCCCCGGATAAAACTAAAAAAGTGATAAAACCGCATTATCTTGAAAACCATCAAACTTACAACGAAACTGTCTTTTATTTATGTAGCTAGTATGATTTATCTAACGAATCATATGAAAATTAACTGTTTAGCTATTCATAGTTTTGAATAAAAACGTCAGTGTTTTGGAAAACACAACTTTGGAAAATAAATCTGTAAAGTTTTACTAATCGTGTTTCTGTCTATAATTTATTTAGATTACATCCTTATGTTATCTTTGTCATAAAAACAAAACTGTATGTTTAGCGGTTATTGAGAAAAAACGATTCTGCAATCATCAAAAAATTATTACTTGTCTTAACAGTAGAACACATTTTTGAACGGAGGTACAAATACGGATAAAGACCGATCATTTACGAAAAATTATAAAGAATAATCCAAAAATAAATTGATCAGGTCTTTATCGAAAAAATAATCTTAATAAGGAAAAACTTGAACAGAGATTAAATCGATAAGGATAAACTTACCACTAGGCGGGAATTCGTAGAAATACGCTGATCTTGGACTGAGGCAGCTGAAACAAGGAAAATTTCAATAAAAATTACTTATTCACAAACTTCCAAAGTTAGCAGTAAAGTTTATTATTATCAAATTATTTGCGATAATAACCTTAATTACAGAATTAGAATACAGCAAGTGCCTAATAGTCACAGTAAGGTAGACCCCAAGCCGTGTTTGTTGCCTGATTCTTCTAGGCTTGGTCGCGTGGAATCGGCGTAGCTTTATCTAGTTCCTAAGACGTTTCAAAGTGATCCTTGTGATTTTATTGAAATAAATGATTTTTGAATTTGAATTGAATTTGACAGTTGTAAGAAACTTTCAGTGCAAAACATTGCCTCTTGTGCCTCTGACTACCTTTAGACATTTTCTAAGCCCTCGAGATCTGAGAGAATGTCTACCATAATCGGGGATTCGTTATTCGTATTTTTTTATTAACTTTTGCGATGCCGGGGGCGAATAATAGTTTGACACAATATGCGAAGATTACGAAGACTCACATAGCAATTTAAATAAGTCCGAACGTGTGTAAACAAACGTTTCATTATAAACCAAAACAAACTGTCAACACATGAAAACACCAATCAAAAAACAATTAATTAACCTCGAGCCACAATGCAGAAAACGCACAAAAACTATCGGTATTCCGAAAATGGGAAATTAATCGACTACGAAATTAACAATACCCCATTAATGATAATGATTGTACGAAATGAATGCTGATGAAAATGAATTCGTAAAGGATTGAGGTGGTTCGGCCTATAACCAGCTATTGGTCGATTTCGAACACAAACATGGTACTAACAAGGCATAACCATAATTAATTTACTTACAAGCTGTTAGCTTACTCTGTTCACGGATTCGTTACGGGGCGATTTTGCATTTACCAAATTCAAATTCAAATTCAAAAATCATTTATTTCAATAAAATCACAAGGATCACTTTGAAACGTCTTAGGAACTAGGTGAAGCTACGCCGATTCCACGCGACCAAGCCTAGAAGAATCAGGCAACAAACACGGCTTGGGGTCTACCTTTTTTTTTATGATCCTTTCCTTAATGCTATGTAGAGCTCCAGTGTGGTGCCAATCGAACAAGGTGAAGGCTCAAACAAGAATAATAATTAAAAGTACCTACTACTCAAGTACGTAGGTACAGCAATAAAAAAAATAACTAAAGAGCTTCAGCACAAATTCAAAAAGCTACCTAATGCCCTGATCACACAATATTATTAGAAAATAAACAAAGGCACACGCGGCGACTTGACGACAATAATGTAGCCAAATGGTGTACGTATCGAGTTCTCGGCCGAGATCACTGTCTCGATCGTTTGCTCGGTACGTAAGGTCAAGGCATAACGAATTGATTCCCGTATTTTCAGTAAAGTTTATTTTTCCACTGACACTGACATCAGACTGGCATTATTTCCGTTTCAATAAGCGTCAATTGCGATAATTTTTTGGGGTTTTTACTCAACATTGTCATTTCGAGTTGAATTGGCGATAATAAATAATAAATTCCGTAGTTTACAATTTTATAGGAAAGGGTATAAAAAGCTTAAAAAATGAAATCTGCAATATTTTTTTGTCTAATTTGTAAGCAAATTTTACTTTCTCGCATAATACGCACTATATATACCTACTAGTTCCTATCCGCGGTTTGCTCGCGTTGTACGGATAAGACGTAGTCTACTATTTCAGGATATACGCTATTTCAAGTTTCATCCAAATCTGTTCAGTAGTTTGAGCGTGATCCAAATATACATTAACTTTCGGATTTATAATAATGAATAAGGTTTTAACTCCATGCACACTGTCTTATCCTAATAAATGCTATAAAAAACTCACAGTATGAAAGCTACTATGATTGTAATAATGTATATAAGTGCACCCGTTTTTCACACGCGTTTCTGAAACGCGCCGTCGACGCGCTTATTTAGCTATACAGACGCTATACGAACGCGATTCAGACACAGCCTGTAGACCTTGCGTCTGACTCGCGTGCGTATCGCGTCTTTACAGCAACAAAAGGGCGTCGACGGCGCGTTTACAAAACGCGGTGTGCCTAGGCAGCGCTGTAATTACACACAACGTTTATCAGTTTAGGATATTCCATACAAAACTTGATAGTTCGTTACATAATACTATGCCAAAACAACAGCAATAATTATTATTTATTATATTCGAGTTGAGTTGTGGGAAAATCAATATTCATTGCGCCGCGTTGTTGCAGATATGATACAGTTCATTCTGATTTATGGCTTTGAATTATAGGTGTTTGTGGGCGATTTTACACGTGAAGCGGATTGCCACCGATTGCCGCTTTACAAAGCGGCCGTATTACCACAGCCGTAAAAATAGATCACATTAATTTATGAATTCGAAAGTTTGGTTGTTTGTTTGTAAATCTATCTTATCGTAACGACAAAACAGAAATACATAATAGAATTATTATAACTTGGATTAAACAGGATACTTTCTATCCCTAAAAAACAAAATGGTGGATTAAACCACAAAAATGAAGTCGCTGTTAAACACAATATTAAAATATTAAGTTTTAAAAACTAAATAAAATCCGTGATCAATGGAACTATATAGAGATAGTCAGAGGCACGTCTAAATAATACATTTGGCAGGCAATAAGTTGCAAACTCATCACAAATCTGTTTTCAATGTAACTTTATGCGTTCAGTTTCAATGCAAACATTATATCTTTAGAAATTTAAATGAATTATTCGATAATGCAATGCATTTATCGCTACAATAGTTTACCATAAATCCGTTCTACTTACCACGTAATATGACATGAAAATTAAAAACAAAAAAAAAATATGCTTCGTTAATGCCTGGAAATCCATCTTGCAATTCTTTCTGATGGGCTTCTAATCTAACTCTAGGCGTGACTAATGACCAAAAATTGCCTACTTATTACAAACTTTATATACTATCTATCTAGAACGCACTAAGTGATGGCATATTAAGACGCTGCCAGTCGACGATTATTTTTGTTCGAAACGAAAAAAGAAATACTTGTGAACAAGCCACATCTTCTATTTTATAATGTATAGTATATGTGAATAAAGATGTACCCATCTTTAATCACTTCGATAAATAATCCTACCGACCGCTGCAATGATGACAAACACGCGTCCGCGCGTGGTCCGCCTTAGCTTTTCAAATAAATTAATGATATAAATTATGTATAATTACTTATCAAAAATCTTTCCTAATAGAAATCTAAATCTACATATTACCTATCTTTAACAATAAATCACAAGTTGATTTTAATAGTAGGTATATAAAATATTTCGATCATAAATTCTAAAACGTATCATTTTGAAATAATATTATTATCGTGAAAAGTTTCTGCTATTATGTTTTCAGCTTAATAGAAATCTAGGTAGGAACCTGAAGTAATATACTTATAAAAATAGAAGATGTGGCTTGTTCAGAAGTATTTCTTTTTTCGTTTCGAAAAAGAGCAATCAGCGACTGGCAGCCTCTTAACTCAACTTTAAAAAAAGGGGAAGGTTCTCCTGTAGGCCGAGTATGTTTTTTTTATATAATGTACACCGATTACTTCGTAGCTGCCCAATATAAATGGTTTCGCGTTGCAATACATCTTTTTCCTATTTTTTGTCAGAAACCGTCACAAAATCAATACAATTTTAATCGTTGATGGTACCTAAACGAACAAATAAACAAACATAAATTAATTTTTATATAGACTGTTCCGTTTCCGCGTTCCGCGGTGATATCTATGAAAACAAATAAAAATAGCATATATCGCTTAAAGATATTGTAGCTACCTAATATTGAAGGTATATTCAGAATTGAATCAATAGTTTCAGAGATTACCTTCTACATCCAACTCCGAAAATCACAAACAACAAACTTTACCTTTTCATAGTATATTCGTATCGTAGTTTATATTATATTTACAGTTTGGTCAATGTTGAGCGTCAATGTTTATTCGTTAATTTAACACAATTTGTATCTACAGTTCGGGTAAAATTACCATAAAGCGTAGGTTCGTTAGATATCAATGTTTTGAATTATGTTACCGAAAATCTTATGGGTAGGTGTATAAGTTCCACTCATTTACAAGATTGTTGAGTTTATAGATATAATATTTTTAATAACTCTAACGGTACCGGAAATATTGTTTCGGCTTGTTCATAAACAAAATTGTCTTTGGTTGGTAACACGCTATGACGCAATTAAAAAAAATATATATTTGTAAGTATCTAGAAAACTTTAAAATAAATGTTTAAAAAAAAAGTAGGTATTTCAAAATTTAGTTTATAATATTTTTTATTAAAAGCTTTTATTCAACTTGCAATGTATGTATGTATGTAACTATGTAACTATGTTTGTTAATGTGGAATCTTGCAACTCAATTTTGAAGAATTTATCCCTAACCGACGCAATTAAAAAAAAAAAAAAAACTATTTGTATCTAGAAAACTTACAAATAAATGTTTAAAAAAAAGTAAGTATTTCAAAATTTACTTTACAATATTTTTTATTAAAAGCTTTTATTCAACTTGCAATGTATGTATGTATGTAACTATGTAACTATGTTTGTTAATGTGGAATCTTGCAACTCAATTTTGAAGAAGTTATCCCTAACCGATTGATCTGAAATTTTGCATACTTATGTAAAATCGGTGACAATACAATAATATGTTGACAGCGAGCTGATCTGATGATGGAGTCAAGAGCTGTTTGACCGTACTCCTTAGTAAATAGCCGGATTGAGGTAATACTTTGCGTACCTATCAATCTCCAATGAAAATATAAAATCAGGTCATATTGAGCTGGTCTGATGATGAAGCTCGAATGAAGCCATAGGAACTCCCTAACTACACAAAATAACCACGTCGTTATTGGGCTCGTTGGATTTGTCTTGATGAGAGCCATATCACTACTTAATATAAAGCAAAGTCGCTTTCCGCTTCCCGCGTCTGTATGTATGTATGTATGTTTGCTTATATCTTTAAAACTACACAACGGATTTTGATGCGGTTTTTTTTAATAGATAGAGTGATTCAGGAGGAAGGTTTATATGTATAATATAATATAATAATAATAATAAAAACATTTATTCACATAGATGGGTTTACAAAGTAGGTACTTACAATGTATTTCATAACATGGTGTATTTGTTTTAACACTCTGTTTCCGTACGTACTTACCTACTTGAATAAAACCTTTCAGGGTCAAACAATATCACCTCGCTCTAACTAAGTTTAATAAACTTGTATTTAGACACGAGGGCTCAATCCTTTGGCTTCTTTAAGGTGTTTACAAGTATTTGCTATCGTTTGTGTTAGGTAAGCAATAAAAAATTAACGGAACAAATGCAGAACTCAACAAAGAACTATAATGTAATAATAAACTAATATATGTAAGGAACTTATAACTAAGTCTTAAGGCCTATATGCCATAAAAAAATGTACTTACACTAGAAATAAAACAGCAAAAAAGTGTATATATATAAATACATATGATATTAATAGAATAAATACAAATATAAATATACATATAGCCCAGAATTATGATTAGATCTCCAACAAATGTTCTACTTGAGAGTAGTCAATACTTTGTAAATAGTGTGTTATAGCAAATTTACATTCTCGTTGAGTTTTTTGGTGTAGAGTTTCTATTTTACTAAGTTTGTTATAAAGGTATGGAGCTAAGAACTGAGAGTGATGGTGAGCAAAAGATGTTTTGCATGATTTAGTTAGGTAGATTTTGTTTTTTCGTCTTTTGCGTGAGGCGTCAAGGTGAGGAGATTTTTTGTGTTGATTTAGGATTAGTTGAAGGATAAACATTGTATAATAACATGCTACCCGTGCGAAGCCGGGGCGGGTCGCTAGTAATTTATAAAAGACTAGCCGACCCGTGACAGACGTTGTCTTGTCAAATTTCAATAATCGAATAGAAAAGACTGAATGTTTTTAGTCAGTGATGTCAGATTTCTTGCACACCAGCACAGAAATCATTCTTTTTGCGTTTTTTTTATAATTTTTGGGATGTTTTTCTTATATTAAAGTAGTATTTTATGTATTCGAGCATTATATCTAACATCTACAGCAAATTTAAACTTAATCTGTTTTGTCGTTTAGGCCTGATTGAGGAACAAACATACATACAAACTCACAAACTTTCGCATTTATAGGTAAAGCAAAGTCGCTTTCCGCTTCCCGCGTATGTATGTATGTATGTTTGCTTATATCTTTAAAACTACACAACGGATTTTGATGCGGTTTTTTTTAATAGATAGAGTGATTCAGGAGGAAGGTTTATATGTATAATAACATGCTACCCGTGCGAAGCCGGGGCGGGTCGCTAGTGACCAATAAAAAAAAACAGGTCGCGGTTATCATAAAAATTTTGACACACATTTATCGTCATACTTGAAAGTCTGTGTGATACTTGCAGCTTGACCACCTATTGGTTAAGGGTTCATTTAAATGCTCCCGTTTTTATTTCCTACGCTCATGCTAGACGGTTTTTACAGTCGCTAAAATTTTAAATTCCATATTCTCGTTTTACTCGACGCGACCGCCCAAACGGAGAGTAATATTTTTCAGGTGTATTAATGTCTGCTCCATTGACACGGACTGTAACCTAAACGGCTTGATGGATTACGATAAATGAGGTGTCATTAGATTCGTTTTCATTACGAGAGTGATACAGGATATTTATAGAGTCGAGAAATTAATTATGGAGGCTCATGGCCGCCATATTGGATTCTACTTCCTATAAAATAAAAACTATAAAATGAGCCGAGTGTTTCGGTTTTATAAATGGGTTACTTGTTCATTCTCGTAATATTACAGTCTTGACCAGTTATGTCAATCGTTTTCAAACGAGCTGGTCGTAGGCTGGAACGATTACGATAATTTAAAAACACTGCCAATGTTATGTTCTGATGCCTATCAGTATTCAAATGCAATTTATTTTATTACACAAACTCCAGTTGTTTTTTTAATCTGTGTTCGCGATCGCAACTTTTACCTTGTTTTGTTTATCCAATAGTTGCTACGATATAGTACCTACTTTGTAAAGGTGTGACCATACATAGCGCGGTATTTGCAGGACACAAGTTTGCCGCGTGACTAGTTTAAACATAAAGGTAAATATACGCGCGGCCGTCGTCCAATCATAGCGCGGCTAGCATCGCGCGGATACCGCGCTCAAATGCCGCGCTATGTTTGGTCACACCTTAACGTGAATGCACACGAGCGGACATTATACCTACATAATAAACTTATTTTCTTAAATAAACAATGATGACAATACTATGTCTCGAATAACAGATGTTTTATTCTGTTCACGTGAAGTCTAAATTACCATAAACCTTAGAGTGAGAGTCCTAAAATTGGAAAAGTTTTGATAAAATTTATCTGGGGGCACGGCAGTGCCCCCGCCAAGTCAAGCAGTAAAGCGGCACGGCTGTACCATCCTTTTCTCGAAGCAGTTCAGACCATTTTCGACCCCCTATAACTTCGTTGTGGATAAAACTAGAAGCCTGAATTTTCAGTAACCAAGCAGTCACTATATAAACACGGTATATTTCAAATTTCATTCAATTTGAACCAGTAGTTTAAGAATTATAACTAGTCAAAGTTTCCTATTTTGTCACTCACTCACTCACTGACTGACTGACTGACTGACTGACCGATCATCAAAAGTTTAAGGCACTTCTAGCAGACATAGAAGCTTCAAATTTGAAACACAATTAGTGTTTAGTGTAAAAATCCTAAAAAAACCTGCCAAGTGCGAGTCGGACTCGCGCACGTCGAGTTCCGTACCATTATCTATAAATCACGTTTGTTGTATGGGAGCCCCACTTAAATATTTATTTTATTCTGTTTTTAGTATTTGTTGTTATAGCGGCAACAGAAATACATCATCTGTGAAAATTTAAACTTTCTAGCTATCATGGTTCATGAGATACAGCCCTGTGATAGACAGATGGACTGACAGACCGACAGACCGACAGACAGACAGACGGACAGACGGACAGACGTACAGATGGACAGACGGACGAACGGACAGTGGAGTGTTAGTAACAGGGTTCCGTTTTTACTCTTTAGGTACGGAACCCTAAAAAGTAGGGCTATCTACAAAAATAAATGAGATGCCATCAAAAACATAACTTGTAAAAAAAGCCAAGTCTCGCAACGCAACTCAGTTCTTCTACCGTAAAAAGTAGTGAGATCCATGTAATACCAAGTCGGTTAATTTATTCAGTCCCTACTTTATGGGTCCTTCTGACTTATGTTATTACGTAATTAGCTAACATTTACGTAATAACTTAAGATAGAAGGACCCTTAAAGTAGGGACTGAATAAATTAACCGACTTGGTATTACATGGATCTCACTACTTTTTACGGTAGAAGAACTGAGTTGCGTTGCGAGACTTGGCTTTTTTTACAAGTTATGTTTTTGATGGCATACGATATTCGTAATGTGATTCAGAAACGTAACCTAAATTTAGTCAACATGTAAATTAGTTTTGTCTAATATGACACTTGGATGTGTCAAATAAGCGAAATTAAATAAAAGTGCGTCAACTGCAAATCAGACTCGCTTTGAGAGTTCCGTACTAGTTTTTCTGTTCACGAATATTTCCTATGAGAATTTAAAAATTCAGGAGCTTCGTTTAGGTTTTGGGCAATGCTTGGAAAATGCTTTGCTTTGCTCAATGCTACAAAAGTGTGTATTTAGCAAAGTAGATTCTCTGTGTGTTCCCCGCTTTTGTTTTGTTATGCGACAATTCGCACGCGAAGCAAAATCAACCCTACCAAGTTCCTGAATAAGAGTTTTTCGTGAAATAAAGACCGTAATACAACGGGGAGAAATACAGCAGGCTTCAATTATTATAATAATAATAAATAAATGTGTTTATTGCGTTTAAAAAAGTACAAATTATGAACAATGATGAGATCTCCTTTTAAGTAAATACTTGTCATAGGAGATTTCGCTCTTACTTCGGTCAATTTTTAGAGTTATTTGTGGGGTGGTCAATGAATTCCGATAGTTTGAGAATCAGTGTCACTGTGATAGCTAACACATTGACAGCCTTTCCGTACGGAGCGTAGGACAACAAATTGTGTAAAAAAATATTACATTTCACACATCGCCATCTACATGGCACAAGACATTTTCATTTTCAACGCTATTGCAATTTTGGGCTACTAGCCGAATTATTATGGCTACTTACTATTTAGGCGAATTCAATTCGTGATTATCCTGCGGAATTCTAATAAAATTTATATGAAGTATTGAACCAAAGATCAGAGGACAAAACTAACTCCAATTTAAAAAAAAATGCTTTAGCTACGAGGTGGAAATTGCTTCTTGATAACGGGTGATAATCTTAAACAAAAAAACTTTAGTAAGAAACCCTCTCCACGCAAATCTTACTCGCATTTTTATGGTTTTTTGTATCAACACATTAATAGGACGCCCGGGGCAGAGATGCGAATCCAATGATGTACTAACTGTGTACATCATTGGATTTCACTGTAATCTGTTGGCACAGTACACACGCCAACCGCCCAGCCACGCAATCTCTAAGTCTGAATCGCCCTAATCTAAATTCAAAATGAAAACTGCACCAGTACTTTAACCCTGCAATAATAACTTAATCCTTTGCGCTACAATTTAAAACAAGCCGTAAAGTTGATCAAACGACATAAGTAAATTAGTCTGCCGTGTCCAAGATAACCCAAACAAGTGATATTGAAACTTGCACCAACACCACAGATAATTAGAAGCAGCTAGGGTTCCGTACCCAAAGGGTAAAACGGGACCCATTACTAAGACTTTGCTGTCCGTCTATCTTTCACAGGGCTGTATCTCATGAACCGTGATAGCTAGACAGTTGAAATTTTCACAGATGATGTGTTTCTGTTGCCGCTATAACAACACACACTAAAAACAGAATTAAATAAATATTTAAGCAAGGCTCCCATGCAATACAACAAACGTGTTTTTTGCCGTTTTTTATAGATAATGGTACGGAACCCTTCGTGCACAAGTCCGACTCGAACTTGACCGGTTTTTTTTAAGTTCATTTAAATGTAATTATATTAAAAAATATATCAACTGGTTTTAAGGGTTAAATGAAAAGGAATAAAATGAAACCTGTCTATTACGGTTGTTTTTATTTGAATCTTAGAGACGCCGAAATTCTGAGGATCCAGGAGATTGTGTCGAGATTGTTTTGTGAATCGTGCGTAACTTAGGTAGCTGTAGAAAACCTAAACGGTTCAAGCTTGAGCATACTTTTAGAACTTAAGCTTTGAAATATTCATGAAAAAGCATAAAGAATGTTTACCATAAAATGAACTAGCTATCTTTCGAATCAGCTGTACCTCAGTAATCCCAGGGCATTTATTTGAAACCTCCGGACATATCCATCAGATTGTTAATTTGAATTTATTCTGCAGCGAGCATGCAAGTAATGATACTTTGAATCGCTTACATTCATGTGACACACGGTCGTTACGTTTGACGAATATATTACTGTGATCTAAGAAACCGCAAGATTTATAGCTGAAAATGATACAATGTTGAAGTTGCGTTTCGCTCAACTTGGTATCGTGTTCCATTCATAAAATGTCTCTAGCACTTTGATGTTACTTGTCGGGCATTTTGCATCTTGCATTCTGACTGGCCTCAGCTCTGTTGGTAGTAACTCTGTCTTCTGCGCTGTAGGTTGTGGCTTCCCCACCCAGGGCAAATATTTGTGTCATAAACATTTCTCAACAAGTCATTTCTGTTGATGATTGCTTGACGTCTCCAATCTGGAAGTGTCTTGTGCAGAGGGTGATCAGTGAAGGAAGCTATTTCCTAGACTGATTATCCTAGGCTCTTTGCATCACAGTGTCTATTTTATTTATTTTTTTGTGTAGTGTTAATGTGTGTTAAAAAAGCCTATATGGACTCCTACTTGTTGTCTGAAATAAATGATTTTTATTTTTATTTTATTTTATTTATTTATTTATTTATTTATAAACATTGTTTGTATTCTGTGTCTGGGTGTTAATATGTATTTACAAAAAAAAATATATGTATTCTATCAGCTATCTGGTTCCCATAGTACAAGCTTTACTTAGTGTAAAGTCCGCCAATATTATTATTTTATCTGACTTGTACCTTTCCAAAGGATTGTGGAAGATAATCTCAAGATTTAGTTGTCATTCAATAGAAAAAGTTACAAACTGTTGCCTAGTTCAACTGGAATAGCAATAAAATGTTTGAAAGCTTATTCTAACAAAAGAGCTCTGTTTGAATCCCAACAAAATGTTTACAATATTGCAAGTCCGTGCATCGTACGTTCTCAAACGCGGAGGCCGCTTCTGTCGCCAATCGAACGTCTGATTTCAATTTAGATTAGCTTATACAAACATGCAGCGCAAACTCTTATCTAACGAGTACACCTGTTAAAGTCCAAATAATTTATGACTATGTCCGAGTGTAGTTAGGGGAGGGGTAACACACTGGGGGACCCCCCACAGTGCTTGCGTCCACGTCGCGTCCCCTGGTAACGATCCCCAGTTCTGACCACCGTAACGGAGTGGCAGACTGGGTTCGGCTAAAGTGCACTGTGCGTTGTAGACTTTCTTGCGGTTTTCTACAACACTGGCGGAGGCTACCATGCCTAAGCTACCGATGCCTGCGCGAGACGCCTCCGGGCGTTTCTTAAAAGGCCCTTCTCAGGGCCAAACCTCTACCTCTGTCGGGGTAAACTCCGACAAAGGTAAAGCGGTCGTCCAGTATGGACGTGCGGACGAATTGTCGGAGTCCGACAACGAGTCCGTAGGGATGTCGGACACTGGTTCGATGTTGGAGGGCCCTCCCGCGGCAATCGCGGAGGGTCGAACGCGGAAGCGGGCCTTTCTGAAGGAAGGTTCCGCCTCCTCAGACTCGTCGACAAAGGCGAGTAAGCCTAAGCTTAAAGCTAAGGCAAAGAAGCGGGCCGCCATAGCCGGCACCCACGATGTGGGCCTGGAGGATGCGCAACGCCAGCTAAACCTGGCTCGTCGGGCGCAGCTCCAGCAGGACCTGGAAGAGCAGGTCGCTGCTAAGGAGCAGCAGGCGCGTACCGCAAGAGCCAAGTCTGGCTACGGCGCATCCTGCGTCCAGTACGCGGACCACTCCTTAGCGGAGCTGGAGCGCATGGCTCAAGAGGACGAAGAGGAGATCGCGCAGGTCGCCTCTAAGTCCTCGAACCTAAAAGGGACTTTTCAAAAGTCCCTAAAAAGCAGGGCCGCGAGCATGCGTGGCATAGTCCGGGAGCTGGTGCAGCGCACCGCCACGGACGAGACGCGGCAACTGCAGGTGAGGCTCGACCGCCTGCAGTCGGAGGTCAGCCAGCTTCACAAGAAGCTGGCTGAAGCTACGGCCCTGCCTGCCCAGGCCGATCCACGACCGGCGGCCTCTGAAGCTGCGGCTCGGCCTACTCAGGCCGATCCCAGACCGGCGCCGGCAGCTGAAAGCCCCTCCTCCTCCAACCTTGAGGATATCATCCGCAAGGTTGTCATGGAGGAAAGGGCGTTCACAAGAGCCTGTCTCGATGGCATCGAAGACAGGCTCTTACCGGAGAAGCGCCTCCGACCGCCGCTAGCGGCGAACAAGAGGCAGAAACAGCCGGAGCCATCCTCCCCAACGGAGGACGCCCAACTCCCTTCGACCACTCCGTCCAACCAGTCTTGGACCGAAGTGGTCAAGGGAAAGGGCAAGGCCAAGAAGGCCAAAAAGGCCGCCGCCCCTACCGCCCCCACCGTCACCCCTTCTTGCCAGTCCCAGGCGACTGCCAAGAATAAGGGGAAGGGGAAGGGGAAAAAGGCGGCCCCCAAGCCCTCTGCTGCTGCCCCCGCTGCAGCCAAAAGGGCCCCCGCCGGTGGGAGGAAATTGATTCCTCCCAAAACCGCGGCAGTCGTGGTGACGCTCACCGCGGAGGCCGCAGAGCGGGGCGAGACGTACGAGTCCGTCCTCAAGCGGGCTCGTACGCACGCCGATCCCTCCCAGCTTGGGATCGGAGCGGTCACGTGCCGCAGGACCCAAGCTGGGGCTCGAATCTTCGAGTTCCCAGGGGCCCAGGGCGGCGCCAACGCGGACCTCTTCGCAGGTAAACTGCGAGAGGTCATCGCGGACGCGGCCAAGGTGGCCAGGCCCGTCAAGTCGGCGGCCTTGGAGGTGACCGATCTGGACGATACGGTCACCAAAGAGGAGGTGATGGCGGCGATCGCAGCCATCGGGGGCTGCGACACCGCAGCGGTGCAAGGTCGGGAGATCAGACCCGGCCGCGGAGGCATGGGCACTATCCGCCTTGAGTGCCCAGTTACCGCGGCCAAAGCCGTCCTCGCCAAGGGACGGCTAACAGTGGGTCTCTCGACCTCCTGCAGAGTCCGCGCACTTGAAGATCAGCCTCTGCGCTGCTTCAAGTGCTGCGGAATCGGGCACACGCGGGCCCTCTGTCCATCCAAGGTGGACAGATCGGTCAGCTGCTACCGCTGCGGGAAGGAGGGGCACAAGTCCGCCACATGCGAGGCCGCCACGCCGCACTGCGCTGTGTGCGCAGCCAGCGGCCGTCCGGCGAAGCATGTTATGAGGGGGAGGAACTGCAATCCTCCCCCTAAGAAGGGCAAAGCGCAGGCGCCGACCCGGCCTGCCGCTGCGACCGCCACCGCCCCTAAGGCAGGGACCTCGGCGGCTGAGGAGGGAGGTGCAATGTCCGACTGATGGATAGGGTCGAACATTGCATCCTCCAGGCGAACACCAACCACTGCAAGAAAGCCCAGGATCTGCTAACGCAGATCATGGCTGAGTGGTTGGTGGACGTGGCGGTGGTCGCCGAGCCGTACTCGATCCCCAGCCGTTGGCTGGGTGATCGGGACGGCTTGGTGGCATTGGTGTCGCGGTCTTCCACAGACTCCCCTCCCCTCTCGCTCTTAGAGAGGGGACCGGGATACGTGGCCGCCGCGTGGGGAGAAATAGCCATAGTTGGCGTATATTTCTCCCCAAACCGCCCTCTCCAGGACTTCGAGGACTTCCTCGCAGTCCTGGCAGCGGTTGTGGGAAGGGCGGCACCGCGCCAGGTCGCCGTCATGGGCGACCTGAACGCCTGGTCGACGGCCTGGGGAAACCGGGCCTACAACCAAAGGGGCCGCCCCGTCGAACTCTGGGCGGCTTCGTCCGGTCTGTCCCTCCTCAACAGAGGGACAGTTCAGACGTGTGTGCGGAGACGGGGAGGGTCAGTGGTGGACGTCTCGTTCGCCACCCCCGTCTTGGCCGCCCGCGTCGTGAACTGGCGGGTGGAGATGATGGAGACACTGTCGGACCACAGATACGTGCGGTTCGACCTCTCCATCAGCCCCCGGACGACGGCCCCTTCAGGCCGATCATCCTTCCCGCGGTGGGCCCTCACCCGCCTCGATCGCGAGGCGGCTAAGGAGGCGGCGTTCGTCCAGGACTGGCTCGCGCCTCCTGTTCAAGTCCTGGACGTAGACTCCGCGGCGGCCGAACTCCGGAGGTCCCTGACCGAGGTATGCAACTCCAGCATGCCTCGGTCTCGACGCCCGCCCCCCCGTCGCGCCGTGTACTGGTGGTCGGAGGAGCTGGCGGGGCTCCGGGCTGCCTGCGTGGCGGCAAGGCGGGAGTACGCGCGGAGTCGGCGGCGCAGCCGGCGAGACCCCGAAGAGGAGGACCGCCTCTACGCCTCTTATGTAGAGGCAAAGACGGTCCTCAAGTCAGCAATGACCGCCGCTGAAGACGCGGCGCGAGCTGAGATGCTGGAGGGTCTCGACAGGGACCCGTACGGGAGACCATACAAGGCGGCGCGGAACAAACTGCGCCCCTTTGGTCCCCCCCTAACGGAGTCCCTGGAGCCGGCATTGCTGGATGGGGTGGTTCGGTCGTTGTTCCCGGCCGGAACCGACTTCACCCCACCAGCAATGGACCCTCCGCGGAGTGCGCTGGAGGAGGGAGCCCCCCCACCGGTCACGGCGGAGGAGCTTGCCGCGGAGGTTCTTCGCCTCCGCGCCAAGAAGACGGCTCCCGGGCCGGACGGCGTCCCTGCGCGGGTGGTGGCCATTGCCGCCACCCAGATGGAAGGGAGGTTTCGGGACCTCTTCGGTGCGTGTCTCGCATCGGGGAGGTTCCCGAAACCTTGGAAGGAGGGGCAACTGTGCCTCCTTCGAAAGGAGGGCCGCCCGGCAGACTCCCCCTCGGCATACCGGCCCATCGTACTGCTCGATGAGGTCGGTAAGATGTTCGAGGGGATTGTCGCCAGCCGGCTCAATGGCCTCCTGCTGGAGGTGGGGCCGAACCTGTCGGACGCCCAATTCGGTTTCCGAAGGGGGCGTTCGACAGTGGACGCGCTGGCCCAGCTCAAGGGCCAGGTGAGCGAGGCCGTGGAGGCAGGTGACGGGGTGTTGGCTGTGTCATTTGACATAGCCAACGCCTTTAACTCCGTCCCGCACTCCACAATACTCGAGGCGCTCCGCTACCATGGAGCGCCTCAGTACCTGCGGGGCCTCCTGGCCAGCTATCTGGAGGACCGAGCGGTCCTCCTGATAGACAAGGCTGGCCAGATGCGGCGGTACGGCGCGGAGTCCGGTGTTCCACAGGGGTCTGTCTTAGGACCGCTCCTGTGGAACATCGGCTTCGACTGGCTCCTGCGGGGAGCTCTCCTCCGTGGCACGAGTGTCATCTGCTACGCGGATGACACTCTTCTCACTGCCCGGGGGAGGAGCTTTAGGGAGGCGGCGAGCCTGGCCTCGGCTGGCGGATCCCTGGTCGCAGGAAGGATCCGCCGGCTTGGATTGGGGGTTGCGCTGCACAAGACCGAGGCCGTGTTCTTCCACGGGCCTCGGCAGCGCATCCCCGCTGACGCCCACATCGCCGTGGAGGGCGTCAGGGTCGAAGTGAAGGCCCAGATGAAATATCTGGGCCTGGTGCTCGACAGCAGGTGGCGCTTCGGCCCGCACTTCAGCGGGCTGTCGACGCGCCTGCTGAAGGTCGCGGGGGCGCTTTCGTGGCTCCTCCCGAATCTGGGAGGGCCCAAAGCGCGATGCCGGCAGCTTTATGCCGGCATCTTGAAGAGCATGGCCCTTTACGGGGCCCCCATCTGGGCGGACTCCCTCCAAAGGAGGGAGAACGCCGCCGCGATCCGTAGGCCCCAAAGGGCCATCGCGCAGCGGGTGGCCAGGGCCTACCGATCGGTTGGGTTCGCGGCGGCGTGCGCTCTGGCGGGCACCCCTCCCTGGGAGCTCGAGGCGTGGGTGCTCGCCAGAGTGTACGAGTGGACGGCGGGGCGAAGGGCGCTGGGAGAGCGCGTCGCCCCGGAAGAGCGGGAAGCCGTCCGGCGGCAGGCGAGGGACGCGATCGTCCAGCATTGGACGGAGGACCTCGCCTCCGCCGCGTTCGGCCGCCGAACGTTGGACGCTCTCGGGCCAGTCCTGCAGGATTGGCTCGAGCGCGACCACGGTTTCCTCTCCTTCCGCATGGTGCAGGTGCTATCCGGGCATGGATGCTTCGGATCGTACCTGCACCGGATCGGAAGGGAGGAGGCCCCGCTGTGCCACGATTGTGGCGCAGCGGAGGACACGGCGCAGCACACCCTCGAGGTGTGCCCGTCGTGGTCTGAGCCGCGCCGCGGCCTGACAGCGGCTGTCGGGCCGGACCTCTCGCTTCCCGGTGTGGTCAACTCCATGCTGGGAAGCGAGGTGGCCTGGGCAGCTGTCGCCTCCTTCTGTGAGGAAGTGATGTCACAGAAGGAGGCGGCAGAGCGCGCGCGGGAGGAGGACCCTCTCGCAGCGCCACGGCGGAGGAGAAGGGGAAGGGTGAGAAGAGGTGGGAGAAGGCGATCGTAATCGTCTTCTCTCGCCTCACGGGGTGGTGAATAGCGGGAGAGAGGCGCGGGGGCGCCCCTAACTCTCCCGCATTGCACACATTCACCACCTCCGTCGGGCGGGAACGGCCACACGGTCGTTCCCGGGCCCCTCCCTTCATGGAGGGGCGTGCTGGCCCCGCTGTAAAAGCGGGGGCTCGTCGGCGGAGGACTGGACGTAAAGGCTTTGCCGGTTTCCCAGTCCTCCTCCACACAGACGATGCAGGACAGCCGCTGGGTCGTTTAGTGGGTATACCGGTCTCAGACCGGGGAGTCCCACATATCCCACCCATCCCCCAATGGGTGGGAATGCGTAATGCATTTTTCCCAGCGTCAAAAAAAAAAAAAAAAAAAAAAAAAAAAAAAAGGGGTAACACACTGCCCCTGGAATGTCAACTTCGACAGATGTATGTAATGTTGGAAGTTGGATAGACGTTTTGAGGTCAGCCATTGTCAGATCACTTCCGCGACAAGGCGCAGGGCGTGAAGCGGGGCATCGTGCGATCGCCCAAAGTGCGCTTTGTAAACTTTTGCGAAGTGGTCTGACTTATTTGGTTTTCTTAACGCAAAGTTTTTTTTATTTGATCATCTCCTTCAACTGAAAGTTGCAAAATGTGGGCATGTGCCAAATATAATGTTTGGACGTGCCTCTGACTACCCCCACTAGACATCTTCAAAGGATCTAAGCGTCTGGAGATCTGAAAGGATGTCTACCGTACTTGGAGATTACAGTCGTGATCCTATTTTCATTTTTTCAACTAAAAGTTTATTTAAACTTTTTTTAACAAATCATGACCCATTATTATTTTAGCAAGTATTATTTTTATTTGTCTGACACTTTTTACTGTATGTACCGTAAAAAAAGTGTAGTTACTTATTGAGGTAATGTGTCTATTTATTGAAAAGGTTTGTAAAGTTATCTCAAAACATGCAAATCAAATTGCCGTTTCCTTTGGTTTAGCTTAATGAAACTATGGTTACCTATGCCCCCGTCCCGTCTTGAGTACATCCCTCTTCACCATTCTCGTTAGCGAATAAGCGCGGTTTTCCTATTTCTATAGGATAAGCCTATCTCTGAGAGAAACTCTATTGGGCTATTGATTGCCAACTTTTGTGTTTGCGCCAATTTAACCTTTTTAAGGGTTATTTCCTTTCACCGTGTAATTCCTTTGTCCCTATAAAGTTTATATAAAATTCATTAAAAACGTTTGATGACTTAATTAAAATAAAATTGAATACAATAGGTACTTATCCTATCACATACCATACTTCACCACATTGATTCTTACAACAGTAAACATGGTTCTAAATACATATTCAGCATAATTACGTTTAGAAAACTAAAAACTTCGGAGTATATCTGTCCTTTAAAAAAATAATTATCAAAATTGGTCAACTCTGTTAAGCTTGGTCTAACATAAAAAAAATACGTGTCGAATTGAGAACCTCCTCCGTTTTTTTCGTCGATTAAAAATGTCCGAGTGATACGCCAAGAAGCATATTCAAATTCAAAAATAATTAATTTCAATAAAAACACAAGGATCACTTTGAAACAACTTAGGAACTAGGTGAAGCTATGCCGATTCCTCGCGACCAAACCTAGAAGAATCAGCCAACAAACACGGCTTGGGGTCTACCTTTTTATTCAATGATCCTTTCCTTAATGCTACGTTGAGTTCCAGTGTGGTGCCGATCGAACATGGTGAAGGCTCAAACAAGAATAATAATTAAAAGTACTACTCAAGTACGTACACAATAAAAAAAAATTATAGAGCTTCAGCACAAAATCAAAAAGCAGCACACGCTACACTTGAATTAGAAATATATAAATATGATTGATTATACATACCTCTGATAGTTATGCTGCTGGTTATGCATCAGCGGCTGCGTGGGTTGCGCCAGCAGCAATTGCTTCTGTTGCTGTTGCCTCGCCAGCATTTGCTTGCCGAAGACACCGTACCCGAAGCCGTAGATCTCGTCCTCCTCCTTGTCCGTCAGACAAGATGACGGCTGCAGGGTAGGGAGCTAAGTTGGTATGTTATACTTGCACTAAAGATTAGTAGTTGGGATGGTGCGAAAATATTGCCAGAACATTCTGAAGACGTTATGTCTAACGTGGGTCTTTCAGCTTTGATATAGAATTGAAGGCATGTATTTTGAGTAAATATCAAAACCTTTCTTTGGTCAAGGGATAGTGGTAATATTTTCGCATGTAGGGTAGATGCATGGAAATGTTAGTAAAACGTTAAAATCATGTTATGGGTTCTCAATACGTGCCGTCAGTTATAAGATTCTAACAGGCGGTTCACGATGCATCCATCTTTCTCTATACAAAACTATTATCTGACAGCATGTTCGGGAGCCCTCTAAATATAACACGAATTGCAGTGCGAAAACTAACAATAATCGAAATAAATCAACCTACTCGTCAAACATGTTAATTTTTACCACATAATGTTAATTTCAAAGCTGAAGGTATTGCCACAACACAGCTTTTGCGCTTCATAGGCAGTGATTAGCTACCTAAATCATAGCTACATACATATTGATGAGTAGATATTATTTAAACGCGACACATCACAACGGCTTTTTGACGCAAATTATGTGGTAGTACTAGAATTAATTTAGTTTTGGCTCTGAGTTTTCAACTTGTTTACCTGTTTCGATATCCCACCCAATGAGCCCGTTGTCCTACGTGGGAGACAATGCGACAATATCAAGACCCATTCATGTGATAAACGTTGTAAGTTGACGGCTGACGCTTGTAGAGCAAAGATATCGTAAGAATTGTCGCGCTTTTTCGCCTACGTAGGACTAGGATATCTTAGCTTGAAATCTCAACCATTAAGTTTATTTCTACTGTGGTCGGTAAAAGTACGCCCTTTAACATTCATAAATTTATGGAGGGTTTAATCATAATTTGAATTTAAAATACACCATAGTTGGTTATACCATCAATGCTCAATAGCTCTGAATTAGGCAGGTATTTCCTCTGGTAATAATCAAATAAAAAATATGTTTAAGACGACATAAAAATAGGAAAAACCTAAGACTCACCGAGTACTTTCCAGGCACGTATATCGGTTGCGAATGCGATGTGGTAAGGTTATTCAGTGCCAAAGATCCAGGACTGGCCGAAGGTGGAGTTTGTGGCGTCCCAGGGCCTCCGAGCACTCGCATCCGTGGAGACATCTCGTCCCATTCGTGACGACGAAGTTCTTCTAAGTGGTCGAGCACGTCCCCATAGTGAGTGGAGAATAGGTCTGCATAGCGAGATGCTAAGCCTTCAAGATAGCCTCGGTCGCCATCCTGTGAACAAAGGAATTGGGAGTGAGTTACCATCATTGCTGGCTTCAAAGCTCAGTTGGTAGTAGCTCTGCCTTCTGTGCTGTAGACTGTGGGATTCCCACCACGGATAAACGTTTGTTCTGTGTCTGGGTATTATAATGAATTATGTATATGTATTTATAAAACAAAGTATGTAAGTATTCTATCAGTTCTCTAGTTCCCATAGTAAAAGCTTTGCTTTGTTTGAGGCTAGATGGCGTTGTGTGTAAAATGTATATCAACTACAAAATGTAGGCATGTTCCAAATGTGATATTTGCACGTGCCTCTGACTAGCCCCTTTAGACATCTTCAAGGATTTGAGTGCCTGGAGATCTGTGAGGATGTCTACCGTACTCCGGTATTACAGTCGTAATCTTATTTCAATTTCATGTTCAAGAGATCTAGGTACAAAAATGTTTGTGCGTGTCTCTTACAACAACTTCAAGAATCTAAATGCTTGGAGATCTGAGAGTATTTCTAGCGTACTTGGGATTGGGGATTACATTTGTAATATCATTTATGTAAATGCAAATGAAAACTATTTTTGTGTAGCGCCAAGCGGGCAGCGGTCCTGACATAATTAACAATTTAGGATGGGAGTTGCGGTAACTATAGAATAATATTATGTGGAACTAACTTCATGCTAATGCTATCGAATATTAGTTACACTAATTCAACGAATATATTATTCACCGCACAATAATGCATGTGGCTGCTTATACCTAATATTATAAATGCGACGTTATCACGACCAAACCACTGATTGAGATGAAATTTCATATTGAGATAGTTTAGTCTTAGGACGGAATTAGGCTTATTAGGCTTAATAGGATGAATTTTTCCAAAAAAATTCTTAGGTTATAGTCGTCAAAATCTATTTCCTGAATCTGTGCGTACGAAGTCGCGGGTAAAAGCTAGTATATTAATAATGTTGTGTAGGGAAGATGGTTGGCCACCTTATACGGCACGACAGTTTTATAAAGACTATAATGGAAGGGAAGATTGAAGGGAAGAGAGGAAGAGGAAGGCCACGAATAAGCTACATGAGCCAGATAAAGGAGAAAATAGCTGTCGGGTCGTATAAGGAAGTTAAAGAGACGGCACTGGAGAGAAATAGATGGAGAGAGCTGCATCAATTACACCGACAAGAGCACAGCTCTTAAGTTAGAAGAAGAAGATACATAATAATAAAAAAATAATCTGTGTAAAATCTAAACAGCTATATTTTTTTAAGTTAAACCGCAAATGACTAGCTAATTATGTCCGGTTAGTTTATGCTATAATTTATTTCATGTTACAACCAAATCAGTTGTATTTCTTTAGTCAATAATGGTGGCTATTCTGTTGTGTTATGTCCATGCAAAAATGTAGGATTCCTAAAACGCGCGAATTTAGATTTTATCTTAATATGAATAAGAGAGATCGTGTTTTATGAATACCAAATTTTAAAGTGGACACAACAGAATCGCCACCATTGTATTCCTAGCTTTGCCATAAGGTACAATTTATACAATTACATAAAGTTATTTGAGTCATGCTATGTCTCAGTAGGTGTTGAAGTGGCTGAGCCTACGTAAGTCTATCCTAAAAAGGTGGGCAGGAACATTGAGCTTAATGTACTACGTACTAGAGATGACACCACAAAGTAATAATTTGCGGTGCGCCTTGCGGTCCCTGGACCACAGTGGACTCAGTCAGAGTCTAACGCCTGTGACGCGCGAACGTGTTTTTCGTGGCGCTTACGACCTTTTTGATTGAAAGTAACTGAAGCCATTCAGCGGTCAGCGCTTTACGTTTCAATGTTTCGTTTAGCCATATAAATATTTATTTTACGCTGCAAGCGGACTTTGGCTTTAATAATTGAAAATTGAGCAATTTATTTGGCTTGGATAGCTCCTCTAGTACGTAGTACATTAAGCTCAATGGGCAGGAACGGGCAGATATACTTAAGACCCGGAACACCCTAAAACATTTGCATTCTTGCCCAACGTACTCGTATGTTGTCAAAAATTTTGAAATGTTATCTTGGTGATACTCAACAATATAAGTGATCTTACTAATTATTATTATTGACCAAAATGCGAGTCTTAGTAAAGAAAATATGCTAAACACGCCTCAGAGTTCAAGAATCATCATCCTTCTTGAAATGGTACCTATTTAATATTTGATATGCACTCAAATATTGTTTCAATTTAAGAAACAACTTCGTAAGTTAATTTCAAACTTTTCAGTTCATAAATCATTATTATCTGATTTTTTTGCATATTTTAACTGCTCGGCTGTCATAAGCGCCACAGCAGAGTGCGAGCTAATTCCAACTTCATTGTAACAGAATTATATCAGAATTTAAGGTGATGCTTAAAATTTTTGTTATTTTGTATGGGCCGAGTCTGGGTAGACTCGGCTATCCGGGTGGATAAAACGGTAAAAGTGATAAAACCGTATTATCTTGAAAACCATCAAACTTAAAAAGAAACTATCTTTCATTTATGTAGCTAGTATGATTATCTAACGAATTATATAAAAAAAAACTGTTTAGCTATTCATAGTTTTGAGTAAAAACGAAATTAGTGTTTTGGAAGAGCCAACTTTGTAAAATAAATCTTTAGAGAAAAGTCTCACCAATCGTCTTTTTGTCTATAATTTGTCATAAAAAAAAAACTGTATGTTTTCCGGTTATTGAGAAAAAACGATTCTGCATTCATCTAAAAAAAAATATTACTCGTCTTAAAAGAGGAGTGCTAACTTTTTCGGGGGTATGGGCCTTAACTGTTTTGTCAACCTGATGAGAAATTATGCGTCTGCCAAGCTTGAGTCATAAAACAAAATAAGGGCGGTTGTAATAACGTTGTAAAATGTTGATTCTCTACATAACGTAAAGGTCACACAAAAAGTTTTTTATCGTTGTGAAGACAGGCACTTTTGTTAATTGGGAGCCTTCTTATTTCTATGTTCTGAAAGAAAATATTTGGCAATAGCGATTGACTTTTTCTCTTTGTCTGGGTCTTATGAAGCAAGAATAAAATTCATTTTGTTTTAAGAATTTTTATATTGATCCTCTAGACAACTTCAAGAATCTGAGTATCTGAAGAGCTGAAATGAGAGGATGTCCATCTTACTTGGATTACAGTCGTGATTCTATTTACTTAGCTGTCCGCCCCGTCTTAGCACGGATTTACTTGTGAAGATTATAAGCAAAATTTTAATACCTTAGGTTACTAGGTTAGAACTTTTGGTGAGGATCTCTATTTTTTATTAAATAAAATCTAACTTATCATTTTTTTTACTCACTGATAATGTTGATTTTGTTTAAAATTGGTCCAGTACTTTTTTTAGTTTATCAATTACAACCAAAAATAAAAAAAATATAAATGTTATCTCGTTATAATATACGTAATAATTATACATTACTGTAGATTATTTATAAATTGATCCTACGCTTTTTGTTTGTTTTTATCGTGTTCCAAAATAAAAACAGTAGATTTTAAAACCCATAAAATAATAATCTACACGTGTTTATAATTTTTTTTTTTAAACTGTTTTTTTGTGAAACCGAAGGTAGTTTTATATATAAACTAGCGACCCGCCTCGGCTTCGCACGGGTAGCATGTTATTATACTTAAAAACCTTCCTCCTGAATCACTCTATCTATTAAAAAAAACCGCATCAAAATCCGTTGTGTAGTTTTAAAGATATAAGCAAACATACATACAGACATACAGACGCGGGAAGCGGAAAGCGACTTTGCTTTATACTATGTAGTGATGTTCGTATTGTATGTACCTGTAGAGTAGAAACGTGCTACTCAAATTAGCATTGTTCTAGAACTGCGCTAATTTTCTTGTCCTCAATCCTCGGAAATAACCGTGCCGAGCTTACAGTTTACGCTTTAAAAAGATTTCGAAGAACATTAACTTATCTCACACACGTTTAATGTAGAATGAAGTGAAATTATGCGGACACACCACAGCCAATCTATATTGTGCTTTATGTAGAGACATCAAGGTGCAAATTACTTTTTTCCTGGATTTAATTTTGAACTTATTCAAGCAAACGCGGAATTAGTATAGCCCGCGGTCCATGTCTTTGGACTATTCTTAATGAAAGTTTGTCTGCGGTGAGATTATTTTCTGCTTTGTTTATTTTTGATATTTGTAGTGGTATGTTTACCTTTGTAACAAAGAGAGTAAAAGTTTCTTATAATTCAAGTACCTATACCTTAAGTTCATTTCTAACTAAATATAGTTCGTGTGTCCTACTACCATACTATAATAAGTTTAATAAAACTTAAAAAAATGTCTAGTGGGGGTAGTCAGAGGCACGTCCAAATATTATATTTGGCACATGTCCACATTTTGCAGTAGTTATCATTCCATACGTGACAGGTTGCAAGCCCATCGCCGCTTATAAGAATACCAACTGAAGAATACAGAAGAATACAACTTCACCGTTTTGAGCACGCGTTTTTGATGCGCATATAAATTTTTCGAACAGAAAAATCCATTGATGCATGCCGGGATTCGAACTTCAGTAGGAAAGTCAAGGTACCTCCTATAAGTTTTAACACTTGATATAGACTTCTTATTTAGTATAGCGTTGCTTTTTCGATCCTATTTTTGAACAACATTAGCCAAACACGCGTTTTTAATTAAGATTTTCCATTCAACCCTTATTTGAAATCCTCTCTATAATTTTTATTCGTTGATCTTAATTGCCGTTCTTTAGCACGTCTATTTTTTTCCTTTAAACGGGAAAAAGGGGAAAAAATACAGCGGAAATTGCGTGGAAGGAAAGGATCACTTAAGTCAGTTGAATTGTAGGTGTACGTAATAGGTAGGATAATTGCTCTTTTTGGACTATTTTGCCGTGCCATCATTTACTTTTATTCAATAAAAAATCTCTATTAACAAAATATTTTTATTTATTGAGAAGAAGGAGACGGCAAGTGATAAAAATATCAAATCTGAGCATCAGCTACGGTGGTGACAATCTATAGTATACCGTCATTTCCCACTAATTTTACTACGGCTTAGAATACAAGAACATGGTGTTTCCACCTTAAATAGACTCGATTAGGAGTTTTAATGAACACATTCTTAGTCTAGTAATACGCTAACAATTTAGGTCAAAATGAAATTACTAATTAGCCTCGTCTGCCATATGACTAGACTGTAATATTATTAGGGTATATTATTTATGACAACGTTAGCGTAGTAATAAATAAACTCTCAATAAGACTAAGACGTAAAACGCAATACAAAAGACATCGTGAAAAACATGAGCAACATAATTCCAAGTCAATAAATGGGCCTAATCGCGCACAATTACGATTCAGATAGATCGAACGGAGTACAAGCGGGACACTCGGAATTCATCTAGCGGTCGCATCGAGTCAAAGATGCTCGAGACTTTATTTCCATTTTTAAATGAGAGCGGCTGAGAGCTTTGTCGGCTACGAGTTCTGCTCTGCGTTTTAAGTGGATTAAATCGCTCCACGCTCGTAAAACCGACAAGTGCTCCAGCTAAGAATTAAAGTAACCATTCGACTTTTGCATGAGAAAGTGCCAGACTCCTCGCACCCACTTCCCTCAATGCGCCGGTTTATTTAGTTTTTCCTGAGCTCGGACTGCCTGCGAATACTTCACTAAAGAAACTCATTAACATTGTCTGCAGCGATTTTATCAATAGCTCCCACGACAGGAGCATCTTTTGCAAATGTATTTGTTTCTTGAAGTGGCCTTTGCTTGGCTTTTCACAATTTCACTTGAGACGCAAATTATTTATTTGATGGTTGTGTTAACCGTTTTAATACGACCACCATTTTTCCGGCTGCCGGTTTTATAGGAACCAGTAAGCTTAGGATTTCAAAAAAGTTCACATTATGCAGTCGACTTCGTTCATCCTCTAACCGCTATAAAAGACAATAATAAATAGCTCATGATACTTCGGCAGAAGATAGTACTGCTCTTGAATTTAAATCGTATATTTAGACCGCTTCCTCCCGTTTAGAGCATAGAAACGAGTTCATTGAATGTTTCGCCAACGACAGCCGGAATGTTCGAGAAAAACGACCAAACGAAAAGTTAGGTAATAGAAACAAAACATTGAATTTCTAATGCTGTTGTTTGAGATTCTTTGTGAAATAGAGCTCTGCATTCTTTGAACGCCACACGTTTTCGAAACACAGTTGAGAACTTCATAAAGTTGCTTAATGAGAATATTTTTATGAGAATTTTTATTTAATACAGCAACTTTTATAACCAGTAGTTAGGTGTATCCTTAAAAAAAACTATATAATTTATACAAATATAAGTTCAGCGTCTGCTTAAAATTCCGTTAAAAATTTGTATTAAATTGCAAAAATTGTGAGTTATTTGCGTTTATTCTACGGCAATTTACTCAGTTTTTCCAGAGTTTCATTTAACAAGTTTAATTGAAGACCGCGTCTCGTATAAATTTAAACTTTTGGTGTGCATTTTAATGTGAAGTAGTGAGCTGTAATGAAGTAAATAAGTTATCAGTTTAGTCTGGCCATTACTATTATAGTACCTTTACATTCCCGCATAACGACTGAAAAAAATACTTAGGTATGTTATTATGTATAGTTAGCTCCCAAAAAAATAATAATAATTCATTTTTTTATAGGGATTCATGTATAGCGTCTGATTTTGACATCAATACAAATGATATTGCCTTGACTGAACACATATGATAGTACTTATTAAATCTTAAGTTTAGAAATCTCATTACAACTTAAGTTACGATATAAATGCGATGCCTCGTTCTCATTATGCTACATTTGTATGGAAACGCCAAGCGAGAGACTCAAGATCTGTCATAAAACAGGTCCCAGCCACGCCAAGGTATGTAAGTGGATGAAATATGGACATCATACCGGTTGTATTAATTGAAAAATAATTTATGTAATTGCATTTAGGCGTAATTATAGCCTTTAAAGTGTGTTTTGTTAATTATAATCAATATTCTTGGTAATTTAATCTCACAGCTATTGCAAAGAAAATAGTTTACCAAATCTATGGCAACAGGTCATTCCACTAAACGTCAACCTGCGTTCCTGACTTCATACGAAAGCCCGGAAACTATTTAAGAAACTTAGTTTTTTTATGTTTTTAGTAAAAAAACTCATAGTTATGATACACTAGCTGCCCCGACAGACGTTGTCCTGTCAAATTTCAATAATCCCACAGAAAAATGCACTTTCAGCTTTTTCCGAACTTACAAAATACCCTACGACCTATTCTCATACCTACCGAATATACACAGAAAAAATCATAAAAATCGGTCAATACTTTTAGGAGGAGTTACAGACACGGGTTACGAACACTGTGACACGAGATTTTTTTTATATTAGAAGATTACCTGTGATAAGGTCATGCTAGGGTTGTCCTAAGAATGTACATGTACAGGTATACGAATAAACTCTAGTTGATGTACTATATACTCGTATACATCAGTTAACATTACAAACATGCTTGTCTGAGCAGACTAAGAAACCACTTTCATAAATTACATTACTTTACACATATGAATCGCGTGTAGTTCTATTATTTTTAATTATTCAATCTATCAAACTTATGTAGATTTGATAAAAAGTATTTTAATGAACTATCAAGTGTGTTTTTAGGGTTCCGTACCCAAAGGGTAAAAACGGGTCGAAGCGAAGTCTTAGTAATAATTTACTAAGACTTCGCTGTCCGTCTGTCTGTCACAAGGTTGTATCTCATGAACCGTGATAGCTAGACAGTTGAAATTTTCACAGATTATGTATTTCTGTTGCCGCTATAACAACAAATACTAATAACAGAATAAAATAAATAATTAAGTGGGGCTCCCATACAACAAACGCGATTTTTTACCGTTTTTTATAGATAATGGTACGGAACGTTTCGTGAGCGAGTCTGACTCGCACTTGATCAGTTTTTTATTTTAATTAGTAGCCTTAAGTAGTATTAGTAGCTGTTCAACAAAGTAATGTAAAATTAAAATGTGAACATCCTATTCACACTTTAGAACACCTTATCATTTATTTAGACAGAAACACATAAATCATGTGGAGGTCATTGAACTGCTTATCCCGGCTACTTACTACACAGCAGCTGTCTCAGCAAGTGGCAGTCCAGGCCCTTTCTGATACAGACGCATGTCAGCTCGATGTTCTAAGAGTAATTTCTTAGGCAATTATGTCACAGTGTTACATTAAGTTAGTGCAGAAAAAAAACCATAGAAATGGTTTACTTACAAACTTTTAGGATTACTCACAAAGTACTAGATCTGACAAAATATCTATGAAATACATATTTTTGTAATTTTCGTGTTATTTTTAATTGAATATCTGAGATTTTATTCTAAACAAGCTGACCCCGCGAACTTCATATCGCTTTAGTATTAACAAATGTTGTCTTAAGTTCCCGTTCCCGTTCCCGTTACCGTATTATCAAACCTAATAAAGCTCAAATTGACTCTATTTAGTTAGAAAACTTTTGTATGGGAAAAATAAAAGGGCTGTTTTTAGGGTTTTCCTGGCAATTATTCAAATTTTTCTCAGCTTTTAAACCTTCCCTAGACCTTCACGAACATTTCAAGACCAAGATAAGATAAATCCGTTCAGCCATTCTCGAGCTTTAGCGAGACTAACGAACAGCAATTGATTTATATATATATATATATTAGCTAGTTAAAAATCCTAGTAGATGCATAATAAGTAAGCGGCGATGTGCTTGCAACCTGTCACGTATGAAATGCTAACTACTACAAAATGTGTGTGCCAAATATAATGTTTGGACGAGCCTCTGACTACCCCCACTAGACATCTTCAAAGGATCTGCGTCTGGATATCTGAGAGCGTGATGCAATTTTTTTTTAGATGCTTAAATATCTGTCACCATAGATTTAACAAATTCGTTTATGTTGCCAGGCTGACGAACATCATTCATCGACTTTAACGAGCACTAAATAATGTATAATGTGTCTAATCTATACCTATAAAATGCTTTGTCCTGAATGACTGACTATCAACGCACAGCCTAAACCGCAGATCCTAGAGACCTGAAACTTGGAGGGTGCGTTCTTTGTATGTCGTAGGCATCCGATAAGAAAGGTTTTTCCGAAAAACGGGGGAAAAGTTTGTATTCAACTCTATGGTTTTTATGGAACATTTTCTTCAAATACTCATTGTTGTACATATTTGTGCACTGAAATCGGAATGAAAAATTGTAAAATTCGAAAAACTTAATGTACTTTTTCTATGAGATTATTGATATTTGGACAGGACAACGTCTGTCGCGGGTCCAGCTAGTATATTATATATCAATGAGTATAAATTAAGCTGTGTTTATGCAATGTAACTACACCGCAAACTTCAAAGGAAACAGGACATTTTTATTATCCGTGGTACTAAAATTATCCTAATGGAAATGTATCGTTAGCGTATAATTTTCCACCTGCTACTTTCACCCCACGCGGAAAAGTAATAGAAAACTATACTCATTTACTATAATGGATCCATTTTTAATGGAATAAATTTGTTGCTGTACTTTACTTACTATAAAGGTACTTAATAATACATAATTCAAAATGTGAATCGCGAGATAAAGATTTGGTGATTGTGTTTAGAAGCCGCCTATGTTATACATACTCGAAGTTAATTCTTAACCGCACTGACAACTAGCTCCTAAACCCGTTTGAACAAAACTTTAAGCGCATACTTAACACTCTAAAAACGCACTTAGTAATGTAATTTTGGAATTATATTTAAGTCCCAAAAAGTTAAGCATGGTTTAGTCATATTTTAGACATTACTAGCTGTCCCGACAGGCATAGAAAAAAGCACTTTCAGCTTTTCCCGAAAGGGGGTATAAAAAATACCCTTCGACCTAGTCTCATACCTACCAAATATACAAAAAAAAATCATAAAAATAGGTCAAGCCGTTTCGAAGGAGTTTGGTTACAAACACTGCGACACGAGAATTTTATAAATTAGAAAAGATATAGGCGGTCATAGTCAGACAAAACCGAATGCTGTTTCTAAAATACGAAGATGCTCAGTTGTAAACACCACTAGCGGTCAAATAACCTATAGTGGTGGTGCTGAACGTTGCTTAATTTAATTAATCTCTAAGAAACGATATACGATATGAGAAGCAACGCTACGAGCGCTTATAAATTAACGTCTCACAAATTACAAGCAATTCATCAAATTAAACTTGTTGATAAATGGCGATTACAAAGTGTCGGATAAAGTTATTAATGTTTTATATCGGCCATTAGCTATATCTTATTAAAATTTAACTATTAAATAACGGTAGCTTTAGCGGATATTACGTTACGGTGATACCGGAGTGTGAAATAGTTACCGTACCTATTATTTTTTCAAGTTCTTTTATTTTGTTGAAACGACTAAGGACTGAATCAAGTGTTTTATGTTTTTTACAAGGCAAAGGAAATTGATCGCTTCTATTATGCGATACTACGCAACAGTAAATTCCAGGTTAAGGTTTCAAGTAAAATTTCAGGATAAGAAGGTTCTTATCATAGTTATTTGTTTTATCGATATCGAGCGGTGCACGCAAACGCAAATATTTTGATCAAATTGGACGCCCATTTTGATAAAGTTATCCTAATTAAACTATATTAAACTCAACTAAATTTGACGATTTTTAATGATCCAAGTAAATTCAATGAATAAACTTTTTTTACAAGATTTTATGAATGTATGTATGTAACTATGTTTGTTAAGGTGGAATCTTACAACTCAATTTTGGAGCAGTTATCCCTAACCGATTGAGCTGAAATTTCGCACACTTATGGAACTTCGGTGACAATGCAATAATATGACAGTGAGCTGATCTGATGATGGAGTCAGGAGGTTCAACAGACACTCACAATGGAACTCCTTAGTAAATACTTCGATTGAGTAAAAACTTTGCATACTTGTCAAGTTCCGATGACAATGTTATATAATGTGACAGGTGATAGCGCGCTGGTGCTCGATGGTTTAAATGATTTTGAGCTTGTCATTGAAAAATATTTTTCAACAGAAAACTTATTTGATTTTGATTGAATACAAATCCAAAATCCATATCGCTTTTGGTTCATATACCTAACACTTCCCATATAAATTAGTCCTAAATTTGTATAACAGCGACTTCAAAATCAAAATTTTACATTTGCGACGCGTCTGCTATCTCATTGATTACAGACACTGCTAAAGTTACGGATCAAGATAAACTTCATTTACTCGCTATCGAATCAGACTTCGTCCTCCCGCCACCTAATGAAATATATGCTCTTGTGGCTTCCACAAGATTTCTGGCTTCAGATGGACCAGTTCTAAACATTATCGAGTGGAACTTGCGCAGTTTATCTAAGCCGCGGGCGAATTTACAGAGGTCTGCCGGGACTTTGTTTTTAGCTGGAGGAAAAGCGGAGCCGTTGTGTTAGCGTTGACCGATATTTTCAACCGAGCCCTGAAATGATAATGAATAAGTTTCAACTTAAAACTTAATAAAAATTCAATGTGATGTAAGCCATTCATAATTTTCTTCTCCTTTGCCCACTTATAGTGGGGTCGGCACGGCACAACATGTTGACGAACATGTTGCGAAAAGGTTTTGGCTTATGTTTTATAACCGGTGATGTAAGCCAATCGTCATTAATATATTTATTAAAAATTGTTCAGTATTTATTTATTGGAGTTGTCATACATGACTATCGCGGGATTTTAGCAAACATGATATCTATTTTGATTATTAACTGATCCATTAGCAAATGATTATTTGCTAATGAATCAGATACTATATCATACAAGAACTACTGATGATATAAGACCTGAACTACTGATTAGGTCTTATATGATCAAGAATATTTGAGGAAACATGTTTTTTTTTTATTGGATATCTATGTATTTTGATTAATATCTAATAATCAATTAGCAAATAATCAGTAGTTTTTGTATAAATCAAGAGTTTAAATGTCGGAGAAGTCGATGGTAACCAGGTTTCTCTGTGAATGTGACCATTCGTGGCAAGTTTATTCAGTAGCTATCGGAGCATCTGAATAGAATACTATTAAGAGATCACGAATCTAAAATAGCTTTGCACGCTTTACAGAGCAAGAACAAATGAAATGCAACAATGGATGTAAAGGATAAAGCATTTGCAACGAAGTATGCACGGAAAACATAAAAATACTTTTGATAAAGATTGAGTATGTATTAAACTGAACATGGAAAGGTGAATTTTATTATTGTTATCAATTTCTTAATACTTGATCATATTAAAATACATTGAAAGTATATATGCCATTTTGACATGTCTTTTAGTAGGCGAAAATACGCGAACGATATGTAGATTAATTTTCATAAATATTTAAATTTAGTATTCGATTCACCTTCATTGACAGTCATTGCATCGATAGAACCTATCCTATCGCTCAACGTTTAAACGCGACTTAAAGATGTCTGCAAAAAATATTTACGAAAAATACAAAAGTATTCTCTTGTTTACAAAATAAAATCGGCCAAGTGCGTGACTCGTGCACGAAGGGTTCCGTGTCAATATCTATAAAAACGGCAGAAAAAATCACGTTTGCTGTATGAGAGCCGCACTTACATATTCACTTTATTCTGTTTTTAGTATATGTTTTTAGAGCAGCAATAGAAATACATATAGTCTGTGAAAATTTCAACTGTCTAGCTATCATGGTTCATGAGATACAGCCCTGTGACAAACGGACAGCGAGGTCTTAGTAATAGGGTCCCGTTTATACCCCTTGGGTACGGAACCCTAACTTGCAATGTTCATTGTTATTCCCTGTAGCTCGATTATTCTACAGAATAAAACTAATGAATTAGCCGCACTAAAGCCCAATGCACCACGGAACACTGTCCTATCAGTCCTTGGAGATCTCAGATCCAAAATAACAGCGACTCGTCTTATTTTGGCTGAAACGAATGGTATCATTCGGTATTGAGCGAGGCGCCATTACGGTTACTGCTTTTGTTTGTAGACTGTTCCCTCCATTAAATTTATGCTAGACGGTAGGCATTCTTTAAATTCTAGATCATCTATACTCTCATTCAGTCACAAATAAAAAAAAACGGCCAAGTGCGAGTCAGGCTTAAGCACGAAGGGTTCCGTACGGCAAAAAAATCACGTTTGTGGCATGGGAGCCACATTTAAACATTTATTTTATTCTGTTTTTAATATTTGTTATGGCGGCTGTGAAAATTTCAACTATTTAGTTCATAAAGCCTAGTGAAAGAAAGACAGACGGACAGCGGAGTCTTAGTAATAGGGTCCCATTTTTACCCTTTAGATACGATCCCTAAAAACGCACCGTTTAAAAAAGCGGAGCATAATTGGTTACAATAATTATTAAGGTCGATTTTAGGAAATCCCTCGTAGACGACTCGTTTTCCGAATCCCAAACCGAATCCCGTTCGAAAGTCGAATGCAAATCCCGTATCAGCGATCTCGATCTTAAAATAACGCAGTCAGTACATGGAGAACAAAACGAAAAGCCGACAATAAGACGAGGTTCCGCGTGCCACCGCGAGGCGACAGTCTGAACGCAATTTATGTCCGACAGCGTCGGTTGCACTTATTTTACCCTGTTCATTCAGTCGTAGCTAATTCTTCTTCGTAGATAGATAGATTACCATTGAAGATAACTACCTATAGATTACCATTCGTTATACGTATACCTACAGCGATTTTATTCAGAGCCGTGTTGGCCGTGTGGGAGGTACCTCGACTTTCGTTTCGAAGAACGTGGGTTCGAATCCCGTCGAATCAATGGATTTTATTGTTCATTCGCATCAAAACACGTGCTTAAAACGGTAAAGAAAACCAGTTAGTATTCTTATAAGCGGCGATGGGCTTAAAATTTGTCACGTATGGATTACTAACTAATGCAAATTGAGGGCATGTGCCAAATATATTGTTTGGACGTGCCTCTGACTACTCCCTCTAGACATCTTCGAAGGATCTAAGCGCCTGCAGATCTGAGAGGATGTCTACCATACTTGGGGATTACAGTCGTGATCCTTTTTATTTATTTTTACTTAAATATAAGACTAGTGGTAGTGATCTGGATCAGTTGAGCTATCTATAGACTGTTTGCAAACGTCTTTAGATAGCTCAACTGGTTCTTATGTATTCTGTAAATATTTTGTAATAGTATAAGATGTTATTTGTTTTTAAAATATATGTATATAAGACCAGCTCATAACATTTGTAACTATAAAATAACTTGACTCTGCAAAAGCAATAAAAACAATTGGAAATTAAATTTAACGAAGGTAAAACTTTTGCTTAACCAAACATGAACTGCTAATGAACTACCAATGAAGACCAAACAATGGTCCAATGGTCAGAACTACCAAATTAAGCCACACATTTACTCGATCCGAGCAATACGAAACCTCTTTATAGCGGACATAACCCGATGCTATTAACCACGACAACACACAGCTCTAAAAAATTAGCTAGATCAATTTTGAAATAAGAACGTCAAACTTAAAAAAAAAAACTAAGAAATCTGTGTCTTTCCGAAAACCAGAGGTCACCTTGGCGATACGTTGTCTGAACGCACGCTTATGAAAGTTCAGTTAAGACGAGTAATAAATGTTTTTGATGAATGCACAATCGTTTTTTCTCAATAACCGCAAAACATACAGTTTTGTTTGTTTTATATGACAAAGATAACTTATGGATTTAATCTAGATAAATTAAAGTTACAAACACGATTGGTGAAACTTTTCTAGATAGATTTATTTTCCAAAGTTGGCTCTTCAAAAACACTAGTTTCGTTTTTAATCTAAACTATGAATAGCTAAATAGGTCATTTTTATATAATTCGTTAGATAATCATACTAGCTACCTAAATTAAGGACATTTTTTTTAATTTGATGGTTTTCATTAAGGCCTTGTATGTCGACGATTTCTCTTTTTCGAAACGAAAAAAGAAATACTTCTGAACAAGCCACATCTCCTATTTTATAATGTATAGTATATGTGAATAAAGATGTACCCATCTTTAATCACTTCGATAAATAATCCTACCGACCGCTGCAATGACGACAAACATACGGGGCACCATGGGCGGCGCGTGGTCCGCCTTTGCTTATCGAATAAATTAATGATATAAATTATGTATAATTACTTATCTAAAACCTATTCTAATAGAAATCTAGATCTACATATTACCTATCTTTAACAATAAATCACAAGTTGATTTTAATAGTAGGTATCAAAATATTTCGATCATAAATTCTAAAACGTACCTATCATTTTGAAATAATATCTTTATCGTGAAAACTTTCTGCTATTATGTTTTCAGCTTAATAGAAATTTAGGTAAGAACCTGAAGTAATATACTTATAAAAATAGGAGATGTGGCTTGTTCAGAAGTATTTCTTTTTTCGTTTCGAAAAAGAGCAATCGTCGACATACAGGGCCTTAATGCAGTTTTATAATTTTTTCCGTGTTATCCGGGTAGACTCAGCCCATAAAAAAATGTAAAAAATTCACTTATCACCTTAATCAAAAGTTTGAAAGCCATCCAACCAAAAGTGCCAACAGATTTTATTTATTAAAAGATCGCAATATTAAAATGAGGCCTTCAGTCTTCTCCAATCAAAACAGCTGACATAATAAAGCTGTGACAAGCATAGCCCAAACAATAACTGATGAAATACAACACTTATAACGCAGTCTCATAAAACGCAACCTTATTGGAAAGATAGTGATATTTCATACAAAAATCGCTGTTGAAGGAGAAATGCGAGTCAAATGAAATGTACCAGACGGATATTGAGTTTTGATATCATGACGTGTCTGCATTCTCAAGATAATAAAATAATACACCACTCGTGATATTTTTATGTTCTAAGCGATATTATTGGATATGATAGAGACATTGACACCGTATACATTTATATGAGTAATTGATGTATTGTTTATTTATAATGCTTTTACTACACGAGCTTTCATCATATTTGCCATGGTTCATAATCTTCTGCAAGGCTCAAATAATTGTTAAGTTGTTAGTAAAAAATTTAAAAGTTATATTTCGAAAAAAATATTACGACGTAAACTAACCAAGTAAATGTAAAGGTAAATTGACAAAACGTATGTCACAATTTCAATTTTTCAGTGGGGTGGTCTAAGTAGTTGATGTCGCCTACATTCTAAACAATACGAATTGTTTATCTTTGGAAAAAAACTTGCAAAATATATCATTTGGATTTTTTTAGGACGCAGTCTCGTACCTATGTCAGTAGTATGTCAAACTAGCTTCATGAACACATAAATATAAAAAATTAAGTGGCGTTATTTTCCTAAAATCATTTCAAGCATTTCAATTTATTCTCACCCAAATTAGCAACTCCATCATCATTACCAAGCAAAAACCCAAACCGGATTCGTATAATTGGGCTCACCAAGATTGACAATGACAGATTATTTCCTTGAGATGGTATAAGACACTGCATACGTGGGTGCAACAGCAACGCGATACCAACAAAGCATTTTCACACTATGCGATACGACAGAATGACACGCGACACACTACACATTTTGGGGCAGCGATGGTGGTGATTCTCATTCTGTTGAGATGGACTCAACAGAATGAGAATCATACCAACCATACAACCTAAAATTTAGGATTCCTAAAACATGTTCGTGGCGATTCTGTTGTCCATGCAAAAATTTAGGATTCCTTAGACACATTCGCTCTTATTCTTTTTGCATTTAAATTTGCGTAACCTCAGGATGACAGTTCTAAAACGTAGGCAAATTCTAAGTAGTATAACGGTTTTTTACGTAAGTCTACGTAAGTTTAGTCAGCATGTAAAAAGGTGTTGACTAAAGTGAAATTTTTACTTCATATTTTTTTTTGTAAATCTATATCTATACTAATATTATAAAGAGGAAAGATTTGATTGTTTGTTTGTTTGTTTGTTTGTTTGCACAGAATAGGCTCCGAAACTACTGGACCGATTTGAAAAATTCTTTCACCATTAGAATCCTACATTATCCCTGATGAACATAGACTATAGAATATTTTCAAAAATATTAGGGATCTGTATGAAAACTTCGATAATGTAATCCAAAGTATGAAAAAAATAAAAAAATAAATCCTTATACTGCGTTTGCTGCGGAAATTATTGACAATAGAGCAAAGTGATGTACTATAGTTTTAAAGAAGACATCAATATCTACAAAAAAGTATGCAATATTATTTGTCTAACTATATTAGGGGTTCGTATAAAAACTTCGATAATGTAACCCAACGTGTGAAAAAAATCCAAATAAATTCTTATATCGCGTACTCTGCGGAAATTGTTGATAATAGAGCAAAGTGATGTACTTACTACAGTTTTAAAGAGGACATCAATATCTACAAAAAAAGTCTGTGATACTAAATGTTTTATTATGGATCCTTATGAAAAATTCGATAATTTAACCCAAGGTGTAAAAAAATTACCTATAATATCATTATTACACCCGTGCGACGCCGGGGCGGACTGCTAGTCCAAAATAAACATGTACAAAAAAAAAGTCTTCTTCTACTTTCCTTTCACAATGTCCTGCACTACACACGATAGACGCTTCTATAGCGATATTTTTTGTAAGAGTCGTCCGCTGCTATCGTTTGATGTAAAAAGCCATCAGAAATATGGTCTATCGTCAATCGTGATGTGATGATAAATAATTGTATCGTGTTGTTTCCTGTTGTAATGTGGATATTTGCCAAGCCTATAGCATGAAAAAACTCTTTCATAATCTTGAACATCTCTCAGATTTCAAGCAGTGTATCGTTTCAAAGTTGTTCATAATTTTGTATTGTATCTGTTGGAATAAGGTCAAAGTATAAACCCGATAGTTCTACTTCGAAAACTTTACAATATGCAAGTGTCGTAGCATGTATCGGAAAAATATTGCCATAAATATCAATAACAATTTAAACTTTAAAAGAGTTGGAGAGTTTAACAATATTCGGTTTGCTTTTATGATCGATAAACTTTAGACGGTCATTGAAATGTGTAGCACAAGCTGACGCGCGCGGCTTCGCTTGTGTTAAACCAGGATATTATTCTATATTTACAATCGATTCAGCCGTTACAAAGTAATTGACTAACAAAAAACAAACATTGAAACTTTCAAAACGTTTGCTCAGTTTGCACTGATTATATTTTCGTATACAAACTTTTTTACTTTCGTATGCACTTTCATAGATTGCCTTTCTTAAATAAAACGATTTAAAAAGTTCTTAAAAATGGGTTCGGACTTATCTATAAAAACGGAAAAAAATCACGTTTGTTATATGGGAGCCCCACTCAAATGTTTATACATATTATTCTATTTTTAGTATTTGTTGTTATAGCAGCAACAAAAATACATAATCTGTGAAAATTTCAACTGTCTAACTATCACGGTTCGGTATCAGCCTTGTGACGGACAGACGGACAGCGAAGTCTTAGTAACAGGGTCCCGTTTTTACCCTTTGGGTACGGAACCCTAAAAACTACTATAGTAATATTCAGAGCAAACTAATAAAAACTATATTATAATGTGAGCAATAGCTCATATAACGCTCGCCGTCTATCCGTCGACAGTCAGTCACTATCGCAACAGTTTTATACATTTCGATTCAACTTTGTAAAGAGAAACCGCAGGCGTATTCTGTGAAGCGTAAACCACGAAATGCATAAACAATGGCTTTGAATAAGTCACGTGGGCAGCCGGGTGACATGACAACCGACTGGCGATGCGTGCTACACTTACAGCAACGCGGTCGTATCGTAAATATTAGTTTCTACGAATAACAGCTAAGCATTGTTTCTTGCGCTATCGAATTTACTGCAAACTTGCAAACAACTGCTAATATTATGAACGCGAAAGTTTGTTTGTTTCAAATTCAAATTCAAATTCAAAAATCATTTATTTCAATAAAATCACAAGGTTCACTTTGAAACGTCTTAGGAACTAGGTGAAGCTACGCCGATTCCACGCGACCAAGCCTAGAAGAATCAGGCAACAAACACGGCTTGGGGTCTACCTTTTTTTTATGATCCTTTCTTTAATGCTATGTAGAGCTCCAGTGTGGTGCCAATCGAACAAGGTGAAGGCTCAAACAAGAATAATAATTAAAAGTACCTACTACTCAAGTACGTAGGTACAGCAATAAAAAAAAAAAAAAAAAAAAAAAGTTTGAAAGTTTGACTGGCCTTACAGTTTAGTTTGTAGTGGTTCTGGCGCTGTAGGTTGTATCTTTCATTCCCACCCAGGACAACCATTGATGAATAGATGTTTGTTTTATCTGAGTGTAAAAAAATAAAAGATGATCGACATTTTTTTTTGTAATAACATTGAGACCTAAACCTATTCGTCTGTTCGACCACAATTTATTTTGGTTCGTTTGTTTCAATCATGATAATTCAAGATCCCTATTATATGTATTCGCTTTAATTTTTTTGATAAATAGTGAAATAATAACTGACCTTTTTTATTTCCATTCTATTGACTCTACAATCGGATTATCACACACAACTTACAGTCGATAAGCACGAGTAACTCGTGCTAAGTGAATACCGAATACCTACGTGAAATACTATTTTGATATTTTATGTTATTGCCTTCGGAAGTCCGTCGCTATCGGATTCGTATTTCCATATCATTACAGCTATAAAAACCGCAAAGATGAGCATGGACATGAAATATTAACTCTCACTTCATTTTAAATTAGAATGAATTAATTTGAGTTCGAAGAAAGATTGAATTCGACAGTCAATTATTCATTCAAGATTTATCTTCCAAAATAAGGGATGAGTATTCCATAAATAAAACGTCCAATCTGTCAACGGTTGAGCGCGCGTGTTGTGCGACGACGAATGCTTGCAAACGATACCTACCTACATTTATCTATTTTCAGATTTAACACTGTTGAGACGGCAAACGTCTGCGCCGGAACACACAACTCTTTTTTTATTCAAGCCCTTTTATTAAAAGGAACCACGCAATCGATACTACAAGCCATCGCGTCGTATTTGGGACGTGGTTGATCCAATTTCGACATGTTTTGCTTAAATTTTCGATCGGAAAACGGCTTCCCGCCTTCCTCAGTTATCGCGCGGCTTTGTTGCTCGATGCATTAAGCTAATTTGAATGGCGAAGGGTCGCTCCAAAAGCCGTTGTTCGAATTCTTCTCTTTAACCGAGCGGTTGCCGGCATGATTGTGGGAACCGACTGCGCGGATTTCATTCTGTTCGTCGCACAAGAAGACAGGCGCATTGATCGCAGCTTTTTGATTTAACCGAATAAACGTGGGCAGGGGCTTGCATCAACGCGCCCATTACATCCCGACTTTTATTTCATGCCGACCAACTGCTGCAATTATGGCACTAAAGAAACGTTTACAGCTTGCTCATTTTAATCTTAGCTCTCGTAATTTATGTGTGTTTTGATTAGCCGCTGAATTCGGTCGAATGTCTTTGGAGTTGAAATCAGATAATCTGACGATCTCGGGTTGTCATCGGGCAGACTAATAGGCGCATCTTAGAGAAATATATCCCTTATAAATCGCCGGCTAAGGTTCAAATTACTACTGATGATAAATGCGCAAGAGGCACCATTCCTTGCCGTGGGTGAAACCGGTGACAAACGAGCCGTTCTGTCACATCAGTGATAAATAACTGATTGTGTTACAGTGCATTTTGCCTTCATAATTAATTGACAAGAGTTATCTAAGCGGCATTAACCGCGGCCGACTACCAGTGTAAAGCGGGCCCGTTTGCCTGACAATTCATAATACCTCGTTCATGATGAAATATCGGACAATTATTATCGCGGGCAATGGACGAAATGGAAGCAATTTAAAGCTCTCCACGCTTGAAACATGCACCCTGCGGAGTAGGATTTATTTTTTATTACTTTATTATTTTATTGGCATTTCAAGCGTTAACTGCCTCTCGTTTTAACGGTTTACTTTTGGAGCGTTTTCTCGTGACTATAAATTCCGTAAGCTTCGAACGAATGCAAGCATCGAGCCCCGAGCCAGTGTAGCTGCCGCATTTATACCGGTCGAGATCATTCGTTATTGCCTCCAGTTGTATGCGCACTCGCTTTAATAAGGAAACAGATTAATGAGTATGAATGAAGTCGTTACATTCCAAACAAACAAACGGACAAAGTAGCTTTGATGTTGCTGATGGGTGCACGATAATAATTTGTAGATAGATTATTCTTGTTGACAAAAAAACGTAAACAGCCTAAAATAACGAGCAAAATGATAGTTTACAGAAATAGGCACGGTTATTTTGGCCTCTCTGATGGTTAGTTGCTGCATTTTTTCCGCGCCCGACTGCCACGGATTCCGTAATTTGTCTTCCTAGAAATGAGTCGTGTCGTCGAACGCAAGATGTATGCAGGGTCGTTTTTTTTGGGAATACGAAACTTTTTGTAGATACCCCTCAGATTTCAGAGCGTAAATTACGCTTTAGTAGAATGCCCGAGGGAAACGTTAGACGGGTTCTTTCGTAATTACTGTTTTAACTGCTGGGACAGAAATGTCAAACGTAACTTATTTTGTGACTGAAATTACCGCTGATGTTTGTTTTTTCTTCGAAGTGAATTTGGTTAATTTGTTTTAGGATTATTTCGGGGTTTGATTGTTCCTTATTGATGGCGATTAATTCTGATTAGTTTATGTTTCAAATTCTAGATTTAAGAATAAAACAATTCGAATTGAAAATTTGAGTGACAATATGTTTTGCGATATAGCTTTCTGACTGTGGACGTTTAGCTTTAGAATGTTCTGTAAGCTCACTATTTACGCAAAACGCTTTAGTATAACAAGTACTACATGCGTACTAACGCACGCATACGAGTATTATATTAGTGATTACATTGGCCGTGACCAGCGCGACCGCGTGCCCACACTTTACGATCGTCGACCTGAAATATTATTTATGTTTGAATCAGAAACTACGAGTACCATGCTACTTAAACAACTAGAACAATATATATGCTGAGTATCTGAACTTTTGTTCCGCCACGGAGATTGAACCCTCGACCATCGACCAGCCGGTCTAATGAATAAAACGATAAGAGATCCCAAGACAAGTGACTTGACGAAATATGAAGCAACACCAAAAAATATTTTCAACGTCTTTGATCTGCCAATGTTTTGCTTAGTTGGTACTTGAAAATGATGAATATGCTCTCAAGTGGATCCCGGCAGTGTTTAGAGCCATATCTTGAAACCATTATGCACGATAAAAAGCAATTAGGATTTCGAAATAGAGGTATAAGGAGCTATGTAACTAAGAACAAAATGTTTGATTCTTGCGTTACAAATTGTGTTTCTCATTAGGCACGAGTATTCACGTAATAATTACATAACTAAAAAAAAAAGACTTAATTATTACCTTTGTTAAAATATAAACAGTTTTCATTGAAATAAAAAATAATTGATAGGCGAATAATAGTAGCAACGAACCTCTTTGCAGTTCCAAACATAACTACAAATACCTACCAACGACTATTTTATCGACGGACAGACAAATTATGGTTTGTATTGTCAGGCCAATAATTACGGTACGTTATCGATTGTTACCATCTAGTGACAGTGAAGTAAATTGTTTTATGGCAACTCCTACCCAGAAATACCCATAATGGCACATAATCCTCGATGGGTTATATCCTCAATAAGTTTTATTACACTTTTAAAATAAAGTCTAATTACTTTAATGGGAATGCAATGCAATGCTTATTTCATTTAACGCAATAACATTTTAAGGTTTTATAATCTAATTATAGCGTATAAAGGGCTTTTTAATTACTAAAGAAGATCATTATGTAAATTGCGTAAGACAAACTGTAAATTCAATTTAAGGTGATAAGTGAAATTTTTGACTTTTAGTATGGACTGAGTCTACCTACCCGGATAAACGGAAAAAGTGATAAAACTGCATTATCTTGAAAACCATCAAACTTAAAAAGAAACTGATTTAGGTAGATGATTATATAAAAAATTACTGTTTAGATATTCATAGTTTTGATTAAAAACGAAACTAGTGTTTTTGAAGAGCCAACTTTGGAAAATAAATCTATCGAGAAAAGTTTCACCAATCGTGTTTCTGTTCTTTTATTAATCTAGATTAAATCCTTTAGTTATCTTTGTCATAAAAAACAAAACTGTATGTTTTGCGGTTATTGAGAAAAAAACGATTCTGCATTCATCAAACACATTAATTACTCGCCTTAAGTAAACGTTTCGGTTTCGTTTAAAAACAATAATTAGTACGTTTTATACCAATCTTAAAATCAGTATCAAAACTGCAATTAGTATGCGAAGGGATGATAAAATCTCAAAGTGGAGCGGCTTCAATAAAGAACGATTTAACCGGCTAATGGTTCAATATCTTAGCGGTTAAGTGTTTGTGGTGGAAGTGATCCGAGTTAGAAACGGCTAGACGCATTAAATATTGAAATATAAAACCCACGAGAAGGAAAGAGATGGATAGCTTGCAATATTCAGGTTGAAGTTGGCGTATGCACTAGGTATCTACCTAGAAACAATACTTTGCTGCCAATATTCTCCTGACAAAAGGAATTTTCACGATTGCCAGAGCGTAGGCTCTCATTTTATGAATTTGTTGACATTGCTAGTTCTTGTTGGGTACAAAACAAAATCAGGCGAGTCAAACTGCTGAGACGGGACGACCGTACGATATAGATACCTTGATATAGAATTTCCGAAGTATAGTATCTATAGATTATATCAAGAGGTTTAAACAGATCTAAGCTCGTCTCAGCGGTTCGTCCGTGCGGTTCTCTGTCAGATGTTTCTGTCTGAGCTCTATATAAAACTTTACAACAATACGTCGATGTGTCTTGGCGAGAGTGTAGATCCCCCATTACCTATTTATATTGTGCTCCTAGCTGAAATAGCTTCGTGACTGGAATAGTTAAGTCTGGATAACACTTTGGAATGCTAGAATAGAATAAACTTAGATAAAAAGTACACAGAGTCCGACAAGCAATCCGTTATTTGAAGGTATGAAAGTATATTTCAGTCAGTTTAGTCAGGTCTTGGGAAAGTTGACCTACTTAATACCCTATTACTCATTTAAATAAGATTAATATCTGGCTGGGATTAATGTCATTCTCGCGGTGGTCAACCTTTATCATATTTGCTATTATAAGATAGTATAACATACCAACGAATAATATTTTAGAGATATCTCTTTATTGAATAATAATATAATAATAATATTATAAAATGTGAAAGTTTGTGAGTTTGTATGTATGTTTGTTCCTCAATCAGGCCTCAACAACAAAACGGATTAAGTTGAAATTAAGTTGCTGTAGATGTAGATATAATGCCCAAATAAATAATAAACCACTTTAAAAAATGAAAAACATCCCCAAAATGATAGAAAAACTCAAAAGGGATGAATTCTGTATAGATGGCGCTGATGTGCAACAAATCTGACATCACAGACTAAAAACATTCAGTCTTTTCTATTCGTTTATTGAAATTTGACAGGACAACGTCTGTCACGGGTCGGCTAGTAATTTATAAATGACAATACTTTGTGAAATTTTCCGAAAAAGTGTGACCTTTTTATGATTACAAATCTGTATTTGCATTCTAAAGTTTAGATTTTTTATAAAAAAACTCATTTTTAAGAAATATCCGAACTCATCGAAATCCTTGCCAAATCCACCGAAGTTGTTTTCGAAGAAAACACTTTATTAGAACAGTATTTGGCGGTTGTAAAACTGCTTATAAACGCCGTTTGTTTTGCACGTACTTGGTTATTTGTGTGAAAAGTTTTAAGATAATAGAACAGTAAAAATAACGGCTCGTTAACTTTTTGTAATAAAAATATCAAGCTAGTCAAAAACAAAAGGAAGGCATTTCTATTTGATGAATAGCTTTTTATTCAAAAGTGTAGGTACAAGTATTCTTATATTTTAATAGCTTTGTTTATTTTAAGACTAGATTTTAAGACTAGAAGAAGTTATTTCCAAATAAATAAGTTTTCTGATAAAAAATATTTTTTAATGATAAGCTTTTGTAAAATCATTCAAAACATCGAGCACCAGCGCGCTATCACCTGTCACATATAAACATTAACATCGGCACGTGACAAGTATACAAAGTTTTTACTCAATCGAAGTATTTACTAAGGAGTTCCATTGTGAGTGTCTGTTGAACAGCTCCTGACTCCATCATCAGATTAGCTCACTGTCACCATATATTATTGCATTGTCACCGGAGTTACATAAGTATGCGAAATTTCAGCCCAGCAAAATCGGTTAGGGTTAACCTCAGCAAAATCGCGCCACGCCACGACACGTAAGTGTGTTTCCGGCATTACTCGTGAACTGGAGGAAAAATATTTTTCAATGACAGCTTTTGTAAAATCATTTAAACCATCGAGCACCAGCGCGCTATCACCTGTCACATCATGCAACATTGTCATCGGAACTTGAAAAGTATGCAAAGTTTTTACTCAATCGAAGTATTTACTAAGGAGTTCCACTAAAAGTGTCTGTTGAATTGCTCCTGACTCAATCATTACATCAGCTCACTGTCATCATATTTCAATTTCATATTTCAAATGAGTTGTAATATTCCACCTTAACAAACATAGTTACATACATACATTGCAAGTTAAATAAAAGCTTGTAAAAATAATCAATATTATTGACTTATCTAATCTTGCCACAAACTCGACAAAGCTTGTATTATGGGAACTAAATAATTCATAGAATTCTTTATAGATAGCCCAGACACAACGACAACGATCAATGCAAAGACGGAAATAACAATAGTGTGTACTTACTTGTAGATATCTTATTGATTCTCTAATCGTGTCACAATAAAAAACGAATTTACCACCTGCTAATGTAACTATTTAGCCGTCCTTGTCACAAGCTTAGAGAGTGAAAAAGAAGGAAGTATCGGATCTGATAAGTCATAGTAATGGTAGGAAGCGGCGTCAAAGCGCACATCCGGCCCATTGAAGTTAATAACGTGGAAGAAATAATAGTATGTTGTACTAAAGATTCACTTCAAACAAAACACACACAATTGCTCAATGCTCATTGATCTGCAAATCATACTCGTATCTGATATCGTTTTTACATTATTCCTAGTATGGGGTTTAAGTATATGACTATGTCTGCGACTGTCGCGATTATGATACACTCATTAACCGACGAAAAACGGAGGAGATTCTCAAGTAGACGCGTATTTTTTTTGTGGTATTTTAGGTAAAAAGATATGCGTTATATATGTAATATAACGCATATCTTTTTACCTAATGATCCGATTTCGATGATTTTTTATTGTGTAGAGAATAGTTCCAAGTTTAAATTATATTTATGTAGGACTGATTATATTTATGTAGGACTGACTTTCCCTTGACTTTGCGATTGGTAGATACATTTTCGTCGGATTTTTTTATTTTTTTAAACGTAATTATTTATTTAATCCAATGAGAACATTTACTCACTAGTAAAAGAGTTCATAAGCCACCCGAGGCATTAGTTGTGCCATTATTTTTAGAATTCCTTAAAGCCGTGGTTTTGAAATGAACGGTGCCGTCCGACATCATCGGCGATTATCGATTGACAATACGACGGCCGTTTCATATCACGTAAAACGTCGACGGTCGACAGCAGCGTCCGCAAATCAAGGCTTCATTTCTGCAATTCAAGCGATAATAAATCGTATATCTTAACAGTGAAACTTATTTTAGATTGAGAGTCGTTTTGACTGACACAAACCCTTTAATACGTCCCTTGGAAGTCTTTTGTAACTACTACCCGTAGACGTAAACAATCACGACCGTGATTCTGACACTTTATTGTTTGTAAGGGTTCATCTATTAAGTTCGTAATCATCGTTCATTAATTCTGATTAATTGAATAAGGAATTGTCGTTGATTTGTTTATGTTTCTACTTATTACGCTTCTGTAACTCGATTACTGTTATTTGCTTACTAAAACTGTTCAAATTTATTGTAAATTATATTTAGTTAGTAAATTTTGTCAAATTCACGTACAAATCGAGTAATAGAGATCATTGTATATAATAATAATCTTTTACAAGACTGGTCAAGAGCGAGTTGATTCGCGCATCGAAAGTTTCGTATCGAAAACCCATTTGACCTTATTGACCCTTTAAAAGCTTTCACCTCAGTTCACCCAAGTTAAAAAAAGTTTAAGAAAATGAGTTTGTTTTCATTTTCTTGTAATATTTACATAGGTATTGTTTTTATAGTATTGTATTTATATTTCTCATTTTTCACTTTGCAAGCTTTAAGGACAACAGTATTTTTTTTTGATTTCAAAATCTACTATACAACACAAAAAATCATCACAAAATCACGTCTCGATGAATTAACATTTAAATATTAGTGTATTTTTAATATTTATCCATTTACTAAGAATCAGATACACCACTTTTTGCGTCAGGGTTTACTTGAACAGGTTTGCTTAAATTGAAGTCATTATTTCAGTATTAAACATTGCAATCGATGCGCTAGCGAATCAAGAAAAAACATTTTGTATCCTTTGTATTAACTAGGCTTTGTAGTTACTAGACAAATCCGAAAATCGTCTCGATAACGTGAAAAACAGTTGGTAACCCCTGACCTGGAAGGACCCTCCTCAAAGCCGTCAATCCAACACTCGTTAGTGTCAACGCATCCAGTGTCTTTGTTTAGGTACCTACGTTGTATTCGCAAATCGGTAATTACCACATCCGTTGTAATACGCACAATGAATGTCAACTTTGTGTTTCCAAAAACACGGACGGAATATGAAATCAATTGTCATTGGGGTTTGTTTATTGGCGAGAATGGCGTGATGTCAATTCACTGAACATGTTTTTCGCGGGGGATTGTAAACACGATTAGCGTACAGGTGGACGCACTGAAATTAATAATTTCGTGGTTATGAAAACACTAAACGATACTAACATATCATATTATTATACTAGCTAACTCGGCGAACATTGTATCGCTTTAGAATGTTACTTTCCCGTTCCCGTTCCCGTTCCCGTTCCCGTTCCCGTTCCCGTTCCCGTTCCCGTTCCCGTTCCCGTTCCCGTTCCCGTTCCCGTTCCCGTTCCCGTTCCCGTTCCCGTTCCCGTTCCCGTTCCCGTTCCCGTTCCCGTTCCCGTTCCCGTTCCCGTTCCCGTTCCCGTTCCCGTTCCCGTTCCCGTTCCCGTTGCTGTTAAAAAGTATTCTATGTCCGTCTCCTGGTTCTAAGCTACCTCCCCACGAATTTTCAGCTAAATCGGTTCAGCCGTTCTTGAGTTATAAGTGTTGTAACAAACCCGACTTTATTTTATATATATTATATAAATAAATAGAAGATTTGTAAGCTGTTTTATAATCTCGTTATAGTTTCACATACAAAAAACCATACAACGATCCTCCACATTCAACCAAGTAGGTACTAGTATGTGTAAGTACGGTGCGTATCGAACATGCTTCCTGTTGGCCATTCATTGTCATTTACTTTGATGCTGTATTGATCCCGGCGTAGTCACGTACGTTGCAAGTTATAACTTAAGGCGGTTTATTACTGCGGCTTGAATATTCCGAATAGGCTTTTCGGTATTCGGTAGCCTTTGGCAGAATTGTCTGAAATCTCTGCTTATTTCGCGTATGGGGTATTATTCGGGCGTGCGACTGTATTATGAATATTGTGAACGCTTTTGGGGGAAACAGGTGTTGGATTTTTTGTATTACTAAGGCTAGTCCTCATCGCTCGTTCTACTAAAACAGATGCTTTTTGACAGTTGTTTCAAGTTATGTCAAAAACGGGAAATTATTGACGTAAAATAATTAACTGTCGATAAAGACGGATCAAACTCACACTGATGAAGATTCTCTAGATTAATCGAAACATTGTCGGTGTTTTTATAGACAATTTTTAGGGTTCCGTACCCAAAGGGTAAAAACGGGACCCTATTACTAAGATTTCGCTGTCCGTCTGTCTGTCACATAAGAGAACCGTGATAGCTAGACAGTTGAATTTTTCACAGATGATGTTTTTCAGTTGCCGCTATAACAACAAATACTAAAAACAGAATAAAGTAAATATTTAAGTATCCCATACAACAAACGTGTTTATTTTGCCGTTTTTTATAGATAATGGTATGGAACCTTTCGTATTCGAGTCTGACTCGCATTTGGCCGGTTTTATTTTTTTACGCTAGTTACTTCCCGTTTTTGACATTATGTGTATGTACTCACGAAAGTTTTAAGATTAAAATAGTTGTTTAAGTAAAAAAATATTAATTCTTAACCACCACACACAAATACCTAACCCCACACAATCCAGCCAACGTTTCGTATTCACAAAATTATGTTAGTTTATTTACATATTTTAATTCATCTCTGTGCTGGATGGGGAATAGAAAAATACACTCAACGCTAGTGAAACTTTGTAACATTTTTAGTTGTTGTACCTGCGCTATATCAATCCAATTTAACGGTGCAACCGTAAACCCATATGAAATTTTAACAGCGAATTGCACAGACCAACGAACCTACTTGGTATAGTTTATTACAGCAATAATCTCCACAGAAACTATAAACGCTCTCCCGAGCTCATTATTTTCATTTGCGTCACATCTTCCGAATGTACGGTCTATCCCTTATGTCGTAAGATCAAAGGAATAGTGGGGGACGTGGCTTAATTAACATCATCTTTTGTGCATTATTAAACAATCACCGATTATTTACTTAGCGTTGTGTTACGAAAGGGCGAAATTTGTGTCTAAGTTTTGCGATTAGTTTTCGTGTAATTTATACTCTATCAAGATCTAGAGTACAGTAAGCATTCGAATCTCCTGGCGCTCTTATCCTTGAAGATGTCAAAAGAGGGTAGTTAATTCTTTATTTCCTCCCTCGACAATGTAAAAGTATTTTATAGAGGGATAGCCATAATTTTTTAGGTGTGTGAAATTGAATACCAACAGATATTTTTCAAATTTATGCTTTCATCAAATAAAAAAATCATACAAAAAATAATAAAAATAATTAGGATCACGACTGCAATCCCCAAGTACGGTAGACATCCTCTCAGTAATACAAAATATTGAAAAAATATAAACTTTTGGCAATGCATAAAACATTAAAAAATAATCTAGTTTCAGAGAGGAATTAGAGGAATGCCCACACTTCATCTGTCCTTTTATGTACCTACTGTATATAATTCTCATACCTAAAACACACGTTCTCACAAAACGGGGTAAACTAAATACCTACGAACAACATCCGATACGAAATTACGTATCGCTGTACGAAATTACGAGCACACTCAGGGCTCGTGTTAATTTGCACAATATTCGGCTCGTAACATCCACTACCTTTAGCATAGTACTTGGAAGTTTTCGTACCGTTTGTGAGTCAACGTGCAAAAGTCTACTAAAACATGTGTGTGTATTTCACTTTAAAAACTTTTGTATTTACACAACATAATGTCAATAATTACGTTTCAAAGACTAAATCGAAAACCCGACGAAATTGTTTCGACCAATCGAAAAGTCAAAGGACAATATTAGTTTTATGAAGTAATTATTAGTCCTACATTAATATATATTCAAATCGGATCGCTAGGTAAAAAAATATGAGTCACACATAAAAAAAAAAAAAAAAAATCGATGAAGACACCGACAATGTTTCGATTCATCGAAAGTTTGATGGTTTTCAAGATATGCAGTTTTATCACTTTTTTTGTCTTATTCGGGTAGACTCTACCCATACAAAAAACCATACACTTTACTCATCACTATAAAGGACATGCCTTTTGAAGGTTTTAAAAACTGATGCTAATGGCACATAGGCCTTTGAGCAAACTCAATTATCATGATCATGAATAATTTTACGCAGAACATATTGGAATTTCACTATTTTGATTGTATTCGTAAATATAGTACCTGTTTAAATTTTAAAAGGTTTATCATATTGACCGCATCTACGTGAGATTGTCCGTACGGTAGAACGTTTGACGGGTTTAGGTACCAATGTATTGCATACACAAAGTACAATGTTGGATCCGCCTAACTGCCAGCCGCGTGTGAACCGTGCGGTCGAGCGTTGTAATATGTGGATATCAGGTCTTTCAGACAACTCATATAAAACAGAATCTCACTAACTACAAGACTTTTAACTAGTGTAACTATACATTTTTACTCAGGTCTTTATCACGTTTCATTCACCTTTAAATTATTTGTTTTTTTTTCGCTACAATTTTTTTATAGGAATCGGTCTGTTAAAAGTTGTATTTATTAAATGCTAATGTTTTTTTTTTCCAAGTTCTACCACGTTCATAACTGAACATATTCGATAAAATTTTATATTATAAACAAATTATAATTTGGGTATGGATTGAAACATAGAATTATGCAAGCGAATCCGCGTAAGTAAGCTAGTTATTTATACATAATTATATATTTCAGTGTACTACAAATTATTTCGGTGGTAGTATCAATACCAATATGCCAGAGACTATATTATTACTTTAGCAAACATAATAATAATACTTAATGAAGTAGTCAACGGGCGGTAAGTTCTCATTAATACTCCGACACTCGTTAAGATAAAACCATCGGTCCCTTTGTTCTTATCTTTGCGTCAAAATATTTTATGTCCCCGCGATTACTCGAGCGGCCAAAACACTATAGTATGTGCATTTCAACTTGACGTTTGGTGTTTGGGCTTTTATTTTTCGTCGTATGATATTTTTGTTTAAAAAAAAAACTAAACAGTAATGTCAGTTTGGTGTTAATTTGAGAGGAGTGAAAAATACACTCGACTAGACGACTTACGGATGATTAAAAAAATAATTGTCTGCCGTTTTATAATAATGCTCATAAGTGAAACTAAAGTTTTATAGTAACCATGTGATTCAACTTATTCGAACAAACTCCTTACCAACATTACGTTTACAATGTATGATGATGATGAGCTTTTAAGATTTTAAATTACGTAATTACGATAGTTTGAAAAATAATATTTTAAGATTGACTTTCTGCGTAGGTTCAAAGTGAGACAGAAAAGGTGACTTGTCAGTCGCTATGATAAATAGACAATTATAAGACAGAGAGCCATTATTATGATTGTTTTATGATCTGGGAAAAGTCGGTGGAATACGAGTTATTTAAAACTGCTCCTTTAATACGTCAGCGATAGTCTTTGATGATCCAACGTCTTTTGTCGGTTTTGAAAATGAGTATATATATTTAAGCTGTGGAATAGTTTATAAGATACGGATACTACGGTAAAAAAGAAAAAGATTTCTGTTGATTAATTAAATTCAAAAAACTAAAAAGAAAACCGATAAAAATGTTTCGACCAATCGAAAAGACAAGGGTTTTTAAGTTTTATTAAGTAACTATTAGTCCTAAGTAATTATAATTTAAATGGGACTAATTTGGGACTATTCTCTACACAGTAGAAAAATCATTCAAATCGGATCACCAAGTAAAAAGATATGCGTGGTAAAAGTTATAAATAAAAAAAAAAAAAAGATTTGAGATCCTTTTCAAAATTAAAAAATATTTTTCTTGAAGCCAATGACAAGCTTTTGTAAAATCATTTAAACCATCGAGCACTAGCGCTATCATTTGTCACATCATATAACATTGTCATCGGAACTTGACAAGAATGCAAAGTTTTTACTCAATCGAAGTATTTACTAAGGAGTTCCATTGTGAGTGGCTGTTGAACAGCTCCTGACTTCATTATTAGAACAGCTCGTTGTCACCATAATATTGAATTGTCACCAAAACTAAAAGTGTATGAAAATGTCAGCTCAATCGGTTGGGGATAACTGCTTTAAATTGAGTTGCAAGATTCCACCCGAACAAACATAGTTACAACTTGCATACATACATAAATTGCAAGTTAATAAAAGCTTGTAAAAACCCAACTCAATTTTTTTTTTATTTAGTTACAAAGTTTATTTTATAATGGAGGACTAAAAAAGGAGGTTTATTTGCGAGTATCACGGTAAAAAAACTACATAATTTTTTTTTAACCTTTGAATTTAATAGTTTTTTCAGGATATAACGATGACAAAAGATTTTAACAGACCTTATAAAAATGATGCATTTAATTCTGGCAACTCAAATTAATAATTTAGATTTAATTATATTTTATTCACTTTTAAAAGTCACATGATAATAAAATTGTGAAATGACACTAAAGCAGTCAAAGTAAGTTTAAATTGGTTTTTAATGTATAAAAACTGACCCTTGAAAATTGTCCAATCTCACCTTGATATTATCTACTCGTACAAAGTACTTAATCATCTATATTTATGATGCAAGGCCAGCTGCTATTGTTCTTTTCCACCGAAACGTCTAAATTGGGGTAATTTTGAGGACATCCGTAATGAGATTTTTATTCTTGAGACACCTTTGGAAATGATGACTGAGCGTTTGAATGTCCCTTTTGAGTAATGAATAAATGTATTTTTTGACACCGTGTTGGCCAAGTGGAAGTTACCTCCTCTTTCAATCTGAAGGTCGTGGGTTCGAATTCCGGCGTGCATCTATGGATTTTTCTGTTCGAAAAATTTATCATCAAAAACACGTGCTCAAAACGGTGAAGGAAAACATCGTGAGGAAACCAGTTAGTATTCTTATAAGCGGCGATGGGCTTGCAACCTGTCACGTATGGAATGCTAACTACTGCAAAATGTGGGCATGTGCCAAATATAATGTTTGTACGTGCCTCTGACTACCCCCACTAGACATCTTCTAAGGATCTAAGCGTCTGGAGATCTGAGAGGATGTCTACCAAATTCAAATTCAAATTCAAAAATCATTTATTTCAATAAAATCACAAGGATCACTTTGAAACGTCTTAGGAACTAGGTGAAACTACGCCAATTCCACGCGACCAAGCCTAGAAGAATCAGGCAACAAACACGGCTTGGGGTCTACCTTTTTTTTTAATGATCCTTTCCTTAATGCTATGTAGAGCTCCAGTGTGATGCCAATCGAACAAGGTGAAGGCTCAAACAAGAATAATAATAAAAAGTACTACTCAACTACTACTACTACCGTATTTGGAGATTAGTCGTGATAGTATTTTTTTTTTTTTAATTGAATGAACTAATGAAAATATCTTCCCTGTGAATTTTCCTCACAGAGGAAGATATTTTAATTTCGTAAGACATGGTCTTCATAAATCAGATCCAGGGTGATTGTACGATGAAATTGTAATGCAGCTTACTGCGATTCTTTCGTTCCGAAGGGTACAAAGATTTAGATTCCTAAAAAACCGCGGTTATCGTTTTGACATTATGGTCAATGAATATAATAAGATTTTTTTACTAATGCGGTACCTTGATTTTGTGAACCTGACTTACACTTGGCCGTTTATATTCAGTGCATAATGCAATCACACGGAGCAATAGTTTTAATACGAATATTACTATAACCGAATACTGTAAACCAGTTTATTTGATATATAAATAAATATTGGTGGACATTAACACAGCGCACAGCGAAGCTTGTGCTGTGGGAACCAGATATAGATTACTTTTTTTATAAATACATACTTTTAATAAATTATAACACCCAGACACAAAACAAAACATCCATCTTCATCACATAAATGTTTGTTTCGGGTGGGAATCGCACCGCAGGCAGAGTCCACCTGAGCTGCGACTGGTCAATGTAAGTTTGATAAAAAATAATGGCGACTATGTTGCGGCCGTCATGTCACGGTGACGCTTTTTAAGAAAGCAAGCTGAGCTCTTTTGGTCCTACGGCTGTCTAATCCCGGGGATGCTTTGTCAGATTGCTGACTATCTTGAGTCTATGCGATTGCATCTTAGGGTGGAAAATGGGATTTGTGGATTTTTAGAATTATGTAAGATATATTGAATAGTATGTGGGTATATCATTTTATTCTACACTAGCGACATCAACATTTTTATATGTGTGTGTATGTTTGTAACTTTGTGATTTCAAAAATTCTTTCAGCATTAGATTTTTTTATTTTTTTATTAGTTTTACGTTTACAGAATTTTATACATTGTCTATATTAATAACTAGAGAAAATCAGGGATCCCTATTAAAACTATAATAATGTAACCCAAAGTGTACAAAAATATGCATAAAATCATAAGTCGTCGCACGGGTGTACCGTGTGACGCTGGGGCGGACTGCTAGTTTTATATAAACACTAAAAATATTGGTAGTATATATATATATATTTTTTTTTGTATTAAGATACATACTAACACCCAGACACAGAACAAACATGATCATGACAGACATTTTTATCCTGGATGGGGACACACAACCTACAGCACAGAAGGCAAAGCTACTACCAACTGAGCTGTGGGTCCAGTCAAAAAAATATATATCTTTCGTCAAAAACTATCTAACTAATGGTGAAAATCGCATGAAAATCCGTTGCGTGATTTAGAGATATACAGACAGACGCGAAAAGCCACTTTGGTTTATACTACGTAGAGAAGTATTGGGGTTTGAAGTTTTATATGTTGGAACAATTTCAGTTTCTAATAAACAGATATCACTTAACGAGAAATTTGGTATCTTACATCATATAATGTTCCCAAATTTCTCGCTAATGGAGTAATATCTTTTTATTGGAGACTCCAATCCAATCCAATTACATAATTCGTCAAACTCATTACAAATTTGATGTAAAAAATCGACGAAAAGACAAGTTTAATAGATTTCAGATATATCCTTTTATTATTATAAATGCGAAAGTTTGTTAGGATGTTTGATTGTTTGAAAATCAATCAGGCCTAAACGGCAGAACTGATTAAGTTGAAATTTTCTGTTGATGTAGATATAATGCCCGAATAAAACATACGTTTAGCCTTCTTTAATATACGAAAAACATCCTCAAAATGATAAAAAAAACGCAAAAGGGATGTTTTTGGTATAGATGGCGATGGTGTGCAAATAATCTGACATCAGTGTTGACATCAGTCATCATAGCAACGTGCGTTACTCTATGTAATTATTGAAATTTGGACAGGACAACGTCTGTCGCGGGTCTGCTAATATATATAAGTATATGTAGGTGTTTGAAAGTATTCATACAAACTTCTTAACTTTGTAAAATTCAAACTAATAAAATCTAAGATTGATATACAAAAAAACAACAAATTAATAGTTTTACAGTTTTAATGATTGTTATTGGTCGTGTGAAGAATTTCCTAATTGATACAATAAATAACACTTGGTAGTGTTTCGGCGTCTCTGATAGCTAGGCTTGAAGATTTATTCGAAACTAAACTGTTTTCTAATTGGTGTTTTACGATAACCTCAGGAAATACTTCACCATTGTTTGTATTAGACACAGTTATTAAAGTAATCGCTGTTATTGCTTGACTCATTTCCCGTCTGTGAATGAATATCTCGTTTTAAATTACTGCTGTATTATTCTAATTCATTTTTAGGGTTCCGTACCTAGACGGTAAAAACGGAACCCTGTTACTAAGACTCCGCTGTCCGTCTATCTGTACAAATACTAAGAAAAAAATAAAATAAATATTTAAATGAGGCTCCCATACAAAATATTTTTTTGCGGTTTTTATAGATAATTTCCGTGCGAGTCCGACTCGCACTTGGCCGGTTTTTTAATCTTCTCTACATCTACTCACGGCTCTTACACTTAGGAATTTTATATTACAAGACGAAATAATTGAAATGAAAATAAAATGTAATAGGATCACGACTGTAATCCTCAAGTACGGTAGACAGACTACTCAGATCTCCAAGCACTTAGATCCTTGAATATGACTAAAGGGAGTAGGCAGAGCCACGTCCAAATATTACATTTGGCTCATACCCACATTCTGCAGTACTTAGCATTCCACACGGCTCGTATGCTGCATAATCTATCATCAATGATTCAAATATGTTTAACCATAGAACATATTCTAAAGGATTAATGAAATATCTTTTCTCGGAGGTTCTAGAAGCGTCTTCGGTATTTTTAGATTTATCACACACTCAGTGCACTTTCGCGTTTAACCGAGCAGGTGACCTTAAAGCAATAAGTGCTCTTTGCGGCGGAAGCATAAAATTTCCCGTGGGATTTTAGCATGAATCGATATCTGTAGTACTTCAAGTCTTTTGTCGGTGTATCTCTATTGTATTTTATTTCTCTTGAAGTGAGATCGTTTATCTATCGAGATCTACAGAATCGCATTGAATTTGCATACCTAGTAGAGTTATGTTAAACAGCCAGAGGATTTATTAAGCTTGAAAAATATCTTTTCCTTTATTGTTAAGCATGTGTTTTACGATAGTAACTCTGTCTGTCTGTCTGTGACGTTATCACGGCTAAACCGCACATAGAGATGAAGGACAGGCTACTTTTTCTCCCAAAATTTCTTTAGATTTTCAGTGAATCGACGCGAAGTTACGGGTAAATATATTTTCAAATCCTACTAATATTATAAATGCGGAAGTTTGTGAGTGAGTGTGTGTGTGTGTGTTTGTTACTCTTTCACGCAAAAACTACTGAACGGATTTATATGAAATTTTACAGTAATATAGCTCATCAGAATAACACAAAGGCTATCCAGGTACCACCCGTGGTACCCGGGGCGAGCAGCTAGTAAAATAGTATATCCAAAAAGTCACATACCACATAGGTTTCGTGCGAATTTAGCGACCACTGTGGCGACCGGTATTTTCCATGTGGTTGTTTGGTCAGTTGATTTCACGGATTCCTATTATGATTGTAAGTAGTAGCTTTTGCGGCTAATATGGTCGCGCTGACGATATTTCAAGCAAATTAAATACCGTTCATTGGTCAATTTCGTAGACACATCTAAGACACGTGCCTTTAGTACGAATTCAAACTTTTTATATCTATTTCGTAACTTTTACCGCCTTCGTTCATCACAGCATCATAAAATGTATCTGAATCATCACAAATAGGAACCTTTACCTCGACATAACGTCTCATCATTTTGTTTATTAGAATATTAAGAGAGGCTAATTCACTGTCACATTAAGTCACCTCTACGTTGACAACTGCGCAAGATACGCTTTTTACGATTCATCCAACGGTATTTATTACTTTTGTCACTCATAATCTGAGACGCAATAAAATAGTACACATCTTATTTTATGTCACTGCGATCGGAATTGTATATGTTTACGATTGCTTTGAAGATTATTTATTAGTTATCCAATTAGGAACCATAAACACTTTATTTTAAGTAAGCTGTTAAAGCTTCAGCTTATTAATGCTGCTGGGAAACCTTATTTGGCTGAGGGATATGTTTACTAGTTATACATTTGGTTAAAGTTGGATTTTTACCATTTTTAGGGTTCCGTACCCAAAGGGTAAAAACGGAACCCTATTACTAAGACTTCGCTGTCCGTCTGTCTGTCACAAGGCTGTATCTCATGAACTGTGATAGCTAGACAGTTGATTTTTTTACAGATGATGTATTTCTATTGCCGCTATAACAACAAATACTAAAAATAGAATATAATAAATATTTAGGTGGGGCTCCCATACAACGAACATGATTTTTTGCCGTTTTTTTAATAAATAATGGCACAGAACCCTTCGAGCGCGAGTCCGACTCGCACTTGGCCGGTTTTATTAACGAGATTTTGTTTTATTTTGCCAGTCTCAGGTATTGCTTACAATATGATAATATAAGCTTTATTATGTAATCCAGATTATCATCTGCTTGGCTCGTATCTGTTTCGAATAAGTGCAAAATCAGATTACAGAGCTCTCAGCATTCAAATTTCTTAAAGTCTCTAGTAAGCATACTATGTCTTACTCATAGCAAAACAGTCTGCATCCGACTAGGGACGTCTCTATAAATAACGATAAAAATAAAATTATCGATAAACACAAAAATATGATCCGCTCTTTGTGTAAATGGATACACTGGAGATAAAAAGAGTTTTGTCGATACAAATACACTTTCCTACGAAAGGTCTCGTAAGTGATATGATGTTGACTCGAAATGTGGAGGGACAGCATGTTTGCTCTCACCACAATCTGAGATTGGTAATAAGATGCGACACATGTATTATGCCGATTAAGTCCCCTCAGAAAAGGGGCTTAAATGTAGTGATGTTTTTATGAGATAGTCCTTGTTGTTATCCGATCGCTCGCCATCGATAAGCGAAACGAAATCGAGAAAAAGTATTGGACAATAATAGAATCCGAAAAGGTACGAGTATATTATTACGGTTTGTGGTGTGATAAATGTTTATTTGCTTGACATTTTTAGTGCAATGTGATTTTACTTCATTTATTTTATTCAAAATTGTTATTCAGGTAAATCATCGTTATAGTTTTCCATGTTTTGTTTTGTCACTTTAGTAAAGTCCTAGTTATATTCCGGTTGCCAGAACTTCATCGATATACGAGTAACTATCGATAGCGCCACAGTTACAACACTACTCAATGATTGATCACCGAGCGTCGCAAGCTCGCTTGTCAAGCCGAAGAATAACATTGTTAGTGCTCTTGTAAACGTCTCGGCGATGCAAAATCTTCTTAGCCGCGCCTACGGAGCGTAACTATGAAAATGGATTTTGAAATTGTGTTCAATTTGTCTGAGAATATGTGTTTTTGCTCTCAAGAACTACAAAAAAAAATAAGATCACGACTGTAATCTCCAAGTACGGTAGACACTTTCACAGGTCTCAGATCTTTGAAGATAGACATCTTTAGACAATGGTTGTATTCAGAGGTACCTACCTACATAACATTTGGCAGATTTTGCAGTAGTTAGCTTTCATTGCGTAGCAAGTCCATTATTTTAATAGAAAAAAAAATATGAGTGGCCGGGATTCGAGACCACGATCTTTGGATTAAAAGTCGAGGTACTCTGTCATCATGGAACAAGTTTGTGCTCAGAATATTTCAAAACTCGTGCTTCAGTAGACCTTTGTCGCCGTCATGAGGATGACACATGAACTTGATGCTTTGATTGCTTTTCCTTTAGAAAATTGCCCGGATATGAGCTTGTATGCAAGGTTCACTTCCTGCAATATATAAATCTGTAGATAAAATGACTTGAAGACAAATTCAATCTAGTCATAATATTCTTCAAATGTGGTTTATAACTCAGCATAAAACAACCTAAACTCATATTTTTCATGAATAAAATATCACACAGACAGACAGTTTAATTGAATACGAACAAAAGACAAAAAAGTTGCGCTAAAAAAAGTTATTAATACAATTCGTATGTATTCCATTCGATATGTATTATTAGCAATGGTAATTACGTTGGGGGCGTTTGAACGTGCTACATGCAAAAAGCTTTTCGAGATTGAATATGTACGATAGCTTTGGAAAAGGCAAGCAAGTTGACAGCTGTTATATTTTTGAAGTTTTAATCACGGAGAGTAAAACAAATGCGGTAAAAACATCACTCATACACATTACACATGCCACGTAGTTTATTCTAGAAATTTGCAGCTTTTTAAACAAAACGCATTTTACTTATAGTACTTATTGTAATTATAATAAATAACTTTTATTGAAATAGCTATCGAATGTGATTTATAATTTATGAGTACTCATTTCAATCATTATTTTAGACCAAACTTTTCAAAAAGTAGTATTAATAGTCAAATAAATACCTTAGACGTATTATGAATATAATTTTAGTAGAGTTTTAAGAATATTACTTATTTGAATATAGAAAATAAAGTTCAGTTTTTTTATTTTTGAATATAAATGTAGGTAGGTACTGCAAAAAACAATGATTTTTTAATATCCCAAGAAAGTGGTATGAAAGAAAATAATGTGATTTAAATACTTTATGCGGAATAGTATTTATGATGCAATTCAATGCAATTACACTTCGATGTTACATCCTCTAGATTTAATAGAACCATGTAGTCCGCTTCTCATGCTATGCATCGTCACACTGTTTATAGTATATATTTTTTAGACTTAAAAAAAGGCTCAAAAAATATTATTCAAAACACTCACTCAAGCGCCTGTTTCCCTCACCACCATTACCGATTACGTCACAGCCGTCATTCGTTTTTCGTGTGCCGCATCGTCAACATCAACTCGACAAATTTACTTGATATTTAAATATTTTACGCGTAAAAGTGCAAGTGAATAACAGTTATGGGGAAAAGAAAACACAAGGATTACAGTGATAATAGTATTCACCGAAAAATTAGACGTTTGGAAAATAAATTGGAGCGAAATAAAGGTAAGTGAACGAGATACCTACCCGCATTTCTCAGAATAATGAAATAGTGTTTTCTTTTTCGATTGTCCGATTAAATATCGATACTTACCGTCTTAATGTGGTAATACCAGATATTATCCTGATGGTTACATGACATTTATTCCTTAATGTGGTGATACAAGATGTCACCCTGGAATAATATTTTTTCTTTGCCTACTTTCTTAACGTAATGATACGTGATGTCATTCCGAAAGTACATTCTTCTACAATGGACTTAATTTTTTCTATACAGATCGCAATCGTAGATCAGAAACTCGATCAACGAGTCCAGCATCAGTCCAATACATTAATGATGAGAGCTTATCCGACTTACGAGCGGAAAATGATTTTATGGAAGAAGACTACCCAGAATCAAACTTAACATCTGTAGTGAATGTGGTTGCACCTTCAACGTTTATGGCAGATCTAGCTCCATCTCTTATCCCAGCCCCAGCTGCCGTCCCGGGCCCATCATCGACTCAGGCCCAGGCCCCAACTCCGGTTCTAGTTCCGGTATCAGCCCCGGTTCCAATCATAACGGTCTCAGAACCATTACTTGAACCGCCTCCACAGTCGGATGTGCCAGATGAAATCTTGGAAATGCTAGGCCAAGCAAAGAATTTAGAAGAAAAATTAGGCAATAAAATCCCAATAGAGATCTCTGAACGTTGGGGAAAAATACTACTCGACGGACTTGCCAAAGAGCAAAAGGAAGCTCTGAAAGACAAAATGTTGATCCCCGAAAATTTTCTACTGGTCAGAGCCCCTAAACTCAATCCTGAGATAAGCGCCGTCTTAACCGAGCCCGCAAAAAACCGCGATAAGAGACTAGAACATTCGCAAAACCAGCTGGGATCAGGAATAGCAGGTCTTGTTAACCTCACTAAAGATTTGATACAGTCTGAAGTACCCAAACTTCAAGTCATCAAGCAATTATCGGAGGTAGCCCAAATCTTGCTTAACTTGCATTATGAAGAAACTATAAATAGACGCAAATTAGTACTTCCATTGCTAGACAAAAGTTTTTGGCAAACAACCCAAGGTGTAAAAAGGGACACCTTTTTGTTTGGAGACAAACTCGGCGAGACCATAAAAACCTCAAAAGATATTGAGAAATCCGGTCAGCAAATCAAAAAACCCGTCGCTTTGCAGCAAAGGTTTCAACGAAAACCTATGTCGGGAAACTTGCGATTCCCTCCTCGTCAGCAGAGCACCTCGAAGGCAGCAGCAGCACCGAACCGGTACTACGAGCCACAACCTTCGACGTCAACGAGGAGGAACTCGAGCTCAACGCGCCAGCGCCACTACAAGCCGCCGCCGGCGCCGCCGAGCAAGTCCCGCGATCGACGACGTCATTAGAGGTATGTCATGCAGGCAGAATACAGCTTTTCTACGATAACTGGTTATCAATTACGGATGATCCAGTTATTCTGTCTTACGTAAGAGGTTACAAAATACCATTTACTAACTTAGTGCCACAAGATATTGAACCTTGTAACCCACCTTTTTCTAAAGACGAAATGAGTAATTCCGTGTCGAAACTCATAAATTTGGGTGCAATATCAACATGTACTGAGCAACCTAGCCAATACGTTTCCCCTGTATTTTTAACACCTAAAAGTAATGGAGGATTTCGATTTATACTCAATGTAAAAAGATTGAATAAATTTATCAAGGCCCCCCACTTCAAAATGGAAGACATTCGTACTGCTTCTAAACTAGTAAATAACGGTGATTATATGGCGACTATTGACCTTAAAGAGGCATATTTTTTAGTACCTATCCATAAATCACATAAAAAATACCTAAGATTTAGATTGAATCAACTTTATGAATTTAATTGCCTCCCTTATGGCATAAGTTCAGCGCCATACGTTTTTACAAAATTATTAAAACCACTTCTAACATTACTAAGAAGTCAAGGCCACACTATAGTGGCTTATCTCGATGATCTATTGTGTATACATTCTAACTACAACTCATGTATAAACACGGTAAATGCTGTAGTTGCAAATCTTGAACTTCTAGGATTCGTAATAAATTACGAAAAAAGTAACATGATCCCAACACAAATACGTAAATTTTTAGGTTTCGAAATTAATACCAGCACTATGTCATTACAGTTACCAACGGAAAAAATCAATAAAATTTCAATTATACTTAACAAAATAAAATATAAACAATCCATTACTATCAGAGACTTTGCTAAATGTATTGGTACACTTACTGCTTCTTGCCCCGCTGTAGCATATGGTTGGATGTACACAAAACATTTTGAGCGCGAAAAGTACTTAGCGCTTTTACAATCGAACAATAACTATAATTCCCGAATGTGCCTTAAAAGTTATTTACAAGAAGATTTTGACTGGTGGTCTAATATCGCTCAAAAGGCCCAAAATAGATTACAGAAAAATAACTATATGCTGGAAATATATACTGACTCATCACTGACTGGTTGGGGTGCTGCATGTGATGATGAGGTTACCGGAGGCCACTGGTCTGCCACCGAAATGGCTCATCATATAAATTATCTTGAGCTTTTGGCTTCTTTCTTAGGTTTAAAATCATTCTGCCAGAATCATCACGACATCAATGTATTACTAAGAATTGATAACACCACTGCCATCTCATACATAAATAGAATGGGTGGAATACAATTTCCACACCTCAATCAAATTTCAAGGGAAATATGGCAGTGGTGCGAACTAAGAAATATCTTTATTTTTGCTTCATACATTAGATCACGTGATAATACTGATGCAGATCGGGCTTCTAGGCAAACTAATATAGATACAGAATGGAACCTAAATATGGGTAGTTTTGAAAACATTGTACAAAAATTCGGTCAACCAAATGTTGATCTGTTTGCATCTAGACTGAACAATAAATGTGATCGATATGTTTCTTGGAAACGGGATCCCGGCGCCTATGAAATAGATGCGTTTACAATTAGATGGCACAAGTTTTTCTTCTACGCATTCCCCCCTTTTGCGCTTGTCCTAAAATGCCTCCGAAAAATTATTGAAGATGAAACTTGCGGTATTTTGATTGTGCCCTATTGGCCCGGTCAACCGTGGTACCCTTTGTTCAAATCATTAGTAAGCTCAGAAGTTCTATACTTGAGACCTCATAAAAACCTTCTTATGTCACCTTCCAGAGAACATCACCCACTATGGCGCAGTCTTACCCTGGCGTGCGCCATATTATCCAGCAAGCGTACCTAAGGCAAGACATTCCTAATGATACCGTCGATATCATTTATAATTCACTATCAAAAAACACATTAAATCAGTATAATGTAGCAATAAAACAGTGGTACATTTTTTGTCAAACTAATAATTTAAATTGCTATGAATCATCAAAAAGAGAAGTACTTGGATTTCTGACTGAACAGTTCAAAAAAGGAGCTAGTTACGGAACTTTAAATTCGTTTCGGTCTGCCTTATCGTTAATCATTGGTAAAGACATATGTAATAACGATACTATATGTAGATTTTTCAAAGGTGTTTTCAAAATGAAACCCAGTTTCCCAAAATATCATTCAACCTGGGACCCTAATATTGTTTTGGAATTCTTATCAAAAATATCTAATGAATCTGCCCCTCTTGATTTATTATCGAAAAAATTGGTAACTCTGCTTGCGTTATCTACAGGACAACGTGTGCAGACGATATCTGTTATTGATCTCAGTAGTATTTTTTATCAAAATACTTACATTGCTATAACAATCAATGATATTATAAAAACATCTATGGCAAACCGACGCAATCCAATATTAACTATCCCCTTTTTTGGAAAAAATGAATCAATTTGCCCAGCTAAGACTCTGTCTGTATATATTGAAAGAACTAGCCAATTTAGAGATCTTCCAAATACATGCAAACTGATTCTTACCGTGAAAAAACCTGTCCATAATGCAACTTCTCAAACAATTAGTCGATGGATCAAGCAAACTTTACAAGAAAGCGGCGTAGACGTGTCTGTGTTCACAGCGCACAGTACACGGCACGCTTCCACCTCTGCTGCCAGTAGATCTGGCATATCCATCGATGTAATTAAAAGAACAGCTGGTTGGACAGGCAATTCTCTCTGTTTTGCTAAATTTTATAACCAACCTCTGCTCACTGACCAAGATACATCTTTTGCTGAATCAGTATTGTCATCATATGAATAAAATAATGAGAGCAGCAGCTAAAATGTTATGTTAGACACATTACTGAATTAATTAAGTAATCTAGAATAAATAATTGTAGTGATTATAATTTGTTAAAATTTGTCAATAAATTAGTCTTTTGTTCATAATTTGAATCCTTTTATTCTGCAACAGGCGCTAAACATCTACATGGTTCTATTAAATCTAGAGGATGTAACATCGAAGTGTAATTTATGGTTAAAAGAACTTACCTAAGTGAATTTCTACCAAAATTACACGAGATGTTACATCCGAATAGATTTAAACTCCCACCCGCCCGATCTAACACACTTACCTATTATATTTATTGTGTGCTGAGATATACCCAACAGTTGCAGAATGCAGATAAATAACTCGCTCAAAAACGAATGACGGCTGTGACGTAATCGGTAATGGTGGTGAGGGAAACAGGCGCTTGAGTGAGTGTTTTGAATAATATTTTTTGAGCCTTTTTTTAAGTCTAAAAAATATATACTATAAACAGTGTGACGATGCATAGCATGAGAAGCGGACTACATGGTTCTATTAAATCTATTCGGATGTAACATCTCGTGTAATTTTGGTAGAAATTCACTTAGGTAAGTTCTTTTAACCATAAATTATGACGATTGAAACAAAAATACTCCGATATCTAAGGTAGTAAATTCGATTAGAAAAGTCCTGTGCAATATTCGTTCTGCGTAATACCGTCCTGTGGTCCTATTCTTACAAGTTTATTGGCTATAGGAAGCCATATATGCAAGACGTCGACCGAATAAAAGGACGAAACTATAACTGGTGGACCACCGGCGGAGACTTCAAAGGGTGTAATCATCGTGACAAACGTGGATATGGTTATACTAGAAGGATCAAACGAAGGATCAAGAGATCTTCATCGCTGCAGTAAGAATACTGTGATGGTTTTAATGTGAATGTGGTGTGAAAAACATTTGTATTTCTTGGTACTAAGAACACAGAACACTGCGGCGGGACATTGGTTGAGGTATGTTATTATGTTTGAAACGGTTTAATATAATAATAGGGTTTTCTGAAATGTGAACGCGATGCTAAAACGTTTTAGCATCCACTTCAGTAAAAAATCTATACATATAATAAAACTGTAGAAGAGTTCAATTCCGTACATAGAATAAAAACTAAAAAAAATACTCCTAGAGGCCTTTATACAAGTAACATAGGCCAAAAAAAAAACATTTTGAAATTTTTGTCTGTCTGTCTGTTGTCCGGCTTTCACGCAAAAACTACTATACGGATTTTAATGAAACTTTTTTTGGTATGTAGCTATTAGTCCTCGGCAACATAAAGGCTATAATTTATTTTGAAGATTAGAATACCAGATGTGAAACTATCTGTCGCCCAGCGAAGCGGGCACGGGTCAGCAAGTATTAAATAAATGTTCAAATCATACTCGTATAAGCCAAAATGGTGATGTGCTTTTTTTTTAGGTTTTTTAATAATATTGGGTCCGGTTTGCGACTGTTGGTGCAATGTGTCATTCGTCTAAAGCTTCTTTTGCACTATATAGGCTTACAGTTAGCGGCATCAATCAACCGACACTTTTTTCTATTGTAAGTGTCTGAATTCGATACGATACTGATCTGTGCTAACCCCCTATTTAATGAAGAGTTTACAAGAAGTGGTAGTAGTAAGTATTATAACTTGATAACATAAAAGTTGCTGATTTGTGGTTCAGAGTCGGCCTCTAACTGTCAACCTAGTTTGATAAATTATTATAGTTGAAAGTAAGGTTATAAAATGTAATAGCAAATCAAGCCTCATCCAGCGAACCTTACATCGTATTCAGTCTTTAACAGGTTCGGTTTTAGTGCTTCGCCGAATTAAGCCACAAATTATTCGGTTGACGTTTCTAGATGTTGAGGCACTCCAGACGTTTACGGCTCATCAGCAACACTTTACGATACCATCAAAGCAAACCATTCATGCGTTTTCACTTCCACACTTCAAGATTCGTTACCTACTGACCACTCGGTTCGCAACACTGTTTTTTTGTCACTAGTTAGATAGCTAACTTAAAGTTTGGTTCAGACAGGCAACAATATTTGAAATGTTTGCCGACAAATAATTGACTCATGACAACATAATAGCGGCGACTGATTTTGAACTTTCCATGAGGATATAAATGATTGCTCCTCTCTTATTACGGCCGTTAAACTTCATTTTCCATTTTGATTACTAATGAGAGACTTATTACTGATGGCAATAAAATTAAAATAAAGAAAGGCAGGGCAGAGCGTCTTTTAGTGCCTGTGTAGTGTGTACAGTGTACACTGCGTTTTTTAAACGCGCCGACGACGCGCGATTTAAGCGATATATAGATATATATATATATATAGCGATAGACGCGATACGCACGCGAGTCAGATGCAAGGTCCGCAGGCTGCGTCTGACTCGCGGGCGTATAGCGCGCGCAGACGCCGCGTTTTAAAAACGCGGTCTGCATAGGCACTTAACAAACCGTAGAGTTGTATTTATGAGGCATTACCTGAAACAAAAATGATGGAATGTTAATTATAAAATTTAGGATTATACATCGAGATATTTGTTATGTTATTGGAAGTTAGCACGCCACACAGTTACGGCAATACTAACAACACTAACTACAGTTACTGCTAGCGCTAACAAAACACGACTAATTAGTGTAATTTTCGTTTTATATCGTTGCGTGTATGGCCATTACTACCAAAAAGTACCAGTCGAAATTAGATTGATTGTTCATTCACCAATCCAACGACACTGCCATCTAAATGTGTTTTAAGAGAGAAATCAAGACAAGCACTAATTCAAACTAAATTTATCTTAAAACGGTAGAAACAACCCGCTCTACAGTTCGTGGCGTATCAAAAGTTCTCCGTAAAGCTAAACAGCTTGTAGATACTTAGATAAAACATTAAAAAACAACATTAATAGTCCCTGAGGCAACCATAAATTACTACCAATAAAAGGAAGCAGCCCTACATCCAATATACGCAATAAAATCCACTTATGCAGCTCTTCTAAACTAATAGCTTCATAACCTAAGCACGTTATAGTAATATGCTACTCTGGTTAACCGATGCAGTTATTAATAAAAGTAGATGAACCGGTATAAATGTCACCACGGTTTTTCGTTATCGTTTTCTGTCTGTCATTATGAGGGCGATTATCAAGAAGATTCTAGACTTTTATAAATAAGCCATAAGTTTATGGTCTTGCAATTGCATAGTATTAAGTTTAAGTGTCTCAAAGTCTTATTGAAGTGTCAGGTTTACGTCTTCAAGTTCCCAAGTCAATTGGTAAATTATTCTAGACTACAGCTGTCACACGGATTATGCAAATACACTACACTAGCTTCCGCCTACGGCTTGGCTTGTACGGTTCCTAAATAAAAAATATCCCAACATGATTGAACAAACACAGACACCAAAAGTATATATATATTAATGAAGGGTATGTAATGTATTCTAATATTGAAAAAACTACTAGAAACTGCCCAACAGCGACCCGTAGCCATAATATATTGCGTAGATTTCTTCTATACGTGTAATATGATATTACACGTAGTAAAATAATGTAATAATCATATTACATTATTTTGTTTTGTAAATGTCAATGTCAATCAAATGTTATTTAATTTGTAATGTTTGTATGTATGTATGGATGTAACTATGTTTGATAAGGTGGAATCTTGCTACTCAATTTTGAAGCAGTTATCTGCAACCGATTGAGCTGAAATTTTGCACGCACCTTTAATTCTGGTGACAATACAATAATTATGGTGATTGAGTAAAAACTTTGCATACTTGTCAAGTTCCGATGAAAATGTTATTTGATGTGACAGGTGATAGCGCGCCAACAGCTTGTCATTTTAAAATATTTTTATTCAAAAAACTTTGAAAATTTGGATTCATTGTAGTTTCTACTTGACACAAACATTGACGAATTACGACACATTAAAACGACGACATTGTAAAATGTACTTTAATTTGTAATAAAAATACCCATCCCCTAACAGCCCTTACTAACTTCAAAAATACATCCTTACTAATATTAATGCGAAAGTAACTCTGTTTGTCTGTAAAACACCTAAGACAAAGAATAGATTTTGATAAAAATTTAGCAAAAAGATAATGCATCTTGGAGAAGGACATAAGCTTACTTTTAACATCCCATACACGAAGACTACAGGCGTCAGCTAGTTTTATATAATGTATCTTTTAACCAACTGTAATGAACTACAAAACTATCTAAATCAAAACAGTTTCAAGAGAGCAAAAATCACTTTGGCCGCTTCAAAAATTTATTAAATTAATAAAATCTTGGAAAATAAAAGTCGTCGCCAACTCGTCCAAAGTTATACATAGTTCAAGTTGGCAACTTTGGCAAAATTACATGCACAACAATTTTCGCAAGCACAAGCGAAGATTGAGCGAATATAATGATGATGATTTTGTGCAAGCAGCGTGAAGAATTATTGAATTTTCCATGTGTGGCTTCCGTTTTATTTACTACCTTTATCAAAATCATACATTGTTATGTTATTACAATGCCGATAATGATTAATAATACGAGATGAAGAATGTCCGCTAGTATTTATTTTTTATTTGTTATTTATATCACTAAAAATCACAATCGTACTTAAAAGGCGAATGGCATAAATGATGGTGATGATGAGGTCCTTAAAAACAATGTAATACACTTTCAAAATGAAGGAGAAACAATGCAAGTGAAGTCGCGGATAAAACCTAGCTAGCCAATAAAACTTTTATAACACCTTATTCTGGATAATAATGTCGAAATCGAGGTAGTTACTGGATCGCGTTTCGCCTGCAAATTGGCGATTCGTTGAATTGCGCGCTTTTCCCATCTTAATTTTGTTATTCGACCTCTTTTGGTACTTTTACTGAGTTGCATGAATAAAACTTTTCAATTTATTTTATTGGGATGCAATGTGTGTGTGGGTCGATAATGTTATTCGTTTATTTAAGCTGAGCCTGTCAAACTTGGTTAACTTCGAGCCCATAAAGATTTGTTCAAAGCCGAACAATAGATTGACGACCTCACAGCTCAGTAGGTAGTTACATTCAGCGTTGTAGGTTGTAAGTTCGAACCTCACCCAGAGCAAATATTTGTGTGATGACCATAGATGTTATTTCTGGGACTGGGTATTAGTATGTTTTATATATGTATGTATATACCAAAAAAAGTATATAAGTATTCTATCAGTTATCTAGTTTCCACAGTACAAGCTTTGCTTAGTTTGATTCTAGATGGTGATGTGTAATATGTCAACAAAAAAAATTGTTTCTCAAATCTCATTTAGGTTCATAATGTAGACACATTTACTATTAAAATCAAGGTACTCGTAAATTTAACCTTTATTTTGTTATCGGACCTTTTTAGGTAGCTGAGTTGCAAACTTTTTAGGTAACGGTACCTACTTATAATTGCGTATTTCTCTTCGCGCTTTTATGCTGACGCCTATAAAATCCTTTCGCCTTGAAAGTACAATAAATCGTAACATGTTTTTTTGCCTAGCTACACCAATTAAAATCAAAATCCTTTCATAAAAAGGAAAAAAAAACAACGGTTTAAGCCTCGCGTTTCACTATCCACGCAACGCGTGCGTTCGATCCGATATCGTTGAAAATGAAATCCATTCAATGCTAAAAAGAGAAACAAAGGTATTTTTATACCTGGCAATAATCTTGAACAAGGGACAAAACAATAAAGTATTTTTTTATGTTTAAATTCTATCAGAACACATCTGAATTGATATTATATGAAAATCCAATATCGTAAAATGTACTTACGATGCTTAGTCTTTACTGATCATCCACTATCCAAAAATCATAATAATATTATAAATGCAAAAGTTTCTGAGTTTGTTTGTATGTTTGTGCCTCAATCAGGTATAAACGACAAAACGGATTAAGATGAAATTTGCTGTCGATGTTAATAATACCCGAATAATAGTCTATACTACTTTAAAATACGAAAAACATCCCCAAAATTATAAAAAACGCATAAGGGTTGATTTTAGTATAGATGCGCTGGTGTGCAAAAATCTGACATCCGTGTTGACATCAGTCGTAATAGCAAATTTGGACAGGACAACGTCTTTCGCGGGTCTGCTAGTCAATAATATATTGTTAAAAATAAAACCGGCCAAGTGCAAGTCAGACTCGCGCACGAAGGGTTCCGTACCATTATCTATAAAACGGCAAAAAAATCACGTTTGTTGTATTCCCTTACAACAAACGTGATTTTTTTGCCGCCCTTAAATATTTATTAAATTCTGTTTTTATTATTTGTTGTTATAGCAACAACAGAAATACATAATCTGTGAAAATGTCAACTGTCTAGCTATCACGGTTCATGAGATACAGCCCTGTGACAGACAGACGGACAGCGAAGTCTTAGTAATAGGGTCCTGTTTTTACCCTTTGGGTACGGAACCCTAAAAATCATCAGTGGAAATGGTGAATTGTGCCTTAAGACAGATGGTAAAATCCCACCAAACACAAAAACACATTCTTGGTGACATCAATGATGAGGTCACCATACACAATCAGACTGATCACAGCAAGGGGTTGAAAAGTTCCTTTTGGCTACCTCCCAAGTCAAGATTCGTATAAATTAGTGAAGCTCGTTACCCTAACCTAGCTTTTACTCGCTCGTGCGTCTTCCGTCCTTGTCATAGTCTAAGAACTAAGCATGAAAGTTCTTTACGACCCACTGTGTCCTTTCACCAGTTATTTCTAAAGGTTAAACCACATAATAGTACAAGCATACCTACTTATGTGAGGCTTTAGCCGTCACAGTACCTAACGTATATTATTTACAGTATGATTACTTAAGAGTAGTACTTCACTATTGAATACGAGCTTAAATGTTTCTGTTTAAAACGACTGATGCTAAACATTGATGCATGGCTATAAGATAAAAATATTTTCAAATCTTGTAAAAAGAATCTGTACATGTTCGTATACAACCGAATTAAGGTGACTAAAAAGATACACAATCTGTTCAGTGTACATAGAATACTCTTATTTTTTTATTTTGTACGGATTGTCTCGAGTATCGTAAGTGCAAAGAAAATAAAGCGAAGTGAAAACCGATTTAATTGGCTCGCACCGAGAAACATGACCACAGCTTCTGAGAATGTTCAGACACAGGTAAAGTGGACCCTTGTTCAACGTAGGATTCTATTCGAAATAAATTAGTAGCATTAACGCTCAAAAAAGATGGGAAACATCGTTAGGAAACCTCTAGTATTCTTATAAGTAGCTTGCAACATACCACGTAAATAATGCGGCGAAGTCCATGTAAAATTTAATATTTTGTCGTGCCTCTGACTACCCTCCTGAGGGTCTGCAGTTCTGAAATAATGTCTACCATGTTTGAGGATTAATATTTCATTTCATTTAAAATGACTATAATTTTGTAACATAAAATACATTATAACACCCAGATACATAACATACATCTATGTTTATCACAAATATTTATCCTGCTTTGGGATCGAACCCTTAACCTACAGCGCCTACAGGTTGATTCATTGAAACGGAGAAAGATCCAAAAAAATAAGATCTACTTGTAAATATTTACGACCTGGTACTTTACGTTCAGGGAGGGATTAGCACCAGTTTGGACGTTCCATAAACGCTTTATCGCATCGCAAATGACAGTATATTTTTTTATTCCACGCACTTATGTGTGCTGTCTACATTTGTACGGTAACAAAATAGTTTTTTCAATTTGTTTTATTAGATTTCAAAATTTTACACAGCACCACTATGGGAGCCAGATATAACTAATTTCTAACTTTTTTGTAAATACGTACCTCCCATAGGTCTCAGAGTCCAATAGCATACATAAATTAACCCAAAAAATACACCAAAACAAACAATTCTTGAATAGTATTACATAATATCTCTATGTTGATAATTCAAATGTTTTTTATAGGTTGGAATTGAACTCACAGCCTACACCGCAGAATAGAATATAAGAAATAAATAGTATAAAGAAAACAAACAATTCTTGAATAGTATTACATAATAACTCTATGTTGATAATTCAAATATTTTTTAAGGGTTGGAATTTAACTCACAGCCTACACCGCAGAATAGAATATCACTACATAGTATAAAGCAAAGTCTGTATGTATGCTTATATCTTTAAAACTACACAACGGATTTTGATGCGCTTTTTTTTAATAGATAGAGTGATTCAGGAGGAAGGTTTATATGTATAATAACATAGTAAATACGTAAAAATGTAAAAAATAAATGATGTTAACGAGTATACAAAGACATTCTGTAATATATTTTGGTATCAGCTTTACACCCGTGCGAAGCCGGGGCGGGTCGCTAGTAAGAAATATAAAAATAATAGCTGCTCTAACATTATAAAAAAAATTGTCAGGTAAGTACCTAGTTTTTTATGAATCAAATAAAATCTAAATTTCTGTGCAATAAATAAATCAGCTGTTCACCACCCAGCTATGACTTTGCGTAGGATGGTGCGCTGCAACATAATTGCATGTTGAATTTGTTAGACAATTTTGATAAATATCTTCGTAGGAATGGAATTTAATTGTTTCCATTGAATCTGTTACTTAGATATTTACATTCTTCCTTTCGCTTTTACGGCCTACTAGCTGGTCCGTCCGGATTCGCACGGGTAAACTTTGAAATGATTCAACCTTTTTAGAATGAGAATTTTTTAAAATCCTTTCTTAGGATGCGCCTACAAGAAGTGCCTTTAGAAGTTCTAGTCCCGTGGTACCGGAATTTTAGGAATGAGTTATTAAGTTGTTTCCCTTTCATCCTATACCTACATTTAGGTATATTTCCCTTTCGAACTTCGTAGCTGTCATTATTTACATTAAATAAATGTGTTTTATTAGCTAAAGGACACTTGGATAGGCGGTGATGGCCTTGCAACCGTATGATATGCAAACTACTGCAAAATGATTGCATTTTTGTGAAATTTACATCGATTATTGCCTATAACAAAACACTATCTAGTAAATCACGAACGTCTAAAACGTGCCTTTTGATATACTGCCTTGCGTTTGCCAACTTGTGACATACATGTTTGTGTCCTATGTATGTACCTGTAATTTCACCGCAACCATACCCTTCAAATCTAAACACAGTTTTGCTGCTTGGCGGCAGGAATAGGTATGATCTTGTACCCTGGACAAGCCTCATCACAAGGAACTACTCTTAAACTAATCTAACCTAGGTAAAGTATAAATTTCTCAAAGTTGTAGTGTGCGGGAAACTGCTGGATGCAGGCAGCGTAGGACCGGTCATTGTGGCGATCATTGGAGGAGGCTTATGTCCAGCTGACGTCGAACAGCTAAGATGATAATGATGATGATGTAGACGCATAAGACACATCGTTTACGTCAAAGCGAAAGTGTAAAACTCAAACCATTTAAAGCATTACAATCGAATCTCCGTATATACAACGAAACCACGAAGAAATAAACTCCACCGCAAGCTATATCGGACGAAAAACGGCATTTCATTTCACTCGTAGATGGACCACCTATCAGGCCTTGGTCACTCTATTAGAAAATCAATGGAAAATACGCTTTAACCCAATTATTTTCGGTTCAAAATGGTTCGGACGAGTGAAATGTGAAAACTGTACCAAAACGCAAATTTTCTTGTGGCATGAATTTTTACTGTTATTCTTACATTTCAAGATATCATTTTTTTTTAATCTCTTTCACCTATTTAAATCTACATTATAAGTAATTGGGTCATATTTTATTTAAAAAAAAATCGGAAATGCTCACCTAATTGCAATAATGTAACCTAAGGTAACAAAGCCTATAACCTCATTTTAGTGTACATCCGTGCGAAGCTAGTACCTACCTCATAATCCTATCCTATCCTAATAATATTATTTATAAATGCGAAAGTTTGTGATAAGGCTGCTATGTTTGTTCCTTAATCAAAAATAAACAACAAAACAGATTAAGATGAAACTTGCTGTAGTATGTAGATAAAAAAATCAGAATAAATAAAGAGGAACTTAAAATCCGAAAAACAACCCTTAAATGATAAAAAAACACAAAAAGGCTGATTTTGGTATAGATAGCGTTGGTGTGCACAAAATCTGACATCGCAGACTAAAAACATTTAGTCGTCAGAGCAACGCAGTTTTGACTAATGAATGATACTCATTCTACCAAAATTCGTAATTTATTTTATCAGTACAAGGTTTGTAGGGAAAAAAATTGAAGTTGCCTGAAATTGCTTTTTCCTATGCGATTATTAAAAATTGACAGTACAACGTCTGTCACGGGTCGGTTAGTAAAAACTATTATGTTGAGTAACACTGCACTTCAAGCTACTCCTGTGTTAATAAAGTTGCATCGTCGAAGTGAAACAAATAGATTGAACTGATACTTCTTCTGTCACTTCTACATCAACGATATCGTATCCGGCGCTGACTGATTGGATTCCAACGCTTCGCCGCTTTCTTTTGCCGTCGCGTGAAAATAACACGTCAGTCAAATACAAGCGATAATAAATTCAATTTTCCCTTCCCCAGAGCCGTCGAAATGACGGCCGGACAGGATTAAACGCGTCCCATTCTCCTTTTGTTCCCCGCAATTCCTCTCTTCGTGTCGCATTTTTTCTGTTTTTTCGTGCGTTCGCCGGACGGCCGTTTCAATTTTTCAGAGCCGGAAAAAATGAGCTTACCGCTAATGAAAGAATAATGAAAGTTTTTCAGATGGAAAATCGAAATTTGCGATTTTCTAGTTAGCGCTCGTTTGTGCTGAGCAAGTTAATCTGTTGTAGAGTTAATGTGCATGCTTCGTTAGTGGTTCCTTTGAAAAAGCCAACGTTAGGAGCAGTTTTCAACCGACAAAAAAACGAGGTTATCTAATTTAATTCGATGCGTTTTTTTTTTTTTCAACCGAAGAAAAAAGCAAGTTCTCAATTCGATGCGCAGGTATATCACTACATAGTATAAAGCAAAGTCGCTTTCCGCTTCCCGCGTCTGTATGTATGTATGTATGTTTGCTTATATCTTTAAAACTACACAACGGATTTTGATGCGGTTTTTTTTAATAGATAGAGTGATTCAGGAGGTAGGTTTAAATGTATAATAACATGCTACCCGTGCGAAGCCGGGGCGGGTCGCTAGTACTTTTATATACTTTATATTTTTTGTAGCTTTTTCTATGTAGGTATGATTTTTGTTACGTAGAGAATAGTTGAAAGTTGATCTCATATAAATTGTATATTATGTAGTGCTAACAGTTTCTTCATAAAACTTATAAAACAAATACGTATTGTCTCTTGACTTTTCAATTGATTGAAAAATTCATTTATAAAACGTTAAAAAAAGCCTAATTGGCCAAGTTTGGCCCATTGTGGGTCTCGAAACCCGTCGTGTATCAATGGGTTTTTCTGTTCTAAAAATGTATATGCTCATCAAAAACACGTGCTCAAAACGGTGAAGGAAAACATCGTGAGGAAACCAGTTAGTATAAGCGGCGATGAGCTTTCAACCTGTTACGTATGGAATGCTAACTACAGCAAAATGTGGGCATGTGCCAAATATAATCTTTGGACGTGCCTCTGACTACCCCCACTAGACATCTTCAAAGGAGATATGTGAATGTCTACTGTACTTGGGGATTACAGTCGTGATGATTTTTTTAAATTCAAAGAAAAGCAAGCTCAAGGTTTCATGTCAAAAACCTCTTTGGTGTTTACGTTACAGCTACTATTGTGATAACTCGTGCTAAAATACGCTTTATTTGTAATGGTGCTTTATATTTTACTAGCGACCCGCCCCGGCTTCGCACGGGTAGCATGTTATTATACATATAAACCTTCCTCCTGAATCACTCTATCTATTAAAAAAAACCGCATCAAAATCCGTTGTGTAGTTTTAAAGATATAAGCAAACATACATACAGACATACAGACGCGGGAAGCGGAAAGCGACTTTGCTTTATACTATGTAGTGATTTTTCATAGTTCTTACTTTTGGCTAAATATAATATACTAGTGGTAAATACTACTCGTAGCAATAATAAAATTCTTATTAGTCGTATCGTAAGTAAGCAATATTGTGAACGATTCTCGACCTTAATATCGATAAAACGTTTGCAAAATTGCCCCCAGAATAAGGACAATCGTTCCAACTCCATTATTTAGATTTCAAGGTAGGGCATAAAGGGCGGAGTTAGAATGGGTGGTCCTAACCCTTATGAGCTAATTGGTTGCGAAATATGTGTGCAATAATACCAATATCGGAACCCCCCTAATCATAAATGAGTTTGTTTATTGTTTTGATGTGGGGTGTGTGAAAATATAAAAGATAAGTATGCATTTTGTATATTACCGACTGGACCCGCGACAGACGTTGTCCTAGAATTAAAATTATCGTGGTTATTAGACGTTGTCCTGTCCAAATTTCAATAATCTCATAGAAAAAGTACTTTCAGTTTATCGAAATTTTCAATTTTTTATTCCCATTTCAGTGCACAACTGTACATCAATGAGTCTTTGATGAAAATGTTCCATAAAAACCATAGAGTTTTATACAAACATTAACCCCGTTTTTCACCCTCTTAGGGGTCGAATTTCGAAAAATTCTTTCTTATCGGATGCTTACGTCATACACAGACGCACCCTTGTAGTTTCAGGTCTCTACGATCAGCGGTTTAGGCTGTGCGTTGATAGTCAGTCATTCAGGACAAAGCATTTTATAGGTATAGATTATTTTTTTCCTGTACCTATATAAAATGATTTTCTACTAGCAGTCCGCCCCAGTGTCGCAAGGGGTGTACTAACGATTTTATGGAATTATTTTTTACCTTTTGGGTTACATTATTATAGTTTGATAGAGATCCCTGTTTTTTTCTAGTAATTTATATAGCCTATGTTCATCAGGGATAATGTAGGATTCTAATGGTAAAATAATTTATCAAATCGTTCCAGTAGTTTCGGAGCCTTCAATTCGGAATTCAATGCAAACAAACAAACAATCAAATCTTTCCTCTTTATAATATTAGTATAGATAACACTATCGCTCTCCGGCACTTGAACTCTTTGCAAAAATCATGTTGATTTGTCGGTTCATTATTGCGTGAAAGAAGAACAAAATCTACAAACGCATTCATATTAATAAATATTAGTAGGGTTTTATTACTTGGCCGGTCTTATTTTATTCCTTCTTTCGTATGTCGACAGCAAATGCTCATCATGTTGACCAACTTTGCCTAAAGCAGTATATTCATATCTCGTATAGATTACCCAGACCCAGACCGCTATAGTTCCACATATGGTATTCCGATCTTCCAAAATTATAGCTTATAAGTTGCCTAGGACTAATAGCTATATAACGAAAAAAATCATCAAAATCCTTCCAGTAGTTTTTGCGTGAAAGCCAGACAACAGACAGACAGACAAAAATTTCAAAATGTTTTTTTTTTGGCTTGTGTTACTTGTATGAAGAGTGAAGAAGACCCCTAGGAGTATTTTTTTTAAGTTTTTATTTAATGTACAGAATTGAACTCTTCTACAGCTTTATTATATGTATAGATATGTATAGATATAGATAGTTTTCTACTCCGAGTCAGAAATCTAAAGGAAATTTTCTGTAACTAATAATTCAATGGATTTCAATATCCGTAAGCTAATTTTTAGGGTTCCGTATCCAAATGATCGGACTCGCGCAGGAAGGCTTCCGTGTCGTTATCTTAAAAAAACTGCAAAAAAATCACGTTTGTTGTATGAGCCACTTAAATATTTATTTTATTCTGTTTCTAGTATTTGTTGTTATAGCGGCAACAGAAATACATCTGTGAACATTTCAACTGTCTAACTATCACGGTTAATGAGATACAGCCTTGTGACAGACAGACAGACGGACAGAAGGACGTACAGACAGACGGACAGCGGAGTCTTAGTAATAGGGTCCCGAATAGGGTCCCGCTATAACTTACAAAACCCCAAACAAAGTATACTTCTTTTTAATTTTATACATAGGTATATTATAAGCGTAAAATGAACAAAACCTAATTAGCATCACAGACCAATCAAAAGACTAATGCAACTTCAGAGAGTTCTTTTCCAGAGAGCGAACACAAAAATGAAACTGGTATAAAAGAGATTTACATAAAAGTTGTTTAAATGTTAATCCAAACTCTCTGGATTATGATGTGCGCGTGATGATCTCTATGCAGTTTAATAATTTATATCTACAGTAGTAGGGTCATGTTGAAATATAATTTGTATTAGGGTGTTAACGTGGGTTCATTTATTACAAACTAGCTGACTCGTGCCCGCTTCGTTGGGCGACAGATATTTTCACATCTGGTATTCCAATTTTCAAAATAAATTATAGCCAATATGTTGCCGAGGACAAATAGCTACATAACAAAAAAGTTTCATCAAAATCCGTCCAGTACTTTTTTTCAAAATGTTTTTTTTTTGGCTTGTGTTACTTGTATAAAGGCCCCTAGGAGTATTTTTTCTATTTTTTATTCAATGTACAGAATTTAACTCTTCTACAGCTTTATTATTTATTTGACTGGCCTCACAGCTCAGTTGGTAGTAACTCTGCCTTCTGCGCCGTAGGTTGTGGGTTCGATCCCCACCCAGGGCAAATATTTGTGTGATGAACTTAGATGTTTGTTCTGTGTCTGGGTGTTAATATGTATATTATGTATGTATTTACAAAAAAAAAAGTATATAAGTATTCTATAAGTTATCTGGTTCCCATAGTACAAGCTTTGCTTAGTTTGGGGCTAGATGGCGTTGTGTGTAAAGTCCGCCAATATTTATTATTATTTATTAAAATTATATGTATAGATAGGTATGATAAAAGTATCAATATAAAGTTAATGATAAAATCAGATTTTTATTGCCCGTCTTATAAATGACTTGGTCTGATATTGTAGCTTTTGATTGGTGAAAGCTAAAGCTGATAAGAGGTTTTGCCTAGAACAGGACCGATGTGGGTGTTAACAGAAAACTAAAACAAAGTAAACCATATTTTTAACCGACGAAAAATAGAGGAGGTTCTCAAGTTGACGCATATCCTGGTGATCCGATTTCGATGATTTTTATTTCTATTGTGTAGAGAATAGTCTCAAAAATTGGTCCCATTTCAATTATATGTACTTACTCGTTATAGTGATAGTGACAGTTCCTTCAAAAAATTAAAAACCGAATATCGTCCCTTGACTTTGCGATTGGTCGATACATTTTAGTCGCTTTTCTTTTAGTTTTTTAAACGTAAAAAATAAATAAATAGGATCACGACTGTCCCCAAATACAGTAGACATTCTCTCAGATCTCCAGACGCTTAGATACTTCGTCAGAGGCACGTCCAAACATTATATTTGACACATGCCCACATTTTTCAGTGACAGGTTGCAAGCTATCATAAATGACTCTAAAAATTACAAAATCGTATTTGAATGTGACACATTAAGGTAGATTTTTTGTAAGTAGCGGATTTCATTTAGTTTTTTGCGCTGACTCGGGCTTCTTATAATGGATATTACAATACGAAATTACAGTGATCTCAGTAAATTATACCGTGGAACAACATGTTTCATGTAATTGGGCAGTCACTTTATGACGTGGAATGTGGCCTAATGGTGAGAGAAAAGCGATTTCAGGAGTTATATGTGTTTTAAAACGACCAGAACAATACCACGCCTAACGCTGTGGAAGTAATATTCTTGCTTTATGTTTCCGTACAAAAAGGGTAAAAACGGGACCCTATAACTAAGACTTTGCTGTCCGTCTGTCCGTCCGTCTGTCCGTCTGTCTGTCACAGGGCTGTATCTCATGAACAGTGATAGCTAGACAGTTGAAATTATCACAGATGATGTATTTCTGTTGCAGCTACAACAACAAATACTAAAAACAGAATTATATAAATATTTAAGTGGGGCTCCCATACAACAAACGCGTTTTTTTTGCCGTTTTTTATAGATAATGGTACGGAACCCTTCATGAGCGCGTCGGACTCACATTGGACCGGTTCTTTTTATAAATCCAAATGTTTGTGGCTATATTATCATTGATAGAAGAAGTAGTGTAAGTAGTCTAAAATATAATAAATAAATAAATAGAATCACGACTGTAATCCCCAAGTACGGTAGACATCCTCTCAGATCTCCAGGTGCTTAGATCCTTTAAAGACGTCTACTGGGGGTAGTCAGAGCATTCAAAAAAGCGCTTTAAAGCAAAATAAGCGCTTGGAGATCTGTGAAGGTATCTTTCGTTCATGACGGTGATAGTCGTGATTCTGTTTTTATGAAAAGTTTAACAATGTAATGGTCGTAATTATCTGACAACGATCATTGTAATCAAACATTTTGAAGTTTGATGATTTTACAGAACATAAAATTGAACCCTGAAAATAAAATTAAAACAGTATTTAATAGTTAAACAGCACTTTTGTAGCATTAGCTGCTAACCAATCACTTTAGCATTTGAACCAAACAATTTTGATCTCACGAGGCTACAGTGTGTAATGATGATGATCGTTGCCAAATAAATAATGACCTTATGTCGTTTGCGCTGATGGATGGACGATCGGATGGCCTCCTTCCTGCGGCTTAATTGCGCTTGAATTTCTGGAATGCTCGATTGGAGCTAATCAAATATTTGACTTTGCCATCTTCGTGCAAACCTAATTGATAACTGAGCACAATTTGGGTAAAATTGGCTTTTTGGAATGTCTGAGTTCAAGTTCATTTGTGTGTGCAGTGTATTTCAATTATATGAAGAAATATATTTGTTACTTTAGTACGATTTTTTATAAGATACACAAATCATTGAGCTCAATGGCTAAAGTGGTTAATGTATCCCCATACTGTGGGGCTAATTTGAAAAAAAAACTATGATTATCATAATATAACATGAAAATCTATAATATAAAAATGAATCGCAAAATGTGTTCGTAAGCGCATAACTCAACAACGCCTGGACCAATTTGGCCTATTCTTTTATTTAAATGTTCGTTGAAGTTTAAGGATGGTTTTTACGGCGAGAGAGAGTTTTTACGGCTAAGAACAGGAACGGGAACGGGAACGGGAACGGGAACGGGAACGGGAACGGGAACGGGAACGGGAACGGGAACGGGAACGGGAACGGGAACGGGAACGGGAACGGGAACGGGAACGGGAACGGGAACGGGAACGGGAACGGGAACTTCAAACAACATTTGTCAATTGCGAAATTGCGATACAAAGTTCGCCGGGTCAGCTTGTCTTAAATATAAAATTCTCGTGTCACAATGTTAGTTACCTTACTCCTCCGAAACGGCTTTACCGATTTTTACCAAATTTTATATGCATATTCAGTAGGTCTGAGAGTCGGCTACTATCTATTTTTCATACCCCTAAGTGATAAGGATGGCGTAAAGATCGGGAAAAACGGAAAGTGCTTTTTACTGTGGGGTTATTGACATTTGACAGGACAACGTCTGTCGGAACAGCTAGTATAATATAAAAATAAAACAATAGCCCCACTGAAGGGGAAGGTGTGGGTTCAAATTCCGAATATGATGAAGAATATTTTTACTGTAGCTCAGAAAGCACCGTGTTGAAGGTATTTAAACATGTCAATAATATACACTATCTGTAACAAACTACCAACACACTAAAACCGATTAATCAAAAACCTGTAGATACACAAAAGTTGAAGGGTTGGGGTTCATTTTTACAAATTGTCGACATGCGAACCAATATTTATATTACACTGATTTGAATAGGGTAGATACTCGTAAGTAGATACAGTTTTAATAAAGGGAAATAGGTTATCAAACTGATAGTAATATTTATTTAGGTCGATTAGTAACTGATAACAAGCTGTTCAATAAAGGTATTGCCATACTGCTCAAACAAACAAAACCAAATATATAAGTTTTAAGTATCGAATAGGTTCCGAAAATTAAAAAAAATCATAGCAGTAATATTCGAACCTGGATCTTCATTAAGAATTGGCAATGCGATACAAACTACATCATAGTATAGTGTCGTTTAAAGCTTGTACTCATTTCGCTCGCGTAGTAGGTATCTAGATGAAAAGTATCCTTTTTGTTATTTCAGAACATAAGCTATATATTTCATGTTTCATCCAAATCCGTTTGGTCTTTTGAGCAAGATTGAGGCACACAAATATCCTCACATACCTTTGTATTAATAATATTATGTTCTTCTTAATATATATAAAATACGCGTCACGCTGTTTGTCCGCGATGAACTCCTAAACTACTTAACCGACTTTAATCAAACTTTGCACACCGTGTGCAGTTTGATCCAACTTGAAAGATAGGATAGCTTACATCTCAATTTACAGTCGCAATATTATTTTATTGCAAATTATTTGTTTATTATCTGACAGTCACAATTATCTGTTAGCTCCAAAAGATTCTAACAGATCGCGATATCTGTTGACACAGCACGTGGTCATGCTAGTAGTTATGTATATATATATAGTTAACATGCCACTTGTTTTTCCAAACATTTAGATCCATTGCTGACCACAACCAATAAATTGGTTTGGAAAGCGGTAACCATCTCGGCCGTTGTAAATCAATCAGCCCAGTATAAAATACGATCGTTTGTTATATTTATCAATATTGCTCGTTGAGTAGACCGAGAGCCAATGGTTTCGACGGTGTTTGAAATTTCAACATCATTAGAGAAACCAAAAGAGGGAAACAATAGCGTTTCTTCTTTATCAAATAGAGCGATAGACAAACCTTACTTATGCGTTTTAGCTATTAACTTTAACTTATACTTATTGTTCAAGAGATTGACGCGTTACGTTCCTTTTTTTGTTTAATTATCTAAGACGTTATACAGAAGAAGCAGTCATAACATTATATTGAAAATAATTATGTGTCAATTACGTTTGTCATGACAATTGTCTCATGAGACAATCGTCGGATGGGTGAAATGTGGTAAATAAATTTATAGTTATTTTGTTCTTCCGTCTTGTCTTCCTTTTTTATATGTTTTGTAATATTGTACCTTACTATGTCCAAGTCAATAGGAACTTACTTGTAAATTTCTGCACTAAGGTTTATTTTTTACATAAATTTTGCTAATAAATCAGAAAATATCAGTCATAAAAATAAAGTATACACAAATCTTAAGACCTTCTCATTATATTTATTTCAAAAGTTTGATATTACTCTATTTTTTCAACACGTCCTTTAATATAAACATTATTTAATATGGTTTACATATATCTGGCTCCCGCTCTAGTTATTACTCTGTGTAACATATTTGTTGATTTATTCCGATTATTGCGTCTGCGGTTTGAATACCTAACTGTTATTGAATGTTATTGATTTGATTTTCTCTGCCTTTATCTGATTGACTGTTCATTTGTCTCAATGTTTATTGATCTTGATCGAAAGCTGCATGTAGTGCGAGCTTTTTTACTGCCAGCTGGGAGCTGATGTGGTTAAACTCGTATTATCCGTTAATATAAAATCACGCTCTTGAAGAAGTAATAAATCATTTTTTTAATTGTGACATAAGGTGCGCCACATTATTATCTTAAGTTGGAGCTCTTTCTGAAACGTAAGCATAGCCACGGGCAAATGCTAGTGTTCAATGTATTCATATTCATTTATTCAATAACAATTCGTGTCTTAATTTAAATAACCTAAACAACTTGAAAAAACTACTTGCAGACTGATGAAAATAATATTTTAGTATCAAAATAATGAAATAATCAAACATAAAATTGGCAACGAAAGCTTTTTTCATATTACAATGTATTTATAGCTATTACCACTAAATTTTAGTTTCGACTCGACCAACACAAAATACCTATACATATTTTACTCAAAGTTATAAAAATACTTATATTACTTCTTTTATAAACCTGTTCATGGCATAACATGCAGAACTAATTGCGTTTTTTAAGGCGAATCAGATATTGGTCTACGTAGCTTCCCAGGAACTTAATGCATTCAGAAAGATACAAAACTTCTTGTATGTAAATGTATTGCGAATCTTGCTTACGTTATTAGTTAAATTGTTAATAAAATTGCTTTAATAATTTGCCATAAAGTTTGTCAATACCCTAAGATGGAATTATTGCGTTGGTATCATTCGCATAAACGATTAATCGGATAATAAATTAAAATAAATAGGATCACGACTGTAATCCCCAAGTACGGTAAATAAACCTTTAGACCTCAGATTGCAGGCGCCCAGATTTTACAAACAAATTTATCCATGCAAAAAGTGTGTGTTAGAGAAAGAGAGAGAGATTAATAACAACAAGAATGAAATGGTACCTTGTAAAAACAATTTTGTATCTAAATTCTACTAAATTAAAAAGTAAGCCGTGCTCGCCACACTTCAAAGATAGTAAAAGCACAATTTTTACAAACAAAATTGGCACTATTTTCTCAGGCGCTGGTAATTTGCCCGTGAGCAAAGTTATTCAACCACAATGAACACCTCGGCTTATCTCGCTGTAGCAATAGTTTTGACGCCAAGTCACAGAGTAAATTATAGGTACTGCGAAGCCAGGTCACAGATAAGATAAGTATTAGAGTATGTAAGTTTCACTTTGAACAGAGTATTACTCGAAGTATTTTAGAAAGTTTACTTGAGAATTTGAATTAACTGTCGTGCATGCTTTATTTTTTGAAGAATTAGGTGAAGGTTTTGGTATTTACCTGTTATATAACAGTGGCATCGGTTGACTATAGCTTACAAATACTATGATAAAAAAGTTACAGAGCAGCCAAATATATTAAATAAATAAAAATATCAACTTTGAGTTTCAGTGCGTACATCAATCAAATTATTAAATTTATTCTGAAATTTCACGGTTTTGGTTTGAGCAATATATGAATCATATGTTAACTGGATAAAGTTTATGTTACATTGAGAGACTAAAGTTGTGACCGGACATAGCGTGGCATTTGAGCGCGGCATTCGCAGGACACAAGTGTGCCGTGACTAGTATAAACATGAAGGTAAATGTACGCGCGGCCGTCGTCCAATCATAGTGCGGCTAACAGCGCGCGGTTGACGAGCTCAAATGCCGCGCTATGTCTGGTCACACCTTTAAAGTGACAGAAGCCAGCCAGTCACAGAATAGTGGGTAATGTATGAAAGTTCTGATTTATTTACTTTGTGTGGAGGTCGCCGGCCGCTGGACTTACCGCTTAGATATTGTTTGTTATATTTGGTCCTGTATTTGTTTAGTTATTTTTTGTCATTGATTCAATTAACCTGTTATGTTTATTCCCAAGTATTTTTTTGACATGTGCGTGCTTTTTTAGGGTTCCGTACCCAAAGGGTAAAAACGGGACCCTATTACTAAGACTTCGCTGTCCGTCTGTCTGTCTGTCTGTCTGTCTGTCTGTCTGTCTGTCTGTCTGTCCGTCCGTCTGTCTGTCACAGGGCTGTATCTCATGAACCGTAACAACTAGACAGTTAAAATTTTGCCACAGAATATGTATTTCTGTTGCTGCTATAACAAAAAATACTAAAAACAGAATAAAATAAATATATGGGTGGCTCCCATACAACAAACGTGATTTTTTGGCCGTTTTTTAAAGATAATGGTACGGAACCCTTCGTGCGTGAATCCGACTCGCACTTGGCCGGTTTTGTATAATTCTGTGCTAATAATAAAAATGCGAAAGTTTGTAAGGGTGTTTGCATGTTGTGTACCATTAGTGGTTTAATAACTGTAAATAATCAATTCGAAATAGGTATAAAATACAGATATAATATCATATTTTAGTAAAAGCCGTGTTGGCTGAGTGGGAGGTACCTCGAATTTCAATAAGAAGGTCGTTCGTGGATTCAACTCTCAGCATGCATGGATTTTTCTGTTCGAAAAAATTATATTTGCATTAACACGTGCTTATAATTAATAGTGAATTGTTTTCGTGAAGAACCAGTTAGTAATAATTCGTATAAGCAGCGACGGGCTTGCACCTGGTACATGCGGAATGCTAACTACTACAAAATGTGGGCATGTGTCAAATGTAATATTTTGACGTGCCTCTGACTAGCCCCTTTAAACATCTTCAAGGATCTGAGTGCCTGGAGATCTGAGAAGATGTGTACCTTACTTGGGGATTACGTCGTGATCCTATTTTTTTTATTAATTTATAATATTTTATATATTTCTGATATTTTTGTGGTGATTATAAAAGTTGATTTTGTCAGTTTCCATTATATTCAGAGATTCGTACTCCACGATCGTCAAATAAAGAATGTCCCGGAAAGCCCATATTGTTGATTTTTATTATAAACAAACAGCGGAAGTCAAAGCACTACTTTAATTAAAGTATTTTAAAAAGGCTTATTAAAATAATAATTATCATTTTCCATAATTTAATTTACGTATTATTTTTGAGTAGTTACATAAAGGTTATTAAGGTTACGCAAAGTGGGAGAAATTTAGCAAAATATAAAACCTAGATTATAAATTCAGAGTTAGTAGGTATTTAAACATAATCCTAATAATATTATAAATGCGAAAGTTTGTGAGTTTGTATGTATGTTTGTTCCTCAATCAGGAATAAACGACAAAACGGATTATGTTGAAATTTGCTGTAAATGTAGATATAATGCCCGAATAAATAAAAGACTACTTTAAAATATGAAAAACATCCCCAAAATGATAAAAAAAACTCAAAAGGGATGATTTCTATATAGATGGCGCTGGTGTGCAACAAATCTGACATCACAGACTTAAAACATTCAGCCTTTTCTATTCGATTATTGATATTTGTCAGGACAACGTCTTTTACGGGTCGGCTAGTAGTACATATAATCGTAAGAGCAAAGTAAAATACATCGACTTTTTAATGCTTGGTTTTATGAATAATAAGCCCTCACAGCTGAAACTTGGAGTATAAAGATATTTATTTACTAGAAAATATCACCAACCTCGCAATAAACTACTAAACACATTAGCTGGACCCCAACCCGCCCCATCAAAAACTTAGCCAAACTGCCACGACCTCACGTAGTAATTAGCTAAAGAGAACTTTTTCTCGTAAAGGGTATCAAGAGCAAAAAGGCGACTTCCGTTACCATGACAACGCATTATAAATACCTAATCCACATCACAAAGTAGCATTAGGGTTAAGACGAGTAATAAATGTTTTTGATGAATGCAGAATCGTTTTTTCCCAACAACCGCAAAACATACAGTTTTTTTTTGTTATGACAAAGATAACTTGGGAATATAATTTAGATAATTTATAGACGGAAACACGATTGGTGAAACATTTTTCGATAGATTTATTTTCCAAAGTTGGCTCTTCAAAAACACTAGTTTCGTTTTTAAGCAAAACTATGAATAGCTAAACCGTTCATTTTTATTTAATTCGTTAGATAATTATACCAGCTAAGTAAGTTATAGACAGTTTATTTTTAAGTTTGATGGTTTTCAAGATAATCGTCTAATAGTTAATCTAATAGATAATTGATTTTCGTCTTATCCGGGTAGACTCAGCCCATACAAAGAAACAAACACTTCACATACCTTAATACATAGGTAAGTATAATTTTAGTTACATCGCGAGAACTTTCATTTTATTTTCTAATCTGATAAACCATAAAAGATAAAAAAAAAACTATTTTATTTGTTCTGAATATGATTAACTCAGAGACATTTGTAATATCGAGAAATTTATTTAAAAAAAAATCTATCGTGTTATATATACCAAAATAAAACAATTTACATGTCCTCAATCGTCTAATCGATCTGGAACTGATTCAGGTAGCTTAACTGTCTTTAATTAATTGAATAAAAACAATTCAATGCCAGCTATATTTTATACACAGTTCGTGCAACATTGTGATATTAAACAAGTGAGCTATATAAAATTGTAGTCCTGTTTAGAGAATATTCGAGAATATTCTTTGCTAAAAGCTCTCCCAGACATAAACCAACTCGAGGTGAGTTCAACTCACTATCTGTATAAGGTATGAACGGTGTCACCGCAAAGCTAAACATCGTCCCCTTCAGAGCCTGGACGAGATCGTCTGAGCGTCGCCACATTCGATTTGCCATTTTAAAAACACCTAACACGTCTAGATAAGGTTCAATGTGATATTTCCAAGGGATTTTCGGAAAGTACGTGCTTCGCAAATCAAGTGCGTTGAAGAGAGGATGGGATGTTCTATGAAAAATCGTGACGAGGGCGACACAATAAGCGAGGTAAGGGGTGTACAAGGTGCTTAATCGGAAATGCGTAGCAGGCGTATGCCAAAATTATTAGAAACGCTTTTACGTTTATTTTATTACGAAGAGCAATATTTTTTGGAAATTACGCTTTGTTATTTTTATCCCACTTTTGTAACCTAACTCAATATGTCAAAACGTGATAGTACTGTTAAAGCGAGTAATAAATGTTTTTGATGAATGCAGAATCGCTTTTTTTCAATAACCGCAAAACATACAGTTTTGTTTTTCATGACAAAGATAACTTAAGGATATAATCTAGATAAATTACAGACAGAAACACGATTGGTGAAATTTTTCTCGATAGATTTATTTTCCAAAGTTGGCTCTGCAAAAACACGAGTTTCGTTTTTAATGAATAGCTAAATAGTTTATTTTTATATAATTCGTAAGATAATCATACTAGCTAAATAAATTACAGACGGTTTCTTTTTAAATTTGATGGTTTTCGAGATAATGAAGTTTTATCACTTTTTCCGTCTTATCCGGGTAGACTCAGCCCATACAAAACGTCAATAATTTCACTTATCACCTTATGTTATTAAATGTTTTAACCCTTGATCTGACCCGCTGTAACATTACCCAAGTTAATATGTTAATTTTATAGCCAGCTAATATGAAAAGCGAAAGTTTTAAGATGCACAACATGTTAAGATTTCCATCAGTTCCATCAGGCTCAACTGATTTGAAATGGAACTTGGAATCAGTATAGAATGTAGTCGGGAATAACAGATGAGCATACTTTTTCGGGTGTATTGTAGGTATTATATACGTAATCACTACATAGTATAAAGCAAAGTCGCTTCCCGCTTCCCGCGTCTGTATGTATGCTTATATCTTTAAAACTACACAACGGATTTTGATGGGGTTTTTTTAATAGATAGAGTGATTCAGGAGGAAGGTTTATATGTATTAAACCCGTGCGAAGCCGGGGCGGGTCGCTAGTGTATAATAAAACAAGGTACAAACTCCGGGCAGTGACACTAGCCCACGTCACATCCGTTTACCATTTTATTGCAAAACCCCCAGAAATAAGGAAACATGTTAACGTTATGTTTTATTAAAAGCTTCATGATTTTATCGGATTCGTACAGGTAATTTATTGTGCTTACACTACACACTACACTGGTAGCGCATAAATAACAAACTCTAATTGAAATTCTGGCATGTTGTCGTGTTTGATCATCTTTGTCTAAGAAGAGTAAAAAGGAGTAAAGAGTAAAACCAACTAAACGGTTTTTTCCATGAAAAATCTGAAGTCATTTATATTTCTAAAACCATGTTTTTAGGATTCCGTACCCAAAGGGTAAAAACGGGACCCTATTACTATGTCTTCGCTGTCTGTCAGTCTGCCTGTCTGTCACAAGGCTGTATCAAATGAGCCGTGATAGCTAGACAGTTGCAATTTTCAGAGATTATGTATTTCTGACAAAAAATACAAAAAAAAAATAGTAATAATAAGTTGGCCTTCCATACAACAAACGTGTTTATTTTGCTGTTTTTATATATTGTACGGAACTATTCTTTCGCGAGTCCGACTCGAACTTGACCGGTTTTATTATATAATAGTCGGAGAAGATTCGATGATGACGTCTGTCTGTCACCCACGTGATTATTGTATCTTGGAATGTCATACTTTGTTCTGCCAAGGGCATGAAACAAGGTCCTATAGGAGGGACTCCCAATATACGAGTATTGATCATTTGCTATACCTAATCCAATGTCAAGAATTTACATGTAAAATGGCAAGGTGAAGGCTAATCAAATAAAGAATTCTGGCTTGCTGGCTGCCAAGCTTTATGTTAGCGTATTTGCGGATACGTTTTGGCGTTTTACCTGTCTGGGTATGTACCTTTGGTAAATACACCCGTGATAGAATTTTATTCGTGTCAAACGGTTTCGTACTAAAATTACGTCAAGGATTGGTTTGGAAAGATGCCATTTTATTTAGACTGCTATAACTCCACTGGTAAGGCAAAAGACTTTCAAAGACTTCATATTCAATATTCCGATTTTTAACTTTTTTGAATCAGTCGCCAAATGAAAAAAAACTTATGCAATGACAAACATTCAAAGATGAGCTAGTCAAAATGGCATTACATCATCAAGCACGGTTTTTACACATCTCCGCTTTGACAGATGACGGTATTAAGAATTCTCATAATATTATAAATGTGAAAGTTTGTAAGTTTGTATGTATGTTTGTGACTCAATCAGGCCTAAACGACAAAATGTATTAAGTTGAAATTTGTTGTAGATGTAGATATAATGCCCGAATAAAACATATACTTCTTTAAAATATGAAAAGCATCCCTTAAATGATTAAAAAACGCAAAAGGGATGATTTTTGTATAGATGGCGCTGACATCACAGACTAAAAACATTGTCTTTTCTATTCGATTATTAAAATTGACAGGACAACGTCTGTCCCGAGTCGGTTAGTACGTAATAAAATAAAGAAGAGTATAGACTTTCGGTTCACAACAGAGAAAACATTGAAAATACAACCTTCGTTTTCCAAAAGGCAGTAAAGCCAATTTCTCGGTCGACGTGCCTCACCACGGACTGATCTGGACTGACGCCGCATTTGATGCCACATGTTGCGTCCACAACATTTGCATATCAAAGCTGGAGTAACACTCAATTACATATACCCGTAGCTATAGCTATATACCTGACACTAGCATGACGATGAACTTGATGAGATGTTTTGTGGTATATATAAATTGAAAACCAGACGAAATTATGTAGCAAGAAAAGGTTAACGTAAGCTAGTGTAGTGTGTGCTGCTTTTAGAATTTGTACTGAAGCTCTTTAGTTAATTTTGTTATTGTTGTACGTACTTGGTTTGTACTTTTAATCATTATTCTTGTTTGAGCCTTCACCTTACTCATATACATAGCATTAAGAAAAGGATCATTGAAAAAAATTATAGACCCCAAACCGTGTTTGTAACCTGATTCTTCTGGGCTTGGTCGCGAGGAACAGGCGTAGCTTCACCTAGCTCCTAAGACGTTTCAAAGTGATCTTTGTGCTTTATTGAAATAAACGATTTTTGAATATGAATTATCTGTAAAACATTGAGTTTTTGAACCCTATGTTATTTTCTAAGCTCCGTTCGTTAAGCTCGACTGTCAAAAATGTTTTTGATGTGTTTAATTATATATTAATGTCTGTTCCTTCGACCTTGATGAAACTTGATAAATGGTGTCATTGATCTACAGAAGTGATATGGAATATGTAAAATGTCAAATAAAACAAAAACTGAAATACACACCAACAAAGGAATACAAGTACATATGTAGGAAACAAATGCCTCTGAAGGTCTTGCTAAAGTGTTTTAGGGTTCCGTACCTAAAGGTCAAAAACGGGACCCTATTACTAAGACTACGCTGTCCGTCTGTCCGTCTGTCACAAGCCTGTATCCTCATGAACTGTGATAGCTAGACAGTTGAAATTTCACAGATGATGTTTTCCGTTGCCGCTATAACAACAAATACTAAATATTTAAGTAAGGGGCTCTCATAAAACAAACGTGATTTTGTTTGCTGTTTTTTATAGATAATGGTACGGAAACCTTCGCGCGTGACTCCGACTCGCACTTGGCTGGTTTTTTTGAATTAATGCTTGTTTTATAATACGAATATGGTCTTATCTGAATGTAGTTAAGTGATAAAATTGAGTCTGATTTGCACAGCAATATAAATTAATTGAAATGTCGACTAAACACGTTTTGAATATATTTCCATAATAGTGATTTTACGATTCATTTGGATTAAACATAATTTCAACGATGTACCTACTAGTCAGATATTCGTACTTGTTAATTGATTAAGTATTAAGGATAAAATATGAATTATTATTAATATATTGTGATGATTTTAAAGTCGTAATTGAACAACATAATACATATTTCAGACAATCAGATCATTGCTTTCAAACTAAAAGCTTAAAATATACAACGCACACACGCAGCTCATATCGAAATAAAACCAGCTAAGTGCGAGTCGGACTCGCACTTCAAAGGGTTCCGTACCATTATCTCTCAGCAAAAAAAAATGTTTTTGTCGTTTTTTGTATGGGAGCCCCAATTAAATATTTATTTTATTCTGTTTTTAGTATTTGTTGTTATAGCGGCAACGGAAAACATCATCTGTGAAATTTCAACAGTCTAGTTATTTAATATTTATTTATTTATTAATACTTTAATTGCACTTATAAAATAAATACAAAAAGGCGGACTTCATGCCGAGCCATTTTCTACCAGCTATCACGGTTCATTAGATACAACCTTGTGATATACGGACAGATGGACATACAGACGGACACCGAAGTCTTAGTAATAGGGTCCCGTTTTAACCCTTTGGGTACGGAACTCTAAAAACATAATTTCGAACCATCATGTTTAATTTACATACGTAAAGTAGCGGTCAAATATGTTAATCACTGTTTAATTCATTCCTTTCTCGGTAAAGGGCAAAGGCACTAACGAGCTTTGAAACTTTTTAGATGATGTTTTTATACATTTCTTTTTGTATCATCATAATTTATTCTAAAAGTATTTAGTTGTTAAGCGAGTGAGTGAAATACTTCCTAACTTTTAATGGAATTCGGTAAAATAGGTGTAGTGCTTCTATTAAATTATAATTTTCCTTTTAGAAAGTAAGTTGAACCATCATTGTGTTCAAATTGTGTTTATATTATGTTTTGTAATGCTTATGTACATAGCTAACTTATATCGCTTACCTCTCAAAATCATCATAAAATATATCTAGTGTAGGCGTCAGTGTTATACATAATTTATAAATTGTTGGTATCTTTTTTTGAACATTTAGTTAATAAATAAATAAATAAATATTGGTGGACATTATCACACAGCGCCATCCAGCCCCAAACTAAGCAAAGCCTGTATGAGAACTAGATAACTGATAGAATACTTTTATACTTTTTTTTTGTAAATACATACATAATGATACATAATAAAACCCAGACACAGAACAAACATCTATGTTCATCACACAAATATTTGTCCTGGGTGGGGATCGAACCCACAACCTACAGCGCAGAAGGCAGAGCTACTACCAACTGAGCTGTGAGGCCAGTCAAGTTATATAAATAATAATAATAAATAGTTAGGTATGTATTAAGTCTGCCCGCGACCATGGCTATTGTAACATAGTCGAAACGTCGGGAAAATAAATTAAAGGTAATTACGTGATAAAGACCCGTGTCAAACTCTTTAGTTAGTATGTTTTACACAAATGATTTTAAGCAATTTTTAGGTTTCCATTATCTTTCGATACAAAAAGTAAACTATTTACTTTACTTTTAATTAGGTTTTAACGGCTAAACCGATTTCGATGATAATTAATTCCGGACCCTTAAAAATAAAAAAATATACCCTATAATATAAATTATTAAACAACATACAGGCGAATTGATAACCTCCTCCTTTTTGAAGTCGGTTAAAAAGGCTTGAATCCAAAACTAGAGCTATCCGACCACACACGTTCAGCCATCGGTCATGTAAAATTTTATTTGCCATCGTGCCGCATGCGTTGGTGTGCGACAAAACGACAGTGCGCGTAACTTTATTCTAAATCCACTGGTTAATTCAACCGAGGGTGCGTGGCGCTGTGCCAAGCTAGCGGTTCTCACCCCTAGCGTATACGTGTGCGCTGATTTATAACCTCAACTTTGGCAGACGAAGGTAGCCCGAGAGAATGTTGAAATGTCTTTTGAAAGAATTTCTTAAGACAAACCTAAGAGATACTTCCGCAAGACTAAACTAACTAAGGTTTTAGCTAATTTCAAAGTAGAGTTCAAGGGTCGTACCACAAGCTCAAAGTTATAAATTAAAACAATACTACTCACGGTAAAAAAGTGGCAACTTTCGTAACTCGAGTAGGTTATATTGTTTTAATATTACTTTAGTACCTTGTGGTATGGAATGTATGGACTCAGGAAATCAATTGATTGAAAAAATGTATCATATACCAGATGTATCATATTAATTTGAAAGTGGTTTCTTACTTAATTTGCGTATAATTGTTAATTGCTGGCATAAAAAAATAAAGAGTAATTTCAAATAAAATATCACATGCAGAGTTCACTCCGCATAAAATGCGATTCTTTTCTTTCCATATGAACTGATTTATAACCTCAAGTTTGGCAGCTAAAGGTGGTCGAGGTAATGTTGAAATGTGTAAAAGTCTTGTGAAAGAATTTCACGAATAAAGCAGCTTTTGCTGAGTTTATCTTTCAAACGGCTGCAGGCTGTCGCGATTTTGAATCAGTTTTGTCGCGAAACTTTAACATAAGTGGCCGTATGAATAAAATTCTGGTTAGAAGTTATTTCTGTTGCTCCGTGTATCTTACTAATATTTTAAATCCGAAATGTACGTTTATGGATTATGCCATTTTGGCTGAACCAATTTAGACGAATAAGGTGTCAATATTACTAATGCAAAAGTATGTCTGAACCGATTTGGGATATATTTTAGGTCTAGAACTCGGTCTGGAATAGCGTATTGGTAAATAAACTGAGCAAAGCCGCGGACGAATCTAGCTATAAAAACTTTAAGCGACATAAATTTTCAACTTTAGGTTGCAATCTTATTTCAGTAAGGGTGTTGTAAAAATGTTATAACATACCTAACCTAACCATATAAAATCAAGAAAACTACTTACTATGATAAAATACAATGTAAAGAATTGTAAAACTACTAAACTAGGTACATAGATACGTGGCTATAATCAAGGCAATGGGAATGCGACACTGCCAAAGCAGTTAGCAAGTTATTTTGTAGATCTAAGCGCTATTATTTCGTTGGTTCAACTCAGCTTATACGAGCACGACAAAGTTTTCACTTCCAAGACGGCGAAGTATTTCAAATGGAATAATAGTTTTGTTCAACGATGTGTTTTCACTAATAAAACTCAAACGAATTAAAACTAATTGAATTAAAGACAAAGGCGTCGCTGGCGACGTATCAATTCAACAAGCACCAACTTTAGCATGCAAAAACAGTGTAACAAAAACTTATACGACAGTTGAAGCGAAGCCCTACCGGCCCGTTGACGGCGATCGACTTTGTGAAAGTAATTAATCGCAAGCCCAGCTCGCGGCTGTCGCCACGTCGCATCGCATCACTTGCCTCTTACAACCCAGTCTTCTGGAAAATTGGACCTGCTACGTCGACTCGACCGCGAAATACGAGTACAATCGCGGCCGCATCGGACGCACAGAATACCCCCTTTATTTATCGCCCCGGTAGTTACACACCTTATGATTCATAGAATAAACTCGCATAATTTATATGGCATTGTTGGCCGAGTAATAAGAATTAAATAGGAATATATCTCTGTCGTTTTGTTATTCATATTACATTACCGTATCTTCCTTTTCCAGACGTTTAAGCGTTGATTATTCAGCGCTATCGCGGCGTACCATCTGCTGGTTTTGCTTGCGAGCTTCGAGTTTTATGTTCGCGGTGTAGAGTGTTTTTTCGGGTGCACTATTGTTAGAAGAAGGTTATAGTGAAGAGACATTATTTTGTCACAATAGTGGGTGCCGCCCACGCCTCGGGCAACAGCAGCGCAGTCCTCGGTGATGCACTGCTTTGGGGAACGAATAAATTACCCGGGACGGTCCGTTCACTTACTCTGCATACAGTTCCACAGTGTCTTTATAAAGTGAAGGGAATAATGTGCCTCTTGAGTCGCTTGCTCGAGAACAAATGGTCAAGAATAAATTCAAAGTCAACAACAAAACAGCAACAGTTGAATGAAACAATAGCATAAGAATTTGAATTATCCACGTACTCGTAGGACCTAGAAAGTCTCACCGTGAGAAGTTTTGTTACCACAACGCTCGTGGCGTTTCTGGAAACCGCAAAGAGTTGTAATCTAATACACGAAGCTCAGCGACACTGGCTTTCATGGCCGCAAATCTCGTATTACACGGCTGCGTTATTTCGCTGTATCAAAACTTGAAAACGTGCGATAATCGACCCAATATCTGAGTGATAGGTGTTGTTGTAAAGTTATTTGTTGGCAGAAGTATTGTGGCCGCCGGCGCGGTCGTTTCATAGATTGCTTTTTTGTCGAAACTCGAGCGAATAAAAAAGTAGTACAATCCGCTTCGTCGGCCGCAACGTAGGTGGCTATCGCTGTATTGGGTGTATGGTGCGCCGCGAATTCGTACAACCCTTTATAGAATCGATAACGCTGAATCAATCCGTAGATACCTATCTTATGTTGTCATTGTTATCTGAACCTGATACTTTTTTGTTTCCAATCATAGTCCAAAGACGAATGAAATCTACTAGATCATGCATGTTAGTGTCTACAAAACAGTATAAAAAACCAATTAAATTGCAAAGGTGTCATAAAACACAGCCTCTCTATTATCACCATTTACATAATTAAGCTCAGAATAATTCTTATGCCGGACTTATTACTCACATGAATAATATAAGATCGCCTATTCAGCGGCGAAGATTTATCGTACTAATCCAGTTTTAAATGAGTTTGCTATATTATACAGGGTGATTATAGGAATCGAAGAGGCCATGGTTTAATGGAATCGTCTTTATGTACTTTTTTATAATTAAGTTAGCATAGTCTATAATGTGGTAGAAATTATATTCTACTTTTTTACTTGTACTCAATATCAACTTTATAAAACTATTATTATTATTATTATTATTATTATGTCTTCACAATCAACTATTTGTTTATTTCCTCACGATGTGTAAATTTCGCAAAAATCCGTACGAAAATAAGCAACAAACACAAATTAAAAAAAAAATATACATATAGGTATTAGGAAATATATTATATAGGTAATCTTACTTATCATTACCCCAACGTCTACCCAGTTACGAAGCAATTCATATTTTTAGTCATATACGATGTGTTTTTAAAAAACCACATAAAACGTAATAGGGTCACGACTGTACTCTCCAAGTACGGTAAAGATTACCAGGCACTTGAATCCTAATTGTCTAAGTGTAGAGTAGTCAGAGGCACGTCCAAACGTTACATTAAGCACAACCTTTAGATTTTTACTTAACACGCACGCTATTATTAAATCTTACATCGCATGGACCAAAATCAATACAACACCATGTTTTTCTATATATCTAGCTATAATCACTTATTGAATTTATTTATAGGTTGCTGGCTATAGTCGTAAAAGAGCGTTTGAATCGGTTAAGAAACGGAAAGTGAAATATTTAGAAGGTTGTAAAAACTTCGGCGTAACTATAAAATGGCTGCCTATGTTGTAATTCATTACAACTTCTTCAGAGGTAGCTTGAGATAACTATCATTGATGGGAATGGCTCGAACACAATAGTCTCGAGAAAAAGATGTCTTCGACGTTAACTACAAGAAAAGTTATAGTCGCAACGCCGTACTTGTTTTATTCATCTTTGGTCACATAAAACAGGCTTAGGTGAGCTAAGCCTGTTTCAAAAGTCGTGATTTTATTGAAATAGATAAATATATTTTGAATTTGACGATAGACTTGCAAACAGAAGGTCTACTCGCAACGAAAAATAAATAAATAATAATAAAATAATAAATATTGGTAAACATTATCACACAGCGCCATCTAGCCCCAAACTAAGCAAAGCTTGTAATATGGGAACTAGATAACTGATAAAATACTTAAATACTTTTTTTTGTAAATACATACATAATGACACCCAGACACAGAACAAACATCTATGTTTATCACACAGATATTTGTCCTGGGTGGGGATCACACCCACAACCTACAGCGTAGAAGGCAGAGCTACTACCAACTGAGCTGTGAGGCGAGTCGATCTACATCGTTTTGATTATAGTTTGAATGATGGAGCGACCGTAAATACTTTTGACAATCATCGATGTTCGTAATCCTACTTACAAATCAATTTAAACTATAGTCGAAACACTGTAACTTTGAAACGAATATTGTAAAGAAATTTCGTTTTCAGTTCGCGAGTAAACCCTCTGTTACATACGAAATCCTAACTATTGCAAAATGGAGGTACGTGCCAAATGTAATGTTTGGACGTGTCTTTAACTATCCCTTTTAGACATCGAGGATTTGAGTACCTGGAGATCTGAGAAGATGTCTACCATACATACTCGGAGTTTACAGGCAAGATCCTATATCATTTCGTAACTTGTAGCTAGACAAAAAAAATCGGTTAATTAGAGGAAGCGTCAGATTTAAACTTCATAAAAAATAACGGTTCTTAGAATATCCAAAGCTAATTCCAAATAAACAAACCCCTTGCAAGATAACAAACCCAAGAATTAGCTGAAATTATTTAACCCTCAAACTGGCTCCGTGAACTTCAATCAAGGAGAGAGTTCGCAAGAAAGACCGCCCCTTTAATATGCACCTCACAATAGTCGGCTGAGTTTTGAAGAGGAACCCTTCTGGGGGTACTTTATCTTGCCACAAACACAGAAGAAATATGAGTACGTACGTAAAAGTCTCACTCCTACTAAGAAAGCTCACATAGTAAGTATTATATGAATCTGTGGCACATAGGCAATACTAACATACAATATTCGATCTTGAAGTTAGTATAAGACGGTTCAAAATTGTATGTGATCATACGCGGTTGGTACTACGGAATTATTATACACTTTTGTTGCTCGTAGCTTCCCAAATTTGAATTAAAGTAGTGCGAGATAAGGTTCATTTTGCACTGCAAGTTGATAGTAAAGTGATATACGTCATACTCGAATCCCTTATATCACAAGGGTGGAAGGACGCGAAGATACGATTAGCCGTCTTAATCTATATGAAAAGACGCCGGTCAGTTTTATCATGGTTCCAAAAAGTTTTGTAAAGGTTGATCCTGCGAATTGGGGCAACTGCCATAGATAAACCATGGATTAAAAGCTAAAGTTATTTATGCGCACATTTACATGACATCAGCTATGCCAACCGGTTTAATTTATAATTATTTTTCACGCAAGAAAATAACCTCTACTGTAACGAAGTTATGCATTTTAATGGTAAAGCCTTTTAAATACTCTAAGTATGTTTACTCATGTGTTCATTGTATTGCTAAATGATAACAAAACTTGACAATTATCAATAATCACACTAATTATAATACTCATCCTAATATTATAAATGCGAAAGTTTGTGAGTTTGTTTGTATGTTTGTGCCTCAATCAGGTATAATCAACAAATTTGATTAAGATGAAATTTTCAGAATATGTAGATATAATACCCGAATAAAAAATGGACTACTTTAAAATACGAATTACATCCCCAAAATGATAAAAAACGTAAAATTGATGATTTTGGTATAGATGGCGCTGGTGTGCAAAAAATCTGACATCAGTGTTGATATCAGTCGTCATAGCAACTTGCGTTACTCTATGCGATTATTGAATTTATATAATTTACAGGACAACTGTCACGTCTGTCGCGGGTCTGCTAGTATTTTAAATGTGAATGTTTTGTTGTTTGTTTGTTACGCAATCACTTCGTATTTAATAATAATGATACATAGAAATTCTCCGAGTACCTACCACACGAGTAGAGCCGCGGCCTAATAGTAACTTCATTACTTTAGCCGCTCCTTTATATTATCTTCAATAAAAATATCATTAAGTTATTTAATGGTTTATAAATCCTACTGTGTTTGCGATGCGAATAGTTGAAGCACCCTTTTAAAAACTACACACCATTGAAAGCCAAAGGCAAAAACTTGGATTCATCCTATTCAAATATTCAATGACTATATTAAGGCACATTATCACACTATACAACAGTAACCGTTAACAGATACTCGATAAAAGATAATGGAGACTGAACTACACGAGGGGTGCTCCATTTTGGCAGGTCAAACAATACATATAAAGAATATTTTCAAAACATGCAAGGGGCTGATAAAAAGATGCTAATGCAATCATGCGTTTGAATTCTCTAGGGATGTGTTTGTCTTGCTAGAAATATTTGTTATGGTGTGGTATGGAAAATGGACTCTCTCGTGCAATAAACGGCGTAGATGTGTCACGGTGTTAGAAAGCAGCAATAAAATCATGCTTAATGTAGAGATGTTGTATTGTTTGGTGGTCATATTTTAAAGGTACGAGTATTTGAGCAAATATTCGGTTATAATAATATACATTGTTCTGTGTCTGGGTGTTAATATGAATAATAAGTATGTATTCATAACAAAAAAAACGTATATAAGAATTCTATCAGTTATCTGGTTCCCATAGTACAAGCTTTGCTTAGTTTGGAGTCCACCAATATTTATTTCATTTAATATTAAACGAAAAAAAAAGGTTTTTTGAGTATGAACTCACCTATGACCACCGTATACATACATAAAATCACGTCTATTTTCCAGCGGGGTAGGCAGAGACACAGCTTTCCACTTGCTACGATACATACCTCTTTTGCTTCACTCACTCTCATCACCTACGTTATTTTCAACTAGTAAATCAATAACTTAATTTGCGTACGTATATTATTGTTATTTTTAAAATAACATTTGCTACATTTGGAATAATCCGAAAAAATAAATACGATACAAATTGGTGCTTGTAACCACAGTTAGGGTAGATTTATTTTAGACCGGGCCGTGTCCGGGGCCTTTAGATAGTAGTTGGGCCCGGACGGGACACGGATCAGGCACTTAATATAAACTGCTTCATAAAAAAAAAAAAAACGTTTCAAATCCGTGCCCCGTCCGGGCCACGTACACGGCACGCCCTGGGCACGGATGTTGTGTGAAGCAGTTTATATTAAACAGTACCTGTATCCGTGTCCGTCCGGGCCCAACTACTATCTAAAGGCCCCGGACACGGCCCGGTCTAAAATAAATCTACCCTCAATCCAGTCCGGTATTTAGTGCAGTTACTTGACAGACTGTCTTGTTATATCATTAGTATTTGTTGCTTACAAGGAAGGCTTTCAATTAATATCAGCGGCAAATTATTGCCACTGGATTGAGAAATTGTTACCACCGTTGTGGTTAATGAATAAACAACCGATATTGGCCGATAAACTAAACAACTAGAAACAGGCATCGGTTTATTGTGTTTGGCTAGCTTGCGATTAGTAAGTTAAGCAGCTGCATTCTACTTATAAATAAATTAGTTTTTTTTTATTATAAAGTAGTTGTAAAACATTGTTGAGAAGTTTATAAATGTTAAGGCTTAAATCTGTAAAATAGGTAGGTACCTACTATAAGGATGTCGTATGACGCAATAAAATATCGAGTGCATCAGCCATTTTAGGGTTCCGTACCCAAAGGGTAAAAACGGGACTAAAAACAAAATAAAATAAATATTTAAGTTTGTTTTCAAACGTTTTTTTTTGCCGTTTGTTTATAGATAATGGTAAGGATAATCGTGCGCGAGTCCGACTCGCTCTTGGCCGGTTTTTTATCTGTGTAACCTAATGGTAATATTGTTTATATTTACCAATATAGGATCACGACTGTAATCCCCAAGTACGGTAGACATCCTCTCAGATCTCTCGCTTAGATCCTTAAAGATGTCTAGAGGGGGCACGTCCAAACATTATATTTGGCACATGCTCAAATTTTGCATTAGTTAGCGTTACGTGAATGTTTGCAAGCCCATCGCCTCTTATAAAATACTAATTAATACCATGTAGGGCAATGCCGGATTTCCAAACAGAGTTAAATTGTTATATTTACATCATGTCCAGCAACAGATTTTGAACGTAATTTATTTTATAACATGTAAAGATATTTTTTTTTGTAAGTACCTATCTGACGATGCCTATGCAGTATTAGATTTTTTTTTTAAATTAACAAGTATAAATGAAAATTAAAAATCATAACGGAAATATGTTATTGAAACAAACTGAAATCGGTGGTATATTGCAATAATATTTAGATTTCAATGTAACGCTAGGTATTATTTCAGCCTTTGATTATATTTTTAAAATATTGTTGACATAAAAATACTGAAAACTCAATCACAATAAGCTGTATCATCAGCCTCGTTCAGGCGGAATAATGAAACGTGAAAATTTGCATAGTTATTATCATCATGATTGGTCACGACAGGGTCGTGTACCAAATCATGAAAGATAAATCGAATTGGCAAAATCGCAATGAGTGTTAAATACTTTGTTAGATAGATCGATGTATAAATAAGTTTTTTTGACACTCATTATAACACATAAGTATCAATATAAAATAATATTAAAATAAACAAATTAAATTAAAACAGCAAATTAAGAGGTTACAGACGATAACAACCAAGCATAGCAATAAAATGCCCATTTATTTATATCAAAGCTGAAATAATTCATTACATCCGTTAAAATATTATTTTTGAATTATGTATTACGTAATATATTTTTTTAAACAAATTTAGTCAATAATATATATAAAACGGGTAGGATGAAGATTTTTACTTTGCTTATCTAATATCTTTCTCTTACCAAACAAAATAAATGTAAAATCCTGCGGGTGGCTAAATAATGTTGGTGAAAGTACTATATCCCAAAACTAAGCCCCGTTTACATCAGACAAAATTCTCGCACTTAGCAAATACGATACAAAGCTTAGGAAAAAACACACTCGCGAGGTTTACGCGCACTGCAGAGGGATTCGTTAAAAGGGTGAAGCTTCCTCGTCACATTGTTTATTCAGTCCGGTCGACGAGCAGACCTAATCCGCTTCGATCGGCCGAGTGTTTGGTTCGGCCTGTCTAGGGATGTGCGGGAATGCGATTTACTAAATTCATCAAACATCCTCTTAATTAAATATGAGAACTAATATTGGTTCTTTCTTTCATATTTTATTCCAAAATAAAATATTGTTAAATAAATTACAAATTTGAACTAAAGCGTAAATGTTAAGTAAAAAGGAACATCGTATATTCCTTTTTTTAAATTGATTAGTGTCTAGTTATTTTTACTTATAATAACTAGGTAAAAGTTCAGTATGTCGAAGGAATAAAAAAGCGTGAAATACCTTGTTTTACTGTAGCTCAGTTTTCCCATCCAAGTCTCGCTTTGGATCATAAATCAAAATGAGAGTCATAAGGTATTGACGACTTGAGCAGTTAATTTACGCTTAAATCAATAGGAAACTTCTTTACGTCCCTATTTTGAAGAAATCCATCGCAATTGTCAATGTATATTATATCATTGACATGCGAATTGATTTATCAAATTAACAACCAAATTGCATTATTCTAAAAGTATTAGACTCATAAAAAAATTCTGTCTTGAAACTGTATTGACTAAAATTAGCTCTAGTCACAACTTCGCTCGCGTGAATAAAAAGTGTATGTGTGATTGAAATACAAACAGAAACAAATACCTATGCTCACAAATTTTCGCATATGATATTAGTAGGACGTAGGATTTTATTGAATTCTAGGCGTAAACTTTTAGATCACGCTGGTATGTTAACTATGAAAAGCATTTTTATTGGCTGCGTTGTTACTGCGTGCGATAGTCTGTATTGAGACTTGTCTTGATCCCTTACGTCCCTATTTCAAAGACGTGTTAGGCTGCGTCAAATTTCTTCACGACGACGTTTTTAGGGCCAACGAAGGCTTTATGTTGTCGACCTTTATTTTTAGAAGCCGTGTTGTAATGAAAGGAAGTTCCGAAGTGTATGGTTTACGATGCAATTTTCAGCGATGAGCAAATATTTACGCGAAAATGGAAGAGCTCTGATGTTTTTGTGTTATCTCAATTTTTAATATTTTTTTTATGAATTCGCTGAGTACTTCACTACATAGTATAAAGCAAAGTCGCTTTCCGCTTCCCGCGTCTGTATGTCTGTATGTATGTTTGCTTATATCTTTAAAACTACAGAACGGATTTTGATGCGGTTTTTTTTAATAGATAGAGTGATTCAGGAGGAAGGTTTATATGTATAATAACATGCTACCCGTGCGAAGCCGGGGCGGGTCGCTAGTTATTTTATAAAATAATCGATATACACGTAGAGCGTTATAAATCTTTATGACGTTTTAAACCGTATTAGAACGGCGCGGTGTCTGCGTCGTTTCTTGAAAGAAGTTGCCACTTCAATAAATAAATAAATATTGGCGGACTTTACACACAGCGACATCTAGCCCCAAACTAAGTAAAGATGGATATACTATGAAGATACTATGAGAATCAGATAGAATACTTATTTACTCTTTTTCTGTACTTGTACTTATTATACATATTAACTAACACCCAGACACAGAACAAACATCTACGTTCATTACACAAATGTTTATTCTGTTTACAATGGTTCGTGAATGAACATTGAATCGGATGGTACTATTTCATGGTACTACTGACAGGCGGAACTTGGCACGGAACGGCGGCATGGTGACGTGGTCGGGCTCTATCACACATCCTACTAAATAATTTAATCGAAAGTTTGTGAGGATTGATGTATGTTTGGACCCAAACGACCAAATGGATTTAAATGGAACTTGAAATATGTATAGCCTTTAACCCTAAAATTGCATATAGGCTTTTTATCCAGGTACCACGTGAGTGAAGCCGCTGGCATAAGCTAGTATTTTTATTATTGGTAATATATCATTTTCTTTTACTTGTAACTTTAAATCATCTCGACATAGCTAATTAAAGTTGACCTCTAGTTATTTCTACTACAAAGTAACTCCGTTATCTTGATCTATTTGGGCATGTGGTTCTTCTTATTTTAGTAGGACATTTTATTTTATCATAATACATTTTTGTTACATATTTTATTACTGAAATTGAAACCGATCTCTAGAATTCCGTTTTCATTTCTTGTCCGATGGAAAAAACCGATGAGCTTTTCAATTCGAGACGTATATTAGTTTATGTTAGACCACGTGTAACTTTTTATAGATAAAACCAATTTTGATAATTCTTTTTTAATGGATAGGTTATATACTCCGAACTTGATATTTATTGAACATTTTCGTCAATTTTCTAAACGTATTTATTTCTACAATGGATATCGCCGATTTCCATTACTTTTATTCATTTCATACTTACTCATGTACTTACATTGTACATGTACAGTCTGATCGATCATTGTAGATCTAGGACATAAATTCAGCAATAGACAATAGACCATTAATTACTAAGATACGTTAGATTGATTACAGGTTCGATTGCTCTTATCATTGTTTTATTACTCACACTTGCTGAATAATTGCTTTCTGGACTTACCTGCAAAGAAATAAAAAAATAATTAGTATTAGATTAAAATAGTTTTAACAAAATTAATAATTATTACGAACGTGTATTTGAATCCTAATAATATTATAAATGCGAAAGTTTGTGAAAAGAAATGTATGTTTGTTCCACAATCAGGCTTAAACGACAAAACGGATTAAGATGAAACTTGCTGTAGTATGTAGATAAAAAAACAGAATAAATAATAGGGTATCTTAAAATCCGAAAAACAAAACCTAACTGATAAAAAAACGCAAAAGGGATGATTTTGGCATAGATTGCGCTGGTGTGCAACAAATATGACATCACAGACTAAAAACAATCAGTCAATAATCGAATACTGTATTCGATTATTGAAATTTGACAGGACAAAGTCTGTCACGGGTTGGCTAGTTAGTAAATAAATCCTTAGTTCATACAATTTATGAAATTAAAGCCGCAAATTCACTAGGAAACATTCGAGGCCGACATCATATTAAATCGACGGCCGTCCATCAGTCATAATCAAATAACTCTTTTTAAATAATAATAATAACTAGCGACCCGCCCCGGCTTCGCACGAATTTAATACATATAAACCTTCCTCCTGAATCACTCTATCTATTAAAAAAAACCGCATCAAAATCCGTTGTGTAGTTTTAAAGATATAAGCAAACATACATACATACATACAGACGCGGGAAGCGGAAAGCGACTTTGCTTTATACTATGTAGTGATAAGACACTTTTTACAATGACAAGGTCAGCATTAGGAAAACTATTTAAATATGCGAGATATCATAAAGTTAGTAGTAGTAAGTTAGTATTCTTATAAGCGGCGATGGGCTTGCAACCTGTACGTATGGAATGCCAACTACTGCAAAATGTGGGCAGGTGCCAAATGTAATGTTTGGACGTCTCTGACTACCCCCTCTAGACATCTTCAAAGGATCTAAGCGCTTGGAGATCTGAGAGGATGTCTACTGTTATTTTGGATTACAGTCGTGATCCTATTTTTCTTTTTTTTTATAAAGCTGGCATTAGCTTCATCCTTCCACCGGTCTGGGTTGCATTATCGTTACAAAGAGTAAAACTGCTAGATATGACTTGAGGTTATTACATGAATTTAAATAGATGCTTTTTTTGTTATAGAACTCCAATTCTACTATCCCATGTCACTATCCCACTATCCCATTATCCTACTATCCTGTAAATATGATAAGTGCAAAAGTTTGTGAATATGTTTGTTACTCAATCACGCCGTAACCACTAAACGGATTAGAATGAAATTTGACACATATAAAGTAAATAGGCTGGAATTACATTATTATGATACTTTTTTCGGGTAAAGCGAAGCGAGTGAAAGCTGGTTATGAAATAATATGTGTTCATAGAATTAAAACTATCGTAGTTGTTACTCCGCGACCGCGATCAACGGCAGATCGTATTCGCCGATCTGCCATTGATCGCGGTCGCGGGCGATGCTCATGACGAAGAGCATCTAAATTGTCTCGAAACGTCAAAAAATTAATATGTGTTCAGTGCAGACTATGGGTACGAGATAGACTTATAACCAATCTCTGTTTTTCTCCATTATAGCCAATGATTCTTTCTTAGTGTCGTCCGGAATAAGCGCATTTAATTTTTAATTTGAACTGACTACCGTAATAAAACTTTTTTATTATAGTTTATCAACCTCCGATAGTTAAACTGACCGATATAAAATAAATAGATAAAAAAATGATAAAATGACAATAACAAACCATTTTATATAAAATTACATGAAATCATGAATGATGCCATTAGTATAGAACCTCTGCAATAAACGAATTTAATAAATAAAAGCCTACGTATCGTCAGTCACAACATTGGAATCATTTGAATGATCAAGTTATCGATAAAATCATTGCTCATTTATAAACATTTATGTAAACGCTGATAAGATAATACTTGTTTTATCTGTTTCCTAGAAATTGAATGATGTTTTTGACTATTTATGTTTTTACTTCAAACATTTTGTAACTACGGACATAATTTTATTGTAAGAGGTTTTTTTGTCAATATTTCGATTTTTTTGTGTTAAGACGCATGTGCCCTAGAGGATATTAAGGGCGATCACGTAAATAGCGCCTGCGCCACGACCCATCGATGTCATCTGCGACTTCGCCCGACACGTAGAATGTAAGAAGAACAATGTCACAGGAAATATGTCCCCTGGTGCAAGACATGTTATAATGTGCATTGTGATAACCCTACAACATTCTTCTGACATCTCTATGTCATTGACATCGGCTTACCATTTTCTTGTAGGCTGTCACTTTGCAATTCAAAGGGCACTGAATGGTGACTTTGAATGGGCTTGCCTAGAAGTTGAGGCATTGTACGAGCGGCCTTGTGACAATGTTTGGGATGTTACGTATCGACCTGTCTTAGTACCGCATGCAGAGATGGTGGCCTAATCCACTGTTCACCCACAAACCGTTATTTTAATCAACGCTTAAGTTGGGAACTAGCTTTAACTTTAAATCGCGGCTTATAGTGTACACGTTCGCGACTACTAGTAATATCCGCCTGTTCTTGTTTTCTTTTGGTTTACCTACGAAATCAAAGTCACTGTTGCAACTGATAAACGACACTTTACACAGGTTTTAATTTTATTGTTAAAAAGTTTATTGTTAAAAAGTAGCTTGTTAAAATTAAAATTAGCTTTATAGTTTAAAAATGTGCGCTTTACAAAGAGCATATAAAATGTAAACAAAATATTTATTAAATGTTAGCATAATGCAAATAACTTTTACGTTAGATTTATAAAGTAAATACTGTCATAAATATATATTTTATTAAAAGACTCATAAAGGCGATTAAAAGCCTGCAGAGTTACTAAATTCGAATACTATGTTGTAATGTACTAGACTGTGTTTAGATATATTAATTTGTATTATTTTATGTTCAACTAGCTGTTGCCCGCGACTTCGTCCGCGTTTCCGTCGTTTTTCGTAAAAAAAGTAGCATAAGTCCTTCCTCACGGCTCAGTGGTTTTGATGTAACAGACAGACTAACTTTCGTATTTTAGTAGGGAAATATTATATGTCAATCTACAATACTGTTGAAAAATATCGCAATACGGAATCGCACAATATTATTGTAAATAGCTGTGCCCGCGACTCTGTCAGCGTGTAACTCCTGTGTAAACAGTCAGTAAAGTGAGTCGTATTTTTCGTACATTCGTCTATACAGCGTCTATACTCTGTACGTCGTATATTCACGAAAATTTGTGTCTGTCTGTCTGTATAACCGTTATAAAAACAAAAACTACTCGACGGATTTTAACAAAACTTGGTACAATTATCTTTCATACTCCTGAGCTGGTTATAATATACTTTTCATCACTCTACAACCAATAGGAGCAGAGCAGTGAAGGGAAATGTTGGGAAAACGGGAGAATTTACTCTATTTTTAAGCTTCCGTCGCGTGTGCAACCTTAATGGTTAAAGCTACACAGAATGCTGATACTAAATATACTACAGAATGTCTTTATATAAAACGTTTTTTTTCACAGTTTTTTTGTCATTAGACAATACATTAAATGATTTATTTTTTTGTTCAAACGCTAGTGTGGGGGCGGACTTATTTCTGGTAAGATGCTTAACTCTCTTTAATTCGATATCGTACAGGATATTCTTAAAAATTATTAAATAATTTGACATTTGGAACAAAATTGACGAAAAATCGGACTGACACTGTATTTTCGGAAAAGTATTGATCAAAATATACCTGAAAAACCAGCCAAAGTGCGAGTCGGACTCGCGCACGAAGGCTTCCGTACCTATAAAAAACGGCCAAATCAAATCACGTTTGATGTATGGCCCATACAGTATGGGAGCCCCACTTAAATATTAAATTTATTCTGTTTTTAGTATTTGTTGTTATAGCGACAACAAAAATACATAATCTGTGAAATTTTCAACTGTCTAACTATCACGGTTTATGAGATACAGCCCTGTGACAGACAGACGGACAGCGAAGTCATAGTAATAGGGTCCCGTTTTTACCCTTTGGGTACGGAACCCTAAAAACTATATGTTTTCGATGTTTTTTGGATTGATTGTAGCAATCACACTTCGTACAAACTCTGGGGTCTACAGCGAAGTCTTCTTGACCTCGTATATCGCTTAACGAACGATCACTCGACAATTAAGATTACTTCCTGGCCGGCCCATTTCAAACGTAAATATCTCGGGACCCCTTCTAGTACAATTCCTGATTTTTGGAGTACAATTCGTACAATTCCATAAATTTGTAACTGCATTTAAATTAACCCTTAACCACGGTGGGTCCAGCTGCGTAGTATCACACACAGTCTCACACGCCCCGCCTTTTTATACCTTCGGCCGCGAGACGCGGCAAGCGCGGCGACCGATTCTCGAACGTTCGCGACCGGCCGCACTGCGCGCTTGACGCCTAGCTGCTAGGCCGGTCGCGAACGTTCGAGAATGTTCGTTTTACGAAGCTACTCGCTAGGTGACTCGCTAGCCTCTAGGCGCTAAGCAAGCCGCCTGCCTGTGCGTTCGCGACCTTATATACAAAAATAATCCTTATAGCATGATTCAGTATTCACGCGCGATGGCTTATCATTAGCGTATTTCATGTATAACTTTGGTGTTTCTATACCGATTTCTATGATTCTTTTTTATGGAATAGTTAATAATGTAAACTTTTTTAATTAGGGATGACTGAGAGTGTTATAAACGTAAGAGTAGTCAAATATAATCAGAAAGCTTCGAACTGCTAAGCTATCGGGAGTTACACGTGTTATTGTGAGTCAACCATAAAAGATAAACATATGCTGTCGTGGGATATTTTTTATATAATTTTAAGGAGAACATTTCCGTCATACATGATTTCTGTGTAGCTTTAACCATTAAGGTTGCACACGCGACGGAAGCTTAAGAAATGCAGTAACTACTCCCGTTTTCCCAACATTTCCCTTCACTGCTCTGCTCCTATTGATTGTAGCGTGATGAAAAGTATACTATAACCAGCTCAGGAGTATGAAAAATAATTGTACCAAGTTTCATTAAAATCCGTCCAGTAGTTTTTGTTTCTATAACGGTTATACAGACAGACAGACAGACAGACAGACAGACAAAAATTTTACTGATTGCATTTTTGGCATCAGTATCGATCCCTAATCATCCCCTGATAGTTATTTTGGAAATATATTTCATGTACAGAATTGACCTCTCTACAGATTTATTATAAGTATAGATAAAGACCTTTTCAAACAAACAACACAGGTTTTAAAAATAGGTCAAAGGGTTGGTAAGGGTTGTTTATGAAAATAATGTTTAAATAAATTGCTTAATATATTTGTTTAAACATATTTTCATTCCATAAAAACGGTTTCTTTATTGGTACAATCTAAAGAAACGTATAATTCAAAAAACTATTCAATGTTAAAAAAACTTCTTTCATTTAGTATAAGGTAAAAATGTATGTTAAACAATTTTAAATATAAAGCGAAAGGGAAAAAATTGGTTTTCGGTAGCCATTTTCGAATGATAAATCTACTCGTACTTAGAAAAGTTTTACCATAATGTTTTTGTCTTACATTTACATAAGTAATAGGTACTCTAAAGGTATCTGTGCTATAAAATCCGAACTATAACTTTCTCAAATATCCTTTACCTACGTGTAACTAACTGTTTCATATTGATAAACTTTAGTCTAGCCAGACTGACATTCACTTGTGTAGGCAAGCAAAACAGCTTTGAGCTTAGTTGGCATGTTTCCTCACATAGTTATTTTAGTTTCGATGAACAAGGTATGTTTAATAGGACACGTATGTAGCTAACTATAATATATTGTCCTATTTTGGAGCTAGCACTATCTTGCTACCATCATTCTATTTAACTATTTGATGAATAAAACAAGGTTTTCTTCCAACTCGAATATTCAATTTGAGCACCTATATATTTTTTTTTTTACTGTTATGATATGTATGTAAGTTTAAGTATTTTTTCTAGTATGTATGAATATAATAATTTCAATTATCTCTCTCTTACAAAGCACTATCATTTTCTTTACAAATTACACAAAGGTTAGCTGAAAGTAAATGCTAACTAGAATTAAGTTTGCCTATGTGCATGTCCTTATATTTTGTAATAAAGAATGTTCTATGAATATATTACCTACTAAAATAAGGACTTATTTATAAAGATATACAACTTCATTATCTGCGTAAGCTTGGCATATTTAGCACAACACTTCGCCATATTTTAAATCGTGTAACAAATCGTCCCAACTTTGTGCTACCTAGCAAAAGTTTGACCATTTACAAGAAAATATGTTCTTTCTATTAGAATATATATTTTAGTGTACTGATATGTATTCTGTGGCATGTTTATATTCGCATCGCGTGCGCTACGTTCCTAAAGCTTTTACAATGCGTGCCGCGAAAATAAACTCAAGTGAATAGCAAACAAAATTCAATATTGAACAGTGTAGCGTGGTGACATACTGTTAAATATGTACCTATCCTAATAATATTATAAATGTGAAAGTTTGTGAGTTTGTATGTATGTTTGTGTCTCGATGAGGCCTAAATAACAAAACGGATTAAATTGAAATTTGCTGTATAATGTAGATATAATACGAATAAAACATAGACTAATTTAAATTATGAAAAACATCCCTAAAATGATAAAAAAAACGCAAAAAGGATGATTTTGGTATAGATCACAGACTAAAAACATTCAGTCTTTTCGTTTCAGTCATTCGATTATTGAAATTTAATAGGACAACGTTTGTCACGGGTCGGCTAGTATAATATAATCGAATAAATCTATGTATGTATATAAAAATCAATGCCACTTTTCGTTGTAATTTTAAAACTAAAAAACGGGCTCACCTATCCAAAACAAATGTTCAGGCTTTGTTAGGACTATTTAGTAGATGGTTTATCTGAAGTTTGCACAAAATCGGTAGAGCGGTTCTTCATTTTTCACATTTTTTGTAACAAATGAATTCAATAAATGGCGGATCTTTTTGTAAATGGGGATTTTGCTGTCAAATTTAACCTTTTTTCAGATGGGGATTGTGCTGTCAAATTAAAACTTTTTTTAGTATTGACAGTAAAAGCATGTTGTTATGTCATTCATTTTCATTTTATGTGAAGCGAAGCACATACCGGGCCGCTAGTAGACAATATTATAAATGAGCAATTTTATGAGAATATTGTATGTTTTGATGTTTGTGCCTCAATCACGACACGGATTTTGATGAAATTTAAAATATAGCTTTTGCGCTGGAATAACAAATAGGCTACTTTTTAGGTATTACACGAGTGAAGCTGTGCCTGGAAGCTAGTGTATAATAAATCTTATTAAGCTATAAGCTGTACTATGGTCCAGAACCAGATCACAGATAGAATACTTTTACCTTCACTACATAGTATAAAGCAAAGTCGCTTTCCGCTTCCCGCGTCTGTATGTATGTATGTTTGCTTATATCTTTAAAACTACACAACGGATTTTGATGCGGTTTTTTTTAATAGATAGAGTGATTCAGGAGGAAGGTTTATATGTATAATAACATGCTACCCGTGCGAAGCCGGGGTGGGTCGCTAGTGTATAATAAATCATATTAAGCTATAAGCTGTACTATGGTCCATAACCAGATCACAGATAGAATACTTTTACCTTGTTTAATATAAGTATTCGTTTATGAAAGTACATAACATCCGGACACTGAACAAACATCTACGTAAAACACAAATTGTCGGTAGAAATCTAACCTACACTGCAAAAAGCAGAGCTCATGAGCTTGACAAACAAAAATCAAACTTTACTACCTCTATTTCCGGTTACCGACGGTTTATCACTCGCAAAACTTGTAGCTGAACTAACATTCTACAGTGAACACGATAATTACATAGTTGATAGTTACTACAGGGAAAGTGTAGCTAAGCTAATAGTTAGTAAAGAAAATGGATATCTTAGACAGGCATCTCTGCTTACCGCTCATTATAACGAGTGGTGGTGTATTGAGACCGAGTGATACAGAGGTCGACGCCCTTTGATCAGACAGGTTGAAGGCTTTCGTGCGCACTGTGCTGAACTATGATGGCTCATGTAAGCTGGAGATAGTCATAAATAAAAACCGGCCAAGTGCGAGTTGGACTCGCGCACGAAGGGTTCCGTAGTATTATCTATAAAAAAACACGTTTGTTGTATGGCGGCCCTACTTCAATATTTATTTTATTCTGTTTTTAGTATTTGTTGTTATAGCAGCAATAGAAATACATAATCTGTGAAAATTTCAACTGTCTAGCTATCTCGGTTCTTGAGATACAGCCTTGTGGCAGACAGACGGACAGCGAAGTCTTAGTAATAGGGTCCCGTTTTTACCCTTTGGGTACGGAACCCTAAAAAATAATTTCACTAATATTACAAATTTGAAAGTTTATAATGTTTTTTTTAATATTTAAAATGCTTTAATTCAATACCTGTCTTATACCTGCTTTGTACCTACCTACCTAAGATTTTTTTATGAGTCAAAGTTGCTCGAAATAAAATAATTTAAATTTAAATAAAAAAAATCCTAAATTTAATATTTTTTTACAGAAACCGTTAGTTGATTCAGTTAAAAACTAAAGAAGTTATTTCATATCGCCCCGAGTTTATTCAAAAAACTTTCCTTTTCACGGTACAATCCATTTTCGATAGGTTTCTAAGAAACCAAATTCAATTAATGCCTGAAACAACCACAAAGTATACTAAGTCCATCAAAGAGACCAAATGGCGAACTGGGAGATAAGAAAACACATTCCTCATTAAATATTCGAATTATCTGCACTGTGTTGACACAGTTGCGTTTAGTAAGTTTAGTTGGAATGGCTCAAGAGATAAGGCGATAGCGGATGGCTTTGCTAACGGTTCCGTATTTAGAAGGGGCAAGCCAGACAGAAGAGACGTAACCGAAGACGTCTCGTAAAAGAGCGCAAACGGAAACGCGTCCGCGTCTCATTTTTTTAGGGTTCCGTACCCAAAGGGTAAAAACGGGACCCTATTACTAAGACTTCGCTGTCCGTCTGTCCGTCTGTCTGTCATCTCGTGAACCGTAATAGCTAGACAGTTGAAATTTTCACAGATGTATTTCTGTTGCTGCTATAAAATCAAATACTAAAAACTAATATGGTAAGGAACCCTTTGTGCGCGAGTCTGACTCGCACTTAGCCGGTTTCTTTTTCAAATTAGTAATGAGTCCAGTCTACCAAAGAAAAGTAATAAATTGAATGCATTTGGTCAACTGGCCCCGTAGGGCCAGTTTGTTCTGCGGCCAGCTCCGTATCTATGTTTCTAAAAGTTTTTTTATGAAAGCACATCAAAGGAGCGCCGCGTTTTCGTCTTACGTCTCTTCTGTCTGGTTTGCCCTTAAGGAAACCGAGGACGATCAAATATAATTAGCACCTTAAGCCGTGTTGGCCTAGACCAGATACTTCGACGTTCAATCTGAAGGTTGTGGGTTCGAACCCTGGCAATGTATTAATGGATTTGACTATTCGATAAATTGATATACGCAAGGACGCAATAACATGTCATAACGGCGAAGGAAAACACCATGAGTTAGTATTCTTATAAACGGAAATGGGCTTGCGACCTGTCATGTAAGGTAAATGTACAGTCAACATCAAAAGTAGATTTGACTGCACTGCAACATCCAGAACAAATATATGTATCTAGATCATGCATTTATGTCTACCGCGGGTATCGACTTCGCACCTGCGTCTCAGTCAGACACTCGCCCACTACACCAGCGAGGTCGTTACGATAACCTACGACCGATCTGTTAGCAATGCTAATTACAACGCACGAGTTTTGAGGTCGTGACCAATATGTTTGTTTTTAACGGTGCTACAGTTAAGATAAGTTATGCTAACTTTGTTAGATGATATTATTTTTAAACCGTTTTGACCAGTAACGATATAAACGGCTTGAATCAGTGGCCTCAGCACGAACCAACGTATCGCCCAAATCCCAAATTAACACTTTTACTATACAAAATGTGTCAGTTTTGACATCTGGACGATACTTTGTCGATACGATTTAGTATTCATGCTAACTGGTACGAAATTTGAGCTCAAACGGTTGGGGATAACTGCTTCAAAATTGAGTTGCAAGATTCCACCTTAACAAACATAGTTACTTAGTAACATACATACATGCATTGCAAGTTTAATAAAAGCTTGTAAAAATGAAATAGGATCACGACTAGTACGGCCCAAGTACGGTAGACATCCTCTCAGATCTCCAGACGCTTAGATCCTTTGAAGATGTTTAGTGGGGGTAGTCAGAGGCACGTCCAAATATTATATTTGGCACATGCCCACATTTTGCAGTAGCATTCCATACGTGACAGGTTGCAAGCCCTGTTATAATATAAGAATACTAGCTGGTTTCCTCACGATGTTTTCACCGTTTTGAGCACGTTTTTGATGAATTGGAATGAAATTGAATATGAATGTTCATAATAAATAATTTCATAATAATAATTCATTTATAATAAGAAATTCTGGCCAGATGGCAGCCACAATCAATAAATAAATAATATTTATATGGCCAGAATTTCTTATTTCATTGGGCATTAAATACAAATCGCGTACGTTTTGCGTGAAACCTCCGTTTTAATGGAACCTGTTACGTTATAAAATGTACCAGGATTCAATCTAACTCCCTCACTCGTGATTGGCCATCAACATAAGGTAAGCTTTATTACTCTGGTGTAAGGTTCAATGTTGCTCGTATTTGAGTTATTTCAATCGATGCATACCAACGCTGATTGATCATACATCATAAGTCAATTTGAGCTTACGCCCTCTGACTTTAAGTTTCAATATCGCGTGCCAGCTTGCCACAGGGTAATGCACACTTTATAGTGATTTCTGCACGTAACTTATGTTTTTATGTGGTTCAGGTGACGCGTGCTATTGAGGCTCATTAGCCAGATTTATTGTGAGATTACAATTGACCACAATGCGATTAATTTAAATGTGGCCTTTTTACCTTCAAACCACATTTTTGGTCACAAAAATACAAAATTGTATTTCGTTACATTTATTATGTCAAACGATAAACTGATTCAGCTACAAAACTTATTTTTCGATATGTAAAATAATATCGGCTAATGTTTGGTCGAGTACTTAGGGACCGATTCCAACCTAAGTATTTTATTTTTATTTTCAACATTCTAGAAAATTATTTTAGAATTCAAATATGCTTAAGGCCCTGTATGTCGACGATTGCTCTTTTTCGAAACGAAAAAAGAAATACTTCTGAACAAGCCACATCTCTATTTTTATAATGTATAGTATATGTGAATAAAGATGTACCATGTATTCTAGTAGAAATCTAGATCTACATATTACCCATCTTTAACAATAAATTACAAGTTGATCTTAATAGTAGATATCAAAGGGTTTCGATCATAAATTCTAAAACGTATCATTTTGAAATAATATCTTTATCGTGAAAAGTTTCTGCTATTATGTTTTCAGCTTAATAGAAATCTAGGTAGGAACCTGATTTAATAGATTTATAAAAATAGGAGATGTGGCTTGTTCAGAAGTATTTCTTTTTTAGTTTCGAAAAAGAGCAATCGTCGACATACAGGGCCTTAATGAATAATTTACTTTAACCTATACCTACTTGTGTAAGCATTTCACACAATGATATCTAGCCCCAATCTAAGCAAAGCTTGTACTATGGAACTAGATAACTGATAAAATACTAAAGTTTACATTTTTTTTTGTTTAGGTATACTTATACCTAACTTATTCGTACATAGGTACAGCGCAAAAGGCAAAGCTACTTCAAACAAAGATGTGAGACCAGTCGATGAAAAACAATGCTAATTGAATCCTGGCCATAATCTAACCCGCCATAGCCTGGGAACTGACTAGATCAGCTCTCACAGACATCCTTCAATCCAGAGTTAGCCGGTCTATAGTTTATTACCAGCTATTAATACCACCAGTTATTGTGCAGCCAAGACCATTGAACGAAGCGGTAAAGCTTTGAGAATAGCTCGTTCAGTCAAGCCATGTACAAACAGCAAGAAATAATTGTTATAATAAACACTAGCTGACCCGTGCCCGCTTCGCTGTGCGTAAGACATTTCTAATACCATCGTTGACTTTTTTGTAGACGTTTTTAAGGTGTACAATACTGTAGTACATTATTATATTATATCTCGTGGGGTTCAGCCAGCATTTGCAATGTAAGCGCAAAAAAATGTGTTTATTTACGACATCACATTAGAAACCTCTAAAATTATCAGTGTTTCTCTACTATATTATGCATGTATTATACATATAAACCTTCCTCCTGAATCACTCTATCTATTAAAAAAAACAGCATCAAAATTCGTTGTGTAGTATTAAAGATATAAGCAAACATACATACATACATACGCGGGAAGCGGAAAGCGACTTTGCTTTATACTATGTAGTGATTATGATGTTTTATAACAAGAAATCGGATGAAATAAAACAGCATCACGAAAGAGGCCCTCAGAACTTATGCCCGAGGATTACAGCCTTAAGCTTATTTTATGTACCTACTTAAAGATCATTTTGTAAAAAAATATATTATCGCACTCCATCTGAACGTAGCGTCATGGTAACAGATATTAATAGTTATTATCATTTTTTTGCGGAGTTTGTCGATTTTCGTAAATCTTTACCACAACAAAAATGCAGTGATAGTTTTTTTTAAATGAAATCTCAATTGGTCATCCATAACCAGCTAGTGCGAATCAATTCTAAAGAAAACAGTAATGAATAAAAATAGTCGACTTCAGAATTTTTTACCAACATTTCCTGAGAGTGAAAAGTCGGTAGTAAACCAGCTGTTTTATTTTGAGTCTGCGGTTTAAAGCACCAGTAGGACCGGATTCTGTTCAATGAGAAACCGCCTGTAATTTTATACAGACGCTCGGTATTAAGTTTTTGTTTGACAATGATATGTCGCAATTATTTACAAATAAATAAATGGGGATTTTTTTTAAAGAATTTAAATAGAAAGTTGTCATAGGTAATTTAATACAACAAATTGCCACTGCTGTGCTACTTATATCTTATGTATCTATATAATCATAAAATTCTCGTGGCACAGTGTTTGTAACCAAACTTCTCCGAAATAGCTCAACCGATTTTTATGTTTTTTTGTGTATATTCGGTAGGTTTGAGAATAGGAAGGAAAGTGCTTTTTTCTGTGATATTATTGAAATTTTACAGGACAACGTCTGTCGGAACAGCTAGTCTAAATATAATATTTGTTGATTTGTTCGTCTTAAATTTGTTTCCTATACCGTTCATTCGATAACTATTCAAATTGGGTGAGCCTCAGAAGGCGTCTAAAAAAAAGAGGCATTGCTGATGCCGGTCACATCTAGTAATAAAATAAATGTAAATAAAAGATAAACACAGCTTAATGTATTTGCTTATCCAACTGTGATTAATCAAAGGATACACATAAATGAAAGCGACGACGTTGTGTGAATTCATTTCCCCCGGATACATCTCAAATGCTCCTTACGCAACCCAAATCTTTGCACCCTTTGTTTTCCTAAAACAATTCGTCAAGAACCTCACTTTCAGCATTCAAAAGGAAAAAGAAGGCCAAACAAGCGAGCAACGAGTTAGGCCGTAACACAATTCCAACAAAGGGATGATTAACGATTTTTTTCCCCCAAAACTCATTCAAGCCACGTCGATATTGAATCCGTTAGAAGGCGTAAAAATGAAAGTTTTCCTCTTTTCTTTACAGAATACTAACTGACATACGAAGTGTGTGGACACACAACAAGAGCGCGAACAAGTTTGATGCTCATTTTGTTCGAATTACCTCGACTTGTAAGAGACTGTACACTTTCACATAAATATTTACCGTATAGCTATAAATGTGTGGTATGGAAGACTGATGCATCCTGCAAAGCCAAGGATCACGATAACAGCGAAAATAATATAAAGACTTACATGAAATTAATGCGTTTCGTGAACAAAAAAATACACAGCAATAAACAGTGCTCGTAAAACTTAATAAATTCGTAAGAACCGGGAGGTTACCTCAATAAAAACTTAATATAATTTTATGCGTAGTAAACTGTAAGCCTTGTTGTGTGGAACGGCAGAGTCCCGTGTGTCCTGGTTCGTGACGTAACTACTGTTTCAGACTTGCCCTTAGTTTTGGAGTTGTTCAAAATAAATGACTTCCATTTCAGAAGAGTGACAGGTAACTGGAAGTTTCCGTCGTTAGAAACTTGAAAAAATTGCGAGTCAACCGATGCCAAAGTATTGTTTTAATAGCACTTCGAATAAACTTTTGTTTCGCAAAGAGCAGTTTTAAAGAAATAATTGCTTTGGAACCGACTCGAGCGAATTTCGATTAGACTATTTTTTTCTTTTAACCAATGTCTGGGAATTTAGGCAGCCCATTGAGTGTGTGATCGATGATGGATTTTAATGCTAATCTGGTTTTTGATGTGACAAAGGCGTCTGTATTTTTAGGGTTCCGTACCCAAAGGGTAAAAACGGGACCCTATTACTAAGACTTCGCTGTCCGTCTGTCCGTCTGTCCGTCTGTCCATCTGTCTGTCACAGGGCTGTATATCATGAACCGTGATAGCTAGACAGTTGAAATCTTCACAGATGATGTATTTCTGTTGCCGTTATAACAACAAATACAAAAAACAAGATGAAATAAATATTTAAGTGGGGCTTCCCATACAACAAACGTGTTTTTTGGCGTTTTTTATAAATAATGGTACGGAATCCTTCGTGCGCGAGTCCGAATCGCACTTGGCCGGTTTTATTTTATGTCCTTTGAGATTCACTGAGAGTTCGATCCGAGTAATTCAATAGACCGTGGGCTAAGTGGCTCGTCTGTCGTCCCAGACCACAGTCACATGAGTTCTCAGGTTGCAAATTAACAAAAAAATTAGCTCCACATATTAAGTTTCGCGATGCAGTACGAATAAAACGCGAACAGGTGTGTTCACTTCACCTGGCCAGCATATGTTCAAAGCACGTTTGCTTAATTATTTCCAACGTGAGCTGCTGAAATTTTAATTCAGGTGAACAAGTGCTCACGTACAGGCAGTAAGTACAAGTTGTTGCCAGATTAAAGCGAGCGTACGAAAGTGGCTTTACAGAATATTCTTATTTTTCAGCGACGAAACGTTACATAAGTTTGTGAGTTACGCCAGTAACGCTAAGCCGTATAAATTACAAAGCGTGCGCCCTTATGAAGGTGAAATAGTTAATCAGTTACACGCACGCGCTTTCGGCCAGTTAATGACATAATTAAAAATCCCCGGGCCAAGGTGGAAGTTGCAGGGTTTAGGGTGAAGCTTATCCTTACAGTAAACCGAACAAGTTGGCCCCGTTCGCTAATCTCCTAAGCCAAGAAATGGGGCGGTGCAAGTGATAAACTTTTGAGATTGTGTAATCTACCTTTACGACGGACGGTGGAGCGGGTTTTTTGTTACGCTGGTTAAATTTAGCTGCATTGGTATAAATCTTAACTTTATTGTCTTATTTTAGTTAGAGCTGCTTGAAAATGTTATTTTTAATATAAACATCTAAAAAAAAGACTGCTTTTGCATCTGTCTATTTGTTGGTATGTCCAGGTGTTTTATTGAAAAACGAAGAGATGTAGAATTTATAAATAAATTTATAGTCTAATTTATGGTAAACATTATATACGTATTATGTAACATTAAGTATTATGTAGTACATTATGTGGTAGGTATACATATCTAATCATTAATTCACCGCAAAAAAAGCCCATATTTATTTCTCCATTGAAATTAGTCACACACCAAGCAATTAGCGTCAATACCTAATATAAAATAATTGCCTGTAAAACTACCCCACATTTCATAAAAAGTTTCGTTGCAATGTGGCACATTCAAACCAAAGCCCGCTAATGCTTCCAAATTACACCAACAGGAACCAACGTTAGTGCTTGCCAGAACAACCAGGTACACCCACGAATACCGAGTAATGAGTTTTGTTGTTTAGCGCGCCACTAGATAGGACATTGCATACGAAACCAACGGGTCACTTGTAAATAACAAGTTGTAATCGCCTCGTAATTTAAAATGAGCTTTACGTTGTTGACATTAAGTTTTATAATGGAAGGACAAGAGAATCGAAAAATAATAATAACTACATCTACTTATTATAAAATTCTAGTACATATTTTAGATCCGATAAAACATTAATATTTACAAAAGCGGCCCTATGTCGCTTTTGTAAATATTAATGTTAACCTGGAAACCTGGAAATATGGAATGCTACTTCCTGCAAAATCCGGGCATCATCATAATCTACCCCCGTTTGGCATATTCAAAAATTTGAGTGCCAGGAGATATGGAAGGTAGTTTATCGATAAAAAATAAAAATAAATAGGATCACGACTGTAATCCCCGAGTACGGTAGACATCCTCTCAGATCTCCAGACGCTTAGATCCTTGAAGTAGTCAGAGGCACGTCCAAACATTATATTTGGCACATGCCCACATTTTGCAGTAGTCAGCATTCCATACGTGACAGGTTGCAAGCCCATCGCCGCTTATAAGAATGATAACTGGTTTCCTCACGATGTTTTGAGCACATGTTTTTGATGCGCATATAATTTTTTCGAACAGAAAAATCCATTGATGCACGCCGGGATTCGAACACACGACCTTCATATTGAAAGTCGAGGTACCTCCCACTCGGCCAACACGGCTATACGATAAAAAAAGCTAGCATGTTAAAATGCCAATGATATTGATCTGAATATTTAATAGTATTTTAATACCTCCAGCTAAAGGACACTGCATATTAAACCACCCGGTCATTTATGATCGGATCCCGGTAAAATTAACGTTTATTTAACTGAGTTTAGATTAGAATTTAATTTTCGAAAATCAGCGTCGCTTAGTTCGATACCACCTGGTCACGCTCACTTCTAATCAGCCCTCGGTGGAGAACGAGCTTTAATTTGCCAACTTTAGATTAGTAAAATAATAATTAGATTTTCAAAAATAGACTTTGTTTTAAAATTAAAATACAAAAATGAAATAGGATGAGTAAAATTTCAAAATACGGTAGATATCCTCACATCCTTGAAGATGTCTAAAAATAGTAGGCAGAGGCACGTCTAAACATTATATTTGGCACATGCTAGTTAACATCCCTTAGGATAATCAATTTGGGTTTCACTAAGGGCATTGGTAGATATGTGTTTATGGCTTTAGTATTCGGAAGTCTTCTTAATACATTTATAAAATTACTAGCCGACCCGTGACAGACTTTTTCCTGCCTTAATTTCAATAATTGCATAGAAAAAAACAATTTCAGAACTTCCATTTCCTGATAAAATAAATTACGAATTTTGGTAGAATGCGTATCATTAATTAGTCAAAACTGCGTTGCTATGACGACTAAATGTTTTTAGTCTGTGATGTCAGATTTGTTGCACACCAGCGCCATCTATACCAAAATCATGCTTTTTGTGTTTTTCTATCATTTAGGGGTTGTTTTTCGAATTATAAGTTCCTCCTTTATTTATTCTGATTTTGTATCTACATACTACAGCAAATTTCATCTTATTCCGTTTTGTCGTTTATTTTTGATTAGGGAACAAACATAGCAGCCTCATCACAAACTTTCACATTTATAATATTATTAGGATTTCTAATAATAGAGATTTATTGTAAAAGTTTATAACTAAGCGCTATAAATAAGTAATCAAATCAGAATGAACAATTTATTTACTACAGAGTATTTTATCGGCATCAACATTATTGACCGCTCTGTCGGACTGTAGCGTCAACAAAGCTATATGTAAGATTTACTGCAAATCGATCACTTAAGCAGCAATGAAATTTATTGTCGCCTACGGAATAGTGCTTAGAATAAAATGAATTTATATAAAATATTTCGATTGATAAAGTGAGTTTGAATTATGATTTTAGTTTTATTGATTTCTAGTTCCGACCGCGGTTTTGCTTTCATGATACACGGATTAAAAGTCCTACTAATATTATAAATGCGAAAGTTTGTGAGTGAGTGAGTGTGTGTTTGTGTGTGTGTGTTCTTACTCTTTCAAGCAAAAACTTCTAAACTGATTAAAATGATACGTTACAGTAATATAGCTTATACATCAGAATAACACATAACCTACTTTTTATTCAGGTACCACTCGAGGAAGATCCTATGAGTTAGCTAGAGGCCATTCTGGTGAATAAGTTTAAGGTTAAGACTCCTTAAATATGAAAATTCAGAGAAAAATCAGGGAATTATTATGAGTGCATGTGTGTTTGAGTGTGTAAGTGAGCTAGCACGAGTGTGAGCGTTCGTGTGTGTGTGTTAGCGAATTCTGTTTCAAGTTTCATCTATCGTATCATACTTTTAACATACAGTTCCACCTAGCTCCTTTATCTGGGCTATTATATATAAAAACCTTTTGATATCGAGTTTGATATGAAATCGGATAAACGTAGTTAAAAAAAAACAAATATTAAACTTTTAAAGAATGATCATAAACTTTTGAATTTATTTTATTAAAATTCGCAGGTGTACGGTTTTTTCTGCAGATGGTTTGCGAACCATGCAAAATAACATCTTGAAACTTTCATTATAAAGATACAGCTTGAGTGAGTCACAGTTGAGTAATATAGAGTATTTTATATTACACTCCACAAACTGATAGTGGATGGATTTATGGGTCGTAAACATTGTGTTAATGAAGCCATTTTAATTTTCTTAGTTATTGTATTTATCATACATTTGCAACATCTTCATGTGTCTTTCCCACAAGAATGTGGGATAAGATGAAGAAGAAGAATATTGTGATTTTAACATAACAAAAAACAGTTTAATTTATTTTCAGTGTTCAACATCATGATATATTTACCTATTCTGTGTTATTTTAGATTTTTTTCACAGAGCAGCGTCATTAATACTTAAATCATCCCTTTTGCATTTTTTTTTCGCTATTTTAGGGATGTTTTTCGTATTTTATAGTAGTCTATTTTTATTCGGTCAATAATCTAAATCTACAGCACATCTTAACCCGTTTTGTCGTTTAGGTCTGAGGCACAAACATACAAACTTTCGCATTTATTATATGATAGGAAGAATTAAGAATTACGTACGAAGAGTATACCACCTAGACACAGAACAAACATCTATGTTCAATATGTCCAGGTGAGTATTGAACTCACAACCTATGCAGAAGCCAGAGCTACTACCATCTGAGCTGCGAGGTTAGTTATAAACTCTTAGCACTATTGATAAGAAATCGTTGAAATATTTCGGTCAGTCGGTTTTAATATTGTGATTTAAAAAAAAACCGGCCAAGTGCGACTTGGACTCGCGCACGAAGGGTTTCGTACCATTATCTATAAAAAACGGCAAAAACCACGTTTGTTGAATGGGAGCGCCTAAAATATTTATTTTATTCTGTTTTTAGTATTTGTTGTTATAGCGGCAATAGAAATACATCATCTGTAAAAAAATCAACTGTCTAGCTATCACGGTTCATGAGATACAGCCCTGTGACAGACAGACGGACAGACGGATAGACAGACGGACAGCGAAGTCTTAGTAATAGGGTCCCGTTTTTACCCTTTTGGTACGGAACCCTAAAAACGATGATGCGCTATCCTAAGACCATCTTAATTGTTTGCATAGGAAAAATAGTATGTGATCTAAAGCCTTCGATTAACATTTCTCATCCCGGGACAAACAATGTGTACCCTCAGCACCACTCAGCGCGATATTATTTGACAGGCCTCACAGCTCAGTTGGTAGTAACTCTGCCTTCTGTGCTGTAGGTTGTGGGTTCTTTTCCCATCCGGGACAAACATATCGTTTGATAAACATGGATGTTAGTTCCGTGTCTGGGTGTTATAATGTATCATACGTATGTATTTACAAAAAAAGTACATTATGTATTCCATCAGTAATCTGTTTCTCTTAATACAAACTTTGCTTAGTTTGGGGCTAGATGGCGATGTGTGAAATGTCCGCCAATATTTATTATTGTTGGAAAACTAATTAAAGATTTTCTTACTCGATATAAAAGTACTAGTCACAATGAAATATTTTAATTTTTTTATCAATTTAGTTTACTTAGTTTAATATACATATATATTTGAATACGCTTATAATAATAATGTAGATGTAATAATTGTATGTTAAGTATATCTTACAAGTAAATATTCAATTGTGATTAGGCAAATAAAAGAAAAGTTTTCAAATTTGGAATCTGTTAGAGTTATTTAGAATAGAGTGAATCCGACCTCTGGGCATCCCAACTAGTTTCTATGCAGAGGATTAGCAGTCAATTTAAACTCATGCTAAGGGCACTTTTAAGGGTACTGTTTTATTGTTTGCGAACATGATTCTATCGGATCTATCGATATGGACTTGTGTGCTCGATGCGTAGGCTCAAGCAATGATTAATGTATTTGGTTTGGTACCGGGTTAAACGAAACGATTATCGCTTTCACTATTCAAGCGTCTGAAGCAATGATAAGAATCTTGTTTGGACAGCGCTCTAACAATAAATCTCAGTTTGGTATTCCATCAAACTGTATATGTTTATTCACTTTGTTCATCTATATATATATATATATATATATATATATATATATATATAGTAAAAAATCGGCCAAGTGCGAGTCGGACTCGCGCACGAAGGGTTCCGTACCATTATCTATAAAAACGGCAAAAAAATTATGTTCGTTGTATGGGAGAGCCCCTCTTAAATATTTATTTTATACTGTTTTTAGTATTTGTTGTTAGAGCAGCAACAGAAATACATAATCTGTTCAAATTTCAACTGTCTAGCTATCATGGTTCATGAGATACAGCCCTGTGACAGACAGACGGACAGACAGACGGACAACGAAGTCTTAGTAATAGGGTCCCGTTTTTACCCTTTGGGTACGGAACCCTTAAAATCAGTGCTACTTTTCGTTGTAATTTTATAACTCAAGAACGGGCTCACCTAACCAAACCAAATGCTTAGGCTTTGTTCGGACTATTTAGTAGATGGTTTATGTGAAGTTTGCACAAAATCGGTAGAGCGGTTTACATTTATTTAATTTTTCACTTTATACGTAGCGAAGTACGTACCGAAGTACGTACCGGGCCGCTAGTTTATTATATTTACAACTTGCTGTCCCGACAGACGTTGTCTTGTCAAATTTCAACAATCCCACAGAAAAAAGCACTTTCAGTTTTTCCCAAACGTACTACGACCTATATATATACATACATACCTACCAAAAATACACAAAAAAATCATAATAATCGGTCAAACCGTTTCGAAGGAGATTTGTTACAAACACTGTGACACGAGAATCCTTATCCTATTAATATATATTAGGATATATAATAAATGCGAAAGTATGTGAGTTTGTATGTATGTTTGTTCCTCAATCAGGCCTAAACGACAAGACAGATTAGGATGAAATTTGCTGTAGATGTAGATATAATACCCGAATAAAACATAGACTACTTTAAAATACGAAAAACATCCGTAAAATGATAGAAAATGCATAAGGGATAATTTTGGTATAGGTGGCGCTGGTGTGCGAAAAATCAGACATCCGTGTTGACAAGGTGAAAAAAAAATGTACAAATAAACTAGTTTTACAGAATGTAACTAATGTAATGTAATCAGTAACCATGGGTGTTATTGACTGGTCGTTTATAAAAAAACAAAAACGACGAAAACAATCAAATTTTAGTTTACTAAGCGATTGTTAATGGTAGAGTTCCTTTTGTCTCAAACTGCGATTGTGAACCGTTAATATTTCAAACCTAGTTTGTGAAAATAAAGTAAATAAAAAAAAAAAAAAAAAAATTGGTGGAATTTACACACAGCGCCATCTAGCCTCAAACTAAACAAAGCTTGTACTTTGGGAATTAGATAACTGATGTGCGTAATGACCACCAATATTTATTTATTACTAGCCGACCCGTGACAGACGTAGACATATCAAATTTCAATAATCGAATAGAAAAGACTGAATGTTTTTAGTCTGTGATGTCAGATTTGTTGCACACCAGCGCCATCTATACAGAAATCAACCCTTTTGCGTTTTTTAAATCTTTTTGGTATATTTTTCATATTTAAAGTAGACTATTATTTATTCGGGCATTATATCTACATCTACAGCAAATTTCAACTTAATCCTTTTTATTCGTTTAGGCCTGATTGAGGAACAAACATACATACAAACTCACAAACTTTAGCATTTATAATATATTATTAGGATAGGATTATTAGGATTATTATTAATTATTACCTAAGAAAGTGATCGAATAAATAAACAAGGTAATAACTACTTATCTTGATAAAGTAAAAGATGGTAATAATTTTATCCGACAACAAATAAATCTTCTGTGTTTTTATTTGCAATTACTCGTAGTGACTTTAACGTATCCTTTTATTCCAAAACTGCTTTCACCATAAATAAAACAATGTTTACTTCTCCATGTAAAATTGAACGCGAATATACTCGTATTCAATGATTATCTTTAAGGCGCTCCCAGTCGACGATTGTTTTTGTTCGAAACGAAAAAAGAAATACTTCTGAACAAGCCACATCTCCTATTTTATAATGTATAGTATATGTGAATAAAGATGTACCCATCTTTAATCACTTCGATAAATAATCCTACCGACCGCTGCAATGACGACAAACACACGTCGGCGCGTGGTCTTAGTCGTGGTAGGTACTTTTAATTATTATTCTTGTTTGAGCCTTCACCTTGTTCGATTGGCACCACACTGGAGCTCTACATAGCATTAAGGAAAGGATCATAAAAAAAAAGGTAGACCCCTAGCCGTGTTTGTTGCCTGATTCTTCTAGGCTTGGTCGCGTGGAATCGGCATAGCTTCACCTAGTTCCTAAGACGTTTCATAGTGATCCTTGTGATTTTATTGAAATAAATGATTTTTGAATTTGAATTTGAATTTGAATTTGGTCCGTCATTGCTTTTCGAATAAATTAATGATATAAATTAAGTATAATTACTTATCAAAAATCTATTCTAATCTACATATTACCTATCTTTAACAATAAATCACAAGTTGATCTTAATAGTAGGTATCAAAGTATTTCGATCATAAATTCTAAAACGTATCATTTTGATATAATATCTTTTTATCGTGAAAAGTTTCTGCTATTATGTTTTCAGCCTTATAGAAATCTAGGTAGGAACCTGAAGTAATATACTTATACAAATAGGAGATGTGGCTTGTTCAGAAGTATTTCTTTTTTCGTTTTGAAAAAGAGCAATCGCCGACTGGGAGCCCCATAAACAATAAATTAATATTATTTTCATTTATCCGCGCCATCAAACGCATCGACTACAACAAATGGAACCAGTCTGTGACAAAAATATGTCAAATAAAAATAAAAATAAAATAAATAGGATCACGACTGTAATCCCAAGGACGGTAGACATCCTCTCAGATCTTCAGACGCTTAGATCCTTTGAAGATGTCTGGTGGGGGTAGTCAGAGGCACTTCCAAACATTATATTTGGCACATGCCCACAATTTGCAGTAGTGTTGGCCGAGTGGGATGTACCTCAACTTTCAATCTGAAGGTCGTGGTTTCTGTTAGAAATATATTATTTCTATCAGGTAACATCAAATAGACATACTAATGTTATCTATGAATCCAGGCGTGCATCAATGGACTTTTCTGTTTGAAAATTTATATGGGCATCAACATGTGCTTACAACGGTGAAGGAAAACATCGTGAGGAAACCATTTAGTGTTCTTATAAGCGGCGATGGGCTTGCAACATGTCACATATGGAATGCTAACTACTGCAATATGTGGGTATGTGCCAAATATAATGTTTTGACCTGCCTCTGACTACCCCACTAGACATCTGTCAAATCGTTGAACAGTATCTGTCAATATCGTACAAGCACGTCATTATGTCGTACCATTGCCTTTTCGGAAACACTGCCAATTATGTCCCGATCTTAAAACTGCTTTAGTACAAAAAACATTTTGTAATCTTAAATGCCTCATTCACGAGAAGTACCTACCCACATTAGTACGAATCCTCCAAATATTTCTGTACTGTCGTAATCGTTAAACTGAATATCTCCTCATAAACGATTCAAAGGATCCTTTTATGTACCGTTATTCAATTAATGGATGTAAGTAGTTAAATTAATTGATTCTGAAAATAAGTTCGTTTTTAATATCCTTATTTTGCCAATCGGTGTTTTTATGGAACCGCAAGCGCGATTCCTGGAAACATCCTTAAACATATTACATACACATAATTATGACAAAACGGGAATTTACTCACGTAAAAATATATTGTCGGTGAAGGCATCGACAATGTTTCTAAATCGCCTCTATCCCCCGTATTCAGGGACGACACTATGAGAACACGCACCCACAGTGGACGAAATAATTTTTCATAAACATCACTTTATGTGTTGAGCGACACTATGGCGCACACTACCGTGTGTGCCTCTAGAGCTCAACTTTGGCTAGATGAACACGACAGCGTGCCTTTAGTTTATTCTAGTATAAAAGGGCGATGTGTTATGGAGCTCATTCCGACTTACACTCAATTTTAAGGTTACGTTCACTAGAATTTTGAAAAGTCTAAGTAAAAATCTAAGTGTTATTTGCGCTTTAAATAAAATAACAAAAGCGTAGCAACGAACGGTTCATTCGCAGAATAGTTCAGCCGATTCCTGCATGAGCTGCGGTAATAGTAAAGAACATTTGACGCTTTTTTGTAGCCGTTTGTTGTTACAATAGCTGTTGTTACCGTATTTCGGGCTTTGCCTATCGCGTTGTTTACTATAAAACAAAACAGTCGTAAAAATAAAACGAAAATCAGCTTCCCTGTTTAATTTAGCGGGGATTGTCGACAAAAAACGTTTGCTCTTGTTGAGCCTTTTTGTTGACCGAACGTAACAACGCTGGTATGCATTGTTCGCGTTACTCTGTCCCTGGAGCTGGTAGGGTTGTCAGTTAGATGATCTCAGTACAAAAACCGTTAACTGAAAACTATAGGTATTCTGTTTTGGTGTAAAGATACTTGCTTCTATTAAATTTTTTATTAATAAGATTATGCTAACAAGATTGTTATTTTTGGAAACTCCAAACTCCTTATGAATCGGTTTTTGATATAAGGCGCCCGGTATGAGAAAAATGTGAGCAGTAAAATCTACTGAACGAATGACCTCGTTACGTTTTTTTATAATTGAATCATATAATTTTATTAAGGATATAATAAAGAAAACAAGAAAAAAAATATCAAATTTGATGCGTTTTTTGTGTGTTCGTGATAAATGTTTAGATGTGCTTTTACTACTCGTTTTTGAAATCTTTAATGATCTGAGAGCTGGAAATCTCAAAGGTTTTACCACGCTTGGGATGATAGTCATAAGCCTATTTATTTTATTTTTATCCTAACTAGCTTCCCCCTACGGCTCGCTCGCATGGTACCTAAATAAAAAGTATTATTTATTTTATTACAAGTCATAATCTATCAACACACCAAATTTCATCAAAATCAGTTGAAACGTTACGAACCGTCGTAAAGAAAAAATACCCAAATAATTTTGCATTGTATTAAGCGAGGTGTATTTGTTTCTTTATGATCCGAGCGGTAAGGGTAACCCTACGCTAGAGAGTCTGGATAAATGTGAAAATATTCTTTCTAGGTGACTCAGTTTATTCGTGCATGCGTCAGTTTGAGTCACGGCAGATAAGATTGGAACTTCACCTACATTATTACAAACGATAGTGGTTCTACGAAGATGGCGTGATACTAAGAATGAGGAAACTTTGCGAGAAAAGTACTTTTATTATAAAACATTATTATGCTCTAGATACTTCAATAGAGCCGTGTTGAGTGGGAGGCCTCGACTTTCAGTGCGAAAGTCGTAGGTGGAATCCCGGCCGGGAATCGATGTTTTCTTATGATAGGTTTTTTTTTAAATAATTATTAGGGATATAATATTTTTAGTAGGAAGAGAGAGAGGGAAGAGGTTTTTAGCTTAGAATTTTTTTTATGATCCATTTTAACTTTAATCAGTTCTGAAGCGATATTTTTTTTTTAAATTTTGATAGTCATTCGATTCTGAGGTGAACCAAAATCTGGAAAGATTAATAACTCTTGTATATATTTAAGTATAATATGTTGATGGCTCGTTGTAATTCACAAGCATGGTTATTGAAGATGTCTCAAGTGGTTATCCAGAGTCTAAACATTTAATTTGTCACATGTGTGGATCAAAATGTTCAAGGAAAACATCGTGAGAAAACTCCTGGGCAAATAGCAATTAGCAGTAATTAGCATTCCATGCGTGACAGGATGCAAGCCCATCACCACTAACTAGAATACCAACTGGTTTATTCATGATGTTTTAGAGCTTAGCCTTAGCTGAATTTGATGAGTATGCTTGTCATTTTTAGGGTTCCGTACCCAAAGGGTAAAAACGGAACCCTATTACTAAGACTTCGCTATCCGTCTGTCTGTCCCAAGGCTGTATCTCATGAACCGTAGTAGACAGTTAATATTTACACAGATTATGTATTATGTATTTCTGTTGCCGCTATAACAACACATAAAAATAGAATAAAATAAATATTTAAGAGGGGCTCCCACACAGCGTGATTTTTTTGCTGTTTTTTATAGATAATGGTACGGAACCCTTTAGTTTAGGTTTTGTCAACAAAAAAACCTATTGTTACATTATATTTTCTCGAAAACCTCTAAACTATTACACAATCGCAATTTCATTTGATGAAGGAATTAAACTTAAACAATATTCAACACGATTTAAATCGGCATTAGAAACGAAAGGCATTTTTAATTAAGTGATATTGAAAATCTTATCGAATTCTTGTATCGATTTTATGAGAGATGGTGTGAAAATAAAATAATTGGAATACATTTTGTACAGAATGAAGAATTTCAACAAGAAAGTGTGATCTACTCGTAATGAAATCGTATAAAAATTTACAACAAGTAACAGTTTTTAGTCCCGTCGTCGAAGTGTCTCGTCCAAATTTTTGTGTTCAAAACGATTCAATAAACAAAATTTTATCGATCATGACATTTAATTAGAAATTATTAAGCCGCAAACCCACTGCAACTCACGGACACGCTACGCATGCATTGACGTCATTGGTACACGCGTAGCTTGCTCGAATATGGTGCTCACATAGCTCAACGCTGCCAACGCCATTCACGCTGTGTACGCGGTACACGCAGACGTGATGAACCTATGATTCAAAACTGTGCTGCGCTACAGTTGTACATAGTTGAGTACAGTTGTACATTGTGTAGCAGTGAAAATGTAGACCAATGTTGTCAAACAAATGAACTCACACAGCTAAAATGCGTCGCGTGCCTGTGAACAGCATGCGCCGCGGTGGGTTTGCGGCTCTAAGTGAATCCAACGCAAGTAACGGAATAAACTCCGCAATCAAATGGAAAAAACAAAATTGGTATCGGTAACAAAAGACGCCAAAGGACATAGCAATAAATACACATAAATAAAGTAAATGATGAACATATCTCAGGTCCCCGCTGAGAAGACCCAGCGGAGGCGCCGTGCTTGGCGGATAAATAAAAAAAACCTGCTAGTGTTACGTGATCGCCTACGCCAGCTATTCAAGCAGACGTTTTTATTGTCCATTCATGGTAACACGAGCTGGTAACCTTTGTGATAGAGCTTTGGTTTTCTAAAAAAGCTGTGGCCTGATGATGGCCGTTTTATGACAGTGAACGTGACTCTCAAGCTTGCGTGGAAGAAATAAAAGTTTGCTGAATGTTGAGACTATTTTAACTTCTGAGGAAACCGTACTTCAAAAGGAAATAAAAGGAACCTTTATCTTACATTCGTCAATCACAAGATTTTGCTCGCTAACTAAGAAATGAAAATAATTGAATTTTGGCACAGTTTTAGGTTTTTAACACTCGTGAATGCAAAAAATATAAAGTTTTTCAATGATGTCTTGTCGGAATACCCCATAAACTGTATTTCACAAAAAATATTGTTAAATAAATTGTGAGGCAAATGTTTAAGAAATCTTTAGCTGCTTTTCCTCATGAGGCCCTTGAATAACGGTTACCAACAGCTTAGGAAACTACCCGATTAGTCTGATTAACCATGCAAGAACATAATATAATGTTACGAGCATATTAAACGTGACAACGTTGTTGATAACAATGACCACCGTGGAAGTTGCACTTGTGTCGAATTCCAAACACAACTTAATATCCATTCTGAGAAAATTGTGGTGTTTTAATTCTATAGGTACACCACAGGTGTTCTGTATACACGTAGGTGTGAATTAATGTAATGTTTTTAGAAAACTATAAAAAAACGAGCCATGAAAAACATCATAAGTTTTATTTAGACAAGCGGATAATTTGTAAAAAATATAGGTTTGGCTTATTTTCTGACTATCCCTTTAAATATTTTTTTAAAGGTTTTATTGCTTGGAGAGAATATCTATGGTCTTATTAAAGTCTTAAGATTTTTTGTCTATGTTCTTTACTTAAGCTAGTTTATGATGATATTGCAGTAAACCGCAAAGAAGACCAATTTAAAAAAGGTCTCTCTAAATGTTTATTCTCTAAAATGAAGGAAGCTAACAATTACTGAAACGTAAGCATAAAAACAATAACGGTTAGGAAGGTACGAAGCACCAATATTGGGAAGGCTATCATTATTTACCAATTTTGTACAGGGATCAAAATTTGATTCGGTGGTTGAAACCGATCAAGAGTTAATACGAAAATAATAACATTAATAATAACATTCGTTTGTCTCACATTATGAGTGGAATGTAATGGGTTAGGTGTTGTGAAGTTTTTAAATTGAGGCAGGTCAGAGGATTCTTTAACAAATTCAACAACAGTTGTTGTTGAAACTATATCTTGATTAGCAAACACAATAATCATTTAAATTTTCACTACCAGATACCTTGGAGATGTTAAAAACTTAGCAGCTTACCGCGAAGTAGGTATCTCTACCAATGATAACGAATTAGAGTTATCAAGATAAATAAATAATTGATGTCCAAAAGCCACAGAACTGTACGAGAACCATGATACCACAATACCTAGACGGCCACAGAAATTGAACAACCCTTTCCATCTCAGTCGGAAACTTGCCCGCTACATCATCGAGGTTATTAAAATATTAAAATAGGTATATTGATATTCAAAATAATGAATAGAATAGACAGATGTCATCTCATTCATGAAGGTACGAATACCCATAGATATAAAATCAAATTCCAAGAATTTGGTGAAATTCGATACTAACTAAGTTCCAAGAATAGGCTGACGAGGCCTATAACAAAATATAGAGGTAGCCTTTACGAACATTAAAGATAACATTGTACTGAGTAGTGTTATCTACAAATCTGTCTATTGTCTCTTTATCTCACTTTCGTTATTGGTTTTAGAGCTTATTTAGAGATTCTGGTTTTATTTTTTCACAGCTATTGTTTTATTTAAGTGTTTTTGCTTTTTGTGATTGTTTTAATGATTTCTGAATACTTTTTTATCTAATTTACTACATAGTATAAAGCAAAGTCGCTTTCCGCTTCCCGCGTCTGTATGTAATATGTATGTATGTTTGCTTATATCTTTAAAACTACACAACGGATTTTGATGCGGTTTTTTTTAATAGATAGAGTGATTCAGGAGGAAGGTTTATATGTATAATAACATGCTACCCGTGCGAAGCCGGGGCGGGTCGCTAGTCTTATATATAAAATTCTAGTGTCATCATGTTTGTAACCAAACTCCTCCGACACGGCTTGACCGATTTTTATTATTTTTATAAGTGACAAGGGTGGCGTAAAGTTCGGGAAAAATTAAAAATGCTTTTTTCTGTTGGATTATTGAAATTTGACAGAACAACGTCTGTCGGTACAGCTAGTATCTCTATAAATTGTCAGAAGGTACTGATATCCCGCGTATGTATGTATGTATGTTTGCTTATATCTTTAAAACTACACAACGGATTTTGATGCGGTTTTTTTTAATAGATAGAGTGATTCAGGAGGAAGGTTTATATGTATAATAACATGCTACCCGTGCGAAGCCGGGGCGGGTCGCTAGTATAATATAAAGAATGACTGTCTTTAAAAATATTTTCAATAACATAACAATCATCCGAGCTGATCTTTTTGATAGTTAGTAGTGATCTTTTGACTTTTTTTGATCCTTGTTCGATCTCCACCCAAGGCAAATATTTGTGTGATGAAAATAGATGTTTGTTCTGTGTCTTGGTGTTATAATGTATCATAATGTATGTGTTCTATCAGTTATCTAGTTCCCATAACACAAGCTTTGCCTAGTTTGGGCTAGATGGCATTGTGCGAATGTTTACCAATATTTCTTTCTTTATATTCGACTTTATAAAATCGAATCGGTGACTCAAAAACCCACACCTAATAACCCCTCTAATCAATAGCATGCACTAGATCCACATGGAAATAGAACAAATTTGTTCAGCAAACTAATATTGAACTTGTTTGATCGCCCGCCACAGTCCAAATTCAAAGCTAACACAAAAGTGTGAAACGGTTCGCAAATGAAAAATTTCCGCCACGCTTATTTTGCTATTGTTACCAATTTGTTACGCTCCGTTATTCGAACTTTTTGGGTGTTACTGAATTTAAAATTAACAGGATAAAATACGATGGACAAAGGCAGCTCGTTAGAAATTTTTGTTTTAAAAATATCAGTTGTTTTTTTTGCAGTTTTGGTATCCTGAGTTTAATGAGCACTGGTTTTTAGTGCAAATCCCTCAAATCGTTAAACATCCGATTATTAGTAAGAAGCGAGTTAGCCAAAACTAGGATCAGTTTCGAACTTTATTAAATCTTTAGCTATTTTGTCTCAAATATTTCAGGGCGAAAAACCAAATGTTAATTTCAAGGCGACAGAACGTAAAACCAAATTAAGGGACGAAGGCCAAAAAATTTTTTTTGTCACCAACTTCATTGGTCTTATAAAGTTGTTGAACTCAACAACGAACATCAAAGGTAATATTGGTTCAGTACAAACAAACACATCGATTAGTAGAAAGTCGCCACCGAAGAAGCCAAAACAAAGTTCTAACAGTTTATTTTTAAAAGTTCTCAGAAGGCGTTTGTTTATTTCATTATGAATATGTACTTAAAATGTATTTAGGTACATTCCTTTTCGATTAGTGCATTATACTATATTGTTAGATAGTTGACATTCATAATTATAGTTATTTTTAGGACATCATTTTTGTTGACATGTGAAAATAGATTCAAATTAACCCTTACCGCTCAAATTTCGACAATGACTTAAAAAAACCGGCCAAGTTCGAGTCGGACTAGCGCACGAAGGGTTCCGTACCATTATATAAAAACGGCAAAAAAATTCATGTTTGTTGTATAGTTTGTTGTCACAGTTCATGAGATACAGCCCTGTGACAGACAGACGGACAGACAGACGGGCAGCAAAGTCTTAGTAATAGGGTCCCGTTTTTACCCTTTGGGTACGGAACCCTAAAAAGAACCATGACCTGTTAGTTGTAGTATTTTTTTAATGTACTTGCTTCCACTCGCGGCTTAGCTCCTAACTAAATAAAAAGTATATTCCATGTTTCATCCAAATTCCTTTGGTCGTTTTGGGCGTAACAGCCACAAACATAAATCTTAGATCCTTTGAAGATGTCTAGTGGGGTAGTCAGAGGCATGTCCTAACAATATATTTGGCACATGCCCACATTATCCACATTTTGATTTCATACGTGACAGGTTACAAGCCCATTGCCGCTTATAAGAATAACTGGTTTCCTCACGATGTTTTCCTTCACCGTTTTGAGCACGTGCTTTTGATACGCATATTAATTTTTCGAACAGATAAATCCATTGATGCATGCCGGGATTCGTACCTCCCACTCGACCAACACGACATACAGACATCCAAATATCTTCACAAACTTTCGGCTTTATAATATTAGTAAGGTACCCCAACTTATACTTATCTTATATCGTCAACTTCCTCAATTCAAGTGGTGTGGTCTTAATAGGTCAACTATACTTAAGATTTCATCGAACACTTAGTAAATACTTAAATGATTTCATGTCAAGCTGTCGTCACGGCTACTACCTACACTATCAGCTTTCTTAATAATAATAAAACTTAAGTAGCACTTATCTGTGTACTACACAGAAGAAAGCTTTACTGGTAAGTCTTTGAAGAAAAAACAATAATATCCGATACGAATATTACAAGCACTTAATATACAGGTACACGTAACAAAGCATAGGTTAGTATAAATAGTTCGTGCGACATTGATATAGTGATAATAAATTTGGTACACTTCAAACGGTATACTACTGATACGAATATGTAAAACCAACTTCGATAGATAACCTTACACGATACACGTCCAGGTTATACGTCTTGCATAGGTTAACTTCTACGAATAAATATTTTGTTAAATTGTAAAGTTTCAAAATCTATTTCAGTATTCTAGTATGGGTGTTTATTAATTTTTATTTCTTATTCATTTCATATTTGCCGATAAAAAAATTTGCAGGAAATTCATCAGCTCGAACAAAAGTACAACACATTACAAGTATTCATTAAAAAAGTTTATTATTAACTGTTCTCGTTTAAATAAAAAGAGGATGAAAATGTTTCCAAAGTTTACGCAAAACTCCGTTGACCTACGGATGCTAATCTCACAACGCCAGTGAGCCGATGTAAATTTGCACAAGTTCCACTGTGTGGACCTACCAAACATCAAGGCTCTAACATTTCACCTGGTGAAGTTGAGCACCCAATCTGTCAATGTTTCCTCCTTATCCTTGAGAGTTCGAGTCCTTTTATGTTGTTGATATTGAAATGTTTTTCCGTACTTTTTGGAGCTTCTTTTTTGATAATATTTTATTGTTTAATGTTTTTTTCTAAAAGTTTTTCTATTGTTATTTTAACATCAAGCACAACTTGATTTGTTTGTGTTTTGGTTGTTTCAGTGAAACAAAATCGTTTCTTCCAAAAACAACGCCAACTTTCACCTACAAGTCTTCATTAGGACCGCAAAAGTTTTTATTTATGTTTATGTTGAAGCCTAATATAAAAGTTATGCGTACCGCAAACACACCTACAAAATTTTATAGCGTGTATGAGTAAAATTACCAGGCGCACATAAAGCGGGAGAGGAATACCAAGGAGCCGAGACACTGCGTGACTTCGCACACATTCATTTGTAACAAAGCAACGGAACAGGTAGAAAAACCCACCCGGGCTAATATTAAACCCAACGTTTCAAAGCAAACAAGGCTTTGTACAAAAGCACAATTATAATTAAAGCAAATATAGCAAGAGACACGTATATAACCGAACAAAAATTAGAGAGCATTCCGAAATCACGATAAATAACCGAAAGAAATTAGAGATGTCGAAACCGAAAACGTCTAATTGAACACATAAACAAAGCGCTGACCAACAAAAATCTTGTATGATTAACAAAAGCTATTTGGATAGTCAAATATTAATTCGAAGAAACAAACGCTTTCATTTGACTTGTTGTTTGAATAGTGACGATTGCCCACGCAACGAAAAACACATCAAAATGTGACTAAACTCATATACAATTGAATTCATTCCTAAATATTGACCTTTATGGTCTTCTTTCCATTAACATTATAAAACTAATTCTTACGAGAGCAAGTCGTTCATTAACTCAGTTTTTCTATCGGTCTGTTTATCGAACCGTTTCGTATTGAATAGATAGAATTTCATTTAGAAGTCCGGTTTAATCGGGAGACATTAATATCTCTTACTGGCATTTAAGTACGTGCGGCATGCATTTCGGATAATACCTCGAGCGGACACAATATAAAAGAGACCGATTTTAATGACGCTTCTAAATATGGACTTTACATCTTTATTGCCTTTTGAAATGTACATAAAGCTTTGTAGAATATAGTTTCAATTATTGACTAGTTTACTGATTTCTTACAGGCTAATATTATATACTAATCTTTTCAAATTCCTTGGATGCTAATCAAGAGCATGCTTGTTGAATTTGAAATAAAGTACTTAGGAATTACTACTTAGTATGGCAGATAAACCTAAGGAATATTTAGAACTTCAAAAGAGTACTAGTCAACACCCGTAGTTAGAATGTGTGAAAAATTACCATCGAACATAAAACCCCTATCCGCAAAGCTTTATCACCGTATAGTATAGTTTAGCGGTAGTTCAATCAATTCTGTCACGGTTCAGAAAACGGATGCTACAATTACAATGGTGTATAACAAAAGCGTAAATATTAGCCTATTAGTCGGAACTACGATATTGATACCCTGACTTTGTCAGAGCTTTGTGCACAGTTCCGGCGGCAGTGATAGCTTTACGAATTTAAAGAAAAAAAAAACCATTGTTTGGGTTGGGAAAGGATAAAGGAATGTTCCCAGGTAGACATGGGGGTGTATCTTTAACAATAGGTATGTGCCCTGCTAATAGCGAGCATTGAAATAATTCAACTGTGACAGCACGTTCCGTTAATAATGGCCGAATTGATACAAATGGGAACATTAATGGAATCAGTGTCACCGGCTGTTGAAATATTCGATGAAATCCGGCAAAATTTCATACTTTATTTCATTCAACCGCAGTAATGTGGTAAAGTCAATAAAATTAATCAAATAGTTGTTCTGCAGTACAAAATATATAGAAGTTATAGTTGTCCTATTCAAGGGCGCTCAACTGGTCTGGGAGTCTGTGACGCCAGTGGCTTTCTTAGATCCTTTTTTTGCCGGCGATCCGAAGCTCGCTCTCAATGTGGATTCCTGGCGCTCTCGAGATCGAACAGGTTCTAACATGGAGACGAAAACCGGTAAAAAATCATCACAGGTAATTACGGTAGGCTTGTCGTTTTACAATTCAATATAAAACATAATAGTGGACTTAATTGAAAACTCTGACATATAAAGAATAAATAAATAACAAACAAGTATAAGCTACAAACTCGTTACTCCAAGAATTCATTTCGATCGCGGAGGTAGTTAAAGTTCCAGCTGCCTAAGTAAAATTTATTTTCTTGGGAATTCCTGGTTGGCTTACAATGTTCTCTATCCATTGTGGCGTGCCATTTTCCGACCACTTGTTAGCGAAATTATTAGAAACAGTGCATTGTGCGCTACGTTGGAAACAAAGAAATTCTTCAAGTAGTAAAAAGTAAGGAATACGCGGTAAGGTAAGTATTTTGTGCTGAGGTTTAATAGTACCCGATAAACTATAATCGGCAACAGTTTTGTGTTAAAGTTGTTCCCGGTATAGAAGGAAATGTTTACCTATGCATTAGCAATACAATGTACGTGTAAAAGGTGAATGACAAAATAGTCGTGGGTACGTATGTGTATAATGATAAGTAAGAAATCAACGCCCGATAAGAAGTCTACTAGCACCAACATTTCACAAAAAATTATACCAATTTCGTTTCTGCTACGAACATCCTTACAAATTTTTACATTTATATTGTTGGATCAGCAGTGCTACCAAAGTCTAAACATGCTGAACAAATGATTTAATTTTACACCAAAAGGCGTGCCCTCTTCGTTATATTCCGCCCTCTTAATCACTACCCAGCGGAATAATTAATAACACGTCAATTAAAATATCAACTAAGAGCTTCCGTCCATGAGAAGATAGGGTTTGCTGGTTACTTTAGCAGTTTTTGTCATAAATTTTAGCTGCCTTGTCTGTTTTAAGGTAAATCGGGTCGGCTGTGACAATAATGATGTACCTATCTTCCTACTTAAAAAAGTTTATCTCATTATTTTTTAAGTTAGTTAGATAGGTTAATAAATCTACTGTTATTTTTTGTATATAGCTTATTATTACAAATTGACTGTTGCTGATGCTCATTTAAAAACTTGTTCTACGAGTAGGGACAATTAGTTTCCTATCTTTTCAAAGATTGCATAATCTTGTATAGTGCTTTAAATACCAGGGCTTGCTAATTATTTACAAGAAGATACCATCTATAATTGCGAAATTAAAATACAGCCAACAAGACGCAGCACCTATATTATGATAATGCGTTCGCGATAAACCTTTAATCGTGTAGTTTGTATGGGTAGGAGATCTTTGTTCCATGTCAGACAAGTTGTATTACTAATTAACGCCTCAAGGAGCTGAAACAGGTTTTTGAGATTTATCGTAAAACCCAATTTAGAGCCGGGAGGCACGCGATTACAATCTTCTCACGACAGGAAGGCGCAAACTCCTCATCTTGAGGGAAATCACGCACGCAACAAACTTTATGGCAACACGTCCCTGCGATCCGCTCGGGGCGGTCGAAGCCCGCACACCGACCAACTCAAAAGAAACAAGACGCGGGCAGTGCCTCGCACACAACTCCTGTCAACCAGACACGACCCACTCCAAATACACCGTACGTTTCATTCATCAATATTCCAATATGTCACTTTCACAAACACGTGTCACGAAGCACTGCCCGAAGTTTATAAAAACACTGACCGTTGTAGAGTATGGCTGCAGGCTCAATCGAATTCCGTCCTGGCCGAGACGCTCCCGAAGCAACCGCTTCAGTTGCATCCGCGGTATCTTCACCAGCTCGGCCTTTCCCTCCTCGTACTCGTCCGCATACTTAGCCGGCTCGATGGTTGCGGTCGCCTGCTCCTTGCGAGCTTCTTCCTCACATCGACAAGAGTCTCGGGCCGCTGCCGCCTCCTCCAAGGTGAAGTAAACGGCAGCGGCGCCTTCCTCTCTCAAAGTTCTTATGGAGTGCAGAAGACGCTGGCGATGTGCAGGGTTGAGAACACCGATCGCGTCCAAATCGGGTTCTCCGACTTGTTTGCATATTTCTAAGTCATCATATCCATTGTCGATAAAACTTTCCGCGTATTGGCCCAGGTGGAGCGATCGCAACCACTCGACGACGATGTTGCCGCTCGTGGACGAGGCCATGTCGCGTCAAACTGCGCGGCGCATCACAAGGCGTGTTCGCGGCGCGGCGGTCGGCGAGTAACTGACGGCCACGCTCCCCTTTGCCCCCCTTTCCCCTCCATAAGCCGCGGTCGCCGCCCCTAGCTAGTCCTACGTGCTTTTGCTTTTTGACATTTTGTAGCTTAATCGTTTCATTGCAGAGGTGTGCGCCTCACCACGTGATACATTGAATAATTGTATACATTCCACCATGTACAAATAACTGGCATTTTGACATTAATACCGGCAGTAACAGATTCAAATAATTTTTATTTGGTGTAATCTTGGACATTTTTTGTGTTTGTTTATATTCTTAAAGAAGGATTAATGTGAATAGCGGTCGCAGAGTCAATATAATATCGAACAGCGGGTGGCGGTTTTGATGAATGATTTATGCGTGGATGTAAGAAAATAATTAATTGTGAAAGTTGCCTTTATATTGTTGACTACCTTATTTTTTATTGGTTAGTGAACAATAGAACGAAATAAAAGAATCAATGCCGATAAGTCAATAATCGTTTTGTTTATTCTAAACCTGTATTATATGTCACCGTGAGGATAATTTTGATAAAAAACATAAAAAAATAACCAACTTTTTTTCAGCTTCAGATAATCACTATCACTACATAGTATAAAGCAAAGTCGCTTTCCGCTTCCCGCGTCTGTATGTAATATGTATGTATGTTTGCTTATATCTTTAAAACTACACAACGGATTTTGATGCGGTTTTTTTTAATAAACAGAGTGATTCAAGAGGAAAGTTTATATGTATAATACATGCATAATATAGTAGAGAAACACTGATAATTTTAGAGGTTTCTAATGTGATGTCGTAAATTTTTTTGCGCTTACATTGCAAATGCTGGCTGAACCCCACGAGATATATCAAAATAATGTACTACAGTATTGTACACCTTAAAAACGTCTACAAAAAAGTCAACGATGGTATTAGAAATGTCTTACGCACAGCGAAGCGGGCACGGGTCAGCTAGTTTATATATATAACTAGCGACCCGCCCCGGCTTCGCACGGGTAGCATGTTATTATACATATAAACCTTCCTCCTGAATCACTCTATCTATTAAAAAAAACCGCATCAAAATCCGTTGTGTAGTTTTAAAGATATAAGCAAACATACATACATACATACATACAGACGCGGGAAGCGGAAAGCGACTTTGCTTTATACTATGTAGTGATTAAACTAATATTTCATTGCAAAATGATTTTTAATTTAATTATCTGACTTACTGATTAACTAATTAATTAGTTTATAATTTAATCTGATGTCAATGTGGTAAAGTGCGAAAGGGAGTGAATATATAAATAACTCCACCAACAATACGGGGGTTAAACTTTTGTGGACTGGATGCAAGTTTCTCAGAACTGTCTGGCATTTCCCTTGCCTCTACCTAGATGTATCTTCCTAATTACTCACGAAACGTGAAGTAGGTCAGAGTTCAGTTGAGAAGCTGTTATTCATTCAAAGTTCTTGAACCTGTTTTATCTCATGCACTGTGTATTCAAGTTTGCATAAAGCTAAGCCAGTAATGCGGGCTGTTTACTCCAAACAAAGAGATTTACCTTATAAATTTATACATTCAAAGACAAGTCGTAATGCTTACGAAGCAGAAACTCATAACCACTGAGGAGTCTAATAGTCCAGCTTCAACGCTGCAATTGAAATTACGAAATTACGAAATTACGAAACCTATTAGTCAGCCGCCTTCTTAGACACAATGAAGAGCGTACAAGTGGCTAATTTTACTTAAATTTGAAGTATTTGTATGACTTGACAACTTCCTAGCACGCTAAACAGTTGGGATTGTTGTGTAGTAGGGGATGCATCAATGGGGATTTCTGTACATTTTTTTAGAAAAAGTCCAGTTATCCCCATTACACGCTCAATGCGCTGCCAATGGGGATATCTGGACTTTTTCAAAAAAAAAGTCCAGAAATCCCCATTGATGGGGATAGTCAATGGGGATTCCTGGACTAACCCAATAAAAGGTATCGCCTGTGGGCAAACCAAACTGGCTGCATACTCCATTTTATGTCCCCCTTTGATCTAGATTTGAACGAAGCACGAATGATTAAATAAATAAATATTGGTGGACATTTTACACATCGCCATATAGCCCCAAAATAAGCAAAGCTTGTACTATGGGAACTAGATAACTGATAGAATACTTATATACTTTTTTTTTTTTAAATACATACATATGATACATACTAACACCCAGATACAGAGCAAACATCTATGTTCATCACACAAAAGTTTGCCCTGGGTCCCCACCCAGGGCCATCGAACCCACAACCTACAGCGTAGAAGGCAGAGTTACTATCAACTAAGCTGTGAGGCTTAGTACTTACTTAGTGAGGTGTGTAGTACTCGTACTTACTCTGTACTCAGCTTAAGCTTATTTATTCTTATATATATATAACTAGCCGACACGTGACAGACGTTGTCCTGACAAATTTCAATAATCGAAAAGAACAGCCAGCGCCATCTATACAGAAATCATCCCTTTTGCGTTTTTTTAGCGCTTTTGGGATGTTTTTCATATATAAAAGTAGTCTATTATTTATTCGGGCATTATATCTACATCTACAGAAAATTTCAACTTAATCCGTATTGTCGTTTAGGCCTGATTGAGGAACAAACATACATACAAACTAACAAACTTTCACATTTAAAATATTATAAGGATATTCCAAGCAAGACCGTACAAGGCAAATTGTATTGGAAAATTATATTCAGTACTGGCGCAGAGGAACTTTATATTTTATCAGTGAGCAAGACATAATGAAATATTGATAACATCATAATATTCGCTAAAGCAGCAGATAGGCTAGATTATTCCGACCTGATTCCAACCTAGTTTTCCGCGCACTAACCGCAAAGAAATAAAATAGACGGAACTGGCAAAAGATACTTAGTTGGAAAAGTAGTCTTAACCAACTTTATTTGTAAAACTTACTACTCGTGGCTCGTGTGCTAAAAAAAATACAGTTTCAAGTTATTTCATCGAAATACAAACAAACTTCAAACTTTCAAATTTATATAATCTTCTTCTAATATATAAAATTTCCATGTCACAATGTTAGTTACCGTACTCCTCCAAAACGGTTTGACCGATTCTCATGAAATTTTGTGAGCATATTGAGTAGGTCTGAGAATAGACCAACATTTATTTTTCATACCCCTAAGTGATAAGGGTGGCGTAAAGATCGGGAAAAACGGAAAGTGCTTTTTTCTGTGGGATTATTGACATTTGACAGGACAACGTCTGTCGGGACAGCTAGTTTAATATATGGCCAAGTTATGATATAAAAACCTTATTGATTTGCGGATGGATGGAAGAGCATCCTAACGACCAGTCTTTCGTACTGCGAGAGCATTTGACTCTGTTTTATCATTTTTTTTTCGATGTGTTATATAATATTTGTGTTATTGTTTTTATTTAATTTATTATTATTATTATTATTTTCTCTCAAATGTATTCGAGTTATTTTGTTTTTATTTCTGTGTGTAAATTTAAGTTTAATACTATTCTTTAATAATTGTAATTGGTAAATCCGTTTTTCTTAAAGTAAAATAAATAAACAAATAACAATTTATAAAATAAACATTCCTGAAATTGGATTGTCACATAAATTAGTCACAAATGCTCAAAAGATTGCTGTATGTTGCTTTGGTTTGGTCTAGTACTTTATTTTATGTCAATCTGATTCAAGTTTCAATTTTTATGAATGAGAATTTAAATAGCAGATCTAATTTCTAGTTTCTAATCCCCAGAGGTTGAAACTTATCTATCTTCTTCTTATTATATAATAAAACCGGCCAAGTGCGAGTCGGACTCGCGCACGAAGGGTTCCGTACTATAAAAAAAGTAAAAAAAACACGTTTGTTATATGGGAGCCCATTAAGATATTTATTTTATTCTGTTTTTAGTATTTGGTGTTATAGCGGAAACAGAAATACATCATCTGTGAAAATTTCAATTGTATAGCTATCACGGTTCATGAGATACAGCCCTATGACAGACAGACGGACAGACGGACAGCGAAGTCTTAGTAATACCCGTTTTTACCCTTTACGTACGGAACCCTAAAAATTAACCCCTATTTCTTCAGGTCACAGCATCAGGCATGAACGGCTAGACCGATTTTGCTAATTATTTTTTTGTTGTGTTTGTTATTGTGAGGAGAAGGTTCTTATAAAAGAAAATATTTAAAAAATGTAATTTGATAGGATAACGTCTATCGGGACAGCTAGTCTCTTAATAAATGACGCATCCAGAAACTTTATAACTATCATGATTTAATGCAAGTGAACTGGTCCGCGAAATTATGTTAGAATGTACACTCCGATATTGCTTTTTAAGTAGTTTTGTAAAATATTGTATTTAATTACAATTGGGAATTGGTTCCGGCAATTCGCACTAATTGTTTGAAAATACAATCGTTATTTACATCAGGTATGGTAATTAAACACAATTTTGTGCAATTAAAACACTATTTTGATTATAAATAAGTAAAAAATTGAATTATACGACCTAAAGTGTTAAACTGTTTAAATTACATTGGATTTGAAACTCGAAAATATAATGGACGTATTTTGATTAAATATAATTATGGTTATGCAAATCCTCACAAATTTTATAAATAGAGAGTTTGTTTGTATTTTTGTTGTTTGTATGTATGAGAAGAGTAATCTACGGAAACACGGCACTTTTTGGAATAAAAACCGGCCAAGTGCGAGTTGAACTCGCGCACGAAGGGTTCCGTACCATTATCTATAAAAAAACGGCCAAAAAATCACGTTGGGGGGGCCTCCCTTATATATTTATTTTATTCTGTTTTTAGTATTTGTTGTTATAGCAGCAACAGAAGTACATATTCTGTGAAAATTTCAACTGTCTAGCTATTACGGTTCATGAAATACAGCCCTGTGACAGACAGACGGACAGACAGACAGACAGACGGACAGCGAAGTCTTAGTAATAGGGTCCCGTTTTTACCCTTTGGGTACGGAACCCTAAAAATGATTTCTTAAATTGACTGGCCTCACAGCTCAGTTGGTAGTAACTTTGCCCTTTGCGCTGTAGGTTGTAGGTTCGATTTCCACCCGGAATAATAATTTGTGTGATGAACCTATATACATTATCTATTGTTATTACCGTCTATTTTACTTATTTTTCAGTTATTCATAAATTCTATGTGTGGAAACTTGTAATTAGCCGTCAGAAATACATGTATCTGTCTTGTATAGGTATAATGTATTATTTTCTATGTGTTAAATTCATGTGTTAGCTGTAAGTTTTCCTAAAATTATAAAAATAAAAATAAAATAAACATGAATATTTGTTCGGTGTCTAAGTGTATATATTTATAAAAAAGTAAATATTCTATCAGGTATCTGATTCCCATGGTACAAGCTTTGCTTAGTTTGGAGCTAGATGGAGATGTGTGAAACGTCCACCAATATTTATTTATTATTTAAATGAAAGGTACCCAGACACAGAAAAAACATCTATGTTCATCACACAGATGTTTGTGCTGGGTAGGGATCGAACCCACAACCTGCTTTGTAGAAAGCAGAGCAACTAAGTATTGAGCTGTGAGGCCAAAGCAAATAAGCAAATACGGTTTATCTATTCAATCTAAAATTGGGCAAAAAAAAACAATATGTTATTGTTGTCGCAATCTTCGCTCGCTATTTTAATAACATATTGAGTAGTAGGTACTTTTAATTATTATTCTTGTTTGAGCCTTCACCTTGTTCGATTGGCACCACACTGGAGCTCTACATAGCATTAAGGAAAGGATCATAAAAAAAAAGGTAGACCCCAAGCCGTGTTTATTGCCTGATTCTTCTAGGCTTGGTCGCGTGGAATCGGCGTAGCTTCACCTAGTTCCTAAGACGTTTCAAAGTGATCTTTGTGATTTTATTGAAATAAATGATTTTTGAATTTGAATTTGAATTTGACAGATACATTTAGTACGGAGCATTGAACCGATTATAAACTCGTACTACTCGTAATCTAATAAAACTTATACACTCACTAGTTATATCTCTACACTTATATTAAAGATATTTTCTTTTGTAAGTTTGTTCGTAATGGATAAACTAAAAATTAATTGGATGAATTAAAAAAAAACCGGCCAAGTGCGAGTCGGACTCGCGCACGAAGGATTCCGTACCATTATCCATAAAAAACGGCAAAAAAACACGTTAGCTGTAGCAACAACAGAAAGTACATCATCTGTGAAAAATTTAACGGTCTAGCTATCACGGTTCATGAGTTACAGCCCTGTGACAGACAGACGGACAGCGTAGATACTAAGATAGTAATAGGGTCCCGTTCTTACCCTTTGGGTACGGAACCCTAAAAACTATGTCATCTATTACAAGCTACATTATCAGTGAACAACGTAGGCTATATTTTATTTCAAAACAAATTGGACATCCTTTCGAATATTGCAATAATGTAGTCATAAGTATCAAAAAATTACTTCTTCAAGCCTTTTTTATAATTTCATTAATAACATTAAAAGGAAACCCAAGTTATACAAATCTTTTAAACCTGAATGAAAAACCATTAGAACATTTTACAAAATTGCATTTACAACGACTTTGCGACGCAATTGTCCCTGGATAGTTTCATAAGCCCGTAATTTCCTTGACCTAATCTTGAAACTGGAACGCAATAATGCAGGTATTGTAGGAAGCTAGTATGTAGATCGTTCTACAAGCTTAAGGGTAGATTTAAATAAGACCGGGCCGTGTCCAAGGCGTGCCGTATACGTAGTCCAGACGGGGCACGAATTTGAAACGTTACATACATTTTGTATAAAGCAGTACTTAAACAGGGCCTGATCCGTGTCCCGTCTAGGCACGTCAGGTCCGGCTCGGCCCAGACACGGCCTGGTCTAACATAAATCTTTCCTAACTCTGGTATTCGTATAAACATGCTATTTGAGGATTACTCAATCAAATTTGACAGTTATTGCGATCAATTGCAATTTGACAGCAAATCCAAGTAATATAAGTTTTATGTTAGTATTATCAGAGGTGAGGTAAACTACACTCATGAAAAGATAAAACAGAACAAAGCATTTTTAATAACAAAATCACAGTTACCTTTTTAGATTAATTAAAAAATTAATGGATTATTCTCTCTTATTATTGTATGCTTAATATTTCTTTGTTTTTTATGGTGTGCAATAAAGTATTTTTTATTTATCTATTTTTTATAAAAATTTGACCACATATAGAAAAACTGTTCTTCAAAAAAATAATGTAAATGTAAACTCAAAGTACGATAAAAAAACCTCTTAGATCTCCAGGCGCTCTGATCCTTGAAGATGTTTTGTACGAGTAGTCAAAAATTATAGATTGCAAGCCATCACCGCTTATAAGAGTGTTTAAGGCGCTCCCTGTCGACGATTGTTTTTGTTCGAAACGAAAAAAGAAATACTTCTGAACAAGCCACATCTCATATTTTATAATGTATAGTAAGTATTATGTGAATAAAGATGTACCCATCTTTAATCACTTCGATAAATAATCCTACCGACTGCTGCAATGACGACAAACACACGTCGGCGCGTGGTCCGCCTTTGCTTTTCGAATAAATTAATGATATAAATTATGTATAATTACTTATCAAAAATCTATTCTAATAGAAATCTAGATCTACATATTACCTATCTTTAACAATAAATCACAAGTTGATTTTAATAGTAGGTATCAAAATATTTCGATCATAAATTCTAAAACGTATCATTTTGAAATAATATCTTTATCGTGAAAAGTTTCTGATATTATGTTTTCAGCTTAATATAAATCTAGGTAGGAACCTGAAGTAATATACTTATAAAAATAGGAGATGTGGCTTGTTCAGAAGTATTTCTTTTTTCGTTTCGAAAAAGAGCAATCGTCGACATACAGACCCTTAACTGGTTTCTCGATGTTTTCTTTTATCTGTCATTGTTTTGTTGTGTTAATGCGCATATAATAAAGATAAACCTAAAAATATTGTTACATATAACTAGCTTCTCTGCTTCTACATGGTATCCTAATATAATGTACCTTTGATTTAAATAATAAATAAATATTGGTGGACGTTTCACACATCGCCATCTAGCCCCAAACTAAGCAAAGCTTGTACTATGGGAATCAGATAACTGATAGTATATTTACTTTTTTTTATAAATATAATAGATAATAATAATACATTAAAACAGTTAGACACAGAACAAATATTCATGTTCATCACACAAATTATTGTCCCGGGTGGAAATCGAACCTACATCCTACAGCGCAGAGGGCAGAGTTACTACCAACTGAGCTGTGAATTATATGCGCATCAAATAACGTGCTCAAAACGGTGAAGGAAAACATCGTGAGGAAACCAGTTATTCTTATAAGCGGCGATGGGCTTGCAATCTGTCACGTATGGAATACTAACCACTTCAAAACGTGCCAAATATAATGTTTGGACGTGCCTCTGACTTCTCCCACTAGACATCTTCAAAGGATCTAAGCGTCTGAAGATCTGAGAGGATGTCTACCGTACTTGGGGATGACAGTCGTGATCCTATATTTAATTTTATTTTATTATGCTGGCGTTATTTTGAACATTGAATTGTGAGTGAACTCTACGGGAAAGAACTTTCTTGAATAATGATATGTGGCCTGAGCACGAACCACTATCGTATCGACAACGTATGAACCAAATGTCAAAACTGACACTTTTTGTTTGGTAAATGTGTCAGTACGTGTGTACGATACTAGTTCATGCTAACCCCCATGATGTGATAAAATAAAATACCCCCACGAAAGCGAATTAGCCTAATGTCAACTTTGTAAATTGACCATCAACCCGACAAATCTTCCAAAACTATGTATCCCGGTACATCCGTAGGTACATTATTCCGTTTTACGTCCTATTTCCATAGTCGGTGAGCGTGAACGATTTAATGGACCAAAAGATTGCTTCAGTCGACCCGAAAAAGTTTTTTGAACCCTTGTATCAAAGTACCAGCTACTGGGTTTTACAAATCTTAATATACAGGGCGTCCCACGGATATGCCACACGGAGGGAAAGTACTCTTAATACTGTAGATGGAACATTTTACTGAAAGAAGACATTATTTGAATTTATAAAACAATATAAACTGCATTCATAGATCTTTAAATAATTACATGGTTGAACCGGGAATCGAACCCGTTACACGAGAAAAATAATTATCCTGTAGCTTTATCATACCGATCGAAAGGCTTCATCCTAAGGATTCTTTTTTGCTAAATAACATAGTGTCAGAAATAAAAGGAAGACCATGAATTTTAACATTTTTAATACAAAATCAATCAATTTATCAAATGCTCAAAATGAGCATTTTAAATCTATAATATAAAAATAAGTCGGGTTTTCCTTCCTGACGCTATAACTCCAGAACGCACGAACCGATTTCCACGGTTTTGCATTCGTTGGAAAGGTCTCGGGCTCCGTGAGGTTTATAGCAAAGAAAATTCAGAAAAAAATTCAAGAGAAAAGCAGGAAAACGGAAACGGGAACGGGAACTTAACACAGCATTTGTTAATTCTAAAGCGATACGAAGTTCGCCGGGTCAGCTTGTTGTTTTATAAATTTAAATAATGTCTTCTTTCAGTAAAATGTTCCATCTATAGTATTAAGAGTACTTTCCCTCCATGTGGCATATCCGTGGGACGCCCTGTATATATGGTAAGTCCTTAGATTTATTTGGAAAAACATTAAATAGGTTCACGACTTCAATCATCAGGTACTAAGCAACCTCCTCATCTAATATATTAAATTCTTGTTTCACAGTGTTTGTAACCAAACTCCTCCGAAACGGCTTGACCGATTTTCATGAATTTCTGGGTATATTTGGTAGGTATGAGAATAGGTTGTAGGGTATTTTTTATATACCTAAGTGTTAAGTCATAATCTTCGGGAGAAAGTGAAAGTGCTTTTTTCTGTGTGGTTATTGAAGTTTGTCAGGACAACGCTTGTCGGAACAGCTAGTATATAAATATATAAATGATCTCCTGGTGTCAGATTCCTTATGATGTCTAAAGGTATGTAGTCATAGGCACGTTCGAATATTACATTTGGCACATGCCCATATTATACATTAGTTAGCATTCCATACGTGACATAATCGATTGTAACTGGTTTCTGCACGATGTTTTCGATCGCCGTTTTAAGTAGGTATATAGCGCACATATTTTTTAAAAAGTCATCTCTCCGTCGGTATTCGAACCCTTCGTATTGAAAGGAGGAACCTCTCACTCGTCCAACACGGTCATTTTCTTACATAAAGCAATCTTCAAACCATCTTTAATCCGGTTCATCCACATTTAAATTCTACCAGTTTTGATATCATTATGCAACTCTATCATACAAAGACATAATTAAATTTGTAATTCAAATTATAATTAGATACACATCAATAGCTTTCTAGCAAATCTAAACTATTTCGTAGATTAATTAGTATTTGGATATTTAATTAAACACAACCAATATTAATCTGGGTATAATACTCGTAACTATATCCTCGTAAGGCTCAGGGCTGCAAATCGTCCACTTGTCATTACGATCCAGTGGTCCTTCATAAAGGACGACACAAAAGTAGTGACTCCGGCCCAGCGCATGCTAGTGTCATCCCATTATTTTACCAATTTCCTTCAAATTGACAGGTGCCACTTGATTTGACCAATGACAGATCCATTGACAATCCTTAATATGAAAATGGTCTGGGTCGGAATGACCATGTTTGTTGAGTACCTTAAAAAGAACTGTGGGCCTTACGAGGATATAATGAAAGATTGCTTCAACAACAACAACAAATACGTTTTTATTGAGACCAACTCGAAACTCCAATGAATTTTGTTAACCCAATAAAGTAAAGTCTAAACAAGATTTTACTTTTCCCGGAAGAAAACCGCGATCCAGCACCACGCGTTACCGTCTAATTCTCACTCCGGAACACTCAAGGAACTCAAATCCAATTTACCCGACCTTCGGAACTTCATTACGTCACTAACGTTACGTAAAATCATTTATTACCCCGTTGATATCTTGAAAAACCCTATTTCACCCCAATACATCCTCCGTGAAATCAGTGGCGCCGTAAGGATGTAGATAAATGCTCGTCTTCCACAGTCCTGACACTTTAGCTGGGCTACAGAGCGAATAATGACCTCGTCCGGACTTTCTTTTCAACTATTTTGTGTGTCCATTTGGGTCAATTGGACCTTCAACCGCTTTGTGCATATTTCTCGTACTAACATACGGCTGAAAGCTTTTTTGCTCGGCATCTAGGACGCGGTTTTATAGTCGTGCCATAGTGCACACATCAATTTATTTTCCCGTGATTCATCTCTTAAAATATGTACTCAAAACGAAAAGTACAAGAAATGGTGCACACTAATAAATGTAGTTAAATAAAATAATAGTTTGTATCACCGTGTGAAAACAGGAGACAATACATTTGTGGAAGTCTATTCTAAGTTGAAATATAAAAAATGTCTATTCAAGCTTTTTATTGATCTACTTCTATCAGTTGCGGATTTACCATTAGGCTGAGTAGGCTGGAGCCTAGGGCGGCAGATTTTAGGGGGCGGCAAATTTGGGTTTATTTTTTCAAACATCACTATTTATTTTAGCCTTTATCGTCCCACTGCAGGACAGATGCCTACCTCCCTTCCTTCTTGGCCAATCACTTGATTTTGCCAAATGTCTAATGTCTTACAGCAATCACCACGTTTAACTGAATCGTTGGATTTTAAAAATAAACCCTTTTTGCAATTCAATAGCCCACTGGCGGCAAATGTGTAAGTCCGCCACTGACTATAATCATTGTTAAAGCTCGCGGAATTATTACAGGTAATCTCATGTATATTTTGATCAATTTATACTTATGCTACTGGCTCATATTCCGTTTACTATGTCCGCACTCTTCGAGGTTTATTAGCATCTGTTGTGTGGTTATGTTGAAGATCAAAGCCTGATTTGATTTTATTTTCCTGAAAGGGTTCTAACATTTCAATTCAGGATACAACTCATTTTATGTGTTATTTTATTTATAAGTATTCCTTACAGAATGATATTAAAAAATATGCGCCCTAGAAACCACATTCGGGTTTTACTAGGTAAGTATGTTCGTCGTAAATGCCTTATATGCGTATCAACCTACTCACAACATAAAGCCATAGAGCCGCCTGAATTAAGCAGTCTCTTTTTCCATTTTGACGAACGTATTGATTTAGAAAAAAATAGGTCACATTATGATGACAAATGGAGCAAAGACCTACTTTTATTCTATAAAATTAGTAGTGAAAATAATAAACATAATTATTACATACCTAAGGTACCATATTATTTACCAAATTTATTTAGGAAGAATTTATTCATCTAAGACAAGACTTACACAATATCTAATACAAGTATAATTATATTTACTAATATTTATACTCGTAAATGCGGAAGTTTGTATGTTTGTTTCCTTTTTACTATTTGTTTTTTTATCCCGAAAAACATCATGTCAATGTCTGTATGAAAAACCACAATATTAACAAAACAATATTATACCAGAAACCCTAAATCTATAGTTAGCCTTACTGATCCGGACCACTACTAATCGAAAGCGTTTCTAAGACGTTGACTAGATCAGAGAAAAAAATACATCGAAAATATAATATTTTACTGAAAATTTGATATAGGTACTAAAAGATTATACGAATTTTCAGTTCATTCCAACTCAAGAGGTGGGATCAAAGAGTCTTCCCGTTACGTCATAAGAAGTCACTTTACCAAAGTACCACATTTAATTTAATAGACACTTATGAGAAATAGGTACACGCGGAGGTGCAGGGTTAAGGAAAATGATACCGGTAAGTATGAATTTTATGAAATATTACCTAGGTCGTATCTAGGCCTAGTCTTTAAATCAGGGCTTGCTTACGCCATTTCACTGTGTGGATTATGCTAAGATGAGCTCTACTTGGCTCACAACCTCGTAGGATATTCTAATTGGCACAATGGCACCTAGGTATTCACTTATAGTGTGTAAACCTGTTTTTCCTGCTTAGTTTTTTTAATTACTGTGTTATGGGATTTGCTACAATTTTGTTTATCTGTGTTTCTTGTCAAATAAAAAATAGTCTATTCTATTTTTAATAGAGTAGTTCAACTTTTGTTTACTCTTGTTAATGTCCTTCTTGATCCTCCAGATTTACGAAATACTCTCAGATTAAGAAAGCTTAGGCAATAAAAATGTTCACACATAATTTTGCACTCAGTCCTAAGACAACAGTCGTAAGTTTTATGAGAATCGGCAAAATGACAGTGCAGTGTCATAGGCACGGGTAGTTTGGGTCGTTCCCTCTGATGACCCGACGTCCGACCCCTAGGGCAGTCTAGTGATGGCCTAGAGAAGGGATGACTAATGAATATCGATATCGATATTTGCCTGTGGGTGCCTGTGGTTAATACACGGCGTCAGCATATTTTTTGACAAGTCAAAATGGGGTTGACGAGGCAAAAAGTCGCATTATTTTTTAACAATCTTTTTATTCTTGGTTGCTTTGGGATTTTTTTATTAACACATGCGTGAACTTTAGTGTTATTGAATTTCCGATCGTTGAATACATTTTTTTTTTAATTTTTGCCACATACACAAGTATATACACAAGTTTAAAGCAATTGGATTTTTTTTTCCTTTTAGATATATGGGTACTGGCTGGGTAAATATTTTCAAGCGTTCTTTTTACAAAATAATATATATTTTATTTACATTGATTAAAATGAGGGCATTATATCTGGTGACTCGTGGCCTTAACTAACGAGTTAAGGAAGTATGGTAGTGAAAAAACAAGGCAAGAGTTAGATGAAGAATTGGATTTAATTTAGAGATCGATAATTGGAGCGCCTAATTTTATGACAATATACAGATTCATCGACAACCGACATCACTACACTGCGGCAATGCGGACAATTCGGGGACGTGGACAAATGTGCCCAGCGACTCGCCGTGACACGTTCATTGAGCTTTCATTTGGGCAATTTTCGACTAAATCCCGGCCAATCGGACGCTCAGCTCTAACTGCTGCCCGTTTGCCAGAATAAATACTTGCCTTCGAGCCACTTTATGCTAGGACGCGGACATTATTCCAGTAAGCTTTTGTTGTTAAAAAATCTGAGGTGTGGTTGATATTTTCCACTTTTATTTTTTATGAAATGCTACTACATATTGTTTTATTGTTAGCTTACATTTTAGCTCAGTCTGTAGTTTTGTAGTATAATACTTAAAACCAAATCAATACGATTTTTGTTTGTTTATTTCATTCGCTTAGCGCCTATGTCAGCCCTTTTTTATTGTAATCGAGTTTGAAAGTAGCGAATTTACAACTTACAAAAATACTTTCGCGTACAAGACCCAACATTGGCTGAACGAAATTGATATCCAATACGAAAAACGACAACACAAACGTGTATCCTTTCAAAATCTAAAGTACGCACCCGAAATTCGGGCACAAAAACAATGCCACATTAGCAAACAAGAGGGGCGAGGATAATCAAAAATTCACACATACTATAACTTTTATTTTCCACACTCGCAAATTGCAAGACATTTTTCCAGCACACAAGACTTTATCAAACATTGGAGGAGACTTGAACATGATTATAAGTGAACGTGCCCAGAATTCGATTCAAAGTCGGAAAGAACTGTGGCACATCAAAGGAGCCGAAACGCTTTGATTTTGATAAAAAAAGTGTACTTGTTATCTGCTGAATAAATTTTCTTTGTTCGTTCGTTAAACCACTTCCTATGAGATAGGGCAAAATAGGCGCAATATAGCATCTTGTCTAGCGTGTGTAGATTTCGTAAGTACATTGATTCTTGTTTGGATTTTATACGAGTCGGATAGTTTAATCTTTTTTTATATTTACTTCTTGATTTTCTTTGACTATTATTGTGCCTGTTAGTCGTCGTTTTTGCATCTGAAATGAATAAGTACGAGCTCTGTATTTTCGTAGAAGAAAAACTGTTTTATTTTTGAACAAACTTTACTATGTCCGATCACGCATTTGCGTGCTACAATTTTTATATTAGTGCCTACCTATCCGTATTCAGCCTCTCGCACTATTAACCCTATTTGTTTCAACACATGCTACAAATGCTTGACCTACTGTTTCGGTTGAATCTTATTTCTATAACGCTAAGGTTTATTTTGAGGGTGTCAGGAATTTTGTAACACTGGCTTTTATTGCGTTACGTCACGAAAGATCCCAGGTGTGGAATGCTTTTACATGAAAAACAGAGGATAAGTTGGAACCCTAAATGAAAATATTTTTAGACTACACTATCTTATAGTTAAAATAATCTCTCGAAGTTATTTATAACTTTATAATTAATTTTTAGAGGTTATTATTTATATGCAGTCTGAAAGTGAAACGACGTAAATACATGCGATTTCAAATTGTTACCTAATTGCTTAATTAAAATTACTTTCTTATCGCTTACACAATATTTCAGGCGATTTTATGACTGATGGTCAACATTCCTTCGGGAATACTACAACACGAATTCACTGTTTTGCCCGACTACGACGAATCAACAGTTCAGCTTTTGATTTTAGTTCAATAAACCTAAATGTTTGAATTAATTTGACTTAAAATTGAATGGGTAGAAAATTCACAATGGTTGAATTAATTATTGCGATAGATTTACAAAATTGAAAATTAAAAAAAAGTAAATTTAACTAAAAAATCATGTTTCGTTTAGATTTGTTGATATATGATGCTCAATTGTACAACTCATTTTTTGATAAAACCCATCCAATTTTATCATAACGTGATGTTTGGAGGGACACTGATGAGAATTTAATTTTAGTCGCACGAAATTGTTGTCACGCTCTAGTTGAACTTTACTATCGAATTGTTTTTACAGTTCATTGCCTGTTTTAATTTCGCTGGCCGGATGGTACCACTGCAATAAGCTTTACAACTCAAGGGAACAAAAATACCTATTCACATTTAAACGCCTATTATTTTCAGAGTAGTTGAGTTCTTTGTGAAGGGGCTTGTCCGGGGAAGTATTACATACCATTTTTGCAGCATTGCTATGTTTCAGTTTGAAGGGTGAAATCCTCAAGTGAAATCACATCATCTTAGGGCGCTCTTTATGTACGTATTCGTGACTTACAAGTTAGTGTTTTGTTATAGGCCTAATGTCACTAATCTACAGAATGGCTATCAGCTTGTTTTACCTTCAAGTGGTGTAAATAAATATCTGAGAGGATTGGAACGTTAGTATAACAGATAGAACTAGGTGGGTAGATATGTCTATTACGTCTGTCTCACGACTACTATTATACTATATACCGGAGGAGATGGCGGGACGATCTCGACTGTCATTTGAATGACTGGCGCAATTTGGCTGGAGATCGAGAGGTGTGGAAAGAAAGGTGGGAGGAATTTGCCCTGCAGTGGGACGATATTAGGCTTAAATAAATAAATAAACTATTATATAGAATAGTTTGAGAAAAAGTAATCAATACCCATTCTTAATAGTATAATTAGGGCGTTTTGTACAGCGCTTATAAGAAAATTTGTTTTATATTAGTTATTGTGATGAGACTGAGTATGGTGACCTGAGTTGTTAAGATACTTCTGATGGCTGCTGTAAAACTGTGCAGCTTTTATTTAGGTATGTCCCGAGTAATTAATTTAAAGTGGAACAAATATATTTACACCTGGTATATTAAGCAGGTGTTGATAAAACTGTCGAGGCGTGAAAAGCCATGTTAGCATTTCAAAATGTCGTTGTTTACGAGTCACGTTACTTGAACTTCGTTTTATGGCAGAAGTTTAGTGATAAAAATGAGGTTTAATGTAAAAGGATATTGCCCATTGCCTATAAATGTACCTATACTTTCGTACCAAATTACAATTTGTCTGCATCATCATAAAACTTGAATGAATAGCATGCGAATTGAAATTTTTGATTTTTTAAACCGGATAAGACGGAAAAAGTGGTAAAACCGCTTTATCTTGAAAACCATCAAACTTTAAAAGGAACTATCTTTTTTAAGGTTCCGTACCCAAAGGGTAAAAACAGGACCCTTAATAAGACTTCGCTGTCCGTCTGTCCGTCTGTCTGTCACAGGGCTGTATCTCATGAACCGCGATAGCTAGGCAGTTGAAATTTTCACAGATTATGTATTTCTGTTGCCGCTATAACAACAAATACTAAAAACAGAAGAAATTAAATATTTAAGGGAGGCTCTCATACAACAAACATGATTTTTGCATTTCTAGCGCCATCTAGTTTAATTTGATGTTACTATAGATTGTTTAGATTGCTATGTCGGTAAAGCAGCGCTACTTTACCGACACAGCAAGATGGCAACAATGTGACAGTAAGAAAGTAGGTATTCGGCAAAAAGTTTTAAATTGAATTAAATAATTAGTGAATTCATGTAGTTCGTATACCTATTTCAATAAAACAAAAAAACAAGGGTCATAATTTTAGGTAAATAGGTACCTAGATAGATATTATTAATTTCGAATTAATTTCGAGTTCGAATCCCGGCCGTGCATAAATGGATATTTTGAAAAATGTATATGCGCGTTAACACGTGTTTATAACGGTGAAGGAAAACATCGTGAGGAAACCAGTTAGTATTCTTGTAAGCGGTGACGGTCTTGCAACCTGTCACGTGTGGAATGCCAACTACGTAGTTATAGTCAAGTAAATACCTAGGTAGGTAACTAGATACTATTAATTTGAAAGCCATTAAACCCTAAGAAGTACCTACCTACCTTGAATTTGAATTTGAATTTGAGACGTCCCGATTTTTTACCCAAAATTAAATGTCCCGCGCGGGATAGGATCTGTCCCGCTTTTCAGGATTTACGCTCGCTCGTACTCGAACCTAATAAAAAACTACTAGATATTATGTAATTAATTATGTTTTATGTTTTTAGGGTTCCGTACCAAAATAGTAAAAACGGGATTACTAAGACTCCGCTGTCCCGGCTGTCCGTCTGTCTGTTCTGTTACCAAGCTGTATCTCATGAAACGTGATAGTTAGACAGTTGAAATTTTCACAGATGATGTATTTCTGTTGCCGCTATAACAACAAATACTAAAAACAGCATAAAATTAATATTTGAGTGGGGCTCCCGTACAACAAACGTGATTTTTTTTGCCGTTTTGATAATAGTACGGAACCCTTCGTGCGCGAGTTGGACTCGCACTTGGCCGGTTTTTTTTTTGTAGCTAGTATAATTATCTACCAAATTATATCAAAAATTAACTGTTTAGCTGTTCATAGTTTTGAGTAAAAACTAAATTAGTGTTTTGGAAGAACACTTAGAAAAAAATAAATTGAGAAAAGTTTCACCAATCGTGTTTCTGTCTTTAATTTATCCAGATATGTTTAGATATAAAGGCTGTTGGCAGTCCATTTGAATAAATAAATAAAATCCTTAAGTAATCTTTTTTATAAAAAACAAAACTGTATTTTGCTCTTATTGAAACCAAAACGATTCTTCATTCATCAAAAAAATGTCATACATGTATATTGGAAGTCATCACCCAAATAAAAGTAAACTAGAAAAACTTACAGTTATTCCATTTCACGAAGTCTGGTTGGTCTTAATTGTATGTGTTGTCGAAGCCGCAGTCACGAACACAAAAGCGTCTATGTCTACACATCTCAACTACCTAAAAGTACTGCTCACGCTTTCGTGAGATAGAACAACTTATACCAGTCACATTTTCAATACTACAATAATTTTTTTTTTGTGTTACAAAGAGAGTTTTTAAGCCATCGATTTAAAAAAAAATAGGTGGCTTAAAAAAGTTGTCTTTACAAAAAAAATTCTGGTTAATATACTGCAAATTCAAAGCATTGTTCGGGTAGGGGCAAGCTAATTTAATGCACAGCCATGCACCGCTGGTTGAGCCGCAAAGCTTCACTAGTTTGCTCATGTATTTGTTTAGTCTCAGATATGTATGATAAGTGGAGAAGTGGCATGTGGAGTCACGCAAGGAAGCGGTCTGGGGCCTTTTGTTTTCCTATGGTTTCGAACAGAAACGACGATTGTTTGATGCTGTCGTTTAATTGAGTAGTGATCTATAAATCCCTCTCAAATCTCCTGGTCCTCAGATCCTTGAAGATGTCTAAAGATAGTCGACAGAGACACGTCCAAATATTAAATTCGGCACATGCCCACATTTTACAGCTAGCATTCCATTATGTGACGGCAATCCCATTCGTACTTATAAGTAGGTGCTAACTAGTTTTCTCTCTATGTTTGTTTCTGATACCTTTTAGAGCTGTTAATAATTACAATTATTTTCGATGTGGTGATTTTAGCTTTAAAAGAATTAAAATGAATTAATGTGTATCTATTTTTATTTATTTGCATGTTGAAAAAGATGGCGTTTCTCACCATCCATAAAACTCATTTTAAAATAACTAGACCACCGTGCTCGATTTGTTTTAAATTCAAATTTATGGAAGGGCCCCAAGGAAAATTATTTCCCGCTTGGCTGAGTTTGCATTGCATCTAAGGACCGCGGTGGGACATAAAGCCAAATGATGTGGGTAATGTGGTACGTAACTCCGGAGGTAGAGCAAAATGTCTGTCGTTTTAAAACGCAAGAAATTTACAAAATATTTATCTGGGAAATAAAAATAAAAAATAAATGGGATCACGACTGTAATCCCCAAGTACGGTAGACATCCTCTCAGATCTCCAGACGCTTAGATCGTTTGAAGATGTCTAGTGGGGGTAGTCAGAGGCACGTCCAAACATTATATTTGGCACATGCCTACATTTTGCAGTAGTTAGCATTCCATACGCCCATCGTCGTTTAAAATAATACTTAACTGGTTTCCTCACGATGTTTTCCTTCACCGTTTTGAACACGTGTTTTTGACAAATACATACTTATTATACATATTAACACCCAGACACAGAACAAACATCTATGTTTATCACACAAATATTTGCCCTGGGTGGGGATCGAACCCACAACCTATAGCGCAGAAGGCAGAGTTACTACCAACTGAGCTGTGAGGCCAGTCTTGATTTTCTTAAAAAAAATATTGTATTTATACATCTCTGAACAAAATGCATTTCAAAAGCAACCAGACAAAGTTTTGATAATTGAACCTCGTATTGCAACTTCACAATAAATAAAATTATTAGTTTTCTGTAACCTAAAATACATACTTACTACAAGAAAAGTTGAATATAGTAAAAAAAAATCGAGAAAAGTTTCACAATTATTTTCGCCGCTCTTCGCTTGCTATCCGCTTTGAGGGCTTGAATAGTGCTAAAGAATTATGCGGCACCAAGCACGCAGTTAAATGCCTATCAAAGTATACTCGTACCATTACTTTTTACACCAGAAAATGTAGGAATAATCTTTGTAACTTTATAGTTAGAAGTATTGACGATGTATTTTTAACACCAATTACAAGTCATTGAAATAGCTTCATTTCGACGCTATGACTAATTGTATACCTACAGCTTTTTGTAGTTTAATGAACGTGTGACATAGTGGACATACCCTCGTATTCAAGAACGACACTATGAGAACACGCACCCACAGTGGACGAAATCTTTTTTCATAAACATCACTTTATGTGTTGAGCGGCATTATGGCCTTTAGAGCTCAACTTTGGCTAGAGGCACACGACAATGTGCCTCTAGTCACACTATGCAGTGTCGCACAACACATTAACGGTGCTATTAATAAAAAATTACTTATCCAAAGATCATCTGAGGTTACACCAAGACTTGTTAATACCAGCTTAATGTAAGCAACTCCATTTCTAATCCTTGTTTATTAATATTGAATTCGACTAGTCCAAACGTAAGCGTTGGATTAAATTTAATCCTGCGCTAGTCTACGTTTATTAATGAGACGGTAAGTGATTTTTATGAAAAAAGATTTCGTCCACTGTTAGTGCGTGTTCTCATAGTGTCGTTCTTGAATACGAGGGATAGTGTCGTTCTTGAATACGAGGGTAAGACTTTAACCATTTATTTCCAAATACAGATCTCTGGTTTACTCTTTTGAAGTGAAATATTATGAACGTGAACTTTAAGGTCTGTGGTGGGATCGTGGCCAGGGGCCAACCAATGCGGGCAGGCACCCTTTGTTCTTCTTTCAATTACATAGATTAGTTGTGGCAGTTCTGCTTAGACGTAAATATTGACAATGTTAAGATTGATGTGTTGAGAAACTCGAACTGTTTTTACCTAATTCTTACACTGTTTTTACCGAAAATCATTTTCATAGCAATTAACCTCTCCGATGGCAAAGCATATAAACATCCGAAATGCGTGCGTGGCACGGGACCATATGGATCCACGCCCCGACACGCCGCCGTCACGCCCTACATGCACTATTTCACCTATATCTCGTTATTTTGCATGAAAAGGTATAGACATCTATATATCTTTGGATTCTCAGTGAAATTTACTACAAACTTATTTATAAACGCATTCTAGAGTGTAAAAAACATTTTTGATTTCATCAATTCATGATGGTTTTCCATTATTCTCGATTAACCACATAGTATTAGGTCTAATAATAATAATAATAATAATAATAATAATAATAAATATTGGTGGACATTTTACACATCGCCATCTAGCCCCAAACTAAGCTAAGCTTGTACTATGGGAACTAGATAACTGATAGAATACTTATATACTTTTTATTTTATTTGTAAATACATACATATGATACATACTAACACCCAGACACAGAGCAAACACAAACATCTATGTTCATCACACAAATGTTTGCCCTGGGTGGGGATCGAACCCACAACCAATAGACGACAATCAGTTCCATCAGTCATTTATATCGTATTACTTCATCAGTCAATCAATATCAATCACATAATGAGGTTCTTTGTAGTGAGTAAACTATCACTTATATCCGACTGAGTGTCAAATTGAACATTATGCAGCACGGTTCAAAGACATCATTCTGAAGTCTTATAAGTCAAGTAAGAAGTCATACATTATACCCCTAAAAAAAATACAGGGTAGGGGGGGCCTACCCTGTATTTTTTTTTAATATTTTTATTATCCAACTATCTAGTTATATATCTCATTCGCACGCCGCAAAAAAACGACATTAAACATTACATAAAACACACAAGTACGACATAAAAAAATTGCCTCAAATTTGCCGCACCGAAAGCCTGCCGCTCTAGGCTCTAGCCTACTCAGCCTGGCCCATTAATGAATATGTATATATTCGTACCATATATGTGTATCTTATACTAAGTGCATTGCACGTAGGTATTTGTCACCATAACCTCATTACGCTAATGAGCGGCAAACAATAGACCTTACCAATCGTCAGTGCTGCCTCAGCTTCGCACTGATACAATGACATTAATTAGATACGCATTGTTATCCGTGCCGTGTTAGGCTAGTGGGAGGTACATCGACTTTCAATCCAAAGATTGGTTCGAATCTCAGAGCGTAAATGGATTTTTTATTTAAAAACAAGCTAACCCGGCGAACAGTTTTAACAAATTTTGTGTTAATTTCCCGTTCCCGTTAAAAAGTATCCTATGTTTTAAGCTACCTCCCTACCTATTTTCAGCCAAATCAGTTCAGCCGTTCTTGAGTTATAAATAGTGTAACTAAATATACTATCTTTTATATATATATAAATGTATAAGCGCACTAACGGTGAGGAAAAAATTCGTGAGAAAACCTCGTATTCTTACAAGCTGCGATGGGCTTGCAACCTGTCATGTGTGGAATGATAACTACTGCAAAATGTGGGCAGGTGTGCTAAATGTTGTTTGGACGTGCTTTAAGACCTAACTTAACCTTGAAGATGTCTACCTATTAGACATCTTCAAGACATCTTCAAGGTTTAAAGCGCCTGGGGATCTGAGAGGATTACTACCGTATTTGGGGATTACAGTCGTGATCCTATTTTTTTGCATTAATAACGACGCTTACGCATTTACTAAGGTAAAACACTATTTAGTATATAAATTGGTTTTTGGAGTACAAAAGCTAGCTTCTAGAGTTTAGTTAGAATTTATTTGTGTACTGGCAACTAAATATGATTCGTTACAAAAAAACGACTAAAACATTAAATAATTAAAATAAGCTAAACTGCTAACATTTGTAGAGCAACTAATACTAAAATTAGCAGGCAAATTGCTGCAACTTTTTATTACATATTATTGCCTATAGTAGTAGTTTTTATTCTTCTCAGAAATTCGTTGTTAAACGAATCTGAAATACATAATCTGTGAAAATTTCAACTGTTTAGCTATCACGGTTCATGAGATACAGCGAGGTCTTAGTAATAGGATCCCGTTTTTACCCTTTGGGTATGGACCTTAAAAAAGCAAGTATTATAAAATAAATGAATAAATATTGGTGGACATTTCACACAGCGCTATCTAGCCCCAAACTAAGCAAAGCTTGTACTATGGGAACCAGATAACTGATAGAATACATATTATATACTACGGTAGATATCAAAGTGGCAAGACATATTTATACCCCATATTTATAACTAGACTTTGGAGGATTTTAGAACTGAATAGCGAGCATTCTTTCAATTGTTGAAATAATTTTCACCCTTATACAGACCCGTTAGGAATGCTTTGATGTTGCGTCCCCTTGATTTTATCTAACATAACAGAACTAACTAGCTCAGGCATTTATTTGTTCGAATATCCGTCTAAATGACGAATAGTTTATCTCGCCCGAGAATTATAATTAAAAAAAAAAAATCTACCAAATAAATAAGTATTACAAAAAAAAATAGGATCACAACTTTTATCCCCAAGTACGGTTGACATCCTCTCAGATCTCCAGGCGCTTAGATCCTTTGAATATGTCTAGTGGGAGTAGAGGCACGTCAAAACATTATATTTGGCACAAACCCACATTTTGCAGTAGCATTTCATACGTGCCAGGTTGCAAGCCTATCGCTGCCTACAAGAATACTAACTGGATTCCTCACGATGTTTTCCTTCACCGTTTATATAAGTATTATATTAATTAGGTAAAACCATTGATAAATAAAATATAAACAATATTAACGATTTCAAAGAATCAACCTCACTATCAATTCAATAGGTCATCTTCCTAAGTTTGACCTGTATATAAATGGTGTATTTTTTTTATAATCTGACTTGTATTATTGCTATCACACTTTTATAGCATACTAGTCGACCCGTGACAGCCGTTGTCCTGTCAAATTTTAATAATCGAATAGAAAAGACTGAATAAAAACTGAATGTTTAGTGTGTGATGTCAGATTTTTTGCACACCAGCGCCATCTATACCAAAATCATCCCTTTTGCGTTTTTTTATCTTCTTGGGGAAATTTTTCATATTTTAAAGTATTCTATGTTTTATTCGGGCATTACCATCGAATTTATCTACATCTTATATCACAGTAAATTTCATCTTAATCCGTTTTGTCGTGAGTTTGTATGTATGTTTGTGCCTGATTGAGGCACAAACATACATACAAACTCACAAACTTTCACATTTATAATATGTTATGCGTAGGTTATGGTTATGCGTAATTGTATAATAATTTAACAAAAGAAAACATAATGTACAAAACAGCTGTAAATCTGTTACAGGTCAATGTTCTAGATAAAAGGTTTACATCATTTATTTGTTTTAATTTTCATGTATACTTTTAATGAATTTCGAAAGCACCGAGAAAAAAAATCCAAAAGTATTTGTAATAAGAAAATGTTTACGTTATTTTAGCACTAATATCTACACCAAAAAACCGGCCAAAGTTCGAGTCGGACTCGCACACGAAGGGTTCCGGTACCAATATCTATAACAAACGCCAAAAAAATCACGTTTTTTTTGTGAGCCTCACTTAAATATTTATTTTATTCTGTTTTTAGTATTTGTTAGAAATACATAATCTATGAACATTTCAAATGTCTAGCTATCACGGTTCATGATATACAGCCCTGTGACACACAGACGGACAGACGAACAGGCGGACAGCGAAGTCTTAGTAATAGGGTCCCGTTTTTACCCTTTGGGTACGGAACCCTAAAAATGTTTATATTTCAAATAGTGAGCGACCGACACGGCTTGACCGAAGGGAACCTATGGTTTAGTTTAAAAGACCATAAAATATTTTGTTTCATATACTCATATATTTATCATGGTAGGTGCAGTTTTTTTTATAATCACGATATACATTATACTCGTGAATGACTGTTAGGATTTTGTATTTTTGTATTCATTAATATAGTCTTAAGTAATGACTAATTGAATAAAAACGACCCCAATTTAAAAAAAATGCAATAACCAATTGTTTGAACCAAGTATAAAATGTGCTGTAATAATTTCTTTGTTACATAAAGTGAGTCACTGAAACTTTCACTTTAAAAGAGTGTCACATTTGTTCGTTATCATTCCAATTCACTTAATGTACAGTTCGGACATCCTGTACAATACTGTACGTCGATAAAATTGTTTCAAGAAGTTATATTTTTTTCTTAGATAACTTATAAACATTCAAGTCAAGCAAGAAAGATGTGTTGCCAAAATATATTTATTTTATTGTTATGTGTCGGTTTTGCAAACGTAAAATCAATGGTCATAGAAGGACCAGAACTTACCTTATATAACCCATGTGGTCTTGGAGTGATACAGTTTGATAGGACTGGGGATCAATACTGGAGAGGAATTATTCAGTTTAGATTTTATTCTAGACAAATTGAAGTTGAAACTGAAATACATTTTGAGAGTCCTGTACATATTTATCAGGTAAGTTCAGTGATTTTCATTGATAAATTTTTGATTCGAATTTCATGATTTTTTACTATAGTGTAGAGAATAGTCCAACTAGTAATAGTAAATAAATTTCTTCATAAAATTTAAAAACGAATGTACCTAATCTCCTGATTTTTCGATTGGTTACGATATATTTTCATCGGTTTTTAGAGTTCCCTATCCAAAGGGGTAAAACGGGACCCTATTACTAACCCTCGTATTCAAGAACGACGATATGAGAACACGCACCCACAGTGTACGAAATATTTTTTCATAAAAATCACTTTATATGTTGGGCGACACTGCATAGTGTGACTAGAGGCACATTGTCGTGTGCCTCTAGGCTAAGTTGAGCTCTAAAGGCACACGGTAGCGTGCGCCATAGTGCCGCTCAACACATAAAGTGATGTTTATGAAAAAAGATTTCGTCCACTGTGGGTGCGTGTTCTCATAGTGTCGTTCTTGAATACGAGGGTAAGACTCCGCTGTCCGTCTGTCTGTCTGTCACAAGGTTGTATCTCATTAACCGTGATAGCTAGACAGTTGACATTTTCACAGATGATGTATTTCTGTTGCCGCTATCAAAACATACAAAACCCAGAAAAAAAAATTTTAGAGGGTTCCAATACAACAAACGTGATTTTTTTTGCCGTTTTTTAAAGATAACGGAGGAACTGAGCGAGTCCGTTTTTTATTTTTTCAGTTTTTATACGTAAATAATGTAAATCAAATTACAGTATAATCAGAACAATACCTTTGCTGCTCGAAGAACATCCTGGACTAATTTGATAGTGAGGCATGCTGCACCGATCCCGAATACCTTCGACTTTCAAGTGGAAGTTGCTGGTGGTAGTAAAATGGACGTGCCAGTAGTTTCGAAGTTTATTTTGAACAATGCTACTTTATGTAGTAACGAAATCAAGGTAGGTAAACTATTCTGTGCAAGCTTATATTAAGCCCAGTTCAGTACTTAACTCTTCTCTGCCTTAGTTATAACATTAATTAGCTCTCAACTCGTATAAATGCTTACTCATTGAATTACTCCATTCAGATGTCATTCTGACGTCATGAAAATACCAACTAATTATCAGATAAAGTGTTTCCTTGTAAAATTTTGTTTCTTTCAATAGTTTCAATCAAATATTTAAAAAGAAAAAATGGAAAGAACTCGTATTTTCGCCCTAAATCTGCAATGCAATACCAGCTACGCAGATTGGCATCGCATTGTCTAATATGTAGAATCCTCAAACATGACCGATTTTTTTGCAGGCTTCACATACTCGTAGCATAGCTTCACTGAACCTCACTTATAACGACAATCGGCATGCCCAAGTCTGTGGTCGGAAATCTCTTCGCCACACTGAGCTGGTGTCGGTCAGAACCGAGGCTAAGGCAGGAGACTGGCCATGGCATGTCGCGATGATGATCCGAGATGAGAAGTTGAATGTGGCAAAATATGACTGCGGCGGGAATATTATATCAAGAACTGCGGTGCTAACTGGTAAACCCAATTTGTATATATAGTACTCGGTTAAAATGCATCGACTGAACCCATAGCATATGTTGATGGTAGCTCTGCCTTCTGCGCTGGTAGGTCACGGGTTTTCCACCCGGACAAACATTTGTCTGGTGAATTTGAATGTTTTTTCTTCTGTGTCCGAATGAGATTCTTAAGAAATAAATTCTATAATGATTATTAAGTTAAGCCAAATCAACTTTACGCCATCGTCAGTTTTAAAAAGTTAAGCTACTAGCCATTTTTTTACAATATTTTTTAATTAGTTATTTTGTGTTCTAGCTGGTCATTGTATTTTCAAAAACGGCATGTTATTAGAAACAGAACGAGTTGCTGTCATAGCAGGAACAAATAATTACAAAGATTTGTATCAAACGGGGAAACAGGCGCTAATGGTAAGTTATTCATTTTCAATTAATCATTATATGATTTACAATCAATTTTGGAAGCAATTTTATTGTGAACTTTCTTTCATCTATATATATGTCTTGTATATATATATAGTAAAGTACAAACTACTTATAATATAAAATATTACAGGCAAAAGAACTGATCCTCCATCCAGCATACAACTATGAGTACTCCACCTCGGATCTGGGTATCATCAAAGTGGACAGCTTTTACTTCACAGAGTTTGTCCAGCCAATTTGTGTATGGGGTCCATCGTATGATAAGACAATGCTTTTTGGAAAAGAAGCTACGGTAAGCACCTATTACTCATACCATCTTCTCAAAATCCATTTAATTTTTATTTTCTTTTGTTCTACTAGATTATGAAAACTAAATAAAATTATTATTGAATAGATATTATGATTTTATAAAGTTTACTTTATTTTGTGGTATCATTTTAGGTGGTAGGCTTCGGCTTCACAGAAAAAAACAAGCCGTCAGAGGTTCTTAGATCTACGTATCTGAAGATACAGAAAGACTCGACGTGTATTCAATTCCTGCAAAATGTGTATAAGAAATTGATGAACGAATTCACTTTCTGCGCTGGATATGGACCAACATCATGTAAGAAATATTATATTAGTATTTCTTTTTAAGTTTTAAGTTCGTAAGTTCTAAAAATACTAATTTTCATATTATCGTTTTACGATTTTTACTAAGTATTCACCCTCTTCGATAGAATTTAAATAAATATCTTTTTAGTATGCCCCAAGACAGATTTCAAATCTCTACGATAAACGTTTTAGGCAGTATATACGATGTCTCTAAATGTCTGTCAGTCAGGAGTCAGAACGAACAACAACAATTTTACTAAATTCGCTAAACCATTATTTATTTTTAATAACTACAAGTAAGATACAAAATTGTTTATGTTTGTACTTTGATTTTTTTTAGTACCTTTAAGAATTATGAAAAATAATTTGCTATTTAACAGCCGTCAATCCTCGCAACGGAGATAGTGGCGGAGGACTCGTTTTCAGGACTATCCAACCAGATAACAGGGTCAGTTGGTATCTAAGAGGAGTCCTCTCCAAATGCGGTGTGTCTTCTGGACAAGTAAATTGCGATCCGACCTACTACGTGGTATACACAGACGTGGCTCCGCACTTTGGATGGATCGCCCACCACGCGTACTCACAATGAAACTGTCACATGACGTTGCATAGAGGAAATATAGTACCTACAAAGTTAGGTGCTACCATGGTAGATTTGGCACAAAGATTCTAAGTTAGAGTAATAAAAAAATAACTGTAAAATAAAAAAAAAACGACATTTTAGACTATTTGCAACGATCTTAACGATAGCTCAACTGTTTCTTGTATATTTTCTGTAATATTAGGCATTGGATGCATATTATGCTTGTAAATAAAAGTTGTACATTGTTAAAATATAATTAGGTGTTAATATAACAATGACTGAAAATTATTACTTATTAATCTAGTACATAATTTACATGTTAATCTAGTAGATCGGTTGAAATCAATTGTTTTTTAGTAAAGTATTCTCAAAGGAATATCTATATCTATAGAATAAAGTAGGTGCATTAATTATATTCCTAATATCTTGGCATGCAAATTTTTATTTTGGTATAATGTACTCGATAATCGTTAAAAATGAACTTGTAGATAACATGAACCCAAAAAAAAAATGTATTAGGTAGATACATAAAATAATTGTTCCTAGTCAAATTTGATAAAATGTCAATACTATGTAATAAGAATAATAAAAAAATTAGAATAATTATATAGTCTCAAGTTTTTCTTTATAAATACAGTAATTTCTATATACTCTAAAGTACGTAGTCTAGTAAGTCTAGAAGTCTATATACATTTATGTATTTACCTAACCCAATAATAAAAATAAATAAACTCAAAAACAATATTGTTTTTTAATTTCTTTTTTTTTAGTACAGTTTCTGCTATCCTAATAATATTATAAATGCGAAAGTTTACGGGATTGTATTTATGTTTGTACCTTAATCAGGCCTAAGATGAAATTTGCTGTAGATGTGGATATAATGCCTGAATAAAAAATAGACTACTTTAAAAAACAAAAAACATCTCCTAAAATGATAAAAAACGCATAAGGGAGGATTTTCGTATAGATGGCGCTGGTGTGCAAAATATCTGACATCCGTGTTGATATCAGTCGTCATAGCGTTACTCTAAGCCATTATCTAAATTTGGACAGGACAACGTCTGTCACGGGTCGGCTAGTTAATCCATATACTCGAAATCCTCTTAATAAAACCCCTCGTAGTAAAATTGTTTTCTTGGCTGCAAGCCGTGGCCACCAGAGCAACGTCACTTCACTCAAACTTTTGCATAATTTATTAAAATCTTATTAAAAAGTGTCACCGAACAAAAGAAGAAAATTAGAAAAGTCGCTATTATGTTTGTCCTTTGTCACCAAGTTTTTTAATAACGCTTGTTTTGTCTTTATAAGAACAGAATCTGCAAGTATTTTCGATTCTACATTATTTGTTTACACTACAGTAAGTAAGTGCGTAGGAGTAAGTGGCCTTTGAAGATGAAGTTTTAGACCACCCTAAGGCCTCCGTTTTAGCTTAACGGCTTTTGAAAGCCAGGACTTACCTACATCTTAACGTGCCATCCGAACATTGAAACACTGAAGCGCTCAGTTGCTATCCCACTGTTGCTCCCACATCTATACTAATATTATAAAGAGAAAAGTTTTGATTTTTTGTTTTTTTGTATGTTTGTAATGGATAAACTAAAAAACTACTGAACCGATTTCAACAATTCTTTCACCATTACCAAGCTACATTATCCCTGAGTAACAAAGGCTATTTTTTATTTTGAAAAAGTAATAAATTATTTATAAGAATGACGATAGTTTGAAGCAAGGTGTAAAATAATGCTAAACATTTTGCTTTTTTCGTGTGCGCTACAAAAACTATTGAACGGGAATTGTAACGGAACGGGAACGGGAACTGGAACGGGAACGGAAGACAACATTTGTTAATTCTAAAGCGATACGAAGTTCGCGGGGTCAGCTTGTAAATAAATAAATGTTGACTCAGAACGACCCAATCTAAGAAAAACTTGTATATTGTATGTACGACTATTCATTGTTAGCTAAAGGTGCCTCGTCGAAAAACCATCTCACCCACCCCTATATTACATACATTTCATTGAAAATTCCCTAATCACAAAACAAAGATTAATCACCCATACAAACATTCGCAACATTTATTTCCAAGATGCAAAACTTTTGCAAGACAAACGATCCTGTACTGGCTTACATGACAAAGAGGAAACTTTCGCAGTCACGTCTCAGAAATATTTCTGTTTCTCTAAACTTTAATCTTCTGTCTCGCTGCTCGCCGTGATTACTTGCACGCAATTTGATAAGTGCTACAATTTTGTTTTGAATAGAAGTAGTTGGAAAGGTGATATTTTTTCAAGAAACCCTATTTAACTTGGAGTTCTTGTTTGTATGCTTAGCAGCTAGTATTTATAGCATTGAAATCCAGCGTGGTAGTACCGCCAGCGTCTAAGAGACACTTTCGACTGATAGCTGGATCAGTTGAGTTACCAGTCGAAACATACAGTACAGTGCTTACAGTAGACATTGAAATCCAGCGTGGTAGTACCGCCAGCGTCTTGGGGACACTTTCGACTGGTAGCTGGATTAGTTGGGTTACCAGTCGAAACATACAATACAGTGCTTACAGTAGACAGTGCTTACATTATTCGCAATATTTTTTCAATAGCTCAATTATTTCTTGTGTCTTTTGAAAAATCTCGTGATGCTGCCGTCGAGTACCGACGTTCGTACAGAATCTACGTGTTTCAACAGTTTGTCCGTAAAAGTAAGGTAGATACTGATATTTAGCCAACCATTTTAATACATTATATATATTCGCTAATCGAAAATCAAAAACCCTTTGCCCTTTGTCGAGAAGATAAGTCTTATTAATAAAAATAAACGGAAGTTACTTTACAATGATGCTAAAGAAAAACAAACTGGAAGGATTCAGATCCTGAGATTTGAGTCAAAGATTGTCGAAACGAATTGGTCTGCTTCCGACTGGTAGAGATCTGGATTAGTTGAGCTACCTATAGACTGTTTGTAAAAGTCTTTAGATAGCTCAACTATATATTGTGTATTTTGTAAATATTTTGTATTAGATGTGATTTCTATATGATGTTCTTTATTAGGTCTGTTAATCTAAACCTATTTTTTATTTGTTAGAGTACATAATTAGTATTGTATATTTTAAATTGATACCAGTTTCAAGTGTCTTATCTAGATAATATATAGATCTTATCTAGATAATAAATCATTATTTGGTAGACATAAAACTAAGCTCTCATTTAATTGTGAATTGAAAAATACACTTTTTTAATCTATAAAAACTTTTAAATGTGAAACGGACTTTTTAATGGACTTTCTTTATAAGTCTTGAAAATTACTCAAATGAGTTTCTCATTGATAAGATAATTATGTGAAGTTTACAAAAAAAGTTGTAATAAAGTTGGCATAGAAATAGCATTTCATAAAATGCCGAAAAAATCTTGTAGATTCGACATTTATTTTGAAAATAAATAAATGTCGAAAATAATGTACACTTTTAAAATTGCAATTTCTTCTAAACTTATAAGTTAGAGTAAAAAAATACGTTTCATAGCAAATTTCATAAACTTTCTTCGAAGCGAATAATTGATTATACATGTAAGGTACAGTAACAAATTAAAGTACATGATTCTAAAATCTATATTGTACAGTTTTGTTATATTTAAGCTACTGTAATTTTATGTTAATACAATAAAGTATATTTATATACTTACGTTTTTACTTAAAATAAGTTTTCGTTTGTAAAATATTTTTCAATCACAAGCTTTTGTAAAATCAACTATCGAGCGCGCTATCACCTGTCACATCATCTTACATTTGTCATAGGAACTTGACAAGAATGCAAAGTTTACTAAATCAAAGTATTTACTAAGAAATTCCATTGTGAAGATCAGCTCACTGTCACCATATTATTGCATTGTCACCGAAGTTACATAAGTATGCGAAATTTCAGCTTAATCAGTTGGGGATAACTGCTTCAAAATTAAGTTGCAAGATTCCACCTTAACAAACATAGTAACATACATACAATGCAAGTTAAATAAAAGCTTGTGAGATGTACATGTACATTACATAGCCACTTTTAGAATGTACATTGATCTACGGCGTCTTAATTAACTTGAGGCGACGAGAAAGTCTCTAATAGGGTAGTTAATAGGTGTGTATGTGCTCTAATACTTTAACAAACAGTCGCTACATTGTTTAATAGCTCTTAATTGGAGCGGGTGACAGGAGATATTGTGTTTGAGTGTAAATGATGGGCGACGTTATAATTGGTGCGAAGTTAAATGTGGGATTTCAATTTGTGGCTAGCGATGAGTCATGTAATGAGATCATGTACGTTCATTAAATATGGGATCAAAATTTTACGTAGATTTTTAAAAAAAGTTACTTTTGTACCACTAGCAATGATAAGATAGCTCAACTGTTTTTCGTAATGAAATAAAATGAAATAGGATCACGACTGTAATCCCCAAGTACGGTAGACATCCTCTCAGATCTTCAGGAGCTCAGATGCTTTAAGATGTCTAAAGGGGTAGTCAGCGGCACGCCCAAACATTATATTTGGCACATGCCCACATTTTGCAGTAGTTAGCATTCCATACGTGACAGGTTGCAAGCCCATCGCATCTTATAAGAATACTAACTGGTTTCCTCACGATGTTGATGCGCATTTTTCGAACAGAAAAATCCATTGATGCACGCTGGGTATCGAACCCACGACTTTCAGATTGAAAGTCGAGATACCTCCCACTCGGCATACACGGCTTTAAATTTATTAAATACCAGTGGACATCTTCTTTTGTAATATACTGAATTATTGTCACAAACATCGAATAACTCACAAAACATATTTAATATCTGTTGAAGCACTTTGCTAAGAATATTCGAAGTCAACAAACATTGTTCCATGAAGCGGTACTATTTACAATAGTTTTGTAGTGTTTCCAAGAGATTAAACTTAAGTTGGGTATATTTTTCAGACGCTTGAGTAGAAAGTTTCGCTTTAAACGTTGGTACAATCAGCAACAAAACAAAGTTACTAGGAACTTTTATTCAAAAATTAATATAAATTAAATTATTATGAAATGAAAATGTATTGAGAAAATTATAACCTTACTGGATCACCTAATTATTTGGCCGGAAAAAATCTGAAAATGATGGATAGTTTACGTTTTAGGGTTTTAGCTACTTTTGTCATTGACTGTACCTATTAGATTTATATTGATGATGAATGTGAATAAGGTTAGATTTATATCAGACCGGACCGTGTCCGGGGCGTGCCGTGTACGTGGCCCGGACGGGGTACGTATTTGAAACGTTACATACATTCTGTATAAAGCAATTTATATTAAACAGTGTCTGATCTGCGTCACGTCCAGGCTCGTCGGCTCTGGCCCGGCCCGGACATGGCACGCCTGGGACACGGCTCGGTCTTATATAAATCTACCCTAAATATTAGTTCTATATAGTCTTAAGTAAATTATTCGGATTATAGAGGTTTGCTTTGGAAAACTTTAATAAAAAAATCTATTCACTCTCTTTGACTCAAATAAGCACTTGAAAAATAATCCTATTCGCTACTGTTTACTATTCCAAAGAAACTCGTAGCCACTTTTGATCAGTGTTTTCCCACAAGTGGATACCTGACTTGTATTATGAAACAGTAACGTCCTTCAAATATTAAGAAAACATTTACAAAACCAATCACCGTAGTGGTCAAGACCTATACCATTAATCAGGGGTGGTCTAGCGTATCGACTTCTATTATTTATTCTGTGGCACGAACACAGATTATACAACAGTACCTACATTATCTAAACCTTCACTCCGAATTTTCCTCCAACAATACTAAGATAAGATAACTTACATTTTATATACCAACGACAAAGACATAACGTAAGTAATAAAAAAACTGGTCAAATGCGAGGATTCGCGCACGAAGGGTTCCGTAAAAATCACGTTTGTATACGTTTGGGAGGCCCACTTAAATATTTATTTTATTCTGTTTTTGTTGTTATAGCAACAGAAATACATAATCTGTGAAAATGTCGACTGTCTAGCTATCACGGTTCATGAAATACAGCCCGTGACAGACAGACGGACAGCGAAGTCTTAGTAATAGGGTCCCGTTTTTGTTTTTTGGGTACGGCACCCTAAAAATCGATTGCCGTATGTAAGATCATCACTTCAGAACGACTCGACCGATTTGGCAGACTCTTGCTTGCTGTGATTGTCATTGACAGAACAAGGTAGGTATTTAGAAAAACTCCCTGAAAAAAAATCCTGTGTCGTGAGTATTTGAACGAGTACATCATCTTCCTGCCCTTATCCCACTTAAGTGGGGTCGGCACAACATGTGTACTTTTTCCATTTCCCTCTATCAGCCGTCATCTCATCACTCACTCCTTTCTTACCCATTTGGAAACTAGTACCATGGTAATAAAACACTTATACCAGATTTTTTTAAAGATCATGAAAACATTTGTCCCTCCGGCACCACGCGGATCGTCCCCCGAACCTTTTGCGCTTCTGTTGGGGTACCAGTTCATTCTACATTACAAGTTGATTCACAGTGACACGGGTGTAGTACAGACCAGCCTGTAATACCAAGTAGCGAAGTGATTTATTGGCTGCCTGCCGGACGGTACCGTCTACCACCTGTCTGGAACCTTGGCACGACTGAGGCCTTTATTTAGGGGGGATTTTTAGTAAATATAGCGGAATGAAGCATTTGTAGAATACCAATTTTTCGGAAGAAGAGGTAGAAATAAGTTTTTTTTTCATTACAAAGTTTTATCTACTAAAAAATATACTGATATTAATTTTAATAAAAAGGTAAATCAGAATAATATTTGTGAAAAGCTTTAACTTGCGCAATATTATTTACTAAAAAAAAAAACACGACTGTAATCCCCAAGTACGGTATACCTCCTCTCAGATCTCCAGTCGCTTAGATCCTTTGAAGATATCTAGTGCGGGTAGTCAGAGGTACGTCCAAACATTATATTTGACACATACCCACAATTTATAGTAGTAAGCATTCCATAGGTGACAGGTTTCAAGAACAAATATAATATGTACAAATTCAGGCCAAAATATATATCAATAATACCTAATTTCAAGAAAATCGTTTCAGCTTTTACGACTTGGTTGAGTAACAAATAAGCATCACAACATTCGCATATGTGATTCTATTTACTCAGATTATACAACAATTGTAAACAAAGCTATAGGTACAAGCGTCTGTTTGGTTATATGGGAAACTTTTTAAGACAATATTTTTCTTTCCTGTTTGAGAGAATTAAAAGAGGTAGTAGATTAAAAGAGGATTATGAAAGATTACCTATGATAAGAAAGCTTAGTGGAAGTATCTTAAACAAACGACGCCGCAACGTGGTGATGTATTCGGGCTGTGCCACTAATGCGTAGCTTAGATACGTAAGATTAAATTACATTATAATTACACTCCAACTTGGGAATTTGATATGTACTCACAGAACATAGAAGATTTATTTTAGTGTAGAGTGGTATGTGCAAGCGCGCCAATCTTTATAGTAGACCAGCAGACCCGCGAAAGATGTTGTTAAAAAAAATACGATCACGACTGTAATCCCCAAGTTTGGTAGACATCCTCTCAGATCTCCAGGTGCTTAAATCCTTTGAAGATGTCTAGTGGGAGTAGTTAGAGGCACTTCCAAACATTATATTTGGCACATGCCCACATTTTGCAGTAGTTAGAATTCCATACGTGACAGGTTGCAAGCCCATCGCCTGTCCAAATTTCAACAATCTCGTAGATAAATGCAAGTTATTATAACGACTGATGTCAGATTTTGTCAGCGCCACCTATACCCAAATCATGCCATTTGCGTCTTTTTTTGGAGATGTTTAACGGATTATAAACACCCCTATTTTTTTAATTCAGTTAATATTCTCCATCTACAATAATGATTTTCAAATACAAACATATTCACAAACTTTCGCATTTAAAATATTATTAGGATTGAACTTTTTTTCTGAATCGGCCAATCAAACGAAGAGTGCGAATGTAATACATAATTGTTTGTCTGTGTAAGTTAGACGACAGAGATTCTGATACTAATGTCTGATACCAATTCAGATTGTTTCGTGTATGTACTCCATTCCAGAATTCATTAATGTTTCGAAAAGTGCATGAATAAAAATTCTTTATTGCCAATATTTTTACAAAAGCTCTGTTTGTATAAAATTGCCAACAACTGCCTGTTGTCTGAAGCTTCATAATTGCAGCAAGTTCATTCCCGCAATGATTTGCAACAATAAAGTGTTGCCACAATACCACAATAGGCTTGACTGAGCGCATACAATGTCAGTTTTGCCAGCGCCACTAATTAATGTGCATCAACGCCAGGCATAAAGAGTTTTCTGAAAAATAACGCTATTTAGTGGTGTATTTTTAAATTAATTTTGTCAAAGCGTCTGTCTGCTGTGGAACAAAGCGCAATTGTCAAGCGCATTTTAAAGCCTGCGCTTCAACAGACCGTTGCTATGAAACACGCGAGTGACTATTGCTAAAAACGATAAAGACTTGTTTTCATAAGCTTTTTATTCGGCCGTTTTATATTTGTAAATTTATGATACTATGCTAGTACTGGCCCCGGACGAACTCATTCACAAGAAGCTATACATTATTCTATTTATTGATTCTTTTAAAATTCATGTTGATTATTATTGATTCAGTGTGAAAACAGTAGATAATGTGAAACAAGAAAAAAACCAGTTTCTGATTTTGTTTTTTTGTATTCTTATAAGCGGCGATGAGCTTGCAACCTGTCACGTATAAAATGCTGACTACTGCAAATTGTGGGCATGTGTAATGTTTGGACATGCCTCTGACTACTCCCTCTAGACATCTTCAAAGGATCTAAGCGTCTTGAGATCTGAGAGGATGTCTACCGTACCTGGGGATTACAGTCGAGAACCTATTTTTTTTTATTTTTTTATTTTACTATATTTTAATTGCATTAGAATGTGATGGTTATAAAAAAAATAGTTTTACCTTTCTTTTTTTGCACATTAACGAATGTCGCTTCCAAAATTGGCAGGTGTGACAGTATTCTCAAACTGTTCCAAAAAAACCTACAATATCTACCTATGTACCTAACCTACCTGTTAGACTTTAACAGTTAATACAACATAATACCAGTGAACTCTTAAAACACAACACCCTACGATGTCTTCAAATGAGTCGTTACAAAGTTACTACAATCTTATCTGTGGCCCTAACTAGATTTCTAAAGAAAATGTACTTTTAAGATGTCGCCGTCTCGTCTTCCCCTGTTCACTCAATTAGGATGACGTCACTAATTATCGCTCGAAACAGTCTATGTAGTGTAAAAAGATTTAGAAATTGACTTGAAACTAGATAGCAGATCGAAATAATGTGGTTTTTAGGTTTTTTTTTATAGATAATAGGTTCCCTTTGTGCGCAAGTCCGACTAGCACTTGGCCGGTTTTATTGAAGTTCTATTAATATCAGTACTATATAATTCGCTATTACTTAAACTGTCAAGACATAATAATGACATAGTGGGAGTCATCTTGTATTTCCATCCGGTTGTGTTAGAATTACAGTCGTGAATCAATGGTTTTTTTGGTTCGAAAAATTTGTGTGCATAACACGTGTTCAAAACGGTGTATAAGTTCAGATCAGCTCAGGTCAGCTCTGCAAGTATTCACCATGCCTTGCCTGTGGATGGATGTGGATTAAGCTAATAGGATGTTATAGGTGCTGAGTAAGCCTACTAAAATAAAAATCTAAAACGTGTCCCAAGCTTTCAGCGTCTTTGTAAGTTAACAGAATATTATAGAAATGATATAAAATAATCTATATATGATGTAAAAGTTGAATTTACAATGACTACAATTGAATCGACTTAAATCCTGTTCTTTATGACTAAACCTTTAAGCTTGGCAACAAAATACAGGCAAGACTGCTTGGTTATTGTGTAGTGGTTCTTTAAAAATTCTATTATTAAACCGAGCTGGAGCATATACATTATACAGCCTCAACCTTTTTTTTCATCTATATTAATGTTTGCACGATCTGCAAAAAAATAAGTTATTAATGTGCTAACAAGTGAATAGTTTCTAATACTGTCAGTACAGAGACAGACTCATAGTACTGTCTTAAGTAACTCTGTCTTCTGCGTTGGAGGTTGTGGGTTCGATTCACCAAAATAATCATTTATGTGATGGATATGAAAGTTTTTTTCTGTCTAGTTAATAAGTTTAAAAAATATTGTTTGAGTATTTTATGTTTGAGAACTGATCTCCATACTACAAGTTTTGATTAATTTCTTGCTAGACGGCGTTGCGTGAAGATAATTATTTTCTCTAATATTAAATTAACAGTTTTTTACAAGCTTTTATTTAAATTGCAATGTATGTATGTATGTAACTATGTTTGTTAAGGTGGAATCTTGCAACTTAATTTTGATGCAGTTATCCTAACCGATTGAGCTGATATTTGGCATACTTATGTAATTTCGGTAACAATGCAATAGTATGGTGATAGCGAGCTGATCTGATGATGAAGTCAGGAGCTGTTCAAAAGTCACTCACAACGGAATTTCTTAGTAAAAAATTCGATTGAGTAAAAACTTTGCATTCTTGTCAAATTCCGATGTCAAATGTTATAATTATGATGTGACAGGTGATAGCGCGCTCGATAATTTATTTTACAAAAGCTTGTCATTGAAAAATATAAAAAAAAACTTTTTTTTTCTATTTCGTTTTCTGATGTCGTTATAGTATACCAAAAAGAGCTTATTATAAAACACAGTGTAACTTTTTGCATGTCGTTTGATAAAAAACAAACAGAGAAACAGATCAAACAGAAGTACCAAACTTGTAACTAATGTGTCTAATCACCCAAGCCGTATTTGCCATTGACAAGACAGTTCTAATGCGGAGACATGGCCGTGCTCTATTAATTAAACGTGTTTGCTGTTTGACTGACTCTATTTGCTCTCAGTTAATTAGTATTCCCGAACATACGGTGCCACGAGGCTGAAATGTGAGGAACCATTTCTTGTTTCACATTATATGAAAATTTTGCCAGCTTATAAATCCTAATAATATTATAAATGTGATGTTTGTGAGTTTGTATGTATGTTTGTTCCTCAATCAGACCTAAACGACAGAACGGATTAAGTTGAAATTTGCTGTAGATGTAGATATAATGCCCGAATAAATAATAGACTACTTTAAAATATGAAAAACATCCCAAAAACGATAAAAAAACGCATAAGAGATGATTTCTGTATAGATGGCGCTGGTGTGCAACAAATCTGACATCACAGACTAAAAACATTCAGTCTTTTCTAATCAATTATTGAAATTTGACAGGACAACGTCTGTCACGGGTCGGCTAGTATCTAATATTTTATTTATGTTCTGGCTGTACCCATTCTTCTTTGTACTTCATTTGCGTGAAACAAACACATTTTCTTTCATAATTTGATTTCTTGATAACGTAGTAAAATGAAATTATACATCCGGTCACTCCTTGGATTTAGCAATTAGATGTTGAATTAAATCAGTTCAATAATCGTCAAATTCAAATCGTCATTACAAACAAGGTAATTATAAAAAAATAATTGTTTTGATATTAATTTGGGTTTACTGATATTTTTTTAGATATTTGTGTATTTTGAATAATATGATACCATCAAAAACATAACTTGTAAAAAAAGCCAAGTCTCGCAATGCAACTCAGTTCTTCTACCGTAAAAAGTTGTGAGATCCATGTAATACCAAGTCGGTTAATTTATTCAGTCCCTACTTTAAGGGTCCTTCTGACTTATGTTATTACGTAATTAGCTAACCTTTACGTAATAACTTAAGACAAGTTATGTTTTTGATGGCATCTCATTTATTTTTGTAGATAGCCAGCCCTGCTTTTTAGGGTTCCGTACCTAAAGATTAAAAACGGAACCCTGTTACTAATACTCCACTGTCCGTTCGTCCGTCTGTCCAACTGTACGTCTGTCCGTCTGTCCGTCTGTCTGTCTGTCGGTCTGTCTGTCCGTCTGTCTATCACAGGGCTTTATCTCATGAACCATGATAGCTAGACAGTTGAAATTTTCACAGATGATGTATTTCTGTTGCCGCTTTAACAACAAATACTAAAAACAGAATAAAATAAATATTTGAGTGGGGCTCCCATACAACAAACGTGATTTATAGATAATGGTTCGGAACTCGACGTGCGCGAGTCCGACTCGCACTTGGCAGGTTTTTTTTAGGATTTTTACACTAAACACTAATTGTGTTTCAAATTTGAAGCTTCTATGTCTGCTAGAAGTGCCTTAAACTTTTGATGATCGGTCAGTCAGTCAGTCAGTCAGTCAGTGAGTGAGTGAGTGACAAAATAGGAAACTTTGACTAGTTATAATTCCTAAACTACTGGTTCAAATTGAATGAAATTTGAAATATACCGTGTTTATATAGTAACTGCTTGGTTACTGAAAATTCAGGCTTCTAGTTTTATCCACAACGAAGTTATAGGGGGTCGAAAATGGCCTGAACTGCTTCGAGAAAAGGATGGTACAGCCGTGCCGCTTTATTGCTTGACTTGGCGGGGGCACTGCCGTGCCCCCAGATTATTCGTCTTAAACGAGTACTATTTTTTTTAATGAATCGTTTTATTATTTATGACAAAGATAAAATAAAAAAATAAATAAATAAATAGGATCACGACTGAAATCCCCTCAGATCTCCAGGCTCTTAGATCCTTTGAATATGTCTAGTGGAGTTCAGAGGCACGTCCAAACATTATATTGGCATATCTATAGGCATACGAGGCTTACCATTGGAATTATTTAAGGACTATCTATGTGATAGAACTCAAATCGTCAGACTTGGTGATACACTCAGCTGTAAAAGATTGGTTACTTGCGGAGTACCTCAAGGTTCTGTTCTTGGACCAACACTTTTCTTAATATATATAAACAGCCTCTGCAATACTGAATTGCACAATGCAAAAATCATTACATTCGCCGATGATACTGTAATTATATTTAAAGGGTCAAGTTGGGAAAATGTTCGTCTTACAGCTGAAAACGGAATGCGGGTGGTCATGGACTGGTTAAATAATAACCTGTTGACTCTTAATCTTAATAAAACTAATTATATTACTTTTTCTATATATAATAACAATCAGCCTGCACCTAACTTCATGTTAAAAGCTCATTCTTGTTCTAACTATAACGACAAAAATTGTACCTGCTATATAATAAATCGAACAGACAACATAAAATATCTTGGTATTACAATAGACAAAAACTTAAACTGGAAGAACCATGTCGATATTCTTAAGTCTCGGATTCGTAGGCTGATACCTATATTTAAGAAAATTAGACACCTGAAAGATACTATGACAAGTAAACTAACATATATATCCTTATGCCAATCCATAATTACCTATGGCATTTCAGCTTGGGGTGGAGCTAGGAAGACTACCCTAATAAAACTGGAACGCACTCAGCGATGTATCCTAAAAGTATTAACTTTTAAACCTTTTAGATACCCAACAACTTTACTGTACCATGAGTCCTTGATGCTTACTGTTCGACAACTTTTCATGAAACTTATTATTTTAAGGCAACACGCACGTCCAATTATCACTGATACTGCCAAAAGAAGGACTCACAAGGTGTTTAAAGTACCAGTGTGCAAAACCTCTTTTGCTCAGGGGTTTTCTTATTTTCTGGCACCATTCTTATATAATCGTTTTAGTGAACATATATCTCTAAATGATAAATCCAGATATTTATGTGGCATTACACTTGAGGGGTTTCTGAGGAGTTTGGACTATGACAAAACTGAGAATTTACTAACTATCATAAAATAAAAATTATTTTTTAATGTATATTATCTTTATTATATTTGTTTTAACATAGTTTTCTGTTTTGTTTACTATCTTATTTTATCTATATCTATCTGGAGTATATATATCTATCACACTAAAAGTTTGATGTACCACTACCAACTACCTACTAAATTAGCGGAAATAAGCGTATGAATAAATATAATAATTATAGTGATTTATCTGTTTTGTCAAATACTACTACAAAATTACTTACACCTACATTGTTACTTCACGTTTGAGACAATGCACTAACTAGTTTCGTTTTACCGTTTAGCACGCAGAAATGACCCGTATTTGTATGGGACGTGAATCATTACCTTGCCGTAACACAGTTATTAACTAGCACGGGAGGTAAAGGTTTTTTTGAACTGTATAACTACCCTTCAATTTCTGTTTTTTATTTCTTTTTATTCACCGATCAGTTTTTTATGTTGTTCTTCTTACCTATGTACCTACCTAATATTACTTACCTTAATCATATAAGCTATACAAATGTTTTTTTTAAGTAGTTTGAAATAAAATATTCTATTCTATTCTATTCTATATGCCCACATTTTGCAGTAGTTAGCATTCAGGTTGCAAGCCCATCGCCGCTTACAAGAATACTAACTGATTTCCTCACGATGTTTTCCTTCACCGTTTTAAGCACTCGTTTTGATGCGCATATACATTTTTCGAACAGCAAAATTTATTTATGCACGCCTGGATTCGAACGACCTTTAGAAATCGGGGTACCTCCCATTCGGCCAACACAGCAGGTTCATTCATTTAAAATAGAAACGCATATTAGGTCAATTACGAAAACAGAGGTTGGTTTATGATGGATCTAACACAACTATCTGCATCCATATGTTATAAATAGTCCACCCTGTTAGTTTCACCATAATGTATTTTTTATGGATCTTTCGATCATCATAAAATCAGATAGAACATCTTACTATTTATAACGTCGTAAACGGTATTAGGTCAGTTGTTGGTATATTTTTGGTAGTAATGAAAACAAATAAAATAATCTGTCTATACATCGCTTTACTACGCAAAAGCGATCAGAAGTTAGCTAGTTTGTATGAGCTTGTGGTCAGCACTGGTGACAAAGTTTTTAGGCTATCCAAAGACCTTATTCATGGCTCAGTGACTTAAATAAAACCGGCCAAGTGTGAGTCGGACTCGCGCACAAATGGTTCCGTACCGTTATCTATAAAAAACGGCAAAAAAACACGTTTATTGTATCGAAGCCCCACTTAAATATTTATTTTGTTCTGTTTTTAGTATTTGTTGTTATAGCGGCAACAAAAATACATCATCTGTGAAAATTTCAATTGTTTAGCTATCACGGTTCATGAAATACAGCCCAGTGACAGACAGACGGACAGACGGACGGCGAAGTCCCTTTAAGTACGGAACCCTAAAAACCAAATTGGTTACCGCTAGTTGCAATAACAGCTTAAAGTAAGGTTTGGGCGGCTTAAACTAAACTTAGCGCATATATATTTTATAGAAAAATCCTAGCGTGATTTGAACCCACGACCTCCAAGTGCCTCCCACTCGGCCAACGTGGCTTTTTTAATTAAGAACTAACTGCAAAACTAGTTTTAATACCAATACTTGTTATTCCTACTCTCGCCTGCGTTAGTAAGATAATGCCGCACACAAAGTTGGTGTAAACTAAAACAAAGGTGAAGTTTTGAAGTCGCAAGTGCGGAAAATGTTGGTACGAAAGCAGATTATATTTAAGGATTATTTGAAATTATGCACACTTCAAGCATGTTAAAGTGCTCTTATGCTATTTTTGTTTAAACTAGCTAAATAATAATCACGTTTTAAGACTGGAAAGAAAACCGGCGAAAATGATTCGACCAATCAAAGAGACGATATTTGTTTTCAAGTTTTATGAAGGAACTTGAGATAAGAGATAAAGTTTTTTTTTTTTTTTTACACACAATACTATCTAGCCCCAAACTAAGCAAAGCTTGTACTATGGGAACCAGATAACTGATAGAATACTTATATACTTTTTTTTTTTTTTTTGTAAATACATACTTATTATACATAGTAACACCCAGACACAGAACAAACATCTATGTTCATCACACAAATGTTTGCCCTGGGTGGGGATCGAACCCACAACCTACAGCGTAGAAGGCAGATACTACCAACTAAGCTGTGAGGCCAGTCTTGCAGTCCGCCATATGATTTTATGGCAATTTTTTTACACCTTGGGTTACATTATTAAAGTTTTAATAGGGATAGGAGGGACCTTTTTAAGGTATTCAATATTTAGTACATTATTTTGATCTATCTCGTAGAGTTCAGCCAGCGTTTGCAATGTAAGCGCAAAAAAATGTGTTTATTTACGACTTCATATTAGAAATCTTAAAATTATCAGTAGTTTATCTACTATATTAATAATGTAATTATACTTATAAACCTTCCTTCTGAATCACTCTATCTATTAAAAAAAACCGCATCAAAATCCGTTGTGTAGTTTTATAGATATAAGCATACATACATACAGACATACATACAGACGCGGGAAGCGGGAAGCGACTTTGCTTTATACTATGTAGTGATGGAACCATGGGGGATAGCATGGACCACTATCGTATCGACAACGTATCGTCCAAATGCAAAAACTGACACTTATTTTTAAAAAGTGTCAGTTATGACATTTGGACGATACGTTGTCGATACGATAGTGGTTTGTGCTCAGGCCACAAGGAACTTTGGATTATTTTCTACGCAATAAAAATAATACATCCAAATCGGATCAAGAAGTAAAAAAATTATAAATAAATAATAAAAAAAGACAATAATGAAACAAATATACGCATCGAATTGAATCTCCTTTTTTCGTCGGTTGAGAAAATAGCTTATATCAACGTACTAAAAATACACTTTTCATCACTTGAAATTATTATTTATGTTGTAGCAATAATTATTTCGATTTCTGCAAAACTTTGAATGCTTAATTAAACATTGTATTTGCTTAACTTGTATTTTAATCATTTTTAACTTTTAAATATTTTACAACCAAACAAATAAAACGCGTTTCATTGCCAATTATTATTTTACGAATCAATGAAGAGTTGTAAACAACTCTGGAATCGACGAAGTGTAAAGTCTGTTACACTAATAAACAAGTAAGGTTAGCAAAAAAAGCTATTCTATTAGTAAGTTAATGTATAAAATAATTACTCTATTATTTTACTACTAGCTGCTCGCGCCGGCTTCGCACGAATGGTACCTAGATAAAAAGTAGCCCATGTGTTATTCTCATGTATAAACTATATTACTGTAAAGTTTCATTTTAATCCGTTCAGTAGTTTTTGCGTGAAGGAGTAACAAACACACACAAACACTCACCAACTTTCGTTTTATATTTGTAAGAAATAGGATAGTAGGATTTTAATGTCAATGTAATTGTTATTAAACAACAGGATAAACATTTGGGTGTTAATATGTATATTAAGTATGTATTTACATAGACTGTAATTATGTATTCTATCAGTTATCTGGTTCCCATAGTACAAACTTTGCTTTGTTTGGGGCTAGATGGCGATGTGTGAAATTCCTATCATTATTTATTTATTACTATTTTCTGTAAGTATTGTGTAATAAATATTCAGGTTATATCTATTCAAAAGCTATATATTTGTGTGATGAACATAGATGTTTCTTCTGTGTCTGGGTGTTAATATGTATAATAAGTATGTATTTTCAGCATAAAAGAACCGTATATAAGTATTCTATCAGTTATCTAGTTTGGGGCTAAATGGCGCTGTGTGAAATGTCCACCAATATTTATTTATATTATCCTTATTAATCACTTACCGAAGTTGTATCCCACCTTACCTAAAACAGCCTTATTTTTAAACCAATATAACATTATTTTCCTCAGCATCAAATCAATCGCGAAACTCAAATAAGTAAATGAATAACACCGCAAACCAGAAAATACCCATCCGAAAAAAAAACGTACATTTTCCGGAAACATATTATTTACGGACATATCGAACCGGAAAAACATTACCATCAACAAAAGCAATCTCACTCAGCACTATGCAATCGAACGCAACGACGTGAAAATATTGGAATCCGTCCAATGACTTGATGTAATGAAAACAACTTTACAGGGGTGGCTATGGCTACCTAAGTTTGCAATTTCCGAAAGAAATCTTTGCACGCTTTAAGGTGCTGTTTTATGAGTTGTATCAAAGTATCAGGTTTAAGACGACGATAACACTACGAGCAGCTATTTGAATGCTGATCTATCAACTATAGCAGTGTTCCGCAAAGTGTGTACCGCGGCACACTGGTGTACCGTGGTCATTAGTTGGTGTGCCTTGGAAAAATAAGTATATCTTATAAACGTGTTTTTAGCAGCCCTGTCAACGAGTACTCCAAATTTAGACCGTCTATGCTCAATTAAACAGGCTCATGTTTCGCATTAGATACCTTTTCTGCAATATAACGTTTAGTTTTGTTGATGAATAAAAAATATTATTTCGTTGATTAATAATAAATGTTTATTAATATTACTTAAAAACTGATTTTTAATTTGTAGTGGACCTCAAAAAATTTAATTTTCCTAAATGTACTTTGGACACAAAATGTTTTTTGCAGAACACTGAACTATAGAGTTGTTGGTTGACGTATTTGTCAGAAGTACTGCCGGAGCATGGCAAAGGCACAGAAGCGTATTTATATCTATGTACTAGCGACCCGCCGCTGTAGCATGTTATTATACATATAAACATTTCTCCTGAATCACTCTATCTATTAAAAAAAACCGCATCAAAATCCGTTGCGTAGTTTTAAAGATATAAGCAAACATACATACATACATACATACAGACGCGGGAAGCGGAAAGCGACTTTGCTTTATACCATGTAGTGATTAGAAAAAAAAATCCAAGTACGGTAGAGAAGATGCTCTCAGATCTCAGTCAGAGTCAGAGGCACGTTCAAACATTATATTTGGCACATGCCCACATTTTGCAGTAGTTAGCATTCCGTGACAGGTTGCAAGCCCATCGCCGCTTATAAGAATACTAACTGGTTTCCTCACGATGTTTTCTTTCACCGTTTTGAGCACATATCAATTTTTCGAACAGAAAAATCCATTCGCCGGGATCCGAACCACTCGGCCAACACGGCTTTATTAGAAAAAACAGTTTGTATAAATTCGCAAATTACCATAAGACCGCATGCTTTGTAAATATACAGGATTAAACACAAATCAAAGCTTTGTTAAATTTGAAAATTAAAATGAACCTTTGAGTGTAAACGTTACCTATATTAAAAACCGGAAAACTGAGAGTCGGATTCGCGTACGAAGGGTTCTGTATCTATAAAAAACGGCAAAAAAACACGTTTGTTGTATGGGAGCAACTTAAATATTTATTTTATTCTGTTTTTAGTATTTTTTCAGCAACAGAAATCATCATCTGTGAAAATTTAAACTGTCTAGCTATCACGGTTTATGAGATACAGCCCTGTGACATACAGACGGACAGCGAAGTCTTAGTATAGTCCCGTTTTTATCCTTTGGGTACGAAACCCTAAAAAAAACATGATAGTACATACAGGTACAAACGACTACTACAAGTGTTACGTATTGTATGACGGTACCTTATCAGACAAGACAATGCATGTTCAGTAGTTGCCAGACGCCAGTGCGACGATGCGCACAACTCATTTTACGTTGCGCGCCACTGACTCGATCTACGTCTAATCGGAATGAATCATGAAAGTGTAGTACCTTTTGGTGCTACGAGCTGCTACGTATTGTCGTAGCAGTTCGAACCGTAGCACAAGCGTAGCAACAAAACTATTCTAGAGACTATTTTCCTAAAACGCGTGACATACTTTTTTCGTGTCAGGCAAAATAAATAATAAATAGGTTTTATCAATCATATCACTTAAATGCAGGGATATTCATTTGTGTTTCACGCAGTCTTTTTATTTTTGCGATAAGAAGAATTTATTTTTTCTCCCGAGGTTTTGACTGTAACAAAAATAATGTTTACATGCATAGATAGATAGATAGATAGATAGATAGATCATAACTTTATTGTTCACCATAACAAAAATACACAACAAAAATGACATTAAAACTGTGTAAGCAATGGGCGGCCTTATCGCTAAAAGCGATATCTTCCAGGCAACCTTTGGATGGACAAGACAGAACTTAACATAAAAAAGATGGTGTTTAAAAATCAAAAATGCTTACTAATAATTAGGTAATTTTACCAGCTGTTGTGTTGCAGTCATGTTCAACTAAGATTTTACCAAAATAACAAAGTCTTTGTTAATCTTCAGTGTTGTAAGGAATATTTCACCTATCTAAACAAAACTGTATTTCCCATAAAACTTAGACAAAAGAGGCCCTCAAGACAGCGCTAAAGAAGGCCAAAAGACGCATTGAGGGCGGCAGACGACGGCAAAATCTGATACGATTCATTAGTGTAACGAGCTTTTAATATTTAAACCAGCTTTTTGATTGAACTCCGGATAGTGTGAGCTATTGCCTGAAGGTGGGATGTCTTTGACACACCCTGAAACGTCCTTCATCTTTCATAGAGACACTCGAGTTTTTGACACTTTCTTGAATGTTTTCGCGGTTGTTGAGGTGTTTTTTCTTTCCACATCACGTTATCTTTTAAAATTTCTATAAAGCTTTATATCATACTAGCCGACCCGTGACAGACGTTGTACTGTCAAATTTTAATAATCGAATAGAAAAGGCTGAATGTTTTTAGTCTGTGATGTAAGATTTGTTGCACACCAGCGCCATCTATACAGAAATCATCCCTTTTGCGTTTTTTTATCGTTTTGCGGATGTTTTTCATATTTTAAAGTAGTCTATTATTTATTCGGGCATTATATCTGCATCTACAGCAAATTTCAACTAAATCCTTTTAGTCGTTTAAGCCTGATTGAGGAACAAACATACATACAAACTCACAAACTTTCACATTTATAATATTACTAGCGACCCGCCCCGGCTTCGCACGGGTAGCATGTTATTATACATATAAACATTCCTCCTGAATCACTCAATCTATTAAAAAAAACCGCATCAAAATCCGTTGTGTAGTTTTAAATATATAAGCAAACATACATATTACATACAGACGCGGGAAGCGGAAAGCGACTTTGCTTTATACTATGTAGTGATTATGATTTAAACTAGGTATAACAGTCGGAAATAAAATTTGCATGCCCAAAATAGAAAAGTGTTTGGCTCAGATGCGTGCAATAGAAACTTGAAAACTTACCTTAAAATACTGATTAGGCTGGTTAACACTCGTATGTCTGAAAGTTCCGTAAAACAGGTGTTAACTTTATTATTTCTAGCAACTGTTTGTAAAATTCAAAGGGTGCAGATATGTAATTTTGCACCCTCAATGGTGGTAAAAGGGTTCAAACCTCAGGGGAGGTGTCGAATCATTCAAACGAACTCGCTAACACTCTCCCCTGGGCTTGATGCACTCGTTTTGAAATTTGTTATAAGATAAAAAGTTAAAGCGATAATGCGAATAATAATAAATAAATATTGGTGGACAAGTTACACAGCGCCATCTAACCAGATAACTGATAATAGGGTTCAACTTACGATGAACGCCTCGTTTTTGTACAAATATTGGTGGCGATTCTGTTGTGTCCACGCTTAAGTTAAAATTCCTAAAAACTATCGATCTTATTTCTTTTAAGTTTAAGTTAAAGCGTAACCTCAAAGTGACAGTTCTAAAACATAGAATAGTTTTGAATAAATTTACGATTTTTGTAATAGATTTAGAAACGTCAAGCTAAATTTAATCAACATATAAATTGGTGTTGACTAAGATGACACTTGGTTGTGTCAAATATGCGAAATAAAATAGAGGAACGGCTAAAATATCCCAAGTTTTAGGACTGTCATTTTGATGTGACTCTAATTTAGACTTTAATATAAAAGGAATAAGATCGATCGTATTTTTACGAAATTTTAAGTTTAGCTTGGACACAACAGAATCGCTACCATTGTACCTATTTGTTCTTAATAAATCAGTGGAGCTAGCACAAATCGCTGTCGTACCGTTATCGTATCGTTAAAACGTCAAAACTAACTCTAATTGTATTGTATAATTGTAAAGTGATTCGTGCTAGCTTCCCAGTAAAAAACAGTGTGGGCAGATTGGGAGGTACTTTGTTTAAAAATAAGCATTTGTAAAATTCTACCAACCTTCAAGTGCTAACGCGCTGACACATATTATTACCATTATCATCTGAAGTTGACAGGATCATGATTCATTAAATCAGTGTCACCATATTATTTTACTGTCACCGATGTTACACAGGTATGCTAAATTTCAGCTGTAATGATTGGAAGAAACTGGTTTAAAATTTGATTGCAAGATTTGACCCGCACATACTAACAAGCTAAAAAAAGAATGTAAAAATACTTTGACTTTTGGCAGTTTAGAAGATGAGTGAGTATACTTATGAAACATTCGCTCCAGCTAAGTCTCTATGTAAATCTCTAAGTTATAAAATAATAAATAACATTTCTGAGTAATACGCGCATCTCCCCTAAATTAGAGTTCACTGCTAATCCTGCGTCTCTCATAAATTTTAGAAAACTGCAATTTCCGTATCAGCATGCAATAAATTCGTAATTGCTATTTTGTATTTGGTGTATTTCTTATTCCCATAGTATCTACATATTTACTTAGTTTGGTGTGATGGCGCTGTGTGAGAAAGTACAGGAAAATGTATTTAGTTACTATTTACACATAAATGTCTTAAATACTTATATACCTACTGATATTATTAATGCGAAAGTTTTTGAGTGAGTGGGTGTGTATGTGTGTGTTTGTTACTCTTTCACGCAAAAACTACAGAACGGATTATAATTAAACTTTACAGTAATATATCTTATACATCAGAATAACACATAAGCTACTTTTTATCCAGGTACAACCCGTGTGAAGCCGGGGCGAGCAGCTAGTGTACAATATGTAAGATCTATCTTGTTAACCGACTTCAAAAAAAAAACAATCAGAATACAATACCCAGCTAATAAGATAAGTTTAATCCCTGGTTTCGCTTGTTACCCATATCAAATGGTAGTCTATATAACTCTCCATGGCCTCAGCGTGAGTCAGTATTATGCCTAGTTTGACATTGTGATGATACGATGACGATACGAAGGTGATTCTTCAATCCGTTCCTGTGTAAAAGATGAACAAACCAACAATCACACTTACACAATTAAAATAGTAAGGATATAAGTTCAAATGGCTCTTTTGATGACGAATTACAAGTAATGTTATTTTTCAAACTATCGTGATTAGTAGATTTAACTATAGATTTTAACACGGGTGTTTATCACGTAAATACCTTTAATTTATTTTCCCGACGTTTCGGCTATGTTACAATAGCCATGGTCTGCCCGCGACAGCAAAATCTATAGTTATCAAATTTTACAAAGTACTAAAAAACACCGGTTCCGTTTCTTTTGGCCTTCCACAAGTATGTCTAAGTGGCCAATAAGCTTAGACCACATCCTCGTAAAATTATGAACAAAGAGAATCCACTACAAATAATATTCAGTATTTCTACTTTAACACTCGAACGTTCTTTTCCATTGAGAGCCTTGCACAGTATCTGTGGAAGCATAATTTCCTGTACTGAAATATTTATAACCGTAGGTAGCGGAAGTGTTCTGAGCTAGATCTTCCAACACCACGGAATTATTAAAGTGAAGCATGTTAACGATTTTCACGCTTTAATGCGATACAGAATAGCAACCATTAAGATTTAAGACAAGTAATAAATGTTTTTAATGAATGCAGAATCGTTTTTTCTCAATAACCGCAAAACATACAGTTTTATTTTTTATGACAAAGATAACTTAAGGATATAATCTAGATAAATTACAGACAGAAACACGATTGGTGAAACTTTCCTCAATAGATTTGTTTTCCAAAGTTGGCTCTTCAAAAACACTAGTTTCGTTTTTAATCAAAACTTTGAATAGCTAAACACTAAACAGTTCATTTTTATATAATTCGTTAAATAATCATACTAGCTAAGTAAATTACGGACAGTTTCTTTTTAAATTTGATGGTTTTCAAGATAATGCAGATTTATCACTTTTTCAGTTTTATCCGGGTAGACTTAGCCCATACAAAAAGTCAAAAATTTCACTTATCAGCTTAAGAGGCTCCCAGTCGCTGATTGCTCTTTTTCGAAACGAAAAAAGAAATACTTCTGAATAAGCCACATCTCCTATTTTTATAAGTATATTACTTCAGGTTCCTACCTAGATTTCTATTAAGCTGAAAACATAATAGCAGAAACTTTTCACGATAAAGATATTATTTCAAAATGATACGTTTTAGAATTTATGATCGAAATATTATATATACCTACTATTAAAATCAACTTGTGATTTATTGTTAAAGATAGGTAATATGTAGATCTATAATTCTATTAGAATAGATTTTTGATAAGTAATTATACATAATTTATATCATTAATTTATTCGAAAAGCTAAGGCGGACCACGCGCCGACGTGTGTTTGTCGTCATTGCAGCGGTCGGTAGGATTATTTATTGAAGTGATTAAAGATGGGTACATCTTTATTCACATATACTATACATTATAAAATAGGAGATGTGGCTTGTTCACAAGTATTTATTTTTTCGTTTCGCACAAAAACAATCGTCGACTGGGAGCGCCTTAAAAGTGCTGTGTGGACTTCCAATACGAAGGCCGTAGGTTTGAATACGGCCGTGTAAAAACGATTTTTTCTGTTCAAAGAAATTAATTAATCCTTATCAATTGGAGCAGTTAATTATAAAAGATCCTGTATTATGAAATGTATTTGTAAGTAGGTCACGGCTTGGTCAAGTCTCTTGGTTCAAATGATTTCTTCGAAAAAAAAACGAAAAAAAAAATAAAAAAAAAACACGACTGTAATCTCCAAGTACGGTAGACATTCTCTTAGATCTCCAGACGCTTAGATCCTTTGAAGATGTCTAGTGGTTGTAGTCAGAGGCATGTCTATTATATTTGGATAACATTAAATTATAAATATATCCCCAAATAAGGTAGACATCCTCTCAGATTTTTGAAGATGTCAGAGGCACGTCCAATTACATTTGGCACATGCCCACATTTTGCAGTAGTAGCATTCCATACGTGACAAGTTGGAAGCCCATCATCGCTTATAAGAATACTAACTAGTAAAAAGTAAACTAGTAAAAATCCAAATATTGTATATTCGATTTATTTTCAAATTCGTGTTCACAATACGTAGCTGTTAGCTACGCTTGTCTACGGTTTTGCTACGACCGAACGTCCTAATGACTTGCGGAAGAGAAGTCAAATTAGTGTTCATATCATCGACCACACAGCCTATAGAATAGACTCCTCATGCAAGACGAACACTTTCAAACAACACATTAGGCTTATACTGCTGATAAAATACACTGAGCGCGATTCACGACGCGCCCTGCGGGCTGCGACATTACACCGGCCAATCAGAATGCATATTTTACCGCACCCCCTGACCCGCACACCTCAACGATTTGACTGAATTGAAAAATAATTGGATCATGACTGTAATCCCCAAGTACGGTAGACATCCTCTCAGATCTTCAAACGCTTAGATCCTTTTAAGATGTCTAGTGGGGGTCAGAGTCACGTCCAAACATTATATTTGGCACATGCCCACATTTTGCAGTAGTTAGCATTCCATGCGTAGGTTGCAAGCCAATCGCCGCTTATAAGAACACTAACTGGTTTTCTCACGATGTTTTCCTTCACCGTTTTAAGCACGTGTTTTTGATGCGCATATACATTTTCGAACAGAAAAATCCATTGATGCACGCCGTGATTCGAACCCACGACCTTCAAATTGAAAGTCGAGGTATACCCCACTCGGCCAACACGGCTTTATTGACTGAATTGCTTGTTAGAAATTAAGCTATTAGGCGTCTATTGGGCTATATGGTCGATGGTTCATATACGATTTCATAGAAATTTAACCTTTGCACGGCATACATTGCGTGCGCCTCGACATAAGCCTTAAATCTTATTTCGTTTATTCCAAGAATAATAATTGGTTTCTGGACTACTGCTTTCGTTTGACTGCATTGCATATACCATTATTTACTATGATTGCTTGTTTTGACGTAAGAGTCATGTTGTTTTGAAAAAACCGGTCAAGTGATTCGCGCACGAAGGACCCGTACCATTATCTATTAAAAACGGCATAAAAAAACACGTTTGTTGTATGGGAGCCCCACTTAAATATTTATTTTATTCTGTTTATAGTATTTGTTATAGCGGTAACAGAAATACATAATTATGTGAAAATTTCTACTGCAAATCACGGTTCATGAGATACAGCCATGTGATAGACAGACGGACGGTCAGACGAACAGATGGACAGCGAAGTCTTAGTAAAAGGATCCCGTTTTTACTCTTTGGGTACGGAACCTTAAAAAAGTGAAATGTGTGTTGGAACACATAGAAGAAGTGAAACCCTCTCACCACGCGATATATCGTCTACCCCTCAACGCGGCCGTAAAGTTTATTCGTGACAGATAAAATCCTAATGCCGGGGTCCCACGGCCCGCGTTTTCACGCGCCAGACCGCGCCAAGGCGGACGGACGCGCCGTGGGAACGATGCATCCGTGGTGGCCCGTGCTCGGAACGCTCTGTACGCGACGCGCCGGACGCACACAGGCGGAGCGTCATCCGGCGCGGCCCGTCGTTTTACGCGCCGTGATATCCCCGCTTAAAACCACCTGTCTATGTAGAAGTTTCACTTCAAAAATAGTAGTTACTACAAGTTTCAAAGTGGAAAAACTTTTCCTGATACCTATTGAAACACTTTAGCGTGACCCGACTCGACATAAAACACAGCTTGTCAATTTTACTGATGTTCAACCTCGCTTTTATATAACAAAAATCTGTCATAACATTTTTATTGTAACAACCAATAAAACGATTTTTACTGCGATGCCATTGGTGTAAATATTTGTTTTAGTATTTTATTGTGTAACTCTTTTTCCTTACTATAGCAATGAAGTGAAATCGTAACTCGCTTACTTAAAAAACTCTCATGCTAAACTGCGAAAGAATCTGCATGCACTAAGTTCCAAGTAATACACCACTACTGTAATCTGATCCGTGTTGGCCGAGTGGGAGGTCCCTCGATTTTCAATCTGAAGGTCGTGGGTTCGAATACCAGCGTGCTTCAATGGATTTTTCTGTTCAAAAAATTTATATGCGCATCAAAAACACGTGCTCAAAACGGTGAAGGGAAACATCGTGAGGAAACCAGTTAGTATTCTTATAAGCGGAGATGGGCTTGCAACCTGTCACGTATGGAATGCTAACTACTGCAAAATGTGGGCATGTGCCAAATATAATGTTTGGACGTGCCTCTGGCTACCCCCACTAGACATCTTCAAAGGATCTAAGCGTCTGGAGATCTGAGAGGATATCTACCGTACTTGGGGATTATAGTCGTGATCCTATTTATTTTTATTTTATTTTTGTAATCTTGGCAGTGTGATATTATACTTTTATTTTAATTGAATCAGTACCTTTGTTTAATACTGTAATCTCTCTTTTACCATTGTTTGTAGTTTCAGTTGTCTCTAGTTGTATTATTACGTATCACTATCCGTGTAGTGGGGGCACTGGTGACTTGTAATACAGGAGTCAAACCTACCTCAGGCACCAGTCTCTCACAAAACAGATTTGCATTTGTGCACGACAGAAATCTTCCTCTTAATTATTTACGAAAACCTTTTTGGAATATGGTTTTGAAATTTTGTGTATTACCTTCGAAGAATTAGAACGACAGGCAGTTGTGTGAAAATAAAAGCAAAGAGAAGTTGTTTGGTATTTTTTGTTCGAAGAACCCAAAAATCGAGGCTTCGGCTCCGCGAAGCTCTCAACCTGAACAGCATTACTGTTTACCTTACTATATAATTACCACTTACGCCTTATTACAGTTACTTACTATTGTTAATGCTTACCTTTGTGAAAGAAAATAAATAAACTAAACTAATTAAACTTTAAACCAAGCCCCGTCCAACTTCCAAGACAATACGTTATTAAATAAGATTTTATATACAAGATAATAAGGGTATAACTTCTTGTTAAAACATCGTTTTTACAAAAAAAAACTGGCACTGGTTTGGCAAAGTTTGGGCACCAGAGTTTGTCTCTTACCATACTTCTTACTTACTTACCATAATTAAGGTGTGATTTATTTCTAAACAGAAATATGATTCTAAAACAACAGCTGCTTTCATTTAGAGAGATTTTGCGAGTTTTGAAAAATCACCACTTTTATATAAATTAAATAGAAAATAATAAACAACTTAACTTGTGTAGGTAAAATAAATTACCATCACAGTTTTTAAATAATTTATAAAATCAAATTATAAAACAACAATTGAAATAACAAATGAAACATGTTTAAACATAACATAACATGAAATGAAAATGACATATTATTATTTTCATCTTCAAAGAAACATGCTGACTGAAATGTATTGACTGATATCGCCATCATTCTCTAGGAAGTAATAGACAAGCCTCCATCTTTATATCCGACAATTTACCAAATGATAAACATAAAAATAGTACATATAGATATAGTACATAGATATAGTACAACTTCTACCATAAACATAGATAGAGAACAACTACTAGCTACTGGTTTAATAGCCTAGGCATGTTTGTTTTTATTGACAATGCAAATCAAGCGACTGAGTATTTCAAGCACAAAACCTTAATTCTTCCAAATAAGGAGAAGGTTCACAAATTTGACCTGTGTTTTAATGTTTCTTTTTTTTTTTCAATTGAGTTAAAAAGAAAAGAATTAGAAAGAAATTAGAGAATTAGAAGAAAAAGAATTCACGTCGTGTTCACTTTAAGGTTTTTATTGGTAATCAAAGATACAGTATATCCCAAGGAGGGTTGACGTCAGGCAAGGGCCGACCCCACGAGTGGTTCAGGTGAAGAGAAAGAAGAATCTAAGATACAACATAATAGTTTAGCAATACTGTAAACCGCATTATCTAAAATAAAATGATAAAAAAATGGCAACTCAAACTTACTATTAGATGTGCATAGAAACTAAAGTAGTGGTTATTCGAACGGTACTTACGCCCTTCTTGCTAATTTTCCAGTTTTTGAATCCGCGTCAAAAATTACTCGACAGCAGAAACGCTACTCCCAATCATCGCCTCCACTAAGAGCTATTTATTTATTCATTGAATCGTAAACTGAGCGTTGAAGTGGAAACGCGTCTCGGGACTGCATTGTGATGCGCTCAATTACGGACTGTTAAATGTTAAGAACTCCTGGACTAATTGGGAGTCTAGAAGGGACAATGTTGATAAGTCTGATAATTTAGGCAGAAAATCCCTCGTGAAAATTGCAACTGATGAGCACTCAGTCTGTATCATTTTTTTTGGGTTTAATAATGTCCCAAAGAATAGTGACAAGCGGAAATTCAGAGGATTGAATCCCCCTCATATATGTATGTATCCCCCACATATGTGTACCTACTAGAGGTATGTTCCGTTTTTTGTAGATTTTGAGTTATGATGAGATACATGCTTGATTATTTATTTTTAACCGACGAAAAATGGAGGTGGTTCTATATATTTTATTTTTATGTATGACATACATATATCTTTTTACCTGTGGCTTGAGCACGAACAACTATCGTATCGACAACGTATCGTCCAAATGCCAGTTTGCCAAGTGTCAGTTTTGACATTTAAACGATACGTTGTCGATACGATAGTAATTCATGCTAACTCCCTGGTGATCCGATTTGAATGATTTTTCTATTGTGTAGAGAATAGTCTTAAATTGGTCCCATTAAAATATTATAAATTTAGGACCAATAGTTACTTCATAAAACTTATAAACTAATAATGTCCCGTGACTTTTAAATTGGTCGAAACATTTTCGTCGCTTTTCTTTTAGTTTTTTTAACGTAAATATTATTCTTAAATAGCTGAACTTAGCGCATGCATAAACATTTAAAAACCAAATATGTTACCATTGCGTAAAAATAATACTGAACCCAGCATGTTACCTAATTCACCTGATTTAAAAAATCTGTGACCTTTTTTGCCTGGGGGTTATTTGGGTACCTCTAAGGGTGCTCTGCCTCAGTACTTCCGCTTGACATCGTTTTTGATATGCCCTGTATAAAACATATGTTGTTTAATCAATTTGTATAATGAAATTTGTGGAACGTTCATGAGTCCACGAATATTTATTACAAAAATCCTGATATGATTAGGAATAAAGTAGAATTCCTGGATATCCTTTCAGTGCACCTATACTTGTTGCAAGGACTGTCTCATCCTAGTGAATGGGAGTGTGGATCATCGCATTCTACTTGAGACTTGGAACGTGCGGTATCCAGCCTATCTACACACGTTACTTATATATATCAACGTCTATATGGCCAACACAATGGCCGAGTTAATAATTCTTAGGTTTGTGCAAAAATCATTATTATTATCGGTGAATTATAAGACGCAGTCAAATTGTCAAATTACAATTTCAACAGCCAGATTGTATAGGCCATCCCCCAAATGTATGTAAATTAAACGCAAAAAATTATATTATATAATTTTCCTTCATTATTATGACGCCTCCACAAAATTGTTTTGTAATATTGAATAATTAATCGTTTCCTCAAATTATCACACTGCGGCGTAAAGCTAAAATAATTTACAAAGAAAATGGGGAAATCACTTTCCCTTTGAGCCATTGCTTCTTCATTGCACACCCTACATCGCGTTAATTCGACCCGCCTTTGAACTGCTCAAGTCAATCGAAAAGTCGATCCCTTGGTTAAACATTGCAAATGAAAAGTCTCGATAGGGAATATTTTAAGTAATTGAACGAGAGAAAGTGTTTTTAAGATTTTGAACAAAGGTATTGGGATTTCATTTGATGGTTGGCAACATTGATTTCGTTGTTCATTTATTTGTTAATTGATTGGCTGTTTTACTAAAATTCGTTTAGAATTTATCAAAATGTAAAACGAGTGTCTGTTATTGTGTAGTTTAGGTACTAAGTTTCACATTTCCGTAAGAAAATTACTATCAGAGCTTCTATTGAAATTACAAAACTTGTTCATTATTTATTTAGCTTTAATTTACTTTCCCGACGTTTCGACTATGTTACAATAGCCATGGTCCGAGTGGTGGTAGCTCCGAGTACTCCAGTCTGCCGACCACGTGATAAAGACCCGTGTCAAAATCTATAGTTTGTTCATTATTATGATAAATTTCGTAAAAATATAGAACTCTATAAAAAAACACATTTACATTTAAGATACTAGATCTCCCTTATCGCGTTAATACTCCCTTTGACATCGTCAAGTCAATCGGAAACTTATCCCACAGTTAAATATACCTCGTAGTTACTCCTACCTACTTTGTGATGTCAGAATATTATTTTTCTCGGTTCGTTTGTCGAGAAAATTGAGGGAGCATCTGTGATGCAAAGTCAGATATAAGTTTTCGTCTGACTTTGAAGAATGTTATTTAGTTGAAGTGGTTTTATTCATAAACTTCGCAAATTCAAAGTCATCGTCGTATAATCATATATTATAATAGCTATAATACTTTTACAGAAACTACTTTTATATAATACTTTTATAGAAACGACAACTTTCTTTTAGCGTAAAGATAAGATAAGATACGATAAAACGGCTATAATTTTAGCGATGTCAAATTACCTTAGCAGAATATAACAAAGTTGATTTAGCAAAATTCAACATTTTTGATTGAATTGAAACCATAACTTACCATAACACGTAATCTTTCTTCTTCTTTATTTTTAACTAGCGACCCGCCCGGCTTCGCACGGGTAGCATGTTATTATACATACAAACCTTCCTCCTGAATCACTCTATCTATTAAAAAAACCGCATCAAAATCCGTTGTGTAGTTTTAAAGATATAAGCAAACATACATACAGACATACAGACGCGGGAAGCGGAAAGCGACTTTGCTTTATACTATGTAGTGATTTATATAAATTACGCGTCACGTTGTTTGTCCGCGAACGACTCCTAAATTACTTAACCGATTTTAATCAAACTTGGCACACCGTGTGCAGTTTGATCCACCTTGAAAGATAGGATAGTTTACATCTCAATTCTATTTTATTGCAAATTATTTATTTATTATCTAACAATAGCACACAATTATCTGTTAGCCCCAAAAAAATCTAACAGATGGTGATATTTGTTGACACAATAACGCGTGGCCAGGTCTGATAGTTTATTATAAAAACTTTATGCGCATCAAAAACACGTGCTCAAAACGGTGAAGGAAAACATCGTGAGGAAACCAGTTAGTATTCTTATAAAGCGGCGACGGGCTTGCTACCTGTCACGTATGAAATGCTAGCTACTGCAAAATGAGGACATGTGCCAAATATAATGATTGGATATGCCTCTGACTATCATCAGACATCTTCACGTTCTAGACATCTTCAAGGAACTAAGCGCCTGGAAAACTGAGAGGATGTAAACCGTACTTGGGGATTCAGTATTGAGAATCGCCTCCCAACTGTAAAACTTAAAGAATTATCAATAAATTAAATGCTTGTTATGCCAAATATTTATCATTAAATTATATATACTTATTATCGACCTAGTACCGTAGTTTGTACGAGTCTATAGTTTGTTATGACAAGAGTTCGACTATACAAAGAGAGCATCAGTCTAACCTACATCGGTTAACATAAGCTGTTACCGAAATTCCACTCGTATCTACCATCTTTGATGTAAGAAAACATCTGCTCGAATAGTACATAATCATATTGAAATATCTATAGTATACAAACTTGGTACAGATTATGCGAAAACCAATTTCCGTTGAATATTCCGTACTTTAACTTACGCGTGTATCTATATGTGTACTTAAAGACGACAGTAAAATGTTATGGCAAGATATGAGACGAACTTGTTCATGCCAGTCAACTTTATCCTCGCTCAAAAAGCATCTGACGAAATTAACCCTTACGTTGTAATGAATAAGGTTTAAAATGGAATTCAGAAAGGTAAGCCAGTGTAAATTGAAGGTGGTTTACGCACGAAAATGTTACATGAAAAGGGGTTGAAGTTTTTACAACTTGAAATACTGTACGAAAGCCGATAAGATCCTATAAACCGCATATTGAGAGTATAAATACATGGGACATATCCGCGTATGAAAACTTAGTTGTGAATGTTTCTTCTTAGGTTCTTGAACGAAAATGTTTTCAGTAAGTACCGAGGTCTAATTTCGATTTGATCGAAATAATACATTGCTACGCCAATGATACTGTCCCGTATCGTATAGTTATTTTATAAAAAACTCTTCAAAAAAACCGAACCTCACATAGAACAATGTGAAGGTAAATGATTGTATAAATAAATATACATTCCAACAGTCACATAGAATACAATACACGCCAAAGTAGGATTTCCTGTGTTGTAGGTATAAGGAAGAAGTATCACTGTATCACAACATCCAGACCCGGAACTAATAAGAGCTGATGTGACAGAAGTTTATACCCAGTTTATCCAGGTAAGTTCCAAGCAAATTCACCAAAACCAAAACTTAAGTTGGTGAAATCATTGTTCCACCTGAAATATTTTTGTCAGAAATTCAAAATACTAAAGTTGAGGACGGTAAAGAGAGTAAAACAAGTTAATCCATCATTCTCTTCCTACAAAACGGTTAACGTAACATTTGAACAAATTAATATCAAGTTGAAATACGGCATACATTGAAAGGGACTATAGTCACGTTCCATTTGCACTACCCCGGCACTAAACCCACTACCACTAAACCTACTTAATTCGCACTAAAGAGGCGTTGAAATTCCCTTGTTCATTTAAAACGACTGTTGGCCGCGCGGACTTTTGCACACAGATATTTTGAATCTGGAAATGACTATCTCATCAAGGAAAATCGGATCAACGTAGCTATTTCTGGATTTATTCGATGTTCCATTTCATAATAGCGTTACCGTCCCAAATAAGTGAGGCTTAGCAGATATCGAAAGTGGCCGGATACTTAAAAGAATAATCAATAAAAAAGTAAATGTTATTTGATTATTCCAGGCAATAACCAAAGCTACAAACACGAACGAACTTTCGGATTATTTTTATTATATTTTTACAATTTTGGGAAAACTTACACTCAGCATGGGTGTAAAGTTAACAATGAATACCTAAAGGCTAATTAATTACAAGTTTAGATAAAAAACATAAGAGTAACAAGTAGTAGACAGCGTCGAAAAAAAAACAAGGATATTATGATTAAAAATAAGTATGACATAAAAAAAGATAATTACTCTTAAAAAAATAAGTCGCCCATAAAAACGCTTCATACCCCGAGTTGAAGTATTACAAATATATTTTTAAATGTTGTCAGAGCTACTAGCCATCATAGCTTAAAATGTTACCTAGAAGGATTCCAGCAAACTACATCTCTTCAATGGTTACCGAATACTTGTACTCATTGCGGTTCAGAGGACCCACGTAATGCGAGCACACGAGACCTTACCGTCCGTGAATTACAAATAGCACCTTAATTATACTACCTTCTAGTCTAGTAGACTTGGGCACTTTGCATTGGCTTTTGATGCGAATAACGTTCAACGCAGTAACTTTAGATTCAGTATACTTTGAATAGCTTCAATACCATAGTGGCGTAGTAGGCGTAGTTTCACTTTACCTAGCTAAACCATACATAAAGATAGAATTAAAACTATCGTGGTTGTTAATCATTTTAAATAGAAATACGGCTAATTACGCCTAGTATTCGCCGATCTGCCGTTGATCACGGTCGCGGGCGATGCTCATGATGAAGAGCATCTAAATTGTCTCGAAACGTCAGCAATACAAAGAAAAACGTGGTATTTAGCCGTATTTCTATTTAAAATACATAAAGATATTGATAAACACTTGAAAAATAAGAAAGATATTTTTGTGTTACATTTTTAGTTATGCCCGGCCGGCGTTGCCTCATTTATTCTATTTCAAAAAATCACAGACTAACCCTCGTATTCAAGAACGACACTATGAGAACTCGCACCCACAGTGGACGAAATCTTTTTTCATAAACATCATTTTATATGTTGAGTGGCACTATGGCGCACGCTACCGTGTACCTTTAGAGCTCAACTTTGGCTAGAGGCACACGACAATGTGCCTCTAGTCACACTATGCAGTGTCGCACAACACATAAAGTGATTTTTATGAAAAAAGATTTCATCCACTGTGGGTGCGTGTTCTCATAGTGTTCTTGAATACGAGGGTTAGGTACACACAACAACTCACCCAAAGATTTATCGTAACCTGTAAATATAAGAATGCACAAAAGGAATAAGTCTAATATCGTATAACTAACAGAGCGAATTAGGTATTACATTTTTAGGTTTCATAAAACGTAGTCTTACTAAGCAAAATACCTAGATCTAAAATTTTTAATATTCTTTATTATTCTCAATTCAAAACGATTGATCTTGAAAAATCAATACGAAACCGCCCGACGCTTCAGGCAAGCACGTGACGTAGTCCTTTGTTATTACATAAAATAAGCTTGTCTGTGGCCCCCTCATTATACTCCGCTTCATTACTCCTAAGGAGATAGACGTGTCAATCTGCGGAGACTGGATTAAGAGAAGGTGCCGGTTTGTTTAAGTTTAGTGACTAGACCGAGTAATAAGCCATGTTTGAATCTTTAGGCTAAACGAAATGTCATTTTACTGGTTTTCAATTTGCTTTTTAAGGAATCTTAAACGGCGACGGACTTGCAACTTGTCACGTATTAGCTACCTACTGCAAAATGTGATGTGCTAAAAGCAATATTTGGACGTGCCTCTGACTACCAAATTTACACATCTTTAAACATCTGAGAGCATAGAGATCAGAGAGGATGTCAACCGTACTTGAGGATTACTTACAGTCGTGATGATTCTACTATTAGTGATGATATGTGTGTATCTTTTTTAGCTTTTCCTACCAATTACTACTTATATGAAAAGTTACGTTATTATTACATATACTTATGTATTCTCAGTCCGATCAAAGTCAATTTGTATTTTAATTTAGGGGAAGCAGGGGGAATGGCGCCCACTGGGTAATGGCGCTCACCTCTGTAACTCTGTCAAAATGTAACGTAGCAAAACGCCACTTGGCATGAAAGGCGAGGATAGGGGGCCTCTAACAGACAGTGATGCAAAAGGACCGTCAGCTCGCGTCATGCGAACGTGAAGTGCGTTTTTTCGTTTACGGCTGCGCTGATCTAATTTTTGGTTAGATGTTTTTGTCGGTAAGTCCAAAACTTTATGCATATTTAATTATTAATTTTAGTTTTCTGACAATAAAATTATTCTATTTTGTGATAATGCTATCAATTTTCAACAAAAGTGTATGTTTTTTTTTTATTTTAAATTAATTACCAAACGACCGTTTTGGGGTTATACCGCTCACCTGAGCGCCATTACCCCTTAGTGACTTATTTATGTATTGTTGTAGATTTGCCAAGTTATCGTCAAAGAACCACCGCTAAAACAGTTTGGACCGAAGAAGACCTTTTATCTGGTAATACTGCGATTTAAGGTTTGCCAAAAATAAGTCAACAAAATATTTTTTCACAAGAAAGTTCTTCAGAGGGTGTTCATATGAAGTATTAGTGCATGAAACCTTTGCGACGATGTCAATAATGATGAAATGAATGTGGATGATGAAAATTATAACAAATCAATTATTTGCAAAGAATTTGGAGAAAGTAACGAGTTGTGGTATCGCTACACCCTCTGTGGACTGTGGGCTCATGCTATATATTCAAGGTGGGATTTGCTAGATCATCAGAAATCTGTGATTTATGTGTCCAAAAATGTAATATTACTATTTATAATATGTCTTACTTTTAATAATAATTATTATTATATATTATATTATAATTTTTGAAGTTGATTTGACATCGTTGATTTCACTATTTTTGTTAAATCGTAAAAGGCTAATTTTGCATGCAAATTGGGATAATTGATGCTAATTTGTGATTGTAGACCTTACTTTTATTGTATAATGTCGATCTGATTAATATTTATATAATTAAAATTTATCTTTCTTGTTATATTCCAATAAAAATATTTGAGCGTCATTACCCCGTACCCTGAGCGGCATTACCCAAGGTCAGGGGTAATGCCGCTCAAACGTGTTTTTTTTTAATGTTTTCCTACTCCTAGTAGATCAAAGATATATGATTTTGTTGTTAAATTGTTGATTACTAGATAGTTAAAGACTTTATTACTCTTCTTAATTTTGATTTATATTACGTAATTTAAAAAATACACCATGTTTTCCTTAGGTGAACGCCATTCCCCCTTCTTACCCTAAACAATTTTTTTATGATTTTGGTTGCTCAGTACGATATGTTTGTGTTAGGATTCGCACTTTCAAACTGCCTAAAATTTGGCATAATAATATTCAATAAATTATTTTACTGGCTAGTAGGTATACCTACTGGTATCGTCTGAATACAGCATTAGTTCACAAGGCAAGATCGTTATCCTTTCCTTGGGTTTTTTTGACGCCTTTCTTTTTAGGTTTCCTTATAAACTTAAAAACCATTGTTTTAACAAGTATTACCTGAGTATTATCTGAGATGATGCTTGAAATTTTAGTTTTTTTATGTGGGTAGACTCACTACCTGGATAAGACAGAAAAAGTGATAAAACCGCAATATCTTGAAAACCATCAAACTTAAAAAGAAACTGTCTTTCATTTATGTAGCTAGTATGATTATCTAACGAATTATATAAAAATGAACTGTTTAGCTATTCATCGCTTTGAGTAAAAACTAAATTAGTGTATTGGAAGAGTGGAAAATAAATCTATCGAGAAAAGTTTCACCAAAAGTGTTTCTGTCTATAATTTATCTAGATTAAATCCATAAGTTATCTTTATCGTCAAAAACTGTATGTTTCGCGGTTATTGAGAATAAAAACGATCCAACATTCATAAAAAAAAATATTACTCGTCTTAAAAATCTAAGTTGGAATGAATCGGATGTCTTTGTAATATTGACTGGCCTCACAGCTCAGTTGGTAGTAGCTCTACCTTCTGCGCTGTAGGTTGTGTGTTCGATCCCCACCCAGGATAAACATTTGTGTGATGAACATAGATGTTTGTTCTGTGTCTGGGTGTTAATATTTATATTAAGTATGTATTTGCAAAAAAAAAGTTTTTAAGTATTCCATCAGTTCTCTGGTTCTCATAGTACAAGCGTAGCTTAGTTTGGGGCTAGATAGCGCTGTATGTAAAGTCCGCCAATATATTAAAAAAAAAAAACGACCTAGCCTACCTTCTAGGAAAGTACCTTACCTTATGTTTGATGCTTCAGTTCTTTTGCTCAGCTTCATTCAGTAAGTATCTAAGTGCATGCTGTGGCATCCTGTAACTGGGAAAACACATAGATTTAAGTATAATTGTTTTTAATTAGATGTAGTAAGTGATTTTTCTGTAGGACGCCCTAAATAAATAAATAAATAAATAAATAAGTTGGAAGCCGTAATTTTGTTAAAATTGACAAGGTATTTCATTTAAATCAGTTACGACGTGGGTTCTAAAGATTAGCGAATATTTTCTACAGAAATGGAAAAAGATACGGTAAGTACTGGGTTAGCATGAACCACTATCGTATCGACAACGTATCGTCCAAATGCCAAAACTGACACTTTTACAAAATATGACAGTTTTGACATTTGGACTATAGGTTGTCGTTGCACAGTTTATTATACTAGAAGAACATAGTAATGTAGTTATGTACAGTAGCTATCTTCCTTCTGTTTTATTTTGGAGGAAGAAGGTTTGTTTCTTTACTTGGAATAAGTACCTACCTAGGTAGGTAATTCCAGGTAAGACACAAAGTCAGTAGTAAGTAGGTAATAAAATAAAATAAAATGAAATAGGATCACGACTGTAATCCCCTGGTACCTACCTACGATACTTACGTTACGGTAGATAATCCTCGCAGATCTCCAAGCGCTTAGTTTCTTGAACATGTCTAAAGGGGTAGTCAGAGAAAATGGGGGCATGCCCCAAATGTAGTTTGTATGTGTCTCTGATTACCCTTTAGTTTAAATTGAAGTGTCTGGTATATTTATTTAATTTTAATAACTTAAATCGATCGCAGCGCCACTATGTTTTTCTCATGAACTATTTAACACAACGCCATCTCTCAATTTTATGCCGAACATAGCGTAAGATTAGTAACAAATGAAATGTCGTAGTTCTCCACTACAATCCTAGATGGCGCTTTGTACAAGAATTTTATTACTGAATTAGTACATTAGCAAACCACTAGATGGCGTAAATTAAGTAGGAGGTTATCCGTGTACTCCATGGGGGACAATTTTAATTAGAATTAAATTTCGTTTAATTGGTGACATTTTCTAATATAGGTAGAAGTAGGAACCTGACATATATGTGATTTAATAATTTAACTTTCGTATTGCTAGTAATATAATTATGTGTTTTTCAACAGTTTAGTGATCGCACTGTGGTGACTAGGTAGGTAGGTACTTTTAATTTGTCCAATATGAGTGTTATGGCTGCTCCACGTAATAATTTCGTAACATAGGTACCTACCTACTTCTTGGCGCACCCAAACAACTAGTGGTAATATTGAATAACTTTTGTATACAAACAATGCAACCCATTTAATTTTGATCTGCCAAATCGTCTTCAATGATTTTTACCTACAGAGGTTTTGTTCTTAACAATTTGGCATAGCTTTGCAATGGTCACTTAGCTTTTTTTAGACACGGGAACACAAAAAGAAAACAATAAGTCTCGCTATGACGACGGAATTTATTCTTCATTGTTTCAACAAACAGATTACACATTTAATATTATTTTGTTAACATGACTTATCTACATCAACGGAAAATGATGGCTGAATTGATTAACTCATAACTAAGTTACTTTAACTAATATTTGGCTCAATATGAGCTATGCTAAGTAACATTTTCGTCGGCCCTTCACATTTCTAAATTGACAAGGTATAAGGCAAAATTCAAAACTCCAGCTTTATATTTCCCATCATTCTTTATTCCTTCCTTTATTTTATTTATCACAGTAAGGACCGGGCGAAAATCTGTAATTACACTTTCTTTGCATGCATTTAACGTAACATTCAACTACTAGGTCATTCTTATTTAACTCGATTCCATAATTAGTCAATAATATCAGAAAATATTTTGTTTATTTTGATTATGATAATGAAACATTTAGCGCAACATTACACATTTAAAATTGTACCATAATTCAGTCTCGCTCACAACACAAAATGAATTATACAAAAATACTGAAGAAAAGAAAACTGTGTTCAAGGAAACTAACAAGATCAACACAAGTTGTAGTACGTAGGTACATACAAATGTAGCGTCACAAGGTATTTTGATCGATGTTCACTAAGAATACGATCATGTCTAGCTAGAATAAGTTAATGAACTACAAAATGCCCTAATTAGTCAATTTCACATTCAACAAGGCATCATTGTTTAACATAATTATTGGATTTTCGTCACTATTATGCGCGACCGCATCTTCCTAAGTTCATTCATAACTTTAAATTAATAATTATACTAAATTCGACTATCACTCACGCTCACACAATAAAGTTTTCTGCAACGAAACAACACAAACAAACACCAGCTACTAATACTTATTAATACAAGTTCTAAGCATTTACATCACAAAATAGTGCTGAATGAAGAAATTGTTTATATTGGTCATTACAAATAATTGGTCAAAAAGATATGTTTCAATCAAGGCCGAAGCCAAGCTGTTCACAATTTTGATATTCGAGTTGATATGAATTATACCTACAACCATTGAGTTTCGGTTGTTGTCAACTACGCTGAAGAGTCCTGCTTCAGTGCAAAAGATGAATGTAAGCTGCTAATACACGTAGATTTGTTTGAGCTGTGGTTTGAGCTCGGGAGGAATTGTGTACACTTCCTGTTCAGGCTTCTTTTTCACTAGTCGCTTCCAGCGACCACCGATGTTCTTGCGAAGACTACGAAAACTCGCACGCTCATTACCGTGCGGCTGCATAAGGTTGTCCTGGAAAGAACGAAAAGAAACTGGTAAGTTCAATGTACCAAGGAAATAATAATATGGAGTTTGATGATCCGGGGATTGTCTTATTTAGAGAGCTTGCTACTGATGCATTAAATGCACTCGCCATTCCCATCCTATACTGTTTTGAGATTGAGACTGTTGCCAGCCAAACAACGTAAGGTCGTCGTCGATTGGTTGAAGAGATTTTTTTGTATTCATTCTCGAAATACCATTCATTATTTGAAGGTTCAATTGCTTTGTTCTCTTGGGAATAATAGCAGGTAGATGGGGCAAAAACCGTATAAAATGCTATTCTGGACGAGTAGGAAGCTAATGTTTGCAATGAGTAAACTGTGAGGCCATACGAGAGCGTGGCAAGCCTTGAATACACTATTCAAAGACACATTAGCATTATGTGTTTCCTGGTGTGGTGTCTCGATATGTGAACATGCAGACATTGTGTAGCGTTCGATTGTCAATAAAATGATCGTTTGAGCCTAGGGAAACAGTTATCAGTGCATGATATTGAGGTCACAGTATTCAAGAGATGGAAATATGGAGGCTAGCGTTTGCCTCTTTTGTTAGCCAGACAGCCTCAAGGAAAGAAGGTCGAGTTACAACACACTCGCCTTGTGCAGCTTTCTATTCGACAAGCGTGTCCCGGCATTTAATTTAATTTTGCACTTAGATATCGCTGCCATGGTACGTCGAGCCAACTCTCTCTTGCGGAGCGGGGAGGGTCGAGCCAGTCACGGCTTCTTTCGAATAATAGTGTAACGTTTCTTTTCCCAGACAACTTTCGATTGTTACCTCCCTTGAGAATTGCAAAAACGGTTGCAAATGATGTACTGAGTCAAAGCGTATTGGGGTCAAGTATAACGGCTGGAACTGGTTTCATTTCTTGAAATAGACGTTCATATTTAGTTTGTTTTGGTGGGAGCTAGGTATGTTTGTAATGGATACTAACCTGATCGTGAGGATAGACGTAAGGCGGGGGCAGCGGCGGCGGGAACTGCCACAGCGGCTGCTGACGGAAGGCGAGCGGCTCCGGTGGAGGCGGCACTGTGGCCGCCTGCAGAACCTCGGCAGGGTGCACCGAGGCTGAGTGCTCCTCCCGTTTGCGCAGTTTACTGTGGACGATGCGAATCGCCATCATAGTACCGTTGTTTCCAACCATGGTTCCAAACGGTCCGTACACGCAAGAATAACTGTTCACACAGGGCTGGATCACAGGTAAGTTCCAGTCGGGCAGTCACAACATTTCAATTTAGTTTACACTCACAGCCGTATCGCGGTCTAATGACGCTAACTAATAACTAAATTTAAATTAATTATCACAATTTGATTTTGTTTAGAGCTTATTGCACTATCACTGTTCGTAGGAACGCGCGGTAGACCGCGTTACACAGCTACAGCTGCTTGATGGGTGACTAGAATATTTCGAGAAGTGTGGCCGGCAGGTGCCTAGCAAAGCGCTCGCTCGTGCCAAACGACCTCTACGGAGTACTCCATGCGTCTGAGTTGAAGTGGAGGGGCGCGCATGGCTTTTATAGATGCAAGTGGTGACGCGGCGCCTGAGTAGGAGGGGGGGAGGGAGGCGGTTGACGATCCGACCGTTTTCCGTGAAAAACTACGAATAATGGCGGCGCCTGATGCGACGCTCTCGTATTGTCGTGGTTGTGACGCACCCAAAGACTTGACTGTTGGTTTGTCCGGCACAACCATGTCGTAAAATTTTCCATTTTACAATATTCTAGTTATAGAATCTTATGTATAAATTTGAATTGCGGCTGTGAGCGAGGTTTTTAAATACCATTAATATTCTTGCGTGTTAGAACCAGTTCGCATTGTCTCTCTCTTTCATATGAATTTGTTGCCAACAGAATCAGCCTGAGTATCATAGGTACGTATAATAATATAAAATATTATAATAAAAGTAAGTGGTTGGAATAAAAAATACCTAGGTACATAGATGTGTATAAAAAGTAAGAGGCGAGTTTAAATAACACCAATCACACAATATGTCAATGATACGACCAAATCGCAAATAAACAAGAGCATACCCTTTCTATGCAACTGCTCCAGATATTATAATGATCAAATAGGGTCTTATCGATCACATAGATAATACAAGCGCCGAGGGAGTTCTACTGCATTTCACCATTAGTCGAGTTCAAAGTCCACAACATAAAATATCCATCTATAGTAATAATGGTTTACGCACAGCTGGGTCTGCGGATACAGTAGACGCAGCTGACTGTAATATTGCATCTCTTTTCGATAAACCTAAACATGTTCACGTTTGCAAGGGAGGCGTGTTTGAGAGCTTTCGACTCTAAAAGGCAAAGTAGGGCTGCAGGGCAAGGGAGAGCGAGAAGGTGCAATGCCCTTAGCTTCCACTAACATAAGCAAAGCTTCGGGCCTTTGACTCGAATAAAGCCTGGGATAAAAAACACAGGTAGTGAGCTATTATGAGTCGTTACCCTTGAGAGCGTCTAGAGGATATCGTCATTACAAAAAAGGCAGCGCAGGCAACTCTATCTATTTTCTCACAGGACGAAGTTTAACTTATTGAATTGCGAAACTTAAAGTTGAAATGCATCGATAGGAAGTAAATACATACAACACGTCTTTATCGTGCACTGAAAACTCCAGAAAGCACATTTTGTAATGAAAACTAAAAGATATGAATAGAAAAACATTGATAAATTCACGTTAAGTAGAAGACACGTTCATCAAGACATTTGTAGGTATATCAACAAGTAGTCGGTATTTTACCAATAATGTTTTAATGTTATCAGTATCTGTAAAGTCACGATTGTTATTATCTTTACTATTACAAAGAAGAATCTTGTTAGCAGTATTATCGCATGAGTCCGGTTTATTTATTAGCTTTGAGTGAGGCATCTGACCCCTTGACATAAAATCTTTTATAATCTTAATAGGTGCAAATGATCCTTTGTTTAGTCTCAAATCTTCAACGCAGTCAGTTCTGTTACCAAGCGAATTATATAAGTAAGTATCCATATGTTTTGTAAGTTCAAGTTATTGATGCATTTTGACGAGCAATCATTCAATACTGATATGAAAGTGAGAGGTAATTATGAAGAAAATAATATAAAAACTTCACGAAAGTTGAGTAATTGTTACAATATATATTTGACGTTGAGCTCACGTTTTTCTAGCTGATGTTTTTGAATGGAAGCGATTAAGATTACTACAGTTCCAATACTTTTGTTGGCAACCAAATTTTTTGACCTTAGTTTGCGTCAATCAAAGGGTATCAGTTAAAAATGATGGCATTACGCTATATAAACGTTTGTTACAAGTAATATGAACCTATTAGGTTCATGGAAAAATTACTAAGAGTTCATATCTATGTAAATTAATTTATTGTAATTCATTTATTTACTATAAACTAATTAATTACAGTATTTTTTTAATTACAATTGAAACGGGACTACTACATATATGTTATAGAAAATTAAGTAGGTACCTACCTATACTTCATAGGTTGGCTTGGTAGGTAAATACTTAATATGGCTGTGTATCAGAAAATTACAGGCACTTAAGCCTTAAAACCTGTAGGCATGCCTCAAGTTGGCGTCCGTATCGTTGGACGCGATTGGTACCTATATTCGATCAAAGAGCTAGTGTTTTGTTATCAGCGATATTACATGCCACATAGAGCATAGCATTTTTATGGGCCAATGCTGTAATAATTTCTAAAATTATATAATGTATACTAGCTGTCCTAAAGACGTTGTTCTGTCAAATTTCAATAATCACACAAAAAAAGCACTTTCAGTTTTTCCCGAACTTTATGCCACCCTTATTACTTAGGGGTATTAAAAATACCCTACGACCTATTCTCATACCTAAAAAAAATCTTAAAAATCGGTCAAGCCGTTTCGGAGGAGTTTGGCTACAAACACTGTGACACGAGAATTTAATATATGTTAGATACCTACTACCAAAACAACATTTCATTTTATATAATTTATCTTCTGCATATGATTCAAAAGTTACATCAGTGGCCTGAGCACGAACCACTATCATATCGACAACCTATCGTCCAAATGTCAAAAATGACACTTTTGTATAGTAAAGAGTGGAGTAGTAGTAGTAGTGGGAGGTGCCTCGACTTTCAATCTGAAGGTCGTGGGTTCGAATCCCGGCGTGCATCAATGGATTTTTCCGTTCGAATAATTTATATGCGCATTAAACACGTGCTCAAAACGGTGAAGGAAAACATCGTGAGGAAACCAGTTAGTATTCTTATAAGCGGTGATTGGCTTGCAACCTGTCACGTATGGAATGCTAACTACTGCAAAATGTGAGCATGTGCCAAATATAATGTTTGGACGTGCCTCTGACTACCCCCACTAGACATCTTCAAAGGATCTAAGCGTCTGGAGATCTGAGAGGATGACTACCGTACTTGGGAATTACAGTCGTGATCCTATTTTATGTATAGTAAAAGTGTCAGTTTTGGCATTTGGACGATACGTTGTCGATACGATAGTGGTTCATGCTAATCCCCCAGGTTAGCATCCGTCAAAATATAACGTTTCGGTAATTCCCTCAGTCACAGTAGACCAAAAAACAATATTCGTGCGATGTATTGATAAAAGTCGTCAGAAACTTGATTGCATTGACGTCAACAACTTCGATCGAACTCAATAGGGTACATTCTTAACAAGCTCCATAGTAAATGAATAATCCACTTGACTTTCGAAACAAGAATAAACCGAATCGACCTTTTATTCCTTTCGGAAATGCGACATTTTCATTTGTTCATTGAACTTGAAATGTTGCTGTTAATACCTTACAATAAAGAGTATATCTATATATGTTAGCAACCTCAGTCTTATTATAATCAATGAAACTTTTGTTTACGTTTCTCGTTCATTATCAACGGAAATAAAGGTTAGAAGAAAGTGCACACTGGCATCATCCCACGTGGTACAGTCGCCAGTAATGTGTAACAAAAGAAATCGGATTATCTGGTCACTTTCATCTTAGGAGTATCGAGATGAGCATAAAAAAAATAAAGTTTTATGTCCTAGTTTTGTAGTAGGTACCTACTACCATGTAGGTTTAGTCTAATGTTTTTTTCTAATATTACTAACAAGCTTCCACGCGCGGTTTTGTTTTTGTGATAAACGGTTAAAAAAGTACAATTTATTACAATTTAGGTTATTGATCAGGCATAGGCATACCTAGTTCTTTACCTAGAATAAATAGCATTTATTTTTTAATAAAATTTGCTTTTGAACCGTCGAAATAAGGATTGGTTTTGTCAAACTTTTATATAACTGGCAATGTATGTAACTATGGTTGAATCTTGCAACTCAATTTTGAAGCAGTTATCCCCAACCGATTGAGCTGAAAACTTCGGTGACAATATAATATGGTGACTGTGAGCTGATCTGATGATGGAGTCAGGAGCTGTTCAACAGACACTCACAATGAAACTACTTAGTGAATACTTCGTAAAAACTTTGCATATTTGTCAAGTTCCGATGACAATGTTATATGATGTGACAGGTGATAGCTCGATGGTTTAAATTATTTTATTTAAAGCTTGTCATTGAGAAATATTTTTCAACAGAAAACTTATTTAAAAAAAAAACATTTTGTCTCATTTTGACACACCCCACTTAATAATTATTAAGTTCAAGATTGTTTATAGGTCAACGGCCGGAATTTATTTTTCACGTGCTTTATTTGTAGAGGTGTTAACGATTACTTTTGCTGGCAACTGCACCTAAATTTATAGCTTCTGATAATAGACGAGGCCATTCAGGTACCTTAGCTGTAACCTTTTTTGTAATATGTGTTGGTAGCTTGTTGGTAGGCAATTAATTTTTCACTGATAAGTTCCTGTACTGGAGACATTTGTCGTTTTCTTCCGCGTGTGTCCCGGTGCAATTATGAAGCTGTCGCGTATGTAATCTCTTTAAAATCACACCTTTTTACTCTAATACTAGCTCCCCAGTTTCCCACGAGTGTACTAATGAAGATTACTATTTACTTGGTAAAAACTTTTAGTTCAACTTCTATCAAGATTTGAATGCTGAAGCAGTTTTATATGATTCCTAAAAGTAATTTCAAGTACGGACCTAAAAGTATAATACGAATTGTATTTTGATTCTTTTGTTGTGTGACAATGGTATGAATATTCTAGGACGTGTGGTTTAGGTATAGGTGAATGTAATCATATTTTATTGGATAATAAAAGGTTAATACTTATAATGAACTACGCTGCAAGTTTTTGAAGTACAACATAAGTTAAACACAAGGTTTTTGGAACATGTTTTGCCGAATGAGTCTAACGTAGTCATAAAATATGAATGTTAATGATCGATACATTATCAAATCCATTCGTTAAAAGGCATTGTACGATCGGTCACAACCTTGTCTGATTTTTTGGTTCCTGCTATACTTGGTATGTATGGAGGTAGTGCAGCGATGTCAGTTTTTTGTCCATCGACAGTTTCTGACTCATTCAACAGAATAGGTTTTAAATAGAACTGAATGTCGGATAAAATAACCAATCACTGAACACGGAAACTACAGCACAGAATTACCAGCACATACCTACTCGTTCTTGTTCTATTATTGTAACTTTCATTTGTTCTTTTATAAATGAGACGTGCAAATGAAACAGATAAACTTGTCGTGACTGTATATTGCAAGGAATTCGCCTTGACCACATAGAAGACAACCTTGTTGCTTGTTGGAATAGAAAACGGGTTTTCACCTCAGAAAAATATTCGAATACAAACTTATCAAATATGTCTTAGGTATATGAAAACCGTTAAAGTGTCAACAATCATCTGTAATTGAACGGTGGCGAGTCATGCAATTTCCTAGTAAGTGGATACACTTGGCTTAATCAGTTAGCATCGTGACAGATGTGAAACAATGAGAATTACCCGCGCTCGAAGGGATTGTTCCTATCCCTCCCGCAGAGGCAGACGATGGTCTTGTTCACTGAGAGCACGATCAGAGAGTTGTGCTCCAGGACCACGCCAACCTCGCAGTTTTCCTCTTTACACTTCATCGCCTCGACGGCGATCGGAGCGAAGAGCATTGAAACGGTACGGGCACTTCACAGCTGTTTTTTTTTTTGTTTGGAACAGTGGCGGCCGCGGCTTTGGCCGCATTGGCGCGCGTTTTGGCGCAGACTGGCAAATTGGCGACTCCGCGAGGTTTGTATACATACGGTCGAGTCGACGGTGAGTATTTGACTGGCGGTACGGCGGCCGCCAGCTTGCTTCGCGCAGCGGTGGGTGGCAACCGAGCACGCACCTCTCCCGTTACCTCATTGCTATGTTATGGGGACCTGACCCCGCAAAAGCCCTCGCTAATGTGCTACGGTCATTTGCATTCACTCACGACTCACGACAGGGAAACAGCTATTGATCGTTTATGAAATTTGTAGCACTGAATTGTTCGCAGACTGGCATATTGTCTGATTTGTCTTTCGAATTCAAATCATCTCAGAGGACAGCATTGTTATACGCTGGTCTTCGTTTAACTGAAAACAGTTGGACGTCAACGGATGTCGGTCTCAATGTGCCGCATTCATACATAACAAATAGCTCCGTCTACTCAAGACAATCGAACACCCATTGTATATGTAACATGGTTGAATATTTTAAGACTATGTTTGCATTGTAATATTGATTTCGATACGCATCAATGCCATTGAATACCCGTAGGAATAAACTTTGTACCTTATTACACCAATGGATAGACTCGATATAAAATATCAAACAAATTGCTTAAACTGCCGGTTCGCTCCCGCTGTACCTGGATAAAAGTAGCCCATATTATTATGTTCTTTGAGGTCTCTTATAATAAGCCAATCCTCGTTTCAGCTAAGTTCAGCTTTTGCCGCGTGATTGAACTACTAATATCCAACTTTCGCTTGGGAAGTGTACAAGTATGTTGTACTCCGTGACTAAAATTAACGTTTAATAAAGCTAAAATTAAAATAAACCCAAAAGTGTTTTTAGATACCTAACTATTTTCTTTATATAAAAACTAAATGATTATTTTGTAAGTTATCATTGTTGCTTAGCAAAACTACTGTATGTTATATCAAAAGTCGAGCACTGTCGTATCGATCTAAAACCGAAAGCTCACAGTAAAAACTTTTGATGTCCTTTGAGTAGCTACAATAATTGAAAGATAGAGTATAATGTTTTGCAAAAGGGACAAAGCGATAAAACCATTTGCAATTACAACTGTAGAATAGAATACTAATAATCAAAATACTATTAGCGTAGCCTATAGTAATATTTTCTGGTCACATCTGTGCATGCGTCACTAACGCTCGCTTTATGAATGCATTCAACAATTCATTACGAGTATGGCTTTGTTGGTATCCAAGTAGTAATTCCTGTCAATGCATCCAATGCATCCTCACCTAATTGCAGAGTACTAACTGGTACCGTGGGAATGCCATTTCAGCTACGGTCCGCTGCGCCTACAATGGACGGCCTCACTGTTCCAACACGGGACGGAACGGGTTAGTAGGTGATGACGTCACCAATGGAAAGTTGAATGATTCATTTAACTATTGATAGGACCCACCACCATTGGCTGACGGTAACGAATTCGTTTTTTCTAACTGATAAAGATTACTAAGAAGGAAATCTCAGTGTACTTGGGAGTATACGGTTTGTATGTTATATCGACTTGTAAATTTTCAATTTTTATATTAAAATAATCATAGCACTAGCGGAAACCCCCACCGTTTCGTTCACGTAGTTATTTTTACAACAGACTTTGATCACTTATGATTATCCCATATGATGCTCCTTTATAATGCACTCCTATCACCATAAAAGAAAGATACCTTCCAAGGTTTATGCTTTTATGACTTCAGTCAGTCAGTAACGTAAGAGTTATAATTATATATTTAAATGTTGGCATGCCAACTAGTTATACAATTATGAGGTGGCATAAATAAAAGGTAACCCACACAATGATCACCCAGCCAACGTTGTTTAACCAAGTTTTGCATAGCAACGAATAATTCATTATTATCTATATCATTCCGTTGATCCTGACTCGATTTGAGTGAAGCTGGTCAATAATAATAGAAAACGATATTACTATTGCCAAAAGACTACGAGTATCCCCGTTGCGTGTCTACTAGTTTCGACAAGATGACTTTAAATTATAAATTAACAAATTAATTGATAAGACCACTCTAGGCTAGGTACTTTTAGGTTTTAATACTACAGGAGAAACAATCACGCAGACAAAACAGAAGGCCAGCTGAGTAATGTCCAAAGATTGTCCGATTACTGTCTAACACGCGTAGGAATCAATGAAGCTATCGTTCGTGTTCAAACACAACAGTTTGAAATATCATCAGTTGATTTGTAGTTTTTAAAACAGCGAACAGTCAGTTAAAATAAACATAGATTATTGTGAAGCGTTCTGTCTCGACAGTGAAAACTGGCAACCATCCAAACGGTATAGACCTTGGTTTCTGGTGAAAATGTTGTATTTTTGCTAATGTCTTTTGCGATTGATGCGGTAAAGGTTAACATTTACACAACATGGTATGACGCAAGAATTTGCTAAATAATTTTTCATTACCTACACACGAGTAGTTACCTACATACACAAAATCACATCTGTTTCCCGGAGTGATAAGCCTCTTTTACTTCATTCACTTTTATCTCATTCTTTATGCACATTCTTCGGTTTTAATCTTGACCTGGCCTTTTTCCAAAACGTCATCGATTTGGTCTAAGAATATGAGCTGACTCTTCCAAAAGTCCCATTCACACTTGACATATGTACCTGTTTCGTCATCATCATCGTCGTTATTTTATTTTACTGTTTACTTTAACTTTAAAAATTTAACATTACATGCTTCTCAAAAAATGTACTGCATTTATTCTACTCTGATTCCTATTCGGCCATACCAAACTTTCACTGCTATACTGCTAATAGGGTCCTTTTGACAGCCAGTTGTGCCTTTTCAGATACTTTCTGACTACTTAGAAAGGCAGTTATATATAATTATAGTGCCTATTAAGTACCGATGTATAATTGCTTTTTCAACGAATTAAACTGGTGTAGGCACTCTGGTAGAATTTTTTGTCTGCATTTATTCGCTTCCCGAATCTAGATTTTTTATTGATCAGAACCATTTTAGTGTTATGTTCTTAGTTTTTTCTTGCAGAATAATAATTTTATACTGTTAAACAAATAGGTACTTATAAACAGTACCTATATCGATAAGCAACAACTATGGGCGTTGAATGTGCGGGAATTATTCTAATAGTTCAACGTTTCCATTGACCTTCCTTGGCAATTACATAAAATTAGTTCAAATGATGATAGAGGATACATGTGCGAAACAATTAAAAAAATGACAACACTAATTACTAAAACTGTTTGCTGGCATATCCCATTGCGGAAACTTCAATTTACTAGAGGACATAGGGTATAAACCATATAACACTAGATATTTCCACTTAGAACCAGTTTAAAACAGATACTCAATAAAGGTCTTCTCCTAAAGGGCTTCCATTGATACGTTATTTACTAATAAAACATGGCCAAGAAACTTTGGATGTGACATTGACTTCGGTCTCGTTTATGGCAATACAAGTCCGTTTAGTATGCCTATGATAATTATACCTTATCCGGCAAGCGAATGGATAATATCCTGGAGCAAAATGTCAATCTCATATCATAACTTTACAAGAAGCCGTTTATAATTTTATTGGATTCAATATTTCAAAACAAAAAACTTAAATTACAACTTAGATAGGCACATAATAATCAACTTTTAGGTCTAAGTACTCACATTTTTCTAATAATATTCTGGAAGGATCTTTTTATGACAATTAAAATTAATAGTTCCGTCATTATGTTCTTGTTTATAACCTTGTCACCAGTTTAAAATCACACAATTTCTCTAAATTTGTTCTCTAACTAAAGTGTAGCGATAGTACTGATGCAATAGAATGAGTAACACCGTCACCGTCGTAAAGGTACGAAAGTTCTACCACTATTGCTAATAATTCAAAACTACCCTCATATAGACTCGGAATTCATAATTGTTGGAAAACGTGTATTAAAAGCAAAAACGTTTGAGGGCTAAATTTACGAACAATATAAGGCAGAAATAACTACTGGGTAATGTATTTTTAATATTCAAATAGCATTTTTTGTTTCGAATATGTAATCTTAGATTAATGGTGATGACGTCATCAAACAAGTTATCTTGATACTTTAATCTACTAGTGTAATCTCCCGTAACTTCGTTCACGTGTAGTTATTTTCAAACAGACTTCAACCCTTTAGAGGGGTTGCGTTTTAGGGATTATTTTTAGAGCACCTCTTCACCAAAAAGGAGGTTCTCAGTTTCATGCTTCTAGGATTTATGATTTAAGCTGTGGATAGATAAAGATCCGTGTAAAAATCTATAGCTAAATCTATTAATCACTATAATTTGAAAAATTATACGTGCATAGATCCTCAGTCAGTCAGTAACATACGAGTTTTATATTATTTCAATTATGAATGACTCATCAATAGGATACCAAGTAGAAATGAAGGCATTTCGCAAAAGCCTTGGGCTGACCTGTACCATTCTATTGCCTTGAGATAATGATTAGGCTTGAATAGTACCTATCTACTCCAGTGTAACATATGTACCTACAATGTATACTTTAAACTGACTAGAGACAGATGGCCTTTTTGATTCGGCCGAAAAAAAGAAGCATGTTAAAAGTTTTAAGTTTAAAAAATATCGGGACTTGCTTTTATAAGAAGTAATAACTGATCTGATTTTTTGACGAAAAAGGTCGTCTATCTGTCGCCAACAAAATGCATGCGGTACTTACTACATAAGTACCTACTTAAGCTGTAATTTATCGTCTGTCATGTTATCGCGCAAATATTTAGTAATTAAAGCAGGTACTGGGGCCGTACTATAATCTCTAAGTAAGACTAAAGCAGTATTACTTTAAGAGCGAAAGTGACAACGCTATACGAATACGTATGGCGTTGTCACTTTCGCACCGCGAGTGATACTGCCCTAGTCTTACTTTAGAGATTGTAGTACGGCCCTGTAAGTTTTCTGTGAAATATCGATAGCTAGTTGGTGAGTTTGTCAACGTACCTAATGAATTTAGAATTCTGAATCACTTTTCAAAGCCGAATCTACACAAGGTCACTACTTAGATGGGACATTGTGAAGGCAAAAAAACTGTGAAAAAAAACTTACTTGAAAGAAAAAATAGTATTAGCAACGTAACTCCTGTTTCTATGAACCATACATAAACCAATGTGATAAATATGTTTTTTATAGGAGAATAGGAACTCAAAAGTCTGATGATTTCGCAAAAGCTAAGCCAAAGCCATCTACAAAGTCTAAACAAAATCAATGTAAATAATAAATGCAATTTTTACAAGATAAATATTAAAATCTCGGAATTTACTGCCTTTAAAGCCAAAAGATCTGCTTGTAAACCTTATTTTTTATTCAATTTATGAATAGTTCAACTCTGTGGCAATGATTCATCAGACAGACTTAGTACTCGTTTCTACGTAGGTACAAGAAAATATGAACAACATTAAAGTTATTTTATCTGTGTAGATTTGATCCGAACTAACAATGTAAATTGTCATGGAATATTACGAGTAGGTATAATTACTCGTTACCTTTCTTAAAACAAATTTAGTCAGCAAGTGCATGCGTAATATCGGTTATCTCGAATAAACCATTATAATTAAATCTTAGTCACTACTCACGAACTGAAGTCATGAAGATCTCACGAGCATCATCTATCTTATTGATAAGTGTTATCATTGTATGTCAATCAGAGTTGAGTCAAGAACCTATTTATAATGTAAAGAACAACTTAAAGTGGTCTTACCATCGATTATTGACATCATCAAAATCAGGACTTCATGAGCAAGTGATGATTATGAGAAACTAGCGGAAACCCTTGTGATTTCGGTCATGTCAAGTTTTTTTCAAACAGACTATCTCCCGCTGCACTTCATTAGGCGTTTAATTCGTTAATTTGTTTCGGGAATTCCGCACCCTTCTTTCAAATTTCTAGGACCATTGGTTTGGGCTGGGCGTTGATAGATCATTCAGCCAGTAAGTCAGCCACTAACGTAAGAGTTTTATATATTAAGATAGACACCCAGAAGTCACTAAGCTTCCTTGTGTCGTGGGTATCAGAAACTATAAGTATCATAGTACAACACCAATGAGTGTTTGCAGATTATGTCATGAACCTTGGACATGCTGCAAAAATCTCACTTATACCTCTTGTAGTATCTAATCTATTACTCATGCGAGTAATTTATCTCTTGAAATAGAAATAAATAAACCATTTATTATTTATACAGCTTAGCTTAATACCTTATTACTTTTGGCACCCATAAATCGTTTTTGAAGTATATAATAGGTATAAAAACGTTATGGTATATTTCAAACGTTGTTTACATTACGATCATATTGATTTTATTGGTTGATCGTAAACCTCAGCACTTCGGTATATTGAACTGATACTTCGTTTTATAGCGCATATATTGGAGAACAAAATAAATCCTACAGTTTTGGGTGTACACAATCAGAAAATCTAAGACATGGACTGCGAAAGGAGTATCCAACCACTTACTTTTATTGTAAGTATATAAAACTAATGAATAACTAATTCTAATGAAGATAAACGGATATTCACGATGAAAGCTGGCAACCGAAAGAGGAAAGTAATTTTATCAACTCAGAATGAGGATGTATTCGAACCAATTAGTTTATAAATAGAAGCTAAAAATATAAATAATGATAAGGTAAATTGAACAATTTTATAACGTCCGTAAGCACCAAATTTTAAGCTCATGCGTATCTTCCCTTGTGTTTTTAATAGGTAGATAGGTGTAAACTTAAAGTTTAGTGCAGCCTGGCATTAAGGAATAGAGTCAACAGAACAATGGCCTGAGCACGAACCACTGAAATATAAAATCTGACACTTTTTGTATAGTAAAAATCTCAGTTTTGACATTTTGACGATACGTTGTCGATACGATAGTGGTTCATGCTAACCCCCCAGAAAGAATTGATTTAACTTACTTTATTGTTAGGGCCAGCAGGACAATGATGAGCCCAACAAGGGCCATTGCGATGACTACACCGCATATCATGTAATTCGCATCATTTGGGGCATCTGAAACAAAAACAAAACAATATTACTGGATGTTTATTTAACATGAGTTGAAAACCACCTTTTACACAATAACTTGTACAAATTTAAGGAAATAATGTTTATACAGAACCTTATAAAATAGGATTATTATCAAAGTTACTCATGTATTTGATTATGTGCGAGTAGATATCATTCTTTGAGTCGCATCTTTTGCAATGCCTTATACTTTTTTTGTTTATTTTTTTGTATGAGTTTTGTAAAGACGATCCCAAACGAAAAATATTTAGTTTTCTCGGTCAGAGTTGAGGTCAGAATATTCCACGAACACGTTTGTTCGGACAGAATACCTACACAGTTGCATACAATGGAATGCTAAACATTGATTGTCATGGTATTCAAGCAAAGCACATAACATCCCAATAGAGATGCAATGCGTCTCAAAAAAGAAAGATTAGTGACAGAAAAACTGACGAACGTTAAGGCAGACAGGTTCTCCAATGGAGATCACGCACCGGAAAGTGCAGCGTAGGGATATCCCCACTTGATAGAAGACCTGAAGAACCTGAAGAAGTTTGGCCGCTGGATGCAGACTGGGCAAGATCAGTCGCTCTGGAAATTTATGAAAGGTCTATGTTCAGATGTGGACGTTCTACGGATGAAATTATAATATTAAACTGCTGGTTTTTGCTTTAGGTTAGGGGTACGAATCATTTTATTGTAAGAACAGGCAAATAGTAGGTATATATTAGTAAAAAATATGTTGTTACCGTAGGAATTGACTAACAAACCAATTTAATATTATAAAAGCAGTACCTTTCTTGTTCCCTACAATTAGACTTCATACAATGTATTTAATGACTGTAGCAGCGATTATAATATTTTTCTTTCAATTACATACACATGCTTTATTGTACAAACCTACAATAATAACAGTTATAAAAGTATTCCAGAATTTATGTCATCACTATTCATCACCTTTGTGGAAAGTAGAATATTCCGATTATGTACCAACGACGTCACCCAAAGATCGATAGGATAATAATTTCATCAAGGCTTCGTTTGTCCTTCAACATACGATATTGAAAAGAAAACAAGCTTTCAAGGTTTCCCTCCGACCTCAACTATATTTATTGCCCAATGTCATTTTCTTATCTTCATCCAAATGTTGTCTGATAGAGATTGCTGAACAGCGATAAGACCCATAGTTTATCATATTTTTGTTTTTAATTATTTATTTGTTCTATTTGTGGTGTGCAATAAGGTATTCTCTATCTTCTATCTATTACGATGAGTGCAAATCAAACATCAGGGTTCGTTCAGCTGAAGTACGGTATAGTTCTACCTAAGCTGGATCAAACTGGATATCGCGGTAGTTCATACAAAAACCAGGTTTACTTAGTTACTATCGCATGCCTTAAATAAAGCTCACTATCTCGATAATGTTGATCGATTGTATACTGCTGTGTACTGGATAACGGGCGCGCACCACTTTGCACCAATTGAACGGTGCTTCTTCCTTAATTTGTACTGTAGGTACAAATCGATTGCGTCGGAAAATACCCGATCGATATACGTACGCCTGTGCCTGTAAGGGTTCATGCTTTGTTGTGGAACAAAGTGGGAACACCTACATGGAATAAAGTGGATTTCATAACTATGTTTTGTAGTTTTTTCTTGAAATCAAAACAGACAGTCTCAACTAGCTTCTATCCGTTTATGGGAAATATCCTCCGAGATCTCCATGCGTTCAGATCCTTGAAGAGGTAATCAGACACGCCTTCCATATTTTGCAGTAGTTAGCATTCCATACTTGACTTGTTGCAAGCCCATCGTTGCTTATAAGAATACAACTAGTTTTCTCACCATGTTTTCCTTCACGTGCCGATGCTCATATTTATTTTCGAATAGAAAAATCCCTTTATATATGCACAGTGGAGACTCGCAACCATCGGATTAAAAATCGAGGTATCTCTTACTCGACCAACTCGGTCTTTTGACGGATTATTGTTATAAGAAAAAGGATTAACACAGTTTTTTCCTAAATCCTTTTTGTTGCTTCAACACACTTTTAACTTTTAAATTTCTTTCTTTTTTTGTTTAATAAAACGTAAACTGAACTCGAGAATTAGAATGCTTGGCCACACTGAAAATCGCCTATAAATGAGTTCTTTATGTATCAAAACAATAACGTTCCTATTCACATGTTTACTTCCTCATTGTACGCAAATAGCTACAAAACGGAACCCTTGGTAAAATAGGTAAACAAAGTTCATTACACCTTACTTTTTAGGGTGAATAAACAAAATGGACGCGGTTAAAAGCACACGACCGTTCCACATTGCGATATTTAGGGTGAACTAACAAGATATTCCGGGCCGTAAACCGTAGTCTAGTCAGGCAGAAATTTTACTAAGCAAATACGTAACTAAATACATGCAATAGAATATAGTCTACATAAAAGCAAACGTTTTAGAAATTGATTTTTAGGGCAAGCTATTGAAGAAAATCTTTTTGAAAGTGGTAATCCAATTGTTTATTTTACCACTATAATTACAAGGAATGCAAAGACTGACTAGTAACAAAGGTAACTTATAAGTAACTAGGTTCCGCCTACTGCTTCACTTGCCAAGTAGGTACATCGACCTCCCAATTTAACCCTGTAAGTGTTGGTTTTCGGAAATAAATGTATGTATGTTTCAAACTAACTCATCGCCTATATACAATTTAATCAAATTCGAAACTTTCGCATGTGATAGAAAATGATACGTACGCTAAAAAGATAAAAAGTAGTTAACTTAAAAGGTAGTTTCGAAAATAGTTTGGACTTTGTTTGCAAGTTATCATAAGGCAAATTCCAATAACACCAGACATCCCACGCCTTACGTCAAAATAAAGACCCATTAGGAGTTCTAATTCTATTTAATTAGGAATTCCCAGCTGGCAGTCTGGATATTACATTATACCTACACAATTTATTGTGTACCCGATGTTCTGGTTAGGTACCTACTACAACACGAGCATCGTAATAAGGAAACCGCAATGTCCATTAATATTAAAATATATTGAACAAACCTTGAATTACATATGTCATATATTCGTTGAAAAAAATGATGAATACCCATATCACAAGAATGAATAACAAAGCGAAATACTAGATTTTTTTGTCCAGTTGTTTCCTGAGAAGGAGTTACAGTTGTCTCCAAAAGCGAACCTTTTCTGCTTCGTAACAAATAACTCTTAAATTCTAGAGCTTTTGTCTGACCTGAAACAATTATTGAGTCAAAGGGTTAAGGACAAGGTTTAAAACAATATCCATAAGTGCATCACCTTGTCCTACGCAAATTTTATTTTGAACATCTGTACAGTTGCCTTGAATATATGTAAATTCAATTGTATCAGGGAAATAATAAAAACGATGACTTGTTTCATGAGTTCAGAGACTACAAATACCTATTCGTTACATTAATTTTGTCCTGTAGCGGACCAGCTAACTTATTTCGTAAAAATCATACATAGCTATGAATATTGACTATGGCTAACATACATTTTAGAAAATACTAATTTTATAGTAATTGTTATAGAATCTATGTGCCTAAACTAGATTGAATTCAGTTAATAATGGCATTCAAAGCTATAACTATATATAGTTTTAACAAAATAGGCTAACCTTTCGCATCTATGCAGAACAATAAACCATCCATGCTATAGGTATAAAGAGTCAATAATTGAATGAAAAAGCAAAAGTTCACCACATTATCTAATGAACTTTGAGTACATCCGGCGTAGTCATCATTATTATATGCAGTTGGTAATTTACCAACTGTATAATGTACATAGTTCGTTCTTGGAAACGGAAGTCGAGATTTCGTTGTGCAAGCATTTCTTAACAGTGCTCTGTGCGCTGGGTGGTATAACCGTCGCGACATGGTTATTTTATTGTGACGCTGGGACAATGATGTTTTGCATCACAGCTTAGGTAAGCTTGCCTTCAGATTCTAGATAATGCAACTTAAATGATTACTTCCTAGTTATGACAGGCTTGCTAGCGTAGAATACATTGGCTATTCAAATGGGGTTAACGGGAAGGAAGCTAATGGGCAATTAGGTAAAAGTTGGTGGGTACATTATTATTATTGTTACTGATAAGGAAAACTTAAACAGTGAACAGAACTATCGAGTAGTACCTACTCGTGTATAACACATAACAAAACACCCAACAGTCAGAACCTATAACATACCTACTCATCAGTCATTTATTAATGTTATTTAATGTCCCTAAAGCGACCCAACATGAGGAGACCCAATTTCGTTGGTGTTTTAAACCATAAGGTAAGTACTTCACGTACCGATTTTATATTTGCAAATTATACAGGATCAAATCCGTATCTTTTGCATCTCATACATGCACCAACCCGCCAACAAGATTGTCATACTCTTTGATATTCTCTTTGTCTTATTCTATCTGAAATTTTTGAGATTGAATCAATAAATACGTACAAATTCTTCAATGCAACTTAAATTCAGCGCCAAATGTATGCAGCTGCGGCAATAAAATGGATCAGCGTAATGTCATCAGAAGGTGGAAGTTATAAATCCAATACTGATTTGAATCGGCCAGGTGCCAAGTTTCCGTTCCGTCAGACAGGTCTTATGTTCGAATTCCTTATAGGCAGTGATTGTCAATGACGCTCGTTACAATTTCTGTGGTCCAGAGTTTAATTCTCCTGTCAAAAATCAGCTGTATTATACTCGTTATAAATACAACGGTCTGCTGTTTTGGGGTTTTACGTTAACCCAGTTTCATTGAACACTTTATTGGCTTTATAAAAAAATAGGTTTCACACTTGAATAGCGTTTCGAAAATACGAGTCTCAATTTCCTGTCAAAAGGTCAAGAGTGTCGTTCACCCGGTCACACAAACCAGGAAAGCTGACACCTAATCTATGGCCACGTTTATGCAGAAAGCAGGTAGATTTTACCAGCGTCATTAGTTATTTCCAGGAGCTACATCAACCTGATCTGAGACCTTACCAAACACACTTTTTAGAAAAGGAACAGAAAGCGTCCTTGGTCCGAGTCCATACCAGTAAACACTGTTCTGAGGATTCCGGGAGCTCCAGCGAGCAATTTTCTAAAGTGGACACGATCTATCAGTTCATTAGTGTTAGACTGGTAGTATATCTGTGGCATAGTACCAGTGGCATCAGGTGGTAAGTGCAACGCACTCGTTCATAAAGGGTGAATGCACTCGCCTCGCCTTTTTGCTTCTGGGGCAATGTTCCTTGGGCTTAGTCGAGATGGAGCAGCCAACGGTTTCATGTTAAGCCGTAAAAGTTTAACTGTATAGCTCAAGCAATTGATACGGTGAATGAAGCATGGGAACCAACACTAATCTTTCTCAAACTGTTAGTTATTTGAAAATGATGCCAACAATAGCTGCTAATATGTGGCGTCAGTTTTATGTTTTGTTCTTTACGTAGTTGCTACGCTACAAAACAATGTAGCAGTATTGGCTTAGTGAAAGGTACTCGAGTTTTAATGCAATGGTTATGGATTTGAATCCCAGCTATAGAACAATATAAAACCCACGGTTTAGACAGTTTCGCACGAATTCTTCATGTTTCAACCTTATCCACGGTTAAGTAGGTTGAGAGGAATGTACACGTAATGGCAGGCACTAAAGCATCCTTTAGGTACGCAAATAAGTGCAGTAATAAGTAAGAGGAACGAATAATATATATTTAATTTTAGCCTACCACAAACCAGCCACAGTGCATGAGCTTCTTTAACATCAGCAAGGAAAGGTCATATTTTGAAACCAATTACAAAATAAAGACCTGCTTTAGAATACAATCTGTTACAGTCTAGGTAGCTATACATTGTTAAGCATTGTAAAGTTTTGTACGAGGAAACACGTGTACATATCGCCTAGTAACAGCATCAGGCGCGATTTGCAACAAAGGCATGCACTTCCTAAAACGACATAATCGCAACCTTTGGTTATGCTAATTCATCGTAAAATGTACACGTGTAGCCTTGTTAAGAGTAAGTACTAGTAATATTGATAAACGCTAAAATGCACACAAAGCGTAAAGCGTTATTTCTATACTAAGTGATTTATATAATTCGGTTCGTCTGCATTATGTGCGAACAGTTTTTCGATCATCATCGATATCAAAGACAATACATAATACAATTGACTGTGTCAATATTATACCGTCAATATAATTATTTGGCATGTGATCATAAATATTCCAAAAGCAACATAATGTTGATGATATTGACGTCACAGTCAATGAGTTATCGAATTACACTTTATTTAATTTTACAGTATTGTCGGCAGGTGTATTCAAATTATTGTATGGCTAAGCACGTGAGCATACCTATAGTTTTCTAGTTATTATTGTTACAAGGCAGATGATTTTTGAACTGGATAAGTTTATGTAGGTATATTGTAATTCATTTTAAAAATCTATCTTTAATACCATTATAACTAATTACCATGCGAGTTTCAGTTTTTTATAGTTAAAACGCCGACTGGCGACCTTCATGGATGCATAGTTTTGGCTGAGGTGTCGTCTACAGGCACTGACGAGACACCACGACATTGCGTAAAACCACGCCATGTAAATTAATTAGGTTGTTAATATAAAATTTATTATGTCTGTTAGGCATATTAATAATTATTATTTTTAGGAATAGCTTAGTTACTTCGAGTTTCGGTTTGAGTTTTCTGTTAGTGTACAAGAATAAAATTTGTGACTTACTTTTTGTAATCGAGTTGTGGATATCTAGATATTGATACTTTGTGAGGTATATGGCTACATCATCATGTCCTGCTCATACTATGGCAGTTCAACAATACGAATCGCACGCATGTTGAATTGAGCAACAGTCCTGAGTAAAATCATTTACAAAACAAAGGCATTGTGCCACGTGAATTACCCCACAATTATACAATGTTTTGATAAAACTTACAGGACACGTGATTTCTTACTACATTATGACACGGATCATAAAATTCTTCAGTCAGGCACGTCTTTTAAGGCTCAAACAAAAGAATTGCGTCAATGGTGCACCTCGAATACCCAATCATTCAGAACATGACATTTTTGATGAAGCATCTCATCTGATGATGATTGAAGACGCAAACGTAACCGCGGACGTCAAAGCAGTAAAACATATCGTAAAATTCGCGAATAAAATGGTGGAAGTGAGGAAACTATGTCTGACGTGGTCGTAATCATACGAGTTGTAAGTCTGACATGGTTGGCAGAAAAAATATAGATTTTTTCCATAATTTATTACTGCGAAGACGTTGGTGCTATTGTTTGAATCTCTTTTGTAAGCGAGACTTATGTTTAGGTATTATTAATGGATATGATCAGTGCTAAACGAAAATCATGCATGACAATTCACGTTTCTGTTATTATCTATCATCAGTTATATTATTTGCGTCAAAAAAAAAACATTTATTTTAGATAAGACATACCACACATTATTGTAAACTCATAAATTCATTATGAATTTTTATGAATTTTTATATTTTATTTATTTTTATTAGTGTTTTCGTTGATAACGTTTAGTTCTTTATTCTATCTGATTTAAACTGATTCTATATTATTATTGTACGGAAGATATCAAACGTCGATAAAATATTAAATATTCTGTGAATCATTAGTATTTATTTCAATTATGAACACGACAACCCATAAAATGCAAGTCCTCATTAGTAAAAGCTGCGTGCAAGCAGGTACGTTGAAATAAATACGAGTATTATAGATTGCGTGTTAAACATAAAATAATACCGAAGGATCATTACATTGAAAAAACATTTGCTTGGAATTCCGCCGTTCAACCAGTTATAAGTTCGAACCATTAGACCACTGATCACCACCTTTTAGATTGAATGACGGCTTATGTGTTATTACCACGATGGCATAACCATTACCATTACCCAGCCGACATGCAAGAGATGTAAGTTCGATCCCGGGTTCAATTTTGATTCTGGGTCTTGTCGTACTATTGTGTCTACTCGGTGTTTCTGTTACCATTACCACACAGGGGATTCTAGTGTGTGTCAGGACAATAGTAACATTCGAATGGATGGTATAGATAAACGGGTACCTACTGCTAATATTGTAATAGAGTTCACTCGAGGAGATGATGATATGATTTGAGATTGGTTTAAGAATTTTGTAGCATATAAATAATGATATCATGTTTGAAACTCTAAAACAGCAAGGGCTTTTGAACCGAGGCGAGGGTTCGCATTCCCCGACCAAACCCAACTCGTTTTATTGTGTCCCTGTTGCGAAGCAGGACTTAAATAGAAGACTTGGGTTACCGAGCTCAAATGCGCATCTCGAGTTTTTGTGCGCTTTGTTCGCGGAATCATGTTTAAAATTTTAAAATGGCAACTAGGCAACAGCTGTTCGGTTGCTATGGAGTAAAGAATACTCTCTAAATTAGTGTTTTTCAGTGGTTTCGATTTGTAAAAGTCACCAAGTAAGTTTATATAACCTAGAGAAAGCCCGCCGAGAATAAGAGACTTTATTTCATAAGTAGGATTACCTACTTAGTGTTGAATTGTTGATATTAACAGGAAGTATGTAACTGTTCTTATTATTTTAAAAGTGGTCGTCTTGCAAAACACTAACGAGTAACAAGAAATCGGCTACAATCCTCGATCGAAATAAATCAGTGTACGGTAATACACCGGTTCCTTCAGCTTTCTCTGGAACTGGACCACGTTTCCGTGGCGCCTCCATAATAGCAGGTCTGTGACACTCCAATTAGATTTGCGATTCAAAATGGACTTTATTACTCTGACTTTAGATTCAATATAGGCTGGAAGCATGTGTAAAAAAAATTAAGGTTCATGCTTGTTCCTTTTGGTAAGTCTCGTTTAATGAAATTGAGCTCTCACGCGTTGACTTTAAGTATCATATTCCTGTACCAACCGCGTTCAGTTCTTGTTTGACTTTGAATTTGGACGGATCCGAGTTAAACTTCTACATATCTCAACTAGTATTTCTTCTGTGGTATATAACATCAGATCAGACTTGGACTTTATACGGTGAAAGTCTGTTTCAATAAACACTAACTTATTAATATCTCGAATCAAACTGTCAATTGGTAACGGGTGTTGCATAATTCATTCGCAAAACTGGTTTATATTTACAATACAAGGAATTGGATAGGTTGATTAAATGTCAAATCGCAATATAATAATTCCATCAAATAGTAGGTGCCTAAGCGCAATTTAAAACTTCTGTTTTGCATTTTTATACCTACTACATAGATAACTGACCCGTACGCGACTTCGTTTGCGTGGAATATAAAAAACTTCCATCATTCCTTGTCCTAAAACTATCGGATTAAAGTTTTCTTCAAAATCTGATCAGTAATTTTAGAGTAACTAACGGTCAAACAAACAAACAAAGTTTATAAAACAAAAAAAATGCATAAAATGGTGCTTTTTAATTTTTTTACAGATTTCCTGAGTCACTGTTTTATCAGATTCTGTTTAAAACCCAGTTCTGGTTAAATAAGTTCGATATGTATGGTCCATGATTGGTACTAAATAAATATAGCTGTTTTTTTTGTATTCAAGACTTATCAACGTGTGCCCGATTAAAAATGCAATAACGAGGACGTCACTATGTCTGTTGTAACTCACAGTTTGTTGTACTTTTCAACATTTGTCACCGAATCTCAAACAACTACTGTTCTATAACTGTTCACTTGTTTCAGTGAGTATACAAGCCAGACCTGACTCACAATCAAGCATTGCTTTGTTTTCATTTGCATAAGGGTACCGACCCGTTGCACATTAGATATTTATTGCAGATTCATCACCAATAAAGTCATATTGTAAATTGTAGTCAGTGTTCAGGTAGTCTGTATGTCTTTTATGGTCAATTAATAAAGAATCATCAACTTCATCATTTCAACAATTGAGTTTATAAGCCATTGCTGAACGTAGACCTCAAATTTCCAGAGAGACCGATCGTAAGCCAGCAATCAACGCCTGCCAGTAAAAATCGGCTGTTAACATAAATTTTAGAGAATACCATTTTCATAGTAACTACTAAAGAATCTATGTACTTAGACTGCATTCAACTTCAAATTATTGGCGTTGAAAGCCATAATAATGGCATTGAAAGACATAACGTGATAATCATAGTTTTTACAAAATAAGCCCCCAGGCCTGACAGTAACCTTTATCAGTGGCCTGAGCACGAACCACTATCGTATCGACAACGAATTGTCCAAATGTCAAAACTGACATTTATTGTATAGTAAAAGTGTCAGTTTTGGCATTTGGATGATGGACACCTCTGGTCTCTTTTTCATCTAGTGGGGGAGCGGAGTCCTACACTCTGCTTTCCAGTGTTTGGTCTTCTATACTAAGAACCTTATCTAATTAAAGAATAATATCATCATAAATATTAATCTAATCCAATATAGTCATTACAATGCAAACGCATTGTAAACTTCAATCCTTCTATTAATAGAAAAATTATCACTTATCAGAACAATGATAATAAAATGTACGAGACAATAGAGCTTAAAATAGATCATTAAACTATCCAATTCACCGTTGACTAGGAAGTATAAATAATGTAAAAGAAAGTAGGGATTTGGTATAATGTCACTAAAGATCCTAACGGTCATCATAACAGAACTAAAATACGACTGGCCTGATAGCTCAGTTGGTAGTAGTTCTATCTTTTCTGTTATAGATTGCCGGTTCGATTCACACCCAGGACAATCTTTGTGTGATGAACGTAATAATATTATGTTTGTTCTTTGTCTGGAAGTCATATTGCTTTTTGAATTTGTGCTGAAGCTCTTTAGTTATTTTTTTTATTGTTGTACGTACTTGAGTAGTAGGTACTTTTAATTATTATTCTTGTTTGAGCCTTCACCTTGTTCGATTGGCACCACACTGGAGCTCTACATAGCATTAAGGAAAGGATCATAAAAAAAAAGGTAGACCCCAAGCCGTGTTTGTTGCCTGATTCTTCTAGGCTTGGTCGCGTGGAATCGGCGTAGCTTCACCTAGTTCCTAAGACGTTTCAAAGTGATCCTTGTGATTTTATTGAAATAAATGATTTTTGAATTTGAATTTTGAATTTGAATTTGAATTCATAAAGTATTTTAAGTATGTATTTCTAATCTGTTATAGTTTTGTTTAGTTTGTGGCTTGATAGCAATGTGTGGAATGTCCTTCAGTATATATTTATTATTTATTAATAACAGTACAATTTAAGATATAATTCTGCAGCTGCACAGCAGATGTAGCTTAAGTTGATCCCAAAAAGCAATCTGTAGAAAAACACCTGTCACAAGATCACTTGAAAATGTAGCAGGTGGTAGCTAAGCTACTACAGTATTATCATTGTTTTTTAGGGTTCCGTACCCAAAGGGTAAAAACAGAACCCTATTACTAAGTGTTGTATCGCATACAAAGGAGTAATTAATTAATACATCCAATTTATGCTTTTAATTATATTTTTATTAGCACCGATAAACCACACATAACCTTATAATTTGTAATGCAAAAAACGTGGGAAAATGTCTGTCAGCCCCAATCGCACACAATGACGTTTGACACTTGACAGTGACATTCTCACACTCTCCCCTACTTATTAAGAACACAAGTAAACAAAATATAGGGTACCTTTCCCAAAAATTTACTACTTATTCTAATGTTTGTCCACACTTTAATAGTTGGTTGGAATGTCGTTTCCATTGCAGACCGTCCACCTCAACCTTATAAGTCACCCCTGGTGTTATCACTTCAATGACTCTACCGAGAGACCATTTATTTTTATTTTTTCTTTGGTCCTTTACCATTACCTTCTCCCCTGTCAAAAATGTTTTGAATACATTTTTGCTATTTATCGTTTGCTTTATATGTTCAATATCTATACTATTATTAACTGGATTTGGTCTTAACAAAGAAAAACGACATCTCAACTCCCTACCTAACATTAATTTTGCAGGACTCTGTCCTGTACTTTTATGTATTGAATTTCTATAATCAAATAAAAATAAGTTACATGCATATTCTACAGAATTACCGCTTTGTACAATTTTAGTTACATGTGTTTTAAATGACTCTACAAAACGTTCAGCTAACCCATTTGTAGCAGGGTAATATGTTGGTGTAAAACTTTGTTTTATTCCTACTAGTTTACAAAAATTTTTGAATTCACTACTAGTCCATGTTGGACCATTATCTGTCACCAAATGTAGAGGATATCCATATCGAATAAAAATACTTTTAAAAAATTGAATTGTTTTTTGTGCGGTTATATTACTCATAACAACTGCCTCTGGCCATTTTGAATAAGCATCTACAATAACTAAATACATTTTGTTATATAATGGCCCTAAGAAATCAGCATGTAATCTGTGCCAAACCGTGGGTGGTTGAGGCCAAACTGATAATTTAACTTTTTCAGGGTTTTTACGGTTTTGCAAGCAAACCATACAATTATTAGTTATATCCTCTATTTCCTTATCCATGCCAGGCCACCAAAAATATGATCTAGATATTTCTTTCATTCGAGTAGTACCTAGGTGACTAGCATGTAATTCTTTCATAACTTGATCTTTTACATTACTTGGTATAATCACCCTGTAGCCCCATAACAAACATTCCTTATCTATTGATAACTCATTCCTTCTTCTAAAATATGGCTCATATTTTTCACCTAAAACATTTGTTGGGGGCCAACCATCTCTACAAAATCTCAGAATATCACATAAAACTTTATCTTTCTTTATTTCACTTTGAATTGCCTGCCAATTTAATGTAGTCAAATTAGATTCATTTATATAGTTCACTGTATTTGTTTCATAAGTTTTATGTAACATTTCTGAGTTTTTTAATTTACTTTCATTACCATTTGTAACTACACGTGACAAATAGTCAGCTGGATTGTTTTTGGATTTTATGTGTTGGACTTCATAATCAAAACTATTTAAGAATATTGACCAGTATTGTAACCGTTTTGCTGCCATTTTTGGTATGCCATATTTTGGCCCTAATATTTTTGTCAATGCTTCATTATCTGTTTGTAGGATAAATTTTCTTCCATAAATGTATTCATAGAATTTAGTAACACCAAAAATTATTGCATATGCTTCTTTTTCCAAAATGGGGTATTTCATCTGAGCATCATTTAATTTTTTACTGGCATATGCTACAGGTTTTATTACATGATCTTTGTCTTTAACAGATAAAATGGCAGCTACACCACTATCTGCAGAATCACAAGTCAATATAACAGTTGAATTCTGATCAAAATGTGACATTGGGGTTGTATTTATAAGTGATTTTTTTATTTCCCTAAATGAGTTTTCACATTCAGTTGTCCAGTCATATTTATTTTTCTTTAGACAATCATATAATGGTTTTAGTATTAGTGCCATGTTTTGTAAAAATCTGTTATAATAATTAACTTTACCCAAAAAAGATTTTAGCATTTTTGTATTTTCTGGTCGTGGCAATGACAGCAATGGTTGTATTTTACTTTTAATTACTTTTACACCTAATTTATTTACTTCCAATCCAAAAACATCCAATTTATCTTCAAAAAACTTACATTTATTTATTTTTAATTTCAATCCTGACTCTTTTAATCTTTGCAGTACCAATTTTAACTTCTCTATCGTTTCAGACAATGATTTTCCATAAACATAAATATTATCTATGTATACAATTATATCTAGTCCACTCAGTCTTTGTGTTATTAGCCTCTGGAATGAACCAGGCCCCGTGCTCACCCCAAATGGTAAATACTTATATTTGAACACTCCTTCTTCAGTAACAATTGTAACTAAGTTTTGTGAATCTTCATCTAATGGGGCTTGTAAGTATGCCTCTCTCAAATCTAACTCGCAAAAATAGTTGTTGCCTTGTAACTTCATCATGATATTATCAATTGTTGGTAAGGGGTAGTGATCAATTCTTAAATATTTATTAATTGTAATACGATAATCCCCACACAAGCGAACTGTTCCATCAGGCTTTAAAACTGGTACTACTGGAGTACCCCATTCAGAATATTGAACTGGCTCAATGCGTTTGTTTGCTAATAATCTTTTTATTTCTTCTTTTACTTTATTTTTCAAAGCATATGGGACAGTTCTTACCGGCATAAAAATGGGTTTGACATTGGGTTCAATCACTAGATGAATTGGCTCTCCTGTAAAACAACCCATATCTGGCTCAAAAATTTCTTTAAATTCGATTTTTATGTCTTTAATAATTTTTTCTCTAGATGAAATTTCACAAACATTTTGTTCAAATGTTGGAGGCCATAACTTTAATGCAGAAAGCCAATCCTTTCCGATAATTTTAGGTAATCCATCTTTTACAATAAACAATCTTAGGTTACTTACTTGTACCGATTTATAACTCACACATAACTGTTCAATAATCCCTAGAGGTGTTGAAGTTGATTGATCAAAGTTTGTAAAAATTACATTCTTTTGCTTGATTTTTAAATCTGGAAAATATAATTGTTTATCAGCTAAAGTAATTGTACTAACATCAGCTCCTGTATCAACTTCAAACTCTAGTACCTTTCCGTTCACATCCACTTCCAAAATGGCAGATGGAATTTTCGGTTTGTCACTAAAATAGAAAATGTCAAAAATTTCAGTGTCTTCGGTACAGTCTCTGTCCTCTTCATCATCTTTACCGCTTTCTGAACTAGTGGTTTTCACTACATTTACTTTTTTTATTCTAGTTGGATTATTTCTATTACACACTCTAAATATGTGACCTTTAACACCACATTCACTGCAAAATTTTTCCTTCAGGGTGCACTCCGTTTTCACGTGACCATTTTTACCGCAACAAAAACATTTGATATTTCGTTTGTATGATGAACCTGTATTCTGCTCTCTACCATCATTACTCCTCTTTGTAAAGTTTCTTCCTTGTAATTTAAACATCTGAGATTGTTCCTGCTGTTTCTCATGCTTGAATGTTAAATTATAGGCTGTTTCTACTGTTTTCCCAATCGTGGTTAATATTTCCAAAGGCTGGTCGGCTTGTTTCAGAAGTTCAAACCTCACCGAATCACAAAAGGTTCCATTTAAAAGCCTTTCCTTTATTTCATCATTTAGATTTTTGAAATTGCAATTTTTTGATAACTTTTTTAAATCCAACAAATACTGTTCAATTGTTTCATCTTGTTTTTGGGCTCTTTGACGAAATTCGGCTTGATGTATTGCTGCATTCTTTACTGGGTGATAGTGCTTCCTTAGTTTTTCACAAATATTTTCATATGTTTCCTCCATTGGTGATGTTGGTATACATAGTGTGATAAGTAAATCATACACATTTGTGCTCAGTTTTGTGATCAACAATGGCACTTTTTTTTCTTTTGAAATGTTATTTAAAAGAATGAAACATTCCAATTGCTGTTCATATGCATTCCAGTTATTTCCTCCAGTGAATACTTCCAAGCTAGTAATCGAATTCGATGTCATTGTTGCACCTTTTCTTTCATCCACGTATTTTCGCAAGAAGATTCTAACCTCATCAATAGAACTTGTAATTGGGAACGAAGTTTCCTTTGATAAGCTATTAGCAATTGTAATTAGTTCTTCCTTACTCTTAGTCTGGATCCATGATTTTTTCCTTTCTTGGATAAATTTTTCTATAATTTTATCCATATAAATATGTGGTGTCTTGCACAAAGTCGTGCCCTGTCGTGCGTTGTCTTGTCGTGCACAAAGTTGCAATACGTTAGTTCGTTTCGCTCGTCGCCACTGTTGTATCGCATACAAAGGAGTAATTAATTAATACATCCAATTTATGCTTTTAATTATATTTTTATTAGCACCGATAAACCACACATAACCTTATAATTTGTAATGCAAAAAACGTGGGAAAATGTCTGTCAGCCCCAATCGCACACAATGACGTTTGACACTTGACAGTGACATTCTCACACTAAGACTTCGCTGTCCGTCTGTCTGTCTGTCCGTCTGTCTGTCCGTCTGTCTGTCCGTCTGTCTGTCCGTCTGTCTGTCCGTCTGTCTGTCCGTCTGTCTGTCCGTCTGTCTGTCCGTCTGTCTGTCCGTCTGTCTGTCCGTCTGTCTGTCCGTCTGTCTGTCCGTCTGTCTGTCCGTCTGTCTGTCCGTCTGTCACGGGGCTGTATCTCATGAACCGTGATAGCTAGACAGTTGAAATTTTCACAGATGTTTTTCTGTTGCTGCTCTAACAACAAATACTAAAAACAGAATAAAACAAATATTTAAGGGGGGCTCCCATACAACAAACATGATTTTTTTGCTATTTTTATAGATAATGGTACGGAACCCTTCGTGCGCGAGTCCGACTCGCACTTGGCCGGTTTTTTTTTAATTATCTTCTTTAATAAAAAAAAGGTTATCTGATATTAACCGGTTATATCCAGTTATGAAAAAATACTATTATCTCAAAGGTCGAGGTTGTTACCTAATTGCAATGAACATACATAGGTAGTAATAGTAACACTATAATAAAATGTATAGGCAAGGCATATCAAAGCGACGACCGACGTCTGTAAAATTAATAACATTACTAGACATTGACATTTTGTCCATATTTTTTTAAGTGCATATGAGTTGTCTACATACAAAAATCGGTACGTATTTTTTATTGTTTCAAATTAAAACTAATAAAGATTATGCTATTCTTTTCTATTCTTCCTCGACTTCGTTCTGGTGATTTTTGATATATGAATCTTCAAGGTGCCATTTCAATTACCTAAGTTGTTTTCGGGTAAAAAGTACTCTATGCTACAATATAAATCACTATCTATCTGTTTACTAAATTTAATCAAAATCGGTTCAACCGTAACGAATTGATTGAGACACAAACGCACATTGAAAGTTTCACTTCCGCCTGCGGCTTCGCTCACGTGGTATCTGGATAAAAGTAGCATATTTGCTATTCCAGGGCATAGGGTATGTATATTCCAACTTTCATCCAAAACCCTTTGGTCATTTGAGCGTGATTGGCACAAACATCCAAATATCATCATATTGATCGAAATAGTGTTTTATTCATCAAAAATCAGTTAAACTGACATAATCCTCATAGCTCAATTCCAAGTGGTAGCAACGTGGTGATTTCAAAAGGTAAATAAACAAACGCGAACCAAACGATACCATTCTCGACCCTATATACTTGCTTAAAGAGTTGAAATTAGCTTATCAGTAGTGCTCGTTACTGTTATAATGTGTGTAATGAAAGTGCAATGACAAATGAAGCGAAAGTGAGAATAGACTAAAAAGTGGGACAGTAGTTTTGGCACAAAAAATTTAACGCAGTGTCGCCAACAAACTTTTTAAAATGCTAATGCTTGTAAATCTGAACAAAGAAATACAGCAAGAGAAAGTATTGTAACAATCTGGAAAAACTTGTTGAGAAATGAGAGTGATAATAATTATCGATCAATCATCGTGTCTGGTAAGTAAATATTATGGTCTTTCTAGATTCCTTCTTATATAACTTAGTTATAGCCTTACCTAAAGTGTCAAGTAAGAAAAACCCAGCGAATTTCTACGACAATATAAAAAATGTTATATACCTATACCGTTATTGGTCGAGTACCTACTCGAGTAGGATTTTTGTAGTTCAAAAATCAATTTGCCAAAAAAACACGAGCTCAAAACAGTGAACGAAAACATCGCGAAGAAACCAATCGGTGTATTATAAGCAGCGATGAGCTTGCAACCGGTTACGGAAGGAATGCTAACTACTGCAAAATTTAGGCATGTGCCTGTGCCTGTAATGTTTGGACTAAAATATTTATTATTTTTCTGAAATAATGATTAAGTACGAATACAAATAGGTATAACATGTGGTATTAAGTGAACCACAGATAATTATTTTACTATGAAAATTAAACTTTGCCGCCTACTAACAAGCTTGTCCGAAATATGAATAAGCGCTATCAAGAAACCGTTTCAGTGAACACACCTAATATGTCTGGTCATAACTTATTCAAAATTTAACTCTAAAACAATTAGCATAAAGGTAATTTTTCGATGACAGTCTCTGGTTGGATTTTACGCTGGCATTGTCACGCGAAGGCGCCGTGTTCTTAAATCGGGTCACTGTGTCCTGTACACAGGACAGGATATCCACATGAAATGCATGAATGATTCAAAGTTTAAATTCATTCGTAACCAATGAGCTGTTAGTAAACTCTGATGACGAAGTCTTGAGGTTGCTCTTCTATAGCTAGAACCGACATCTTTACTGTCCTTTATGAATCTTTGTATCAGAAATAAATAATGACGTGCCCTATAATAAATGTATATTGAAGCATAGGCGCGCTCAGCTATAGGTATCGGCCCCGTGATTTGGCCTTGACGTCACAGAAAGACAGACAGACAGACAGAGTAACTTTTACATTTATAGTAAAAGTATAGATAGTAGGTTTAGATTTGATAATAACACGAACGCCGTGGCAGCTATGCCAGGAGCACTTTAAAAAACAAGTGTTTTTTTTATAATTTATGTCTAAAATATTCATTCATATTCATTAAGTCATTCATCATTTTGTGAATCATTAATGACCTAATTTCCATTATTCGGTAACGTATGAGCTAAGATACCATAAATACAAACCTTACTAGACTTTTTCCTGCAATCATGCGCAGGTTTCGTGTTACCGAAATTAAATAAACTATGATTTATTTATGAATATTTTATACTAGATTGCTCAAACAACTTGCATTTATTTCTCTTTAACTTTTATACTCGTATTAATGCGAAAAGAGTTACCTACCTACTTTCTTCTCTTCACGCCTAAACTGTTTAATAGATTTCGATAAAAGGCAAGGAAATAGATTTCATCCTAGGGAAAAACATTAGCTACATTTAACGTCAGATAAACGAAGCCACGGGCAACAGCTAAAACAGTAATAATACAAAAAGACTCCGAGGTTCCCATTCCCATATAAATTATCGGCCTCATGTTGTACATCTAACGGCTCTCAGCAACGTAGGTACGCTGCGCTTTTGTTGGTAAAATCATAAATGATAATCTGATAATATGTGTTCCATCGATATATTTCCGACTAATACCAAAAACGAATACCAATGGTATTTCTTTTTTGCCCTAATTAATATTCTATTCCTAACAAATACCACTCATAAACTAATACCAAATTAAGTTAAACTGATGAGATAGTAAAATAAAAATGCTTTTAAATGTAGTACGGTTCTATCAAATAGTACTTCTTCTTATGAAAAAATAATGTAAATTTATTTTTAAAAAAATTGTGTGTGTCAGCTCCGACGCACGACTGGAGTTTACCAGATCGTGCGTAGAGTGTACCCCCACTATAAGATGTTTTGCCATCAGTAAGAGTGAGATAAAGCATTATAAAGTATAGGCAAAGTAAGGGTACACACTACCCACGATCTAGCTGCACTGCTCACACCAAATTAGAAAGTTGCGCACCAAAAACGTAACGAGGTCATTCGTTCAGTAGATTTTACTACTCACATTTTTCTCATACCGGGCGCCTTATATCAAAAACCTATTCTTAAGGATTAAACTCCAAAAATAATGTAAATTTATTTAAGAAACATCTGGAGTTAGTCTGGGTAGAACTTTATATTAAAAGTTTTCGAGCATTTAAAATTTGGAGACAAATTTCGAAAGTATGTTACGTTACCTTCCTTATGTACAAACATAATTATAATTTTATTGAGAATCCATACTAAAGGGCGAACATGAAACCTACTCGATGGATGTCAAGTTCAGTCATATTGAGGGCACGAGTTGAAGCAATCACGCGCATTAGTCACGACGGGTAGGCCGTTACGAAAATTGAATGTTTGTTACAATATCAAGCGTATTCTAAAAACAACAAGGCTCAGAATCGATTGGCAAGAAATTTCGAAGTTTTAGTTTCATTTAGGGATTTCGTATAGGTTCTGTTCGAATTCAATGCGTTTAGGATTTCAGTAATGCATTGTTAGAACTCTCGTTAACATTCTAAGTGATATCAAATACATTTTTTAGGGTTCCGTACCCAAAGGGTAAAAACGGGACCCTATTACTAAGACTTCGCTGTCCGTCTGTCTGTCACAGGGCCGTATCTCATAAACCGTGATAGCTAGACAGTTGAAATTTTCACAGATTATGTTTTTCTGTTGACGCTACAACAACAAATACTAAAAACAAAATAAAATAAATATTTAAGTGGGGCTCCCATACAACAAACGTGTTTTTTGCCGTTTTTTTATATATAATGGTACGGAACCTTTCGTGCGCGAATCCGACTCGCACTTGGCCGGTTTTTATTTAAGGTTGAAGTGTAAAATCATTAAACATTGCTCAAAGGTGACGATTAAATAAGCGCGATGAGGATGTTTGTATGTTTATGCCTTAATCACGCCCAAATGACTTAACGGATTTGGATAAAACTTGGAATATACCATAGTTTATGTCCTAAAATACCTTTTATTTAGGTACTATAAGAGCAAAGCCACTGGTGGAAGCTAGTAAATGTTATTTGACAAAGCTGAAACCACGACACTGCGGCGTGCTCACTCAGTCCTTGTAAAATTGAATTGGGGACAACATTGGAGTCTAGCAAGAACATGACTGACACGACATAATGCTTTGGTTAAAAATCTTTATTTTTCAACGACAAAAATAAAATAAAGATCATTATTTCTATATGTAAAAATTTAATAAAAGCTTCTCAAAATGTCATATGAAAAATATTACATATTACTTTTTAATTATTTAATTTTATAACAAAACTAGCTGTCCCGTGCCCGCTTCGCTGGGCGACAGACATTTCTAATTGTGATCAATTTGGATGGGTATGGCTAGAATGGATAAAATAGCCTACGTACTCAGGGATAATGTAGCTTGGTAACGGTGAAAGAATTTTTGAAATCGGTTCAGTAGTTTTTGAGTTTATCCATTACAAACATACAAAAAATCAAAACTTTTCTCTTTATAATATTATATAGTATATTAGTCTCTCTTTATAAGTAGTAAGTATAAGTATAGAAAGTATAGATATAGATAGGTACGTTGACGTAATGAGTTTGAGTCTGAGTATGAGTAGCGCTTCTAACTAAAACCAATCCATCGTAATATCTCTTGCATATTCTTATCGCTATTACGTCGCTATGTCAATGACCAGACATAACTGAACTAGGTATTTAGGGTAAGCTTCTAAATAGCAGTACTATTTTTATACTTTAAGATATTATAACAAAAGATAAGTTTAACAACAAAACCGGCCAAGTGCAAGTCGGACTCGCGCACGAAGAGTTCCGTGCCATTATCTATAAAAAACACAAAAAAATTACGTTTGTTGTATGGCCCCACTTAAATATTTATTTTATTGTTTTTAGTATTTAATGTTATAGCGGCAACAGAAATACATCATCTGTGAACATTTCAACTGGCTAGCTATCACGGTTTATGAGATACAGCCTTGTGACAGACATACAGACGGACAGAGAAGTCTTAGTCAACAGGGTCTCGTTTTTACCCTTTAGGTACGGAATCCTAAAAACAAAGTAATCTTGATTGATTGATATACAATACCTTAGTAATAAAGGCAGAAACAGCTGTGAAATATCTAACTCACGATTATGTATGCCAAGGCAAGGCTGCAATGCGTCGCCTACTTCTAGTAGGTACTAGTACCGAGCACGGCGAAATAACGACTATAATCATTACAAATAAATATGTCTTGCACGAACCTATATAATAACTTAAATAAAATGAAGTCTCGAACTTACTTCGTGAAACTCATTAAAAAAACCGGCCAAGTACGAGTCGGACTCGCGCACGAAGGGTTCCGTGTCATTATCCATAAAAAGGCAAAAAAACACGTTTGTTGAATGGAAGCCCCATAGCAGTTGTTGTTATAGCAGTTATCTGGTTCCCATAGTACAAGCTTTGCTTAGTTTGGGGCTAGATGGCGCTGTGTAAAAATGACCACCAATATTTATTTACATGCTTACATTTTGGACTAGTTAACATTCGGCTCTTTAGTCGACTGGGCCCGCTCGAACTAGTCCCGCGGGCCCAGTTGACCTAATGCATATTTTGAATTGGTCAACTGGGCCCGCTTACAAAATTTGGTATTAAAATAGACAAGAAGAAAAGTGTTTCAACTTTTGTCGAAATTATAATGGAATACATAAATTAATCATCATAGCTGTTACTTTTAAACGCATTGTATATTTAAAACAAAGTAGCAGAGTATTTGAAATAATCATTACGCGATAACAAACAATAGGTACCTGGAAAGACCTTTTTCTGTCACAGTTAAGAAGCTCATCTGTGCAGGTAGGGTTCATCTACCTGTTTCATTAGGTCATTCTTACCAGAGTCCTCGTTATACAAAATTGTCACTGTGTACTTGTGTATATTTTTTTTGTAGACAATAATTAATAGTGTTATTTTTGAGTGAAAAATCTAGCAAGTCAATAGCATTATTTTACTACAGTTATTAAACTTTTGTACTCTATAATTGTGTATATTTTAATTGTTTATTTACCATAGGATCGTCGTAATGAATGACGAGGGGCCTTCAACTTCTCGTGGTACCCCATCTTTACATATTAGTACTTTGCAACGAGGTGGTCAAAAGTTAATAAGAGCTGGCTATGAATATGTTGTGAAAAGAAGAAATAAAGATGGATCAGTTTTGTGGAGGTGCACAAGAAGGACATTATCATGCTTTGTGACGATTAATAAATATTTTTTTAATAAAATAGCTGTGATTTTAACTAGCTATTTTTATTTATGATTAATGTTTATTGTTGATTTTGAATAGTTTTAAGTAAGCATTAAGAATTAATCAAACAACTGTGATTTTTAAGTATCTTTTTTAATGTTGAATTTTTGTATATTGTTGATTTTAAATAGTTTTAAGTAAGCATTAAGAATTAATCAAACAACTGTGATTTTTAAGTATCTTTTTTAGTTTTGAATTATTGTATGTTGTTGATTTTAAATAGTTGCGAGCAGGGTAGCGCGCGCGTTATGGTCCACTCACCCTGAAGAAGATTCTCTAGATGAATCGAAACATTGTCGGTGTCCTCATTGACAATTTATCATTTACGTGAGTAATTTCCCGTTGTTGTAATAATGTGTAGTTTTAAGTAAGCATTAAGAATTAATCAAAGTACTGTGATTTTGAAGTATCTTTTTTGATTTTGTATCATTGTATATTGTTGATTTTGAATAGTTTTAAATATGCATTAAGAATTAATCAAACTACTGTGATTTTGAAGTATCTTTTTTTATTTTTGTATTATTGTATATTGTTGATTTTGAATAGTTCTAAGTAAGCGTTAATCAAAAGGCTGATTTTTAAATATTTTTAATTTATGTTGTTGATTAGAATACTTCTGATAAAGCATTAATCAAACGACTGTGACTTTCAAATACTTTCAGTTTAAATTGTTGTGAATTTCGACTATTTATATGTAAGCCCGAACATTAGTATTTTATAACCATGGTGTTTCATTTTTGTTTATCTTGAAAACGTTTTGTACACATCTGTACATGGATTTGAAATCAGACAATAGATTTTTTGTTCAAATTAGTAATGGGTCCAGTCGACCAAAGAAAAGTCATAATTTAAATACATTAGGTCAACTGGGCCCGCGGGACTAGTTCGAGCGGGCCCAGTCGACTAAAGAGCCAACATTCCATGATTAATATGATATTACTAGCTGTCCCGACAGACGTTGTCTTGTCAAATTTCAATAACTCCACGGAAAAAGCACTTTTAGTTTTTCCTGACCTTTTTGCCACCCTTATCACTTAGGGCTACAAAAACCCTACGACTTTTCTCATACTTACCAAATATACACAAAAAACCGTTTTGGAGGAGTTTTGTTACAAACACTGTGACACGGGAATTTGTTTAGGTACCAACATATGTATATAGGTACATAGATTAATCCAAACTGAGCAAAAGTGTTCCAATTTTCTAGGCATTGTTAATGGTATAACAGTATTGCATCAGACTTTCACGCAAGTACTTACATATGTTGAATCACTCCTTGGAGATCACAGTATACTGATTTTTAGATAAAACTTTTAATCAACTTTCGCATCTATAGCATACTAGCTTTTGCCAGGGGCTTCGCTCGTGTGGTATATGCTATGCCTGGACATAAAATAAAAATTAACTAGGATCACGACTGTAATCCCCAAGTACGGTAGACATCCTCTAAGATATCCAGGGTTAGTCAAAAGGGTTAGTCAAAGGCAGGTCCACACATGGCACATGTCCAAATTTCGCAGTAGTTAGCATTCTACACGTGACAGGTGGCAAGCCCGTCGCCGCTACAGGACTTGCAAGGACATAATAATATTAATAAACCTTTTTTATTTCCAAGAACCTTAATTGTATTCTGTTATTGGAACCCCACACTGGGTATAGGCCTCCTCCATCTTACTCCACGTTTCCCTATTCTTTCCTTTCTTTCTCCATTATTTCCTGTCGTTATTATTTCGCTGATCCATCCATCTGTTTATTGGACTCTTTCTGTCTCTTTCTTTTGGACTGTTTCTGTCTCTTTTGCCTATTGGCCCTATCCATGTTGTTGTTTCTAATGAAGAACAGGACATGCATATGCATAAGCGTGATTGAGCCACAAACATCCTCCTAAGTATACAAACATCCTCATAAACTTTCGGATTAATAATATTAAGGATTAGTGTGATAACCACTATAAACTTGAGTGTTTCCCAAAATTCCACTATAAGTAGGATAGTAGGACATAGATTTTTATTAAAAAAGTTTTGCGCAGTTGGCTAAGCAGATAAGTACATAATGGTGGCGATTCTGTTCTGTAAAAATCCTAAAAAAACGATCGTTCTTATTCCTTTAAAGTTAAAGTCTTAACTCGCGTAACGTTAGGATAACAGTTCTAAAACGTAGGCTAGTTTTAAGTAATTTAGTCAGCATGTAAAAAGGTGTTGTCTTTTTTTGCATATCCGAAATATACGAAAAAAAACGAAATGTCTAAAATATTCTAAATTTAGGAACTTCCATTTGGAGGTTACGCTAATTAAGACTTTAAAGAAAAGGAATAAGAGCGATCATTTTTAAGGAATTTGAACTTTTAGCGTGGACACAACATAATCGCCACCAATGTACTTACGTCATACGTAATGAATACGGAGCAAGTACACCGGATCTGATAACAGCATGTAGCTGATATAAGTTTGGTTTACCAAAGGTCATTAGGAGAAATGGCTGCACTTTTCGAGAAGCTAGTAATTTTGCTCACATCAGTAGCCAATACGAATCGTATTTTGAATTTAGAAACCGGGTGACATATTTTATTTACACTTATTGTCAAAGAAAAGGTAAAACTGGTATTTTTGTTTGTAATTAATAAAATAAAAAACTACTGGACCAATTTAACAAGCTTTTATTTATCTTGCAATGTATGTATGTATAACTATGTTACTATGTTTGATAAGCTGGAATCTTGCAACTCAATGTTGAAGCAGTTATTCCCAACCGATTGAGCTGAAATTTTGTATACTGATATAATTTCGGTGACAATGCAATAATCTGGAGTCAGGAGCTGTTCAACAGACCCTCACAACGAAAGAACATTCAGTCTTTTCTATTCGATTATTGAAATTTGACAGGACAACGTATGTCACGGGTCGGCTAGTTTACTTTATAAATCTAACGTAAGAGTTATTTGCATTATGCTAAAAAAAATATATATATAAATCCGGTTGGTTACAAATTAATTTGATGCTAACGAAGTCCCGGGCTTTCCAATTGTAATGATACGAGTATTATCAGGTTATACAATATGGAACCGGCCTTGGATTATTAATAAGTTATCAATATCCGCTAAGAGCTTGGAATTTAGATAGAAAATAAGTTCACGTAGACTGTTTGCAACGATCTTTAGATAGCTCGACAGTTTATTTTGAATTTTGTAAATATTCTTTATTATATTACAAACATTGTATTGGATGTCAATTATTTTTGTAAAACAGATTTTTGCTCTATTATTTTGAAAAATATTAAATTAAAAAGTTCACGTTGTCTCGAAAAACAGTTGTTCGTATATTTTAAATAAACAAATAATAAAGTTTCAATTTAACAAGTCCTTTTTTACAGCTTAAAGGTTATAAATAACATGATTTTTGTCATGTTTTTTTCCCCTACTATAAGTATTTTACCAGTTTTAGTTATGACAATGTTTGGGTAAAATTAGTTTTCTTTTGATTAATAGTAATGAAAACACGGTGAGTCACCTCTTGCTTTCATAATGAATTTAACTTGTTTGCATGATAATATAGAATGGTTACAGTTAGTTGAACTATTAAGTGCTTTGTTTTCGTAGGTTTAATGCATCCATTCCATATTGAATCGGCTGGTACCAACTGGAACGAAGTTGTATTATGTATTTCAAGTTTATTTTGGCTACTAACTACTAATACTACGAGTGTGTGTTAGTATAATTAGTAGATTTATAAATATACCACTTGGTGGCAGCACAAGCAGATATGAATCTGCTAAGAATCAAACATCGTTATGTTTGATAGATTTTTGTATATAGATTACATACATACTCATATTACATATGTACATACGAGTACTATATATAAAATCACGACTGTTTCCAAAAGATATGGCAGATATGGCTTTCCACTTGCTACGATCCTGACATACCTCTGTTGCTTCTTTCACTATCATCACATTATTCATGTATACTCGTCGGTTTAGAGTGCCCTGACTTGACTTGGCCTTTTTCCAAACTGTCACCGAACTATGTATACATACACGAAGTATATAATGTAGTAACAAAATATGAAACATCAAAAATTTCGCATTAGGTATTGTAAGTAAAAGAATGGAAAATTCAAACAGTGACGTTGAAAACAAATAAAAATGTGACGAAATCAAAACAATCAATCAAAAACCAGATGAAAGTTGCGAAAACCCACTCATCAAGCACGTCACGTTATTTGTAATGGAGTTGACTCACGCGTTTCGCGTGTGATTCGATCCGACACGTGACGCTACCATAGATTAATTGAAACAGAAGGTTAACTTGGTTTAAACGTGCCAGGGTACAAGAGATTAAAATACTTCATTGGTGGTGAACTTTTCAGATAAGGTTCAGTTTCGTAATGAATGAGTATCACACCTACTATCATCTATATCTTCTTACTATCACTACATAGTATAAAGCAAAGTCGCTTTCCGCTTCCCGCGTCTGTATGTAATATGTATGTATGTATGTTTGCTTATATCTTTAAAACTACACAACGGATTTTAATGCGGTTTTTTTTAATAGATAGAGTGATTCAGGAGGAAGGTTTATATGTATAATAACATGCTACCCGTGCGAAGCCGGGGCGGGTCGCTAGTATAAAATAAAGTCGGGTTTGTTCAAACATTTATAACTCGAAAGCGGATTTTTATGATTTTTGGTTTGTTAGATTGGTGTCCGTCCCGAATAGCAGGACAACACGATATTTGTTAATTCAAAAGCGGTAATAAATTCGCTGAGTCAGCTTGTACAGCATAAATATAAGTCATGTATCCAGTCGAGAGCATTTTTCATCATCTATAAAAACACAGAGCAAAGGTAGGTTGAAATATTTTTTAGATCTTTTTGAGACTTAATGACACAAATGCACAAGTTTATTAAAAGTCTTCGTCACACGACCGCTAAGCTAAGTAACGCTCTACAAAGCCGAAAATAGATATTGTTATCCAAACAAAAGATTATGTGTAATATTTATGAAACTTTTTAGAACAACTAAAATATTAAGTAAAAAAGAATAGGATCACGACTGTAATCATTTCTCTAAGGACAGTAGACATCAACTTAGATCTCCAGGCGCTCGGATTCTTGTCAGAGGCACGTCAAACATTACATTTGGCACATGCCCACATTTTGCAGTAACTATCATTCCATACGTGACAGGTTGCAATTCCATCATTGCTATAAAGATGACTACTCTATGACAAAACCATAGGTGATCGCGTTTCACAGTTAATACAACTGATGATAGTTTACGCGTGTATGCTTCGAATGGATCGTATATAAATTTTTACTCATGTTTAAAGTTTATGAATGCAATTTCAAAACATAGGATATTAAATTAACGGAAATTGTGGGCGTAAACAGTTATTCAAACATGAAGGGTTCTTTTGTTGCTGAGTACTGTTGCTACCTTACTTTGAAATTTCTTATAAGCGTCGATGGGCTGAAATGTGTAGGCTTATGCCAAATGTAATGTTTGGACGTACCTCTGACTATTCCCTTTAATCATCTTCAAGGATCTAAGTTGAAGCTTGAAGATCTGAGTTGATGTCTATCGTACCCAAGTACTCTTTCTACGATAGAGGGGTATCGTAGAAAAGAGGATTAGTCGTGATCCTATTTTTTAAGTTAATCTTATATTTCCTTTATCTTTTAAAATTTTAACTCAATGATAATGTAGATACTTTCAATGTATGCCTTCTCCTTCTCACACTACGCATTAGGATGACTTTATGCGATCAAGATGGTGTAGTCGGTATTAACCTACATAGCCTATAGCTTTTTTTCATAGTCGTATTATACGTACAATGGCTTCCGATTGTAAATCAGCTGATGAACTTTGCGTTGTATATTTGCTAGATTATCAAAGTTGCTAGATGTTGCTTCAAGTAGGGCAATATAGAAAGAGATAAGAGATTCTAAATGTACAGTCAGAAGTTTGAACTATTTCACAAAATACTCGTATGCGTTTAATAAAAAAACCAGCCAAGTGCGAGTCGGACTCGCGCACGAAGGGTTCCGTACCATTATCTATAAAAACGGCAAAAATATCACGTTTGTTGTTTGTAGCCCCCCCTTACATATTTATTTTATTCTGTTTTAAGTATATGCTGTTGTTATAGCAGCAACCGAAATACATAATCTGTGAAAATTTCAACTGCCTAGCTATCACGTTTCATGAGATACAGCCCTGTGACAGACAGACAGACAGACAGACAGACAGACAGACAGTCAGACAGACAGACAGACAGACAGACAGACAGACAGACAGACAGACAGACAGACAGACAGACGGACAGCGAAGTCTTAGTAATAGGGTTCCGATATTACTCTTTGGGTACGGAACCCTAAAAACAAAGTAATCCTGATAGACTGACATACAATACCTTAGTAATAAAGGCAGAAACATCTGTGAAATATCTTACTCACGAATAATGTAGAGAAAAAAATAACGACTGTAATTTATTCCAAATACGGTAGACATTAGACATACTCTTAAATTTCCAAGCGTTTAGATTCTAGAAAATTCTACTTTACCATCATACCTGCTCCTCTGGCTACCTAATAGTGATAGAACGATTTTTTAATTTTTGTGAAGAAAATAGTTCTTTTGTGAAATAATTTCTTGACATCGATTATTATTAATCCATAAAGTCTTTAGTAACGGAAGCAGATAACGCATTTTTTGGGTAATACAAAATATTTATGTTTTAAAAGGCTATCAGGCAATTAAGAATGCAAAGACAGAAGATTTGAGCAAACAACAATAACCATTAAAGTATCAAGACATTATATTTGTAGACAAAAATTCCACCTTGAGTTACTGTTGGTCCCGTGATCATCTGTCATCTCTTTATCAACACAATCTATGGCTTCCTTAAGGGGCTCCCAGTCGCTGATTGCTCTTTTTGAAACGAAAAAAGAAATACTTCTGAACAAGCCACATCTCATCCACATCCAACAGGAGATGTGGCTTGTTCAGAAGTATTTCTTTTTTCGTTTCGAACAAAAATAATCGTCGACTGGGAGCGCCTTAATACTGTTTTAGTGCACCCCGACAAATCTTCCATTCATCTTTATATTAACTCCATCTCAAGGATGTCTGAAAGAGATTGCTTTTTAGCAATAATACCACCCATCGTACAGTTGGTTCTAGTTTAAGTTTATTTCATAACATTTTTTTATTATTGGTAAAGCATTTTCATTCATTCATGGTTCTGATAATCTCGATCCTGGATCACAGTTCGTTTGAAATAGTTATTGTATATAATGTATTCCGTTCCATAAATAGCACATTCTTATAGCAACTTATAAAGTTCTAGCAGACCCGCGACAGACGTTGTTCTGTCCAAACTTCAATAATCGCATAGAGTAAGGCACGTTGCTAAGACGACTTATGTCAATGCTGATGTCAGATTTTGAGCTCACCAGCGCTATCTATACCAAAATCATCCCTTTTATGTTTTTTATCATTTAGGGGTTGCTTTACGTATTTTAAAGTACTCTATTTTTTATTCAGGCATTATATCTACATCTACAGCAAGTTTTATCTTAATCCGTTTTGTCATTTAGGCCTGATTGAGGCACAAACATACAAACAAACTCTCTAGCTTCATGTCTCTAGGACCGAGGTAATGCGCTGTACGCTGTATGTCAGTCATGATTTTAATGTTTTCAATATAATTATATTATGATTAATAACTGATACAATATTAATTGAAATACTTATACAACGACCATGGCATTTATTATTTAACTGATTCTGGGAAATAAAGAAAAATATTACACATACCTTCATAGCATTCTTATGCAATGTTTTACGCAAGTAACTTTGCAAGTATGATAACAATAATATTTCTTAATAGTCAGTATACATTTCGAATGCTTATTTAAACAATGTAGTTATAAAATAATAGCTATGTTGATATTACGCTCATTCATTTGGTAATAATATTAGGTTCATCTCAAATACTACAGACAAAGACCTTTAAGGTGATATGTAAAATGTTTGGTTTTAAGTATGGTCTAAAGAAACTGTCTATAATTTATTTACCTAGTATGATTATCTAACGAATTATACAAAAATGAACTGTTTAGCTATTCAAAGTTTAGATTAAAAACGAAACTAATGTTTTTGAAGAGCCAACTTTGGAAAATAAATCTATCGAGAAAAGTTTCACCAATCGTGTTTCTGTCTATAATTTATCTAGATTATATCCTTAAGTTATCTTTGTCATAAATAACAAAACTGTATGTTTTGCGGTTATTGAGAATAAACGATTCTGCATTCATCAAAAACATTTATTACTCGTATTAATAAACCAAGCCATAAATTATTCGTTCATAGTTTCAAGGTATCAGGACCATGCCATATCCGGCTGATACCATAGATCGTTGGTTTTATAAAAAAAAACTCAAGGGCACGAGTCAGGGACCCGTAGATTTTTGACCCCGATCGTGTCTAGCTCCGTGTATTCGCTGAATTTTTTCAACACCATTACTAGAACGTTACCCTCCCGTTAGTTCCATAAACGATAAGGCAACAGTTTTATCAAACGTGCAAAACTTCCTTGTTTTTTACTACATAACCAAAAGTCGCAAAATATATATCTTAATTATATTTAAAAAAACAACTTAGTGTGAGTCAGACTCGCGCACGAAGGGTTCCGTAACATTATCTATAAAAAACGGCAAAAAAAAAACACGTTTGTTGTATGGGAGCCCCACTTTATTCTGTTTTTAGTATTTGTTATAGCGGCAACATAAATACACAATCTCTGAAAATTTCAACTGTCTATAGCTATCACGGCTCATGTGATACAGCCTGGTGACAGACAGACAGACGGACAGCGGAATCTTAGTAATAGGGTTCCGTTTTTACCCTTTGAGTACAGAACCCTAAAAATATATAACTCGTTATAAATTGAATTATTTGTTATGTAATTAATTTATCTGAGGTTGTAATTTGAATTAGGATAATTTATCGTCCAACTAATCTTTGATCACAGTGAAATGTGGTTCGCAGCTGCGTTGGAGACACGGACTGTTTATCATGGCATTATAGTTGATCTTCGGCTTAAGGCATTTTTGCCTCTTTTTCTATGTAACAAGTGAGAAAACCTTTTTGTTGAGGATCAACCTTTGCGCACCTATCCGGCTTTTAGAATAACAGGGTAAGTAACTGATGGCAAGAGTTTATGTGATGTAATGTAATGTAATGTATTTGATGATTTGAACCATGGAGGAATATTTGTGTAAGTATTTTGTATTGTATTGTGTTGAATATCGGAAATCGCATAGTATTCGTGTGTTTACAATGAAACCGCTCGGACTAAATACGATGTTTATGATTTGGCACACATTATTTGGGAATATCTTCGTTTGAAATTGCGCCAAATGCACATATTGCCAAGTCAAATAACTACCCAGACAGTACTATGGGTTCCTACTCCATTAACACCTATATAGCTTAGTCTGCGACTATATTTTCCCCCAACCAACTTATATTTTCTGGTAACCAAGCTCTAGCTCGAGTATGGTAAATCTAAAGTTGAGGAAATAGAGTTTGAATTCCCGTAGCAAGTTATTTCAAGAACTGCATCAGAATTTTGTCAAGGTGGTTTGCATGTTGGTGAAAGAGATGCCAAAGAAGATATTAGTCACGAACGTTTAGAAAATGCATTGCTGTATAATGTAACGGCTATGTAGTTATGGCTATGATTTCTTGTCTATATTATATATAGATAACTAGCCAACCCGTGACAGACGTCCTGCCAAATTTCAATAATCGAATAGAAAAGACTGAATGTTTTTAGTCTGTGATATCAGATTTGTTGCCAGCGCCATCTATACCAAAATCATCCCCTTGGCGTTTTTTATCATTTGGGGATGTTTTAAAGTAGTTTATGTTTTATTCGTCTATATACATCTACAGCAAATTTCAACTTAATCCGTATTGTCGCTAAGGCCTGATTAAGCCACAAACATACATACAAACTCACACACTTTCACATTTATAATATTATTAGGATTAGGATAGATCAACATCATCTTCCTGCCCACATTTTGCAGTAGTTACTCATAGCATTCCAGTTGCTACTGGTTATAAGCCATTTATAGTACGCTCGAAACCAATTCGAAATCGATCTATTACAAATCCCATATATTGTATTACGAAACACTAGATATCGGTATTATAGAGATCGTACCAGTTTTTGTTCTGTTACATAACACATTGACGTCATAGTTGTTCTCTTTTCGGTTAGAAATGGGTCAGCTTTCCAATTTTATCTTGACGTCACGCATCAAATAAACAGAGACCATTACAATATCATAAACCATATTTCATTTTAATTAGCAACTTTTTAGTATTGATCATCTAACAAGAGTTTGAGAATCATAATTCTGTCAATAGTACACGTGGGTTGGGATAAGAGGATTATTGACCTAACTAAAGTTTGATGCCGTGTTGGCCTAGTGCATGGTACCTCAATTTCATTTGAGGCATCAATAGATATTTCTATTCGAAAATTATGTTTGCTCACGACGTTTCCTTACTTCATTAGATTAAGAAAATAGCAAATGAAAGGATTAAGATATCTATTGGACTTTGTCAATGCAAAACTCGTGAGCATAGGTTCCCACGATGTTTATATGACACGTTAAGCGATAATTATTTGTGATAGCGTTTATTAATATTATTCTATCAATCCGGTCGATTGCTCATTTTATTGTAACGGGTATTCATGGCGTTATTACCTTTTATTTATCCCGAAATTTTCACTGTTACAACAATCATGGTCGCGGGAAGACTGTCGTAACTTGTCTGACTCATTGAATTGCGTACTACTTATTATGGCTATAGCATCTGGAAACTTGGCATTGTCTGGATAATACTCTACCAAAATGAAAGTATTATTTAGTTCTCTAGGATATCGTAGGCGAATTTATACGCATAGATTAGGCTTACGATAATCCGCGAGTAGATCGATTTGTCAACGTCCGTAAACTAGCTCTTAAAGTTATTCGGAACAGCACAGCTTACTCTACGATAAAACATGACCTAAAAAGCAAACTGTTCTGTTATCGTTCTGAAAGTAATCATTGCATTTGAAACTACTCGTATAAATGGCAATCTGAAAATGTTTGATAACACTTAAACTGAAAGCAAGTAGTAAAGAAAACACTGTTATTCGTTATGACATTTAAACCGAAAATAACCTATTACCAATTTTGGTTCTCCAAAAAAATATCTATGCCTACCAACGCAAATGAATGGTATGACTGTTATATACCTACCAAATGTATCTAATATATGTACGTGTCTCTGACTACCGTCTTTAGACATCTTCATAGATCTGAGGATCTGAGAGGATCTAAAACATAGGGTCTTATGTCATAAGTGAGGAGCAGAGAAAAAATAAGTACATGCTTTGTGATTTGGTACTAAATTCTGTCCTAACAGCTGAATCGATTTCGTTGAAATTTGGTACATACATATATAGATAGAATGACATGAATTAAAACTTAAAATACTCTTACACCAGAAAAAAGGATTAAAATGGGACGTCAAAGTTTGTTTAAACAACGAAAAACTGGCCAAGTGCGAGTCGGACTCGCGCACGTACCGTTATCTATAAAAACGGCAAAAAAAATCACGGTTGTTGTATGAGAGCCCCACTTAAATATTTTTTTTATTATTCTGTTTTGGTGTTATAGCGGCAACATAAATACATCATCTGCGAAAATTTCAACTGTCTAGCTATCACGGTTCATGAGATACAGCCCTGTGACAGACAGACGAACAGCGAAGTCTTAGTAATAGGGTTCCGTTTTTACCCTTTGGGTACGGAACCTTAAAAACAACGCGAAAGTAGGCGCGATTGTTTCCACTTAGTATGTAATATTACGAGTATTTGCCAATAATGTGTGCCATGTTATGTGATGGATTTTGTAAGATTCTTTAGAAATTACGCATTAAGTTATAACGATATGATATTGTAACTGTTATTATACCAAATTATGAAAATTATACTACCTTCAGTCAGGTTATAAAGTTTCAAAATGTTATAACCAGAAAGTCTGAAATTCTAATCCTACTAATATTCTAAATGCGAAAAGTTTGAGTGAGTGAGTGTGTGTGTGTGTGCGTATGTGAAAGTTCACTAACATGAGTGAGTGTGTGTTTGTTACTCTTTCACGCAAAAACTACTGAACAGATTAAAATTAAACTGACATCAGAATAATACAAAGGCTACTTTTTGTCCAGGTATCACCCGTGCGAAGCCGGGACGAGCAGCTAGTAATATTATAAATGCGAAAGTTTGTGAGGATGTTTGTATATTTGAAAGTCAATCAGGCATAAACGACAGAACGGATTAAGATGAAATTTGCTGTAGATATAGATATAATGCCCGATTAAAACATAGACTACTTTAAAATACGAAAAACATACCCTAAATGATAAAAAAACGCAAAAGGGATAGTTTTGGTATAGATAGCGCTGGTGTGCAAAAACATTTGACATCAGTGTTGACATCAGTCGTCATAGCAACGTGTGTTACTCTATGCGATTATTGAAGTTTGACAGGACAAAGTTTGTCGCGGGTTTGCTAGTTATTAATAAAATTAGATACCGACACCGTTGCCAAATCGTTATTACTATTACTATTACAAAACGTGGTGGATCCCGTGTCATGGAATATGGAATAGCTACTACGTTCCCTATCGCGCTCTGTAGGTGTCTTAGTATTGTTACTATGCTTGTATTCGTAGTGACGATAACACCCGAAGGTCAAATCCGCTATACCTACCACATCTAGTAATAACTATTATAGCTGTTGCTGGGTTGAAATAACTGATATGTACCTTGTCTCACACAATACAAACACAAAATGTGTATGCACACGTGTTTAAATATTATCATTAAGACTTTATATTCCAAATTTTCATACAAGTAAAATTAATTTAAGGCACTAAATTACTATGCAAAAACTCTAGTGTACCTAATGACGGTTAGAACTTTGCATATTTTAAGAATAAGGTAGATATAATCATAATTTTATCATTCGTAATCTAGTGGTTATATTCTTACCATGCAAGATGTCTAGACATGTTTTAAATGGATATTATTAATTTAAATACAAACCTGTCCCTCCATTCACTAGGCCAACCGGGCACTACATTATCACGAAATAGTCGTGGCGCCTAAGTGATAGGTATTCATAATGGCATTTTTACAAGCTTTTATTTAACTTGCAATGTATGTAACTATATAACTATGTTTGTTAGGGTGGAATCTTGCAACTCAATTTTGAAGCAATTATCTCCAACCGATTGAGCTGAAATTTCGCATACTTATGTAACTTCGGTGACAGTGAGCTGATCTGATGATGGAGTCAGGAGCTGTTCAACAGACACTCACAATGGAACTCCTTAGTAAATACTTCGATTGAGTAATTTTGCATACTTGTCAAGTTCAAATCACAATGTTATTGATATGACAGGTTTTAGCGCGCTTGATGGTTTAAATGATTTTTTACAAAAGCTTGTCATTGAAAAATATTTTTTTTAACAGAAAACTTATTTCTTTTTAGTCCTAGTCAGCTCCACACGAATTGTCAGTCTTACTTTTGGATGAGAACGACTAAGCTGAAAAAATAGTATACGTGTAAGCCTACTTCTTCTAGGTCCTAGATGAATAGGCATGGAGACATGTCCCAGGTTCCAGGCAATGGAGCGTCCCGTGAGATAGATATTTTCACCTCTGGTGCAAATAATCCACCAAAGATGTCAAAAAGCCTCTCTTGTTTACTTATCTTAGTAGATATTAACTTCATTATCATGCAAACTCCAGACTTGACCGTCAGAGTCTGATGAAATTACGATTATTGTCTCTACATCAAGTGTTTCATTGACTTGTGTTTGGGCAGATGTAAGGCATTGGAAGTTAAAAGCGGAACCAGTTTCGTTACCGTCAGTTGTTTATCGTAATGTACTTAAAATATTGTAAAACTGATCGAAAATTCAGTAAAGGAAATTAAACTAAACAAATGTGAAACAAACCAGGTAGAATATACAATTACACTCTTTCTAGGCAGAGGTTAAAACATTTAAAATGAAAATAAGTAAATATCGTAAGAAGCGAAATGTACAGCACCGTATCTCTATAAACATATATATTATATATATGCGTGCGTTCAGAAATAATGACAAATGATTAATATTTATCTCTACTATATAAAAGAAAGTCGGGTTTGTTACAACACTTATAAGCCAAGAACGGCTGAACCGATTTGGCTAAAAATTGGTGGGGAGGTAGCTGATAACCAGGAGACGAACATAGGATACTTTTTGACGGGAACGGGAACGGGATCGGAGTTAATTCTAAAGCGATACGAAGTTCGCCGGGTTATCTTGTATATATATATATTATATATATATATATATATATCTATTTACTATATAAAAGAAAGTCGGGTTTGTTACAACACTTATAACTCAAGAACGGCTGAACCGATTGGGCTGAAAATTGGTGGGGAGGTAGCTTAGAACCAGGAAACGAACAAAGAATACTTTTTAAGTATTCTATGTCCCGGGAACGGGAGTTAATTCTAAAGCGATACGAAGTTCGACGGGTTAGCTTGTTTTAGAATAAATATACAGAATCTGAAAATAATTATCTAACGCTATTAACATTAATGATGATTTATGAGCCGTGCTGGCCGAGTGGGAGTTACCTCAACTTCAAATACGAAGGTCGTGGGTTCGAATCCCGACCGTACCTGAAGATCAGCGAAATGATGTTTATCGTATCTCGGGAACACAGTTAATTCTATTTATTTTATGAATTTGAGTAGTATAGTATTGGGCATTCTGTCCCACCTGTCGCGCAGTCGAACTAGTTCGCCTACGCTCCGTTGTGACAGAATGCCCAATACTAAACGGATTCGGATTATTCGTTCAAAAAAATCAGAATTAGGTTTTATGCATTTTGATCCACTGTTTCACTCTTCTTAACACCTCCACGTAGGCCAAACTACCCACCACTGTTTCTGATGATAAGACGATATACACGTTGTCGATGAATGAAGTCTTCAGTCTACTACATACGTTAATAAATATTAATGTGATGAGTATAATTACTCATTATCAATCAAACTACTGCCCACTCAAATCATGAAATTTGTAAAACAACCACAATCAATGCGTTTTAACACAATCTGCGAGGAAGTTTGTCAGACCGATTCCCGTCATGGTGAATTATTGCCTAATTCAATACGATGTATCATATGCGGGCCTTCTAACTGTGGAAAAACCAATTTGTTAATTGGTCTTCTTTTACATGAAAATGGCTTAAGATTTCAAAATGTTTATGTTTATTCGAAAACTCTACAACAACCGAAGTACGTTTATTTAGAAAAGGTTTTACATCTCGTACCTTTTGTTTCACTTCAGAAATATCAGGGAAATGAGGAAGTATTAAGGGTTCAGGACGCAAAACCAAATTCTATTATTATTTTTGATGATGTTGCTTGTGAAAATCAAAATAATATGCGTGATTACTTTGCGATGGGAAGACACAAAAATATTGATGCTTTTTATCTGAACCAAACGTATAGTAAAATTCCAAAACAATTAGTTAGAGACAATGCGAACTTGATTATACTTTTTAAGCAAGACGATATCAATTTAAGACATGTTTATGAGGAGCACGTGAACACAGACATGACATGGATTGAATTCCGCAAAATGTGTTCAGAAATTTGGAAAGAACCCTTTAATTATGTTGTAATTAATAAAGATTGTTCTAAAAATAAAGGATGTTATAGAAATAAATTTGACACTTTTGTAGTATTTGATTAGAACAACAAATATATAAATCAGTTACTTTTATGACATCGTTACTTTTCATACAACGCTCAATTGAACACTATCTTGTTATCATTATGGAACAATCATTGAAAAGACAAATTGTGAATGCTGCAGAAGCTGTAAAGAAAAAAGTTAAATTGATGAGGAATATTGATATTGATAATAAACAAATGATGGAATCAATTTTCAAGCCTGTGACTGAACCTCTCAACTTATTTGCTAACGCAAATAATCATTCTCTCCTTCGTGCTGCTGACGATGAAAGATCTAAAGTACCATTTACAGAGAGCATTATGCAAAAAAGAATTGTTACCCCTGAAAGTAACATTGCAAAAGACAGCAATTTAGACGAATCTCAATCTGACAACGAAAGTGATTCTTCATATCAATCAATTGTAGAAAGCAATCAAGGCTGCGATTCATCATCCTGGTCAGTATCATCAGAAGCATTAGCAGATGTTCCATTTGGCGTTAGATTAGAAAACGGGAAATTAATGTTAGGTTCAGCTCGCATAACAATCGACGATGAAAATATCGTAGTAGCTGGACGCAAATATCAGAATACACTTGGTATAAAACAGTTGCTGCTAAAAAAAGACATTGATTTAAGTGTGGTTACAGACACTGATTTGCAAAATTATAAATCAATGTTACTAAACACCAATGCTCATCGACGAGACTACGATCCAAGTAAACCAATAAAAAGTAATAAAGGACAAAAATATTTACAAGTTGTAAAACCTCTTTTCAAACTTCAAACACAACACAAAGGAAAAGGATTACCTTTAATAAAAACATGGAAAACAAACATAGATTATGTGTATTGGGACGATCCAAATGAATTGGTAGAGAGGTTAAAGTTATTAATTGCATCTCGAGATGCTGGCAACACTGGATTAGACAATGAAATTATATCTATTATTGAAGAATTGCGTGAAAGTAAAATTATAAATACTTAAATAAAAGGTTTTTAATAGGATTTTTTTCATTTTACTACCAGCCTTTGAATAAAGTACACTTTTAATATGAATGTGGATAAATTCGGACACTATATTCATAAAAGATTGCGTCTGTCAGAACTATTTGAGTGTTATGATAATGTCTTAACAAAATCAGAAAACGGAGAGTTTGATTTAAAATCATCACGACTAAGAGGTATTAGATTACCCTTAGAATCAGATGAAGCCGTGAATAAGGATTATGTTGATAATTTCCACGATAATATTGTAAAAGAATTAAATAAACTAAATGGGAAATTGCGTTTACAAACTAGGACAGACATGCAAAATTTCGTGCAAGCTGCTATAAAAACAAAGATGTTAGAGGTTCAGACTCATTTGGAAGAGAAGTTTTATACCAAACCAGAAATTGATAAATTACTTAAGAAATCTTCATAATGACGAAACAACAAATAGTCAACGAAATACACAAGCAAGCACGAAGAAATTTTCTTCGAAGACCTGTTATTCTAAAAGGAATAGATGACTTATGGCAAGCAGATCTGATAGATATGCAAAACTTAAGAAAGTATAATAAAGGATTCAACTACATTTTAGTGGTGATTGACTGTTTCTCAAAATATGCTTGGACTGTGCCAATAAAATCAAAAAATAAAATTTGTGTTACTAATGCATTCGAATCTATATTATACAGCAGTCATCGTAAACCTGTTAATTTACAAACTGATCTGGGAACAGAATTTTATAATAACACGTTTAAAATTCTCATGAAAACAAACAATATAAACCATTACTCGACTTTTTCTACCAAAAAGGCTTCGATTGTTGAACGGTTAATTAAAACAATCAAAAATAAATTGTATAAATGCTTTAGTTTAAATGGAAGTTATCACTGGTTAGGATTGCTAGAAGTTGTCTTAAAAACGTATAACAATACAAAACATCGTACTATTAAATATAAACCAATCAATGTAGATAAATCTAACGAATACCTTATTAAAGAAAATATTAAAAAAACATATAAATATATATCAGCAAAGAGTGAGCGGATCCCAAAGTTCAAAGTCGGTGACTACGTTCGAATAAGTAAATACAAACAGCATTTTGAGAAAGGTTATACTCCTAATTGGTCAACAGAACTATTTACGATAAAAAATATTAAAAATACGGTTCCCGTAACATATCACTTAGAAGATCAACGAAAGCATACTATATTGGGAACTTTCTATGAACACGAATTGCAAAAGACTAGCTATCCTGATGTTTATTTGATCGAAAAAGTTTTAAAAAAGAAAGGAAATAAGCTGTTTGTGAAATGGTTAGGTCTAAGCAATGATGAAAATAGTTGGATTGAGAAAACTGCAATTCTAGGCTAAAATTGTTATTAAATAGGAAGTTTTGTCATATTTATTTCATTACAACTTTGGTGATGCAAGGCGGTGGATTAGTTAATACTATCATTAATAATTTACCGTTTGAAGTTCATTTGCCTGGTTACAATTATTGTGGACCTGGCACAAAACTTCAGAAACGTTTACTACGAGGTGATCGCGGGGTGAATAAACTAGACGACGCTTGTATGCAACACGACATAGCATATGCAAATCATACAGATCTACCTTATCGTCATAAAGCTGATTTACAACTTCTAAATATGGCAAAACAACGACTTAATTCAAAAGATGCAGGCAAAGGTGAAAAACTAAGCTCATGGTTAGTCAGTAAAGTTATGAAAACCAAACTTAAAACAGGGGCTGGCATCAAAACGTTTAAAAAATTTGTATCAAAAATAAGATCTAAAATCAAGAAATTTAAACACAATGATAGTAAATCTTTAATCAACGCTGCTTATTCTGCGGCTAAGAAAGTATTTCCAAACAATAAGAAAATTCGGATACCACGTGTGATACCTATACCAAAAACTGGAGGCATTCTACCTTTGATCCCAATTTTTGCTGGTTTATCAGCTTTAGGAACCTTAGCTGGTGGTGCAGCTGGCATTGCAAAAACCATTAATGATTACAAATCCGCTCAGAAAAATTTGCAAGAAACACAACGACATAACAAAGCTATGGAGGGTGTAGTATTAGGCAAGGGTCTATACATTAAATCGCACAGAAATGGTCACGGTTTATTTATAAAATCTTCAAAAAACTGAAATGTAAGCTACCTAATCGTCCTCTAAGTAATATAGACATAATAGAGTACGCATGTGACATCCCTCACTTCAGAGGAGTTTTTATGAGAGATCAATTACCAAAAGCACCAAAAGATATTGAATGTGGTATTGTTAATTTGGATGAGTCTAGGAACGAGGGGACGCACTGGGTGGCTTATGTTAAAGTTTATGACTATTGTGAATATTTTGATAGTTTTGGCGACTTGAAACCGCCCAAAGAAATTATGTATTATTTTAATAATTGTAATGTTTTCTATAACTATACAAGATATCAGTCATTCAATACAGTTAATTGTGGTCACTTATGTTTAGAATATCTATTGAATTTTTGGAATAAAAACGTATAAAATATATATCATTCTTTTATTTTCACCATTCGCAAGATGTCACTCACTTTGTCGATAACAGGAAATTCATCAAGTTTAACCACGTACTACCCAAACACCTTACAATTAGATGGACAGTATGAATGTGCTTTAATACATATTTCAACATTTAATTCCATTCCAAATATTGATAAAACTACCAATAAGTTATTCTATGGATCTAACAACGTTATTGAAATACCGGAAGGAACTTATGAATTACAAGATATTAATGATTACTTAAAATCTGAATTAAGGGATGCATCAATCAAACTACAGTGTAATAACAACACATTGAAAGCTACTTTGTACTGTACAAAAGATATTAATTTTTCTAAGGAAAATACTTTTAGAAGCTTGTTAGGGTTCGAAAAACAAATCTTGAAAGCCAATAAATGGCATGTGTCACAGTTTCCAGTAAACATATTACCCACAACCGTGATCAGGGTTGAATGTGATATTGTAAGCGGCTCCTACATAAACGGTGAAACAAGTCATATTATTCACGAATTTGCACTAAACGTGCCACCTGGATATAGGATTATAGAAATACCTAAAAACGCAATTTACTTCCCCATTAACCAAAGCAATATAAGCTGCATAAATATTAGACTTTTAGATATAAATAATCATTTAATCAATTTACGTGGTGAAGAGGTGCAGTTGTATTTACATCTTAGAAGAAGAAATGATCGATTATAATAAATATAAGCATCAACAAACTACACACATCAGTTTGAATCAAGGAATCAATCATACAAGAGCTCGCTCTAAGAAGAAAATAAAATTAACGAAAGACAATAAGGCATTTTTAAAAGCGATCGGTCTATTAAAATGAATATTTTAAATGTTTTGTCGACTCCGTCTTACGACAATAGTGTAGAAGGAATTGAATATCATTCTTACAAACCCTACGTAACTAGTTTTAATACAAATGATGAAATCCGCATACCAATCAATCAACAGGATCTATATGTACTACCATCCGAAAGCACCTTGTATTTGGAAGGGAATCTTATCGTCAGAAAGAGAGATTCTAAGGATCCCGCTCCTAGTGTTCAATTCACAAATAACGCTTTATTATACTTGTTTCAAGATATAAGGTATGAGCTAAATGGAGTGGAGATAGATAAAATAAAAAATGCGGGCGTAACCACTACCATGAAATCTTTAATATCAATGAACGAAAGTGAATCTAAGATAGCTAATTCTTGGGGATGGAATATTGATGGTATAAAAAATACTAACGGAGGCAATTTTTCCGCTTCTATACCACTCTGTAACATTATGGGCTTTGCAGAAGATTTTAAAAAAGTTGTGATAAATAGTAGACACGAACTCATATTACTAAGAAGTAACACAAACTTGAATGCTGTAAAACTAAATACCGGTGAAATTGTAGAAAACGTTCAAATAAATAAAATTATTTGGCGTGTGCCACATATCAAAATATCTGATAAAGAAAAAATAAATTTCTTGAAACTGTTAGAAAGAGATCGCTCGCTTCAATTGGTATTTAGAAATTGGGATCTGTATGAATATCCAGCTTTACCTAAAACTACAAAACATACTTGGGCGATCAAAACTTCGTCTCAAATAGAAAAACCAAGATATATTATTATTGGCCTACAAACAAATAGAAAAAATAATGCAAGTTCTGACATGTCTCATTTCGATCACTGTCATATTCGCAGCGTTAGAGTGTATCTCAATTCAACTTACTTTCCATATGAGAACCTAAACGTGAATTTCGCAAATAACAACATCGTCTTATTATACGAACAATATGTTAAATTTCAACAGTCATACTATGGACGTCGTCCAGAGCCCATATTAAGTGAGAAACAATTTAAAGATTTAGCGCCGTTATTTGTTATCGACTGCTCTAGGCAAGCAGATAATTTGAAGACAGGTTCGGTTGTGGACGTTAGAGTGGAATTTGAAAGTGATGCTGATATACCAGATCAAACTGCCGCGTACTGTCTTATATTGAATGACTGTATAATTGAATATAAGCCACTGAGTAATACTGTGAAAAAAATATCATGAATCAGGATACCATCATATTAGATGTTCAAGGATTTAAAGACCTGTGCAACGACTTTATAGTAAAAGAATTAGCGTTCGCTACTCGTGATTATACACAATTGTTCTTAGTAAAACCACCATATTTATTCAAATATTTAACAACTGATGAAAAAAGACAAGTGAAGTGGTTGGAAAAGAACAGAGGTATCCATAACACTATCAATAGCGTCTTTCACAATGTACTGTGCATTTATTATAACGTTCTCACTATCACTATCACTGTCACTGGTATTGTTATTGCAGAGATCGATAACTGATATTTTTATCAGCTTTATCCCGCGTCGATGCAGTTTACTCATCACGAATGATTTCGTTGGCTGTTTCTTATGAGAAGGCTTTTCTCGACGTTGTCGTTTAGATCGGGACTTTTCCTTTGTAAGTTGACTGCAGTGCGGTGGTTCGTTGTAAATCATCTCAGGGAGTCTTTCGTAAGGATCCTGAGCGTACTGGCTGAATACGATTTCTGAATCGCAAATCTGAAACAAAAAATAAAATTGATTAACATCTATTCAGTGAAAATAATCGTTACCTACAGTATAATTTTTAATTAGATTTAAAATAAATATTTTGCTTACCGTTGACATGATTAACACGTACACCACAAGAAATACCACTGGCTAATCATGAAATAAAAGTCGTTCGAATGTTGATTTGAAACGTGTATAGGGTTGCCAACCATACTTTATAATAACGTACCTTATGTTATTTTTGGTAATTATACTTTATACTTTTGCATACAAATAAAGTATGTGAAAATACTTTATTTTCAACCTTTACTGTGATGTGTAAAATCAAAACACTTGTTATGGATAAATACGGTACTTAAAAATTAAAACAGATGTAGGTAAAAAAATAGATGTACCAAATGTAGAAAAACTTATTTCTCATTTACTCTCCGTTCACGCCACTTCAGCTTTCACTGAGAGAGCTTTTTCAGTAATGCATCTGAAGTGGCGAGAGAAATAAAAAGTATTCGATTTTATTAAAAACGAATTGCTTATTTACGTTAACTTAAATTATGTTATCAAACCAGCTTTGAAATATTTTAAAATAGCAAAAAATTGTTAGCAAATGCTAAAAGCACACAAAAATACGTTTTTATTTTAAAGCAATAAAAACATACAATTTTAAAAATACTTTTTTCTTCCAAATACTTTATTTTTATCCTATTCAAACCATTGTATACGTTTTTTTTTGTCAAAAAAGTTGGTAACCCTAAACGTGTATGAACTTGACCATGCACAAATAGCAACCTTGCATTTATAGTGTCATTGACATGCAGTATATCATATATCGCAATCGTAAACTAGCATCGTCCTGCGACGTTACCTGCGAATTATTGATATGAACCTAATTCGCTTATATTTTTAATGGTTAACAATAATTAAACGGTGTGTTGACAAATAAAACAATATTAATTAATTAATAATAAAATTCATTTAATAAACATTAATTACACTTATGTAGGTGCTTAGAATCTACAGATACAGAATAATTACTAAACATAATTATATTATTATACGAGTACGTACCTACTAGGACATTATTTAGAAATACAATGGTTGAGTGGTTATGTTTTTATAACTACGTCTTATTAAAATTAGGGTACAAGAATTTTAGTGCATGTTACATAAACATTACATAATTAAATTACTTATTTTAAAAATGAGCAATGACCCCATGCTTGGGTTGCGATCTTACAATTAGATATCGCGCGTTTATCATCGTTGCTAGAGAGTGCAATTTTGTTTACACTTTGCGTAAATATTTCATGTTTAAGGGATTTAAACACAATATTTTTCCTACGAATGACTTCACTATTAAACAAAACATTTTCGTAATCTGTGATACTTAGATCACGAACTACACAAGATTTAACTCCTTTTGCTTTTTTTATTATTTTGTCTTCTGTTTTTATTGAATAAAGTTTAGATCTTAAACCAACGAAACCTGTTATAACTTTTCCTCCCATTTCATCTTTAAAAAGTCCAGGAATTTTTTTATTAATTTGAGGTAACATAAATTCATTTTTTTCATTATAATTACTGGTGTCGAAGTATTGCAAAAACCAATGTTTCATATCGCGATAAAAATCATTAGTATATATTTCGTAAATAAAAGAATCTGTGTCTGTATAACATAATTTCACTTTTTCCTCATAAATAGGTTTGATAATATTATAGTGAAAGTGGTACATGTGTGATTTAGACAGTTCTAAAACGGTAAAACCAATATATATAGGCTTGTCTAAAATTAACTGATCTGGTGTCATTTGTATCGCTACTAAGTTTTCAGAAAGAATTGATGCGCTATGAAAATAGGGGTTGTTCACGAGTCTCTCGGCGTAGGAGGACTTTTTGGTTTTATTATTCGCATCATTCCACTGATTAACCAAATGAACAGACACTCTGTTTTCAGTGTTTTCTAAGGTTTTTCCAAAAACGCTATTATTTAACAACTTGAAGAAATCTTGTTCAAATGTACTATTTGCCTTTTGTCGTAGTTGTGTATTTAATTCGATATATTGCTTTAAATAGGGACTTTGTCTAAATGTGATGACTCTATGAATTTTGCGTAGTATCAAACCGTGCTCTAAACATTTTTTTAAATGCACATAATGAATTACATAGTTATACTTATTATATAGATTTGAAACAAGTTTTTTAGTTTTACCTCCGGGAGGTATGCATTTTTCAGGACAAAAAGGTAAGTCATTATGATCGCTGTGTAAGGATTCAGGGTAAAACAGATCGACTTCTAGTATGAAGCCCCATTTCGCATTATCATCAATACATTCAACTTGTAATTGGTTTATTTCATTTTTATTTAAAAATCTAAAATCTGAATAGGGTAAATATTGACACATACTGTAACCGTAAAGGTTATTGCAGTCCAAATAAACTATAAAACATTGTGGTTTTGAAGCATCGCAATTTGTTAAATACTTATTATTAGCTTTTGCATAGCGATGGGAGCACATACACAAACCACCTCTAATACCGTTTTGAATCATTCGCACGATGGCTAAGTCAGAAACGAGTTCAAGTTGAACACCCGTTTTCAGTAGCATTGCATCAAATGATAAACTAGGGGCGGTTACGTAAAACGCAGGGTCCAGTTTGTAATGCTGTTTACAAGTTTTTCGAAAACTCTGGAATATATCAGTTAGTAAAAGAACATCTGTTTTCAAATATAAATCGGTATATTCACCTAAATCTTTTATATTGAATTCGTCCCAAACCAAACAAGCATGTTTATAATCTTCATCTGAAATAGCTTGGTTAGTTAGAACGCTAAAAAAATGTTGTTTTGACGGTAACTTTGTTTGCTCGTAACATTTCCAGTTAGTCATGTAATCATAAGGATATACACCCTTCCTTGTTAGCAAATTAAATTGATCATTGTTAGGAAATTGAGAGCGTAGAGTAATGAAGTCATTATTATGCATAGTTCTTGCAAGCTTGTCTAAGCTAGCTCCTAAAAAATTAAAGGAATCTAAAAATCGTACTTGAACGTATTCATTATCAGCAATTTGAATGAATTTGGAAAACGAAATATATTTTTCTTTAGTCTTTGGAATAATTCTCAATTTTCCCGGCATTTCACCTAATTTTTTTATGAATAAATGGCAATCGTATCCTGATAAGTTGTGAAAAAATATTGGTATGAATTTAGGTATTTTATACTGTAGATTACAATGTCTATGAGCGGCGCCACGGTATCGCCCTGTTATATGACAATGATCTTTAACTTTACTAGTCCAAAGTAGGTTTTCACATATGTGACATTTATAGGCTTGTTGAAAATCTCGCGCATCGTCTTCTGTAAATGTCATGACCTGGGTTTCGGTTAGTATTTTGTAAATCTTTTTAACATCAGCAGAAAGAGAGTCTATAAATTTTGAAACACAGTCTAAACCACGATAACTTTTAAATACCTCATCATTAAAAGCATAATTTAACGAGGAAACAATGTTATAGGCAAATGCTACAGGCACGTGTCGTTGTAAAAATGATGTATTAGCAGTGTCGGGTTCACTAGCGGATGTTGGTTCCAGTAATGTTTCGAAATCTGCGTATATGGCAAATGGAATATTTTGTTTTCTATCATGATTTTTAAATTGTAATACAGACCCCTTTTCAGGTAAAACAGTTACGATTCCTCCACACAGATGATCATCGATTTGTTTAGGAGTAGGAAAAAACAATAAGCAACTTTCGCAAAAATATAATTTACTATGATGTTTTGTGATTTGGGTTTTAACAAGACGAGGCAAATCTTTGATAAGGCAATAATGGGATGAACTATTATTTTCTAAGAACAGTAGATGAATACTCTTAGATTTACCCTTACACGATTGAGGTCTGTAGAGAGGACCTATTATTACCTTATTTTTTTTTAAACCGTATACGTATATATTTAAAGAAGGATTATTTTTTTCAAAAATACTTATATCTGAAAAAGTCACGGGAAAAGAAACGTTCTTAATATTTAAAACATCGTGAAAGTGAGGATAAGATGTTACTCGCTCTGGATGTTGATTTGTTGGGTACAATGCAGCCACAATGCACCACATAAAACAATAATTGTCATTATTGTGAATATTCAAACACGCTTTTTTGTTTTTTATGAACTTAGGTAAATCTATAAAATAAGACCCACTAAGTGGCTGATACTTATTAACATTAACTTCTAAATGTAAATTACTCAAGAATGTCCATCCACTGTCTCTCTCCTCGAATTCTTCAATTTTTTTCAACAACGACGTGACAACCGTTTCATAAATAGTATTAAAATCATAATTAAAATGTATGACAAAATTTTTGGTGGCGAAAGATTTGATTTCTTGTAAATCATTTTTGTACAATAGAAATAAAGAAAAAAGTTGAAAATTAATTTTTACTGAAATGTGTTTTTTAAGTGAATCATCGATTAAAGATTTAACCTGTTCGCGAATATTACTAAAAAATGTTTCTGGAAAATTATTTGCTTCATCTTTGGATGCAATAACTCTGTAAGAAATAATACGGCCTTTAAACGATGATCGTAAGATTTCAACGTTTTCAATAAGAGGTACAGTACTATTATTTTTGTGTTTATTAGTTCGTAAGTGACTGGTCCAGCAACGATTATCTACATTAACATCGCAAACCGAGCAATGAGGCATTTTGTTAAAATAAAAAATGTATAAACGTAAAAGTAAAGAGAATAACTGAAAGGTTGAAAATCTAAAGGATCTATGAGCCAAAGTTTTAAATGTTAATATTTTTTATGAAAATACAATCTGTGTAATATACAAATTACAACAAAGAACACAAAAAGAAATGATACTTGGATCCTTTAGATTTTCAACCCTTCCATTGATACAGAACAGTAAAATAGATAGAAACCTTAAATACCAATTAATGTAGTACTTCATGCATCTCGTATTTGTATCCAAATTCCCGCACAGCCCTTTGTCCTCTATTATATTATGTAAATGCAAATATTGTTGTGTGATCTCAGTAGAAAATCGGAAACAAAAGTCAATCAGACGCTTCCTGAAAATAACATACAAAATTATTTAATTAAATCTGTACGGCAGTATACTATTTTATTTGCTTATTCCCTTGTGGGAAAAATGCTAAGTATAATATTTACCTTTTATCCTAAATTATTTACATTGAATTTCACGCCAAACTTCTCAACGTTATGCTATGTTATATCTTGACTTGTACGGAAACATCTCCGGGAGATTCAAAAGGTTTTAAAAAAATGTTTTCTGAAAATAACAAACAATAATATACGATTTAATAAAGTAAGTACTGAAAAAAAACTCTATTCAGAGGTACTAATAGAGTATTTTTTTTATCACTCGTGAAAAAATGTGAGTAAATATATACCTATTTTATTTTTCTCGAATTATGATCTCTATTTGATGATGATTCCACTTGATAAAATTTTTGTGCAGACCAAATTCCAAACCACACTTTTCTACACAAGTTGATGTAAATTACGCATCCTGAAAAATAGAATATACATATCTATAACTTAATTAAGTTAATACTATGAAATGTAATACGTATAACACTCATGATAAAATGTTTTAATATTTACCTTTATTTTCCTAAATTATTAATATTTATTTCGCGTTAATAATTCAGTCAACCACCGCACAGACTATTACATTAGTCATATGAGCCTGATATTAAAAATATTCATACAACCTTTTTCCAATAAAGTAACCATTTCATATTTCCATATTTCGTAATACTTATTTGTCAGTTTTATTGGACTTTGATCAACCTTAATATATTTTTTTCTGGTCAGCAAAGTCACATTCGCATAAATCAGCTATCTTAGGTAAGGATGGCATGCGTACATATTTACCTTATTAATGTAAATATCGTTGCTTGTTAATTAATAACATAGTTTAGTTAGTCAGCCCTAGGGTTTTTCGCTGCATTAACAATTTGATTCGTGTCGAAACTGTTTGTGATCTAATTCATGACTCTTCATTTTTGCGTTGATATAATACATACAAGAAAAAACAGACACACACACACACACGATTTTGATTTATAAGCTACATGTTTTCGGAGACCTAAACACAGTCGAATTTAAGTATTCAAGTGTGGATACAGTCTTCAAGAAGTACGTTGCGAACGCTCATTCATTAGTATACAACTACTAGTTGTTGTTACTCTCGGTGTTGATCGCTAACCTGCTGCCGCTCGCTGACATCTTCTGCTCCGCCTGCCGTCATCAGTTGGTGAAGCATCAAGCTCCCACCTTCTCATTAAAACAACCGTTGATTGAAAACATGTAAGTATGATAAGAAATGTAAGTGTACTTAATAAGTTTTTTTTTTTTTTTTTTTTTTTTTTTTTTTTTTTTTAATTGTGTACTATTTTTCTCTTTACTTGTCTGTATTATCATGTTGTCCTTCCTAAGGTTGTCAGAAAAATCGTCTAGACCGCAATGAGATGGCTCATTGCGCATATAAATAAATCATAATATTTTATGCATTTTAGCGTACAATACAGTATATAACATATTTTGTACTGTATTGTGTACTTATAGGATAAAAAAAAACATTTTGAGAATGTTTTAACCAAAACCATTGATCTATTTGCATTTACGATTTTTATTAAATGTTATTACATCTATATTTCAGGTCTGAATCTGAGTGCGAAGTCTATCATCCAACTGCATTCATCGAAAAGAAAACTAAACTCACACGCAAGCAGCCTGCCACCAACAACAACAGGAAGCGCAAGTCAGAATCGTCAATAGATTCATCGCAATCAAGGTAAACAAAATTTTGTTGTAAAACAATGTTGAGTAAAATACTTTGCTTTGATATTCAGATAACGCAGTGCGAGTATTAAATTAATTTTAGAATTTAGCTGTAAGCACCCGTGATACATTTAGTATTGACGGTGATTGATGATTTTGTGACTGACATTGTTGTTAGGTATATCGTATTTTAGTGACTTGCTGCGTTCGAACGCTTCGAAGCTGCATCGCGTTTGACTACTAACTGCGTTCCATTCTAGCGTTCAGTCGCTACTCAAAAAAAACGACAAATGGCGATATGACTGTTGCGACTAGGTTTCGTATGTGTACTGCTTGAAGTGTTCGAGCTTCCGAAAAGCTACTGTTGATCACTGATGTTAAAAGTAGCAAGTGCGTTTTGACCCTTATAATTTTTTTCAGAGACATTTGATTTGAGTAAGAAATAATGTAACTAACCATTTTGTTTTCTATGTTGTTTCAGTAATAAAACAAAGACCCGTCCTATGGATGTATTCGGTATCAGTCCGAATAACGAAAGTGATGCAGAGTTCAACGAGGGGACATCGAGCAAACGACCTGTTTTATCATCGTTCTTCGTAAACCGTGTGGCCAATGGCAGCGAGCGACGAAATGCAAACACTAATGGTGAATATTATGTCGATTGTAAAGTGTACAAAACAAGCGATGCGCGTGACACCGACTCCATGGCGTTATGGAAGAAGGCACTTGTTCGTATAAAGTTCCAAACCGATACGGATACATCGCAGTGGCGTAAATTACAAGATTTTGTGCGTTTGGCCGACAAATTGTTCGAAGAACATCCAAGGCTTTTTATTGATAAATAAAATGAAATAATTAAAAGACCTTTGTTTTATTTGATTAAATAAAATGAAGTTTAAAACCTGTCTTAGAAATCAGTTATCTGTTAACTATAACAAAATACACACACACACACACACACGCACACACCCCCACACACAATCTCTAAGTTCATACACTTAGTGTATGAACTGAGTGCCGAGCGTCCAGCGGCAGTGGTTCGTTCAGCGTTTCGAAGCGCTCCGCTCGACCGCCACTCAGGACACCTACGTGTTAATGCATCTGATCTGCTTGACACAAACGCTGCACGCCTCGCCTCGCTGGACGCTCGGCACTCAGTTCGTACACTAAATATTCGTTGTATATCATTATAAGTGACAGATTTATGCGTATATAAATTTTTGATCGATCAATTCGAACTTTAATTATTGAATTTTCTGAAACACCGTCCAGAGCGACAGGGAATTTATTGCCGAGCGATGAATGAGTTTCAAAATACCTAATTTATACGAATCCGTTTAGTATTGGGCATTCTGTCACAACGGAGCGTAGGCGAACTAGTTCGACTGCGCGACAGGTGGGACAGAATGCCCAATACTATACTACTAATTTGAGAATGAATTTATCATAAGTACAACATTTTAGGCCGATTTTTCAATTATAAGATTATCACCTATTTAGCTCTAGCTAAGTAATATTTTTCTTATTTACCATACAATATTTCAAATTAATAAATAGTTAGCCCTTATCTGATGATTGAAAAGTCCGGCTCAACAAAACAATCTAAATATGTGACGCTCGTAAACTTAAAGCCATTATAATAAGGCTACAAAATTTTCCTCGCAATTGCATTTCACGTGGGCAATTTAAAACCGTTATAAGCGAACCGTAAAGATTATTGAACGAGCAATTTATGGTTATTAGAGCAAGCAAACATGACCTCTATAGCAACTGTGATAACAAATCTTGATGGATCTGAAGCTATGGCTGCCGTAGTAGGTATGTTGACAATAATGGTGCCACTTAGTACTATGATTATAAACTACAAACTAGATCCTGGGATATAGCTTTCAATAAAATGTTTTAACGGATGATCTTGAGCTGCCACTATCTACCGACTTCCTGTAGCCGTTTCAATATCGGTCTGTCGGCTGAGAACCGAACCGGAAGATGGCTAAACAAATGCGAATGGTCTGTTCCAGAATTCACACTTTGCTTGCTTGTACGCTGCCAGTTCATCGTCTTTATAATATGGAAATAAGTATTTATAACGGACGATATATTTCCGGCTTGTCAGACGTTTGAAAGTTACTTATACAATTTATAAATAGCTATAAAGTTGTTGCTACCACTCAATTGTTGATTGTTATCATTTAATTGAATGGTCCTTTTTAGTTTTAATTTTTCATTTAATGAACATATAAATGAAAAATAAAAACTAAAAAGGATAATGACTGCATAGGACACACACGGCAGCTATAATGTATATTAATGTATATTATCCCGAAATGTAGGTATAGCTTTAAATTATCTTAACGTATCACACACACAACAGGTAATCTAATGTATCTTTCCTTTCATTCCATTATAAGAAAAAAAAAATATTTTCATGTAAAAATGTATATTAAAGTTGTCGTGTGTGGTCTCCTGACGATTTCTATGGAAAGATGTAATGATGTATCGTGCTTTAATGTACATCTTTACATTATAGCTGCTGTGAGTGAAGCCCTTAATATCCAAGTACGGTAGACATCGTCTCAGATCTCCACGCACTCAGTATATCCCTAGTAGGTAGTCAGTCACGTTTTACATTACATTGGCACATGTCCACATTTACGCAATTAAGTATTTTATTCGATAAAGCATCGCACCGGAACAGTACCTACAAAATGAACAGCCAAATTCAATTCGTATTATGACTATTATCGCAGTTTCGATTGGTAATATTTAAATGCTAATTTCATTGCGATCACGTTTTCAGTTCACGTGTCCCAGCTTGCCGGTCAGTGATTCAGAATAACGTAGAATCACCTACAGTATTATATTCGGATATTATACATCACTGGTTTATTTTAGTTATCGATATGTCCAGACGAAATGATCTCCAGCTGAATCAATTCTTTAGCTCTACTATTTTTTGATCTCTTTCTGTCTCTAATGACTAATGGTCTTAGTCACCTAAATTTATTTCTGTGGTATTCATTTTATGAATAAAACAAGGATCGTGAGCAATAGAATATCTTAGCTCGGTAGCGTAGCGAACAAGTGCCAGACTGTGGCGCAAGAGGAGATTCGATTCCCACAGCGGGATATTTGCACATTGTATTTTATCCGTCGGTGTTGTGGTAATAGCTTCTGATAGCTGCTTTTAGAATTTTCAGCTGAAGCTCTATAGTTCATTTTTTATTGTTGTACGTACTTGGTTTTGTTTGAGCCTTCACTTTGTTCGATCGGCACCACACTGGCACATAGCATTAAGGAAAGGATCATTGAAAAAAATTATAGGCCCCAAGCTGTGTTTGTTGCCTGATTCTTGTAGGCTTGGTCGTGAAGAACAGGCGTAGCTTTACCTAGCTCCTAAGACGTTTCAAAGTGATCCTTGTGATTTTATTAAAATAAATGCCTTTTGAATTTGAATTTGATACGTGATCTATCTTAGTATGTTGTCAGGTATATACAGGTACGAGTATGTGACTGTTATAGATATTCAAAAATACAAACATGGGATCAGTTTTAATACATTAGCAGTTATAAACCACGTGGTCAACGGTAGGTAAGCGCCAACCCAATCGTTAATATAGAGGTCAGATGCCGCAAGCGACCTCATTCCGACTCGATCCAACGTTCAAATTGATGGCACCTTGAACTTGACTTTATAATATGATACACACGTAGATATAATCTAGGTAACAGAAAGTATATCTATTAAAAGAAATTAAAACAAATCTTTGTCTATTTTATTTGATCGGTTATCGCTTTAACAGAAATATCAATAATGTACATAGTGATGTAATTTTGTATGATAATGTCATCACTAAGTTATAATTATGTCCTAAAAAGTTAAGTATGAATAAAAAATGTAGAGCTGAAGGGCATTCAAGTTTTTAGACACTATCGAGTAGGTTACATAATATTAGAGATTGGTTCAGGTACCAATAATAAGGTAATTTTTGTGAAAAGTTTTTAGAGATAGAGCGACACATAAACTTTACTGTTGAAATAGAATTAATATATATTGAATTTTGAAAACTGTATAAAACACTGACGTCGTTGACTTCTCAGAAAACTCTATAATGTCACCACTTTGCACATGATCCAATTTTTATTAGAGTCAGACGTTGTGTCTGGAGTCATCTGTCTCTTTTCAATTCAAAGATCCAGCTGAGACGAAAAATGTCCAGTGTTTATCAAACCTGTTAAAAATGAACTTCAGCCAACTATTGATATAGAATAATAAAAAGTTAGTATTCTATGAAGTCTTCTTTATAAAAAGCTTTATGAGACTCAGGAGGCCGTTAAACTTTTTAGAGGCCCTCTTATTTATCATGATATTCGTTAAAACGCCACTAAAAGCCAATGAAAGTACCTAAACTGTCCTATATAATTCAAAATTTCTTAGAAACTTTTTTATTTATATTTCAGTGCAATGATTTAGTACAGCCAAACTTCTGTTTCCCTATTTACTGATCTAATTTTGTAAAATATGAATTTGTCAGCGATGCTCATGCGTGAACGACTCAAATTCAGTTGATTTATAATACTGCACCGCTGAGAATCCAAAATATATTTATATTTATTGCTCTTAAATTAAAAACATATACATATATTATGTACCTATTATTAAATACATTACCTTGGAATATGCTTATAGCTAATCCAAAATAGCCCGGAAAAACTTGTTGCCTGAACAGACAGAATTTGATCTGATCATTCATGAATTTGCTTCCGTGTCGTCGAAAAAAATAGTCAAGGTAAACTAAAAATACAAATATTTCGCAGAAAATATCTGCGAGAGGTAAAAATAGATGATTCAAAATGTTTAATTTTTGAATTTTTTCGACTATTGAGTCAAAATCAAAAACCCATCCATTAAAACATTCCATCTCTGTTTTAAATATCTATTTGTAAATTGTTAGACTTGTAGCTTTTCCATAACACTTGAAAAACTATATCATCTTCCGATTTTTCCAATTTATCGAAACACTAGCCGACCCGTGACAGACTTTGTCCTGTCAAATTTTAATAATCGAATAGAAAACACTGAATGTTTTTAGTCTGTGATGTCAAATTTGTTACAAACATGCGACATCTATACAGAAATCATCCCTTCTGCGTTTTTTTTTATCCTTTTGGGGATGTTTTTCATATTTTGAAGTAGTCTATATTTTATTCGGACATTTCTACATCTACAGCAAATTTCAACTTAATCCGTTTTGTCGTTTAGACCTGATTGAGGAACAAAAATACATACAAACTCGCAAACTTTCACATTTATAATATTATTAGGATTTTGCGAACATGAAACATTTATTTTGAAAACTCTTGATTACATTAGTTAGCTCACCATTTATACTCGGTTTTTATCTGATTGCTAAGTAATGATGTCAACGCTTTTAGAGTTCAATGACAGTTATAAGCCATTTCCAAAAACAGCACAGGAATAAGGAGATTTCTTGAAAATATTTCCGTCCATTTGTTACATTTATAAAACTACAGACTGCGCGTCTGCGGTTTATTTTGATTATGTTTACATTTATGTATGTTACGATTATACACAAGTATGTTTTATGATTTATCAGAAAGTACATTTGAACCATTGCAATGATGTTGAGTGATTTCGTTTACTGTTGCACAATTGAGGGCAATGAGTTTTGAGTAATCTCGTTTTGGATCGACCAATAGAATGCATTGGTTGGTGTTTGTTGTTGAAAAGTTTAGTAAGATAAATTGTCTTAAACCAAATCATGTAGAAATATATGCTGTTTTGTACTTCAAAATGATAATAAATCTTGCATAAGTACCTATTTATGTCCTGTTACTAAATGCGCGTAGTAACCGTTAAGAATGCGTATTGTGATGTCTTGCTTAATAAGCTAATAGACTCCAGATTCCGTCTCTAACTGGTTAGAACCAAAGTTTGACTTTCTAGCCGTAACTTATGAGTATAATACTGATAATTATAGCATGTCGAAATCATGGCTGCATCATGGCATGGCTGTCATGTTCCTATTTTAAATAAGGATATAGAAATACAAGAAACACAAACTTAATATCACTCATGATGAGTGTTAATTTGGAGGCAAGTTCTCAAGAAAAATCCCGTAGGAAAATCCCGGGTGGAAAATAATTTCCAGCGAATAAGTGACAAAGGATGCACTGTGCTGAATATTTTCTTTGTTATTAATATAAATGAACAGGAACTAACTAACAGTACAAATAAGACAATACATCGAAGTCATTCTATTAGAATTGCAAATAAAAATACTATAACGTACTTGCGAAATACGCTTTTGCCAATAACCTAGTAAAATAAACTAAGATAACGTTTTTCTTCACTTTCCAATAACAAAATATCAGGCACACCTGAAAACAGTCACCCATAAATAGCAGTTCCACTCCCCTCTCATTCTATAAGCTAGTTAGCGTGATAATAATGCTCTACTAATAACGGTAACAGATAATAACTCATAGGCCGTAGTCACACGTCCCAAGGCCCAAATGTCAGCATTGACGTCACAGGGGCGGGACGCTAAATATACAACCCGCTTCACACATAAGCAGTATAGTACAATCACCACCACCACAGTAACGTACTAGAGGTGCCAGCGACGGAAGCGGCGCATAATAAAAACCGGCCAAGCGCGAGTCGGACTCGCGCATGAAGGATTTCGTAAAATCCTAATCACTACATAGTATAAAGCAAAGTCGCTTTCCGCTTCCCGCGTATGTATGTTTGCTTATATCTTTAAAACTACACAACGGATTTTGATGCGGTTTTTTTTAATAGATAGAGTGATTCAGGAGGAAGGTTTATATGTATAATAACATGCTACCCGTGCGAAGCCGGGGCGGGTCGCTAGTAATATTATAAATGTGAAAGTATGTGAGTTTGTATGTATGTTTGTTCCTCAATCAGGCCTCAACGACAAAATGGATTAAGTTGAAATTTGCTGTAAATGTAGATATAATGCCAGAATAAAACATAGATTTCTTTAAAATATGAAAAACATCCCCAAAATGATAAAAAACATAAAAGGGATGATTTTGGTATAGATGGCGCTGGTGTGCAACAAATATGACAACACAGACTAAAAACTCAGCATCTCCAAATTCTTTATTTTCTATTCGATTATTGAAATTTGACAGGACAACGTCTGTCACGGGTCGGCTAGTAATTTATAAAAAATGTAAAAAAAAACATGTTTGTTGAATAGGAGCCCTACTTAAACATATATTTATTCTGTTTTTAGTGTTTGTTGTTATAACGGCAAAAGAAGTCTATCATCTGTGAAAATTTCAACTGTCTAGCTATCACGGTTCATGAGATACAGCCCCGTGATAGACAGACGCACAGACGGACATACGGAGAGACGGAAAGACGGACAGCGAAGTCTTAGTAATAGGGTCCCGTTTTTACTCTACGGTAGGGAACCCTAAAAATTGATAGCGTCTACCAAAAACGTATTCCAATTGTACTTTCAATTACTTCGGTGTTTTCAAAGTAATATTATCAGTCATACCGCGCGATAAACCAAACATGTTCTGGGTAAGAAGCGTTGAGTGTTCAATAACAGTCACTTGAGTTACAAAAGCTACTAGTGCTGCTGGCGACTGTATTTGAGAGTAGATATGATAAGTAGGTAGGTGAGTGACGACCTCACACGACGAGTAATTTTCACTGTACAACAAAGGTCGTCTGTACGCGACCTTTTTAATCGATTTCGCACATGGTTGATTCAAGGATTAGTGAACTGAAAGGTTGTTTTAAATAAACTTTGGAAAATAAACATAAAATAACCTCATTGTTACGAGTATCTCAAGGTAAGCATTCTCTAAGATCTCCATGTGCTCAGTTAAAAATGTCGATGGAGGATCGATAAAGCCATATTCGTACATCAAATTTGGCACATGTCTTTTGGTGGTATTGCTAACAATATACTATGTGAAAGGTTGCAAGCCCATCGCCGCTGTAAAAAGATTTATGATCAAATACTGTTCAATGATCGGAAACTTGAATAAGTACTATAATATTTGACTGTAAAATTAAATACCTACTGAAACAAATGTGTGGGGGAATTATCATATGCTATTTATAATAATTTTGAATATGAATGAAATAGATAACGATGGCAAATACTCGTAATTTTACTGCATGTTTGCTACTTGATAACTTTTGTCATGTAAATAATTTACAATGATTTAGGAAAATCCCATTTCAGTGGCGCAATGTATACCTACGATTGTCGTATTAAGTTTTTGCCTTACTGCATAGTTACTGTGGTTTGTACACAAAAAACATACGAGTATATTCTTTATTTACAATTGAAATAAATGAAAGTAAATTGCAAGCCGCACGATTTACTTTTTAGGGTTCCGTACCCAAAGGGTAAAAACGGGACAATATTACTAACCCTCGTATTCAAGAACGACACTATAAGAACACGCACCCACAGTGGGCGAAATCTTTTTTCTTAAAAATCACTTTATGTGTTGTGCGACACTGCATAGTGTGACTAGAGGCACATTGTCGTGTGCCTCTAGCTAAAGTTGAGCTCAACACATGAACACACTATGGCACACGGTAGCGGTAGCGTGCGCCATAGTGCCGCTCAACACATGAAGTGATGTTTATGAAAAAAGATTTCGTCCACTGTGGGTGCGTGTTCTCATAGTGTCGTTCTTGAATACGAGGGTAAGACTTCGTTGTCCGTCTGACCGTCTATCTGTCACAGGGTAGGTCACAGGTAGACAGTTGAAATTTTCACAAATGATGTATTTCTGTTACCGCTATAACAACAAATACTAAAAACAGAATAAAATAAATATTTTAGGGCTCCCATACAACAAACGTGTTTTTTTACCGTTTTTTTTTGAGGTTGATACGGAACGGTTCGTTTCGAGTCCGACTCGCACTTGGCCGGTTTATTCAAAACAACTTTCCGTATCGTAAACTGAATCCGCAATATTTCAATGAACCCATCACCTTAAGCCAGTAGCAAATAAGATAATAAATAAATAAATAAATAAATGTTGGTGGACATTTCACACAGCGCCATCTAGCCCCAAACTAAGCAAAGCTTGTACTATGGGAATCAGATAACTGATAGAATACTTATATACGTTTTTGTTGTAAATACATACTTATTATACATATTAACACCCAGACACAGAACAAACAACTGTGTTCATCACACAAATGTTTATCCCGGGTGGGGATCGAACCCACAACTTACAGCGCAGAAGGCAGAGCTACTACCAACTGAGCTGTGAGGCCAGTCAAGATGCATCGAGAGTGTACATGATGCATTAAAAAAACAGAAATAGACATCGGCCTGTAAGTAGGACAGCTCTGACGTCAAACATCCCAATGCAGTGGGCCCTTTCCAAACCAAATACACGTGTGTCCTAAATAATTTAATTACGAAATATACAAACTTATATAAACCTTGAAAATTTGGGCTAGTTTTTATAACAAATTTATAGTTGCCGATAGATGATCAGTGTGAATAATAAATTATAGGGATTTGATAGAGTAATCGTTTTTGATTCGTTGAATAGCCCCTTCTCTTTATATGTTCATTCCAGTTCATTCTAAGGTTGCCTGGTAGAGATCGCTTTTAGCGATAAGGCCGCCCATTGTATTACCTTTAAGCATAGTGTTATTTATTTTATTTCTGTTCATAAATATTTGTATTCGTGTGAACGTGTGGTAATCAATAAAGTGTTATCTATCTATCTATCTATCTATCTATAAAAGATCGCATCGTATCTTACTTCCATCTCAATCAGTCCTATGTCAATTGTTACAGGTGACCAGGGGGTTAGCATGAACTAGTATCGTATCGACAACGTATCGTCCAAATGCCAAAACTGACACTTTTATTATACAAAAAGAGTCAATTTTGACATTTGGACGATTGGTTGTCGATACGATAGTGGTTCATGCTAACCTCCAGGATTTGCATACAATTTCTCTTACATGTTTACTCTTACCAAGCAGTTACTTGTCAAAAAATAAAACTGTATGTTTTCTATTTATGTTAGGTTTAATACAAATACAAATACCACCTTATTCATATTTTTTTTAACTAAAAGTGGCCAGGTGGCGATTTGCATCGCCTTCTAGTTATGATTACAAGAACAAATTAATTTAGAATTGAGTTTTAGGAAACGATTACAAAATCAACTACATACTTACTTAACCCAATAACAGTTTCAGTAAGGTCAAGCAAAGAGGTTCTTTGCGAGTAAATACGAATAAAGGAAAAAAATATGGACTACTTGTCATTTAGGTTTTTGCCCGTGTTGGCTAAATGGAGGTACCTCAACTGTTCGAAAAAATTATATGCGCATCAAAAACACGTGATCAAAACGGTGTAGGAAGACATCGTGAGGAAACCAGTTAGTATTTTTATAAGCGGCGATGGGCTTGCAACCTGTCACGTATGGAATGCTAAATACTGAAAAATGTGGGCATGTGCCAAATATAATGTTTGGACGTGCCTCTGACTACCCCCACTAGACATCTTCGAAGGATCTAAGTGTCTGGAGATCTGAGAGGATGTCTACCGTACTTGGGGATTACTGTCGTGATTCTATTTATTATTAATCCTTTATTTTTAAAAAGATATATCAATTACATGAGAATCAGTTACATAGAAAAGTATCAGTTACATATTAAGTATAGGTCGTTAAAATTAAGGTTGGTAGGTACTCAATTAATGCAATGCATTCGCTAGCATCATGAAGACTACGTATACGCACTTTCAAAGTTCAAAAATAGATAGTATTGACTTAACTGGTATACCTACCATGAATTTGAAACTTCGATGTGGATGAGTCAGCCAATGTTTAAGAATCTGCTTTATGTTAATCCAATACCAAAACGTAAAATAAAATGTTTATAATAACTTTTTTAGATTGGAAAAATAAACGATAAAAATTTAGAGGTTTTTGTTTGTTTTGCGATTTCATTTTCTGTGCAACACAAAACACCCAGCATCATCACGATTGTACTCTAGGATTTGTGGCTATCAGAAACTATGAGTACCTGGTACTAGTCACGGAACAAATATTTGCTAATACGTTGAGTTGACTTACTGAACTATTTTTGCAATAGATCTATCTTCGAAAAGTGATGAAAATGTGGTAGTATAAGAGAATGGACACATTCGTTTTGAACAATTCGAATAAATGCGCAACACGTATTACCTACTCGACTAACCCAGTTAATGGTACTTCGAAAGTGCCAATAAATAACAATAATTGTTCTTTTGATCGCATCGAAGAATGAAAACTCAGAACGACTCAAAGAATCGTCGTACGATCCGGAAGAAAGTCAAACATATTTACGGATAATTCAGAAAACATTGCAGTAAAAGTGTATCGCGGAAGCTTTGCCAGTGCTTGTCTTGTTCAGAGATTTTATAGCGGAGAAGAGTAACGGTTATGGCCGTCCTCACAAATCAATGGTAGTTCTTAGGAATGTCTGCATAATGTCTGAGCGTGGATACACAGAAGCAAACACAGTTACTATTAATGAGGCACAGAATTAAAAAGAGTCCTATGTCCTATAAATAGGTTCACGTTTGTAATCCCCAAGTACGGTAGACATCCTCTCAGATCTCCAGGCGTTTAGATCTTTTGAATATGTCTAGTGGGGGTAGTCAGAGAGGTACGTCCAAACATTAAATTACACTTGCCCACATTTTGCAGTAGTTAGCATTCCATGACAGGTTGCAAGCCCATCGCCTATGTCCTGGAAAAGCAAAAGCTACTTGTACAAGTACCTCCCGTAAGAAGCCGCTAGCAAGCGCTAGCCTTACCATAACATGATCTCTGTTTATTATTCTCGTCAGTATTTGTTGCCGAAACGAACGGTCTAATAGGCATAGAAATACAATTACGGTTATGGAATGTACGGGCACTAGATAGATTTCTAGTATAGGTCATAGAAATTTGGGTCTTAGATTTTGTAATCAATTCATCATTGATGGATGAGTTTATAAGATACTAGCGACCCGCCCCGGCTTCGCACGGGTAGCATGTTATTATACATATAAACCTTCCTCCTAAATCACTCTATCTATTTAAAAAAACCGCATCAATATCCGTTGTGTAGTTTTAAAGATAAAAGATTTAAAGCAAACATACATACATACAGACGCGGGAAGCGGAAAGCGACTTTGCTTTATACTATGTAGTGACTAGCAGCCCGGCGTCGCACGGTTGTAATAATGGTTTTATGGCAATTTTTTACACCTTGGGTTACATTATCGATGTTTTTATACGGATCCCTAACGTTTTTGAAAATACTCTATAGCCTATGTTTATCAGATAATGTAGGATTCTAATGGTAAAAGAGTTTTTCAAATTGGTACAATAGTTTCGGAGCTTATTCAATGCAAACAAACAATCAAATATTTCCTCTTTATAATGTTTGTATAGATTCAGTTATAAATAGACATCTAAATATTAAATTCATGACGGAATCAATTCTCTAGTACCTAATAATTATAAAAAAAACCATTTACAATTTAGGCCGTACCTAAATAGTTAAGATACAGTATCTCATAGATTATACTTACTTTACCTTATACTTTTCGATTGCTTGTCTGATAAAAATAAAATAGATTTATTTAAAGATATTAATAGTAAAAGCACTAATATATATACTAAATAAGTACTTAGAACGATATAAAACAACTATGTAGATATATTTTCGTGTGAAGGTTTCCAATTGCGTCAACCGTGTCCAAGAGTGGGCTAAATATAAATATCTGATACATATATATAATCTACATTATCTATCTGTCAATCACCACTGTGATGAGACTATCACGTATGTAGGCAGATGGCAATGGCATTTAAGACTTCCTAGTTTTGAAAGTATAATATATCTATATTTTTTTATTATTCGTAAAATATTTTTTATAGTTACCTAGACCAACCTACCTGACTTTCCTCATAATATTTGATATAAATTAAAGATTATAATATTAAAAAGTACAGTACCTAAAGATAATAAAAGACATTTTTTTTTTACGAATATCGTCCATTTTTGTTTCACCCGAAGACCTTCCGACCTTCTTTTGTATCGTATTGTAATTGTTCACATAACGTGATCCAGCCCCAAACTAAGCCAAACTTGTATTATGGGAACGAGATGTCTGATATAGTACTGATTGCCCTTTTTGTAAAAACATGTTTTTATAACATATAATTATAGACATAAAATAAATATAATGCCCATCACAAAGACGTAAAACGACCTCTAATGCAGGTAGAGGTGTACCACCAGCTGAGCTGTGAGGCCAGTCAAGTTAAAAAAACTCTCCTAGACATGGGCGTAGCGCGGTCCGGGTAGGGGAAGAACAGCCTCCCTTTAGAAGACGATTTTTCCATCTTTTATTTCTCTAAGCAATGTCACTAATAACGATAAGTCTCCACGATTTAAAACCACGATTTAAACAAAACAGAATTCAGGCTACGCCCTTGCTCCTAGATATTGCGTTGGTTTACCGATCTGGAATTGCTTCCTTATTGCCCAGCACGTGGAAACTCCCAAATGTTCAACAACGTAAACATCTCAATCTGTAGCAATTTTCATACTAAACCCAAGGGCCCAGCAGTCGGAAGCTCCCAAAAACAGTTACAGTGTAATAGCTTACATCCTCTGACAAGTAAGGTCAAGGCTTGTCCAAGGTGAACGCCGGACTATCTCTACCTGAAAGCAATCGTCATACCATATTGATCGTCTAGAAAATGTCTACGTACGGATGACGCACGCGACGCACCTTTTGATTTATAAGGCCGCTAGGTCATCGTAATTGGATTGATTACTGTAATTGGCCCTACCGAATTCGGTCACTACTTAGTATTGTATAGGATGTATTTAGTCTTCTCTCGAAAGCTGAATATGTAAGTAGAGCTGCGCCTCAAAGCTTTAGATAAAATTGCTTTTGAAAAATCTCATTTCGTTGATTCCACGAGATCTTCCATAACATGATGATCTCTTCTCTCGATTATTAAAATTTGTTTTAATTATTTTTGAGTTACTACATTTAGAACCTACGAAATTCGCCATCACAAAAAAAAAAGTATATATGTATGTATTCTATTAGTTATCTGGTTCCCATAGTACAAGCTTTGCTTAGTTTGGGGCTAGATGGCGCTGTGTGTAAAGTCCGCCAATATTTATTTATTTATTTATGTATATCCTTTTTTTATGAATACATTTGTGTCGTATCTTAGCAGTACTATAATAATAATATAATTTATTAATTCTCAACTAAGTACCTTTATTTTATTGCCATTAAACGTTTGGGCTTATCGGAAGAACGTTATTAAAATATTACATAGCTTGTAACCGATTTTTAATAAGCGTAAAGTATTGTGTCAACACGCTAGTTTTTTTAATTTGATAATTGTATGAACAAACCCTTTTATTTATGAGAATTTTATGAATGTCTGACTAAATAAAAATAAATAGAGCATGATTTGATCGCGGAAGATATATTGGGGGCACATTTAGATGATGAGCACACATTTATCTTCATTTCTCTAAGAGATTTCACGGAAATTAGAGAAATGAGAACTAGTCAAATGATAGATGAGGTGAAAATACTGAAAGTAAACCACGATTTGTTAAACTAATTCAATTTGTTGTTCTAAATTTCGATGAAAAAAACGACGAAGAAACGTTACAAGTTTTCATATAATTTGTACATCAAAAACCGAAGGAGATAATATGCGTGGAGTGATTTATGTAATGTTTAAACTATGTTCGTCAAATTGCCCAGTTTTCCAATAAAAAACACTAATTCGCAAGAAGTTTCTAATTACCATTCATGCGAATGCAATCGTAACAATAACACGTTAAGGTATACTTTTGGCAAACATTAACAGATTCAATGACATTACCGACGTCGCGTCTAATTGCGTTTGGTCACGTGACCAAATGTGACATTGCTGTGTACAGATGTGCGCGCAAGTCTGCACAGTTTTTTACTAAATGCCGAATGTAATAGAGTTCGAATTTAAAACCGGACGCGCTCTTGACTGTACCAATCACGCCATCTGCGACTTTTGACGGTTGGAACGTCACAATTTTTTCAACAGCTTCGTATTGCTTCAATTACGTTTGTAAAAACAAACGTCGGTTCAAGACATCAGACTTGAAATGAAACGGGCAGAATATTAAAAAGTACTTATACTTAAGGGGCTCCCAGTCGACTAGATTGTTCTTTTTCGAAAAGAAAAAAGAAATACTTCTGAACAAGCCACATCTCCTATTTTTATAAGTATATTACTTCAGGTTCCTACCTAGATTTCTATTAAGCTGAAAACATAATAGCAGAAACTTTTCACAATAAAGATATTATTTCAAAATGATACGTTTTAGAATTTATGATCGAAATATTTTATATACCTACTATTAAAATCAACTTGTGATTTATTGTTAAAGGTAGGTAATATGTAGATCTAGATTTCTATTAGAATAGATTTTTGATAAGTAATTATACAAAATTTATATCATTAATTTATTCGAAAAGCTAAGGCGGACCACGCGCCGACGTGTTTGTCGTCATTGCAGCGGTCGGTAGGATTATTTATCGAAGTGATTAAAGATGGGTACATCTTTATTCACATATACTATACATTATAAAATAGGAGATGTGGCTTGTTCAGAAGTATTTCTTTTTTCGTTTCGAACAAAAACAATCGTCGACTGGGAGCGCCTTAAAGTAAGTACTATATAGTATTTAGAACTTAGTACAAATAAAACACGGGACACCAATAGTGGTCTGACAGGAAGAAGATCTGAAGATCTGACAGGATGATCTATGGAAGACATCCTGTCAGATCTTCAAGCGCTCAGTTCCATAAAGATATCAATGACTGTAAGTAGTCAGTTTCGCATCAAAACATTACATTCAGAGGCATGTCCACATTTTGCAGTAGGTAACATTACATACGTGACAGTTTGTAAGCCTAACGCCGCTTATTCTTATAAGCACTGTAGTAAATTCAAATTCAAAAATCATTTATTTCAATAAAGTCACAAGGGTGATCCTTGTGATTTTTTGATTTTGAAACGTCTAAGGAGCTAGGTGAAGTTACGCCGATTTCTCGCGACCAAGCCTAGAAGAATCAGGCAAGAAACACGGCTTAGGGTCTAACTTTTTTTTCAATGATCCTTTCCTTAATGCTATGTAGTGCTCCAGTGTTGTACCGATCGAACAAGGTGAAGGCTCAAATAAGAATAATAATTAATAGTACTACAGCAGACTAGTACTAAAGCAGACACTTCAAATGGGTAATTACTTTACCTAATTACTTGATCTTATGCAATAAAATGTTCTACAAATCAATGAATCCGTGTTACTTATCAAATTGCTCTATAAACATTAAATCTGACCTAAGCCTGGTGTTAGAATATTCCACTTCCTATGTATTATATCTATCTGTATAGTAGCTACACTACTTATTATGTACCGCGCTTGACTTTGTTTGCATAGTCTCAAACTTTGAATTATGATGAGGATAAAAGAAATATGTTTTAATTCAGGTCATATTGTCATCTAAGAGTATATTTCTAAAAAAATATATTTTATATTGCATTTTTCTTTAATTTGGTTCAGCTCTTATGACGCTGCTAAGAAACACTAAGCTACTCAAAAAATATTCGTTTTCATAAGAAAAAATCGATAATAATCAAGTAAATCGCGGCCATACAAACAGACCGACGAAATTATCAAGACAAAAAAAATTAGATTATTTTCTCTTTTTGGGATTAATATTTTTTATATTATAAATATAATCTAGATGAGAGAACACTTTAAATAAAAGTAATTACTTTACACGTGTTAAAGTGATGGCTGTCGTTTCTTTTGAAACTTCGTGTAAAAACTTTAATATAAATAACAATTTTTTTTCTAACAATACTTTACATATTAATGGTTGGGTAGAGAAAACCAACGCCATCTAGCGGTGTACATAGGTACATATCATTAGGTACATGTACACATTTTAATATTGATGCTTGTGAGGTTAAAAATCTTTGAAGGCCAAGGTAGTCAATTAAATATCAGACAATGACAGTTTTTATCTTGCGACCAAATGTATCTTATCATGCAAGTTTTTGATCGTGGAAAAATCCCGTGATATAAACATATTTAGGTTCAGTGACATAAAAAGTTAATATATCTACTTATTTATAATTTTTATAATAAGATGTGTTGATTTACATATATATTTTTGTGTAATCATTATCATTCTTATATGCTGTGATCGACTGGTGAACTGTCAAATATATGAAACGTTAACTAGGTACTGCAAAATGTGGGCATGTGCCAAAATGTAATCGTTGGACTTATCTGCTAGATCATCTTCAATGATCAGAACACCTTGATATCTATAAGGATGTTTACCGTTTGGGATTACAGTCGTGATCCTATACAATACTTTTGTTCATAATATTGGACTTGAAAGCAATATTTAGATATTCAGTCCGCTACTGCTTTTGTAACTGTTTATAATTTAATGCTTTTCAGTTACAGAAGTCATAGAAAACGTTTGACGTCAATTTCCTTTAACAAATTCGCTTCGGTAACTATTAAATTGTAAATAAGACGTTAGTCGATTTGTCCCAGATGTTTCTGAAGTATAATTAGTCTCAGTGTTTTCTTTATTGTTGCCATATAATAGGGTGCCTCTGGAAAACCGCTTGAGGTCTTCGATGGCGTAGCGGGTGAGTGCCCTGCTCTTTTAATACTTGTGTGATTTCACGATGGATCATGACTGTAATCCCCAAGTACTATAGATATCCTAGACAAGTATCTAGACGCTTAGATTCTTAAAGTTGCCTAAAGATTAGTCAGAGATCCGTCCAAACATTACATTTGCCACATGCACACATTTTGCTGTAGTTAGCATTTCTTACGTGACGGGTCTTAAGCCCATCGCTAATGCCTTGATTCTATATTACCTATACTTCCTGGTATCGGTTGGATAACGATGTCGTCTATTACCATCACCTATCTAATATCCAATTTTATTTGAACACTTTTCAACGGAACGGAAAACGGCTTAGAGTTAATGTTGTTTCTAAACTCTTAGATACTTAATGTTCTTAAAGTGGCCAGCAAGATAGTTGCGTAAACTTGGCGTCGCATCCTTTTGATTCCAACTACTAAGATTACAGATACCAGAACATTGTAAAGCCTACCTATTGCACACTATTTCGTACTCAGATCACTGGACTTAGTGCAATAATTAAACGCCTATATTAACTTGTAATCAACAAGTTGTTCACATGCATTTCCTTACTATTGCGATGATTGTAATCTGTAATCTGCGCATCATGCGTCACGGATATCGAGCAGACGAATTTGCGCAGTACCTGTGCAAATCCTATTTATTATTCTCAGTCAAAACCGCCTTTATTACGTAGTAGTTAGTACGAGAACTCCTGCGCAAAAACGACGTAAGAGTCACGCCCCTTACAGTATTCGATGCTATAAATAAAAGCGTGCATTGCTATCTTCCTGGTCAGATGACAGACCAGCCTTGGCGTTGAGCGAGCGATGAGTAAACTTAGTGCGATATTGTTTTTGTCAACATCTGTTTACTTTACACAGCTGGCGAAACGTAAAAATTTCAACCGCTCAAATCTCCCGCAGAGTACTTTTCTTCTGAGGAATTTAGATGGTGTTGGTCTTTGAGACCTATGTCAGACTATGACTGGCATATAATATGCTGCGGTTGTAAAAATAGTTAGGTTGGGGCAACTGTCAAAAGCACCATACCTCAGCCGTTGCTGGAATTTTAATATTTAATTTATTTAATGCGAAAGCTTATGTGTTTGTTACTCAATAACGTCGTAACGTAAGTTTATGACCAGTATTGAAACATAGGGTTATTTTCATTATTTAAAGTATAATAATATGGTTTTATAGTAAAAATAAGTTATAACTCAAGAGTCAGAAATAGCAAATTTAGAAGAAACAAGAAACTAAAGCTGTATAGTACTTTTCAACTGTAGACAATCCAAGTTAAATTAATAGTGAAGTTATACTTATTATGAATATAAAATTGGTCACAAAACCTGCGTCATTATAAGAAAAATAACAATTAAAAGTAATATCGCGACCCAGATGCGTGTCCAAAGAACTTACGTCACAGAGTACAATGTGATAAATTAATCAATAATATTTAGTTTGTATGATTACATTTACTTAAGAACACAGTATATTGCATACTCTGTTGTTTTTTTTAAAAGCTTAACATTTTTTCAGGAGTCCTGGATGATTTCCATATACCAGGGTTTGCATTACTCAGAACTAAGAACCTACCCAGTCATAATTAATTAAAATAATATAAATATACCATTAAAATACATAACATTTAATATTTAGAATACATAATTTATATATATTAACTAACTTTTAAGTGCGACTGCTTCAAAAAGGCTCTAACTCAGCCTAAGCAAGGTATGATCGCCTTCAAATATTCTTGTGAAAGAGCCTATTTGTGACAGAGTAAAATTGTGGACAAGTTCATATTAAGACGCTGCCAGTCGACGATTATTTTTGTTCGAAACGAAAAAAGAAATACTTGTGAACAAGCCACATCTCCTATTTTATAATGTATAGTATATGTGAATAAAGATGTACCCATCTTTAATCACTTCGATAAATGATCTTACCGACCGCTGCAATGATGACAAACACACGTCCGCGCGTGGTCCGCCTTAGCTTTTCGAATAAATTAATGATATAAATTATGTAGAATTACTTATCAAAAATCTATCCTAATAGAAATCTAGATCTACATATTACCTATCTTTAACAATAAATCACAAGTTGATTTTAATAGTAGGTATATAAAATATTTCAATCATAAATTCTAAAACGTATCATTTTGAAATAATATTTTTATCGTGAAAAGTTTCTGCTATTATGTTTTCAGCTTAATAGAAATCTAGGTAGGAACCTGAAGTAATATACTTATAAAAATAGGAGATGTGGCTTGTTCAGAAGTATTTCTTTTTTCGTTTCGAAAAAGAGCAATCAGCGACTGGCAGCCTCTTAATATAATAACGTTTACAGTGGTCGTTTGAACTATTAAAAGCGGTTTAGGTATGTACTAATTTTGTGTTCAAATAGCTAATAGTCACGCCAATAATTTATAATGGGTACTAACCAATACTATTACTATTTGAATGCTTATACTTGGGTGGGTTTCAATGATAATAAAGCTAAGAATTCCAAGGAACGCTGTTTATAGAACTATTAATACGCAAATAAAGAGTTAGAAATAGACTTCTTGTAAACCGAGCAATTACGATCTTTCTATTTTCAGAAAAACAATAGAAGAGATTACGTAACTAACTCTGATACAAGGCATGAGTACCTACACTATCTTTAATCCGAGTAGAGACGATTTGTGAGTAGGTATATATTTAACTTTGACATGGAGCTTTGTGTTCTTTTTCCTAATCCAAATGCTTATTTTACTGGACTCAATGATGTCTCAATTATATTCAATAGTTTCTTAGGAAAATTGACAAAACCGTCTACCCCTCGTAACTACCAAGCTGGATAAACTCGTAGGTACCTACCGTAGTAAGGTACTCATTAAAAAAATAAATGATTACCTACCTCAATTATAATCTTCAATAACATTTTTTTTGCATAAAATGATAAGGAAAACCCAAACTTGTTTTCGTAACAACATTTGTTGGGAGTTGGGACTTTACATTAATCTAAACCGATTAACATAAAGCCATTTTGCAACAAAATCTAAGGAAAACCAAGATTTTTCCTCGTCACATGAAACGCGTTCTACTTTCGTACATTATAATAAAAACGTAATAGAAAACATGAGTATCCTCATTTACTGTGACAGCGATATTATTTAGTTTGATTTAAAATAGGTAAGTGGGTCATTCTAAAGGAACAGACGATATTATAGTACACACGATGCCATGCACCATGAGACATTACAAGCGATTCTAAACCTTAATCCATCGACGTAAAGATGGTTCAAATACGAGAATGTAACATAGAAATAATGTTGTCTTCACAACGACTTTGAATGTGATGTTTGTGTTGCACAATATACGAGTATCTTATCAAAACAGTCGGCTGTTTTTAGATTCTAGGTCTAAAACAACTACTGAAGGAAAACAGACATCAACACAAACTAAGATAAAACTAATAAACACAGCAAAAAATTTTAGAAGGTTAACAAGGCAATTAGATAAAGCATCTGTTGCGGTCACTTTGCAATTGTGATGATTTTGGCCCAAAGCAATATGACTTCAACGTTTCAACCTTTGGTAGTCTATGTCTGCTAAACATAGTTTTTCTTCATATATTTCAGACCAAACAATCTGCAAGATAGGTTCATTGTTTTGATTAGCGAGAGGTTTATTCAGATTTAGAGTACCAAAGCCTGAGAACAAATGGTCGATACCTTGCTCGCCACTCGGACCGTTTGTCCTTCCGACCGTATTCAGAGCCGTTTGGCAAGTAATATCCATGCTAATTTTATAAACTGAACTGAACTTTTTTGTTACTGAGGGCATGTCATAAAGTTCAGTGAAATGTTTGGTTTTTTGTATGGGAGGAATCTACCCGGATAATACGGCAAGTGTAAGAACTGCATTATCTTGAAAGCCACATCAAACTTAAAAAGAAACTGTCTATAATTTACTTAGCTAGTACATATGATTATTTAACGAATTATATAAAAATGAACTGTTTAGCTCATAGTTTTGATTAAAAACGAAACTAGTGTTTTTGAAGAGCCAACTTTGGAAAATAAATCTATCGAGAAAAATTTCGCCAATCGTGTTTCTATCTATAAATTTATCTTTGTCATAAAAAAACAAAACTGTATGTTTTGCGGTTATTGAGAAAAAACGATTCTGTATTCATCAAAAACATTTAGTCTTAAGGTGATAAGTGAAATTTTTGACGTTTTGTATGGGCTGAGTCTACCCGGATAAGACGGAAAAAGTGATAAAACTGCATTATCTCGGAAACCATCAAATTTAAAAAGAAACTGTCTGTAATTTATTTTGCTAGTATGATTATCTTACGAATTATATAAAAATAAACTGTTTAGCTATTCATAGCTTTGATTAAAAACGAAACTCGTGTTTTTGAAGAGCCAACTTTGGAAAATAAATCTATCAAGAAAAGTTTTACCAATCGTGTTTCTGTCTATAATTTATCTAGATTATATCCATAAGTTATCTTTGTCATGAAAAACAAAACTGTATGTTTTGCGGTTATTGAGAAAAAACGATTCTGCATTCATCAAAAACATTTATTACTCGCCTTAAGTCATCTATTCTGCCAAAATCTAACATAATAATGTAAGGTAGGAATAAAAATAATTTGCAACTGCTCAATTTATTGCCTTTAAATAAAGACTGTTTTGTATCTTGAAACGCTATTTATGCCGATAAAAAAGAAGAATGGTTTTTGTTAATAAAACATATACGTTAATAACAATGTTTCCGGAAAAACAGAATTAACGTCACGTTTTTCTGTTTCTTGTTATTTCATTGTCTGGTTGACAATATCCACTACTACTAATTTAAAGAGGAAACATTTGTATATTTATATTTTGTTTGTACCGAATGAACTAATAAATTACTGGACCAATTAAAAAAATATTTCACCTATTTGCAAATATCATAGGCTACAGCTAGTATTATAAAATAGACTATTTTAAAATACGAAAAACATTCCTAAAAAGACATAAGGGATGATTTTCGTATAGATGGCGGTGATGTGCAAAATATCTGACATCCGTGTTCACATCAGTCATAGCCACGTGCGTTACTCTATGCGATTACCGAAGTTTGGACAGGGCAACGTCTGTCACGGGTCTGCTAGTACATTATATAAAATCACGCCTGTATCCCAGAGGGAACGCAGAAATCACGACTTTCCACTTGCTACGATCCTGACATACTTCATATACTTCATTCACTTTCATATAAAACCATAGTCAATAAACGCAAAAGGTAGATTTGGTAAAAGTGAAGAGAAAATCATTATGAGAGTCTATGACTCACCGTACGATTACATACAAGCGTACGTCAAGTTGTTATCTAATGACCTCGTCAAAAACATAATCGACCTACTAGGATTAATATGTGTCAACTAAATAATTTGAGAAAAATTCCATACCTTCAAAATATATTCTAAATACCTTCGGCTGATAAGATAAAAAAAATAAGGCATGCCCTAGACACACAAACATGAGCCTTGGCTTCCTTTTTCTGCGACGATTAATAAATGCTTTAATATCTATTATTACTTATAAATTTTTTTACGCGATATTGACGACTTTTTCGCAAAATATTGAAATTTCTTGAAATCAAATTAATATTTAGAAAAAAAGTAATCAATGTTTATTACAATACCTTAAACTGTCTTAATACGAAATTCATTGACAATCGGGCCAGTGGTTTAGCCGTGATAACGTCACAGATATACAGGCTTTATTTCTCATGTATTCTAATCATTCTAATATTCTATTCATGTATTCTCATGTAAGTTCTCATATATTAGTAGAGATCACCTACGTCACATTTCTAACTAAACCTTTAGGCGGTAAACAGCGATTTTTCACAATACTCAGTTAGTTATCAGCTTATTATTTCCTCAAAATCCGGCACAGTTCTCATAAAATACCCAGAAGTTTGTTATGTTATTTATTTTTATGTATTTGCAGGAAAGCGTGTTGTAAAAACTGTTTGGGTCAGTGGATTTATTTAAGACTCGCAACCACTTTTGCACGAAGTCGTACGTACAAAAGTGAAGCTTTTTAGGGTTCCGTACCCAAAGGGTAAAAACGGGACCCTATTACTAAGACTTCGCTGTCCTCCTGTCTGTCTGTCTATCTGGGCTCCCATACAACAAACATGATTTTTTGCAGTTTTTATAGATAATGGTACGGAACCCTTCGTGCGCGAGTCCGACTCGCACTTGGCTGGTTTTATTATTTAAAATCAGATTAATTAAATTTTCAAGTTTTTTGAACCAGAGATATAGGTTGTGTGTTGATGGATCAGTCAATCAATCGACCATTCAGTCAGTAGCGCATTTATTTAGAAGATGTCTGCTGCGTAGTTCTTTAGATCTTTTTTTCGCGTTTCAAAAACAATCAAACCGCTGTTTAATTGTTCATTTGATATCTTCTGGACAGTTTCGATGCGAAAACAGTGTTGTCTGAAACGTTTAAAATAGACTGTGGCCAAACAAAACAGTTTCATTGGCTTTTGCGCAGTTTCTCGTAAAAGCATTATCTTGCACTGAAGAAATCGCATACCTATCTACTTTTTGAATTTGTGCTGAAGCTCTTTAGCTATTTTTTTATTTGGTATACGTACTTGAGTAGTACTTTTAATTATTATTCTTGTTTGAGCCTTCACCTTGTTCGATTGGCGCCACACTGGATCTCTACATAGCATTAAGGAAAGGATCATTTAAAAAAAGGCAGACCCCAAGCCGTGTTTGTTGCCTGATTCTTTTAGGCTTGGTCGCGAGGAATAGGCGTAGCTTCACCTAGTTCCTAAGACGTTTCAAAGTGATCCTTGTGATTTTATTGAAATAAATGATTTTTGAATTTGTTTTTAATTTTAAGTTTTGTATAGAATTGTAGATTCTATAAACGATAATCAGAAAGACTTGCAAGCTACCATCTTTCGTTTGATTTTACTTCGTATAAATAATTTTAGAATAAAATTGGAAAATACACAAAAAACTAAATTTCAGATTATAATTTTCAAACTAAGTAATAGATCTTCCACTACTAGCAGTAGATTAGTATAAGAAGTTTTTTGTTCTCTGAGATTCTGAGATAATTTTAAAACGCAATAAAAAAAACCTTTAGAATGCTTTCATCCAAGCCGTCATCAATAATAAACTCGACTGTTCACATCAATTATTATGCATTTTCTATTAAACTAGGTTATTTACTAAGAGTGACAACAAAGAAACTGGATGCTCTTTATGAAACTAAACATTTACACGCGGTTTTTTTGAATAATACATTTTTCAAGATTTTTTACCTAAAAGATTTCTAAAGAAAAATATTAAAATAATAAATACATTTCGAATAAATAACTTTTTTTTGTGAAAATTAAGCAGTTTTGCAGCGCTATTAATTTAAACCCATTTATCCAATAAGTGTCATATTTATGCTCACTGTGTAAATGTATGTAGATGCTTATTTGAACTAAAGTCCTCTATACCTCGATTTACTCTTATATTATGTCAGTTATAATGATCAGCGCATGTAAAGTCACATGCCAGCAACATGCTCCTTGCCATGTGACCATTTAAGTGAACAGACACTTAAGAACAGAGAAATTGAAGATTGCAGAGACAATGGAATACGGTAAAAGAAATTGTTTTGTTCCATAATTTATTTACCTGCGACAGACGTTGTCCTAACCAAATTTAAATAATCGCATAGAGTAACGCACGTTACTATGACGACAGGTGTCAACACTATTTTTCAAATTATCGTGATTAGTAGACATAACTATAGATAATTAAGGTAATTACGTGATACCCGTGTCAAAATCTAAAGAGATGTCAACATTGATGTCTGGTTTTTTGCACACCGGCGCCATCTATACCAAAATCATCCCTATTGCTTTTATTATCATTTAATTTTATGGGATTTTTTTCATATTTAAAAGTAGTCTATGTTTTGTTCGGGCATTATTATCTACATCTACAGCAAATTTCATCATAATCCGTTCTGTCGTTTAGGCCTAATTGAGGCACAAACATACATACAAACTCACAAACTTTCCCATTTATAATATTATTAGGATTGCTTTATTTATATTTCAAATTTAATCCTTATAAATAACGCGATAAATACCCGTTTCAATAATGTTCTGATCGCGAAAGTAGAGACTAGGTATTGATAATAATATGATTGCCAGGATCCACATTTTTCAAGAAACTACGTCACTGATGTGGTTTTTACATCTTTAAATCACGTTGGTAATGCTAATGAAGTAGATATTTCGATTTCGTAACGTTTTTTGCGTTATAAACATTTTATAGTTTATAGATAAACCCACAAATATTTTAGTAACACAAGTACATATTTTATAGTAGCAACGTGCGTTACTCTAGTCTCTAGTCTGTCAAGGGTCGGCTAGTTTTTCATAACAACAAGTTTTGGCAAATTGCTCGTACGTCACAATTGACTTACGCGTGCAAAATCTGTCTTGTTTTGGAAGTATCCTTTGTGCTTCGGCTCTTTGTATCGAGCCACGTTTCAATCTAAATTTTATGAGCCCTTTGGATACGCGCCAAAACGTCTTACTTACACAGTTGGTTATTATAAACGAATAGTATTTTTATACGACACCAAAAAAATTATGGAGCGCCGTCAAAACAAATAATTGCTCATCATAAAAAGCTCACGTCTGGCATATTATTTACTTATCGATGACAATTTTTGGTAAAATGCCAGAACGTCTGAGAATGTTAATGACTTTAGGTACGTGAACTTGCCTGATGCACTTGGTTTGGTGAATATTTTTTTCCGGCAGTCTGTCCGATACGAGTACATTTTATTGTTAAAACCGCATCGCGGGGTTATTGTTCTTTTAATTTATATAAACAGACGAATGACTCTGATAAAAAACATTGGTAATGGAATCTTTCAGTTCTCCTTTTCGCAACCTTTTATCAGACATTTTGTTACGTTGCTGGAAATAAACAATTTCATTAATTAGACCGTCGGCACACCAATTACAGCTTGTAATGGGCCTTAATTGAAAGACACGCTCGGACAATAGAACCAATATACTGTATATTATCCAATATACCTAGGTACATGTGTATTGCATCTACAAACGATTTGTATTTATTAAAATACGATATCGATGTCAACGGAGTCAGAAGCAATGAAGCGGTACTTCGTCAACCAATTACTAAGATATAGTTATTTTCCACAAGAACGACTGAACGGGTCTTCCCGTGATACAAAGTATTTATAAAACATATTAAACTACAAAGTATTTATTAGGTCATCATGCCTAAAATCGGTAGATCCAAATTCAAGTTCAAAAATAATTTATTTCAACAATAAAAAATGAACAAAAGAGCTTCAGCACAAATTCTGAAAGCAGTACACGCTGTATCCTTAGGATACATTTTAGATTGCGAAATCTAAAAAATACCGGCCAAGTGCGAGTCGGACTCGCGCACGAAGGGTTAGATAAAGCTTGGTGACAGACAGATAGACAGACGAACAGACGGACATACAGACGGAAAGTGGAGTCTTAATAGGATCCCGTTTTTACCTTTTGGGTACGGAATCCGAAAAAGACTTCAAATTTGAGAAATTAATTTTATTCCTGTATGTTTTTGATGTTCATTTGGTAAGATAATATTTTCCTATAGCCATAATCACAAATCCAAAATATTTTGAATTTAAACTAATCAAAATCAGACTGTATAAATTTTAAATAGAAATACGGCGTATTAGCACGTTTTTTCTTGTATTGCTGACGTTTCGAGACAATTCCGATGCTCTTCATCATGAGCATCGCCCGCGATCGCATTTCTATTAAAATGATTAACAACCACGATAGTTTTAATTCTATACCTTGTATAAATTTAAGCGTATACCTTTAATATCCCTACGTGTTAATAGAACATCCTCCTTACTCAAGTTTTCGTTGGCTGAAAATTAAATAAAAATATAGGACAAATTACATAAGCACTCGTAATTCGCATATGAAAAAATTTATTAGCAAGTTTACAGTATGAATACATAGTGAACTTTTTGCTATGATATAAAGAATCTTAAGTGTTTGTTGACTAGGAAGTCTAGTCTAAACAAAGTGATTGACATATTGACTCAGCAATGAGTACGGAAGACGCCGGCGCCGTTCAGATCTTGAACGGCTGATCTTTACGCGTTACATTATTCAAAATATGGTTAGAATTACAAGGAATTAACAGTAACTTGCGAGTATGTGAGTATTGGTTAGATATATAAATTACTAGCAGACCCGGCTACGCGTTGCTGTGTCAACAGATATCGCCATCTGTTAGAATATTTTGGAGCTAACAGATAATTGTCACTGTCAGTAAACAAATAATTTGCAATAAAATAATATTGCGATGTAATGTAAGTAATGATATAAATTGAGATATAAGCTATCCTATCTTTCAAGTTGGATCATACTGCACACGGTATGCAAAGTTTGATAAAAATCGGTTAAGTAGTTTAGGAGTCCATCGCGGACAAACAACGTGACGCGTAATTTATATATTTTAAGACTAGCTGCTCGCCCCGGCTTCGTAAGGGTGGTACCTGGATAAAAAGTATCCTATGTGTTATTCTGATGTATGAACTATATTACTGTAAAGTTTCATTTAATCCGTTCAGTAGTTTTTGCGTGAAAGAGTAACAAACACACACACACACACTCACTCACTCACAAACTTTCGCATTTATAATATTAGTAGGATATACCGGTCTGACTGGGACCAACCAAGTTGTGTAGATAATTATTTTTCAAACTATCGTGATTAGTAGACATAACTATAGATTTCGACACGGGTCTTTATCACGTAATTACCTTTAATTTACTTTCCCGACGTTTCGACTATGTTACAATAGCCATGGTCGCGGGCAGACTCATAAAATAAGGTAATTACGTGATAAAGACCCGTGTCAAAATCTATAGTTATGTATAGATAATCTATAACTCTATTACCTGTCAGTGCCGCATTAACCCATAGGCAAATTGCAATTGCTTAGGGCATCGCGTCATGGGGCAAACGTCACCAAAATTAATATTTGTTAGCACAAGAAAGATAAGGCTTTTTGAAAATGGATACCAGAACATCTAACACATATTAGAATTTGTTTGTGAATTTGTGTTTTTGTAAGTTTAGATGTCCGAAAATATTGATCCTATTTTGAAAAATATTTTACTGATGGAAAGCTACATCATTCTCCTATTTTTATTATTTAAAAAGATTGTATCGAGGGTAAAACCGCGAGACGCAGCTAGTGAAGAATATATTAACTACATTAACATTTGATTTAAGAGCTGTGTGGAGCTATTTTGTTTAGGCACCTATACCAACGTTTCCAATGCCAATAGGTGCCTAAACTATAAAATGCGTAGGTATTATGACATTCAGTACCTACCAATAACATAGGTATGAATATCATAACATGACAATCTTAGTTTTTACAAAATAGCTCAACAGGTCTGATTAAATGTGTTGCTATACGCATGATTTGTTAGCATCCTATCCATCAACAATCTCAACTGTTAAACTCATAAATCCATCTCAACACTAGCATGATGGACATTGATGGATCACACTTGTACCTAACTACACGCATATTGATTCTAATTGCCCACTATTACTGCTTTTCAAGAGCTTCTTCTATATTTGATATACATTTGGATATCTTCGTTATCGTTATCGAATCTTTGTTTAGCTTTCATTGTAAAGAGTTAATAGGTTTTGATTTAGAACCACAATGTATTGACGTCATTCGAGTTTTGCAGTTGTAGGTAATGTGGTCAGCAGAACATTCTGGTCTATAGTTATCCAAACAAGAATAGTTGTTTATTTTGGGTGTATCGGCTCGTGCCACCATCGGACTCACAACATTCTATCTACAAAACATAATTTTGAACTGTTTCAAACGCTAGTAAGGTCTTGAATGACGCTCGTTCAAAAAAATAACAATATTTTGATGAATCTATCATATTAAAATGTAAGTATGTGTATCAATTATTAAAAAAAACACGAATTATGTCCACTTACCAACATGCGAAAGACCCGTGAGATCTGATTCTGAAATAAAAAAAACATAAATGTGAACAATGTGTAATGATGCGTGCATATAATTAACTGAACAACAAATAACAATTTAAAACAAACATGATTCAAAAAAACAAATGAAAGCGAGTTACAACTGATTTATGGATAGCAAAATTAGATGGTACGAATACACCAAAACCGAATGGTACCCACCGACAGATACACTAACACTAAATATTACATTTAATATGTTCGAACCAGTAGAATTCCAACCTGTATTGCCTAGAATCGGCAATGCTAATCCAACTGGTAAGAACATTTTAGACACTATTAAAACTAATTGTTATGCCTTAAGGCGCTCCCAGTCGACGGTTGTTTTTGTTCGAAACGAAAAAATAAATACTTGTGAACAAGCCACATCTCCTATTTTATAATGTATAGTATATGTGAATAAAGATGTACCCATCTTTAATCACTTCGATAAATAATCCTACCGACCGCTGCAATGACGACAAACACACATCGGCGCGTGGTTCGCCTTAGCTTGTCGAATAAATTAATGATATAAATTATGTATAATTACTTATCAAAAATCTATTCTAATAGAATTGTAGATCTACATATTACCTATCTTTAACAATAAATCACAAGTTGATTTTAATAGTAGGTATATAAAATATTTCGATCATAAATTCTAAAACGTATCATTTTGAAATAATATTTTTATCGTGAAAAGTTTCTGCTATTATGTTTTCAGCTTAATAGAAATCTAGGTAGGAACCTGAAGTAATATACTTATAAAAATAGGAGATGTGGCTTGTTCAGAAGTATTTCTTTTTTCGTTTCGAAAAAGAGCAATCAGCGACTGGGAGCCCCTTAATCGTTGCCTTCACCATGAAACAAATATATAACAAAGGTATTCCACGTTGATCAACAATTATAGTGATCACCAATCTATGGAGCTCCTATGCTATTTCCATATTGAGCAACTAATCATATTTTGGATTGGATTACAAATATTTTAAAGGACATTATCCTTGTGTGAAATTGTGATAGGTTTTCCACTAAGAGAAATCGTTGACTTGGTTGCAATAAAATCTTAATTCATAATAACGTCATGTAAAATGATTTAAATAGCTTTACTACATAAAGATAAGGTTTATCAGTAACTTTTTGCCTTGTACCCTCAACACTAAATATTATGCTCTTAAATTCTTTACTTTATATTTTGTTTACGAGTACCTACCTTCGCAAAATGTAATTAGAATTAAGATTATCTTGTATTTCTCATAATAAGTGAATTGTATTCTTTTTTGAGAAATAAATGTCTTTAACCGTAGATAAGGTTTATCAGTAACTGGTTGCTGACTGCAAATTTAAAGTTTGAGCTAGGAGAGGTAGGCGTTTCGTTACACAGAAAGAAAAATTTACGTCTTTTTTTTCAAAAATAAGATTCTGAGATTATTTTTCAAACTATCGTGATAAGTAGTCATGACTTTAGATTTTTACACGGTTCTTATTTATTTTTCCGACATTTCGACTATGTTACAACACTGGTCGCGTGATAAAGACTCGTGTCAAAATCTAAAATTCAGGGAGTTTCATACTTTGGAACTATTCGAACTTTTATGATGATCCTGCACATTCTATACATTGGTCTCCAGTCCTTTTTTGTCACCTATTATGATAGTAAAACACAATTTTAATTGTATTCATTGGATGACACTCTATCAACACTATCTACGAGAGAACACTATCTAGATCGTGCAAAATGTATCTGTATACGAAGCTTACCATCCACTTTGCTTTTACCATGCACTCTTATACTATAATTAGTTTAATGGGTTCCTTATCATAAGTACCTAAAGCTTTACCGTAGCCAGCAGATGTTCACATAAAATCTTTGAAAAAGTTCCAAAGAAACCTTTCGATGTCGTGTACTAATTACGTAATTACCATGATAACCTTAATTTTATGTTTGTTTGCTTAAAGTTATTTTTCCGCTCGTCGTCAATTATGGAAAATGATTGGGAAAATTACAAGACTAATTAAAATCCAATGGATTATAAAGATGTTTCTTGTTTTTACAAAAAATATGCCATTATTATAATTTGTCTAATTACGTAAACGGGATCCGTAAGCAATAATTTATCGATCTATTTTAATCAAATAAAAGTGTCCATGTTTAGATCTTTTTCTAGATGCTGAACCGAAAACCATGATTATGTGTTTTTTATGTGGATACTTACAGAATATTTTACTAAAGTATGTAATCATTATTATATACTAGCTGCTCGCCCCGGCTTTGCACGGGTGGTACCTGGACAAAAAGTCTACCGATTTTGTGCAAACTTCACATAAACCATCTACTAAATAGTCCGAACAAAGCTTAAACATTTGGTTTAGATAGGTGAGCCCGTTTTTGAGTTATAATATTACAACGAAAAGTGGCATTGATTTTTAATATTATATAGATATATGATTTTACTGAAATAAGTTAAAAAACAATAATTTATAAGTAGTCTTATTTACCTACATAAATAACACATGAAAGCTCGTAGTTATACATATTTTCCATTAGCTTATCTGTTGACGTCAAGCAGAGGGAAGAGATAATGTTATTATGATCCGTTGGGGGTGTGATAACACTGTTATAACTGACACACCCTTAACCCGCTGACCAGGTTATCTATATGATAAGGCACTTTCGACATTAAGGCGCTCCCAGTCGACGATTGTTTTTGTTCGAAACGAAAAAAGAAATACTTGTGAATAAGCCACATCTCCTATTTTATAATGTATAGTATATGTGAATAAAGATGTACCCATCTTTAATCACTTCGATAAATAATCCTACCGACCGCTGCAATGACGACAAACACACGTCGACGCGTGGTCCGCCTTAGCTTTTCGAATAAATTAATGATATAAATTTTGTATAATTACTTATCAAAAATCTATTCTAATAGAAATCTAGATCTACATATTACCTATCTTTAACAATAAATCACAAGTTGATTTTAATAGTAGGTATATAAAATATTTCGATCATAAATTCTAAAACGCATCATTTTGAAATAATATCTTTATCGTGAAAAGTTTCTGCTATTATGTTTTCAGCTTAATAGAAATCTAGGTAGGAACCTGAAGTAATATACTTATAAAAATAGGAGATGTGGCTTGTTCAGAAGTATTTCTTTTTTCGTTTCGAAAAAGAGCAATCAGCGACTGGGAGCCCCTTAACCCGCTGACCAGGTTATCTATATGATAAGGCACTTTCGACATTAAAAGTACATCTACTTAAAGTTTTGGTGCTATTGACACTTAGCCGACTGTTGCTACAGCTATCTTAGAAACACGTTGGTAGGTATTTCTAATAAAAATCACGATGAATCGATGACTTTGTAGAAGGTCTAAGTGACAAGTCTAAGGCCTGGTGACAGAGAGGCGACGAAGTTGATACTAAGTTTTTATTTATAGTACAACAAAATAAGCTGAAGCTATAAATAATCACGTACTTAGTGATAACTTTGTTTTGAAAATAAACGCACAATTTCATCATCCAGTTGCTGTTTTAGTAACACACTTGCCCTATCGAAAGGTCTATGTTTTATTTTTGTAGCTTGTCGATATGTAATCTGATGTATTTTAATGTTAGACCTTTCATGACAAAAAGCTTTTGAAAAGAGGGATATCCAATCCATGTAACCAAGTGTCACTAGTAAACACCTATTTCACTTTAACCTAGATAAAAATAGCTTCGTATAGAGGAAAAATATAGCTATATGCCTAACAGCTGCCCTTACACACATTACAAACATTTTTTAACTGTATAAGTTATTTTATTATATCGAATTATTATTATCACTGATGTTCCAATGGGGTCTTGTTTTTTTAGGTATAATCTATATTATGATTTTGTGAAAACATCACGTCATTTCATCATCTGTTTGTTGCAGTGTTGTTTAGTAGGTACCTACCACTGTATCTGGATTTTAAATGAATTTGTTATTGTTTTTACCGCAATACCTACTACGTCAACATTCCATTTTCACATAGAAAACAGAAATCCGGTTATAATCAAAGTCTTAGAGCTACAAATAAAGCAGCAAAACAAAAACTCTAATAATTAAATTAAAAAAACAGCACGAGAAGTAAATTATGACGTTATTATAGAACGCAATTTAGCACTTATGCCCCCGTCTTTTATATCGACCGGTATAATTCGCTAACAAAAAATAGAATAACAGTGAATATCTACGTGCGGTCGTAATATATTCTTCTTCTGACCTTATTCCACTTAAAAGTGGGGTCGGCACAAAGGCTTAGCCAGGATTCTCGAAAGAGGGGGGGGGGGGTCAGATAAAGAAAAACCTAGACTGTATTGTTTTAATCGTGATTTTTTAAATATAATTATGAGTATCTCAAATTGGTAATGGAGTCTTATTGTTATTAGTAACATTGCTTAGAGTAAGAAGAGATGGAAAAATCTTTTTTATCAGTGACCGCTTTTCTAGCTCTTCTAGAGGGAGATAGCTGCCCATGGGTCGGCACATCATCAACTTTAGTAATAGGCGCCTACCTGTTTTATGGATCAACACTTTTTACTGAACTTTATAGCAAAAATCAGTAATGCAGATCGTGACATGAATATAGGAACTGAACATTAATACGCAGAAAAGCCTAATAACCTGCTTTCTAAATAAATACGGTCTTAGATAGGATTCTTTGGAACTACCACCCACAAGTTTTGGATATATTATCGAAAGTAATGAACAGTTGTTATGCGTAGTTTGTAGTACATTTTGATAAGATACAAAACACATAATTAGTAAAACTGCGTATAAAAACTTTGGGTTCGGGGAAAACAGACTTAAAGTTTGTAAATTTAAGACATGCAGAGTAAGATGGAAATGGTGTTTAACCCCACCTTTCATCATTATTATCAATGGTAGTGCGCATAGTAAGCCGCTTATGACGATTCCAAATAATCCTAGTTCTCTACGAATAGGCATATTTAGATTACATTAGATAAAAAGTAATTAAAATACTCAACAGTTCATACTCTTAACCCCAAACTAAGAATTGGATTCCTTTTGTCATAGGTATCTAACCAAACCCCAAGCCCAGAACAGTTATTTGCACGTCATGCAAACATTTATTCCGCAGCGAGAATCGAACTGCACCTTTGTGTCTCTCGCACTCGCAACCGGCACTTGGTCCCGAACAATTAAAAGTTCCACTGTTGCGAGTAAACCTCAAAAATTATACAAATAAAAAAAAACCATGATATCATCGGTAAGTCCTAGGTTCTAAGCAGGTAAGATACTTATTGATAACACTTCTTACATCAACGTTCTTTCTAAGGAACGTGTTTTTAAGGAAAACCACCGTGTGCCATGCACAGCGCGTGCGCACAAGATTGTGTGCAACATGCCTATTTCTAAGAAATACTTTTTACACTTTACCTACAAGGTAACAGTGTATGGTTGGTGTGGTCATTGAAAGCGGTAAAAACAATAAAAAATATATTGTAGGAAAATAAATGACTTCACCACTTTAGTGACCAATTTTGTGGTTGGAAACCAGTTCATTAATGAAGATAACCTACAGGCGCAGTCCCGTAGGTATTAAAATGCTGATTTAGGTATAGCTAAGCTATTGGTTAGTTAAAAAATAACTTAGAAGAAACGGTGGATAGCTCAGAACTAACCGACCCGTGACATACAATGTCCTGTCAAATTTCAATAATCGCATATAGAAAAGCAACATCAGCGATTGAGAAAGAGAATGTAGAAAGGAAGACACTACAGTTAGGACAGAGAGTACCTACAAAGTCAAAGCTAGTAGGTAAGAGTAGGTATTTGTTTTTTGCAATCACAAGAATAAGTTTGAGACCTTTCAGAGCTAGGTGAAGTCACGCCTACTTATTCCTCGCGACCAATCCTAAAAGCATCAAGCAGCTAACACGGCTTGGTGCTTTTTTTTTCGATTGACCTTTTCGATAATGGAAGATATGTAGAGCTTTAATGTGGTGCCGACAGAATAAGGCGAAGGGTTGAACAATAAAATTAATAGGTTATAAAAAATGGCATGAGCTTAAAGTTCTAAAAGCACTAAAGAAACAGGTAAAAGTGACGGTCTCTGCTCCATGGTGGTATAATGTAATTGAGAATATAAATAATATAAATAATAATATTATAAATGCGAAAGTTTGTGAGTTTGTGCCTCAATCAGGCCTAAACGATAAAACGGATTAAGTTGAAATTTGCTATAAATGTAGATATATAATGCCCGAATAAATAATAAACTACTTTAAAAAATTAAAAATATCCCCAAAACAATAAAAAAAACTCAAAAGGGATGATTTCTGTATAGATAGCGCTGGTGTGCAACAAATCTGACATCACAGACTAAAAACATTCAGTCTTTTCAATTCGATTATTGAAATTTGACAGGACAACATCTGTCACGGGTCAGCTAGTCACTACATAGTATAAAGCAAAGTCGCTTTCCGCTTCCCGCGTATGTATGTATGTTTGCTTATATCTTTAAAACTACACAACGGATTTTGATGCGGTTTTTTTTTAATAAATAGAGTGATTCAAGAGGAAGGTTTATATGTATAATACATGCATAATATAGTAGAGAAACACTGATAATTTTAGAGGTTTCTAATGTGATGCCGTAAATAAACACATTTTATTGCGTTTACATTGCAAATGCTGGCTGAACCCCACGAGATATATCAAAATAATGTACTACAGTATTGTACACCTTAAAAACGTCTACAAAAAAGTCAACGATGGTATTAGAAATGTCTTACGCACAGCGAAGCGGGCACGGGTCAGCTAGTAAATAATATAATCAAGCAAGACTAGGTAGAGTCTAGACTAGAGACTAAGCCGTAGGTTGGCAGTTGTCACCCAGCAGACCATGTGACTGAACTGGCGTCGGTGTCATGTTACAGAAACCGCAGGTGTCAGTTGTATGGGAAACAAACCTGAAGTAGGTGGGAACTCTGACGAAGAGCATAGATCGAGTTACTGATAGATTTTCCTGATCACATTTTATTGTTCGAAATAAGTAAACCCCTGCAACTACGTAAGCGTATCGTTTTTTAGGGTTCCGTACCCAAAGGGTAAAATCGGAACCCTATTACTAAGACTTCGCTGTCCGTCTGTCTGTCCGTCTGTCTGTCCGTCTGTCTGTCCGTCTGTCTGTCCGTCTGTCTGTCCATCTGTCTGTCCGTCTGTCTGTCCGTCTGTCTGTCCGTCTGTCTGTCCGTCTGTCTGTCCGTCTGTCTGTCCGTCTGTCTGTCCGTCTGTCTGTCCGTCTGTCTGTCCGTCTGTCTGTCTGTCACAGGGCTGTATCTCATGAACCATGATAGCTAGACAGTTGAAATTTTTACAGATTATTTATTTCTATTGCTGTTCTAACAACAAATACTAAAAACAGAATAAAATAAATATTTAAGGGGGGCTCCCATACAACAAACGTGATTTTTTTGCCGTTTTGATAATAGTACGGAACCCTTCGTGCGCGAGTCCGACTCGCACTTGGCTTGTTTATTTATCCCCTTTAGGGGATGAACTTTCAAAAAGTAATTTACCTCTAGTTTACTAGAAATTTCACTTCAATTGTCAGTCAGTCGAACAACAATTTTTATATTCAGATAATAATTCACGCGAATCAGCCTACGTCTTCCCCTATTTTTTCAGGAATTACGTAAATTTCAAAAACTTTCAGTTAATATTGACCCAAGGATCCTTTTTAAGTGATTCAATTCTTTCAGTAATGACTATGAATACGAAATATAATGTTTTGGTTATATTCTCATCGTTCAGGCCCTATTCAGGGTCAAATATTACTGACCCAATGTGAGATACCCAAGAATCTATGGTTTGACAATCCAAGTAGGTGTAAACACAACAAATCCAAATTATTATAAATCTAACTTCGTTGTATCTTAGTTTATTGAAAGTGTCATGCGTAAATAACATTATTTTGTACTAGCCGACACGTGACAGACGTTGTCCTGCCAAATTTCAATAATCGAATAGAAAAGACTAAATGTTTTTAGTCGGTGATTTCAGATTTTTTGCACACCAGCGCCATCTATACAGAAATCATCCCTTTTGCGTTTTTATATCGTTTTTTTTTAAGTAGTCTATTATATATTCGGGCATTATATCTACATCTACAGCAAATTTAAACTTAATCCGTTTTGTCGAGGCCTGATTGAGGAACAATAATATATACAAACTCACAAACTTTCGCATTTATAATATTATTAGGATTAGGATTCGGAGTAATCTAGAAATATGGCAATTGCTACGGTCAACTCTTGTGTTTGATTTTCCTTGAATAATGTTATTTAGATAAAGGATTTATGGAATAACCTTGTGTTCCTAGGTACATAATATACTCGTACTTACCTACAATACGGAATAACTATGTGTAAAACGGTTTTACCTATGTACCTACATGTAAATGTCATATTTATATAAAGCTTTTTACACTGTCATCTGTACCTATATTTAAAGAGGATATACTCGTAACTGCGTAGTTATGTAGGTAGATAGGTAAGATTCTAAAAAGGACAGTCCTATAAAAAGTATAATTGAATAGAAGAAGGCGTCTAAAAGGGTAGTCAGAGGCACGCATACAAACATTTTGCAGAAGTTAGGATGGAAAGGATAAGTTGGACTGAAAAAATAACAAATATAGAAGTTTTACGTAGAATACAAGAAAAAAGGGTCTTTTAACAACGATTGAGAACAGGAGAGGGAAGATATAGGAAGCCACTTTATAGGGCACGACAGTTTTATAAAGACTATAATGGAATGGAAGGTTGAAGGGAAGATAGGAAGAGGAAGGCTACGAATAAGCTACATGAGCCAGATAAAGGAGAAAATATTTGTCGTGTCGTATATGGAAGTTAAGGAGGCGGCGCTGGAAAGAAACAGATGGAGAGAGCTGCATCAATTACACTGACAAGAGCACAACTCTTAAGTTAGAAGAAGAAGTATTCCATACCTGACAAGGTGACAAGTTGCAAGCCCATCACCTATTTGGGGAATAATGGGGATTAGTCAGTGGGCATTTCTGAACTAACCCATAATAACTAATAGACACGTCCTTTATGTATCTTTATTTCCAATTTCATTATTGTATTGTTAAAACCTACATAAACTTCTTTATTTAGCAGGTAGGTTAGGTAGATCTATCCTACCTGTACCTGCTTATTAGGTAGGTAGGTAGGTACATTATTACCTAGACGTAATATGTACCTAATCTATCTACATAATGAATTTGATTCTATAATGTAGATGATGATGGATGATACGGCGATTACATAGGTTCATACCTAGGTATCTACTACCTCTATTTTCAAATCAACACACCATTATCACACACCTAGGTGATTTACTACTAAACAACTTCACGTGAATGGATTTCTACTTACCTACGTAGTAGTACAACAGAATAATGCATTAGTTAGTATCGGCAGTTACCTATTAAATACACTTACGGGTATAGTAAGTAAGTAGGTACCCTACCTACGTCCTTACTTCAATAAAGGCTCTATGAGTCAGCAGGAAGTCTCAAACGTAATCTTATCTCGATGGAAAAGAGTTTAAAATAGGCAATCAAATATAGTCCTTACGCATAACAACCTCATAACTGGATTTCACGTAACTTGTATGACGCCACTGTGACGTTAGAAATCCTTAAAGACTCCAGCTGTGCTAAGTTGCTACTTCGAATTAATTTCAGTCACAGCAGTTCTATGAATTATGTATTTTTTCAAGCTAACGTCTTATTCAGTAGGTACCTAGTACTTATCAGAAACTTGACCATTATACTACCATAGAAAGATCTCATAAAAATAATTACGTCTATAAAACTAAAAATAAACCCACGAAATTATTTCGACCCTTCAAAAAGTCAAGGGACGATCGATATTCGCTTTTTAAGTTTTATGAAAGAACTTTTTAGTCCTACGTTAATATTATAATTTAAATGGGACCAGCTTGGAACTATTCTCTACACAATAGAAAAAACATGGAAATCGCATCACCAGGTAAAAAGATATGCGCGGTCATACATAATGGGGGTAACAATATGTTTGAAAGTTATCGTGATAACTCAAGAAAATGTTTTAAAATTTCCGATAGGTAAAGCCATCTGTGAGCAGTGTTACTAAGCACATTATAAACTGCATCAGCGCCATCTGTTACAAGAAGCATTACCTAATTTTGTAGCAGATTGGTCAAACTTGTCCGAAGTATCATAACTAAAAGATAGATGGCGCTCGCACAAATATGCTCGATAACGCCATCTAGTGGATTTTGATAGAACTAGGTGAGAATTAATGAACCACTATATTTTGTTAGTTCTTTTTACACCAACAAGATGGCGCTTGAGTAACAGTAAATTGTGAAGTTGATAGATTTTCATATTAGTTATTAGAAGCACATAAATAATGAGTTATGTACCTAAACTAGAGAAAATAACTTTGATTCTTACCGGTATCGTTGAGCAAGGCATTGATGTCCGTCGTCGACCCATCGACCGACATAGCTGCAACAAAAATAAAACAAATTATTTTATTTTGTAAGATACAAAAAATACTAAATCCTTAAAATAATTTTCTATAATCTTCGTACGTGACTATAATGAATTTAATTTCATGAAATGTAAGTACCTACATCTACCTCCGAAATTGCAATTTTGTAGCACGGATACTAAGCGCAAGTTTGTGACTTCGACTTGATAGGTACTCTGAACTAAAAGATACATAAATAGGTAATACCTAGGTACTTATTTAAAAAAAACATATACATATATCTAAGTGATACAATAATATATAATATCTAATTGATACATAGGTAATAATATTGCCTGACAACATTTCTCTCAAATTATTTGGAAATTACAAAACAAGAGAAGAGGTCAAGAGAAAGATTTTTTTATAAATTGTAGGTACCTAGGTACTCATCTAGAATGAACACCTCGTCGATTCCACGCGATGGTGCGAGTTCTAATCACATAATCAAGGTGTTGCTCACAACGTTATCTACGCACTTGAGATAAAGATTCATGATCTTGTCAGATTGCAACCCACGGCTATCAACCAGATTGTTTACACAAAATTATATAATTCATCGGTTGTGTTTCAAAGGTCGAAAGTAGCCAAGCGTGACTCGATACGGTCGCTAGTCCAACGTGACCATTGGCGCTACTGAATTTGTCATCACAACACTGATCATAATCACACTCGCAGACAGATAATTTGGCATTTTGAAACCGTCAAAAAAAAGGCGGAAGTTTTCGTACATTTTGTAAACCGGCTTCAGCATAGGTAGAAGATTAGCAATTCAGCGATTGTAAGTTTTTTATGACTTGACTTGTCAGATTTTAATCTGGGGGCACGGGAGTGCCCCCGCCAAGTCAAGCAATAAAGCGGCGCGGCTGTACCATCCTTTTCTCGCAGCAGTTCAGGCCATTTTCGACCCCCTATAACTTCGTTGTGGATAAAACTAGAAGCCTGAATTTTCAGTAACCAAGCAGTAATTAGCTAACATTTACGTAATAACTTAAGACAGAAGGACCCTTAAAGTAGGGACTGAATAAATTAACCGACTTGGTATTACATGGATCTCACTACTTTTTACGGTAGAAGAACTGAGTTGCGTTGCGAGACTTGGCTTTTTTTACAAGTTATGTTTTTGATGGCATGTTTTTATCACTACATGAATAGTGAATAATTTTGAAATCTACATCATCACTTGACTTCGCAATTTATCAATATTATTTAGTTATTCAAAATATTTTTTTTAAGAATAATTCTTTATCTAGGTATGATATCAAATTTGTGAATGTTTGATAAATACTGGTGCCGATTCTGTTGGTACCAGGCCAGACTAAAGTAAAACTAAACTTAACATCTATCTACTTCTGTTTCGTCAAGAGTAAAGGAGATAGAAGATATTTAGAGACGACTAACCGTTTTTAGTTTAGTTTGGTGCCAACAGAATTGACAGGTGCAATACATACCTACATCCTAAGATTGAAAAACAAGAACAACAAAAACAAAAAGATAGGAACCTATCTTTGTGATTAGATCAGCTGATCGTCTCCGTAGCATGGATATGGAC